>OX457008.1:0-2922500 GCA_949752705.1 Callimorpha dominula | reverse complement strand
TCTTTTTAGTAAAAGCCCAGAAAATTGCACGCCATCCTTACCTTACCAAGAAATATATACCATTTCTGCTTTGTGCAAAATAAGTTGGAAATATGTCCGTCTGTCTTCTTAATTCCCTACCAGTGTACTTCAACCACCAGAAAATTTATCCAAGTCTGACGAGAGTACATGGTATTTGCGTTCGGCCCACACTCAATAAGATTCGGCTGTAATCGTCTACTTCCACCGCCCAGTAACGTTTCACGAGCCCTCTAAGTAATGGCCTCCCCGCCGATATTATTGTGCATTACAGACCTGTGTTTTGAGTTGCCTCATAGTGGGTAAAAACCTTGATGATCTCACTTGCGTGTGTAGGGTATATTTGAACCTTTGTTTCATTCTTCTATACGTTTTTATAACTTGGTTTTAGTGTATAGAGTAGGTAGTGGACTAAGTGGTTTATTAATATATTCTATTGAGAAGATGTTTTCTGAAGCTAAAAAATAGGTAAGGCAAAGCATACGCTCCCTGGTCGGTAGCGACAGTCCCTCTGCGAGGAAATGATTTCAAGATCAGGACAGATGACACACATAAAAATTGTCCTATTCTTTAGAATGAGCTATTTGAAACTCGTACTTGCAAGCTGTTACTTCATGAACTTCGTTCGTTACTTCATACTACACGCACTGTTATTTCATGAATCCAAATAAATCTCACCAATACTATAAATGTGAAAGTTTGGATGGATTGATGTTTGTTACTCTTTCACGCTAAAACTACTGAACCGATTGCGATGAAACTTGGTATGTAGATAGCTGGAGACCTGGAGTAACATAAAGGCTACTTTTTATCCCGATATTCCCACGGGATCGGGACTTGACGTGAAACTGTGGGGCACTGCTAGTGTTGTATAAACTTCTGTGTCTTAACAAAGTACTTTCAATTTCCGAGTATACTGAAAATAATGTTGTATAGTCACTCAGCATAAATTGAAGCTATAAACTCATAATGTTAAAGAATTATTACCCCTCATAATATCCTCACAGACTCTAATTCAGCATTTACATAATTAACTAAGTATAAATTAGTCCCGCCTTCAAATATGTTGGCGGGAATATGAAAAATATTATTCTCTTTTCAAAGTTTCCTGGTTTTATGCTGTACATAAACAATTGTTTTTTTTTTAATTCATCACTGAATTCATTCTAGTGCTTTTAATACAGGTATTTTTTCTTATCTTGTAAAAATAAAAGAATGTAGAAGTAGAACGAGACAGTACCTGGGTGAGGTATTTCTGCCCCAATTAACATGACACGTTATTATGTATATGATAGTGCTTGGCATGCCAACCTGCGTGTTGACTAACAATGCAACAACTCACGTTCTTTTTTAATTTGGAGAGATGTTGCTTTTGCTTAGTAATGATCTAACATGCCTCGAATAGCCCACGGGCACACTGGCTTACATTTCCTCCGCACCATAAATAACTGTTATGTTCTTAAAAAGGCCGGCAATGCCTGGCTTCCATGGTCATGGAGATCTATACCTTATGCTCGTTACTCGTTTGAAAAGTATTATTTATATTTTGGGTGAAAGAATGCGTACGGTATCATCACTTGTAGGTACTTCGATTCTTACAAAAATGCAAATCTAACTTACGTTTATACAGATTAATTATACAGATGACGAATTATAAAGATCGCTGGTGGTCGTGTTTCAACCATAATTTAATTTTTGGTAAATTTTATTGGCCAATATAACTTGAAGTGTCGTTGGTTGTATAGACTTCCTACATACCATGACAGGTCAACATATTATGTATCATGGACGCGTGTTAATTTTTAAATTTGTAACAACCTATTGTCTACAAAACTTAAGTATATATATAAAATTTCACATTGACATTCGCGATTTCTTTTATTTTTAAGAAAATTTACAATGCGTACAATAATTTAACAACGCGTACAAATAATTCTCATATTAATTTACAAATAAAATATTATCTACGTATTAACGGGAATTAACGCGATCACGAAATTTTCGACGAAATTTTCGTGATCGCGTTAATTCCCGTTAATACGTAGATAATATTATATCATGGAACGCGAAAGTTTAAAAGTTAGTATTACAAATAAAATGTTTAAAAAATTAAAACATTAAAGGAAACATAAATCTATATTTTTTTTTGCTCAAACCTATTAAGTACATACATAGCCATTTAGAAGCTGTAGATACGATAAGTACGTACATACGTAGCTGCGTAGTTTAAACCTGTAGATAAGATAATCCGTAATTTTTAAAATATTTATTTAGTGGTTCCAGTTGAAAATCAGCGTCAGATTCTCATCTGGCATTAAGCTGAACTGGACACCTATTTGTGGTGCAAAAGCGAGACACGTTATTGTTCTTCCACTGTTTCCTATGATGTACCTTATATTTTCTGTATACATCGATTTTTTTGTTTCGTATTTTTTTTATATTTATAAGTACTTACATCATTAGAATAATTAATTTTTGTCTTGTGTCTTAGAACCAAAATAAATGCCTTTTTTTTTCTTATACTCAGGCAAAGTTTGAGTTACATTTAAAAGTATTATCATTCTCCATTAAAGTTCATAAACTAATCATTTGTTGAAATGTTGTAAATTAAATTTGTAAAACAAATTAAATACTTATTTTTAGTGTAGTGTTTCTCTATTCTGTATGGACCGTGCTTTACCATGTCAGTGTCTTTACACCAATTCTCCATTTCGTTATATATCAGTTCAGATACAAATCTAAAATGTAATTTTTTTCTGAGTATGACCCATAAATCAAAAATTCCATTACAACGTCTAAACATTATCGAACACAGTATTAGACAAATGATTCTTTAAATCACCGGGTCAAACAGGCCTAAATCATGTCTATAAAACGTAACGATAAGACTAAGACCAAAAATGTCGCATAAAACATCAAGCTATTTTAAAAAATGTTCAAATACATTAAAGCGGTTGGTTCCCTGATCTGTAAGCTCGCTTCAACTGTACGTATGCAACAGCTGGTTACTAGATTCGAATTGTAAGCGTAACTTTCATAGCTTATCTCTTCCTATGTTGTGCGATGACGTGATTACTTCCCGAGTGTGTGGAAAGCGCCTTAATTAAAAACAATATGAGGAATTGATTGCATGAATATATTTAATGAAGAAATGGCGACGTTATTTCTGAGGATGGACAGAAATTACAAATACACAGATACCTAAATTCATAATCATACTATATATACTATCATATTTACACATTGTCAAATAGGTATGAAATGAAAGTGGATTCTTTTCTATGCACTATGTTGTAGTTACTAATATAAGGATAATATTTTCTTCTCATAATTGTATCTATATATCTATATCTATGGCCGTGCATTCCATTGGGGAACAGTTTTGACAGTAAAGGAATTGTAAAAATTATTGAAACATGGAAAATATGGTAGGGGAGTAATTTTAGGTTAATAAATGCTCATTATGCTCAATGGTTAGGTCATGTAGAGCTTAGTGGATCAGTAGGGTTAAAAACGATACGTGAATTTTAAAAAAGAACAACGTGTAATGATATGTGTAAAAGACATTTTTTTGGGACTAAATTCGAAAAGATGCATACACTGAAAATAAATATTGTATAGGCATTAGCTTTATTTTCAAATATTTTTTAAGAATGGTTCAACTATCAAAATGCGAGTTCTTCACAAATTTCAGAATCACACCTTAAGTGTGAGGGAAACAATAACTTTCGCTTAGTTGACTCGGCCCAAAATGTACGGCTTAGATCCTGTGTTAAATTGATTTTTAAAATATTGCTCAAGCGCCGCCACAGTTCCTGTTTACTTGAAACTTGTTATAAGAGGAAACTGTGTACCTTACCCCCTTTCGAACTTGATTGGTTCGTTGGTTAAAACTTAGAAACATTTTAAAGGTACGAATATTTTATATTTTTGCTTGTGTGTAAACTCATCAAACCTGTGTGGCTAGATATCTAGGTGGTAAAGGTAAAAAAGGATTTGGAATAAGACATTGAGTTAAGTACAGTGCTTAATGTAAGATTAACTTAGTGTATCACTTTGATGACAAAGAAGCATGCAGACCTTTCGACATCGTAAAAAATAACCTATACATGTATATATATGCATAATGTATTGATTATTAGGAGGTAGGACCTAGGTTCCATTTTTAATGAACCACTAAAGCAATAAATGAGGCGAGAGATTGCGTAATAGCAACAAAGAAACGAAACGAACCTAATTAAATTCTCCTATAGGAGGACTCAATATTGCAGGCAAATGACAGCAGTATGTAGTGAAATTTATGGAGTTCAGTTTATATTTTCGAAATTGGTGACCCACCTAACAGCGGACCTTTAGCCTAGAGAAGACTACGTCAATAACTGTCTGCTGCTTAGTAGGCTTGCTGGAACTCCTATCTAGGGTTGCGGAAGAATGCAATGGCGATTCTCGCTCCCCCGATCATAGGCAAGTAGCGGAACACCGGGGTGGTTTTTAGTCGGTAAGAGTCCGACAGACCTCTTCCCAAGGGCGGAGGACATCCATGAGGATTTTCCACCACGTCACCAAACAAAAAGGGGTTGGTGGAACTCCAAATCGTAACTATATTACTATACTATGATTACTAATAACAATACAACAAATAACCTAAACCGCCGAACCAAGTTTGATGAATATAAGGATAATAACTGCACACATAATAACTCCACACATCTCACACACGGCCGTCTGATCCCAAACTAGGCAATCCTGTACTATGGTAACCAGACTGCAGATAAACATACTTATGTATTTCTAAATACATACATATTATAGATAAATTACACCCAGACACAGAACAAATTATCGTGTTCAACACATAATTATTTGTCCTGGGTGGGAATCGAACCCACGACCACTGGCATAGCAGTCAGGGTCACTAACCACTAGACCAATAGGCCAGTCAATATAGGATCCAGAGATATAAGGGACCTTAGAAAAGCACATAGGCTAATTTTTGTTGCGAAATAAAAACGTTAACGAAGTTGCGGGCACAGGGCCTTGTTTAACAAAGCTGACATTACGACAAGTCAGATATATGTCAAAAAGTGACAATTCGACAAATTTTCTGTTAATAAAACTTTTTACAATTAAACAAAAAATTGTCGTGACACATTGTCACTGACATTCTGACGTTACCTGTCGCGAAATCATATTTTCAATTTTGAAGATTTAAGAAAGATTGCTATGCACCCTATTTAGAACAAGATATTAGAAAAAAGACAATGATATAGTTGTAGATTATAACAATGTGGACAATAAAGTATGAAGTGTGTGAGGCGATTGCAATTATACAGTCATTAATAAACTGTATATAAAAATGTATATTAGCACCATTATTGTAATTTTTCTCCTTCTCTGATCGTACACTCAAGTGCTAATAAGACAAATGTGCACCACAAATTACCTATTCCTAACTGTATAGTCCATCTACAGGTTGCCTGTAAGAGATTGCAGACTGCGATAAGGCCGCCTATTGTACTGCTGTTTCTAATGTATTTCTTTTTAATTGTATCCTATTTATGGTGTGCAATAAAGAGTATCTATCTATCTATCTAAACTATTTAAATGAATGATTTCAATAGATGATTGATTATAATTAAAGATTTTTATAAACAGCTCTTTGTAAAATATCGCGAACTTGTTCATTATCAGCACCCGACTGTGTTGTTTGAACAATTTGTATAGGTAATAACAATATATATAATAATAACTCCACACATCTCACACACGGCCGTCTGATCCCAAACTACGCAGAGCCTGTACTATGGTAACCAGACTGCTGATAAACATATTTATATATTTCTAAATACATACATATTATAGATAAATTACACCCAGACACAGAACAAATTATCGTGCTCATCACATAATTATTTGTCCTGGGTGGGAATCGAACCCACGACCACTGGCATAGCAGTCAGGGTCACTAACCACTACACCAATAGGCCAGTCAATATAGGATCCAGAGATATAAGGGACCTAAGAAAAGCACATAGGCTAATTTTTGTTGCGAAATAAAAACGTTAACGAAGTTGCGGACACAGGGCCTTGTTTAACAAAGCTGACATTCCGACAAGTCAGATATATGTCAAAAAGTGACAATTCAACATTTTTTCTGTTAATAAAACTTTTTACAATTAAACAGAAAATTGTCATGACACATTGACACTGACATTCTAACGTTACCTGTCGCGAAATCATATTTTCAATTTTGAAGATTTAAGAAAGATTGCTATGCACCCTATTTAGAACAAGATATTAGAAAAAGACAATGATATAGTTGTAGATTATAACAATGTGGACAATAAAGTATGAAGTGTGTGAGGCGATTGCAATTCTACAGTCATTAATAAACTGTATACAAAAATGTATATTAGCACCATTATTTTAACTTTTCTCCTTCTCTGATCGTACACTCAAGTGCTAATAAGACAAATGTGCACCACAAATTACCTATTCCTAACTGTATGGTCCATCTACAGGTTGCCTGTTAGAGATTGCAGACTGCGATAAGGCCGCCTATTGTACTGCTGTTTCTAATGTATTTCTTTTTAATTGTATCCTATTAATGGTGTGCAATAAAGAGTATCTATCTATCTATCTAAACTATTTAAATGAATGATTTCAATAGATGATTGATTATAATTAAAGATTTTTATAAACAGCTCTTTGTAAAATATCGCGAACTTGTTCATTATCAGCACCCGACTGTGTTGTTTGTACAATTTGTATAGGTAATAATAATATATATAATAATAACTCCACACATCTGTCTGATCCCAAACTAGGCAGAGCCTGTACTATGGTAACCAGACTGCTGATAAACATACTTATATATTTCTAAATACATACATATTATAGATAAATTACACCCAGACACAGAACAAATTTTCGTGCTCATCACACCATTATTTGTCCTGGGTGGGAATCGAACCCACGACCTCTGGCTCAACAGTCAGGGTCGCTAACCACTAGTCCAACAGGCCAGTCATCAATAACTCGAACGTTTTGTAAATACAAAAGGTAGTGTAATTTCTAATGGCTTTATGTTCAATTCTTTTTCAAGTTTGAGTAGCTCCAAATCTAACTTTTATTTTTCTCTTTTTGCAATTTGAAGCTTTTCTTTAGCAATTTTGTTTTTCAAAATTCAATAAGTCTTTCGATAAATCAACTTCACTTTTAGATTGACGTGGGGATGTGAATTTTTGCGTATTGGATTTTGAGGTTAAGGTAATTAAGGTAATTCTGTGATAAAAACAGGCACGAATTCCTGTGTTTCATTTTACCTCGAAGATTCAGGTATTTGAAAGTCTTCAAATACAATGAAAAAGAAAGGACTGTATTTTACTCTTCGTGTGATATCTCATTTTTAGTACATTTTTCGTCATATATGCTCAAAGCATTGTTGTTCTCCATTAAATTATCTACAAAATGAGAACTTGTTCAAAGTCACTAAATACTTTTGTTTAACAGCAAATGAAGGTAAAAGTTAAAAAACAATGTTTTTTTTTCAACATTAAATAACTTTCAAACGAACGTATATAGAAGTATGAAACTTTCTGAAACTATAGCTTGTGATGATACTAAAAAGAGCTATAAATTTCAACTAGATGCGTTTTAAACTTTTGAAATTATTAACGATCATTTTATTATTTTAGCCTTAATTGCAAAATTCGCCATTTTTTTTTTGTAAACTACTAAAACTAGTCGGAGCACCTTAGAAAATTCATAAAACCATTTAAGTTTATGACCCCGTTGGATTTTTTTAGAAATATCGATTTTAACCGATTTTATAACGACATTTTGAGGTATACCTTTTTTTCGCGACGTATTAAAAATTTATATCTTTTTTTTTAATTTTTCAAATAACCGCTACCGATAGTCATCCATTGCTGGAGAATCCTTTCCTATGATTTTTAGTATCATTTCATCAGAATCGTCATATTTACATTTTCTTCCTCCCCCCAGACGCAGACGATCGTGGTTCAAATGGTTACGAAACTACCCAAAGAGTATATTTCTATTTTCGTAAATAAGGCCCAAAGTTTAAGGTTTTTGTGCATTTCCATTTTATACGCAATAAAAACAATCAATCGAAGTTGCAAAAGTGATTGATTAATTTTTTTACTTTATTCATATTTTTTATTTTTTACCCTCATTTAGTAGCCCACTCAAGATACTAAAATACCTAAATTTGGATAAATAGTAAAAGAATGCACTAATTAAGAATTCCGATACCCGCAGTCTGGATAAGTGGGCGTCATTTTTTTTTAACAATTAAATAAAAAAGGATGGACTTTATTTTACATTTCGTGTGATATGTCATTTCCTGTACATTTTTCGTCATATATGTCCAAAGAATTTTGGTCTCTATTAAATTATCTACAAAATGAGACCTGTTCAAAGTCACTAAATGCTTTTGTTTAACAGCAAATGACGACGCTAAAGAAGTTTTCACTTCAAAAAACTTAAATGAACACATTTTTATATCGCATGTCCGATTTTAAACAAATTCGCCATGCAAAGCTTTCCAACGATAAATCTTCACTGTACAATGTTACAATTTTATGTTTTTTTTATAGATAACAGTACGTTGTATTGAAATCGTTGGGTTCCGTGGATGTTAACAAAAAAATAGACTCTCAAATATATTTTTTTCTATTTGCTCATACATACATCAGATTTCACAAGAGATACAAGTATATATATTTTCCCAGCAGATTCCTGCTCGATATATAGACGCTCCACAGGGTTGTAACTTTACACTAAAGACGAATGTGGCGGTTAGACAGTGTTATTGGCGTTATAATTTGAGACATAATATTTGTAAGACTCAGCAGATTTTTTCCCAAGTTAGAGGCAACTAAGGAAACTTATAATTTAGAAAACACAGTTCACCAATAGCATGAGCATAGTGATGGTAGTTTTCAGCAAAAAATAGGAGCTATATGGAAGAGCGAATGACACTGATGGTATTGCCTATTTCGCGAGCAGTGCACTTGTTAACCCGCTTTATAAATGACTATCAATTGTTGAACATAGAGATACACAACGTGGATCACACATTACTAGTATTCTTGTTAACCCTTCCAGCTAAGCTGTGTGGGTAGTAAGTGTGCACTGGGTGGGGTTAGAACTCGCAACCACTTGACCATAATGGACTTGTGGTCAAGTGGTTGCGAGTTCTTAGCCATTAGGTACGTAATTGTATTAACTAGTATAACTTGACTAGATAACTTGTGCTATCATTGTATAGACTAACTTACCATAACAGGTAATCACATATACTGGACGCGTGTAATTTCATTAAGCCGTTTTCACGATTTTTTTAAAGTTGTAAGACATATTTCTTAAAAATTTTAGCTTTCTGCACTGCTTCTATATATAAACTGTAAATATAAAAAAATTCACGTTACTATGTTCGCTATCTTTTATTAAAAACGGGTACAAAGAATTCTCTTCACGTATCAATATATTGATATTAATATCAGTCACAAATATGTGACATTCAACTACGATACGATGATACAAAGCATATCCTAACCCCATTTCTTACAGTTTAGATTTCAACGGATCTAACTCGAAGAAAAATTCCCACACTAAGAGCAGATGCAATATTATAATCGAAAGGTAAAATGATCAGATTTAACTTCCACAAGTACAAATGCGTACGGAACCACCACATAAGTCCCGGAAAATTCTCGGTCAATGAAAGAGTACGCTTTTACCGCTACTGGCATGCGCCCATACATATTATTTTACGTGGGACGAGTTAGGTGAGGTTTTTTATTCACCTCGCCCTCTTTTTTTATACCATTTCAACACTTAATAATTTTCATACTAAAGGCTTTAATTATTCGGTTTGCGTTATTATGATTGTATGATTATGGCTTAAAGTAGTCCCTGTGGCAGTTTAATATGTTAGTAATATGTTAGGCATATTTCTGTGTCGCGGAGGGCTCCACAAACATTTAAACTAGAAGACAAAGAACACCCGAGACTCGGGACAACTATTTCTGGATCACACACATTTTTGTCCCCTGTGAGATTTGAACCCACAACACTCGAGGTGGCGTAATGGCAAGGTGACCACTTAAACCATTATGCCATCCATCGTGTCAATTCGGTGTAGAATACCAATCGAAGCCCTAAGTACATTATATGGACTGCTTCTAACATTTAAAACAAAAGCTGGATAAAGCACTTTATCCACCACTTTGTCAATGAAATCAGTGTCCTCCTCTGCCGTTTTCCTATGAACACTGAACATGTACTGGCCTTTAACCTCGCAACTACCATCATCGACCGATTCCACGTCCTAACACGCCACAGTCAACAAATATGCGTTCCAGAGACTTTAATTTAAACTCTCTCGTGATTTGAATCTGATATAAATTTGGTGCTAAGTGAACCTCCCTGAAAACAATTCTGCCGGTGCCCATGGTCTACTATTAAAATTATTATTTTTTATAGAAATATACACGCCACAGGCTGACTGACTCAATGGTACACGGAGCACGCCCTCCGTCGCTGTCGGCGAGTCTGTGACGTAGAAGGTTCTCCATCCACCCGCACATTTTCGATATTCAGTTGATACTTTAACATTTTGATAATCTAGAGAGCCATTTATAAATGCGTTAAAATAGCTTCTGGTATTGCCGGTTCTTTCAATTTACAGCCATATTATGTGTATTTTTTATTTTGGCATCTCTTTATGCTGTGATTTCTAATGGATGGGTCCTACCTTATAATTAAGTGTCTCTGACTGTACCAAATAAAATACTATTCTTTCTTTCTTTCTTATCTATACTAATATTATAAAGCTGGAGAGTTTGTTTGTTTATTTGGTTGAACTCGCTAATCTCAGGAACTGCTGGTTCAAATTTAAAAATTATATTATTATCTATACTTGGAATAAATCTGTAGCGGGATGAATTCTGTACATTAAATATATTTAAAAAAATCGACTGAGGGGTATTAAGATGTCGATACTGATGCCAAATATGCGATTCAAAAAAAAATTGTCTGTCTGTATCTGTCTGTCTTTCTGTCTGTCTGTTTGTATGTTCACGATAAACTCAGAAGTTACTGAAGGGATATGCTTGAAAGTTAGTATGATAATAGTTTGAGTGCCTGCGCAGGTTATAGGGTACTTTTTATCCCGGGTTAAACTTTGGTTCCCACAGGAAAATCAATGAAAGCTGTAAAAACATTGTAACGTTAGTAGAATGTATATACTTACTTCGAAGTTTATTATAGCAAGCGTTTAGCTTATGTGGTGTAGAGTACGATTTCTACTAGGTTGGGTGCCGGATCGAATCCCTCTTTAACACTCTTTTCTTTTTTCCACTTTTTTTTAAATATATAAACTAATTTATGTGGTGTAGAGTACGATTTCTACTAGGTTGGGTGCCGGATCGAATCCCTCTTTGACACTCTTTTCTTTTTTCCACTTTTTTTTAAACATATTAACTAATTTACTTTTTTAAATTAGGTATCGTTTTTAACCGACGAAAAAATGGAGGTTCTCAATTCGACCGTTTTTATACATATTCTTTTTTTTTATGTATGTTCAGCCCTCTCCGTTATTTATGAACTGATTTTGATTATTCTTTTTGTTAGATAGGGTATACCTCAAGGGTGGTCCCATGTCAAGGAAGTAAGGATCTGATGATGGAATTCTGATAAAATTGAGAGAAACCCTCGAAAAATTGTAGAAACGAATAGTGTTTCTGTTTACTTTTCATTACTTTATCAGGTATTTGCGTTTAGAAATCCTCACATCATGTAGCCGAGCTGATGATGAAAAAAAATTCATAAATAATAACCTTTTTACCAAAAAATTAAACTGAAGAAAAGAAACTAAAAAGCAAAAATAAATAAACCTTTTAAATAAGCTTTATACTTAAGACTTAAAAGGTTTATTTATTTTTTGCGTTTTAGTTCTTTTCGTCGGTTAAATTTTTTTTTATATTTTTTATAAAACCACTCAATTTAATTAACTAATAAATATTAAGAGTACAAAGAATCGATTTTTACCTGTGATTTAAAGAAATATTATGGTTACATTAAATTTCACCTGAAAATAGTCGTGTGTTTGAAGGATTTCGAGTGAATGTATATTTTCAATCGTAGGACACCATCGTGCTTTTCTGTGGTGATTGCTGAAGCAGCAGGAGTTGTTTTTTCTTTGTTTGGTAATCCCAGAGTAATCTATAGCTGGTTCTTGACTATGTCAACGAGCTATTTTGCCTCTCGCAGCCATTAAATTCATAAATATGTTTCAGGGCACTAATAATAATAACAACTTAACACACCTCATACACCGCCGTCTGATCCTAAACTAGGCAGAGCCTGTACTATGGTAACCAGACTGCTGATAAACATACTGATATATTTCTAAATACATACATATTATAAATAAATTACACCCAGACAGAGAATAATTCGTCCTGGGTGGAAATCGAACCCACGACCTCTGGCTCAGCAGTCAGGGTCACTAACCACTAGAACATCTGGCCAGTCCAGTGAATATACATATATTTATAAATAGAGTTATAGAAAAAGAAGATTCAAACTTTTAAACTTTTGCGTTCCATGATAATATAATTATGTTGACAGGAATGCCACGATCACGTATTTAAAAAGTATTACAGTATCTACAGGCCTGTGATCACGGCCACGACCACGGCAAAGCAAAGGTATGTCATACCTTTTAAATACGTGATCGCGTTGATTCCCGTCAACATGATAATATTAGAATAGAATAGAATTTTTATTTAAAGCATCTATGACTTAGTTGTTAGTTTAACTTAACACTTTCTTAGTATTACAGTATGTATCTATACCAAATGCATGGCAGACACTATCGCCAAAAAATTACATCTAAGCTGAAATATTGACATGTAACCGGTGAAGTTTTTTTTACACTTTCAGACCATTTATTTTCCGTTCGGTTACAGTAGTGTGAAATCTTAAGTTGCACCGTGACTAAACAAAGCTCGAAAGCAAACATTTATCTGTTAGGTATACCGAGGGGGCCCATAGTTTCTAGGATGCGGCACTGACTGACTGACTTCCTTTTTTGTACGCTCCAGGTTGTTTCACCGCCAATACAGTATAAAAAATCCTGCCTGGAGAAAGAGGTACTATGCAATAAGCGACAAATTGCTGTTTTCCGAAAAAAACGCGAACGAAGTCGCGGGTACAGCTAGTATTAAATAATTATGGTCTAATGATCAAGTCAAGACGTAGGGGAGTTAAATACTTTTCTACTAACCTATAATAAGTTCACTAAACTATAATGTTGGTAGATAAATCGAGTTTAACTTATAAAAGATCGAGGCCAACAACTCAAAGAAGCGAATGTTTACCACGCATGCTATTTAAATTAATCCAGTAATTTATACTTTGATTAGAGCAAGTGCTAATTGGATACCACATTGCTCGTTCTTGATTTTATAACTATAAATAGTTAATAGCTATAGTCAGTGCGGGACCAGCAGTGTATATCGTTTGAATATTCAGTAATAAGATTGATTTTTTTTTGGAGGTGGGACCTGAATGCAACGACGACATAATGTCATCGAGAACGACAATTTAGCGATAATAAGACAGACAATTTTATAGTACGGAGTGAGTGAAATCGTTTGGAGGGGCGACGGTTACGTTTTAAGTGCGTACGGGGATTGAGGTGCACTCTTTTGGAAGCCATCGTGTAGGTACCCTCGCTTAAATAATGTGAAAAATAAAAGTGATGAACCCTCTACTATAGAACCCACTGACGACCGCTCAGCCGCTAACTTATCGCATTTCCCGTTATATAAATATATTGGAACGGAAGCAGAAGAACACATTTTTCAAAATTTTACTAAAATCAAATTCATTAAAAATGTTTGTTCTATCCGCATATCACCGCACCGCACCGCACCGCATATCTTTTATAGCACGTGAGTTACATGTGGAAAATATTGATACGAATGATTGCCACTTTAATGGGTATTCATTACCAAGCTGATAAAGAAAGACAAAGTTTCCTCAGAGGAACATTATATTATTGCATATTATTATTATAATTTACGACTACTATTTTTAAGTTCTTACTTAACTTACAAATCCTGGAACGTTCAAGAGTAGAGTAAATAGGTTTCTCTTGGACAGGCCAGTATCATCTTCGTCTTTATTGTCACTTTCCATCAGGTGTGTTGGACGACAAACGCCTGTTCCATTAACCAATAAAAAACTTATCAACCATAAACTGATCGAAAACAAAAGCTGAAGTACATTCACCATTTACCGACGTCATTGGTCAGTTTACAAGTGTAGTAGGTAACTGTTTTTAATATTTTTTTATATTCTTCGAGACTTAATATAACATATTTTCCGCTTTCGTATGCACTAAAAATATATTGAAGGTATATTGTATGTATATGTACAGTGAACAAAGAAATGGTCTACCAGTTTTGACAAAAAATTTGTGTAATCACAAGAGCGATAAGGTTGAACCTATCTCTAACAATGAACTGTCAGAATGTTATAGCAGGAAAATCAACCTTGTTGTTTTATGATGGCAAATGGTCTTCAACCGTAGGGTGGTAGACGATATATTTGGCCGATGGTACATTCCTACATTACACAAACAACACACATAATTATATGTGAGTAAATTAATCACCCCTAATGTTGAACATAACTTATTTTTAAGGAGTTTTCTGACGACTAATAGACCAAATTTCCTCACTCACCAGTTAAAAAATTTACATTATCATATTAAATCTACTCTATTAGAAGTATAAAGGAGGTTGTATTAATTAGGATATAACTTTAATCTCGAGCTAATGTACTTGTTCATTCTTTATACCTCTCTTCTGTTAAAAAGTTCCGTCATATCAGTTTTACTGGGGCTTTAATGGGCTGGCTGGCCTGGGGATTAAAAATATAATTCAGAATATTAACGTAATACCTTCTCATCCATTTAGTATCAGTAGACTTATGTCTGCTAAGACTATTAAAATGACTTTTTAAATTGAATCTTATTAATATTTTATTATGTGTGTGTCCCGATATACACTGAGAGGACTGTAAGGTGTGACGTCAATTTAGTATACTGCGAAGCCAAAAGTCAATTCAAAACAGTTGTCAAATCTCATAATAAAAGTGACAGTGTGACAGCACTGAGAGCGCCTTACCTCGAAAACTCCAGTGCTCACAGTACAAAAATAGCGACGTCATAATATTTCCCTACGATACTGCGGCAGTATACTGTCAGTCTATAACGGAACAAATTTCTCCCCAGTACGAGCACTGAACAGTGCTCGCAATGTATATCGGAAGATGCCCAGCTATCTGCCTGTGAAAGTCCCGTGGAAATCGGTCCTCCCGTTCCGGAGATTAGCCGGAACAAACATAAAGAAGGACAGACAAAAACTTTGAAAACTAATTTTTAGGCATAGGTAACGTGCAAATAACAATTTTCTTCAATTTTATTTATTTGTAGTATATGTATTGATTTCTCTCTTTTTCACCTAGCGTACGACATTTATTTATAAATAACGAGCTTTTGAACGCAAAACCGTAGATGTTGGAATGAAGCTCCTAATCGCACGTTACACTTTAGACGCTCGACTGACGCGACGGCGGGCTAGACGGAAAAAAGTGTTAGCGCAACGAAAAATACTAAACGCGAAGTTGATTTATTTTATTTACGACATCTGTGGAAAAAATACTACAAATATATTCTTATTCCACCATTACATTAAGCAATAATTTCTTGAAAATCATTGAAGGGAAGCTGAAAATGTATTGCGGTAGGAAATAAAAAACACATGGACGGTAGGGCAGGGCATAGGCTGGTGAAATTATAAATCATAGCAACCAAAACATGTCCAGTTGACAAAAAGGGTGATTTCTCACAATTTATGGCCGCAGTGCCTGTTTTGGGACGGGTACAGTGATTTTGTTGTATGTTTTTGCTCCTAGCACGTTATTTAAACATTAATTCAAAAGCTGTTTTAGGTAGATTTCGAAGAAAAGTCTACCTATTGGTTTTGTACTACTTGCCTAGTTTTCCAAAAATTTCTTCACAGGAGGTCTAGTTATGATCCATAGACCCCAAAACAACCGCCAGTTAAAAAATTTATATGTATAAATGTATGTACCTCAAATTTAACCGGCACGATAGAGGTCGCAATTATGCACCGATTGCTTTCAAACTTGGACGACAAATCAACAGGGCAAAAATAAAGGTTAAGTTCGTGAATAGAGGATATTCTCCCAAAGGGGGGGACTGGGGAGCAGATTTTCCAAAAAAATAAAAAAACACGAAATCTACCTCTGCGGGCCCGGTTTTTTTTAATACTGAATGAGTTTACAAATACCTACTTAATGTTTTGAGTATATACTACAATATTTAATAAGTTACATATATTTTATTTATTACTAGTTTTTAACGAACGGGTATTTACTACTACTATTCACCTGCGTTTATGGCCACTGCTCCGCTCCTATTGGTCTTAGCGTGATGATATATAGCCTATAAGCCTTCCTCGATAAATGGGCTATCTAACACTGAAAGAATTTTTTTAAATCGGACCAGTATTTCCTGAGATTAGCGCGGTCAAGCAAACAAACAAACTCTTCAGCTTTATATATTAGTTTATATTATGTAGTTCAAGATTTTTAAAGAAAAGAGAAGATAGTTGATGTTACATTTTGTTTGAGAGATGCTCGACTGGCTTCACTGCACAGCGTGGCGCCTGACACCGACCGGTCACTTCATAGGCTTTGATAGCGGGGGCCTATTAGGCCTAAAACTAATCCTCAGTAAATCCGTATATCTACAATTATTATGAATACCACTCATAAAAGTTTTATTATATTATAACATTTAACATGTGAAGACATATATTTATACTGATGTAGGTAAGGCTTTAAAACCGCCACGCCGAGGGCAAGAAGACAGGGTTCCGAACACGGACGTAACGTCGTCATTGGGCATTTGCCGTCATAATTGACCGACTTCAATAAAGGAGGAAGTTCTCAATTCGATTGAGTTTAGTTTTTTTTTTGTTACGCTATATCTTCGCCATTTGTGAACCAATTTCAGTAATTCTTTATTTAATTGAATTTGTTGGGTGTTAAAATTACTCCACCTCTAAGGGTGAAAAAATAAGGGATGAACAATACAATTTATTGTAATTTATCATAATTTAGGCGCATTAAAGTTGGTGATACTTTTTGAGTTAATTATAATTAAATTAAAATGTAACTTAATTACAATTAAAACGAATATTATTACATTAAAAAAGGTGACATGTTTATGGTAAGTATTATCTTTAAGAATGAGATTCTTAATCTACTCAGTATTCACTACTTTACAGATATACGCTACTCCTTAGTGAACAAAACAAGCTAATTCTATATAGGTGGAGCTGTGGACAAAGCTCCCCGGGACCCTCTTTGTACTCGCTGCGTTTGTTAACGAATGCATGAAAATATGCTGTAGATATATTCATTAGAGATGGACCGTATATATCGGATTGGACCCTGTATTATACTAAGTCGTACGTCCTTGTAAGCATATTTTGTACTCGCTGCGTTTGTTAGTAAATCATAGGAATACATAGAGAGAAATCTGCATAGAAGTGAGGTAATATCGCCGCTCTATGGTAGGACAGCACACCTGGATTTAGTAAAGCAGATATATTGGAAATACAATTAATTTTCTACCTTCCTTTATTTTTAGTTATCGTCGTTTTCTTCATAGGTTAAAGGACAAAAGGATGGCAAAAGGACTGCAAATTCCTTTGTGGTTTTCTCACGGTGCATAACTTTACCATAAGTCACGGGCGAGGGCGGCGATGGGGTCGCCTGAAAAAATCCACATTGTAAGGCAAGTTTGCCACGCTCAATATACCTAAAAGTATTTTAATATCCATTCCTATACCGAGTATTTGGTAGTTATCGTATCATGAAGATCAGGTATTGATATTCGCTGGTACCCATGTCTAATATGTACAGTGTATGTTGAATTTTCTTGTTATAAGAACAATCTGACATTGTCTTAACACGATCCATTGTACTACATTCAATACATGTCGAAACTGTTGTTCTCAGTCATCTAATATTTGCATCTTTTTGTATTAACATAAAAAAGGTTTCTCATGAGAAATTGACAGAAGCTAACCTTAGATGAAAACAGGTTTTGTATCTCATCTAGACTTCAACAGAAAACACAACGGTTTGTCTTTAATTTAAAGAATTTATTTTTAACTAAACATTTCGATTAAACGAAAAAGAAACTTGATCTGCCTATTGGTATAGTGGTTACTGATCCTGACTGCTGAGCCAGAAGTCGTGTATCCGATATAGCCTATATAGGCTATCCAACACTAAAAAAAAATTCTATTCGAACCAGTAGTTCCTGAGATTAGCGCGTTCAACCAAACAAAGAAACAAACTCTTCAGCTTTATAATATTAGTATAGATATGTATGTATATAGAAATATATAAGTACTAGCAGCGCCCCATGGTTTCACCCGCGTAAGTCCCGATCCCGTGGAAATATCGAGATAAAAAGTAGCCTATATGTTAATCCAGGTCTCTAGCTATCTACATACCAAGTTTCATCGCAATCCGTTCAATAGTTTTGGCGTGAAAGAGTAACAAACATCCATACATCGATACATCCATACATCCACACATCCATACAGCCATACATCCATACATCCATACATCCTCACACACATTCACGTTTATAATATTAGTAGGATGTTTATCAGCAGGCTGGTTATCATAGTACAGGCTCTTGTTTGGGACCAGACGGCCGGTTGTGAGGTGTCTCAAAGCGTTGTTTTATATTACATTAATGTGTGGGATGTGTCAAGTTATTATTATTATTACATTAAATTAAATTCATATTTTATTATTAAAAACTTTTTCAACTTTCATTAAAGTGCAGGTCAAAAGTACAAAGTTGTATAAATATAAAAGAAATAAATGAAAATTGAGACTGAATGCATTTTTTGTTGATAAAGTTGCATACATTTCTTAATAAAGTTGCTAAAGTGGAAATAATAACTCATTGGTTTGGACGTTTATATTCCGATAACGATAGATAGATATGGATAGCATGTCGTTATCGGAATATAAACTTTGTCACGAAATGAGACCGAGAAATTTAGCGTGATGTATGTTATGCTACGCTTCGTCATAACCGCTTCGTGTAATACCCCCTTAAGGTAAATTTGTTTGATCAAGTATATTAGAATTAGCTCTGTGCATTCAAGATGTAGTTACGTGCCGGTCTCTTGTTGTACATTATGCAATACCAATCTACTGAACTATAAGCAGTACAACTGTGATTACACATGTTTCCTGAGATAAAAGAGAATAATGTAACTTTTGCGTAAGGGGTAGGACGCAGTAGGTATCTGCTCGAATTATGAATTCCTCATTGGGTAAGCAACTCCACCCTACGGAAGTTCTAGCGAAGTTAACACGTCACTCACACACACACACACACACACACACACACACACACACACACACACACACACACACACACACCCAGAGACACGCACGGACATACATACACAACCACGCGCGTGCACACCCTAACGCACACACACTCACACACAGGCACACATACAAAACTAAACAGCCTGATGGTAAGACTTAGACAGGATATACTATCAGGATATATATATATATTGTAAGGCCTCGCTTGGCAGAGAGGATTTAGGGGATAGGGTGTTGATATAGAAGAAAAACAATTGACAAAGGCTGTTGTATAAATAGCGTATATTGGAAACTGAATTAATGCGGCTTCGTAGATGTGGCCCAGCAACTTCACAGCCACTCTGACTGCTCGCTGCGGCGCTTCTGTCTTCTTTCTACTGATTGTATACAAATTCCGAAACACAATTTGAAATGATTTAAATATTATATTACCAGCAGCTTCCCGCAAGGCTCGAAAGGGGTTCGAACCTCACAATATATACCTGTCAGACACACCACCATAAATAGACGTGTCCGTGCAGCGGTCCAATCCAAGCCGTCAATGGACTGACGTCATCTCAATCAGATTAGCGCAGGTATATCAGGTCGTACTAAGTCCCAATTAATATCAGACGTAGTAGCAGCCATGCCCCTGTAAGCACAGAATGTACCGAATAATCTGTATTTATATGTCACAAACGAGGTTTTGCTTTCACTGGTCTTATTAGACAAAGAACCCACATACTTATACTGCAAATTTTGAAAGCTTTCTTATATTGTATTGCAAGGAAAGGTCGATACATACTTTTGCTGTGGACGAATTTATTCTAAACATTTATAGATAAGTTTATTTTAGTTGTTTTCTTTTTCTTCGATTCAAGTTTATCATATGTGTACAAAAACCAGATTTCATACAATGAAAACCTACATATTATTTTTGTTCGATTACAAGCCATTTATAAAGTTCCGTCCCGCACTGACCTTGTTACGAGTTATTAAGCTGGGTGCTTACTGTTGTTGACCCACAGGGTCTGTCCTAAACCAGTCTCCGCGTTGTTTTGGAATATTGGTAGAAAAAACATACGAGTACTATACCATGTTACATTCTGTAACCGTGATTACTTATAATCCAGGTCCTTATAAATTAAATTGTTTCCCTCTCCAAAATAAATAGACATTATGAATGAGGAGTAGTATTTTAATGCCAACAGAAAACAGAACTAATATTTACAATCAAAGAATACATGACCTAGACAAAGGAATGTGATTCAGAAAGAGAGACCAGAAATTATAATATTAACTTCACACATCTCACACACGGCCGTCTGATCCCAACCTAGGCAGAGCCTGTACTATGGTAACCAGACTGCTGATAAACATACTTATATATTTTTAAATATATACATATTATAGATAAATTACACCCAAATACAGAAGAAATGATCATGCTTATCACACAATTATTTGTCCTGGGTGGGAATCGAACCCACGACAAATAAATATCATAGTCATAGTTTTATAGAATTTCGTTTCACATAAAAAAAATCTCATATTATCATTTTTATCATCAATACGCAGAATACTTACTTTGAAAATATTTAAAACATGATTTTTTGTTACAAATAAAAGTGAACTTTTATTTTATTACTGTATACTGTGTATACTGTTTCGATATTCATATCATAGAATTACAAGTCAAATATTCTGTATCCTCATATTGTTTAGTTATTAAAAAACTTATTACCAAGAAAACCACAACAGTCAGTTCGAGTTACGAGAGATTGCCCACTATTTCTTTAGTGGGAACAAATTATACTTTGCAAAGTGTGGATGTTTAATCATTAATAATTACTTTTGTTTTGTTTACTATTAATTTTGTGTATAACATGATTTTAATAACACGAGAGCACGTTCAACTGCTATGTTCAGTTTAAATGTTTGATTTCACGCCTCTTCTATTAGCTATTTACAACCGAAGAAGGATGAGGGTATTGTAAATATGTATATATATATATATATATATGTATATATATATATATATAAATATATATATATATATATATATATATATATTTAATTAGGAATACTAGCAAGGTGGGTTACACATTACTAGTATTCTTGTTAACCACTCATGACAAAACTGGACTAAGGTTTTAAAATACATATAACAGCGGAACCGGAAACCAGATTGTTCAAACAGTGTGTTTTGCCTGTACTTACCTATAGAGCAGAAACCTGGGTCCTGACAAAGGAGAGTATAAACAAAATACAAATCATCCAGAGCAAACTAGAAAGGAAGCTTGTGAGGATTACACTATAAGACCGCAAGATAAACACTTGGCTTAGAGAACAAGGTAAGGTCACCGATGCCGTTAAACGAGTGGCAGGTCTGAAATGGCAGAGGGCAGGACACAGCCCTTTAACATGGCTCGTGGGGTAAAGCGGTCTTAGAATGAAGGCCTTAGGGTGAAAAAAGACCTAGAGGAAGACCACAAATGCGTTGGAAGGATGACGTCAAGGAAACTGCAGGGATAACCTGGATGGAAGTAGGGCAAAACCGGGTTAGATGGCGCAATCTCAAACAGTTAAGTAATGACCTACCAAATTCACAAACAAAATATCGAATATCCCAACCTTGAGGTATTAATCGAATAATCGAATCGTGATTATGTTATTGTTAGGGATTCTATCAATTTGTATATGATTACTTCGATGCATGTATTAATATAGTCGGTTAAATCGAGCTAGAGACCTAAACAATATTGTTGCAGGGTGGATAGGCGTGCGCTGTATACATATTGAGACCACTCTAGCTCCGGGAACACAATACCCTTTGATTACCTACCTGAGACGTACGTAACTCAAGCTGTTTCTCAGTTAATATAGAATTTCAAAGCGTACAAACTACTCTTAGCTAACTTCATACTTTAAAAGTACAGGGATATTTTAGTGCCGAGATCTTAAATAACTTTGAGTACTTTATTTAGAGTCTTGCGTTAAAAGAGCTTGGTACTCTCTTTCTAACTAATATTATTCAAGCCTTAATTAGTCAACCAATTATCGTGAAATATTGCATTAACGTTGTTGGGTGTACAGAAAAGGATATGAGATACCTTTCATACAAAGAAGTACTCATATTATAAATGCAAAAGTAACTGACATTCCAGAAATATGGGACTTCAAACTATGTAGATACATGAGATACTATCGTATCTATGTCTATAACAAATATTATTTTTCACAAATAAATCAACGTGACAACCCTAGAACACACGTGACGCACGATCAGATAGCTACAAATAGGCAATTTTGCGTTTGCACAATGGCCGTAATTATTTGGATACGGGCATGCCTAAACAGCTAACAATTTGACATGTTTTCATAACGAATTTTGGCTTTCTCGTAGTATGTATAAGCATGTACAAATTATTACAGGGCAAAATATTACTGTATCATCGTATCAATGCTATATCACTAAGTATTATCAAACAAAACTCAAGAAAGTTAAAACAGCTAAAGCATCATCAGTAACGTTGAACCAACAGGATACATCGCTTTCTCAATATTCTACTACTCCCAAACGAATCAGAGCATAAACATAAGGAAGGAAGGAGCAACAATTTATATACGCACCCCTGTGTCATCCCCCCAACCCTCAATGCAAAAACTTAACGACAAACCCCTACAACCGTCTTGAAGAATGGTTTATTATAACTTATTCGTTTGAATGCAGTCACTATTTTTTATTTTAGAGAGAGAATTTTTTTACCAACTCCAGCAATAAAGGAGGTTATCTGTATCATGGAAATGTATGTCTTATTCTATGTTTCTTCGTAACTACTGAAAGGCTAAAATACGACTATAAATGTAACATTATTAAGGTTTAAAACGGAGGATGTTTGGCAGTTTTGCGTTTGTATTCAGGAGCACATAATTTTGGGTCACCTTGCTGGACACGCAGCTAAGTCTGCGGGGTTCACAGTTTTTTTTTTTTCTAGGGTACACCTGAGGCCCCGGCCATGAGACTTGGATAAATCTTGCAAAACGGTTGGTTTAGAAAGTGGACTACAAGAAGTCTAAACTTTGTCAAACCTGTAAGACACAGTCTCACAACCACTGATATAAACTATGGAAATCACTAACAGTAACTGTAAAATAAATAAGAGTTTTTGATGTGGCGACAACAAACCCTTGATATATTGCTAAGGCTTGATAAAGTCTCGTTCTCTATTCAGCTTCAGTTTAGCTTCAATGAGCACTTGCGTGAGCATCTCTGACACAAATTTTTTCCACCTTGTCCAGAAATACTGACCATCGATAGGTTGAAATTCATTAAATACTATTAATGAAATTACTTAATAACTAAAAAGAACTTTCAGTCAATAGTTGAAGAGAACTGTTAAGAAAAAGTATAAAGATGTGTAAAAGTTCTACAAACAGTTTATGAACAACAATTTTTTGTGAAACCAAACTTCCAACGAAAATTAATTTAAATAAAAGTATAGTATGGAGTACTCTGAAATATGAAATATTTTCGATTTCGCTTTTGTTTGATTGCATAAAAATAAGTGTGTAAGAGATGTTTGGATAGGTCTTTGTAACTTAAAAAGAAATTCCACACTGACTTTTTTAATAACATTTTTTCATTTTTGCAATCAAACCACGAGCGAAAAATCATTAAATTGATAAGAAAGGTTCTGTGGTTTGTAAATATGGAAAATTTGTTGTTCAACATCGCCTCAGGCATGAGATCAAAAAAGCAAAAATGAAAATTAAGTTCGTGAATGGGGGATATGGGGGACTGGGGGGCAGATTTTCAAAAAAATTAAAAAATCAAGAAGTCTACCTCTGCGGGCCTGCTGCAGGCTCGATTTTTTTTTTCCTAATTACCTATTCCGCAACTTGCGGAAGAAAAACTCATTTGACTTCACCCTGTAACGCCCACCAGTTACGGTTACAGTGGTTTCATAGGCGTCCTCAAAAAAATAATGGCCAATCACTTTTTCACTGATGCCACACCAAATAGTCACTTTGAGGTGATGCAATGACTCTTCTTGCATTTTATGGTGCCCCAGAAACGCAAAGGTTGTTTTTTTAACAAACCCACTTAAGTGGCAATGGGCTTCGTCGCTCATTATGATTTTGGATACGAAATCATCCTCTTTTTGCACCATGTTTAACAGAGCATGGGAGTAAGATAACCTCGTTTGACGGGCAGTAGGCAGCAATTTGTGAACGGTTTGCACTTTTTAAGGAAATATTTTTAAGGGTTTTACACGTTACAACGAACCTCTGCTGATGCCTAATTGTGTGCATAGTCGTCTCATCGATGTTTGTGGATTCTCCCTGACGTCCTTGGCCGCTGATGTTCTTGGTCGAAAGAGCAATACGAGACCAGCCACTTCTTGCGACATCTTTAGCGGACACAATCTGCCAATCGATTAATTATTCGCTCACATGGTGCACGATGACGAGTAAAGTGACGATAAAATTCACGCTGCTTTAAAACAACAGGCCGAAAATTGGTCATAGTGGTAATATAGCAACAATAATTCCACGTTCTTCAGGTGTGTATCGCTCTGTTGCTTGTTGTCTACTAATGCTCTCTGTCTACAACACAGATGTCAAGGCACAATGACATTTGACACCATTTGTTATTTTGTATTATTACAACTAGGCAAATCGATATTACGCTTATCTTTGGGCCAATAAACTTAAACATTCAAGTAAATTCTCTCTAAAGTTTATTTACAAAAAGAAATCTTCTGCAGCACCCAAATTTTTTTTTCTATGGTATATGCGGCAAATTAGCTGACGGGCTGCCGGCCTTTGAGATGGGAGTACACTTCTTTTCTCGATGGTTTGAATGTCGTATCGGGATGGAAATACCGCAGGCAACAATTTGGTTGTTGAACGCGAAAATATATGTACAGTAAAACATCCAGGTTTATTTAAACTAAAGGTATTTCATCATATAAGTACATGCAGATTTTGTTTATACATGAAACTTTGAACGCTTTAAATAAAACAATAGCTCCGAGTAAACAGATGGTATTTTAACAATTTGATCATTCTGTCGAAATTGTGTGTCTAAACGGCCATAACGTGGATGTGGTGGGGTGTCAATTGTCGCGAAACCGAGTAACGTTATGCATATTAATCTTACTAATATTATAAAGACGAAAGTGTGTGAGGATGGATGGATGGATGGATGTTTGTTACTCTTTCAAGCAAAAACAACTGAATAGATATGGAAATTTGGCACAAAGATAGATTATAGTCTGGATTAGCACATAGTCTAATTTTTACCCTGAAAAAATGTATGGTCACCGGGGATAGATTTCACCAAAATTTCCACGCGAACGAAGTCGCGAGCAACAGCTAGTTCTAAATAATATTATAAATGCGAAAGTGAATTTATTTGTTTGTTCCACGCCTCAACTTGTCAACCGAACCGATCATGATACAATTTTACATTAAAATTCTCAGGGTTATAGCAAAGGCCAAGAATACCTTTTATTCAGAATAAAAGTATAATAGGGTAGACTGAAAGGAACGCGACTTTAATACGAGTGAAACCGTGGGTAAACATAGTTGAAAATAATTCCTGTCATACCTGGTGAGAGTGAGTTGCTTGTCCTTGAAACTTATAAGTAATGAGGTTAACACATAGGACACTTACGTGACTAAAATATATACTGTCTTACCTGACGTTATGGAAGAAAAAGATAGACTTGTTGACGAATGAATGTTATATACCTTCAACACCAAGAGAGAATCCTCCAACAGTTGGCCGTAAACCCAACAGTTTATGGTTGTAATCAGCGCGAGAACTTTGATAGCGCGAAGCAGGATCAGTAGTTACTATCTAGTTCGTTTGATTTTCGCTAGATGGCGCTGAAGTATATTTTGCTGTTATTGTGGCTAAAAACTAAAAGTTTTTAGCCACAATAACAGCAGATAGTACAAGTAGTAGTAGATAACAAAAGATAGTAAAATAATAATAGTGAAAAAGTAATACATATGGTAACATTATATAGTAGTAATTACCTCCTAAAGCTTGTAAGGAATAATTATTATAGTTAAAAAAATATAATATAAACACTTTGCAGTTCTTCATCACAAAGTATAATATATTCGACTCATTAAAACAAACTAAATGAACTTAAACTCAAAGGCTTTACTAATAACCATTGAAAAGTTAGACGTTAGAAGATAGATATCTTCTGATTCCATCATCAGATGAGCTCAATGGAACATAATCTTTGTATTCTCATCGCTATTACATATATTTGCAAAGATCCCAATCAGTACGTCAATTAGAAGTTGGCTAATGCCGCGTTCCAATAAACAAGAAACGATTCGTTTTGCTTATGGACGGTAAAATTTCGTTTAATTTTCAATGAAAATTTTACCATTCGTAAGCAAAACGAATCGTTTTTTGTTTATTGGAACGCGGCATAAATATGACTTTCAAGGTTTGTTAACATAGTTAATTAGTTACAGCTGAAGCTAATGAAAGCTTGTTAAAAAATATCGACCAGCGGACCCTTAATGAGCCTACACAATATGAAATTTTAATGGTCTTACAACATTGGCCCCATTATTATGTACAATTAGTGCTAAATTATTTTGAGCGCCAGTATGTTTAATAAATGTAAATTACGGAAAAATCTAGTCATATTTTGAGTTTTGGTTAGTAGAATTATCCCATACATCTCTACAAAATGACCACCGTCTTCATAAGAAATTTTGATAATTTAAAAATAGACATAAGTTATGGACCCTATGGGTGTTTGTCACATCGTTAACTGTCCCTGCGTGGTGTGTTAAACTGTACATGCACTGAAGCCTGTGTTCCTGAAGGAGTTGGCAGTGCCTTATTAAACACCTACATTTTTCGTTATCTTACCTTAACTATAATGTGGTCCTATTCAGGTAATAAGAGGCAAGCCTATGGCCGTCAACCAGTCACTTTTGTAATTAAATGTGGGAAAATTGGTAGTTTTAATTAAATATCAATCAGTGTATTAAATGAGAGCGTCGTAATGGGCCTTAGTAGGAATGGTAGGAAAGGGATATAGCTTACCCCTTGCCTTAACCAGATGAGTTACCATAGATTTGTAGCGATGTCTATGTACAGTTGCTTTTAATTTCGTCAAATTGTGAATTGCAATTAAATTACAAAAATATAATAGAATATTCATTTTTTTTTTATGGTATAGGGGGCAAACGACCAGACGGGTCACCTGATGGTAAATTACTACCGCCGCCCATGGGCACCTGTAACTCAAGAGCCACAAGTGCGTTGCCACCCTATAAGATGGGAGTACGAGAAGAGGGAGAGGGGAGAGGAGGGAGAGGGGATGGGCGTTAGTAGAGGAGAGAGAAGGGTTAGGGCCTCCGGTAACCTCACTCACGCGGCGAAATGCAATGAAAGTATTGCTTCACTGCCGGTTTTCTGTGAGGCCGTGGTATCGAGCGGAGTCGAGCCGGCCCATACGTGCCTAAGCATCATACATTTTATTATATCATTAATATATTGCTTACAATGAACACTAGCTTAGATACAGTTCTAAAACTAATTAATACGGTTGTCTGGAAGACATCGCTTTTAGCGATAAGACCGCCCATTGTACTTGCCGCTTAGTATGTTGCTACTAACCTGTGTTAATTTCTGTCTAACTGTGGTGTACAATAAAGAATGTTCTATCTATCTATCTATCTAATTTATATATAAACCGTCCGGTTTTACATAATGCTACAGTGACACCACTCCCCAAACTCAGTCAAAGCAACCAACTCAAAGCAACCGGATGCAACCAAAATTCATAATCAGAAGATACTAACTGCACAATGAAATTCTACTTAAAATTAAAATTTCAACATTTCAACAGTGAACAGATATCATAAAGTATGTGTTTAGGCGGTTCTTGAAACCGAAGACATCGTTTATATAAACAGATAATTAATAATAATAATAATAATGTCGATTCGGCGATCATTGTTCCGATTGTCATATCTGCTCATGGATTGATAGCCAAAAGCCTCGATCAACACCTTAGGAGGCTCGCGTTAGACGGCTGGATCAAGGGACTGATGCAGAAGGCAGTTCTCCTCGACACGGCCCGGATAGTGAGGAGGTTCCTGTCTTTGGAGCCCTAACCACCGGTGTCTTGGTCCCTGTACCCGATGTCGGTGGTCTACTATTTTTTATATTTTTAAATATATATGATATGTTGTTTTGTACATATTTTAAAATGTAATTTATAGGTGTTTAGATGAATAAAGAGGAATAATAATAATAACTCCACACATCTCACACACGGCCGTCTGATCTCAAACTAGGCAGAGCCTGTACTATGGTAACGAGACTGCTGATAAATATACTTATATACATATTTCTAAATACATACAAAGGCCTCCCTACCCTCTTTCCACTCCTCACGGTTTACAGCTTTCTGAAGCCAATCTTCCCGACAAGCTTCCAGTTCATCCTGCCATCTCTTTCTGGGCTTGCCGTGACGTCGTTTAAAGTTGTGAGTGGTATTGGTAGTTGTTAAAAATCTGGGAAGTTACAGATGGAACATTTTGGATCTGGATTCGGATACATGAATAATATTATACCGGTTTCAGATACATCGTCGGATATGCTATTGTCTCGGATAGTTTTACTTACGGATATTAGATTGTTTAATAATTATAATAGGAAAACACAAATAGATAATGATTTGGCTTTAATTCTAAGTTATCATTTGGTAGTAAAAGCACAATAAAAAATAATTAGCCTTATATGTGATTGTTATAGCTACTCATTTTTAAATGTTATCTACTTAAAAATTAAAATCGAAATTATAATAAACTGAAACAACAATTAACAACTATTTCCACAACTGTTTGTTAGAAACGCGTGGATGAATCAAGTTGAATTATATCAAATAGGTATTAACTACTGTAAGGATGTCTATTATTCATCTTTTACTAATCATGTTGCCATGTTTGTCCTATTTTCGATCTCATATTCCTCTAATATATTATACAAAGATGAATATTTGTCTGTGTGTTTACGATTCCCATAAAATCTAGGGGAATTAGTGATAACTGATAAGGGAGATTATGAACTTCTTAAAGGTTATGCGTTTCTTATTCCTATATTGTTCATCAAAATGCAATGAAACATCGGGCTTCCCCTAAACACACATTGAGTACAACCGTATGTTTTTTAACAGGGATGTTATGGAGTATCGAAACTATCTGAAATAAAATTCCATTAATTTCGAATTCTTTCAAATAGAGGCAGAGACGAAAAATGACAATTTACGACAAGTTTTTTTATGATTGAAATGGTTGTTTTATATTTTATATTTAAGATAGCGGGCAGAGCAAGTGCTCGTGCACCCCTATGCGCATAAATCATTTACAATGCGATTCAAATAAGAATAGGACTGACTTTGCGCCACGTTGTGATGTCATAGCTGTCAATTCGAACCAATTATGTAGGATGAGCCAAACAGATATTTTTTTAAATTATCGACGTATTTACAAAAATAAACATGAAAAATTACTACAAAAAGCTAAAGGCGTAGGTATATATGTTGACCTGTTATGTTAGGAAAGTCTATACAATGACGGTTCAAGTTATAATGGTCAATGAAATAAACCAAAACAGTCAAAACTCAATAAATTATGTTCGAATTTCGGCCAACAGGCGATCTCTATTTATTTTTTTAAATAATGAAATCACTAGATTTGGATTACAGAATACACAAAATACATCTAAAAAAGTAAAAAAAAAAACAATGTTAACGCTACGCAAATTAGTTTTGTGTGCAAACCATACTTTCCAAGAAACATTAAGGTCATTGACGTTACTATTCTTTTTTGAATGGCATTGTATGTATAAATGTGTATGTTGCAATAAGGTATCAATTAGTCGAGATCAATGCCTAGTAATTACTAAGTCTAACTACAATTCCGATGCTCTCAACCGAAGGCTAGAGTATTGTTGGCGTTTAATTAATGTGACTGAAATGTTAAATGACTACTTTGAAACTCTCCAAGTGTTTAGTTGTAAGTAAGTGCACTTTCATGTGGGAACGTGGGTTATTTCTTTAATTGTTAGTAGGGTATTTGTTTGTTATTTAGCAACCTGTTCGCTGTTCCTTACTTAAATATTATTACTTTACTAAATACTACCTAATATTGATAATACATCTGAACAATAATTTTTTCATTGCCTTCTCTTCTTACCTACATCTTATTACCCAAAGTGCCCAGTTGACGGCAATAGACTTGCCCCCTATTACGTGAGTCTGACTAAAATATATTTGGCAAAATGAGGGTGTTTAATACGCTTCTGCCAACCCCTTCGGGATAAAAGCGTGAGTGTAACGTCAATTAGTCTATTGTAGTCCACTGCTGGACAAAGACCTCTCCCAATGTCCACAATAGCACCCGGTACTCCGCCTTCTGCATCCAGTTTCCCAGGTACTTTTCTCGGGTCCATTTAGATACTTCAATTTCCATCACCGTACTAAAAACGCGTTTCGTTGGCCCGTTTGGTGTGAATCGTACTTTATGCTCTTTTTAAGAAATGTAACCTTTGTTTACTATATTTATATTTGAGAAGATATGGCAAAGTTATGGACCAAAGCATTTGTGAAATCTTAAAATTCATATCAGATTTTATTATTCACTTTTATCTAGATTTCGTGTGTGAATAAATGTGATTCTGTGTGATTCTACCGGGTAGACAAAATAAGTGACATTGTGTTTTATCTATGTTTAAACTTACATATAAATACACAACAAAGCTGTATTCCAGCGCACCTTAACCGCCTCATGACAGCGCAACGTGCGGCGTACCACAAAATGTCAGCGAAATTAACATCTCGCTTGAGAAGCACACAGCGCTGCATCAAGCGCTTCAAATTGCGACCATAGTTCTCAGATTATGTACCAACTAATTCGATCAAAAATTTACAAATCAAATCGTTTTAAAGTAATATGCAGTCAATTCCATGATAACTCAATTGGTATAGCATCTTTGAAATATGCATGAAAACTAGTAGACTAAATGTAGACTGACAAATCGTCAGCCATTTTGTTTTACCAGAAAGCATCTGTAAAGAAACGGTTAATGTCCGCCAATTCACTGCGGTCAACGCTTAACGAGCCGCTTAAATAATTTACGGTTATAAATGAAACTTTTGGAGAGCAAGATTGTCGTAAATTAAAAAAAAAAACGAAATAAAAAATAAGTTGAGAGATGCGGCTATCTCGGAAATTACTGCGAGAACTTTTAAACGTTATCTTTTAAATAAATGAGTTACGACTACTTTTGCTAGGCCTCTGTTGAGAGTTTTTGGGGTTGGAGCACTGAAGGTATATTTGTGTTTAAATTCTAAATCCGAATATCAATTCTAGGCCTATTTCATAGAGCTTAACTTTCAATGTGCATAGTGTGTCGCAAAAGAACGTTACATAATTAACTATTTTGACAGTGCATGTAGTTTTAGCATCTCACTGTTATAATTTATCCTAATATTTTCAAAACTAGGTTCTTCAAAGGTTTTTAAAGGATTAGGACTACGCAAAAATGACACGTCATTTGTGAAAGAGGTAGCCTTCGGAAATTACATACGACAATTGCAACATCAGGGATTACGGATTCGTTTAGTGTATATATTTATATGCGTTGATCTGGATGTGTCTATGTATATGTTAGTTTAAAAAAACATGTAATAACAAGTAGTACAAGGGTTTTTGAACCGAAACTAAGTGTAACTTACACTTAGTTTCGGTTCGAAAACCTTTTCATCTCTCTCTTTTTAAACTCTATTGCCTCTAAAACCAACACCTATCCACTCCACAATCCCTGATAGAAAAGACAATATATCAACTCAGTCCCACATAGTAAGTAACATGGTCGAGTTTTCAATAACAAACAGGTTTCTACAAGATTCGTATACGGATTGTGGGCGAGCAACGAACTCTGAACAACACGTGGGTGCACACATATTATTATTAGTGTACCACTACAGTTTGCCAAAGATTAATTTGCATCTAGAAAGGACTGTCTGACGTAATCAGACAGCTTACTGCATTGACATGAATTGAAACCTGAGAAATAGAACAAGTGAGAAAGTTGCCCGCCTTTTAACACATTTGACTTGGCGCCGGAATTAGTGGAATACTAAGATAGTTTTCATTCTCTCTTACTTCAGTACTGTAAAATTTTAAACAATAAATAGACATGTCATATCTAATTAATATTTTATTGTTATCACTTTCACTAAAATTTGTTTGGACATTATAAAACCCAATTGCTGTGTCGTATGAATAGTCGATAGTAAGTATAATATTCTTTTTAATACAGTCTTAACATAAGTTGATACAAACAGATTCAATTGAATTGGTCAACCAAGTTTTTTAATTACAAATAGTCTGTTAAATTCTGCCTATAAAAATTATACGGTCGAATTGAGAACCTCCTTTTTTTTCGTCGGTTAAATAGTAAATTTATTTGTCAAAAAGGTCATGCCATCTACTTCGGCTCGGGTGCAAATTACTTTTCTATTCCTTTGGTACCATTACTTTTTTATGTCCGTTTGCAACTCGTAAGCAAATTTGCATAAGGATCGGTTGAGTAAAAAGTGTAAAAAACAAACAAACTGACACTGAAAACGCCAGTCTTAAGGTACCTTCAGATCTATGTCTCCTCTGTTCATTACTCTATGATATCGGTTATGAATTTTTCATGGTACGGCCAAGAGCCCATGTGTTCATAGCGATAATGCGCACCCCGTTGTTTTTGGACGTCGTGTTATGTGCTCTCTCGTTTCGAATTGTGACACTGTATTGGATACTAAAGAGAAATATTGTACAGATCTTTAATAAAAATACAATAAGCAAAATGTAACGTTCTTTATGGTTCTCAATACGTGAGATTTAGATATATACGTTCTCAATTTTTTGTTTAGTACGCGACGTAATTGCCTATTGCGTACAGTGTATTTCAATGATTTATTTCTAATACTGTTTTTGGAATTTGAAAAAAAAAAAAACAATGGCAAAGGTGAAAGACTGAAGTGACTTGTGCTTATATAAAAAGATAATAATGATTTTAATATCTTTGAACATGTTCCATTAATGTTCTCCTTCTCTTCTCTTCTATTGCACTATAAATAAAAAATGTGATATTTAATTTATTATATATTATTTGAATTTATTTTAGAGACACATGACTCACTTCCTCTACTTTGCCAGACATTTCGAATGTCTTAAACCAGAGTGTACCGTGGTCTGTATTATTATGGGCATTACCTTTTTTATATAATATATGTACATACTAATCGTATACTAACTTTTAAACTTTCGCGTTCCATGATATAATATTATCTACGACTGGGAGGTTGCACTGGCCGTGGTCACAGGCTGACTCAGCCTGTGACCACGGCCAGTGCAACCTGGTCGAAACGTCAGGCAATTCAGAGGTATGTAATACCTTTTTGTGATCGCGTTAATTCCCGTTAATACGTAGATAATACTGATCGTATGTCGAATCTCTTGTCAAGTATAGGTATGACAAGAAATTAGACATACGAATAGTTAATTTTTGCGTTGACCAGCCTTCCAGAAACCGAGCGTTGTCTGTCTATACTAGTATTATAAAGCTGAAGAGTTTGTTTGTTTGGTTGAAGGCGCTAATCTCAGGAAGTAGTAGTTTAAATTGAAAAATCATTTTAGTGTCGGATAGCCCATTTATCGAGGAAGGAGTGAAGCAGTGAAGATAAACGCAGGTGAAACTGAGAGGACAGCTTGTTTTAAATAAAATTTAATCAAATGAGATCACTGACGCATTGCTGTACTCTGACTGGTGGTCATGACTTCTATAACAGAACATTGAAATAATTTGAATTGAAATCATTGAAATCCTAAATTGTAACTACATAGTCTGCTAAAAAATTAAAATAACCATTTGTTCTGTGTCTGGGTGTTATTTATCTATAATATGTATGTATATAGTAATATATAAGTATGTTTATCAGCAGTCTGGTTACCATAGTGTATACTTTGCCTAGTTTGGGATCAGGCGGCCGTGTGTGAAATGTGTGGAGTTATTATTATTATTTACCATTAACCAAAATAGTCATTTTAAAACATTGAATCGTACGTCTAAAAATCTCGTAGTGCTTTGCCAGTTTTTTTATTAAATTAATTATTCAGAGACTTGTTATCATCTTCACAGTTTACTAGGTATGTACGCTAAATTTTGATAAACTGTTGAATTTTATTAAATATCTTGTATATCAGCAGGTATTTAGAAAAGGCTAAAATGCTACTATAGCATCTTACGGTATGTGTATGTTCTCGGGGACTTCCTACCTTGGGTATACCCGAGTCCCTAGCAATAAACTCACTTGTGACGGAACACCGTGTGGTTTTAGTCGGTTCGATTCTGACATACCATTCACTAGTAGCCTCGGTGACTTGAAGACCTTGTAGATATATATAGGGTATGTACACTAATTATAAACAACAATTCAACTAAATATACCAAAAACATAACCTCTCAGAAAACATTCATCACCTGATTATATCTCTGCCTCCCAAACTTCGCACTTACCAGATTAGTCACAATCATAAATCAAGTTTAATTACAAATGAAAATATACAATCACGTAACGAACTTATAAACAATTCAATTAACACTAAGGCCACTATGTAAATTAGCTTTCTACGGAACCCAGACGCGTTTCCGTTAAGATACAATAAAGGCCTTATCTGTTCGGTACACCCTCGTAGCTCCGAACAATAGGGATTAAAGTACCTACACGCGGTTATAGTTGGTCACTTCGATTAGAGAAAACTGGATAAGAATTCTTAGGGATCCTTTTAAAGAGACGGTGTATCAAAATTGCGGAATGTCATGAAAGTAAAGTAATACGAAGGCGATTGTTTATAATCGAACAAGGCCAGTTCTCGTGAATACTGACAGGACTGTTTACTAGCCAGTATTCCATTATCAGGAGCTAAACCGAATGATTTAACCCAAACTAAAGGAAACGAACCACGTGGACGCTAAAGTTTTTTTTTCACTTAAGTCCTTACAGTCAGTTCGTATGTAAAAGCTGGCTGGGGCTATGCAGTAGGCTGATGTGTTGTATTGTTGTGTGTTTAGCAATATGACGAGGTTTATTTTTAATAGTTATAAACAATTTTCTTCACGTACTGTAGAGTTTATATATGTTGGCGACGTGATGTTACACTTTACTCGTATGCTTATTAAAATTAATCGCACACGTGATATGACTTGAAACCTCTTTTTTGCAAGTCAAACCGCACTTTTCCTATCCAGGCCCAACGATTCCAGGACAAGCACGGCACGGGCACCCCTGTGTGAGCGATAAGTGTTGATGCTCCAGGGTGACGTGAATACGAACGCGACTTTATGATGGTGTTGTCACCCAGTTTATGGGCGAAACGGTCTGCCGGAAAATTGTTGCTTTTTCACCCCCCATGGATATTTCCAGCTGAGATTTTGAGATAACGTAGAGGATATCCGGAAATAAAAAGAATCACATCTCTTGATGTTTAGTTTTATTAACCCTGATGCGAAAGTAAGGATGTTTTAAGCTTGATGCACATGTCCATTTCTGTCTGCCTTTATATTGTTATTTCTAAACAGATTGACCGATTTGGATGCCTTTTTTTACGGATCAAACTGGTTTCGCCAAGATAATCCTTGAGCTACGTTTGATGAACATCGGCTAAGCTGTTGTTCTGGTGGACATCCAGCTAAGCTAAATGAATGCTTGTTTTAGGAGTGGGTTCACGTCGTTATTGCTCTGGGTGGAGTTCAAACCTGCAATTACTGGATCACAAGTTCGGTGTTTACACCACCGCCGCTTAATTTCTATACATAATTATATGACTTCTTTCTCATTCACAGTGATAGAAAAACCTTCATTCAATTTGATTATAAAAAAACCTAAAAATAAAATAGTCTAAATTTTGAACCCTAACGGACACAGCATAAATTCATAAAAATCATCATTAATTATTTCAACAAATTTTAACTAAAATATAAATGGGTTCGGGCTATGTGGTAACCGAGCAGGTTGTCACATTACAAAAATAAGTAACACTAACCAGGTCAGCCTAGGATGGGTGACCAATCTTAACAGATTATCGCCTAGTACTTGGGTTGTGGAGGTCTGATGGCAGTCGCTTCACGTAAAATATCAAAGTTCGGCCATATCGTAGTTAGACTGAAAGCCGACCCCAACTTAGTTGGGAAAAGGCGCGGGTATGATGATTAACTAAAATATAAATATTTAAAGAAAAGAAAATACCTAGTTGTTGAGACATTACAAATAATTACCGTTTAGCAAAACTAAGAAGCACGGTTTAATTGCGAACCTACATAAAAAGTAAAAAAGATTTCCACTATGAACCTTCTGGCTCTATCATGAGAAACTCATCAAAACAAATCATATCAGCACAAACTCGAAAGGTTTACCAAACCATTGAAGAGTTTCACTATCCGCTTCCTGGCCAACATCAGATCAGCTCCAAGATGCCAAAGCATAGTATTGTCATACAAACTCGTCATACATACATAGAACGTTTCGTTTCGATACGAAATTAAATTTACTTCCAAGAATTATTTACATAGTTTGTCAGTTACAAGTGATACTAATAAAAATAAAAGCTTCACCGTCCCCAATGCCTACATAAAGGGGTCGTCCATTAATCACGTGATGTTTTTTTAGCAACTTTTCAACCCCGCTCCCACCTGGTGATACCCCTCAGCCAAAATCATATTGTCTTTAAATACAGATATAATCGCGCGTTCTATGAAAAAATAAATACACGTGATATATAAGTACACCCCCCCTCCCCCTTGTGAGATTTCGTGATTTTTTCCGAACCCCTTACCCCCTTTTGAGCCTCACGTGATTAATGGACAATCCCAAAGGTCATAGAAGTGTACAACTAATTACCCAATCGTGGGAGAGCCATGCTCGATCGGAGTGATACCACGGCCTCACAAAAAACCGGCTGTTAAGCAACGCTGTCATTTGCTTTTCGCACTTGGTTACCGGAGGCGCTAACCCTTCCCCCTCCCGCTCCTCCCCCATCTCCCCCTCCACCACCTTTCCCCTACTCCTACTACTAACTTAATGGCCGGCAACGCACTGGTGACTCTTGAGTTGCAGTTGCCCATGGGCGGCGGTTGTCATTTACCATCAGGTGAAATTGTGAATGATGTGTATTGTTTTAATTGAACTTCGGAATTGTACGTTGTTACTTGTTATTGTGTGAGACATGATAGATAGGTCTGTAACTGTACCTATTAAGTGAAAATAAAAATAGATATCAAAATAAATATCACACATACAATTAGTCTAGGTTGACATTTTATTTTATTTTTTCTCATACATTTAATATGACAACAAATAACATGATGTTAGTGTTGTAGGTAATTAACCTACAACACTAAGATCATGTTATTTGTTTTCATTAATTAGCCAAATAATGTAATAAGTATTATGTTTAATTAATATTTTGTTTGTAAGGTTGACATATTTACTTTATTTACACACCATTGTTAAGGTAGAATGTGATAGACCGTACGATGTCATGTACTATTTTTTCACCATTATGTTACCACATCTCTTGTAAATAAATGAATCTGAATCTGAAAATGATGAAAAAATAAATATTCAAAAACAAAAGTTTTAAATAAGTATCATGCGTCAGTACGGCCCAGCTGCTCAATGCAACGGAAACCGTATCTTGCGATGCCGTTCCATTGGTTTTAATGCCGACATTTATGATTCTCGTAAAATTGGTATTCGGAAAATATGGTTCTCGTGAAATAATTTCATGTTTTTAGATTTTTTAACAGAAAAACTACGGTGTTATTGTCATATTATTTGCTTATAGAACTGACAAGAAACCAAATTAACGGTACCCACCGTTAATTTGGTTTCTTCTGAGTTCATGCAACCGTCATGAATTAGACGATAGGTTATTCGTCAATCACCGTTTTGATCTTGGCAAAATTGACAGCAAAACCTACCGTAATGAGCGCCTAACAAACCTAAACAAACTCACTATCGCCGTTATTTTATATCTAGCGTACTAATGTGGTGAATAGTTATCGCCATATTTAATCTAATAACCTTCCCCTTTAATCACTCTATCTATAGATGAAAATCGCATTAAAATCAATTGCGTAGCTGAAAAGATCTAAGCGTACAGAAGGCGGGAAGCGACTTTGTTTTATACTATGTAGTTATATATTTCTCAAATTTTGGTTGCACTTCCTAAAAACTACTATGACTATAGATGGATAATCACCCGGGTTTTTACCCAGTCGTGGGTTTTAACCCGGGTGATTACCTATCTCTGTGACATTTATATTTTTACATAATTTCTACCTAGTTTACTAACAATGGGTTGAATGAATGCTTCTTAAAAATAATATATAAGCCGAATACCTTTATACAAAAAGCCCCTAATACTAATGAATATCAAATTAATAATATTTAGACACGTAATTCGAATAAATATCATGAGATTAATTAGCTAGCTACATAACTATACCGATACTTGTAAGCCGTATTAATTAGGCTAATTAACCCTAAAGCTTATCAGCATTAAAGTACTTATTTACCTTGTAGGTGCTTTTATATATAAAAAATACTATAGAACAAAAATGTATTGATGTGATGTACTTCAATTTAACACTTTATCAGACAATCCTACTAATATCATAAACGTGTAAGTTTGTGAGGATGTATATATGTATGGATGTGTGTTACTATTTCACGCAAAAACTTCTGAACGGATTGCGATGAAACTTGGTATGTAGATAGGTGGACACCTCAATTAAGACATATGCTACCTTTTATCCCGATATGCCCACGGCATCGGGACTTACGCGGGTGAAACCACGGGGCGCATCTAGTGTAAAATTTCTCTGTTGGTACAAGTGGAAAATACCCCTGGATGAGTTCTTCCGTATTCGGCCCACATTTTAAACCCACGAGTGATTTCCTTTTCCCGGTTTCTACCCACTGCAAGAATTAAGTTTGTTCTTAACCTAAATGATTAGTAACTATCATCTATCAGCGAGAGAAAATAAGGCTTACTAAATACTAGCTGATGCCCGCGACTTCGTTCACGTGGACATTTTGGTGACGACTACTGTAACCACAAGCAGCCACCTAGTTCAGGGTATGTATTTATCGAATAATAAGATGTCTGTGAATTTCCTCCCATTTTGGAGTCGCGCATCATGTTTAATAAACGTGTTTCTGATGAAAAATCTATTTTTTTTTCTGATTTTTCATCAGAAATGAAAAATCTGTTTTTTAAGCGTAGTTTTAAGCCGATTTACAATAACGGAATTCATAGATATACGTTTTGTAGGCAATATGACAGCGATCAATTGCCACCTTAAACATAAAAATCGGTTAATAATTGTTGTAAAAAATCGATATAAAGGGTCAGTCTACGGTCCTGTGGGAACCGTACATTATTCCGGGATAAAAAGTAGCCTTTCCATTACATCTAGATCCGTTCAGATGTTTTTGCGAGAAAGAGTAAGAAATATCCATTCATCCGTCCTTCGATTCTCAGAAACTTTCACCTATCACTACGTATTATAAAACAAAGTCCCTCGCCGCGTCTGTCTGTCTGTTCGCGATGAACTCAATAACTACGGAACAGATTTTCATACGGTTTTCAGCAATAGACGGAGTGATTCATGAAGAAGGTTTAGGTGTATAATTCATTAAGGTTTTGTGTAAAATGGCTGAAATATGACGATGATTGTTGAAGGCATCGGAAAAAAATCAATATATGCTTTGTTATCCGTGCGAATCCGGGGTGGGTTGCTAGTATAATAAAATAGTTTTGTGGACACAGTGGTTAAAAAAAATTGTCAAAAAGAAAATAAATAAAAACTAAAATAAATATTGGTTTTGGTAAAAATATTTTGTTATTTCCTGATAATATTTAAAAATTTAATCTTTCTATAAATAAATAGGTAAGACAAAACAGTAAAGAACCATTTCCTTCTATGACAATTTTTATTATTTTTTTTTGGGCTGCGCGGATGGCGCTGTGGTTTAAGTGGTCACCTCGCTACAACGCCGCGCCGAGTGTTGTAGGTTCAAATCCCACACGGGATAAAAGTTGTATGATCCACAAATATTTTTCATTAGTCTAGGTGTTTTTTGTGTCCGTTGTTTGAATGTTTGTAAAGCCTCCAAAAAATGCAGGCGGTAGAAATAATTAGACTCGAGATCTCGCATTTTAACATGTCTAACTTGACAAAACCTCATGTCAAATTAAAGATTCACATGATTTTGTGAATGAACATTGATATTTTCTTATACCAACATACTCAGTCACCAAAATAATATTCGTTTTTTGAAATTTCAACATATACATATAGCATATAACCGTCAAAACTTAAAAATGGCCACCCTGACAAATAGCAATTTTAGAAAGTCAACATATTTAAGCCAGTCACGGATATACTGATATATATCGACCTGTCACTACTATTTCAGTTTATAATTTGATTTTTAACAAAGAAAATACTCGTGATGATGCAGAGGCTGGGGGGGGGGGGTTGCTAAGAGCTCATCTATAAAAAAAGTAGGAACGGACCGCCACCGTCATATTATTTAAAAAACGGACTCTAAATGAAATTCTTAGCTGATCCCAGGTATATAGCGACCTTCTAACAATAGAATACAGTACACCAACATAAACCCAAGATGTACACTTAATTGCCGACAAACTAACACATAAAACACATAATTTAGTATTCAGGACCACAAAGTTGCACCCAATTAACTATAATTATATATGCTCGTCCACAAACACATACGTGTACTGTACAAGTTGGTTTGTTGCCCACATGTCTAAGTTAACAGAGCTGTCGCTGTTTATCAATGCATAACTTGAGATAAGTGAAGCTAAATACGCGTTGAAATTTAGTTCTTAATTTAAATATGTGTAAGATAATTTTGGTAGACTGATTTGTTTATCACGTGGTAGAAGGTTTCGCGTACCTTTGCATGCTATTATGGAGGAACGAGTGTAGTGTCCCTCCAAGGCAAAGGAAAGATCCTCCAATTAAGCTAGGTGATCATGCCTGGTGATGTTGTTAACAGAACTTTCATTGCACGATGCAGGATTAGTAGGTACTACGTAGTTCAGCTCGTCTTCGCTAGATGACGTTAAAGTATGTTTTTACTGTATATGGAATGTTCGGTTCGATGCCTACATTTTTAATATATTCATACAAAATAACATAATAGTAAAATTAATCAGATTAGATAGATAGGCAGATGGAATATTCTGTATACATCTCACTAACATACAGTTTAGAAAAAAAACATAAAAGCGATCTTAAGTTAGCCAAATAAAAAAACAATAGAAACGCTTAAAAAGTAAAAACGCTTCTAAGCCGTGTACTAAAACGAACAAAGTAAGTAGGTTTTAAGGTTTTATTAAGGTAATACAATGCTAATAGCTAGGTAATTACTTAAATGGTAGAAAAACACGTAGAAAAGCCACATACCCATATAATTTCACATTCGTAGATCGTAATAAAAATAAACGTCCTAACTTTTTTATCACTGACACTGATTTCATTTCTATGTTCTACAGAATAAATTAATTAATTTGATTGGTTTGGACAAACTGGTAAACAGGCTATTAAGAAAAAAGTTTGTTACATTCCAAAACGTACACGGGGTCAACTGTATGTCAATCTAGGGCGGCAACTATCGTACGGCATTTTGATTTGGCGAGTGTTGCCAGGTCGCTAAATCTGCTTAAATCCAGGGATTATCTCTATTATTTCGATATGGGATGGGAAGAGCATAAAATGCCTATAATCTCTCTCAATACAGAAAATGGTAACTGCTCAAACGCTATTAGACAACTGAAACTGAGGTCCCATACTTTGTGGTCCGTGTCCGTGGTCTACATTGTCTATTAGCCCTCTGCCACAATTGCTGCTTGTTTTGATCAAAAGTTGTTTTGATCAAAAAGCCAAATAATATCACCATCACTTAGTAAATCACGTCAAAATGGAGTCTTGCCACTTTTACAACTTTGGTTCATCATATTATGATGTTTGTATGCATCTGCGGCAAATAATAAACAACGTAACTACTTCAATTATGGGCTTTGGTACCAAAACTCATTTCTAACAGGCCCAAAACAAAACAAACCCAAGAATTTTTGTGAATACACATCAGTCAGATATGTATTATTAAGATGGCGTATCTCTTCATACGTCATATTCCGTAAGGAAACAATGCTCATATGAAATGCCTTTTAAATTATTTGTCGAGATTTTCCTTTGTACGAATGGTATTACACAGTGTCTTTTGTTGTCGGCTAAGTCTGGCTCTTGCAATTTCCTGGTGTGATCGTATATTTGAGAATAGCTGTCTGTTTTTATCTCTCTTTTAGAATATTGTATACTTGAGATCAAGCAATGGAGATCAAACAACCTGTATTTTTAGATACCTGTAATTTTTTTAGGCTCATTATGAATCCAAGTAGCAATAACATCACTCTCTGTGGGATTTTATTCAATTTGTTAATAACAGTCTCACAATTATTGCTAAAAACTATCAAGATCACTAAATAACAGTAACTGCTATTTTGTTCGAACCTGAATCCGCACTCAAGTGATTGTTAACCACTTGTAATGTTAGCATGGGCATTTATAACCCCACTATTCGTCAATATTTATCAATCGACCAATAGCATTGCGCTATCGGTATAACTCGTCATAATAATTTCTATTAACTCATTTTTATTAAATAGTGAACTGTTTTATAATATATTATAATTTGCCTCTATTTTTAATAAAATAAATAAGAGTTTTTGATGTAGCGTCAAGAAATCATATTATTAGTAAGCAAGGTGATACACCGAATATATATTATGTATATGATACGAAAAGCGCAGTAAGCGGGGGCTAAGATAGTAAACTTTGCGTAAAAGTGCCGAAATGAGTTCGACTCAGACTAACTTAACTGGATTCCTCCTACACCGATTTTGACTCATCGACTACTTACTTCTTACACCGAACAGTTATCTAACTTAACAATATTAAAGCTACAAACTCTAATCACGTTTATTTTACACTTAAATTAATGTTTCCTTGAAATAGCTAAACATTGTCACAATATGGCCTCCAGCTGTTTATATTACGAGAAATATTTTAGAATAAAGAATTAAGGTTTAGCTTTATTACAAAAAGGGACATAAAAATTACCATTTTTATATTTATAGTTAAATTTTTGGGAAGTACGTGATTACAGGAAATTATGTAGTGATGGGAAATATTATATTAATACAAATATTTTTATTAAACGCAAATTTTGTAGACATTGATCAATACTGAAATTCTTTAATGGGTATTGGGTAGGTATCTATGGATATGTATGAATGTTACACGGTGGTACACACAAAAGGTTACACGACATAACCAAAGGATTCATTATTTCTAGAATAATGGAATACCTCTTATAAACTTTTATGCACTTTAAGTCATGTTTTCACTTCTGACTGACAGTCCTACGACTGACAGATTTTTTTAGTAGCATGTTTAGGCGTTTATGTATAAAAAGCATTCAGCAGAAGACAAATAAGTCAGCAAACTGACATCAAAGAACTTTGGGGCCTTACGTTTGTCAGTCTTCCGATATTAATGAGTTGCTTTTCTCATAATCGAATTTTGATATATTTTCTAATCGACGCATCGCAGAAATTAAAGCAGTTTCAATTCAAGACAAGACCTCCAATTGAATTTCCGAAAACACAGATGTTTGCATATATTAGGCACTCAATTTCCCTAGACTGGCAAGATTGTGGTCTATATTGGTTATGAAGAGTTCACGAAATTATTGAGGTTAGCCTCTCAATATCGACTATCGTCGGTCTTCATAACAACTGAGGCCACCGATTTTCATGGGTGACGATGCGAAAAAGTTTCATCTCTTGTTCGCCTGCATTTGTGTATACTTACGTAAAAAATCTTTACTTTAAATTTTTTACGCAGCACAGCACAGCACATCTCTAAGGAAAAAAAAATGATCCAAGCGCTGATTTATATATAATAAGGGGCAACTTTTAATTTTGTTATGCAATGTCTAAGCTATTTGTTTGAGTTGGTTATAAACCTGTCCACTTCTTGTGTTTTATTGTTTACGTGACTCTTATTTAGCAGGGGGCCTAATTTGTTTGGCGATTTATTTTTTTGGTTATTAAGGAGAGAGATATATTAGGTGGTGACAAGATCAGTAAGAGTTTTTAAGGGAATGAAAATAATTTTAACGTTTATAATTTTCGTATGAAAGATACCAATTTTTAGATAAACTTAAAACGGGTGGTCGATATTTAAAATGCGCGCCTACTGCATGTTTATAGTATTATTTACATAGATGTGCTTACTGTTGTTTGGCACTTTTTTTTTTTTTTTAATTATATTATTAATGAAGTATTGAAAGTGTATTTTATACAATTTACAAAACTTATAAAACCTCTCAGCGACATTAGTTAATATGTGGTTATTTTATGTGTTTTATATAAGGGACGTACCTATGTATATTTATTGTGCTGGTGCTGTGACCCGTCAAGATAAGCGGTCCAGTTCAAGTCCCGTGGACAAACCCTTTGTGTTAGATTGTCTTGCTAAAATAAATGCAAGTCAGTTATCGGGATATGGGCATTTTATTTAATGACCTGTAGAAGATATTAATATACATAGTATCCTAACAACATTTTAGTAGATATTCCAAGAAGAGAAGAAAATTGTTCTAAGAAATTGACATAAATAGTATTTTGAGTTTAACTTGTCTTTTATGTAGATCTAGGAATCAGGAAGACGTAAGCGACACCAGCCTTGTAAGCTGAATTTGTACAATAACCCGTTACAGGAACAGCATGCACAATATTGAATTAAGTTAGCGATGAGCTTAAGTTACAACATAATAGATGAGCACCTTATGTGGAGAAACTTATTGACAAATTAAGTTGAAATTAATTCATTGTAGATGTTAATTTATAGTTTCGACAATGTAACTTAACACAACTTAATTGTATTCCGAGCTAGTAGTTTTGTTTTATGTTTGACAATAGCTGAGATGAAATGAAATGAAATAATTATGTTTATTTGGATAGAATAAAATGATCGCTAAGTAATATAATATAATATCATGGAATATACTCGTATTACACAAGGCTATCTAGACCCAAACTAAGCGTAGCTTGTACTGTGTGTTTTGAAACTCGGAAAAACAACGGGTGTTTTTATACATAATATATGTATATTATAATTAAATCAGCCAATATCACAAATTATTGCATAATACAAATGATTGCAGAGTACAAATTATTGCAAAGTACAAAAATTTTTCGCTGAGTAGCAATCAAACCTGAGATCCTTGACGTTACAGTTGAATGCGCTATCATCGTCATCATCAGCCTTTCATAATCCACTGCTGGCCATAGGCCTCTCCTTAAGCAGGGTGTCCTACACTACGTTTCCACACTTATGTTTGTGTGTGCATACACTACAATGGTGAATAGGAACCGGTGGTGAATAGGGTAGAATTAAATAATATTTATATACACTATACTTTTGCTCGTCTTTTTCGAAAGACAAACTTAACTTTGCGGTTGCGATGTACGACAAAGTGCACAATCCAACCGCAAAATATAAGTTTGTAATCACACTATCTCTTGCTTACTATACAGATCACAAGTTAGTCAGTTTTGCATGAACCACAGGCGAATACAAACGTGTCAGCTTGTGTATCTATAGTGAGTCGGCGAGGCAGTGAAGTGTACATATGCACGCAGGGTATAACGTATAAAGGAATACACTATAACCATCAATGCGACAGACAGTTCTCTATGCAGAGCATGTCTTAACGCGGAGGAAACGGCCGCTGACATTATCCTGAAGTGCGAGGGAGTGGACGCATAAGGGACAAGTATCCTCACGGGTGCGAGGGCGTTCCTAGAAGCCTTCGAATCTAGGCTGGTTCAACTAGTCAGCCTTATCTGAACGCATAATGGACCGCCTATGAGTCTAAATGCGGAAACAGAGCAGAGAGTGATTGATAGTCGACAAGAAAACTGAAAGACAATATATTAAAAACTGAGCTATCTACTTTAACAAGATAACTTTATAATGGCTTCGTAGAAGTGGCCCCGAAACTTGACAGCCGTTCACACTGACTGCTGGCTGTGGCGATTCTCTCTTCTGTTAGTTTTCTAAAGAATTTATATATTTGAAAGATTATAGAAAAACCGATTTAAATATTATATTACCGGCCAGCTTCGGAAGAGGTTCGGAGATTTCACATTATTATTCTAAAAGAACTAAGAGTTCTTCAATGAATAATCTATTCATCGCAGATATACAAAGGCTGTTTAATTTGGTAACCATTTTTATCTGTTATTGTAATGTATCAAAGATTCAAATGTTAAGAGCTTCGGTGTGTCAATAAAGAATTTTATGAAAAGGAATTTGTAGATCTTTTAAATCATTAAATAATTCCAATAAAAACTCATCCTTGTTGACATTTCAATATAATCAGTGTTGAATATCTTTAAAATAAAATTATATTCATTTGGGTGAGAACATTACAGTTACGAAATCCAGAAGTTACATTTGTTTAGTGCCAGGTTCCGAACACAATAGCTAGAAATCATCAAGAAAAGTAAACAAAATGTCAGCCAATTTCGATTTATACTCAGTGGTTTAACATAAAATAAGCGTTCGCAGGCTTTTAGGAGCGACTTTGCAACCGAGAGGATAATAACCCTAAATAAAAACTAAATTGTAGGTACATAATAATTTAAATTAACATTTGCAGTTACCTATTTAAGTCGTAAATGAGTTTCTCTACACAAAGTGCTTACCTATCATAAGTTAAGCACTAAGCTGAATATTGGGCATATAATGATTTATTGCAGCAACAATATTTAGATCCTGAGGTTTTAGTTTGTAGTAGATGTTGTAGTAGATGTTGTAGTAGTTTGTAGTAGAACTAGTTTGTAGTAGAAACTAAAACTACTACAACTAGTAGTTTTAGTTTGTAGTAGATGTTGTAGTAGTTTGTAGTAGATGTTGTAGTAGTTTGTAGTAGATGTTGTAGTAGTTTTCTTATTGCGATTTTTTTAATTTTTTATTATATTTAGCTCACCAACAATTCAATACACTGATAGAATGATATGAGATACATCCAATAGACTTATCACCTAGTGTAACAATTTTTTATTATATTTAGCTCACCAACAATTCAATACACTGATACAATGATATGAGATACATCCAATAGACTTATCACCTAGTGTAACAATTTTTTATTATATTTAGCTCACCAACAATTCAATACACTGATACAATGATATGAGATACATCCAATAGACTTATCACCTAGTGTAACAATTTTTTATTATATTTAGCTCACCAACAATTCAATACACTGATACAATGATATGAGATACATCCAATAGACTTATCATCTAGTGTAACAATTTCTTACAAGTAAGTACTTTTTAACCGACTTCTAAAAAGGAGGAGGTTCTCAGTTCACTAGAATGTTTTTTTTTTATGTATGTACCTACTGCCTGGAACAATTTAGAAAATTCGATTTGGAATATTTAATTATATTTGCATCCATGAACTCTGGAAAATCTAAATCAATAGAAAAACAACATTACGTTATTAGTACAGATAAATTTCTGTCTTCTGGGTGCTCTTCATTTCAGTTTGGCGGCTTCCATTTATGCAGAGACAGTATCTTCACCAAAACTCATTCATGAGATTGATACATTAAAATCCACAGATTCACGGTACTTAGACGTTTACTAACACTATTGGTTAAGAGCACGGCAATTATAGTCCAAGTTTTGTTTTTCAATTACCCCTTTGACAGCCCTTGTTTTGGTCAATTAACACTATAACCCTAAAAGCCCTATTGGAAAAACATAAGCATTGACGTTGTGGTTCCAAACGCACATTATAGTGAAACTCACGATAATTCTATATGTATGTATCCTTTGAGGGCAGATTCCACTAACCTAAATCTCTTTATTAGTAGCTACTGGTTTTCACTTAAGTATCTGTAAGTCCGATCAGGTGTAGGGACATCAAACAGTAAAATAATGTTCGTAATATCCTTTGTTCATAACAAGAAAGTTTAATCCAGGGATTGTTATAAAAAGGTTGATATTCATAAATCAAGCTAGACCGGCGGACGGCGTTTCCTAACTTTTTGCCTAATTAAAAAGTCAATTAAGGCTATGAATTTTAGTATAACTTTGTTGTTAAATCTACTGAAGCACTTTGCGATAAATCAAAACATTGCGCAAATGAAATTTTGTTCGCTTAAATATTAACTAGTGCCTTAAACACTTTTTGTTGAAAAAATTTCTTGAAATTATTGCTATTTTGTTAACGTGGGTAGATTAATGAAATAATGATCTTATTTTTTTAATAATAATCTTGTTTAATTTTTCATTTGCAAGTACAGATTGACAATTATTTAAGTAAGTAATACTTTATTAAGTATTTTATAACTTAATAATAAAAGACGATTCGTGGTATTTAAAAAGAAAAGCCTTATCGAACTTGTTTACAAATATAAAAGAATTCAAATAACTTTCAATAAGAGTGCATAGTGCACTCTTAATATACATTTTATTTGACGAGTCTTTTAGTCTATTGGTTAGTGATCCTGACTACGGAGTCAGAGGTCGTAGGTTCAATTCCCTTCCAGGACAAAAAATTGTGTGCTATCCACGATCATTTGTAATTTATTTATAGTATGTAGTACAGGCTCTGCCTAGTGTGGGATCAGACGGCCTTGTGTGAGGTATTTCAAGTTAATGGAGTCCACGGTATAATAAATACATAAACCGTATTGAGGGTTTCCAAAGGCGATTCATTAGGTTCCTATGCCTTCGTCTTCATATACCATACCAGTCTGAAAGGTATTTGGATCTTTGTAGGAAATTTCATATTCAACCTTTAAGTTATCGCCGTCGACTTGCAGCCTGCATATTCTTCTCTAAAATCTTGTCTTATGAAGGGGATTGTCCTGACCTCCTTCACAAACTTGAATTTAATGTTCCGACAAGAAGCAACAGGTTCAATCCACCTATTTTCGTACATTTGGCGCACTCGAATTATAGAATGAACACGTTTATGATGCGAGCAAGTAAAGACTTTAATGAATTGTGCAAAGAACTTTTGTTCGATCCATACACAGTGAATGGCAACAATGTCAGGAGACTAATGAATCTCGGCTTTTTTTCAAACAGGTAGTGATGTATTTTTCTTTCCTTTCTTCTTTAATGCTTATCGCGTTTGTATAGGTATAGTTTCGTGTTAGTTATTAGTGTTCCAAAACCTCTGTTATATTACAATGCACCAATTCGTGAAAACCTGTAATTGCCTTAATGTTGTGCATGAAACTGCCTACTGTTGTTTTTGGAGCTGTTGGTTTTCCGAACTTAAATAAATAAATAAATATTATTATTATTTAAATTATGGTGGATTTTTACAACTTATATTATCATTCATTTGTACAAATTTACAAATATTTTTAAAACATAAATAACTATACTCTTTTCAACTTCCTCTGAGACAAAAGGTAAACAAAGAAACCAATGTTTCTCAACGAGTTGATCGATGGTAAAGATGGCCGGTGTAACTAAACTAATTACAAAATTTCATATTTCTACGTAAATTATTTACCTTATCACTACTCCTCAATTTAGTAGTGTTATAATACGTTCAATGTTTGAGAACAGCTACAGTTTTAGGTGTTTTTAATGTCACTTTTCTTTTTATTGATTCTAGATGCATATAAAATGTGACCTATTAAAAAACCTTTTTCTGGTTTGTTTACCATTTGTCTCAGAGGAAGTTGAATAGACTATAGTCTTTATTTTACTACAGATTATGAATCTCCAATAATAATAATAAACTCCTCAACGAGGTTCTATAACAGCGTCCAATCTCAATGAGACTAGGCAACTAGTCAGCTATACTTGTCACCCTCATAGTCCGCTGGAATGGCAATCTAACATGATTAAGGAAGGATTTGTAACGGGCCCCCCGGCTTTACGCTGATAATACTTAATCTAAGGACTACAAATAATAATGGAAATATTACAAAAAATAAATTTTGCAGGGTAAAATTTAATTCAATTAAACCAAGGGATTTGCTGTTTACTTGTAAGAGCCCGGATTGATTTTAGTCAGATTGGTTTTTATCCTTCAATTATAAAATAAGGTTTTCGATAGTAGTGACTTGTGACAACAGCAACATAAGGGGTAAGCAGAGACGTATTAAATACCCACATTTTGCCATCATTCACTTTGGTCCGTCTCCTGCTAAAAATATGTATGCAATAGCTCATTCGATTCGGAATGACGTCTAGAAAAAGGTATCTTGAGTATTTATTAGCACATAAATAATTGCAATTGTTTTTAACAAAATAAGGTGGAAAAAAAAGATTTTCAGTTTTTCGTTAAAAGCTCAAAAGCTATTAATATTTAAGATTTTTCGAAAAAAGATCCCTAAAGACGAGGAAATTTCCAATAAAAAAGTTCAGCCTTCTGGAGAATTCTGGAAATAAAATTCCAGAAGGCCGGATTATTTATAATATTTATTCAACGCCGAAAATAGGTCTCCGCGCGGCCGTTTCGGTATGGGGAGCGCAGTGCCGCTTAAAACATTACATCACACAAAATATTTTTTATAGTATTAAATATTAATTTCAAAATTGGAAAAAATTATGGTGTTATCAGAACACTAGAAGAAATAAAGCCCTGTTATTGAAAAAAAAATATCTCGCTTATTCAAAAAGTTAGTTACAATAAAAGAAAGCTTAAAAAAACTATTATTTTAACATTACAAACAGACACTTCAATTTTATTTATTTGTATTGATCATTATTATTATGGCAACACTGAAGCAAAATACAGATTGCGCTAAAAATATAACGTCCTGATTGAATTCTCTTCACAAAGTACTAACTACGATTTCGTTCGATTCGTTTTCTGTTTATTGGAACGCGACATTAATCATTGTGTAAATAAAGTTTATTGAGACATTATTTTATGAGATAAACTTCAAATACTTCTAAACATCATGTACTATTAGGAGTATGTTCGTACATGGACAAATTCAAACTTGTTGTTTAAAATTTCCATTCTAAACTATTCATTATTGAAACAATACGTTCACATTTAAACAGCACATGCCGTAAGGTCAGAAAAATTCACCGACAAATTTCAAATTCATTTATTTGCAGAAAAGTCGGTACAGAAAAGATCTTACATATTCAAGCATTCTAACACGTGCAACTTTAGTCAATATTATTGACATGCAAATTATTATTATAATTATAAATATAAATAAACTGAATCCCTATATTTAAAAATGAATCCTTATTTCCCTTAGTCACGGCATCACGCGTGAACAGCTGGACCGATTTCGCTAATTCTTTTTTTTGTGTTTGTTATTGTTAGGAGACGGTTCTTATGAAAGAAAAAAATAAGAAATTTGCGCGGAAAATTAGAATATTTAAGAAAACTTAATGAGGGACTTACGCGGCTGAAACTGCGGGGCTCAGCAAGCATAAACTCAATATATCCAATATGTATTAATATTTTATTAGTATAATGTCAAAACTGATGATGATGATGATGATAATGTCAATATTTAATACCATTCAATAACGTCACGGTTCTAATTAATTTAAATAATAATTCAGGCATGATCATTCATAATATTAATATGTTTCAAATTACAGACTTTATTTGATATTTCCATTCTAATCTGTCCAATATCAAGACACTGTATTTGAACCTCCTTAATCTATTCTCACCGTTGTAGAATTTACTTAACCCAATAATTCCCTATAAGCTCTTTATCCAGCCGGTGGTCTAGCCATGTGTAGTGTTGCGTAGCGGCTGATAATCCCGAGATCCGGAATATCTTGGCAATTGAATTCTGCATTCTGTGGCATTATGTGATTTTACGAAACAATCTATTAAGTTATAAAAATCTAAAGAATTAATTAACTTGAATAAACATAGTTCTTTTGAGAACATGATGCTGAACAAAACGATAGAAAATTAGTTTTATTTTAATTATTAGCATTTATTTATTGAATACAATAATTGTTTAGTGGTAAAAATAGCATTAACTTAATTCTACGATTTCGGAATTTTTTCCAAAGCCTTATTTATGTACGGGTCAATTTTTTTTAATCTATCTATGTGTCAGTTATGTAGTTGCAAATGAATGAAGCATTATCATTTTTATACTGCAGGTTATATAGGTACATGTAGGTTTATATGCCATTGGGTATATTACGTACATTTTGAAGTTTTTACTACATTCAAATTAACTACAACGTACATAATCTTTTGTAATCTAAACAGCAACTTAATGTGGATAAATTGTGTTGAATGTATAAAGAAAAGTATAAAAAAGTAAAAGTACGATTTTATGACCTAAAAAGGTTCCTTTCAAGTAATTTTCACTAACTTCAGGAGTCCAATTAACTTGAAAATTTGCATGCGTATCAAGGAACGATGACAGTACAGGATTAAAAATAGAAAATAAATTATAGATTAAAAAAATAAAAAAAAAAAACGCGCTTTACAAGCAAACCGAAACTAAAAAATAGAAAATATTTTTTGATTTTTAAACAGGGTGGAGTGCTGGACATGATATGTTACAAATAGTTAATTGGTAGCTTTTTATAAAAGTATATTTATAAAAATATTGTATAAATCATATTTTTTAGATTTCTTAAACTGTAATTTATTATATATACACGCTTCTGTAAATATCTATTGAACTAGAAATGTTATAGTTGTATTAACGGTTTTAAAATTAGGAATACAAATATTATGTGCTTGTTGCAAAATCTATTTCAAATTTAAAAGCTGGTAAAGAAATTAGTTTTAAAATATTTGACCACATACTAACTGATTAAAAAAGCAAAAGAAAAATTAGAAAAAATTGACACATCTCACACACGGCCGTCTGATCCCAAACTAGGCAGAGGCTGTACGCTCTAGAGCTGTATGATGCCCAGACTGTTGATAAACGTACTTATATATATCTAAATATATGTATTTATATAATATATATGCATATTATAGCTAAATTACACCCATACAAAGAACAAATGATCATGCTCATCACACAGTTATTTTCCATGGATGGCAATTGACCCCACGACCTCCGGCTCAGCTATCAGGATTACTAACCACTAGACCTAGATAAGTTATAATACTGTGTAGTTTCACCAAAATCTCTTCAGCAACTTTTGCGTGGAAGAGTACCAAACATTCATACATCTTCACAAACTTTTACATCTACTATAATAACTTTCAAAGACTCGTCCCGTTATAACCTGAACAACACTATTTACACAGTGTGGAAACACTGTGGTGTTACCATAATATAATATCGTATATCTTGACAGTTAGCGGTTAGAGGCCGTAGTCAAATATGCGGATTCGATGCTCGAGAGTTTTCATTTTTGCTCGGAAATGTTCGCGTGTCTGTGGTGTGATAATATAGGAAATATGAAACAATATAACTGATATACGTGTACATGGTATCTACATAATATGCCTGATATTTATTCTATTCAGGTTGTGTTTTACTTTGACGTCGAGGGTATGTAAACTATACAGGGTGTTTATGATAATGGAACACTTACTTAAATCACTGAAAGGGCTTGGCACTAATATGCAGTTACAAAATTTTATTTTGAAAAATAAACTATTCGTTTTGCAATTTATGATCTTTTGAATATATGAAATACACCCTGTATACTAACCTCTTTTTTTCAAGAAAATACAGGTTTTAATCTTTGTTTTATTAAAAAACATCAGGTTTTTTTTAATACGACTCCCGCTTTCACTCGGCTTCACAAACATTCAAACAACGGACACAAAGAACACCCAGACTCAGGACAACTACTAGTGGATCACACAAATTTTTGTTCCGTGTGGGATTTGGACCCACAACATTCGGCGCGACGTAGTGGTGAGGTGACTTAAACCATTGCGTCATCCGTGCAGTCAAAAAGTTTTGCCGGATTTTTTTTTTTTTATTGCTGGCTTTTATGTATAATTTGTCAAACAATTCATAAACCAATTAAATACAGTAGGTACATTATTTTCTAGATGAAATGTACAATTTGTCCTTTTCTATACCCCTGTACAACGTGTGTGCAATATTTAATTATGATCGGTTGAGTAGTTAAAGCAAGAATGCGCAGCAAATAAACAAACAAACTCATATTCGCATTTATATATTAGATAAGATAAAGTAAGGTCATTTGAGTTGTGAAAAGAGTTGTCGATTGAGTGTATCAATAAAGGAGTTGTCCCAAACGGCCTCATTTCTGGCATGGTTGAAAATGTACAACATTTGCTGCTGGAAATTAATCAATCTTTGGGTATGTTTTCGTGAATCTTGTAACGAATTTTATCTTGTTCATGTTATAAGGTTTATCGCAATTTAAAAATCTGATGTCTTATGAAGAGATATCGGCAAACATCAATATAACAATTAAGGTTTATAAAATATATTTATAAAAAACGCTTAAATGGTGAACTAAATTAATAAAGAGTTCCACTATCCCCCTCCTGACCGTTATCCTGATCGTTACCAGCCCAATCGGTTGGACACGTCACTACGAATCTTAGGAGCCCAAAATCGGGGGATTTCCACCTCTTGACGCCATCGTCAGATCAGCTCCAAGACGCCAAAATTACAGTATTTTCCTCCAAACTACATATACATACAAACTATGATTTAGGTGCAACAATAATTTTAATTATTAATTTTAATTTTAAAAGTTAAGTTAGTTCAAGTGAAGCTAATATTTAGAAGCGTGTTAATATACACACCTATATTATTATGTTAAAAACAATCTCACTACTATTCCTATAAACTATCACGTTCACTAAATAACAGTAACTGCTATGTTGTTAGTACCTCTATCCGCACTCAAGTGATGCTTAACAACTTATAATGCGTGCCGAGCGTGCGTGTGATATAATATCATCGTATCATTGTCAATACACCAATAGCGTTGCGCTAGCGGTATAACTAGTCATAATAATGTCTATTAACTCATAGTCATGAAATAGTAAACTTTTTTATCATCTATTATAGTTTGCCCCTATTTTTAATAAAATAAATATGACCTGTGATGTGGCTATAACATATATCATGATGACATTGATCTTTATAAAATAAACAGGTTTAATATACAAGCTTTATAAGTAGAGGATATAAAATAACACATTTATTAACTTTGGTGCTACCCCTTTGGTACCTAAATATAATTATTTACCTGCGAAGGATTGTAACTGCGAAATACACATTTGCTTCTACCTTCCAATATTTTCCAGTAGCAATTTTACGCCAAAAACCACTATCATCGGCCAACATAGGACAATCGACGCAAAAATTGTGAAAAAGCTGCCCACATTTCCATCCAAATAGCATTTTCTGTGAGGCCGCTATCGTGACATGACGTCACTGTGGCGTGTCCCGGTCCCGGCACGTTTCACGGTAAGTAATCGTCGAGGTAAACCGTTGCCGCAGTGGACATGCCTTCCTCATTTGTCTGTGTTATGTCCTCGGTGCACGAAGGACCAATGTGTGGCATTTTTTGTAGGTAAGTTAGTAATACATCTTGAGTTTAGTTGAGTAAAGTGGTTAAGATATAGTGTTAGTGTAGTCAGTTGTTATCTATAAAGTCTTTCTTTAGGTATCTTGTGCAGACTAACACTTAAGAGTCTAACGTTGGTTTTATGGTACTGCGACGGTATGGCGACGTGGTTACGAAAAACTATTAATCATGCCGGTTTGTGCTCTTAAATTGTGTCGAAACTATGCTAGAAAACCTTATAAAAACACTAAGATTACGTCTCGTTGGTAAGTTTTGTTTTAATTTACACTATTTTCTAAGAAAATACGATACCATATTTCAATATTTGTGGCTATGACAGATTAGCCGGTGTTGTCAGTTTACGGGGTAATTTTACAAGAACTATGGGTAATCATAAACCATGACGCTATTCCTGTTTTATAGTCTATCCCTGAAGAAAACGATACCTAATGATATTGGTGATATTGACTTAAAGTATTTTGATTATTCATGTTAGGTAATACGTCTGGATTATCTAACATCAATAGTTAAAATATTTTAAAGAATAGTTACAATAGTCTTAAAGTTATTATTCTTTTATTAAAAAATACATCTTATTAATTGAAATTAATCACTTATTTTCAATAATTCACATTGGTACCTTTGTAATTTTAATTAGACTGATCATTTTTCGTTTCTAAACATTGAATCACTTACATCTCTATTTAAAAACAGTTAACAATCTCTTTTTTTTTTTTTATTGAATAATATGTTTTGTAATAAATTCCTTTTCTTTAAAAACATTTTTTTATTTACCCTTCATCTCCTTATGACCTAAAACAAGAAGGTAGGGCGGCGGTAGTCATTTACCATCAGGTGACCAGTCTGCTCATTTGCCTCCTATACCATAAAAGAGACTAGCCGCAGCTAGCAGTCAGAGTGGACTATCTATTAAGCGGCGATACATCGATGAAGTAACTATAAAGTGATTATTTTTATGTATGTAGTAAAATGATCAGTTATTAATATAATTAATATTGCTTCAAAGCATTTTCAATTGTACTCCTCAAATTAGCGACATCCCTCCTCATAACCTCTCCTGCAAAGCGAAGTTATGGCAATATATACTAGAAAGGCAGCTAGAACAAAAATAACTGTGATTACAATATGAGGACGCAAACGCCATCTTACTTTCAACCCAAACAATTAAATATCACGAAAACATTTTCTAATAAACGTATGTACTTATTGTCTTACGTAATGTCATTGTTATATGTAATTGTATATCAAAGGTGGGTACCAAAAACCAAAATTCACTAAAAAGAAAAACATGTTTTTTTTCCTATCCACCACACACCATAAAAGACAATTCTTTCGGTAGAGCACATAAATCTAACAGCAGCCATGTTAATATTCGTTAAGTCGGCCCTCGATGCGCCATCCATAATAATATCGGATACATTTGCGGTTCGGTAATGTACAATACATACATTCATATACACATTCAATAGAATATGAAGAACTGGCGAAAATTGCTATTAAAAGGAATTTGTTTTCACATTTGGGTTAAATGGGAGACGTCGAGAAATAAAAAGAGCTGTATAACATTTTCTCCTTGTCTTTTAATGTATTTCTTCTGTGTGTTTTACACATCCGTTGACGTCGTCAATATCATCGTACTTCATAGTGACACTAGCTCTTCTCCGCAAGATTTCGCTCGCGTGTATATACGAGTGTTTATATATTTTTATTTAATTATTTTTACAAAATAATTAGAGATGCGCGCATACCCGGGCCACCCATTCCGGAGATTAACCGGAAAAAAAAGGTAAAATAGATTTTTTTGGTTTAGTGCCGTGTATTCATTCGGATTCATTCAGTAAAATTCTGTTATTATGGCATTACAAAGAGACGCTTCAATTTTCTTTATTTGTATAGATTGAAAGAAAAGGGACTTGCGTTGCCTTCAAAACCGACTGATGTTCGTATGGATACCGGGACCGACAGCTTAACGTGCTTTTCGAGGCACGGAGGGTCTCGTCGTGTTAAAAATGGTCACCCTTCCTAAGACTGACCTGGCCAATATTATTTAACCTTTGTAATGTGCTAACCCACTCGGTTACCACTTAGGCACGAGCCCCTCAGTATTCTGGGCTTCAATACAAATTTTAATAGAATTCAGTTTGGTTTGATATACAATTGCATGTAACATTGACATACCTACGTTAGACAATAAATTAGCGTATTAGAAGGTTTGAAGGTGATTCTTAATTATTTATTAGGAAGCATAGCATTTTGCTTCCACATTTTGTCAGCGGTAATCTCTGTTCTACTCCCTTTCTTAATTATTGTAAACATATAATGCCTCAGATACATAGACATATTTTAAAGTATACGTAGTCTGAATGAATTACTAACATTCTTCTAGAACCCTTGCTCACAGAAATGAATTTATCTTTGTATTTATGCTAAACCTCGTGGTCGTCCGAAAACTCGTCGTCGACAATGACGAATTTAAGGCGATGGAACCTAATGATACTCAATCTACGGCTGATTATTTATTAATTTTGAACTTTTGAACATTTCAAAGTGTCAAAAGCGTGACCTATTATGTGACAAAAATAGGAAGCATCATAAAACAAACTAAACACCTAAACCATTATTTTTGTGAAAAAAAAACATTAATGTTCGTTTGTCACATATATGTGACAATGGCGTTCAAGGTAGTATTTTTATAAACTCTTTCTGTTTCCATCCGTTACTACAAAATATGCAGAGCACCAGAAATATCACTTGCTCATTACCAACCCTATATACCAAATCCTGTTGAGTCTGCCAATCATGTAAACGGCCCTTGTAATAGTACAGCTAAACAGTGTAAAATCAATAGTAAAATCAATTTATTTTGATAATAGTTCGAAGTTTCTCCGCTAGATGGTGCAAAGTTACATTTACTGTATGTTAATGTAACAATCCTGATGTCAAATATATGTAAAAAAAATTAAATCAAAACTCAGTATTAGAGTCCACCAAGGCGTAGATCAGAGTTAAAAGTGGCCTAGCAAAATTTTATCATCATAAATTATGCAATACCTACAATATAACTTCAAACAAAATATAACTTACTATTATAATAAAATCAGCCATGTTAGAAAAAGGGAAGCATTCTCGCCATGATATTAGTAAGGCAATAGTAGATGATGTATTGTAACACCAAGTGTTGGAAATTGTATATTTTAGGCGTAATTCGCGAGTAAAGGAATATTATTTTCGTTCTCCAAAGTAACGGGTAAGTTATTGCATATTGTGAATCAGGTAACGTACGTTCACTTAAATATGGGTGTACTATGCCAAATCGAATGCCAAATAATCGAATATCAATTGATCGACCACTATAAATCGAACGTCTAAAAACTCGTTCTTAATATCGAATGGTTAATAAATCGAACATTCAATATATCGTACACTCAATACATCGAGTGTGCTTTTTCGCTTTTTATGCCGGTATTTCCACGGCTCCGGGATTTACGCGGGTGAAACCGTTAGGCGCAGCTAATTACAAATAAAACTAATAAAAGCATGTTGAAAAATTATTGCTGTACATTTCAGCTCTAATAACATGCTATAGGATCGCTACTTACCAAAAGCCTATAAGATACAGGGTTACTTTAGCTGAGATTTTCGTCTGGATAAAGATTCTTTGACAGGCAACTCGACTATATTTTTAAAGAGATTCTAGTGTGCCCTATCTCTCTCCTATGAATTGCGACCAAAAAACAGATACCCACAAACATGAGATAAAGTGTTGAGAGTTATACGAACATATATTTTATAGGTTTGTACGTATGAGTTACGATTCTTGAGCAACGTAAACCGAACACTCATTCAGTACACTTCTATCAAACTCGCTAACCCGATATTAAGTAGCAATAAATTTTGTTACGTCACGATGACTCCCCACAGTTCCGCCTGTAAGCTTCTGTCGTATTATTTTTACATTTCAACATCTATCAAAGTACGAACGATAGCTATTTGAGCGAAGTTTTTATACGAAGAGAATTTTAAACCCTTCAAAAACATGTTCATTTAAAGGATGGAAAGGAGGAAGGAAATGGAATGGGTATGGGTAGTACTATGGGAAGCTAATTTACCTTTAATCGGCACTGCATACACTCATGTACGAGTATAATATTCATAAATTGTTTAGGCATTAAATTTTCTCAATATTTTCTTTTGTTACAGTATTATGAAAATAGTGATAAAACTTTTATCTATTATCTTTCTTTTAAAAAGACAACTCTCGCATTAGGCATTACTCCTGTGTCGCGGGGGACTTTACAAACACACAAACAACGGACACACAAAGATAAAAGATAAATGATTTTATTTTGCAACTAGGTTTTTTCAAGGTCTTATACACGTCGATCTGTTCTTTAAAGCTAGATGGTGCCGGCATTTCCTACGACGAGCCCTGAGAAGAAACGCCGAAATAAACTCAAGGATCCATGTCAACATAACTCAAACTGTGCAAGTGCCATGTAGGCGTCCAGGGTGGTCTTTATACGAAATAACCATTTCAGTTTTGAGCAATCGCGGAACTCAACCACACCTTAGGGTGCTCTACGTCGCCAACCGGTCTGCCACCGCAGTTAGACAATGTTTTAAAAAGGCTTATAATTTAGTCTATGAAAAATAAACTTATTACGACTCAAAATTAGTATAAAATTTGATAGTTTATGTAAATAAGCTCAATACTCAAGACTTAAAAGATTTATTTATTTTTGCTTTTTACTTCTTTTTCGTCAATTAATTTTTTTGTAAAAAAGATTTTTATTTTATGATTTTTGTGGCTCGCAAAATCACAGATTTTTTATCTCCTAATTTTTAGTCGTTCATCATTCCTCTTGCACTGATGATGTAACCATTCTTCCTTGAGATTCCCAGAATACAGTCAGTGTTCTTACGTAAACTATCAATAAGCTTACATTTAATGCTAAAAAAACATTTTATTTTACATATTATTATGTATCGCTGTTCTGATCAAACGTTCCGATCTAGACACGCGGCAGCGTGTCAGGCCAAGTTCAAGAAAAATGAACTGGCGTCACAGCAGCCGTGTGTTATATTACACGAACCATTTGGAGCCACTTTTGACCTCTTAATAACTCATAATCTATTTTATATAAATACTTGAATTTTTGTTTATTTATTAAAACCCCCCAGATAAACTAGAACTCCAACTTTAATAAAATCGGCATCACTGACTGACTTACATATAGATCAAAAACCTGACCCACTTCAAGATGACCTAGAAACTTGAAATTTGGCGTCCAGCTGGGTAATTGTGTGTATGCAAAGGAAAAAATCATAACACAGTGAATTTTTACCTATTTTAACGTTTACCAGACACTTTGAAAATGTACAGAATCACTACCAAAAATATAGGTTACGTAAGGAAGAATTTATCAATGCGCTCTAATATTTCTAATGTTCAAGAAAATGTATAAAATAGCACGAAAAAGAAAACTTTTGAATGATTAATAATAATAATTTCTTTACAAAAAATAATGATATGAAAATGGGGGCCAAGATAGATAGATAGATAGATAACACTTTATTTGTACACCAGTCTTACCGTAGAAGTATCATACATACATTTGTCATACAGATAATGTACAAAGGGCGGCTTTATTGCAAAATGCAATCTTTTCCGAGCAACCTATAACCGGGGACAGTTGTAGTTGGAGGTGCATTTTAATTTTTTTTTTGAAAAGTTCAATATTAAGAATATACGTGGTGAGAAATGAGATCTAAATGATTGCCAAGTTCTGTAGATAATCTTGAAGATTTAACTTGGCTATTTTTTACAGCACACCATCTTTTAGAAAGTAAGATATGTTGACCTTACAATTTAGATACAGTACTATCTAGTAACTTGCGTATAAAATAAAGGAGCTAAGTTGTTTAGTCAAATATAAGAAAACTTGGATGTGAAAACTAGCTAAGTCAAATCTTGAGGACTGTTTTGATCAAACGTTCTGGTTTGTCTATTTTCACTATAACGGAATGTAGTTTGATACATCACTTTGTCGTTTAACATATAACATTGTAATTTACGAGCCGTTTACAGTCGCAATCCTAGAAGGATTTGTAGAAATACCTACCGCTTTATATTACTTTGGTCTGCCTGTATGTCTATCTATCAATGTAACGGCATCTTTCAACGTAGTTTTAACCAACTTTAAGACATCGGATTAACTTGAAAATTTGAACTTCTTAAAAAAACAAAATTAGGTTGCGTTTTGAAAGATTCTAACATCTAATGAAACTTTAACTAACCTATCGTTACAATGCCAGTCATAATATACTCCAAACAAAAATACTCAATATACCAATATAATAACGGATGTCCTTCACCAGACCACTAACTTCTGGGCTCTAGTATTCAAACCACTGGTGCCCCAATTTGCGGGCCATACATTTGCATCAAGATTCGCGGCACGTCGTGTATGCGGGGTGCGTCTGCACTTATCCTCACCTCCCTCCGGCCTTCCCTCAAACCCCATAGGATACATTGTCAAGTAGTAAATTAGGTTTCCCCTTATGCGTATTGTTGAAATCATGTTTTGATACGTGCATTTTCTATTTTTATGGAACTGTAAAACATTAATGCCTCTAAATAAGTAAGGTGAACTAAACGCGTTCATTGTATTGGTTCTGTGGTTGTAGGTAAGTAATAAATTACACCCGTTAGTCAAGTGGTTAGTGATCCTGACTGATGAGAAAGAGGACGTGGATTCGATTCTCACCTAGGACAAATAATTGCGTTACGAGCACGATATTATTTTCTGTACACACTGTGATTACGTTGACTCAAAAGCTCGATTTTTTTACAGCTTTAACTGTCCGCAGTCATAAGTACAGGACTCATGTTTGTTATTATGCTGGCTCACGAAAACATAGAAATACTGCAAAAATAACAAATAAATATTTAAAATGATTGTTGATACTTTGTGATTTTATGTGCGATCTTCATCAAGTTATTATGAAATAGATATTGCACCCATTTTAGTCTCTTTCCTTCCGCTTTGATTGTTCATCAAATAGTCACATTATTCACGCATTGTTCTTCAACCGCCTCTCTTCAATTTAAACAATGACAAATAACATAAAGAAACAACTAATTTATTAGTGAATAGTGAAAATTTGAGAGGCATCAGTTTCATGTTAGAATAATACCTTTCATGATTGGTATTCATATTCATTAAGGATATACGACCTACGTCAGTGTCAGGTCGCGAAACTAGGCAGGGATCCGAGAAATAAAATCGTATATCCTTAATAAATATCAGTTTGGCCTCATCTTATCCTCATCAACTGGCCTGTTGGTCTAGTGGTTAGTGACCCTGACTGCTGAGCCAGAGGTCGTGGGTTCGATTCCCACCTGAGTCTGGGTGTTGTTTGTGTCCGTTGTTTGTATGTTTGTAAATCCCCCGCGACACAGGAGTAATTCCTAATGCGGGAGTTGCCTTTTTAAATGAAAAAAAAAAAAAAAAAAAGTAAACGAGTTTCAGGTTTTATTTGTTGAAGCTGTTTTACTTTTAGTCTAATGTCGTCGGTTCTGCAACTGCAATTGTTTATCGTAATCTACTAAATGCTTTTTTGATCCTTAGTCATCTTGTTCCTCTTTTAATAGTTTGCTTTTTACGCAGTCGATTATTTTAATTCTATAGTTCCTTTTTTTATATATATTTTTACCTGTGCTCAACTTTCAGGCTGTGTAATTCATACGGAGTTTATGCCTTCAACAGGACTCGACCATTTATTAAAACGCCTCAATAAGCAATACTATATATATGTTGGGTGGGTGCACAGTCAGTAAATCGGGACCCACCTGGCCGATGACAAACATTTCCGAACTAAACAAGAGCCATTAATCTGAAACGTTTTCGAGAGTGTTTCATTCCGTTTATAGCTAAAATGGCGCTTTGACGAACCAATGTGCACTTTGATATTGGATGACGTCATCGATACGAAATTGATCTGTGGTATTGTGTGTTGTTGTTTTTGATATGAAGCTAAATGTGATTTCAAAAAACACTTTCGAAGGAATGCACGTTCCTGATATTAAAAAGTTTTTATTTAAAAAGTTAACTAGTAGGACTAGGAATCCTACTAATATTATAAACGTTAAAGTTTATGAGGATGTATGGATGTGTGGATGTATGGATGTATGGATTTCTTACTCTTTCACGCAAAAACTATAGAACCGATTGCGATAAACCTTGGTATGTAGATAGTTGGAGATCTGGATTAACACATAGGCTACTTTTTATCCCGATATTCCCACGGCATCGGGACTTACGCGGGTGAAACCGCGGGGCGCAGCTAGTGTTAAATAATTTAATAATTATATAGATCGTCCTTTATTTGTAGAAACATGTGTATACACACATAAAATACACAGTACACAGATAAAATGCATTAAAAATTTGAATTTTAGAGAAGTCCAAAAATGTCTTGCCTAAGAGAGTGGCTTACAAATAAATTAATAACTTATCCTACTAATATTATAAACGTGAAAGTTTGTGAGGATGTATGGATGTATAGATGTGTGGATGTATGGATGTTTGTTACTATTTCACGCCAAAACTAATGAACCGATTGCGATGAACTTTGGTATGTAGATAGCTGGAGACCTGTATTAACACATAGGCACCGGGACTTGCGCGGGTGAAACCGCGGGGCGCAGCTACTATTGTTTAATAATTCTTATCTTACAATAACTGTGTTTATGCATAGGTGCAGTTTTGGCCCTGCTAGACTGCACGTTGAATTTACTATGATCACGTCTCTAAGTGATTAAACTAGGATGAGATTGAATGTACAAACATTGCAGTTACGTAAATTACTATACTCTTGTTAGTAAAAGTATTCTGAATTTTTTGTAAGTCCGGTTGACATGTATCCGTGGTTTTCTTTTAAACATCGATCTAAAATATCTCCATCCTTCTCATCAATTTTGTTGCATCGTTGGCAACCAGGAGTAATGCTACAGTTTTAATACATAAAAAGTCCAATATCATAAATTTCTTAGAAAATTAAGTAAGCATCAGACATTTTATAGGACTTAGAATATAAAACACAAGATTTCAAACTTTAAAATAAAAACTACCTTATTTTAGAACATTTGAAAAGCATCATTTTGGCCGCCTAATATTTCACTCGTCACGACTGGGGCATCTAAAACGCTGCTCCATTTTCAACAGCCAAAAGACACTCAGACCAAACGGTGTACTTCAAAAGACTCCTTTTGGCACAAGTGCAATGGACAATCATTAATGTCGTTCTGAGACTCTCAGGTAATGGCTTTTATATTTCTGACATCTGACCTCTAACTCCGCTCCGGTAAAACGGTGCGTAGATCGAGTGGAACCTGGGCTTCGCTTACAATTTTCATGTTTTTACGTCGCTATTTAGGGGCCAATTTGTGTCAACGTTGCTACAGTTTCAAGTAGACATTTTCTTTTCAATGGAATAAATGGCTCAGGGTGGTAATATTTTGTGCCAGTAAGAGCTTAAAATTTATGAAAAAAATAGGCAGTCATGGGACTGCCGACAGAAGTGACAACTTAAATGAAACGACGAACTTAAAACAGCAGGCTGGTGACATTAATTAATAAGGAGCTGACAGAACCCAATGTTTAGATTAGCGCCCTCTAGTGGATCTTTATATGTATTGTTAGCGTGACGGTCACGAGTTCAATACTTTTTCCCTATAGCAAAAGTACACAAACGTGCCTAAAGAAGTTTTCACTTAAAAAAGCTAATGAATTTAAGCAATGGCTAAAGCATCGGACTTGCGATCAACTAGTTGTGGGTTTAAACCCCACCCAGTGCACTATCGACATGAATCTGCTCCCCCCTCGGGTCGTCACTCCACCGAAGTTTTCGGTGGGGCGGTATGGGGCGGTAATCGAACCGTCTGTTTGCCCGATATGCCATACATCGCCTAAAATAGGAGGGGGTCGAGAACAGCTTTTATTAAGACACCCGGTTCCCTCTTAGCGCCTGCCCACAAAAGCACGGGCACTACCTCAGGGTAAACTTCTCAATTAGGCGACAGTGACGTCCAGGCACACGGAGTCGTCGCCTCCTCGCGGCTGACCACTATAGCGGGTGGAGGGGAGCACCCGTCCCGTCCATCCACGGGCACTGAAATTTTACTGTTACTGAAGCTTTAGCTTATCTGCCTTGGTTATTTACAGCTGGTGTACGCGATTTGATAAATAAATAAAACAAACTGTAACGGGGACATTGTAACTTTTGCGATATTCTGCTGCTGGATATATATCTTAGCGCAGTAAGTAACTAAGTATATTTTGTTATCATCATTTTGGCACTGTGGTATCGAGTCTTCAGGGAGAGCTTGGCTTTGAAGCGTCTTATGTATGCATTTTCCTGATACAAAATATTCTGGAATAGCGATATAAGCTGGATTTTTATGAGGTAGAGGGCAAACGAGCAGACGGGTCACCTGATGGTAAATGACTACCGCCGCCCAGGGCACCTGTAACTGAAGAGCCACAAGTGCGTTGCCGGCCGGTTAAGGTGGGAGTAAGGGAAGAAAGGGAGAGAGGGAGGAGAGGAGGAGAGAAGGTGGAAGCAGGAAGGCTTAGGGCCTCCGGTAACGTCACTCACTTGGCGAAAAACAACACAAGTATTGCTTCACTGCTGGTTTTCTGTGAGGCCGTGGTATCACTCCGGTCGAGCCGGCTCTTACGTGCCGAAGCGTGGCTCTCCCATGAAGAAAATTGCATTAAAAATTATAGGATAAAAACTTTGGCGAGTGATAAGTGTGATAACTTAAAAATAAGGCCATTTACGATTTTACTCATGTGTCTAAGTTGCTGCGTCGATGTCAGGCGCTGCACTTCACTTCGCCAAGTCACTTCACTCCTTGATAAAGGGCCCCTGTCGGGTCCGAAACAAGTCGAGCATCCCCAAAGTACACACGCGAGTAGAACCGTATATCCTTAATAAATATAAGGTTGATTTTTAAATGCAGAACGAATCTCGCACAGCGTAATTATACCCACTTTTCCAATTATCTGTACAACAAAATTAATAAAGTCTGTGCCATTGCGCCCATGTCCCGTAATAATTGTAAAGCCACTGTGTCCAAGTGGTTGTTGACATTGGATTATAGAGAGACAGCGGATTTGATAAGATGTGGATCCTAAGACTTACAAATATATACATACGTAACACTCGCCGACACACAAACACACACACGCGCACACATACACACACATACACACACACAAACACACACAAACACACACAAACACACACACACACACACACACACACACACACACACACACACACACACATGAGGCTATGAAATGTTAGCAACTAAATGGTAGTTTACAATTAAATTTTTTTTTTTGTTTGTTTTATGTTTTCTTAATTAACTGAGTTCTTTATTAATTGAGTTCATCGTAAATACTATATGTCATGTATGCGCAAAAAAAAAAAAAAAAATCTCAAGCCCGTTCATTGTAATTTGATACAAAATATATCTGAAGAAATTTTGGGTTATTTTGGGAAAGCAAATATACAATAACTTGAATGGCCAAGGTGGCCATGCACCTTAACAGTTTCTACGTATTTTTTTTGCTAAAAAAGATGTAATTTGGAATACACTATTGTATAAACGGATACTGTCTAAAAAAATAATACGACTGTCGATGCTTACCATTTAGAAGAGCTTTAATAAAATCTGAGGGTTCTCTTTCCACATGAACCGCATATTCCATTTGATTCTGTTCTCATGGATATAAATAAATGTACTGTGGAACAATACTTAGAAAGAGTATTTCGGATAGGACTCATTAAGGATTCCAGGTATACGAATTCAGTATATTTATGTATATTCTATAAATATACTGGAAAGTTTTTGTAACATTTTCTACGAAAAATTGTCATGGGTTTGTTCGTTGCGTGACTACCGAGAATTGTGTTGAGAATTTATTGGAGTCGGCTAAACTTCCTATTGTGTTAGATTTAGGTGTTATGACATAAATTTGCAAAGTAATGATCTGATTCTAGGAATCTGATACATAGAGTTTTAATAGTGTTAGGTATATACTGTAGTATATCAGACATCTATGATATACATTAGCACTGGTGTGTGAGAAGTTCGCACTGAATTCGATTCGAATAGTTGTTATTAGTTTTATATAATTTCAATTTCAAGAAGTCTGATCCCACTAATATTATAAATGTGAAAGAGTGGATGTATGGATGGATGGATTTTTGTTACTCTTTCACGCCAAAACCACTAAACTCAATGCGATTAAACTTGGTATGTAAATAGCTGGAAGACCTGGATTAACATATAGGCTACTTTTATCCCGATATTCCCACGGGATCGGGACTTACGAGGGTGAAACCGCTTGGCGCTTCTTGAAATAGAAATTTCACAATCATGTGTGTATGTATTTGATTGTGAAAGTATTTAATTTAGCCTCCTATATAATTATCTTGATTCGCAGCCTCTACCAATTGATATCATCACCAAGCTATCACCCCTTTCCTCAAAATACCTCTCCAGGCCCTAGCGAGGTCTGACAATACCTATGTATGTTGTGTTTGGTTTTTCAAATGGCAAATCGAAATGTTTACTTAAACCTCATCTTAATATCGTTAGTAACTACGCAAGACATACAAACGCAGGGGGGGGCAGCTATTCCTAAAGTTATTTTTATAGAAAACAATTAACCAGAATAGCCTTAAAACTTTTATTATTTTGTAGATGAGAATAATATTGATAACTGACTGACAGAGTTTGATTTACTTGAGTGTCAAAAATATGCTTCATAAATGCCTGTGTTTTTGATTGCGTAGACTTAGGAACTTCCATTTTTACAGCTCCATGTGGCCATGGATCTAAGTATTAAATAACAATTCAATTTAAAACCTTCTTTAAAAAAGAGAGCCAGGTTGGCTGTCAACGAAGTGATACTATAAGGATTACGTTGTTTATTTTGTCAAACGAAACGCTAAAAATAATCCCAATGAAAACTTTCTCGGATAATTATTTTCTTTTTATAGAAAAATAGCGGTATCTGGCTCACGAACACAGTCAGTGCTCTTAATTTATCGCAAGGCAACTAAACATCACAGTCCTGTAAACATTTGTCCAAGTTATTACAGGCCACTTTTACTTAGTGCTAAGCTGGGTTCCAGTCATTAATCCCTTGTTCAGGCCCGACAACTGTTTGTCTTTTGATATTTAAATAGAAGCTTCAAGTTTAACTTGTTTTGATAAATATTTGATTTATGAATTAATTTAAAAGATAATGAGTGGGTGTAACCTTTATATTTAAAAGCATTACGTAAACAGAACTGAATTTAATACACATGGGTGCTGTAGCACACAGAAATAATTAATTCAAATACTTACCTCCGTGAAAAAGATTAGGCTACTGATGCAATATGACAAACACAAGATACCATGTAAATAGAAAAAATACCAAGGAGTATTGCAACACGTAAAAAAAAAATATCGACACTTTAATAAGCGACAGGGTGCTCCACCCTGGGTACGGTTCTAGGGTTAAGTGTGATGGAAAGGGTTACTCGTCGCGCTAACAGAACCAACCTTCTTTAAGTAAGTTTAGGATTTGAAACAAAGGTACACGGTCATATAATTATATTTACCCGGAGTGGCTCAAACTAAGGCTGTATAGAACTACTTACTACTGTCGCAGACAGATTACTGTCGCAGACAGATTACCAGACACAAAATTACGGATTTCACATGGGTTCGGAGCCACCATGAAATGGCATGAAATTATGGTGTCACATAATATAACAACTTAAATCGACTGCCAGATGAAAGCCTACTGCTTGCAACTCCAAATACCTACCTACAGAATAAATTCATAATGGGTTTGCTTCCTACTCAGAATTTTACTTTTTTAACTAGCTTCTAGCTTTTGTCATTTAACTCACCTGATGGAAAGTGACGATGAAGACGGAGATGGTACACGGCAATTTAAGAGAAACCTATCTACTACTCTTGAACTTTCCAGAATTATACTTGTCTGGAAAAATAGACGCAGGACTTCACACTTTGATGACTCGAACTAAAAGAGTTTAAAGTTTTGGTGTTTTGTAGCCGCTCTGTCTGCATCTACTAGTCTGATGAAAGAATGGTGCGGGTTCTATTTGTTTGAATAGAGCTTTCGCACACTCACCAAAGTGAATTCTAGACTTACGACGATGCTCAAGACTTTTAAACAGTCATATAATTAGTATCTCATAATTAAACGTCAAAATGATATATTCCCTAGAAGTTGTATGAAATAACAATTTGAGATGTTATACATCGCTATCGTCAAATGGAATTGTCGAGCCTGTTGGCCTAGTGGATAGTGAACCTGAGTGCTGAAGGTTTTGGTTTCGATTCCCACCAAGAACAAATAATTGTATGATGAGCGCGAATCATTTGTTCTGTGTCTGGGTATAATTTGTTGATAATATAAATGTATTTAGTAATATATAAGTATGTTTATAAGCAGTCTGGTTACCATAGTACAGGCGTATATAACTGATTAGTTATGTAGTACAGGCTCTGCCTAGTTTGGGATCAGGCGGCCGTATGTGAGATTTTTTAGTAGTTTAAATTTTAGTAGTTTAGAAAAACAATGGCGCATTTTGCAATTAAGGCAATTGTGCTATTGTTAATAAATTAAAAAGTTTAAAACTGAACTGTTTTAATATCATCACAAGCTACAATTTCAGAAAGTTGACTTCTACATACGTCCTTTCAAAGTTTAAAATATTGAAAAAAAAAAACGCTCTTTGTTAACTTTGCCCTTCATCATCATCATCATCATCATCATCATCATCATCATCATCATCAGCCTTTCACTATCTACTGCTGGACATAGGCCTCTCCTAATGTACGCCACTGAGCTCGATCGTCAGCTCTCCTCATCCAGTTTTTCCCCGCCGTTTTGACCTTCATTTGCTGTTAAACAAAAACGCTTAGCGACTTTGAACAGATCTCAATTTGTAGGTCATTTAATGGAGAACCAAAAAGCAATGGGCACATATGACGAAAAACATACTGGAAATGAAACATCACACGAATGTAAAAAAAAGTAATTCTTTTTCGTTAAATTGTTGTCCAGACTGCGGGTATCGAAATTCTTAATCAGCGCAATTTTTTACTATTTATCCAAAAATAAAAATGCGTGGTAATCGAAATGTCCATTTTAGATCATAAAACAGATAGGTTGACTGGGCTATTATTGTGCACCGCGTTGAGAGTGTTTCGACAGGACTATTTTCATCGAGTGGTTTTCCCAAGAGACTATACAGTATGGAATTTTGTAAAAAGGGTCATCTTACTAATATTATTTATGCGAAAGCGTGTTTGTTGGTTTTTTCCGTATTTCACATAGCACTGAATGGACGTGACTTTTTACTTAGAGGTCGTTGTTTATGTTATCAAGAGTGACTTGGATTCATTTTTTATTTTGGTAAATAGACAGGTTCTCCTCGTCTATTGGAAACATCGGGCGCGTTCATGTTTACGTGACGTGACGTGACGTGAGTTGGCGGGCGAGGAGAATAATAACGTGATCTTCACACAGTAATTTAACTACACTTACTAAATCACAAAAATATACTCTGAACAATCATTAGATATCTTCAACCAAGCTTTAAATCACGACACTCCACAGAACACAGTGTTTCCTATAATCTCTGCAAAGAGACAAACATATTCATAAATAGGATTTAGCCTGCGAGAGATTGAGATAGAATACAAGTACACGGTGTTTCCTATAATCATCATATGCTAGTACGTGTCTTTACGCATGCGTACTACAAAGCCTTCTTGTGTCATTCACGTATATAATTTTTGTGCATTTGCGTATTAAAATTCGTTGGTTAATTAATTTAGAAGTTTCACTTCTGTCGTGTATGAATTGCACACACACACACTTTTTTTTTAGCTCTCTAAGCATGTGAATCATGAAACGGTACTCATAGCTTATCATAGTTACGTAGAATCTACTATAAGGTACGGCATAGTGTTCTGGGGAAATTCTACTGATAAGAATGTAGTTTTCTTAGCACAAAAGAAATGTATTCGTGCAATATGTAATTTACGTTCTAGGGATAGTTGTCAGCCATATTTTCAAAATTTACAATTGCTTACGTTTCCTAGTCTATATATATATGAGGTAGCAGTATTTGTGAAAAAAAAATTCACATTTATTTCATAAAAGAGAACCAGCAGATGTCAGATTAAGGAAAAGAGAGTCAAATGTTCTCAGTACAGGTCCTTGCAATACAACACTTTTTAGAAAAAGCATATTTGAAATGGCTCCAGTAATATATAATAAAATTCCCAAAGACATCAGGGATTTCGAATTTAATATTTTTAAAAAAGCTTTTAAGGAGTTGCTAATTAAAAAAGTTTTTATTCTACCACTGAGTTTATTGATTATAAGTCTGATTAGTTTATTTATGTTAATTTTGTTTGTTTTGTGTTGTTAATTTGAGGACAAATGATTTACATAAAATAAGCCGTTATAATTAAGGTTAAGATTTTAGCCAATAATAAAATTTGTATGCCTATGGGTACAATGTAGCGACCTTTTTTAAGTGTGTAACATCTATTATTAATTTTACCTACATTGACAAATAAATATTTCTATTTCTATTTGTTAGCCACCCCGGTTATCTACACACTCATTTCATGCAATCATAAATCAAAACCTATTACATATATAATGAAATAAAAACATGTTTTGTTCGTTTGTTATATAACGATGTTTATTTATTTAGTACTATTTCACACTAGATTGGTGATAAGGCTATATTGCTACAAAGAGATAAATCGACTAGGTGCTTATGAAAAATGTATACATATCAAGTAAACATGAGCCATGAAAGAAAGATCGCACACAATAGGTATTTCTCGAATCGGAACAGAGAGACTGGGAGAAAACAGGTACCTACATGATCAATAATTTTGTAGAAGAATTGTTTCTATAGGTATACAGCCGTATTCCGCAGTTTCACCTGCGTTAATGGTCACTGCTCTGCTCCTAAAAGAGATAGCGTGATGTCATATAGCCTAAAACCTTCCTCAATAAATACTCTATCCTACACAAAAAGAATGATTGAAATCTGACTGATGTTTCCGGAGATTAGCGCATTTAAACAAACGCAAACAAACAAAAAACTGTCTTATGCCGCGTTATTATAATCAAGCAACGATTCGTTTTGCTTACGTTGAAAGTTCTACGAAATTTTACCGTCCGTTACCGACCGGACATATAAAAAGGTTGCATTTTACAGTGTTAGTAGTCATTAGTAACCCCTTAGGGATTGGCCGTGTGCTAGTTTCTCTACATAGTTTTTTTTTACGTGATAGGGGGCAAACGTGCAGAGAGAGTCACCTGATGGTAAGTTACTAACGCCGCCCATGGGTACCTGCAACTCAAGAGTCACAAGTGCATTGCCGGTCTTTAAGGTGGGAGCAGGGAAGGGAGGGAAGAGAGCTGAACGAGGTGAGGGGGTAGATCTGTGAGGCCGTGATATTACTCCAGTCGAGCCGGCCCATACGAGCCGAAGCATGGCTCTCCCACGACAAAAAATCTTTATTAGTTAATTGCTAATTACTTATTTTTAGCTATTTTTTTATACAATTAAGTTACTGAACAAGCACAGTATGAATAATTGATTGCACGCATGGCGCAATGGTTAAAGCGGTCGCCTTGCCTCTAAGCCACTTGTGGGTTTGAATCCCACACGTAATCATTCCTAGTGCGAGGATTGTCTTTAAAAATATATATGTTAAAGAACATTAGAGAACTTAACATTGTAAGGCAGCGCTTAAGAAATATAATAAACCAAAAGATGCCGTACCTTTTGAGGTATAGAATCTTTAAAATGAAATTTATTTTATGTACTTTGTTGTGACATGAGCAACAAAAAAGTTACCTTTGAACGTATTTTTCATAAAATAAGCCATAAATATTGCTTTCAAAATTTACTTACAAGTGGTGGTATCTTTTGACAAAAGATCTGTCTGCGGCTTACGGTCTAAGATCCAGAGCCCTTCTTGGGGTTATAAAGGGATTAAATTCAGTCTGAGTATTTGTTTGATGCTTGTACTTAATGTACCATGAAATTGATCTTGTTTGTAAACAAGATAAATATAAATCTCTCTTACACACAAAATTTAACAATATACGTCACAACATATGTTCACCCTAAAGTTGGGCGAGAACACAATATGCAGATTCTGTCAAGAGGCAGAAGAAACTGCAATGCATATGCTATGCTCTTGTGGCCCACTAATGCGGCACCGAAGTATTAACCTAGGGTTACACATCATGCAACCGCAGGAACCATATTAAAATTACAAAAGAGTTTCACTATAAACGTCCTTCTTGGTTTTAACATCAGTACTTGTAATTGTAACTTGGTTTTTGTAAAATCGTAAATTTTTTTTATAATCTTTTTTTGTAAAATTGCATTGTTACAGAAAATACAATTAGGTATGCAGTTAAACTTAAAAGGCAAAACTATATCTGAATACAAAATTTCATCAAAATATAAATACATACATAAATAAATTCATAGGTACATGCAAGGATTGCTCGTTTAAAGTAATAAGATAGTTACCAAACCCATTCTGGATCCATAGGATATCCATCAATCTATTTACATAGCAATAGATTTGATGAATCACCTCTTTAATTTCAATCAGTTAATGTGTATTCAGAATATTTTCTTCAAATTTAAATGGGACCAACCATAAGTACAACCAAGTCAATTAAAAAAGAATTATTGAAATCTGTCCACAAATGGCGAAGGTAACATACACACAAAAATAATTCAATCTATTGGAGAACCGCCTCCCTTTTTAAGTCGGTTTACAATAGATACTTAATGTCGGCAAAGAGCTGATTACCAATACCATTAGTGACCTTTTAAAATCAGGTGAGCTTTCGTTGTCAGTCGCCGTTCCTTTGTTTAACAATAACGAGTTCATAGTTTTGAGTTGACAATGACTTGCTAATGTCAATATTTTAAAACCGTCCCATGACTACGACATAACATACAAACTGGAACAGGTAATTATTTAATTCATTTAATAGTCATTATAAAATCATTACAAATAATGGATATTAATTATATGTGGTAACAATAATTATTAGATGATATTTGAGTATAAAACGTAACAAATGTCGACATTTATATCATTCGTTAACAAGATCTCAGTTTAGTATAGTTGTTAAAAACGATTTGTAAACACAATCTTGACGAAATTAACATGTTATTACTGTATCTCTTCGCTCTACTGGCCGGCACAGCATTTTCCTCTAAGATATCCTGCAAAGATGGGCAAGAAATCAATACGCGATTACTCCCAACAGCCAATTTATTGGCCGGCAACTGGTCTTACTCCTACCATTGGGACAAAAACGACAAGTACCAATTTGAATTCATAAATGAAGATGTCGACCATGTTTTGGAATGCCCACAAGTCGAAATTATTCCAGTACCTCGTAGTCTTGTGGAAAATAAGAAAAAGAAATGCCGGAATTACCCGATTCCGTTTAAGTGGGAAGACGCTTTGTTGAGGATGAACTCTCCAATGATAAACCTGAGGAATGCCATCATTGTCATAGGAAAGACGGAACACTGGCTATTTGTGGACTGCCAGGATATGCTGCACGTCGCTGCGTTACAGGTGTCAGATGATGTTATAGTGATGATCAACCCAGACGAGAATATCTACATGGAGATGTTATCGAGAAAGCCTCTCCTGTTGAGTGAACTGAAATGCATCTCGCATAACTTAGGTATCGGGAAGGGAATGAACGGAATTTCATTATGTAATTGATTGAATAAATATGTTGAGCGATTTTTATCGTTTTTTTACATTTGTTACATGTACATATTGTCAGTTATATTTTTAGTACAATATTTTTTTTTTCTATATCCTAAAAAAAGAAAAGGTCTCGAAACCAGGTATTTATTATCGCACTCATACATAATAAACTACATCCTACACTACAATGTAACAAGATGTTTGTGTGAAATATTTATTTTATATATTATAAAAAAAAACATGTTTACTAAGACTTTTGGAAGGTAATAAAATTTAACCTAAGCTTTTCAAGGTAATCTTTGTTAAGAAAATGCCCTTTTTGTTCTTTTTAATGATTACCATTGCCTTAAGTTTTTTTAAAATGCAAAACTTTTTTAAGTTCGTTGTAAGATATAATAATAATAATAACTTGACACATTTTACACACGGCCGTCTGATCCCAAACTAGGCAGAGCCTGTACTATGGTTATCAGACCGCTGATAAACATACTTATATATTACTAAATACATACATATTATAGATAAATTACATCCAGATACCGAACAAATGATCATACTCATTACACAAATATTTGTCCTGGATGGGAATCAAACAAACAACCTCTGGCTCAGCAGTCAGGATCACTAACCACTAGACCAACAAGCCAATCAAACATGAAGTTTGTAAAAAACTAAAAACCTCAAAAAAAAACGAATATGTTACGTGCTTTCATTTGAAATATTTACCAACAAAAAATTAAATAGACTTGCAACACCAAAAGCATTACCTAAGACACGCAATAGTTTAAGATTCAAATTTAGAAATTCATGTGATCATTATTTAAAAAAATAACAATTACTCAATATTCCAAAAAACAAAAAAGTACCTAATGCTTGTTAAATCAATCACCACCCCTAAAGGAAATGCGGGGTTATTATAGTTAGGTGTAAATAGATATAATCCTGAACACATTAATAATCAGAGCAAATGGCTCACTTTCATCAAGATATTGACATAAATAGCAACGCTCGCACTAAAGTAATGCTTGATTAATCATCCGCCAAATCACTCCGGCGTTCTCGCTCCGCTTGCAGTAAGTACCTATACGAGAGGCACAGCATCTCGCCAGGTGACGATCTCGCCTTCGTAGTACACTGGACTTTAAAAGTCACTAAAACAATAGTGTTTTAGTGACTTTTAAAGTCCAGATAGCCTATAGAGGCTAGAGATTGAAATCAATCTATTAGGTTTTGTTATGTTATTTTAAGTCCGATAAATTCAGGATACACTCTGGGAAGTCCAGGATTTGCCAATCATCAAAACGGAACCCATTCCTACGACCAGTTTACACGACCTAATCTATAAAAATAGCCTGAGGTTAAAACTGCAATGTCTACAATGCATTTAATATTAAAAAGAAATCCTTCATCATCTATATTTCAATACACAAACGTTTAGCTTAGCTGGAGACGTTAACAAGAATACTAGTAATTAGAACCCACGTTACTTGTAACCTTTCCTAAAAAGAACCTACGTGAAGAGAATTCTTTGCAACTCTTTTTAATGAAATTTCGAGAACGAACAAATGTAGAATGTAAAGTTTAAAATTTATATGTAGAAGAAGAGAAAGCTAAAAAAATTAAACAATGTTGTTTAGTATTTTTATTGACAAATGCGATCATGTTAGTATGTAGTCCTGTATGGACTCCTTTCCTGGATGGACCATTAACTCATGCAGAGTTATTTATTTAAAATTAGAAAACTGTAACCTTAATTTAATTACAACTCTGTTATAAAACCCGTATACCTGTGTATGAGATCAAAATAAATTTGTTTGTTTCTTTCTTTCTAATGTTTCAACCAGTACGCCAATCCTGGATATTAGGCAAGCGTTTATAGAGCGCCGACAAGAACTATTTTAATAATATCGCCTTGGAAAATAATCTTTTAGTAGATCATCTGCCACTCACCACGTCCTGTGAGATATCTGACTGAGTGTGACATACGGTTTACTGGTTTGGCTAGACTTTGATTTTAAAATCTTTACGAAAATGTACTAATGTAAATGTAATAATAGTTTTCTTATACTATAAAAAAACCTTACGATTAAACTATAATAATGAATTGAGTAAACTTTATTCTTCTTTTGTTGTGTCCTCTTTTCTGGTATGTATGAATGTCCGTCATCTGTCTGTCTGTCTTGAACTGCGTGTAGGGCAGTGGGGACCGCGGTGTCGAGGAGCAGACTTGGCGGGACGTTCTTCGGCCTCTGGGACTTTTTCCTTCAATCTTCCCTGTAACCATCAATATTTTAAGATTGTTGCGTTCTTTCGTAGCCATAAGATATTTCTTTATACCGTCATTTTATTACACATCTAAATTGATAAACCAGCACGAAGTCACACTTCTAAGTTTATGTCCTCATTCTCTAGGAAGCTCTGGCAATGCTATACAGAAGTGTGACAGTGTAGATAAAGTTGTTGTTAAGTTGTTCTGTAGGGTGAAAAGGAATTCAGTCTTGTGGCTATTTATAAGAACTTCCTTCTTCCTCCTTTTTTATTAGTAATTTTGAATATTTAAGAAATCTTTTAAATATAAAATATTCTTATATAAAACTAGCAGTTCCCGCGCTGCTTAGCTCGCGTGTGCATATTTATATATTTTGCACAGAACCGTAATTCTTTTTCCAAAATTATAGTAGCCTAAATTACTCCTTATAGCACGGGCTATCTGCCAGTGAAAGTTCCGTGGAAATCGGTAAACCCTTTCCGGAGATTAACCGGAACAAACAGATAGACAAAAAAAAATGAGTATCGTGCAAATAACTGTACGAGCTTAAAAAAATAATATTATTTTGACGACAGACACTTCAATTTTATTTATTTGAATAGATGATGATGATGATGAGGACTAGTTTACGCCTGCGCGAGAAATATTTGTATTTATATCTCGGGAACAGTACAATTTTCGAGATGAAATTTACCCTATGTCCTCTTCGGACACTATGACCCCTGACAACGTGTAGCGTTAGCGTAACAAACAAACTGAGTTACTTTCGCATTTATAATATTAGTATGGATTAGAATTATTCCAAAATGGCTCAAGGTTTTACTTGACGTACATTGTGGACGGCTTCTAAGATAGAGTTTTGTTCCTCTTTTAAAACACTACAAACCATAGATAACCGCCATAGACTTATAAAGTGGTGATGTACATAAACACAGACGTGATAGGATAAAAACAGACGATATTTATAAATAAATTTTAAGAAATATATTTTCAAACCGCGAATGCGTTGTTCATTCTTGAAAGCCGTGCAGCTTGGGTTGTGACAGGCGGGCAAATCGAAATACTCGGATAAAGGCCGTGTGCAAGGCGGAAAGTGGAAACCGTAAAGATTTAACGGGCGCCTGACGCTTCACAGTTTTACTGCTAAAGAAAAATTGTGATCGGATCTAAAAAGTTTTGAAATAATGATAGCTATATTGATGAAAGAAACGACTTTGTATTAAATATGAGGTCGCTGGCCTACATAGTATTACTTACTGCATAGGGCTACTGAGAACCATTCTTTGTATAAAAAAGGGGTGTTAAAAGATTAATGCGCATGACTGTTTACCTTTGAATCTGTGGCCTTTTAGGTCCCTAATTTCCCCTTTTGCTCTAGTTTTTTCCTTCCAGTTTGCTCCCAAGTTTAGGTTTTTTTTTTTACAAGATAGTGGAGTGGGCAAACGAGCAGACGGGTTACCTGATTGTAAGTGACTACCGTCACCCATGGATACCTGAAGAGTCACAGGTGCGTTGCCGGCCTTTAAGGTGGGAGTAGGGGTAGTAGTCCCCAACAAATCTGTCAATCGGAAGTTATCAAATCTAGTTCAATTGACAACATAGTACCAACAAGTATACTAATCCACATAGCCAACAGTCTGCGACTCACTTAGAAGGAAACACGCGTGCTTCTGGATTTGACGTCATTTCTTTCCCTCTGATATGGCGAACGAGATGATGGCTGGTCCATGCGTCATACTCGTGAACGGGTGCTGCTTGCGGTGATTTTGTAACTGAATGAAGGTAGATGTGCACCTTGTATGATTTCTATGTTTAATAGGTTCAAACCTTCAACGGTATCACTGAGTGATTTTTATTTTTTAGGTACGTTAGCTTTTGGAGCATTTCAATAAAATGAAATTCAGGTGGCATCAGCTTGCATCCTGTTTACCTTTCGTGTAACACTAACACTATTGCACCTGAAGATCTGACGTTTAAAAAGAGTGGCCATGAGTTTCTTTGCCAGTATTCCTCTCATAAGGCTATACGCATTTTGGAAACTGGAAGTTATAGATCGACACAAGCAGGCAGTAGATTTTGGTGTTTTCACCTAATTTACCTCGACAATCCAGTACATGCTGTGGCGTCTGTTTGCGCCGATCTATGATTGTAACTCTAGCTTCAATCTAGTCTTAATTGAATAAATGATTTTGAATTTGAATTTGACGCCCGGTGTCCTTGATGTTAGCTCTCAGGCGTAGTGTTTATCAACTTGTAACTAATTCCAGTACCTTCGGCACAGTCAAAGAATATATACAGAACAGAGTCTGTGGTCAATCATGATGACTAAATATTTTGTTCAGATTAGGATAATATTATTTGCAGACATTAATGCGAAAGGTTTTTTTTTTTGAGTAGAAAGAGAGAGAAATAACAGAACTACTACTCACTACACTGTTCGCAGGCAGTCTTTATCTCTTTTCTTAGTTTTACCTCAAAAATGAATTCTAGAGATTACAAACTCTAGAGCGTAAACTCTCGATAATTCAGCTACATTCATAAACCCATTCTATAACAATGTATCATAAAAAGTTGGTACCATTCAAATAAACCATTCTAAATTCAGCATTAACTCGAAGACTATTAGCTAAGGCATTTCTCAGGGCGTTCAAATTCTATTCACGTAGCAATTAGGTGCCGTTAGTATAATCCGCCCGGAACCGCCCCGAACTGGACCGGTTTACTTAAACTACTCACACACTGGACCTTAAGTAGCGAATGCGTGATACTTGTGTTAAAACTCATTAAAGTGATAGCCGGTGACCATATTCGTCAATGTCTTCCAACAAACAACATTCCGTAAAAAAATGTTATTATTATTGAACAGGAATTCGTTTCCAAAGTAAGAAAATAAATTCCACCAAATAGTATGACAGAAAGTGAAACCGACGCTGTTTAACAAATGTTCTTGTGGAAAAATACCGTAACATATTGTCCAAGAACAACATGACTTCAATGCATCTAAATCATGATAATTGTATACGCTGTATTCTTCTTCCCCTACTTTTTCAACCTTAGAGGTGGAATATTCTCTTCAAATTTGAATGAGACCAACCTTGAGTACAACCAATTCAAAAAAGTGTTTTTGAAATCGTTTCACAAATGGCGAATATATCGCGTTACGTTTTTTTTTTTTGGTATAGGGGGCAAACGAGCAGACGGGTCACCTGATGGTAAATGACTACCGCCGCCCATGTGCACCTGTAACTCAAGAGTCATAAGTGCGTTGCCGCTCTTTAAGGTGGGATTAGGAGAAGAGGGGGAGGGGGGAAGAGGGGAGAGGGGGTAGAGAGGATGGACGGGAATAGGGGAGAGGGAAGGGTTAGGGCCTCCGGTAACCTCACTCACGCGGCGAAACGCAATGCAAGCATTGCTTCACTACCGGTTTTCTGTGAGGCCGTTATATTGAGCGGAGACGAGCCGGCCCATACGTGCCGAAGCATGGCTCTCCCACGTAAAAACAAACAAAACAGATTCACAATAAAAACATTTAGAAATTCGACTTCAAGAGAGTCCTTCTTGAAGTCGGTTAAAAGCTAGTATATCATCGTTGGACAATTTGAATCACTTTCACAATGCGGACTTATGGGTAAAAGGTATGAGGAGTAGATGGTAATTAGGTAATCTGGTAATGTGGAGCTCGGACTGTGGTATCAGTACTTTAGAGTCAGTTTGACTGTCGCGTCAAGCTAATATCGTTCGGTCAACGGTCACGCACACGATCCAGTCTATTCGCACCCTTACAACCGGCCCGGTTCAGCTCCCACCGAACATTTGCCGGATTTGTTGCGTGTAGATTGTTTTTGTTGGCGCGAACGCGGGACGAATCTTAACCGTCCCTAATGTGGTCCGATATTGCAGATTGTGTTAAACATAAACAGTATGTCGATTGTTTATAGGGAGCTTGTTTATATGCGGATATAGGGATCTTGTTACTTCTATCGACTTACAACTTATCGAGATGTTATTGGATACTTATCTTTATTTGGAAAGTAAAAAAGAACTGATAGTAGTTTCGTCTACACACTCCCTTACTAATAGAAAAGTAAACTATTGATTCTCTGAATGTAGTTGTATGTGGCAGGGATGTTGCGGATATTCGCATCCGCATTGTAATTGCGGAGCTTCCGCATCGATTTGTACCTCTACATCCGCATCCGCATCCACTTCCGCGGATATATAAATTATGCATCCACAGCATCTCTAGTACTAGATCATTCGATAAGTCCCGAGACTAACTAGGAGATAGCGCATATTTAAATTCGCACGCATTCTTAATGATTAGTCCCATAAAAATGTGTAATCTTTTGCCTTTTCATCTGAAAAACTCTTACTATTTTCTATTAAATACTACATACATACAGGGCGTTAGTGAAACACTCCCGAAAACTAAGACAGACGAGAGTACTTATGGTACCTTTGATGATGGGTTAGAAAAATAATTGATCCTGATAAAAAAACTATCATGTTAGTACCGGTAAATGAAAAGATAATTTCATAAAAAAATAATCAAAAACAACTGATGCTCGGGTGAACAGATCCATCATCAAATGTACCATAACTACTATATATACTATCGTCTGTCTTCGTTTTCGGGAACGTTTCACTAACACCCTGTATACTACTTAATATAAAAGGTGATCGCGATGATCACGAAAAAGAGCATTATTTTTGTATGGATACTTGACTTGCCTTTATGGATAATTGAGCACTTACATAGAGATAAAATAGGTACAAAATGTGAATTCCCATTTCTCATCATGAAACTACTGGCTCCAGAACTACTACTGGTTTATGGTTCGAATGTTACCTGCAATCTGTATAATACGGTATTCTATGAAATACCTAGATATTATATAGGATGTTACAGAGAGGTAGGGTTATAGACTCGTATTATGTTTCGTAAGAGACCATAGGTATTTAACACCAAGGATGTTGGTGGAATGTCCGGCTTTTTCTGAAAATTTTTAATTTCAAATATTAAATCGTTGAAATTAACATAACAATTTATAATAATGTTTAAAATGTGTACCTAAACCAAGAAACTCATTTTCCGAAGAAAAAAAAGGAAAATTCTTTTCTTTTTTTAAACTAAACTTCTAAAATTTTACAACACCTTACTTTAACGCACTGTATATAATGTCTATAACGTCTAGTCAAAGTATGTAATATAATTTATTCCACACTTTTACTAGACATTCTATACAATACCGAATTTTCAGCCGGCAATGTGTTAAATACACTACACTACTACACTAGCATCGCGATACTCAAAGGTCTGAGCTCTAAAAAGAAAATTGTACGTACCTACATCAAAATGTCATAAAAATTCTTCACGAAAAAACTAATAATATCTGACATTTTTATTTACATATTAATGTTCACTGCCATTGCCAAAACTAAGTTCCTTAAGTGTTAATATTTTCTAATGTCAAGCTTTAGTGCTTTTCTTGTTACTACTTAGTTGATATTTAACTAAACAACTCATTGTATAGAATGACTAGGTATTCTATACAGTGACAAGATGAGATGATGAGAGATGCTTTGCCGGTAACATATACGTCAGCGATACGACAGGGTTTCCATATTCAGGGTCTATCAGAACGAAAACACGTACTAAAAATGACTTTGTTTATTTTCACACAACCGCTAGCACCGTACTGATCTCCTTTTTCACAATCCAAACTATTTTATAAATACTATATTTACAATAGATTTTTAAACGGATAAGCGAATACAACCTCTTTTATAACAAATAAATAAAATGAATAAAAATAGTTCTTGATATATAGCTTAATATTAAAAATAAATATGTTGATAAATCTTAGGCAACTTTTTATTTATTTAATACTAGCAGCGCCCCGCGGTTTCACCCGCGTAAGTCCCGATCCCGTGGGAACATCGAGATAAAAAGTAGACTATGTGTTAATCCAGGTCTCCAACTATCTACATACCAAGTTTCATCGCAATCGGATCAGTAGTTTTTTCGTGAAAGAGTAACAAACATCCATACATCCACACATCCATACATCCTCACAAACTTTCACGTTTATAATATTAGTAGGATTAGTAGGATAAACAAATATTATTTTTATGAAGATTATCAACAGGTCGTGCTACAATCAAAATTCAATAGAAATTCGTCATTTTTAATATCCTTGGAGGACTTACAAGTAACTCTGTGCTTTGTTACTGACTAATAAACGTGTCATTAAGAGTTGACATTCTTTTTTACATTTCATCTAACCGGGAAATAAGTAATACACATTCTAAACATTGGTCCTTCGAGCAACATTATCAATATAGCCTTTTAGAGTGAAAGTCACATAACTACGAAAGGTGACATTTTCTTGGACATTAAATAAAACCATGCTTGAGTTAATGTTATTATAACATTTATAAAAATTAATCAAACACTCTAAGGTTCATTTAATATTTAAAATAATACATGGGTTAGTTCAAAAAGAAAAGGAGGAAAATAAGATAATTCCTTGTTAATATGACATTCATATCTCGTAGATATATCAAGTTTCTCCTACCGGCAGGACTATTTTTATGGCTACAGTCTTCTAATGACATACCTTCCCAGTCGAGCTGTTCAAATATTAACTACCTTACTTTTGTTAAATAACCCTAACATTTGTTGGTTTTGGACAAGATTTATATGGAAGTTCTAAATATCGTGGTTCAGGAAAGGTTTACATCACCATATAGCCTCAATAAGATACAAATTAATCATACGCATTTGAAGTTCTACTCTCATCTACCTACCACGACTACAGTAAGTATGAAATGTATCCAGGTATCCCAGGAAGGATTTTAATGGCGATGTATTTCGGCGGATTGCGTCCAAAATGAAATTCATTGTGGCCCGAAAATGAGTTGTATTGTTCTCCTAGATAAAACAAGGCAGGAAAATTACGGAGACCAACGTCGATTGTCTCTGTCATTCAATGCGTTGTATCACAATATTGTCGGGTTTTTCGGTCTCGAACGGTTTTTGCTCAGCGCTTTTTGAGTAGATACTCTATTGTTGTTTTTTTTTGAGTAGCTGCCTGGGAAATATGTAAAAGTATACAGCGGTAATGTATGCTTATGTAAATTTGCTGTCGCAATTTAACCGGGGATGTCAGTACATTTAGAGATTTCCGTCATACGTGGATTCAGCTTAAACAATGTTTTGTCCGTTGCCCAATTCTCTATTTATATTTTGTTGTCTACCCTAGGTTTTGCTGTGAGGGATGTAGGTATATTATATATTTATGTAAGCTACATAAGTTTTGATGGACTGTGCGATTTTTTCGATTTATTATTCAGCGGCAGTAATGTCTTTATACTTGTAGACCAGGTGCTGATTACATTGCTCCAGAGTTCCTCTAGAACACTGCCGCATTTCTCCTTTTTTTATGTTATAGGGGGCAAATGAGCAGACGGGTCATCTGATGGTAAATGACTACCACCGCCAATGGGCACCTTATTTTTTTTACGCTAAATCCGGACTATAAGGTGGATGTCCCTGCAGTTTGATTCCAGCTTAGTGGAAATATTAGTTCTTAGTAGTTTTGCCGCCTCCATGTGCAGGGGCGTTATCTTGATGCAAAAGCCAAGTATCAGTCTTGAGTTCCGTCGTTAATTTTTTAAGCAGACTCTTTCTCTGTATACCATGCAACAGTTACAGTCTTACCTTCATCAAGCACAGCACTTAAATATTCCTCTTTTAATAAAGAATAAAGCAACCATTCTTTACTTTACGGATCGGAACATTATCACAGACGTCGGCGATGGTTCGCCTTAAAACACCTACACTTTACTCTGGGATTTAGTAGGAAGGTAGTGTATATATTGCCAAAGGAACTTCGCCCAACTGGGTATCCCAAAGACAGCGCATGCATTTTTTTATTTGATTTTGGATTTTTTTTATGGTATAGGGGCAAACGAGCAGACGGGTCACCTGATGGTAAATGACTACCGCCGCCCATGAGCACCTGCAACTCAAGTGTCACAAGTGCGTTGCCAGCCTTAAAGGTTGTAGTAGGGGAAGGGGGGAACAGGGGGCGAGAAGGGAAGAGAGGGAGGGGGAATGGTTAGGGCCTCCGATAACCTCACTCACTCGGCGAAAAGCAATAGAAGCATTGTTTCATTTACTTAACGGCACGGGTGGTGCAATAGTTAAAGTGGTAACCTAGCCATTACGCCGTACCAAGTGTTGGGGGTTATAATCGCACACGGGACAAAAATTTGTGTAAACCACAAATATGTATCTCGAGTAAAGTCTTCCTAAACACATTAATTATTCCTAGAGCGGGAGTTGTCTTTTATGAGGAAAAAGTTTAGAATGAGTTTTTCACCTCCAGCTGCTAGACAAGTATATAGTCTTTCTAATAGAAAGAATTTAAAACAAATCAAATTTCGTAGAATGTCCATAAAGCGTCATTCTTTGCCAATTTCCGGCGCTAATCCTGTCAAATACATTAAGGTATTTGATAGGGTTCAAGCCGGAAATTGGTAACGAATTAACTTGTCCTTGCAAATTCTGAACTATGATAACCATGAATACACAATTTTTTTAGTAGCTATGTAAGTTCTAACACACGCTTGTCTAAGGCTCGGATTGGACAGCAGCTTTGGTTGACTCTAGAAATGGTTGGTCCTTTGAGCACACTTGTAAGTGAAACCCATGAAATATTATGAAAAAAATGCTCATTACCGGAGTTCTTATTCTTAGCGTAGAACATAAACCAATTGATTATGTTGCTATAAAAAACCAAAGCCATCAAAAGACACCTAAAGTATCGCAATAAAAAAATACATTCGATTAGTTACCCTACTTTTTCTTCTGTAATTTTGGATCTATTTAATAGTTGTTTAAGAAAAGGTACTTTCCTATTGTTACTTCCTTAAACTATATCTTATTCTAGTAGATTATTTTCTTTATTTTAGGAGATGAATGATGTGAATGAAGAAATGAATGACATCTACTTCCTATTCCTCTACGATTTGACCAATAGAGAAAATCTTCCAGAACGGGCCGACTTTTCGATTCATTGATTTTCTTTCAGTAACTGGTGTCTAATGATCAACTTGATACATTTTAATGAAACGTTAGATATACAGAAATTATTGCCAAAATTATTGTCAAAATACGCTAAACAGCACCCACAAACCGGCAATCAAATACGGTCAGATACAGTCCATGGTCCAGTCAAAAATAGAATGGGCAGGATCCAACGTACCGAGTACCATACTTTCATAAAGATAACATGAGACGTTTTAATTTCACAATATAATATCACCTTAAATGCGTACTGCAGAAAGCGATTTTTCATTTTGCTTTCCAAATAGAGAGACGGCTTAATCCTGCCGAAATATCCACATTCAATTGAAATAAACTTTAGTCACTGGTAAATAGAGTTGCATTTTCAGCAGTGGGTGCTAAATGCAGTTTTAGTGTTTCACTGAAAGTTTTTAAATGGCTATAAACAAGTGTTACCTTTTCGTTACGGCTTTAGAATATTTGAGTAGCAAACTACGAGCGTATCTAGTAAAAAATGGTTGAGAGCGAATCGACCTTGTACTAGCTTCTGGGGAACATTTGGCAAGCATTGCGCTTAATGGGCACGACCCGGAATATTTCAAAACTGGCAACGTTTTCCAAGGTTTTTATTAAAGGTTGTCACTTCAATAAAGCAGTCAACGGAAGATGTCGGTTATACTATGCATCGAAAATACTTCCATTAATTGAGATGATATAGCTTATTATTTTTATGAGCGGTACTTTTCGAATAACCCAGACTTTTCACATAAAACTTTTTAATAGATTTAACGGGCTCATCAAATTTTTGATTTTAAGAGTTATTTGAATTTATTTTTGTATTTTGGTAAGACAATAGGAGACTGGTTTTCGCCTCGAAATTAACATGTCAAAACTTCTCTCACGTCTACGTCCGAACACTAATGTCCATCCGGGGGTCATACTGAAAGTTTTTAGAAAAAAACGGAATTATAGAAGCCTGTTAATATTATTATTGCTTTTTGAAGTAGTCTCCGTTCCTTTCCAAGTTCCATCGCATGCGATGGAACCATTGACTGAAGCAGTGAACCCAATCTTCCATAGGAATCTCTTCCACGCCTTTTTCAAACGCAGCCATGGCATCTTCAGGGTTCATAAAACGCATTCCATTAAGTTTATTTTTGGAAATAAATAAAAGTCGCAAGGTCTGGCCCCTTGATCCTGCCAGGTACCAGGTTGAGACTGTCAGGAGGATGACTCACTAGCTCCACTCCTTCGATAGATAAATATGCGATAGTCCGTCTGGTGGAGTGAGCTGGAGCGTTGTCGTGGTGGAGGAGCATCCTACTTCTTGGGCGCTGCTGTTTAGCATTTTCCAAGACAACTGATAGACAATGACTGATATACCAATCTGTAGTAACAGTCCTTTTATCTTCTAGAATGATTGTAGCGAAATAACCCGTCCGTCCAAAGAATGAGGTAATGATCTTTTTCCCTTGACTTCTGCCTTTCTTTAAATTGTCTTTTGGTTTCGGATTCGTAGCAATATATCCAGCTTTCATCACCTGTGACGAACGACCAGCATTCGAGTTCTACGGTTAATTTGCAATTAAATCAGTTACTGTGTTGTTATCCGATAATTATACGTCAACTATAAATTAGGGCTTGTATAGAATACATTCGCTGGTCGAATTGCGGTAATGTCAGCTCGTCAATGGAGACCCCCGTGGGATATAACATTGTGGTAAAATACCGTATTTATTTGTTCAACGTCAAAATAACATGAGTTTGACTAGCGTCGATAAATTATAATTGAATCTCGCATTCTACAGTCACAACATTCAAATACACAACACAATAAAACCAACAATCTAACTGTTTTATTTTTATTTTAAAAATACCAGTCTTGGTTTAAGGAAAAGTCCTGTGTTGCAGAGAATTTACAATAATTACAAACCTTTTATTCGAGTCAAAAAGTATCAAAAAGTGACACGACGATTTTTCGTGGGTGTATTCTTTATTTTTGTTAATTCCCTATCGACACAGGGATATTTCCCAGCGCGGGGGTTTGTTCTAAGAAAGTGAAAAAAATCAGTAGCTTCCTGTTAAATACTGCGTATTTTTTCTCAAAATTCGAGACGTCACTCAAATCTTTTACATAAATAAGTATCCTACGTGCATGTTATCATTTTAACCAACGTTATACAAAATACTGTAATCATTTTTGTCCGATTCAATCGCCTGAGTGAACGATGATGCAAAATTTTAATCGCAAAACTAACCACTAGACCAACGGGCCTATTGATCCCAACTGCAGAGCCAGAGGTCGTGGGTTCGATTCCCACCCACAACTAATAATTGCGCGATGAGTACGATCATTTGTTCCGTGTCTGGGTGTAATTTATGTTACTAATAACCTAAAAGTGAAAGTTTGTGAGGATGAATGGATGAATGTTTGTAACTCTTTCACATAAGAACGGATGAATGGAAATTTGGAACAGAGATTATAGTCTGGAATAGCACATACAGGCATAGAGTGAGCAAAAGAAGACGCACGCAACAGCTAGTCTAAAGTTGTATGTTGTAGTATGTAATATGTGTAGTATGTTGGTATTTAGATCTTTAAGTATGTTAATCAACAGTTTGGTTACCATAGTACAGGCTCTACTTAGTATGGAATCAGATGGCAGTGTGTGAGGTGGTCTCAAGTTAATATTTTAATTATTAATTCGTCACGGCGCGCATGAACTGCAATATCAGAGGCAGCTGTTTTGATTCCCATGTATAATATGCATGTGTTTAGAAAAAAAATGTGTCTAAGTAACTTCATCCGTGTTCTAGAATCTATAGTACAAGCTATGCTTTATTTGTGTACATATATTACATGTGTAATGTCACAGGAAAAAATAAGCCATTGTACTATATAACTACAGACCTGTTTTAATCTAGCACGCATATACCAAAGGCTTAAATATGATTAAAGATTCCATTTTACACTAGATACTGCCGCCATTTATAACAAAACCGTCATTAATAAATATTTCGTATCGTTCGAAGTATGGTACCACGCATCATTATTACTCATTAGCAACAGTCTTAAGCTCATTAGTTTTAATACCTCCTTGTCTTAGTAATATACGCTTCTAAGAAATAATTATTTGCCCTACTCAGGCCCTGGAAATAAGGTTTACAACATTTGCGGGGAAAATAACGTATGTTATAAGTGTTATAACGTATGTAAACGTGCTTATATATTTCTAAATACAGACATATTACAGATAAACCCAGACACAGAACAAATGATCGTATTCATCACACAATGATTTGTCCTGTTTGGGAATCGAACCCACGACCTCTGGCTTAGCAGTCAGAATCACTAACCACTAGACCAACAGGCAAGCGATTAAGTGGGAGTAAAACCGACTTATACCGCAGACAGATCAGTAATTATTGTGAAAATACTGTCAGTCGTAGGACTGCACGTCAGAAGTGAATACATAACAAACACATCTGTCATCTGAGCGTGACGGTCACGCGAGTTCAGTGCTTTTTGTCCATACCAAAAGTACGTTCGGACGAAATTTTGAATGAAGGTTTTCGCTATTGAGGCCTATAGGCGTTATAAATTTTCACCTTAATTACAATATTTTTTTTGTTTATTTTACCATTTGAATCGTGGACACAATAAGTATTTATTTAATTTACACTTTATTGAACTAATTATATTTTTAAAGATTAATTAATAAGGCGCTGACAGAACTCAATGTTTAGATTAGCGCCCTCTAGAGGACCTTTATATGTATTATTAGCGTGATGGTGCGAGTTCAGTGTTTTTCCCCATAGCAAAAGTGCCAAACGTGCCAAAACAAGTTTTCATTTCAAAAATTATTATTTTTGTGTTTTAAGAAAAAAATACCTCACATTACGGAGAACAATAATATACTACGGAGCCCAGAATTAATATTAATGAATTCAACATGCATTTATCTTATTACGGGTCGAACTCTTGGGCCAACCCAAGACGTACAGATCCCAATTGGGCAGGCTTTCACCTGCATAATATATAAAGTATTTTATTCTTACAACATCGGGGCCATGTAACATATCGTAACACTACAGGTAACATTCGCTAAAGAAAATACCAAAAAGAAAATACTCAAGATATACATAAATATGTATATGTACTATATTTAAGACAGACATGCCCATACCTATTTTGAAGACGACGTGTGACGTAGTTTATGGATGGCCACTAAAGATAAAGTTTAAGACTTTAGTTTTTGAAGTTAATGTTCTGGGTTAAACTTTATCTGTAATCTTACTGTAAGTAAGATTACAGATAAAGTTTAAGACAAAACATTAACTGTAAACAAAACTCTTGAAAAAATATTCTATCTTTTTGCTTTATGCACAAGATGATTATTTCCATTATTAGATTTCGCGGGTTCACCCGCGTAAGTCCCGATCCCGTGGAAATATCGTGATAAAAAGTAGCCTATATGTTAATCCAGGTCTCCAGTTATCTACATACCAAGTTTCATCGCAATCGGTTTAGTAGTTTTGGCGTAAAAGAGTAACAAACATCCATACATCCATACATCCATACATCCATACATCCACACATCCATACATCCACACATCCATACATCCATACATCCTCACAAACTTTCACGTTTATAATATTAGTAGGATAGTAGGATTTTATTTCTCATTTATCATCAGTAATTAGTTTTTGTTGTTTTAATTTTCTAGAATAGGTATATCATTTGATGTTGATTTTATTGAAAAATAATTATTTTTAACTGCTGTTTTCATATATCCAATTGTGGGTGTAAAATTGCAAAATATGTGACGTCACACCAGGGAGGGAGCGGGTCCCGCAAAAATGAAACAAAAAAATATTTTTTCCTCATAAAGTCTTTCGGAAGTACATGATTCAAAACGGACTTTCAAGAAAAGAACTAAGTTCAAAATCCTTCTGCGTTGATGCTTTCCGTTTTAAATTCTTATTGTAGGTTTCCAGTGGCATGGTTTAGGTGCACATAAGTCGTGTACAATAAATACCTCTTTAAAGAGATAATGATTAATCTAAACATTATTTTAAAACAGAGAATAAGATATGAATTATAAACTATGTGTACAATTTTGCTCACATTTCGCATAACCTAACAGAATCATCACAACAGTACTACATTATAATTATACTAACTGCGCCCCGCCCGGTTTCACCCGCGTAAGTCCCGGTGCGGTGTAAGTGGGAATATCAGGATAAAAAGTAGCCAATGTGTGAATACAGGTCTCCAGCTATCTACATACTAAATTTTATTTCAATCAGTTCTGTAGTTTTTGCCTGAAACAGTAACAAACATCCATACATCCTCACAAACTTTAGCATTTATAATATTAGTAGGTGGGATTATTTATATACATATATATATATGTAGAATGATTTTTCGTAGTTTGTCTTTTTTTGTATTATAGTGCACCCATTCACTCATTTCTGCAACAGGCAGCATGCATAAGGAAGGCTAAGAAATAGTCACTGTCAAATAAATAAATATCTTCCGCACAATTCTAGGTTGGATATTATCCCATAAGATGTATCTATTATATGTATTCTGTTCCAGGAATAAAACCTAAAGTCTGACTTTCGTAAGCATAACATTTTGACAAACAAAACTGAGTACGTGTCTCACAAACCAGACATATGCAAACCGAAAGGGCACCCAAGGTCGCTCCTTCTCACATACGTCTCAAAACCAGTGAGGTGCGCCAACATTTTTCTCTCCCGCATCCCGATATCTGCAGCGTAATTGATGGATGTATTGCGGCGCGGAGACAAATTGTGCTGACCGTACCAGACCCCTGTCACGGCGCGTGACGAGAATCACGCGAATGCTGACGCTACGTTTTTGGACTTGGCGTTGTAAGATATTGTTGTAGTTAATCTAGTTATTGAATGTTTGGAAGTTTAGTAACAAGACTACGTATGAAGTGTATTTCTTTGTTCCACATGTTTTGTATTGAATTGACCAGTAACCTCACTTAGCAAATAGTACGCCACCGACGTGAAACCACTCCGAACAAAAGTTTTTTTTTATTGTGTAATGGAATAGGCGTTTGTCTTCCAACTAACTCCACTCCTGAACGTTCCCGGATTACAATTGTCTGGAAAAATAGACGCAGGCAGTTCATTTCAGACTGTGCGACTCGAACCAAAAAGGAGCTGTCAAAGCGTTTGCTTGGAGGGGTTAGAAATGTCTGGCCCATATTGGTAGTAGTAGTAAAATAAATACATAGTTTTGTACAGAACAGTTGATTTACAGAGTTGGGAGAGCCATGCTTCGGCACGTATCTGCCGGCTCGACCAGAGTGATACCACGGCCTCACAGAAAACCGGCAGTGAAGCAATGATTACATTGCTTTTCACGGAGTGAGTGAAGTTACCGGAAGCCCTAACCCTTCCCTTTCCCCCTCTTCTCCCCCTACCCGCACTCTCCCTTTTTCCCCCTTCCCCTACTCCTACCTTAAAGGCCGGCAACGCACTTGTGACTCTTGAGTCGCAGGCGCCCATGGGCGGTGGTAGTCGTTTACCATCAGGTGACCCGTCTGCTTATTTGCCCCTATCCCATAAAAAAAATTAACAATTATGTATTTATATAAAGTGAGGCATTGGGTTTCAAGTGGTATGTTTAAAAAAGGCAAACAACTATCGATTTAAAGTTTGATTGCGGTCCAATTTTGAACTCCTGAGCAACGGAAAAATATTAAGTTCTTTTTGACTTTATTCGTATCATCGTAACTTTTCCTAAACCTTTTCGTTAGAATATAACTTCCTCTACAACCCCAAACATCGAGTGCTACACAGCTTTCTCCATCATCCATGTACCTAAATTAATCTTGCAACAAACGTAAAAGTCAACTTCACTGGAATCTTTAACACAATTTCTCACTCCTGCAATATATGATGGTACTACCGCAATATAGTGCTCAGTTTGACGCAGGGCGTCTCCCTGCAAACTAATAACAAAGCTAATTACAATGTGTAGCGTCCTTTTACGAATATATCACTTCGGAATAATTGACATGAGAGCAGTCATGTACGACGTTACTAAAGTGTTCTACAATAGGTACTTGTCATTGTAATTATAATATAAGTACTTTCCTGTGTGTAGTTACGGCAGAGAAATAGTCTCTTCAGACCGGAGATGTCTCTTTCACCGAGTTTATCAAACTGCCCAAGATCTGTGTGAAGCAGTGACTATAAGAAATATAGCAATGCAAGACCTAGAATGTATTTGAATATTTATCTTTTTCTTAGAGTGGAGCATTAGCTCTTTTCTAGTGACCCATAAAAAGTCAAAGTCACCCATAAAAAAAGGAGAGAGAACCCTCCTTAAAGAGGTGTGCGAGGGATACATCACGTCACCGCTAATGGAGGCCGGAGATCGTTTAACGCTCTCCGGCGCCCGGTGAATCTTCTGTGGTAAGGGAGAGAATTGATTATACCCCGTTGCCTTTCCTCCAGGTCCTTGATGTGCATCACCTACTCGTAGAATGAGGTGGCAGAACCCCATCTAGCCTCGTTTGGGAGCGTGAACAGAACCATAGTCTCTAGCGAGAGGCTAGCCGCACCGCTTGACGTTGATTCGCCAACGCCGAGATGTGGAATGCGGTGTCCTCACGGTAGCCATGCTCAGTTTGGGCTAGATAGCGCTGCTTAATAATACGTGGGAATATCTATAGAATGTATATCTATATATATTCGATCATTTTTATTTCACATGCTTCTTCTTCTTTAACTGAAATCTTAATAAAGATTAAACAGAGCAAGAGGGCTTGGTTAAATTTGTTCTATAACACAGTTAATTTAAAGGAAAAGGAAATATAATATATGCTAACAGAAGCTACTGTACGCTTTCCTTATTGCGGGCAATCTTGCTAGATAAAGTTTAAAAGTTTCCACTTAACTTCAGCATATCGTGATTTCAAACTATCGCTAAGTACAGGTCAACTTTCTTAATAAAACTGCGTTTATCGTGCCCGGCCTCTACTGTCTGAACTAAACGCCTAGTGGTTTAGTATATATCTAGAACAACCCTTAATAAAACCGCTCATGTAAAAGGCCAGCTGTTGATACAAAATTTTTAAGTAAGGCTAACAAAACTGAGCGACGAAACGGCACAGTTGAAGGATGAAAAACATAAAATTTTGCTGATATTCAAAATCATTTATTCTAATTAAACCAATTATAGGCATTTTAGAATTGTCAGGAGCACGAGTCAGTCAGAATAAGTCAGTCGTGAACATAAATTGAGTATACTAGTATTAAGTTGATGGTTGTGAAGCTAGTTGCCTGTTCCAATACGTAGATCCTATGGAGAAGAACAGACAAGAAACTCCAAGAACACTCTTTTTTAACATGTTTTTTAAAATTTTCTGTTTACATTGCTTATGTGAGGAAAATATTGTTCTAAAACATGTCGCGCAAATTATTACTATATTTAAGTAATAGCAGTCCGGAGATGACCCGCCCCAACCAATGGCACCTGTTCGTTAAAAATATAGTTAATAATTTGTTTTATTTTTTTTACTCTGATTAAAATAAATGTGTAGAAAATAACTGTAAGAATACATTTCATTAAACTCAGATATACGCAGATACAAAGGAAAATGTACCAAACCCTTTATAAATTTCGGTACATTTCTGATAAATCCATAAAAAGTGATGAATTATTTTTAAAGGATTTTAGTGTGTGTCACACAATTTAAGTCCATAGGTTAGCGTAGCCTATGGACGCTTGGAACTCCAGAGGACTCGCATGCACGAAGCCGACCCTATAATAACATAAACGCACCTTTCTTGTATATAAATAGAGCTTAATTTTTACGGCTTTGCCAATTGGTATACTGGTCCTAGTGGTATCTCCAACCACAGGACATATTGTACATACGGGTACGCGACCCCGGCCTCTTCGAGCTACAACAGCAATCTCAGTCCCGTTCCTCACCGGAGACCTGCAATATCCCCTATCCCAATATAATTTCTTCCTTTATTCCCGTTTTAAAACGATAATATTCCCAAGGAGAGTTGACGTCTGGCAGCGGCTGGCCATTAAAAGAATCAGCCAAAACCTTGTGCAATATGAGTAAAACATATTGCGCCGACCCCAAATTAATTGGGACGAGAGTAGGTAGATGATGATGATGATTTTTTTACGGCTAGGATTATTATGTTAAAATAAATAACTAACAAATCATTGTAGTCAATCAAAAGTATTGTGAACAAACGTGAAATCAACCTTAAATTTATTCCCATTACAAAACGATTCTTGTTATTTAACAATATTTCAACATTATCCCATATATCTTTTACAAGAATATCAGTAGAGGTAATTTTCTTGTAATATCTTGTCTTGTGACGGGCACTAATGTAATTAAAACCTTTTTACGTACATATTTTTATACGTATAAAAAGAATGATGACACCTGCCATCAGTGTTTATTGTCAATCTTAATGGTTAAAATAATCTATAAAATGGATGATTAGCAATAATAATGTTGTAAATCTTAAATACAATGAAGTCACGTTGATACAATAGCACGAAAATAAGTCTAGCCATAGAAGCAATAAGTAAGTTTTATTTATACTAGCAGTTCCCGCGCGGCTTCCCTCGCAAGCACATTTATTTTATATTTTGCGCGGTACCCTAATTATTTTTCCAAAATAAAAGTAGCCTAAGTTACTCATTATAACACCAGCTATCTGCCAGTGAAAGTCCCGAGGAAATCGGTCCACCTGTTCCGGAGATTAGCCGAAACAAACAGACAGACAGACAAAAATGTTTAAAACTGATTTTTAGATTAGTGGAAATAACTGTATGAGCTTAAAAATATATTATTGTATATGTACCTGAAATATATCTATTGTTAGACAAATAATGACTCTCGTTTCAACTCCATAAAGTTAAAATTAGCGTACCGGTGACTGGTGTCCAATAGCTCTGTTTTAACAACCAGCCCTTAGTTAGGCTTTAATAAGTGCTTTTGGGAGGTTTTTAGGCCAGAAATTGTTTATGGTATTTTTAAATGTCTATATATTTTAAACATATTATTTTATGACAGCAGCTAGACGTGCTACACATCTACCTTCTAAATAGTTTGATTCTGTCACACAAAGTAGAATCTTGCTTAAAAGTTGCGTGGTCAAACGTAAAAATAGGGTGGTCACTTAGTCAAACGTAAAAAAAACGTTTGACTAAGTGATCACGCAACTGGTTCCCGGAGGCTTCCTTCTTAGGGTATTCCCGGGTCCCCTGCAATAGGCCATCTTGTGACGGAACACCGTGTGGTTTTAGTCGGTTTGATTCCGACATACCACTTCACCATTAGCTCAGGTATTATGATGACCCGTGGGAGTTTCCACACGAAACAAAAACAGATGACCACGCAACTGGATTTTTTTTTAGGAAAATTAATATTTTTACGTTTGACTAAGTGACCACGCAACTGGTTCTTTTTTTGTTGGAAAATTTATCTAGAATTTTTTTTTGCAAAATTGGTGCCCTTGAGGGATTACTAGTGCAAAAATTACCTAGTGTAGATAAAGTTTAGATGGTCATAACAAATTCATTCTGTATAAGATTTTAGGTAGTCTAATGGTCTTTTGTATTTTACTTACCATGTAAATATCAACCCACGTTCAATTGATCTCTATTTAAAAAGTATTTGAAAGGATTCTATGGTGATTAAATTAAAGTGTTGCAACACTGATTGCAAAATAATTAACTTTTGAATAAAGTGTCATCGACTTCTAATTGTAATAAACTGTATTCTTCATACCTTAATTTTCCACTGTTAGGGCTGGAACATTTTCTTGAAATTTTTAATTGGTATAACCTTAAGTATAACCATTCGATTATTGAATTGAATAAAAATTATTATTGAAATCCGTTCCCATTGGCGGAGATATCGCGTAACAAACACACCTCCTTTTAAAGTCTGTTAAAAAAACAATGTTTTACTTAACTAAATACTGTTCTGTATAGATTTATGCTTTTTATGTGCAGCTAGAGGAAATATATTGTAAGAACCTTGTGTTTTAATCATGTTTTTGAGCTAAAAAAATGATTTTTTTGTAGTTTTTGAGTTGTGCCCGTGTCGAGTAGTGGTGATATTTTTAATTCTGTTTTATTGGTCGGAAGGTATTGAAATAAGGAATTCGATGGTGTGCATTTAAATTTTGTGTATATATATATAGATATAGATCCTAGACCCTATAGATCTAGGTGTGCGATATAAGGTAACATCTGAAAATAGTCTTGTTATGTTTCACAGAAAGATCTGAAGACCTGTCAAGATATATTTAGGTATTGCAAAATGTATAAAGAATAGTTTTCATCAGAACTCAGTATGTCTAACAGCATAATGGACTCTATAAGCGCTATTTCGGCTGCTTCTGGCGACAGCAGTAGCAGTTTATTGGTATGCCAAACTTCTTAGTATAATTTTATATCATTTGTTTGCAACTCCAGTCATTCAAACATAAGTTTAATAATCACAATGGAGACAGTCATTAAAAATGCATTCTTTGAGACTAGTAACAGACAGTATACTAATAGAGATTGCAATCCGGAAAACTGGATCCGGCAATTCAGAGATCAGCCGGGTACCATTTGACCGGATCCGGGAAAAAAAAACGACTCCAACTTTTGGAAAAAAATTCGCACATTGTTACTTGTGCAGTCACTACTGCACGTGCCCAATCGTGATTGTCTGTGTAAACAGAATTTTTATAAAACTTATGATAACTCTTTAAACCTCTTTTATACAGTTCATATTGCTACCACCAAAATAAATATTTATGATATGCCAATTTCAATCCGGTCGTATTGGTGAAGGTACCGACCGGATCCGGCCGGATTGAAATTGGTGCCGGATTGCAATACCTATATACTAAATATAATAAGTAATGTCAGTCTGTTTGTAACTACTCAACCGATCATCATGGAATTATACATGCACGTTGTCAGAAGTACAGAAAATGACATAGGGTACCTTGCATCCAGAAAAATACTGTTCCCGAGAGATACCTGAATTGATTGACAAAGCTACTTTTAATGTAAGCGACGCCGTGGGCAAGAGTTAGTACTACTTTATATCTTCTTCAGCAAATACCGTTTGATAGTAAGTTGTGACTGGCTTGTTGGCCTAGTGGTTAGTGACCCTGACTGCTATGCTACATGTCGTGGGTTCGATTCCCACCTGAGTCTGGGTGTTCTTTGTGTCCGTTGTTTGTATGTTTGTAAAGTCCCTCGCGACACAGGAGTAATTCCTAACGCGGGAGTTGTCTTTAAAAAAAAAAAAAAAATTGGTAAATATCCATAATCTACAGAGTCAAACGAACCTAAAAAGGTTATAGAACATTATTTATCAACCGAGCAACGCATTCCACAAAGATAGAGCGTTCAGTGTAGACGCAAACTTTTATGGAATGCACTAGCATCTCCAGTTATCGAATCACGTCTTCTCTTTTCGAAGTGTTAAGTCTCATCTTTGCGTTTAATTGTAGTTAAAAATAAGCATCTCATTCCCTATTTCTTATTCTAATTCATGTACCACTGATAATTTACATTGGTAGAACCAGCTTGCAGAGCCTTTATTAAGCATCGCCATGTCATAGGAACTCACTAACACTAGTGTTTGTAAATACGTCACTACTTTTTTTTTTCGATCCGCGCAGAAACATTCTAAAAGTGAGAAACAACTGCAATGGTGGTACCTTGGGCCTGTGATACTCGCAGTACTGATGTTTTTATTGATGGGCACTGTGTTCGAGCGAAGAATCGAAGGAGCATGGCGGTCTTTACGTTAGTACCTAATTACGTATAATTACACAGGGCGGTGTTACCTGAATTCCGCTATCCACTGATACGAAACCAACAACTTTCGCTACCGGATCCACTTTTTAACGTACTGTATCGCCTCTCTAAAGCAAGTAAGGCCCAAAAGTTCTGCTGCAATTGGAACCATTCATCTGGGAAAGTACTTCTAACCTATATAAGACCGCGTTTAGTTGGCACCACTAGAGTAGTGGTATTTTTATCCAGGTTAATAGTCAATGCCAATGGACGTAACAATACTAGTATTACGTTTGTTTTTACGTATTACGACACGTACACCGCATATCACCAAGCGGTGTACGTGTCTTCTTTGTCATATCTTTATTTGTATAAAAGAAAACGTTCGCCGAGGAAATATCGTAATAGACATGACGGGGTTGAACTGGTTATGATAAAAACCGCACAATACTTCTGACATCTGACAAAGTGGTGGTTTAACCGTAACGCGTTGCTCTTTTATTTATTACGATATCTTATTGGTGCTTGTTGCATATCGTGTTGGTTATCATTCCCTGTTGAATTCTAGGGTTAACAAAGCAAGGGTGAGTTGTGGGTTGCCTTAATAAATATATTCTTACCATCTATGGTATAAAGCCTATGTTAATTTACTATTCCTATGAACCTCCATAGCACTGCAGTATAATGACTTAAATGAGATTTAAATTATATACACATTTTGTACGGTTTCCGCGCACTTCTAAACTTAGACTTCTCCCCTAGACCTACCCAGTCGGTCAACAGACCTCGATGCTGTCCCTGTTATCGACATTGGTGGTGGTTCTTCGTAAGTTGCTGAACCGTTATTAAAATCTAAATCCTGAGAACCGCTACAAAAATCAGGGAAATTATATTTGTGCTAAATTTTAAAATATATTATATATGTGTATTAAGTAACTAGATTTTGATATCGAAAACCAAATTGTATGACAATTTTCTTAAAAAATATGTCCTTCTAATATTATAAACGTGAAAGTTTGTGAGGATGTATAGATGTATGTATGTATGGATGTATGGATGTTTGTTACTCTTTCACGCCAAAACTACTGAACCGATTGCGATGAAACTTAGTATGTAGATAGCTGGAGACCTGCATTAACATATAGGCTACTTTTTATCCCGATATTCACACGGGATCGGGACTTATGCGCGTGATACCGCGAAGTGCTGCTAGTGTGTAATAAATGCGTTAGAGCTTTATCGTTTTGGGATTTTAATGGCTTAATAAATAAGGATCTCGAGTGACTAATTTAACTTTGCCATTCTAAAAATACTCAAGCATCACAATCACAGTCAATTTTTCGAGCGCAAAATATAAGTTTGGAACATAATCATAATCATAATCATGTCATCACAGTTCTAGGTCAGAACTATTTAAAGCCTTACCGATTGGACATTTTTCCAATATAAAAAACTGTTATTTAAACTCCGAATAAAAATGAAATCAATTGGAGCAACATTAGCCAGTATGGTGGGCAAATTTCCAATCTCTCTTAATTCATACATGTAACTCATGTACTTTTGAACAAGACCGTTGTGCGGTAACCTGATTAATGTTGTCGTGAAGAAGGATTAGATTAGAGCAAAATCGAAATCTCGGTTATTTGAAGATCACCTATTTAATACTTACACCTCTCCAGAACAGTTACACCGCTCCTAGAAGCCTGCGAACGCCCCAGGAGGCTTCTGTGCTTCTGGAAGGAGCTATTTTGGCTCAACTAGTCAGCCTATCTGAACGCATAATGGACCGTTCATGAGTCTAAATGCGGCAACAGAGCCCAATACACCTCTCGATATATTGTTGTGTCGGGTATCAAGAAATTTCAATGAAATATGCAGTCATACGTAAACCATACATTCATAATATGCTTTACTTGATCTATACGCCCTTGATATAACGTGCTATATGTGCGGCATTGATAGCTCGGCAGAATTCAACTTATGAATTATGAATTTATTTCTCGTGTTCGGAGGTGCATATTTGATAGTAATTCGTAATACGTGTAAATGACAACTATCATAACCACTAATTTTAAGATTTATAAACAATGAACATATTTTTGTGTACTTTAAAATAGCTTAGAAATGTATTCATGGTCGCTACCAAATGAATCAGTTCGTCCCTATAGTCTATCAAATCCAAGAAGTACCGTTTGACAGTTAGTAGTAGTATCTTAAGAGATATCGATATCATTTCTTTGTATTTACTAATCGATTACAGTTTTACAGTTCTATGTATGTTACTGTAAAAGCCTACTTTAATAGTTTTACTGGTAAATCTTAGGTTTTACTGAAGTTTGGGGTTTTACAGTAACATATACACCACACAAGACAGGCGGGTTGGGTCTAAGTAATATGCATGAAGTTTATGTAAATACATTTTAAACAGAGGTGACATATTTTAATTAGACTTAAAATCATTCATTTTCATAAAAAAATATGTTGAAAACGAATAAAATTTTAATTATCGTTAGGTCCCTTTTTTATAGATTTGGCTTTATAGCTCTTAGATTTTCGTAGTTGTTTACATAGGACATACTAATAGACGCCTAGATTGAAAACGGCTCGTTATTAATAAGTACATTTTGACGAACATTCGTATACAAGTGAATTTTAAGAGTCCCAACACTACGGTAAAGGACCTAACTACGTGACTTTGAAACGACGTCTAAAAAAACTATCTATTGAAAAAAACTAACTATGTATATTATCGATTATTTAGCTTTGTTTAAAAGATTAAAAACATCAATTTAGTCATTAAGAGTTGTACATTTTGTGATAAAATAAAAATAGCTTCATAATTCCACGCTTTTACGGAAACGGTTATTGAAATTGTGTGAGTTGCGCCTATACAACGTTTCAGTTTAAAAAGTATAAAACGTCAAACGCTACTTCTTAGATCAGATGGACTATAAAAACAACTTTCGCTAAAAACAAAAGCTTCTTCTTCTGAATAAGCTTATAAACCTAATAGAAGACAATCTTCCTAAAAGGACTACAAAGAATATTAATATATTAATGTATTATAATAATTTCAAATTCTAGAGGACCGTCGCCAAGGGAGGGTATCGCAAACTGAGCCCCAGGAACCTCCAGTTATAACCATCTCTCACCAAACGGTCAAGTCACCTTCAGATAGAAATGTCTTCAGCTGCAAACCTGATATCAAACCCACTTTGAGTAAAAACGATATCAAACTGGAAACTAAGAGTTTGTACTGAAAACTTTCCATGATCTATGAACTACCCTTCTGTATAATAAAAAAATAAGTATTTGTTAAAAGATAATGCATTAACTTTGAATATGTCATTGATAAAGCAGTTGAATCATATTAAAACTGCTTCAAACAAAATGGTTTCCGTTTTCTAGATGGGATAGAATATATTTATAAGGTTCATAATAGTCCCATTACAATTCGAGAAAGTTCTTCAAAGATGTTAATAGAGCACATCTCGAATATAGAAAATGTATAATAAGTACCAATAAAACAAATATCTGAGCCAATAGCTGCATTACAGTTAATAAACATAATTTCAAATGGACCTCTGTGTATGATTATTTCATTAACTTCTGCGAAATAAGTACAACTAGAAAAATGAAAGTGACCCTATCTTCTCTTGAACGTTCTTGACATGACATATGTGTGGATTAGTACCTCCATTAACGTGAGATTTAAAAACTTACGATTTATGTAGAAGAAGGGCAGAAAGCTAAAATTTTTAAACAATATATTTTACAAATTTTAAAACTATGTGAAAACGGCTACATCAAGCTACACGTGTCCAACATATAGGTATGTTGACCTGTCATGGTACGTAAATCTATACAATTAGAGTTCAAGTTATACTGGCTATTGAAATAAACCAAAAATGAATTAGGGTTGAATTTGACCACCACGTGATGTGCAGTTTATATAAAAGGTCTCGTTAATCGATTGTGTTTCAGTCAAAGACGTTTTTAAACATCCGTATGCACATAAATATATATATATGTACGTTTTACCTAGACGCTTTTTATGCTACTGAGGTCATAAACAATTACATTTAACTATCTATTTATTAACATTTGCAAATTAAAATTTAATCATTTGCAATTTGATGGTTTCCATTAAAACGTATCACGTGGGAGAGCCATGCTTCGGCACGTATGACCTGGCTCGATCGGAGTGATTCCACGGCCTCACAGAAACCGGCAGTGAAACGATGCTTGCATTGCTTTTCGCCGAATGAGTGAGGTTACCGGAGGACCTAACCCTTCCATCCCCCTCTCCTCCTCCTCTTCCATCGTTCCCCTACTCCCACCATAAAGACCGGCAACGTACTTGTGACTTGAGTCTCAGGTGCCCATGGGTGGCGGTAGTCATTTACCATCAGAGGAAAAGGGATCCTACAGCTGTTTCCCCCTGCCAGTGTTTCTTCGACAGGTGCAATTCTGCCGAAAAGTAGTAAATTCTATAAAACGAAACACTTGGCTCTTTCAGTCTGATACTCTCTGGCTCTAAAGGGATTACCGGCCCTCCCGATAGACATCACCACAACTGTGCCCAACATCCTATGATACAATTTTCGACGTATCAAAAACAACTCCGCAAAACAGAACATGACCAAGAAGCAAGCTCTTGTATATGCTACCAACAACGTCAAAGAACTTGTTGGGCATACCCAATCCAGTCAAACCCTTATGTCGATCCCAAAGGTCGCTTCGCTCTTCGATAAATTGGCCATATACATATATTTATACAGAATAATAAATAATGGCCCTAAAGTACACCCAGACACGGATCAAGCATCTGTGAATTACACAAGGATTTTTTGGACCAATTTAGCCTAAAAACATGCACGATAGCAGATGGCGCGGTGATCACCTAAACTGCGACATCTAGGAGTCTGTGTCGCACACAGTGGAGGCAAGAGTACTGCCATTTTCCTAACTTTTGTACAAATTACAATCCTCTACTTACTAATTAAAATGAACTTTCTTTTAAACACAACCAAGTTCGGATACGGTCTTCCAGATGCTGCTATCGCAACCTCCACTTGCATTTCCAGTGGAGGCAACGAGCTCCACTCATGCTTTACTAACCCTTGGAATTCTGATGACCCTATGACCTATATGACCAGCAGAAATACAAGTATACTCTTATAGAACTAACTTGGCATTCTATCAGAATCTTGTGTTGCACTACCTCTATTAACAATAATTTAAGACAAATTTTAAAAATAAAAGTTCAAATTCTATGAACAAAACTGGCAATATCATGGTGTGACCTTGTCAAGACACGTTATGCGTCTGACACCGTTTGCTCCACACGCCGTACCTCGGCCAGGGGTAATTTCCCTAGCGACTGCGATTTTATGCGTGTTTGAATGTAGTAAAGTACTGGAGGACAGTAGGCACTTTTATACGAATTACAAGATAATTCCTCTACTCTTACAAGCGTCCACGGCTTACACCTTCATCTAGCAAAAAGGCTGCTCCTCTCTAAACTTCTGCCATCATGATATAAATCCTTCAACACCACGTTCAATCAAAAGAGTCCTAGGTAGGCTTCTTTTTTTATCGTGCTCATTAAGTTGTTTGTCTTTCACACGCCGAGCCCATAAAGAATGGAATCTCTGTAGTTCTTCTACTAAATTGTGTTGAACCTTATTGTTTTCGACATAGAGATTAGAGACCCCAATTTTGAGAAATAATGAGTTCTAAAGAATATCTGTAGATATATATACTTATATTTTTAGTAAACACAGTTTACGACTTAAAATTGCGAAAAACTATCACAGGGGCAACGCTAGACGGCAAAGTTATTTAGAAAAAGACAAGGCTGCTCAAGAGCAAGCGCCATCTTAAGAATCATCCACGTGTTTGAAAATGCGATTATGTGCAAATGGTGCAAACACGATCGTTTACTTCTACATGTGTTGCCAGCATAGCCAACTTTAACTACAACTTTTGATTAAAGGTTTTGTGGAGCTACCACGCTATAATACCTCTATGGGTACCACAGTTTTAGATACCATTATCAGGTATCCGAAGGACAAGCTGTCATAGGATTTTATGTAAATAGAACTATGGTAGAGCCAAAGAGAATTTGTAAACTACTAGAGAAATAATTGTTATTTTTTGTAAATGTTTACAAGCATAATCAAACATGAATAAGAGAGCATTTGACGTAAATAACATAGCAATAAATGTAAGTAAATAAATAAACAAAAATAAATAACCTCAAAACTACCTTACTTTTAATCTTAATTTTATTGACATTAATATACTTGCCTGATATATATACAAAGCGGGTGAAAACGAGTACTAGGATCAATTTAAGAGACGTGGACTGAGGGATGTGAGGAGGAGTGACATCATAAATAGGGATCCTTGTCTTAGTACAGCTAAAAAATATGTGGTCCGCATTTCCCTCATCAAGGCCAAAAAAACTCTTTATAAAGGACGTTAAGCGCACACACGTTTAACTGAACAACAAAACCCTTATCTAACATACAGGACGCTTAACTGCACGCCTTAAACGATTACCAAGAAGCTTCTAAATAAGTCCGTATGTTCTCAGTACACAGAGTATACGTTCAATGGACGTTCCGCAAATTGCGGCTCTTCACAGGCAAGTAACTCGCCCGTTCAAACGCTCTCTTACCAACGCATACTATTTACCCACAATGCTCAGGTTAAGCGAACAGATTTTATTATTTTAAGCCCGGCCCGTTACCCCTATTTGTTCAGATACGTACTACGTAACACGGATTTTATGCGGGAACAACGTTATTGTTTATAATTGAATATTGTTATTTGCTTAATGGGGTCTTTATTTATTTTAAAGTTTGTACAGATGAAAGATGAAATGTAGAGGACGCGTTTACCTCCTTATGAGGAAGTATGTTTATTCTACTGCACAAGCTGGCCCGCTATTTTATTTTTTTTATTTTTTTTAGGTAATGTTGATAGATCCTGATGATAAAAAAATATTTTGCGTTAGGGTCATTATGATAGAGAACGGGTATAAAATAGAGTACTCATAGAATTGAGTGTAATATAAAAAAAGTTTGTGAAATGAAAAATGTAATATTTTCATCTTTCATGTATGTATGTGAGTACTCCTTGCTGCGGTTTCCATTTCTTTAATCTCCATGACAAAATTACAATAATCAAACAATGTAACTCAGTTTTAATGAAATTGTTAGTTTTTGATAAACGATTTTATTTAACGAGAGTATACTGTGAACATCGAACACATTTAACTAACATGTAATGTAAACAAGTATGGCGGCCAGCGGTTTATGATAACAACCGAACTACGCCGGAAGTAACAAAACGTCTCATAATGTTTTTTCAAATCATCAATGGAAAAGAGGCTGAAACGGCTTACTTTCATTAACAGCTGCTAAATGTATGTTTCCAACTGCATTCTTAATATTTTTTTTCTGCGTTATCTTGTTTTTGAAGTTTTAAGTTCGCTTTTTGCTCAATCGTCTTTATTTATTTTAGATTTTATACTGTTTTTAACTTCTATTGTTTATGGTCTACACGGTCTACAGTTATACTATAAGATATTTGAGGTTATGTAGGCTTGAGTCTATTAATTATTATTGTTAAATAATTTAAATTTCTAGAAAATATATATATGTATATTTGTACGTAATTACGTAAATCTGGTTTCTTTGGATGGCCTCAATACGATCTTCAACTAGGTATATACGAAGAAATAACTTCTCGAAGATAAAGCGTACACCTGGTCTGCACTTACTATAGTTTATATTTAATTAAACAATAAAAGTTTGGTACTCGTTCCAATCTGGTATTTGGGACTCCGAAGTCTTTGAAATTAATTTCAAGTAAGCTTTGCCTTCTGCTAAACTTTCGCAAGAACTAAGTTGCGCAGCGATAACAAGATGTCATAGTCGAGTCTTTTGTTTAATATTTCTTTTATTTTACATAGTTACAGGTTTTTTAAATAGCTTCAAAGGGGCCTAGCCGAAAAACGCAGTTGATCTTGAAAGGCTTCTGAACATAACAACTGTTCTCCCACAAACGCTAATAATGTTTTCCTTCGCCATCCAAACGACTAATAAATTAATTTCTATTGTGATCACAGTAATATGAAACTGCTAATATTAGTCGAGAGCGGTTTTATAATATTATCCATTATTATTTTTCTTCTAAGCCTCAATATTCAAACGTTTAAGAAAATGAATTTTCGTGTCGTCATCTCGATTACATTCGCATGTCATACGCGAAAATATTGAAAAGTAAATTAGGCCGAGACACACTGTCATGTACATTAATGAAATTCATAAATTCATGAGCATGGCACACTGGATGTGCCATCAAATATTCAACACCGGTGCGCTCGTGTGTAATCAGAATATTAAAAATGTTCTTTATATGTGGTGTGTAAGGATTTATGTTCTCAATGTCTCTTAAAGACGTCTTTTAGACGACGGTTTGTATCTGAAGATGTACCTAATCCCGGGAATGTTGGTTTTTAGTACTTGAGTCGGATTGGAGTTGCAATTTAGCAACGTGCATACTGCCTAATTTACACATTGATTAGTGCAAGTGTCATGTAGCAACGTATCATTACTTGGTCTGTATTCACTATTCGCATCAGTACAGAACTAGCAATGTAGGTACAAATTATCACTAGTTTTTACTAGTGTGTAAGTGGATCCACGGAGCCCACTTTACCTACTTTAAGAGGAAGAAGAGGATTTTCGATTAGCCACAAACACGCATTTGGTTCAAGTTGTTTGCATGCTAACGCGCATTTTGATAGCATGCGCACTCAACGCGGCGCCTACGCCTCCGGCGCTGAACGTTTTGAGATCATTGGTTTGCCGTACATTCGTTCTAATGAAAGCGTGTTTTCAATGTGTGATTTTAATAAAAGGATTCGACAATTTTTCACATAGCATGAGTTCGGTGACACTTCATTTCATTTTACGTAGTTTGTTTTTGTATGAATTAAAATCTTTAAAATACAATAAATAAACCCGAATCGATAGAAATATAAATATTTTTTAATGTTTATATGTCCACTCGAAGTAAATTGCGACAAGGCTCGTTCAACGCCCGAGAAACGCTCGCCATATTCAAAAACCCAACGCCTGTCACCTATACACAGTCTAATACTCAGAGCAGTAATTATTGCTCTAAGGTCTAATAGGTACAAGTGTCTGTATGATCAACAAAATAGCTTGCTGAATAACACGTATATCCATATATTAACATCTTAAAAGAGACCAATGAGATTAAAACATTGCAATGGTTTGTGAAGAGTGAGACATATAAAGTTTGGAATTCATATTACCGTTTAATTACTGGTTCACGATTCTACAAAACCTATTAAAATATCAGTGAAACATGTGGTTTCAAGGACTTAAACAAATAAAATTCTCCTAAATGTGTTACTATGAAAACACCAACATACTATGAATATGTTTAGGTACACGTGGCAAGTCATGTTTCATATCTCCCAGGGAGGAGGTACATGCGGTTTAGTTGAAAATGTCGACATGGTTTCCTCAAATAAGACCTAATTCCCTAAACAGCTAAAACTATACAAGAGAAGAGAGTTAGGTATATTATGCAACACGCCTACATCCACGTTCCCGCACATTTTATCCCATTATATTACACTACGTAATACATTTGAAATAGATTTTCGAGAAATCCGGACAGATTAACTAATGAAAACGATGATTAAAACTAGCCATAGCTTGTACTATGGGCTCTAGAACACAGATAAATATCCTTAGATCTTTTTTTTCTAACTACATACATATTATACACAGAAACATCTAGATCTATGCAAATAGTAATTTTTATATGTACAAATATAAACACTACGGAATCGAAACGCTGCTGTCGTTCGTGAAATACAACCATTTGAAAAAAGGTCACAACAATTTACGTTTGCTAAGGAGAAAACTACTATTGACTAAGCACACGATCAATTTAAAGCTCCTAAAGATTGTTACAATAGGACTCTCCATTTCGGCCCCTAATTCCAGCGGGTACTTTCCAATTCACTCTTAATAATGAAAGAAAAACGTGACCTTGTCTAAGAATGTCGACAGCGAGCTTTTATTCTGAGATATTTATTAGTATTGTAAAGTAACAGCACGCGTTGTACATAAAGTTGCAATTAGTATCAAGGTAAAGAACATTGATCATTGAACATTGATGATATTGTAGTGACGGGACCTCTCGCAAAGCTTACATACTCCTTCGATTGGAAGAATAACTCTTTACTACGCGAGAGGCACAGACTGGTGGCACCAAACTCGAATTTAGAACACGTTCGAAATATTTTATGAAGAATAAATGATGAAGACAAGAGAGTCGCCCGGCAGACTGAGGACGGTCTTAATTTGTGTGAAGTTATAATTGTTATATGAATAATCTGATCCTGATTATATCGCATAGTGCGTTTGCCGGCTATTTTAATTTTCCTCCTCTAGCTAACACCTATCGTAACCGGATACCCTAAAGCCCCAAGCTTTATACGTGGTGCAGTACGCCGTAGTTGATTTAGAAGAAGTACTCCACGCGTTACACGTGGTGGAAGCTTTACAATATTTTGTTGATCGCATTATAATCTGAACCAGACTAGTCATGGTTGAAGAAATATTTTTCCATTTGATAGCCCTATATTTGAGAAAGCTTATAAGCTATGTAACATCACGCTACAGCGCTGCCAAATTATATAATAGAATAAACAAAAAAATACATATATATAATAAACATTGGAATGAATGTAAGAAACTAGTAACGGCTTGGTTAAAGTCACTGACCTATGAAGGCACTGAAACATATTTACAAGACGTTAGCTAACTCACACATACACGCAGTCACAAACTCGGACAACCATGCATACGCGCACACACACACACCCGCACGCACACACACACACACACACACACGCGCACACACACGCGCACACACACACACACATACAAACACACACACACACACACGCACACAACTTATACACAGCTCATAGACAACTATTGAACAATAATTATATGTATTTTAAGTTTACATTAAGTTATGGAAGAGCGGAGTCTAATAACACAGGCATTGTTTGCTTAAAAGGAGACTCCAATCACAAATTAATGTTTAAGGTGTTATTTTATTGAAAATAAAGATATTTGAAAAAAAAAAATATTTGAGCCCTTAGGAGCGGAGGTAGAAACCATAAACGTGGGTGAAACTGCCGTGAGACTAATAAGTGGCATTCTTTCACTTTCTTAATAATAATAAGTAGAAAGCTACATGAAGCACGGAAAGCACGTTCGAGAATATTTGCCTGTACATTACACAGAGTGTATCTGACAATAGGACACTTATTTCAATAATTGAAAGGGCGTGACCCTAGCACGCAGTTACAAAAGCTTGTTTTTTTAAACTATCCGTTTAAAAGTTATGACCGTTTGAATTTTCAGCTATAAATTACCTTCGTATCTATAAAAGTGGGTGCAATGTGTTACAGATTTTAAACCCAACATATTTTTTATTTAGAAATTATTTAATATGTTATTGAGAAAATAGAAAAACACTAGTTAAAAAATCATGCCTGTTAGTTTTTATGGAGTTTCTCAATAACGGAGTGGATGATTTTTTATTTGTTCCATTATCAGATTCATCCTATTATACATTATATTATCCTACTAATATTATGAACGTGAAAGTTTGTGAGGATGTATGGATGTGTGGATGTATGGATGTATGGATGTTTGTTACTCTTTCACGCCAAAACTACTGAACCGATTGCAATGAAACTTGATATGTAGATAGCTGGAGGTTTGGATTAACATATAGGCTACTTTTTATTTTTTTATTTCTATATTCCCCCGGGATCGGAACTTACGCAGGTGAAACCGCGGGGCGCTGCTAGTGTAGGTTTATTTTTGAAAGCTAGAACATTAAAACACAAAACAAAATTACATCACTAAAACTAGCTATAAAGATAACTTCACACATAGTATAAATAATGTAATATGAACTTTATTGGTGCAACAGCTAATTTGTGGAAATGTCCAGTAGACGGAAAGTGAGATAAAATAATACTCATGTTAGATGTACACTCTAAAACATTGTTTAAGAATTTATCTTAGATACGAGTAATACTAAGTGCAGATTTCTGGAGTAGCCAATTTTCCGCGATGATATAACAAGAAAATCCAAAACTCAATTAGTGTCATGTTGCTTATTTATGTTAATATTATTCGGCCTTTCTAAAAAAAAACAAACATTTGTAATAAAAATATTTTATTATAAAGATAGTATTACGAATTAACTATTATCAAATAAATTCGTAATACTATCTTTAAAATAAAATATTTTTTACTATTATAAAACCCCTTCCCCATCCTTTCCCTACTCCCACCCTTCCCCTACTCCCACCTTAAAGGCCGGCAAGCCATTTGTGACTCTTGAGTTGCAAGCGTCTGTGAGTTGCGGTAGTCACCATCAGGTATCATAAAAAAAAGGACTTCTAAAAGATTTTCAAAGACCATTTCCTCTACACTGCCTCAAATATTTATTATGTAATATTGTAGTTCTAAAATCCTCAAACAATTTATATGCCCAAGTTCCCACCCTACCTTAAGGGCAGGAAACTTACAATTTGCCGATAATTTATTACAACCTAAAACAAGCAAGAAGTAAGCAACACAAGTCACGCGAGCGATGAATTGGCTGGAAAGGGAAACAAGAATCCCATTACGTATGCCAAACAACTTTTTTTATTGGAAACATGTTAAATACGACTCAAGGAAGTGGCGTACGTTTATTTAGGACTAGCCAAATAACCTAACCTAACAAATTTATAGGTGCAGTCAACAAAAGCTTGCCAATTTCACTTTGAACTTTAATGCTTCTGAAAGAATATAGTTTTTTCTTCAAGGATGAGTTTGAGGAGTGTAAATATATGTTGGTAAGTCAAAGCTGGGTAGAATTAAAATATAAGTAGCGAATGTTGTCGTATCTACTTGAGACGTGTTCGTTTTATTTGTGGATTCTTTCTGTTTTGTTGATATTCTTCTTCGGTTTCGTATGTCATGGTTTCGTAGAAGATGACCAGTTTCAGAACAAAAAATTGGTTTGTACATAATGTTTGCTGTAAATAAATATTTAATTTTTATCACTCTGAAAATTATAGGCAACGTCATCCAGAGCCAATTATAAAGGTTGTTACAGAAATGTGTAGTCATAATTTAGGTTCGTTTAGTAGACCTCGAAAATACCGTCCTATACTCAGAAAATGCTCAGTTGTTAAGAAAATGTAAAAAAACTCACTTTGAAAAAATTCAAAGTTAGTTTTTATGGATTTTCTTAGTAACGGAATGAAAAATTCCAAAAATAAAAAATCTGTACGATTCAAAATCTTTAACTTTACAGATTCCACTTACTTTTATGAAAAACGGAGGCAAAAATACCTGGAAATTCAAAAGGTCATAACGACTCATAATCATAACATAACTTGTAAACGTAATTTTTTTTTTTCAAAATTCTTTTTGTCACTGCATGCTAGAGTTGTGCCCTTTTAATTATTTAAGTAAGTGTTCCGTTTTCAAATACATTCTGTAAATACATAGGTAGTCAGAAAGTCTTATAGGAGTTACGTTAACTTATCGGGCATTGAACGTTGGATACAACGATCCTCAGTGTCCCCAAATACCTTAATTCGTATAAGTACTTTTACTACCAATACTCTGAACAGTTTCTCTGAACTGGAGACTATTAACACGTTCTTATGACACTTATTATTTACTTTTGAACGAGTAAATATTCCCAAAAGAGCCGTCTTTCAAAGACTCCAGTCTCTCTTTGAAATTAACTCCAAGTATAAACAGTAAGAAAAATAATAAATAAGGTACTTACTTAATACATACATACGGGGCTCACACTGAAAGTTCAAAGCTTCAGCATGTATGGGCCGGCTCGACCGGAGTGATACCACGGCCTTACAGAAAACCAGCAGTGAAGCAATGCTTGCATTACTTTTCGCCGAGTGAGTGAGGTCACCGGAGGCCCTAACCCTCCCCCTCCACTCCACCCCTCTTCCGCCCTCCCCCTACAGCCACCTTAAAGGCCGGCAAGCCATTTGTGACTCTTGAGTTGCAAATTTATATCCCCTGTATGTTCAGTGTCATTATCATCGGCCTTTACGTCTATATCTACGACATCTCGATGATGATCTATATCGATGATGTTGAGCCGCTTTGATGTCTTCTTTGCCTCTTGTCAGCTAGTGCATCGAACCAGGCTTCATTGCAAAATTTGCGGCCCCCACCCAACAATTCCTCGCCATTCCGTTCGCTTCTCAGCAAGCATTTCCCATTTTTGGTGGTTAATTTTATTATTTACGCGGCATTAATAAATACAATCTTTCATTCAACAACAACGTATTGTTGTTCATTTGTTGCTGGCTTAATTTGTTTTTTTCAATTAATCGTTTAAATTCATATATCGATGTAAATGTATGCAATTATTCATGTCTAACTACGGTGCTCTGTTAGGCAAATAAATCCAGTGATTTAAAATTATAATAGGTGTCTAGCCACATAATTAGTTGCATAGAAGCTCCTAGTCTAGCGAACCAACAGACTTAAAGTATATTACTATGTACATATCTTTGAGGCAAATTTGAATATTATTCAAAAATACCGTGTCTATATAGGAAGAAAAATTTGTTGGAAATGTATAATTTAATTACGTAATAAAACGTAACAGAATATCGATTAGGTACAATAGAAGCTTTCTTTTTTCAAATTATTTGAACTAGGTGAGCGTCCATTTTGGTTTTTGGCCAGAGGTATTCCCAGAGACTAGCGCGTTTTTAAACAAAAAAAAACACCTCTTCAGCTTTACAATATTAATATATAGGTATTATTGTACATAGCTTTATGTGGGAGAGCCATGCTTAGGCACGTATGGGCCGGCTCGACTCCGCTTGATACCACGACCTCACAGAAAACCGGTTAGTGAGGTTACCGGAGGCTATAACCCTTCCCTCTCCCCTATTCCCGTTCTTACCCTCTCCCCCCTCTAATCCCCCTCTCCCGTTATCCCGCTCTTCCCCTCTTCCCCTACTCATACCTTAAAGGGCGGCAACGCTCTTGTAACTCTTGAGTTACAGGTGCCCATGGGCGGCGGTAGTCATTTACCATCAGATGACACGTCTGTTCGTTTGCCCCCTATACCATAAAAAAAATAGTATGGATTAGTCATCTATGTATCTCTCGAACTTATTAAGAAGTCGATGATAGTCATCTCACTCACTCGTCTTGATCACAAAAACAAAATATAAGAACAGTAATGGGAACTTGTATCAAGTCAGAAGACTGTATTTATTTGGTCCGTCGTTTCTTTTAGACATTTTTCTTTTCGACGTCGTATATACAAAAATTTGCCCGTTGGTTAATTAGCGGCCTATCTCACTTCTCTTATCTCGCGCTATCTCAGAAACGCCTGCTTCTAATTGAAAACTTATTATAATATTGAATAGCTCATTTATCGAGGAAGGCTATAGGCTACATAACATCACGCTACGACCAATAGGAGCGGAGAATCAATGCAAAATGTTGCAAAAACGGGGAAAATTTATTTCTCTCTCTTATGTGACGCAGCTAGTCTAAAATAATAATTAAGTATAATTAAGTGCAGAGTTCTTTTGTTTGTTCAAACTCTCTAATCTCTGGAACTATGAGTCGGATTTGAATCATTCTTCTTGTTTTGGATAGAGTATTTATTGAGGAATAATATAGATTACAGAACATCACGCTACAACCCTTAAGATCGGAGCAGTGACCATAAACATAGGTGAAACTGCGGGGAATGGCCAGTAAGCAATATACTTAGTAGTTTTTTTCTCGTATTAGTAATTGAAAAAACTTTGAATTCACTGAACGTTTTTTTTAAAGTGATATCTATTTAAATATATATATAAATTTAAATTTCGAATCTACTTTATCTTTCTTTCTCCTCAATGTGAAAAATTTAACTAAAGAAACAACTTTGACATATTAGAGAATCAATTCTTAGTAGAGAGCCATCTACACATGAAATGTAGAACTAAAATAATAAAAGTCAACAACAAGTCTTACGTTCTATAGATGGCGGTTAATATAGTTTATTTTTATTTAAAGCACCTTATTGTAATCTAATATGCTTCTCATATATTTCTTGATATTAGAACATGTCGAAGCATATCCTCAAGCAATACTACTAGACATAAACCCTAGAACTAACTAATTGTACCCAGAAATTCTTGCCTGTAAAATAAATGCTTAGTTAGTCTCTCTGTTGATATACTGGAATCGGCAAACAGTAAAAAATTACAGAAAACCAACCAACTGTTGTATGGTATAGAATACAAGCGGTAGCTTTATAAGTATCTATTGGTGAGGGTAAGCCATGCTTCGGCACGTATGGACCGGCTCGACCGGAGAGACCACGGCCTCACAGAAAACCGGCAGTGAAGCAATGTTTTCATTGCTCTTCGCGGCGTGAGCGAGGTTACAGGAGGCCTTAACCCTTCCCTCTCCCCCTCCCCCTCTCCCCTCTTCCCGCTCTTCCCCCTGTCCTCATTCTCCCCCCTCTTCCCCTACTCTCACCTTACAGGCCGGCAAAGCAATTGTGACTCTTGAGTTGTAGGTGCCCATGGACGGCGGTGGTCATTTACCCGTAGTCACCCCCGTCTGTTCTTTTGCCCCCTATACCATAAAAAAAAAGACTAATTAGTAGCTCAACATATCGCTGCATAATTAGAAGTACTTTGGCTACTTTTTGAATACAACAAATGTAAATTTTACCCACGCTTTTTAATCTACACAGTCTACCTAAGTACATTCTTCAGTTACACGTTCAAATCGCTTTTCTCTTGTAGCTTATGGGGTAAGCTACAATGCACTGTGTGTGTCATAATCCGGGAACATACGGCGCTGTCGGCCATTAGCAACTTATCCGCGCCCACAAATCTTCGCGCCAACACTTCTTTATTGAGGATTCTCATGATTTACAGTTTTATTTCCACTCTGTTCTAATAAAACTCTACGTTTTTCTTTTCGCCTATATTCCCGGCATTTTGTTTTCATTTTCATGAAGCAAATTTTTAAGATTGTTTAAGAGTTTCAACCTTTATAGAAAACTACCGTGACTCCGTCCCCGTAGTCTCTCTTATTCAAACTTTCTTCCCCTACTTCACCACCTTCAAGTATTATTTTTGCTACAAAAAGTAGCATATGTTCTGCTCCAAGGTCTTCTATATCTCTACTCCACAATTTATCCATATTTTCTTAACAGTTAAGGCCGACTGTTAACAGACTGAGAGACAGACAGAGTTATTTTCGAATTTAAGGAGTATTAATGTATTCAAGTGCCCTTTGTATAAAGCTGGAATGTGTAAACCTATCAAGACTTAAATGAAAAATTATAAAATTAAGACATTCTAGAATCTAGATAAACCTAACTAATTAGTTAATTTACTGTATCTCATTATCCTATTGCGGTAATAGCGCGTCAATGCAAAAAAAAAATGTGTGTGTGTGTGAATGATGTGTATAGTTTTAATTGGACTGCAGATTCGAAATTGTACGTTGTTACTTGTTTTTGTGTGAGATATGATCTGTTGTCAGAAAATACATTGAAAAATTCATTGAATTTTGAACGAAAATTTTACCGTCCGTAAGTAAAACGAATCGTTTCTTGTTTATAGGAACGCGGCATTAATGTACTTCCAATGTTCCCATCTTTGATTCTCAATGTGCCCGGTTGACGGTAATAAGCTTGCTCTCTATTACGGGAGTGGGACCAACGGACCAACCAAATTATAGTTGTCAAACTGAAGGTGTTTGGTACGCCTATGCCTATACGTACCTATATGTATGTATGTAAAGGAAATACTGCGATATAAGACTTTTCAAAGTGCACACCACGGAATATATAATTAGACTGCACGGATGGCGCAATGGTTTAAGTGGTCGCGTCGCCACTCCGCCGCGCCGAGTATTGTGGGTATCCCAGGGAGCATTCGACAAAAATTTGTGTGATCCACGCATAGTTTGTCCTAAGTCTGGGTGTTCTTTGTGTGCGTTGTTTGAATGTTTGTGAAGCCCCCCGCGACATAGAAATATTCCAAAGGCGGGAGATGTTTTAAAAAAAAAAACAAAGCAAAAAAAGTATGTGTTTTCATGATGATTGGTTCAATAGTTAAGAAGTGAAAGCGTAACAAACAATCAAACAAATAACCAAACAAACTCACCATCGCATTTATAATATTAGTTAATAGTCCGGTCAAAGTACACAGTCAAGTTTGCAAAAAATCACATACAGCTGAAAATTAGAGAAATGAGAACTGAAAAAGGGGTATTTAAATAATAATAATAACTTTAGACACCTTCACACGGCCGTCTGATCCCAAACTAGGCAGAACCTGTACTATGGTAACCAGACTGTTGATAAACATATTTATATATTACTAAATACATACATATTATAGACAAATTACACCCAGAAAACAGAGCAAATGATCGTGCTCATCACACAATTATTTGTCCTGGGTGGAAATCGAACCCACGACCTCTGGCTCAGCAGTCAGGATCACTAACCACTAGCCCAAAAGACCAATCAAAGCATTAATCTAATTATAAATAAATCAAAATTAGTAATAGTAAAAATATGTTGGGAACATCATTATGAACGAACTGTGAAAAGTCCACGTCGATGAAAAAAGTTATTCAAGGTCAAAGTTGTGAAAAGCTAACCTCTATTTTTCGAGCTAACCGGACTAAAGGATTTGTATGCTTTAGTAACAATAAGAATTAAAATTACTATTTGTTAATTTTTTTCCTCTTAAATTAACACAATATGAAGCGGCGTGATGAATGGATAAGGCGTCGGGCTTGCGATCAAGTGGTTGCGGGTTCGAACCCCACCCAGTGCACTACGGATGCGAGCCCACTCGCACTCCTATCACAAGCATTTTGTTTTTCTTCTTTTTTCTTTTTTTTTATCCGAGGCAAACGAGCAGACGGGTCACCTGCTGGTAAAGGACTACCGTCGCCCATGGACACCTGCAACTCAACAGTCTCAAGTGCGTTGCCGGCCTTTGAGATGGGAGTACGCTCTTTTCTTGAAGGTTTGAAGGTCGCGTAGCTGGAGGAATAAACAAGAATACTAGCAATGTTTGAACAACGTTGCTATTATTCTTAATTAAAAAAAAAAGGGGTTTCTAAAAATCTAGTATATATGTACTAATGTTACTCGTAATAAAAGTAAATACTTACACGTTACTAAAACTAACAAGTTACAAAAAACAGACAAAACATTACACAATGTTGATTTAGTAAGCGAGCTATTAAAGCAAAGGTCATCAAGTGCAAGTGAGAGGGTGTCAGAGGGAGAATGAAGGAGTACTGATGGTACTGATTGACACGTCGTGCATAATGACATCCAATTATACTATTATAAACTCATTTGCGTGAAGTTTTCCGTTTTGTTCGTGATAGTAGATCATAATAAGAAACGCATCTTCACGGAATAATTTTATTCTTAAAGAATCTCACCTCACGCGCACCGGCGCACGTGAATGTGAATTTATTTGTTACGAAACACACGATTTTTTTTCAAACGTTGTCAGGAGAAATAAAAATCACATAGGGTACCTATTTTTTTTTACTACTCCCGCATTAGGAATATTCCTGTGTCGCGGGGTTTTCTCCCGTGAGGAATTTGAACCCACAACACTCGGCGCGGCGTAGTAGCGATGTGACCACTTAAACCATTGCACCATCCGTGCAGCCACCAGCAGTCACACCTATCTATCTTTCATCCAGAAAACAAGTGGCGACCATTCCCGAAGCATAGATTGTTTGACAAGACCTACATTTACGCGAGCTCGCGTTTTAAAAGTTATTATTATATAATCCCCCAGAAAGTCAGGAACAACACCAGGCAGAGTGGGGTCTTATTGACGCACAACATTAAAAAAGTGTCCACATCCAAAACGATATTGATATGTATTAGTTAACTCGTAAAATAAAATAAAAGGGAAATGTATTTACGCACCACAATATTACACAGAACTGTTTTTTGTTGCGTGTTTTTCGAGATGTAGGGCGACCACATCTTGCCCCTACCGTGCTGTTTATATTAAAAAGCATTAAACACAATCAATAAAGAAACAATTATTTACTAGATGGTTTTGAAGTATAATATTATTAAATTCAATTCAATTATTTTATTTCGATTAACTGTAAACTCATAGTAATGGCTAGTAACACATAAAAACTTAGCCTATGTTAGTATTAAGGTACAAAATTACATGTAGCTGACAGCATTGAGTCATATATGGACAGTCCATTTTGTCGGCTATCATGGCTAGGACCCTGTTAGAGCTGCTCCTTACCTGCGGCACGAACGATACTGCGAGTAGAGTAAAAGCAGTAAACTTCTGCCTCTGCAAACATTCCCGAAGCACTGCATCGCCAGGGCAGCCCCTTCAGTCTCCTAAAGGCATTATAATATTGGACCCGGAGGGCTCCATATGATGCCAACGAATAATTCTCCCACAAGCTGCACGTGTAAAATGTTGTACAAAAAGCTTTAACTCTTTTGGAAACCGTCGAGTAGCTCGGACCCCCAAACGAGACATAAAAGTGATTGTGAGAAGTTTAGTTGTCTGTTACCAGAGAACCCTACTGATGACCACAGCGCAGCTGCTAGCTTATCGCATTCCCCGTAATATATTTAAAATTTTACATGTACCCCATATTTTTTTTTAATTTACGGAAATTTACCATAAAAACTGAAAGGCAACGGAAACATTATGGCAAATAACTTTATATTTCTTCATATATACGCTTAAAACTACTTAATAAACTTAATTTGTACAATTATTGTTCACTAAGTAAAGCCATGTAATAATTACCATAAATAATAAAATGTAATTGTATGGTGTAATTTATCTATTACATGTAAAAGTATGTTTATCATTAGAGTGGTAACCATAGTACAGGATCTGCCTAGTTTGGAATCACACGGCCGTGTGAGGTTTCTCAAGCCATTATTATTATCTTAGTCTTGAAAAAAATATTAATTACGTTTTGTAATATGTATATAAAAAATAAATATTTAAAGATATAAAAATAGTAGACCACTGACATCAGGTACAGGCAACAAGTTTACCGTTAGTTCCGGTGAGCTGATGAGTAGTGATGACCCGTGGTGGTTTCTACACGCAAAAAAAATGGGACAAGACGCCGCTGATAAAGTTAAGACAGGACCAAAGACATGAACCTCCCCACGAGTGTCGAGAAGAAATGCCTTCTGCATCAGTCTCTTGAATATTATTATTATTGTTGTTTTTATCTTTGGTATTACAATTGACGGTTATATAATTCGTCTGATCTCTTCGAAATGAATAACAAGTTGTTTCTCGGCTTTCAAATTATGTAGGTATTTAAAACACACTTCAATTTTATACACGCTACTTAAATAAAAATAAATAAAAAGAATAAAATATATACTAGTTCAAACTTAATAAGCTTTTAGGTAAGCAGTATATGTATGTATATATAATGTCACTAAAATTGTTTCCGTGTTCCACACAAAATACATGTGAATCTATACTAAAATTATAAATGCAAAAGTAACTCTGTTTTTTTGTTACCCTTTCACGAATAAACGGCTGAACGGATAGTAATGAAATTTAGCAAGGAGATAGATTTTAACTTGGGGAAGGACATAAGCCACTTTTTATCGAAAATGTACAGTTCACGTGGGATACATTCGAATTTCAATGTGAACCTTGGCCTTGAGATTATAGATTTTCACGCGCTCGCGATAACGTAGATTTTGCTAATCAATTGAGGTAGCCCTCAAGAAAATTATTAAATGTATTGATCGGTTCAGTATTTAAGGCGTCAAAAGTAACAAACAAATTAGTTAGATGGCTACTTTTAAAATTAATTTAATTTTAATATTTATTAACATGACATGATAATATAGTACTGACGTTTTTCATTTCAGCACCACAATTAACACAAATACAAATAACGAGCAATTTAAAAAGTGAAAGTTTTACAGCAAATGTGTTTGCATCCACTGATTACGTCATCGTTGACTACAGGATAATATATATTTTTTAAACTGAATAAAATAACATGAGGCGTAAAATTATGCTCACAACTCGTGAAGAATATTTTTATTACACTTTGTCAAATCAATTAAAGTTATATTGTTAACTCTTATATTAATGTAATATGAGTAAGTTACCGTTTCTTCTTTATTACAGATGGACAAATAAACAGATTAGGTACTATTCGGACAGGCATGACAAATCTTACATCCTTAAAATAATTGTTCATCAAATCTTGTTCAATTTATTGATCTCGTTCATACAAATATCCCTCACTTTCTTTTCATTAAAACAGCGAATAAAACCATTGTAGAGCTAACACAGCAGTTTGTTTTTTGCGTAACCATAGCATAGCCGAGTCATTAAACAATTTTAGAGAAAAAAAATTCATTTGGAAGCACGCTAAGTATACATACATAACTGATACTTACATAACACATACTATAAAATAAAAAAGTCGAAAATGTACATGTTTATACATATTTTAAGAAAGCATTGTCATACACATTTATTTGTTACCAAATTTAAAAAGTAATTAATAGAAACATGCACTCTGCATTTATACCACACGAGACACCATTATCCTAGTTAATATTTGTTTTACGAACTGTACTTAGTGATGGCGCCACGCACTCGCGGGTTGTTTAACTTTTAAATATTATTTTTTACTTCCACATAAGTTTTACGAACCAAAGCTTTTCTTAAAGACTAAAATGAAGATTAAATTTTAAAATTGTATTATTTAGTTAACTCGAGTAAGAACTAAACTTACGTTCGGACAGTCTTTTTTCTTCCCAACGCGTGGTTACAGTGTTGGAGCGTGCAAAGCGCTGTTGCAATCAAAAAGAGTGAAAGCTCTCAGCATCTGATCGTCATTGCCGACGCGTTAACAGGACAACACACACGGCAGCATGGTGAGTACAATAAACTTTTTGTTTTTTATTTATTAAAGAACATGAAACTAGAACAGTGTAATTAAGAACTTAATGGTATATTCGGATTAAGGGTTCGTTTAGTATTACCTATTAATTTATCATTATCTCATGATACGTGATCTTATATAAAATGAAGAACGCGAAAGTTTGTTTGGATGGATGGACGGCTGTTTCTTACTCTTCCACGTACAATGTACTGACCGGATTTGGATGGAATTATCGTTTATGACCTGGATTAATACATAGTACCTATGTACCGTGGTAAACGAGGCCGACTCGGGAGGGAAAAAAAGCTAGTGTATTATATGTTTGTATATATTGATACAAATGATAACGGCTTCTAAAGAAAAGTCTGTTTTTTCTTTGTGTATTCAGTGAACAACATCAATCAAACAAAATCAGTGCCATTCCACTTTGTAAAAGATATTCAATCAGTTTGTTTTTCCCTTGACAAAAGAGGCTTGGGCACTTGTATGTCTTATGAGATTTCTATCTCTGTCACCGTGTATCAACTATTTATTAGTTATAAGCTTGAAAAAAATTGTTGTTGGGTCCAATACATTTTACAAAATTAACATAACATAACTTTTACATAACAGCTGACGTGTGTTTAGTTTGTAGGCCTACAGGCCGCGAATATGTATAAAATACATTTCTCTGTTGTACTGTACAACAGAGAAATACTTGTGCAGGCCAAATGCTTTTCATCATAAACATAAAAAATACAAAAAAAATAAGTTTTCGAATTTAGAATCTATATATACTCGAAATTTAAATGTTTGTCAAAACGACTCAAATTATATTACATAAATAATATAATTTAAATTTGAAATGAGCCTACATTTTAGTGAAAGGAAAAGTATTTTTGAAGATAAGTCCTGCCATAATGTTGCAAAAACAATAATATTGACAATTTGTAGCGATATCGGAGTATTCGGCATGTCATAATGAAAAAGATACATTAAGTTATAGCACAATGCATATACACGTTAATGTTTTGTTATAAAATAATGATAAGTATAACTAAATCCTTCTCAAATTATAAGTATATAAAATATAATCCTAGTAAGATAGTTAAGGACGCTTTCTATAAGTAATAAGTATCTCAATTGTCAGTCAATATTAGTCAAAAGGGTTAGGCGCCCATTACACGGTAAGTTTTGCGCGCCCATTACACGGTAAGTTTTGCGCGCCCATTACACGGTAAGTTTTGCTGTCAGTTTTGCCACAATCAAAACGGTGATTGACGAATAACCTATCGTCTAATGCAGTGATTGGTGGTTGCATGATGAGATTCGAACTCCAACGAACATCCGTCAATCATGACTTTTGGTAATGATTGGCGTTTGCATGAGCGCTTAATGAACGCCTCATAGGGCTCAGAATTCCTGGCAAAAGTCAGGTATCCGAAGCAATATCCGTTTCCTACTATTACCTGCCTTTCCCTTTCATTCTCACTATTTTCCCCCCTAATTCCCAAAGTGCCCAACTGACGGCAATACATAGACTTGCCCCTATTACGTAAGTGTTGCTAAATTACAGTCGGCAAAATATTTTATATCACTAAAGTTTATAAAAAAATGTGGGCGTTTAACACCTCTTCTAACCCCTTCGGGGATATAGGCGTGGGTGTATGTATGTCAATGTTATTATTAGGCATTTAAGTTAAGCATATTTTTTCTATAAGTCAGTCTTCATCATTAAAGTATATAAAAATGTGTCCAAAACAAAATAAATATTGCAATTTACATAGTTTGTTTCTAGGTATAATGTCGTAAAATAAAACTAAAAATATGAATTCAGGTCTTTTCAACATTGTTTCCTACTGTTATTTTAAAACACGGACAGCATGAATTGCGCAATGGAAATAAGAACTTAATTTTGTTAGGTACTTAATTTTGTATATATAAATATATGCTAGTTTTCCAAAACTTAAATAAAACCCGTACCCCTGTCTTATTTAACTCTTGGGAAAACTAGAATATGTGCTTATGTTTCTCGTTCGAAAATTACCGCTAAACCTGGATTCGAATAAATAAGTTGTCGTGATTTTCGAATTTCCCTACAACCAGTTCAGCAGGTATACGAATATCTATATATGTTTTTATTGTCTAAAACAATGATTTGATCATTTTTATCACGAATCACGTGTTGCCATCATGATGAATCCGTTAGAAAATCTGCTCACAAGGGCATTTTTTAAGTTTTTATTTAGTACATGCTTTTAAACTATCAAATCAACCCTATGCAGTATTTTTAAATGGCGGTATATTTTATATCACTGAGGTTTTATTCCACAGTGGTAGAAGCACACGATCCGTCCGATGCAAATACGTGCAGCGTCACTAACGGCTTTAATGCCGTTCTTGAAGTCATGTGGTGATGGTGATTAGATAATTAAAGCACCGGTGAAAGATACTTTATTACACACGGCTTGGTATGCAAAACGTTATACATATTTTCTTTTTACTGCTTCCAGGGAGCATCGCAGAGTGACCAAATCTCAAAGTCTGAGAAAATGGACTTGGTGAGCAGGATCAAGGCGCGCCTGGCATCTGTAGACCCGAACAAGGCCCGAGCGCTGGGTGGCGTGTTCCTCTTCAACATTATCAAAGGCACTTCCGTTTATTCTTGGAGTAAGTGTTTTTTTTTACCATTGTCTATATTACAAGGTGGCAAATATAACTTCTCTGGTGATAATCTGAAACAAATGTAACCCTCATATCAGAGTTGGTACATTGCTGACCCTACTGTTAACGAGAAGTGCGTGCGTTGTATTAGTATGCAAATAGCACAAATATAATTACCTAATTACCTTTTTTCCCAAATATTATCAAAAATCGATAAAAAAAAATGGCGGCTGAAGAGCGTGCGTCACGTCAGGGTTCGCAACTTAATTTCTTATTCGGACGTCTTAGTACTAAGTACATTTTAAAAATGGAACAATACAATATGCATACAAAAATAAAAACTTTCTCAGTATTTTGCCGTTCGATATATTTTGTTTTTGCTCGTTCTAGTGTGTGATTATTAGGAAGACCGTAAATACAATAGTAAATCTTTGACATGCAGCAAAAATAATCTCTGGAACAGTATGAAGCTTTGCGGGACGAAAGCACTTATCTCCTGTACGGGCAGCATAATGCATTCAGAGCAGATGTCTAGTACTACGACGTATCATGATGTATCTACCGTACAAAACACAAGCGACCAACATGCAGAATTCCTCCAGTAATCTGTAAGATGGTAACTGAAAAAAGACCTATATATATACCAGACTGTAACAAAAGACTTAGCGATACCTACTACCTAAGCTCACCACCACTGAGATTAGTCTTAATAACTTACAGTCATCAGTGTGTGAGATTGAGAAAATAGACTCTAAACTGTTTGTTACCATTAGAAAGAAATAAAAAGGCGTTCTTTCAGATTTAACGTTCAGGAACTTCTCTCTCGTAATACAATTTTTCTCAACAATTGCGCAGTATCTAGAAAGCGTACCAACATAATAATCATAGATATAATCTCATAAAAATGTCTTACTATTTCATGTGTTATTATTTAAACTGCAAATTGGAAGTCTCGTACAAATATCTAACATAATATTATGCACTTGTATGCGATGCGGAGGGAATGCAATTTGTAATATACATATTATGACTTCCTTTTGAAATAGATGGAAATCGCCTCTCCTAGGTTAATGAAAGATTGATGTTAACAATAAGGGTTCGTGATTGAAATGACTTGACTTGAGGGGAGTTGATAATTACTTCGGGATCTTTATTACTGGCTGCTCTTCGTCCGTGTACATCCCTAGGTGTTAGCAGAATACCAGCTCTACTTCCTCGAAGTGGCTTTAAGCTGAGCTAACGACATTTTTTGACTCGTGCAGAGGTATTTTTTTGATAATTGTAAATTTGTAAACTTACTTTATTCTAAACTAATCTAAACTAGTATTATAAAGAGGAAACATTTGTGTGTATGTTTGTAATGTTTTCACACAAAAACTACTGGACCGATTGCGATGAAACTTGGTATGTAGATAGCTGAAGACGTGGATTAACGCATAGGCTACTTTTTATCCGGACATTCCCACGGGATCGGGACTTACGCGGGTGAAACCGCGAGGCGCTGCTAGTTTATTCTAACTCTGTTGTAAATCTGTTATACCAGTGCATGAGGTCAAAACAAATTTGTTACTTTCGTTTATCATATTCAAAATTATGTATGTGTTATTATGGAGCTGGTTCCGCTATGTTCGGGCTCCGACCAAGCTGTGATCATATCTGCTACAATCAGTTGTTACATCTCGACTCGCCTTGTTGGGCATGTGGCTTGTATTGTATTTTAGATTTTATTGTAAGTTTACGTAATCATTAAAAACAGCGGCAGCGTATACCTAAGCTAAAACGTCAGACAAGCGGTCAAGTGGTTGCGGTTTGAACCCTATGTTAGTTGGATGGATTTACAAAACTATAATGTGTTACCTGCGTTACTAATAATATTTTCATAATAAAAACGTGTGCGGTGTTTTTGGGACGCCCGCTTGGATCAAAGTTCCTTTAGATATATTGAATGGATTGAATAAATTGTATCAAAATATAGCAAAAATTGTAAAAACTCAAAATTAGTTACCCGAACGATTTTATGGATAACTAGCAGCGCCCCGCGGTTTCACCCGCGTAAGTCCCGATCCCGTAGGAATATCGGGATAAAAAGTAGCCTATATGTTAATCCAGGTCTCTAGCTATCTACATACCAAGTTTCATCGCAATCGGTTCAGTAGTTTTGGCGTGAAAAAGTAACAAACATCCATACATCCATACATCTACACATCCATACATTCATACATCCTCACAAACTGTCACGTTTATAATATTAGTAGGATTATCGCGCAGAATCCACAGATGGCGTAAATAAAATAAATCAACTCGCGGTCAGCATTTTGCGTTGCGAACTATTATGTTATCTGTGGTTAAGCTAACACTTTTTCTGTCTAGTGTCCCATCCGTAGAGCGTCTGAAGTGTAACTTGCGTTAAAGAACTTCGTTCCAATAATAACAAACAAATATGATATGGTTGAAGTGGACGATAGCTGGCGCGTGGGTCATGCTCGTAAACGAGTGCACTTGGTTGGGGCTGGTCATCTCCGAACTGCTTTTACTTACATATAGTAGTAGTTTGCACGACTGTTTATTAAGTTCATAGGTAGTTGAATATGTTATTTATTATTGCCACATCTGCGAGATATCAACTTTATTATAAAAAGTTTTTTACGTGTATATGTTTCGTTACATACTCTGGTTAAATCGGGGGTTTTTAAATTATTACGACAATTAGAATTAGGTTAAAATTGACTATGAATATTTGTTTGTAACTAATTGTGTACAGTACAAAAATATGTTTTTTGAATCAAATTGAAAACTGTATATTAATATATTTTTTATTACACATTCCAGCACTAGATCTAAATAAAGTAGAAGTCTACGATGGCGAGCCCGAAGAGGAGCCAGATACCACCTTCACATTGAACGAGCACTACTTCAAACAGTTGGTCCAGGGTCGGGAGGACCCCAGAGTCATCATGCAGGCTGGACGATGTTCTGTCACAGGAGACATCATGAGAGCAATGCAACTTGAACCGTATATTAAGTTAGAATAGAGTTTGTTATATATTTTTTATTTAAGTTTTTTAGTTAAATTTTTATAGTTAATATTAAGGTATATTAAAAAATCACTTAAATACATTGAGCACTAGCAGCGCACCGCGGTTTCAACCGCGTAAGTCCCGATCCCGTGTGAATATCGGGATAAAAAGTAGCCTATATTTTAATCCAAGTCTCCGGCTATCTACATACCAAGTTTCATCGCAATCGGTTCAGTAGTTTTGGCGTAAAAGAGTAACAAACATCCATCCATCCATCCATCCATCCATCCCAACTTTCACATTTATAATAATAGTGGGATGACGAAGTACCGCTTAATCTTAAAACACATGCTAGGCTTTTTTTTTCAATCTATTTTTCGCTATGGCATTATCATTCATCATTGAGCATAATATGGTTAGTGGCCGCCTGCCTGCACCTACACTGGCTGTCTGTATGTGTACCTACAATAAGTCAGCAAATGCTGTATGCTGTCTGATGTACATAAACAGAGAATCGATACTTTAACTTGTCGCTTTTCATAACATTACATATCCAATTATTTTTTTCTAAACTTTCCTAACTTCATGCCCATAAGCTACTCGTATATTTAAAAAAAGGTTTTAAAAGGAAGATAAAAGTATAATTTATTTTGGCGGCAATATATACGTCCAGTTGACGTTTGAAAAATCCAATATGGTGCATGTACAAATAACGTATATTAAAGTTGTAAAATATTTCTGCGACACTGCAATCCATTTGTTGTTTGCTGTAGTTTAATAAATAGTGCAATAAGTTAACCGAGAGAAATTAAAAACGAGTTCTTTATTAGACAGAGTAATCTATTTTCATAGATATAAATGATGTAATGATTTTTCATAGACGTAGTTTTGTTATCATACCTACCTTAGTATTTAACAATGATAGTTCTTTAGACTCGTAAGCAGTAGTCGAAATAGGGAGAAACATTAAAGAATGGTAGATTTGAGGAAAGATATTTATTGATTTCATACAAATCTTATGGAATAATAACATAAAGAATTATATGTTTAAATTCATATATTTTACTAAACATTTGCCAATGACAAGCTTCCACATGTAAAAAACATAACCGAAGTGAGTAGTTTGTTTGATTGACCAAGCAGAAATATTTTTTTGCTCCAGTTTACTTGATTTAATTAGCTTATTACTAGCTGTTCCCCGCGCGACTTCACTCGCGTGTACATATTTATATATTTTGCGCGGAACTCTTTTTCCAAAAAAAATGTAGCCTAAGTTACTCCTTATGAGTTACCAGCTAACTGCCAGTGAAATTCCCGTGCTAATGAGTCCACCCGTTCCAGAGAGCAGCAACAAAGAGACAAAAAAAAAATTAATTGATTTTTGTACATGTACGGTACATTTACTAAAAAATCAAGTAAACGTTCAGATGCATTAAGTAAAATGTTGTTATTATGACATTACAAACAGACACATCAATTTTATTTTGTAACCTGTATCTGTATCCAAACCAATTGAGTGGAGTGAGTAAGTGTGGTGAGCTGAAATTGCAAGACCGCTGCAAAGTAGGATGTGAAGGCACCCTCCACATTCTCGTGTCACAGTCTAAAGGAATGTGAATCGGTTAACCCAGTCAAATTATAGTCCGGTCGAAATAGGCAATCAAGGTTACACTAATGCGCATAGAGCTGAAAATTGGTACAAATGCTGGTTAACACTATTATAAATAAACCTTTCGGCCGCTATGGCAACTAAGTTTCGCAACCAGTTGCGAAAGAGGATTTTATCTTTGGCAACTGGTTGCGATAGAAGAATTTTTTTCCTTCCTACGCTACCGGTTGCCTTCCAGGAATAATTTTCTCGCAATCGCAACCGAGTTTCCCAACCAGGTGCCACTAAAGAAATTTTATTCTTTGTATGTAACTTTCTATATTCACAAATTCTTTTATAATAATAAATTTTCTGTGATAAATTACGTCTGCCATGATATTATATATAAATATGTATATGCCATTGAGGAGAAAAGCAGTCTCAAAAAGGATTAGCATAATTTCTTTTCGCATTCGCATCGGCAGCATGTCAATATTAAATATTCCAAGTACATTGAAAACAGATTTAATAAGTACGAAAAGAGGAGGGGTGTCCCTTTTGTACGAAGGCCGCCGCTATCACAGAAAAAAGATATATAAAAATGGAGAATCTTTTTTTTAAATGTTACGGCAAAAGTGGTGGCAAAGGCAACTTGACTCTAAATTCTCGAAATAAGATAATAAAGTTTTTAAAGTCTCACGATATCGACTGTGTAGCTAACCATGAAAAAAATATCATACTTAAAAAGATAAATGATCAGAAGAGTAGCTGCAACTTTGACTCTAACCAGAAGCAGTACGAAAAGGTGGTACAAGACCTAAAAGACGACGGATTTCAATTTCTTGGTGAGATACCAAAATTTAACAACATTAAAACAGGCCTTTATAATGATCGGAACAAAGTTTTAGGTGTATCCAAGTCACGTTTTCAAAACTGTCATGACGTAGTCCTACCCACTAAATATCAAAAATTCTTACTAGCTGATTACGTGGATGATGATAAACGATTAATTGTTTTCTGTTCCATTGCAAATAGAAAAGAGATCAGTAAGTATTATGACTTTTTCGCCGATGGAACTTTCAAGAGCTGCCCAAAAGCATTCCAGCAACTTTATTCAATACATGGTTACAATAAAAACAACCATTCCGTAGTTCCTTTGATTTTTGCGCTATTACCAGACAAAAAAAAAAGGGAACATACAAAATTTTGTTTAATTTAATTAAGTCATGCATACCTTCTTGGAAGCCTGAAAAAAAAGTGTTGTATATAGTTTAAAAAAAAATCAGAAAAATAAAGAATATGAATTAATTGATCAGGAAATAGATATAGCAGTAAGTGAATTAGAAGAAAATCAAATTTCTACGGGGTCTTGTTTGGAGATAATTAGTCCTTTTACAATTACATTGTAAATTAAAATTATCATATTACAAATTAATATTTTGGCTACATTTTTCATTCTCTACAAAATATTTATTAATAAAACTACATAAAATACATCACAGTATTTTTGTTTAAACTGAGGCAAACCCTATAAATATTGAACACTATTTCAACTCCGTCTTTTTAACCAAAAAAACATATTCAAGTTTACACCTGAATAACACTAACTGACAAACCTAGGAAAGGGTTGCTTATTCAGAAAAGTCGCTCTTCTATCGCAACTTCACTTCTTGAAAAATTTCTGATTGGCAACCAGTAGCATAGGAAGGAAAAATAATCTTCTATCGCAACCAGTTGACAAGAAAGAAGATAAAATCTTCTTTCACAACTGGTTGCGAAAGTTAGTTGCCATAGCGGCCGAAAGGTAAATAAAATGTGAAAAGTCCCCTTTGATCCCACATCTGTAAAAAAGTTATTCAAGGTCAAATTGTGCAAATATGTTTTTTTTTTGCATTTTTTCAACCAAACGGTAAGTTTTATAACAAACTAGCAGCGCCCTGCGGTTTCAACCGCGTAAGTCCCGATTCCGTGGGAATATCGGGATAAAAATTAGCCTATATTTTAATCCAGGTCTCCAGCTATCTACATACCAAGTTTAATCACAATCGGTTCAGTAACTTTGGCGTGAAAGAGTAACAAACATCCATCCAAACTTTCACATTTATAATATTATGTCAGCCGAAATTTGTAGACCATGCAATTATCTATAAAAATTGTCCTTCATGTATATTATATGGTTACACAGGGTTACACGAAATACGATACATTCGTTTCAAAGGGTTAAGTACATTTAGAGCTAATTTAGTCCCGAGATACCATATCCTAAACTTAGTTCTTTCTGAGTTATTCAAGCCTTAAGAATTTTAATTAAACAAGATTTTAAGTCACAATGGAACCTTGTGCGGAATCACACACAGAATAAACAAAAACAAGGAATTTTGTTTATGTTTATTCTTTTGCACTTTTCTAGTACGTAAACAACCAGAAACTCATTAAAAAGCAAGTGTTAAAAAACACAGCTATTTTTAATAAAGGCAAAAAAATTATGTTTTTTACCGAAAAATCGTTTTAAGAAAATAAACAAACAGTTTAAATTACTATAAATTTACAATTTAAAATACCCCCGACTCGAAAACCCCTTCAACGATTAGAAAAGAGCTGATGACCTTCGAACGGCTGAACAGATTTTCTTGAATTATATCTAAACAAAAAAAAAACGCACTTAAACGTCGGGGGTTACAAATAATGGATAAAGTGTTGCGTACAAATTACCTTTTTAACTTCGTTAATTCATTAGCTATTCAAAAAGGTACAGATGTTTATAAAACACTACCTGGTTGATTTATAACACTGTTAAAGAACATGTGCCTAATAAATTTTGCTGGAAAGGTTCTACATTGTTTTATAATGCATGTGTGTGGTTTTTGTTGTCCATATAGGTTTTATTATATCTATATACCAGTATTCTATTTTCATGTGTTAGACTTGACTGTCGCCCTATAAGCCAACATAAACCCTTAAACTGTAAGTCTGCTTCTTTTCTCTTTGTTTTAATATAGGTGGCCAAGTTACTACTACCTTCGATATAGATAGAAACCAAGATATCTAACACAATGCAAGAAAAGTTGGCAATCAAATAGCAGAAAAGCGTGGTAAGCCGCCGTACCAGCGACGCAATCACTTGGTCTTCTCTTACAATCCAATCATAAAGTCCAAATAAAAAAGATGTTCTTCCAAATACGATCGCGGGCGATAGCATCAAAATGTCTGTCAGTAGTACGCATGACTACTAGTAAGCGCAATTAAATCTGATACTGATTTTACAGTCACGTTTATACCCGCGTGCGATAAGCGGCCTCGCGATGCGGACACAAATTTACGAGTTACTATTCGCGTTTAAAGGATTACTAACGTTACCGCGCCTATCTATGTAATATACTTTTTCATATAACGAGACACGGCCAGGCGCGTATATCAAAATGCTACTGCAATACTTGCCTGGACTGAGATAAATTGAAATAGGATTGCTAAACGATAAACATAAATGCTGCTCCGATACGTCTCAAGCGGTTATGGACTCGTAACAATAGGATTTCAAGGTTTACATATAACACGCTGCAAAATAGAATAGTAACTTGCAGCTAAATAGGTGAAATGTTGTTTATCCAGGGCAAGGTATGAAAGCTCTTGTCGATAATTTTCAGACAGCAAGTAAAGAATGTTTAAGGTTGACTTCATACTTATTTTCTGTTACGAGTACATATTCTTAAAAGCCACTATCACTGGCGCTGGGACAAATAGTATAAACTCGCTAAAGTATAATTTCGCGTTCCATGATATATAATTATGTTGACAATAATTAAAGCGATCATGTATTTATTTGTGTGTAAGTGTTGTGATTTTTTTTTTTGCTCTGAACTTCAATTTTTTTCATAACTTTTGTATTCTTTTTTTGTTTTTTTGTATTCTTAATTTTTTTTTTATGATATAGGTTGCAAACGAGCAGACAGGTCACCTGATGGTAAATGACTACCGCCGCCCATAGGCACCTGCAACTCAAGAGTCGCAAGTGCGTTGCCAGCCTTTAAGGTAGGTAGGTAAGGGAAGGGGGGAAGAGGTGGAGATAAGGGGAGAGGTGAGGAGGGGAGGAGGAAGGGTTAGGGCCTTCGGTAACCTCACTCACTCGGCGAAAAGCAAACAAACAAGCAAACATTAAGTTTTTATTTGAAATCTAATTTAAGAATGCAGAAGTCATATTTTTTCCGAAAATATTTCAACTGTTGAATATTTTTTGCATTTAGTATTAAAAATCACACGCCAATACATGACTTGACAAATCCTAAATCCTAGTGTTGTACGTCACCGCCAGAGACTTATTGAAGCAGCATTTACGCTTGTTTATCGGTTGGAAATACAAACGGTTTTTGCGTGAAAGAGTGGCAAACATTTCTCCTTTATAATATTAGTAAAATATTAGAGAGGGATGCAGCTATATTTTAGCGTTATAAGATATAGGTAGGTTGCATACAACGCGCCGTTGCGTTGCGTCTCTATTGTACAAAAAGAACGCACTCCGCGACACTAAACTAGTTACAAAATGATGTGCGGGCGTAAGCGTCTGTGTAAAATCAATCTAAAACAGTTGGTACAGATATAGCGACTTTATTCGGACTATTTTTTGTATAGAACCGTTAGTAAACGGTAACTAGAGATTATGACTGACTTAATTATGATGTAGGGCAAAAACAACTTTACGATCAGATATCAATCAAAATGGTGCATTTGTACAGTCAGCAACAAAACTTAATGAAACCTGTGTACACACAAGGTAATACTATTTACGGTTCGATATTAGGTTTACCTAATACAAGGTTAATACTACTTCATACTTACTACACAGATTGAATATATGTTCTTTTTCATTTTTAATTTTTGTGTATTAATCCTCTCCTGCAGAAATATAAAGCATCGTGTGTAATTTTCCTAAAATATTATATTACTTCTATCAAGTATGTAAAAAAAATAACAGGGGTATTTCCAATTCATTTAAAGAGAATAATAACGTTTCTGAAGATTTTGTTCTTGCTATTCATAAACTAGGTTTGTGAAAAAGGATGGATGGATGTTGCTCTTTCACGCAAAAGCGGCTGAACGGATCTAAATGAAATCTGGCACAGAGATTAATTATAGTCTGAAATAGCATATAGACTATGTTTTATCCCTGAAAAATGTACAGTTCCAGTGGAATAAATTTCACCAAAATTTCCACTCACGAAGTCGCAGGCAACAGCTTGTATCAGCCATGCAGGTCATGTTCCTTGAAGTGTCACCACACTGCAGATCACCATCTTTAGTAAATGTGCAGAAGACTGCACACATCTATTCTGCAGTATTAGCAGGCCCATCTCACTCAGCAATTTAGTACAAAACGGCAATTACGGTATAAAAACTCTGACGCATTGTCATCAGTCAGTATGCGTCTCTAGTCGTATGAGTAATTGTGATTTTTAGTGAGATTTCAAATTTTATTAACTAAAATTATCTACCTATTAATGAAACGTATTAAAAATGTTTAAAAAGAAAAGCTTTATCATCCTTAGATTATTAAAAGTACTATGTTTAATACTTGTACTTTTTAGAAATAAAAATATATGAATCAAGTAAAAACTCTTTGGAAAATAAAATTAAAAACAAATCATAAACAACGCCTCCAAAACATGACTGACTCATCTTGAGGGTCACTATAAACTTAATTAACCAATAAAATATAATAAAACAAAGTGGCCGTACCTCGATCGGGGCCATATATGAGAGGACTGGTTTGAGAACGGTATCACAGGTTCATCGCTAGGTCATACACCTCTACCGCTCGACTACAAATAGAGTTAGAATAGAAGCGAGCTATGTGATCAATTTTGGTTCTGTATATGACAACAACATATTTGGAAATACAAAGATTTTGTATAATTAATATTGCCCGTTAGTCTCTTCTGTAAATCTATAGGCCTTATAAGGTCACACAAATAGGCGCACAATAGACGTCGAGTTGCGGAAAACGGCCCGTAAATACCTTAAGACCTTAATCCATTTCGGATATTTTATATCGTTATATCTAATCACTATCACATCTTATGTTATTGATGATCCGGTCTATCATGTATCATGCTTGACTAAACTATATCTACTCACTTGTAACTTCAACACATCTAATATGAAGCTCCAAACTGATTCCAACACGTTATACCACACGGCGACAATAGGTTCTCTTGATACTTTGTTATTTTTTCAGCTTTTTCTTAAACATATAAGTAGGTAGGTACAGTACGGAGGTCAGTCTGATATGTGTAATCATGTGTACATCTTTCGATACCAGGTGGGTGAGTCTGCTGTTCAAACTGAGTACTATCCAGTGGTGTTTTACAAGAAAAAAGTTTGATATATATTCAATAGATCCTTGGAGACCGAGGATCCCTAATCGTGTTTTTTAAACAAGTCTAGCTAAGGAACAGCAGATGCTAACTGGTTGGTATGAAATAAGTTTCTTAATAAATAGGTACTTAGTGCAAGACATGCTGCATAGCGACGTTATTTATCAGTTTTGTTGAAGAGTATGTTTCGGTACGGTTGATATTAATAATCGATGTATTCCAATAACTGTAGTTTAATTGCGAAAAGATTGCTGATCGGGCTGCTAGCTCTCATATACAGAATTTCGTGACTCGCACCTAGTCTGTTCTAGTAACATAGGTTTTAAGATCAATTTTTTACTAATACAGTGGACCTTTTTGTAGTCAGATGAGTAAATAAAAATAAAAAAGAATGTATTTTCTTAACACTTGAAACTTCAAACAATATTTTTGGTTGTTGTTAGAAACTTGGAAGGCACAACACCTGGGACTTCTCCCTACCAGGTGTATTGACAATCTAATAATATTAGCAGAGAACCTCAGAGTGAAAGTCGAAATTTTGCCATTCTTTAGGAAAGATCTATGTATATTTGGTAGTAAACGTCACAAGGCCGAAGCGATGATGATGATTGTTCCTTAGATTACAACGCTCAAATATACAAATTAGTAATAAATTCAATACTCTGATCAGAAAAGTATTATGATGGAATAGCGATTTAATATCGGAACAGTTGCAACCAATCTATATCTGTTTTATTTATTAACCAATTTTAAGATTTACTTGCTTAACTGAAATTGTTTAATTTAATTACTGATCGACCCGAAGTCGAACTAGAACCGTATTCATGTATTCAAGTATTCTTTATTGCATTCCAGATGTTACAAAGGTGGTATAAAAAAAAAACAATTATGTTCAGTATGAACCCTGTCGGGTACAGAAAATTAGGAGAAGAAGACTTTCTTCGTGGCAATTCAAGTTATAGCTTTATATAAGTGATTAGTTGCGGTTAGTTGATTACTTACAAATATTTACTTACATACAGAGAGAGTGGTTGTATGTTATTTTGTGATCAATTTGTCATCTAAAATCTCCTTTACTTTATAGTATGATTTTGCTTACATCTCTAATATATTTCGGCAAATTATTATAAATATTTATGGACTATGGATATTAACCGTAATTCATTAAAGCCCGATTCTTATAACCAAGAAACGATTCCTTTTGCTTCGTTAAATTTTCATTGAAAATTTTATCGTCCGTAAGCAAAACGAAGTTCAACGAAATTTTACCGTCCGTAAGCAAAACGAAATTTAACGAAATTTTACCGTCCGTAAGCAAAACAAAATTTAACGAAATTTTACCGTCCGTAAGCAAAACGAAATTTAACGAAATTTTACCGTCCGTAAGCGAAACGAATCATTTCTTGGTTTATAGGAACCGGGCATTAATTAACACGTTTTTACTAGCCTAACTTGTGACTATTTATGTAAACAAATCTTGTCGTATTGAAATGAATCTTTGTACGGATATGTAGTCTGGATGACAGTCCTATTTGGCATCTTGGAACTGATCTGATCGTAAAGCCAGGAGATGAATAGCGGAACTCTTCAGTGGCTATTTATAAATCCCTCAAGTTTGGGCTCATAGGATTTGTTTAGAATAGGCAAATCCAACAGATTGTGCTTGGTAACGGTTATTGACGGGCGATTATTGATAAATATAAAGCTCTGTCAAAAATAAAAGGAACTCGGTTGACAAACAGAGGAGACAAAGGTAATGAACTGTTTTGTATTTACATAGTTCTATAGAGATTACTAGCGCGTAGCAACCAACAGCGGCAACAGCCCGCACCTTTGTTCACGTAGAAATTTTTGTGAAATCTATCCCACGGGAACCGTACTGGTACTGGCTGGTCATCTCCGGACTGCTATTACTTAAATATGTATAGTAGTAATTACCGCGTCTATTTACAATTTAGAATAATAGGTACGTTACATTGTCCTCACATTTCATTTACGCAATGTAACCAGAAATTTGTAAAAAACAACTTGAAGAAGTGTCCTTGGAGTTTCTTGCCTGTTCTTCTCCATAGGATCTACGCATTGGAACAGGCAACTAGCTTCACTGACTAACTTAGTGTGACTGACTCCTACTCCTGACAATTCAAAAATAACTATTATTGGTTTAATTGAAATAAATGGTTTTGATTTTTATTGATTGTACATTTGTAGGAATAAAAAACCGTAGCCTATGGATATATATTCTGGAATAGCAATTCCAGAATATATTCTATCTCTGTGCCAAATTTCATCTAGATCTGGTCCGAGTGGTCAGCCGGCTACATGAACCTACACGCTCCAAATCACAGGATGTTACGGAAGGGTGTAATCAAATTCTGATTAATTTGTTTTTTCTTTGGAAAATGCTTTTTCTAGTGTAGGAGCGTATTTCTTTACAACATATTATGAACTTTTATGTCAATTTCAATGGTCATCATCCTCCACGCCTTTTCCCAACTATGTGGGGGTCGGATCTCTCGCTAGCGGCCGTCATACGCTCCATGGCCGGTAGCGACAGGAATTTTACCGCGGTCGCTACCCTCTGTGAGGACGTCATCTCGCAGAAGGAGGCGGCGGAACGGGTCCGGGAGGACGATCTCCACTCTGACTTATTCGCCGCCGGCGAACCGGGCGGCGAAGGCGCGCTTTCCAGCGCCTCATGCCGCCCTGAGTGTGGCCGCGGGTGGTCGGGACGGGTTTTCCCTTCCACCCGCTATAGTGGCCCCCCGCGAGGAAGCGGCGTCCGCGTGTGCCTGGACGTCGCCTAATTGAGAGGTTGTTGCCCGAAGGTGGTGCCCGCGCTTTTGCGGGCAGGCGCTAGGGGGGGTTCGGATGTCTTAATAAAAGCTGTTCCCGGATCCCTTCTAATTTGGGCACAGTACGGCACACCGTGTGGTTTTAGTCGGTTCGATTCCGACACACCGCCCCACCAAAAACCCCCCAACTACCTGTAACAAATGCTACAGATGTTAGTATGGTACCGTAGTATGGACCGACGGTTTAACGTGTCTCCGAGGCACGGAGGGGTCTCAATGTGTTAAGAATGATCACCCATCCTAGACTGATCTGGCTATTATTACTTAACCTTGTAATGTACTAACCTACTCGGTTACCACTTAGCCTGTAGCCCCTCAATAATGTTGAATATTAATTTAGTTATGCAAGCATTTTCAGAATAATCTGGAATCTGGAGGATGTTCATTACATGAACATCCTCGATATTAAATACCCATAGTTTACCCACAAAAAAACAATGACAGTTTAACTTATACATACTTAGCTTATGTTTACTCCGCTCTCATCCTTGATGATGACGATGTTGCTGTGACTGGTGAAAAGATCTCCACCATCCTGAAGGCGGCTAACGTGGACGTTGAGCCTTACTGGCCACGTCTTTTCGCTAAAGCGTTGGAGGGAGTCAATGTTCGCGACTTAATCACAAACATCGGATCTGGTGTGGAAGCTGCGCCAGCCGCCGCTGCACCTGCTGCTGAAGCCAAGGAAGAAAAGAAGAAAGAGGAACCTAAAGAGTCCGACGATGACATTCGCTTCGGTCTGTTTGACTAAAAAGCTTTATTTTAAAGCCAATTTCAATGTGAGCTTTAGGAAGCTTATTTATTTGTAAGAATTAAATAAACTTTGGGTCCAGTTCTCCTCTTCACCGACTATGCAAAGAATTTAATACAATATCCAAGTCCACACCTGACATAGACATTTACCACGACTCTAATAATAGTTTTAAAAATAAAATAATTAATTCCTTTGGAACCTCTAATAATAACAACAACAATTTAAAGTAGTGGGTACCATAGTATAAGAAATCATTTTATCTATTTTCTACTAAATTCAGTTTCGTAGAAATGTTATTTAGTTTAGTTTATTCATTGTGTTAATACATTTTTTTTTTCTGTGTCATTGTCATAATACGCATGCTGGTTATTCCGTAATTGGCAAATGTATCAGCCATTTTATTTACTAATATGTGTACCTAATCTGTAATGCATTTGCTGTGGATAGACCTAAATAAATAAACTTTATAATAAAGTTTCAATAAACCTAAAAAGATAAAACTTAATGAATTATGGTCTAATTTCGACCACCAGAGCCGATCTCTAGTAAAAACAAATAGGACAAAACAGTTCACTATCTTTTCCTCCTCTGCTTGTCAACCGATTTTTCGTTTTTTTTTTTGTTTACTAGCTATTAACGAGTTTCAGTGTCATTAATAAAAAAATGGAAACTAAATAAATAAAAACTAAACTAGGTTTTCTGTTATCAATAATGTAGTGAGGACAACCTTTGGGCAATCACTATTTGTAGTAAATGTTTTGTTTTTACACGGCCGTCTGATCCCAAACTAGGCAGAACCTGTACTATGGTAACCAGACTGCTGATAAACATACTTATATATTTCTAAATACATACATATCATAGAGAAATTACACCCAGACACAGTGTTCTGTCACAATGATCATGCTCATCACACAATTATTTGTCCCGGGAGGGAATCGAACCCACGACCTCTGGCTCAGCATTCACTAACTAGCATCTCACTAACCAAACCACTAGACCAACAGGTCAAATTAAGTTTTGAGTTGGTATTTATAGCACGCATCTAATTATCGAAAGGAATTGTCGAGGTCTAAAGTGGAATGGAGTTATACCAAGTCATATTACCTATAAACTAATGACATTTTCCTTTATCTCAATCGTATCGACTTGGAGACGTAATTACTACTAGTTAGATAATTATGGTCGGTAGAGAACGGTTAGATGTTAAGGACGACTGCGTTAACCCTTTGCATCGACTAAAATATGCACTGGATGGTGTACACTCGGTGACAGCTGTGTTTGAAGAAACTATGTACATTTTGCTGTGGTAAGTGCATAAAATGTACAAATAAGCGGTGTAACGAAGAGACTAATATAATAAACGAGAAAGTTTGGATGGATGGATGGATGTCTGTTAGTCTTTCACGAAAAAACCACTGAACCGATTGCGATCAAACTTGGTATGTAGATATCTAGAGACCTGAATTAACGCATAGGCTACTTTTTATCCCAATATTCCCACGGGATCGGGACTTACGCGGGTGAAACCGCAGGCCCTGCTAGTATGACCTAAATAGAAAGGTTGGATGAATAGATGTTTGTTACTCAATCACCCCCGTTGTTGCACCCCTGGTCTGGAATAGCACATGGGCTACTATATATCCCGGAAAATTTACTTTGACATTTCTACGCGAACGAAGTCGCGGACATCTGCTAGTAAGCATATTAAAAATACGTATCTAGTTTTTCTATTAAGCATTTGTGAACGCGACTGCACCGGCAACACCAGCTGGCCGGTCTAAAGTGGCATGTTTTATTATTTACACGGACCTCTTACAAGTCGCCAGTGTGGTACACGCACAGACACATATTGTGACCATTTTATATTCATATTTGCAAGATCAAGGTTCGCCAGTAAAATGTTTAAGAAAATCTGTTTGGTATTTTTGGCTATCATGTTTGTAAGCAGTGAAGGTGAGTTGGAGAATTATTTTTAATAATAATTAAAAAAAATGTTTTTCTTTTATTTTATTATACTTTTTAGTAATTTTGTTAACTTTTACAAATGAAACCTACATAAGTAATTTAAAACTATAATTGTTAGTGTTAATTTTAGAAACAATTACAAAACCAATAAAAATATAATAGTACATTTATCTAATTTTAAATTTAATTACGTATCGTTTCTAAACATTATTATTTTCATTTACCGGATAAATAACAATTGAAATTTATTAACAAATAGTATTTAAATAATAAATTCAAATTTAAATTCAAAATAGTTATAATAATTCAAAATTATAGATCAACACACACAGAGTCACCGCAACAATAGTTTGCTTTGTCAAAATGTAAAATTATAAAAAAAATAGGAATATCATATCTGCCTGTGTCGTTCTATAACCGCCCGTTTCCAAATGGTTGAGTCTTGTTTAATATTTTTAAGTAAAGTAGGTCCGGTCTATATATCTAAGTACTTATTTTAAGTATTTATACCGCATTTTAGTAATGATTAGGAGGTACTTGAATAGTATTACATGATTTTATTCACTAAAAATAGCAATAACTTGATAGATCCTTAATGCCAAATTGTCTTGAAAAGTTCGTTACAGCAAAAAAAACATATTTGGTTTTTATATACTTAGTTTCCTTTTTAAATTATTGACAGGCCTATTTGTCTAGTGGTTAGTGATCCTGACTGCTTAGCCAGTTCGATTCCCACCCAGGACAAATAATTGTGTGATGAACACGATTGTTGGTTCTGTGTCTGGGTGTAACTTATATTTTTTTATTTTTTTAATAATATATAAGTATGTTTATCAGCAGTCTAGTTAGCTCTGCCTAGTTTGGCATCAGACGATGTGTGAGGTGTCTCAAGTTATTATTTATTTATTACTGGCAACCCGTCCCGGCTTCGCACGGGTAAAAATTATACACCTACTTTCGGGGACTTTGTTTTATAATATGTAGTGAAGTGATAGTGGTAGTCAATACTTAAGCATACTGTTTTTAGCCAATAAGTAGAGACATTTGCTGTTTTTTCTAATAAATTATTACCCAACATTGAATTATAAAAAAGTAATAAAGACCTATATTTAAAAGACACAAAGACAAACATATTTTTATTTGTTAAAACATGAGTATACCTATGCAGGCATGCAAGATGTTTAGTAAAGTTAATTATTTAAAAAAAATATATCAATATACATCGATATGAAAAACGGCATCTAAATATTTTTTTAGAATTGATCTCTAAATATTCTACTTACCTTTCTTTGTTTTTTTTAACGTGTGGAAACCCCGTCGGGTACCACCGCGCACCGCACTGAGCTAATACTCGGCGAAGTGGGTATGTCGGAATCGAACTGACTAAAACCACACGCTGTTCCGTCACAGGTGTCTATGGCCGGGGGCTCAGGTACCTAGGAACCTAGAAACCTAGGAAGGAACTCCCTGGACCCCTGACAGACTTGATTACCTTCCCATAAACCGAGGTAGTCTCGTAGACGTTACTGGGAGCCGTGTGCCCTTCAGATTTAAAAATGTTCTACTTAACTAGAAATATATTATTTTTCTCTTTAAATGTATATAGTATACCTACTTACTTAAATTAACTAAATTTTTATCCCAATAAAATTATTTTTTACATTAGTCATTTGCAAAGTTCGTGAATGCGAATGTGATCTGATGATGTTTTGGTATGAAAAAAATAAAATAATGTTACTAAAATTATTTAAATCAATAGGTGTTCAAGTTCAATCTACAAATTACGATTTGAGCCGAAACACATACGGCAATCAACTAGGTGGTGAGTTAAACAAGTCAATGGTAAAGGTTAATCATTACCATGTGAATCATTAACATATGAATCATTGACATACATAATATTATCATTCATGACTTGCCACGTAATTTAAGATGTATCGGTGTATTTAACCATTATATATTTCATACGCGTTGAATACTGTCAATACATTACATTCCAAAGGAATCATTAACCTATAATATCATTAGCTTTTGGTTACATAACGAATTACTCATATTTTTAATCATTGCATCTCGTATATCCAACTATATCCATATGAACCATTAACATATATCAGATCGAATCATTACCATTTAATATCATAAGGTTATGGTACGTTAACCATGCATTTAATCATTACATTTCTTATAAAGTTTTTTTGTTGAATAAGGTAGGGGAATAAAAGCTCTACGGGTAATTTTATAGGCGAACCACGCCCAAGTGCAACATATCTATTGTTGCTAGTCTTAATAGGCAGCGGTAATCGCTTGCCATCAGGCAGGCCGAATGCTTGTTTGCAACCTTTATCAACATAAGTCATTTTAACTTAATACATAACGACACCAGTTGGCAGTTCAGTTCATTTTTGTAAATAACTGTAACGAATACCTTAATATGAGATAAGATAATTATGATATAGGTTACTTGGACGGCGAGTGTCGTCTACGTCTGTTCACAAACGCCTGTCAACAATAAGATATACCTACCTAGTTAAGTCTTGTGTGGTCACTGTCACTATGAAGCTGAGAGTAGCGACTCTGAAACACGATTTAAATAGTTAAAAATACAAGAGATTTGGACCCTTAATAACAATTTATTTTTACTTGAAATCATAATTTAAAATACATACCTACTTATTAGACTTAATACATACTTCCATAATATATTTCTACTGGACAAGAGAGTGCACCACCGCCGCGACAAATGTCGTTTTGTAAGTTTTTACAGTCTTATACTTTACCATAATATCATGATGACTAACGTAGTTACTTTACGATGTACTGGACGTGGTTTAGATGACTTTGTTTTTTTTTTACCAAAAAAAAATAACTGAACATGTCATTTTCCAAAGAAACTTCACGGTATACAATTGTTAATTACGTAGCTAGGTTAATTAAAGACTATGAGGAAACATTGCAAGGTCGTTTTTCGTGGATCTTTTAAGTATATATTTATTATCAGATACATAATTAAGATGCGAGTAATTAGCAGTACATAGATAGGTACTTATTTATGTAAAACAATGCATTATTTTTATGAGATGACTGCTTCCTATATGTTATGAGCTGTTTTGGTTTAAAAGATGTATTTTGTCAAGGTTTTGTTATGTTTGACAAATGTGAATGAATGGTTGAATGAACATTATATAAAGTAAATGAAAACCAATCTTAATGAAAGTCAATAGGAGGCCGGGCGATCTGTTTCTCAGTGGCGTTACAAACCTGGCGGTAACTTTTAATGATCATTTAGTATTAATTTAAACCAATATGAAGTAAGATATTTTTAATAGACTTAAAAAAGGAGGTTTTTAGACATATTTACGTATCTTACATATTTTCAGAAAAGTCAAAATTAATTTATTTCACAATTTCGTTGAAGTCAGTTTATATCTTGATAAATTTTTTTAACTGTTGTCTCGTAATTCCGGTTCTTATCGTTGTTTTAAACGTACGTTACATTACGTTGTTTTCGTTCGTAAACCGCAAATATACCTACCTCATTTACCAAGATCTACAATCCTGGGCAAATATACCTACCTCATTTACCAAGATCTACAATCCTGGGCAAATATACCTACCTCATTTACCAAGATCTACAATCCTGGGCAAATTTGGGACAAGAGTATTCTTATTCCTTACTCGTTGTCGATTCTAACCCTTCAGGCAAAATTGAACTACAATCGAGTACACTAACAAACATACTTAGCATATTAAATCAAATCAAAACATTTATTTGCATGAAACAGGCTTATGGCTGGGTTTCATAACCTAAGAGGTGTGCAGATTGCAGATATTTAAAACAAAAATAAAGAACTACAATTATCCGCAACATACTAAAAGGGTTCACTTCGCTTATACATCAACACATTGGTTCATCACTAACAATCATTACCATCGCTCATTCACCAACAGGTTTCGGCATAAGAGACTTAGTGGATCTTTTATTAGGAGGAAACTACGGACAGCATCCAGGATACTACCCGGGAGGTGGATACGGTGGAGGGTACTACCCAGGGCAGCATGGACCTCCAGGGCCTCCCGGCGCTCATGACGGATGCCCTCTCTGCGACTCTTCAGTCTACAGTTACTGTTCGCATAAGCAAGCTCATGATTCGTGTTGTTGCGGCAATAGTTGTAAGTATTATACATTTATTTATATGGGATTAAAACACTATTTTCATAAATATCACTTCGTACTTATTGTCCATCAATCTGGAATTATATTTCGAATAAGTATTATTATTACTGTTATTTTAAGTGCCTAGTGCTACCTCGATCATTTCTGATCTTTTGTAGCGTACTCTTGCTTTAAAGTTCACTGCTATGGCTTCGAGAAACCTCCAGATCCTATCAGCAGTGATTGTTTGTATTTCTTGCGGTGGCATGATGTGCAAGCCTAGGTTAATACTTCGGTACCGCATTAGTGAGCCACAAAAGCATTAAATATGCATTGCAGTTTCTTCTGCCTCTCGACAGAATCTGCATATTGTGTTTGCCCAACTTTAGATTGAACATTTGTTTGTTCAGTTTGTAGAGTCCGGTGAGGCTTCTTGTTACCGCACAGGTTTTGTATCTTTTGAGCTCCACAAGTTCTTTGATACTTTGTTATCGAAGTTCGAATAAGTAAGAGTACTTACCAAAACGTCGTCAAAAGACTACCTATACCTATATATATGTAGTCGTAGGTCACACAGGGAAGCCGCTAAGGCTTGTGTTGTATGAATGCCTCTGCAAATACCTGCTTGGTAGAGGCACGGCTAGAATGGGTATTCTATACCTACGTAGTTATCATGGTTTTCTACTAAACATAAATATATATACTTACTTTTAAAAAACTGAAGAGTTTGTTTCATTGTTTGTTTAAACGCACTAATCTATGGAAATATTAGTCGTAATTGAATAATTCTTTTTGTATTGGATTCAGTAGGTATTCTTTAATGAATATTTTAGGTTATGTAACATCATGCTACGACTCTTAGGAACGGAGCAGTGACCATAATCGCGATACTGCAGGGAACGGCTATTTAGTTACACAAAGGTTATTATCATGCGGCATGACATGCGTTACGTGCTGTCATGAATGCATGACCGTTTAATTGTTTTGATTGATGCGAATGACATGCAAACTACGTGCTGGCAGTTGATTGACAATGCCTTTTATTTTTATATTTATACATTTATTTATTTATAAATCTGCCTTTGACAAAGGCATTTCCATACCAGCCCAGAAGACCTCTTCACTGTACTATCTATATCGGCTGAATAAAATGATTATACCAACCGAATTATCATGCTGCATGATAGACTCTCAATAGGTCCTTCATGCAGCATTATGATTCAGCGTGTCATGCTGCATGATCGACTGCTTTAGCTTTGAGGTTTTTTACAAACAAACTGAAAACGTCCGTAAGTAAACACGCACTGACTTATGCCGCATTCTTATAATTAAGAAACGATTCGTTTTGCTACTACCTATGAAAAAAATGCGTGAGATGACTTTGAGACACCCCGGTTAGTGCGAAATTCTCTTCGCTATGTACCTACATATGAATATATTTAATGCATTGAATAAATTGTATCAAAATATAGAATTTTTTTAAAAATTGCGCCATCTGTGAAAGTTGCCCTAACTTATACATGGATAATTAGTATACTTACAACAAACATCAAATTACAGTAGTATCGTGCATAATCCACGGATGGCGTAAAAATAAAAGAATCAACTCGCGGTCAGTATTTTTCGTCGCGCTAACACTTTTCCGGCTAGTCCTCATCCGCCACGCGTCGTTCCAATAACAACTATAATACTCAAGATGCAAATGTCCCGTAGAATAACGTAATTGTTCTTTTCTTTCAGATAACCCGTTTGTTTGCGGCAAAACTGACTGCAATTTCCTCCACGCAAATTCCTGCCAAGAGTTTCAGTTAATCACGAACTGCTGCTGTGTTGATCTTTACAAGAGCTCCGGTCAAATCACACCAACTGACGTCATATAATAACGGCTATTGAAAAAAAAAATATAATAGTTTATAATAACTGCGAAAATGTTCCTGATTGCATTAAACCGAAACATTTAATCCATGATAATATTGACTTTTGACTCGAGTCAATAGTGCAAAGTAATCGAGTCGAATAACTCAGCTCAATCGTAAACATTGGTAGTGGTCAAAAACTAATCTTTTATTTCTTTGTTTTTGACTTACCGATTCTAAGGAAATAATCTTAAAAATATAATGCGTTACCTACTGCAACGGACGAAATCCATAAAGTATTAGGTACAGATAATCAAGAAAGTTCTCGTGAATCTATATAAAATCAACTACTTGCAACATAATTAAGTAAAGTACAAGAAACTTCTAATATATTATTAATTTCTGGCATCAGAATTAGCTTAGGATTGGTCGGAATGTGACCATTAAATTAACAACTATTTAGAAACCTACTTAAATAATAAATATTGTACTTTGTGAAGCCTACATGTGCCAACACTGGCTATTAGTTTAATGCAACAGGATAAAAATACGTCCATTCATTACTAAGTAAATCGATATATTATTCAGTCATCAATTATAGTTAATAAAGAAAAATTATAAACATTCAACAGCCTGTTTTACTGGTAACCTAATTAATGTTAAACAAGTTATCGAAATCACCGTTGCTCTAAAGATTCTTCTAAAATCTTACTTTCACTATTCACTTAAGGACAAGCACAATAGTCGATTTATTTACGACTTGATTTAGTGCTGGGAAAAGTACTATGCATAGGTTTATACGAATTATCTTTAATTAAAGGCATGTATGTACATTTATATATAAAATAAAACGTTTTTTCGAATGCCGCACGTTACAAGAGTTTGAGCTACCTACCTCGTGAAATGCGTACCCAATATCTTTAGGCAATGTCTACAACACAATAATTTTTCGAAATATAATTAATCTCTTAAAATAAACCGAAAATATTAACATTCTGTCTTCAAGTTACGTCCTTGATTTAAATAATATAGTGTTTTAGGACAATTACCAACGATGAATTAACAACAAAACGCACTTCTAAACCTTGTAATAACAAAAACAAAAGCTAATAATATAATATGCGGAGATTTTAATATAGATGTATTAAAGAGCTAGAATATCCTCGGGACTCGAACAATTTTTTTGGACTTTTAATCTCAATATAGTATTTAAAGAAATTACTCGATTTTTAAGTAAAACATGTATTGATAACTTCGCACACAACATTATAGGTAGTCAAGGTCAGGTAAATGATTTGTCTATATATCAGACCGTACAGCACAAAAAATATTATCATGTCCTATCAAGAAGTGTCCATTAAAGCTTTGGTATGTCAAAAAAAAAGTTTTTTCTACTGAAAATAGACGTAAGTTCAAAAGTTACTTGACCCAACTTAGTTTCTCTGATGTAATAATAGCATTTAATACTTTCCATGATTTTTTCACACTTCTTTATAATTTGTGTTTCCCAGTGGTAAGAATCAAACATTTCTCCAACAATAAAGTTAGATGGATCTCAAAGGGATTAAAGCTATGTAGCTCTAGAAAACGAAAAATGATGGGGCAATTTAGAAAGATGCCAATTGAAGCGAACAAGAGAAAATGTTAAACTTACTCAGCACGTCTAAGCGCTAGTTCAGACATGCGGGAACCGCGCGTTTACAAATCGCGCGGTTTGAACCCGCAAAATTGTAATGCTATTCAGACACCGGCGGTTATTATGCGATTTTCGTGCGGGGATAACGTCAGTTTGAAAATGGAGGTCGACGAAGAAGTGTGTTTTTACTGTGGTTGCTCCTTAAAAAAAGAAAAGAAAAAGGCGGTATTGGGTGCATCCAATATTAAGTGACCGACTAGTACAAGGTCAGGTCGTAACGGTATATCCCAATTCAATGCAGGTCTCTTCTCAACTTCATCAATAAATAGTTCAGTGTCGAAACGATCCATGGCGAACTCACGAGCTGTGACGTGCTAACCGCGCCGTATCCGCAACGCAACTGAAAGCGAAGTAAAGACTCCATAGTAATAGAAACGCGCAGGAGCAGAGCGATTCTATTTTCTGGCGGTTGGGTTGCGGTAACCGCGCGGCTTGATTAACCGCGCGGTTATGTCTGAACGATTACTAACTAACTCATATAAATAACACCCGCGCGATTTCCATGCGATTCTATAATCGCGCGGTTCCCGCCGTCTGAACTAGCGCTAAAAATGGTAATCCGTTTGACACAAAAAAGCAATAACAATCACCTTAAACCTCTTCCAAAAATAAAATTAAAGCCACATGGCATATTATAAATAGTACAAAAGTGAAGCAGCCGCCCATGGGTATATAATCTAATATTAAGGTTAATGATAAATTAATAAATAACCTTAAAAGAATATGTACCTAATGAATTTAATAATTATTATTTAGACATGATTGACAATCAAAATTTAGAAAAATGTGAAATAAAATTAAATTATAAGAGTAACTCAATGTTTATGGCACCTGTTACTCACCAGGATATACTTAACATCATTAAATCCAGTGCTGGATACGATGATGTCACTACAAGGGTGATTAAAGACGAAGGCAATATTATTTACCCAATATTGAGTCATCACTACAAGGGTGATTAAAGACGAAGGCAGTATTATTTCCCCAATATTGAGTCATATAATTAACTTATGTAGCGAAAAGGGTGTTTTTCCAGATGCTTTAAAAATTACCATCATAAAACCCATATTTAAGACAAGAGATAAACTGATCATTAGCAACTGTAGACCGGTCGCTTTTATTCCAATATTTGAGAGAGTAATTTATAATAATATATATATGTATCTAGAAAAAGAAAAGATTTTGGTGCCAGAGCGATATGGTTTCCGAATAAAGAGAAATATAAATATAGCCATTTATAATTTTGTAAAATTGGTAACAAGTATGGACAAAGGACAGCCGGCAATTGGCTTGTTCATGGTTATGTCCAAATCTTTTGATCATGTGTGGAGTGCCACAGGGAAGGGTATTGGGTCCTTTAATCTGTATGCACGAAAGTGAGTCAATCTGTCTGTGGATTGTATAAGCTAAGAAATGTGGCGAATAGATCATCACTGATAACAGCCTATCATGGGCTTGTCTCATCAACGTTGCGATATGGTATATCATATTTTGGGGTAACTCCACTGACTGGCATTTAGTATTCAAAGCTCAGAAACTGTATTAGGACTATGTTTGATGTTAGAATATCCAGTAGTTGCAAACCTTTAACTTTGCCTTGCATGTACATCATGGAGTGTGCCACGTTTGTAAATCAAAATATTGATCTATTTAAAAAACGATAGATGGCTCGTCATGCGGACATGCAATGTGTAGTGACGAGTAAAACGGTATTAATGCACAAAAGCCTTTTTTGTATTGCACCTCATTGTTTACAATAAATTAGCAACCATCTTATCGTGGAAAAGCCATGCTTCGGCACGTATGGGCCGGCTCGACCGGAGTGATACCACGGCCTCACAGAAAACCGGCAGTGAAGCAATGCTTGCATTGCTTTTCGCCGAGTGAATGAGGTTACCGGAGGCCCTAACCCTTCCCTTCCCTACCACTTCCACCCTTCCTCTAATCCCACCTTAAAGGCCGGCAACCCCTTGTGACTCTTGATTTGCGGGTGACCATGGGCGGCGGTAGTCATTTACCATCAGTTGACCCGTCTGCTCGTTTGCCACCATATTGTATAAAAAATTCTGAAAATCCTAGCTGAGGCATCTACAAAAACTGCTTATAGCTAAATGCTATAGTCGTACTCTACTCGAGAACACTTGGATGACGATAACATCAATTCTATATTTCTTCATATCATCTTCATATCACACTGAATTATTATTTCTTTAGGACCTGGACATTGTTATTTTATTGACGTTTTACTATTATACGACATGACATTTTTGTTTCTCTAAAATATTCACACTTGATATGATCATAATATTATAGTTTTTTACTTAGCCTAATTTGACAATTATATTTTTAATATAAGTTCTTATAAATTTCTTTTGTTATCGCTTTGCATGCCTAATGGCAAAAGAAAATTTTATTAGCTTTTAAGATTTGCAAATGTTCAATCATATTGGCTAACGAAGGAAGAAAAAAAAATTTTAAGTTGTGCCCAATCATAATAATCTAAAAAATTACACCTCATAAGTTTTCTCCTTCTTAGAAAAGCTACCATTTTGTTTATTCTGACGGGTTTGACCTTTCACATCTCAAGCTCGTTTTCTCGAGAGCTCAGCTGTATTGTATGTAGTGATGGGAAAAATTTCATTCCCAATTCCCGAGAACATTATCTTATAAGTGTAATAGAAGAAAGTTTGCTCAGTCCTATTCCTGCTATTGAAATGTCTAAGAACCGCTCATGTCTTCTGAATGACGGTAATACAATTAATTTATTAATGCTATTCAAAATAGATATTCAGTTGCGAAAACCGAACCCAGGTTTTGAGAGTGGAAGCCTGCTTGTGCGATTTGCTCTTTTCTCCCGCTCAGGAGTGGATTTACTACATTTATTTCCAACTTCAAGTCTCGTGGCTAGAGGAAATTTTCTTCGCTAGTGGAACACTGTCAAGTTCGGAGTCGTCGTGGGTTGCTACATTGATACACACAAGGAACGTATATGGGAATTGAAGCAGAGTATCAATGGAATGAATCCCATTTAAAGAAACAGTGCGCTATGCATGGTCCTTGGTCGTTTTAATTAATGCCAGAGCACCGTCATAACGCGATCTGGGACCGGATGAGCACAAACATACTTACACTACTGCATACATGTTATACGTAGAAACACCTACAGTAAAGCAAATAAAACACATTCACGATAAACCATCTCGCCATTTAGGTAATCAACAGCTGAGAAACAAGTTCATCGTACCCTAGGTTTTTTATGTGTATAATTGCAACTCGATAACTCACTATAGGCGGTCACACGTCTTTTCCCGTCCGTGGCTCACGCAGTACTGACTCCACATTGAGTACAAGACAATTATTAAATCTATGATTTTGTTCTACCCTACATACACTACAGGGAGCTACAGCCCTGACATCTTTAAGTCCTTACTGCTATCATTTTAGAACTGCCACCAACACATCAATGACTAAGAGAAAAAGGGATTGACAAATACAGGTATTTCATGAAATTCTATATTTCGCCCCGCAAACAACCGGCGGGTAAACAATATGTTTAGGCGGTCATACAAACTTGAGATACCTAAGTAATGTAACACAAAAATCGTCACAGTTTTACACTCACTTTGTCCAAGTGAAATTATAAAAGAAAAAATACTGAAAGGTATTATATGCGATTGATTTATACTTGGATTGATACATCTAGATATTAGCATACCTTTTTATTTATCACATGTAATTCAGCAATCCTGACAAAAAGAAAGGATATTATACTTTAATCATTAAATATTATATATATAATTTATTTACGAGCGATAAGAACAATAATTCATGTGGGCATCAAATCCACTCTGGGTTTTATGCTCAGACGAATTGTTTCTTTTATCAGTTAGGAACTTCCCGGTAGCTGGACGGTGTCTGAAAACATGCTCATGGTTCGAGACCAAGAGGTCTAAAATATTGTTGGGGTAATGTACCCACATTAGTAAGATACACTTCTTCTAACCCTTAGGGATTATATTATGAACAAGTGTAAGATTTCTAAACAAATCCTTACGGTAAGAAGGTAAGAGAACTATAACACCTTACAAATTTTACTCAAAAGAAATCATGGATCACACAAGTATCTAGAAGTAACAATCCGAGTACACTGATAAGCTTAATAAATAAATACTAAACACCAGACACTGACAGTACTTATTTAGTTTAATTGATATATTCTTAAAAACTATCTCATTACGAGATGTCAATTAGTAAACATCTTCAAATCATACTTAAACCTATCAGAATTCTCACAAATGTTTTATTTTTACAGAGAAAAAAATAAAAGTACACAAATTTGCTCAAACAAAGTGAGTGGAAATTACCTTATAAAATACACAGCGACCATGTTGCTTTACTTAACATTTCTTGTTACAAAATTCGTTTATAACTACCAGCCTTCGGACAATATTATACTTGCCCTTATATACAAAGCGACCATACAAACCTCTTCATATGCAAAGGCTTATATACCATCAAAATTAATCTACGTCAAGATGTGAAAAAAATAACATGTATATTTGGATATTAAATCTCAAAAACAATTTACGGTCTGCAAAGAAAGATGCTGATCACATTCAAAATCACAAAACGAATAAGCAATTAAACCTACCTTTAGACTCAGCACAAAATATCTCGAAGGACCTGGATTAGTTAAGGAAAAAAAAAACAATATTCAATGGACTTTTATACATGCACATATATCTAGAGACCAACTAGTATGGTACTCTTTATTACCCAATACAACTGGTGTTCTTTATTATGGAGCAGAACCGCCTGTGCGTCTGAAACTATTGAGTTTCCCGCTCTACCTTAAATTCAAAATTTCCATTAAAACTAGTACCACCAGCAATTTAATCCGGGAATCCACAAAAAGTAGATTTTGATTATGTGTTATCTCGAATTGAATCGTTCAATACACCCATCATCTATACTAATATAGTAAAACTTAGGGACTTTGTCTGTTTGGTTGTTTGTTTAAACGCGCTAATCTCTAGAACTACCAGTCGGATTTGGAAAAATCTTTCTGTGTATAATAGCCAGATTCATGAGGAATAGTATAGGCTATGTAACATCACGCTACGACCCTACGGAGTAGAGCAGTGTCCATAAACACAGGTGATACTGCGAGGATCGGCTAGTTACACATGTCGTTCCTTATTTGAAATAGTACACGACCAAATGAACAGACTAAATTTCAAAATACACGACCAAATAAACAGATTAAATTTCAAAATACATGACCAGATGAACAGACTAAATTTCAAAATCATACTTTGGGTTTAGAATGATTAAATGAAGACAAGAGGTAGGGATTGTTTATCACATAAAAAGGTTATTATCACAAGAAAATATAAAGTCATATTTTGTAGTTACTCCTTCTTGTAATAGTAGTTAAAACTAATTTAATCGTCATCACAATTTGATATTCCTTATGCTAAGAGTTTGAATCTAAGACATGGGGCAGAAAGGTGTGGTTATATTTGAGACTGGCTATGTTCAGATGATATTCCTAGTGTTTTAACTATAGCTGACCTGTATCTGTACCTGAATCTAGCGGATCGTACGTAAGTGTACAATCATTTCTAATTTAAAAATGTCGTGTTACGTTGTTTGTCCACAATAAACTCCTAAACTAATAAAATGATTTTAGTCCAACTTGAGAGATAGGATAGCTTTTATCTCAATTTATAGTCACAATATTTTTTATTTCAAATCAGCAAAGGTAGTATAAAAAATATATAAAAAAATGTGTATGTACGAACGGCAATAGCTAGTTCCGAGTTACAGGTATGCGACCGTGCTCCAGATATTGCTACACTCCCCAACCCATCCGTAGCCTTTCCTGCTTACTAGGAATGCTATCCGTCCGGGTTTCCCCAGATTTGTCATAGTTTAGATATCGGTTTAGATAGGGCGTCCGAGGAGCGTCCAGACGGGGTTTTCCAAAAGTGTGAGGGTAAAACCCGGACTCTCTGTGCCAGGGGAAAATTTGTTAGACGAATAGTAATAGGCTGTTTAATTTAAGAAAAGAAAATTAAAATGGAATAGGCGTATTTTAAAAGTGTCCAGGAAAGAATGTAAATTTCTTCCATGTGCGTTTTTTTTTTTGTTTTTGTCCGGCGTTGGCAATTTAAGTAATAGCAGGTCTACTTCTTGCCTACCCTTCCCTTTCGGTATAGTTCCAATTTTCCCATCTTAAATTCCCAAATTGCGTGGTTGACGGCAATACCCTCGCTCCTATTACGTTAGTTAGTATAGTTGGCATAATGTGTCAGGCACATATCCCCTTCGTATGTGCCTGTATATGTGTATGTATAAAAAGAATATTTGAAATATCGTTTCCTAGTGGTTTCCTTAGTATTCCTAGCTCGTTTCTTTACAAGTCAATTTAATTGAATTTACAGACATTTCTGGCCAAATCTAAAAAAAGGTAAAATTTGTTTTCATCGGCTTTAATTCTACTTTTTTTTCTAAATAATGTATAGGTATTAAAAATAGCGAATAATCGTAAAATATGATCACACCTTTCTGGTACAAGTCGTACAAACAATGGCTGTTTTATTTTCTTAAGATTCCTAGTACTGATAGATACATGTGTAGTACAAACGTACTTCTAAGTGTCATGTTTAGATGCGGATTTTTATGAATGATCCTCGTAACATAGAGATGAATAATAGGAATCATTCTTCGCATTTACAATATAAAATTATAATGGTTTAACCATATAGATGTACAGTCAGCATCGAAAGTGGTTTAACACATACTGTATCTCCATATTAACACGACATATTTCCTCAGATTCTAGATAGGGCTCAAAATAAAAGAATAAATGTAGATATAGGGTACCCAATCACATTTAGGGCCGTTTAGAGAATACCATTCTTAAAGGGTGATAATTATTTAACTTGTTTTAAAGTCAGGTTAGTCGGAGTTATGTAAATTTTAATGCGTTATTGGAATTTCGTTGTTGACTGCACTTTAATTTAAAAAAATACACATACTAAATTATTCAATAATGTTTACAGACGTCACAATGCTGAAGAGACTGTGAACATACTGGATCACAGAAATCACAAATTAATAAAGAAAATTATTTCGTAATGTTCATCAAACACTGGGTATTTGATGACATTCAAAAGTATAAATTATAAGTAGACATTGAGATACCGAAAACTGTATCTTCTAAGGTTTATTAAGATAACAAACTATATATCCTTTTTCACACTGTTTAGTATTAATAAAATACTTTTGCATACGATTCTTTCGTCGCGCGAACAGATAATGAAATCGGTTTTTTCAGGACATACATTATATATGAAACCTTTAGAAGGTGGTCACTGTGCTATAGAAACGGCCAGACGTTGATGAAAAGTTGTCAAAGTTGGACAAGAAATCAGTTAACAGCCATAGCACCTCGTCGCAGTACCGACTACGATAGTTGCTAAGCACATAATGTTGCTCTTGTAAAGCCATCTGTCCTACTTATTAACATGTGTGTCACATAAACAGAAGTTAATTTATAAATATGTACTAAAAATATGTTTTTTTGAATCAAGATTAAGATTCGTTGCAGAATTTATATACCTAATGGATTTTTGAGTTCATAGTATAGACGAATTTTAGCTGTCAAAAAGTACTTCAACATAGTCTTCTTGGCAATTGAGGCAATACGACTTAGTAAAAAAGAAGTGTTGAGTTTCATACTTGGGGGGTTTTGTAATGTACGGGCTGTGTCTGCGAAGGCTGGCGGCGGGCGGGGGCGGGCCCGGCGCGCGAGCTCAGCGCATGCGGTAGTGGTTCTTCTCCCGCACCTGACACAGTTCTCCCTTAAAATCGATTTCTATTTCGAAGTCCAAGTCGCGGTTATTCCGCGCGTTCTGACGCATTGAAAACGTGCCGGTGATCTCTTCGAATTTCTTCACCTGTGGAAAAAGTTAAGTTTCAGCTCCATGTAACAGTTTGTATACATCGTGTTAATTACGGTCTCGCGAAAAACTTTAAAAAAATGCGAAGGGTACAGTTACAGTCATTAGTTTGATATGGCGCCACGCAATGTAAACGTTACAAGTGTAGGTATTAGTTTTGTGCGGTACAAGGACAAGATTTTTGATTGCATAAAAGTTTGAAATGTTGTTTGATTACAGTTTTTAGCCGTATGTGGTTATTTATTGATATAGTTTCGGTAAAATATTCTGTACTCTCTCATTGTAATATCACTTTATACTTAGAATTATGATATGAATCCACTATTTTAGAATTAGACGCGCTGTCTCTTACAACCTGTATAACATATACATGAAGGTTACAACCAATTTCTGTTCGAAATTCAATTCAGTTCAAAAGTCACAGCTAAACAGGAGCTCTAAGAGGACTAGATAAGGTTAACAGGCATGTACCATGTATCGCGACTGTTTATAGGCATCGGTAACCGTAGCATAGCTAAGTCGTGTACATATTTATAAATAAAAGACTGGCCTGTTGGTCATGTGATTAGTGATACTGACTACTGAACCTACTAACTTCATCTATGTATTAATTTTATGTATGTATTTGGTAATATATAAGTATTTCTATCAGTAGTCTGGTTACCATAGTACGAGCTCTACCTAGTTCAGGATCAGATGCCGTGAGTGAGATGTTTCAAGTTTTGCCTATTTGGTACTATTTCATAGACCGCAAATTTTTACTTAGTTCTATTAATGGTAAAAGCACAGAATATATATTATAATAGTACATGACATAACTCCCACTCCGCATAATCATTCAAATAAATAGCGACTGATTTAAATAAATAACGTTCCAATACAATAAAGTCGCAATTCAGATCGCACAGCACTAATTACCTACAGTTATATTCACCTAGAAGTTGCCTCTCTTTCTATCGCGTAACTCTTATCAGTTCTGAACGAGTTCGCAACGTAGGCTAGGTACTAATAACTTTTTAATCTAGATATGAAAGGATGATGTGACGCAGCGCGTAAGCGAGCATCGAACTAAGGCCCGGCCGGCGCGCGCCCACTGAATTTTGGCCCGTAGCTTTATACCTACACTGCAGGGTGGACCTGGCTTGGTAAAAGCACAAAACGTGTAAAGTCATAAAAAAAAATTACTGTTGTTAAGTAGTGAGTCCTTCGCCTGTCGATACCTCGATACCTTGAACAGGGTGCAAGTAAAATGTATGAAGGTACTATGTATACTAACAGTCATGTAGTCATCGAAGTAGAAGACGGTCTGCTTCCAGTGCGTGTAGGGCGCCTCGGGCGCGGTGCTGAACCCGAGGCGCTTGTGCGACTTCGTGAACTCCACGTTGAAGAACGTCACCAACGCCTGGATGAAGTCGTTGCGTCGCACCTGCACCAACAAGCATTACTCATAAGTTACAATACACCTTTATCTTAATATGATTCAACATTTCCTTTTTTCCCTCACTTAAGTGGTACTGGTATTCCCTTCTCAGTTATTATTTATCAACTACATTAATAACATTATTTTTGATTCTGAAAAAACTACAGTTTGGTAATTTCCGTATGTTGTATAAATTTTCATTATATGCTGTATAAATTAAACAAAAAAAGTAAAATATCGTTAAAAATCTTACCTGCAGATGGAACTTGGATTCAAAATTAAGGTCTTCTTTTTTAACTGTATATAAGTCTATTTCTTTTAGTAAACAAGAATTGGTCACCACCTGTAAGAAACAAAAAAAAAGTTTCTTAATATTTATAAGACAAAAAAGAAAACAAAAGTCCTGGAAAAGAGACGACTCAGAAGAGTGCGGCATTGTAGGCGACATTCCCAAAACGAAAGGGCATTAAATAAACCAACCGCCGAACTAAAACAGTACCTTAATGTCATCGAAGAGGAAACCCTACAGAACAAATTAGCGAACTTGGATCCCCAAGCCAAAAACGAGTATTCACTCTGGAACACAGTAAAAAGTAGTAGGGTGGCTAAAATTGACAAAGAACGGGCTGCGGCGTTTAGACAATTCCTGCACGAAGTCTTTACTCCGAATGGAGGTGATGTAGAAACAGAGAAAAAAATACAAAACTATCTAGATATTGATCTACAACTATGTCTCCGTCCGTCTCTACTAGTTTTAATGCAATTTTGAGAAAATCCAAATCATGTTATCTAGTTTATGAATTTTGAATTTCTGTTCATTTCACAAACAAGTAGAGCACGTATTCGGATGTTTCTTACGAAATAAAGAAACTACTTCAATTTAAGAATACCTCCATTAAAACATTTTGCAAAACAAATATGCATTTACCTGTTTGGCGTCCACAACATCAACCAGTGGTTCTGATATAGCCACTTTCCTAATGGAAGACATGTCAAAACCGTAAACATCGTCCCACCAGTTGATCTTCTCATCTTTGTACTGACGGTCTTCAATGCCACAGATGAATAATGTACATCTGTAGGGTAAATAAAATATTGTAATGGGTCTTATAAACATAATTTAACAGTTAAAAACTGTGCTGTAATGGGTTTTTCGGTACAAAATTAGTGATTTTAATACACTAGTTTAGTTTGGTTACTTTACAATCACTTACTAGACCCAAACTAACATACTTAGATATTTTTTAAATGACGCGCCAAAGATGGCGAGAGAATAATTCCTTCAAATATCTGATTATAAATCACTTACCTGTCTGGGAACAGCATGCCATCTTCTTTGAGCCACTTGTCTCTCGCGTACAGCACTGTGTCAAGCATGCTCTCATAGAACAAGCAGTAGCCCATCCATTCTGATATGATTATGTCAACTTTCTCCACTGGAAGTTCGACCTCTTCAACCTGCCAAGGAACACAGAATATAATTTCTTTCTGTTTATCAGTATGTAACAGTTTTGGGAATGTTGATCTAGTGATAAGATTAAAATTGACAGGAATGCTAAAGTGATCAGTGGTTAATATCGGCGTAAGAGTCAATCAAGTAAATACGTATGGTTAAACAACAAAATAATTAAGTGTGAGTTGTGACGATGTTTCTTGCATGAATTCATACAACATACTTCGTGAGCCAGATACCCAAAAAACACTTTTGCTTATGACACGAGGTAACGGAGATTGACATTGCTTCTAAAGTAAAAAAATGGGACAGCGATCTAAAAATATTGATTCAATAGTACCTTTACAATTACGTCTACAAAAAATAACAATAAATGCCTACAACAACGGAGGATTTATCGTTGTTGTAGGCATTTATTGTTATTTTTTTGTATATTTATATTTTTTTTCTCATTTAATTAATATATATTCTTCTCTAATTTAATCGAAAAAATTAAATATCTAAATATACGAAGGAATACGCATAAGAGCCACCGCACACTGGTGATTTAACTGACAGTAAAAAACGACTGATCAAATGACTGCCAGATTCTTATTTGACTATACTATCGAACTATCGGCCCTTGCATAACATGTGTGAAATAAGAATGCAAGCACACGCACTGCTTCAAATAAACTATCGCCTTACTGTCGCTCAATTGCACGGTCAGTACGGCGCCATACATGTCTGCGCGTACTTGATAAACTAAACAGTCGGTCGAAAATTCTAGTACGGGGAAGTTCAGGGATTACTGCAACCAATGCACCCTTGAGATTATTAACTAACAAATCGGTGAAGTGTGTGCACCACCACTCACAAGACTGAACTGTCGCCCGATAGTTTGATCACGATCATCAGACGATAGCAACTAAACTATCGTCGATTAAAAATCACTGGTGCGCTCTGGCTCTAAGTGGCAGTCTTGAGTTTAAAAAGTTTTTTTTTTCAATTTATTTATATAAAACAAGAAAAACACAAGAATTATTGAAACATAACACTGTAAACCACTAAGGTTTGTGAAGTGTTACACAGACAGTCAGTATTGCATAGTTACAATAATTTTTACATAATTATATGTCTATCTAGGCAAGATGTTAGCTTATTATAGCACTATGAGAACTAGAAATAATCTCCTAAATGTCCCTCAATTATACTAGGAGGTGATTACTATAGTTGTTTAAGGAAAAGTCTTTTAGTTCTAATTTTATGTTGCTCTCTGTAATTTTATTTACTAAATCCGGCGGTAGGCGGTTCTTTCGCCGTACGTGTTATTTCCGCGCACCGTACACAACTAGTAAATATTAGTTCTAAATAATATTATACTTTGTGTATTAATAAAGGCGTGCTTAATGCATTAGGCATTCTGACAGTAAATATTAGTAAAAGTGTAAAAAAATATATATTAGTAGGTATAAAATGATATCTTACTTTTCCTTTAACAATTTCAATGACATCGCTGAGTCTGTTAGCTTCAATAATTTTGCGTGCATAGTCCACAATGTTTGAACACTCCACTGCGATGACTTTGGTTGCGCCTGCTTTGGCTGCGAACATCGACAGGATGCCCGTACCACAACCTATATCTAAAACTGTCTGTAAAAACAATAAACGAGTTATGTATGGTATTGTCATGCTCCTTGTTTTTTTGATTAAGTACATTTTTTTTTAACAATAATCTAAATATGACTTATACAATAAGCTTGAAAACAATCAGACCATCCACATTAAGTGGTGACCATCTATTCAATCAATATTAGAATCGTTGAGATTGCTTGTTCCTAACACTAGGTTGCGGCAGGCGCCGAGGGGGAGGACATTTGATGTTCCAGTATCTCGAATACAGCTATTACAGTTCTCTTCTCTCGTACGAGCACTAAATATTTTAAACAGTGTCGCGCAAAGAATTGACATTTATATTTGTGCATTGACGGAATTTGAAAGGTGACGCTTCAGTATTTGTCATGATCATGAACAACATTTTTCTTATTATTGTTTAATATAATATTATTGGATACTACATTGTTATATTGGGTTTGACCTGTAAGAACAATGTATGTTAAGTAAATAAATAAATAAAAATAAAAAACAAAAAATTATTAGTATGTGTAAAAATGTATTTTAATGGTAATGGATTGACTTGAGATCAAATGTTTGTGGGTTTTAACCCCAATCTAGTACACTATTGGCATAAACCTACTTCTAAAATAAGCCATTAAATTAATAAAAACATATTAACAAACTTGAATGTAGATCTAGTCTACATAAAAATATACTATAGGTAGATCAATCCTACTAATATTATAAATCTTAAAGTTTGTGAGGATGTATGGATGTTTGTTCCTCTTTCACACAAAAAGTACTGAACCGGAAACTTGGTATGTGGATATCTGGACACCTGGATTAACACATAGGCTTCTTTTTATCCCGATATTTACGGACTTACGCGGGTGAAACCGCGGGGCGCTGATAGTAAATTATAGTTTAAAAAAATCTGTCAGTCATAGGACTGCACGTCATGTGAAAACACATACGCACATAAATATATTTATAATAAGGAGCTGACAAAACTCAATGTTTAGATTAGCACCCTCTAGTGGATCTATATATGTATTATTAGCGTGCCAGTAACGAGTTCAGTGTTTTTTCCCTATAGCAAAAGTGCACAAACGTGCCTAAGTTTTCACTTCAAAACCTTAAAAAAACATTCTTTTGGTTTGCCCAAAACTCAAAAGTAGAAATTAAATAATTTTTGATTGAAAAAAAGTGTAGAGTGCTTTTTAGTATATTTTATAAATACTCTACTTTTATAAATGGATGGGTCGTAGGTTGTCAAGATAGCATAATGACTTAGGTCCTATGTTGTCTACATAGCAGAATGCCTAATTAGCTTAAAGACTGCATCGCAAAATGACTAGATATAATTTTGCCTAGGTCTTTGATTGCCCTAATATCAAAATAACTTGATCGCATATTGACTAGTTTATGTTATGTACACTCAAATGAAACTACATTAAGTTGTTTATTAAAAAGATTTTAACTCAAACTCTCACTTCTATTAAAAAATTGTTTATACATGTTATGTCCAAAAACTATAAAAAACTATATTGAGTACACTTACTATTTATTCTTATGATGATAACTTCCAGCATGCGTTTAATCTTACAAATATTTTGTATAAATTTCAATGCGTTTATGTCATTATTATGCAAAAGTTTACTTATATATATACTATTTACTTCTTGGCTCAATTTCCGGTCAAAAATTAGATCTTTTTTTTCTCTTCTGTCATCTAAAGAATTTACCATGAACCAGCATGTCTCGTTAACGTGCTTTTATTTTAAGTTTATAAATAAACTTTATTAAAGTCGGCCTTTGTTGGAATCGGATACCAATGCGTCGGTGCCAGGCCTCCAGAGCATTGGCGGTCCTATACCTTTCGTTGCAGCAGGAAATCAATGATGGGTTTTTAACCAGTCGCAAAAAGTACACTTTGAACTTTAATTTCTTCGCATTTTCGACTGTTAATAATAATTTCTTCCCACGCTTCACGGATTTGAGAGGAGGGTAAAAGTGGCAAGTTTTTCATATATGTTGTTTTTATATATCGTCATTTGTCTACCTTTCGGTACCGCAGTCAATCCTGTCTTTTCTGCATTCTTTTCTATTGCCTTGGTGAAATGAAAAAAACAACCCGATATTTTTACTCCTGGGAAAACATTTCTACAAGCGGAAATCTGTGCTAATTCATAGTCACATTTGTAGCATTTAACGTCGATTTGTAGTACATCACGTATAACTGTGAACAATGCGGTATAAGTCCTTTCAGTCTTGTTTGGCATCAACGCGTAAATTATGGGCCTGACGTTAGTAGTGTCATTACAACTGTTTATATCAACAAATATAGTAAACAGTTGATAAAATGGCCAGGGCACTGTTTTAAATGTGCCATCCCCTAAAACCAGTTTGCCGTTGTTAACACAAGACCTTAATACTGTTGTACAGATAGGGCTACTAAACATAATAATTTTATTTTCAGCATCTAATTCATACTCTAAGCGACCAGGAAATCTTTTTTTATCATTGCAGGAATGACAACATCGATCCATTTACTGTATTCGGTTTTGGTCACATCTAAATATTTCTTCCTGGTCCTATGTAAAGTATCTCTAACGGTTTCCAACGGCTGCATTTGTGTACATGTAGAGGGGTTTTGTCTTACAAAATTCATTACAGTCTTCTCGTAATTTTTCTTGACCGCCGGAAGAATGCAAAGATTCTCTATTTCTTACAATAATTGCAGTCTTATCAACATTGAGAGTAATCGACGCACTACACTCACTTCTTTTCGAACAACGCCTAAAAGAATTAAGTATCGCATATTTTCTAACAAAGTTATAGCAATACCCATCACACCAAACAATTGCATTATTTTTTAGAAAAATTAGGTTGATATTAGACATTATTATTATGAGAGTTTTAGAAAATTTGCAACCAAACAGGAAAATAATCAATAAAAAGTCTATGTTTCTGCTGTAAATCATATTAATTTGTTTCAAGTAGTCATTATCATTCCTCATTCCAATAAGTATCTATGTACTTTTTCTAAGATATAAAAACTCCTTAGAGTTTTACTAAAATGTATATCTACTTTGCAAACTAGAAACTGCAGTTGCAAAAAGCAAGTCAAAATATGCCTACTGCACGCGAATGTACAGGTGATGAATGAAGTGGTCAATATACCTTAGTAGTCATTTTGCAATCAAGTTATTTTGATATTAGGACAATCAAAGACCTAGGCAAAATGATATCTAGTCATTTTGCGATGCAGTCTTTCAGCTAATTAGGCATTCTGCTATGTAGACAACATAGGACGTAAGTCATTACGCTATCTTGACCACCTAAGACCCACCCCCTAGTTTTTGTAAACCATAAATAGTTTTTTTTTAGCCCTATTGTCATTGATCCTTGATACATGTGCAAATTTTCAAGTAAATTGAAGGTCTTGAAGTTAGCGCAAACTATGTTGAAAGATTCCGTTACATGGGTAGATACACTTCAAGCTAATATAAAGTGTAAAAAAATATTCACAAAAAAACAAATCTTAAGTTTAAAAAATAAATTTTTACAATTAAGTTGGCAAACAAGCACATGACGCACTTGGTGGTAAACAGTTTCCTCCGCCTAAAACACTAACAATGTTACTTGCATGTTCTCAAACTTATGCTCTAGTGGGAGCCCTAGCCACCCTGCTGGCCGTATAGTATTAAAAACTTAATGCTTTATATTATCTAGTAAAACAAACTTGTTACATCCATAGGAAACTAATTATTGCCACAAAAAAGTAGTGTAAAGAGGCATGGGTTTTATACAGAGTGTATTCCCTATTATAAAAGCTGTCTAAGGTGCAGGTGTGGTAGAAAGACACAACATAAGATATTACATCTTTAGCTGTATAAAAAAGCAATGTGTTAAGGAGACTTCTAAAGATGTGTTTGGTTTTTTTGGTTATTGGGTTTAATTTTTATCTTTTTGTTTTTTTTTTTTATAATATCAGATGGCCGTGTGTGAGATGTGTGGAGTCCACACATCTCACACACGGCCATCTGATCCCAAACTAGGCAGAGCCTGTACTATGGTAACCAGACTCCTGATAAACATACTTATATATTTCTAAATACATACTTATTATAGATAAATTACACCCAGACACAGAACAAATTATCGTGCTCATCACACAATTATTTGTCCTGGGTGAGAAACGAATAAACAACCTCTGGCTTAGCAGTCAGGGTCACTAACCACTAGACCAACAGGCCAGTCAATTATTTGGTTTACTACCATATAAGTAATAGACAATGATCTATGAGTATACAGTAAAGGGTTTCCCATCTGTATTTACTTTAATTAATATTATAAATGTGAAAGTAACTGTCTGTTTGTTACACTTTTAGGTAACAGCTAAACCAATTTTGATGACTATTGGTATAGAGATAAAATTGACCTTGGAGAAGGACATTGACTACTTTTTGTTGTGAAAATAAAACTTGAAAGGTGTGAAATAATGGATGAAATTTATATCTTGCTATATAATTACTCAAGTCTAAACTTGAATAAATTTTCCATTAAGATTTTAAGCATTTCTTGTAAAAGGCATCTTATAATTATGAATGTGATGAATCCTCAAGCAGACACTCTAAAGAAAAGATAATTGTAATAAATTATAGTGACTATGTTCTTAGCATTTTCATCTTTACAACTTACATTTTCATCTTACCAATAGTATAGATATAAAGAATTTTATATCCTTAAAGAACATAGTCACTATAATTTATCACAATTATCTTTTCTTTAGAGTGTCTGCTTGAGGATTCATCACATAGTAATAGACAATGATCTATGAGTATACAGTAAAGGGTTTCCCATCTGTATTTACTTTAATTAATATTATAAATGTGAAAGTAACTGTCTGTTTGTTACACTTTTAGGTAACAGCTAAACCAATTTTGATGACTATTGGTATAGAGATAAAATTGACCTTGGAGAAGGACATTGACTACTTTTTGTTGTGAAAATAAAACTTGAAAGGTGTGAAATAATGGATGAAATTTATATCTTGCTATATAATTACTCAAGTCTAAACTTGAATAAATTTTCCATTAAGATTTTAAGCATTTCTTGTAAAAGGCATCTTATAATTATGAATGTGATGAATCCTCAAGCAGACACTCTAAAGAAAAGATAATTGTAATAAATTATAGTGACTATGTTCTTAGCATTTTCATCTTTACAACTTACATTTTCATCTTACCAATAGTATAGATATAAAGAATTTTATATCCTTAAAGAACATAGTCACTATAATTTATCACAATTATCTTTTCTTTAGAGTGTCTGCTTGAGGATTCATCACATTCATAATTATAAGATGCCTTTTACAAGAAATGCTTAAAATCTTGATGGAAAATTTATTGTTAATTATTTAAATATGACAGTTTTACCTTTTTTGCTCTGGCCTGTCAGAAATTATTCTACCAATGGTAAATGTGTGACATGGTTATGAAAGGTTGAGAAGTTACATTTTCAAATCTATCAAACCATTTCATTCCTCTAGAGTACTTAGGACATAAATATGGTACAGATGATACTTTTATTACTATGCTGATTTTAGTCTGAGTGTCACATTTCATTTTGCAATGTGCTATACATATGTAACAGCAGATGTATGGAATTACTTCTAAGAAATCAGTTACTACATAAATAATAGTAGTGTCTGCTAAATCATGGAACATGATTTTTGTAGGTTATAATAGACATGGCTTACAATACAAATTCTCAAAAAAAAGTTACATGTAATAGCATTATATGATGGAATATATCTCAGAATATTAATACCGGACGAAATTTTATTGATCGCTTGAACCCTTTTAAACAATGAGACATTTATTAACTTACTTTTCCCTTGAACAAGTGCTTGTTGTGGTACATGGCGTTCCTGTATGTGAGTGTTCGAACTTCATCTTTTAGCATCTCCTCGTGAATACCGAAATGCGCGTAAGAATCGAAATAATAATCCCTAGAAGTCATTTCCTCAGCAGCAACATTCTTATCGGGGCCTAAGCAACAAAAGAAAATAAAAATTCCATAAAAAACCGAAGCACGTTTTCGCGAACCCAAGCGGCCATGTAAAACAAAACATTTCTCACCATTTTCAGCTACCGGCGTGGCCGCCGCCGACGTACCCTCTTGTGCAACATCCATGCTCTCCATTTTAATGATTTTACAAGTAATTAGTCAATTCTAATCAAACTATTTATATTATAACCTGAAACTTCGCAACGCCGAATCGATCTGTCAATAATTCACTAGCGAAACTACTACACTTTGGATTATTCGTTATATTTAGTAAAAGCTAATAACTTACAACTAAATAATGAGATTAGATGAATAGTTATCACAAAATATAACAATACTTTTGCTAAAAATGCTCGAGTTCGCTCAATTCGATACAACAAGCTTTTTTCACAAAAATTGAATGAAAGACAGCATATAGTTGCCAGAGTAAAATTGTAAAATGGTTTTCTTAATAACAATAAAAAAGAAGCCTATTCATTTCGCGGAAGTAGTTTTAGAAGAATAAAATTGTGACAATAAATAAATAAACCTTTTATTGACGCCCCCTACCTCACAATATAGTTTCCTAATAAAAAATGCTTTCAAAATTATCAAAAACATTGTTTTTGATAATTTTGTTGAACACGACCTGTTAAGTTGAAACCGACTAAAACCCATTTAAATTTATGGTAACACTGGCCGTTTCCCGCACTTATGGTCAATGCTCCGGTCATAATGTGCTCCGTATACGATCATGCGGCATGACATGCGTTACTTGCTGTCATGCGTGCATGATCGTTTACGCAAGACATTGATATATAATTGATTGATGCGCATGACATGCAAACTACGTGCATGATATGCAAACTACGTGCTGGCAGTTGATTGACAAGTCCTTCTATTTTTCATCCTGCAAGCTATGATTGACATGCAGCATGATCGTCTCTAATGCCGCGTTCCAATAAACAAGAAACGATTGGTTTTGCTTATTGGTTGAATTTTCAAAGAAAATTTTACCTTCCGTAAGCAAAACGAATCGTTTTTTGTTTATTGGAACGCGGCATAAATCGGCATGTCATGCAATAGCAGGGTTGCCAGATTGTGTAATTGGAAACAAAATTCGTATAATTAATAATCGTAATCATTAGAATATATATAGAATATTTGCGTATAAAATTGATGCTACAAATTAATAAGGAGTTGGTAACTATCGTGTATAATATATTAGTCGAACTACTTGTTTTATTATTTGTTTGTTTAAACGCGCTGATCCCTGTAAGAATTTAAAAATTATTTCCTTATTGGGTAGAGTATTCCTTGTCATTATTCAGTCGATATAGATGGTACAGTGAAGAGTGCAATCTATTATAGAATTATTGATGCGATATTGATTATGATTTATTCGTAGCTAAAAACGTTGTATCTTATGTTTTAGTGCTTAGTATTAGTTTTACTAATTGTTAGTACTCAATGTAAACATTACGTAAAATTAATGCTGTGGGCGTCTATAATGTAAAGCACAGTATTGCATTTTATTATGTATATAGTTGATGCTCCTTAATAAATAAATAAATAGAAACAGGATACATAAGATGTTTCCAATTATACAATCTGGCAAGCCTGCTATTGCATGACATGCCGATATAAAGACGATCATGCATGCATGTCAATCATATCTTGCAAAATAAATGTAAGGAATAAATAGAATTATTAGAAGAAAGAACATGAAATGACATCATAGCATCAGCATAGCATCTGACCTGATATTGCCTAGTGCAAGTTTTTATGTACTTACTTATTCACACGAGTTAACATTAAACAAATTGTGATCTTACTAATATTATAAAGGTGAAAGTTTGTTATTCTTTCACGCAAAAACGCCTAAACGGATCTAGATAAAATTGCGCACAGATATAGATTATAGTCGGGAATAGCACATAGACTACTTTTTATCCCGGAAAAATGTACTGTTCCCTTGGGATATATTTCAACAAAATTTCCACGCGAAGGAAGTCCCAGGCAACACCTAGTATCTACACAATAAAATGGATACCGAGTTTTTTTTTTAACCTAATGCAAAACCAGTCAAAACCTAGATTACAGTAACGCAAATTAATAACCTCGTAGGTACTATACTTGGAAACCAAAAAAATCTAAAACTGTTAAAATGTTGTAGTATATTGTATTTTATGTTGTATGTGTGTAAATACTTATAGGAGGTAGAAACAGGTTAAAATTTCAAGGTTCGTTGCTCTGAGATTAAGTAACAATAGTATTACTCTATTACCCAATTTCAGATTATTTACTCATAAAATCATTATAGCAACACATCCACATATACGCGTTTGTCGTATTGTAGATAATATTGAAACTTTTAAATAACTTGCCGTATCGTTAGAGCACAAGTTTTGCGAACATGAACTTGACCGTGCGGAATTGCGGAAGCCGCGTGAAAGCCCCCTTCTACTTTGGAAGTGGGCCGGCCACACGTATAATCATTCGTTGCCTTTAATTTATTTATTTTTGGACAAATTAGTTTTGGGTGCCAATTCAACTTATAGAGTGGGTGCCTATCGTACCAGTAGCATAGGACGGAGAACGTATGAAGATGTACTGTTATGAGTATAAAAACCTATACTCATATTAATAAAGCTAAAGATTGTTTTGTTTGATTGTTTGTCTGTTTAAACGAGCTCATCTCTTTTTTTTCTTTTTTTTTATAAAAAAAAAGAATACTAGCAACGTGTTTCACACATTACTGGTATTCTTGTTAACCCCTCCAGCTCAGCTAAAATGCTTGTGTTAGGAGTGGGTTCACGTCCTGAGTGTGGCCGTGTATAGACGGGACGGGTTTTCCCCTTTACCCGCTGTAGTGGCCCCCCGCGAGGAGGTGGCGTCCGCCTGGACATTGCCTAATTGAGAGGTTTTGAGTATTTTACAAAGAGGTGGTGCCCGCGCTTTTGCGGGCAGGCGCTAGGGGGGGTCCGGATGTCTTAATGAAAGCTGCTCCCGGATCCCTCCTACTTAAGGCGCAGTACGGCACACCGTGTGGTTTTAGTCGGTTCGATTCCGACACACCGCCCCACCGAAAACCCCGGTGGGGTGATGGCCCGAGGGGGTTTCCACACGCACAAAAAAAAAAAGGAGTGGGTTCACGTCGGTAGTGCACTGGGTGGGGTTCGAACCCGCAACCAATCGATCGCAAGTCTGACGCCTTAGCCATGGCGCTACTGCCGCTTCGACTTCTCTGGCACTATCAGCACAGAATACATAATAGTACCAGTATCAGTAAGATTTCAATAATTATTTTGTATTGTATAGAATATTGATTGGGGAAGGTGATATGCTATGTAATATCACGCTAGGAACCTTAGAAACGGACCAGACCATAAACACAGGTGAAATTGCTGGGAACTGCTAAATAATCGGTTGCTTAATTAAATTTAAAAAAAAAACAATGAATGCGCACTAGTGTGTTACTGAATAAAAAAAATCTCATTAAATATCATTTTGTGTCACTTTTCGTATAGTGACTGTGACTATAGACAATGATGTTTGTTTTTTGGGGTAAACACTTCTCTCATTATGACTGTATTTTCCACTAAATAACATTTAAACCCCCAAAGGGTCATCACTCCACCGGGGCCACCAGTGAAGTGGTATGACGGAATCGAACCGACTAAAACCTACGAAACCCAAATGGGTCTATTGCAAGGCACTCGGGTATACCCTAAGAAGGAAGGCCCCGAGAACCCCGGCAGATCTTGGCCGCCTCTTAAACAAAAGCATTTGGACTACATTTGAAGTGCAATAAATTGATTTAATTTGAAGGCAGCCACGCTCTTGCGTGCGAAGGGCAATGCTCCCCTTCCAGTTTAGAGAGGCGCGCGCGAAACGCGGTGCACCACCGTTTCAGGCCTGCTTCTGCTGGAGTAACGGACAGCCTCACCATTTACCCCCGGGCCAGCGCTCATGCAGGCCGGCGATCATTCTGCGCTCTCCAGCGGCTGGTGCCTCTGCTTCGGGACGTTTTATAATATGTAGTGATTATGCACAAAGTTCCTTGAAAGCGATTGTGCACTATTCATTTTAAAATCAATTACAAATAGTTTAATACTTTTCGTAAAACATGCATATATTCTACCTGTTTTTACAAGCGATGATCAATAGATACTGTCGTATTATGTTTCTTGGGCCTTGGTACAGGTGCTTAACCGTTCGTTCTCCCCAATATAGCGATTATTGCTGTTAGTTCCTCTGTACGTTATACTTTTTTGGTTACACCGATGATCGTGATCACGGGTGGACTTTACACATCTAATATGTATAGTCGAGAAAGTTTTAAAGCAATTATAGTAAACTAGCTGACCCGCGCAACTTCTAGCCTACAAAAACTAGCCGTTTTTGCAACATTTTTCATTGATGCTCAGCTAATTGTAGTTATATAGCCTTTAAATGGGCTATCCAACGCTAAAAGAATTTTTTAATTTGAACCAGTAGTCCCTGATATTAGCGTGTTCAACCAAACAAACTCTTTAGGTTTATAATATTAGTAGAGATATTATTTCTTTGATACATTTTATGAATGCCTGCTCTATTCTACAAAGCATAAAAGGTCGGATATTAACAAAAACCGCACATTTGATTATTATTACACAACAAGTTTACCAGTTCGCCTTAGCACAAGAATCTATTGAGGTCTGCTCATTAAATTGCAAGTACTCATTTAAATAAATAAATAAAATCAAATTATTATTCCACACTTCACTATGCTTGCCAGTTGCATCGTCAAACGATCATGTACCTTCACCTAGATGTAAGCATAGTATATAAATATGTATTCTCTACATCTGGTCTGTTTGTTATACAATGTATTAAGGTCCTATATTCTTAACGTGAATAATTACCAGTAATAGCTGTTAATTTTAAAATGAGGAATGATCTTATATTTTAAACCTCTATTTAAATTTATACCGGTAATTCGAATAGTAACTCCTCTTTTTGCAGTCTATTAGGACTAAAAAATTCTCATTCAATTTTGAATGTTTAATGAAAATTCTTTCTTCAAACATTCTTTGTTAAAACCCCAAAAGTGGTTCCACACATTAAAATTTCAAAAATACTAAGTGTGAAAACTAGCTCATAAACTTGCCTTGGTTTTACTTTTAAAAACTGTTAGAATTTACTTGCTCGTTTTTAATAACGACGTGGAATGTCTGCATATATTATTTTAATTTGCAAGATCGCTATAGGCGTAGAGATTTGATTGATCTTACAAATAAACTGTAAAAAGTCTTACAGGCTAAGCTAAAACTAAACACTACACACAACTAAGTATATTCACTCAAAGGTTTCAAGGCAGTAATTGAGGTCAAAACTTACCACGCCTACAGCCCATAGGAAAAGATGACGACACAATCTTTAATCAAATAAGTGATAGTTTTTAACACAGAGCGGTGAGGTAATGGATAATAAAACAAGTAATTAATTAAAGTCAATTAAAGTACTCCATTTAATAAAAACCCAACGATACCACTTAGGTCTAACTCCCAAAGTAATTATTTAATAAATTAAAAACAAAACATACGGTGACCGCGCCATTTCAAATTGAATTGTCATATCGTAAAGATTTAAAGAGAACTTATGCTTACACAACGAGGTTCTTATCTTAATAAAACTTTTTTTTCGTGTTATCAAAGCATTCCTTTATAGAGTTTCCTGTCAATGGTATTATTTCGTTCGTCAGTATTTGTACAGAAGTGACCGAGTACTGACGCCGATCGTCTGTTGTGTATGTAAACAGTGCGTGTTGAATCGTCTCGTGAATCGCGAGTTCGTGACGGGTGTACTGGCGATTTAAAATACCACCACATAAGGTTTGTTTTAAATTATATTTTGTACACCCAATGTAAAACTGTAAACAATTCTTAATTAGGTATTGTTTTATATTTCTTATAGAGATGCTATTCATTTGTGTAGAAATAGAAAACTACGTTTAACTATAACAATTCATGGTTTTAAATTGAAAGGTTTTCTGTGCTGTGTGAGTATTTGAGTTCGATTTTCGTTTTTTTTTAATATTAGTTCAGAAAAATGGCTACGTCTCTGTTCGGAACCAGAATTATTTATTTCTACCTGCAATGCTTAGTTCTTTAAACACGTGTGACCAAAAGAAAATGATTGAAAGAACAAAAACAGCGAAAAATTTGATGCCTTGGGTTGTTTTTTTAAATAAATATTATTGTTAGTCTTTGAAGCGGGAGGCGCTTCAAAGACTAACAATAATATTTATTTTTTTAAATTTTGCTAAAAATAAAAAAATCTACATTTTTAATCACCTCATTGGTTCCAATTGCCACTCACTATTTTTACAAAGATATTTTATTTAAACAATTACTTATTTTAAAGTAGGTATCACATAACAAAATATTAAATCCTGCGTTGTTGTTTATTAAGCATTTTATAGTTATTAAACACTTATTTTTGTGAAATCCCTACTTATAAATTCGTCAAACAGAGAAAGATAGGAAATTAGATTGTCATGAAGTCAAAGAGATGCACCTTACGAGTACTTGTTGAAGGATCAACTCGGTTTTCCAAATAATATCACAGGATTGTAATGTTATAATCGGATTTAATACTCAACACTTTACAAAACGTTCTGCACTGTTCGACATGTGGCTGTCAACTGTCGTTCGTTTATGTTGGAGTGACATCTTACATCAAAATCAAATGTCGCTACAACATTTACATTTATTTTAAAATTACCTTCAGAATAATAATAATCATAAGTAGGAATTATTTAACGTTATAATATGACATAATTATGGTAATTGCCTTTTGATTAAAATAATAACAATATTCAAATACATATCGACACCAAACAGTAAACAATATAATATGGATTCTTACAGCTCGGCCATCCTAATTATGGTGTGTCCTCACACCTTTTTAGTTATAAATCATGTTTAAAGATGATATACATATATATTATTATTTCAGTAATCTGCTGACCACAATCATAAACTTTATCCATTAAATAATCATCTGAAAATATAGTATTACAATCCACATCACCCGTGATCTGTAGTGCGTGAACGTCAACTACTCACGATTTATTAATTTCAATTCAGTTAGCGTATATAACAATTATCTTAAAACTATAGGCTACGAAGTGTTATCATACTGTAAGTGACACTGACGTTCACAACCCACACCGACATAGTCTGTCGTGATCTGCATCATCTGTGCAATCGGCACTGATGCTCATGACCTATGTAAGTATAGTCTGTTGTGATCTTCGCCATCTGTGTCCGTCATACTGTAAGTGACACTGACGTTCACAACCCACACCGACATAGTCTGTCGTGATCTGCATCATCTGTGCAATCGGCACTGATGCTCACGACCTATGCCAGTATAGTCTGTTGTGGTCTTCGCCATCTGTGTCCTAGACACTCACGCTCGCAACCCATGCCGACGTAGTCTGTCGCAATCTGCGTCATCTGTGCAAACAACACTGACGCTCACGACCCACGCCGACATAGTCTGTCACGATCTGCGTCACCTATGCGATAATCGCTGACACTCGCAACCCATACCGATATAGTCTGTTACAATCTGCGCCATCTATGCATACTGCACTGACGCTTGTAACCCATATCAGTACGGTCAGTCACAATCTGTGTCATCTGTATTACAACAACAACTACGTGTTCGTACTTATACTGATCTAGACACTTACATTGTTATCATTAAACACACAATAGTTATAACTACTTCTATTTCACTCTAGTTACCAATCATAATTTAGTTATCATTCTCGTCATTACTGTCATTAACGTCGCTATCGTTTTCGCTTCCGAATCCTTTAAAATTTAGCCAGGGGTGTATTTTATCAATTGAAACTATATTTTCGTACTTCTTGCCACCTTTTCTTGTGATTGGAGTATCTTCCACTAAGAATCTATCGTTGGGTAGTATTTTAACAATTCTATACGGACCATGGAATTTAGCAACAAGTTTCTTAGATTTCCCGACTCTATCCTTGTCAAATGTCGTTCTTTCTAGTCTGATTAGATCACCCTCATTATACACCGTTGCTGGTTTTCCATGCCTATTGTAACGATTTCTAGCCGTTTCCTGCTCCGTTTCAATTTTATCCTTTGATTCATTTCTCATATTTAACAGGTCATCACCGCTTACTCGATTTACTGTAGTATTAATTACATCACTCAATATATTTTCCGATATACTCTTAACGTTGTAACCAAATAATAATTCAGAAGGACTTTTACCGGTAGTTTTATTGACTGATGTATTTAACCCTAACTGAACCTCACTCACATATTCGTCCCAGGTATTATCGTTTTTATCATGGCATTTAGTACTAAGAGCATCTGCAATAGTCCTGTTATACCTTTCGACCTGTCCGTTTGCTCGAGGGGTCGCTACAGCATTTAGGATATGTTTAATACCAGTACTTTGGACAAAGCTTTTAAATTTAGAACTCGTGAAACATGTACCCCTGTCTGTTATCAACCTAGTAGGTGCTCCAAAATAACTAAAATAATCTTGGAAAACACGAACAGCAGTCACAGTTTTGGTATCCCGAACTGGCTTTATACTAATAAATTTTGTAAAAGCATCTATAATTACTAGGAGATACATGTTGCCTCTTCGCGAGCGAACGAATGGGCCCAGATGATCCGCGTGCAATGTGTGAAATGGAATATCTGGTTTTGGAATAGGGTGTAGCATTCCTTCCTTGGACCCACCAGGGATTTTATGATATGCGCATTCTAAACATGCTTTCACATATTTCTTCGTAAACCTACTCATTTTTGGAAACCAAAATGAATCCTTAAGTCTTTTTAATGTTTTATTATAACTAAAATGTCCCACATCATCGTGGTTCATTCTTAATAATTGCCACCTGACGGATTTTGGCACTACCCAGCGTAATCCTCCGTCAACTATTCTATACACACGATCACCTTTTATTTGATAATTTTTATGTACATCCACTACGAACGTAGTATCCTTGCTCTCTAAGATCTCTTTTATTCTTTTAATCTCATCATCATCACTTTGGACCGTGGCAATCCAATCCTGTGCGTCTACTATAAGTACATCAATCACGTGTGTCACGTCAGAGGTAGTGGGCTCATCAACAGGAGCGCGACTGAGAGCGTCGACATGTGACATTCTTGTACCTGCTCTGTATTCTATTTCGCAGTCATACTCCTGGAGCTGCACCCACCACCGATCTATCCTCGGAACTAAATCTATTTTCGTCATAGTGGTCCGTAGCGCATTACAGTCTGTCACTATTTTAAACTTAAGTCCTAGTAAATAAACTCTAAACCTGTTTAACGACGCTATTACTGCAAGAGTCTCCAAGTCAAAAGAATGAAGTTTTTGTTCGTCAGCTGTTGTTTTACGACTGTAATATGCTATCGGTCTCAATAATCCGTCTTGCCCACGCTGCATGAGAATACCTGCAACACCGTACTTTGACGCATCTGTATGTAACTCGGTATCTAATTTGGCATCATAAAGCGCGAGCAAAGGCCTCTCTACTAACTTACGTTTCAACGTTTCGAATGCTAATGTATGTTCATCCGTCCACTTCCATGTAAACTGTTTCTTTAATAAATCAGTTAATGGACGCGCTATCAGAGAGAAGTTCTTAACGAAACGTCTAAAGAAACTCGACAAACCTATAAAACGCCTGACATCATGAACGTTACTAGGAGTCGGGAAGTTAGATACGGCCGATATCTTACGGGATCCCGGTCGTATCCCTGATCCACTGACCTCGAAGCCTAAAAAATCAATCTGTGTATAAAAAAAGAAGCATTTTTCTAGTTTAAGGGTAAGGTTTGCATCTCGAAAAACATTTAGTACTTCATCTAGTCTCCTTAAGCCCTCATCAAATGTACGCGCTGGTATTAGTACATCATCCATATAAACTATGGTATAATCTATCTTGGACAGTACTTTATTCATAGTCCTCTGAAATAATGACGGCGCGTTAGCCAATCCGAATGGGACCCTCTTGAAATGGTATTGGCCATCAAGAGTTACGAATGCCGTTTTGTCTTGGGAGTGTTCATCAACAGCCAATTGATAATAACCTGAGGCTAAGTCAAGACTAATAAATAAAGAGTGTCCAGCTAAGCGATCTAATTGATCGTCAATCAATGGTAGAGGAAAATGCTCCTTTTTCGTTTTCTTGTTCAATGCTCGATAATCAATACAAAGGCGTTTGTCTCCGGTTTTCTTCTTAACCAGAAGCACCGGACTCCCATATGGAGAATTGGATTCACATATAATATCCGCATCAAACATTTCCTGTACCATTGATTTAACGAGTTCTCTTTCCGGATAAGATAACCTGTAAGGTCTGTAAACCACAGGTTTTCTATCGATCAATTCAATTTTCATCTTTTCTACGTTAGTGTAACCCAAGTCCATCATATTACGAGAAAAACACTCCCTATACTTCTGCAAGGTACATTTCAATCTTAATATTTCACTATTGGATAATTTTGTATCATGATTTAGGGATTTATTTACACTCGAATCGTTGAAATCTAGAATATTTACACTTAGAGATGCATCTGTACATGATGTTCGCGTCATTAATACACCACGTTCTAAACGTATAACGTTATTCGAAATATTTTGTACTAATAACGCGCCGGTCCCATTTATAATATCATATTCGCCGGGCATCAGGTAGTACTCACTCCCAGACCACTCTCGAAGAGAGCCATTAACATGTACACTGCCGTTATAATCAATGTCACTATTTACTTTTATCACACATGTGTCGCGTGGTGGAATCGAAACATCATTGAGCAGTGTAAGTCTTAATTTTATTGGTAATGTTCTTCCAAAAATCAGAGTATCAGTAGTTTTCGTTATAGTTATTCCCGGTAGTTCAGTAAAACTATGTCCAACCAAAACATCGTATTTGATCACGTAATCATCGACAATATAACTGGTAAATGATCGCGATATACCTTGAATTTCAATCTTAATTACCGCTTTTCCTAGTGGTAAAACGATATTATTACCAATTCCGCGCATAGTTGGTAGTTGTTCTGATGACCAACAAATACCTAATTTCTCAGCTGTGCTACGACGTAGTAATGTGCATTGGCTACCCAGGTCAACATATCCGTGCAATAATTCGCCATTAATCCTCAAGGCGATGTAATATTTGTCGCTATTTACATTAAATTGTGCATTTAAAGCCATAACTGACTTTTCGTTACCTTTATCGGACCTTGATGCGTCATTAATAGATAATTTAGTGCAATTAATAGCTGTGTGTCCCAATCTATTACAACTGTTACATTTTAAGATCTTTTTCGTACAGTTAAAACTATAATGGCCCCTTTCATTGCAATTGAAACAAGCGATAGACTTTGCGTTATCATTGATTCTTATAGGCTTCGTATTCGATATTTGCTTATATGAGTTACCGTTGTTAGGAACCGTCCTTTTATCGTAACTAGATTTAGTCCTATTATCATGCTCCCGCGTATATTGTTTAATCGATTGAAAGTATTTCAATACCTGCTCAGGTTCCTCACATTTCGTTGCTTTGGCACCTAACCTCAAACTACGATCCTCTATCCCATGTAATAAGCAATCAACCGCATGTTTCCCCTTAATGTCACATCGGTTTAACAGGTTAATCTTTTCGTAGAAATATAATTCCAAGGACTCGTTGTATTTTACTTTTTTAGACAACATTTCTGATAAAAGTTCTGCGTAATCATCAGTAAATGGAAAAGACTCAGTTAATTTAATTTTCCACTCGGCCCACGAAAACGACATTGACGGCAGAGCTTGATACCACGTCTTGGCCACTCCGTTGAGCTTAGGTAATGCGTAATGTATTATCTGGTCCTCGCCCCATTTATACAATCGAGCGCATTCCTCTACTTTGCTTAGCCATGTGTCAATAGTCTGGCCTTTAGACATGGGGTCAAACTCCGGAATGACATTGCCTAACATAGGAAACTTATTGCCTTCGGGGCGACTACTAGATATCGATTTAATTAACTCTGTCAGTAACAACTGAGTACCACTATCATTAAAATTGGAACGACTCACGTATCTGCCCTCGGATGACGTAGTCCGACTGCGACGATGACGACCACGATGCTTTCGTCTCGAACTATGCTGACGGTGTGGACTCGAACTACTGTGACGCATCGATGTCGATCGGCGTCCAAGTGTTGATCTCGAATGATCTCGATGCGATGAACTCGAATAACGCCTACGCTTCGAACTGGAACGGCGCCTTACACCTTCTCTACTCTGCCTACTCTCGCTTCTTCCATCAATGGAATCTTCAGGTGTATGCGATTTTGTTCTCTGACGTTTCCGCCGTGATTGCTTTCGATTATTATCGCTATCTATGTTTCGATTATTCGATTTCTCACGAGTCTTCCTATGACATCGTCTTTTGCGTGAAGATTTTTCGTATTTGCGTTGCGAATGGTCACTATCACTGCCCATCGTATACTTCACAAACAACGGTAAAAATAATCCGAGAAAAAAAAAAGATAAAAGTACTAAAACTTTTCACAGGATGCGCCAGGCGCGAAAATAGCAAGCGTGTTTTCTTAATCCCACTTCTGAGTTGAAGGATCAACTCGGTTTTCCAAATAATATCACAGGATTGTAATGTTATAATCGGATTTAATACTCAACACTTTACAAAACGTTCTGCACTGTTCGACATGTGGCTGTCAACTGTCGTTCGTTTATGTTGGAGTGACATCTTACATCAAAATCAAATGTCGCTACAACATTTACATTTATTTTAAAATTACCTTCAGAATAATAATAATCATAAGTAGGAATTATTTAACGTTATAATATGACATAATTATGGTAATTGCCTTTTGATTAAAATAATAACAATATTCAAATACATATCGACACCAAACAGTAAACAATATAATATGGATTCTTACATTGTATTGCGCTGTCGTCGATTAAAATTACTCAAATATTTTGAGTAGGTCCCTAGGTTGAGGCGGACTAAAACAGAGGAACTTGGGCATCTTGGGCCAAAACTAAAGCCTTACTATATACGTATACAATTACAGGATAGATTTAATTAAAAATTATTGATTTATAAAAAAGTTGGTAGTTAGGAGAGATTTATTTCTTACACGCTAAACATTTTAGCGCTGTTTGCTTATAGTCAAAATTGATATGACATGCAAATGTGACTGCAGATAATGAATCGTTTCTCTCCTTGTAATAGACCACAATTAAATACCTCAATAGGTAACAAGCGATAAATTTTATTTTTGCTTTCATTTTAAAGGATTCTATATGTACTTATAGAACAGACTACAAGTATATTTAAAAAAAAATTAGAACACTATGATTTATTGCCAAACAAAGTTTAGATGACAAATAATTAATAATTGCTTACTTTCAATAAGTGTATGAAATTAAATGTAGTCACGTGTAATAGCGTTCTTAATTATCAAATGCAAAAGAAAAAAAACGTATCTGTACTCATAATATATTATCTTTTTTTTTTTCAATTTTAAATTCAAATTCAAATTCTTTTTATTTTTCCAAATAGGCCTTATAAATAAGTTTTATAAAAGTGGTTGCACAAATGTACATTAAAAAACCAAAAAGTTTGTATGCTTGAACGTCTTAACCTCAGGTTTTACGCGTTCCCTTTGTTTTCTTTTGCGTTCTGTTATGGAAGACTTTAAGTATAACCACAGATAAGATAATAGTTACTTCGTGTATAACACAATGTAAATCATAATATAATATTTAAGCATGATATCACTTAAAGGAGGTATAGTGACTCGCGGTTATTGAAATTTCCGTAAAACTTGAGACAAAAATAGTAAACAAAAAGAAAATGAATTGGTCAACAATTTTTTACAAAAATAGATTTAGGCATGTATTTTCTGACAAAGACACAACATAGCCCGGTTAAGTTAGGTTTCTTAAAAAAATTAAAATAAAATGTCAAGAAAAAATATATATAAAATAGATTAGAATTGGTAAACGGTTTTCGGTCATTTAAACGAATTGACTTCAAACAGATGGCATCTACTTCAAAAGGCTTTTTCGCAGATCAACAATTGAAATATTTTCGGATACATAGTTACAGATTACTGACATAAGATATGATTATTGAGTGGCCTGTTGGTCTAGTGGTTAGTGACCCTGACTGCTAAACCAGAGGTCGTGAGTTCGATTCCCACCCAGGACAAATAATTGTGTGATGAGCACGATAAGTTGTTTCTGTGTCTGGGTGTTATTTATCTATAATATGTATGTATTTAGAAATATATAAGTATGTTTATCAGCAGTCTGGTTACCATAGTACAGGCTCTGCCTAGTTTGGAATCAGGCGGCCGTGTGTGAGATTTGTGGAGTTATTTATTTATTATTACATAGTTTTGATATTTGTATTTTCATTATTTACAAATGTTATGGTAAAATTGTTAAAAAATAACATTCTTCTTGAAAGGGCCCGTTTTTTTTCCACTAACTCCAATTGTCGGTCGCTAATTTAGCTAGTTCTCGGCCACTATCCTGCAATTTGAAAATCAGATTATCGATTAAAACGAATACTAAAAGCCAAGAACATTAATTATAAAACATATGATAGGTACCTGTATGTATGTACGAGTATTATATGTATATTCAAAATAGAAAAAGTTTTCATTTACAATAACAGTAAAAATAAAAACACTAAAATACATAATAAATTGATCTACGCAGTCCAAAATCTACGTAATCTAAGTATTTTTTCTTTTCCTCTACATTTTTCTATATCTTTTCGATTTTCTTCTATCTTACTATATAAATACTATCTACTACTACTACCACAGATAAGATAATAGTTACTTCCTACTACTACAACTTTCTAAATATATTATATAACATTCGGGAGATATTTACGAAATTAAATAATATTCGGCTGTTTTTATAATTCACTTTGACGTATTTGTGTTTGTTCATTATGAAACTTACATTTTATATCTAGTTAACAAAGCGAGTACTCTGGAAGTGAGTTTAGGTCTTTATCATCTGTTTAACTGATAATTTCGATTGAAGTAAGTACATAAAATATATGATTCATGTGCATATTCATTCACTGGCCGAAAAGTAGTCCAGTATTAAACAGTTTTACAGACTAAATCATCTGATCTCGACATTACAGTGAACATATTTTTGTAATTTAATCCATTTTTTTTTTCTTAACATAAAATATACATAGAACCTTGTCATCCTTTACATTATTACCGCAGCCGTACAATCTCCCAGCATGACGTCTACACTGCGGGGTGAAATTCCAACAATTTAATATTTGTTCATCTCGTCTGCTTGGATTCTTGTATTTACTTGTTGCTTTAGCACAATGTTTTTTGAGATCTACTTATTAACGTACCGTGTAACTGATAGGTAAACTGCGGATTTCGCAACGCCAATTCCGTATATTTATATCTGATTTGACTCGCGATTGTCATTCGCACCACACTTTGCAGACTCTGAACAAAGCCTTTTTTTCCTGTTTGTTGCCTATCACTACTATACCACTAAACCGATCGTAATTAATTTTTACATAGCTAGAACCTTACAATATACAATATACTTTTGATAATTAATACATACATTCTATCTACTACCTACTTGTAGTATGTAGTAAGTAGGTAGATACTTGTAGGTAGTATCTATCTACTACCTATTAGACTTGGCTGGCACCGACTTCAAATAGATGAGTGGGTAGCGCTTATAATAATTATATTAATTTATTTGTCGCTTTTGAGTGCCTATTTGTTGTGGTTTTGAAGTCGGTTTTTTTTTTTAAATAATATATTTTACCCTTTTTAGTGGAAAACAAGTTTTAATTTAATAAATCCATTTACAAAATTTCGTATCTTTGCTGTTCGCCGTTCAGCAGTTCCACTATCCACCTCCTAACTCCATCATCAGATCAGCTCAATAGTACCAGATTATTGCATTGTTACTAAACTTACATAGGTAAGTATGCAAAATTTCAGGTCAATCGGAACCCGGGAAGTGGATCAAAATGGACTTCTAAGATTTTATTACATTGTTAGTTAGTTAGTTTTTCCTCGATTTCCTTGAGATTCCATCATCAAATCCTGACTTGATGACAATGGGACCACCTCGGGAGTATACCCTTTCGAACTAAAAAATATATTTTTTAATCGGTTCACAATTGGCGAAAATATCGATCGAATCGAATCGAACATACACAAAATTACATCGTCCACGTAAATAAAAATGTTCATAAAATGAAAAGTACTGGGCCGAACTATGTTAATTTTTTATGGGACCAAATGACAACTATTCCGCATCAAACTAAAAAAGAATCACGTAAATCGGATTATAAATCTCAGCGTAATCTGTGTACATACATAAAAAAAAATAACACTCGAATTGAGAACCTCCTCCTTTTTGAAGTCTGTTAAAAATAAAAGAAAAGAAAGAAAAACTTTAAAAGAATTACCATAGTAGAAAATCGACCTAAAAAAATCGGTTGTCTGTAAAGTCGGTTTACTGACGACAGTTGAACGTGACAACGTCATAAGAAAATACTGATGGAATGGTTGCATTTTTCAAAAGAAAATTAAATGGAACGCCTCAGAGCGAGGCAACGCCGCTTGAGTCATGTTTTTCTCCATCGAATGCTCCATCGAATTATAAGACGTTGTCACGTCAAAACGCCAAGTTAATTAAAAGATAAATGAAATGTGTGACCACATTGAAAAGCGTTGCTTCATTTTTGTCAAGAAGGTATTTTGTTATCGTTCGACATACCCATAAAAATAATGTATCTAAGAATCATGAAGATTTTTAATTTAAATATTTTGTATTTTAAAAGTTCTTAATATTAGCCGTAAATAATGACACTAAGTACAAACGTTTAGTTTTAGGTACTTTGTATAGAGGAGTGACCTCAAAGTAAACTGTTGCCGTAATAGTAACTCAGTGACTGTTGCGACAAGTGTGGGAGTCAATTGAATCTGAATCAATTAGTCTGTGCGTAGCACCTGACAGATGACGTGACTTGAAAAGTTTATCAATCTAATAAAACCTTTACGTGCTTTGGAATGCTGTACAAAACACAAAAAAAAATAATTTCTACTAATATGTTAACAGAAATCTTGATATCTACGCATTTTTAAGAAAATTTTACGCATGGAAGACCGTAAAATGTTGAATATAGAAGAAGTGCAAAATGCTAATTTTAAACAATATGTACCTACTAGTAATTTAAAAATTACGTGAAAACGGCTACATCCGTCCAGTAATGTTGACCTGTGAGGGTACAATGACAGTTCAAGTTATACTGGCCAATGAACGAACCAAAAATTAAAACTTAATAAATTATCTATCGTCGAAATTCGACCGGCTAGGCGATAGAAGCGTAGTGAACAAATAACTTACATTTACATTTATAATATAAATAAGGTTAGGATTGAGACTTATGAATATATAATGTAGATAGATAACGGGGTGTTACAATAAGGTGTGGTTAAATGTAGGGTCGTATAGGAGACCCCGTAAATAACGAAAAGCGCTTACAATTTTAGGAAAACTTGTTCGTGATTTTTAATATAGAAATCTTCTTTTCAAACTTACGAATTGAACTTGAAAATTGACCGATAAAATTAATAAGTACATATTTTGTACCAGAGAGGTCTAACATGCATTAAACTGGGTATTTAATACCAAGCATGTTAATGGAATGCCCAATTTTTTCTAAAAACGGCTGCATAAAGAAAAACAAAATCCTTGAAATTGACATCAAATTCTACTAGGAAAAGCATTTTCCATAGCAATCCAACCAAAATCAATTTCTCTTTCAAGCTAATTCAACTATTTTTCGGCTACACGTAACGGTCCTAAAATTTGACCACACCTGTCTGTAACACCTGTATGTACTGGCGGCCTTATTTCAAAGATAGGCCACAATAAATGCAATGAAAATCCTATGTTAACTTTGTACATTTCATAAGTTCTAAAATGCTAAGCTAAGCTTAAGACTAAACTATACGAAATGAAAATATTTGCCAAGGTAATTAGTAATAAACAGACTAATTCTGATTAGTGTAACGTTGATATACCCACACGCGCCTAATCTGTTAATTAACAGATGGGTTTGACTATCGCTAACACGTGGTATTTACGTCTTGATTGCTTTAGTGGGGGAATTGGAGGTCGAATGAGTCGCTACTTTCAATTTTATTAGATCGTGTTTTGTATATTATGCATGCGATACTTACGCCTCACATTTTTTCTTCTATTAAAATGGCAGATAAACAAACGACTCGCCTGACGTCACGCTCCATTGCCGTATTATATAATCTGCTATTTTATACATACATGTGAACTTCTCATGGCTTTGCTCTTCTTATTTAAAAGCTTACACATTAAGTAGTCCATATCCCAAAGTCCAAATCAGTCAAGGTCAAGGTCAAGTGGCGCATAAACGAAAACAGTAATTTTGTTATTGTTGTGACAAAAGCAGTTTAATTCACTTAAATTTACTTTCTCTTTGCATTAAATAAAATTAGTTTTTCTTAGTCTTCATAAACACTTTTAAACCGGCTTCAAAAACACTAACAAAAGGCACCTTAAACTAATAAATAAGTAAGTACCTATTAATTCATTACAAACTTAATTCAAAAGACATATTGTGACAGTTTTAAGGCCTAGGTCACGAAGTCAGCGGGAGCGGGGTGGCAGCGGCGGCGGTGCGGGGAGCGGAGCGTTTCAACGCATACATTTTTAAGGAACTGGCCTCGAAGGCAGCAGCACCGGGAGCGGGCGGCGGGCGGCGTAGGAGAGCGTTGCCGCCGCCCCGCTGCCGCCGTAGTAACTACTTAGTAATCTGTGACCCCGCTCCCGCTGACTTCGTGTCCGAGGCCTAAGAGGCCGTATACGAAATTTTAACAATTTCGCTGATTTCCTATTTATTAAATACTATTATTATTACACTATTATAAAAGTAAAAAAGTGGCTTATTCATCAGATCTAAATTGAGATGATATTATATGTTGTTCATAAAAAAAAAATTGAAATATAGTATTTCGACTGTAAAATCACGTCTGTAAAATCACGCAAATCATCGAAATTGGCAAAATTTCGTATACGGCCTCTTAATTTACTTAATCGGTAACATTATATAGCACTTGGTACCTATTGGTCTGTTTGAAGTCGGTGCCAATCCCGAAACGCAATAAGTAATTTAAAGGAAAATAAACAAGGTAACCATATTTAGATTTCTGTGATCCGGCACGATCACCTCCTGGGGCCTGACAATTTTATTGTTCTTTTACGCTCTTCTGTTGATTACTTATATTCGAGACTATGTGATTAAAGATACAATGTATACTATCTAAGTATGTTACGAGTATGTAGTGTAAACTGCATCGAATGATATGATTCTAACACGTGTATTTATAACATTAAATGTGAGATAACAGTTGCCGTTATAATTCCAGGGTATCACTGCAATTTACAACTTACTTAACTTTGTATTAACTTACCTTCCATATCTGTCTCATCAAATAAAGAAATACTATACTACATATAGATATATATATATATATATAAATATATATTTCAAAGCTTATAAGATAAGATATATCTTGTGACATGTGTGTAAATAGAAATAATCGTGCTATCTTTTCATATTGAGGTTGCGCAAATTCTTTCTGATTGGAATAGACTAGCTTCCTTTCGTTCAAATAAATTATATACCAATCGCCTTGAAAATAGACCTGTTGGTCAAACGGCTAGTGATTCTGACTGCTGAGCCAGAGATCGTGGGTTCTATTCTCACCCAGGATAAATATTGTGTGATGAGTACGATCGTTAGTTCTGAGTCTGGGTGTAATTTAAGAGATTGCCTTGTGCGATGAGACCGCCAACCGCCACAAATCACTTAGTTTTAACTTATCTATTGTATTATTTACCTGGTGTAAAATAAAGAGAAATAATAATAATAATTTACTATTTATTTGTATACATTAGTACTAATATATTTATTTGTACACAATTCAATATCGTAGGACGTAGTACACATTTAACATATTTCTAAGACACATTAACCTACTAACCTTCCACAAATAAATAAATGAATACTGAATAAAATATGTGTGTAGGTTTTCAGTAATATATCTATAAGTATGTTTATCAACAGTCTGCTTACCACAGTACAGGGTCTGCCTAGTTTACAATTAAAAGTAGGTAAAAATTTACTTCAAAGATTTGTTTACTATACGACACTAACAAAATATGACGTCGGAAATCTTTATTTCATACCAGTTTCTAGAAACTGATTTTACATTACATTAAATTATTCTTTATAGTATAATCTTATGCATTAGTTTACTAAGTTTGTGTGTATATGTATAGTAGGTAGGTGGTCGGTCAAGTCAAATCAGTCGTTTTAGTACCTAAACCACAGAATACATAACAGTACCAGTACCTAAACGTCAAATCAGTAGGTCTGTTCGGTACATTTTTGTATGAAATACCTAGGCATGCCGCCACGTCTTACTGTTGTCAAATCATTCACTGTTAATAGTAGTTTGATCATAGTTTGATGATCATAAAATAAATTAAAACGTTAAAGTTAACTATTTTATTATCCGATTTTGCGATATCGTTTATTTTGAGCATAGGCATCTACCCAGTTATTTCATCATTAAGAGGCAGATCCGTAAAGTTAGGTTGATAAAAAAGCGGTGTAAAGTTGTAGGATTAGGCATGGCGGTTCTTCGATGAAATTGTATACATATAAATGTTACCAAGTCCCGGCCAGACAAACAAAGCGTTTACTCAGGAAGTACACATGTTTTTTATCAGTTACAGACTACCTAATGAAAGTACTACACCATAAACGACCAGTAGCGGCCCTAGCTACTTTTTTAGGTGGTTCAAAACCCCAAAGTGGCGCCCCTATAAATTCAAAACCTCATTTTTTCTATGTTATTAAAATGTTGTTTTGTTGTCCCTCCGATCTATTGATTTGGCGCCCCCTACATGACGGCGCCCAGTGCGGCCGCACCGCTCGCACGCCCTAGGGCCGCCCCTGTAAACGACCATAATGTTGGTAACATAACCACCAATAAACTACCTCCCTGCCAAGTTTCAGGTCTTTATAAAGAAGCTTATGACTTTCATACAAACTCCTTAGGACTTTGACCTCCCTAATCTGGCCCTGTCGTCAAAGCCATTCTCCATTCTAAGCTGATGTCTCTTAGCTGTTTCCCTGGCAAATTTCAGGTTTGTAGTACAAAAAACCAAAACCAGAGCCTTTAGATCACCTTAATGCGGTCCTACCCATAAACATAATACTAACTTTATGGTCCTACCACAAAATCGTTTCTTGGCTGACGTGTACATTCCTACCTACAAATTACCTCCTTGCCAAATTTCAGGCCGCTCGGGTTAAAAAATTACTTCCAATACTTGTTTACATAGTTAGTGAGTCAGTTAGATTTAGTGAAATAAAGATAATTAAATTAAAATTTGCATGTTTATGTTTGTTATCTATACAGAAACTAAGATTCAGACTAAATAAAAGACTTTTTTAGTCTGATTCTATAAGTGATTAATATGAATTTCTAATTCGCTTATTGTTAAAACTTCTTTAAATACTTTGCCATGCCATAACCAACACTGCACTTGCCATAGGTTAGTGTTAGATAATCAAATATCCTTAAGTATAATAGTCCTTAAGTCGGACGCATGCATTGTAAAGAGCGGCAAGTATTAAAAAAAACTTCGATCATATTTACCATTATTTGTTTTCTTTATTCATTTAAATATACTTACAAATAAATTGCATTTTTTAATACATTCAGATATAAACCGTCACGTGTTGGCCGGTTCGACCGGAGAGTGATACCACGGCCTCACAGAAAACCCTTCAGTGAAGCAATGCCTTGCATTGCTTTTCGCCGAGTGAGTGAGGTTACCGGAGGCCCTAACCATTCCCTCCTCCCCTATTCCCCTCTTTCACCCTTCCCCTACTCCCACCTTAAAGGCCGGCAACACACTTGTAAGTGTGACTCTTGAGTTGCAGGTGCCCATGGGCGGCGGTAGTTATTTACCATCAGATGACCCGTCTGCTCGTTTGCCCCTATACTATAAAAAAAATAGTGCCCCACCAGTATCGGGTACGGGGACCGAGCCACCGGTATCGGGTACAGGGACCGAGCTACCGGTGGTTAGGGCTCCAGAGACAGAAACCTCCTAACTATGCGTGCCGCATCGGGGAGGACTGCCTTCTGCTACTCTGAAGGTAAAAGTATGTAGTACTATCTGGTGGCACTATTAGACGCGCTTTTTGTTAGGGAAGGTGTATTGTATATTTTATCATAGTAAAAAAAATACAAAAGAAAGTAAATGTACTTTCAGAGGCAACGCCTGGGTTTAGCTTACACTTACAGTAGTATCCAAGGCAAATGTTAAAAAGATACCTAGTCCTCCTGTAGCAATATACATTTCTACAGGAGGACTCTCAGGAGGGATGTTGGGGATATTCGCATCCGCATCCGCAACTGCGGAGCTTCCTCGTCGAGTTTGACATCTGCATCCGCATCCGTAATAATCAATCCGGATGTTTATGTGGATGCTGATGTAGTGCAAGTCGCGACAAGGAAGAAAGGGGGTGGGGCCGGTGACTGGTGTGTACCGTAACATAACACATGCTGATTGACTAATACGAGCGAAAGTTTCGGTGACAAGATTCAACGCGTTTGTTATTGTATATCAGGGATGTTGCGGATATTCGCAGTTACGGAGCTTCGACGCTTCAATTTTGACATCTGCATCCGCTTCCGCGGATGCGAGCGTGCAGAAATCCGCATCTGCATCGGCGTCCGCGGATGCCGGTGTGTAGAAATCCGCATCTGCATTTGCGTCCGCGGATGTCAAAAGTTCTGCATCCGCAACATTCCTAGTCCCTACAGAAAAGGACAATAGGACGAAAATAGACAGGAGATATAAAAATAACTAACATAATATAACTAAAGTTCCAGCTGATATTAAAATCAATACACGACTTAGATTTTGCAATGCTAAGTATATGGTTTTATCGCAGCGGCAACGAGTCGTTGACGCCATTCCACCGTGAGAAAATAAGTGATTCAAGTGTTAGGTTCACGGCTTCTATTATGTTCTTATGTTATGTTACGTTACTGCTTTAACGCTTAAAAACAAACATCATGTAAGCACTAAATGTATCGCTTCAAGTACACATATTTTTATTACACTTTTATATTAATTTCACTTTCAAATCTTGGATATCAATTTTAACCTACTTCTAATTATTATTATCGTATCGAAATAGCTTCAAGATGCCGAATTATAGTATTGTCATCAGATCAGTCTGATGATGGAGCCAGGCCACTAGTGAACCCCTCGAGTTCGTTTTGACGAGTCCAACAGATTGGGCTTGGTAACGGTGGTTTGATTTTGAAGGCAGGGGTCGATAATAGAACACTTTTTTACTATTTTTGTTTGTTTTTGGAGTTTATTCCTTAAGAATCGACTTTTAGGAGCCCGGGATGAACAAAATATAAAGAGTTAAATTTAATTTAATTTAACGCTTTTGTGCTTTATTGGAGTTTACTCGTTATCCTCGACGCATGTAAGTAGATATGTGTAGAATATATACTGTCAGCGTAGTGATGAGAGAGTCAGAGAGAGAGATAGACATAGAGAGAGCGAGATATAGAGAGAGAGAGCCTCCAGTAAATAGTAACCCCATTGGTGCGTCGGAGCTGACACACACCTTTTATTTTAGTTTTACTAAACTTTAATTAGTAACGACTAATTGACCAATGATAAGCCAAAGCCACCTGATTGCATGACTCACTTGGTGGTATGGCTCACTTGATGGTAAGCAAAGTGCCAATAAACAGTCGGACAGACACAATATTAAACGCCAATGGCTTCACATGGATTATCAATCCTATAAATACCCCTCCCCGAGAGGCTGCGACGTTTGCACCAGAAAACAAATAGTAAATGCCTTCTGTGAAAGGATCAAAATCAAAATCATTTATTTCAATTAAACCATTATGGGTATTTTTGAATTGTCAGGAGTAGTAGTCAGTCAGACTAAGTCAATCGTGAAGCTAGTTGCCTGTTCCAATTCGTAGATCCAGTGGAGAAGAACAGGCAAGAAACTCCAAGGACACCCTTTTTCAACTTGTTTTTTATAAATCTCTGGTTACATTGCTTATATGCGCAAGTTAAATGTGATCACAACGTAACGTATTGTTTAAGCTATAAACAGTCGCGCAAACTACTTCTATATGTAAGTAATAGCAGTTCGGAAATGACCAGCCCCAACCACCGGCACTCGTTCACGAGCATGACGCACGCGCCAGCCTTCGTCCACTTCAACCATATGATATCAAAGGGAGCCGAACGACCCGACACTCGCACACCCGACGATCGCTGTTAAATAGGCAAAAAAAACAGAATCGCTGATAGTTATAATTATAACTTTAAAAGATGTCGGGGGTACCCGAAAATCCCTTCAACGATTACAAAAGAGCTGATGATCTTCGAACGGCTGAACAGATTCTCCGTTTGGGAGCTAAGATGCCAGAAACAGACACAGATACACAGACACGTCACACTTATAGCAACCCTCTTTTTGCGTCGGGGTTTAAAAATACATACAGTCTCGTCGTAGAGTATTTAACACATCTTGACAAATATAATTTGGTTCCACACGCAAATTATAGGGGGTATAGTGTATAAGGACTTCACTGACTCGCCAACTCACTCTAGATACACAAGCTGACACGGTTTATGCGCACTTCGTCCCATTCGCACTTCGTCCCGCGTTCGCAGTTGGTTCCATTTGCGGTTAGTCCCATTCGCGGTTAGTCGCATTCGAAGTTGGCCCCATTAGCGGTTGGTCCTATTCGCAGTTGTTCCCATTCTTAGTTCGTCCCATCAAGTATCAGCTGACATACAAAGGTCAATGACACGTAATTGTCAGTTCATAGTTTCATATCTAGTTACTTACGGCTAGACAGAAAGGCGTCCTCAACACAATTGGCAAAGCGCCAACAGAGGATAAATTTAATACGAATGTTTACCATCGCTGTTCTAAAATAGTCTCATAGTAAATGACGAAAATATACCCAAGTTCTAAAATAAAATATTGGAGTTAAGGCATGGCTTCTAGTCGAGGATTTTAATGTACCCAGATCAGTACAGTAGACCACAGTTAAACAAAATTAACAGCTTTTGTTGTATTTTTGACGGTAGTATTATTATTGTTGAGAGCTTAATGCTACTTCGAAAATTTCTGGTATTTTGTGCAAGAGTCCGCACTCTTGCTTTATATTTCACTGCTCTCATTTTTCCAGTTCACTGCACAGGCTTCGAAAAACCACCAGATCTTATGTGCAGTAATTGTTTGTATTTCCTGCGGTTGCATGATGAACAATAATGTGTTGCGTTGCCATCCGTCCGGATTTAGCCGGACAGTGTTAGGCTTTTGACCTCTTATCCGGGCCAATTTGACTGCGTCCGGCCCGTCCGGTTTTTGTTAGGCTTTTTATTTTCTTACTTCCATCGTTCTTTCCTTTGACGCAAGCCACACACACGCTTCACTCTACTCGGGTTCGCATAATTATTAAGGAGGTTGAGCTTTTAAAGCAGGGTTCTACCAATATAAATATGACAATGATAATAGCTAGGCTTTTTTAACTGGTAAGTCCGGTTTTCTGATTTTTAGAGATGGCAACGCTACCTAGGTTGATACTTTAGTACGGCATTAGTGGGCCATAAGAGCATAGAATATGCATTACAGTTTACATTACATGCCTTCGCCAAACTTTACGTTGAACATGTGTTTGTTCAGTTTGCATTGTCCGGTAAGGATCCGTGTTACTGCACAGGGTTTTGTTTCTTTTGGGCTAAAGAAGATGTTTTGATATATTGTCATCAACACTTTCTAGTATTTAAGACCAGTCGTGTTCTTCAATCTCTTAATTTTCATTGATATGTATTGAGCGATTACAGTACAGTAGACCACAGTTGATCAAAACTAACAGCTTGTGTTGTATTTTTGACGGTAAGTATACTCACAAGAGTTCTCTTAGGGTTTGCAACACGTAACTGCCATCCTTATATACTAAGTCCTTATAAGCGCCGATAACCCCTTAGGTAAATACTTTACCTAATTATGAAAAATACGTTTAACCTAAATATGGTTAACCTAAGCTAAATAGTGTAAACTTTGTCTGTTCCCTGTGGCCCCGTGAGGTTCAAACCCTACAACAGCTGCATTGTCAGGTCGATCGCGCATAGTTTGTACGGAATCAATTCTGTTCACTTTGTAACAACAATTGTTGTCGGTGCATAGGCTGATCTGCCTTCTTATTTTCCTAAGAAATGTTGGTAACTAAAACAATATTTTATCAATAACAAGCTTCACACGGGTAGCAGAGACATCTTTAACAATCATCACCATATTTCAACCAATTTACACAAAACCTTAACAAATTATATGCCTACACCTTCCTCATGAATCGCTCTATCTATTGGTGAAAACCGCATGAAAATCCGTTCAGTATTTTTGGAGTTTATCGCGAACAGACGCGGCGGGGACTTTGTTTTATAATATGTAGTTTTGTAAATATTTACGCTTCAATAAGTCGAGCAACGACGAATCTTAGAAACACTTTGATATTCACATCTTCTGATATTGTCATTAAAACTATCCATTGTCATAAACTATTGCGATACCCTTGCTATAGGTTTATCGTGCTAAATCATTATTACTAAGTATGACGTACACAATATACTATCAGTTGGATAATTAAGTAACTAACATTATCTAACTTAACAACAACCTGTTCAGTAGCAATATATCAATTCCAACGAAATAATTTAGAATAATCAAATAAATAAAGGCACCTTTACTGCACACATTATTAATTTTAAAATGCTTTCTGTAAAATGTTTTATAGTGAAAAATATATTATTTATTTTTAAACTGTTCTTCCAACTAGTGAGGTGGTTAATGTGTAAACAAAACAGCATTCTTTGTTAAATCCTGAAACTAAATTGCGTTCCGAGCGGGTTTACTAATGAAGTTCGAACCGATTGCCTATGAACACTTGCAACGTCAGTAATCAATAAAATATGGTGGTTTCCTGTAGTTAAAATAAAATGTTTAACAGTCCGTTTAACTGTGAAAAAACTATATTCGTTACTGTTTTCAAGCAACTTATTAGGTTTTAATTGTTAAACCAAATATTAAAAGTCAATTATTTCGACAATAGCTTGGTATGACGTCATAACTCATTATTTCTACATACAAATTTCTACAGATGGTACCGTTTTGACATTTATTACAGAAGAACTGATTGGACTTGACAGTCTGATATCGTACTCATTGTTTGATAAGTTGTGCTGTCTGAATCACGATTTCTTGTTAGCTAAACCGTAATCAAATCAAATCCCATACTAAATCCAACGATTGAAAAGCAGGGATGTTATGGAACTAATGGATATCCGAAATAAAAATTTATCCGAAACCGTAACCGTAATCGATATAAAAGTTTCGAATAATTTTGGATAAAGGTGAAGTCTTAATAATTTATTTAACACAATATATAGATACATCAAGATGCAAGTTACATATTTTATAATAACAATAAAGGGCTATTTATTTATTGTCATTTTACTACCAAATGATAATCTAGAAATACTGCCAAATCATTACCTATCTGTATTTCCCTGTTTAATCCTACTAATATTATAACCGTGAAAGTTTGTGAGGATGTATGGATATATGGATGGATGTTTGTTACTCTTTCACGCAAAAACCACTAAACCGATTGCGATGAAACTTGGTATGTAGCTGGAGACCTGGATTAACATATAGGCTACTTTTTATCCCGATATTCCCACGGGATCGGGACTTACGCGGGTAAAACCGCGGGGAGCTGCTAGTTATTCATATATCCGTATCCAGATCCGAAATTTCATATCAGTGACGTCCCTGCTGAAAAGTATCCCCTGAAAAGCTGAAAAGTTTGTCCCATTATCTTCAAGAAATGTACCTAATCATCTTTAAAACCAAGTTTGGTTATGAGGCTGCTAATGCTTTAATCTTTTATGCATAGTGTTACAAAGATCACTGCATAATATTGGGTAGGCTGTTTCGTTATCATCTACGAAACGTACATTTAAAAAATACATAATTTATTGTTTTAATGTTTATTAATTCTCTCATACAGAACTGATTAATAGTATATTTTTTGTTATGACACAATTCGAAAATTTCATTAAATGAATTCCGCAATAATATGTATTTGATTTGGGAATTATGTAAATAATACCATAAACGTATTTCTATAAATATTTGCATTTTTATATGTCAATAGGTAAAAAAGAAACCATGTTTTACGCAACTAGTCTAACAGCATTTTAAAGAAACCAAACGTACAAAACAACTTGACTGGCCTGTTGGTCTAGTGGTTAGTGACCCTGACTGCTGATCCAGAGGTCGTGGGTTCGATTCCCACCTGAGTCTGGGTGTTCTTTGTGTCCGTTGTTTATATGTTTATAAAGTCCCCCGCGACACAGGAGTAATTCCTAATGCGGGAGTTGTCTTTCGGGGTGCTAATGGAATTACATATTGAACGAAGAAGGGAAAATTTTGTAGGTACATTTTTTTTTTTTTTAATAACAATGATCCGTGTCATTGTTATTAAAAAAAAAATGTACGATTTGTGCAATGGAATGTTAAAAATAATACTTGCATGAATCTGAAAATTATAAGATAATTTGCTAAAATGCATTAAAACTTATAATCTTATCGTTGAAATTCGCAAAAAGACTTCGAAAAAGATCAAGCAAATTAATTATTAATTATTAAGATAATAATTAATTTGCTTGTTTGCATGTTTGGCGCCAATTCAAAATTATTTAGGTATTTACATTAATGTAGGAGTTTAGTTAGGCTAACAAGTTTATTTTTCACTTTTCAGTTCCTTTCTTCTTTCGTCGGTTTTAGTTTTTGTTAAAAAGTTTTTTAAGAGTTTCTACATTCACGTTTGCAAACGTTATTTTTTTTTATGTTATTGAATTAATATATAGTGAAAAAATTGTTTTAACTCGATGTCACACACAAAAACAGCACAGTAAAAAATACAAGCACATACAGTGGACGCGGATGTGTAAAAACGCCTTTAGACTTAAAATAAAAGATAAAATAATATCTGTTCTGAAGCGCGATATCTAATACAAAAAAAAAAGATAATCAAGGTTGAATAACAGTTTATCAAATTGATTTGACCGTTCGCTTATCATTGCGCAAACCTAGCGAAAACGAGTAAGAAAATTTAAAAATATTTCATATGTATTTGTAGGTACCTACACATACTACAAAGGAACACTTTATGAACAGTATAACAAATGGTAGATGCTACATTACATTTACTGTCAGATTTGCAATGCAGTAGATAAAGCAACAGATAAATGAACCAGGCAACAAAATAAAGGAAAAAACAGAAAAGTCGAAAAGAAAAGCACCGGAGATAAGACCTAGCTGATCGATGTTTTGGGGTACACTTGAACGAAATCAATTGAAACGGTTTTGATAATGCGAATTCAAATTTCGAAAAAAGCAAATTACTTATGTTGACCGCCATAAAAAAAAACCAAAAAGAAATCTTAATTTTTCTGCGAAACGTAAAAACATACATGTCAAAAGTTACTTTTTATTCACACAGCAATTCATTTAAAAAAAATGATTTAAGGTATTCAAATAAACAGATCTTCCCAAAAAGGTTTCATGCAATTTGTAATTTTTTACATCGCACAGCTTCAAATTTCAAGTTCTGAGAAGCGCAGCACAGCGGCGGCCCCGTGTCATTAATCAGACAATTATAAGAAAAAGTACGTCTGTACTTCTCAGTATGCTTTTTATTTTATTTTTAATCACTTATAATTTTTTTACATGCTCAACTGCTGATTTGATATGACCCTAACATATTTTTGATTATACTGTTCAAGTGAAAAATGTTATCATACTTGTTTATTGTTTTCCGTTTACCAAATTTCAGTAGCTACTTAACACCTGAAAAGAAAGTGATGAAAACTGGAAACAATTATTTTTTATTTTATTTTATTTTATTTTATACCCAATTATACCCATCGAGCCAGCACACAGGATTCTGTTACACTGTAGCTCATTGTGAAAAATATTATCGTAACAGTGTAACTTGATAAATCATTTTATAACCACCCAGTGCCTTTTTTTAATATTTTATTTTACTTACAAATGGGGGCTTTAAATTAATGTCAAAGGTTTTTCATATTAGCAGCTGATTGCGGTCATTGAAAGAATTACATGAACACAGATATTACTAAGTATACCACAGCGAATTTATACGGATATTTACTTGCAATAAAAGAAATCGGGTATTTAAGAGGGGTTCAGCTTACTGAGGTAAAGTGACGTTCGCGGTTTTTGTTATTAGTATTACAGATATTAATTGATTTATTAACGTTTAATTATTGCAAATAATAAATTTTAGTTTTTATTAATATGTATATTTATGTCATGTACATGGCGGGTCTATCATTCGTGACGCAATATTGATAGGGGGTCGCAGAAACAGGTGTAGGGCTCTGATTCCGCATTTAGACTCAGATGGTCCATTATGCGTTCAGATAGGCTGACTAGTTGAGCCAGCCTAGCTCCTTGCAGAAGCACAGAAACCTCCTGGGGCGTTCGCAGGCTTCTAGGAGCGATCTCGCACCCGCGAGGATACTTGCCCGTTGTGTGGCCACTCCTTCGCACTCCAGGATAACGTGGGCGGCCGTTTCTTCCGCGTCGCGACATCCTCTGCATAGAGGACTGTCTATCGCACTGATGGTGAATAGGTGCCGGTTTAGGGCTAAGTGGCCCGTAATGGTTCCTACAACTATTCTGATGTCGAGTCGGTTAAGACTGAGAAGTCTGCAAGTTAAACGTAGTGAGACCTCCGTCAGCACCAGTTTAGACTGCCTACAGCCCGGTGTGTCAGCCCAACGGCCGTTGTGCGATTAAAGGGAAGTCGCAGCAACTGTAACAAAGCGTGACGTGACGAAGGGGGGCTGAAGAGGTAAAAGTTTGCGTATCGTATTTTATGAACGGCCCCAAACTGGCTGTGTTTACTGACTGGAGTGACGTTTATATTATATTGTTTGGATGTCTACATGCACCATGAACACGCTTTGTATACAAAACGTATTATAAGCGTACGGTACAACACGTGTATAAAAAAATAGCGGTGACGTAATACTCGACACAAAGCGCAGGGTGCATGCCAGACACTGCGAAAATAAACTCATTTACGGGATTCGTGAATCGTAAATTTGACTGTGTCATTGCACTCAACACAAGCATATGTACTGTAAATTCCAATTTCGCGCGATGAGTAAAAATAAACAAATTTCTGTAAGTCAAAAGAACAAAACTAATAAATAGTTTTAAATGGTAACATATTGAGGTAAATCTCACGAATCTCACGATTTTTTTCCAATTACCTAATAACTTTAAATAAATACTTTTAAATTTTTAGTGCCAGTATTAAGTAAAACTTAAATACCGTTGGTATACTCGAAAAATAGAAAAGAGATGATGATCTTCGAACGGCTGGACAGATTTTCCTGAAGGAGTGAAAAGTCAGACTCGCACTTGTCCTTTTTTTTTTTATAAACGAACCTCTTTTACTAGCGACCATTAAAAAAGTTTGCCCGTTTAAAAAAAAAAATACTGCAGTATTATTAAGTACATCGCTGGTCAGGCACAATTATAATTATCTGATTCTGTTCTATCGGAACAATAGGTAATAGGTACCTATGTCACGGTAATGTCGACACCAATGACAACACTTTAAATATTATTTAGGGAAAAAATAAGTAGCTACACCTCATATTGAGGTAATGTTGAAAAAGTGACTTACTGAAGACAGTAAATGATAGTTCAAGACCCCACCAGAATGGTACTATTAGTACTAGGATAGGCAAAGGGAATGAAATAAATTTAGTAGTCGTAGACGAAGTAAAATATACTGTGTTGAAGTGTATTTGACGCCTGACACCTTCACGGCAGGACGCTTCACTCCTTGAGACCCCCCCCCTCCCCCCGGCCCCCTTCGGGTCCGACACTAGTAAATACAAACGTGAGTAAAACCGTATAGTTTTAATAGAAGGGTATTTTGTTGGGGCCTAGAGTACCTATACTCTGTCCATACTCCATTCTATTAATTTTGTTTCTGACAGTTCGATGAGTAGTCAAACAGTGATGATGATGACTCAACACGTTGCCGAATCGATAAAAATTAATTTCAACTTTCGCCTTTATAATAATTTAGTAAGTAAGTAATAAGTAAGTATACTCGTAAAACGATGAATGATGAATAACAAAAAACTCAACACTTTGTCAGATGCCTTCTAATTTATTTATTTTATTAACCTTCTTGCAACCGCAACCTCTGGCTACGCTAGCGCCACCAAACTCACACTTTTGACGGACACTTTTTCATGAACAGAGTTGCTGTTGCTCTTCCTAGATTCAACCCACCATTATCACTACATATTATAAAACGAAGTCCCCCGCCGCGTCTGTCTGTCTGTCTGTTCGTGATAAACTGAAAACTACTGAACGGATTTTCATGCGGTTTTCATAGGCTGGTTTCATAAGTTGCTACTGACATAGTGAAAATATCCCAGTATTTTTTGTTTGATATTGTTAATGTCAACATTACGAAGGCTATACTGCATATCACAATCTTCTGGGGCATCCCAAGATCCTTGAGAATGTGTTGAAATATGTAGACATCATTTACAAACAGATTTAAATTTATTGCGCCTTAAAATGTAAATAACTTCATGTCGTGACAGTTAAATGTGTCGTGTGTTGATTTAAACAAAAATTTTAGTGTTATTGTTAATCTTTAAAATATAAAAAATTACCTTACTTCCCCGGTACCATACCTCACGGTATTCTTACAGCAATGCGACTGGGTAAAAATTGGTGCAGCATTATCAAGATAGGATAGCCTCTTTGTATAAATATGGAATCCTCCGGCATACTTTCTGAAGAGTTTTTATGTTTGTTTATTTAGACATAGGTACTTCTAGCGGGTTATTTTTGCGGTAAATAACTTGAAGGTTATCTACAGGTTAATTAACATCATGCCGTACACCACGACTTCTAGCGGAGCAGAGTACTACCTATTTAACGCCATTTAACCAATTTACGGATACGCTAAATCATGTTTGTTTACATATAAAACTAAAACATTTTGATTTCGACATTTATTTCAAGAACACAACGTCAACATGGCGCAAGGCGCGCGCCACGAGGGGGCGGGACTGCAATTATAATAATTATGAGCTTAAAGGTACTAATTCACCAGCGAGGCGATTAAAGAATTAACTTCTGTTAGTGTACAGAATTTCAATTTACTCCAAGCGCATTTCGGTGTTCAGAATTGGAAAGGAATTCAGCCATATAATATGTAATAAGAACTGTATAACTGGGCCGACAGATTATTTATTAACTTACAACCGAAACAGTACAAAATTGCTGTGCGTCGCAAGTGCCATAAAGAGCTCACGCGCATGATATCTTAAAACAGGACAATACTGGAGAGTAGTACTAGTACAGAAGCTACAATCTGCAATATGTACTTAAATAAATATGCAATAAAATGTGAACTAAATTACATCTTTCGTGAGTTGTATGCATATTTATAAAAGATACAAGTTTTTACTCACGTGAGTGAAACATGTTTAATGGATGTAAATTACACCTTTGTATATTCCTCACATGTTTAGAAAAAGATAACAGAAAATATAACCAGTTATACCTCGTATAGGGCACGCTACGATTGTGGCGGTAAGGTCCGTCATGGAGGGTTGGCTGAAGAGGCGACATGGCGCTCTCTCCAACCAGATGACGCAGGTACTCACCGGACACGGCTGCTTTGGGAAGTACCTTTGTCGCATAGGCTGGGAGCCAAGCTCTGTGTGCCACCACTGCGGGGGCTACCGCGAGGATACCGCACTCCACACTTTGGTAGAGTGCACTGCGTGGGCGCAGGAGCGTGCCGTCCTCGCGGCGACTAACGGTGTGGCCAGCCTCTCACAGGAGACCATGATCATGTGTATGGTCCAGAGCGAGCGAAAGAAGCGGTGGAAAGGGAGAATTAGTACTCTTCCGTCCCGCAGATGACGCACCAGGCGCCGCCACTGGCTACGGATGGACGGACGGACGCCCCTCTTAAATTATTTGGACAGGCACATCATAGTTGGGTCGTCTTGCTCAACAGGCAGCCAAGGTTGCTGGGGTTCACAGGGGCTGCCTTTATGGGCCTCAGGTGTACCCCACACCTGAGGCCCCGGCGATAAGACCCAATGACAGAACACTGTGCGGTTTTAGTCAGCCCGACAAACCTCAACTCGTGACGAAAAAATAAAATAACAAAATAAACCTGTTATACCTAATAGATCAGGTGTTAGGATACCTGACGACGAATATGTCAAAGAAATACCATTGAAATTTCTTTTATTTACATGCAGTCTACAGTAGGCTTTATTTCATAATTTAAAGTGAGTAATGTGGTTGACCTTAATTTGAAATGCACTATCGTTTCCACATTCAACTAATGCGATACTACTCACATTTCTTGGATTTTTGTTGTCATAGATGTTTGATACAGTCTGATCATTTAATTTTATTTCCTGTTTGACATTATTGTTATAGGGCCTTGTGAGTCTTAAAGTGACGATAGTGTCATTTACTGTTATTATTTTTTCTGTAGTTACTTATATCCTTATCATCATCATCACCATCTATAAGTCTTTCGTGAGCTGGTGGTAAGCCATTACCTGTGCTTATAAATATTAACAAAACCTGGAAAGCTTGCATCTTGTCAATCCAATCTCTATGGAGTCTTGACGACCTAACTACTACTTGTACAAACTTCCACATCCACTAACCACCAGCTCATTCATCAGACCCTCGCGAGGAAAGGAAGTGTATGAGACTCTTTAAAATAAACCACAGCAGGTCAAACTCTATGGAATTAATTTTAAACATTACGGTCACGGAGTGTCACTTGCCGGCTCTTTCATCAGACCCTCTGCACAGACTAAAATAAAAAAGACGCACTGTTATAATAATTCATTAGAATTATCCAATATTAAAAAAGCTTAAACATTTTATAGTAAAACTAGCGACCCGCCCCGGCTTCGCACGGGTGTAATGTAGATACTAATGTGGTGAACAATTATCGTCATATGATTATACAAATAAACACAAAACAATATTAAACTACGCGTATAAACCTTCCTCTGGCATCGCTCTATCTATTGGTGAAAAACGAATTAAATTCCGTTAAATGGTTTCAAAGATCTAAGCGAACAAACGGCGGAAGCTACTTTGTTTTATACTATGTAGAGATAACGCCTGTTTTTTTTTTAATTAACACAACTTTAACGATGCATGTGAGGACGAAAGAGGCAGTATTCAATTACTAGATCTATCAATATAATTATTATTCTATTGTGGTTCCGTGTAATGTGACCACAATTATAATTGCACTAGACAGCTGATAGCTTAGGTGCTAGTGTTATGGTGGCACTTCATGCGCGGCGAGCCGCTCGGGCGAGCCTCTCGGCGAGTGGTGGCGAGTGCGAGATACCGTCCACACGCTCGTCACCGCTCGTGTCATTCAGTCGCCAGTGTTGCTACGAAACCTTGGAGAGCGCAGTAAAAATCCATAGTGGAGGGCGATTGTGAAACATACTAATGGAATAATACGATTATGAAGATGTCTCGAGATATTTCGATTATAACCGTTACTAATAAGTGTAATAACTAAATATTTCGTTCGTGTCTGTAGCGGGTATGCGATGAAATGTGAACAAATGCCCTTGATAAGTAAAGGTGTCTTTCAAATGCACTTCTTTATTATGTTATAAAATATTTTTTAAACATCTATAGTTTTATATCTAATACTTCAATGTAACGAAATCTTTTAATTTATATAACGGATTTAGTTAAATATTGTACTGTTAAGTAAAATTAAATCTTTAAGAAATACGACAAATCAACATTATTCTCATTTTTTCCTAATATAGGTACTTACGAGCAGTTCAATTCAGGATATTAGAGTGTATTCAGTCTATGATTCAGTTTCAGTTACCAAGTTTTACAAGTTATTCATTAAGACAGGAAATGTTTATAATCAATATTATAATAATATTGTTATTATGTTAATCTCAGGAAATATCAATCATCCCGGTCTGGCAGCGTCCGAATTGCTGCTGTTAGAAGAAAACTATTAAAATATATAGGTAGTATCTCTCGTCTAGGTAAAATTGGAAACTAAATAAAAATTTAAAAAATCGCTCATAACGCAGAAACGGTTAGTCCTAGCCTAAAAATAACGCTTTTTGTTGACTCCCCTCCCCAACCCACCCCCACCTCCCGGCGCAACGAAACCCACCCCTACCCTACCCACCCTAAAAATGTCACCCCCTCTACCCCAATTTATTGTCGGGCGCTAGGATTAGTGAGATCCCTGTTTTGGTAGGGTCCGAACTGCTGTTTTTGAAAAAACTTAGAAGAATATATAGATAGTCTCTCTCATTTATGTAAGATTGTAAATTAAATAAAAAAGTGTCGTTACAACTTTTGGTCTTAATTTTGGTCTTAATTTTTTCCGTCTAGCCCCCTTTCGCAACGCGCGATAAGGAAATTCGTTCCAAAATAAAATGTTTATGAAATTAAAATCAATATTCGATGAATAAATCAGTATTAGTAATTAGTAAATGTTACGACTATGTCAATCATTCATGATCGCCCACCTCTACGAATATACAACACGAGCGTGTGGCCGGCCGCTCGCGCTCGCCACTCGCCACTTTGATCTTCGGCAAAATACCGACAAGAACACGAGCGGTGCCGAGTGGTGGCGAGTGCACACTCGCCACCGCTCGCCTGCACTCGGCGAGCGTGAAGTACGGGGGTTATAAAACCTATTTACAACTTAATGACGCATGACATTTAAATGACATAAAATGTCACAATAAAGAACTGTCATTATATAAAAATAAAAATTAATATGTGCTTAATATGAGACTATCATTAACCATACGATATTAATTTATTTAATAATAAATAAAGCTGGTCATTAGAATCTGAGAAAACCAACATTAGTAATAGGTACTTGTAATTATTTAAATATTTGACATAGTTGACAGGACAGTAATTGGTGGGTACCGAAATTTTACAGTATACAAGAAAATCAGCGTTGATAGATCCTATAGCTTATAATTGAGGGGAGTTTCACAGTATTTTTTGTTAAAATTCTTTTGTCTGAAAAGCTTTTGTTAATTTTGTTTATTAATTAATCAATTATTTTACTAAGCAACTCGATTGCATGACCCAAACCGTAAATTAGCCGAATAACTTTGTGGTTTCTGTCGCTTCGATAACGACATACCACTTCACCATTCGGAAGTCTCGTTGAGGTTATATTACCCGTGAGGATTTCTATTCGTTAAATAAAAAACATAGGACTATAGATATCAGCTTTATAAAGTTTATAAACTGTCCCCCTGCTTGGTTTGGATCTCCTATCAGTATTAGTATAGTTAGGCCATAGTCAACCACAATTTGTACGTGGAATACGTGGTAGTTTTCGCATTGAGGAGATTATGGAGAACAAATGAAGGAAACAGAAGGAATGCCATGTTTCTCAGTGTGTTTATCTGCAATATTAAAACAAGTCTTTTCCGATATGCACATGAACTTTGACGTCAGAGGTGCGCGACCGCAGATGAAACTTGACCACGTGAAACGCCAATAGCCACGCCACGCGTCTATTACCGCAAATTAAACTATCATGTAGCATTTTAATGTTATCTTTAATTAACTGAATTATCTTTATGTACTTGCCTCATTAGAAATTAGCCGAAATAACAACATTTAACCAAAAGATATCGCAAACAGAAAATGCACGTTCAGTTTTTATTACTTTTTTACTGGAAACAAAGTGTTTATTGAAATAAGGACACTTTTACTCATGAATTTTAAAACTACAGGTAGCTTGTTATAACCTACAATATAACCTACAATATAACCTACCCTTAACCTACAATAAAATAATAAACTCGTATTAGATTGCAATTGCCATTTATGGAATATATGCATCGTAGTAACACTATTAAATATTATTTCAAAATCTCACAAATGAAATGAACAAGAGCTGCATTCACGTAAAAACCTTCGGACTATGACACACTTAATAAGGACACTTTTTCTACGAATCAGTTTGTACCGCATAGTCACGGCATTTGATCATAAACAAGGAACATGTTTTTATTTTTATTTTATATGTACCTAAGTATGTTTATTAACTGAATAAAATTCATCATGTTTTAATTGACTGACGAAATAGAAATGGGGAGTAATTAAGAAAGGACCTAAAGAAAAATACTAAATTAAAGTGACGTTTAAGTTGAAGTTCTGTCACGTCTGTCAGTAAAGTAACTGATCTGGAGATAACCTACTAATCTGGTAATTTCGACAGATCTACAAATATTGAGTATAATAATTTTTAATTTTATTATTATGATTACAGAGGCTAAGTTATACATATATAATATGAATTTAGACCATGTACGATCGAAGTCTAAAATTGGAGTTGATAATAATTCTAAATAATGTAATGTAAGTATTTTAAACACCCGCATAAAGCGTATTATATACATAAATAACCCGGGAAAGTTAACCTAATTTTTTTGGAACTGTTTTAACTTTTTTTGTAAAAAAGCAACAGAGGTTTGCTTAAAGAATTTACTATTACTAAATAAAAAAAATATATTTATCTTAACAGTTTCAACATCGGGTGAGTTAACATTGGTTCATCATTGGTCGGGATATTTAATATGTTCGTTGTGCAACTGAGTGTCTGTGCGTTTTTTTTTTTTAGAAAGAATACTAGCAACGTGGGTCACACATTACTAGTATTCTTGTTAACCCCTCCAACTAAGCTTAACGCTTGTATTAGGAGGAGTGGGCTCACGACGGTAGTGCACTGGATTGGGTTCGAACCCGTAACCACATGATCGCATGTCCGACGCCATAGCCATTACGCTACTGCCGCTTTATTTATTTTGATAATGTACATTTTTACAAACCGGCCAACTCGTGGCCGTATTGTACCTAATAATAGCCCTGGTTTACAACTGTCAAACAGCTAACACGCCTTCTGTATAAATAAGTAGAGTCAAATAGAAGTTAGGGTTGCTAGCTTTTATCTAGAAAAAAAAACAAAGAATATTCGCATCCAGTCAATCCCAGCTTACTTCTTCAGATCGTCAGTCCATCTGGCTGGCGGCGTCCTACCTTCCGTTCACCCGTTCGCGGTGTTCACTCTAGGACCCGTTTGCTCCAACGGCCGTCGGTCCTTTGGCATACATGGCCAGCCCATTGCCCCTTGAGCGAGCTATGTCGGTAACTTTAGTTCTTTGTCGGATGATTACGGATTTTATCCTTCAAAGAAACTTCAAGCATTGCCAATTTTTAAGTTTGTGGACTAGTTACCCACCGTTAGTGTTTACGTTTTGGCACTAGAGTACGTATTTATTATTTATAAGTATTATTTAATAGCATAAATAAATATAAAATTATAAAGTATGGGTGGCAACCCTAGCTGTTATAGTAGACTGGAGTAGAAGACTATATAGTAGTAGTGTGAGTAAACTTACACACCTCAGAGATCGCAGCGTAGTCTCTGATGATGAATGATTTCCTTCTTTGTTAAATCAAATTTTTGTCCCGAAATAAAAAAGTAACATTAGATCGTGAAATCAACTTTACCATTACTAAATCAGAACTGTAATTTGATTCATTCTAGATACGACAATCTTCCCCGGTCAGAGTTCTACTCGTAATCGCGATAAAAATAGTAACACAATGTCTTCTGAGCATTTCTCAATTGAGGCAATTTGTAAAATGGACCACAAAGTTGAACGCCGTATACCAGACAGCCCTAATCAGTCAACTGCGAAATACAGACCATTTGAAAATGATGAAAAAGATAGTATGATAAACAGGTAAGGTAACGCAATAGTCTGTCGGATAGACGGCGGACTTAGAGTGCATAGTTTTTCTGTGAAATTAACGCACGAAAATATGGGTATTCGCTCAGGGAGAGCATACTATTACACCTTTTTAGGGTTCCGTTCCTCAAAAGGAAAAAAAGGAACCCTCATAGGATCACTTTGTTGTCCGTCTGTCTGTGTCTGTCTGTCTGCCAAGACCGTTTTTCTCAGGAACCTGTGCACGCATCAAGTTGAAATTTATACCCAATACATAAGTCTGCGGTCCCTTGAAGCTGTAAAAAAATCAAGCTTCCAAGTCAACGCAGGGTTGCTAGTATCACATATAAAATAGTTTTTGTGATTACAAACTTATTTTTTGCTGTTGGATTGTTGACTTTGTCGTATATCGCAACCGCAAAGTTAATTTTGTCTTTCAAATAAGACGGGCAAGTCTTCGAGAATTGATTCCCAATATGGACGTACTATCTACATACAAGTTTGTTTGCTTACGGAACCCTCAATGCGCGAGTCAGACTCGTACTTGTCCAGTTTTTATAATATTTTTAATTATTTCTGTGATGTAAGATATATAAGTACTAAATAAGTATTATACGTATTCTAGTAAAACGATTTATGTCATTTGTTATTTGAATTTTGTGAAAATCGAATTGCCACAAGGAATGCAAACCGAACACCTTCCGCAGTGAGACAAATCTATAGCCTACTTGTTATTTTACATAATTCCATTTAAATCTCTGTTGAGACAACTACCTGAAGTTGACCTCAGGTATTTTAGAGGAATTTAAATTCGAGCAAAAATGTGTCTGGGGGAGTGAGTCCACCCTACAGACGATTTAAATTGTTCAGCTTCACTGCTAGTGCTGCTACCTGCTTATGAATAGGGTCGACTATCAGGCAAGCCGTGTGCTTTCTTGCCAAACATAGTAAGGTTGCAATTAATTGATTCGAAATTTTTAATTTTCAATAAGTTCTTAACTGACAAGAAAGTCACTGCCCAAGTTTTGAGTGACAAGTGACGAGTCATTGCCGCTATTCGTGGCTTAATTTGTCTCTATTCAACGGGTGTTTGTCATCTTTATACGCATTTTGTATGACAATGAAATTCTTATTATTTGAGTAAACAGCATATAGTACGTTACTGTGCATGAAGAACAAAGCAACTAGAACAAAAAAGAAATTATAAACAACACTTGTACATAAAGAACAAAACAATTAGAACAAAAAATAAATTGTTAACAGCAAAAAAATTAATGTTCTATCTATACCTACATTAAATATTGAATATTTTTCCTGTTTACAATATAGTTCTGTCCTATTTGCTGTTTTCTATTCTTACAATTATAGATACGCACGAATCGCTCGATACGCTTTGTTTACACTAATGAGGAGCATAAGGTCTTTGTCTAGTATATTACAGATAAACAAGAGTTGGCAATTAAGTGTGTCTGGACGCGTATAGTTTATTCAATTGTGAAATAGGAAGTACCTAGGTATTCCACGGATAGTAACTTTTAATATCTAAAGTATTAATGGTAACGAAGACTCTTACCTATGCAACTACCTAAGTATTTTTTTATCACAATTAAGTACGGTGGGAATCGAACCGAATAAAACCACATTGAGCACTGCATTTCCATACAAAGTATCCTGAACATTGAATGAGAGAAGCAAAGCACTCCCAAAGAAAGATAAGAGAGCCGTAAATAACTATCATCGTTGCATTGACCAGATGCGCTACAAGCAGATTTACTACCCAACCACAACTTTTATTTTCGAGTGGAAATCTCTGGATCTGATACCCAGACGGACTTGAATGACGAGACTAAATCCAGAAAGAGATTATACCGACACTGACGTCACTCCCCCTGCTAGGTAATTTGTTAAGTTTTTCTTCCACACAGCAAGAGTCTACATTCCCGTCCGTGGCCGGTCAGAACTAGGAATTGGGTCAATGTTAAATGTGTGTCAGATTAAGTTCACTGCTGTAAGATGGCCAACCCGTCAGTACCCTCACTATTTCTTTTCTGTACCCTCTGCCAATGAGAGAGGCACGTGAAGTAAATCCACCTTAATAGAAAATTTGCCGGAAGAATGCAAGCAATGCTTCCCACAATGAAACTTCCAAGAAATAGGTGGTAACGGTAGAGCATTCTTTGCCCACCACACCTGGGGAAGCACCCTAAATGGTGACAGACTAGATTTAGTACAAGTAGGTATATAATGTTAATCTTAAAAAAAAGTTTCGTTTCACATTTTTTTGCAAATTAACTCGAGGTTATGGCCTTGGTAAATGATGTTTTCACGGAACAATAAAATAGTCGAGCACCTTGTTAGCTTGAAGGAAAAAAACAGTTATACATCATGCTACACAAATTCGAGACAAAGAAAGTTAAATATTGAACTTGGCATTCGCTAGGATAACGAACCGCTCTTGGCACAAATAACATTGTAAATAGCGCTTGACCTGCTTTACTGACCATCAGTTTCAAGGTTACATTATGATATTGTTTACTATACCACCAATTACTATGTATTCTGTGCTATCACGAAGATAGTGATATTTTGTAATTATGCTATTTTCGATCAAGATATTTCTAACTACAACAACCGTTGCGACGCGGACGATCGAATGAGACAAACCTCCAAATATCAATTCTTTAAATAATTATTTGTACTACTTACGTACATTGTATATAATATATTTTGTAATAAGCATCGTAATTGACTTACCTACTGTTTATGTCATATTTCTAGATAGAAGTACACTGCTTCTTGTAAATTCGAAGACAATATTCTAATACCCATCTGATAATGTTCAAACTTATTTTTATATCTAAAACGTAAAAAGTAAACTGGTTAAAATCCTTTTGATAAAATACTTTAACAAAAAATCAATTTTATCATGCCTGCCACACACAGTCACGTTTCGACTACCTACAGTTATACCTAAACTATATAGTTGAATTGTTGTTGTAGTAATAGTTACGTAGTAACTACTTAGTAATCTGTGGTAATAGATAGATAGATTTGGCTATAGTAGCTCATAAGTACCTAATCAATAGATATACAGTGTCTTTTTGTATTAAATATTTTAGTTTTGCAAAATAAAGCGATTTTTCATGTGTTGATTACAAGAAACGTAACGCTGACGGCCATGATTTGAGCATCATCGTGGGACGTCACAATTTACAACACAAAATACTTTTATAGTTAGCCGTAAAACCACAATGAGTGTTGAATCGTTTCGGAATTGTTTATGAGATGTTTCACGAAATGAAGCCAGAATGTATAAAAGTCGATAAAAAGATTATGCTTAAGCTTTATTCAAACGGTTTATGTCATTAGTAAATGCTCATAAATTGCTCATTTACAGGCATACATTTATAGGCTAACAATCTGACTTAATTCCAATGGCCTATAAAATCGTCTTAGGTTAATTCTCGTTTTGACAATTGAATTTTCCATTTATATATCAATTATTTATAGGTACACAATATTAGGGTAGATTTTATTTAATTTTGAGAAATAGGAAGTTTCGTTGTTTGATGGTCGATACTTTTCATCAGTGTCCTCACAAAAGAGAACTAACTTTCGGCATTTTTGATATTTAGCTAAATGTATTAACAAATTACTTATTAGGATATTTAATTGTTCTACTTCTGCACTGCCGCACTCGTCCGTTGCGTCTCGGCAAGCCCGACAGAAGTGATAACGCCAGACAGACTGACGCCGTAACGCGTTACGTAACGAAGCAGTTTACCCTTCCATAAGAAGTTATCACTTCAAAACCGTTTTTATCGTCTCGCCTGTTCTGCGTGGCGAAACGATAACAAAGGGTTAATTTCCGATAAGTCCATTAGGACTAAATGACATTAAAGTGATGACAGCAATGTGTTAGATTAAACCTCATTTAATTCTCGTACCTCATTATATGATTTTGATTAAATAGCTATAAAACAGGGATAAGATTATGACTGCGATTTTTTATTATTATACTTATACCTGCTAGTGATGTAACGAATGACGATTTTTCACATTCGCGAATACGAATGCGAATGCGAATATTTATTTCTAGTATTCGCGAATGCGAATATTGACTTTTCAACTAAAAAGCAATTAAAATGTACAAATGGCTTGACATTTCCTTTTATTGATCCAAAGTACAAATTGATGTTTTTTAAAACATTTTGTTTTTCAATGATGAAGACTTCTGTTATGGACAGAGAGAGAATGATCTGAGAATATTTGGTTACTCCACCAACCACTAACAAGTGTACCGCTGAAAGAGTTTTTAGTAACGCTAGACTGCTTTGCACACCTCAGTTTGTTTTTGAGTTAATATTTCATTATCTTTAATTGGTACAAAAAATGTGTATAAGTAGCGGGCTCCATATCGCTTGTGAGTTTAGGATCATCGACGATTCACAGCGAATGCGAATATTCGTTACATCACTAATACCTGCTACATACGGGTCTGCCTTACCTAAAGGTTGGCTCGAAGAAAATGCCCTAGCTACGGCAAAGGTCCACCGTATGCAATGTGAATGTTAATAACTGAATTTCGGGTGTAAAACAAATTAAACTTTGTACTTTTTAAATCAAGAAGTAAATATTGAATCCGGCGTAACACCTTCCCTATTTTAATTTATTAGTTTCCTTGTATTATATTTATGGTATTTTTTTAAGGCCGGAGATCGTTCTGCGCTCTCCGGCGCCTGGTGCCTCTCCTTCGGGACGGGAGAGTACTAGCCCTCTCCCGTTCCCTTTCCGCTGCCTCTTTAGCTGACATCACTTCCTCACAAAAAGAAGCAGCGGATTCCCACGCACTCTCAATTTGGACCATGGACAGAACCATGGTCTCCAGTGAGAGGCTTCCCACTCCAATAGCCGCCGCGAGGTCAAGGCGTTGTTGCGTCCACGCTGAGCACTCCACTAAAGTGTGGAGTGCAGTATCCTCGCGGCAGCCTCCGCAGTGATGGCACGCAGACGTTGGCTCCCGGCCTATGCGACACAGGTACTTGCCGAAACAGCCGTGGCCGGTCAGAACCTGCGTCAGCCGGTAGGAGAGGCTGCCGTGCTGCCTCTCGAGCCAATCCTCCATGATGGGTCTTACCGCCACAATTGTCTCGTCCTACTATAGAATAATAATTATTATTATTATTATCGTTTATCTCTCCTCACAAATACTAACTTAAAAATAATAGTACTAAATAAACAACTTACAAAACTAAATCTTAACATAACATTACATGTTCAAAAGGATTTTACGACGGCGTAAAAAGCTGAATGCAATCTAATTAAAGCAACTCTCGTGTTCATATAAAGAAAATAGTCATTATTAAAATTATTTTGGGATACAAAACACCAAAATACATACACGATAAAGTCAATATGTATACTGTTTTATACGTCGCTTAGACAACGGTGAGGACGGCTCTTGTTGAACAGGCGGAAAAGTCTGCCGGGGCTCACAGGATTTTTCTGTCCATGGAATCTCGGTAATAAGACCCTGCCGTAACATAACACCGTGTGTACACTGGAGGCTTCAATACATAAAATAACCGGACAAGTGAGAGTCTGACTCATGCACAGACGGTTCCGTAAGCAAACAAATTTGTATGTACCTAGATAGTACCTCTACATCCATCTCGGGAATCAATTCTCGGAGATTTTTGCCTGTCCTTCCCGAAAGACAAACTTTGCTGTTCTAAAAGTACCTTCCCAAACATCGATTTACTACAAGTCAACTTTACAACCGCAAAATATTACTTTGTTATCATAAAACCATTTTTTGAAGTGATATAACAACAAATTAACGACTTTCGGATGCTTCTATCTTCGGATGTACCCTAGAGGTTTTGATTGTTTAAATTTAGTCAAACCTAAGACCTAAATGGCCGTATCATTTGTTTGCGTCCGTCAACTTGGAGGCTTGATTTTTTACAGCTTCAAGGAACGGTTGACATAAGCATTTGATGTTAATTTCAGCTTGATGCCTCCACAGGTGCCTGAGAAAAAGGATCTTGACAAACAGACAGACGGACAACAAAGTGATCCTATAAGGGTTCCTTTTTTTGCTTTTGAGGAACGGAACCCTAAAAAGAGCAAATATTGAAGTACGATACAAAAAATTGTTGTTTTGAAATCTTTATTGTACGTGATGGCGCGGTAATGAATGAAATATTGATTACATAATAGTTATGAATACATATATTTACTACCTACACAACTGATATGAGAAACACGTTTACTATTTTATCACTATACAACACTCTAATTGTAACCACGCACGCATTTGTACACAATCGTAAATATTTTACATAAAACTATATATGTACCTACAAGTAAAGGAATATACCTACTCACAGAGGTTGAGGGTTAAGAGTTACGATTTTTTGCAAAGCGCATTAAACTCATATTTATTTCGTAATACCACCTCATTTTAAATCAATATCCAGAGGAATACTAGCTACACTGCAACGATAGGACGAGTTTGTTAGAAATTAAGTCGACTGATAAAAGCACTTATAGCACCCATTAGAATATAAACAGACAGATGGATACTAAATCGCCCATTGTATATTATCTGTATATGTCACAATAAGTATGATACTTCCACCGTAACAATGGTGTACAAATAAAGTCTTATCTATCTATCTATCTCTTTGTTGTAAGCTCATCCTCAGCGGCGTAGGTATTCTATTAACTGAGAGAGCGTTGAACAGGTGTCTTGTTGCGTGTGCTTCACGGGAGCGTGCTTCTTTTTCATGCCCGTCGTGGAATCCGCAGATTTATAAACGAGAAATGAATGATCTAATTGCACTTAAGACAGGGTTGTTTTCTTAAAGAGTTTCATCCATTCCCTCATGCTTAGCAATAGAAGTACGCACAATGCACATGCGTACTTAGTAGTTATCTCATTGGTATAAGTGGATTCACCTCTCTGCATTCGACGGTAAGGTCAAAATTGTTCCAATGACATATCGTAAATCCTCTTCAACTAACACGTGAGAAGTCATTCACTATTTAACTCTTATTATAGACGACCACCGGTAGTAAATTGTATAAAGTATTGCCATATTATTACTGACATACTGAGCTATTGTTAACAATATGGTTGAGTAGTATTTAACGGACGAAAAAAAGAAGGTTCTCAATTCGTCTGTATATATAAATATTTTTTATGTATGTTCAGCCCTCAATTTTTTTTTTTTTTCAATTTATTTATTTATTGTTTGTTACAGGTAGGATTACAATGGATGTTATAGTTAGAATACTAAAGTACAACCGTAACATGCCTAATTAGGCGTACAATAAGATTATACGATCTCTTTAAATTAAGACAAAACTGTATTTATCGTTATTATTATCATTATTAGAATTGAAATAACATTTATAATATGATATAGAGTTTTATGTCATGTGTTGCATCAAATTATTAATAAAATGTCCAGTTGCCCAATTGTGTAAAAATATATATATCTCATGTCCTATCTGTAATTACCTGTTTGTATGTCATGTCACCTTTCACTCAATCATTAATAAACTCGTTAATTGAGTAGTACACTTTACTAATTAAGAATTCTCGGAGCTTATTTTTAAAAACATCAATGGATTTTGAGGTTTTACCTCACTCCGTTATTCATGAAACGATTTCGATGATTCTTTTTTTGTTAGATAAGGTATACCTCAAGGGTGGTCCCACGTCAAGGAAGTCAGGATCTGATGATGGGGTCCTGATAAAATTGAGAGAAACCCTCGAAAATTGTAGGAACGAAAAGTGTTTCTGTTTACTTTTCATAACTTAACATAACTTCACTCAAAATAAGTTTATAAACATTTGATAGTTTATCTAAATAAGCTTAATACTCGAGACTTAAAAGGTTTATTTATTTTTTGCTTTTTAGTTCTTTTCGTCGCCGCGTCGGTTTAATTTTTTGTTAAAAATATTTTTATTATATAATAAGCAATTCCGCTTACGACCGTCCTATGTTAAGACTTTATTGTGCAATTTATGAGCAAATTACTAATTTGAGCGCTAGATTGAAATAGAAAAAAATTGCCTAGTTTATTTTCAAAAGCTGCAAAAAATGGACCGGCCGATGTTTCTAGCCTTGACACACTAGATTCTAACAAGGTAGTAATTGCCTACGGTTTCAAAAAGAGCTGTCTAGTTCACATTCATCAGTAGATGTATTTAGCGTAATTGCCGCATCCTTATTGAAGGCGTGCTTTTAGAATATGTAAAATATCATGTTTAACATAAAGTTATGCTCAACGCTGCTTTTTAATATTTTATACAACCAACGAAGGTGGCAACATGGCCTGTAGCAAATTAACATTCGCAGAACCACCGTTTTTAGAACAACATTCCACATGAAGCAACCCTATTCCCATAAATCCCTGGCAACCCAAGTCCCGAACAGAAATTCAATCAGTAGTACTGTACGATGACATTTCTTGGCAAGAACTAGGTACTCTCCTCCAAGCAGAAATATGTTATTATGCTGCCTACTAGATAATAATTATATTATTTTTCCACCAATAGGTAACCTTTTCTACCATCCCCATTGGAAGATAACATCAATATTTATAAACAGTACCTTTTATATATTGTTTCAGAAAAACAAAAATGTCGCACAAGGAAACTGAATTAATTAATAAAGAGGTCGAGACGGGCACCGAAGGGGTAAAATTAAAGCGGGAACTCGGTCTGTTCTCAGCTATAAACTTGATACTTGGAGTCATGATCGGATCTGGCATTTTCATCTCACCATCTTCAGCCTTAGCACACTCGGGCTCCGTCGCCTTATGCCTAGTCATATGGATAGTATCTGGAGGCATATCCTTATTAGGTGGGTGTAGGTAAGACACCTATTGATTACTTATTTTTATTTTAAATTATTTGAAATTATACATTATTAGTTTTAATTTTATTCTTTTACTTTGATTTTGTGGCCAATATTTAATCTTGTCATTTTTTCTTTTTAAGGAGCGTTATCGTTTGCTGAATTAGGAACAGTTGTTGGTAAATCTGGTGCAGAGTATGCTTACTTCCAAGAAGCTTTTAGTAAAACAAACAAATTTTGGGGGCCATTACCTGCTTTTATATGTGCATTTATATATGTCTTAATTTTAAGACCTGCCGAAGTGGCTATTATCGTTATGACCTTTGCCGAATATTCAATGCAACCTTTTATGGAAAATTTAGATCCAGATTATAGAAACATTGCTATCACATTGGGATCTATATCTGCATTATGTAAGTATTATTAGTATTATAAGTGTAATTTATTTCTTCTTCCACTGGATGTCATGAATTGATTTAAATTTCTACACGACATACTCTCAATCCTGTGTATTAAATAAGTCGCAACACTCTGTCATATTATGAACGGATTTATACTACATGCTTATATCATTATGATCTAAAACTACATGAATATTTTTGGCATTCCCATGTACATAAGTTCTTAAATTATGAAGTAAGCAAAATTTATTTCAGCTAAAACAATATTACATCTTTACGGTATAGAGTAAAAAGAAATATAATTACCACTAATTACGCGTTTTAAACGGGTGGGATTAATTTACCCACGGAATCCTAGTGTTTATATTCTGGCAATACAGTATTTTAATGTCAGTTGCAGTGTGACCACATTTAGTACATTTCCACCTATATAGTATTAATTTGATGTTCTAATATCAAGTATCGCTCAAATTACATTTCAACCGTGATTTTTTCATTAAAGGGTCAACTTTGACGTTCATATTCTGAGCAACTAAAAAACTTCAACCATTTAAACTTATTGAAAAATGGAGAACAGTTATTATCATTAATCATAGTGGCCTCACTTTTTTTTAATTTTCTCTTAACTTAATAGACAAAGTCAAAATTCCGAAGCAAGTTTTTCGTAAATTGAGATGACACTTTTTTAAGCTCGTAGGTTGAACGATATCAATACACATATAAAATAAAAAATATATAATAATATTTCTGAAGTAGTACTATAGTTCATAGCGGCCTCAACATTTTGATTTATGTATGGATAACCTGGAAAAAAAATCACAACCAGAGCATAAAACTACTTAAAACGCTCCGTAATAGCTGTAAATTTCCCAAGTTTTGGAATGGCCAACTCGCTCACCAGAACTAAACCCGATAGAGCATATCTGAGATTAACTGGGAAGACAAACTAAACAAAGAATGGCAGCAGTAACCAACTTAAGACAACTGAAAAGGGCGTTGGTAGAAGAATGGGACCAAATGCCACAAAGTTTTATTGACGGCTACATTTAAACCGCTGTAACCTAGACCCTCCCGATAGTTTGCGGGATGCGGGGCGGGTGATGCGCTCGGCTATACATGACACGATGTACTAACTTGATATCTTCAGATTTATTTGTTTCAGATTTAATCTACACGTCGTGTAATAAAAATAGAATTTATTTCCATGTATTATAATTTCAGTTTCTGATAAGTTTTTACGATTAATTGTGAAATTTTAACGACTTGTGGATGTAGAGGTTTAGATTCTTTCTTTGACGGTTTCCAATTTTTTTCATGATGTCTGATTAATTCAATGTCATTCTTGAATCTTTAAAAAAATATATAAGTACATATTTTAAAATGATGATGAATACTTTTATAAATATATTTGGCAACATTTAACAACATAATTTGAGCCTGTCTATTTAATTTTTTTGTGACGCAGAGTCGGCAGATTATCCATGTTGCAAAATAATACCGTGTGTAGTAGTTTTAATAACGCGTTCATCCAGGCTTTCACGTCAGTCACTGATGGCGGACAGCGACTCACTAGCTTTTAAAAATAAAAAACTACATACTATCGTAATCTACACGAGTAAAGCCGCAGACGCATAGCTAGTGGCAGCAACATTACGCATTATTATCAACATTTTAAGAAAAGAAGTAAAACATATTATTTAAACGATAATTTTTTCTGTGTCTGGGTGTAATTTATCTATAATATGTATGTATTTAGAAATATATAAGTATGTTTATCAGCAGTCTGGTTACCATAGTACAGGCTCTGCCTAGTTTGGGATCAGACGGCCGTGTGTGAGATGTGTGGAGTTATTATTATTATTATTATTTAATATTAGAAAAAGGATCAAGATTGCTTAGTCACTGCTACAACACAGTGTCGTGAACTTGTGAGTCCGACTGAGTAGCCGTGCGTAAATACCTAATTTTGCATAGTGTAATTTTGTGATATAACTCTTAATTGATTGCATCCATTATATTTATTTGATGATATAGTGTCAAAACAATTGAATTTTTTCGTAGATAATTCTATTGGTTCGTAACACATTTTTTATCATGGTCTTTGGTAGAAATCTTTAAAAAAATGGTCACACTGGCACTAATGTCAACAATTTAAAATTAAACTGGTCGCTACGATAGTCGCTTCCGAAGATATACTTACGTAAATAGACAAATTTGTGAATATAATTACGGCAATTTTACAAGTTACACTATCAAGTAAGTGATTCCATATGCTTTTCATTTAAATATACTATTCCTTGAAAACCTTGTTAATGTTTTATGACAATGTAAACAATTATAAATTTTTAGAATGTTATCAAACAGCAATAGTGAAACCCAAGAAGCAGTGAAACGCGAAATAAAAGAAATACAAGCGCGTTGTATGCATGCGTGGAATGTTATCGACAATTCACCTCTGGACGCTCCTCACATAAGCGTAGAGCAAATAAATGAGAAAAGTCTGCGTTACATTGAGGGACTGCGCACACAGATTCAAAATACAGATACGCCAATCCCAGCGGATGCTAATCTCCTTACGAGTCAATACCTAAAAGAATTACATGACAAAACTACGCAGGTAGAAGAACTGACAGCTTTTACAAGGGCCTCCATACATGATCTTGATACCGATATAAACAGGTAGCTATGAAATGTTTTTTCTCTAAATATAACAGCATGTTCTGAGTTACGCCGCAAACTTAAGAGCTTGCCAAAGTAGTCATTATGTTTTTAGAGAGCTTGTCAAAGGAGTTGTGTATTTTTGTTAAACACCTCTGTTGGTACACTGGCATGTGACCTGCCAGATGGTATGATGGTTTTCAAACAGAGGGAAGAGTTTTTAGTTAAAAGAATTAGCTTTTTGTTTTCAGCGACTAGGCCGGAGAATCTGGCATGTAGCATAAATTTGACAAATAATTTGGAAACTGGTTTTTATAGATTGAGGCAGATATGGTATTTATTATGTTATCCATTTTTTTTTAATAATTTTACATAGCAACCTATTGTTGTGGTGGCACTATGTGTTGATCTATAATTTTTAATCATGATTCTTTTTTTAAATTGAGGGTTTTGAAAAATGTATGACCAAATTTATGAAATAAAGATATTGAGTTACAATCTAAATCTAATCTATCCCCATTTGTACGTATGTGTACAAGCCTTTCTGCAACTCTTATCATGTGTTCTGTGTCTGGGTGTAACTTATCTATAATATAATATAGGCATTGCCTAGTTTGGGTTCTGTGTTAGTTATAGTTGGGGCTGTGGGTGAGGGTGTGATAAAGAAAATATAAAAAATAGTTTATTCAGAAACTTTATTACAGATTGAAAAATCTAATAAAGATATCACAAGAGGCCAGGTCCCGCCCAAAAACAAACAAGCAAGAGGTAAAGCCGCAACATATTCAAAAAGCCAAGGAGAGGTTCCAAATGATGAAGGACGAGCTACATGGACTGATACACTCTCTGTTCCCACATGAGGACAATATGATTTTTGATATTTTGGGAGTGAGTGCTTTATTTTATACTAGCAGTGCCTCGCGGTTTCACCTGCGTAAGTTCCTATCCTGTGGGAATATTGGGATAAAAAGTGGCCTATATGTTAATCCAGATCTTCAGCTATCTACATACCAAGTTTAATCGCAATCGGTTCAGTAGTTTTGTTGTGAAAGAGTAACAAACATCCATACATACATACATCCATACATACTCACAAACTTTCATGTTTATAATATTAGTAAGACTTACTCTATAATTACTACTTTACCCACTGCAGTAAATATACTATACACTATCAGCCAGCCATGCGTTGCTGGTTTAATAGTAGCTATTTCCAGGACCATCAACAGATCTGCTCTAAGATGCCAAATTATAGTATTGTAGTCTAGAAGTCCGAACTAGTACATGTGAGTGACTGTACTAGATTGGAGCACTCTTTTTAGTGACCGAGCAAGAACAAGTCTAGTTTGAATCACATTTCAAGTAACTTTTTTAAACATTCATCGATACCAAATATTTACTTTTATTTTCAGAAATTATCAGCAGAACAACTAAATGAAGCTTCTGATGGATATATAACCATCACATCAGAGACTTTCAATATAATACAAATGCTGAAAGACATGAAGATTGTCACTATTAATCCTTATAATAAAATGGAAGTTAAATTTGCATACTGACACATTCACAATAGCTGCAGGCTCTGTATATTTTTCTATTGTGATGGTGAACAAACATATTGTTCTAATGGAAACCAAAACCAAATGACTTACAAGACACGTTCAGCCTCAACTCTTGATTAATAGCTTTCTGTTGTTTCCCTTACATCTCAATGGCGCCATGGGTTACCGATGAAGCTGCCAACGTCAAGGTGAAAGGTGGATTTACTAATTAATAGGTTAAATTGATTAATGGCTTGATTATAACATCACAAAATTAAGTTTCATGATATCTATAATTCAATGTCTTATAGCCAAAAATAAGTCAATCTATAGTGAGTCTTTGTGCTCCACTGCCATTTAAAACTATGATTTTGAGCCCCACTGATTGTAAGGTTCGACATTTCTTACAAAAACTTGTTAAATTTACAAAAAAAAAATATCTATTATAAAATAATTTAGTAATATGGTCATAATTAGAGATCGGATAATCGGATGCATATTTACCTAAAGTTATTTTTTGGATAACAAATTATGGAAGCGGCTTCTAAGTATATTTTTATTTACGAATGCAGTTGTATTGTCGCGTCGCTACTTGCGCACAAGCAAGTATAATTTGCCGTCTCACTCGCACTCTTACAAAATGCTTACATTTCCTGGGGTTTAATAGGCCCGATTTGAAACTTGTTACAACGTAATAAGGTTGTTTTTGCTTCGTCAAAAATCACTGACAATAAAAGTAGGGAAAAGCAACCATTATACGTTGTAACAGAGCAAGTGTCATTTGTGTCAAACTGGGGTTTATTACATCTCACGGAGTATAGGTACACTTAAATTTGAATTTCCTGGAATCGCGGGATTCTTTCGATAAAAAAGTGCTTTCCATAATAGCCAACATCTCAACTTTAGGTAAATATGCATCCGAATATCCGATCTCTAGTCATAATTGAATACTACTTTGTCAAACAAAAATTAAATGAAAGTGATAATTCAGGGACTAAATTTATTATTTTTAATGTAAGTAGCTAATTCCTGTTACAAATAAATAATTGTAAATTTACTTAAAATGTTTTTTATTTAAAGAAAGTTTATCTGTCATCCCATTCAAACAGTTAATTGTACATGTTCCCTGGTATTCATCTCCCATTACACTAGTAGGGGGTGAGTATTGAAAGAAAACTTGATACTGCCGAGATACCGGCAGACATGTTTTTTATTCCACCATCCCATACTGTTAGTTTACTTTTATTTACCAAGTAATGTAAACTAAGCATAGATACCAAATCTTTGATAGACACTAACGTATTTGCAAAAAAATGCATTTAAATATTTTGAACGGTGAACTTGACTGCTTAGATAGAGGTTGTGAGTCCCCCGCCGCATCTGTCTGCCTGTTAGCGATAAACTCAAAAACTACTGAACGGATTTTCATTCGGTTTTCACCAATGGATTGAGAGCGATTCATGAGAAAGGTTTAAGGTATATACTCTTAATTTGTTAAGGTTTTGTGTAAATTGGTTGAAATATGATGATGATTGTTGAAGATGTCTCTGCTACCCGTGCGAAGCCGGGGCGGGTTGCTGGTTGTATATAATTTAGTAATATTTAACTTATATAAATATGTTTATCAGCAGTCTGGTTACCAAAGAACAGGCTCTGCCCCGTTTTGGGATGAGACGGCCGTGTGTGAGGTGTTTCAAGTTATTATTTTTATTCATGTTCTAGAACTAAAACTAACTGTAAGCTCTGTTGGGTCTGGATAGAGCTGTGTAAAAATCTTCCGGAATATGAATATCTTAACCCTAAACACTTATCTAAAAGGTTATATATTATTAAAGTTTTCAGTAAATGTTGTTTTTGTTTCAGTTATAATGACATTCATTAACATAACAAGCGTCAAGTTGTTTGTAAAAGTTCAAAACATATTTGGTGTGTGTAAAGTGTTCGCTTGTCTCGTCGTTATTGGGGGAGGCGTCTACGAAATAGCCCGAGGTACGTATTTTTTTTTACTTTCGAAATAGTATTGCAAAAAAAAATTGTCTCAAAAAACAGTTACGAAATAAATTATTCTAAATAGTTTTCGTCAAATATTCGGAATTCGACTAAGTACTACATTACTATCTTTATTCCCCGACGCAAAGGAGAGTTAAGTTACACGTGTGTATCTTTGTGTCTGTCTGTGGCATCATAGCTCTGAAACGGATGGATAGACATTGATATAGTTTTTTTTAAAGTGTCTAAGTAAATTGTGAGTGTTCTTAGCTACAATTAAAGAAAATCTGTTTAGCCGTTCGAAGATTATAATCAGCTCTTTTCTAACCGTTAAAAGGATTTTTGGGTCGAGGGTGTTTTACATTTTTAATTTATACATGTTATTATCCAAAAATTTTAAACTATTTTCCCTACCATTGGCGGAGATGGTAGGGAAAACAGTTTTAAATTTTGTAGTTTGTAGTTATTGACGACAATAAAGCTGATAAACTAAGGAAAAAAGGCACTGAACTAGGCAAGTAACTTAGAGAAGTCTGGTAAGTATATAAATTGTTTTATTTTTACTTCAGGTAACACAGTAAATCTGGATAAGGGCTTTGAGGGCAGTAACTGGAATCCAGGAAGCGTCGCCCTCGCTCTCTACTCAGGACTGTGGGCCTATGATGGCTGGAACAGTGTGACAGTCGTCACTGAAGAGATTATTAATCCTGGAACGTAAGCATCTTGCTTAATATATATAAAACTAGCAGTTCCCGCGCTACTTCGCTCACGTGTACATTTTTATATATTTTGCCAGAACCATAATTATTTTACCAAAATAGAAGTAGCGTAAGTTACTCCTTATAACACCAGCTATCTGCCTTGCCAGTGAAAGTCCCGTGGAAATCGGTCCACCCGTTTCGGAGATTAGCGGAAACAAACAGACAGACAGAGAAAAATTTTAAAAACAGATTTAGGCCTAGGTATCGTGCAAATATAATTATGTATTTACACTAAAATTAACACTATCACAAAATAGGTATTACATACCTCTGAATTGCCTGACGTTTCGACCAGGTTGCACTGGCCGTGGTCACAGGGTGAATCACCCTTATTAGTTAAGTCCGAAATAATAAAAAATACTTAATTATATCATGGAACACGACAGTTTAAAAGTTTTCCTTTCCATCAGGTGAGGTGGAAGATAAATGTTTATTCTATTACCCAACAAAAAATAGACAAAAAGTATTGTTTTACAAAGATCAGGAATTTTTTTTTATGATATGGTGGGCAAATGAGACGACGGGTCACCTGATAGTAAATGACTACCGCTGCTCATGAGCACCTGCAAGTAGAAGAGCCCCGGTCTATAAAGTGGGAGTAGGGGAAGGAAGGGTAGAAAGGGTTAGGGCCTCCGGTAACCTCACTCTCTCCGATCGAGCCGGCCCATACGTCGCACGACTATAAATACCTATCTATTCCAGCAACGTACCTCTCAGCATATCCATCGCTGTGCCGCTGATCACCGCGCTGTACGTGTTCATGAACGTGGCGTACATGGCGGTGCTGAACTACACGGAAATGACGTCAGTGCCGGCCGTGGCCGTGGCGTTCGGCGCGCGCGTGCTGGGCCCCGCGAGCTTCCTCATCCCGCTCGGAGTCTCCATCTCTACCTTCGGCTGTGCTATGAGCGTGCAGTTTGGGGTCACGAGGTAACATTAACTTCTTCATTTTATAATTTTTGAACCCCCCTTTTTTATGACTAGGTTAAAAAGTTCCTCATGGATGTCCTCCGCCCTCGGGGGGGGCGAAGGGTCTGTCGGACTCTTACCGACTAAAAACCACCCCGGTGTTCCACTGCTTGCCCATGATCGGGGGAGCGAGAATCGCCATTGCATTCTTCCGCAACATTTTTTAACCCCTTAACGCAAAATGGTTTTATATTTTAACGTGTGTATCTGTCTGTGGATAAGATAGCTCCTAAACAAATAGAACAATTTTGATTAAATTTTTGTTTAAAAGGTGACTTGATCGAGAGTGTTCTTACTTCTTATTTATAATTAAAGAAAATCTGTTCAGCCGTTCGAAGATCATTAGCTCTTTTTTGTTGTAGGGATATTGAGTACGGGGTGTGTTGAATTTTTTATTTGCTCCGGTTTTTTTTAATCTTTAGCAATATATTTATATTACAGAGTGTGTTACACGGCCGCACGCGGTGGCCATATGTTAGAGGCGCTGTCGTACGTCAATATAAAACGAATGACACCCGCCCCAGCTGTTGCCTTCCAAGTAAGTTACAATGACTTTTAATGTGTAATAATGTGTACGTACTGCAATAATTGCGAACATGCCTGACGTTTCGACCAGATTGCATTGCCCGTGGTCATATGTATGTACCTATTACGCGATCGCGGTAATTCCCATACGTATACATAATAATGGCTGGCCTGTTGGCCTAGTGGTTAGTGACTCTGACTGCTATGACATAGGTCGTGGGTTCGATTCCCACCCGAGTCTGGGTGTTCTTTGTGTCTGTTCTTTGTATGTTTGTAAAGCCCCCAGCGACATCCTAACGCGGGAGTTGTCTTTAAAAAAAAAAACAATATATATATATTCCAAGAAAGTTGTCAAAATCCCGCTAATATTATAAATGTCAAAGTTTGGATGGATGGCTGTTTGTTACTCTTTCACTCCAAAACTACTTAACCGATTGAGATGAAACTTGATATGTAGATAGCTGGAGACCTGGATTAACATATAGGCTTTTATCCCGATATTCCCACGGGAACGGGACTTACGCGGGTAAAGCCGCGGGGTAATATTAGTGAGTGACTAACTAGTCGTCTCTTTACATTGACTGTTATTAGTTACTTCGGACTATGCTGGTCAATTAAGTTTAAAAGAAACGGGGCTGGCCCTCCTATTCGTATTAATAAAATTATTATGAGGACTCTGGTTTCCAAAACTCCGTTGCTGTAAATTTGGTAATACGTAAAGGAGTTATAAAGTAACTAAAACTATAAATACAGCTCAAGGATATTTCTATTCTAAAAAATCATTTTTTTGTTTATTTTCAGGCGCTGTTAACTACAATATTTATTATAGTTGGCAACATTAACACGTTAATAGAATTCGCCAGCTGGTTCCTATGGTTCTTCTACGGGCTGGCCATGGTGGCCTTACTAGTTTTAAGAAGGACACAAGCGACTAAACCGAGGCCATACAAAGTACCCACAGTGGTACCTTGCTTTGTGCTCATCGTCGCCATATTTCTTACAGTGTTCCCAATAGTGCACAATCCGTCGATCAAATATGTAATGGCGATTACTTTCATCATACTTGGCGTTAGCCTGTACACCGTGTTAGTATATTATAAGAAAACTCCTCATACTATTTTAAGTAAGTATTTCTTTTGTTTATATTTTTAATCGACTACAAAAACTAGGAGTTTTTTTTCTTTAGAAAGAATTTGAACATAATGTACCTGTCCTGGCCCGCAGAGGCCTGGGAGAAGCCTATGTCCAGTGATGGACTATGATAGGCTGATCGATTGATTTGATTGTACATTATTTTACATACATTTGTTTTATACCTATGTTATATTTACAAAATACAGCCTACCCCCTTTTTTTTTGTGTGGAAACCCCCACGGATCGTCACCTCACAGGTCCAACGGTAAGGTGGTATGTCGGACTCGAACCGACTAAAACCTCACAGTGTTCAGTCACTGGTCCTCTTGCCTGAGAGCCCGAGAAATAATAATATTACTGTTAAAATTTACTCTGAAAATCATTTAGAGTCAAAAACAATACATTCCATGTGTTCAATATGAATAACATCTGATTCGATTTGTAAATCAATGGCAGCGATGTCCGCTTTTGCTCCCGCTAGGCGGCGCTACTGTGTTTGGAGATCAAACCAACAATCAACAAACCATGTATAGCGAGCTTGAAGCTATAATTTTTGTAAATTTTCGTGAAAATGTTTATCTAATGCAACTGTATTAGTTTTACATGTATACATACGATTTTTTTGTTATTTTAAACTTTCACCTTCTCATTTGTTCGTCACATGGACACCTATGCCGATACGTCATGAAAGAGCACAAAGGCATAATGCCACACAATTCATTATCGTAATCAAATCCTAGGAGAAAACATTTCTAAAAGTATCAACATCAACAAATAAATGAACTTAACGATAGCTGACATGACCAGCCTAACTAGCGCCACCTACTTTAGGCTTTCCAGATTAACTGCCATTGTAGTCGGATATACTTGTGTCTACCGGACTCGTTTACCAACTACTTGCCTGCTACGAAGAGTTTGCTAACAGAAAACCTCTAACAATTTTTGCCTGACGAGGGAATCGAACCCAATATAACCGTTGTTATGCCTCGAGAACAACAAGGCAATCCTTCGATCTTTATATTTTATGAAAGTTAATATTATTTTTGTGTTATTTTTTTTACAGGAAAAGTCACGTTCCTGACGCAAGTCCTGTTCGAAAGCGTACCGCCAACCGATCGTCAAGACTGATTTTTTATAATAATAATAATATAAATATTTGTAAATATAGTACAATTTGGAAATAATAAAACATTTACTTAGATGTATGGATTTGTGGGTTTATTTTTTTAAGCCTTTTTTTGTCGAGTAGTAACCCTGGTTGTTCTTCACCAGGGCTTACGAAGTAACTATTATCATAATTGTGCCGGGCTCTAGGCAAGGTATTAGATATATCAAAGTAATTTGGATGATTAATGAGAGCCAAATTCCTGAATTTAAATAGCTAGTCTCACAACCACAGTGAATTTCGAGTTGTGCTGAAGCCAACTTTAAAAGTCAATAATCAACTTTCTTGTCTTTGGGCGGCGTGAATTAAGGCGGCAACACTATAAAACACCATAGACTTGATTCTGCCGTAGGTACTACTAGAATCAAGTTCTATTATTTTCTATGCCTAGCATCACACTATGAACATCTGATGCGACGGGACATCAGGTGTTGATAGTGTGTTTCCGGCTTTATGTGTTGAATGTCAAGACCAGTTAATTTTTTCTTTGACTGCGTATAGATAATTAAAATAACGTTAGGCTCCGTTTGTGCTTGAATCGTCTACGGGATCCCTTTGTTTTTTTGGTCCACATTCCATCCTCTTATCAAATGTGATCCGTACATTATACTTATCCATTTTTATTTTTACAATTAAACTTTATTTTAAATTAAGAACTTACGTAATAAAAAATGATAAAATTCTCAATTATATTTGCATACACCATGCCAGGAATATAGCAAAGAACAAAGGGTACTTTTTATCCAGGAAAAAAATCCCGAGGGTTGGAAAAATCACTTACGCGGGCAAAAGCTAATTTGAAATAAATATTACTGGATGTAGACAATATTATATACAAATATTACTGGTAAAAATGTAGATCTCAGCGAACCCGCCACACTTTACTAGGCAGTTATTAGAGCCGCTTTGAGTTTGTTTTAGGCGAGGAAAGGAGTGAGACGGGCCAGATGTAATCGTACCAGACCAGGTATATTCCGCAGCGTAGGTATAAAGCTGTAAGTACACGGCGGGCTCGACTAATCGTGCCAAAATTCAATGGGTTCCCTCGCGCCGACCGGGCCGCACGTTAGTTCGATGCTTACTCACGCGCTGTGTCGCTACATTCGTTCGTATCTAGACTATTGAGTTATTAGTTTATTTGTTCACAAAAATAAAGTAATATTCACATACGTTACTTGTAATTAAATATCCAGATTAATTAATTCTTTAAAAAAAGACAACCCTAAGAGTTACGCGACAGAAAGGGAGGCAACTTCTAGTTGAATATAACTGTAGGTCATTAGCGCTGTGCAACCTGAATTACGAATTTATTGTGTTGGAACAAGAGTCTCTATTTATTTAAATGATTTGGCGGAGTGGGCCTTCTGTAACTATATTATTATGTATTCTGTGGCTGTACAGTAAAACAATTTTTAAATAGATTTTTTGGTATGAGTAGGTACCGTGTAAACATTTAAATGCATTTAGTAAAAACTGTTAATAGTACATTACAAACAGACACATCAATTTTATTTATTTGTATTGATGTATTTTAAGTGTAAAAATTTTCATAATCAAATGAGTTATTTGCAATGTTGTCCCTTATATCCAAACTATATTTACTTTTCCTCTTTAGAGAAGAAAGTAAACTTCGATCTAATAAATAAAAATCGATGCATGTTTGTTCGTATTTTATGCACGGCCATGCCATACCGTTCACCTGATCATCATGAAATTTTTCTTTCACGTTGCCAGAGATACAGGGAAGGACATAACATAGGGTACCTTTTAACCAGGAAAAAAGTACTGTTTCCAAGGATGGATAACTTATACTGTTACCTTAAAAAAGAAACGTTTAGATCAGATAGATAGAAACTGTTAGCTATTTGTATACTCTTTGGATAGCTACCGTATTGTTTGTATAGGTACTCTTCGGATAGCTACTCTTTGTGAAACAATCATTGTGACCAACGCGAACGTTAGCAACAAATGGTAATTTTCGTAATAACTCTTCAAACATTACCCAACAGATAATAAGCAGTACAACCGATCTGTTGTTTTCTTTAAACATAAAACTGAAAACTGTCGCTAGTATCCTCCATCCTTGATAGGATGATGATAATGATACTCCTGATTTGATCCATAAACAGTGGCGTAACAATAGGGTGGTAGAGGGGCAAAATGCCACGAGCCCCCGGCTTAAGGGGGCCCCGGACACAAAAGGCCCTGAACACAGGAGGCACTAATTACAAAATGTATTTATGAATTAGCCACGGGCATCGGATGGTATAGTTATGGCACTGTCCATAAAAGTTGCTGAATGAAAAGTTTATTTCGTTCTTTAAGTACTTGCAAGGGTAGGCAAGACCCTAGTGATGCACCTGGTGTCGTAAAAACGATGTGGTAAAATAATATTTTATCACATTGTTGAACCAATTAAACTTTATAGTTATTCAGATGCTCAGATGTCTATAAGTCGTAGGTTTTTACGATGCCTAGCATAAGTAGGGTCTTGTCTACAATTGCAAGTATTTAAAGAACGAAATAAACTTTTCTTCCTGTTTTAATGGTTGAATGCAATTTTTAACAATCAAGCTAAAGTAACTTTGCGTTATTCACCAACGACGAAAGGTAGATTTAATTTAACTTGTAGTAGAATTTTAATTTATCTCTGGCTACACTGTGCAAACGACATAATATCGGCATCGGCGAATTGTTTGCTGAATTCTAAATAAAAAGTTAATAAACTGTTCGTCGCCAATAATTTATGTGAGATCGTGAAACAGCATCATGGCTTACCATTATGTGGTTACAGCACAGAAACCAACGGCAGTTACATCATGTATTACAGGTAAAACGTCCATTTTCACTATGTTATTGTCACATTGAGGTTATTCAACATATTATAGATCTCGCGCTATTTTCAGAGAATTATGGGCCTTACTGCGGATTCACTCTGTATATACCTTTCTCATGTGACGGTAGCTGTTTTAACCTACACACAATCAAGATACTGGCACATAACATCATAAATGTTATTACAAATGTTTGTTCATACTCTTACCATGCTTATTTTAGTGTTGTAATATCACAAATGTAGTAACATTTCATATAATTTTTTAAATAAAAAAATATGATTTAGGTCAGAGAAACATATTCATGGGCCCAATTCTGTACATTCCATAAGATTTTATTGACCTAGATAATCCATTATATTTATTAGTATCAACTCTTAAAAAATACATTAATACTATTCTGTTATAAACTTATAAATCACTAAGCCTTACCTCAAAGTTAATATTTTAATTATAACTATAATAAAATTGAGAGGATCTCTTGAGATGCCTTTGCCTATGGTCACATAATTCTATGTTTAAAAAAAAATATTTCAATGTGTGAAATTAAGTGAGAATTTAAAGAATTTTGATCTGTTATTATTTTCACATTTGTTTTTATTTTTAAAAGAAAATTATTTGACAACATCTAAGTATGATATCAAAATGGTTACACAAATTTCTATTGAACATATCAACATACCGGTTTGACAATTAATAAAAATTAAAACTGCCACATTTAGAACGCTTATCAACCATAGTCTATTTCTGATTTTTATATTTATTAATCCATGGTATGGTAACCACTTATCATCAAGCAATCTGTGGGCTTGTTTGCCAAGTTGTGGTATATACAAAAAAAATATTTATATCGGTGTAACTTACAAACATAACATCAATTTTCTTCATGATCTATTGTGTTTGTGCTTTGACAAAACTGAATATTAGCACAAGAAAGAAAGATCCTTGATCTATGATGGGTATTAAAAAAACATTAATTATATTTATGAGAATTTTGTAGATATTCATATGAACACAAAATAATACTCAAAAGAGTTTATGATAGACTGTTTATCACTTTTTCAGTTCATTTTCACTTTACTAATGAATTTTTAAATTTCTGTCATGTTTTGTGATTGCACAATATGACATAACCTACTGATTAATCTTTAAGTTATTGCATGAAGGAAAGAATACTAGTTTTAGAGAAAAAAGCTCCATAATGAAAGTTAAAATACGGTATAATTGCTTTTCATATATTTAAACCAATAACTTATAATAAACCGCAATAAATAGGCTATCTAATGTAAAAACAATATTTGAAAATTACCCATAACACTGACTTGTTTAATATATAATTAAGCAAAACAACAACAAATTAAACTTCAAAAATTCACAAAACACTAGCTACTAGTGATTAGCGATGGGCGATGTCGAGATGTTTAAACAGACGCAATAATCGCACCAGATAGAGCCCATGAACAACTACTACTAACGTTTTTCGTTTCATAAAGTATTGACTCGGTATGCCTTTGAACAATCGAGATGTTTTCGATTATAGCGAGTCAAAGTTCAATGAGTCTGGTGGCGTCGATTCTTTCTGTCGATTTTGGCAAATACAATTCAATCGTGCTTATTAGGAGGCAGGGTTGTAGGGGTCTGTGACAGCCAATCATTGAAGAGGGGAGAGAGTTACTTAATAATTAATTTGCTTGTTTGTATGTTTGGCATAGACTCAAAATTATTTAAGTATTTACATTAGTGTAGGAGTTTAGTTCGGCTAAAAAGTTTATATTTCACTTTTCAGTTTGTTTCTTCTTTTATAGGTTTTAGTTTTGGTTAAAAAGCTTTTTTTTTTTTGTGGCTAAAATAATCAACTACAGGTCTCAGTCTCTGTGCTAAGTTTCAACAAAATCGGTTCACAGGTGAACAATCATTCAAACCTTATTTTTCCAGCCTTAATTTCGCAGTATATCTCATAATTTTTTTTATGGAAAATGCATTCTCCTGTAAAAAGTTATATGTGGTCATACATAAAAAAATATATACGATTCGACTTGAGAACCTCCTTCGTTTTTTCGTCAGTTAAAAATAAAATATGCCTGTTTGATTACTATTAAATAATATCCTTTATGTTGTAGGAAACTTCACATCACCAACAGACTTAAACCTTCTGGTCGCGAAGGTGTCTCGCCTAGAAATGTACTTGGTGACACCAGAAGGTTTGCGACCCATGAAAGAAGTGGGGCTTTACGGACGAGTTGCTAAAATGAAGCTGTTCAGGCCTCCCGTGAGTAACTATCAGAAATGAAAATAAAATTAAAAATATATTATAGACACATGCGTTTTTTAGCGTTAGAATTTATTAAGAACTAGGAGTTCCCGCGCGGCTTCCCTCGCGAGTACATATTTTTATATTTTGCGCGGAACCCTAATTTTATTTCCAAAATAAAAGTAGCCTAAGTTACTCCTTATAACACCAGCTAACTGCCAGTGAAAGTCCCGTGGAAATCGGTCCACCCGTTCCGGAGATTAGCCGAAACAAACAAACAGACAGACAGACATAACTGTATGAGCTTAAAAATAAACTATTATTTTGACATTACCAACAGACACTTCAATTTTATTTATTTGTATTGATAACTTTTACCTGCTGCTTCGCTCCCGTGAACGTTAATTTCGTCAAGCCAGGCGATTGTTTTATTATCCCTCGGGAACTACTATTATGGTTAAAACGCTTGAGGTGCCTTTGGGACACCCGGTTGGACCGAAGTTCCTTTCCTGTAAAGTTGAGCCATCTGTGAAAGTTGCCCGAACTAATATATAGATTAATCCACAGATGACGTAAATAAAATAGACTGTAGATTTAGAAAAAGAGAGAGAGTTTGAAGTACTTATATATATATATAAACATATTTATTTATTAATATATAATATATATTTGAGGTTGTTAGGTATACGCTATACAGCGTTCAGCATTTTTCGTTGCGTTTACGCTTTTTAGGGTTCCGTACCTCGACAGGAAAAAACGGAACCCTTATAGGATCACTTTGTTGTCCGTCCGTCCTAAGGTCTGTCTGTCTGTCAAGACCCTTTTTCTCAGGAACGCGTGGAGGTATCAAGCTGGAATTTATTAGAGCTGTGAAAAAATCAAACTTCTAAGCCAACGCAATCAAAATATACAGCCGTTTATGCCGCAAATTTTCGACACTCGCAGTGGAATCAAAACTTACAGGGTACTTCCTGTGAACTCAGAATCTTGAAATTTGGTACGAAGCAACGTCTTATAGCACAGATAAAGGGAAAATTGCGACAGCCGTAAATTTTACTTACATCATATAATAAAAATATTTTACGGAACCCTCGGTGCGCGAGCCTGACTCGCGCTTGGCCGGTTTTTTTTCCATCTATCCCCCATCCGCCGACCGTCTGAAGTGTAACGTGCAATAAAGAACTTCGTTCCAAAAGGAACCTTATGTAAAGACATAAGGGGACCCCTGGCAACGTGTATGCAAAATTTCATGAAGATCGGTTGTGAAATTAAAGCGTAAATAAAACAAACAAATTATCATTCGCATTTATATGTATTAGTTAGGATTCGTTTCCACTGTGTCGTAACGCTAGATAATCGTTCTATCTAAAGCGTCGTGGCTTGCATATTTAAATTGAGTTTTTTACATAAATTACGGCACGAGTATTATCTGTCGCCTATCTCATTTTAACTGTTCTACAAGACAGTGTCAAACAGTAAATAAAACGTCAAGAACCAATGAGATCGTGACGACAAATAGTTGTAGCGAATGTCTGTCGTAGGTTCCAAAACCTTTACTTCGTTTGATTCAACTTCGATCTTTATAAAAAGTAATTAAACTATGATCTTCATCCATTGTACACGAGAGCTAACACAGACTATAACTTTTAAAAGCAATGTAGAGTCTACTTGGTGACTTCTGTGCAAACGACAGGACGACTGCCGTGAAATAGTAAAATAGTCATCACGAATCAGTGGGAACAGCCTAGACACGACAATTCTTCAATGTTAAAATTTCGACGACACAATGATTACAGGTAATCGTGATAATGAGAACACGACAGCCTTTTAACGGTATAACAAGCGTTACGATACAGTGGGAACGCTCCTTTAGGTCGTCTGTATGTGTGTACCTGTAAAATACTAGTGATTGATCAATGCAGTTATTTCAACAATTTCACAATAAGTTAAGGACTGTATATATGCTTGGTCAACAGATGTTGTTATGTATCTGCATATTGCATATTAAAAAAAAATTAAAAAAATTACGAAGACTTACAAGGAGTAAAATGGTGTTTTGGTCTGTTTGTATAAAGTAGTCTGCCTTGAATGGATTCGATACTGGGCTTATATTACAATGTTTTATTACAATGTCAGTGTTTCTGTTGACAAAGGCCTCCTCCAACATTATCTATCGTTTCTGTTCCTAGCAACCATTCTCCACCTCATCATTCCATCTTTTGTGATGTCTTCCCTTTCTTTTACCCTCTCTAGGATACCCTATATTACACATGCCTAAAGCCTAACGCGCAAAAACGCAACGTCGCACCGGACACGCGCATATTATAGCTATACTAGCAGCGCCCCGCGTAAATCCCGATCCCGTCAGGCCCAGGTCTCCAGCTATCTACATACTAGTACATAATAGTTTTGGCGTGAAAGAGTAACAAACATCCATACATCCATACATCCATACATCCACACATCCACACATCCACACATCCATACATCCATATATCCACACATCCATACATCCGTACATCCTCACAAACTTTCACGTTTATAATATTAGTAGGACTAAGCGTTGACCGTCCGGCTTAGGTATTTTGTAATGTAGCAAAATAATTTCTACAAATATTTGAAAATAATTATACACTATCGTATTCAATTAATTACACTTCGTAACCGCTGTAGGTCCCAGACGAATCCTTAAGCGAGATCACATAATTTCTTGTAAATTTTCGACAATTATATTTCTATTCACAGTATGAAGACAAGGATTTGGTATTTATTCTAACAGCCCGATATAATGCCATGATATTAGAATGGAGGTCAGGTGCTAATGGCGAACTGGAAGTAGTCACCAGAGCCCACGGAAATGTCTCAGACAAAATTGGAAAGCCTTCAGAGAATGGCATTCTAGCGGTAATTGACCCACAAGCAAGAGTTATTGGTTTAAGGCTATATGATGGTCTATTTAAAATTATACCACTTGATAAAGACTCCACAGAGCTGAAAGCTGCTAGTTTAAGGTTAGTATGATTGCCACATTAGGGTCGGTTGGGGTCGTTACTGCCCAACAGAGATGGTGATGTTGACACACTCCTTCACCCCATGTGTTAGAGTGTGTTATGTTAAATGAGTAGATAACCAACTTGATGGATTTATTTTTACTGAATAGAATGTTATAGTATTTAAGTCATGCCTATCTCAACCATAATGCTGATATGCATCAAAAATTTGTAGGTCGCATACATTATTACAAGTATTACAACACACAAAGATAGGTCTGACAAAAGAATATAATGATGCTAAGATCTAGCTAAACTATCTTAGTATTAGGTGTATAAAGCGGGACTTAATCGTGATAATATTAAAAGATACAATACTTTTTAGTTACCCGACGTTTGGATCGAATTGCAACGAGTAGTCACGGGTGGTCTAATATGTATAAAAGTCGCGAAAGTTTAAAAAAAAATCTATCTATCTTGCTGAAATGATGTTTTGTCAGATGTTTTTTAATTAGGTATACAAGATTGAAGAGAATACATAAAACAGTTCAGTCACTAGGCGTGGGTCATTACTACTTTATTGAAAGTAGTAATGACCCACGCCTAGTGACATAACCGATTTTAGTTGTTTTAAACTAAAATGGGTTTATTATTTCAAAATACGAAACTCGTTTGACAGGATCAAACAAAATTTTTGTGAATTTTATTTTACTTTAGAGAGTTTTGTAAGACAAAATACTACTTGCAGATGCGCATTGCTTCCATGCTATCCTAAATAATATATGTGGTAATCGAGATAGCAGTTAGTCAGACAGGCCCGTGGTAATCCACATAGCCTTAGATTATATATAGGTCCAGATGCCTAATCCGCGCCCCAAAACTGAAGCCAAAATATACAAGCGACTAATACAAATACAAGCGACTCACTCGTCACACGCGAGCGAACGTTCGCCGCTGAAGTAAGTCTAGAGGCGCTATTTATATAATATTCAAAAATGCCTAGTTGTGCAGTTACATCCTGTAAAAATTATACAAAAAAAAATCTTCGAACATCACATTTCACTTGTAAGTATTCTATTTCCTAATGTAATTTATAAACAATAGAACAAAACTTCAAATTAATAAAATTGCGGAAGCCATTATTAGAGATGTTGCCAGGGACGTGAATTTCATTTACCCATAACGCATTCTAGCAGTATGTATAATTTTCTTTGCCAAACTTGTTATTTATAGAAAGACGAGAAATATGCTTACTGTTAATGTTCGCGAAACTGTAATCCTTAAAATATTCTTAATTTCTAAGCTCTAGCGCCTGGAGTTCAATGTGTCCGTCAAACGATACTTTGGCTATAGGATTGTACTCGTATTATAATTTATTATTACTACTCCTAACGAACATAGCTATAGAGCACTTAGGAAAAAAAATTGCTAGTTTATATTTTTACAGTTAGTTTTAGTTAGTTTATAGTTTATATATATATATATATATATTAGGGTGGGCCAAAAAAAACTTGATTTCTTTTTTCATTAGTTACCATGAAAATATTGTTCAAGATGACGTAAAAATAAGCCAGTGAAAACAGCAGCTCTTAATATTACTATTAAGAGGTGCCACTTCGTGATTTTTGATTTCCCATTTAAATAACGTGATATTTTTTTTTCTTTATTATTATTTTATCGCGTTCTAACGAATTGACAAGCTGTAAAAATCAATACATATTCTTGTAGGAAATTAAACGATCTACAAAAAAGGTCAGATATGATTTTTCGCTAAGTTAGCTCATTTAAAATTTTGCAATTACGTACTTGAAGTATGATAAAAACCATAAATTATACTATGTTGAACCTAATTATTCAGATGTAAAATAGTAAATAATTCAAAGTTACGTCAATCTCTCCAACTGGGTTTACTGAAATTTAACCTTGAATAACTTTTAAACGAGCTGACTTATGGAAAAATCATATCCGACCTTTTTCGTAGATCGGTTAATTTCCTACAAGAATATGTATTGATTTTTTCAACTTGTCAATTCGTTGGAACGTGACCAAATTTCAAACAAAAAAAAAATTATATATATATATATATATATCCAAGTATTGTTGTAAATATGTCTTTAAATTTACATGGTTTGAGTGGCTGAATTAAAATGCAATAATGTTGGGATACAATTCCCCGCTTTCCTGATACATTGAGTATGTAAATAGTTCATACTAAGTAGATTTAGTTTTATTTTACATTTGTCTTTTTAACTAAACCATTAAATAAAATAAAAAAAAAAACGAATACTTGTAACCCATTTAAATACATTTAAAATGTCTTTATTTAATATTACTTACATCAAAAAAAAATATTAAGTTTCATTAAAAAGGCCCTAAATTTTGGGGTAACCTCTATGCACTGGTAGTAAAACCGTCACGCACACAAGCGCAGATATTGTATGTTGACACTCGCGTTGGGCGGGATTCACTCACACAGCTCCAAAAAGTGGCTTCAAAGTAAACGGTGTTTTTGTACTGGTCACGGTATCTGGACCTATATATAATCTAAGCACATAGCAGTAAGCCAAAAGACGCGTCTTCCTGACTGCTATCTTGATTACCACGGCTGTAGGACATACGGTTTTACTCACGTGTGTATCATGACCTTCCGCGTCGGTGTCAGGCGCTACACCAACGTGGAACATAACCCCTTAATAAAGGGCCCCCGTCGGGTCCGAAACTATTCTGGTATCTCCGAAATACTCGCGACATCTCTCGTAAGCTTGACAATATAGCAGTATCCTCTAATATATCGTGTCACATTCTATTAATGGGTTACTTAGTTGCGTGCTCTATCAACAGATGACGTGCATCTTACTCTAATTGTCGCTCTCTACGACTTCCCACAGTCGCCAATAGATGGCGCGGGTTATTCGTAGCAATAACTGTGAATACGACTCACGATACTTTTTATTTGAATATCTTTTTATTTAATTTCAGATTGGAAGAATTAAATGTATATGATGTAGAATTTTTGCATGGCTGTTCAAATCCTACTATTATTTTAATACATCAAGATCTCAATGGAAGACATATAAAGGTAACGCACTATCTATATTAAAACAGTGTACAAACGTAACTGCTTATGGTTGTACATAGCCACTGTTACAGAGCTTATGACTAGGTAATATGCGACTGAATACTATAAAACATAAGAAAGCCCAGCATTTAGCATAACAAAGAGCCTAGTGTATTTTTTTATTTCATACACACATATAAATACGCCTAAATTCCCGAAGGGGTAGGCAGAGATGTATAAAACACTTATATTTTGCCAACTATGATACAGCCCACTCCTGTGATAGGGAGCAAGCCTATTGCCACTATTGGCACTTTGGGAAAATTGGGAGTATATTGAACGAGAAAGATAGTTCAGAAGGGAAGACAATACAAAGGATATTGATACTGAAACCAGGAAGTCCAGGCCCTTTAAAATTTCCAGTTTTTTATTTCAGACACATGAAATATCTTTAAGAGATAAAGAATTTATGAAGATACCTTGGAAACAAGACAATGTTGAAACAGAAGCCTCAATATTAATACCTGTACCAAGCCCACTCTGTAAGTAAAAACATACTAAAAAGGCACATTTTAATTAGGGTAAATCCTTTAACCGTGGAATGGCCTTGAACGATTTTTACTTAAAATAATTGTCGAAAAACAACCGGGGGCAAGGCAAACTCCAGGATGTGGCCGCGTACTGACCAAGAGGCGGCCAAGGTCTGCAGGGGTTCTTGGAGAGTTCCATGCTAGGGTATAACCGGATCCCTTGCAGTAGACTCACTTGTGACGGAATATCGTAAAGGTTTAGTCGGTTCGATTCCGACATAACACGTGCCGGTGATGACCTGACCCGTCATCACAAGAAACAAAAGATTCATCAACGAAAATATTTATTTATTCTTGGTTATTTTTCTTTGCAATCGTAATTTGAGGCAAATCTTAAATTTAAAACAAACAACCAAAGTACTTTAACTGTATACCTTGTTTTTCTGTAATCACATTCTTTAGGCCTTTATTTAATACTTAATTTTTTTTTTTGTTGAGATAACTTTTGGTTTTATTTATTATTAGGTGGGGCTATTGTGATAGGTCAAGAATCAATAGTGTACCATGACGGTCAAAGTTATGTAGCTGTCGCTCCGCCACAAATAAAGGTAATATATAAAAATAATTATTTTTTTAATTTATATTCTTAAAGAAAAAATTAGATTTCAGAAACCGAATTGTAAAGATCAACTACAGTCGATTTAACACTGGATTTTTGTAAATAATCTTCGTCTGTATTAACATACACAACAAATACACAGAATAACACACTGTAATTACTATACCTACTTTTCTATTTCTTTCTCAAGTCTACTTCGAGGTAACAAAAAAACAGTTAATTGTACCTAAATGAAAAGTTTGTTATTCCAGTTAACTCCAATAAACTGTTACTGTCGCGTGGACACTCGAGGGTTGCGGTACTTGCTGGGCGACATCGCTGGTCGCCTGTTCATGTTACTGCTGGAGCTGCAGGACAAACCCGATGGAACTCAGGCTGTTAAAGACCTCAAAGTCGAACTGTTGGGTAAGTCATCTGTCTATTGGAAATTATTCTAATTAATATTTTTAATGCGAATGTGAGTTTCTAAGTTACGATTTCACTCCTTAACTAATGAACAATTTACAACAAAAAAGAACCATCATTCGGGTTAGCATTATACCAACTTTTAAACTTTCGCGTTCCATGACATAATATTATCTACGCATTTACGGGAATTAACGCGATCAAGAAAAGGTATTACAAAGTGTTACAATTAAATGGGTGCTCGTTTAATGATATTAGAAGATAGATAAATCGTTTATTTTACTTTGGGATACTTGCATTAACTTTTCAAATACGATTATTACGTAAAAAAGGAAGCGTTTTTCAGAGTGTAGTCCAAAGATACCCAAAATGGATGTACCTTTTATCCAGAAAAATGTACTGTGCCCGAGAGGTACCTAAATTGATTGGCAGAATCTACGTTAACGTTAGCGAACCCCCGATCAAAAGCTGAAAAAGAATAAGTACAAGACGAGCGAACACTAGTTTCCAAAATTGAGCGTATTGTCAATAAGCTTAATGTAATTGTCGTCAGGCGACATACCGATCCCAGAGTGTATGACGTACCTGGACAACGGCGTGGTTTTCGTGGGCTCGCGCTTCGGCGACTCGGCGCTAATCCGCTTGTCCAGCGCGCGCGAGGAGGCCGGCCAGTACGTGCAGCCCATGGAGAGCTTCACCAGCCTCGCGCCCATTGTCGACATGTGCGTCGTGGACCTGGAGCGCCAGGGACAGAACCAGCTCATCACTTGCTCTGGTCAGTTTAGCTGCATTTTGTTTTAGACGCACAACAAAAAATACACAATAAATTTACACACACACCTTTTTTTTTGTAAAAGCTTCACACCTATTTTGTAATATCCATACACTTTTTTGTAATATGTAATGTGTTACCAACTTATTAAGTTAGTAGTCTGATAGAAAAAAAATCAGCAAGAAATTCCACTCTTCAGAATTTATAGTATAATTGTTTTATTTTATGGTCAAGTAGTCTCGCAAGCATCCATGGACAAATCTATGCTATATAATCATGATGTTTTATTTCTTAGATATTTTAAAGACGAAACTTTTTTTAAGAACGACCTTATCATTATACCATTGACATCTTACCTGTACGTGTATAATGTGCAACTAACAATCGATTTGATCATTTCTATTTGATGATACGTCAAATTAAACTGATTTTAATAATTATATTTTCTGTTACCAGGCGCATTCAAAATGGGCTCACTAAGAATTATCCGCAATGGTATAGGCATTCAAGAACAGGCGTCTATCGACCTTCCCGGCATTAAGGGCATGTGGGCCTTGACTCTGGACACCGCACAGAGTTATCATGACACACTTGTACTGGCATTTGTTGGACAGACCAGGTGATTTGCCTCTTTAACTTTTATAGTGTTGTTGTTTCTTATTATATTTAAAGAAATACCAAAGTTGGACTAATATTCATAAACTTTAATGAATATTTGTCCTATATCTGTACGAGCACTATTAAATCATTGAATTCGTCTGTCAAAAATGCAATGTAGAATATTCTTGAACCTTGCATAGTCCTTTGATACTGTCTCTATTCCAAGATCCTCGATATCATTTAAAACATATGGCTTAGTGAACAATTACTTCATATTTTTAACAACTATTTGATCGTAAGACTACAATATATAAAAATTGCTTGAAAGATTAGTAAAATTCCTTAATTGACTTATGGAGTTCCACAAGGTAATGTGCTTGATCCAACACATTAAGAACGAATTATTACTAAGATTGCATGAGAGTTTATTCACACTCGTTTGATGGCCTATCCATTACAATTCTACTAATCCATTTCATCTGATTAGGTGTAAGTCTCCCAAAATAGTTTGAACCTTCTAAGAGAATGTATTAGAAGTGTCGATTTAAACCTTATTTTCTAGTCGTAAGATCTTGCTTTTTTTTTTTTGCTATACGCTACTTAAAAAAATGACTACTATTTTCAATTCTAAGGCATTAAAACATTTTTAAGATATAAGACATTTCTTTTGCAAATTTATTTATTGTAGACGTAAGGCTATTCTTTTTATCAAATTCAAAGTTAAAAAAGTTGACAGCTCATTGAAACTATATAATTTGTTTTGTAGGGTATTAACACTAAATGGCGAAGAAGTTGAAGAGACAGACATCAAAGGCTTCGTGTCAGATCGTCAGACGTTCTACACGGGGAATGTGTGCTACAATCAACTTGTTCAGGTTTGTTTCATTCTGATATAATTATATACTTTTTATGGGATAGGTTTCAAACGAGCAGACGGGTCACCTGATGGTAAGTAACTATCGCCGCCCATGGTATACCATACTGCAACTTAAGAGTCACAAGTGCGTTGCCGACCTTTAAGGTGGGAGAGGGAAGGGTTTGGGCCTCCTGTAACCTCACTCACTCGGCGAAACACAATAAATCGTTGCTATGAGGCCGGTTTTCTGTGTAGGCCGTGGTATCACTTCGGTCGAGCCGGCCCATACGTGCCGAAGCATGGCTCTCCTACTTAAGATATATTATCTATGACTATGAATTAATACTATAATGAGTTTTATTATATTACACTTAGTTTTATTACATCTATTCTTATATATTAAAACTTTATTGTCTATGCCGTAATATCCCATATATTTATAAATAATGTGAAATGGAGGATGAAACCGCCGGGAAGCTAGTTTATTAATACATTTGTTTGCGTAGGTGACAGACGAGGGTATCCGTCTCATAGCACCTGGTCCTTCGGGCTGGTCGCTGGCGGCGGAGTGGCGTGTGTCGGGCGCGCGCGGGCTGTCCGTGGTGGCGTGCAGCACAGCGCGGGTCGTGGCCGCGGCCGGACCGCGCGTGTTCCTCGTGGCCATACACGACCGGGCGCTCGAGCTCAAAGCGTGAGTAAGGGGTTGGTGGATCTGTGGACTGTCCGTTTTGAGCAGTCGCTAGAGGACTATTTAGATAATAGTACTGCCCTATAAAAGTTTCATAGCCGTACTAGCTATAACTAGATCGTTGAATGACCCCATTAAGTACTGGTCTGCAAGGAAAACAGTTTGGGCTTAAGTAATATAGCTCTACTTCTTTACCAGTAGTGGCACCTGTTGTATCATCAGAACGGTAACGGTTCTTCTGCTAATTTAACTCTAGAAAATCGAAACAGACTAGATCCACATCACCTTTCATCAATGTTTTATTTTCATGCGATTTGGATTGATCTATCGAGCCTAGAAGAAGCACATCCCTAGCGGCAAACACCTCGGTGTAGGTTTTCCAAATTCCCGGGCGTGAACTGAAATTTCTCAGAAGTACTTTATTTAATTAACGATTTTACGAGATGAAGAACGATTGCCTGGTAGAAATCGTCGCGAGCGATAAGTACCAAATGATATACCTCTCTGTACTGTTAGATACTACAATGGTATACAACTAAGAGAAATAAATAAAAATAATATAAAAAATACTTCCGTCAGTGGTAATCATATTTATTTATTAAAAAATGCGGTTTTTCTCATGTGTGTATTTCGGGGTTACCTGACTAGAGTCGAGACATGCCAACGAGTTTCACATTTGTGTCAGAAGCCAAACTTTGTAAAGCCCGTCAACAACGCGGCAGGTCGTTTCATCTCTTGTTAAAAGGCCCCTGCCCCATCACCGAAATACACGCGTGAGAAAAGCCGCATCTTCTTAATACAAAAACAACGATTAATATACTTATATATCACTTTTATTATGGTTTTTGATAGAGAAGTTTGCATGGAAGAAGAAGTGGCGTGCCTGGATCTTGGGCCGGGGGAGGAAGAAGCATTGCTCGGCGTGGGACTGTGGACAGATATATCTGTCAAGGTGCTCAAGCTACCTGACCTCAAACATATGCACACCGAAAAGTTATCTGGCGGTAAATACTGTAATTTTATCTGGTGTATAACTAAAATTTTACCATTTTTACAGAAACTAAGGATTATTCCCTTAGCCCTTTTTTATTTACGAAGAACTTAACTTTAGCATTGTAAATATAATTTTCTTTTCAGAAATTATACCACGATCTCTCTTAATCTGCGTTCTGGAAGGCGTGTGTTACTTACTATGTGCCCTGGGCGATGGCTCTATGTTCTATTTCACTGTGGACCAGCAAACAGGGGTGCTCACCAACAAAAAGAAAGTCACATTAGGAACGCAACCCACCGTATTGAGAAGCTTTAGGTGAGTTTAGTGTCTAACCGAAAATTGAAGCAGGAAATGACAATGTCAATAACATGACTATATTATAAGGTGTAAGTCATGGCGTAACGAAAACTTTACGCTAATGTCTTGGGGCGGTGGATACTTACCACGATGCAAATGTCAGTTCATTATAAAAATGCAAGATTAAGAATTTATAACGATTAATTGAATACCCGCTACGCAATGTACGACTACTAATGCAATCTCGCCGCAGCATTGTGCGACCGGCGGGTACTTCGCCGAAGGAGCGCGCTAGGACAATGACCTTTAAACATCCTGTACATAATATAATTGAATCTTACAGAGACTGCGGGCAATAATGTCTTCTTCGGATCTTTTTGGAGAAGGGAGCATGACGTGCTAGTCATAATTAACATGAACATTTAATTCTACAGAAAATGCTTTTCCTAACAGGTCACTATCAACAACAAACATATTCGCATGCTCGGACCGGCCCACAGTAATATTCTCCTCGAACCACAAGCTCGTATTCTCCAACGTTAACCTAAAGGAAGTCACACACATGTGTTCACTTAACGCACAGGCATATCCTGACAGGTAAGAGTTGTTAATATTAATAATATTAACTTTAGTGACTTTACACCTGAGAGGTTGATAACATATAATTATGTACATATATTTATATTAGAGGTAAATAGTCGATATCCCGGGAACCGAATTTATTATTAGCACTTGAACAAAGTTTATAATTAGAATACCATTTAAGTCAAGATAAAATTAAAGGTTAATTAAGGTCATAACTGGTTTAGTCAATGGCAGTAAAATAAACTGATATTAGCCCTTTTCGATGTAAACAATACATTCAGTTCGAATCCAGAGGTTAATAACAATCATTTGCTTTAAAAGTAGATAATTGGAATAAGGAATTACCCCAGAAACTACCTATTTACGAAGACTGAAGATTTACGATATGCTGGTTTTTTTCTATGATTTATCGGAAGCTTTTGAGTATGTTAAGCATAACTATAATGTAATATTATAATTTAATGTTAAGAAATAACACTCACTTACAGACAGGAACTGATGATTTTTCTATTATTTAATTACTGACCTCTTTAACTTTGGCGGACAGTGAGTCCCCTAAAGTGAATCTAAATAAAGAATATAGCTTTGCTTTAAAGATTCCACAAGGCTATATTCTAGGACCGGTTATTTTTTTTTTTATTATACTCATAGTACTCCTACGGCTAAAGTGTTAATTATAATTATCAAATGCTACATTATCATTTGTGGTAATTAAGAATTTTAGAAGCATTGAAAGAATTTACATGTAGTTTTACAATGGGCTGTCGTAGAAATCTGACTATAAATATTAATACTAGTTTTAAACAACAAGTCATATTTGTTGTAAAAATTATGAATAATCATCTATAGACAAAACCTATATAATGTGTTATAGGTTTTATTTTTTCTTGTCATTGACGTGCAGTGATATTGTACAGTTTGGCGTTGGCAACAGATAGCACGGTTACAATAGGCACTATAGACGAAATACAGAAGCTTCATATCAGGACAGTGCCACTTGGAGAAACGCCTCGAAGAATTGCCTACCAGGAAGCCACACAGGTATTTAGTGAACTGAATCCTTTAATAATAATACTCTTTATTGTACACCAGGTATTAAATACAAAAAAAAACAACAATTAAAGTCAGTTTTGTATAATCTGTGCCTTATCGCACAATCTCTTCCAGGCAACCATGGGATGTAGAGAATACGTCCTAGAGAGTTGTGGGGCAGTGTCTGGTGTATGAAGTCTGGTATATAAAATAATATGTCATAGATACATACAAGATACATAAATACAGCATATGAATATATTAAACACAGTGAACGCATACTTTATACACAAAATACTAGTGCATTTGACAGGGTTTCCTCGTGTAAGTAGGTAGGATTGGAAAGGAGCAATGATGTTCCTAATTTTCTTGCAGATATTGTGCTTTGAAATTGTCATTCACAGAATATATATTCAAGGCAATGGCACGTCAAATTCGGATCGAAGACGCAACGTAGAATACTGAACCGAACAAACCATTGTCTGCGTATGTCTCAAATCTTTATGGAAAAGCAATATTTAATTGCTTGGTCTTAACAGAAAGATCTGTTGCGAACGACATGCAAACACAAGACGATAATAACAGATTTTTTTGACCAAGCATCCGGATGAAAATGCGGTACTCGGATTCGGCTTCCAGCCATATTTGAGTTTTAGCGAGACTAACACACAGCAATTAATTTTTATATAAAAGATAAGGATATTACAGAGCTCGGACTCCTCGGCAACAGCCAGTTTAAGTTACTGGTATGCGACTCTAACCCTGTGCGAGCTATAATTGCTGACTCTCTAAACTATGCCAATAACAATATCCATTTCTTTCTAATTCACAAAGTGTCCGGTCGACAGCGATAGACTTGCCTATTATTGACCCCTACTATTTATTAAGTTTCAATTTCGACCGAGGCCGAGACCGAGGCCGAAGTTTCGGTTTCGGCTGCGAATTCGTCGCCAGGGACAATATAATAATAGGTAAAAATGTAATATCGTGCAGACGTTCTGCGTGATCACGATGCGCGTGGACAAGCTGGAGTGGAGCATGGGCGGCGGCAGCTCGGCCGTGTCGGTGCGCGCGAGCGCGTCCACCGCCGCCGCGTCCAGCAGCAGCGCCACCAGCGCCGCCGCGCCCGCGCCGCACGCGCCCAAGCACGCGCCCAACGCGCTCGACCTCGAGGTGCACAACCTGCTCATCCTCGACCACCACACCTTCGAAGGTACCACTCTTTCTCGCTCTCAGTAGCGCCTCCTCCCCGGCGAATTGCAAACATAGGTTCACCTGTCTCAGCAGACAGGCGAGAGAATGAGAGAAACCTACATGTCTCTCTCATTCTCTCACTCTCTCTCTCCCCCTCTCCGTATAAATAGATTGGGCCGGTCTCACAAAAGTTACCGTTTCAGTATTACACGCCCTCCAGCTGATGACGAACGAGTTTGCGATGTCGCTGGTGTCGTGCAAACTCGGCGACGACCCCAACTACTACTACGCAGTGGGCACGGCCTTTCTTAACCCCGAGGAATCAGAACCGAAACAGGTATGAGTGAATATTATTAAAACTGCTAACTACACTTAATCTATGTAAAAAACTTAAGAGACATTTAAAACTTGTCTATTTTTTTACAATTAAAAACTATTGTAAGTTCGAAAAATTTATCGAATTTATAAAAAAATGGGGACGAAAAAAATTAAATTAGTTTAATGCTAAAACAGTAACTTATACTAACTCTGATATCACTGCTTACCATCTTTTTCACAAGTTATTTTGTTAAAACACTTATTACTTTTTTATTTACTTTTATCGCTCTTTACAACTACCAGGTCAGGTCCACTCCACAGTTTAGGTATAATAAAGCTAAGCGGCGAGGTCGATTAATCGCGCCAAAATTCAGTAGACTGCCGCGCGTCGGCCGCGCCGCACATTAGTTCGATGCTCATACACGATCTAGACTATCGATGTATTAGTATTAGACTAAGTTGATTTATTCGAGAAAATAAAGTTTTAGGCACATAACTTACTGGCAATCAAATATTCAGATTAATTCATTCTTTAAAAAGGGACAACCCTAACGTCGCGACGTCAGAACGCTATTTATTTAAATGATTTGGCGGAGTGAGTCTTCTGTACCTGTACTCTTATGTATTTTGTGACATTACATCTATTTTTGTAATTCTTTAATCGATTTGCAAAAAATTACCTTTACAACATAATAGTCAAAATATTTATCAATCGAATCATTTTCAGGCGTATAAAAATTTCAAAATATACCGCGTCATAACAAAACGAGTAACGAAAGTACAAGTTATGGCCCATCCCTTAACTACTTGACCGATCTTGTCACGGTTTGTACCTTTCATCCATAATACTCCATAAAACTCACTCGAGAAATTGACAAAATATACATCACCATAGTCATATAAACTTATTGTCTATGTTTTGTATGAGCTGGATTTGGTATGTTATTTTCAACAGGGTAGGATCCTACTATTCCATTGGGCAGAGGGTAAGCTGGTGCAAATAGCCGAGAAAGACATCAAAGGTGCCTGCTATTCATTAGTAGAATTCAATGGCAAACTGCTTGCGTCTATTAACAGTACGGTAAGTACGCTTAAAGTTACAATCTCAAGTTATTATAGGTCGCTGGTTCAAATCCGGCTCGAAGGACCATAAAGAACTACGGTGAGAGACCTTGTATCTTATGCTGATGATGATTGGGATGACCGATGTGAGTACCGCGAGCCAACGTTTCCGAACTCGCGCGTCCTTCTGCTCCCGCGCGTCCTTTGACCCGAGCGTCAGCTGTTTTTGATTTATTTTTTACTAGCAGTTCCCGCGCGGTTTCGCTCGCGTGTACATATTTATATATTTTGCACGGAACCCTAGTTCTTTTTCCAAAATAAAAGTAGCTTATGTTACCCCTTATAACACCAGCTATCTGCCAGTGAAACTCCCGTGGATATCGGTCCACCCGTTCCGGAGATTAGTCGGAATAAACAGACAGACAGACAAAAATTTAAAAACTGATTTTTAGGCATAGGTATCGTGCAAATAACTCTAAAAAAAACATCAAAGGTATCATTAGTACTATCGTCTGTCTTCGTATTCGACAGCGTGTCACCAACACCTTGTGTAACATTATACCTTTAATGCATCTTATTATAATTGGTATCAGGTGCGGTTATTCGAGTGGACGTCGGAGAAGGAATTACGGTTAGAGTGCAGTCATTTCAACAATGTGGTGGCTCTGTACCTGAAGGTGAAGGGGGACTTCATTCTCGTCGGTGACCTCATGAGGTCAATGTCACTACTTCAGTATAAACAGGTAAAGTTTACCATTTTATTTTTATACATTATCTACTAAAATTAACGTTTATAAATAGTATCACCAACTTCAATGCGTCTAAATAATGATAAATTATTGTAATCAAAGTTATATTCATCGTTTATTAATTTGCAACCCATAGAGGTGGAATATTTTCTTCAAAGTCAAATGGACCAAACTTGGGTACAACCAATTCAATTAAAAAATGATTGAAATCATGAGAAGATTTCGCTTATCTATACCTACACAAAAAGCAATATTCAGTCGGTTAGAAAGTGATTCCTCTTGATATTGACAGCTAAAAGTTTTTTATAGATATTTGTAGAGAATAACGGCAAGCTGTTAAAAGATGCTTAGGCCACCCAGAAGCCCAGCTGGTCGTATATAAGAATTCAATACAGGTATTTAGATTTCAGACATGCAAATTCTCCTGTCACGTACCAAGCTGTGTTAGAATTTCCGTTGTCTAAAGAATCTCTTATCGATACAGCTTCCGGTGTCGAACTGATAAATAATTATAATCAAAGTTTTATTTAATTGTTTTTTATAATGGCAAGTAGAACCGATGCAGACAATTCTGTCAATGTCGACAATTCTGCTAATGTTAATATTCGACGAATAAAAATAATGTTCAATATTGGTTTGAAAATAAAATTGTCTATATTCCAGTGTTATACTAACCCGTTAGAAATTGCTATCAATTTTATAATTGAAACCTTTCGACACCCGACTCGATAACCTGTTGTTTGTGACTGCTCATATAATAATTAGTAACTCCAAACCTTTTATCAGCTAATAAATAATAAATAGCTAGCCAGCTAATAAATAAATATATAAATTAAAAATTGTTTATTGACAAATAAGTTACTTACATCGGTATTAAAATTAGGCACAGTTTTTGAATATTTATTACAATAAGTACGATACTGATTCCCAAACTCGGCCAGAAGTCTGTATCTTGGGAGAAATACTTGTCTATGGCTTTGTATAAAAAAAGCCACCCTCTCAGGAATGCTTCTGTGCTTCCCGTCACCCCCAGGCCGACGCTCGTGAAGTTCGGAGATCGTTCTTCCGTGGGTACGGGAGAGTACTCATCCTCACCCGTACCCACATTGCAGTAGAAGACTGGATGTTTACGTAATCTGACATTTAAAAATTTAAAATTGCTTCGTTCGTTTAAAATGCATTTCTTCTTATATTTGCAAATTTTTCTTCCTGTTTGTTTATAATTTCGTTCAAATCACAAATTAAAAAGAGTAATAACAAAAAAAAATATGATTTATTATAGTATCTGTTAATTTTCACTGTTGATTGACGTCGTTATACGTTGTCATTAACTCGTTAATTACTGACGCGCCTTCCAGATGGAGGGTAGCTTCGAAGAAATAGCGCGCGACTACAGCCCTAACTGGATGACGGCGGTTGAAATACTCGACGATGACACTTTCCTAGGAGCGGAGAACAGTTTCAATTTGTTCGTGTGCCAGAAGGATAGGTAATATACTATTTTATTATTTACATAATACTAGCTGTGCCCGCCGCGGCTTCGCTCGCGTATACATATTTGTTTTTAACGCAAAACCCTGTTTTTTTTTTTTTCAAAATAAAAGTATCCTTACTTTTTATAACATCAGCTATCTGCCAGTGAGAGTTCCGTTAATATGACATTGCAGTGGGTGTCCGATTGGGGTAACGCCAATCTTATTAATGTTAACCTTTCTCAAATACAGGCATATGTCTTCTCTGCTAAACATAGTACTTTAGAACTTACAACTTTCCAAGGTGTATCCATACCGATTGTATCTTCTTGGGATACACTGGAGCTTAGACGCTCAATGAAAGAGTTTTTGATGCAACAAACTACTGTTAATTGCAAGTTTACAATTGTAGACAATATAACAGCGTTAATAGTTATTGGACCGATGACAGTGAAAAAATATATATTTATTAAGAAAAAAGGTAACATTTTTTTTTTAAGTACCGACAGTTAAGTGCCGCCTGAATAAGCGAGGCCGCATAGGGACCGGTCCTCAACGTTGCTAGTGGGTTAGGACAAGGCGCAAACACCGATTACTATCTAGGGTTTTTGGGCATCACCGTTGTTACGTCCTAACTTAATTTTGGTCAACAAATCAAGTCCATGGCACAGACAGCTTCCAAGAAATTGAGAATCGTTTCGAAGGTCCGGCGGTATTTCTTTGAACAGGTGCTTAATCTCTATGAAGCCAATTTCGATCTTACATGGAGTAGATACTGCAGTAACCCTTGGGATGGCTTGGCTAAATACCAACTTGAAGCTTTGGACTCTGTTCACCGAAGAGCCCGTAGACCTATAAACGACGACATTCTCACGAAGGAAGGAAGGAAGGAATTACACCATGTAATGTTTTTGAAAGGATAAGAATCGTTTGGTTTTCATATTTGCTTCCTGAGGAGAAAGAGTTACCCGTAAATATAACACCGAAAAACTGTCTATTGATTTTTTTTTTTATGGTATAGGGGGCAAACGAGCAGACGGGTCACCTGATGGTAAATGACGACTGCCGCCCATGGGCATTTGCATAAGTCACGTAGGCAATATCCTCTAGGGAAATCTCATGTTTTTTCGAGCTATATTTAAATATGGCCCGCAGCGTTTAGCGCTTTTTAAACTCACAGGTAGCAACAAGCAAGCGTTTAGCGCTTTTTACAAAAAATGATTTAAAACCATATTTATAAATGACTACGTGAAAATTAGAGGGGGAGGGGTGGGTCTTGGCATATACTACGGGTGGTCTCCGAGGGGGGGAGGGGTATGAAAAATAAAAAAAAAATGGGTCACGTAGTATGGGTACGTTCGCTTAGTTGGGAAAAGGCGCGGAGGATGATGATATTGAGTTTTCACTTCCACAGGCATGTGGGCTTTCGAAATCGGTAGGTAGTTACAATTGGCAGGATTTTTTTTACTATTTAGATCGCGCTCTACAAGTTAATCGTGTGTTGCAGTGCGGCGACGACAGACGAGGAGCGTCAGCAGATGGGCTACATGGGCCTGTTCCACAACGGGGACATGGTCAACGTCATGCGCGCCGGCTCGCTCGTGGGACAACACGCCGACACCAACGCGCCCGTCACCAACCCCGTGCTGCTCGCCACCGTCTCCGGCGGCATCTGTACGTCACGCACGCACTCAAACACACACACAATTTACACCACGCGCACGCATTTCTAAGACACGCATGTACGCACACACACACACACAATTTACACCACGCGCACGCATTTCTAAGACACGCAAGTACGCACACACACACATACGCATTTCTAAGACACGCATGTACGAACACACACACACATACGCGTATGTGTGTCTTGAGCTATTTATATCCCAGAAAATGCTCTATGTTGTGCCGTTAACATTACCTGTTCCTACTACATATACATGAAACTTGGTTTGTCAAGTATTACTTTGCTTGAAATTTGCTACTCTTGCCACAAATGAAAAAGGTGTAAAAGCAATTCTTTTTCTTTGCCCTCCCCTTAAATCTCAAAGGCTTACTGTCCTTGTCCATGTCTAGTGGTAAAACAGGGGCAACACTAGCGCCGACGTATGGAATGATAAATAATTATGGTATGAGTTTGTTTTAAACTGACGTATAAAAATAAGTCACTTAACCTCACCAGTCTTCTAAACAGATACGCTTTTTAATGACCCTATTACTTATATTAATAACCGATATCATTTTCCTAGGCTTAGTAGTACAACTATCACAGGAACTGTACGAGTTCCTCCACCAACTAGAAGAACGTTTGACCCACACGATCAAGTCCGTGGGCAAGATTCCCCACTCGTTTTGGCGCTCCTTCAACACGGACATAAAGACTGAACCGGCGGAAGGATTTATCGACGGTGACCTCATCGAGAGCTTTTTAGATCTCAGCAGAGAAATGCAGAAGGAGACGGTTATGGGCTTACAGGTTTGTATATGTTATCGAAATATTAAAATAATAATAAATAATGAAACAAAGTTGTTTTTAAGCATTACAGAAGAGATATTATACCACAAAGCAATTCCTCGTGACACAAGTGTTCTGTTTAGTAAGATAAAAATAGTCGTTACTATTTTCAACTTATATCTTTTATTTGTCAACCAAACACTAATCCTACTAATATTATAAACGTGAAAGTTTGTGAGTTGGATGTATGGATGTTTGTTACTCTTTTACGCCAAAACTACTGAACTGATAGAGATGAAACTTGGTATTTAGATAGCTGGAGATCTGGATTAACGTATAGGCTACTTTTATCCTTATATTCCGACGGGATCGAGACTAACGCGGGTGAAACCGCGAGGCGCTGCTAGTCGCAAATAATTTCACCATAGCAATATATGCCAAGTTGTAATTTCATATAAGTTTCTTTCAAAGAGATACTTTACATTTATTGATCGTTATAAATACGACTCACGACGATATAATATACAGGCTGTAGGCGACGGTGTACCAAACTCAATACAACTACAATAATCAAAAACTTTGTGGATACTTATCTACCTATACAAAAGTCAGTTCATCATAAGAATGCAAAATTTATAGTAATTACTTTGTTTGGTTTTTGATTATTGTATTACTTTTGTGCGATACGGGGAATGACCTTAACGTTTGTACCATCAAGGCAGCTAATTCAATACAATGTTGTTTGATTGATTACTAGAGATCGGATATTCGGATGCATATTTACCTAAAGTTGAGATGTTGGCTATTATGGAAAGCACTTTTTTATCGAAAGAATCCCGCGATTCCAGGAAATTCAAATTTAAGTGTAACTATACTCCGTGAGATGTAATAAACCCCAGTTTGACACAAATGACACTTGCTCTTTTACAACGTATAATTAATGGTTGCTTTTCCCTACTTTTATCGTCAGTGATTTTTGACGAAGCAAAAACAACCTTATTACGTTGTAACAAGTGTGAAATCGGGCCTATTAAACCCCAGGAAATGTAAGCATTTTGTAAGAGGGCGAGTGAGACGGCAAATTATACTTGCTTGTGCGCAAGTAGCGACGCGACAATACAACTGCATTCGTAAATATACTTAGAAGCCGCTTCCATAATTTGTTATCCAAAAAATAACTTTAGGTAAATATGCATCCGATTATCCGATCTCTATTGATTACATTGCAGTTGTTGGCCGTCTGTGGTATTTTTGGTTTTTCAGTAGTGTTCTGTTTACAAATTATTATATCAGTTTTAATCAAATAAATGTATAATTATAAAAAATATGATCTGAATCCACTATTTCAGTTTTCGGTACGCTGTTACTTACACTCTGTATAATGGGATATGTAATTTATTTAGCAACCATAGCGATATAAGGAATGACGTATTGCGAAAACAAAGACACAGAAAACAAATAGGTTGCTCCAAATAAGAAGCTGATAAGCTGTCTCAAGACGAGAAGCGAATTCGCGATATTCTAACAAACTAAAAAAATATGGCGGAAACCTCGCACGTAATACTTTCGACCGTTTAAACATTGCTTTTACGACTGTAGTTTCTCCTCTGAATAAGTAATATCAACATGTTTCCAGATCGACGACGGCGGCGGGATGATGCGCGAGGCGACGGTGGACGACCTGGTGAAGGTGGTGGAGGACCTCACCAGGATACACTAGCCGCCGCTCTCAGCATCTTAGTTCTTATTGGAGATTTAATAAATACTTAATGTACGTCACTTGATTTTTTTTTTGTTATTTGCTACTCCAGACTATTCTTATATGTATATAGCAACGCAAGTTAGCTACACAGCATCCACATCGAATAGGGATACTACACGCCTGCAGCGACCGCTCTAGCCTGGTTCCTAGTTACCGCATCTTCACACACACGGCATACACTACACAACCGAACTACGTGGGTAACTAGTTATCCTGCATTACGCAATCAAAGTTCTCGCCAGTCGATAATAGTATAACGCCTATACCGTACAGTATAGGGGTTTAAGGAAGCGTACCAAAAACCGAAATAATGGATTCAGGTCATTATTCAAAATCGTTAACATTTCGTGCCTGAAAATTCCACATTTATTTTGCATAATTTTAAATATTTCTTGTTAAAAATGATAACGTAATAAGTGGACAGATATTTCACTGAACATTATCAATAAATACCACATACTGCCAAAAAAACAGCAATATAATCAATAAAAGGACCTTTAACCATTTCATGCAAGCGCTGTCTTGTTTTAGTATCCACAGAAAGATGTTATGATTTCTATATAAAACTTTACTAAATTAAGCCGGCAGAGGCACGATCACCTCGCCAGGTCTGGGAATACTCTCTTTGTATTGGAAGGACACTTTTACCCTTCCAACATTAATATGTTGGTAATTTATATTATCCATACTGTGTATTTAAGAATTGTTGTCTCTTAATCCAATCTAAACAGGAGTGTGGTGTATAAATAAGATGACAAATAATTATGTTTCAGGATTTAATCACAGAAAGGCATTACAATCACAGTTATTATGTACCCATAACTATAATTAAAATAAGTATTTACAACAAATATATAATAATACACAAATGGAAATCACTCACAAAAAATATAATATTGCAGGTGAAGCAGTGTGCTTCGGCGATTTGTAAATTAGGCTAAAATGTAAAATTATTCACTATTTAGGTGCGTTTGAGAAATGTGTTGATGGCTGGTTAGGCAGCTCATGTTTCTCCGGTGCCACCATCCTCAGCCCTGTTTAAAAAAAAAAGATATAAAAAGGTTTGTTTCATTTATACCATACATATCCACGCGAGAAATATAAGAAATAGAAGAAAGAAGTGCAATAAAATGTATGACTTTTCTTGTTTAAAACACACTATTCACGGCAAGTTAATATTTAGTTTCTACAATTTACGTCTACCGACGATAGTTGGCAATTTTTCTATTCATACATTACTCGACAGCGCTCTTGGTGAGATTCGGCCAGCGCCGGCGCGTGGGATGGAGCGGTCGCTTTAGGCGCCGGGTGGCGAGGGGCGACAATTAGCCAGACGCGAATAACAATTTCCAGCGGAACATAAAATTTTGATGGCAACGGACCGCGAAGGTCATATGCTTTAAAAACGGACCCCAAATGAAACTAATTGGTGATTAAGGGATCTATATACCATGGTTAACGGGGCTCACGCGGGTCAAAGCTAGTACTCACATAAGGAACAGATTTTAATATTTGGTTAATAGGTTGTCCCATTGTCACGAAGACGAGATCTGATGATGGTACAAAGGGAAAACGAGGGAAATCCCCATAAGTTAAGGACAGACAGTTAGTGTGTTTGTTGATTTTTTTTTTTATGGCATAGGGGGTAAACGGGCACACGGGTCACCTGATGGTAAATGACTACCACCGCCTATTGGCACCTGCAATTTAAAGAGTCATAAGTGCGTTGCCGGCCTTTAAGGTGGGAGTAGGGGAAGAGTTTGGGCCTTCGGAAACCTCACTCACTCGTGAAAGCATTGCTTCATATCAATACAAGCATTGCTTCACTGCCGGTTTTCTGTGAGACCGTGGTATCACTCCGGTCGAACCGACCCATATTTGCCGAAGCATGGCTCTCCCACGAATAAAAGGGTTTATATTTATAGGGTTTCGTACCCGAAGGGTAACCAACGGGACCCTTTTAGTGAGCCTCTGCCGTCCGTCCGTCGGTCTGTCACCAGGCTGTACCTCATGATCCGTAATAGGTAGTCTTGAAATTTTCACAGAATGTGTTGTTTTGTTGCCGCTATAACAACAAATAATAAAAATGAAGAAAAAAGGGGCTCCCCTACGCTACGTAGTATTAAACTTCTATGGTGGCGCGGAACCCTTCATACGTCCGACTCGCACTGGGTCGGTTTTCTTGAAATTAAGCAACAGTGACGTTTAAAGTGTTATTAACCGACTTAAAAAAAGGAAGGGATTCTACGTACAGCTGTTTATATGTATCTATTTTTAATAACTTATTCAATTAACTAAAGAAGAAATAAAAATTCATGGTTGCCTGTTACATATTCCCACAGTGCGATAAGGCGGGCAATTGTATGAGCCACCCAACATTGCTATACCCAACTATTTCAAATGTTTTTGGTGCATAAACAATAAAGAGGTTTATTATTATTATTAAACATCGAGTTCTGAAAATTTGGTAAGTAATAATCTAATCTAATTTACATAAAACTAAAAATGGTACAATTATGTAAAGTGAAAAAAATGAGCGCTGAAGAAAAATTAACGGCGATCGTGATCGTCCAGTAAACTGTTAAAACTCAAGGATGATGTAAAAGATTACGTCTCTACGAAACACGAAATTGTTTTCCTTTTAAAACAATTACAAAACAGAAAATCACACATTTACTATTTACATGGTTAAGTGCACGTCATTCTATTATTATTTGTTTTCTTATCTCAATGAGTTGCAATGTATCAATGCTGTTTTATATACATATTACTGTTCTACAGTATCTTTTAAGATACTTCGTAACAGTAATAAAGATAATTATTTATCACGCTAACGTTAACATGTCACTTTCTGAGTCACGGTTCAGGCTTCAGAACCAGTTTAAACATCGTTCCGATAAGGACTTTGTAATAGTTTTAATTTGACTCGATAAATTTGCCGTTACCATTATTGCTTAATCCTGTATTCAGAGGGGTTTATATCAGCCGTCCATACTAATATCATTAATGCGAATATCGAAATCGTAATATAATTTTGCAAGGAGATAGATTATATCCTCGGGAAGTACATAGGCTACTTTTAAGTAAAAAATTGAGCTAGTTTAGTATAAACGAACGGCGGTGGTTTAATAGAATAAGATTCCTACCGGCTCACTTCTCGGAATTATGAATTTAGAGTCACATTTATGCGAAGGTGAATAATAATATATTAAAGGATAGCTTGACATAAAACAAAAGTTTTTAAGTGTTCAGTTAGTGACTAATCTATTTGGGTCACGTAATTCTCTTTGTTGAGAGTTCTCCCACAAAATGGTAGCAGGCAGCTTCACTCACAAAGAAGTATAATATATATTTTCCGAAAATCGCTGTGAAATTATTCTAACGTGGTATTAGGGATCAATTATAAATAAAGTTAATTCGCTGACGCTGCTAAACTACCCGTAGTGACACTTTTCTCTGCAACAAAGATCCTAAAAAGCAGACGATCATATACCACTCACAGTGGCGTAACTATACCATCTGAGGCCCGTGGCTAATTCATAGGATGGGGCACAAGTTCACTCTTGGTGCCTCGTGTGCTTAAGGACTTTAGGTCGAGGCCGGGAGCTCCCCCCTATGGGCCCATGCCATTTTGCCCGCTCTGAAACCCTATTGTTACGCCACTGGCTGCAGTAAATTAACTGGTGTGATTTGCAATATTGATTTTAGGCACGTTTTAATAAGTATTTTAAGAAAGCTCTCATTTTTCATTTAAAACCAACGTGGTACTTTTTTAGATTTGTACAAAGTTGGCAACCCGCAAGCTACAACCGTTACAGCTTACTGTCACTTTTACCAGCAGGTTTCTAGCTCTAATGTTGTTGCCGTATGGGTAGTAGTGTTGAAAAAATAGGTATAGGCACTATGTAGAATAAATAAAAATAGATAGCTCACATACTTCACTTTCCTACTTCGTAAACATCACTTTTCGGCACAGGTTGTCTACATTCCCCGCAGGTTCTTTCAAAAGACCTGTTCACATTGGCAACACTATACTTACTAAAAATAGGTATTCTAAAACTACGTGTATGTTATATGTCGCGAATATTTGTCATGTAGACACTAGCGCACTATTTAGTTTCAAACCAGTCCATGTATTTTTGCTCGTATATTACAGTTAACTGGAACGGTAAAAATTATATAACCAAAATATCTCTGGGAAATTCACACAATCGAACAAATGTAATTCTAATTAGCCAGTTGTTACAATTGGTCGGTTGTTTTGAACTGCCTAATTGGTTTTTTTTTACATTAATGTAGAAGTTATATACATATAAATACTCCATAGATATAATACGTAGATACACTATAGACCAAACGCATCAGTGCATCATTATTACACAATAATTATAATTATTCTTAGAAAGAAGTAAGGGTCAAAGTCAGCTATGTACATAGGTAATATATGTACCAGTAAGCTATTGTTATATACTTACTTCCTGAATTTATCCGCCTTGTTATGTATGAACCACATAAGTGCAAAAAGGCAGCTCGGTGGGCTGTTCAGGGTTTCTTCAGACGATAACATCTTTTCTATTTCAGGTATAGTTTTTTCAACTACTTCGATTATTTCACCGCAAACGCCTCCACCTAAACAGAAACGTGCTTAGTCAAGTATTTTTTTTTTGCTATATTTGTGTACAAGTATGTGTGAACACACGCACATCGGGTGCGACCTTCGATCTTTTTTTTTTTGTACCGCCATCGCGCAAGGTCATTTCATAAATATCACTACATATTATAAAACAAAGTCCCCCCGCGCCCGTCTGTCTATCTGTCTGTCTGTTCGCGATAAACTGAAAACTACTGAACGGATTTTTATGCGGTTCTCAATAATAGACAGAGTGATTCATGAGTCATGAGAAAGGTTTAGGTGTATAGGTTGTTAATATTTTGTGTTGATTGAAATTGATTGAAGTATGTTGATGATTGTTGAAGATGTCACTGCCGAAGCCGGGGCGGGTTGCTAGTAAAAAAATATGTAAAGGGTGGATGATTCTTAGCTAAAGATCGCTAAAAGTCGGTATGTGGCCCTTGTTGACACCCAGCTAGTATTTTTATAAAATTTATCAAAATTAATTTGTACATTTATGTACTTAACGTAGAAAAATGTAATTTAATAAAACGAAAAACCTATTTCAACAAGTTAAAGTTTTTTTCGCCTTAGGCAGACATTTTGACAACTATTGACAATTAAAAAAAATTAAACTGAAGTGTCAACAAGGTAAAGCAGGAACTTAATAAAACATACCGTCAAATATGATGCATAATTGCAAATGGCGGCATTAATTTCATGTTTAACTTACTGCAACAGCTATCTGTAAACATCCGACTGCAATTATTTATCTTATTTGATTTACATGTACCTATACTTGTTTCTTTTATTGCCAATAAAGTGTTATTATTATTATTATTATTAATTAAGTATATAAAATCGTATAAACGTTGTACCTACATGTCTAATATACAAAAATTTTGAAATTATTAGTGCCAAATATTTTTTTTAGGATTGTACCACATGCAATACAAGCCTGCTAAAAATTTGTTTCTGTGGTGCCATGATTGACAAATATTTTTAAACAGCATAAATGCAGTAAAATTGTTTATTATCTTATTATCTTTTTACCATTTTTTTTTTTGCTTCATTTTACGCAGTCCAGGTTTTCATTTTCCTATTTATGTACCTAGGTACTTTTTTAACCAATTCTATGTTGACAACTTGCACGTTTGATATAAGTATTGATATCTTTTCTAATGAATATGAGATAAAGTGTTGAGCCATAAAATTTTAATATAACAACTGCAAATGTACATGGATATCCATTATGGAACGTTTTTTGTCACTATGTAGATTTATATCTTGAGATAACGATATTGAATTTAAAATTTCCCGCTATACATACTAAGAATAAAATTGCAGTTAATTTGGACAGGTGGGTAAACCACAAAACAAAAGTATATTAGAATTGCTTTTTGTCAAGTGCAGTACTTTTAATATGACATGACAACATGGATATGAAAATTTTGATTTTATGTCGTCGTACTACACCGTCCCTACAACCAAGGTCATAGCTATATTGATATATTGTGCTTATTTAGTTTGTAGTGATAAGCAGTTAGTAGTTATTACATGAACAAAATAAGATTAGGACTATTAATAATGTTGTACCACTGTTTCTAAACTTCTTTAGGAAAGCTTTGAGAAGTTTAAAGACAGCCTTTGTTGCTTATTTGTTAAATCCCACTAATATTATAAAAGTGAAAGTATGGATGGATGGATGTTTTTAGTCTTTCACGTAAAAACTACTGAACCGATTGCGTTGAAACTTGGTATGTAGATAGCTGGAGACCTGGATTAACATATAGGCGACTTTTTATCCCGATAATCCCACAGGATCGGGAGTTACGCGGGTGCAACGGCGGGGCGCTGCTAGTAAACCATAATTTAGTCATTATCATACCAAATGCCTACTTTAACTTATATTTCAGATATCATCTAACATTACGTTAAAAAAAAAAAAAAAAATAATAATTCAAACTGCTAATTATAATCAAGTACTTCCTACGACACTGATAGAAGGCGGTACGGTGAATAATAGAATAACACACGCAAAGAATGGTTTTCTATGGAACTGTTCAAGTAAAGAATAATAAGTATGGTAACGATGTTTATTATAAAAAGTTACCGTGTTGTTGCGTGTCAAGAACAATAAAACGATATGTTGAAATTATTGTTAAATCTGTTGGTAACAGGTACATTGTACATTGTACAACAAAAAAACTTTTTGTACATGACTTTGAATGTATAAAATTTAATATTATTCAAGAAAGTACAGGCCAAAAAGGTCCAGATTCACCTCAAGATACTTCATGCCCATTCGAAAGAGGGTTATGATTGCATCTAGAAATGTAATTAACCTATCTGTAATACAGCTTATTACTAGCACGGGAATGGGGGAGGCTTGCCTTGATGGTCGCTGCAGCCGAACATAATTACATAACTAATTTAGTGTTGTAAGTGGATTTACATGTACCTATACTTACTTGTTTCTTTTATTGCCAATAAAGTGTTATTATTATTATTATTAATTAAGTATATAAAATCGTATAAACGTTGTACCTACATGTCTAAAATACAAAAATTTTGAAATTATTAGTGCCAAATATTTTTTCTTAGGATTGTACCACACGCAATTCAAGCCTGCTAAAAATTTGTTTCTGTGGTGCCATGATTGACAAATATTTTTAAACAGCATAAATGCAGCAAAACTGTCAGCGTATAGCGTTTGTACGCTCGAGATCGGGGTAAATTATTTATATGTTCTTTACTTGCACTCTTGTGTGTACTTTTAGAATGCAATTGATAAAGTCGTGAAAATCTCCTAGGCTAACGTCAGAAGTAGTTTATTGTCATTCAAGTCCTTAGTGATGCCGTTGGCACACGCTCTGAATGGAGAAGGAGCTCTTCAGCATACCCGGCTAAAAAGAAGTGACATACCGAGCCTACATAAAAGATTTACCACTTGACATCAAGAGAGTCGTGTGAAAATAATTTTCACACAAGTATGGCTCTTGAGGAAAACATAAACTAAAAAACCAAACAAAGAAGTGGCTTATTGTTGGTAAACAGGTTGCCATGAAGCAGAAACATCAAAAAAAAAAAAAAAGGGATCCGTTGAGCCTATATTAATCATTAGATTTATAGACAGGGATATAGCAAATATAAGCATGAGATTTAGACGAAAGACATAGACTAGCGTTTGTCCTTCACACTATGCATGTAGTAACTTGGACGCGATGCTTAATGCAGCGCGGCGTCAAATGTGTATCGTTATAATAATATTGTACATCACTTTGTATTTTTCGCAACAATTTTCTTTTTAGAAACACAGCCATAAGTAGCATTTCCTCGTCAGAATCCATTTTGTTAAAGATTATAATTATTCTGATCCGATATAAAAATTATATGGCGTCTGCGACGCATGTGTCTCGCGTCTGCGCTGCATATACGTTCATCGAACGCAGCGCCTTAGCATAAATATTTACATTTAATCAATGACATCAAAATGTACTTTATGAAACCCACAACGATTTTGAATTTCCATAAACTTTCTCAAGCAAACTGCTTTAATTTAGGTGTCCTATACAATCAATAATAATTATAAGAATATTCAGCTATTATTACACACTTACCTTGCTCTGTTTTCATATCATCAGTAACTTCGCAGTAGTAAAGGGCTTGGAGAGCCCCCTGAACGCCTACACCTGACCTGGGGATGGGAATGTTAATGTCAACATAGTACTAAAGTTTAACAGTATTTGTTTTTAGCCAGCTTTAGCCCACGACTTCGCTCGCGTCAAATTTGTCAAGTGATGTTAATTGATAAGTGTTAATGTTTTTGTTGTTATTAAAAAAGCACGAAACACGTGTTTGTTTATTTGGTGACAGCTGAGTAATCCTGCAAATTTTCGAATACTCTTATTACGATTTCTTTATACAAATCTAAACCCCTGTTTAACCTCTTTAGGAGTTGAATTTTCAATATTCTGCTTATAGCGGATACCTACATCATAATATATATCTGTGTGCCAAATTTCAAACCAATTCATTCAACAGTTTCAGCTATGCATTAATAGATCAGTCAGTCACCGTTTCCTTTTATATAATATATGTATACAGATGATATTGCTATATGATTCAAATATATATAATTATTTTATACACCGAAAGTTATATTCTGGTACAACTACTGAAGGATATAACAGGCAAAAAGTATATTGACATCTGCCGACTACATTTATAATCTCTATGAGTAATGCTGCTACTGAGCCTGCATAACCAAATAATATGATAATAATTTTCTTTGGAACTTGGGACTTAAAATTAATATCTTAGGATCACCTATATCCATAGGTTGTTGCAACTTATCATTATAGTCAATGACCTATTATCTTCATAATTATGCAGACTGTTCACACCGGTTGAGCTCGCCTATCAGTTCTCTGAGGCGAGGCCATGGTATCACATACCATGGCCTCAGATGGAACTGTAGTGAACCAATACTGGCGTTGTGTTTGGCTTAGTAAGTGAGGTAACTTCGCCACCCCCTCCCCCTACTCCCACCTTAAAGGCCGGCAATACACTTGTGACTCTGGAGTTGCAGGTGACCATGGGCGGTGGTAGTTATTTACCATTGGGTGACTCGTCTGCTTATTTGCCCCTATAAAAAAACCACATATTTAACTATAGCTTACCTGTAGGACAAAACTCTATGTAGATTTTTAATCTCTATATCATAACCACACTCTTCCAGTACTTCTTCTTTGGCTATTTCTTCCAGTGACATATTCTTGTCCACTATTCCAGCACACATTTCTAGTGCAACACCAAGTTTAGGTGAATACTTTTGAGTATCAATACGGTTCTCTTGACGGTCCGCTTTTGAGACACAGTTATAATATATTGCTGTAAGAAAATTTATTGTAAATAACACAAGTATGTCATGACTTATACTAAAAAAAATATAGTTATTGTGAAAAGGTATAGTGTTGCTAATCCCAAACTAAAGCACCATTTGTTAAAACAGGTGTTAATATTTAAAACACTCAAACTTTTAGGTACAATAACAGTAGCTAGAATGAACACTAAGCTGTCATCCTACTAATATTATAAACGTGAATGTCGGGATGTATGTTTGTACGGATGTTTGTTACTCTTTCACATAAAAACTAATGAACCAATTGCTATGAAACTTGGTATTTGGATAGCTGGAGGCCTGGATTGACACATAGGCTATGTTTTATCCCAATATTCCCACGGGATTGGTACTTAGATGGGTGAAACCGCGGGGCACTGCTAGTATATAATATATTGGGAGTTGCATGATGTTATAATGATGGTGGGTGTTGAAAATCAGCGGTTATAGATCAACACTCAATGGCTATCTTAAATATTTGCAACATTATTTTAATAACTTTACTTTTGACAAAGCAACCTACTGTTACAGTGACATTCTGTGTTGGTCTATAGTCTTTAGTTTAAAAAGAAAATGCAAAAAAATTAAAAACAATTTTATGAAATAAAGATGATTTGACTTTGCCTTACATAAAAAAAAAACTACCTAAACACAAAGTTTCTAGAAATCAAAATAATTAATTAATTAAAAAAGGAAATGGAAAATATTGGTCTATTAATTAAATTCAGAGTTTAGCATTTTGAGACTATATGTGGGTTTAACTAATTTGTGGATAATTTGTTATAGACAATAAATATACTGTGTTCTATGTATTTAAGATAATGTAATATTAAGTTAGGTATTAGTGCCATTAGATCACTACACTATTAAATTAGGTGAATCCTGTAATGGTAGTTGTATTGTGAAATAAATAAATTATCAATTAAGAAAGAGATGAATCTAGACATATTCATCCGATTTTTAGGATAGATGGCAGTTCCTGTGACATGAAGACTGATGAAAAGAGAGTTCAACGCTATTCAATACTACTTCATCAATATCTTGAATATAGAACATTTACAAAAGTACGTAAACTTTAATAAAAAAATACATTACAAATTATATTCATATAAATTATCTTAACCTCTGTTTAAGACAATACATTGCTTACCTGGGCGGAATTGTTTGACGAATATCATAACTCTCCTGGTGATATTGAAGAGAATGATAGCGACGCTATCGTGTACCTCTAGAAGATCCCAAGATTTCTGCGCGCCGCATTGCGTGTAGTTCAAACGAAAAGGCTTCACGTAAGGAGAGTCCGGCAGCGGACTGAAGTATACGTTAGTTACGTCTTCCATGGTCACCCTATTCTAAACGCAAACCCCAATGAATACTCAGTTGTAGTTTCAACAAATAAAATACTGTAAACGTAGCTTTCTAATCACTATATCAGAGTCTAGCCACGCACTGCAATGCACAACACGAAAATTCAAAATCAAATGAACCAAAGTGACATTCCAGCCAGACACTCTGGCTCTGACAAATGAATATTTGACAGAAGAAGTCCCTCTCTCTGTAGCTCTCTACATATTCATTATTTCATAAATAATATTAGCGTTATTGACACTGACACAGCAAAATAACTTAGGCTAAATCGTACCTGAGCATGGCCACATATGCCATCTATATATGAAAAATCAGTTATTTTTTACTGTCTTAGAAAAAACAAGAAATATATCAATGGGAAGCCAGAAAAAAAAGATAATATTCTTTTTTTATAAACTTTTGTTAGAAGTTATTATAATGTTAATGTTCAGAACGCACCTAGTGTCGTTTCATTTCTTCTAATTGACTCAAAAATCAAAAAATATAATAATTATTCGAATTTTTCTTAGTTACTATCAGTAATTCAATTAATGAAATATGTAAGATGTACTGACTAAAATATTTAAGTAAATCTGGGTAAATCACGAACTGAACCTTAGAAAAACATAACCTGACTAAGATGTTTTTAAATCAAATCAAATCAGCTAGCCTTTTTTCCTCAAGAGTATGGTAGTAATAGGTTTTACATTAATATAAGTGCAACATATGCTGCCATTCTAAGCTTACTACTTTTGTTCAATCTAAAGGGACAGTTCTCCATAGAGTACTATATGTGGAGACTTGGAATTAGCAATATGATTATTTAACTATAATGATACAACATTGTTATATTATGTCTGTAAGCCTCTTTAATAATATATGAACAAATAAATAAAATAAATCTCTATTATCTCTATATCATTTTCTGTACTTTATCTAGATTAAAATCAACTCTATCCCAAACAATTCGTATCAATAATTAAATTATCTAATTTAAATCCAACACTTCCAACAGACATGCTCAACGCAACAGGCTGATATCTACATTATTACCTATAATTATTTAGGTGATATTTTTAAAGAATCGCAATCCTTATTTAACTTTTTGCCGATTGCTTATGAAGTTATGACTTACAATAAATAAATGTCGTAGTTCCTAATCGAAAGACTCAAACAAGTATACCCAAATAATTACCTCTGTATGCCGCCGTCTTCTCTTTTCAAGTCTTAGGAGCCCCAGCCTTAAAAAAAATTTAAATTCAGAAATCAGATCTAAAAACTGACCTTGACTTTACACGTGTACTGGTAGTAACTTATTTAATTATTATATAATGATAAGAATATTCGATTAATTGGTCTGTTATTTAAAATCAAATAATATTTTTTAAATTTATGAAAGCTTCGCGCGGCTTGTGATCAAATCATTTATATATTCAACACATAGACAAAAAAAGAAGAATCTCTTGTCAATGATTCAACACGGTGGTGTCAGTAAATCAAATTCTGTCATTGTCAAATGTCAAGTAGTGTCAACGACGAGAAAATAATATAAATTAGATAGGTACGACGTGAAATAATTTAGTCACTTAAAGATAAAGAAAAAGTCTTAAGACTCGATATTTACCTAATTGATCTAAATGTACAGTGGAAAGGGTTCATGTTTGAGACCTTTTAATGACGATGGCCAAACAACAAAGAGGCCTTAAATCAGGCTTCGTAATAAAACTTTCAAATGAGACTGCACAAAAACTGGCCGAAGTAGAACAACAGGCTAAAACTCGTGAAGAAGAAGAAGCCGAAAGTAATGTTGAGAGCACAAATGTTGGTAAACTAGACAATAAAGAGTTTAAAAATGCGATACCAGTTAGCTTTGACAGCAAGAAGGATAGTAGTGAAGAGGTTAGTAAAGCTAGTAAACAACACAAAGAAAGTCTAGATTTACAGCCAAAAAACGATGGAGATGGATTTAACATCTCGGATACTGATCAAAACGTGAAAAAAAACGTATCAGATACCACATCTTGGACTGATCATGCTCCATATGTCACATATGAAGGTGATGAAGCTATTTACACAGATCCTTCAACACACCAGAAATACAAATGGAGCAAGGATTCTAACTCCTGGGTTGTTCAAGAAGAGGATAGCAGAGTGTATAGCTATGAAGATGATACCCACATATACACAGAATCAGATGGGTCTAAGTTCTTTTGGGATGTTGATAGGAAAGCATGGATACCTAAAGTTGATGATGATTTTTTAGCTTACTATCAGATGTCATATGGTTTTATTGACAATAAAACAGAGGAAAAACCTAAAGTTGAAGAAAAAAAGAAAGAGCCAAAACCAGCAGAGCCTACACCAGGTACAATTAAGCGGAAACAGGAACCAAAATGGTTCCAACCAGATGAAGAGACTAATACAAAAGTGTATGTATCCAATTTACCTCTAGAGCTAACGGAGGAAGAGTTTGTCAATTTCATGCAAAAATGTGGTCTTGTTGAGCGAGATCCAAGTACACAAAAAATGAAAGTCAAACTTTATATAGACAAAGAACATAATTGTTTCAAAGGGGATGCAATATGTACTTACATAAAAATTGAGTCTGTTGACTTAGCACTCAAATTGCTAGATGGGAGTGATCTAAAAGGTAATAAAATTAAAGTGGAAAGAGCCCATTTTCAAATGAAAGGAAATTACAATCCTGCCTTAAAACCAAAAAAGAAAAAAAAGAAGGAATTGGAAAAAATAAAAAAAATGCAGCAGAAGTTATTTGATTGGAGACCAGAAAAGTTTATTGGAGAACGGTCAAAGCATGAACGGGTGGTTATAGTCAAGAATTTGTTCCATCCTACTGATTTTGACAATGAAGTGCAGTTAATTCTGGATTATCAACAAGATTTGAGAGAAGAATGTACAAAGTGTGGGGAAGTAAGAAAAGTTGTCATTTATGACAGGCATCCTGAAGGAGTAGCTCAGATCACAATGAAAGAGCCAGAAATGGCTGATGCAGTAATTCAACTTATCAATGGAAGATGGTTTGGAAAAAGGCAAATTACTGCTGAAATATGGGATGGGAGGACCAAGTACAGAATTGCTGAAACAGATGCAGAAATTAGCAAGAGGATAGGTAAATGGGATCAATTTTTAGCAGGCAAAGAAGGAGAAGGTGAGGTAAAAAAAGAGGTAGAGAAAAAGGGAGAAGAAGCTACAGATAAAGCAGATTCCGGATTAGACAATGTTCACAGTGATATATCAGATAAAATCACAGAAAATAGTGGGAATGTAACTGATCCAGTTAGCAATGATGTAGATATGCCAGAAAATAAAGTTGAATAGTTGTCTACAAGTAAATAGTTAAATGTAAGAAAACTAAAGTGTTGTAATAAATCATTAAAAATCAAGGTTTTTATTATTAGTTGTATGTATGGAAAAAAGAAACACTCCTTATATGACGACCTCAGCATCACGGCGGTAATGCATATGACTGGATGTATCTATATTATACAAAGAAACACCTAAAACAATGCAAATAAACAAAAATAGCTCGACGTTTTACAAATGTTTCGAGGAAATGAGTAGTGCCTGACGGAAACTAGTCCACCTCTAAGGGTCATAGAACCTACATATTTTTATCTATGCATAGAACAGTGGCATACCTATGTCACTCGATGTACTTGCGCGCGCTAAATATCTACCGGCTGTCTTAAGTTGGCGGGGAGAAGTCGTTTTTAACATTTTTTTTTGCTATTTCAACTGTTCGTCATTGTTTGATCAAAATTTTTATTTGTTCGATCTTAGTTTTTTTTTTTTAATTAAAATAAAAAATTACCCTCAAGTTGGCGGGGAGAAGTCGGTTTTTTACATTTTTTTTTGGCTATTTCAATTGTTCGTTAACTGTTCGTCATTGTTCGATCAAAATTTTTATTTGTTCGATCTTAGTTTTTTTTTTAAATAAAATAAAAAATTACCCTCAAGTTGGCGCGGAGAAGTCGGTTTTTTACATATTGTTTTTGGCTATTTCAACTGTACGTCATTGTTTGATCAATTTTTTTTTTGTTCGATCTTAGTTTTTTTTAATAAAATAAAAAATTACCCTCAGGTCGCCGGGGAAAAGTAATTTTTTTATATTTAGCAAAAATAGCAAAAAAAAAAAATGACTTCCCCGCAACTTGAAAGTAATTTTTTATTTTATTTAAAAAATAAGATTGAACAAATAAAAATTTTGATAATTAAACGAACAATTGAAATAGCAAAAAAAAAATTGTAAAAAAACGACTTCTCCCCGCCAACTTAAGGGTCATTTTTTATTTTATTTCATAATAAAAAAACTAAGATCAAACAAATAAAAATTTTGATAATGAAACGAACAATTGAAATAGCAAAAAAAAAATTGTAAAAAAACGACTTCTCCCCGCCAACTTAAGGCTCATTTTTTATTTTATTTACAATAAAAAAACTAAGATCGAAGAAATAAAAACTTTGATCGAACAGTTACGAACAGTTGAAAGAGCAAAAAAAAAGTGTAAAAAACGAGTTCTCCCCGCCAACTTAAGACAGCCATATCTACCGGCCACTGGTCCGCCAGCGGACTTAATACGCAGTCACACTAAGAACATGGTAATTATTCCTCTGAGCAGTCACGCGTAGACCTTGCAGTAGGTTCAGAGGTATGCAACTGCCATGCAATCGGGCCAAACAAAAATATGTATAGACAGTGGATGACTGGCCTGTTGGTCTAGTGGTTAGTGACCCTGACTGCTGAGCCAGAGGTCGTGGATTCGATTCCCACCCTAGTCTGGGTGTACTTTGTGTCCGTTGTTTGTATGTTTGTAAAGTCCCCCGCGACACAGGAGTAATTCCTAATGCGGGAGTTTTCTTTAAAAAAAAAAAACCACCTATCCATTACCGTACCTAAAACTAAAGCTTAGTTTTCAGTTTAAGTTCATAGATGGTACTTTACTACTTTTTATAAATTATCGTAAGAAAACACTGAAAATTAAAAAATCTTGAAATTAAATTTGAAGAGAATATAAACACAATATAATTACTTCCATGTAATTTATAATTTAATAATATTAAATTAGTCTGTGGGTATTTTTGACATGACGTTGATTCAGTTACCCTTTTAACAAACGGTTTCAAAGTTTCAAAATTTGATAACTGTCTATTGTGTTTTGGTATTTTTCGACGAAATTCTGGACTGTGCTTGTTTCTGTGATATCTTCTTAAAACGTTTAACCCTGTTATCCCTTGGACTCGTATCCATCTTATACGATCATCTCTGCTATTCTTTACTGGACTTTGTTTACGTGTGAATTTGGATATTGAAAGTGCAAGAGGAACCACATATAAACAAATTGAAAAATACTATAATTGAAAAGATAAACATATTTTGCATTTTTTCTTTCCTGTCATGTACTGATCATAAAAACAAACTTTATGCTTATTTAACAAATTTAATTATTAATGTGGTGATTCAATTCAGACAAAAATGCAAGCCATCAAATATTTTAAGACCCACGATCATAAAAGAGAAAAGATTATATGAAATTACATTCACCGTTTTGAGTTTTATTTCATTTCTATCGAACCTTTTTCTTTAGTGAACTGGGCTAAGTTTTGCAGTATTTTATTGCTTATTTTATCCACTAAATAAACCAAGTCTTTTTTTAATTTTTTACTTTTCTTGTTTAGTGGATAATGGCATTGCAAAACTTAGCTCATGTGAAAATAAACATTTAAATAACTTTAAAATACTGTAAAGAGCCATCTACCGGCGCTCAGTTCAAATGAAATGAACTTCATCTATCCGTCCCAATACCTAGTTTTTCAAAACTGATTCAGAGTGGCGTATCTAATATAGTTATTAGCTAATAGTGTATAATCTATGAATAGGTTGCCGCGGTTGCCGACAGCTAAATCGCGTGCACACGCTTTTGTTTTTAAAGTATTGAAAACGTAATTAGAGATCGTATTGATTTATTCTTTTAATACTCTAAAATTCACAGAGAAAATTGACAAGGTGTGCAGTATTAAATGAATGTATATAAAGTACGAGAAATTAAAACCCGGCAGCAGTATAATTTATGAAATAAAATAAAACCTTTTAACAATATTTGCCCTTGTTTTCCTCAAATTATTTATTAAAACTTTTTGAAAGATTTAGGATATTTCCACCATACAGTTTAATAATCGAGATTTTAGAAAAGTAAAACAAAAAAATAAAATGTATGTATTTAGAAATATATAAGTATGTTTATCAGCAGTCTGTTTACCATAGTGCAGGCTCTGCCTAGTTTGGGATCAGACGGCCGTGTGTGAGATGTGTGGAGTTAATATTATTATTATTAAAATATATGTAGGATTTTTGTATATTAAAACATTTGAAATAGAAAATAAGCGTTAAGTACTTATTTAATTACATAGCATTACTTTATGTATATAAAAAACATTATTGAAGAACCTGCACATACCTATGGCGCAATTACTCTTGGTCGTTAGCTCGTATTCGGAATTACCTATGGAATTCGGAAAAACGACTAAGTGTAAATGAACGGAGTCGAGTACGCCCGTCTTCGTACAATCTAGTCCAGCTTTCGTTTTGGTTACCCGAATCAGAATACCCGACGCCGTTTTCCTTCAGTGCTTTGCCAGTCGTCACAATGAGTAGTGTTGCTCTTCGAAGAAGCATTCATGTTGTTTGTGATATTTTATTGATAGAATTGGCTCGCAGAATAAAAAGGAAACGAAAAGTCTGGGTTCGAGATTTATTCAAACAGAGAGATAGCATTATTTTATGTATATAAAAAACATTATTGAAGAACCTCCACACCTATGGCGCAATTACACTTGGTCGTTAGCTCGTATTCGGAATTACCGATTGAATTCGGACAAACGACTAAGTGTAAATGAACGGAGTCGAGTACGCCCGTCTTCGTACAATCTAGTCCAGCTTTCGTTTTGGTTACCCGAATCAGAATACCCGACGCCGTTTTCCTTCAGTGCTTTGCCAGTCGTCACAATGAGTAGTGTTGCTCTTCGAAGAAGCATTCATATTGTTTGTGATATTTAATTGATAGAATTGGCTCGCAGAATAAAAAAGAAACGAAAAGTTTGGGTTCGAGATTTCTTCAAACAGAGAGATACATTCGTCGTTTGCCCGTATTCCAGTGACCGAATTCGAGTAAAACAATGTAATGAATGCATTAGGTGCCCGAATTCGAGTAACGTCTTTCGTGCACCCGAATACGAGCTAACGACCAAGTGTAATTGCGCCATTACGACCACGCGGCCGTGCGCTACTGCAAGGCAATAATAACGAACATTTAAGTTCATTTTCGCAAGCATCGGTCGGCGCCCGGAAAGAGTAAGCTATTAAAACGGTAGGTATCGATATTTTTGTAGTAAGTGATTTATCTGTTACGTAGTAACTACCACAGAGTACTTTATTATAACTGAAAGTAATTACTTAGTAATCTGTGACGGTGGTAGGTATATTTAATTCAATCGCGGCAATTTTAACATGGAGGTCCGGCAAGCCGATAGAAGTGACTAGTACTAGAACAGTGAGACTATATGAAAATTATTGGAAGAAGAATAACGCGTCACATATCGACCGATCGAGGAAACCTTCAAAACGACGATCGAGGAAACTTGTAGGTCAATGGGAAGTACCCTATAGGTTTTGATTTACCAGTGAAATGTTTTTAGTTAAAATCTAATGCAGCTTACTACTAACGAAGCTTGATTTTTCTACAGCTTAAATTCAAGGGACCGTTGACATAAGTATTTGATGTTGATTTCAACTTGATGCCTCTACGACTTCCTGAGGAAAAGGGTCTTGACAGACTTACAGACAGACAGATGTAACAACATATTGACGACGTTCGCAATTTTTCCTTTACTAGTGCTGTGAATCCTTGCTTTTTACCAAATTTTATAATTCTAGGCCAATGGGAAGTACGCTATAGGTTTTGAATTACCTGCGAAAAGTTAGAATAGATTAATCTTTATTGTACACGAACGACATTTTGCTTAAAAAAAAAGGTTCTTTAGGTTAAGGCCGTATCTTTCGATTGCATTGACTTAAAAGCTTGATTTTTTTTTACAGCTTCAAGGAACCGCAGACATAAGTATTTAGTATTAATTTCAACTTGATACCTCCATGGGTTCTTGAAAAAAAAAAGTCTTGACAGACAGACAGACGGTCAACAAAGTGATTATATAAGGGTTCCTTTTGAGGAACAGAACCCTAAAAACATCCCTCCCTCCCTTCGCTGTGATGTCAACCAAACGTGTGCGCCGTATGCGAGATACTTGGCCCGTCGATTGTAATAGTTGTGGTAACTGACAGTGTCAAGTACTTCTGTATATCGTGTGAGTGTAGTATATTATGAAGTTGACACAATTTAGATCGCTGTTTGAGTACTTTCGCTCAAATATGCCCTTAACCAGCAAGACTTCCGAACCGACAACCGAGTATCTAAAGTCAACGGAAGTTTTAGGGAAAGATTAGAAGGAAAAATATAACTTCAGGGGCGGCCCTAGGGCGGTGCGAGGTGCAGCCGCACCGGGCGTGGTCATGTAGGAGGCGCCAAATCAATGGATCGGGGGCGCAACAAAACAACATTTGAATTACATTTTGATTCACATTGTATCTAAAAAAAAAGGTCATCAAATTCTTTTACGGTGAACAGGCCTCAAGTCTATACTTGAGGCCTGTTCACTGTAAAAGAATTTCCATAGGTGTAGGTCCAAGTATGGGGTGTCCAAAATATTTTTTACATAAGGACTAAAATAAAAAAGGTCATTAAATTAAAGTATGCACATGGCTCGGAAGCCGGTAAGCAGTTACGGTCTCCTATATTTCATTTGCAACACCAGAAGTGTCACCTGAGCATTCCCAAACTCATTTCCCGTTCTATAGAGCTCTAGCTTACCGTAGCATTACTTTAGCAGTGCTGGATAGCAGTGTTCTTTTGTAGAGTGGAAGTACTTTACCGGTTGGGAGGGTCTAATTCGTACCTACAGATGGCTAAATGGTTTAAATGTTTCATGCTATATGATAAAAAAACACTTTTGTTATGTTTACCTTATTAATAATATAGTGTTCTTTTTTTATTAATGTATAATATTTTCATAAATATCGGCCATAGACATCAGTACAACACTATAAAAAACAGTTCACTGTATTTTTCTTCTCTGATTGTCAATCGATTTTCTTTTAGTTTAACGAACTTATTATCAATGATTTAATAGACCACTGTTGAATTTCAACCTCTGTGCACCCACTAGTTGTTATAAAATACTCAGTATTGCCGAAACTAATCTAACGAAACTTTAACAATAATTGTTAAAAGTATTATTAATTTTGTAGTTTATTATGTTCCTTAGATTAGTAAAACATTTTCACTGTAATGTTCCACTAATACTAATACTGCAATTGATGGACACATGTCATGTCTGTAGTTATATCAGTGCAATTACGGCTGAGTAAACCTATTTAGGTTAAGTTACAAGGAAGAATTTTAATTAAATTTTTCCACTGAGCTTCTGATAATTTAAACTTAATATGTTAAAAATTATTTATGGTTATAGGCGGTATAACGTTGCTGTTCTTGCATTTCGGCTCATCTTATTTTATAACAATAAGTCACCATAAACAACAAGCCGTCATGTTGTCTGACACCTGACTTTTTAGTTTCATACACAAATTTATCTAATTCGACGTTTTGTAATCAAAAACGTTCATGGTAATGTTCGTCAGCTGAGAGGCAGATGTATTAGCCTTATAGCTGTGTGTCGTTCATATTTGTGAATATCGTACGAACACTCGAATTGGCGTTTGTACTCAGAGTCAAGTGTCACGTTTAATCGGGGTTTCTTTAGCGGCCGACTCCATGTATAATAACAGGATAATATGTTAACATGGCTGTGCAATCGGACTCTGGAGGGAAGGACGACGTGAAAACTCAGTTTGTGACGAGAGAAGGCACTTACCGATTGATGACTTTGTCGGAATACTCGAGGCCTAATCGCGTGGGTTACACGAGTGGATCAGGGTCTTCGCATGTACGAGTGTCGCTGGTCAGCCTGCCACCAGGGCCTGGGGGTGGAGCACCGGGCTCTGACGGTCAGGGTTCTGATGATAGAATATGTTTCAACCATGGGAAAGAACTCTATGTCTATGTGTATAGAGGTGTTAAAAAGGTATGGTATACTTTGAAATCTGACATTTGGTTCGAATTATTTAACCTATGGAATAATTTTACTCTCACAATAATTTCTAATAATTCATACTACTTCTAAATCTGTGGTCTTACTAATTCTTGGTTGACTTGGTATGATGTTTGAAGATAAATAGCTATTTAAAAAGTACTTACTAGTACTACTAGACTGAACTTTTCTTAATTAGATAAACAATAATTTTGTGTTATTGTTTTTAATTTTGATAATAAATGTGTAGGTATTTAAAATATAGGGAGTAGTACCTTGTTATTGTCATTATTATTTTATTGACAGATATCTCTTTATTATGTTTCTTTTATGGGGAATTTATATTGTGTAAATATGTGTATTTGTTATTTTCAGTCCCATAGTTTTTATATTATATTATTATTTGTTCATATATTTTATGATATAGAAAGTGTTATAAGTACATATATTATACTATAGATAATATCAAAAAATAAATGAAAATTCTCATAATAACAACAATGCTCATAGAATAGTAGTAATTTAATCTATTCTACTCATTTCAGTATTATTAAATTTTGTTTGTTTTGAGGTGGAGGAGGTATATTTTGTGGAATTGAGATTATTTATTTTAGAAATGAAATGAATAGCTGTTTGGCTGGATACCAGATACCCAGCCCACGTCTCATATAGATAGCCGGCACAGAACATTCAGTCAATCATTGTTGAAAAAATGATGAAACTGAGCAAAGAATATAACATAAGGGCTGTGTTGCCAGCTAAATTAGAAAGATGTTTCAAGTTAAGTCAGTCTAACTACTCGAGGCAAGATTTAAGACAATCTACAGGGGGTTGATGAAGCTGAAAGATCTTGATAGACAATTGTTTTGGAAGCTATAAAAAATGTTTTGTGACAAGTCCTCCAGTAGCAATTAATCTTCATTTACAGGCTAAAAAATAGATCTGAGGAGACATTACTTACGATTTTCACTCTTTGGGGTGGACAACAACCCACAACCACCTTAAATCCTTCCATGCCCCACAAGTTTTCTCTTTCTCCATAAACTTTTTATACAAGCCCACCGGTTTTAAGGTACTTTTGACTTGACCTTTGCAGCAGCCAGCAGTGTATACAGCGAAAGTCTTTTTTTCTAAAGCTGTCCTCTTAATGCAGAGAAATTATTATTCATTACTGTATGTATTGTGATAAACATATGTGGCACATTATGTGGCTCCATTATAGTACTTACTTAAATTGATATCTGATATCTGCGTATTTGCTTACTATCCAGTATCGGGTCAGATAGTCAGTTTAGGCAGAATAGGCCAGATAACAGATGGATACAGGATATCAGTTTCATCTCTAATATATATGTAGGTATATAGTAAAAGAATATTAATTATAGACATCAAGAAAAGTGTAAACAACCAATTAGTTTTATATTTTGAATGCAAGAGGGTAGAAAATACAGTTCTTTTATTGACTTTAAATTGGAAAAAAATTATGTAATTAATTCGGGTTTTTTGGTTATTTTATTAAATACTAATTTGTAAACGAAATTAAAAAATATATTTGTATATTAAACAAAATATTAATTATGAAAGAAAAAGAGAACTGGTGTTACTAAAATTAATTAGATAGTTTATTAGGTTTCCTAAAAGTAATTCCAAAAAATATATCTATACTAATAATATAAAGCTGAAGAGTTTGGTTTGTTGAACACACTAATCCCAGGTACTACTGGTTCAAACTGAAAAATAGTTATAGTGTTGGATAGCCCATTAACCTGAAAGGCTATAGGCTATTTAACATCAAACTACGACCAATAAGAGCAGGAGGAGGGACTCGAGGCTAAGTGGTAACCGAGTAGGTTAGCACATTATAATGTTAAGTAATACAAGCTAGGTCAGTCTAGGATGGGTAAGAAGTCTTAACACATTGAGACTCCTCCGTGTATCGGAGAGTACGTTAAACCGTCGCTCCCGGGTGCCATACAAACGTCTGTGGCATTCGTTACGGGTAGTTAGAGCCCTAGAAAGTCCGACAACCTGGTCTAAATACAGAACTTCGATATCGCCTAGTTCTTGGGTTGTGGAGGTCTGATAGCAGTCGCTTCACGTAAAATTCTAACTTCGGCCGTATCGTAGTTAGACTGAAAGCCGACCCCAACTTATTTGGGAAAAAGCGTAGAGGATGATGACTACGACCAATAGGAGCAATCAATGAAAAATTTTGCAAATACGGGGAGACGAAGTTGCGCGAGTGAGCTAGTATCAGATGGAAGCTTACCTTACCTCTTTAAATTTCAGTTGGTTACACAGCTACCTTCTAATTTCCCGAACCTATTTTTTAATTCATACCCTTGTCCCTTAGACCCATATGTAATGGAACTCCATGTATCTTTAGCCCCTATAAGGTGTAAAAAGTATTCTCAGTATTGGTTTTTCAATATTACATTTCACATAGCACATTAGATAGGCTTACAGCCCCCAACCTCTGATAGTTAGTTTGATACCTAGGCCATTACTAATCTAACTATTCTGCAATCATTACATATAATATTATATATTTTCTTGCATGCCAAACTAATTGGATATCTTTGTATATCCAACAGGGCATGTCACTATACTACCAATTTACTTGGCAGGCGGCAGATCTCACAAAGCCAGTGGACAAGAAGATGTACAAAGGCACAAATCCGACATGTCATGATTTTAACACCGTCACGATGACACCCGACAGTGTGTCGTTAGTTATAGGATTTTCTACTGGCCAAATACAACTCATAGACCCTATTAAGAAAGAATTAAGTAAATTATACAATGAAGAGGTAAGTGATCTTCATATTTCGTATTATAATAACACGCTCTTACTGTTATCACAGAATATATAATAGTACCAGTACCTATAGAAGACCGACTCCGCAAAATCATTTACATAAAAAGCGACTCTTGCTCCACCACAATAAAGTTCAATTCAGATCGCACAGTGCTGATTATCTACGGTTATATTCATCTAGAAATTGCCTCTCTTGCTATGGCGTAACTCTTATCTCTTCGGACGATGCGCGGCGTAAGGGTTGTCTTCTGTTAGAATAATGAATCGGAATATTTAATTATCAGTTATGAGCCACTTTTGTGAACAAATGCCCTTTCAAATAAACCTAGGCACTTACTTATTAGAACCATTATAGATTAAACTTAAATTAAAGAAAACTATTTTACAATGGCCCCAATTCTGTTACTTCACTCGCTAAATTAAAATTCACTAAATTTTCTTCATATAAGAAGTAAACCTTGTACACTTAGAAACATGGTCTTATTTCAAATTGAAACAAGTAGGTAACATATGTCGCTATCGAAATAAGCAATTTATTTGTCGACTAAAGTCTGATACGCTTAAATAAACTTTAATACCACGTAGCGAGAGCCGCTATCCGTTGAATGCCATCTCTTTTGCTCTGTGTTTTTAGTAAACGTCTTCGTAGGTGTAGGTTAAAAACACGTCATCCTTGTTCGTTTTGAACAAGTTTTTATACGGCAATTATACAGCGTTTGAATAAATGAAGACTCTCGCTGCGTGGAAATAAAGTTGAGTATACGTTGACAGGTTTTATTGAAATTTAGAGGCGATGAGAAATAGATGCTAGTAACAAATAGACCTTATTACGAAGAACACTAGGTTGATTTCATATGAAGAAATTAAGTCAGGTTTTAGTTTAGTCGAGTGTACAATAGAATCGGCACCAATGTCTGCATAGATACTTTAACTTAAGAAAATAGGCATTCGGCAAACGTTATACGGGACCGGGTAACTACGTAAATACGGGAAGTCTAAATTAGGATAACAAAAGTCAACATTTAGGTAGGTACCTACCTAATTACTAATTATCTAAGTAGACTTGCATTTCTTTACCTTTCGATTACCTTTTTTTTTTTTTTAAAGAATACTAGCAACGTGGCTCACACATAACTGGTATTCCTGTTAACCCCTCCAGCTAAGCTAAATATGCTTGTGTTAGGAGTGGGTTCACGTCGGTAGTGCACTGGTTTACCTACAATGCAATATGCGTCTGCTTTCATTTAAGTTAAGTAATATTTACTTTTATGTACTGTGTGATAAACATCTTAAGCGACGAACGGACGACGCACAGTGGGCTGAAAATCGTCTCTCGTAGACGTAGAGACTTGAATTTTGAAGGGTCTTTTTTTTGGGCTTGAAATGGATTCTGCTGATAATTACTATACTATAAAATGTCGTATGACGCAATTGCGTGTACAAATGAAAGAGTTATAATTTTGTAAGAAAACTTTGTATGGTGCTGATATAATCGCACGGTTCGCCATAATATCCTTGTTTGCAACTTTTTGACATACTTTGTATTGCGGTATAACTTGCAATATTTTTTTCAATAATCGTCAAAATTTCATTTTTTTTTTAAAGACGATATAGACTCATGTTAATGCTTCAAATATGAGTATACTAAGTCTACTTTCCAATATTTTTATACCATAGGCCACAATAGTAATAAAAGATAAAAGATATTATATATGCTAAAAATTCAATGTATGTATGTAATAATGTATATAATTTACTCGCACCAAAAAAACACCATCATCAACAATAAAATAAGTAACTAAATCGAACAAATAATTAAATGAATATTGATACATTAAAAATAAAATTATTTAATAATAAAAATATGTCAACCAAAAAAGAAAAACGTACAATATTTAGGACCTACCTACGGAGGTTTCCTGATCCTGAAGTTTAAGTAGATCTAAAGTTTCCTTATGTCTGGCTCTTATGGGCATCCATCCAGTTATTGTCTTATTAAAGTAATAAGAATATCAAAAGAGACGATAAGCATATTGATTACATCCTCCTTCGATGCTTGTTTGCTATTCTTCCTCGAATAGTGTTATCTGAGCCTCCAAAAATCTTTGTTTTGGGCCTCTGAAGCTTCATGCGAAAGACTGCCGTTTCGCCATCAATCATTGATGACCAACAATATTTTCTTTGAGGAAACCAGAGCTTTCATTTCGTTATCCATTCTAGTTTATTCATGTATGACAACTTCTTTGCTCTTCCTCAACAAACTGAAACGCACTGGACGACCATACACGTAGATGATCAGAGTTTTGGATGCGACCATTGAAATCACCTGCAGCTGTCAACTTTAGTGGAACCAAAGAGGTCATGATTAATCTTGTTTACTCACCATTTTCTGCTTATATCTAGATTGGTTGGATGCACCGCCAAATGTCTTGTATGACATTAGTACTAGGAAGATTTTCAAGAATCCTGTTCCCTGTTAAATCTAGTAATGCTTATGTGCAATTTTAGCTAGGGAATCAGTTACAGTCACAAATGCCTTTAGAGGGTAGCACAACAGCTTAACTTTTTGTATTTTACAATACGATCAATATTTGCCTGAAACCAATTATTCATATAGAAATGCAGAAAGGTACAACTTTTAATCAATGTGTTACAAATTTAAAAATTACGTGAAAACGCACGTCCCGTATATATGTTGACCTATCACAGTACGGAAAGTCTTTACAATGACAATGGCTGGCCTGTTGGTCTAGTGGTTAAGTGACCCTGACTGCTGAGCCAGAGGTCGTGGGTTCGATTCCCACCTAAGTCTAGGTGTTCTTTGTGTCCGTTGTTTGTATGTTTGTAAAGTCCCCCGCGACACAGGAGTAATTCCTAATGCGGGAGTTGTCTTTTTATAAAAAACAAACTAAAAAAACTAAAAACAGTTCAACTTATACTGGAAATTAATAGCTTTATTTGTGTTACAAATAGATTTAAAATTAGATGAATTAGTTGTGTTCAGGGCCTTTGGTGCCAGGGGGCCCCCTTGGGTCGTGGGCCCGTGGCATTTTGCCCGCTCTGCCACCCTATCGTTACGCCACTGCACCAGGTGATCTCTAGTTATAATAAATAAGCACATGGCAAGCCTCATAAACAGTGGTTACGACTACTTTTTAGGTCTATATGTACATAATATGTTTATACGTAATTTTTAAGCCATCCCTGTACCTACATATTTAAAGCTTTGTAAAAAACAAACGAATATATTTGATAATAAAAACAACAGTCAATGCTATTTCAACACTAGATTGCTAATAACACGTGTTGAAAAACTGTTCTGAATAGTCAAAACTGTAACCAAGCCAAGCTCTACCTTTTATTTGAAACTTTGCCAATATCGACTATGCAATTGGCAAAAATGTCTTCATTCTATAATTGTTGTTTTCTGTTTTACAATTACACATTTCTTAGCCATTATTTTTACTCTTTTATATTTATCAATTATGCATTTCCAAATTAACTTTTGCGTGTTATGTTTAACCCACCATTGTTCAAAATGAGCACAAGTTATTATTTGCCAGCTTTTTTTCAAAACGATTGTATTTTTTGCATTGCGACCCTTTATTACTTTGTGATCTAAAGGAATAACGTGTCTTTTCACGGTATAGGCTCCTCAGGCAATAATGAAATTCCACACACTCTCGGTCTAGACAATTCAAAAAATTCGGTTACGGCTGTGTGAAGAGAGTGATTCTTCCCACACACTGCCCATGTTTATCTTTTGGTATATACCGTCCTGTAGAAAGTGAAACCATAGACATGTCTTTCATTGTGTGTTAATTTATTTCATTCCATTTGTAAGAGGTACTTTACCTCTGTTTTAATTAATGTACAGGTGATATATAAATTGCTAAATATTTAAAACATGGTTTGGCAGGCAGAAGTTGAGGTATTTCCACGCTGTCAGAGTGCCTCTGAGTTATCTGAATATGCGATATTATTTATGCGAAAATCTATAAGAACATGGGAAGAAACTTTTATATAATTAACATTTTAATTTTAAGCGGCGGTAGCGTAATGGCTGAGGCGTCGGACTTGCGATCAAGTGGTTGCGGGTTCGAACCCCACCCAGTGCACTACCGGCGTGAACCCACTCCTAACACAAGCGTTAAGCATAGCTGGAGGGATTAACAAGAATACTAGTAATGTGTGACCCACGTTACCAGTCATCTTAAAAAAAAAACATTTACGCATACTAACAAACAGTTATATACGAACGACTCATACTCTTTAAACGCGGACGGCATTAGTGCGCGATGTCGCGCTTAAATATGCGCAAGCTGTTGGTTATCAGAAGAACACGGTTGAATCGGCGAATATGTTAAAATTCTTAATATCCTTGGCTTTAACAGCATTTAACGACAAACAACGGGGTATTGCAAAATCACAATAAAGACAACTGTAATTAATTGCCCCCATTAATTGTCGCTTATATGTGTCGCACTGTGCGTTTTAAGCTTTTCAGGAACGTCTATTACGCCGTGCCGTTTTTAAATTCAGCTATTATTTTTATATATATTAATATCCGTAGGTAAATGAGCGTTTCTACATAAATTAACTAATAGAATAGAACAGAGGTTTCAGTCGTTTGATCTTGCCTATCAAATTCAAATTCAATATCTTTGTTTCATAAAATTGGTCATCAATTCGAAATCGTCAATTTAAAAAAGGAATTATAATTAAAAATTATAGATCAACCCACACAGAGTCACCGTAACAGTAGGTTGCTTTCATAAATGTAAAATTATAAAATAAAAAACAAAATGATTACAGATAATATCGCCTGTGTCGAGCTATATCCCCCCCGTTTCCAAATTGTTGAGCCTTGTGAGTAAAAATCGGGCAAACAAACTCACGGCCACTCCTTTAAATCACCAAATAGTTTTAACAATATTTTACTAAATTGTCTATTTATTTATACTATAACAATATTTAGTAACTATTCGTTATAAAGTTTGCCTTAATACTTACAAATAACCAGCAACAGATATCCATAAAATTATCATGAACATGTTATCCATAAAATATATATTTATGTTCCATGATTTGTTGTGACATCAGCTACAAATCGGAAACAGCGATAAGGGTTTCGATATTAGCAATGGATGTGTTACATTGTCGATTAGGTGGGTAGTGGTTTACATTTCATTGTACCTACCCTATTGCAAGATAATGATAGCCTGAACGCCCTTTGCCCAAAACTTCTAACTCCTGTTTTTAAGATATTGTTGCCAGTATTAGGATTATGTCTCTGCTTTGTGTAGGAGAAGTTCTGGAAGGCTCCAATATGCTTTGACAGCTTGAAAAGCGATCCCACTTATTCACTCTTATATAAAATTCATTCTTAACTTCGTTGAAGTCTAATGGTTAATTGAAACCTGTTAAGAGGAAGTTGAATCGACCGGTCCGCTTCGATGCCTGCTTAGACTCTACGTCACAGACTCTCGTACATACGTGGTACAGGCTGTATGGCTTACCACACATCGTATTTTGGATGTTCTGCCGTGTCGTGCCTGTCTCTTTCGAAGCTATTTATTTCTGCCTTTTCCAACAAGGTGCTATGAAGGCGCAACATAATATCCTCCTGTTCGTCAAGACACTGTCTTTAAAATGACAAATATCATTATATTAATACGCGAAGAGAATTCTTTCTACCCATTTTTAAGAAAATTTCGCGAACGTAGTAACGTGAATTTTGGAATACTTACAGTTTATACTTATATAGAAGAAGTGCAGAAAGCTAAAATTTTTAAACAATATGTCTTCAACTTTAAAAATTACGTGAAAACGGCTTAATGAAATTACACGCGTCGAGTATATGTGATTACCTGTCATGGTAACAAAGTTTATACATTGACAGCTCAAGCTATACGGCCAATGAAAAAACCATGGTCGAAATTCGACCACCACGCGATCTCTAGTAATAATAATTATGGATTAGCGAAAACAGAAAATGTCTCATACAAAGCGGCATGTAATGATTGCCAACTATACAGTCTTCATAAATGATACTCTTTGACGTATCGTTATGCATTTAGATGTGAGATACCAACCCTATATCGGTAACTAATCTGTTATTTACCTGTATTTCAGAGACTGATCGATAAAACCCGAGTGACTTGCATCAAATGGGTGCCGGGCTCAAGCAACCTATTTATTACGGCGCACGCGTCCGGCCAACTCTACGTGTACAACGAAGAATTAACATGTGGGACCACGGCCCCGCACTACCAACTCTTTAAGCAAGGAGATGGTTACTCAATACATACGTGTCGAACTAAGTCTACGAGAAACCCCCTATACAGGTGGGTCATAGGTGCCGAAGGCAGCTGCATAAATGAGTTTGCCTTCTCACCCTGCGGAACTAATCTAGCGGTCGTCTCCCAAGATGGCTTCCTACGAGTATTTCATTACGATACGATGGAACTCATCGGCAGAGCTCGGTCGTATTTCGGTGGATTTCTGTGCGTGTGCTGGTCCCCCGACGGCAAATATGTGGTCGTCGGCGGAGAGGACGATTTAGTGACGGTTTGGTCTTTTAGTGAAAGAAGAGTGGTAGCCAGGGGACAAGGTCACAGGTCGTGGGTGTCCGTCGTCGCCTTCGATCCGTACGTCGTGAGTTTTAGCGAGCCAGAGAGCGAGGAGGGGGTCGAGGACGACAGACAGAAAAATGAGAGCGTGCAGTGTTATAGGTTAGGCAGTGTATCTCAGGACACGCAGTTGTGCCTGTGGGACCTCACAGAGGACGTGCTGAGGCCGCCGGTCCGGGCGAGGGCGTCCGCGCATCTCTCGCCCAACAGTCAAACGTTTTCACCGAACGGGGTGCCCGGGATGAAGGTCCCGGCGAAAGGCGCCAAAACGAACAAAATAGGCCACAAGCACGCCGAGCTGAGCGGGAACGCGAACGCGGCCGGCGAACCGTCCGGGGCAAAGCAGGCCAAGACGAAGGCGAACAACGTGTCCACGCTGAACATAAGCGTCGGGAAGGCGAAGGAGGAGAGCTCCGGCGCGCTCGGGGTGAACTCGCTGACCCAGCGGCTGGCCGGCTTCTCGTTCGGCGAGCGGCGGTCGGAGCACCGGCGCAACTTCAGCCTCACGTCGAAGCCGGGCGAGCACAAGGCGGCGCCGGGCGTGGCGCTGCGCGGGCGCTCGGCGGGCGGCGCGGGGGGCGCGAGCGGCGCGGGGGGCGCGGAGGGCGCGGACCCGCTGCGGCTCATCGGCACGGCGTCGTGCCCGCGCTTCGACGAGTGCCCGGTGCTGGAGCCGCTCGTGTGCAAGAAGGTGGCGCACGAGCGGCTCACGGCGCTGCACTTCCGCGCCGAGTACTTCGTCACGGCCTGCGCCGACGGCGCCGTCAACACGTGGGCGCGGCCCGGCCGCCCGCCCGCCGAGCGCCGCGCCGACCCCCGCGACCCCCGCGCCGACCCCCGCGACCTGGTGGACTAGTGCTCGCTGAAGCACGTCGGTATTGACTTTCCTTTTCAGAACCATTTTTTATGTTTGATTTGCAGTACACTACTTCATTTCTGAATTTTATAGTGAGTCGCGTTCGTACCGTAACTGTTGTTTTCTCGTGTTAATAACGAACGTTGTGACGGTTGTTATTTAGGTACCGACTTAAACGCTCGCCAGACTGAGGCAAATTTGTTTATATAGAATACTCCAGGTTGTATGCAGTGGTACCGTCGTTTGTTAGTCAAAGTTTATAGTTAGACACATTGTTGAACCCAGATCTTGTGAGTTTAAGCGAAATCTTATTCCGTGACCTGGAGCTCTCCTGTCCACGCCGACACGTTTCATATACATTCCTAAAGCATACCAAGATGGGCCTAAAAAAATGTACTCACCTTTATTATCGCACGTGTGTTGTGGTATAACATAAAAGTTCAGATTTCAAGCCTTACGTCAATTTAACTAAAATGCTTTATTTAGAGATACTACGATGTGATATATCAGCCGGTTACGATGCTTAATTAATTGAATATGATACATAACTACATGGAATATGTTGCTAAATTGTGATATTCTCTTAAATCATCTGAACAAATGGTCGTTGAGAAACAATTGTTAATATATCTTCATGGTTCTATGAGAATGTTGTGGAAAATAAATATAGCACTTTAAATGATCAATTCTAAAGTTAGTCATTAAAACAGGAAAGTTCCAGTTGTGTGTAAAGTTCCACTGAGCATTTTTAGTGTTATAACGATATACGATGAAAAAAAATACATTTTAGATAGCAATAGATAATATGAGATTCATGACTATGTATAGACAAATGTATATTGTAATTAAGGAAAATTATGTTTTTTTTTCTCGGCTCAGTCATGTAAATATAGTTCGTAAGTTCTAAGCGATATAATCGCTTGATGATCGCAAATCGCACTCGTGCGCTTTTACTCTAAAAGCTATTTATTACGATTTTTTATCGGTTTAAATGTTATTGCTACGATTAACGCGTCTGTAAGACTTGCAGAGTTTAATCGTTTGACTATATATTTTTTAATATTGTGAGACTCTTATAAGTTGTTAATTATTTAGGTATTAGTTATTAGTGTATAGTTTAGTGAATTTATTTTATTATAGATCAATTTTGGTTCTATATTTTGCTCTCGTATAGGTAAATTAAAAGCGCGGATTTGAAGTTATATTGTAGGAGGGCTCGTTTGGAGTTTGTTCAGACGATTGATAATAATATATTATACTAAAATTACTATTTTCAACATGCACTAAGACTGAAAGCTCTTCATTGGTTTATTAATAAAATAATGCTTAATGTAGAGATTAATAGTTTAAATAAATCAGCATTTTGAGGTTATATTTTAATTGAACATTGTTATGGATGTAAGTTTTATAGAAATAATTGTGATTCCCTCCGTCAAGTCCGCGCTACAAATACTATTCCTATTGTATAATAGAACTTCTCACAAAATATGTCCATCGCTATGCAAAACCTTAGCAACTTGTAAAACGTTAAATAACTGTTATAACAATGCAATAGCGTAGTAAATCTAAATACTAAAATCGTTTTCTTGTATTTGCCTAAATTATTTGTTATGATTAACATTTCATAGTCATTATTATTTATGTGTATAGCGCTTATCGTTTTAATTCTAAATCTATATTATAAACGGATATAACGTTATTTGTAACACCGTTAAATAACCGTTATTCCGGACGTATGTCATGTGTGAGTGACAAGAAGAAATGTTATGTATGTCGCAGAATGTTTAAATGGAATGTCCCTTTGACTGTATTGTAAAGAATGTTTCTTTTCTGTGGCCTTATAAGTGTTACTTACTGTGAATCAATGTCAGGTGGCTGCAATTAAACTTCCCTTTTTTTATTTATGTTTCTAATTAATTCATATAAGCTCCAAATAAAGACAGTAATGTTCAGAGTTTATGAGGCATATGGCCAGCTGCCAATCGTGGAAAACTTGACCTTTATACTGACGTACGTCCAATATTGGACCCAGTACATGAGTGATTAGTCTGTTTGTTCAATATTGAGTCTTTAGCTGACACGTCTGTTTCGCACCGTGATTCTCATCTAAACACCTTATTGACGTCTATGACGTCACAAGTAATGTGCAATTTAACGTGTAACAATTACTTGTTTCTAATTAATAAAATTGATATCCATAAAAAAAAAAACTAGACTGTAGATACAAAAGGGCAAGTGCTTTTGCATTTTAGGTCGCGGTGCGTGAGATGTTATTTTTTTTTTAATTTTGAGGAACTCCTGATTGTTAAAGCCAACAGGAACGCTAAGTATCTATTTCATGGAGCCATTTGTAAATTTAATTTCATACTTAATAATGGGTTGTGCTGCTAGATATAATGTTAGCCTTTGAACAATCAGTATGGCGCTGTTTTGACCGTCAGCAATCAGCATCAGAACAATTTCTTAAGATAAAGTTACTTTTGATCGAAACCAAGCAGTTTATGATCGATGACAATCAAGTTTTTTTGAAACGACACTAGTTTTGACTGACATACGTCCAAGTTTGATCTAAACAAAACAAAATTTGTTGAAAACTACACAATGACCTACCTATAGTTACAATTTACTGTTAAGCATAATAAAGTAGCTTTGATTGCATTTAATTGTGTGATATTTGATTTTATAATGGTGAATAATTCCTATAAGTTAGTTCAGTAATATGTATTTAAATTATATATTAAAGATAACGAAAAACTTTCCAAAAAATATATGATTAGCTTGCAGTTAAAACAGCGCTTGGTTTATACAAATGTTTTATTTTACGTCTGCAATGCAGTAAATACAATACAAAGTGGAGGTTTTGAGATTATACGAGTATGTCTGCCTTATCATTACTTACGACTCGCCTCGAGTTAGTTTAGCAGTCAAGTTTCTCGAGGCCCCTGCTTTTTGACTTAAGTAATATATTTCACTGCACCTATTCCTTCTTTGTATTGTGTTATAGTGAAAGTTGGGTTCGCTCTATGAGCAAGTTTACGGGACTAACATTAATTTGACTGGATTTGTATTTGTAATGTTTTAAAATAAGAATTGTCTATGAATTGGATTCACTTTTTTAAATCATAACAAAAAGTTTTTATACCTTTGATATGTATTTAAACCATCCGAGTAACTCTGAAAGCCCTTCTTTACGATGAGTTGCTCGCTAGACACTAGAATAACTTTTGGTAAATGTAACTAAAGTCTTATGCTTGCCTTTATTCTCATCTTAAATCATTTTTGATCTTTAAAAATAAAAACTTCCGTGATTTAATTAATATTTACGGTTTTACTCCCGTGTAAATTTCGAGAATGCCTGATTATTTTGGGCCTGAAGGGGACCCTTTATCAAGGAGCGAAGCGCTCTGCTGCCTCGGTCATTTATAATATAAGTTAGCATTCCTTTTAACGTTTGTCGAATTAATACTAAAGCCTGCCAGTCTAATGAATATTAGCCCCGTTCAAAGTTGTCTAGATCACCGATGTATTAAATTATATGATGTTTAATACTTATTAATTTATTGGAGTTCTTTGTTAATTAATAGTGAGACACGAATTACAAGCCTATCAAGTTAATATTTAAATAGAGGATTCTCTTTATAATATAGTAGTTTTATTTTTAAACCTATTAAATGTTAATTTAAATCTTGCCAGTTTGCGCGACGAAGATACTGTTAAATAAAACTTTGATGACACATTAAAAAGTCTAATTTGATAGACAAACTTCTCACGTCTGATGTATAGACTGTGCAAACAGTATGTGATGGGACTGGAATCTTTACTTATACAGAGTGTATATGACAAAGGAACACTTACTTAATCAGAAAGGGCACGACGAGCATGCAGTTACAAAAAGAATATGTGAAGAAAATTCACACATCTGTTTACAGGTTATGACTGTTTGAATTTTCAGGTATTATCACCTTCGTTTCTCATAAAATCAGGGGGAATGTGTGTTTAAATCGTATATTTTTTTTTCCAAAAAGTACAGGGCATAAGAAACACCATACTGAATATTGAAATAGTGTATTCAGAGTTCAGACCATCATTCTGAGTCGAAAATCATTGGAATTTTCTGCCGGAAAATTCATAACTTTTTTTTATAATTTTATTTGTTATTGGTTAAAATTTATATCACAATGACTAAACAGAACATTTTACCGATATTTTTTTATAAAAACCCCATACGGCCAAACACTACAATGTAATAAATTAAACAACATTTATGCAATCAGCTGCTTCGACGGCGCCGTACGTTTAAGGTCATTCACCGTACCGCGCTATAATTTAAACGCGCTAATCTCTGGAACTATTAACCAAATATGAATAATTCTTATTCAATTTCACCCCGTCTAGGGAAACGTTATAGGCTATTTAAGATCACGTTATGACCCTTAGCAGAGGAGCAGTGGCCGTAAATGCAGGTAGGGAACGGCTAGTTTATGATATTGCTGATGTTGGTATAACGTTATAGGGGGGTACCGCATAAACAAAAGCGACGGTGGTGTAATGGCTAAGGTATCGGACTTGCGATAAAAGGTAGCGGGTTCAAAGTAGTACACTGACACGTAAACTCGCTTCTTACCTATACTCGCTTCTGTACTTTATGTACGTAAAGTTGTCTACGCGCTCCTGAACGTACGGCGCGCCGGGGCAGCGAGACGAGGAGAGGGACGACGAGGAGGGGCCAACAGGTAGAAACGCCAGACACTCGGATCTTACCACCGGGATAGCACTTGTGTCGGGCGCCGCATTACATTGTCACGTTTATTATCTCCAATATACGAATAATTAGTTTACAGTCTAATTGCTTTTTATTAAGAATCAATAGGCGAGCATACAAAGTTGTAATAAATAAACTCGCCCCTTATCGCCTTAGGTATTAAGCCCGCTTCTGAACTTAATGTACATATAGTAGATATAAATGAATAACTCGCCCCTTGCCGCCGAGAATGTCTTAGGTATTAAATCCGCTTCTGTACTCTATGTACATAAAGTTTAAATAAATAAATAAACTCGTTGCTTACACAAGCATTTAGCTTAGCTTTAAGGGGTTACTAAGTAAAGTAATACAACCATTGTACATCTCCCCCTTCCCGTCTGTCTATGATCGGTGTCAATAATCAGGCGGCTCTCATTCACAGCAGAAATCTATTTCGCTTTAGCATATTACTGTCATTTCCGCTTTTGAAGTTTGGGATTCCACTTCAAAAATATATCCACACAAAGTGGCACAGTACGTTGGGCGAATGAAATGAAACACAAGCTACTCCCGAGTACATTTACTGCAGTGGTCTAGAAGCCGGGGTCCCAGGCTGAGCGCCCGCGCGCGTCGACGAGGCGCACGCACAGCACGCGGTCCCCGGGCCGCACGGGGGTGGGCTCCTCGAAGCGCAGGCCGCACTCCATGTCGCGCTTGATCGTTGGCACTTCATCTTTCAGGTGCTTCATTGATGCTAGTTTGCCTGTGACCGATCGAGGATAAATAGAGAAGCCCATTTTGGTAAAACACTATGTGTTTTGATACATTTTTTGCATAAATTGTGATAAACTCCAAGTCAATATTTAAATAAAAATTAAGAATTGTAAAGAAATTGTTGCTAAACATTAAGTTGCATCTGTATTTTTGTTCTTGCTAAATCAGTATGTTACATATGTTTTTTTTTGTTTTTTTTTATGGTATAGGGGGCAAATAAGCAGACGGGTCACCTGATGGTAAATGACTACCGCCGCCCATGAGCACCTGTAACTCAAGAGTCACAAGTGCGTTGCCGCCCTTTAAGGTGGGAATAGGGGAAGAGGGGGAGAAGGGAGAAGAGCGGGATGACGGGAGAGGGGGATTAGAGGGGAGGAGATGGGGAGAAGGGAAGGACGGGAATAAGGGAGAGGGAAGGGTTAGGGCCTCCGGTAACCTCACTCACGCGGCGAAAAGCAATGCAAGCATTGTTTCACTGCCGGTTTTCTGTGAGGCCGTGGTATCGAGCGGAGTCGAGCCGGCCCATACGTGCCGAAGCATGGCTCTCCCACGTAAAAACGTACGACAAATTTATTAAAATTGAAATAGCTCATCATCCTCCACGCCTTTTCCCAACTAAGTTGGGATCGGCTTTCAATCTAACTACGATACGGCCGAACTTTGATATTTTACGTGAAGCGACAGCAATCAGACCTCCACAACCCAAGTACCAGGCGATATCAAAGTTCTGTAGTAAGACCAGGTTGTCGGACTTTTTAGGGCTCCAACTACCCGTAACGAATGCCACAGATGTTTGTATGGCACACGGGACCGACGGTTTAACGTGCTATAAATAATAAATATTTTAAAAGGTAACCTGTAAGGCTCATAGCCTTTTATTAATTTTAAAAGTGGCTGTGATTCGTATTATATTAATCCAATAAAATACCAGCTGGGACTTAATTATATCTTAACTTAAATATAAGATTAGATTATTATAATTTTATTATGGACTCTATCCCGGCGAAGAATCAGCGCAGGAATTCCGCCAATGTCAAGTGTTTTATAATTATACAAGTTAAATAACAAAAACGTAAAAAAAATCGACTTCTATTCGTCCATCTTGAAAAAAACTGCCCTTAAATATAAGTTTTGTTCGATGGTTAAAGTTTATTCCTATTAGTTTCTCTTTGGTATAACTAATTACCTTCGTACACGACGTCTTGACCTCTAATGACCTTGTACAAGGCGTTACGTACGAGAGAGCCCTTGGTGCAGCGACAGCCCGCCACCGGGACCTTCTTTTTGTTCTCCGTGACTATGAACTCTTGGAGGACGTTAGCTTCACCTAAAAACATTATTTATAAACTCGTAGAAATTCATAACCGTCAATCACATGGACCATGATGACAATTACGCCATAGTTCGAAATCGACTACCTCCAACATTAATAATTAAAATATTTCGATTCATGCTTTAAACTTTAAGCTGGACAAACCGAAATTTGTCTTCCTTTGAAAATGTGTGTAATGATTATTTTAACAAATCTCAATAGGCAAAACGACAGGCCTAAAACTAGGATCTAGAGGAAAATTCAAGGTAAGAAACAAAAATAATGTCGCGGCTCAAGATAACATTCGATACGTCGGATTAGAGCAAAGACTACAATAGTATATAGGATATAGACAGGCAGCTCTGCTTCTTTTTATTGACAACACAAAACTCTGCCTAGTGGTCAGATACCGAAAACTAATATAATATACATATCTATAGGTATATATATATATTTACAATTGAACAATATATAGGTACCTACTTATACGGTGTATGAATGTATTTTGTTGTTACCTGTTTCTTGTTTTATTGGTTCTAACATGAGAATTTTATACTTTAGCTAATTAATGTATGTTTATGACTAATCTCCGATTTTTATATTCAAACCAAAACTTTTATTGCAAAAAGAAAAGAACAAGAAACCGGCAATCGGTACTCATACGCAGCCATTTGCAATATAAGTGAAGTGTTGCCAACCTAATATTAATAAGTTCCAAATATTAAAAAAAATTGTTGATTGTTACGAGTGTATTTTTAATTAATATTATTGTGTGTTGGTGAACAAATTGTTGTTTGTAAAGAATTTGAAGTGGTTTTAGATATTTAATATGCAATATTTTGGTATTTACAAATGCGAATTTTAAATCGTAATACATTTGAGGGTAATAAATTTCCCCATAACAAATTATAAATTTAAATATTGTAACACAGTAATTGTAGTTCCGGTATCTATCCTTGGGATGGCACTGGACTCAATAAAAAAAGTGCAATTCTTTTATGTTCCAAGTTGCCATAGCATGGATTAGAGTGACAGCTGTCATTCTAGCGGAACGTCATATAGGGCGAGGCGGCCATCTTGTACGACAGAACTCGAGGAACGGTCGCCGGCGCATCACGCTCACGACGAATCGCTTTTTTTCGACACAATCGCTAAAGTTTATACATTTGTTTCACGTGCAATTGATTGATATTGATTAATTATAGGGGAGTGAATTATTATTTCCTAAAGAAATTATTTATTTATTGGTTCTACCCACGTGTATGATAAAGCCTTTGGATATTGCTCATCCAGTCGCACAGTATGACAAATGACCTAAAAAACGGACATCCCCTTTTTTTTATTCTTTTGATAAAGAATATGATTTAAAATGCACAAGTGGAACTCCCGAAGTTCAAATGTCCTTAGATTCGGAGTTACAATTTTTTATCGTTTTTTCTATGGAATTCAGGAAAACCATAGAAATAGTTGTTGTTCAAAAGGCGTTCAGTTTTTATTATTGATTAATAATCCATATTATCAAAGTGTAAATTATCTATAATATGCAGTCAGTAACAAAGTTCTAGCACTTAAAATTACATAAAAAAACGATTTTAACCATAATATCGTAATTTTTCTTTTTCATCAAGTCTTACTTTAGTAGGATTCAATTCTTTAATTAGACTATAGAACAGGTCCCTCTTAACAGGCCTTCAAAACCTGAAATCTAAATTCCTTGGGATTCGTGACTTATGAGGTTTTAAAGAATGTATCCTTATAGATTAATAGAAAGTAGGTTGATATCTTTTGTAAAATATAAGATTGAAATATATGAACGTAGCTTGTTTGACATTACATCGCTTGTAAATTCTATAAAATGGAAATAAATTCCGATGAAAAGGAAAATGTGGTATGGGGAAGGGGGTGAATATGTGAATGGTGGTGATGTGGTATGCTATACCTAAACCCTAAGTCCTATACCTAAACATTTTTTTTGGAAGAATGGGGGTGAGGCACCATGGAGCCGAAAATCCATAAAAACTAACTTAAAAAAAAATATATTTTTTAACTTTATACATTGAACCTGCAGTTATGATAAACGGAGGCAAAAAACAGTCATAACTAGTAAACCGATAGTTTTTTTACAAAAAATCCTATTGTACTCTACTACAAATTTAATAGCGAAACTAGTTTCAAGTAAATCAAAATGTAAATAGTTTAACAAAATCAACCAAATTCGTTAGACAAATCAAATCACATTATAAAAATATAGGTGTGACAATATGGGCGCGCCGTCATATATATGTAATAGGTTAGACACAAATAAATCACAAATTATATCTTAAAATTATTGAGATAGAAAGAACTAAAATTTTTTGACAACCCTGTAACCATAGAAATTAGATAAAACTTTAGAAGCATATAACTCCAAGATCCAAAGAGATTAGGGTCTAATTTTTTTATATAATTAGCAAGATATCAAACAACTTTAGTTATCATGGTTTTAAATCCAACTATGGCAAAATACTACAGTAAAAAATTAAAACTAAAAACCTTTTATTCAAAATATCTTTTAAGTTAATGGATTTTAAAATTAGCTTCGTACATCATATGCCAGCGTAAAACCTACATACACGTATATAGTAGATCTACATAAATATATTTTTTTACTATAGATTTTAATAATTTACTAAATACCAAGAATAATTTTAAAAAAATCCTATCTTTGAATCTAATTACATTTGACCTTCGGGTGTTCTACTCGTGCATTTAAAATCAGTTTATTTATCGAATGAATAAATAAAAAGGGGATGTCCGTTTTTTAGGTCATTTTTCATACTGTGCGTCGCCGACAAATGCAGTAATCTTGTAAACGCAGTTTTTTTTGCCGATAATATTGGTCGTTACATAATGCAACAACATAATTATACTGTTACGAAGTATGGCGATTAGTTCAAGTAAATAGTGAGTGGAAATATAAATATAATAAGTATAATAACTGAGAAGTGACTTGCAATTGTGTTAATTGTTAATTATTTAAATAAATTGTATTTATTTCGTTATAAATCGGTGGATATTCTAATCCCGAACCTGGATCGTATTAATACAGTGAGCCATAAAACACTTATCAGACATTAAGTAAATACAGCACATTAGAGCAATAACACCTATCATCTCTACTCTTACTCCTCTAACTCTGCTGCGTGTATAAATGCTAAGAATAACAACTTACCAACAAACTCTTCCTCCTGTCTCTTCGGTATCCTGAGACTAAGCTCGTCCTTGATATCTTCCACCATTCGGTAGATGATGTTGTGTTTTTTTATCGCGATATTCTTATTTTTTGCCTCCACTTCTAACGGCGGTGGACAGTCCACGTTGAAAGCGTAGATCGCAGCTTTGAATATCTCTGCTATCTACGAATTAATATTTCTTTAAACATTTTATGGTTAAATTATATTATCAAAGACCCCAGAAAATAAGTAAGTGTAGCCTATTTACAAATAACGGCCATATAAAAGCTCAATAAACCCCATTTACCTCCAAGTCGTTCGGCGTGACTGGTCCAACTCCGAAGTGCACCAGGTCTAACCTTACAGTTTCGTTTTCATCGTATGTCTCCAGAATGTCCAGGATGGCTTCCACGGACCCGTCCACGTCACCTAATGGGAAAATATCAGGTTACACCATGCAAGCATATAAGGTTAATATGGCTTGTTTCAAAGTATTCAATGCACAATGCGAGATTTTTACGTATACTCGTTTAATTGTGGGAGAACCATGCTTCGGCACGTATAGGCCGGCTCGACTCCGCTCGATACCACGGCCTCACAGAAAACCGGCAGTGAAGCAATGCTTGTATTGCTTTTCGCCGCGTTCCACTTATTTCCCTCTCCCCTATTCCCGCCCTTCCCCTCTCCACCCCTTTAATCCCCCTCTCCACCTCTTTAATCCCCCTCTCCTCTCTTCCCGCTATTCCCCTCTCTCCCCCTCTTCCCCTACTCCCACCTTAAAGGGCGGCAACGCACCTGTGACTCTTGACTTACAGGTGCCCATGGGCGGCGGTAGTCATTTACCATCAGGTGACCAGTCTGCTCGTTTACCCCCTATACCATAAAAAAAAAATTACACTCGTAGTGCATATGCAATAGGAGTGACACTAAATAGACACAAGATGGCAAATTTTTCATCCCATATGGGTAAGTGAATAAGTAACAACTGGCACTAGACATTGAGATTAAGATTCAAGAGAGAGGATGCAGAGGTACCATTGTCTTATGTATTACATAACAGTGATGTAAAATTTTCAGATTTTCCATAAACAAGAGAAATGTGGTACAAACTATAATAAAAGTCAGCCTCTTTAAAACACATTGCAAACATAATAAAATTGAATATGACATTTTTCGTAAGGTCTATTACAGTTTTTATTACAGTGGGATTCATATACAGCATTATATATAGTGTAGTGAGGTGTGGGTGTATGTCACCTTTAACAAGTATACTGAGTGTGGGGTGTGTGTCGGGCTGTATCATCTTCTCCCTCGGCCCGGCGGGTCGCAGGCGGTATCGTCCCAGGGCCCGTTTGTTGGCGAGCGCGGCAGTGTATTGCGCCTGGTGTTGAGCCTCTTTGGCCGCGATCACCTCCGCATCCGACTCCTGCTTCTCCTTCATTCGCTGGTTGTTGCGCCATTTCATTACTTCACTAGCACGTTTCTGTAAAAAGTAGAACATATTTTTATTATACTTTGAAGACCTATCCGCAACTGTAAAAACCTTGTTTGTCAAATTATTCAAAACAATTATATAAGAACTGAGTATATTTTCCTTTTATATAAATTGGAAAACTTACCTCCGAGCTAACTTCCAGCACCTGGTCTCCTGCTGAAGGCATCTCCCTCCAACCGAGGACCAACACCGGCGTTGAAGGTGGTGCTTCCTGGATTGATCTACCATCAGCTGAGTTTAGTACCCGCACCTATATGCAAAAGTAAAGATGTAGAATATAATGTATGGAGCACGCCATGATCGTTTTGGTAAGACCCCCCATTAAGGATTTGTTTAAGATGCAACGGCGCTCTGTCTTACCGATATAAATACGCTAGTGCACTGCCAAGCGTGCACGCTACAAACGCAAAAGCGTTACAAACTCGTAATGGCTGTAGGTACAGATAAATTATCGCTAGAGACCATGTTTCTATTCACGGTCCAAAGTCAGAGAGCGTGACTTTCTATCGTCTTTGCGAAGAGATAATGTACGCCAACGAGAGGACAAAAAAGGAACCGGAAGGAACCAGTATTATTTAATCCTGAAGAAGACGCATCAAGTGTCATCAGGCCTCCACTCGCACTGATCTGAGGGCTAAGAGTGGCACAACCCGGCACATGAGTACCTCCGGGGAGATAAAGATAAAGATAAAGATAATTTATTTGTCAAACATGCGTTTACACACAATTTAAGCATGCAATATGTTTATAAATATAGAAGAACCTGCATGTTTTGCCTACGAAGGCGTACAAATTAAAAATGTCAACAGTAAATAACAATGAGTTTGTAAATTCATTTAGAGGTAGAAATATATTACAAGAACAGAACAAATTTTAACAATAATACCTAATCATTAATTTTACAGACATAATCGATACTCAATACAAATAAATAAAATCGAAGTGTCCGTTTGCAATGTCAAAACAATAGTCCTTTACCAGGCTCATACCGCACGACACCTATACCCAAAGTTCAGCCTTTCAGATTTTTGTCTATCTGTCTGTCTGTTTGCTCCGTCCAATCTCCGAAACGGGTGACCAATTTCTACACAACAATAACATAACATAGAAAATAACAATTAATAAGTAAAATAACATACATAATCAAGATACAACATCAGTCAAGAAGTCATTTACATTATAGTAACATTTGTCCGCCAATAAACTCTGAACCTTCTTTTTAAATACATATAAATTATATTTTTTATAAGTCTGTGGTAATTTATTATAAATGACATGGGGCCATGCAGAACACGCTTTTTCTCATAAGAGTTGTTTTTGCACCGTGTGTGCAAAGTTTGCTATTATCACGTCTATTACGAATCACAGTGTCAGCTAGTGTTCGGAATAAGTCAGGATTTGTTTTTACAAATATCGCTATTTCTAAGATGTACAAAGAGGGTAAGGTAAGTATCCTATATTTTTTAAAAAATGGCGCGCAGCTGTCCGTTTGTTTTAAATTAAACATAGCCCGAATACACCTTTTTTGTGCCTTAAAAGCCATATCCTTGTCCGTAGAATTACCCCAGAACATTATGCCATAGCGCAGGACTGATGCTACTAATCCATGATAGGCTGTTAGCAAAGCGTCTATGTTAAGTTCCGGAGCAAGTCTGTATAGAGCGTAAGCGGAAGAGCTCAGCCTTTTAGTCAGGCATTCAATGTGTGTCTTCCAGTTCAGTTTTCCGTCTATCATAATACCCAGGAATTTAGTTGATTCAACTTTATTAATTATCGCGTTATTGAATGAAATGTCAATGTCAAAATCTTTAGCCCGCTGATTAAAATGCATTACAGTAGTCTTACTCATATTAATTTTTAAATTATTTTCGTCCAGCCATAATATTATTGATGTCAAAGATTGATTTATGTCATGTTCATATAAGCTTTTATTTTTGCAAGATATTGTCACTGTGCTATCGTCTGCAAAGAGTGTTATAGGATGGTCAATAGCTCGAGGCAGGTCATTAATATATAAAATAAATAATAGAGGCCCAAGTACGCTACCTTGAGGGACGCCATATAAGGGAGAACGTTCTTCTGACATGAACGTTTCCTCTCTTTTTGTTGTAATATTAATTTGTGTGATTTGTGTATATTGTTTTCTATTACTCAGGTATGATTTTAAAAGTTTTAGTATATTACCTCTCATGCCGTAAGCCTCTAACTTTTGCAATAAAACGCTGTGATTGACATGATCAAAAGCCTGCGTCATATCACAGTAAATAGCGCACACCGGAATTCTCCTGTCCATATTAGTCATGACTGTATGCAAAAAATTATAAATAGCCATATTGACTGTTCTGTTATTTCTGAAACCCTTTTGCTCGTCGCATATGTGCTTATCCTCAATATATGAGTATAATTTATTATATATATATTTTTCAAATATTTTAGATATTATAGGTATAAGAGAAATAGGTCTGTAGTTATTTATATGTTCCTTGTCATTTTTTTTAAATAAAGGCTTGATTATAGATACCTTTAACGCATCTGGATAAACGCCAAACGCCAAATAATATAAAATACACAAATTAATGATGTAGCTTAAATGAGCACTTATATCTTCTGCAACATACTTGATTACATTTGTAGAAAGTCCATCATAACCAGTACTATTTGTCGTCCGTAGGGATTTTATAATTTTTTGAACGTCTGTTGGAATACTAGGTGCAACAAAGATTGAATCTTTACGAGCTCGGATGTGTGATGTTACCCTACTTCTTGAAATCTTATTAGGTTCAATTTTATCTATAAAAAAATTGTTAAATGTGTTGGCTATCTCCAGCGGATCCCTAATTGTTTCATGTCCCACATTTATACTGGTAATAGAATCTTTAGGAACGTTCGGTTTAGAGTTATTGATTATTTTCCAAGTTGCTTTTGACGTGTTAGTAGAATTTTTGATAGTATAATTATTTTGTTAATTTTATAATGTGTTTTAGCCTTTTGGAGTAAATTTTGTTTTTTTTTTTATTTTTGATATTTGGTTGTAATCTGTAACGCCATAGCAGCTGACGTTTTTTCTTGCTACATACTTTGTGCTGTGGTGCTGGAGCTGTGACGTATTCCATTAGCTGCTTTCAAGGTGTAAACAGAAAGAGGCTAAGCCCCCGATCTTAACGGCGAGACCGCTTGCTACTCGATACATGGTTCAAGATGTACCGGAGTTTCTAGGGATATCTTTCCTTGGTTATACCAGTATAGATATGCCAAATCAAAATTCCGGGATCGCGAGATATGAAATTCAAAGTGTACCTATTAATTTCAAATACTCATCTTGTGTTTCAGTATTAAGAAAACATTTGTAGGCTCCACCTTCCTTCACATTCTCTTTCATAAATATTGCACTAAAACTTAAGATTCAAAATTCCAGAAAAAAGTCATGCATATTGCATGAACGTCCCTACATGTACGTGCATATTCCTCACGGTGTACGTGCATATTCCTCACGTGTACGTGCATATTCCCTACGTGTACGCTTAGTAATTTCCACCACTTTAACCAAAAACGGACAATATTTCTCACAAAAACATTAAACGCGGTTGATCTTGCCCGCGGAATCAGATAGTGGTGCGTTTTGCTCTTTCTATTTGACTACAGAAACGGTATAGGGTAAGTTAGGCGAGAGGGTAGCATTTATTGGGAGTGAGGTTATAATTTTTGTTCACTTGTCTGCCGCAGTTCTTTCAGTGTGCATTTGTTTTCGATATTAGATTTTCATATTTTGATCTCGGCGTGTTTGTGACTGAAACTTGACAACTCGTTTTTAGCCGCTATCGCAATGTAAAAGTTATATTATGGCTACTGTTTCAAAATGTTTTTATATCCTGAATGTACACAACTAATTTCATGTTTTCTGAGTATGTCTGAATATCCAACTGCTATCTTTTTTCACTTGTATCTTCTTGAGCCATCTATCTACATCTATTAGGTTGCTGATTGAGTGATATTATTTTGTATTTTAGGTAATCCCTTGCCAGACAAACCTTGGGTTTTACGTCTAAATATCACGTAACTCTCAACTATAAGACAAGAAATTATCTACGTATTTACGGGAATCAACGCAATCACGAAAAGGTATGTAATACCTATCATAATATTATAGCATGGAACGCAAAAGTTTAAAAGTTAGTAAGACAAGAAATTGTCCAAACCTGGGTCAAAGACCATCTAGAGCAAAAAGTTTCAGTTTGTCGTATTAGGAACATGAAGTTAGGAAACACGGAGTTATCTAATGGAATGGGGAAATGAATGGTGAATGACATACCTTAGCCCATCCGCTGCCAGCGACAATGACGCACCCTCGCCTCAACGTGCCTCGTTGTACTAATACTGTTGCTTGTTTCCTGGGCACAATATTTTTCAAATAATGTTGTTAGATAAAGAAAAATTTGAGTTAGCTGTTTTACAAAACCGTTATTTTACAAGCCAGTTGCTTTATGTAAAACAGCTGGACGAGAGACGTTTAGCGGTTTTTTATATTTACTGAACTATAACGCGCAAAACTGCATGAACAAAACGTTCAAGGCATTTATCGTTGCAGCGGGTAGACCACGAATTCGTTCGCGTGGAAATTTTGATAAAATCTATCCCATGGGAACCGTACATTTTCCGGGATAAAAAGTAGCCTATGTGCTATTCCAGACTATACGGACTATACGACTTTCAGCCGTTTTTGCAGAAAGAGTAACAAACATCTATCCATGAATGTCATTTTGTAAATTTTTGCTCTCAATTTTGTCGCTGGTGGCTGGTGTATTCATAATAACATTAATGGCGTTAGAAACAAGAAAGTTGTTCGTCAAAATAAATAAATAAAACGCGTTATATGAGCGAGATTGACCATTATTCAAGTGATTCAATTCAATTTTTTTTTACTAATTTTTTATTTCATCATGGCTGCCCTACACGAAACGCTTATTGTAACTACAAATAAGCCATTCTGCATTATGTCTAAACTAGCTTGGGAGGCATAGGCATAGGCATAGGCAGACTAGGTTTTGTTAAACGTAGTGCAATAGCATCAACTTAATATAGCTCTCTTAATATTACAACACTCGAACTATAATGAAATAAATTCAAGTAATACATACCCACTTCTGGCATCCAACTGAGCCTCAAGAACCACACCTTCCACGTACCCCCCTGGATCTGCTTTCAGTTCCATCAACTGCGCCTGTAGAGTCAGCGCTTCAACTAAAGTGTCCAGGTTCTGCTTCTTCAGGGCTGATATCGGTATGGCCTGGATGTCGCCTCCTAAGTCTTCGCAGATAATGCCATGGGCTGATAGTGCACGCATCGTTTTCTCCTGATGAAAACACATATTGTGTGACCCAGGAGCGCAACAACCCTCAAAAAGTAGGGATGTCCAAAAAAAAAAAGTCATCCAAACACTTTATTGACTGATTCCAAAGTATTGTAAGGATTACTAAATAATTTTGGTATTATGATAAACATAATTTTTACGGCGAACAACATTTTAATTAGAATTTATTTTGATTCACATTTTTCGCAGACTCCTCGGCGCATCGTCTTGTGGGTTATGTGGTATCCCCACCCCCTTTGGACACCCTCGAAGGGGTGGTCGAATGGTTCCCGTAAAGTCCCATTTCGGACAGGTAAGATTGACGATTCGCCTTAAAACTCTCTTCAACATTGGAATGTTGTGTACTCCATGTAGGTAGAGACAAAATAACATTACTATTTACCTCCCAAAACTCCCTACAATAGTTAGGACCTTCTGTAGCATGAAAGGTCCAAGTATATACTGGAAATTGTAGCTTTTTGTAGTCGTTTGCGGATAATTTATAACACATATTGATTAAAATTTTTAGCTTTCAGCACTTCTTGTAATAATAATAACTTAACACAGTAATGAACATACATAAATGAAGTAGAGGCATACCTACAATGTTCACACCTGGCTTGTCGATTTTGTTGATTGCCACCAATATAGGAACTGTAAAAAAATAACATTTTTCAGTTAAACTTATAATTCTTGGAGTATTCATAATATAAAAATAAAAAAATTGTTCACACACGTGGGGTAGATTGAAAGTTTGGCGTAACTCATTAATAAAACAATTTACATGTAAAGTATATAAGACTGGCTTGTTGGTCTAGTCTGATATAGACAAACATTTGTGTGATGAGCACGATTATTTGTTCTGTGTCTGGGTGTAATATATCTATAATATGCATGTATTTAGAAATATATAAGTATGTTTATCAGCAGTCTGGTTACCATAGTACAGGCTCTGCCTAGTTTGGGATCGCCTAGGTGAGATGTGTCTAGTTATTATTATAATTCAAAAATATATAATAATAGTAGTATATAATATTTTTTCAATCCGAACCAGTATTTCCTGAGATTAGCGCGTTCAACCAAACAAACTTTTCAGCTTTACAATATTAGTATAGATATATGTGTGGAAGTTAGGAAGCCGATTAAAAGATACGGTTGATAGACGATTAGTGATTTTTTTAACGGACCAAAGTAATTATAATACAAAGGAGCGAGCGAGTAGTAAGTCGTAATCGGCGTTTTGTAATAATTTGCAAAAATGTGCTCGTTCGGAAATAGTCTACGGTTTCATCGTACAGTCATACATTTCAAGAGTATACAACAAAAACATAAATTAAAAAAAAAATTCAATTCTTAAGGTTTTTTTCAAATTTAGTTCCATAAAAGTCACTAAAGTACACTCGTATTTAAGAACAAGTACCGTTAGCGTCCCGGGCCATGCGGATGGACTCCACGGTCTGGTCCATGACGCCGTCGTCGGCGGCCACGACCAGCACCACGAGGTCGGTGGCGCGCGCGCCGCGCGAGCGCATGGACGAGAAGGCGGCGTGGCCCGGCGTGTCCAGGAACGTCACGCGCGACCCCGACTGCAGCTGAACTGCACACACACCACACCATACCATACAACCACTTAACAATCGTTCCAGTCACGTAGCATCACGATACTGTAGGGAGATGACAATCGCGTAACATCCATGTACACGACTAATGCAATCATCGGCATCCAAGACTGAAATTGATAGACCCCGTTGCACAGTGTCGTAAGAACCTCATTTTTGTTCCATACAGTTTTTAAAAACTCCTGCTTTGATATTTCTAGTAGTTTTTTTGTTTATAAAAAAATCCCAAAGTTTCACTTTGAACGCCTGACATATATATTTTATAAAAAAACTACACGCTCTATGAAACTTTCTTCTACACCAGTATTGACGCGTACAATTATACAAATTTCCACAATTTTGAAAGAATCTACGATGTACGAATAAATAAATAATATTATTTTCCTAGTTTTAATTTCTTTTTTCAGGCATAATAGCGTTTACGTAACAGATTTTTCATAAAACGATTGCTTATACCATCCTCCATAAACACCATTAATATCTTGGACTATAGAAAACTGATAAGCAGGCGACTTTACGACGATGCTCAAGAGTATGCAGTGCCCTATTCGTAAGCACATCGTCGCTGATAAGCTAACGGGCTCTTCGGTCGACAGAATCCAGTGCTTCAAGTTGATATTTTGCTGACCCATCAATAAGGTGACTGCAGTATTCCACGCAAGATCGAACTTAGGGTGTATAAAGATTAAGTAGCTGTTCAGAGGTGAAGTATCGCCAGACTCCCAATTTCTTGGAAGCTGTCTGTGCCATGGACTCGATTTGTTGACCGAAGTTAAGTTTGGACGTGACTGTAATGTCCAGAGGCCCTAGATGATCAGTAATCAGTAAGGATACACCTTGGAAAGTGGATGTAAGTTCGAAAGCACCCTTTTTCGCCGAAAAGACACGCCTGTGTGTTAGAAGGGTTAAAATTAACAAGAATGTCGTCACCCCAATCGGACACCCGCTGCAATGTCAAATTAACCGTTCAGTAATGGACACTCTCAAACACTGGCTTTCGCATAAACTTTTTATCTAATATTTTCACTGTTTTTTTTTTATTTTAAGACTAATAATCATTTTGGGAAAATCAGAGTTTTAAAAAAGGATATAATATATCCTGGCCCTATATTCTCTTTGTCTCCCTGACACTTTAACATTTATTTTTATCAAATCACTGGACATATGTATAAAAAAGCAGAAATAATCATAACAAAATACCTTCAAAAGCGCCAATATGCTGTGTAATGCCACCAAACTCTTGGTCCACCACTGAAGTGTCTCTAAGTGAGTCCAGCAAAGTCGTCTTCCCGTGGTCCACGTGACCCATGACGCACACGACTGGGGAGCGGGGCTTGAGAGCATCCGGAGGCGCTGGAGGTGCCGGGACGGCATCTTTGTTCTATTAGGGCCACCACACGTACGATATAATATATTTAGGTTCAGCAATTAATAGAATTTTACAAACCCTATGCAGCGATTAGTGACTAATACCAATATCCTTTAAATAATAAGATAAAATTATGCAATGCAGATCTACTCAATAAACTTGACCGACTTCTCAATAATTGCATTCGGGTAATTTTCAATCTTCGTAAGTACGACCATGTGTCTACTTATCGTTCCCAACTGTCATGGTTACCTATACGTCAGCGTCGTAGCCTACGTGCTTTGACTACTCTTTATTCTTTACTTAATAACCCTACAGCTCCCACTTATCTCACCTCACAGATACAACTTCTATGTTCCAACCATGACAGAGATCTTCGCTCCACAAATAATCTTCTACTCCTATGCCCTATACACACTTCTTCTCTTGTTCACTCTTCATTTGCTATCTATTCTATTTTACTATGGATTGCGCTCCCTCCTGAGATTAGGATGTCCACCAGTAGAGACACGTTTAAAGCTAAGGTCCGTGAATTTTACAGGAAGCAGTTGGCAGAAATATCCTCATAACCTCACAACCATAGGTATATTTTGTATCTATATATGGTATTTATTTGAATATATATTTATCTGTAAGTATTTATATATGTATGTATTATGTATAATCAATTGTATTTCTATGTAAATTATAACTTTCTTCATGAAATTTCATTCTTATACACCTGCCATGTCCCTCACTGAACCACCCAAAGGTTGACTGGTAGATAATGCCGTGTGGCATTAAGTCCACCTCGTGCAATGTAAACTGCAGGAAGTTTTAAATAAAAAGAAATAATATTTAATTTGATAAATACTTTCACAGCAAAAATTGATACATAGGTTTAAAAATCAAGCTTCTAAGTCGACGCGATAAAAGTACTGCCATTTATTTATGTATCGCATACTGCATACTTTATAGCTTGCAAGTTAATAAAAATATTAATATAAACACATACCTACTCATAAAATTTGGCAGTGAAATATAGCGAAATAACTAAAAGAAAAAAAAATCAAACGGATAATTTTTTGTTGTATCACATATGTTTAGTTCGAGAATATTAAATTATTAGTTATACAATTCGATAAGATTAATAAAGTCAATTAGACTCACGATTCAGACGATGTATGAACTATCAAAAGTTTGAATGGAATGCGGGTTCTAGTCGCACTTAACTCTTTATTTTATTTATTAATCGTTTTGCTTAGTAATAGCTTATTTACTTATTTACTTACTTACTTACTTAGCAGTCAAAAGTATAAGAAGTTTGTACCTCTTCTTCTGCCGTTTCTTGTTCAGGTTTGGGTACAATCTTGAACCTACATCCAGAGATTTTGACCACATCTCTTATGATCTGCGGGTTGTGTATCACAGTGTCTTTGGTGTACCTTATAATGGATTCTTTGTCTGCAAACTCTAGGGCTTTCAATACATGATCTGTAATTTATAAAAGCTGCGTTTAAATATATTTAAAAATGAAAAAATCTCAGCAATATTTTCGCAAGTGCAAGCAGTAAGTGTTTCTCGTCATATTTTTCGCTTTCAAGATTAAGGCACAGTTAGGCCAAGCCCACTCCGCATTGTAGGTATGAAGCTACAAGTGCATAGCCTGCCGCGCGCCGGCAGACGAGCACGTTAGTTCGATTCTCACTCACGCGGCGCGTCACGTTGTCCGATAGATATTACTTAACTATAATTAAGACAAAACCATCATCATCTACTATTTAAATAAAAACAAGGATCCGAAACTAAGGCTTTTCCCACTTTCAAAGGACATCGAAAGGTAAAGAAGTGTGTCTGTCTTCTATCAGGTTTCATACAGTAAGTTGATGTATGCATAGTATACCCATTCTGACGAAAAAGAAAGAAACATTTTTGCATTGAAAAATGCTTTGCTGAGCAGAAGACAATAAACATGTTTATTTATATTTGCAATATCTTACTGACCAATATCTTTGTTAAGAACATTGGCTATTTCCTTCACCGTCATGTTTCGCCATATGCCAACCACTTCGGAACCTTTTGGAGAATATCTGATGGCTGATCTTCCGTGGCTCTCTGCCACCTAAAAATTCAAAACATAATTATAGTTAATCTTACCGAAATACAAAAAATATCACCTTAAAATAACCATTATTAGGCAAGGTTTTTAAACAGTTAGATGAATGAGACTGCTACTTCGAAAAATGTTATGGAACATTGTGGTTCTTCTGCCCAACCACAGAATACATAATAGTACAGGTACAGAAGTCCCATTTTGCCAAATCATAAAAAAGCGAATATTGTTCCAACACAGTAAAGTCTTAAATTTTTATTTTAAAAATTTAAGTCCCAGAGCGCTAATTACCTACAGTTATATTCAAGTAGAAGTTACCTCTCTTTCTATCACGTCGACTGACGTTGGGGATGTCTATTGTTAAGAATTATTCAAATACCATTGAGTTATGTGCCTATTTATCTATTTTTGTAAATTAATAAACCTTGGCTAGGTAGGTCAGATATGAAGGGATGATGCGACGCAGAGTGTGAGCGAGCATCTTTTGGATGAATAGTCGACCCCGCCATGTAATTGTAGCTTTATTCCTACACTACGGAGTGAACCTAGCCTTACCAACAGACAACCTGCCGAATCTATAATAATTTGAAATCCTGACTGCAGGATAATGCTGCAGTGAGTAGGTAATTATTACCTATTATCTACAGTTAACTTACTTTACTTATTAGCTTATTGTTTGTCTACTGGTGATTCATGTTGGCGGAGCTTAAGAGGGATGATTTCTGTAATGCACTTGTGGCAAATTACTGTTGTATACATTTATATATTATAGGTACTTTTAGTCGCCTACTATCAGTTGGGCTATATGGTTGTTTTGCAATGTACCCCTATCCTGTTCATATTGCATCAAGATACAATGACTTTTACTAATAAAAAATAATGGGCAACTCACCTTTTCCTCTGGTGATCTTCTTTTCTTCCAGCATATACGTGAGACTGAGAGTTGTCTTGCACATTGATAGTTATTATTGGCAGGAACTTTTTTGATTCTATATACTTGTGCAACAAGTTCATTCTTTATGAAATTTATTGGTAATCTGAAAGAAATGTAGCATAGTTATATAGTCATTGTTTATAGAGAAAATATACTTTTCTCTTTTTTATCTATGTACCCATTTGTTATGGAGCCAGGGACGTGCTAAAATATTACATGAATACCTATAAGGAACAGACACTATTTTAAAACAACCTGTGCAATAGAGGAATATATTTGTTTCACAGGGGTAAAAATAACAACACCTATACTGAGAACAACTGTTTTGTACAACACAAGAAGTGAGAATCAAATCTATAACAATTCTTGTGACTGGCTAGGTTTCGGGAAGCTCCCATCTACAAGAATGGTAAAAACTATTCATTGTTATTATTTATTTCTTAATAAAAAAAATAAGAAACTAAATAAGTCATCAGACTAACAAAAGCAAAACAACAAGACAAACTCTTACCGTTTAATTAATAAAGTTTTGTACATTTTTTCTGTTGTGAAAGATTAAATTAATACCATTAGCTATGGGAATAAGGTTATGTCATAGAATTTCAAGGCTATGAATGATAAGTATGTATTTTTTAGCCACTATGTAAGCATAAATATAGTAACTGTATAACTTGTCTTCGGTTTATAAATTTCATTGCATAATAAAATATATTAATAATATAGATTCATAACATAACCTATAAATACGATATCCAACCGACTGACAGTTTTTTTTTTCATTGAGCATGGAGTGGAAGAGTTCTTGAGTGAGTTTGGACACTCTACTATTTACAGTTTACAGCTTCATGATCAGGATAAAGAATTTGCTACTATTTACCTTTTAACACAGTGTACTTTTTGTTTGTGAATCGTGAAAAAATTAATATATTTTTATACAGCTAAACTAGCTAACAAACTCTTGTGTGATTCCTCTGATAGCACGCGGTTACCTGTATCTATAAACAATATTTTATTGGTTTGGAATTTTAAGTGAGAGTCATGTCATGTTCCTAGTCATGTACTCATGTGATCATGTCACCAAGTTCTAGATAATTATAGTTAAATGAAAATCTGTAAAAATCTGATATACTAACTAACTCCATGATATAATATTATTTACGTATTTAACGAAAATATCGAAAAAGTGGAGGTTGGATGAAGAAACTTCTACCACACGATGTCGACGACGGAGGGCGTGCACCGCTGAGCCAGTCAGCCTGTGACCACGGCCAGTGCAACCTGGTCGAAACATCAGGCAATTCAGAGGTATGTAATACCTTTTCGTGATCGCTTTAGTTCCCGTAAATTAATACGTAAATAATATTAAATCTGATATAGTCAAATATATTCACCGATTGTTTTTTCTATTAAATCTAAATAAAGAAATCTTGTCAAGCAATTTAATCTAAATTAGAAGTATTTGTGCATAGATACAGAAACGTAGTTAGTACTTTAATTTTTAACAACCTCACAGAAGTGTACTTTTGTTTCTTTTTATAGGTACAGTTGACGTTAAAGTTTTTCATCGTCATCATTAATAAAATCCATAAAATTGAAGTGTCTGTTTGTAATCTCAAAATCATAGTTTTTTAAGCTCATACGGCTTATACAGTTACTTGTACAATACGAACAATACCTATGCCTAAAAATCAGTTTTAATTTTTTTTGGCTCTCTTTCTGCCTGTTTGTTAAGGGTAATCTCCGGAACGGGAGGATCGATTTCCACAGAACTTTCACTGGCAGATAGCTGGTGTTTTAGGGTAACTTAGGCGACTTTTATTTTGGAAAAAGAATTAGGGTTCCGCGTAGCAGATATATATGTGCACGTGAGGGAAGTTGTTAATAAAGTTTGATCTGTCTTGCTTGCCCATTGCCCATGGCTTGTCGTGACTTTTGTTCAAAAAAATTTAAAGGAACAAAATGTTTAAGCTAAGATAAATTATATTGTTTGAAGTGGTTTGAATGGAAATGTAAACTAATATTATAAAGAGGAAACATTTGTGTGTATGTTTGTAATGTTTTCACACAAAAACTACTGGATTGGATGCGATGAAACTTGGTATGTAGGTAGCTGGAGACCTGGATTAAGGCATAGGCTACTTTTTATCCAACAACATTCCCACCCCAGGGCGAGGCGGTGTTAGTGTATGTATAAATACCTCGTTATACCAATTATTAATCCAAGAACAAGTTCATGATTCTAGAAAAAAACCATAAACAATATCCAATAATACTTATTTTAAAAAAGCAAATCATAGACAATTACTATTTATGTCCGCCATTCATTCTTTTGAGTTGCTTTTTCGTTTTACGATTCCCGAGAGCACGATTTGTCACCGAGATCTACGCAACACCATCGCGTAATTAATTAACCTACGTTACAGGTGCTGGAACAATAAACTCCACTCGTGAAGGTATCGTCGCCATCAGTGTAGTGTAACAGCCATCTGACGTGATCATACTGTGAGATCGTATCTACCAGTGATGCTTTTGCTCGCCTTTTACGTTATCGGTTGCGACGTGAGTTCGAGTGCCTGATGGTGTGGAAACTATGTGCGATTAACTCAATAGAATCAGAGGACTCAGCATGGGGGCGTTTTTGAATAAGCCCGAAACTAAGAAGTACAACGAGAATGGGGAAGGGAATGGTCTTCGCTATGGCGTGGCGTCGATGCAGGGTTGGCGCGTTGAGATGGAAGATGCGCATCACGCGCAGTTAACTCTGAACGGAACTCTATCTGACTGGTCTTATTTCGCAGTGTTCGATGGGCATGCGGGAGCGCGGGTATCGGCGCACTGCGCTGACAACCTCCTCGAATGTATCCTTCAAACAGACGAGTTCCGGCGCGAGGAGATAGCCCAGGCTATACGCGCTGGATTCTTAGACCTGGATAAGAAAATGCGGGAACTACCAGAGCTGTGTAACGGCGTAGAGAAGTCTGGTTCGACGGCGGTATGCGCATTCGTGTCGCCCAAACAAATATACATAGCTAACTGTGGCGACTCACGCGCAGTGTTGGCCCGTAACGGCGTGCCGATCTTTGCGACCAGAGACCACAAACCAGAGCTACCATCGGAGAAGTCGCGTATAGTGCAAGCTGGTGGCTCTGTTATGATACAGCGTGTGAACGGAAGTTTGGCTGTGTCTAGGGCACTTGGAGACTATGAATATAAGAAGGTTGTGGATCGTGGTCCATGCGAGCAGCTGGTGTCTCCAGAGCCTGAAGTATCTCTTCATGAGCGGATTGATGCAGAGGATGAGTTCTTGGTGCTGGCCTGCGATGGAGTGTGGGATGTGATGACCAATGAGGCACTGTGTGCATATGTACATTCATTGCTTCAGCTTACTGATGATCTTGTTGCTATAACCAACCAGGTCATTGACACTTGTCTATACAAGGTTAGTGATTTCTTTGCTACTAAATGTTTCTATGTTGTTTTTAAAATAACACTGCTTGTTAGTATTGATATTTAAATAAACTAGATAAGCTTGCTTAATATGACATCATTATTAAAGTTCATTTTTTATATTAAAGAGTTATACATATAAGTACTGGCTTAGAAACAATACAAATATAATGATTGTCTTTAAGTTACATTAATCTTGATAATAATTGACATCATATTCATCAACATCATAATATTTTAATATAACTAAGATTTTACATAAAGGAACATATTCCAAGTTTTTAATACATATATATTTTAATTTTGCAAGAACATAAATATAGAGGTTTAGAACACAAAATTTATATAATATTAATCATTTTCTCAAAATTAGTTCTCAGAAACCAGTAAAATAAAGCAAAGAAAATTAATCTAAAAACAGCTGGTAACATAAGGTTGCTAAGTACATTTCTATATTAAAGTACTATTTGCATGCTTAACTAATATATAAATATCTATTATTTAATTACAGATATTTATAACACAATATTTAACTTACATTTGAAAAAATTAAAGAGCTTTTGAGGGTTCTAGGTTTGACTAGATGTTAAGGGAATAAGAACTTAAAAAGTAAAAACATTGAACTTCAAATTATTTTGTGATAAAGTTCAAGTTTTAATGTTTAAATATCTTAGTAGTGTAATAGAGATCAAGTTTAGAAAACATGTGGTGAAGCTGTATGTGTTGAGAAATAATAATGCTACATACATAGAAAAGATTTTAAAGATAAAGTTTAATACCTTCTTCTGATGTAAGTCTCAGGATCAGGATCTGTAAGTGTCAGGATGACATAATCTAGTGAAATCTTGCTTTTGCCAGATTTGCTTGTGGTAGAGGTAACCAATTATAAATTAAGAATGTCCACCAAAAATTCTTGATCACTGTAATCTGTCAGGATACAGTGATTTCAGTTTTCTCTTTGTAGATAGATAGATAGATACTATTTATTGCATACCATGAATAGGATACAATCATGAAAAATACATTAAAAACAGTAGTATAGTGTGCCACCTTATCAGTCTGTAGGTATTTTATAACTTACTTCTGAGGTAAGTAAAATAGCTAAATAATTTGAAAAGTATCTGTGTGTCAGCATGGCCAGTGCTTTTTTAATGGTCAATGCTTATGTAAATTGTGGGTTGACAGTGGATGCAGGCCGCTCCCAACCAGACTTCTTGGAAATAATTGAGGCAGGTATGTGTCCAGCAGTTGATGTCCTCTGGCTGAAATGATGACGATGATGCATGCTTTGCCAGATATTGGTTTAATAAAGCACATTAAAAGTTTAAACTATCTAAATTTTAGTTATGGTGTAATTTGGTAGGTATTTTCAAGTACTGCTCTTGCCCTCCAAAAAAATAAATGCCCTTAATCTCTAGAACACCACCAGTTGTAAACCTTTGAAATGTATACACAATAAAATATATTGGAATCCACTTACTGTGAGTATCTCTTCACTGATTGTCTAACAAAACATTGGATATGGAAACTTTTAAACTCTTAACATTAAAACATCTTACTTAAAAAAGATGTGAGCATAGTTTATTGAGCAAATTAATTCACAGTAACAAGTATAAAGCTTATTTTTAAACATATCAGTAAACTACATCCAAACAGTGTTATTTGCCTAGTATCCAGACGGAACATGGGCTGACCGTTGCCCTTGCAGAACCAGGCCCGATACAGTGGCGCGACGTGTTCCGCGCGCACTTCTTTGATCTGGAAGGGGGTAAGGCCCACTATACTCCACGGTGTGAAGATCTGTAGGGGTTCCCTGAAGTTCCTTGCTTGGTAGGGTATACCCGGGTCCCCTGCAATAGACCTACTTGTGACGGAATACAACAGCACCATACAAACATGTTTTTGTCAGTTCAATTCCGACATACCACTTCACCGTTAGTTTCGGTGAGGTGGTGACCCATGGGGGTTTCCACACGATAAAAAAAGATGCTCGTTTGAAACCTTACTGACATAAAAAAAAATATTGGCAAGGTTCACTAGTGGACAATTGATCAATGCAAAACAGGCATTATGTGTGCTAGTTCGATAGTAAGAAAAAAGAATATTAGTTGGATGCAAATATGCAATAACATGTTAACCCACAAAAATAAAAATATTGAGTTTTTCTACAAACCCATTCTCATTTTGATTTAAGAACGATTTGCAATAACGTTGTAAAACAAATAACCCATATTTCTTGTAAAAATAATACTTTTTAAAAATGTTAAACCACTATGTTCTTTTAATAATTTTTCAAAGATAATTCAAGTACCTTGATTTACATTTGCAAACACAAAGCGCCTTCTCATATTTCGGTATTAAACTTTATGGAACTTAACATGTTTTTGCGAAAATCTAGTCGGTTAAAGCTGTCGTTTGAAGTGTGATTGCGAGATTGTGACGTTTATTTAATTTTAATATTTAAAAAAAATTACTTGAGCAGCTCTTTGCTTCAGTGACATTAACAAACTATCATACATCATTATAGAACAGTGATTTCAATACAAGGTGAGTGTTTTATTAATAATTTAAGTGATTTTCGTTTTACGTTTAAGTTATTATAACAGTCTGGTGCCTATAAAACAGAAATAACCAGTTGATTTGCTATAAATGTTATGTATTTTGATAGAATTAGTTGGTTTTTATATATTTTTAATATTAATTACATATTTTGTATATTATTTTCAGGCGTTTTTGGTCAAAAGTTAGTTAACTGGTTATTGCAAAATGTTGAATCGGTTTTTAAGGCCTGAGACGCATGGTGCTAATCTAAATAACATGTTTTTGCAAATTTATGATCAAGAAATATAAGTGTATAATATGAGGATTTAAGGAACATAACATACCATTAAAAATGTGTGTTGCTTAAATTTTATTTTAAACAAGACCTCAAACTTTCGTTCACCTTTTTTTTAAACTATTTTTTGATTTTTGTTTACATTTTGTTTGTTCTTATTTCTTTGAATTCACAAAGTAATTAATTATATTTTATTTTAGATGTCTGCCACTCAAACTAAGCGTGCTAAACAGTTAATTACCAGTGTCAAAAAAAAAACTTGATTTAGCTATTCAGTTAAATTCTAGTGAGAACACTGAAGACCAAAGTTTCGATTTACTGTTACTGTAATGTTTATAAAATTCTGTTACAATTTTGCCAACAACAGAGTATGATCGATAGAATGTGAAATAGAAAGGGATGCAGAATCAGATGAGGTAGGCGTAACAAATGCGAACTAAAACTTAGAAGATCCTGATTATATCTCAGTAGAAGACAATTATGATGCGAAAACCACAGCTACAACCAGCAAAAGACCAAGCAGGGGATGTAAAAGGAAAATTGCAGATCAAAACAGGGATGTCAGAAAAAACGAATTAACACAAATCAAGATTACGTAAGTGCTAATGGAAAATTAGTAAACTATTTTCGGAAGATTATTTGTGTGGATGCCCAAAATATGTACCCGAAGTTTTATCTGTAGTGGAAAGAAAAGCTGAACTTAAAGTTAAACTTTGGAGCTCAAGAGATTCGCTTTAAATTACTTCAAGGAAATGGAGGTTAATTTTGACTAGAACTACATGTTTCAAGTAGGAGAGCCATGCTTCGGCATGTATGGACCAGCTCGACCGCAGTGATACCACGGCGTCACAAAAAACCGGCAGTGAAGCAATGCTTGCATTTCGCCGAGTGAGTGAGGTTACCGGAGGCCCTAACCATTCCCTCTTCCTTCCTCGCCCCTTTTTCCCCCTTCCCTAACGCCCACCTTATAGGCCGACAACGCACTTGTGCCTTTTGAGTTGCAGGTACACATGCAGATGCGGACATATTCATATATTTTGCGCGGAACTCTAATTCTTTGTCTAAAATAAAAGTAGCCTAAGCAACTCCTTATAACACCAGCTATCTGCCTGTAAAACCGGAACAAACAGACAGACAGACAGACAAAAAGACAAACAAAAAAAAAGATTTTTAGTCATAGTATCGTGCAATAGTAAAGTTATAATAAAAGTAAAAAAGTGACTCATACATTAGATCTAAATTGAAATGATCTTTTATGTTGTTCATAAAAACTTAAAGAAATATAGTATTTTAACTGTAAAATCACGTCTGTAAAACCACGTAAATCAGCGAAATAAAGTAAATCAGGCAAAACTTCGTATACGGCCTCTTAATAGATGTTCTATAATAATTATGAATAGGTACCAATAGGGACCTATAGTTTTGAGATTTCTCTTTTTGATATTTTTTTGTATTTACAAAGTTTATTGAAGTTAATCTCTAAGACTGATTTCATGTTGTGACTGACCGTCTCTTAGAATTAGAAGGTACCTATGTTAAGTTTTTCAATAATATATTAAGCTAAATAATACCAAATTCTTAAAGAACACCAAAGTATTCTGTTTTTTTCAATAGTGTATCAAAACATTTGAATTATTTTAATATAACAAACAAAAAACTCTATTGATATTTGCAATAAAGATTTATGTGACTTAAAATGTTTTATTATTTAAAATCAGCTATAGAGAATTTCGCAAAATAATTATTTTCATTTTTCTATAATATTACAAGTTGTTCTATTGTACTTTACATACAAAAACATAAATAAACGTATACAAATCTAAAATAACTTTTTAGATCAATAAAATTCGTTTAATTTCTATCCAATTCAATATATTGAGGTATAAAAACTTTATACTCAAATTTCTCAAAATGACAATTGTGTGGCTTGACACAGTATTGCATATTTGCGTCCAGTTATCACATTGATCTAAATTATTTATCATAAATCACAAATGCAACAGTGCATAAAGAAAAATGTTAAAACAAGCATGACACACAAGGTATTCTATGTGCATGTCTATATTAAATCAACATTAAATATATACCTAATATAAATATGAATTACTCATTTAAACAGGCATCTTCATTCAGGCCATAAATTGTGAGTTCAATGATATTGGTTAGGTTCATTGAGTTTATTCTATTGCCATGATTGTAATTTTTTTTTTGTATTAGGTTATTGAACTTGTCTGAAAATTCATAGCATAGCTATGAAGCTATGCTATGAATTACAAGATGTCTGATGTAATACTGTTTTTTTTTAAAACCCATCTAAAGATAAATCACAGAAGTCAACACAGTAACATGCTCTAGTTGCATGTTTAGAGATACTTAGATGTCTCATTTCTCGTTTTTATCACAAACAGACAACAGATCTTGTATCTTGTTTTTATATACTGTTATTGATTTGCTGAGCAGTTTAATTTATAATCTTTTAACATGCCTAAAAACTTTTCTGCACTGTTAATGATCAAAAAATATAAAATGTAAATGATAAAAATGCCTAAGTGAGTTTGTTTGCTACCCTTCCACCAACAGTTGGACTATTACTGACTAAAAATGACCCCAGTGTTTTGCTGCTTGTCCATAATAGGGGAAAAGCGAGAATATCCTTTGCTTCTTTCGCAAACGCCGTAACTATTTAACTGGTTATCATGAAATTTTGTTTACATGTAGCAAAAACAGATGTAGGGTACCTTTCATCCCCAAAAAGATTGTTTCTGAGGGATAGAAAATTACTTTAACGCGAGTGAAAATTTGGATACAAGCTAGTCTTACTGCTATTATAAATAATATATTTCTTATGTCTATAATAGCCCAAATAAATTTCATATAAGTTTTAAAATTGACCCAGAAAGTCAAGGAAAACTGGAGGTGCTTTTCTCATGAAATCAAAACAAAATTATTGAAATTTTAACATGACAAAGTGTCACTTCAGCTAGTATTTGGGTGATTCTTCGTCCTTTTTACTTCCGGGTAACACTGACCCGGAAGCAACACAAAAATCTTTAAATTTTTTATTGATCTCTTAAAATTAACTGGAAATATTTAAAATGTAGTATTTTAGGACAATTACCAACGATGAATAATATTTTTGCACGAGAACAATGACGCAAAAAATTAAGAATTAAAAGGAATAAATATTCACTCATTTAATAACGGTAATTTTAATATTTGCTTAGGTTTGATGACGTGCCATTTATATCATTTATTCTGAAAAAGAATCCTAATAACTGTAGACTTTTTTAACAACCGCACTATGTTTTAGAGACCTCGATTTTGTGTCATGTCCTTTTTTTTTAAATCCTATTGTTTGTATCATTAGAAACATCAAAGTAAAACTCCCGCGTCGATACGGCTTCTACATTTTTTTTTTTAAGTATCAAAGTTTACGTATATCCGGGTCATGAAATTACAAAAAAATAAGTTTGAATGCAAACTTTATGATTTTGTTTAAATTTGATGGTACTGAATCAATCCACATATTATACCACATCTTTCTTCAAATTTTCATGGATTTCCTATTATTAGTAACAGAGATATAAATAATTTTATCATTTTAGGATTTTATTTTTTTATTCCACTATAACGGCGTATTAGCAAAAGATATATATATATTAAACGATAGCTTAAATGTTTCTTTACCACTAGTATTAAAACCACATGCTAATTCCGCGTTATTCAAAAGGTATAAATAATTTAGTTTTTTTTTTCATGGTTGTCACTACCAAAATATAAAACAATTTTTTAGTTTTCGGATATACCAGATGCTAGAATTAATTCTGAATTTCGTATATGATAATAAAGGAAATGTAGTTTACAGGTTTATTGCTGCTTCGCGACTGATTTTTCTGGCATGGTGTTCCCTATCAAACCTCCAGTATTTATTTCTTGTTTCTGCCCCATGTTTTGAAAGCATTCCAATTGGAAAAGTTGAAGACTTTATTATTTTTGCCCCATGTACTAAAATTTTATGCAAGTTAACTGTCATAGGATGCCGGTCATATTTTTCCACATACTTATACGCTAAAATGAGAAAAAATTATTTATATCTCTATTAGTAATCATAGTGAATCCCTGAAAATTTGAAGGAAGATGTGGTATAGTATGTGGGTTTATTCAGTACAATCAAATTTAAATAAAATCGTCAAGTTTGCATTCAAACATTTTTTTGGTAATTTCTTGACCCGGAAAAACATAAATTTTGGTATTTTTTTTAAATAAAATCTAGAAGCCGTATCAATCCGAGAGTTTTACTCTGATGTTTCTAATGATAATAACTGTAGTATTTAAGAAAAAAAAGGACTTGACATAAAATCGAGGTTTATAAAACATAGTGAACCGGGAAAAAAAACCAACTAGACGAGTTTATAACATGGCAACTTATAACGTGATACGATAATTGAGGTTTGACCTGTAATTAGCGAGCTTCGACTATGTATATCTATCTTTTTTTAAATCTGGCTTAACTCTCATATTGAATATTATTTACAGGGCAGTAAAGACAACATGAGCATCGTGTTGGTGGTATTCCCCGCAGCGCCGAAGCCTAACGCTGAGGCCCAGCGCGCCGATCGCGAACTCGACGAGACGCTGCGACAAAGACTCACAGGTTGCTATCATTCACTACTGCATGCCTGCTCACACAAACACAGAGACAGACAGACAAACAAACAGGTTCCTGAATGTAGAGGTGATGGGGATGCTAGGGCTTAGTTAAGTCTTTTAGTAGAAAGGAGATCTAATAGCTTAAAATAGGACATAACAATACAAATCAAGAAACACGTCTCCTGATGTATCTATTATTCACTATGATAGAGCTTATACTTAGTCTTCTCAGAGAGAGGAGTCAATAAGCATTTTTCTGTATTTCTAATCAAATGTTTTAACCAATCAGTTTTACAGTTTTGACATCAATTAGTCTTCATCTTGACTGTTCCAAAGTGGTTTTAAAGTTTGGCTATACCCTCGCTTTTGTTTTTAACTATTTTTTATCCCCCCCTTCTGGTTCAGCCCTAATAAGAGATAGAAATCGCCGGGAAACCGTCTTCTGTGGATGTTCAGCCCAACTTTAGCTGCTCTGACCAGCGTGCAACGTATGTACGTACGTCAACTTGGTAGAAACAATTTACTTGGACGGTTCGGTAGATTTTTTTGCAGAAATAATTATGACTTGACTCTTTGATTGTTCATATTCTAATGAATTAAATTACCAGGGTTGACGTTGTATTTATATGATTGTTTTACCAGAAACTAATGAGGGTATAAAAAAGGGACCCCATATCATTTTATCAAATATCTTAGCTTTTGTACCAACCCTCGTATAAATATCTTAGCTTTTGGATCAAACCTAGTATATTTATCTTTCTTCAAGTAAGCCACACCACACAATATTTAGTATTTAAATTGTAAAGTATTCAGAGATAGTCAGGAGACCTTGGTGTTTCAATATTTTCAAAGCGGCTGACTTCCTCAGGAAGGTATTAAGCCGTTAAAACATTATTAATATTAATACATAGCTTAATAAACTAAAATGAATTACGTAATATATTAAAGACCAAGTCTTTTGTTAATATTATTTATTCTTTACTTAAAACTTGCCATTTTTACATTCGGTTTAGTCGTATTACTAAGTATACGACAGCCGGAGTCCGCCGAAACTTCCTGTTGTTGCCAAATTGTTTTTTAATTGAGATAAGTGTACATTTTAAAAATACGAATTACTATTATATTTAGGTTTTGGTCTTCGGTTCTAATGTAGCTGTTGAAGAATTATTACTATGGCATTGAATAAAAGTCTCTTAGTATTTAAATGACGTGTTCGAAGAGTGCCTAGAAGAGGCCTTGAACGTAGCTTTTGTATTTTCGCGCAAATATTGGAGATATTGACTAAGCCGAAACGGCTCTCTAAATTATTGAATCTTATGAAATTATTTACAAATAATATGTGATAATTAGATAGATTTGTAGATATAAATTTAATATTTAAATTTTTACTGGGCTTGCTACCAATTCTAAATTTTGTCTTGCTTTGCTTGGAAGAAAAGTGAAATTATTGCGTGTTTTTCATGCAGTCACTAAAAGTCGTGCTTAATAACTAACTGCTAGTCTCTATTAACTTTATTCTAACATGGTTACAAACGTAATTTTCTTTCTTTGCTTAGGTTTTTATTTATTTTATACCTTTTACGTCTTTGATGACTGTCGTCGACTTCGAGTCCCGTTGCTTTTCCCCATGCCAAAAGTGTCCAATGTGCCTAAACAAGTTTTCACTTTAAAAAAACCTTGCATTATGCAGACGGTATCGGCCAGAATTAAGAGACGGTACGGTTCAGGTATGAATATTGAGTATGAGAACATATATTCTACATTTAAAAATTATGATGAAACTACACAATATTTGATAGGTCGGTTGAAACATGTTGTTCAACCGGACCTTGTCTTAGACTTAAAGGGAGCTGCCCAATATAATTACAAAGCGACCCTACTTCGATCTTCTAAATCTAATACTGTGAGTATGGGTGTACAGGAAAATCCAGTACAAATTATGTACTTATCAGCTCATATTATTTCCTAATTAATGAATGAAAACATAACTTGTATATACCTACATATATATAACACTTGTGCACATAATTTTCAAGGATATATTATATTTATAGTAACTATGGAATTAGCATGGCCCAAGCGTTCAATGATGATGAATAAATTGTACGAAAATAATTCATTTTTATAATGTTACATCCCATTATTGGAAAAAAAAAATTTTGAATTCTCTAGGTGTAATTCGGTTATAGTGAAGTGTCATGTGGAAAATTACATGTCAATATAGTGGCTTTAATATCAAAACGAATTGAAAAAAGTTAATTTTTCGAAAAATGTCAGTTGGGGGTGTTGGTACTTCATCGTCGTTATTCTCGTTATGTATGTATCATTAATTATAAATAATAATTAATTAACTTAATGTCTACTTTGATTCAAGACAGGCTAGGTAACGTAACTCGTAAACATTTAACAGGTTTAGAACGGTTTAAATTATACTATGAAAATTGGATACTTCAGTAAGTCATGAAAGTCTAAAGAAATTTGCATACATCATCATCATCATCCTCCGCGCCTTTTCTCAACTAAGTTGGGGTCGACTTTCAGTCTAACTACGATACGGCCGCACTTTTGATATTTTACGTGGAGCGATAGCCATCAGACCTCCACAAACCAAGTATTAGGCGATATCGAAGTTCTGTAGTTAAACAGGTTGTCGGACTTTTTAGGGTTCCAACTACCCCTAACGAATGCCACAGATTTTTGTATGGCACCCGGGACCGATGGTTTAACGCGCTCTCCGAGGCACGGAGGGGTCTCAATCTGTTAAGAATGGTCACCCATCCTAGACTGACCTCGCTAGTATTACTTAACTTTGTAATGTGCTAACCTATTCGGTTACCACATAGCCACGAGCCCGTCTAAAGAAATCTGCATACAATCTATATATTAAAACGTGAAGAGAATTCTTTGGATCCCTTATTTAAGAAAATTACGCTCAAAGAGGATTGTGCAATTTGGAATAAGTACTTAATGTTCATATGGAGAAGTGTAGAACTTAGAGCTGAAAAGGACGTAAAAACAAGGACAGGTTAACTTATACTCACAATAAATAGCTTGATTGATTAATATTAAAAATAGGTTAATGAAATAAAACAAAACATTCAAATTTTTAAAAATATGATCGAAATTCGACCAACAAGTGATCTACGTTATTCTCTCTGGAGATCTCTAAATTAAACTTTAACTATAAACAACAACAGCTAGTGTAATCATACCGCTATGGTTTCATAATAAATTTTTTTTCTGTTAAAGTAGGTGTGCCATGACTCAAATTAACGCCGGACAAAATTCCGGACACATGTGTGAAGTCGCAATTTTTTCCCGGACACCCTAAAAAAAATGATAAAAACGCAGTTTCCATTTGCATTTTTTTATTAATTTAAACAGCTTGTTAACGATTCGTCTAAGAATTCTAATTTTCCTCAGACACAGAGTTGACACAGACCTTTTCAAAATCTCGTCCGGACGCTCCTCGGACGCCCTCAAAACTAGTACAAATCCGGGGAAACCCGGACGGATGGTAGCCCTATCTAGAAGGGTTTAATTTATAGCAGTTGAACAAAAACCAATTGCACATCTTTAGGTACCGAGTTCTGAGATCGTTATCAAAATGACAATCATAGCAATATTTACTATCAGGGCATGACATCATTTTCATAAGTAACATTATTACATACGCACTATAATGTTGTGGCGCCACGAACTGATAACTGCTTACATACTATCCACTAAAGAGGTTTGCGATAAAATTTTCGCGGCTCTTCATTTCAAATATTGGATTCAACATTGGCGTGTTTGACTTAAAAAAATAGTAAATGTCACTTGATTAGGTGTTAAATAGCAATAAAATTATTTGTAATAATACGCTTTTGATGTCTCACCTCTATTTATTATCTGTGTATTTGCGTATGTTATTTTTATTACAGTTTTTATGTTCAAAGCATCATGGAATAATAATATACGTTTCATATTCCTGAATACACTGGCACTGCTAGCCAGTGTATCAGTTTCATCCGCTTATTCTGTCACAGCTTCGCTCCCGTGTGTCGCAGAGTGATGTTAGTCATTTAGTGTTTCAATAAACGAGCTGTAATTTTACGAATTGGACTGGTTTTCAGTTTTATACTATTACTACAGATCGCGTGGTGGTCAAATTTCGACCATGGTTTATTCACTGGCCAGTATAACTTGGGCTGTCATTGTATAGACTTACTTACCATGACAGGTAATCACATATACTGGACGCGTGTAATTTCATTAAGCTGTTTTTCAAGTAATTTTTATAGTTGTAAGACATATTGTTTCAAAAGTTTAGCTTTCTGCACTTCTTCTATATAAGTATAAACTGTAAATATTCCAAAATTCACGTTAATACGTTCGCGAAATAAATAATTAAAAAGAAATAATAAAAAGGGGTACAAAGAATTCTCTTCACGTATTAATATAATGATAATACCATCAGAAAAAAAAAAACTCAAAAACTACCGTTTTTGTACAGTCAGTGCAAATTAAATTGTTGTTAAAAGATGAGTCTTTTTAGATCTGTGTCATAAGGCGTAGAAATAATGCCTTCTTGTGGCATACCTCAAGAAGGCATAATTCTTACTCTTTATTAAAACCTTATTTTACTTTATTAAAGAAAAAACAACAAACAATTTTTGTAACCTAATTTAATAAAAACACCCATTTAAACACTTTAAATTTAAAACTTATCATTTTTGTTTCAATCTTATCTTACTCGCATCGTAATTCTTATTTTTAGTTGTTTTTTTTTCTAGTACCCTGTACCTAAACGTTACTGCCATTTTACATGGTACGCAACTCGTAATCCCTAATATAGAATACTGTAAATTATGATTTCATACTCCATACATCGATTAGATTGCCACAGCCATTGCTTCCATGTTACTATGTTCACTATCACGAGTAGAATACTAATGATCTATTATTATTATAGATACAAACTATCAAACTATAGATAACGTACCTAAGGGGAACGCGGATATTAGTCGGATAAACAATAGAAAGGTATAAATTTTACTTATACTGAAATCGACTAGACAACTGTTAATTGTAAACCTATTGTGTAGATTTAAATCTTCCGATTTTTTATTATTGATAATGATTAAAAATCATTATCATTCATTAATATTTAATAATTTAATAAAAAACCCCAAATTATTTAAAGTTAGTATATTCAACCTTCATTAATGACTGAACAGACTAAAGTTGCATACAAACAAACAATAGACGTCTAGTGGAAATACTCCTATCAATCGCAAGAATATTAATACGCTTGAACGCAGCACAGGTCGCCACAAAACAGTTATTCAGTCCAGACTATGATAATGCTTATATTTTATCTGTGACACGTGTCTAGAAGCTGTGACGACACTTAAATACATAATGAGTATCATGTACTTATGTGATTGAAACTTCGGAATAATAATTAACTTATGGACCAAGTTTGATCACTTACCATATAAATATTTAAATTAGGAATCCATAGTGATGTTATAGATTTTATCGGATAATTTTAAATGCCTGAAATATTAAATAAAAAAAGTAAGATCAAATTATTTACAGTTATTAGAAGACTAGGATATTCTAAAAACTAACTATATTTACACATCTTACTTGTTTTAAACTTTTTTTATGTGTAACTTGCTTATTACTTTGAAAATTATTATAATAATAGGAGAAGTTCAATATATTGCTTGCCATTTTTTTATTCATAATAAACGTAAGAATAAACAAAATACAGGAATTATTCTATTTATATAGATATACCTAGAAAAGTAAGCTTCACTAAAAAAATTAACACATTATGTCTAGTTTGTCTGCTAAAGGACGTCCCATTATAGTTCCTTTAATATAGTTAATTATTATTTAGTTAAATGTCAGTTTTCGGATCTAGTGATGTACCTCTTTTTGTTTAGTACATGTTGTTATTAATATACATTTAATAATATAGAAATAATAACTATTTACGAATATTGATGTTATGTATTTATTTATATGATATATTTCGTTGACTATTAATTTGTTAATTTTATAAAACGTTATACATACGTATGTAGTTTTTATTGTATTTACGTTTATATTTAAATCGGAGTGTTAATACGATGAAGGCTTTTTAAATTAAAATGTTACTACTTTAAAAGAGAAAGTATAAATTAAGGGCTATTTGCAAGGCCCTTTACGGCTTTAACATTTTTAAAACGAAATATTCTTCTAATGCTAATGTATTCGGAATTTCGGACACTTTCTATTCACATGCATCAAAACATAATAAGAAAATGTGGATCTCATTTACATTTTCTAAAGAGTACGATTTAAAAAGTCTTCAAATTATAAGCTTATAAATGTAAATAATATATTTCCTTTGTTTGAAATATTTAACTACAATGTACTTAATGGAATATGCGCTTTTTTGTAAAATCTAACATTTGTGATATTTAACTATTTATTTAATTAAACGAAAACTTTTATGATTCTCTAATATTTATACGAAAATTTACTAAATGTCAATTGTGGGATTAAATCGCTCTAAATTCATATTTTATATTGTCCCAGAGTGTTACCCCTTGTTTTTTTAATTAAAATATTTTTGAAAAAAGAACTGGCTAGTTTCATTGCTTTAGTCCTGCCCCAAATAACGTCACTGCTTTTTTGAAAATAAATAAAAAAATTACAACATTTTTTTTCATAAATGTGGAAGGGTTAAAGCAATGAGCGTGCGTGAAGACTGGCAGCTTGGACGCCAATACCGCCAGTTGTAAAAATAAGACCGTTTGTAACTTTCGAAGACATAGTAATGCAGTTCTAATCTCGTTGTGCTTGTCTACTATCGATTATATGGAGGACGTGTCGTTAATATCTTTATGTAATATGATAAACAGGCTTGGAGTGACTTGATTTAGGCGCGGTAACGGGGTTCTTACCATTTTAACCACCTTTGTATTAAATGTCACATCTAAAGCAGAAGTTTAATTTTTTTTTTAAACAAATGTAACGTTAATCAACATGGTCTAGTGCAGAGTTAGGACGGAAAGGACACCCATAACGGAAAGTTCCTAATCCTATCAGAATTTGCTGTCCCCAGCTCCTTAAACACACCAAAGTGAAATCTCCAGTCTAGTATATAAATCCACAAATTACTCGTCCCTGCTAAATTATTAGTCACTAAATTTCTTTTCCATAAAAACCTAGTATAATATATACTAGCAGCGCCCCGCGGTTTCACCCGCGTTAATCCCGATCCCAGGGGAATATCGGGATAAAAAGTAGCTTGTATGTTAATCCAGGTCTCCAGCTATCTACATACCAAGTCTCATCGCAATCGGTTCAGTAGTCTTGGCGTGAAAGAGTAACAAACATCCATACATACATACATCCATACATCCTCACAAACTTTCACGTTTATAATATTAGTAGGATTTCTAAATAAACATGGGTTCGTGTAATTGACATTTAAACTGAATGAAACTGAGCTAAAGATCACTAAACTATGTCCTGATTTTCCTCGTGACGGAGGCCACCGCTATACCATTGTTATTATAATTCTTCACTAATTATGTCATTCAGATGGATCAGGTTTATTAATAGAACTAAGAGATCTTAAAGCTTACATAACGTTTTATACTCAAATGTTACGTAAGTTTTATTCTAAATACTTTTTGGCGATCCTGCTCAAATTAAAGACAGCACTTTACTAGTAGAGCTGTTGGTCTGTAGGGGTTTGTTATTACACTAATTAGGAGACTCCAATTCAAACCTACTGTGCACGTGGTTCATAACAGCAAGCCCTAAAAAAGTGCGTAAGTTTACAGAGCTCTGAGCTGGTGTTCTATCGGACCATCTTTGCCATAGAACAGACTTCATCGCATCTTAGTATATCATCTTGTGTCCTTGATCGAAAAAGAACAGCCTTATAACTAGAAAGCATTCATCATAACTTTACTTATCCATTCATCATCCCATTTCTGTGTCTGTACTTCTGTAGTCTTCATCATTTCTCAAAAATAGCAAGAAGTCTGATCGTTTTCTAACTCGCAGGAAAAAGCCCTATTTAAACATTCTTCCTGATACAGTACATATTACTGCTACCTAGCTTGAAGTCCACACTTCCTTATTGTTGCTCCGTGTTCGGGAACTGTAATACATATTATATGGTAGAAATTTTACTATACTCAGCCTTTATTTTTCAGTTAGTAAAGTCAATAATATTTTGTATGTACTTCTGACATTATAAGTACACGTAATTTGCGGTTGAGTACATTTATACTAGCGGTTACGTAGTCTTATTACGTTATGCTTTGTGACGCACATCTCATATAAACAAATCATAGTTGGCAGTATGCGGAAATAATAATACATGTGATCTCAACGAGAATGCCAGGAAATATGCAGGTGCAGAGAGGGTCTTTGCATTCTTTATATTCTCGCTCCTCGCATTCCAGCAGTGCAATATATAGCTATATTAAAAACTAGCAACCCGCCCCGGCATCGCACGGGTAGCAGAGACATCTTCAACAATCATTATTATATTTCAACCACTTTACACAAAACCTTAACAAGTTATACACCTAAACCTTCCTCGTGAATCGCTCTATCTATTGGTGATACCCGCATGAAAATCCATTCAATAGTTTTTGAACAGACAGACAGACGCGGCGGGGGACTCCGTTTTATAATATGTAGTGGTATAAAAGATACAATGTTAAATGATTAATAGCTTAGTAAGTTGACAGCAGATACAGAAATGTGAAGGTTTTTAAATGTAAATTACACCAGGTAAGAAGGAAACTCGTAAGTTAATTTACACTTTGATTATTCCTTCAAACCTTTATAGTGATTCTTAAAAGTAACTGTTTTCCCAACCCATTTTCAAACGATAAAAGCACCCAATCTCAAGGAACCCACAAAAACAATAAATAACTTTTTCTTTTATACCAGACCTCTTGACTTTGACATTACCGAAGGTCAAGGTCAAAATGTCAACTTCAAAGTTTCTGAAATGTGTCTGCAACGTTTACGTCGCGTGCTGGTACACTATTTCCCGTCCTCATACATACCGAAAATAAAATAGGCTATATTTTACCATACCTGTGGTTTTATGACGTTAAACAGACAGCGAACTATTTTACAACCACTCGCAATTTTTTTATTTCAAAATTATATACTACTAGCAACCCGTCCCGGCTTCGCACGGGTAGCAGAGACAAAGTCCCCCGCTGCGTCTGTCTGCCTGTTCGCGATAAACTGAAAAACTACTGAACGGATTTTCATGAGGTTTTCACTAATAGACAGAGTGATTCAAGAGGAAGGTTTAGGTGTATAATTTGTTAAGATTTTGTGTAAATTGATTGAAATATGTTGATGATTGTTAAAGATGTCGCTACCCGTGCGAATCCGGGGCGGGTTGCTAGTTTATAAGAAATAAAAATGAATCGCTTAATGTGTTGCTAAGTGCAAAACTCGAAAACAAAAGCAAATATTCGTTAAAATCCTAGGAAGGGAAGGTCTTATAAAAATAAGAATTTAAAAAAAGTTGCCTGGAAAAACGTAAAAATAATAAATTTTTAAATCGGGCCTGCTACACCTGATTTGACAGAACGAGATCTGTCGGGTGTGTTAGTTTATAATAATCACATTTTAGAAATCATTTTGATTAAATTAAAAAGTCGCGATAAATCATCAAACAAAACACGCTTAATATTCCAAAACTATTTTTAGTCCGTTTCTCTACCTCTGATGTAAAATATCGTGAGTAATTGCGATATCGCAACAACAATCCAACAGCAACTATTTTCGATTTTGTTTAATATTAACATAGAAACTTGAACAGTAGGTATAGTTGAAAAAACTTACAAATGTTTTAAGCATTGAAACAAGTTCATTAAGCATTTTCACTTTTCAAATTATGTCGTAGGTAAGTATATCGCCAGTTATTTAACTAGAAAAACATGCATTTGAAGAATAGAATAGATGTCAGCATAGGAGTACCCAGCTTTTAGCCCAGGGGGAGGTAAAATTTGTCATCCCAGGGGCGGTAAAATTTGTTTTAGTAGGGCTAGGGGGAGGACAATTTTTTTAACGTGCAAGTAAGCTTGCCAAAGTCAGCGGGCGCAGCTCCCTCCCCTGTACCCCTCCCCCCCTCGGTACGCCCATTGACGTCAGGATGAAATTAAACCAGGATAATATGAGTTGCTGAATATTACAAAATACTACTACTAAAAACTTCGTCCGCGTTTGTAAATTTTCCCCGTTTCGCAACATTTTTCATTGATGCTCTGCTCTTATTGGTTGTAGCGTGATGTTATATAGCCTATAGTCTTCCTCGATAAATGGGCTATCCAACACTAAAAGAATCAACCAAACAAACTCTTCAGGTTTATAATATTAGAATAGATTAGATATAAACTCATACAATCCTCACGCTATCTTAAGCAAAATTTATCACTCCGAAATCAGAATCGGATAGTTGTTAACATATTCCTCCTTTTTTTCCCCCTGTCACAACCCAAGGCCACACCTATTAATGACTTTTATAGCGAACAAGGTTTATAAAGTCATTTTTGTATCTCCCGGCAACAGTATTTTTCTATCTCCCGGCAACAGTATTTTTCTATCTCCCGGCAACAGTATTTTTGTATCTCCCGGCAACAGTATTTTTTTCTGTCCCCTGACAATGTGTCAAAAATTTAATGATGATCAGTTGAGTAGATAAGCCGTAAAGCATAAGTAGAGTATTTAATTAAGGTTTGAAAGCGTAACAAACAAACAAACTCATATTTGCATTTATAATATTAGTTAGGATAAAGTCGATCCAACAAATCTCAGAGAGTAGTAGTAGTCTTGTACCACAGGTAGTTGTAGGTAGGTACGCCTGTACACCAGGGGAGAACCGCTGTTCGTCATTGCAGCTGGCGGGGCAGGATGTGAATTACCCCGCCTATGTCTGTGCCAAGGGGTCCTGCTCAATTGTTCTGTCTGCAATATATATACGAGGGGTGATCCAAAAGTAATGAGAATGGGTACATTAAAATAACTAAATACTTAAAAATAAAATTTATTTTTCTACATAGTCTCCTAATAGGTCAATACATTTAGTCCATCTCTTTTCTAAACCAACGATACCCTTCAAAAAAAAGTCTTTATCTTGACTCTCCCAAAATGCCTCTACAGCGGCCATCACTTCGCCGTTATCCTCAAATTTCTGGCCCCGGAGGTGTTCCTTGAGCCGAGGAAACAAATAAAAGTCGCTGGGGGCTAGATCTGGAGAATAGGGTGGGTGTTCAAGCAGCTGGAAGCCAGCTTCTTGAATGGCAGCCATCGCAACTTCAGCTTTGTGTGCAGGTGCATTGTCTTGATGGAACAGAACTTTTGCGCGCAGTTTACCCCGTCTTTTTTCCTTGATGGCCTCTCGCAATCTTTTGATTTGGTCAGCATAGTAGGAGCCTGTTATGGTAGCGCCCTTATCAAGGTATTCAACCATAATTATTCCCTCAGCATCCCAGAAAACAGACGCCATAACCTTGCCGGCAGAGCTTGAAACTTTGAATTTCTTGGGAGTCGGTGAAGATGGCCTTTTCCATGTCATTGACTGTTGTTTGGTTTCGGGATCAAAATGATGAATCCACGTTTCGTCCATAGTCACAAATCGAGCCAAAAAAATATCTTGATCCGCCTGGAACATTTCAAGATTGGTCCTTGAAATGTCGAATCGTTTCTTCTTTTGTTCGTCGGTTAACATTCTCGGGACCCAACGTGCAGAGACCTTTCTCATGTTCATCTCGGTAGTTAAGATCCTTTGAATGCTACCAAATGAAATGCCTGTGTTCTCAGCTAAATGACGAATGGTCACTCTTCGGTCTGCCAAAACCAGATCTTGAACTTTTTTGACGTTTTCTTCAGTGAGGGAGGAGGACGGACGGCCTTCGCGGTGTTCGTCTTCCGTGGATGTTCTTCCCATCTTAAACTCCTTGCACCAGCGTGCAGTTGTAGAATATGGAGGAGCAGAGTCTCCCAATGTTTCCACCAAGTCAGTATGAATGTCTTTGGTGGACATTTTTTTCAAGCACAGGTATTTGATGACGCTTCGCACTTCATGTTTCTCCATTTTGATGTTATCACTCCGACTGCTAGTATTCAAATGAATGTATATTTTAAAAATGACGTCCTATTTATACCATTTTTTGTCAGGGAAGTTGTGAAGGATTAGGGAGTTGAAAAAATATTTTTTTAGAATTTTATTATTACTAGAAATATCCGTTTATCATTACTTTTTGATCACCCCTCGTATGTTGGTACTTACTCCATTTCAGTTTGCAATTAATAGATAACATGTGATAGTTAAAGTGGAACGAGTTCATCAACAAGAAATAATCCTGTCGTTATTGTGCCGTTAACTATAAAATTATTATTATACTTGCAGTTCCCGCGCGGCTTCGCTCGCGTGTACATATTTATATATTTTGCGTTGAACCCTAATTATTATTCCAAAATAAAAGTAGCCTAAGTTACTCCTTATAACACCAGCTATTTGCCAGTGAAAGTCTCGAGCCGGAACAAACAGACAGACAGATAGACAAAGCAAAGATTTCCTTATGACACAAAGTAAGCAAAGCCCTCGACTTTTAAACGTCAGTAATTTTATTGAACCGTGTGCTACCCTAATACTAGCCAAAGTTGTACCTCGCTAACCTGAATATATTTGGTTTTTCTAGCACTGATAGACCGCAGCGCCAGCAGCGAGGAGCGCGAGGATCCGTCGAGTCACTTCTCGTGGGTGCTCAAGCAACTTTTGCAGGAGAACATACCTGGCCTGCCTCCGGGAGGAGGGCTAGCCGCCAAGTGAGTAACAAATATAAAAATGAAAAAGTATTCCGGTCATTGACTCTTTCATATAGGGTTCCATTACTGATATTAGGCACTTTAATAAGAAGAGACCAATATTATTTTTATAATTAAAATGTAAATTGCAGTTTTTAGTTTTACATTTATTTTTCACATTAAATAATTTTATATTAGAAAATTAGCATTGCAGAACTATCATTGTTTCATCATGGATTAATTGACCTTGACAACAACAACACCAAGGATTGATGGTATTGATAAATATCCACCGCAAAAAATATTCCACTAATAAGATTACCAACTAATGAGAATGAGATAATGCGGTGTGCACTTCGCTACAGCTCTGTTGTGAGATTAGCTTTAACCCATACACCTCATAGTAGAGATCATTTGAGACATGGGAGACGGTCACAACTCAAAATTAAGGTTAAGTCTACCTTAGTAGACCTTCAGTATGGAGATGCTTGACTTAACTCAACATTGGAGATCCACATAGTTAAGCTATGCATGATATATATTAATTAATATCCATAATTAACTATCCGATTTCCACACGATAAATCAATGTTTTTTAAACGTGAACATTTCAATTTTTAAATGTCAGATAGCATTGTTTATTAAAATTCATCTAAAGCGGGTACTTTAACTTTTTAAAACGTATGTTTACAAACTTTGACGACGTAAACGACGCTATTTTGAAAGTGGTTCGCTGGTTTAACGTTAACAACTTAGTTCTTAATGGAGAAAAGACTAAATGTATCCGTTTCACTACTCCAAACGTTAAACAGGTGAAAACTACTATACTAGTTAAAGAAAGCGAGTTAGAACTAGTGGATACCACGGAGTTCTTAGACATTACTCGTGATTCTAAGCTGCAATGGGGCCCTCATATTGATTAATTATCGAATAGATTTAGCTCAGCAGCATATGCAGTTAGAAAAATTCGTGAACTGACTGATGTTGAAACAGCCAGACTAGTTTATTTTAGTTATTTTCATAGTAATGTCGTATGGTACTACTACTGTGGGGGAATGCCGAAGAGGGCTATTCGAGCAATATAACTTAGGCAGTCGTGATTCACTAAGGCAGAAATTTAAAGAAATTAATGTAATGTCGGTAGCGTGCCAATAAATTTATGAAAACCTGATTTACCTTCACAAAAATAAAGATCAATTCTTTAAAAAAAGTGATATACATTCTATTAACACGCGTTATAAACACAAACTTCTTGTACCTGCCTCTAGGCTCCAAGTCCAAGTCGTTTCGAGGTCAATGTGTTCGGTATTATAATACAATCCCAGATAATATTGAAATATTAAGTCTCAACAAGTTTAAATCCACAGTAAAACGGCAGCTATGCCTCAAAGGTTATTACTCAGTAGTGGATTATATACAGGATAAAAACACTTGGGATTGAATTTGGAAACGAGCGGTTATAGATCGAACACAGGCAGATATGATATTATGTTATGAGCAGATATGCATAATCGAAATCTACAATACTTGCGTGTAGATAACTTTACCTTCTTAACCCTCTTTTCTTGTAATCTAAAGTAATATTTTTTTTTCAGGCAATCTCTCCTGGACAAAATATACAGGGAGTTCTTCCCGGACCACCCCGACAGCTCGGAGACTTTCGACTGTCAGACCGAACTGACGGATGCGTTTTCAGCCAACTAATGCAAATACATTACGTCTTATATTAGCACTACGGGACGCGACCGTACACTGACCCGTGGCCACACACCAATGTATTACGCACCTTGAGATAGGCACAACACCACAATGGAGAATTTGTGGTCTATCTACTTAGTTTGTAGTTATTTTGGAATTGAGACTTACTATATACAGTAGTCAGTGATTTAGAAATTTGAACATATCAAAAAAACTATTTTCAAATTTAAATTAAGATCCACCTACAACTTTTTACATATTTCTGAATATTTCTTAACGATCTTGTACACTCCAAAGTGTACGGTTTCGTCCCGAAATTAGCTGAATACATCATTCTAGTACAAGTCGAATGGGATCACAGTTACATTACTTATGAATTTTGAACGTTGGTAACACTTAATTTTTGTACATAACTGTCTCGAACAGTGAGTAATGTAGTTGTGATTTTGTTTGGATCAGCCAAATGTCTTTGCCTAGGCTGTGTTGTTCGTCGGTTTGTGGTCGATCATTCACTCACGTGTTTCATCTACCCTCTTATTGGCCTCAAAAATAATTTAAGGAATGAATATGTGGTTCGGCCTATTTACCGATTTTTTTCTTCTGTTTACTATTTCAACTGAACTGTTTTCTAAATGTATGAATTGGTAAATGTGTATATTTTTGCGGCCAGTAAGAACCAAAGTCGATCATCTTTCCCACCCTTAAACATAAACCGGCTATTCAACATGGCCTGATTAATGTTGTATCCAAAAAAATACATATGAAAATATCATGTAATACTCTATAGGCTGTGGTCTGGCCTTCTGAATAAGGAATTAGGATAAAACCTATTTAGTTCTGGCTTGCCACAGTCCTTCACTAGTATCACACGGCACAAAATTTCCTATTTCCAACCATAATATAACCTTACCGGATTGAAGTAGCCATTGTCTAAGAACCTTTATTTGTATAGCAAACAACATTTTAATTTTGCCGCGTTACATTTTTATTTTTTCTGTAGTATAGATTTTTTTGTTTCGTGTTAACATTGGCCATTCGTGAATGTCATAATATTAGATGTATAATAATAGATATTGGATTGGATGTAATAGAAAGTCTACGATACAGTTTTATTAGTGCGAGCGGCTACAACATGTGGTATTTCTTCTCGCGTTTGTATTACCGTTTAGGACTTTTATACTGAGATTTCAGGAGCAAAACTATGTTCAGCTGTAAACTCACTTTGTCATTCGACGAACTATTTGCGAATAATATATCAGTTTACTAAATGGCCAGTCGGATTTTGTGTAGTTTTATGTTGGTTCCATTTCAAGTGAAAGCATTGGTGTATTGATGGTTTCTCAATTTTATTAATAAATACCTAGTTTCTTTTTTGTACATATTTTTTTCTTAAATACAACGTACATAGTCATTATCCAAAACGTGAAAGTAACATATTGATTTAAAACTACCCACTAGCGTTATTAGTTGGGAATTGGAATGTGGGGTAATGTTTAATGTTAGTTTCTTTTTAATTTCTCGAGAAATTAATGTACTTCGTTTCGTGTTACAGAATTATTAGATTTAATCGCTTTTTAAAGTTACGCGTTATCGAAAAATAAAATATTGGGTATGCTTTTAAATTTTTTGCTTCGTACTTAGATGAAAAAAAAGTAACTAATCAGTTGATACGTGTAGTCGGTGACCGTACAAAATAACAAATTAGACCGAATCCCATTTTGTAATGTAATGTTGTTACCAAATTCTATGTGTAATATTAATTTCTGATGTTCACCTCTTGTAAATAAAAGAGAATAGAAAAGATACTTTTGTACCTGTTTGTGCGGTTATTAGCGTGTAACTAACTAATTGTGAGGAGTTGATCGTGTCGACGCTCGAGGAAATGCATATATAAGATACATTGTGCGTGTTTCTTTATCGACAACAGTTTTCCCATTAAATAACTGAGGAATTCATCTTCTTGTCTAAGAATATGTACCATAACAGAGTTGTATTCAAAAGCATGTAATCTGTCAATAAATTACTTGCCAATCGCCTAAAAAGCTATTATTATAGTAATTTCAATTGTATAACTGCTCAAATATTGGAATATTAAACAAACAGCACTGTCAGATGACGTCAGAGAGGCTCCTTCAGGAAATATTACAATAATAAATTACTTTGGACATTGGTTAATATAATATCTCTTATATGCATTTCTAGTCAGACACAATAATGTAACTAAATAGTTTTTACTGAACAAAAATATTTTAAAGGTTTTTCAAATGTGTCCTAGGGAGCATTGTTTTATAATCTACCTTACGATTGAAATAATAAAGATACTATAAATATAGTAACTTCGATATTCGAATCTACAAATGTACTCCCTATTTTTAAACTAAAAAGCCGTTGAAAAAATTGAAATATAGAAACAGTCGAATTTTAAAATATTTTTTAAAGCATTTGTACGTTCGAATGCATCTATTGAAAATTCAAACCATATCTAAATTAGTTAATATATTACAATATTAAAATGCAGAAATCTGTTTCATAGATGTAAAAAAAAAACTATTTTATTGATGGTAGCAAAGCTATTGCAATTTCATTATTATTTTTTACTTTTGCAAGACAGCAAGAATATCGTTTATAGTAAGGTAGTAAGAATTGTCGGGATGTATACGAATTTTGGATTTTCAATGATTTTGATAAAATTGCGACTTGGTTGAAATATGTATTGTGCTGTCTTGCATTTGGAATTCGCTATGACCCCAAAATTTGTGAGTTGATATATTGCTTCCATCAAATTATTTTCGTCTATTTACCTGAAATATGTTTATTACCATTTTCAACCCATTGTCTTTAATTTTTTATCCTGGCAAGATGTTTTATGGTAGTTTTAATTTTTTTCTGATTGTAAGAGACTTTGAAGCAGAAATGACAGTATAGTGTCTTTGTAAAGAAGTTTGTTGCCTCTTACCGTTGTGTTACAGAGGCTTGCTACAGAGGCGTTCTAAATTGTTCGGTATTTTCATGGCAGTGGGTTTAAAAATTGGTTTCTAATGTACATCCGAGACGAGTATGTAGGTTTGTCTGGTTGTTTTTTTATTATGCTTTCGGACGAAAGTCGACGTCTCTCAGAGTGTGTCTCATTATTATCTAGTAGACGCTTGAACAATAAATACCTGTACCTTGACAAAAATGTTTTTTAATTTCATTATGGTTTTCTTTTAAAAAAGGTTTACTGGACTAGCAAGTAGGGGTTGTTCTGTCCATTCATTCACCCCTTTTCACCATAGCAGTATAAACGTAGGCGGAGCATCAGAATCCTCCATTCGCACTTATGAAAAGCGAGATAACAATAGATGCTATTAAATTGTACTACAACTTTGTAGGTATCACAGTATCAACATTCGTTAATAACATCATATTTATTTACGTACGAGATATTTAACGTCACAAAATCGACATGTTCCACTAAGTCCCTTCCCCCCCACCTGTGTTTATCTCCCATCGACAATTTACTACATCATTTAAGTAATATAATAAAACAGAAATAATCAAATAAAATGTTTTTTTCGCAAATAAATATGATACACTACAACTGTTAATCACTACATATTATAAACCAAAGTCCCCAGCCGCGAGAGCTGATGATCTTCAAATGGCGATTTTTTCAATTATAGCTACGGCCGGCACTCAATCAAGTCACCTTTCAACAAAGAAAAACTTTCAAAATCGGTCCATCCGTTTAGGAAATAATTTATGACGCCACAGACAGACGCGTGTACACACACGTTATAGCCTTTCTACACTACTCGCGAAGTTGCTCGAAGTTATTCGAATACGAGAGTGTAGACAGGCACTTTGCTTCGCAACCTTGCCTCGCCTCGGGCGACTTCCGAGGTTGTCGGTTTTTGCGCCCGAGTTAAAGGACTCGGAAGTGTCTCGGAAGTTCTAACGCCGTTCTAATAGGTTGCATGAGTTGTAGTGACATACTTCGAGACTTCGGTCAACTTCGGCAAGTACTTCGTCGAAGTAACTTCGCGAGTGGTGTAGAGGGGCTATTAATCTTATAACACTGCTCCTTTTTGCCTCGGGGGGTTACTAAAGGGGGAGCAGTATAAACGATTACTAAAAGGGGAGCAGTATAAAGGTTTATTAAAAGGGGAGCAGTATAAAGGGTTACTAAAAGGGGGAGCAGTATAAAGGGTTACTAAAAAGGGAGCAGTATAAAGGGTTACTAAAAAGGGGAGCAGTATAAAGGGTTACTAAAAGGGGAGCAGTATAAAGGGTTACTAAAAAGGGAGAGCAGTATAAAGGGTTACTAAAAGGGGAGCAGTATAAAGGGTTACTAAAAGAGGAGAAGAAGTACGAAATATAAACAGTATGACATTTTTAATAATAATATATTTATCACAAATTACGAACAAATGATAGCTGTTCAATCTATCTATCTGGAATATAACAAAAAGTTGGTAATAATACAATCATAAAATTCCTAACAAAAGATATTGTTTTTATTTTATTGGCATGCATTGAGAACTCGTAGACGTCCAATATACAATGTTTTTATAAAGTATTTTTTGTTGTAAAAACTCTGAAAGTGTGCGCTGAATCTAGAAACACCTGAATCAAACAATTATTAATAAGTATAATACATTGATAAGTCCGCGGTAAATTGCTGTGAATCTTGGAACGCCTTGTAAGCAATGCTTTGGAGCGAAGCGTCGCCGTCTGAAGCCTTCGAAGGCTTGGCCTGTTTCGCCTGCCACGCCCGAGTCCGAGCTTCCGCTTCCTGTGGAGAATGAGATTTTATAGGTTTGTTTACTATTCCCGAGGAATATTAAATGTGTCAAAACCTATTCAGAGAAGTGAAGGTAGTGAAGCCGCGGGCGAGAGCTAGTAATCACTATATGTTATAAAACAAAGTCCCCCGCCGCGGCTGTCTATTCTTGATGAACTTAAAAACTACTGAACGGATTTTCATGCGGTTTTCACCAATAGATGGACGATTCTTGAGGAAGGTTTAGGTATATAATTCGTTAAGGTTTTGTGTAAATTGATTGAAATATGATGATGATTGTTGAAGATGTCTCTGCTAGTCGCGCGAAGCCGGAGCGGCTAGTCTTACTAATATTAAAGGCGAAAGTTTGTGAGGATGGATGGACGTTTGTTACTCTAGCACGCAAAAACGGCTGAACGCATCGGGATGAAATTTGGCAGATGATAAATATTAGGTAGTCTGAAATAGCACATAAGCTACTTTTTATCCCAATATACGGTTCCCGTGAGATAGATTTCACCAAAATTTCCACGCCAATGAAGTCCCGGTTACCAGCTAGTATTGTAAATGCGAATGAGTTTAGCTTGTTAGTTGCGCTTGCACGTTGACTACTCTGCTGATCATCATGAAATTTTGTATAAGTACACGTCAACGACACAAGTCTTGGTTCTCATAATATTACAGTACCTGAATGACCAAAAAAAAATATTTTTGATATTAAAATACAATCTTATTTGTCACTGTGTTGATTGAGAATATAATAATTTGCGAATGCAATTATTTTAAACGAGCAATTCTTGTACCTCGGTAATCGTGGAAACGGCCGATCAACGATTTTCATAAAATTTTACCACACACATTCAGTTACTCTGGTGAATAACTGCATATCTTTTCGTCTATTGCGAAAAATCTAGAATTTCGGGAGTCTGCGTATAAACAGTAGTGTTTCCAACTTGGTTTTTTCCCCCCAAATTCAGGGGGACATAAGAGTATTCATGAATTATGAATAAAATGCTTAAAGATAAGGTCCATTCTCTATGGCAAGGCTTGGATTCCCCGGACCTTTTTGGTAATATGACCCCGTGTCTTAGGAACGTGAGACTTATGTTTAGGATTATAAAGATTACTGAAACCGATATTTTAGGAACAATAAAATTGTCGACACGGAAAAATTCAAAAAATGTTGCATATGACACATGAGCAATTATTGCGTGGCATTTTCGTGGTTTGGTTTCATTGTTCTATGGTTGTCTACTAACTTTTTTGCGTTGGTTGACAATGTCGTCTCGATATTTTATACCTTCCTTTTTCCGTGCTTTGAAATCCTTGGCAGTAATAGAATGGCTGTAACAATAAATATATTATAATAAAGGTTGTTTCGTCTCTCACATAATTTTTTACAATAATAGACTTATGTATATAGTACATGGGGTTGAAAGACTGGTGTCTGTATCTGTACAAGAAAACCTATATACGAGTATGTCTTCACATAGGTTGGTTACACACTTGGCACGTTGACCACCAGGCTTTTCGCCCGAATTTGTCCAAAGCACATTTAATATCTATATTATTTAAAAAAAATCGTGTCACTTAACGTAATGTTGCACATTGTGTGCTCTTTGGTTTAACTTGCGAGATAAGATAGTGTTACGAGCTGAGGTTCGGGATTAGAAAATTACACCAATTTATTACTAAAATACATAGAGAAACAAACAACATAATTACAATTAATTATCACTATTACACTTCTATATTCACTTGCACTTCGCACTTTACTCGCTTGTCGCTCAACTAAAACACTCAGTCTAATACCGCAATGCAACGTCTTATATACCTACCCAACACGTTATCTTATAGACAGATCGCGACATCTCGCGAAAACTCGAAATCAACCTAGACCTATTAGTCCCGTGTAATTTCAACAGACGTGAATCTCACTTTAGGTAATCGTCGCCCTCTATGACTTTCTATAGTTGACAATAGATGGTGCCTGGGGGGATATTCGTAACAACAGTTTTTATCTCAATGTATAGTCACAATATTTTGCAAATTACTTAGCCACAGCGACACGTGGCCGTGTAGCTGATATGTAAGCAGGCATTAATACACCTCCTGACTAGATGGTCTAGATGGTAATAAAACAAAACTATTCGTACTTCGTACCTTTTGTTTAATAGCAAATGAGCGAGATAATGAATTGGATTCTTGGGCTGCACTTGACCGACGTCATTGAGAATTTCAGGTAATATCCATCCATAGGTATCCCATAGATATTTAACTGAATCAGAATCTAATGTTTCTGGAATTACAAGGAAAATTATATCTACGAGTTACTAGGTTCGAATATGTATCGAAAATGTCCACTTTCCTAAAATGACCACTGTTCTCACATGAACCTGTATTGGTTATGCTGGCGAATATTTCTAAGTATCTAAGTAAACGCGTCGCAATACTCGCGATGCATTTGAGCCCCCATGTTAAGACCAGTCGTTAGGTTAACCTCGCTATATACCAATAGATGCTTGTGACATTTTTGATTCCTCAGAAATATAATAATAAACTATATTTTTGGTGAACTAAGAATTATCATTTCTCTCCTGCACACAATTTATCCCTACACACAGGTATACATATAATAGTGCCAATACACTAAAACCCTTTTATTAAAATTACTAAGTTCTTGGAATAACTAAGATAAATGACATGTTACACCATTTTTTAGGCAGAGGTATGATGTGAGATACAGTGATGATATGATGACTCTGTGTACCTATATTACAAACAAAACAAAAATAAAGCAACATTAAGTAACAAATCATTCCAATTCCAAATTCCTAAGATATAATCACAAAGGTACATTAGCAATGAGGAAACACAAAAAATCCTTCAGGAAGATATTCTGTGCTTATTTTAACTAAACTAAATAAGTAGGTACATACCACATACCATATATATTCAAAAAACCAAAATAGTATTTTAGTAATGTGGTCATTTTATTAATCAAGTCATAGGGCTCATTTTCATTGGTCGATAACTCGGTTATTATAGATACAAGCCACAGCATGCCGGGAATCCCCGTAGCAGGCGTATCAAACAATGACATTCATCCGTCGCGTCGGTGAGGCTCAGATATATGCTAAAACTCGTCCACAAATAAAAAACAATTTTTAACACGAACAAATAAAAGATTCCTCAAAAGCTCGCCTTATGGCATGCGCTACAGCCATGTCTAGCAGGTCTGCCTACGAGCCCTATCCACCAATGAAAATCCCTTTATCAATGGAGTTAAATACAGTAGGCAGCTAACCAAGTGTGCGTTCCGATATACACTGAGAACACTGTAAGGCATGACGTCAATTCAGTATATTGCGAAGCCGTTCCTTTATAGTTAGCTATACTGGTTACTGATTATAATGGCAAGCAGTCCTGTAACTCCTGTATACTGTCAGTTGTCAATTCAAGTCAATTGTCAAATCGCATAATAAAAGTGACAGTGTGACAACCATGTGACAGCACTGAGAGCAACTTACCTTGAAAACTCCGGTGTACAAAACACACAGTGTACAGTACAAAAATGGCGACGTTTATGACCTCATATATTTCCGACGGAACGAATTTCTCCCCAGTACGAGAACTGAACAGTGCTTGCAGTAATATCGGAACATACCCCAAATTGTACGTTGGCAAGTTTATATGCATTTAACTACGTATTTAAAAGGACTACCTTATACTTACTTTCAATATCAATAATCTCTGTCTTTGGCAAGAGTACCTTATCAGTCAAATCGCGAATTTGAACGGTACACGTCCCGATGGGTGCTTTAGCCCAACATACCATATCCTTGCAATCACACGGATCAATGTTGCGCCACAATCCGTTCTCAGTCAGGTTGTTGTAACTTGTACAGGGAGCAAGTTGGTGCACTTTTTTACCATCTCTTAATATGTAGCGACCATTCTCATCATAGTAATATTTATCATTTTCATTGTTCTGACAAATATAAACAAAAGAGAAAAGTTATAATATAACATTTTAGCTGCAAACACAAATGATCACCATCACCCTATTGTAATTACTGGTTATCGTTACAATACATATTTGAATCCACACGACGACAGCCGTTCTTTTTATTCATCCATCTGTCTTTTCTTATCTCTTTCTCTAATCTTAAGACCTACATATAATAATCTAATAACAATAATAATCTAGACACCTTACACACGGCCCTCTGAACCCAAACTAGGTGAAGCTTGTGGTAACTATGGTAACTAGACTGCTGATAAACTTGCATATGTACTTATCAAACATATCACTACATATTATAAAACAAAGATAATTCAAAAACTAATGAACGGATTTTCATGCGGTTTTCATCAATAGATAGATTCATGAAGAAGGTTTAGGTACATAATTTGTTAAGGTTTTGTGTAAATTGGTTGAAATATGATGCTGATTGTTGAAGATGTCTCTACTACCCGTGCGAAGCCGGGGCTGGTTGCTAGTAATAGATAAATTACATCCAGATACAGAACAAATGATCGTGCTCATCAAACAGTTATTTGTCCTAGAGTAGCTAGTATTATACCTATATTATATTCCTTGCTGTGCAGTGTGGTGTCCGGCTCAAGAATAGCACCAACCCTATCAAAGGACAGAGTGTGGTAAAAGGTCTAAGTCCTCAGGCGAAACACACACATCGTATGTTTTGCTAATCATATAAGAGGAGGAAAACTTAAAAATCAAACCCTGACTCTAGGACCGGACGGGATCATCCTAAGCCATATCACCCGGCCCATCCCAACAGCCGAGCTCCTCACGGCTGCCCACTATACACCTTTCCAGTGGGTTCAGCCAGTGACGTGAAGACGATAGTGTTGGGCAACCCAGCATTATCTTAATTCCGTCCCAGGACACTCCACCCATAATAGTTTTACTGCATGGAAAATAACATGGAAAGGGGCAGTCACCAGTTATAAGTTAAGTTTGGGGCGTCGAGTGCGGACGCTAGTGCGCTAGCTAACACTTTCGACAGTGGGAGGGTCCATTGTAGGCCCATTGGTTGGCACCCGCTTTAATTTAGGCAGCCCCCGTACAAGGGCTCAACTACTCGGTATGTGCTTAACAAGAGACCAGACGACTACCCAATGAAGGCTCATGGCGAGAGACCTTCTACACCTTCTTTTGGAGAGGGAAAACTCCACTGATGCCCGCGAACATAGAGTTGGTTTGCTGTCCGAAACGATATTTTGTCTGACATTGATACCCCGTGCGGAGTTTCAGAACGCATTATATTTAAAGACTTGATTGCAGCTACGGTTATGTGACTTTTATCGCTACCTTTGCTCCAACGTTACATATCATGATAGCAGGAATCGTCAGCCATAATTTACCACCAACTTTTTTTTTCTTTTTTTTTCCATTTTGTAATCTGCAATCGGCTTATCTAGCCATAATCAGATGTGGTTTTACCACCAAATAGCCCTCTATATTCTGGGAGACTTTAGTTCTCGTGGGAGTCGAGACCAATATACTTGGCCACAGACTTGGCCAAATTGTATTGGTCGCTATGGTGGTGGACGGAAAGATCTTTTCATCGACAGCCTTCTTTCTTTTTGCCGATGACGTTGCTTTTGTTGCGGAGGGTCACAAATTTTGCAATGAGGCCTTTTTTTTTTTTTTTTTTTGTTGACGGGGTGGAAAATCCCTTCGTATCTCCGGCTCCTCGGGGACACAGGAGCCAGGAGTATGGGGTGTTTCCACTAAAAACCACCCCGACAGCCGGTCTCAGGCGCCCTGCTCTGGGGAGGACCCGGACCATATTATTTCAGGTCCCCCCCGGATCGACGCCGCGCCTAGCCAAGCCCTATCCCGGGGAAAGCAGGCTTCCCCACGCCTATCGGCCTAATCAATGTGTGTAGCAGCCCGATCGCAAAGATGCGATCGGACCGCCATCCTATCGTCTACCGCAGCAGTTAATTTGCTACCAGAGGTCCCCACTCTCTGGCAGCCTGCGGCCCCGTCGACGGTTGATACCGCCGCCGACGTCCTCTACGCTCGGGATCGGCCCTCTCCCGATCCCGTTCAGCGGTCTCTTTCTGGAGCATTACAGCCTCACAGAAAGAGACCACTGCGCCCCAGCCCTCCTCATTCGCCAGCATGGCAGCAATGATTGCTGGCGGGGACAGGTCTCGTCCGATTTGGTCAACCAGGATCTCGCGTTCAGACGCCCACGCGGGGCAGTCTTCCAGCGTATGCTGGGCGGAGTCCCAGTCGGCTGCACAGTGGTGGCATTGTGCCGTCTCCTCGCGTCCAATCCGATTCAGGTACTCACCGAAGCAACCATGCCCAGTGAGTACCTGCGTCAGTCGGTAGGTGACGCGACCTCCCTCCCTACCTACCCAAGCTTCGAGGTTAGGCAGAACGGCACCGCTAATTTATCTGCCAATGCGGCGCTGCCCTCACCAGGGATCTGTAAAATCAGAGCCCCGGTTATGGCTCGCTTGGTGCGGAGTCCACCTGCAATGCCGAGATCACCAAGGCTAATGTTGGCCTTAGCGACCTCCATTAGCCTGGCTATCGTCGTCTCCGAGCCAGGTGGCACTGAGACACTGACAGCCGCAGCTGTGGGAGGCCGTGGCACAGCTGTTTTCTTCCCTTGGGGCCCTGTCGACTGGGCCGCCTTTTCCGCGGCCCTGGCTTTGGTCTTTCGACCAAGGGCCAAAACCCACGACTCACTTTCCGGCGGTGCCGTTGGTTGTTGCTGCCTCGTTGTTGCCACTGAAAGCGGTGCCGGTGCTGGTAACTCCTGGGCAGCAGGCTGTGCTTGCTTTCTCTTCCTCTTGTTCTTCTTTTGGCCGTTGGCTGCCGCCGTCACCGCGCTTGGGGCGGTGATTGGAGGAGACAAGGTGTCTCCTCCTAGGTGCTGTTCCCCTAGCATCATCGTCCGGACCTCGGCCAATACGCGATCTATCAGGGCCGCGTATTGGTCCCGGTTTGGTTCTGTCTGAATCGCCGGCCCCCTACTACTTTTCGGAGACACGGCTATGCCACTGCTGGTGCCCCCGCCGGATGCCGCACGAGTCTTTGGGTGTGGCATAGGGCCGCTGTGACGAAGCTTTTCCACCTCCTCTTGTAAAGAGGCCATCTGGGAGCGGAGCGCATCATTCTCACTCCGTAGCCTCTCTACTGCCTCTGTCAGGGCCGTCGTGTTGGCTCTCCTAAAGAGTTCCGACACACCGGCCCTGATGTTGGTCATGGCTTCTTTGGCAGCGACTCTTTTGCTGCCCCTGAAGCCCTTCGTCCCTTGAAAAGCCTTCTCGACCGCCGACAGAGACTCCTGGATTTTAGAGTCAACGTCGGCAGCGGGTCGGCTTTTCAGTTCCACCGCGACTTCCTCTGCACGGGACTGCTCCCCTCCTGAGGCAGATGGGGAAGTGGGACCCGCCGCGCCTTCGCGCTCCGTCTCCGTCCCCGTCTCCATTTCACTCCCTCCGCTCTTCCTGGCATTTGCTGCACCTCTTGGCCTCGCAACCTTAGTGGGCCGGCTTTCCTCCGCCGGGCCCTTCGGTTTGCGCTTACGGGCTTGGGACGACCGCGAGGACACAGAGAAAAATGACGAAGCGTCACTATCCTCTGAGTCCCCCCGCCGCCCTCCCATTCCTTGGCCTTCCGTAGGCTGTGAAATAGGGCGCTCGATCGTCTGCGCCCGCCTACTCCCTCTTCCTCGCTCACCCGACTGGGCGCGAGAAGACGCCGGACTCGGCGTCCTGGGACGCACAAAACTAGGCGTGTGCGCCCCACTTGTTGTGCCCGGACTCGGACATCTCTGTGCACGCAACTGTGCCCCCCCAGAATACGGTGGGCTGGACACTCCGATCTCAACCGGAGTGCCGAGGGATTCTATGACCGCGGCGCGGTCGGTACCCTCCTGGGGTAATTTTTTCTTAATAGTCGCGTCCATTTTGGTTTTGCTCTTTCGCGTGAGCTTACGCTGTGTTGCCCTAGTGACTGGGATACCCCCCCAGCCGTTAACCTCCTCACCGGGCTTCCTCAGCTTGGGTTAGGGGTGATTTTTTATAGAGGTTTTCTTCCTCGTGACCTTCTCTACCCTCCTCTCCGTTGAAGAAGGCCCCCGCTCCCGATTGCTCGGCGTTTACGGGTTGGGCCGATCGGTTGCCGGAGTTCGGCAGTGATTACCGCCGGTTGCTCCATGCGGAGCTTCCGACGGCGATCCCGTCGCCCCGTGAGACGTCCTCCTCCGATGTAGCCCTCGCTCGTTCCCTCTGCGCAACAGAGGGACACGTGGAGGGAATATCTGGACATACGGCTTAAGCCATCTTGTCCGTGTGATTTTTTATAGAGGTTTTCTCCTCTTGGCCAGTCTCCTACGTAGGTAAAAGGCCCCCGCTCCCGATTAGTCGGCGTCTGCGGGTCGGACCGTCCGGTTGCCGGTGTTCGGCATTGGCCGCCGTCAGTCGCTCCGCTCAATGTGAAGATTCCGACAGCAGTCCCGTCGCCCCTCTCGTGGCCGTAGGGCCACCCTCCCCGTGCCAAGAACCACGTTAGCCGCGCCAGTAATGTAAAATCGCGTGTACCACCTTCCGCGTGCAACTGCTGGTCGTCGCATCGGACGCCGTGGTGTGGTCTTTGGAAGGCTTGCAATGAGGCCTGGTTCGCTGCACTAGCTGACAAGGACAAAGACGACATCAAGGTGGCTAAATGTAATCAATAGCAAACTTCTCATGTTACGCTTGTGGTAAGGTGTGTCGTTGGGTCGTTCCCGTATCGGTCTATACAGCCGTTTTAAAAGCGATGTCTCTCTGATATTACTCCATAAATCATCTGTCACTCTGTACTCTACAAAATGTCCATACCAAGACGAACGTGCACGTGTCTTCGTGTCTCTTACTGGAGAGGATTTAAAGATTTTAACTTTGAGTTTAAGGGAACGTTGGGAGGACACATACATGACAGATAGTGCCCGTTACCCACCGCCATGTATGTGAACTGTATTCACTTTGTCCTCCACTGCACAATCCAATTCACTTACAAGTCACATCACTTATAAGTCAGATGAGGTAGGTACCGAAAATTTAGGGCAAATTGGCATATGCACACCTAGAGACAGGACATATATTCCATTTAAGATCTACTGATCTTAAGGGAAATACTCTCCAATTTTTGCTTGCTCGGGGTTCAAAGCAGACTGAACAAAGTTTGCTTTAAACCCCGACCCCGTCGTCAACGATGAGGACAGTGGCGTCGAAAAACTGCATGCACCAACCATGCAGTGTTTAGGGAGCCTCGTTCTAAATCTTCAATGTTTAGCATCCATTATGAACAGGAAGAGTTATGAACAATGTTGATCTTTTGTGCAAAACGACCATTACTATCTGTACCAAGTATAAATGAATATAATGAAAATATGAAAATGAATTTCTACTGTACTCATCAGTGTTGCTAGTGACTGACCGTACATACTACATCTTTCGCCGTACATACTAGATCTTTCGTGTATTGCACAAATTGATCTCATATACTCTACTGGCACACCTTCATCTGCAGAGTCCACAGATTTACCATTTTCATACCTTACATAGCGTTAATACTTCGTTTCTATATATCTCATTTAGTGACCCAATGGCTTCGTAGCTCAGCTTTGAATATTCAACTCCATGCAGTCAGTAGCCTTTCAAAGAACAAGTTTAAGAGCGTACAGTAAGTAATAAAATATAAGTGACTTATATAATCCTTCTATTGAAGTACGATTGGAGGGGGAGTACTATTGAGTAACAACTAGTCTTTTAATAGCTGTGGCAATTGGCATGAGTCACTGGCGTCTCTCATTATCAGCACTTTAGCAGTTAGCGAATGTCTCTCTTGTGAGCACAAGGTGTGAGAATAATAAAATAACTTTATTTTAGGAAAATTAGCTACTGTAACGTTCGATTTATTTGGCTCGGTGGTCAAACATTCGACTTAAATGTCCTCACATTAGGCTAGAATGTTCGACTACCGGGTAATGGTTGGGTCACTAGTTCCATTAACACAGTTGACACTCAGTGCAATTATTTGTCTCCGGAAAATTTCTATTTGTATTGGTATGTGCCAATGGAACATAGTGAAGAGAGAATAGGTTTATCTTGGATAGTCGTGTACCATCTTCGTCTTCATTGTCACTTTCCATCAGGTGAGTTGGAAGACAAATGCCATACAATTTCATAAAAAAAAAATTGTGATTATACTAACTTTTAAACTTTCGTGTTCCATGATAAAATTATGTATTTGAACTTGAATTAACGCGATCACGAAAAACAATTCAGAGGTATGTAATACCTTTTCGTGATCGCGTTAATACCCGTGGAAATACATAACTATATTGTGATTTATGTCATGTGGTCCTGTGTAGAAATGTTTCCCGTAAGACAAGCAATACCCAAAAAGATATTAGGCGCAAATAGGTTCTGTAATAATCATAAATTAAAAATTTAAAATTATTTGGGAGCTACGATGTTACAGACAGACACACACAGACACATAGACACACATATATACATACACGTCAAACTTATAACACCCCTTTTTTGCATCGGGGGTTAAAAAACCGCTACAGATTCGATTCTATTGCGATGACTCACGGTACGGCGCCAATTATTTGGTGGGTATTACGCTAAACTTTTCTACACAGGACCTTAACGCGGCCCTTTCGTCGGAGTCTGGAGTCCTCCTCTCAAAAATCGGTACTTTTGTAGTATGAAAGCCGGTGGCGAGGACGCATATCTGCTAAGTTTAAGCCTTACTAACCTCTATGTATTTGCCTTCACAGCTCACGTGACAGAACTTAGCGCCATAGTGAGTGATGTAGTTCTGATGGCCGTATTCATCCATGTAAAACGAACCGATGCTATCCGAGTACAGGATACGGTCAACACCTAAAATACACCAACATTTCTTTTTATATTATAGGGAGCAAACGAGCAGACGGGTCACCTGATGGTAAGTGTCTATCGGCGCGTGAAAAATGTGTATAACACATTTTGGACATCGTGAACCAAGTGACATAATCGTTATCACTGATGGAAATAATCTATCGAACATATTTTTATACCTACTTCATTAATAATTGCCAAATTTTACTTTGAATCATTAAAAAAAATCTTTTCTCGTTTAAAAAATCACCTCGGACCCAAATATAGTTACCAGTGGTTTCCGAAACCAATTAATATATTAACTTAATAATCCAGGTATAGATGTAGTCAAATCTTAAATCCGAATTTATGTTGAATGCGTTGAAAATGTAAATGCGTTGAAAATTAAAACACTTTAAAAACAATAAATAATTAAAATCTTCACCTCTAGAACTGAAGAAAGTCAGTAGTAGTCTGCATGCTTCTATGTATTTATTTTCAAGGTCGGTCCTATATTTTACTAAGTTGTGAGCCATTCTGTGCCAACATTCGTACTTGTCCGTGTCCTTTAGGTCAATCGTCCTATAAAAATATATATCACAATAACATAATAAATCAAACAATACGATGTAATTCATTGAATCGTATAAAAGTTACTTGGTGTGATAGTTCGAAATGCCTCATACAGACCAATAACCGTAACTCCAGTTCTTTTAAAGCTTTGGGAAAGAATTTTCCTCAAAAAACTTAGGGAGGTTAAGGAAGAGCACGACATTGTTTCAGAGCACCTGTGCGGCTTCTATAAGGCACACTCCAGACTATCTAACAGGTAAACCGCGACAATGCTTCGAGAACAAAAAATACTGCTCTGCTGTCTTTCTAGATGTATAGCAGGCCTTTGATCGTGTGTGGTACAAGAGTCTGCTTTGCAAAATCAAGGGAAAACTGTCACACTCAGTGTTTCCCATCAATACACTCTCTCTGACAGACTCTTTCAAGTCAAACAAGGTGATGCCAGATCTTCCACGTTCCCTATATAAGCCAGTGTACCCCAAGGCTCGTTGCTTGGACCGATCTTATGTCTGTACATCAGATCTACCAACCTCAGATGATGTTACCGTTGCCACGTATGTAAATGATAATGCTTTTTTGAGTGGGGACAGTGATCCTATGCCAGCAAGTGAAAAAAATACAACAACTTCTCAACGCCACTTTAGACTGGCTTCCAAATGGCGCATTCAAGACAGCGCACAGAAATCCAGCCATACAACTGTCACTCTGAGGAAAGAAAACTGTCCTGCGGTTTGCTTAAGAAACACCATCTTGTCTAAAACCGATTGTGTAAAATACCTTGTCTTGCCTTACCTTAAGTTTGTGTTTTTAACTTACGAACATAATTACTTATATATAAACTTACCGCACCGTTTCTCCAGCTGAAAACACCGAATGACAGTAGGTACTTACTCGTATCTTGAATGTATTTTCTCCTCTGCTTTCATTTTTTCCAACGGTATTTTGATATTGGTTATGATTGTAGTGATTTCTTCCAACTCAGCTAATCTTCGCGACCAATACTCAACTTCTTCGTTAAGCCGTTTAAAAGTGTGATAATTTCCAAATAACTGTATTTCATTTTTAATTGTATCTATATTCTTCTTATTCTGAAATATTGATTAATAAAAAACATTGGCGCTGTGTAAAAGCACGATTTTAAAGTCACTTTTTTACGATTTTACATAAATATGACATGCATGTATCGATTAACTGAACAATAAGTTTAATGTCTCTCGACAGTAAAGTCAGTTCTTTAACGAATAATTAAAATAGCAAAAGAAAGTCCAATAATCTATAGAACTGGTGCTAACATCAGGGTCAATTTATTTAAAATTTAAACAAGAAAGAACTAAGCACGAACAAAGACAAGTTGATAAAATAATAAAGAACAGTTAACGAACAATTGAAATGACCAAAAACTCCGAAAATCTGTAGAACTGGTGCTAACATAAGGGTAATTTTTTTTAGTCTGCACTTAGAGGTTAAGGTAATTAATTATTAAACTACAATGTACGAATATGTGTAAGTAATGTATAAGTCAACAGTGCATTGTGTCTCTACTTATCATATTTTTAGCATCAGCAAATTTATCACTGTACTGACTGTATGTTGTCTTGAACAATGTGTTAGAATTTTAATGTTAATGTAGTGACCATAATTTTTCAGGATAATGTTTAATGTGTATTTTTTTACAAGATATTATATTATATGAGTGAATTTCAACAACTGTGAATTTTTACCTAATTTTGGTGGACTTTTTTGTTTTTTGACTTTTAGGTAATTTTGTACATTGGTATAATAGAATTACGTTTTTAGTTACATAGAATGTAAGAAGAATTCGTCTAAATCTAACAGTTTCTGAAATATTATTGACACCTAAATTGTTAAGGCAAAATTGATATCTTGACACCAAAATTAGATATATCAATTTGAATATGAATGGTATTAATACGAATTAAAATCTCAATAGACAGAAAAAGTATTGCTGAATTCAAATAAAATTTGTCCTTTCCAGTAAATAAACCGCAGTTTCGTTTAAACGGTGCTAATGCTCAGCAAAACTGATAACGGACAAGCCACCAAACTTAGAAATGACATAAAGAATATTTGTTTATAATCACTAAAATACTTTCTACTAATGTAAACTATGGTTTCATTTAGACACACAATGGCTTTCTTCTTTAAAAAAACCATTATACTGTATCTTTACCTTAAGATGTGATTTTCAGCCTTGCCGCCTAAATATTAGGTTTGAGAAAATCACCCATATTATAATGTATGTTATTTTTTTAAAGGGGGAGAGTAATATAGGGACACAAGCTGTGTCAGCATTTTGTAACACATTCAACCACTGCGTTGCACATCACCATCCTCGGGATTGTCGGGCTGCGAGTGTGTCGCTTTTTGTAAATTGTACGGTAAAGTCGTTGGACATTATAACTTTAAAGAACACGCGTCTCTTTTATTTACATCGCCCAATCCCGTGACTCAACATTATCTTTTAATAAAAATAGCTTATTGTCGCTACCGTTAAAACTTGCAAGTCTTGCAACCTATAATTTTATCTTGAACTAACTCAAAGTCGTTAACTTTAAACGACGAAGTTATTGTAAGCGCCAAAAAACCTTTATAATCCATTCTGAAATAAAAAATTGGAGCTGTTACTTATGTGTTAGAATAAATCTTTATTCTGTGTTAGGTTAAACATGTTATATTATATATATTATATGTTTATGGTAAGCACAATTATCTGTAAAGATATCTAAATAAAACCTTCTCCGGTAAAATTAGAGTTTTGTAGGTGTGTGCTGGTACACTAAGTCGGCGGTAAGAGCTCGATGTTTAACAGGTAGGTACTAACTATAGCAGCTTCTTGTATGGATTGATGTTCCTGTCTCGAGATCAGCACAGTCTCCTTGTTAAGCTCGTACAATTTGTTATAAAGACGATTCAAATGATCTTCGTACTCTTTCCTGTACTCAGCGTTGTTGGTCCGCATTCGGTGCAGGATGTCTTCTAGACTTATACGGATTTCTTTGGTCTGTAAATTATGTAGGTATTTATTGTTTGATTTTTAAAACTCCTGCTGCTAATTACGAGTGGCATATTAAGCAAACTACTATAACTGGAGTAATAATTAAAAACGTATTTTTTTGCATGAGCAGCCTTTGCGTTTATTTTCAGGTACAAATATATATATAGGACATTACTGAAAAATTAACATAACAATAAACATGATTTTAACAACATTTTGTGTGTCTTTACGATTAGTGAAGTAAAATAATCCTAGAACTATCTATATACATATATATATATATATATATATCTCACACCTAGATCTAAACAGGTATTAACTCAAAAAAACACTATTTTCAGAAAAGGCGAACACTAATGTACTGTGTCAAATTCGCTGAATAGATTTATGCTTTTTATATGAAGCAAGGAAAGATTTTATAGGATTTTTTACTTCCTTATTGCTTTGCAAAGACACAGTTTTTGATATGTTAAAATATACCTTATTTGGAGTACATAGGTCATAAAAGCTCAAAACTATCGAGGTTGTGGATTGGATAATTTTTGCTTAAATCGGTCCAATTTATGTAGTTGTTTTTTTATTATTATTATATTTTTTTAAAAAAAGAACTTTGAGTTAATTTAGCGTCTAGCGTTCAGTAGTGGTGATATTTTTAAATCTGTTTTATTGGTCGGTAGGTATTGATATAAGGAATTCGATAGTGTGCATAACTCAAAAATGTAGGTCTAGGTGTGCGATGAGTCGGGAGTTTGAGTTTTTAAGAGGTTCTAGGTTTATATTACTTCACTAAAAGTAGACACACAAAATGTTAAATCCCATTTTGCTGAAAATATAAAAATAAAATGTCCAAGTACTATAGGTACTTAAAAGTAGGTACAAAGAATGAGTTATATTATATTAGGAGTTAAAGAATTACTTTGGCTAAAACAAGACCTGGGCTGAGCTGGAATCAAAATAATGTTTAGCTATTCTTGCGCAAAAGATATAGACTTGCGGGAGTCACTTGTGTTCAAAACTACTTTCGCGAACGTCGGTTATCACTACAGTTCTAAGTTTCTTACAAGAAATTAACACCACCGAGAGCGCTAAAGAAATACTTGTGTTGTCCTACCAGTTACTTGTCGTAAGTTAAATTTAACCGGAAAAAGAGGTTCCTGTCACCCTTTCGGCCGTCATCGCAATTGTGTTTTGCTTCCAGTTGTCTACGAAGATTTTTTATTCTTTCATGGCAACCAGTTGTGTGTAAACAAGAACATTAATTATTTTTACGCAAATCATAATTTTACATTAATGATTAAAACCTGTACAAAGTTTTTATAAGTACATCTGTTGTGTTATGATTTATGATAGCAAAAATCATTTATAATTCTTGACATTGGCATTTAATAATTTTCTCTGTACTTGAGTTCTAATTATTTGCTTACGAGCGTCGTATAAATATTATTGGTAGCTATTAGGTCACAGGTTATCGTTAAAATGCAATCTGTCTGTGCCATTAGAAATCATAATTCAAAGTAGCATTAAATAGACAATAAACCTTCAATTTCTATCCAAATATATCAAAACTAGAATTTATAAGTTCAAGAAAAGGAGGCATCACTCTGTTGTATGATGGCCACCGTTATCATCGCAAAACGAAAGTTTCGGTTGCAACCGGGAAACAACGCCATGATGACGATGATGATGAGTAGAGGATGTAAAAGTAATTTGATAGTGAACTTGCGTAATGAGATAAAAAAAAAGCCGACATTGAGAGAAATGTGATATTAAAAAAAGTGGACGGTTTGAAGACGAAGAGTAGTTGCAAATTTTATATCCATTATGAAGCAATACGAAGAAATTATACGGGAACTCAAAGATGAAGTTTATGTATTTGTCACTGAGATACCGAGATTTGACAATATAAAAACGGCCCTGTATAATGAAAGAAACAAAGTCTTGGGTGTGGCTAAAACAAGGTTTCATAATGCTCATGAAGTTATTATACTTAATAAATATAAACATTTCTTGCGAGTACGATGATGACGATAAGCAGATCATTAGTTTCGGGTTCAAAGAAATTATAAATGACCAGGAGGGAATAGCCATTTATAAATACTATCACTTTTTTGACGGTACTTTTAAATCTTGTCCTAAAGGATTTTCACAACTGTATACAATATACATTATTACAATAAAAACAATCATACCATACTTTATTTGATATTCTCTTTACTACCGGACAAAAAAACGGATACTTATAAAATTTTCTTCTATATAATATGATCAAGTCGCTTATTAGTTGAAATCCATAAAAGATAACTCTTGATTTCAAAGTGGCAGATATCAATGCCATACGAAGTGTTTTCCCGAAAATCATAGTCAAACGGAAAGGGGAAAGGGATAAAAGGGAAAAGGAATATGGCTTTCATTATGATCGTTGCTTGTAGAAAAAAGCAAAAGCCTTAAATGTAAAACTACGGACAGAACGAAGACAAATCGCACGCTGCGTAGGGCTTGACTACCAGCTCAATGTATAAAAAAAGGTTATATTTACGTAATGACGCAAATGCCTAATAATCCTATTGAAGGACTTAAAACTTAAAAAAATTACCAGTGGTTAAAGAAAAATGAAATGATAAAATCATGTTCTTGTGGGAAAGAAAATGTAAGAACCAAAGACTACAATAGTATATAGGATATAGACAGGCAACTCTGCTTCTTTTTATTGACAACACAAAACTCTGCCTAGTGGTCAGATACCGAAAACTAATATAATATACATATCGATAGGTATATATATATATATATACAATTGAACAATATATAGGTACCTACTTATACGGTGTATGAATGTGTTTTGTTGTTACCTGTTTCTTGTTTTATTGGTTCTAACATGAGAATTTTATACTTTAGCTAATTAATGTATGTTTATGACTAATCTCCAATTTTTATATTCAAACCAAAACTTTTATTGCAAAAAGAAAAACACAAGAAACCGGCAATCGGTACTCATACGCAGCCATTTGCAATATAAGTGAAGTGTTGCCAACCTAATATTAATAAGTTCCAAATATTAAAAAAAAAATTGTTGATTGTTACGATTGTATTTTTAATTAATATTATTGTGTGTTGGTGAACAAATTGTTGTTTGTAAAGAATTTGAAGTGGTTTTAGATATTTAATATGCAATATTTTGGTATTTACAAATGCGAATTTTAAATCATAATATATTTGTGGGTAATAAATTTCCCCTCATACAAATTATAAATTTAAATATTGTAACACAGTAATTTTAGTTCCGGTATCTATCCTTGGGATGGCACTGGACTCAATAAAAAAAGTGCAATTCTTTTATGTTCCAAGTTGCCATAGCATGGTAAGAACGAACAACAATGTTGAAGGATGGCATGGAAATATCCCACATTGTCACAATTGTTAGAAGTTCTATTAACGAAAACCGAAACATAATTAAAAATATAAAAGTAAAAAGAAACTAGAGTACAAATTAATAGACGAAGAATTGCTGCAATCCAACAATTAGTAGGAAAAGAAATTACGGTTGGGCATTGCCTGGAAATAAAAAGCCTTTTCTCCATAACACTTTAGAGGGTTCGTAAAATTTTCGTTACAGAAGATGTTTAAGTTTTCCTTAAGTTGTTTGATATTAGGAGATAAACGGATTTTTTTAATCCATGTCTTTTATTTCCTACTAGATGCTCGCGGCTCCGACAGCGTGGTGTAGTTTACCCGTCAACGTTTCCCACAGGAACCTGTTCCCGGGATGAAAAGTATACTATGTGTTAATCCAGGAGAAATGGTCTATCTATGTGCCGATTTTAAGCCAAATCTGTTCAACGGTTTACGCGTGATTGAGTAACAAATATCTAAAGATCTTCACAAACTTTCACATTTATAATACTAGCAGCACCTCCCGGTTTCACCTGTGTAAGTCCCGATCCCGTAGGAATATCGGGATAAAAGTAGCCTATGCGTTAATTCAGGTCTCCAGCTATCTACATACCAAGTTTCATCACAATTGGTTCAGTGGTTTTTGCTTGAAAGAGTAACATACATCTATCCATCCATTCATCCTCACAAACTTTCACGTTTATAATATTAGTGAGATTAGTAGGATTCATTTGTGGTCACATTCCGAGGTATTAACTTGTCAATGGATCACCATATTCATTTTTTGCTACTATGGTTAAAGAAACTTTAAAGAAAATTGACTCCTCAATAGCAACTAGGCTTCTTGAGATTTCCTTTATTGGCAACTAGTTGTGTACCAAGAATAAATGTTCTTCTATCACAACTGGTTGCCATGAAAGACTAAAACATCCTAGTAGACAACTGGTTGTGAAACACAGTTGCGATAGCGGCGAAAGGGCCTGTCATATAGTAACGTTGGAAGTTTCAACATAGCAAAGCCAAAATCTATATATATATATAATGACACTTACATGATCTTCTAACCACTTCGCTATGAAAACGTGTGTGTAATCGAAAATCTGATATAACTTTTTAGGGCCTATTGCAAAATGGTCTTTGGCAAAATTATCGACTTTATCCTGTTTATTGAGAGCTTTTAATTGTTCACCGAATTGTAACAGGTTTTCCTTAAAAGTATTATACTGTGATACTATTGCATTAAACTTCTCTTGTTCTTCGGCTGATTCGATGGGTTGAAATTCTTTTAGAAACTGCTCATGACTTAATTCGTGGTACACCACGGTTTTATTAAACAGTCGCATCATCTTATTGTACTGTAAAGTGTTTTTGTTATCTTCTCCCCCTTTTACAGCATGACCCGTACAAATGGTATAATAATTTAAAAAGCTGTACATAATTTTCCTCAGTTCTCCGTAATACAAGTTGTAACAAGACTCCAAGAAGGGAATTGCCATTAACGATCTTATGTAACCATACAAGTATGTTGGAGGATGTTCCCGTATTACTATGAGAAATGGAGTCTCACATTCCATTTTTCTAATATTATATATGTACTCTTTGTAAATATTCATATTTGCGGGAGTCGGACTCTTAGTTTTGATAAATAAAGTAATCTGTGACTCAAACCAAGAAAAAGTTTGATAATTATCGATTTCATAGAAAATTGACAAACATAATTTTTATTGTAAATCATTTTCTTACTACTAAACAAAGAGTATTTAACACTGACCTCTATTTACTTGTATAATATAGAGCTCAGTGGTATTTAATGAAATCTCCTAAAAGGTTTTATATATTTTTTTAATAAAGTATACTAGTAACGTGGGTCACACATTACTAGTATTCTTGTTAACCCCTCCTGCTAAGCTAAATGCTTGTGTTAGGAGTGGGTACACGCCGGTAGTGCAGTGGGTGGGGTCCGAACCCGCAACCACTTAACCATTTGGAACTTAAAAAGTTATCCAATAGAGACGGGTCGATGTTGACAGGCTGTGGCTAGTGCATGTATACCACTGACCTCTATTATACAAGTGTATAATAGAGTTCAGTGCCCTGGGCAAGTACACCCATTATGGAAGACAATGTAGTTTTAGACCGTTCCATTCCGACATAACTACTCCACCAAGTGTTCGGTGAGGTGATAGTGGTGATACACAACATAGCACAACATACATAATAGTACCAGTAACCTCCAGTAACCATAGCCATAAAGCCATTTGGCCAGAGGAGGCAAAAAGCGACACACCTTCTTATTAAAATTAACATAATTTATTTAGAACGTGGGAGAGCCACGCTTCGGCACGTATGGGCCGGCTCGACTCCGTTCGATACCCCGGCGTCACAGAAAACCGGCAGTCAAGCAATGCTTGCATTGCATTTCGACGCGTGAGTGAGGTTACCAGAGACGCTAACCCTTCCCTCTCCCCTATTCCCGTCCTTCCCCTCTCCCCCTTCCCACTCTTCCCCCCTCCTCCTCTTCTCCTACTCCCACCTTAAAGGGCGGCAACACACTTGTGACTCCAATAGTTACAGGAGTTACAGGTGCCAATGGGCGGCGGTAATCATTTAACATCAGGTGACCCATCTGCTTATTTGCAGTTCCCGCGCGACTTCGCTCACGTATACATATTTATGTATTTTATGCGGAACCCTAATTGTTTTTCCAAAATAAAAGTAGCCAAAGTTTTTCCTTATAGCACCAACTATATGCCAGTGAAAGTCCCGTGGAAATTGGTATACCCGTGAAGCGATTAGCCGGAAAAAACAGACGGACAGAAATTTTAAAAACGGATTTTGCAAAGGCACCTTGCAAATAACTGTATGAGCTTAAAAACTATTATTACACATTACTTAAATTTTTTTATTTGAATTGATGATGATGATAGATACTCGTAATAGTGAGTGTTGTTTTAGAGGTATAAGCACAAAAATCTTCTTTGCCGGAACGGGAAAAGCGTTGATCACTCTAATGTAAACAACGTTTACGTTAGAGCGATCGTTTAGCAGCCTCAGGAGACTAAAAATCTGGTTAAAGCACTACGGGGGAAAATCGCCATAATTGTCTGGTCATGATCAGTATACACAGAAAACTTGTTAATGAAAACTTACACGGTTTTACTTACAAGGATTATAAACTAGACGAGAAGTTTACGAGAGACTCCCGAAAATTATGTTTTATGTAACTTATTCAAAAAGGGTCTCGATTATAGATGTAAGGCCGGTTTAAAACCACTGCACCTCTGCCAACATAATGGTGTGTTTACACGCACGCCGTGCAGCCTGGCAAGCAGCACGGCACGCATGTGTATGTACGTACTTTTTACGCTATAACATCAGCAATGACATTGTATCCAATTATACAATGCAATCTACTATACAAACAGGATACAAAAGATAACCGATATTATACCAATTTTGTATCCAATTTTACAATCTGCAGCCCTGTTTCACACACTATTATTATTATAGGTATTAGTGTTCTGTGGACATCTTAGTCAGTGCAAACATGAGAGACGATGTAGACGTAGATCTCGTGGGAGCTACTGCTTTGGGCTTGATCTATTTTGATTGAAAAAAAAAACAGCCCGACATAATTATGCATGTGAAATTTTACTTAAATATTAGGTTTTACAACTAAAAATCATTTAAGGTGTAAAAATACTTTTCAAGTAGCCAAAACTTTAAATTTGATTTTTTTATTTGACATGCGTTATAACTATTTTTACATCGAAGAGTGCTTTTACATAATTCGTTTCTTATTTTAGTGGGATCTCTTTTAATGAATTCCTCGCTAACTTTTGAATAGAATTTTTTATTATTTCTAATAAACATGAACATAAAAAACCATGATAAGCATTCACGCAGGCATACACAAACAGCCTGTTCACATGTTGAATGTCGGTTTGAACGCCAGCGTGTAAACCCACCATAAGACAGCTAACATGACCGTAGTGCTTGGATCATAGAGGCTAAAATACCTCTACGGTTTGTTTACACTTTGGTATACTCTTTGATAGTATTTTTAAACTGTGTGTGTCAGTAATGGACTCTTGAATAACCTGTCAAATAGTTAAAGAAATTTTTATCAAAAAAAGGACCCGAAAATATGAATGATAACATGAGTTTTGTGATTGTTTCGTTAACCATACGATCAAAATAGTCATTCCTGACCGTGCCAGTAAAGGTGTTTGCCTTCGATTTAGCCCTGGTATCATATAAAATATTGTATCTAGAAATTCCTCCGGCTAATCGGTGAGGTAACATGACTTTTTACATGTATAAATCAAATATAAATTAATGTTGATTGATATGGTTCTTGTAACATGTGATATTAGTTTCTAGAACTATATAACATGTCGTCGCTAAGGTTAGTTTCACCAAAGTCCTTGTATAATGTTCGTGTACCAAAGGTGAATGAACATTGTTTACTTCGTTATACCTGCCTGATTACGTACGTGATCATGGTCACAATCACAAAGCCTTTGTGGCAACGGCGCGGCGGCTGCGGCACGTTGTGCCGTCAAATTATATACTCAATCAGTGACCTACATTGGCCGTGTTTATGTAACTCGAAACACGCGCTTTTTAAGTTATCGCATTTAAAAAACGAGAAGTTTATTTTAAATTCACGTTTATTGTTCACAGAAACGAGCATGGTGTGTAGTTGAACGTTTTAGTTCGTTATTTACAATCATTCCAGTACGAATCCATTTTATATAAATTATAAATAAAAAATGGCAAGATATTTTGAAAATACGGCTACATTTAACTTCAGTTGGGATCAAGTTACTCGTGGTTACTGGAAGAGGTACCCTAACCCTCTGAGGTAAGAAATTTTTAGATTTGTTAATATGTGTATGGATCGACGAAGGTCATGCTTACAGAGAATGTAAATTATATCTGCAGTGATGGTGGTTGGAATTGTTTTGACCCCACACTTTTTAAAATAATAATAAAATCAAATTAACATAGTTTGTTTGTTACATATATAAAACTTTATTTGAATAATCAGTATGCACATATATAATTGAATACTTTAAATACATTAATAAAAATTTGTATAGAATTAAATACAGGGCACAAGCCTAAAATGTCAGTTTTCAATGAGAGCCTTAAAATGCTGCATATGGAGGCACCTACACATTGTAAACTATTTAAATGCAAGTTTTATTAACAGACTGTGATATCACAAAACAATATGTCCATGTTGGACAATTATTTGTTTTAATACTTTGCACATATGAATTTAAGTTTATTTTCAGAACCATCTTATTGTTTCTAATCTTGTAATGCATTATTTACTAGTATTTATTGTTTTACAAAAAAAAAAACATTTTTATTATTGAAATGTATAAAGTTCATCCAAAGCTACTCAACAAAAAATAAATGTAGAAAATTGGTTAATAAACAATGAAGAAAAAGTTACTGAAATGTTTTTTAATGCTGCTTGCTTGCATATACATACATATTTATGTTTTCTTTTACCGGAACTATAATTCTCTTTCAAAATAAAAGTAGCGACTCCACAATATTCTAAATTGATTTTTAGGTATAAGTACTGTGTAAATAGTCAGATGCATTTAGTAAAAAGCTGAAAAGCTATGATATTACAAACAGACACTCTAACTGTATTTATTTGTATACATTGATCCTTATATACCTTACATGTTTATTATGAAACTCATTAAGCCTATATAAGCTGTTTACGTAATATTAGTACTTTATTAATTAAGGAAACCAAATAACCAGCTTCAAGAAGGTCAAAGCCTAAAAACATCATATTATATACATACTTGTCTTAAAACGTCAGAGGGCAGGGGTATGACTTATCAACTATATGCAGCAATTGTTTTTATAGTGAACAGTCAGCAAACATAAAACAGCTAATATGTTAAAACATTAATATTCCTCCAGCTAGCAGCATAGCAAAATTAGTATCTGCATGCAGCTAGCAGCATGCAGATACTAATATTGTTAGTAGGTTAAATAATACTAGAGGTAATTAAGTTATAAATTTGGTTTATTGCATTTGCCAGTATAACTTGAATAGTCATTGTATAGACATTTTGCACCATGACAAGTCAACTTAAATGGTTTGTTAGTTGTAAAGGGTTTTTTAGTTGACCAGTTTAGTTTGATGTTGACGTTTTCACATCATTTTTAAATTTGTATCACTGCTTACAAATTTTAACTTTCAACACTTCTTTGTATAAACTCTAAGTATACCAAATTTCATGTTTTATATATTAGCAGTTTCCAATATGTACTATTATTTATTTTGTTACTATGCTACTTCCTGTATTTTACATTGCAGGCGACAGATTTAATGCCTTTTACCTTGGCTTATTATGAAAGTTGATAACATTTATTTCATTTTTAGAAAAAACAATTATCATGCAAAGTGTTTTTACCTAATATAGTAGATAAGAAATAGTAGTTTAATTGTTAAACTACTATTTAAAAACCTAAAGCAACATATTCGTATGTACATACATAACATATAATATTAAAAAGAGTACCTATTTTATAAGATGACTAGACATTTCTGGCACTCTTCTCTTTTTGTGTGCTCTATGCTTAAATATCAAGAAATGCTGGAAATGGGATGATAACGAATATTTTATTTCGTTTATATTTTATATTAATTATCTGTTAATATTTCAGTACTCATGTGCTGACTGAAGACACATGGAGCAGAGAAGTCAAGGATGGATGTCTATACACAAAGAGGATACTTACCAAGACGAACAGAGTCCCTAAATGGGGTGAACGGTATGTACATGTTGTTACTTGTTATATTAGCAGGGTTAACTGTATTTATGTACAATTTATACAATTTTACTGTCCTAATACACCTTAGACTTTTACTCCAGTCCAGTGATGTGGACACATCAGCAAGCTTGCTGCTCGTCCATAATACAATAATAATAATATTACCAGATAGCAATGTTTTGTTTTGGATTTAGCCATTTTTACGAGGTATGTAACAAACCTTTTTTTACGGCACGGCATTTAAATTAGCAGTTGTCTTAGGATATACCGTTTTACTCACGTGTGTATTTCTCATTGATAAAGAGCTCCGTCGGGTCCAAAACTAATCTAGTATCCCCAAATATACACGTGAGTAAAACCGTACGTATGTCCTTTATAATTATACAACGAACTGATTAATTTACGTTAAATTACAACGACAAAAGAAAACATTGATTCTGGTCTCCAGGATTTTAACAACTGTACTGATCCTGTATCGCGCAATGAAAGTTATATATTCCCAACATCAACCATAGGAACATGGTCTGCCAGACACGATCGCATAGCCTGAACAGACCCTTTTTTAACCGACGAAGAAAAAAGGAGGGAGAATTCCACCGTATAATATTTTTTTTATTTTTTTTTTTATATGTCTGTTCAGCCCTCACTCCGTTATTTATGAACCGATTTTGATTATTCTTTTTTTGTTAGGGTATACCTCAAGGGTGGTCCCATGTCAAGGAAGTCAGGATCTGATGATGGGATCCTGAAAAAATTGAGAGAAACCCTCGAAAATTGTAGGAACGAATAGTGTTTCTGTTTACTTTTCATTACTTTATCAGGTATTGCGTTTAGAAATCATCATCATTTTTCATCATCATCATCATGGTGATGAAAAAAACCATAAAATAAAATCTTTTTAACAAAAAATTAAACCGACGAAAATAACTAAAAAGCAGATAGTTTATGTAAATAAGCTCAATACTTAAGACTTAAGGTTTATTTAGTTTTTGCTTTTTAGTTCTTTTCGTCGGTTTAATTTTTTGTTAAAAAGATTTTATTATACTGGGGCAATCCATCATTGACTATCCTTCGCCTGGGGTGGGCAGAAAGGTATGTATGACTCCTACCGGCTAAAACCACCACTCTGTTCCATCTCGCACCTTTTGCCGGGGACAAGGGAGTCATATTCGTACGCGTCCCCGTGCTGGCCCGCCTGTGCAGGCCCCGTCTCTGAAGGGGTTTACATGTTATCCCCCTCGCTTCCTCCATCCTCCATAGAAGGGTGCGCGTGCAATACGTCGCGCTGTCACCTCGGACTTATTTACAGGGAAACAAATTTATCCTGGTCGGACCCTAAGGCCGCCAATTGTACAAGGTCACTACTTTTAGTTTGTTTGATGTCTTTAAACCGTTTTGTGTGTTTTACAATAAAGAGTTTATCTATCTATCTAACCCTTTGTGTTGGAGGGACATAATAGCCCGTTCCTCCAAAACACTACTCACTAGTGGCGACGGTGACCGATCAGGCAGTTTCAATTAGATCAAAAATTGGCTGTGGACCCATTTCTTTCTTTTTCGTATGAAAATAAAAACATCTAGGGAAATACGTCGTGATGTTATAAGAATTTCTAATGTAATTTTTTGTGTGCAAGTGCATGTAATATTATTCATCGCGACAAATAAAACACACGGTGTGTAATCATTGTCGCATACTACATAATCCTCGTGGGCCTTGCAAGGCAATCATATTTTATTGGTAGACGCGACGTCTGCATGAAATGTAATGTTCTACATATAACTTTGTAGAAATACAACTCCGCTCGTCGCTGCCGCAATTGAAATGAACCTCCCTCTAGCTTCTTAAAAAAGTACTTGTAAAGGTCATCAGTTTGTGCATTTGTGAATTACCTGTAGTAAAAGCCCTGAGAGGTCACTGACGGGTCTTATTTTATTTTTTACTAGCTGTACGTACATGCGTTGCAATTACTTTTTTATAAAAAAAATTGTGGGCAGACCCCCTTGCGGGCGTTCTCAGATGACCCTGCCACAGTTTCATCACAATCTGATCAACGATTTAGAAATGCATAGAGGGCAAACATATTTACATTGATTTGTATTTATCAAGATTGATTACTGTGTTCTTTCGTGAAGGGGGGGGGGGGTAAAAAATGGCTACAATCGTCGTTACGTAATGAATGATTGGCCCCTAAAAATGCCAGTGCAGTAAGTGATTAATACAGATAATAGATTCGTTAAAAATACATAATCATTTACTGTATTTTACATTGTTTGATAATATTAAAGACGGATTGTAGGTATGCTATCGTAATGATATTTTACAGATAGGTTTCAAATTTTATCTTATTGTACTACCTATTTGTGTTTGAAATTGGAATACACAAATATAAAAATAAAAATATAATATTCACTAGAGATCGCCTGGTAGTTGAGTTTTTACCATAATTCAGTTTTTTTGAAGTGAAAACTTCTCTAGCGGCGTTGTGCACTTTTTGGGATGGGTAAAAAATGTTAAACTCGCGTCAGGACACGTGACCCTGATCGAAAATGTGTCCGACTTTCATATATTAAAAAAAATATTTTTACGCCATCTGTGGATTCTGCGCGATACTACTGTAGTTTGCTATATACTAATTATCCATATATTAGTTAAGACAAATTTCACAGATTGCTCATTTTTAATTTCGACTTTTTACAATATTTACTATAAGTAGTTATTTTCATTTCTGTCGGCAGTCCCATGACTGCCTATTTTTTTTATTATATTTTCATTTGACAATATTACAGGTCAAAATAAACATTGGACGCGTGTAGCTTGCTTGATGTAATTTTTAATTACACATAGGTATTGTTTAAAAAAATAGCTTCTATGTATAAACTTAAAGTATTCCAAAATGCGTATAAAGAATTCGTTAAATTCTCGGTGTTATTAGGAAGTTTCGAGAATTTTCGACGATCATTAAGTTTTTTGTTCAACCATGTTTGCTAACGAGCATCTGGGCCACCTTTTGTTAAACGATTATTAGTGCTTATTGATTCTCGCAGCACGAGTTTAAATAAAACACTATAGTTTTGTTTTTATAATAAAATGATTTACTCGCAGCATACTCGGTCATAAATCATCGAAGCGGGATAACAATATTGCGCTCTCTTTTCCATTTAGGGGTAGGTTATTTATGGGCTTTTTGTGTTAGAATTGTTATATAGATGATATTAGATTTTACACATTTACCGAATAAATCATAAAAAAAATGTTTGTGTGTACTTATGTACGCACGTAAGAAGTTATACTTATCATAACAAATAATACATACCGTCAACTAACCTTTTCTTTTTGTTTTTTTTTTGATGTCGAGGTGGAAGATCCTCATGGATGTCCTCCGCCCTTGGGGGGGCGAAAGGGTCTGTCGGACTTTACCGACTAAAAACCACCACGGTGTTCCACTGCTTGCCCATGATCGGGGGAGCGAGAATCGCCATTGCATTCTTCCGCAACCCCCGACAGGCATTGACCCGTCTCACCCAAGACGGGTCCCGTCACCCGGTGCGACCGTCACCCATCGGTCGCACTCCTCTGAGAAGCGCGCGCGGAACACTGCGCTCTGCCTCTCGGGCCTGTATCTGTCCGGACGACGACTTCCCCAAAAGTTCGTCGCCCGCAGGCCGGTTCCTACGGTGGCCGGAGATCATTGAATACCCTCCGGCGCCAGGTGCGTCTCCTGCGGGCAGAGAGAGTTGTGCTTCGCTCTCTCTCCCGTTCGGCCGCCTCCTTTGCGGACCTCCTCGCAGAAGGCGGTGACGGCGTTCCATGCACTCTCGCTCCGGACCATGGACAGAACCACGGCCGGCAGTGAGAGACTACCCGCAGAACCGCAGGCCGCAACGAGAACGCTGGTTAGCCCAGGCTAAGCATTCTGCCAGTATGTGAAGCGCCGTGTCGTCGGGGCAGTCACCACAATGATGGCACCGTGAAGTCGGTTCCCGGCCGATCCGACACAAGTATTTGCCGAAGCAACCGTGTCCGGAAAGTACCTGCGTCATCCGGAAAGTGAGGGTTCCAGCCACTCTCGTAGGACGGGTCTTACCGCCGCTACAGCGGCGTGCCCACCGTCGACTAACCTCAAATTCTACAAACGTACTCAAAGTAATATGTAAAAACACACACATCACTTATAATCACAGTAAATTATCTTTAAATTATTGACTAGCCAATTTCAGGGCGTCGGTTTTGTGTGACGGTGTGCGCGCGCGTCGTAAATGACTAGCTAACTTCAGGGTGTCTGTTTTTTGTGACGGTGGCGCGCGCATCGTAAAGATTTACTCTCATAATTTTTCCCTAATGCGCCAAAAGAAGTATAACTTCAATAAACTACCCTCTTCAACTTCTCTTTTATCGATAATGAGCGGGCGTTCGCCGCATACCCGTAACACTGAGTTTCCGGTTTATGACTCAATCTGCAGCAAGAGAAAAATTCCACTATAACACTGCCGCTTAACTAATGTATCCAATTCCAACACAAGCCTGGTGTGGGGCGGAGCACCTTCAAAATCCTCATCAAGATACCAAAATTAGTAGCAATTTCAAAAATATTTACACACAACAATGTAATCAAATATCAATCATTATGAGACAGGTTCATTCCTTATCAGAATGACGTGTATCGATAATGTACCATCTAATCAACTGTAATCGATTAACAACGTAAGACAGTAAAAATAGAGGTCATAAGATGTTTTTATTTACGCTACGATATACTAGAGCACTAAGATTCAGGCTTTTGACCGTCAACGTGAAACGGTTACAATAAGCAAATGAATAATAAGTAAAATGATGACAGCATTGGCCGCGCGATGTCGACGCGAAGTGTTTTCGAATTTTATTTTTTATTAGTAGGTTTGGTGCCGACTCAAAATTATTTAGGTATTTACATTATGTAGGAGTTTAGTTAGGCTAACAAGTTTATTTTTCACTCTTCAGTTTCTTTCTTCTTTTGTCGGTTTAATTTTTTGTTAAAAAGTTTTTATTTTTAGGTTTTGTGATCAACTACAGTTCTCCGTCATGTTTTAGTATCATTAGAACTACATGTGTGTGCTAAGTTTCAACAACACTGGCAACAAAATTGGTTAAAATCATTCATCCCCTGTTTTTCCACCCTTAGGGTGAAAATATTCTTTTGAAACTTAAATGGGACCAACTTCGAAGTAAGCCCTATCCAATAAAAAATAATCATCGAAATCATACTACCCTGTAAAATGTTATGCGTGTAAATAAATACTTCGTTTTCAATATAATATGTTAAGGTTGGATTTAAATATAAATTTGTAAAGAATCAATTAACTATAAGTGAAATATGGAAAAAAATGCACAAAAATTGCACCACGTTGACATTGGCATAATTATAGTACGCAGGCGCAAAGGCAAAGATTGTAGGAACTTGATCGTGATGCTTCCGTTTCATCGAATTTCAAATCACAACGTTTCTAAAGAAGTTTCACTTAAAAAAAAAATACGGGTCGTCTTGAGAAATAGGTAATTCAGCGTTATATTGTGTTTTACAATTTTCTGACTAAAGTTACTATATTCCGGGCAATAATGTGACAGTTGCCAAACGTAAATTATTTCACAAAATCAAGGAGAATATAAAGGATAATCTTCCTAGGCTTGGTTGAGTGTTGTGAGTTTATAGGTTATCTATTGTGTTTCTGCAAATAATTTGATATTGTGCATATTCAGTTCAGTTCAAATAATTGTTTGTATAGTTCTGGTGGTGGAATACATCTAAAGTTTAGTGAATACCGTCCATGGACAAACCCCCTGATTAGGGAGGTGTATTACCCCCCTCCTCTCCTGATAACCCGTTAAAGCAATAAAGCGACAGTTAAACTCAACTATGAATAAACTCTGTTCTCTGCTGAATCCATTCCATTTATATACTCTACATCAAGATTTGAGACGAATTCTAAGCTTGAATACTCGAATCAGACAAGGGTCTATACCTAATCTATGTATGTCTCTAGGCTGGACCCTAACCCTTCTTCTGTCCTTCTTTAAAAGCCCTAAAGTAAGCTCAGTTTTAACACAAAACCAAAATCTCTGACATAGAGGGGACAATGAAAAATATGTATGGTAATAAGATTCCTGTAGAATTTATTTCTGTTATCAGCATAGAATTTTCACAATTCACAACACTACAATATGTAGCTTATATCCCTCGTTTCCAAGTATTCCGTATGGGGGTTGTTAGGGATCTCCTACTGAGTGGACGCTGGAGTTAGTCTCTGGGATCTCGGTTCCTAATAATTGTGGGGCGGAACCTCAGTCTGGGTCGCATTTATTTGTATGTACGAGTTTTATGTACGTATGTTGAATTTGTTTGTACGTATATTCGTAATTGTAGTTCTCACATTTTTGGAAACGAGTCTTCATGAAAAAAATCCTCTCTCTCTGCCATGCATCTCTTGCTGTGCCATAACCTCTAATTGCACTTGATTATTACTTTTTCCGTCTTTCTCTCAGAACAACAAACAAACAGTTTAATCACCTTAATTCATTCATTGTCTCAAAACTTTTGTATTACTTACCTATGGACTAATAAACCTACCTTCCACCTTAATGTTGGCAGAATAATATACAAGCGTTCTATAGTCCTTAGAGATGTACAATTTTCCCTTAGTGCACTACTCATTTCCTCGAAACATATTTGTTTAGTTAAGCAACGCTTAAAATTGTACAAAATAATTACACGAATGTCATAATGAGAGAAGCCCGCCATTTTCATATAGATAATTAATTTAAAAATCGAACAAACGATTCCTGACCTCCAAATAGTTTTTTAAATCTTCTTAGACTGACTTCAAAAAACAAAAGTTATGTAGCCCTAAGTATAAACTTATTTGTATACTTTTCGTCTAGCAATTATTAAAGACTCGTCAGCAGAAACGAGGGAAAACAAAAGCTGTTAATTAGAGAAAAGTACTTCTTGTTAATAAATATCATTGATATATTTTATATGAATGTATATGCAACTTAAATTTGACATCTTATTTTTACATTGTAATCAGACGAAATTGTTGAAGTAACTACAGCTGTTACATTAAAGACCAATTTTAAGTTAAAACTTGGTGGCAAAGTTTTATTTCTAGTTTAAAAATAATCGTGAGTTAGTGTTAGTTTACAAAAGAAAATATTTACTTTGAAGATTCTTAACATAGTCAAAAGTTAATAAATACGTATAAATAATGTTATTTCATTATTTTTTCTGTGGTTAAGCACACACTTAGCTGCGTCGATCTCGTTACTGCTGATGTACCGAGATTTCAAGACGTGTTGTTTCGGCCGTTATAAAGTCTTACGATTGCTAGAATAGATATTCCCTCATAGCTTAGCTCTAAAGCAGCCTAAGTATTAAATTATTTTGAAGTCTCCTGAGTAATTTAAAAAACCGTCGATCATAGATTTTTTTTGTCGAAATTCGAGCGTTTTCTATCGCAATCCGCATTATCAATTCAGATAAGATAAACAGCCGTCACGTCAATTGAGCGCAGATGATGGTTGAACACTTTCGTTACTATTTTTAGAATCAATAAAAGGGTACGGCTCGCCTGGCGCCAAGCAGTTACCATCAGAGAAACTACTACTATTACGCTGATACTGTTAGATAATTAGTGAAATCATTAATATTAATAATTAATTGTTTCACTAAGTATACTTTAACTAAAACTTAGCAGAAAATTTGTTACGTTAACCTACATTTTATATTAAATTATTTCTAAAACATGCGTTATCATTATGATCTCTTCAATGTTTGTACTGTTATCTAATTAATAATCGTAATATCGAATTGTTTTTCGTACCTTATGCTGTGGGAATTAGAGTTCAGAATAGAAATACTATGTGTAATTAAAATATAAATGTTGATGTCGAGGTTGATTTCGTAATAGATTCGAATGAGAATAATAAATACATAGTAAATACAAAAATAAACATTTTAAAGTAGCTTTAGCCTGCGACTTCGCTCGCGGTAGTGTAGATATATTTATTAATTTAAACTTTATGCACATAAAGTACAGAGGCGGACTTGTGCCCGGTTCCTATAATCAAGAAACGATTCGTTTTGCTTACGGACGATTATGACCGTTTGAATTTTGAGCAATTTTTCCTCCGTTTCTCATAAAAGCATGAAATGAGTAAAGTTAAAGATTTTAAATCGATTTTTTTTTGTTTAAAGACAATCTGTTCTGTTTCAATCTGTTTTGGTAAATTTTCAAGTTCGATTTGTCGAATAATTCTAATAATTTAAAAAAATATACCTAAATCACGAATTTACCTACAATTTTAAGCGCTTCTCGTCAGTCACGGGGTCTTCTAAACGACCGTTAAATATGACCAAAACTACCTGTAACACCGTGTGAATAAAACAGATAGAAGATTATAAAATAAAATCAGTCATAAAGTACCATTTTAAACTCTAAAAAAGTTTAACTGAAATCTATTGGTTCATTATATCTATATATTGGTTTCATTGAAATAAATGATATTACGGCCTCAGTATTATTACTTACTAGCAACCCGCTCCGCACGGGTAGCAGAGACATCTTCAACATATTTCAATCAATTTACACAAAATCTTAACAAATTTCACCCTAAACCTTTCTCATGAATCACTCTGTCTATTAGTGAAAACCGCATGAAAATCCGTTCAGTAGTTTTTCAGTTTATCGCGAACAGACAGACAGACGCGGCGGGGGACTTTGTTTTATAATATTGTTACGAATAACTCGCCATCTATTGTCGACTGTGGGAAGTAGTATAGAGCTACAAAATAAAGAAACACGCCATCTGTTGAGACAACACGGAACTAAGTAGTTAGTAACCCATTAATGGAAAATACTATGTTGTTTTAGAGGCTTCTATTGATTTGTAGAATTTACCAGAGGTGTCGCAATTTTTCTAGAAATACCGTTTTGCTATATAAAACGTGGCATTACGAAGTTGGGAGTTAGTTTTCAAGTGAGTGTCAAGTGAGTTTAGTTTCAAGTGAGTGTCAAGTGAATTAACAGCGACTAAAGTGTAAGTGAATTAAGAAGTTTAGTGTAATAGTGATAATAAATTATTGTAATTGTGTTGTTGCTAGTTCCCCTGTGTATTTTGTGATCTATTAAAATAAATTGTGTCTATTTCGGTAACAATCTGGTATAGTTCTCTAATCCCGAACCTCCCCGAACAATATGTAGTGATATGTATAAGCATATCGGGTACAAATCGTTTTCAGGAAAAACAACGCGTGTAGACTTTTCACACCTGATAGCTTTAAAAAGCTAACGAAAGGGCAAATCATTTTGTTAATGGATTGTTGAGGCGACCTATTAGGAACTTAATTGTGTAGTTCTGAGACTCACTGTTTGTCTAAGTGTCTCCATTGAGTGAGATTACTGTACGTAACTACTATTGGGCTATAGCTCAATAAAAATAAATTTTCATTTGTAAGGGAAAACTACTGCGTCGAGGCTACCACCCCTCCGCCGCCGCCTCGTTCTCGTTCGGTTTGGATGATTCGATTAAATGTCTGTTTAATAACATCAATAGTTAGTGTTTCATTTTTTGGCTTGTTGACCTATAAACAATTGACGTGGAGTCTATAAGATTGCTCCCTAGGGCGTCAACGAAAACTCAACACAAAATTATCAAAGTTCTTCCCTTCCCTTTGCTAAAACAGAAACTAAATTGTTCTCCTAGGTCTCTTGCCCAGTGACAATTATAAATGTGATCGAATGTGTGGAACTTATAGTATCACTTTGTGTTGTTACAGTTTTTTCAACGCAAAATCAGTCAAAATCATAGAGGAAAGCATTGTTGATCCAGAGAAAAAAATATTCATCACTTACACGAGAAACTTAGGATATACGAAAGTTATGGTATGTAAATGTTTATTGTATATTTTAAAGTGAGAGCCATGCTTCGGCACGTATGGGCCGGCTCGACTCCGCTCGATACCACGGCCTCACAGAAAACCGGTAGTGAAACAATGCTTGCATTGCTTTACGCCGCGTGAGTGAGGTTACCGGAGGCCCTAACCCTTCCCTCTCCCCTATTCCCGTCCATCCCTTATTCCCCCTCTCCTCCCCTCTAATCCCCGTCTCCCGTCTTCCCGCTCTTCCCTCCCCCTTTTCCCCTATACCCACCTTAAAGGGCGGCAACGCACTTGTAACTCTTGAGTTACAGGTGCCCGTGGGCGGCGGTAGTCATTTACCATCAGGTGACCCGTCTGCTCGTTTGCCCCCTATATCATAAAAAAAAAAATATATTCCTTCACCATTTGTTACTATCAAGAATTGCTTAATATTAGGTCTTTACTTATGAAATTGTTTTATATCAACAAAACCAAAGTAATCAGCCATGCAATCGATGCATCTTTGCCAACGCAGTGGCAGTTTATTGATGCACTTCTTGAAGAAATCAGCTGGACAGGAGGTAACAAACTCTTCAAAAGCATTTTTTACTGCCTCTCGGGTATTAAATTTTTCTCCCGCCTAGAAGTTATTTAAATTCTGGAAAAAGTTTCTACTTTTTCCAGAGTTTGTTGTTGAAGTCTGTAGGCGCAAGGTCCGGTGAGTACGGTGGATGACGGAGAGCTTCCAACCCCAGCTCTTGCAACTTGGAGACGGTTTGCTGTACAGTATAAGGTTGCGCATTGTCGTGCAGGAGCAGCGGAGACGAACGATTGACCAGAGCTGGTTGGAGATGTGCGAGCTTCTCCATCATTGTGTTAAGTTCTTCACAGTACACATCTTCACTAATGCTCTTCCCGTTTGGTAAGAAGCTGTGATGAATCACACCGGCGCTAGACCACCAAATAGTTTCTAGGGATAAGTTTTCTTTTGGGGCATCGTCAAGGATCACCAGGATTCAACCAACTTGCTGAGCGCTTGCGATTGTCAAACGGAATCCATTTTTCGTCGCAGATAACAATGCGGTTCAAAATTCTTTCTTTTGTGTGCCTGTGGAGCAGTGCAAGGCACGTCTCGACGCGTACTTCACCCATTTGTCAAGCTTTTTTTTTGGCTTGCCTATTTGACGCAAATGGACCAATATTGTTTTGACGCTAACGTCGAAAGCTGCTTCTAATTCAGCCGTAGATTGAGTATCATCAGCTTCCACAATTTTTCCAAAGTTTTCCGACAACCACGAGGTAAATTTTTCAGGTCCAAATGTCCAGAACGGAAGCGTGCAAACCAATAACAGGCGGTGCGTTGGTTTGTAGTGTTAGCTTCGTAAATGTCGTTGATGTTGCCTGCCGCTTGTGCCCTACCACGACGGTACTCATATTTTAATCGTAATTTTTAACGTATCCATGATGACGAAAAAGATTCAAATGCGATGAAAACATAACAATAATCAATAAACAAACGACTACTTTAGAAATCCATGTTTTTAAAATAAAATTAATTTGAAATTAGAATTCTTAGCCAAAAAAAAACAGAACGGCAATTTCAAAGACCTATTATTTAATTGGGAACACAACTAACACTGGCCTACTAGTGACTAAATCAAGTGAAATAAAACTACAACATGTTATTTTCTCTAGGATATTGTATTGTTCTACAATATTACATTGTGTTTCTTCTAGTAATAGTGTCAGCGAAACTATAACGCGATTCACGCAGAGGGAACAACACCATCTATCGAGTTTAAAGCCAAACATTAATTGGTTAGTTTGACGTTTAACCATCATTCAAAATAAAAACATTCGTGTCAAATAAAAATAATATGACTGGACGCATGACATTTGATGAAGTCTTTAAGTTCTGGAATTAATATATTTTCAAACGGCCTTCAAAAAGGTCTCAAATATGCTTAGTCTATGTCTCAATAATGCCTTTGTTGTAGAGATGTCTATTTTATTTATGTATATGTTTATTTTACTGCAAATAACACGACAAGTATCTACACCAATTAAATGACTTGAAGACAGTAATATAAAAATAAAACAAAGAAAAAAAAATACAAACATTCGTCTCATTACTCTAGATATACAGATAAAATCGTTTTCCATTCGCAAAACAATAGCATTCGGGCTTGGCAAACAATAGATTGTTGAAAGCGGTTATTGTAGACGGGGAATAGGTGACTGAGTTAGTGCATCCCAAATGATTCGTGCTTTCGAGAACGGTTCAACGCTCACTAGGGAGAACAGTTTGCGCAGTTTTCGATATATTATGAATGTTGCGGGTTATGTATAAATGTATTTTCTTTCAGTAATAATTTATTATTGAAAGAAAATACATTTATACATAACCCGCAACATTCATAAATTACAAAAAAAAACTATAAATCTAAATAGTTTTCAGTACATTTGTGCGGGCCTGAATAGGTCACGATCTCAGCATAATGCTGCATCTAACAAGATGTTGTGCAGCGCCGGTTTTCAGATGGCTTAAAAGTTCTTCTATTGTCGTATGATACCTTTTTGTTTCGATCCAATTGCACCCGTCGATTGAGTGTACTTTATGTAATGTGTGTTGTGGTTGCGTAGAGCGTGGTGGAGCGCGTGGAGTATCGCGCGGTGGGCGCGGCGCAGACGGTGGCGGTGCGCTCCGCGTGGATCGACTCGCAGGTGTTCGGCTTCTCGCGGGCCATACGCGCCTTCGGAGTCGATAGGTTTAAGAAAAACTGTAATCAGATGGTGAGTACCACATTACGAACGTTCGTTTACGAATGTGTTTAGGTAATAATAATAATAGCCTTTATTTAACAATCTTTCTTACAATATAGTTACAATAATCTTATTGAATTTCTGACACCGATACGTGAAGATTGTCTTGCTGTCCAGCATAGGCCTCCCCTAGATTTCGCCAACGAATGCGATTCTGCGCTCGTCTTTAGGTAACTTGACTATAAATATTTATTTATTAATGTTGTTCCTTTTTACACGTGTTCGGAAAAGAAAAGAGAAAATTAGTGTCAATAAATGTAAAAAATATATATTTTTATACTCACGTCACGAAATTCAAAAATAGAATATACACATATATTTTTATCTGACTGTTGCGAAATCCAGAAGGAGGATTATATATCGTAATATGTCAATAACCAGGTCAAAAAACTAGTAGTACCATCAGTAGTAGTGTATAGGTCTCTGAGTGTATACAAATGTCCGTCAGTTCTACGGGTTCAACCACGTGCTGGACCGGTTGTTCCCGCGGCCGGTGGCGCAGCACTCGGTGTCGCACACGCTCAAGGAGATGCGCTCGGCCGCCGCCGCCGCCACGGACCGCGCCAAGCACAACGTGCTGTCGGGCGTGCACCGCACGTAGCGCACGTAGCGCGATCCCGCCCGCCCCCCGACAGCTCCACCTTAAACACGGACATTTCGTTTGGTGTGAGTGAACAGGAAGGTTAAGCATTCCTATATGAAACGGTGCGTGGTCTACGACGTGGTCCGTTTTTGAATGTAAAATTCTATCATTATTGTAAGATGGAAATAAAAGAATACATTATTGTCATGATTTAACTAAAATACTGGAATTGATTGTAATAGTCGAGATTTTTGTCCCATAATTCAGCTTTGCCTATTCGATGGCATTTATTTAGAGTCTGCATTTTAATGACACGACTATTTAGTGTAAAACGCTGTAAAAGAATCTAAACAGATTACGGTAAATAAACTAGTACTCGCGCGTATATAAATTGTTTACAAAAACGTTTATCTATTAGATACTGTGACAGCGTTTGTACGCCAAATAATCATGGCAACACATTTTTATTTATTGTTTTACATTTTCAAGCAAAATTATGCTACATTTGCTAATATTGACATCTCATGTATACGCAAAAGTAATATATAGCAATTTCATTATCTGTTTCCAAATTCAAATAGTTTACTAAATAAAAATGTTGAATCACCGCCGTCATATCATTATTGTGACAAAGGCCAATAAAAAAATTACTTTATTGGAAATGGCGCGAAATATATTTTATTTTGTTCTTTATATGACCAATAAACTGATTTATTTTTCTTTCTTAATTTATAAAAATATAACATTTTGCGTCGCGGTCAATAGTGTAAAAAGGCAGGTGTCTATTTTAATTTATTAGAGAGACCAAGTTTTTTGTTAAGCAAGATTAATAATTGCAAGACTAATAATTGCAAGGGAGATCTGAGAACACATAAAACATATACAAAATATATAATGGATTGACTTTTGACAATCAGGAATATGACCGATACTAGTTTAAATATTAATTCATTCAAACATTCAAAGATAGACTTTGAATGTTGTTTTTCTCTATATATATAATTCAGTTCGAGTATTTTCTTTATTTTGTTTAATAGCAACACTACTTCTAATTAATCACTGCCATGAATGTTATTTAGATGCACGAAGCTACTTGTACCTAATTACCACATTCCAATTGTGTGGTTATATTTATTTATGTTAAAATCTTGACTGAACTGTTTTGGTGGGTATAGAATTTGGTTTATAACATTGAATGAGCTTTAGTTGAAAGTGTGCTATTTACATTTTATAAAAGATGCTTTTAAATAATTACTTTCATATTTATATCAGTAGGTTGAATGTTTTTGATTAGGCAAGCTGTTTCCAAATTCAAAATATTGTTATAAATAATTCAATAAAAGTTGTAGAATGATCATGCTACAATTTGTATAATCATTTCATCATCTACCTACTCTTGTCCTAATTTTATTTGGAATCTGTGCAATGTTTTATTCTTCCATTCTACTCTATCATTCGTCACTTCACTGCTTACTCCCTTTCTAGCGATATCTTCTTTCATACAGTCTATCCATCTTTTCTTTGTCGTCCTCTTCTTTTGTACCCGTCAACATCTATACATAAAACTCTTTACTACATTTTACTCATCCTTCCGCATCACATGTCCATACCACGATAACTTATTGCTCCTCAGCTTTTCATCCACTGGTGCTACTGTCACGCTCCCTCTAATATATTCATTTCTCACCTTGTACATCCTAGTCACACCACACATCCATCTCAACATTCGCATTTCGGCTACGTGCAGGCGTCTCTCAATCGTTCTCTTTGTGGAAAAACTTTCAGATCCGTACAGGACGGCAGGTCTGATGATAGTCTTATACTCCTGTCCCTTTAACTTAATAGGAAACTTAGGATCACAAATGGTTCCTGTTACCTGCCGCCACTTCATCCACTCTGTATTGATTCGATGATGTACAGTGCGGTCTATTTCGCCATCGCTTTGAAGAATTGAACCGAGGTACTTGAAGTCGGAGCAGACTAGGATCGCTCGATCGAAATCGCAGAATATGTATTCAGTTTTGGTTAATTTTGGAAATTCCTGAAGTTTACGTGTAAGGGTGTAACCCTGCTGGTGACGAGCTGGAGCAATTCCTATAAAAACAAATCATTTGCACACGTCTTAGAACGCAGAGAGGGAGGCAACATCTTACCTTTGGCTCGAAAACTGCCTGTAAATCTGTGTTCATAACGTTGTAGTTGGTATTCAGGCGCTCCTGCCCAGAGAGGACACAGTACTCTATATGAGTCCAAACTAGTGACTAACAGCAGTGAAGTATTGCTTCACTCTCTTGAGTACACTGAGCTGTACCTTGCTTTCTAAGATGACTACGGTACGATAATTGACATACAGACGCTCCATGATATAAAATATATATGGGAATTAACGCGATCAAAAGGTGTTATATACCTTTGAATTGCCCGATGTTTGGAACAGGTTGCACTGGCCGTGGTCACAGGCTGACTGGCTCAGTGATGCACGCCCTTCGTCGTCGAATCCGTGATCCACCCGCACGATATTTTCGTTACGCCATGTAATCACATACTATACTAAAATAGTCCAGATTCTGTAAGCAAACTGATGTTCCTCTTCTGGTGTTTGGGCATGTTTCTGTCAGTGGATTTAATGTTTTTAAAACCCAGAGGCCTCGTAACACCCGACTGGTCTGATGATTAATGGCAGTCGGTATAATCTTCCCCCCTTGAACATTCTTAGTTCTAGTTTGATAAAAAAAATTTAACACACCTTTATTCAGGTCGTCACCTCACCAAGCTTTCAATTTCGGAGTCATCAGGTATTTGTAATAACACTCGCATGATCATGACTGCATCTAACTACCATTTATTATATTATAAATTTAAAATATTCCATTAAAATTGTCTATTACTGAAGTTAGACCATTTTCAATGTAAGCTTACTCACACGCGTCATATATTTCTTGGCTATGTACTGTGTACTTTTTAACTTTCTAATCTAAGCAAATATTGTACTATTAATTTATGACAGCTTGACAAAAAATTTAAAAGTTTAAGTATGTCTATGAACTAGAATATAATAAAAATGTTACTTTATGGTCGAACATTTTAGGAGGTAAAATTGTAAGGTAAAGGCAGTTAGATTATCCTAAGCCTTTAACATTACTTACTGCTTTGATAATAAACCTTGCCATAATAAATAAATAAGAATGAAATGGAAATAAATTAAAATATCAATGTTTAAAATATTAGAAATATATTTTATTATACTCGGCAAATAATTTAGTTGAAACAACATTTTTTCTTATATTTATACCTATTGTGCATTTTAGGTCTTTATTACCTACTAATTTATTAGTGTTCGTCTATCGTTGCAATTGCAAGTGCTACTTCGCATGAAGGATATCATGTCATACAAAATTAATAAAAATATAGTCACTTTATTTATTTTTAATATTTAGGATTATATATATCTTTCTTCACAAAATATGAAAAAAAAAAATTTAGGCCTAAGGCCTGATTATGTAATTTATTACGTGTACATATGATAGATGAGTGAAATTGCGAAGTGGCTATTTCGGGGACAATTTATAAAGTTACTAACTTTGGTTAGAACAATTTTAGGTGATTATTCTGAACATATGTTGTCGTAACTATGTTTAGGACTAATTTGAAGATTCATAGTATAAAAATAGTATTAGTTACCGTAATCGATGGTAAGAAGATAATAAATGAGTCTATTTATTTTGTGGTTTTATTTCTTTTTTATGAATTGGCACCTACCCCATCTACATTCCCATTGCTGTGACCCCTGTAGACCAGGATCAATAACGGAGCTACGGAAACACCGATCATGATACTCGTCCAGTTCCGGGGAGTGTTAAAATCTCTAGGAACGAATTAATCAGAAGTTTACTGATGTTCCTGCCCTAGCGGCCTCTCTAGTCACGGGAAATACAGAACCTTCGGATACGTGACCTCGGCCTCTGCGAGCTACTGCAGTCTCAGTCCCGTTCCCCATCCGAGACTTGCGGTATCCCTTACCCTAGGTTCCTCTCCCTACCCATTTTTCTTTATACCTTTTTTAATTATTTTTTTTTGTTCAGGAAACTGTTTTCTTGTTTATTACCACATTTTATACGTTGTATAATGTATTACTAGTAGTGCTCAGCTTTATCATGTAACTAGCAGTTCCCGCGCGGCTTTGCTCGCGTGTACATGTTTATATAATTTTCACGGGTCCCTAATTCTTTTTTTTTCCAAATTCCACAATTAAAGTACCCTAATTTACTCCTTATAACACCAGCTATGGCCTATGTGTCAGTGAGTCCACCCATTCCGGAGATTAGCCAGCCTACCTATTTAACAATTTTTTATTTACTTTTAAAATGTCGCGTTTTATGATATGATATTATTTACGGGAATTAACGTCAGGCAATTCAGAGGTATGAATGCCTTTTCGTGATCTCGTTAATTCCCGTAAATACGTAAATAATATTATATTTTTTATTTGCAAACGTCAATCTCAGGGCATAGGTTAAGGGCCTTCGATTGACCGATAGTTTGATGATTCTAGCAATCAGTATGAAGCTGTTTTTGTTGAGCTGACCTCTCTACTTTCAGGTATCTTCTCGCTGTAACGGCGTGTTAATGGGGCTATCTGGTCATCATTACTGAGTCTCGTTGGTTCTATCATTACAGTGGTACTGCTGTCCACAAATCGAAAACGTTGAGAATCTCGATCTTTGAGGTGACTGATCTGCCATTCTCAGCTTTGCGTTTCGTCAGATTGGGCCTCCTCAAAGGCGGAGTAAACATTTTTAACCCCCTGTTCCGCTCAATAGCATCATCTATTGTTTTTCGGGCCACCTGATGGTAAGTCACTACCGCCGCCCTGGGCACCTTCAACTCGAGAGTCACAAGTGCGTTACCGGCTTTTATGGTGGCAGTAGGGGAAGGGAGGGAAGAGGGGGAAAGGGAAGGGTTAGGGTCTCCGGTAACCTCACTCACTCGGTGAAACACAACGCAATCATTGCTTTACTGCCAATTTTTTTTGTGAGGTCGTGGTAACTCCGGTCGAGCCGGCCCATACATGCCGAAGCATGGCTCTCCCACTTAAACCAGTGTGAGTGTTGAAGCGTCGTAGGTCGCGTCGTATCAGGTTTGTGAGCTGTATATTATGTAGGTTTAAGGCTCTCCTATCTGATGAATATGGCTGAGTGGCTGACAGCTCGCGCCCTGTCCTCATAACTTCGAAAGACTCGGGAGAGAGTTTGGACTCTTGCAGCTTGCATTTCGCGGGAAACAACATTCGAGACTTTCGGTAAACTAATTACGTTGTATTAAATAAAAACGTTTACGTTAATGATTAAAACGATGTATAACATTTTCTGGTAACAATCCGCCTGATGATGACGATGAAATTAAATGAATGAAGTCATGAAAGTTATACAATACCATTTTGCGCGATTTTCTATCAGCAAAATCATCAATATGGCTTTTCTTTGCTTAAGATAGATCTTAGATCATTTTTTAATCGTTTGAAGCAAGAAAACTTTATCCCATCTTCATCCACTGTCTCAGTCGGACACTTAGCGAACGATCATGTCACTCGTTCCCAACGCCACTACACAAATTTTAGAAAAATGTATCTAAGTGGTGAAACATATTACGTGTTGAATTGTTTGTGTGGACCTAATAACAGTTAGGTATATAAATATTTTTAATTTCTATAAGACATAAACAATAATGAAGGCCCCATATTTTCCGCCTCTACAATCTGCCGCCTTAGGGTCCAGCCAGTCTGCTGGTAAATCCGCCATTGTGTAGTGAATTGTACGTATAGGTAAACATTTGAATATTTTTCAACATTTCCACGTATTTTAGGTAGTAATTATTCACAACTAGCAACCCGCCCCGGCCTCGCACGGGTACAAATTATACACCTAAACCTTCCTCATGAATCACTCTGTCTATTAGTGAAAACCGCATAAAAGTCCGTTCAGTAGTTTTTCAGTTTATCGCGAACAGACAGACGGACGCGGCGGAGGACTTTGTTTTATGATGTAGTGATAAGTAGGTAATCACGAACAGAATTCACCTTTGTTAGTAAGATAATGCATAGCCCCCACCTAGACCGACAAATGACAAAGTTAATTTAACAAAAAAATAAATGATAATGTATAGGTACCTACTTTTGCCAAATAGGTGGATCATCAAACTACAAAGCTACATAATTATATTAATGTAGGTAGGTAGGTACTCTATTTCATGTGGAATAAAAACATCTTAACATCTCCAAAGTTGAGGTTATGAACAGAGTGGACCCGTATTTACTCTTAGGTTTTTCAGGAGAGGTCAGATTTGCTCTGAGACTTAGACCTTAAAAAGTTGAGTTCATAAAGTCTATGTCAACCATAAACCACATCCATCTCTGTTGTCATCCCGTGTTATTATGAAATTCATCAAAATGTTTTAAGTTAGTATAATTTCTAGGCACCCAGCATATAAGGCAGTGAGATTAAAGTAACTCCTCTAACCTACTTTTCTCCACGCATCTTTAACTCCTGCGCGATGCGTCGGGGATTCATTTGCATGTACGAGTAAGTATTTACAATTTTTTTTTGTACTTAAATTTAACGCCCTGGATCCGAACACTACGCACTCAAACCAATATTTCTTTCCCGCCCTTGTAAAAAATGAGGAATGTAGATATTATACTGAGACTTAAGTCCATAAACACGTTCCTCACGAGAAGATACGTGCGGGTGCAATGATTACGACAAGCCATTACGGTTTGTTGGTCATCAAATTTATTCAAACAACCAAGCTGGAGGAGCTCACACAGTCGACAACTGATTCCTGTGGTCATCTGTGATGGAGTGCCTATTGGACCTGATGATTGACCGGACGTGTTTGGATATCCCGTGTATAAGACGAGACGATGCCGCTATGTGTCAGGACAAAGGCCTTTTGAGTCCAGACTAAACGTCTGTTTTGGCTGTTGCACAGTATGTAGTCATCCCAAAGTCATAAGTCGTGCACACTTACAGACGGGCTTTCCCATAGATGCTAGCAACAGTTTCCAGCCAATCAACAAAGTTATTATTTAAATTTTTGTCGCTTTTTCCTTAATAGGTGTGGTTGGTTCACTCTTTGTGACCTTGTACGTGAATGACCTGTTTTGGGTTTTATTGTGGCAACCCATTGATTTCCTATAATGTAGATAGAATAATATGCTGTCAGTAATTTCAAAGTTTTTTCGTCATACTACAAAGCCTGGTTGATTCTTATCTACTTACAATGCGTTTTTGCCCAGGTGCAGAAAGATGCCACTACCGTTATTAAATTTAATTAAAAGCAAGTATAGTGCCGAACGCTGGATGACGGACTTCAATTCCAACGGTACGTTATTTGTCTGCTTCTCGTACCCGCTGCAAGTTGCGCGAAATTTTCTTGCTGCCGACCTGGGCTTGGGCGACCGCCAGCGAAAGAATAGTATCCGTACAAATTGGTTGAGCGTGTTTAAATCCGATGGCCTTGTCACTAAAGCGTTGTTGAACCGTCCAATGCCACGCAAGGTTCTGCGGTTACTGCGGCTCACCTAACATTACGTTTTGAACAGTTTGGAGAGTTTGTCTTGGACAACGTCAGCAAAATTATGAAAATACCTACTACAAAATATTGTATGTATATATATGTAGAAAATTATATCATAAAGTTTGTTTTCTTTACAATCCGTTTTAATTAACAAAATAAAAAACAAAATAAACATTTGAATAAAAAATAAACAATACTTCAGTGCGGAATTTTATTTATACCCACCATATATGAGTAGGGACTTAAACTCCATAAAATAATGCGATTTCGACCTCAGTAGGTGAGTCTAGAATGAGTTACAGTTTATATGCAAATTGCTATTTACTTTTGCTCAGAGTGCCTCTGGCGAAAGTGCTGGGTAACTAAAATGATGTTTGGAGACAACAGGGAGCCTCATCGTTAACTGTAAAAAACTCATACCTGTTGCTATTGGATGTACTACTTCAATGTGCGTTTATTAAAAATGAAATGTTTTCCTTGACAATATTTATAATTGTAATAGATAATGTTATAACAATAACTATGCTACTAACATACTCCTTAGATAAGTAGCAACTGTTTAAACTTGAATATTTTATTTCAAGCAAAAAAAACTTTGAAATAACTCATTTCAAAAATTCGTTTCACGTTGTTTGTTTGCGATGAACTCCTAAACTAATGTACCGATTTTAATGAAATTTTGTACTGTGTGCAGTTGAGAGATCGGTTTTAGTTTATATTATAAACATATATACCTACATAGGTACATATACATATAACATAGGTACATAACAACAACATAATATATATCATTTGTTAAGGTTTTGTGTAAATTTGTTGAAATATGATGATGATTGTTAAAAATGTCTCTGGGTCTCTGAAGCGAAGCCGGGGCGGGTTGCTTGTTCTAAATAAATTATTTGAAACTTTTTGTAATATTAATATGTAATATTATATTACTAATGATCAGAATTCTCCGCATATATTGTTAATTAATTAAAAAAATAAATAATTTTTTTAGCCTGGATTTTTATTTACTACAATACAATGAACTATTTATAAATGCTACAAAATTAAATATTTTATTTTAATTAGAATGTAGCTAAGGGAACTTACATCTTCATTTCATAGGTAGATAGTTCGTTGGTGTTGATACTATTAGCATTTAGTTCCCATGGCTTTCGCGTTTCAGGATCAAATTTAAACGTAACAATATGGATTATGGTAATGTCCTATGTAGATACGTCAACGTGTAAATTGTTATGTGCACTCAGACAATCATTAGTTGTATCTAGCAACTATTTAGTACCAGTGGCTGACTCAACCAAAATACACTTTTGACTAAAAGTCTTTTCAGAATACAATTCGCTGCGCTGTATTCCGATCCAGATCGACAATATATTTAAATAAATAACATCATCTAAGTAAATAATGGTAACGAAACCATACGGAGAAAGATAGAACAACGGCATCTATGGAGGATCTACAAAATATTATAGTAAAATCAATCAATAATTATTGATCCATTTGGTTTTGTGTTCATAGTAAACAGTTCCTATATGCTTGAAAACATTATAAAGTCTTGAAAATTAAATGATAATAGCATATGTTATTAATAAACTAATTAAATTAGACGTTTGTGTTATTTATCCTGTTCTCATAAATATACATTATAGCTATTAATAATAATAGGTAATACATTTTTACACCTGTAGTCAGCGCCTCTATAGGTGAAGTAGGGAACTAAAGTTCCCTTGCTTTATGTTCAGAGGCGCTGACCTAAAGGAAACAAGTCGCCAATCTATTTCAGTACTTATATATTTTAGTTTATGACCACATCTATCTCTGTTGTCATCCAGTTATTATATTGTGAAATTCATCAAAATGTTTTAACTTAGCATAATTTTAACGCACTCAGTATATAAGGCAGTGAGATTACAGTAACTCCGCAACGCTACTCTTCTCCACACATCTTTAACTCCTGCGCGATGCGTCGGGGATTCATTTGCATGTACGAGTAAGTTTACAATATTTTTATACTTGAATTTAACGCTCTGGATCCGAACACTACGCACTGAAACCAAGATTTAATTCCTGTCCTTGTAATAAATGAGGAATGTAGATATTATACTGAGACTTAAGTCCATAAACACCGTCCTCACGAGAAGATACGTGCGGGTGCAAAGATTTCAACAAGCCATTACGGTTTGTTGGTCATCGTTGAAGAAATTTAGTCAAACAAACAATGCCTTGGTAGCGCTGAGCTGACACATGGCTAGCTTGGTCGACAAATGATTCTTGTGGTCATCTGTGATGGACCTGATGATTGACCGGTCGTGTTTGGCTATCCCGTGTATGGGTCTAGACGACGCCTCTATGTGTCAGAACAATTGCCTTTTGAGTTCAGACTAAACATCTGTTGGACTCTTGCACAGTAGGTACGAAGTCGTCCCCAGAGTCGTCAGTCGTGCACGCTTACAGACAGGGGCTACTACTATTTAAATTTTTGGAGCTTTTTTTTTAATAGGTGTGGTTGGTTCGCTCTTTGTGACCTTCTACGTAAATGAGCTCTTTTGGGTTCTATTGTGGCAACCCATTGAGTTCCTATAATGTATACCTACATTATATGCGATATATGCTGTCAGTCATTTCAAAGCTTTTTCGTCATCGTCATACTACAAAACCTTTGGTTGATTCTTATGTACGATGCGTTTTTGTTCAGGTGCAGAAAGATGCCAATACCGTTATTAAATTCAATTAAAAGCAAGTATAGTGCCGAACGCTGGATGACGGACTTCAGTTCCAACGGTACGTTATTTCTCTGCTTTTCGTACCCGCTGCAAGTTGCGCGAGATTTTCTTGCCGCCGACCTGGGCTTGGGCGACCGCCAGCGAAAGAATAGTATCCATACAAATCGGTTGAGCGTGTTTAAATCCGATGGCCTTGTCACTAAAGCGTTGTTGAATCGTCCAATGCCACGCAAGGCTCTGCGGTTACTGCGGCGCACCTAACACTACCTTCTGAACAGTTTGGAAAGTGTCTTAGACAACGTCAGCAAAATTAATTGAATAGACTACAAAATGTTGTATGTATATGTGTAGAAAATCATGCCATGACGTTTGTTTTCTTTGCAATCCATTTTAATTATTTATGGATTTAAAAAACAAATAAACATTTGAATAAAAAATAAACAATGCTTCAGTGTGGATTTTTATTTATACCCACTAATATATGAGTAGGGACTTAAACTCCACCAAAGAATGCGATTACGACCTCAGTAGGTGAGTCTAGATTACTCTAGAATGAGTTACAGTTTATATGAAGGTCGTAAATTTATACTTACTTTTGCTCAGAGCGCCTCTGGCGAAAGTTCTGGGTAACTAAATAATGTTTGGAGAAACAGGCAGCCTCATCATATGATATACTAGTAACGCCCCGCGGTTTCACCCGCGTAAGTCCCGATCCCGTGTGAATATCGGTATAAAAAGTAACCTATGTGTTAATCCAGGTCTCCAGCTATCTACATACCAAGTTTCATCGCAATTGGATCAGTAGTTTTTGCGTGAAATAGTAAAACCATACAGTCATATATACACATAATAGTCACATCCATACATCCTCACAAACTTTCACTTTTATAATATTAGTAGGATTTTAGTTTATGGCACGTTAACTGCAAAAAACGCGTACCTGTTGCTACTGGATGTACCTACTACTTCAACTTGCGTTTATTAAAATGTTTAGATAGATAGCTAGATGTACTTTTTATTGTACAAACAAATAGGATAAAAAAAGTAAAAAAAAGCGTTGTTGAATCGTCCAATGCCACGCAAGTTTCTGCGGTTACTGCGGCTCACCTAACTTTTTTTTACTTATATCTACTTACTATTAGCTAATCATATGTACAATTAGCGACCTTATCGCAATTTGCGATCTCTTCCAGGCAACCATTGGATGGATAGAGAAAACTAGTGAAAAGAGTGGCTGCAGTGTACAATATATTTAAGAAGCCTATGGAAAAAGAAAATAGTTATATATAAGTGCTATATATAGATACTTGGCATAAATTTTGCAAATAAATATTAGGATGGTAGGTAGGTATACAGACATAGGAACACAAATACACATTCTTATATAAACTCATATATATACACACATACATATACAATACATTGTTAATACCTATGGAGATACCTACATAATAGTACCTAGTATGTCACCATTCACGAAGACATATAGATAGTGTTCTTCACTACATAGTATAAAACAAAGTCGCTTTCTCTGTCCCTATATCCCTATGTATGCTTAAATCTTTAAAACTACGCAACGGATTTTGATGCGGTTTTTTTTTATAAATAGAGTGATTGAAGAGGAAGGTTTATATGTATAACATCCATTAAATAGTGGAGAAATACTGTTATTTTTGAGGTTTCTAATGTGATGTCGTAAATAATTACATAACTACTGGATCGATTTTAATATTTTTTTCAGTGAATGACATAGGCTATATATTTTATACCCGTGCGAAGCCGGAGCGGGCCGCTAGTTCACTATCTTTTTAAAATTTGTGAACGTTTGTGCACATCTGACGGCCAGTGGGTATTCATTCCATAGACGGACAGCCTTAACTGTGAAAGATTTGTCCATAAATTTTATAGCTTTTGATAATTCTTCTGGAGAAGCTTGTGTATAAATCTGCAAATCGTATGCATAAAGGTGATAAGAAGAAGAAAGCCACCCTGTGGTAAGCCAACAGGCGTAGTGCACCATGCAGAGACGGTGTCTTCAATGCGGGTGCGCTGTCGTCGACCTAACAGGTAGTTACGTAACCAGTCAATCACCGTTGGAGAAATGTTAAGAGAGGACATTGTCCCAAGCAAGAGATCGAAATCAACGGTGTTGAAGGCATTACTGAAATCAAGCTAACACCGTCAATTTGCCATTTTCCATTCCTGACCTTATATCATCCGTTTACTTCCAATATATGAGTGTGTGATAATGGTATAACAATAACTATGCTACTTCTTACATAAGTAGTAATTGCTTAAACTTGAATATTTTATTGAGATAATCCTCATTTTGTACAAAAAAAAAACTTTGGAAATAACTAATCCACATTATATCTAATTAAAAATTTCGTTTCGCGTTGTTAGTTCGCGATGAACTCCTAATAAACAGATTTTAATGAAATTTTGTACTATATGTGCAGTTAAGTAGGTCGAACTTAAGAGACAGGTTTTAGTTTTTTTTTATTGCAAATTGCCTAACGCGCAGCAACGCGTGTCTGTAAACGCGTAAATTATTATTTGAAACCTTCTTGTAATATTATATTACTAATAATCAGAATTCTATTTTCTTAGTACCTAGTAGAAAACGAAATATATTTCAATGCTTTATTTTATTAAGCAAAAAAATTTGTGTAATGGTCGGTAACCCTGATTTTAGGATTAGATCACAGAACATTAATATCTTAGTTGGTGGTGATGAATGATCCTGTCTATAAAATAACTTGATCATTCTATAGATGTTATGTCTATATTTTGTGATGAAAAACATGCAACAAAGTATTATTTCATTCTGTGCATATAATTTTAATTAATTGAAAAATAAACAATCTTCAGCCTGGATTTTTATTTACTACACTACAATGAACTATTTACAAATGCTACAAAATTAAATATTCTATTTCAATCAGAATGTAGGAAGGTACATTTTAGTAATGTATGAAGTATATTTATATTACAGTATACCAACTTTATATAAAAGCTATGTTTATCCATCAGAGCCATTGTTTTGAGTGTTTGATTAAAGAAATTGTAAAAAATATATTAATTTATAACAGTAATATTGAGCTATTGAATAAGTAATATGATATCCCTATTTGGATAGCTCCAATTCGAACAATGTCTGATGAGCTTAATAGTGAACATAACTATTACTGAAAAGTCACAGTTAGGACTATTTAATAGTATTAGTATATACTTTTATAAGAGGTTAGTATGTTTCCTTAAATAACATCAAAACAGATTAAATCTTATCATTCGCTGTATGTCACAACAATACAAACACATTTTAGAAATAGTAGGTACCTTATAGAATGAATGCTTTGGGTGTGCCTACTTTAAGTTATCATAAACCTTAATTGGCAAATACTACAATACTCCATATTCAAATTTCATTTAACTCTGATTGCAGCCCGTAATCGGGCACTACGACTTCTAGGGTTTTTTTGTACTTCTTCATCTGTAGGTACATCTACATGCTTATTTATAGGTCTCCAAGGAGTATACAGAAATTTGTCAATAGTGTCTTGATTCTGGACAAGTGTTGGGTTTAAGTACTTCAAAGGGACAGGATTGGCCACTTCATTAACAATATTCCCCGCTATGTGACGTTTCACTATTGTATCTTCTAATGAATGAAAACAAATTGTCACTAATTTTCCATTGAGTTTTAAATAATATTTAGCAAGGACCATCCCATAGTTCAGTTCGTTCAATTCATTGTTGACAAAAATGCGTAATGCTTGAAATACTTTTGTGGCATTTGATTGTGGCCTCTGCAATTTGTCCAATCGTATTTCATCGGGACAGCATGAGTTAACTAAATCAACCAATTCTTCTGTTGTTTCAATATTTTTGATCATGTATCTAGCTTGTATGATAGTTTGTGCTATTTTTGCAGCCTTTTTCTCTTCACCATATATTTTAAATATTTTATATAGTTCCTGTTCATTAGCTGTTGCGAGTACTTCTCTCGCAGTTATTTGATTTGGATCTTGGCCAGCATCCATTCGCATATCTAAGTAACCATTCTTGCTAACAGAAAATCCTCTTTCTCCTTTGTCTAATTGCATGGATGAACAACCAAAATCAAATAGAATACCATCTACAGAAGATTGTTTTATTTCTTTAGCTTTTAAAAGTGCAGGGAGTTCACTAAACTTTCCCAGTAAAGGTATAACTCTGTTTGGGTACTCTTCAGCAAGTTTTTGTGCCTTTTCGTAGGCATACGGATCTCTATCTAACGTAATAAGTCTACAATTAGCCGACTCTAAGATTTTTCTAGAGTGTCCACCAGCCCCAAATGTCATATCAATATACAACTCACTCTCCTTAGGGTTTAAATATTTAATAGCTTCATTTAACATCACTGGTGTATGGTCTTTATATTGAACATGTTCTGTGGACAACGAACGCCGCAAAATTGACAAGCTAAGTTGTCTAAAATATTTAAAAATCATTTTTTGTCCTTATTTAATATTTTGCTAAAGAAGCCTTTGTTTTCTTCCTTCAAATAATCTAGAACCTCGTTAGATAGAATAAGGTTACACTCTTCAACACTCAATCCTGTCGCTGTACTACTATGCTTCCTTTTATATTTGTTTTTGTAATAATTGTCAGCTAATTTGTTCAACGAGTTGTACTGTTGGTTGCAGAGCTCCGAATCTAAATCCTGTTTATTCGTGGATTCAAATGCAACTTTCACCTTCTCCCTAATGAACTTGCCGAGGTCTCTGCGAAATAAAAGGAAAATATATACTTCGTAGAACAAAATTAGGTAATAAGGTAACATAACCTAACCTATCCGCTTACCGTTCGCCTTTGGTACAATCAATAGGCCATTTAGCTATAAGTCTTATGAACTTCTTATACTGTGTAGTCATAGCTAATTGATCAACATAACATTTTCACAGTAATTCTATTTATTGAATAAAAACTCTTTCAGAAAACAAGAAGCCATACAGAAATAAATTCAATAGATTGACAGTGACAGGAACTGCTGTGTGTCAATGTTACATTAATTATGAAAGGAATATAGTCGTTTAGAAATAGCGTAGGTCGGCCGTCTAAATAAATTATTCGTAAGAATGTTACAAAAGCATTATATCAACACGTCATTCAATCGCATGGATATGATGTTTTTGTAATAGTCTTTTATACAAAACCACGCATACACACGTTTAAATAATTTATTATATTGCTTATTAATTTTTTTACTTCTCTTACATAAAGATAAGGCAGAGGAAGGACTTTTAAGTCTCTAAAGTAGGACTGTCAAAAAATATCCGGAGAACTATCACATGTAGACAACGGTAGAATATTTTTGAGCTACAAAAGCTTTATTCAAAACTTTGGCATTTCTTCGAAAAAACTTATTGTAGATCATAGAAACCTATGTCTAGTCAATGGTTGTGCCATGTAGGGTACATGAGTCAGTTGGACGAGTCTTACTTTGTGTTAAAAGGATATGACACTAGGTTTATTTTACAATGGAATTAAAATGAGTGGAGAGTAAGATACCACTTGCCTTTTCAAGACCTTCGTTACAGTAGCACTAGAGCTGTACGTTATCGCCAAATATAAGTTCAATATTAAGAAACTTATTTGACGATAACAATATCTCATAATGGCATATCCCGTAAAATCTAGACACAACAGTACTAGAAACATTGTGGAGCTTCTATGATCGCTGATCTGAGAGCATCAAGAAGAACTGTTGTATCTTAGCAAGCGGGTCTTTTATTTTTAGGCGATCTGATATAAATAATAATAATAACTTAACACATCTCACACACGGTCGCCTGATCCCAAACTAGGCAGAGCCTGTACAATGGCAACTAAACTGCTGATTATCATACTTATATATTTCTAAATACATACATATTATAGATAAATTATACCCGGTCATATAACAAATGATCATGCTCATGATACAACTATTTGTCCTGGGTGGGAATCGAACCCACGACTTCTGGCTCAGCAGTCAGGATCACTAACCAATAGGCCAGTTGGCCATATGAATGTTGTAGTAGTAGACACAATTGTAGATTTAACTAAACAATAAATAAACCCTATCGCTATACGTTTAACAGCGTTAGGAATTTCACCGGGGATTACCTATTAGTTAGATAGCGTAAGTTGGTAGAATGTGTGTAAATAGTTAATAGGTTGATTGGTCTATCAATTATTACTGATTGATAACGCTGTGAAAGGTTTTCTTTCAGTTATACCAAACATTCAGAATGCCACTGCGTGAAGGATTATAATTATAATAGACCACGTGGTTAGTCGTCAGTTGCATTGTACAACGTAAAAATGTTTTTAAAAAAGTCCTAAATTGCAAGAAAAGCTTCGCAAAGTTTCTATTATGGGCTCGCTTCGCTCACTCCACTAACAATTCCGTTTAAGTTTCTTTTTAACCGATAAAAAGACGAAGGAGGTTCTCAAGTCAACTTATTTGTTTTTTTTTTCTTTATTTCTTTGTTTGGCGCCGATTATTTAGGTATTATTAGTGTCGGAGTTTAGTTAGGCTAACAAGTTTATTTTTCACTTTTCAGTTCCTTTCTTCTTTCGTCGGCTTAATTTTTTGTTAAAAGTTTTTATATGAAAAGTACATAATGTAGGTGCGGCAATAGGTTTACTCCTGCGTACTTCTTCGGGGATGTACTACAAGCGTAAGAATATAAAAAACACAGTACATGCGTACTGTGTTTTTTATGGCGCTAGTATTTTTAAGATGATTATTTTTATAGATCGACCAACTGTGCCATCATTAAATAACAAAAAAAAATTCCAAGTAATTCGCCCGGGGCTTGAACGAGAAACCGCTAATGGAATCTTCCTATCTTATTAAGTGAACAGGTGCATGAATTTTCAATTCTCATAACATGCTTAGAACGTTAGTAGAATCTTCCAGTATTGAAGCACATGTTCATGGAGATAGAACTGAAATTGTATTGTTCGTTTTCAGACTTGTTCAAAGGTCAACTGTCAGTCCTTAGTTGTTTAGGGTTCCTTTTCTCTCTTTTTATAGGATCACTTTGTTGTCCGCCTGTCTCTCTGTCTGCCAAGAATCTTGTTCTCAGGAACCGGTGGGCGCATCATGTTGATATTAATACCAAATACTCATGTCTGCGGTTCCTTGAAGCTGTAAAAAAAAATCAAGCTACTAAGTCAACGCAATCAAAGGATGCGGCCATTTAAGCCATGTTTGACCAAATTTGAACATTTCCCAGGTATATCAACACCTGAAGGATACTTCGAAAGTCGTTAATTTGTTTTTATATCTGTCTGCCTGTCTGTGTGTCTGTCAAATCTGAACCTTCGGTGCGCGAGTTAGACTCGCACTTGTCCGGTTTTTTAAACAACTGAACAAGCACACGACCTTCCTGATGGCAAGCGGTTACCTATAATATTTATAACACGAATGGTGTTTATAAGAAAAAATACGGATTTACTTACGTGTGTATTTTGGGTATGCCCGACCTGTTTCGAGCCCGACGGGGATACTTAATCAAGGAGCGTCAGTATCAGGCGCAACACACTGCAAATGCAAGCAATGGTGAACTTATATGTTATTAAATTTATCCTTTACTTATGGGTTATTTAAAATTAAAATTTATTTGTACTCAGGTTGGGTTACTCTTCTATTTTCATTTAACGTCTTCCTCTTTCCTCATACTTTATAAGTTGAACATTAAAATTGAAATAGGTTACAAAAATACTTTAGGATTAATAGACCATTATTCACAGCAGCTTTTAATACTCCATTAGTATTATATTGTGCAGTTGAAACATCTTGGTATTGCATTCCGCAGCGCACACATTGTATCATCCTAAAATAAGTGGATTAACCGTAGAGTTGTTCCCTAGCAGTATCGGCGGAAGTATGTCTTTGGGTTTATTTGGGTTTCATGTTTCTTTCGAATCGATTTTCTTATCCAAACACGTCTTTCTTGTATTCGAGTCATATATTATGACGACATATTTACCTATACTTTTATTGAATTCTATTTTTGTTTTAAATCGGTCAATTTCAACCAAAGTTTGCGAGTGGGAGTGAGTTAGAATGTTTGTTATTCCTCCACGCTGAATCAGAATAAATCTCAGATATATTGGATTCTGAATTCAACCGGAAACTGAGATACACGCGGGCGATGTCGAGAGTGAAAGTTAGTTGGCATAATAAATTGAAATGCCATATTAATTTTTAATGTTGAATGAAAGAGTCGTCGTAGTGGAAATTGTCAATGCCTTAAGTGTTTTATGGTATCCTTTTAAAAGTAGTTCTTAAAACTTTTGTTTGGTGAAAAGAAAAAACGTTTATGTGTACCCAAGTGACATAGATACTACACACAAACATCTATAGATTCGATGAGTAACAAAGATTCACATGCGAATGCAGTCACACTGCAACCAGAAGGTTATGCAGCATAAGGGGATTATCGAAGGAATATATCGAATCATAGATATGCACCCAGTACGTTTATATTCGCTGAATACCGGTGTCAAGGTGTTTTCAATTTTGAGGTTCTCGTGGATAAGTGGTAACCGAGTAGGTTAGCACATTACAAACTTAAGTAATACTAGCCAGGTCAGTCTAGGATGGGAGACCATTCTTAACAGATTGAGACCCCTCCGTGCCTTGGAGAACACGTTAAACCGTCGGTCTCGGGTGCCATACAAACATCAATGGCATTCGTTAGGGGTAGTTGGAGCCCTAAAAAGTCCGACAACCTGTTTAACTACAGAACTTCGATATCGCAGTTGCTTCATGTAAAATATCAAAGTTCAGCCGTATCGTAGTTAGACTGAAAGCCGACCCCAACTTAGTTGGAAAAAGGCGCGGAGGATGATGAGGTGTTGTCAATTTTGGTATTCTATACATATACTAAATCAACTGATCGCCTAACTTTTCTCCAGCTATATTTTTTGAACCCATGCGTTAAGACGTAAGCCTTTTATCATCTTCCTTAAACCGCAATAAAAAATTGTCACATACAGAAATTAAACTCATGTAGTCATGATCGCACGCAAACTTAAGCGCATTCGAATGCCTCGGAACGAATGAGATAAAATACTTGACAGGCCTGTTGGTCTAGTATTTAGTGATCCTGACTGGTGCGCCAGAGGGTTCGGTTCTTACCCAGGACAAGTAATTGAGTGATGAACACGATAATTTATTATATCTAATTATGTATTTATTAATATATAAGTATGTTTATTAGCAATCTGGTTACCATAGTACACGCTTTGCCTAGTTAAAAAATCAGATGGCCGTGTGTGAGGTGTCTCAAGTTATTAGTACCTATACAGGGTGTATTTGAAAAATAACACTTCAACCACTGAAAGACCACTCAAGCATGCAGCTAAAAAAAAAAAAATTAATGTTACAGTTAAAGTAGGCGGAATGTGTAAAGTCAAAGATGATACACATTTTATCATTTTAGGATTTCATTTTACATACATAGATACAATAAATGATCGTGTTCATCACTCAGAAAATCCATAAAAACTAACTTGTAATTTTTTGTAAGTTATTTTTTATGGATTTTCTCAAAAACTGAGTAAATTGTTCCAAAACAAAAAATAAATTATTATTTAAAATATTTAACTTTACACGTTACACCTACTTTTTAAAAAAACGGAGTCAAAAATACCTGAAAATTCAAATGGTCATAACTTGTAAACGGGTAGTTTTTTCTGATATTTTTTATTGTATCTGCATGCTAAAGTCATGCCCTTTCAGTGATTTAAATAGTATTTAATAAAAGCGTTCTATTTTCAAATACAGCCTGTATATTAAAACGCGAAGAGAAATCTTTGTACTCCTTTTTACCGAAGAGTTCTACCAAAAAATAAATACACGTGATATCTCACTACACCCCCTCTTCCCCCTTGTGATATTCCGAACCCTCACCCCCCCTTTGGAGACTCACGTGATTAATGGACAATCCCTAATATGTATTAAAGTCGCGAAAGTTTAAAAATAATTGATGTGTTATAAATTTAAAATTTATGGAGTATAGATGTTGATCTTTCTGGCTACTCCCAGAATTACTACCAGTTGTTACTACTAGTAAGAATTCTGGGACGTTTTTTCCCAGTTTTACTACTAGTAAGAATATTGGAACTTTTTAATCCCAGTTTTACTACTGGTAAGAATATTGGGATTTTTTAATCCCAATTTTACTACTAATAAGGAAAACTTCAGAGCAGAAAACCACAACGCGACACTTTGCTGTATTATAGTAAGCCAAAAGAAAGGATTTAAATTTTTTTTAATAACACTATTCTGGTCAAAATACTTGTACCTTGAATATTCTTTATTGTATATTCATTGAATATTCATTTGTTACATTATTTTTGCAAATAAATATGATTCTGATTCTGACATTGTTTAGAGTATCTATTTGTTATTGTTGATGTTCATTTGTTTTTTCGATCGATCATTCATGACAGGACAGACAGATCGTAACTTTCCTTACTAAGGATTATACTAATTAACTTACTAATTAACTCCTGTCGTTAATTAATAAGGAGCTGACATAACTCAATGTTTAGATTAGCGCCCTCTAGTGGATCTATATATGTATTATTAGCGTGACGGTCGCGAGTTCAGTGATTTTCCCCCATAACAAAAGTGCACAGTCGTGCCTAAAGAAGTTTTCACTTCAAAAAGTATCACCGACTTTAGTGCGCCTTAATCATGATAAATTGAAATAAGCTGTATTCTTCATTTGAATGAGACAAATCTTAAGTACAACCAATTAAAAAAGAATGATTGAAATCGGATCACATATGGCGAAGATACTCCGTAACGTATACAAAAAAAAAAACTTTCGAAATGAGAACCTCCTCCTTTTTGAAGTCGGTTAAAAAACTATTTCCACTGACTATAATTTATCTCATTTATTGTGGGGTTTGAACCCACAGCACTCGACTTGGCAGTTTGAAGTTTTGAAGTAATCATTTAAACTACAACTACGAGTATATGTAGCAGTATTGTGGTTGTGTAAAGAAGGGTGAATGACATCTGTTTCGGAACACTTTATTACTCACCAATTCTTAATACTTACACTTACACAATTTTATATGACAACAGATAAAGTAAAAATGGCCGACTATTGTACACATTTATATGTTTATTGATTCATTGTAAAGTTCGCTACTCAATTTCTTACTGCACATGTATACGGGACTTCACTCGCGAAAATCAAAATTTTTTTCCATGACGACTTGGCCGATAGTACTAAAAATATAATACTATAAGACGACATTGCTATGGTTGGTGTACATTGAACCTTATGAATCTTATGGTTTGAAACATGTAAGCACGTTTGTTGAAAAGCGGTGATGGACACAGTACAAATGCAAACGTTTTGATAAGTTGTGTCGTCGGTACAGGGTAACGCTGAACGTTACGAAGTGCGAGCCTTTTGTCTAGATTAAGGGGGAGTCTCATTGTTGCGGTTCATCGTAACATTCGATTGAAACATTATATCGTGTAGTATATTAGATAAGTATTAGAAGAAATCAATTTTTTTAAAAGATATATTTAAATTTGTGTGTGATTTATAGTCCCTGCATGGCTCTTTAAAAGGAATCAAATTAAATACTTTAAGAAATACCAGCTAATATAACATGTTTCCGGATGTTTGGAGTCGGTGATCGATATGTCAGCACAAGTCGATAATTTTATTCATATCATTGTAACGACGGATTTGTCACAAAGTTAAACTTACCACTAATTTAGAGGACTAACTATCATTATCAAAGAAATATTAGTTACATGTTGGTAATCAATTCCCCATGATCTATAACAAATTAAATTCGCTACACTAAGTTGTAGACGCTCGCTTTACGGTTTGCAATAACTATAATCCTATTCTATTTATCATCATACACTCACGCCTTTATCCTCGAAGAGGTAGGTAGAGGCGTATTAATCACCTATATTTTGACAACCATAATTTTTCGAAACATGTAATTTGGTTCCACTGACGTAATAGCTTGGCAAGGCTATTGTCGTCAACCGGACACTTTGGGAATGAAAGATGGGAAAATTGGGTGTATATTGGAAGGGAAAGGTAGGCAAGAAGGGAAGGAAAGGGATAGTGTTTATATGGAAGGTTTGGAAAGTGTACGTAATGGCTCGAGAAGGTCAGGGTCTCATACTTGTGACTCGAACTGGCTCTTGCCATCCGAATATATTGGAAGTACATGCAATTAAATTTATATATAATTATTTCTATTCGATAAAGCAATATTTTACTTTAAAGTGCATCTTGAAATCGACAAGTCGTCATTCCACTCGTTGAACCTACAACAATAGATATTGTCGTCACAGTGAAACCACACATTAACCCCAGGGCGGGCGGCGCGCGCACCCGTCCGCCATTTCTATCTGCAGTCGGACCTCGCGCGCCCTGGCCGCGCCATGCAACCATCACTAACAATTATATAATCGAACATTAAACAACAAACTATAACAGTGACTTCTGTGTTATATTAGTTATATAACATAAAACATCTGGTGTAAAGTGTTTGTTTCACACTGTGCAAACGCTAGACTCGATCAACATTTCATAGGTAAGCATATAGCCTCCACACAGTACACACGCTACGCTAAAATGTTCTGATGTCGTATTTTTTCAGTGTTTTTTTTATGTTTTCCTACATTATTTGGTGTGTTATGTTGTAGATGCGTCAAAATGTGTTGTTAGACTCGTGTTGTTGTGTTGTTAGACTCGTGTTGTTGTTCTTCATATGTTTGGTTTATTGATTATTCTTTTATACGGACAGTTTTATCGTCTATTAACGCGTTTTTGTATATAATTTATTGAACTAGGTTATGATGTATCGATGAATTGCATGTATTAAACGGTAGATTAGGGAAGGTAACTGGTAGTATTTGTTTTAATTTTGGGTAAAATATTTAAGACACAATACGCAAACAATACTTGCGAGAAGGTATTGACCCCGCGGTTTCCGATAGTGCATGTCACGGTTCTTTGGGATGTGATATTGTAATTATGTTGGTTATATACAATAAAAGAATAAAATGTGACATTTAATCACTTTTAGTTAAATTTTCAGTGTATATTTTTATTCATAAAATTTTATTTGTGTCACTCGGTTTTGTAGTGGTAGAGGAAAATTTATTTTTAATTGTTTTTATGTAGGTATAGACTGCTTAGCCTATATAGTAATTATATTTAACATTTTTATTAAAGTGTTTGTTCAAATATAAAATTAACAAACTACCTAACGTATCAGTCAACGCAATTAAACATTGTGTTATCATTGATAAGTATAATGTTATATTTTTAACACAGATCTTAACAATAACAAAGAACTTAAAATAATTGGATTCGTGAATGCAAATATACAGTATCGATAGCCTAATAGGACGAGATATACTCAAACAAAATTATTTAAGTAAGTTTTGTCTGTATATAAAATTACACTAAGCATCTTTATAGAATGTAGATATTGAAGAAATATAATTGAACAACCTACGACATATGGTTGAAGCACTTCATAACTCGTCAGTTATCATGCTCACTCTTATTACTAGAAGCGACATTAGGAAACGTATGTTTTAATAACCAAATGCCGTAGACGGATGCGTTAGGTAATTATGAATAGGATCGACCCTAAGGATTCAATAATACAACATATTATGAAATACTTTACGGGATGGCTTGTAAGCCATTTAAATATGGACATTACAATTTTCGGTAGAAATAAAATACGTCAATACTGATCGTGGGTCAACACGCTACTACAAGATAAATGTACCTTGAGATCGCACTCGCAATCTAATATGTGCCTAAACACAAGGCACCAGAGCCCGATTGCTTATGATTGTCATACATTCGCTTACACTCGTAAGTGACGCAACGTTACATAGAACGCACATGTGTTCACTACTAATTGAGCCACATAGAGACATTTATTTTTAGGACTATATAATTACGTCAGGTCCTATACAATATGTCCGTCCTATAGGACTATACAATATTTTGATCTACTTGACTACATATTATAGAATAATAATACAGTACGAACACTACTATATTTTTATTTTTTGTTCATGGCAGAGCAATGCTTCGGCATATGCCGGCTCGACCGGAGTGATACCACGGCCTCGCAGGAAACCGGCAGTGAAGCAATGATTACATTGCATTCCTAGTGAGTGAGGTTACTGGAGGCACTAACCCTTCCCTTTCCCCCTTTGCCCGCTCTTAACTTTCCCCTACTCCCACCTTAAAGACTGGCAACGCACTTGTGACTTGCAAGTGCTCATGGGCGGCGGTAGTCATTTACCATCAGGTGACCCGTCGGCTCGTTTGCCCCCTATACCATAAAAAAAATTGTAACGAACACACTGGAACTGTTTGCAACACTTTCACGGCAACTAGTCAACAGATCATCATGAAAATTTGTACACACGGAAAAGAACATAAGGTCATATCATTCAGGAAAAATAATCTGTTCCCGAGGGAAAGAAAAATATTTTTAGGCGACCATCCGGTTTGATAAAATCTATAAAAACGCGAGAAAAGTCTCTAGAAAAGCAGGGAACGATTAAAGGTTGTACTATTTTGTTCCTGAATTTTCTAGTAGTACTATATTCTTTGCAAGTCTTCGAAACAAATACAAAAAAGGTGGCAACCCTTGTCAGGTATCTTTGCTACTATTATTCTCAGTTTTCGTACAGGTCGTTTGCCTATTTTTGTAACCTCTAGAATTGAATGTTCTAATATACTGAACGCTGTATATTCCTGAAGAGATAGTAAAAAGTGTATCACATCCCCATTTCACTAGCGTTTTTTTTTATTTAATATAGTAAGAGGCAAGCTCTTTGTCTTCTACAAGGCATGTGTTTAGACTCCGTAAAAAAAAGTAGATTTGCTTTACCCAGGAATCCAAACTCACAGTCGCACGCAAACTTGTTTTAAATCATGGGCCTAAGGAGGCTGTTAAAATCACCCGCTGTTAAATATATTTTCGGTAATTAAAAACTAATCACAGAATGCTAGTGAAATAAGCCTTTATTTGACAAGGAGGCAAAAAGGGCTCTGTCGACTGAGGTCAAAGTAATCAGGGTGTTGGGGATCGTTCAGTAGGGTTGACATTAAAAGGGTTAATTTTAGTTGGACGTTACCTTTGTTGTAACTAACGAAGAAACTTGTCCATTCTGCACCAGTAATTACGCCGACAATATAGACTTTCGTAGCATTGAGATTAGCTCTTCAAACTGTATACTTTTTTTTTTATGTTTGACAACCCCTACGGGTACCACCGATTGCTGGCTGTGACGTGGTTATGCCAGATTTAAACCGATTAAAAAACACACGGTTTACGTCAAGTATAGCCTATAGTCGGGAGTTGAGGTATGCTCTAGAAGGAACCACTGAACCCCCGATAATATGTAGATAATAAATAATAAATAAAAATAATATGTAGATAATAAATAATAAATAAAAATAATATGTAGATAATAAATAATAAATAAAAATAATATGTAGATAATAAATAATAAATAAAAATACTTACATACACGAGCTTCACGCTATAATTCTTCTTAATACAAGGTATAGGATTTATCATTTAACTAGTTTACATATTCAAAGACATAAATGTTCTTGACAAAGCGTTTAATAACATGTGTAATGACGTCTAGAAAAATGTCTTAAGGTCATCACACACAATAACGGCACTTAATTGCTGGGTTGGAGCCGTGCCGTTACCGTGACGGTATAGTGTGTGATGAGCTTTAGACTCGCAAAACTGAATCTCCTTCGCCGACCTCACTAATCTTACTAACTTCTCAGCAATATAACATAGATATGTAGGTACATATACGCTGAAGCCCTTATAAAAGAAACAACTCACGCACTAGTAATATATCCCTGTGTCCCAGAGCACTTTGGCATTAAGAAGCTAAACAAGAAAAATATTAAGGAGGTAGGGTGCAGTACATGTTTATAAGAATTAGAAGCGCCCGAAGTAGATTTGAGTAGGTTCATCAGATCTTCATGGAACGCATGGCGTTAGCCACGCAAAAAAAAAGTGGCACCAATATTAATTAGCAATGTTTTGGGCATCGCTAAAAGCTTACCATTAAGTAGACCGTGTGCTTCCCTAGTTCCCTAGTTAGATGTATAAAAAAGTATATCTACAATAACTGACACAAAAGACACCCAGACTTAGAACAACTTATGTATTATAATCACACAAATATACAAATATGAAAAGTCAAACCCACAAAACTCGATGCATTCTCAGTTAGCAAGAATACCACTTACAACACTGCGTTTGTGCAAAATGACGACTTGATTTTTGAAGTGAAATCTTCTTTAGGCACGATTGTGCACTTTTGCTACGGGGAAAAAGCATCGAACTCGTGACCGTCACGCTAATAATACAATATAGATCTCCTAGAGGGCGTTAATCTAAACATGGAGTTCTGTCAGCTCCTTATTAATTAAAGTCACCAACCTGCTAATGTGACGTTTTAAGTTCGTCGTTTCGTTTAAGTTTTCACTTCTGTTGGAAGTCTCATGACTGCCTATTTTTTTTTTTGATTTGATGACAACAGACTCTGCCTTGATTAAATACATTCGGATACGAAGTTCCTTTGAGTTAACTAATATGGAAGTTCTTAGTCCGCACACGAGAAGTCGTAAAAACTGTCCCTTTGTAAAATAAGTGTTTCGTTTATTCATTGATCGTAACGTAATATTATTACACCTGTACCTTGGCGCGTTCGTAAGCAGTTTCTTGTAAGTCTTTACTCAATAAGTAAGGAACAAAGGATTAGGGCGGATATAAAGGGTTATAGTTCACGTCTCTTATGTCCGTGTGTGTAACTATGTACATTGACCCTTCCTTAAATAAATGTTATGTAATTTAAGACAGGTATATACCGTTCTGGCCATGTGCTTGTTTTGCTAACTGTTTAATAACAAGAGGTGTGGTGCTATACCTAGCGCCATCTAGCGAAAATCACTGTAAGTATTTCTAAATTCTGCGTCGCGCCATGTAATCATCATCTGGCTGATCATTTTCTATCTATAAAAATGAGATTAATTTTTGTATATTTGTCCTCTATGCGTTCCGAAACCATTGATCAAATTGTGATGAAACTTTGGCAGGGATCACTAGGGTTTCTGGCCCAAAATATCTACATAAAAAAACAGGCATTGCATCGCATGCCCGATACAGCTTCCCACCTTCGACATTTGAGTCGCAACCCACCAGGCATGATTACCTCGTCTGCTAGGAGAATTCTCTTCGTTAGAAGGACATTGCACCCATTCCTTTACATAATTCATCCGATACTTTCCAGTTCAACTTGAGTATTTAATTTAACTGACTCTAGCGTAGTGTGTACTCCAAAGAACAATAGTGCTGAAATTCTAGAGTTGATTCCTAGATTGGGCGCCTCCTTAATCTTACTTAATCCACGTTTTTATCTTCCTTTTACCTATATAAACATTTTTTTGAGAATATAGTCGGTCATCATAATACAGTCTTTTACAAAAGTTAATAAACACTTCTTATGTTTGAATATTTGAGAGGGCCACAACTTTAACAACAAATACTTTTACTCGAGATAGTTTAAAAAAAAAACACGGACTCGCGCACCGAGGGTTCCATAAAATATTTTTATTACATGATGTAACTAAAAATTTACGGTTTTCGCAATTTTTCCTTTATCTGTGCTATAAGACGTTGCTTCGTACCAAATTTCAAGATTCTGAGTTCACGGGAAGTACCCTGTAGGTTTTGATTCCCTTGCGAGTGTCGAAAATTTGCAGAAATTTGCGGCATAAACGGCTGTATCTTTTGATTGCTCTAAAGGACAGTAGACTTGAGTATTTGATATAAATTTCAGCTTGATATCTCCACGCGTTCCTGAGGAAAAGGGTCTTGACAGACAGACAGACGTTCGGACGGACGGACAACAAAGTGATCCTAAAAGGGTTCCGTTTTTTCCTTTCGAGGTACGGAACCCTAAAAAGGAGATATTATCTAAATAGAAAGTCTTATTTCTTATAATCTACTTAAGAAAGTCTTTACACGTCTAAATTACTCTACTTAACTATTATGCCAACCTTTGAAGTTGGTGCTACGATCTTAATTTATACGGCATCAGTTAGAAGTTGTGACCATTACAATAAAAAGAGACTCATTACATACAATCTGCAAAATATTGGCGAAGCTGTAAAAAAAAAAACTACTGTCGAATTAAAAACTTAATCCTTTTCTAGAAGTAGATAAAGTGTAAAATAAATAAGCTTAAACGTCTTTGATAGAATTGTACACGAGAATCTTTGTTCCGAATACAGCAACAAAAGTTTTGGAATTTAAATTTAAAAGATAAACTGTTGAGTCCGTAGACAAGGCCTGGGAGTTAAGTGTTGGAGCATAAAATAAACCTTAGGAATAATTTACTGAGCGACAGTTTGCTAGTGGCGGGTAACTTTAACAGCCAAAAAGGGACAAGACTACTAATATATGGAAGACTATTAATATTTTGAAGTGTTTCTGGTACGCGGTTAAACAGCAGTTCTAGTGTAGCGTAGTGCTGTATTTCTGTAGGATGGGGTTGCCAGAACTATATAAAGGCAGAGAGAAACAGAGGATTGGCATGTGTTTTTTTTAACAATGTGGTATAAGCAGGCACAGGACGTAGGTTCAGAGACGCCGAAGACAAACGTTATTAACCAATGATACCGAAACATTTCTACAGCAAAACCGTTTAAAGTTTAATAATAAATTTGTTTAAGTAATAAAAAATAAAATAAAATTACAGTTACTCAGAAATTTAATCAATTAATGCCAATTGATGCGAAAAATAATTAAACTTCACAAATATTTCAGGGACTTACTATTAGTACACAAAAACTGAGTATAGATATAATAAAAGGAAAAAAGTAATTTTATTTAAATTGATTTAATTGCTATTTTATTATTGCAATAATACTCTGTCAATTCGTTAATTTTCTTTTTGACAGTTGCTTGAGAACTGTGCAGAGTTTGTAAAATGAAACCTTAAAGCGCGCTGTTAGAAAAATATATAGATTATCATTCTTTTTAAATAAATGTTTTTTTATATACAATAAAATATGTAGTGATGGAAAAAATGTTTCTACTGCATGCTCAAAAATCGGTATTAACTATTTCTAAAAAGCCTTTTGTCTATAGTTACATTTAAATATATTTGTAGTAAATTATTTCAAAATGATTTAAATTCAAGTTTATAGTTAGACTAATGAACAAGTCAAAGATAATACACACTAGATTCATCACTACACCACGTCGAGTTTTGTGGGTTCGATTCCTACATAGGACATAAATCTGTGTGATCTACAAATACTCGTAATAGTCTAGTCTGCGTGTTTGTTGACTGTTTGTAAAGTCCCCCGCGACACAATAATATTTCCATTTAATTGTTACATGCCAAACGTGTTGAACAGTTCCATTGAAACTCCTATAGCTTTTTTCATGTGATGAGAAAACAAACTAAGATACATATTTTGTTACGATTGACTTTCCTATCATTGGCTACGACTACCTGCAAGTATATATCACTAAGTTAAATAGTAATAAACTGAACAAGAGTATAGGATTCAGTCATCGAAGGCAGCTCCTGCCTCGCGCCCGGCCTGGTCATAAACGTCGCACCATATAAAAGTAGGTGTTACTCCAATGCGCCATAACGTTATACAACCCTTATAGCAGTCATAATTATGTCGTATAAGAAACAGTTTTACTACAACCACATAAATATAACGGCTTTCGTTAACCGACGAAAATAATAATAATAACTTGAGACGTAATCCATGTATTTTTTTAAGTCATTAAAACAGTCATCAAAAATGTCAAGAAGCCTGCTGAGCCAGAGGTCGTGGGTCCAATTCCCACCCAGGCCAAAATATTGGGTGACGAGCACGATCATTATTTTGTCCCGTGTCTGGCTGTAACTTATCTATGATATGTATGTATTTAGCAATATATAAGTATGTTTATCAGCAGTCTGATTACCATAGTACAGGCTCTGCCTAGTTTGAGATCAGACGGCCTTGTGTGTGAGGTGTCCCAAGTTATAATTATATACAGAAACACCCATACCAAGGCAAAATTGCAGTGAGTGCGCATCGAACCATGGCAAATTAATGCTCCATGCTACGGACCGTAGCGATGGAGCATTGATAATGATTGTAAGACATTAGCGAGTATTACAACCTCCTTAGATTAATGAGTGATTTACGGTTCGCACCTGACTAAAGTTTTACTAAAGACGTAGCGTAGTTCATACGAGTTCATTAGCGCCGAGTATTCAGTAAGATGAAGTTAGCTTGAAGTATGATGGTAGTACCAGGAAAATAATACAATAGAGAATAAGAATATTTATTTGCATGAAACATGGTTACAAGTTGTTTAGACAAAAATACATATTATGTGAGTACATACAGTACAGCATGTTTCACCGTTTATGATGTGCAAAAACTATACAAATCAGCATAATTATACAATTATTGTTAATGAATTAATGCATACAAATGAATAAACATGCATATGAATATTTAATTAATGACAACGAAAACACATAAAAAACAAAAAAAAAAGTTAAAAATGTAAACAAAGGTCAATATCTATTAAAAAAAAGGGTCAAATTGTGGCAGTATTTATAAATGTCCAAAATAATAACAATATAATGAATTGTAATTCAGTCCTCTATATAAAAACCTCATCTTTACATGTCACAAATTCTTGTATAGTGTAAAAACATTTGTCAATAAGCCATTTTTTTAGTATGCGTACTTTTACAACGCATTGTGTGCGAAAGGAGTTAGTGTCAGATCTCATAGAGCTTTCGGGATTTTGTTAAAGTCTTGAAGTTCTGTGTGTGCACACAGAACTTAAAACTGTAAGTAATTGGTACAATTAGCAATATATTGGCGGCCTTATCGCACAAGGTAATCATAGGATGGAGAGAAAACGTCATTAAGAGGAGAATAGGGCAGTTTCTAGTGTTTTGAGAATGAGATAGGAAGCGTAATAAATAAATATAGAATTGGTAAGGAAGATACGATTTTGCATTTTCAGAAATGGATTGTGATGCGGATTATCATATAAATACACCGAAATCGAGATCTGTGGTTATGATTATCTTGGTACCGAAATTAACACTATGTTACTTCTTGTAATTTTTGTGATCAAATGTCATGACGTATCACATAATATTTTGTTGACATATCAATTAATCACTAGGAAAGCAACAGTGAAGTCACAATATAGGTAGGTATTATGATATTCGGATGTTAATTAAGAAGTGGTATAGTGTGGTATTTGTTAGTACCAGCTGTTCGATGTAAATCAGTTCCTTAGAAGAAATTTTTGTCTAGCAGTTGCTGAGATCTCGGTGATAATTAATTAATGAAAAAACAACGAACATAGATTCTGCCATATGCACATGAATTTTTTGTGATACACACCCTCCCAGCCCCGAAATATTTTAGTTTGCTCAAACTTGCGTTTGCATTGCATTTATTGAACATTTATCAAGATTATTTATTATGGAATGACTTTGGCAGTGAGTCCGTCTAGCTTTGTAGCAGATGTGCAAAAAATTCAAACAAATAAATATCTATTTAGTGTTAGTTAAAACGAAAAGCCAGCTATTACTATAGTGAGTATCAACCGAATAGTCCTAATGAATTATTTTTTTAAGTTTGTTCTAAATGGTGAATAGATTCGAATGAACTTTGGTACGCAGATACATAGACCACAATCAAAGCTGCGAGAAAAAGTTAGTAGAAGTGTTATATAACAAAAGGTTACCAAGTCATACACCTACTTGTTTTCAAAGGGTATATATAACTCCTGAGTTCCTGACTTCAGAAATGGAGTGTGGGCGGTATGTGGGTGAGCTTTGAAAAAAACAAAGGTACCTACTTTTCTTGTTGTTCTAGAATATATTATCTAGCGGGGTACATTCTGTTGTTGTAAGTAAAATGTTACTTTTGTTAGATTAAACATGACATGTGTAGATAATTACAAAGCTGGAAAGGATAGTAATAAAAGTATTTAATTCTATTGAACTCCAATCATATTCGAGTGTTAAATGGCTTGGGCGATACTTCTATCCATTTTTTTTAAAGATCAAGCCTTGATCAATGATAATCAGGCTTTGAAACTCACACATGAGTAAAATCGTATTTCTATATAAGTACATACAAATAAATAAAATTGTATCGTCTGTTTGTAATGTCATAGTAACAGCATTTTACTAAACGCATTCGAATGTTTACACAGTAGTCGTAGTAGTAAAAAAATACTTTTTAAATATTTTTGTCTGTGTGTCTGTTTGTTCCGGCTAATTTCTGGAACGGCTAAACTGATTTCCACGGGACTTTCACTAGCAGATAGCATGTGTTCAAGGAGTAATTTAGGCTACTTTTATTTTGGAAAATGAATTATGGTTCCGAACAAAATATATAAATATGTACACGCGAGCGAAGACGCATGGGTAATAGCTAAACTTCAAAAACTATATATACAACTCACAGAAGTTATTCGCAGTTAGAGTAATACTTTCATCCTACAAAAAAAAGTAACATATCACTAACCACTAGTCTAATAGGTACATTAACCGTCAACTTGACTCTGGCTTGGGATGCCACGAGTTAAACCGCTCGACTATTAATGCTGCTGTTAACTTTAGTTAGGTACCTTTATTTTACCTCTTTTATTGCCAACTAGCAGTTGCCCGCGACTTCATTCGCGTGAACCGATTTTCTGCTCAATTTTCTTAATTTTTCATTCCCCAATAACCTTCTACAAAGTATTAGAAATTAGTATTAAGTCATTCTCAAGTTAAAGCGTGACCATGGGAAATAGGAATTCCATTTTATATGTACATATGTTTATAGGCTTCTGTAATCGCTTACCAGCCTATTTTTTCTTCTTGAGGTGCCTTGTCCAATTAATGGAGGTTAGCAGTTAGCTCTGTATATTTGGCGTTGTCTTTAGCGAGGTGAAAAAGTTCAGCCGCACTCCAGATATGTCCATTTACGGATAAATATACAATATCCATCTGAACCATGACTCTTTCTACGACCAGATCTCCTCTTTCCGGCAACTTTTGCCTATCATAATTAGTTACAGAAGCTCATATCTGGTGTGCCTAAACACGTGGCCTGGGTATGCAAGTTTGCGCTGTTTGATGGTCTGCAAAACCTTACCATCCAACGAGTGGAAAACATGTGTGGAAACCTCTGCAGGTGGGCGACTACGAGATCTATTTATATTTAAAGGTTTTTTTTAGGTTAATACGAAGACCAAGTGTTAATGAAGGTTGACCTCTGAAATTCTCCGTTCGACTTCTAAAGGTCAGTTCTTTTTTTAAATTCTAATGAGCCGTACATTTACTGTATATATTATATACAGGTGTTCCTATGGTAACTCTGAGCATTGAAAAATTTGTTTTGACTCAGTATACAGGCTGTTACATTAAGATGTGGTCATATTTAAGGAGCGTTATATGTAGACCAAATTTGTTTAGTAATCATGAAAGAAATGACGAAAATGCTTTTCCTAGTATGCTTTACGTACCTATAATATACCTACATTTTTCAAAATAAATATTATATGAATTTTTATGTTAATGTCAATTGTTTGCTATATTAATGGAATAGGACATTCCATTAACATAGCTGGTATTAAGTACCTATAGTTTCATTCTAGTCAGCCCTTTCTTTTATTAAATATTAGCTTTATCGGATAATTTCTATGTTCAATTTGTCCATTTCAGAATATGATTTTGTATAAAAAATCACAAATTTTCCCACGATCGTGAGCGCTTTACCTCTGTATCTATTCTAAAACAATAAAATATGATCACACCTTTTTGTAATATGTATGAACTGTTGATACCGTCAGAAAGTTACTGCAGTTATGCCGTGAGCGTGATTTTGAATGCCACAGTCGGAACTTAAAGCAGCACACGTTACTTACTTTCAACGATGCAAGTCGGTAGAAAGAGATTCTCTTCTTTGAATTCATACCGCTATAACGATGTATTAAATTATTAGGTATATATTTCCTAAGTATTCCGTTTTTGCTTGTAAATAGGGTTGCTAGAGGTCCTTTCGAAGAAATATGGAGATGCCAAGGCATCGCAACGCTTACCAAGAAACTTTTATTACACAGATTTATACAGACAGACGCGGGGGGGACTTTGTTATAAAACAAAGTCCCCCCCGCGTCTGTCTGTCTGTCAAATTAAAATCACTACATATTATAAAATATGTAGTGATTTTAATTTTATTTAACAAAAATGTTTTATTTCCTTTTTCATTTTACACATTATATTTTATAGTAACTGAAATAACGCCCACTATATTTCAAAAGTCATAATATGGTTACGCTTCACTATAAATTATAGAATCGTCCATTACCACCACCAGGTCGGCTTACTTTGGCTATATTTATCCGCTGCTAGCCTATGGCGTTATTTATTGAGGGAATTCAACAAATATACAATCGAATCTTGAAAGGAATGGTTTCTGGGAACTTTGTATAATTTACATTCGACGGATTCCTTGAGAACTATTTTTAGAGATAAATGTTTTCTCACCATTACAGGTATTTATATACTCGAATTGTGTTTGTTTTTAAGAGATCATTTATAACACTTTGAATTAAAAATTTGAAACAAAAGCCAATATTCGTAGAGAATACAAATATGATCTATGTTTTCCTCGTATCAACAATATCATTTACTACAAGAGTACCTACGTAACTGCAATACATCAAAAAATTTAATACAAAGGCTTTTAAAGCAGTGCTTAAAAATGGCTAATGCAAAATGTATTTTAATAATATAAAGGAATTTCTGATTTCACCCGATTTCATTTGACATGATCAATAGATCAAGTCAGGCAGTTCCGTCAACCCAATGACCCTAAAGTGGATAATTTGACTCCACACGATAAAATTTGTTTGAAAATCTAGTCAAATTGTGTTTAAAGTTGTGTCGTGTGGAAGGGGTTTTAGTGCAAAATCGCTTTCTCTTCTGTATTACCACAACAATTTTATCGCTTTTACAGAAAAAACCTCATATAAATGCTTAAAGTGTAAATAGTTAATTGATCGTAAAGTTGTAATATTGGACCTTGGGTTGAAGGGCGTCCAAGCAAGGCTTTCATTGGTCGTCTCAAGGACGCCCGCCTCGATAGCTTTATTGGTGCAAATACGTGTCGACCGCTGGTATGTTCATTTGTTGTACTTAATGGGATATTGGTATTAGTTCAATATAGTGGCAATGATGATTTGTAAGCCCATGATTTTACAAAAAAAAAAAACAATTATTGATGTTATCAAAGATAGGATTATGTTAACTCTTCTAGCGAATATTTAGGTAGGTAGGATTTGTTTAAATGCGTATATTTAAGTTGGTTGTACAGACAAAATTCAGATGGAAATAATGACCGCCGAAATCAAATTAGGAAATGAATGGAATAAAAATTAAGGAGGGGTATTTCGGGTCCTTATGTTCAATCGCGATCAGTTCCCCCTCAAGATCCTAGATGGCGCTAGACGTTCTTAACAGATTATTAAGAATATATAAATTAACAAGACGGTATTAGAATTCAATTGTGCTTAATACTAATACTAGGGGTATTGCAGAAGTGATAAATTAAATGACAGAATTATATCTCTGGGTTTTTTAAATATTGTACCACTTCTCTTCATGGACTATCCAATGATATCACACATGATATCTTTCGTCAGACGGTTGAAGGGGAACATTTCAAGTCTAGTTCGGCAAAATCCGTATTATTAGTTCATTTCGCTTGCTTAGTGATTTCAGTAAGCAGCAGCAGCAATAAAATAGTCGTATTAGCATGAGCCAAAAAAATTAAATAAAACGCTTTTTATTCCATATCCTTGAGTTTCGTATTGTGTTAGTTTGTTAGTACCTATGCCTTAGCCATTATGATCGTAAATATGGATATGCTTGACTTAGACCTTTTGTTATGAACATTTTGGCTAAATTATATTTCGTATTGTAACTCAATAATATTTACATACCTAAGTTTAAATTCTTGGAATAAAAAAATACAATTGTAAGTGGTGACGTAGAACTGAATTTTATTGTGCATTTATATAATTTTTAACGGACTTCAAATAAAGGAGGTTCTCAAATCGTCGGAATCTTTTTTTATCTATGTTCCCCAATTACTTAAAGACGCTTGGACCGATTTGAAAAATTCTTCTTTTGTTTACAAGGGTATACTTCCCAGGTGGTCTCTTGGTCATCAAGTCAGGATCTGATGATGGGATCGTGGAGAAATTGAGGGAACTCTTCAAATTTTATAGGCACTCTTGAAGCTATTTGGGTACTTTTCAAATAAACTCCGTGTATTTGTTAATTGAATAAGTTTTTATGGGATGAAAAATATAGCTTATTACAATTTGTCATGATTTAGGGCGCATTGAAGTCGGTGACACTTTTTTAAAAGACAATTATTTTACTAATATTTCAATAAAAACTTTTTAACAAAAAATTAAACCGACAAAAAAAGAAAGAAACTGAAAAGTGAAAAATAAACTCGTTAGCCTAGCTAAACTTCTACAGTACTGTAAGAACCTAAACAACTTTGAGTCGGTGTCAAACATACAGACAAGCAAACTAATTATTATGTAAAATGATGGCAGCGGCGATGCTACGTCGACGCGACAGCAACACGTCTATTTGTCGAAGTGTTTTCGAATTTCATTTTTTGTTTGTAGTTTTGGCGCCGACTCAAAATTATTTAGGTTCTTACATTACTGTAGAAGTTTAGCTAGGCTAACGAGTTAATTTTTTTCTTTTCAGTTTCTTTTTTTTTTGTCTGTTGAATTTTTTGATAAAAGGTTTTTATCATTTAGTTTTATGTGGCTATAACTAGCTAAAACAATCAACTACAGGTCTCCGTCATGTTGTAGTATCATTAGAACTACCCGCGTGTGCTAAGTTTCAACAAAATGGTTTAACAGGCGAAAATTCACTGGGTGAACAAACGTTCGTCCCCTATTTTGCCCCCTTAGGGTTGAATTTTTTTTTGAAATTTAAATGGGACTAGTTTTGAAGTATGCCCTATCCAATAACAAAATAATTATCAAAATCGGACTACTCTGTAAAAAGTTATGCGTGGTCATACATAAAAAAAAATTAAATATACACGTCGACTTGAGAACCTCCTCCGTTTTTTCGTCCTTTAAAAAGCTACTGAAGTGCCTTTGTTAAAAAGACTCCGAGAATTCAAATATACATCAAATAGGATAGGCAGTATATACAAAAAATTCAGTGAACAGTAAAAATAAACCATAAATTTCCCTTAAAATAAATAACAATGGCAGCTTTCATTATCAAAAGTACGTGAACGGGTTACTGAACATTAGCCAAAGGTCTCATAAATTAGCACTCACACAAAACACGATTACGTAACGCACTTCAATTGGTTGTTATCTACAACCATTGTTGATTCCCACAACTTCAGTGAGAGAACTGCCAGATGTTGAGACTGGGAACAAAGACAACAACACAATGTTAAATAAATTTTGAGTTGTTTCACTCTGGCAACTACAGTAAATAAATATTATAGGGAAGTTTGTTATGACTTTTATAACTGATTGAAACACTTAAATATATATTTACAGGAACGTTTCGTCATACCATAAAACGTAGAATATAATTTTATTTATGGGTCATACCTATGTTAACATCGTTATGTGTAGACGGTACATATAAGTTTATCAGCAGTCTGGTTAACATAATGCAGGCTCTGCCTAGTTTGGGATCAGACGGCCATGTGTGAGATGTGTCGAGTTATTATTATTGTTAAATAGATGTCAAACCAAAAAAAACTTAAAAACAAATCGATAAAATTGTAATAACCAGGAAAAAATGTTCTTGAAGAAAAGTATTTTCGAAGAACACATACATTTCTCTTCAACACCAAAATCAGTCAGACTCCTTTTTGCGACGGAGGTTAACAAAACCTGAGAAGATCTGAGAAGCCTTTTGATTGGGACTCTTTCCCTGTCAGGCACAGAAACTCTAAATGCTACTGCCACTTTGAGCATTGTTGCCGGTCCATCTAATGTGGGGACATCCCTCGAAATACTTTCCACGACATAAAATTAAATGGCAACGGATGTCTGGATTAACAACAACTGTTCGGGCAATAAAGTTTCTTCAGTGGCGACTGAAATTCCTTTACACATATGTAATATATGTATCAGTACATATGTAAGTACCTACATTTAATTAATAATAATATTCATGTCTAAGTTATATCTTAATTTACACAAAAGGAAAGCAATAAATACCGTGAATCATATAATGGTGTATATGAAAATGTAACACTTACTTAAATCATTGAAAGGGTGTGACTCTAGCATGCAGTTTTTAATTAGTATGTGTATTCAGAAATTTTTGAAAAAAAAACTATCCGTTTACAAGTTATAACCGTTTGAATTTCTAGGTATTTATACCTCCGCTTCTCATAAAAGCAGGTGGAATGTGTAAAGTTACAGTGTTAGTGAGAAAATCCATAAAAACGTTCCAAATTCCAAAAAAAAATTTCGAAGTTAGTTTCTATGGCTTTTCTTAGCAACGGAATAAGAACTTCCAATATAAAAAAATATGTACAATTTAAAATCTTTCAAAATCTAGTCCATCTTAGGACTTTACGCTGTATTAAAATTAATGCCGTAGTTTCTTAATAGACAATTTATACTAAGTGATAGCTTAAACAATCATAATGCCTCTGGTTGCCCGCAGTTATTATTGAAATTGTTTTATTACGTTGTTGAATAGATTATATATATGTAAGTATTTCAAATGTTGTACTAAAACCGATGAATTGATTGAATAATTCCCCTTGAACACAATACAAGAGCAAAATCATGTCGTGCTGTCAGAATATAATTGCGTGCATTTGCAGAATTGTTTGAAACATTTGTGCGGATTATTTGGTGCATTCCGAGCGTGTTCGAGGGTTCGAGGAATCTGTGACATGGCCACCGGCTGCAATAGTGTGGAATTCTCAATAACGTTAACGTGTAGGTATAATATCTTTATGCCCTTTGCGTCAATTACACTGTAACAAATAGGTACCTATATATTATATACTAATCTATACACATTAGAAACCAAATGGTGTGATTGAATTTCGAAAAAGGTTAATTTAATTGTCCACAATAACTTGAACTGTCATTACATAGACTTACTATGACAGGCCAACACATTATATACTGGACGCGTGTGACTTGATGGAGCCGTTTTCACGAAATTAAAGAAAAAAATAGTAGCTTTCTACACTTCTGCTATAGATAAACTGTAATATATCCAAATAATTCTCTTCACGTATTCATATAATCTATACTAATATAATAAAGAGGTAAAGTTTGTGAGTTTGGATGTTCGGAGTAATCTCTGGTACTACTGATCCGATTTTGAAAATTCTTTTAGTATTGGTTAGGTTATGAAATACTAAGGCATGACGTCACGCCCTACTGTTGTTAAATTATTTACTTTTAATGTTAATTTGACGTTTATGAAATAATATTTATAATAATAATATTTTGGGCATAGGCATCTACCCAATAGTTCCTCATAAAAAGTTTTTTGCTCTAACGCGGTAATATCTGGCACTATTTCTTAAGGCTACTGATCATCACCTACGCAGATAATCATATTTATACATGCAAATATTTGCAAGAAACGTACATCGAACCCGCGACCCCGGCGTGGCGGTCAAATACTCGAACGGTACGATAGTCGCTCCACATTGGCCATCCTAGTTCCCTAACTTCTGCATTAATGGCAACTGTGTAATATAACTCAGAGCCTTCTATTTTAAAACTTAGCATTATAAAAGGGGAAATAAGAATCTGCAAAAGCTTTCTTTGTATACAAACAATTTTGTCCGGTTGAAAGATGAAAAAGTAAACACATAAACTCAAACAATGGCGGAAAGCGTCTGAAAACAAAGAGGTTTACTATTCAGAAAATAAAAAAGTTGCAAGCAAGGAGAATGGTTGTAACATCGTAATCTCACAACTGTTGAAGTAATTCTAGTGGGTACTTACTGCATAAGACTTGATATACAGAGCTTCCTTTTACGCTGAATATTAAAAATGAATGTAATTTTGACATTCATAATACTAACTTCGTAACATCACTTCATCATGAAATTTTATATACAAGGGTAGGGTACAAAAAAGGGCCTAGGGTACCTTTAATCCAAAAAAAATTAGGAACTTTTTTTGTTCCCGTTGGATCAAAAAATATTTTTTTTTTACACGGGCGAAGCCGCTGATAAAAGCTAGTTCGAAATACAAATAAAACGCAAGCCAACGGGCCATGCCAGGGAGTTCAGTCAATTAAAAAACTCCTCATAAGCCTGCTTTAGACCCTTGCTCTTGAAATTCCTCTTTATTTTAAAAATATAGTCCATATGTCATTCAATATACGCTTTACATTACAAGAACAAGAAGTTATGTAGTTTAATGTATTCATCCACGTTCCAAATATTCAGTTACATTATGAGGTATTCTGAAGCTGTGTTATCATCAGTAAGTTACAAAAGAGAACAAACAGTCGGCCGGCTGTGCCAATTAGCCTCGTTACGACTTTTAATGTCATTATACTCTTTGTGGGCTCAAGTTGATAGGATTTTACTGTAAGTTTCAAATATATTTCTAAGTTGAGACGTGAACATCGTGAATATAACTGTCACGTTCTTCTATTGTAAATTTTGTTATTATAGATTCATAAAATAATCTTGCTCATTGCCTTAAACGGTTGGGGGAAGATTTTTGTTTTATCAAAATTATTGATTCACTTTAGAAATTATTATTTTCTTAAATTTAGACATCCACGCCATTATTTTACGTATGTTTGATTATTAAAAAGAGGAATAACATCGCTAAACAATTTAGGATCCTTGAAAAAGAAGTTTCCTTTGGAAAGAGAAGAAGTATCCAACCCAAAGAATTAGTTCCCATCGCTCAGAGGCGGCTTATCCTGAACTAAATGTGTCTCATTACTCGAGTGTGGGAAGAACTTATATTATTTTTGTGCCAGAAACAGTGAACATTATTTAGGATTTGTGGATAATATAGATGGTGAAGGATAATAAAATGGCTTAGTCACATTGGTAGTTAGGGGGAGGGTGAGAAATGAGAGGATGATATTGAGGTACATTTTGTATGACCTTGTAGCGCTATTGCCTTATGTTGTGGTCTCCTTGAATTGTAATTTGAATTTGCTGTGTGTGCATATAAAAATAAGCGTAAAAAAATTGCAAAAGCTGTACCAAATATAAAATAGTAAAGAATAAAACACGGTTAAAAATATTACACGAGGACATAAAACCCTAACTTCCTAACTAATGATATAAATGTGAATGTGGGTTTGTTTTTTACGTTTCCACGCATTAACTATGAACCGATCATCATAGAATTTTGCATAGACCTTCTCATGGATATCGAAAAGGACATAGGATACCTATTATTCAGGAAAAAAATACTTTTGGATTAAAAACTTTCGTGAGTGGTATTCATATTAGTTAAGATATACGGTTTTACTTACGTGTATATTTCGGGGATGCCCGACTAGTTTCGGACCCGACGGGGGGCCCTTTATCAAGGGGTGTGGCGTCCTGCCGCGGCGATTGCAGGTGCCAGACTGTCCCTGTGACCGACCCGTCGGGTCCGAAACTAGTCGGGCATCCCCCGAAATATACACGTGAGTAAAACCGTATATCTTAACTAATATGAATACCACTCACGAAAGTTTTTAATCAAAAAGTATTTTTTTCCTGAATAATAGGTATCCTATGTCCTTTTCGATATCCATGAGAAGGTCTATGCAAAATTGTATGATGATCGGTTCATAGTTAATGCGTGGAAACGTAAAAAACAAACCCACATTCACATTTATATCATTAGTTAGGAAGTTAGGGTTTTATGTCCTCGTGTCCTAATAAAAAAGTACTTTTTGTTTGTCTATAAAACATTTCTTCTATGTTTCGCAAAATTTACTGAGTGTCCCACGTATGTACATACTTATAAAGTTTAATTTCGATACCACTATAAGAAGTGGGTTAAAATGCATTTCTAAGATTTATTTACATTGTTAGTTACTTACATGCAAGTGAAGATAATAAAAGCGTAATTAAAAACAGGAGTACGCTCGTAGCATTAGGGTCCATCCATAAATTACGTCACATGAATTTCATGATTTTTTAACCCCCTTCCTTGTAACAGGTGGTCGCATTTGTGGGACCCTGGACTGGGCTAGACCCTGGGACTCTCTGGTGTGATGACCTGTTTAATGTGGGTTTTGTTGCCTGAATAAATAACTTATTATTATTAAAAGTTGGAGTTTCTGAACTATTCGGTCCATCAAATTCGAGCACGGAGCTGTTTTGTGACATGTTAAAACATTCAGCGTTCACCAACTACCCGGAGTAACGGTGACGTGCTATGTCGGAATCGAAGGCGACTAATCACAAGTCGTTTTTTTCTCGTGGTGCCTGAGCTACGCGTGTCTTTGCAAGGTAATTCTTAGGAATCCTTGCAGATATTGGCCGCCGTTATGTACAATGCTTCTATACAAAAACCAAACATCTGTTATACACCAAAACTCTAAATATGAATATAATAATAATGAACACTTTAATTAACGTTGATGTAAAGATTTCCTGGAAGAGATTGCTTCCAGCTTTCAAGCAAGGTCTCCTATTGTGCGTATTTCGTTTATGAAAAAATTTATGTACAAGTATTGCTTCGGTGTACAATAAGAATATTATTAAAAAGGCCAATACCACAGGGGAAGTGAAGTGATACAAGTATTAATTAAATCTTTATTGTAAATTTTAATACACAGAAATAAATATTTTTTATATCAACTGATTTTTTATATCAAGTGGTGATAGGCTGATGATGGTGATGATGATTAATGTTATCTTATTTAAAATTAGTTATTGTCATAGAAAACAAACAATGGAACCTATCTACATTGAATAGAAACTCAAACACAAAGAACACACACACATACCTCTTATGTGTGTTTTCTTTGTGTTTTCCCAACCTTTTGAATGCCTCCAACACCTGTACATTTTAAAAGTATCATGTCAATTCATTTTGAACCTAATTGCTATAATATAAAGATCAGACTTTAACAACAGACTTTCCGATGTTGTCACCTTTTAGCATAGCAATTAATGTATCTGGAAGTACTTCAAATCCATTTGCAACGGTCTCCTTCGCTTTAATGGCACCCTTTTCTATCCAGTGGCGAAGGTGTTGTAAGGCGGCGCTCTGTTGCGACCAATCCCATTGTGCAAAGCTAAATGACTGAATCTTCACAGAGCCAGGTAAAGCCGGCTTTTTGTTAGGAAGCGATCTTCCATACGTGCTTATAGAACCGCACTCTGCGACGCGACCTCCCTCTTTCATACATTTTAATATAGTCATAGCTAAATCTCCTCCAACGTTGTCGAAAAAACAGTCTATACCTCCCACTGTGGATCGTATACTTCCCATGATATCCTTTTCCTTTTTATAGTTGAACGCATGGTCGAAGTTTAGTTGTTCAAGCAGCATTTGCACTTTTTCGTCGGTTCCAGCGAACCCAATGACTGTGGCGCCCTTAATTTTTGCTATTTGACCGGCTATTGAACCGACGGCCCCAGCCGCACTCGTTACGCACACCACTTCACCTTTTTTCGGCTTACATATTTCCACCATGCCGAGGTAAGCCGTCATACCGGGCATTCCTAGCGCTCCAAGTGACAGAGATAGGGGTAAGTCACCAATTTGAGGCTCGTAAGGTTTTAAACTAAATATGTCGTCAGGGTTGCCGTTCAGGACTGAGTATTCACGCCATCCGGAATGTGAAACAACGTACATATTATTCGGATATTCAGGGTTCTGGCTTTCGATAACTTTACCGACTTGAAAGCCGAATTGTTCGTAAGGCACTTTTCGACGATGCGCAAAGGATCGTAGGTATGGATCCACGCTTATATACTCAGCTTTGACAAGAAACTCACCTTGACTGAGTGATGGAACGTTTTCATGTGCAATTTGGAAATCATCGAGTTGCGGCAAATAATTGTCGAAGGTTTTTATAACGTTATATTTCACCAATCTCATTTTGTTGTTTTGTAATTTTAACACTAAAACTTTTCACTTAAAATGTATGTCCAAATACTAACAATTTAGTTGCAGTATGCCATTATAGTAAAGAATTTCGGCTAGTGACAGCGCTGAGAGCACTCAACGTTGTCAACTGTAACTCCGAATTTGACATCCGAATCTCGCTCCGAGTGCTCCAAATGAAATGACTCTAACGTGTTTGTATCTCGTTTGTATTCTCTTTGGAAATGACAACGTGTATCGTTATCTATTGGAATTATGAATAATTTAATTTGATGTGTCTTTATGATACGTTTTGTAAAATATCGAAGTTGTTCTAGTAGATTTTTAACACTTATATTTAAATTTTTTTGTTCAATATGTTTATGAAAAAATCAATATAATATACCATCAATACATGACTTGAAAATAATCTTCATAGAGATTGATACAATAAAATAGTTATAATCAAGTAAATATTTTTATCATATTCATAACCGTTTTCTAAATATTTTAATATTCCGAACAATTTCAGGGACCTGTTATGGGTCCTCATGAGATATTGTTGTTTTTTCTTTTTCAATTTGAATTAAGTCTATGTTATTTGATAAGAAATTGATAAGTTGTTTTTCTTTTTCAATTTGAATTAAGTCTATGTTATTTGATAAGAAATTGATAAATTTTAAGAATTTTCATGACAAGTATTATTTACCTAAGTATAATGGCAACACTCATTTCGTGAAATGACACGTCATTGGTCTGAGGGTCTGAGCATGTAGGTATGCTTTGCGGTCCCTGTTATGGGTCCTCATGAGATATTGTTGTTTTTTCTTTTCAATGATTTATGGCCCTGTCAAAAAATCAAAAAAGATAAGAAAAGAGAGAGAGAAAAGACGGAAACACTTTTCTCTCTTTCCAACGTTTTTGACGTTGGATATATGAAGAAATATCTTCTCTCGAATTACTCGGGGAAAATATGGTGTCTCTTTCACTGAAATTAATCAGCTATCGACTTTAAATAAGAAGTAATCAAAAGAAGAACTGGTAACTGATTTGTTGTTTAAATCATATTACCCCACATACTTAATTGATGATATAAAATAATAAATCTGACTGGCCTGTGGGTCTAGTGGTTAGTGACCCTGACTGCTAAGCCAGAGGTCGTGGATTCGATTAACACCCAGGACAAATAATTGTGTGATGAGCATGATCATTTGTTCTGTGTCTGGGTGTAATTTATCTATAATATGTATGTATTTAGAAATATATAAGTATGTTTATCAGCAGTCTGGTTACCATAGTACAGGCTCTGCCTAGTTTGGGATCAGACAGCCGTGTGTGAGATGTGTGGAGTTATTATTATTATTATTATTATTTGTGCATTAAATCGATATTTTCTTCAACATAAATGGAATCATTTAGATTATTTAATCGATATTTTTAGTTCGATTTTATCATCTAGTAACTTCAAATAAAAACGTCAAGAATCTCATATGAAAAGTGATATAGTGGCTTTTGCTTGTTTTTTTTTTGTAAAGTAAAGAGAACGCCACCTAACACCTTTCGCAGATAAAAGTGAAAAATTGTCCTTTCCCATCGAGCACTTCCATAGTCTAGATCAATCTCTAGTCAACAAAAAGAAGCATCCCCCAGTCCTCATTGCGAAGTCTATTAGTTACATCGACAACCCAGTCGGACATAAAGACAAAACTCACTGTGAGTTTCTATCTCAGAAATTAATATTCAGAACCGCTGATATCTACATATTACCTTTATGGCCAGAATAACTCAATGATTTGATAAATCACATTTTTACCGATGACATACTTACAGATTAAATTCTTAAATTAAAATATTTTTTTATTTTAAAGTTATTTAAAAGTGCAAAATATCTGATATTTGCCTTAAAGCAAGGTCACATATACAAGTAAAGTTAAAAAATTCTGCAAACGAAAATCCTCTCTCTCATATAACAAGAGAACACAGTTTCGATCTATCCTTTCCATATACTGATATTTTATACGTAGTGAGGACCCATCCTTATCTAAGTAAGTATGAAATTGTGTCTTCACTAACGGGTATATATGAAGATTATAAGTCGTAAAGGGCACATGTGTAACAAGGTAAAAGGGAGTTAAGTCTTTACAGAATGATGGGCTGAAATGTGCAGACCCAACCTAACCCACACGTTACTTCCAATTCGTTGGCTCCAGTGTACAGCTATAACTATAACTGAGCGCTGGCCAGGTGTTAGGTAGTGGTACGATTTCACCGTTTTCCTGTTCTCTAACTTTTATTTTCTGACATTTCTGTTATAAGATACTATGACAATATTAATGATTTTGTATAAACAATTTCAAAAAAATATTAAATTTTATAATATTCTCGTGACATAGGTAGAAAAAAACTATTGATTACGCTGGAAATTACTATCTACAATGACACTTTCATTCTCCAAATTAATAACTTTAAAAATACACTAGATGAAAACCCGGCTTCGCTCGGGTGAATTGTGACTCATAACTCTAGTACACAATCTTTTACAAAATCTAGGTAGATATACGTGTGAATCGGCCTTAACGAACTCTAGATGGCCAAAGAGTATACAAACACTACGTAAGATGACATCCGAATGGCCAATATTGCGGCTGCCTTATATCATTAGTATTTAACAAAATACTCGACAATCCGAATTTTGCGGATATATGTTGTCGACTCGAAATAATTCTTTTTTTATGTTTTATTATTCAGGGAAGGTTGCATTCGAGTCTACCTCACCTCTTGACGGAATTATTAATATAGATTGAAGATAGTAAATAATAACATGCTATTTACTACCACAGAATAAAAACAAATAAAATCAGAATATTATAGATACATGTCAAAAATGAACCTATGTGAAGCAATTAGAGCAATTACGTCCCAAGCATTTTCATCATTCATACAGTTTAAAAATCAAATTGTTCTCTATGTTCACTAAAATATAGCAACGCACTTATTAGGAATTCCATTGACCCGACGGATCTTGCTGCGGCCAAATTGACATTTTCATTGACGATCTAAGCGGTATACCTATAAAAGAGAAATTACACTAAAGAAATTGTATTTATTTGGAAATGTCACTCTCAAGAAATATTCTGTGAATATTATTTCATCTACATTTGTTGAGTGAATTTGAATTCAGTGTGATCAGCTGCCGATAGGGTAAGGCACTGGCCGGTTGCCATCCAATTTATTTTCCTTTGAGTACATTAAGAATATATTTTTAGGTATTAGAGTTTGATCGATATGATAATAGCTTTTTTATAATACAATAAAATACAATACAATATTCTTTATTGTACACCATAGAAAAGTTACAACTTAAATGAGAAACATTGAATAATGGTACAATCGGCAGATATAATATGTTTTTTTTTGTACTGGGTGCCATTTTTTATTAGTTTTCTTTGTTTAAAATTCAAGTATATCAAGTGGGGGACGCGTGACTTAAACACGCGAATAAAAATCAAATCCCTCACGGGACAAAAATTTGTATGATCCACAAATATTTGTCCCGAGTCTTGGTGTTCTTCGTGTCCATTGTTTGAATGTCTGTGAAGCCACCGACACAGGAATATTCCTAATGCGAGAGTTGTCTTTACATATTACATTTGTCAACACAAATTATAATTCACTTTGTATTCTCTCGTGTTAATCAAGAGAACAGTAAGTCAGGAAGACGCGTTTTCTGACTTACTGCTCTCTCGATTACCAAGGCAGCATTAATGTTTTACAAGCGCCGCGCCGTGTGAACTAAACGGTGATGCATAAATTATTATTTGACTTATAGTATTTAACCATAAAAAAGGTGGTCCCTGGGCGGAAACACGTCACATTTCCCTTGTACGCGTGTCCATATCCAACATTATTGCCCCCCAGCTCTATAGAAATTTACCTAAGTTGAGGGCTATAAGAACTCCTTGGGGACGCAAAAAGCGTTTTAAGTTTGTATTGATGAATTAAGGACGTATAGATATTATGAATCTTCATAATTTTTAAGGTCCACTCCAGTTTTTAAAGGATATTTTTAAGAAGTTACATATACTTTTGTAGTTAAATATTAAATTCAGTGTCAGTGCTCTCAGTATACGAAGATAAAAAATTGTTTTTGCAAAATGAACTTTGTGGCTATGACTCGTGAGTCTTTAATCTTCTTCTTCCTATGCCTGTCTACTAACATATTCATTTCCAATTGGACATAAAATGAATGTGTTTGTTTGATATAGTAAATATAAAATACTCCACGTTTTTTTATTCGATAAATATTCATTTCATATTATTTTTACAAAGTGATGACGGCTTCTCATTAAATGAAACTGCTACTTTTTTTTATATTATAGGGGGCAAACGAATAGGAATTTTGAATTTAATGTTAAAAAAGAAAGTTAAATTCTAAATTCAAATTACACCGCTGCGCTGTCACAAATAATATTTATGAACGCAGTTACAACACTACAGCATCTGTAAAATAGGAAGAAGTTTTTCGAAGTTAATCTACGATAGAATACTATCATTTACACTGCTTTGAAACTTGCACTAAAATAATGATATTTGTAAATATATAAATATTATGACACTCCATGACCAAAGCCAAAAGCCGAGATTGATTCAAAGTGAAGTTTAAGAGGATGTCGATCGACCGTACTCACCAAGCATTTGCTTTAAAAGTAAACTTTGTCAAACTTGACGAGCTGTTTGTTTCTCAAAACTGACTGTTTATAGTCATATGTTTCCATTTCAGTTACACAGAGTTGTGTTCTTGTTTTCTTAAGCGATTTAAAAATATTTACTTACACGAAGAAAGTACAGTATTCGGCACGTCAAGTTGTGGTCCATTTTATATCTCCACACGAACAGTCTACCTAAGATATTATGCAATTATGATAATGTGCAAGCATTTAGCTTTAAGAAAAAAATAATTAATTTAGCTGCTATTCCCTGCACTTTTTATATCCGCAGAAAAGAAATGGCCGTCAATAGTTACCCAGACAATTAATTAAAACCAGTCCAAGCGTAACTTAGAAGAAATGAAAAATAGAATGAAACGCAACGTCAACAAGCAGACTTACATGAGTATGTCATCTCGGTAGGAGTTGTAAAAAATGTCTCGGAACATGAAAATTCCTTTGGAACTGGTAAAAACCGACATGAACCGGTAAAAACTGGTCGGAGCCGTTGCCAACTTTTCGCTCGAGCGCTGTTGGGATGACTGGGCGCTTCCCGCGTAGAACGACCCACTCAGTCATGAACTTTTGGACGAGCCATAATTTATTAGGTGCTTTCGGCTTTTACAGGCTTCGGTTGCGATTTCATTTCGTCTGTAATTGTGTGTATATGCACGAGTATGTTTGTGGAATGTCAGTATATGACATTTTGAAACTAATGCTCAACGTTTTACACATTTCCTGTTTATTTTAAGTTTTTGTACATATAAAGAAAGAACCAAAAAACGGAACATCTTTAGGATCGCTTCGTTTTCAGTCTGTCTATCAGTCAAGACTCGTTTTTTTTAGGTTGGGGTTGAGGTGAAATTAACATCAAATACTTATTTATGTCTGTGGTCCTTTGAAGCTGTAAAAAATTAAGCTTCTAAGTCAACGCAATCAAATAATACGGTCATTAAAGGTTTATATTTTAACCAATTTTAACACTTCGCAGGTAATCAAAATCAAAACAGGTTTATATTTATTGCATTGCTTTTGGCCGCGTGAGTAAGGTTACCGGAGGCCCTAACCCTTCCCCCTAAAGGGCGGCGGTAGTCATTTACCAGATGATCCGTCTGCTCGCTTGCCTCTATACCATAAAAAAAACCCTGCAGGGTACTTCCCCTTGACCTACAATCATGTAATTGGGCGAGAAGCAGGGTCTCAGCACAAGTAAATAAAAAATCTGAAAGTCTAAAAAAAAATGTTGTTAGAGTCTGTGCTGAAAAAGAACTGTCGTAGGATTTGAGGTCGCAGTAGTGCTAAAAAAACTTTTTTGTTATGTTGATAACTCTGTTACGTCATTATAGTTCGACAGTAAACTGAAATACTGTACAATACAGTAAACAATAATGACGTAACACTGTAAAAATGTAATTTAGCACTGCTGCGACCTCAAATCCTACGGCGGTTGTCTTTCTGCACAGAATATCTATTATAAATAAATAATATCTTATGCTTGAAATAAACTTTTTTTATATATCATAATTTTTTTTTTGCAATTACATGCTTATAGATATATTACGCTTAAAAATTGACTGTCATGTATATCGATGTATGGAGGATATTTTTAGAACCGCAAAGTTAAGTTTCTCTTTCCGTCTTTGGGAGTACCGTTTCCCGAGATTGACGCTACTGGTCAGGCGTGTAAATAGCCCAACCAGGGTGTGATTGCTCAACAAGTAATAAATTGTTTATATTATGGCGTACGAGGTGTTGGGGAAGTAAACCACTTCTATCGATCAATACAATCATGCCAGCACTGACCTGCAACACCGACCAAGTCCCGATCCTCCAGAAGGCAACGAGCAGCGACGAGGTTTCTACGGTCTCTTGAAAGGTATTGACCGGCCGGTCACGATCGAAGACTAGAGCACTCCACATACACCTTGTAAAGGTTACAAGGGAGTCCAAACACTACACGGCTATGGGACTAACGAAAAATCAGCTTCTTTTCACGAGAAATATAACTGAAGTCCGTGGCGGAACAAAAAATTTTATATTAAAGCGTCTTCTTAGCGAAAAGCGATGATAGCAGGGTATGTCCGTTTTTTCTTGCACCAATCAGGTGCAGCGCGTTTTCATTATTTGAAGACTGCTAACGCCATCTCTTGAGATCGTCGAGTACATTGGCAATATTACAGCAGTACCAGCACTAATTGCATTCGACAAACAGAATGTGGTTTACTATAAAGACTATGAAATTAATAATATAACGAAATATATTATGGTGCGATTATGTATGCATTTTATAAATATATTGGCGCTCCACCAGCTACTACTTGCCATCTACTTACTTTTCCGTTTTTGTATTGAGAGGGAAACTTCAGGAATTGACTTCCAACCAACCCATTGAAGAATTTAACGGGGATAGTTAAATTCTCCAATGGGTTGGTGGTAAGTATCAATACATTTACTAAGAACCTATTGGAGAATTTTAATTTCAATGGTCCAATTTAATTAACCTTAACGAGTCCGTTACATTAGGCTTGATTTTTTATGTAGGGGTTAACTTAATTGCCGTCTCCCAGGCACGGAACGAATTCCTAAACAGATAAATTCAATAACAATTTGACGGACTGGGTCCCCAGAATCCAGCCCAAGACCACAAGATATCATGTAAATAACCATGTACCCACAACAATTAACCAATAGACTTAACGAACCTAAACTTGGCTAATTAACTCCAATTTACCAATTGACAATTCACTCCAATTTAGGTCCAAACGACCAGGAAACTGTAATAATAACAGTTTTATTTCATTAGAAAACACAATAGTTATTTCGTACTTTTTAAGAAAGGTTTTTGTTTTGTACCTATGTCTAGTTCTAATGCTAAATAGTGAAGAAGAAGAAATGCTTTGAGAACATACGTGTATTGCGGGTCAATAACGGGTCTACACAATTCTTGGGGGAACTAATTTTCAATGGCAATCACGCAAGTAAAAACCGCTTTATCGCGAAGTGATATGGTACACATTAGATTGCGTGTGCAACCTTTCAGTATATTTTCTAGTAGTAGAGTGTTATCGCGAGATGTATGTAATCCCTATGGCCGGATGGATTTTAATCAAAGCTGTATCTGTCAGTTTATTTAAACCTTGCGGTGACGTCGAGTTTTATTAAAAAAAATGGCCGCCGTAAATTACAAAATGGGAATAGGGACTAAAATTTATATCAAGTGTTATATAAATAGCCACTATGCACTCAATATATTACGTAAGGTTTTTATTTAATATTGTTTTTATCTTTTGGTAGGCCATCAAACAGGTGGGACCTTTGGATTTACTTTATACAACGAAGCTTATACATAATATTCTCGTGTAAGATTGCCATATTTCAGTATTAGTGCAGCAACAATTCTCCTAAGGAGCGTACCTCTACGACGAATTTCTCATAAATGCCACCTTCAAATGATTCTGCATCTAAATTCGAACTGTCGGCCTACTTTCTTCGCCATCTGCAGCTCTTTTGTGATATCCAAGTGGCTTTTACCTGCACTAGATACTCCGTGTCTACAACTTACATTTATTTTGCAGCATCGCTGCTTACTGCGTATTTTTTGTTGGAGACTGTCTATTGTTTTGATAACTTTTTTTTGGTTGATTGAATGTTTTTTTAAATGTAGCTTCATAAATATACTTACAGAATAAATAATATATAAATTTTGTAGTAGTTTGTGTAGACTCATAAAACCATACGATTTACGGATACGAAAATCACCACAACTTTTAACAATCGTACGATATAGTTTTTTCCATCGAAACTACTGGAGTCCCAAACCTGTAGCAACTTAGTAATCTGTGCCTGTAGTTCGATTTTCAAACCAGAAGATGTAAGTCTTTGCTTAAAAACAGGCAACTATATTTGTAGTTGTAATTGCCAGACGGGTTTTAAGAGAACTGCACATTCAAAATCTACCATAACTTGATTTGTAGTAGATTTGAATTGAAATTGTCGAAGTGCGGGTGACACCATGTGACATTGGTGTTGTGAGTGTTATACTCGCACTGTTAACCGGTTACTGCTCAACCTTTGGCAGCCTGTACACTTGTTAGCCACTTTGATGGTATATATATAAAAAAAGAGTATGAATAGTAACAAAAAGTACTCCTAAAAATAATCTAATTCAATTTGAAGTCTATTCAATATGGAATAAGGTTGAGGTTTAGTTGTTTACACGTTACGGTACTTCTTCTAAAATTCTATTTAAATTGGAGCACTTTTAAAGCTTTTTTTTCTTTGTTACAGACACAAGAAATGAAACGCAGAAGGAGTCACACATCCGGCGTAGTTTGGTGACGTGTGTCTACGATATCGTCAGAAGACGTCACCACGATGCGCTATATACTCTTCTGTCTTCTGTCCCTCTCCTTCAACAGGAACCTCGCATTTGTTCTTGATAAACAAAACCCCTATTCACAGTTCCGTAAATGGAATGTCGGTTTGAACGGGACGCTCGAACTAGAATTCAAAACTGACCAATCAAATGGTTTACTTTTGTATACGGATGATGGAGGGACTTATGACTTTTTTGAGCTGAAGCTTGTGAATGGAGCGTTGAGGTTGAGATATAATTTGGGGGGTGGTGCTCAGATCATCACTGTTGGAAATAACCTCAACGATGGACATTGGCATAAAGTTCAGGTAAGGATTTACAATTTAATCTGATATAATTATATGGGTTCGATTTCCACCCAGAACAAATAATTGTGTTATGAACACGATCATTTGTACTTCCTCTGAAACTGTTTTATGATAAATAAATGACTTGTATTTGTCATCTGCACATCAATCACTTTATTATTTGCGGCTAGACGCTGATGTCAATTTAGATTGCTGTAATATTTCTCTCATAAAACTTCATATTCAAGGAATGGACCAATGAAGACAAGAGACACTTTCGTTATCTTTACTAGCTTCTTGGGCTTGACTGCTCTGATACTATACACCAAAGGGTCGGTCGAATTTGTGACTCTCTGTATAAATGCTCTATCCAATACAAAAAGAGTTATTTAATAGTAGTTATGTAATAATATATTTATTGAGGAAGATTATAGGCTATGTAACATCACGCTACGACCTTTAGGAGCTGAACAGTGATAATTACGGCGGAGAACGGCATTCCGTTATAAACTTAGAGTATATTGTTTGAATTTGTCATCTTCATTAGTATTCACTTGTTGGGAAAACTTTTTTTTTTAAGAATACTAGTAACGTGGGTCACACATTACTAGTATTCTTGTTACCCCTCCAGCTAAGCTAAATGCTTGTGTTAGGAGTGGGTTCACGCCGGTAGTGCACTGGGTGAGGTTCGAACCGGTAACCACTTGATCGCAAGTCCGACGACTTAGCTATTACGCTACCGCCGCTTACTTACTTATAATTTTCCGGTAGGGATAAATGGAACAGGCATAGACATAAAATTTCCAATTATCCCTACCGGTAGGGATAGGTGGAATTAAAATCCAACTATCCCTACCAGTGGGGATAACTTGGTAGGGATATATGGAACAAGCGGATAATTGTACTATCAAAATCAGAGCAAACGCAACTTTTTATTCTACACTATCGCAAAAATCCAATCTGTCGAGCGTCACACAACAGCGACTATTATTTTTACAACTACAACGTATTCCCTGTCTTACGATCGACAATGATGATGATGTAAAAATACGCATTTGGAGGGTAGACAGAGTCCTACAAAATATCTGCAGGAATACTTGATTGGCAGTTTATTCAGCAGTAATATCCGACAAGCGCTGTTTCTAGCGAGGCAATTAATTTTAGGGCTGATGAGGTCAATACAAATAATACTTCATTGAAATTAATTTCAGGATGGCCACACATTCAAAGACAACGTTTGATGATTACGTATTAATTATCAAACACTGTCTTTGTGTGAACTCGGTATGGAATGAACTCACACGTCCCTAAATCCTCCGATAATAATTTTCTACTTTGGTAAAGTAACCACGGCAAAAAAATGGGTAATAGTAAACATTCTCAGAGTATTTTGTGGTGTGGTTCCAACCCTAGAAGAGCTCATTCGTTTGGCATATAGCCGTTAAGAAAAGTTTGAGGATATTTAAACGGGCAGAAAATTCATTGACCTGTATCTACCAACAAAATAATTCCCTCACAATCAAAGCCGTCGTAAGCCATGCCGGGACCTTTTTGCACACAAGAAAATGAACACAAAAACGTTTATATCCTTTGTTCTTAAACTTATTGACGCTGATTAATTGATGTGAATAATTTACATACATGTGGTTAATTAGATAAGATTTTTCGCAATAGAAATCCTTTAAGAAAATGGTTTCGGTCTCCTCTACAATTGTAGTATTTACAAATTAATATTTTTTGTAGCAACTTCAAGATTTGGAAAGTTCTTCTAGTTTTATTAGGTTGTGATACCCATATACATAGCAAAATATGCTAGCGGAATCCCCCAATTCTTTAATACTGCCTTAAATGAGGACTTTCGCGGCCCCGTGAGGGTGAGGGCCCTGGGCACGGGCCTCATGTGCCCGTATCATAAAGACGGTACTGCTCACAATTTAAATATAATGAATATTGTATACATAATGAAATGAAATTGAATGACATAAACAATATTGTCGATCAACATAACGCCACACAATATCCTGTAGAATTTCCCAATTACCTTACTGTACGTGGACTTCCGGCGAATGTCATCAAGCTGAAGTTCGTCCCGTTTACACTTGACCCAACACTGTAATGAAACATCATTAAGGCAATAATTCCAACAGGGTGAGGCGTTTGCCAGATAGTGTTTATTTCACTAATTCCATAAGTACCTATTCGACTTTAATGCCGGCAGTTCCGATTAACCATATAACCATATGTTTTGCAAGGATAGTTAACAAGAGGTATGAGAATGATACTGAATACTCTAAATCCTACTAATATTATAAACGTGAAAGTTTGTGAAGATGTATGGATGTATGGATGTTTGTTACTCTTTCATGCAAAAACTACAGAACCGACTGAAACTTGGCGTATTGATAACTAGAAACCTGGATTAACACATAGTCTAAGTTTTATATTATATATATATTTCCACGGCACCGGGACTTACTCGGGTAAAATCGCGGGGCGCAGCAAGTAAGTTATAAATGAATCCATCGTAATTAAATTTGCTCCACAAGTAAGTAAGCTTAAGAGCATCAGAAGGCTATTCATGTACAATAAAAATAACAAACTCTAAAATTATTTTTAACATTTCATACTTGCAAAAATCATAGTTCAGTGTGACTGTATTATGTGAGACTTGTGTATTTTAGCTGCTGTTCATATGAGCGTGTTTTTTTGACTGTACAAATGACAGTTGTGGTATAGGTATGTTGCATTAAATTTTCTTCTTTTCCTAAAAAGAAATATAAATATTAAATAGTGTTGAAATAAAAGCATAGCTTGTTTCTAGTAAGCTGTCTTTTCTCTGCGGAAGTTGTCCGAGGTAATAAGAATATTCCGTAGAAAAGCTCTGACTTCGTTCTGGTAATTTTTTTTCTTTGTAAGAATTGTAATGTCATATTAAAAGAGTCAATTTTAGTATAAAATAAACTGACTCAAATGAAAAGGTACTTTACCTACGAAACATTTTTTAAGTTACATGCCATCGTACGTAGGGCACTACACAAGTATTGTCGTAGGCAAACTAGATATCAAAATATTGTGATTTGAAGATATCCATAAACTCTAAGTAATATTAAAAAGAAACACAAATTTAGGGCAAGGAATCGTTTGTTCGAATTTTAAATTAATTTTCTAAACGAAAATGGTGGGCTTTTCTCGTTATGACATTCGTGCAATTATTTTGTATGACTATAACTAAACAAAAATGTTTGCTGAATTAGCTGGAAAAACTACGGACTATTTACACCAAAGTGAAATCTAATTGCTGGAACACCCTACTTATAGGTCTGGATTTAGCCCCATGCGACTTTGCAATATTCACGTGTATAAAAAAAACAACTGAAGGGACTCAAGCTTTAAAGCGATGAGGAGCTTATAGGAGCTTTTAAGGAGATTTGCAGCTGTGTTCCAAAGGAATACTGGAGTAATGTGTTCCGTATCTGGTTTACACGTATCAAGACGTATTTCTGCTGGTGGAGATTTCTTAAAAAAAAAGATATTTTACAAAGTACCTACGACAAAACTTATGTAGTGCCCTAGTATTTTGATGATGGCAGATAGACCCAAATTGATTTGAAAATATGTATCTATATAATAATATATAACAGTGTTATTAAAACGTGTTTTTGTATTCAAATGAAAAACTGAATGTCAATGCACTTTGAGGGCGATGAATCTTTTCACCCCGCCACTATAAAAACACTAAGGAGCTATTACTATTTATACCATCTAAACTTATATTATAAAGAGAAAGAAATTCTATGTTTGTAGTCGGTAAACTCCGAAACTACTCAACTGATTTTAAAACTAAATTCACCATTAGAAATATTCTTTATCCAGAAGTACCATAGACTATTTTCAATTTCGCCTAAAGAAGCCTCGGCACTCTTTTCCTTTTAACTGTTACTGATTTATCTTTTTTGCTACAGGTTGCTCGCCGGGACGAGCTCACGTCCCTCACGATAGATGGCAACACACAGAACAAAACGTCACGTGGCAAAGAGTTCGCCTTTGGCAAGTTCAACACCAACTCTGACGTGTTCGTTGGTGGGATACCTCCTTCGTGAGTACTTTACTTTCCTTATACATTTATATTACTCGAATTTGTTGTTATAATTAGAAATACAACAAGGATTTACGCTATCATATCTATTAATACGTGAAGAGAATTGTTTGTACACCATTTTAAGCATATTTCGCGCAAGGAGGAATGTGAAATTTGGAATACTTAATATTGTCATTTATTCTACATATAAACTACATGTAGAATAAGTGGAGAAAACTACAATATTTAAATAAAATGTGTTATACATTTTAATATTATGTGAAAGCGGCTACAATAAGCTACATAAGTCCAGTATTTATGTTGATCTGTCATGATAGACTTGTCGACATTCAAAGACAGTAGATATTATACTGGTAATGAATAGCTTTACTTCAATAAACGTCAAAAAAAAATTGCAAAACATTCAACATTTAATGAATTTTGGTCGATCTTCGACCACCAGGTGTTCTTTGGTTGGGACATAATTGCTATTAGTCTGCCTCCAAGGGACTATGACGGCTTTCACAATTAACGTGCGCGACCAGAAATTCGATTTAAATAATATGAACTTAACATATCTATCATATTTAGCTTGAATACTTTTTAATGCTTCGATAGAGTATATAAGGTAGTTCGATATAATAGTATATTCTTCACGTAATTTTAATTGACATATATGCAAATACATAAATGTCAATTTAAATAAATATAATAAAAATTATATCTAAGCAGATACACTACACCGTAATTGGTTATGGCACTTATAAACAAAATAGTATAAATATTATTTTAGTGCGACAAAACTGATCAAAAAAATAATTGTAAAGAATGTTATGTTAACTCTGTTAAAGGGTTATGTGACAATAATATAACCACCTTAATCTGATCCAAGGGTTTTATTTACAAGCGACGCAATAAACAAAGCTACAGTCCACTGCCTCCAACAGTAATCACTTTAATCTTAGCCCATATGTAAATAGTAAAATATAACAAAAAATATGGTTAAAATGATTTTTGATTCCGGTCGTAATTTTGTCTAGCATATCAACCTCAACATACTGAAACCAATTACTCTGTGCCATATATTTATTTGCTAAAAAATGTATGACACATTTTAATTACACTCCAATCTTAACTGACAGTAACGAGTAAGTTCTTGACTATTTCAAACGTTAGACGCTCTCTCACTTAACTGTCATTCGTTGGTTTTGTGTAAAGCTTGAATACAAAGTAGCTTTGGATATTGTAATGACAAAATTCTTTATTGCCTAACAACCAAGAATATTTTAAACAATTTTGATGGCCCTACAATAAAAACCAAATTGTTTTGTGGCTCTCTGACTTCAATTTATACAGTTAAATTATAATGCTAAAGGAATAAAAATTGTGATTGTACATAAAATTACTCTCAAAATTTACATTTTGTTTTGTGCAAAAATGTGCAAATATGTGTGTGTGCGTGCATATATGTTTGGGTGACGATACAAGTGTGAGTTGCAAGAGCAGGGCAAGTGTAATAAAATCGCATATAATTGATTGATTGACAACATGGTTTGTTAGAGTTGTTAGGGACTTGAAGGCCTTGAAGCACACATGCGTTTGTTTGCATTAGAGGTAGTATAGAAAAGAAACAAAAGAAACTTGCTTGTACATCAACATCAGGTTGCGAATCATGTGAAATCAAGAAGTTGCTGTTACTGGTGGTGCAAGCGCAAGCAGCGGTAAACGTAGAGTTTGTCATCTTTCTTCTTTACGACATCAGTGCAAATTCTACAGAGAATTCGGAACATTCTAAACTCTACAGAAATCAGCTGTTCATGCCCTTACCCAAAGTGCCCACTGTGGGATGCCGCAATGACACGCATGTAAGGGTATTTAAGGCGGGTTCATTTCGTACATGTATTTTTATATTTGAGTAAAAAATACCAGTTCCGTAAGCGAGATGTCTGAATGTTCTGAAAAAAATTACACAATTAAATTGAATATGAGATTACTTTTATCTTTATCAGAATACAATGCACCAAGTAATTTTATTTAATAATAATTAATAATTAAGTGCATTATTATTATTACAATATTAAAATAGAGATGTCATATTTTATGAAATTACAATGGTTATGGAATATTTGTAGAGAAATATTAAAGAATTATTACAGTATAATAAGTATGTCATAAAATGGAATTAAATAATTTATTAATTAATATTAATTAAAATTTAAATAATCATTAATTAAATAAAAACATCTGTCACAGCTTGTCAATCTTTATTAGGTATTGAATTCGGAAAAAAATACTAGAATAAAGACGAATATCAAGTAGTAATAAGCGATGATTATTATCTAAATTATTGAATTGTGATCTCTCGAACCGTTAAAATGAGGTCACCGCGTCTGGCTTAGAACCAATTAAGTCCTGAGCGGGGGTAAGGCTGCATTTCCACGATAGATGCGCGAGGATGCGTAGCGATGGATGTTATTGTTAAGATCCAATAGAATCGCTTCATTTACCTAGCCTCGCTCAGCGCAGCTCCTGTAGAAACGGCTTAGCGGAGGGAGGTTTTTCTACGTACAAAACAGGCAAGGGATGGGTGCGAGGGATGTGTAAGAGAGATGTGTGTGAGGGATGTGTGCTAGGGATGGACGCGAGAGAGAAACTACTAGCAGTCACTAGACGATGTTTGTTAGAGGTCGATGTGTATTGTACTGGACACCAGATAGAGTTCTGTGCTGTCAAAAAAAAATCAGAGCTGCCTGTCTATATCCTAACTAGTCTCTCCCAACACAACTTACCCCACTTGCTCACATCTGAAAAGAGCCCCTTACACATCATCGCACCGCTCAGCAGCCTAGCACATCTCAGATGGAAACGCTCACATCGTTTCACAGCTTCGTTACGTATCCTCGCACCGCTCAGCTATCTCGCACAGCTCTGGTGGAAACGCAGCCTAAGGGTCTCAAATACTTGTGCCTCAACGTGTGTTCATCACCCATTTATGTGAGTAGGTAATAAAAGAAGTATATAAAGGGTTAGAGAGTTAAACGAATTAAAACATGTAGCTACTCTTTCAGCGCATACACGCACGCACACAAGCTGTCGTCGAAATTATATGTACTTCGAGTTACGATTGGAACGTTATGTATTTTATAATTCTCTCTAGGGAATTAACCAATACTCTTCTCGCAATCATAGTACTGAAACTTTGCAGTATTATGGCCTATTCACAAAAAAAACTGTTCAGAATAGCCTATTACAACAGTCTGTGCCCGTCGATTTACCGATCAGACCTCGTATTTTTACCGATACGATCTCTTTCATCTACTGTTCAACATGCAAATTTGAGACCTAAAATCTAGATAGGAAAGTTTACATTCGAGTAGATAGAGTGGGGTGCATTGAGGGAGCAGGGTGGCTATCCGGTTAATTGGCGTGTCGAAAATGTTAGTATATTTCGATTCGAGAGTAAGCGCGGTGAATCGTTGAGTGATATTCAAATGTGCTAGCTTCTTTACTCACGAATCGATCCTTTGTAGCGAGTATTTGACAACAATATGATTAACTGACGTACAGTACACTTGTGAATTCTACGAGATAACTACTTAAATTACATATAAAACCAGAAGTAGCATCAGTAAGGAAAATCTTCACTAATCTGGTTGTAGAGGTTGTACGAAACGTTGTGCGTTTTGATTAGTATTAATAATCCGCTTTCTCATCTCATTATATAGACTTACGGCAAGATATGATGAATCATGATAAATATGAAAAAAAAAATGTTTTTATGAACGCCGAAGTAGCAGGTAGCTGTTTCAGTCAGAATTACATTATTATCGTTAGACATAATATTGGTGCTGCTGAAGCGAACCTATTACCGTACACTGGGCATATTTCCAATAACAATATTCCATATCCGAGCTGGGACCTCATAACCGCACGCAAACATAGCACTCATTGCACAAATGAGGCATTCGTTAAATAGCTACATTACAATATTTATTTATTAATAAACTGCGAAATTGTTCAACAGCTGCGTGCAGGCAGCTAAAAAAGTCTCATGTGCACACGTAGACATACAATTAAACTTTATTCGGTCACGTCCCACCTGACTATGGAGCGAAGATTTTAGTATTTTAATAGCATTAGACATAGGGTTTTTACGCAGTGCTTATTAGGCCGAAAAACGTGTTCTGATTTTTGATAGGTTACAGATATGTACTGTAATTTTTTTTTGGGTTTAAAAATCTAAATGTCATAGAGTTAATTTTGTGATGTGATTTGAAGGCTACTTCATTCTGTTTTCATTGATTGCTATCAAATGGAATAGTTCAACTGGAACTATAACGCAGTTCCTTGATAATTCACATTCCCGGAATGTTCATTGTCCTGAACTAGCGGTACTATATCAGTAGTATTAACACGCTAAAATATTGTTTTACTTTTTTTTTCTCTTCCGATGCGCCCGAAAGTAGCATGTCTTCAAGCCAATACAATCGATTTTAGTCAACTTAGAAACGTCATTTGTGCTCGTATGGCAGTATAATATTTTATAGGTACCCAAACTGTTAAAATATTTGTACACATTATTTTTTCCAGAAATTAAAAACTTTTCCAACAGTCAGTCAGCATAATATTGAAATATGCTATACGTCAGGATCTGACTAAAGAAAGAATTCTTATGATATTCCTATAAATAGGATCTTGTAAGACACGGGTTCACCGATATTCAAGTCAGTTTACTGCGAGATTATAATATTCAACATAAGGTGGGTCATGTCTGCATGTATCTGAGTGTATATGTATATTAGAATAATATAACTTCAGTAAGTTGTATTTATGGTTATTATACGAGAAGCCTGTCAGGCGCAGCTCCAACAAGATAGGTTGCTTCACTCCATGATAAAGGGCCCTTTCAGAGCTTAAACTGGTCAGGCTTTTCCCGAAACTCAGTCGTTTACTTTACTTAGTAGTTTCATTGGTACAAAAACACACACGTAACGCGACTCCACTTGTTTGGTGGCCATATAGATAAGGGGCATATTTTTTTCCCTCCTAAAGGGACAGAGGAAAACCAAGAATAACAAGCAACATGATGATGATATATCTTTTCGGACCCCTCATATTTATGTAGTATGTTTTTTTGCTGTATGTGAATGTCGCCACATATGTACTGTAAGTGTTATGTAAGTGCAGAACCCTTATTTTTTAAAATTGAATATTTAAATATTCCGTGTAGATGGCTACATCAAGCTACACACGTCCAGTATATTACATGGATCTGTCATGGTACGCAATGTTTAACAATCACAGTTCAATTTACACTGAAAATGAATAGATAAAAAATATATGAATTATGGTTGAATTTCGACCACCAGGTGATCTTTCATACCTATTAATTGGGCTATATTTCTTTGTATTGTTAAGAACAATCTCACCACTATTCCTACATACGTATAAACTATCAAAATTGCAAAATAACAGTAACTGAAATGTTGTTCGTACCTCAATTAGCACTCAAGTGATTGTTATCAATTTATAATGCATGCCTGTCCGTTTAACATCCCGCTATTCAACCGACCAATAGCGTAGCACTACCAGTATAACTAGTCATAATAATGTTACTAACTTATTTTGATTAAATAGTGAACTGTTTTATCATCTGTTATAGTTTGCCCCTATTTTTAATTAAATAAATGCGAGTTTTTGATGTGGCGATAACAGTATAACTTATACAATCACTCCAAAACTCATGAGCCAGCTCGTATAGCAAAGTGACTGATGATCATTGTGAGTAATATTATATAAAACTAACTCAGCTAACAATAGCTTTCAAATGGTCTAGACAGCCGAGAAGGTCGCGGGTTCGAGTCTGACCCACTTCGGCTATTGTTATCTACTCCGGAGTGGTACATTTAGTTTTAAGGTTAAAAGCTATGTCAAATAGTTCTTTGTAAAATGCTGAGTCAAACGGAACTGTTTATTTAATTTGAGTTTTCAAACATATTAAGTGTGTTTTCATTACATTTTCATGGAGAAGCTGTGTGACTGAAAATAAACTATTAAAGAGATATTTACTTGTAACTATGTAAACAGATCATGGAGGTCAATTTTAATTCAATTCAAACTGGCCTGTTGGTCTAGTGGTTAATGACACTGACTGCTATGCCATAGATCGTGGGTTCGATTCCTACCTGAGTCTGGGTGTTCTTTGTGTCCATTGTTTGTATGTTTTTAAAGTCCCTGGAGTAATTCCTAATACGGGAGTTGTCTTTTTAAAGAAAAAAAAACCGTAAAAGTGCGAGTAGGACTCGCGCACCGAGGGTTCCGTAAAATATTTTTATTATATAATGTAACTAAAAATGTACAGTTTTCGCAATTTTCCCTTTATCTGTGCTATAAGACGTTGCTTCGTACCAAATTTCAAGATTCTGAGTTCACGGGAAGTACCCTGTAGGTTTTGATTCTCTTGCGAGTGTCGAAAATTTGCGGAAATTTGCGACATAAACGGCTGTATCTTGATTGCTTTGGCTTAGAAGTTTGATTTTTTCACAGCTCTAAGGGACAGTAGACTTGAGTATTTGATATAAAATTCAGCTTGATACCTCCACGCGTTCCTGAGAAAAAGGGTCTTGACAGACAGACAGACCTTCGGACGGACGGACAACAAAGTGATCCTATAAGGGTTCCGTATTTCCTTTTGAGGCACGGAACCCTAAAAAAAAAAGCCTTATTTCAACTGTATTGAAATAAAACTTTGTATGTATATGTAGTTTGGATGACAATGACAAAATGATGACAAAATCATGGTGATTTGTCATCTTGGAGCTGATCTGATGATGGAGCCAGAAGATGGATAGTGGAACACTTCAGTGGCTACTAGTAAACCACTCAAGTTTGGGCTCATATGATTCGTTTTGACGTGTTCAACAGATTGGGTTTAGAAGCGATCTTCTGACGATAGCGCCAGGAGGCTCTTTTTCACTTTTTTATTTGGTTAATTGTTCATCGGACCGTATGGAGTTATTCTAACATAATATATATACTTTTATACAACTGAATAAATAACAATTTGTCCTTATCACAGTTCCAGGCAGACCTTAGTTCAGTACGATTAAATACGGTTTCCTCTGAACTGTTCAAAGTGCGATCATTGGAATAGTTGTATAACATTATGCGACTGCCAGTAAATAAAATTATCCGTAGTCAGACCATAAGGTCAACTTAGTGTGACTATGGATTGGTCTCCAAAATAATGGGTCTGCACTATTAATGGACCTATCATTGTCTTTGGTTATCATAGATCAATGTTCTCTATATCTAAACTAATCTAAACTAATATTATAAAGAGGAAACATTTCTGTGTATGTTTGTAATGTTTTCACACAAAAACTACTGGACCAATTGCGATGAAACTTGGTGTGTAGATGGCTGGACACCTGCATTAACGTATAGACTACTTCTTATCCCGATATTCCCACAGAATCGACACTTACGCGGGTGAAACCGCGTAAGTCCCGATAGGCGCTGCTAGTGTTCAATAAAAGTAGTTGAATTTAAGAACCCAATTGTAAATGTATTTATGCTATACATATATAAGATAGTGTAAGTGACTGTCAAGTAGCATCGTTTTAAAAAACTTAAAAATGATAGCTTTTTAAATTTTTTGTACGAAATACTAAGGCATGACGTCACGCCTTACTGTTCTCAAATCATTCACTTTTAATGTTAATTAAACGATATTAAAATAAGGACAGTTTTTGCAGTATCTTAAGTTATTTTATTGCGCAACTTGGCAAAATAATATATTTTGAGTATAGGCATCTACCCAATAAGGTTACTTAACTTAAAATTAAACTAAAGCTTGTTCACTATTTATACTTGAAATAAGAGTTAGGTAAGTTAAGAGTACTTGATATAAGAGTACTTTGTAAAGTAGTGATCATATTCTGACAAAACTCCGAAGAACCACTTTCTTTAATATCCAATACATATCTCACGAACGTGCGTAGCACCGTCGCAGCAGTTACGTAACTACGCCGTAGCGATGTCTACGTCATACCTATCGGCTTTACTGCTTCCGAATTGTGTCATAAAGTTATGTGGGTTTGCACATAATATTAGTACAATATACGCTAACTGTTTAGCTCAGAATTTACCTACTTATGTATTGTTCGGATTTTGCGAAGTGTATTTTATGTCTTTCTTTATAGTTTAGAGTATTTTTTTGTGGTATAAAATGATTTTATCTTGCAAAGGTTATTATGATAATACTATGTTATGGTACAATCGTACTTTTAATGAGAATTCATTCTAAGACATATTGGTATTGTTTAAGGGCTCTGTTTCAGCATTTAGACTATAAAACGGTCCTTTATGCATTCAGATATGGCTGGATAGTTTAGCCAGCCAGGCTCCTTCCAGAAACACAGAAGCCAGATATTTACCCGTTGAGTGGTCACTCCCTCGCACTCCATAATAACGTGTGCGACCGTTTCCTCTGCGTTGAGACATCCTCTGTATAGAGGGCTGTCTGTCGCATTAATAGTGAATAGATGCTGATTCAGGGCCCATATACGGATACTTGAGAAATTTTTATCCATAATGTACCTTGATGGCATAAACTAGAGGCGGATCGTTATAGTATTAATACATATATACACACTTATATACATTTATAGACTCACGCCTATATATGTGAAGGGGTAGGCAGAGGTATATTAAACACACACTCTTTGCCAACTACAATTTGGACCCACTCACGTATGGGGTCGTCCATTAATCACGTGACGTTGATTAACAACTTTTTAACCCCCCTCCCCCCTGGTGATAAGTGGCGAGGTTTTAGACTAACCCCACCCTCCTAGCCAAAATCACGTGTTTTTTTTGAGTTCCCTAAAAATATTATCTTTAAATATAGATATAATGGCGCGCGTTCTACGAAAAATAAGATAAAAAAAAAATCTCACTACACCCCCCTCCACCCTTGTAATATTTCGTGATTTTTCCCTCCCCTTTAAAGTCTTACGTGATTAATGGACAATCCCTAATAGAGGGCAAGCCTCATCGTCAACCGGGCATTTTGGGCATTAAGGATGAAAAGATTAATATATAATATCAGTATATTAGGTATAGTAGTATAGTAGGAGAAAGGTAGGTAGAAGGGAAGGCCATAGGACATAACGTAAGGATTAGGGCCTCCGGTAATCTCACTCACTCGGCGGCACACAAGGATTGCTGCTGCACGCCAGTTTTCTGAGAAGCCGTGGTATCACTTCCGTCGAGCCGGCCCAAACGTGCTCACCCACGATCAAGTTGGTCAGAGTCGCATATTTGTAGCTCGAATTGGCTGTTATCTAATCTAATAAAAACTAATAATTAAACAGGATATTTTATAACACGTCTACTGCATTTATATATGAATATATGGGTACAAGTTATAGTAATCCCAACGGTCTTGTTCGTGTTCAAGTGGTAGAATTAATCGTCCGTCAGTTGGCAATGTTGGTCGCCGCCATCGATGTGTCTCAACTAAGCTTACAGTTTACGACAGGTAACATGTTATACGGTTGTTTACTATTCAGATTTATAGTGCCTTGTGTTTCAGTGAGTAAGCTTTACATATTGTTATTACTCTTATCTCTTAAGATACAACTGACAACACAACTGTCTTCGATGTAAGCATAGAACTTCGATGTAAGCATTATAACTAAGAAACAATATTATCTTTTAAAAAAAAGATCACCGACTTCAATGTGCTTTTTAGTGGAAAGTAGATGTATTTTGTTTTAATTTAATATCGGTAGGCCAACTATACGCACTGCTCCAATGAGACAGCAATATTTTGGAGCAAACGTAAATATCATCGATGTATACAATATTTAGATATTTGTTGATTTTTCAAAAACTACTAAACTGATTTCGATAAAATTAAAATGGAAAGTATACCCTTTGAAACAGAAAAATAATTTTCTAAATTGGTTCAGGCGTCTTGGAGTAATCGTTGAACATACATAAAAAAAAAGATTCCGACGAATGTTGAACCTCCTCCTTTTTTGAAGGCGGTTAAAAGTTCAAAGAAATTAAAATATGAATGATAATATTGTTATGTAAATGGCAGTGTCTACTGTGAAAATTACAACTCTTTTTGATATTAATAGATGGCATTACTTATAGCTTCTAAGAGTCTTTAATAGGAGAGGGAGAGACACTTTAGAATGTTCGAGAAACTTTATAGAGCGCATTGTAATCATGATTGCAAGTGAGTACCTACCACCTACCAGATACGGTATTTTCTGTTATAATTTTTTTTTATTTAATAATTTTACATTTAACAAAGGAATATAGTTGAGGTTGCGAAGTGGAGTTTAGAGTTGAGGTGACGCTGTGTGTATGGATCTACAACTTTTAATTATAATTCTTTTTTTTTAATGACGATTTTGAATAATTGATCATCAATTTTATAAAATAAACATTGAATTTCAGTTGAAATTTTGGTTAGAAGTAATATAAATGTGGCTTGACGTACCTAATGTCCTATGTCCCTTGGATAGGGCAGAGGGGGTCCACAGTAAACCTCCATCGCGATCGGTCTTGAGCTTCGCGCTTGATTTCGCTCTACGCCTTGCCGATGTTCTTCGTTTCGTCTGCTACAGTTCATCGCCAGGTTTGCTTAAGATGACCACGCTTGAAACATTAGACATATTTCGTAATATCAATGTGGAGTATATGTCTAATGTCTATTTATGTTTCGAAAGAATCGTGGTTAATAATTTAACCCACACTATTATATTCGTAACAACATCAACGAATCCAGAAATAGAATATTACTGTCTCTTAAATATGTACCCAGAATACCCAAAACAAAGATGGTTTAACCTAGTTTCTTTGTGAGACAGTTAATATTTGATTGATGATTTTTTGTCGAATAAAAAAACATTAATAAAAAGGAATTCTTATAGGATTACTTAGTTGTCCGTCTGTCTGACAAGACCCATTTTCTCAGGAATGCGTAGAGGTATCAAGTTGAAATTAACATAAAATATTTTTATGTCTGCGGTCTTGTGAAGCTGTAAAAATTCAAGCTTTGCGTCAACGCAATTAAACGATATGCCCATTTAAACCATATACTTTAAGATTTCGCAGGTAAATCAAAACCTATAGAATACTTCCCATTCACCTAGAATAACGAAAGTTGGTTAAAAGCAATGTCTAACAGCACAAGATAAGAAAAAAAAATGTTTAATTTATGTAAAATTGTTTGATTAAATAACATAAAAATATGTTTTTTTTTATATCAAAGGAAAATTGATTGTGGCATATATGGCTCTATGGTCGGACTATCTGTATACAAATATGGACGGAACCGCTGTTGCGTTAGTCAGATTCGCGCTTGTCCGTTTTTTTTAAATATATAATTAAGAAAAATCAAACTTGATTCACAAACAACGGAGATAATGTTGACACTAAAAACAGTCAAATTGAGGACATCCTTTTCATTTGTAGGTTAAAACATAATGATTTTAATTAGCACTATGTAAACTTAACCTTCTACTTACACAATAAGGTTCAATATTGTAAGGACATCTCGAGAGTATAAACCTCTACCTACTAACGTAGGGACTTTCCTATTCCTTTTTATAGAACATCGTGACTATATCCTATTTGATAAACATTGTTGTTATCAACTTTTACTAAGGTATCTTTATCGCTTGTGTTTTTTGTCCAATAGGAACTAATAACCATATTTCTACCGTTCGCTTTGAATTTCGAATTAAAAACAACATTTTCTGATTGGGCCGCTAGAGGGCGACAATTTTTAGTGGTGTTTCCGTTTGAGCTGCGTTCATTGGTGCCCGCGTCAAAAGTGTTTATTAACTTCTGATAAGCCGATGGTGAACGGATAACGTCACCCTCCATTTTTGGATACGGAGTTGAACGTGTCAATGTAAAATTAGGGTTTAAAAAATAGAAGGATTGAGTTTAGTTTTGGTATTTGCACAATGATACTGAGTACTGTTTGTTTTGTACTTGTCAATTACTTGTACCCTGCGATTCATAGCGGTTTTATCAGCATTAATAGTTTACTATTACTAGCTAGTGTCCGCAACTTCGCCTGCGTAGAATCTCTCTCCTACAAACTTCTATCCCCTATTCCGGGTGGAAATTTTATATTCGTGACAATACGTAGTTTATATCCTTCGTCCGTCTTTAACTTGATATATATTATGATAATGCAATTGATAATATTAATATGCCCGGAGTTATTAGACAGCGCTATCTAAATCCAAATTAAGCATAGCTTGTAACAGTTCTATAATGTTATTGTATATAGATACTCCCAGATCAATGCAATAATAGTAATTTTTTACATACAAATATATGCACTCAGTACATATATAGGAACCGAACCCGCGACCTTTGACATTCCAGTCGAATGCTCTACGTCGAAGGTAGAATTAGATAGAACTCTTGATATTTAAGGTCATTGACTCCATGTTTTTTTCTTCTCTGCTGTTCAGTTCAATCAGTTTGGTGCAGGCCTCCTTCAGATTGCGCCATCTAACCCGATCTGTCCCGTCAGTTTTCTTGGCTTCATCCTTCCATCGCATTTGTGGTCTCCCTTTAGGACTCTTTTCACCCCAATATGTACTGTGTCATAAGTTATCTTCAAATTATATCCAATATTTCATTACATCATCTAAATAAGAGAAGGATTGTGCGTTATATATCAATCGCGTGTCGCGACTCTCTTGACGATGTAAACACATGACAAAATTAGGGCAGACAGAAGTCAATCACAAACTCAAATGTGTCTCATTTGAAATTGTGATTACATATTTTCTTTTACTTGAATATTATTTCTCTTACGTGTTTGGCAATCAAAAAAATTACGCGTGTTATAAGCAATAAAACCGTTTGGACAGTTTTTCGTTTCTCTTAAGCGTTTAGTTTATTTCAAGAAGTCGTTTGTGTAAGAAGGTCTTTTAAAAGGATTAAAAAGTATTTCGATAGATATATTCGACTACAAATTTCAATACTCTCAGCCTTCTTACAATATAGTATAACATATATATATATATATGTAAACGTATGTGTAGATAGGATAACGTGACCCCAATTGCCCTTAACTGGGACAAGCATGATAACACTGATGAGACCATATCGCGATCAGGCCCTTCCTCCTTTCTGAAAAGCTTTGTATAAACTATTATTTGGAAGACGAGGACACGTATATTAGGTCATGTGGGGCTTTGAATGAAGGACTTTACGCGCACTATACGCTTTTACACTCTGCCTTATTTATTTAGGATAAAAAATTGAGATGACATATCGCACACCTAGATCTAAAGGGAGCTAACTCAAAAAATTAACTTGTTGAGTTATGTACACCATGGATTTCGTTGCTACCGACCAATAAAACAGATTTAAAAATATCATCACTATTCGATGCTAGACTTTGTTTGCTTATTGTTATATTTATACCTATCTGTACATATATTTACCTATTTTACACTATTGTACCTACTTTACAGCTATATTCTTATAATTAAGAGTTTTCTGGTTCAAATCCTATCCAATATAATATCGACGATGAAACAATGCCTAACACAAATATTTGATTTAGTTTCTGGATTTAGAAACTTTTATTATTTATTAAATAAATCTTTTCTTTCTTTCTTATTTTAAGTTCCCTCTTAATCTCTGTCTAGCTCATTTTGGTCCAGCTCAGTTCGCTTTAGCCACATTTATTCTGGCTAATCCAGCCGAACCGGGCTATTATTCAAAATGTCTGCTATTTTTTCTTTTAACTATGAAATATTTTCCTTTACTAGCTTTTGCTCGCAGGTTCGCTCGCGTTAAAGTTATTTTTCGATCCCTCGAGAACAATAATTTTATCGGTATGAAGGTTACGCTTTTTGGGATTACCCTTCGGGGTAAGGGTCCTTTTCTGTACCCAAGACTGATTTTGTATAAACGTTGTATACAACATTTCAATATGATTGGTTGAGTTGTTAAGGAGTGAGAGCGTAACAAACAACAAACCAATAAACAAACTTTTCTATTTATAAGTTAGGATTTTGGTTCTACGGAGTATTCTATTTTGTAGCAGTATTATGATTTTATAAGATACTATAAGATATGTAAATCGGAATTTAACACTGATAATATAATAATATATAAAATAGGAAGAGATCGTTTTTTTTTGTTACCCGAGTTTTCGACCGAATTGCACCGATTATGGTCAGGATTCACCCGTGACCCTATCGGTGGAATCACGATCAACGACTAACACGACTAATATGTATAAAAGTCACGGAATTTAAAAATGTTGTTAAAAGTTTTGTATAAAACACTAAATACCTTTATACCGCGTCTTTTATAGGTAAGTGTTCGCCCGCATGGATATTATTTTCCACTACGCTTATGTATTAATCCGAGATATAACTTGTATTTATGAAAAATAAACCCAAATCCGTTCAGCAGCAGGTATCATAGAATAAAAGCACTTTCAGTTTTAAAATGTTCTAGGAAACATTTCACAATTTTTTTGTATCTACGACCTTGTTAGTGAATTTAAAAGCATTTGATTTTTTTATCTTGACTATAAGCAAGTGAGGTAAGTGCTTTTCGTCGTTTAGGGTTCCGCTCCCAGCAGAGCAAGCCCTTACCTTTTAGGGTTTCAGATTTCTAATCGTCGAAGATATCTCTCCCTTTTTAAGTCAGCATATGCTTTCAGGAGTAGGCAGTTGTCCTGCTTTCCAGTTCGTGTGCTTTCGATAGTTTCAATATATAGTTGACTCCTTGAGTGTCTATTTCTTTCTTTACCACGGGCATGTTCAGTATTTCATGGTCCTCTGTTATTCTTGTAAATCATGGTCCATTAGATATTTGCTTCAGGATGTAGTTTTGTACTCTTGGTCATTAGTTGGGGGCACTGGCAGAGTCCCACAGCTGTCTCCCATATGTCCATATGGATTTCAGGATCATTTTATATACGAGCAGCTTGTTGTCCATCGATAGTTTTGAGTTACAGACATTTATGATACATTATGTCATTTGTCCTATATCTATAATAATTTAACAAAGCTGATTTTTATTTGTTCGTTTGTTTAAACGCGCTAATCTCTGGAACTATTAGTCAGATTTGAATAATTATTTTTGTATTGCATAGAATATTCATTGAGGAAGGTTATAGGCTATGTAACATCACGCTACGACTTCTAGGAGCGGAGCAGTGACCATAAACGCGAATGAAATAGTGGGGAACGGCAAGTTATTAATATAAACAAGTATTACACATCGACTCTCGTCTCGATATCTTTACCAGGAGTTTATAGGAGAGTAGCCTTTGACTTCGCCTATGTGAGCTTCGTTTACTATGGTAAAGAGTTTATTGTATTGATATAATTACCCGTACACGCAGACATACATAGATAAAAGTGCCTACATACTATACATAGAATATTTGTGTTAACTCAGGTCATGAAGTATCTTAATTGGGCGCGTCTCTGGCGCTCTCAGAGGGTTATGGCGGTTCGAGCCATACGCAGATACCGCACCGTATCAACGGAGGCGGCCGGAATTCCACACGTACAAAAAAAAAAGTCCATTATTATCTGTGCGCCAAATTTTATCTAAATCCATTCACCCGTTATTGCGTGAAAGAGTAACGAACATCCATCCAGCCATTTATCCATGTCATCAAACTCTTACGTTTATAATTTAGTAAGATACCGAAACCTAAGTAGTTCTGACAACTAGCCATCAGATACTATAACATACTTAGTCTGAAAGCCTACCCAGAACTAATTGGGTTAAGGGCATCAAATGTAGCCGTTGAGTCATATTAATATTTATGACTTAATTATGTAAATCTAGTATAGGACTTCACTGAGATATAGGTAAACACCGATATATGGAGCTCAAAAGTCTATGCGATGAAAAACAGAGCATGGGAAGTCGCCCACAAGTGTCCATACGCTGCACTCTACAGTAACCGCAAAACTTGAAATATACGACTACCATATACTCAATTGTTACTTCAGTTATATAAAAAAAACAATCACTGAAATGAATGAAGGAATCTTTCAATCGAACAACTAAATGAATCTTTCTTCTAATAAATAAATAGGTCATTCGTTCACCTGTTATTGTAATAAATTGGAGTCGTTACGTGCCCGATTTGTGTGAACATTACGGAGACAATGCGGCCGGGACGAGCGGAAAATTAGTTTCGTTCCCGCGCGGATGTCCGCGTTGAAGCATAGTTTTAGTAGCCTTGACAGTTATCAAATGGTAGGAATGTGGCCAGGATTAGGTATGAAATGATACAGTAATATGTGAAGATTAATTGTAGTTTCAAAGGTTCGTAATGGCTGAGCCATAACAATTTATTTATTTTATCAATAAACATGGTGATTGATAATTTTTATGAGTAAATATTTTTAGTAATAGTTACGTTGTGGGTGTGAATGTGCGTGAAGTGAGCTACCTGCTTAGGGAAGTAATAATAATATACATACCTTTATCGGGCGACTTTATCGATATACACCAAATTTTTCAGAGAACCATTGGATAGTTATTAGGCGCTGTGTACAGTTAAATGAAAATAATATTATGTATATTCTTTATGATTACTTTTAAGCCATACTAATAGCTATGCACGTCTTATAGTGTAGTATTACAGTAGAAGTGATCGCCTACCATTTGTAATCAGGTAAATCTAAATCCAAAAAATCATTCTCTTTATACCCATAGAGTCGTTAAGGTTCTGGCATGGCGGCAGGAATAGAGTTGTACGATGTGTTAAAATTGAATAGCGTTTTCCAATTCGGTTACATATCTATGTAAGATATACGTTGTCAGTCGGTCAGTCACGGTACTATTTTATATGAATGTGCAAATAGATATTACGAATAATTGCAAACATCTCAATAAACAACAGAAACATCCTAAACATTTGTAACAAATAGAGATCAAACTTAGTACAGGAACCTTTATTGTTCTGAAACGTGGCATCCTTTGTGTACAGGACGATTAATATGAAATATGATAGTTTACAACAATCCAACAGTATTAATCATTGGTACAAACAATGATCCTTGGCACTAATGTTTGATGGAATGAAAATAACATTGGTTCAAAAGATTAAAAATCAAGGGAATGTGAAATTGCGGTATTGTTATTGGTTACGACCATGACCAACCACGTACCAACAAACCAACTTTTGTGTATGTTGGAATATAGTACTAATTCATTTGCAAATGGGTGAGTTTGGTGACACCGGTCTTCGCGATTAGCGATACGGTGCCAGCGATGTGGCGACATAATCTTACAGCAGAAACGTACTTGAGTGCCATCTAGAGAAGAAAAGCCGTACTGAATTAAACTACTGATTCTGCATCGCACAATACAAGTTTTCACCTAGATTAGTATATGTACAACTTCCCAACATCAACCGTTGGGTCCCGGTCCGTAAGACATAATCATCATGGTCGGAGGCTCCTTCCTTTGTGTTAAAGGGACATAAGATCCTGTTCCTTAACATGCTTATTCACCTTTAGTGAGGCATTGATGATAAATATTTAGAAATAATCACTTGAAGTGATCTATGACCTTTTTATCATTGATATACCAAGAAGACCGACACCTGACGTATGACGTGATAAATATCTTCTGTATATATATCACGTCATACTTTATAGGGTTAAAGAGTTTTTATAAACGATCAATACGAGAATTAGAATCCAATACACCTTGGCTATAAGCCAGTGCCGTAACAATAGAGTGGTGGGGCGCCCCGGCCCCTGGCCCTAGGGGCCCCCCCGCCGCAAAGGCCCTGAACAAAACCAGCACACCAATCGGTCAAAATGGCAATGGGATCTATTGAATTCGATTGACTGGTGTGGTGGGTTTTTCAGACAGATTGGTGTGAAAATCCACAAATGATCCATTCCATGATCAATAGATGTGTGTGGTAGCACCCTAAGGGAGGACCCCATCCGATGAATTAGCAACGGGCCTCAGATGGCATAGATACGCATCTGCTATTGGATCAAATGTTGTTGACAAATGTTTATTTTTGAAACAAAAGTTTATCTTCGTGAATTTGTCATTGTTGTAATGTGATTTTTTTCAGTTTACAGTGAATCGATTTATAGGTAATTGTGTTTACAAGAAATGATACGTAAAAAGAAAGAAAGGAAAGGAGTACTTCATATAAATGGTTTCTAAATGATGTCAGTGACTGTAATGTATAAAAGTCAGAATAATTATGTAAGACTGTGATCGTTTCAAAAGGCTTACCACAGGCTCCATAATTTTCGTTCATTGTTGTTCTTGACGCCCACAGCGCCGGTATGATTAGTGGCATCAAAACGACCGTTGCTACAAGGCCACCGTCTTACGATATTTACCCTTACTATATTGTGCGCTTGGCCTGGAATAATATTCTAGGCCAACGCATAATAGGAAAGCTAGGAGCAAATATAAAGCGTATAAGGGTAGTAATTGAAATCTCTGAGATGTCAATTACATACACTTTATTACAAACACAATTAATATTATATTGTATAGAGCAAAATCAACAAAACACGTAATTGCCATACATTTTACACAAATCGTGTAGTGACGTGAGTTATGGTTTGTTCAATTTAAAATAGTCGGCTGAAGCTATAAGAATTTCAAATTCAAAATGTTTTTATAGAAATTGCAATGTTGCTTATATTAAAAAATGGAATCATGAAGAGCACCTAATTTATTTCTCGCCAGATATTAAAAAAACCTCTAAACCACTGTTTAAAAAAATTTAAAAGCATTTTGAATTAATTTTTTTTGGGAGCGTAAACGTCACAATATTTACGGACATGGAGGGCAAACATCATAAATCTCTGGAGCGCGAGCCACTTACATTTTAATTTAAAAAAAGGTATATTTTTCACAGACCTATCTCCGTTTTGACGTAAACCAGGGTTACGACCGGTACAAATGTACTACTCGCGGTTAGTCGATTACCGCATGTCAGGGGGTGAAGGGAGGAATAAATTGGAAAAGATACGTAATACCTGAACATTGTCGAAGAAATTGTATGATGCCCTCGCTAGTTGAGTAGCTATTTTTGTGTTGAAACATTTTCCGAATGAGAATGACTCGAGTGGAGTTCTGAACATCGCCCGTTAAACTAAATTGAGTTACCGTTGAGTCAATGTTCTACACCTGTTTTCAAATACAAATAAACGATCTCAATGTACTTTCGAAATAACTTATTTGCCAAAATGCTCTACTGTTGTTACTTTTGGTTATCTGTCAGTTTTATCCGTTCTTTTAACTATGAACAAGGTGTTTCAATTGTCTGTAAATAAACCGCCTAAGTCCATCTATTTATACAGGCCATGAACTTGAAGCATAACATTAGAAGAAGAATCCAAGCTACTTTTCGTCGTGAAAATAAAAACATTGGCTGATTCGTTGACTACTTGACAAGCTGATAGACTTAGCTACATGTATTCGTACCGTTAAAACTCTGTTGTTTGTCTTATAAATGCCAATAACTAGGATACGATTACAAGCCATAGAGCGCAGTTTATGAACGTTAAAACTAGTTGACTGTATTAGTAACATCACCGAACGCTCTAAAAGCAAAGTACTTATTATATTGCTGATACATAGCTTTACACTGCTTACTTTGAATCTTATAATAGCGCACGATAAAACAGTGCTGTGTTACATTATTTCACTACATATTGTTTAACTAGCTGGTTATTTAGTTATTTAAGCGAGTGGCCGTGAGTTTGTTTGTTGTGTGAGTTCTTCTCAAGTAATTGGAAACGGGCGGTTAAAGATCGACACTGGCAGATGCGATCTTACCTATTTGCAAAACGGTATTATTTATTTATATATATTACTTGCAGTGCCCCGCGGTTTCACCCGCGTAAGTCCCGATTCCGTGGGAATATCGGGATAAAAAGTAGCCTATATGTTAATCCAGGTCTCCAGCTATCTACATACCAAGTTTCAAGTACAAATCGGTTAAGTAGTTTTGGCGTGAAAGAGTAACAAAAATCCATACATCCATACTCACAAAGTTTCATGTTTATAATATTAGTAGGATTTGTTTTACTAAAGACAAAGCAACTCATTGCGTTGCCTATAACATTTTAAACAATTTATTTATTTAAAATAACTGGATTTTGTTAGTAACGAGAATAAAAAATTCCAAAACGAAAACATATGTACGATTTAAAATCTTACACATTTCACCTGCTTTTATGAGAAACGGAAGTTATACCCGGAAATTCAAACGTTCATAACTTATAAACGAATAGTTTTTATTCAAAAATTACTTTTGTAACTGCAAGCTAGAGCCATGCCCTTTCAATGATTTAACTAAGTGTTCCATTGTCATATACAGCCTGTATAAAACTACCTCTAGACACAAACGCTATCAACTTTCTAATCACTTAATAGCCCTTTACGACATACGCAGTTATTCGAGAAATAGCGAGGTAGCTGTTTCATACACCTATTAAATATTTACAATCGAAAAACACTGAAGCAAGATATAATAAAAAAACAAGTTGAAACCGATCTGCGCGTATAAAATTCATAAAATTATTCGATAAACAACCCTAACGGGCTAACGGGGCTGAAGGGGCCCACGGGGCTTGTTCTAAATCTGAGCACCATGTGGTGAAGGGTGAATTATAGGGGGTGCGTGAGAACAGCAGCATATTGCTTCTAGCGTCTGTGTATAATAGGTTTTATTTTTTTTGTTGGTCGGGGTTAAGTCTTATTTAGTACTTCACACTACTATTTTTATTGTTTTAGGCTTGTGATGAAGGTCGCTTTCTGTTCAGCTATGTAAAGCCAAATGGCATATATTGTTATTTTCTATATATTAATACGCGAAGACAATTCTTTTTACCCCTTGTTAAGCTTTTAAGCAAATTTTGCGGACGGAGGAATGGGAAATTTGGAATAATTAAGGTTTATATTAAGAAGACGAATTAAGAATACGATACTGATCAGGTCCGCCCTGCGCGCGTCTGATGCAAATGAGGTTGGCTGTACCTCAGTGTGGTTAGGTAATGGCCCTAAATCGGATGAAGTTTGACATCAATCGCATTTTGACATTCAACGCACGCACGCACGCACGCATGCACGCACGCACGCACGCACCCACGCACGCACGCACGCACGCACGCACACACACACACACACACACACACACGCACACACACACACACACATATCTGCTGTGAATCTGTTGTCAAGTAAATACATATAACGTTATATAATAAAATTGTGTATTATATCTGGAATTTTTATTTGTTTACTTTTTTGTAGTTAGTTAATTATCTTATAGGGTAGTAAACTTGTAACAAAGCGTTAGTATAAGGTGTTTAACTATAAGGGTTTGTTACAATATGGTTCTATTTATTTTGTGAATGTATTATGTAGGTATTATAAGGCCAGGTCCACTCCGCAATGTAGGTATAAAACTAAAAGTACACGACGAGGTCGACTAAACGTGCCAATATCCAGTGGACTGCCGCGCGCCGGTAGGACTCGACGATAATTCGATGCTCACTCACGCGCTGCGTCGCGTTATCCGTTCGTATCTACACTATCGAGGTATGAGTACCTACCCTAGGTTTATTTGTTCACATACACAGAGTAATAGGCACATAACTTACTAGTAATTTAATATTCATATTAATTAATCGTTTCTTAAAAGACAACCCTAACGTCGTGGCGTCGTCGTCAGAACAGATAAAAGTTACGCGATAGAAAGAGAGGTAACTTCTAGGTGAATATAACTGTAGGTAATTAGCGCTGTGCGTCTTGAATTGTGTGCGATTTTATTGTATTGGAATAAGAGTCGCTATTTATTTAACTGAATTGACGGAGTGAGACTTCTGTACGAGTACTATTATGTATTCTGTGGTATCATTTAAAGTGTAAACAGACTTTGTTAAACCAAGTAAATTAAAAAAGTAAAAAGAAACACTATATAATTATGACATCGAGAAGTTATTGTACTGCGACTGTTTTATTGTAACCCAAAAACGAGTTTTATCTATTGCCTAATGCCGTACACCTCCTGTTCGTCTCGTGTTTTTAATCAAAGGTTGCTTCGGAGATGTTATTTGTATGCATAGAACCTCATGGCCATTAGTCGCCGATCACGACTCCCTTGGGGAGGCTCCGTCTTTCCTTTATTTTCGTCTACTCGAATAGACTTTGTTTCACATGCTCATAGCTGAATTTCAATTGTTGCGTTCGATTTATGGTGTTTATCAGTTTATAAAAGTGATATTTTTTTAAAAGTAAAGTTTATTGTTTTAAAAGTATTTTTACAAAATATGGCTTTACTAGCTGGTACCCGCGACTTCGTCTGCGTAGAATTTGTAATAAATTTTTTCTTCAATCTATTCCATCTTTTGAGGAAAAGTAAGCTTCTGGCTGTAAATATAACGGTACTTCCATATAACTTTTTATCCCCACCTTTCAACCCCTTACATCCCTTTTTTCGCACTAAAAAGTAGCCTATGTCCCTTCTCAGGCTCTATATTACCTATGTACCAAATTTCATTTAAATCGGTTCAGTAGTTTTGTCGTGAAAGGACGACAGACAGACAGACAGAGTTACTTTCGCATTTATAATATTAGTAAGGATTTTTGTTTGTTAACAAACCATTTGCTAATGCTTCGGTGGGTGGTGCTTAAAAAGAAAAATCTGGTCTATATAATAAATAAATTAAGCACATAATACAGGGTGTATCTCGTAATGGAACACTTACTTTAATCACTGAAAGGGCACGACTCTCACTGGCAGTCAGTTTAAAAGTTAAATAAAAATGTGTACGATTTAAAATCCTTAATTTTTCACATTCCACCTGCTTTTATGAGAAACGGAAGTTATAATACTTGGAAATGGTCCTTTAAGCGGGGCGTGAAAAAGCATCTCACTAGGCCGTCATAGTGCTGGTCACCATGCTGCACTGTCCTAGTTCGCAGTGAGGATGATGACCAACACTCTTGGATTCTGCTTGAGCTTTCCATCAGGCGAGGCGGAGTCATTTTGGCAGATCAAATATAAAAAATAAAATTCAAACGTTCATAACTTATAAACGAGTAGTTTTTATTAAAAAATTACTTTTGTAACTGCAAGCTAGAGCCATGCCCTTTCAATGATTTAACTAACTGTTCCATTGTCATATACACCCTGTATAAAACTACCTCTATATACAAACGCTATCAACTTTCTAATCACTTAATAGCACTTTACGACATACGCAGTTATTCGAGAAATAAATTACAATTACACTTATTAAATGGAAAAACACTAAAGCATCCATCACAAAGTTTCGCGTCTACAATATTAGTAAGATAATTATCAAGACTCTGAGATTGCTTAAAAATGTATATTTAATAGCTGAACTATTTTTATTAGTATAGTTTTCTATATTGGTCCCAATTCAGTTACTTCACTCACTAAATTAAAATTCACAAAATTTTCTTCATATAAGATGTAAACCTTGTACACTTCAAAACAAGGTCTTATTTTAAATTGAAACAAGTAGGTAACATATGTCGCTATCGAAATAAGCAATTATTTGTCGACTAAAGTCTGATACGCTTAAATAAACTTTAATACCACGTAGCGAGAGCTGCTATCCGTTGAATCAGTTGAATGCCATCTTTTTGCTCTGTGTTTTAGTAGGCATCTTCGTAGGTGTCGATTAAAATAACGTCATCTTAGTTCGTTTTGAACAAGTTTTTATACGGCATTTGAATAAATGGGGACTCTCGCTGCGTGGAAATAAAGTTGAGTATATGTTGACAGGTTTTAGTGAAATTTAGTGGCGCTGAGAAATAGATGCCAGGAACAAATAGACCTTATTACGAAAAACACAAGGTTGATTTCATATGAAGAAATTGAGTCAGGTTTTAGTTTAGTCGAGTGTACAATAGAATCGGCACCATTGTCTATGCCCGCATGGTATCTAGTTGTCTCAACCGCATCGCTATTTAATTAACTTTTGGCTACTCATCTGAAGCAAAGAGGTCAATCCCTTATTGTCACAAACTTGTTATTGACTTTGAGATATGGACGTAGTAATGGTACATATATATTCATGGTCACATATTATCCGTTTTAATTGTAAGACTACTGAGGTTATTCTATTGAAAGGTATTAGGTATAGCCAAGCAGTCAGGCTAATGGTTTTAGTTCTCAGCGAGCCTTTGCAATGCACAAGTTTTTCAATAGAAAATTAACTATCTGCGTGGAACATGTTATTCGATAAATTAACTACGTATATAATAAATTTAAATACTTCGATCATATATTGGATAGATGTTTGATTGGCGTTAAAAAAATGGCACCAACTAAATTGTGCTTAAATGCAGTAGTAAGTAAACAGTTGAGCTATCACACGATTCCAAGCGGTGTGAAGTTTTAGGTGTGGCCGAAAAATGCTAAAATTATCCAATGCAATGCAAAGAGGGCGTGAAATATCGTACTTTGACGAGTAAACTATATTTATGATAGCTTTAAATTTTTAAAGTATAATAATAGCCCTGTAACGAACGATACGCTCCGTTTTCGTAAGTAATAAACTACAGACACTATACACACTATTGCAGTCACAGGAACATTCATTGTATGGTCTGTTTTATCATTACGATGGCATATTAAATGCGTGCACGTAAAGTATGTAGAACTATCGAGTACTATTTGACGCAATTTTGTGTGAATGTGTACGTATCTATGGTATACTAGCAGCGCCCGGTTTCACCCGCGTAAGTCCCGATCCCGTCAGAATATCGGGACAAATATACATACCAAGTTTCATCGCAACCGGTCAATAGTTTTGGTGTGAAAGAATAAAAGACATCTATCCATCCATTCAAACCTTTATATTTAAATATATATAACAAGTAGGTATGCACACGTCGAACTGTTTTTATTTCGTTGAAGTAGTTTATCGTCACCTTATAATAATGGTTGTGTGTCAAAAGGGAGGCTAAGCTACGGCTCTCTGTTTTTATTAAAAAAATAAATATCATTCCACCAAATATGCCAACATTTGGTATGTTTAATAGGCCTCGTCACTAAACATGAGATCTCTGATTTACTCCTTGTATTTACTTGCATATAGAATACAAAGTACCGTTAGTGTTGTCGGCAATAACTTACTGGATACGGTCCAGATTTGTTGAATTGGATTACATTGAGGTTACTAGGCCGCCATAGTTGCTTTGTTAGATAGGCTATCTCTATAATAAACACATCTAAGGAAGCTTTGTATTAAGCTAAACGGTCAAGTATTCGTTTTACCTAACTTTAAGTAAGGTATACCTTATGAGAGGTTGGGTATAATCCTTTTCTAGTTACCTTTTCAAAAAGCGAGACGATGACTGGCTAAATAAGTCAAAAAGTAAATCCCTTCTTACAAAGGAACAAAAGGAAAGCAAAATATGGGTACTGTTTGCGTAGTATATTATGAGAATTAACCTAACTATAATATTATAAATACGAATGATAGTTTGCGTGTTTCGATTATTATGAAATTTTGCATACGAATGGCCAGGGATGCAGAAAAAGACATAGTGGTCCAGAAAAAAAGCTGTTCTCGAGGTATAGAAAAATAACTAAAAGCCGTGGGTAAAAGCTACTATTAAATAAAGAAAATAATTAAAACGAACAAGCATAACAAAATTTATAATGTAAATTATAAAAATGTACTAGATTTTGAGGACACGGTTCCAAAACAACGCAGATAGCCCTCGTGAAACCAGCTATTCCTGTAAATTTTTACATGATTTTACAGTAAGTTGAGTAAAAAATCCAATAGCGTCAGGTGATTATGTCAGGAACCCCCTTACATCTAACGCTTGTAAAATGAATAAGATCAGAAACATCTTCAATTTGTCGTCGCCATTTTCGCCAATTGTCGCCAATCACACAATGCCGTTTGTAAAACGGCAAATCATACAATCTGCTGACGACAGATATTACTCAACAGTTCTGTAAATTATAACGGGTGTAAGTAACGGCCTGCCGAATCTTGAAATAGTAGATTCAGATCATAATTCTGAAAATGATGTATGAATTTTCTGCCGGAAAATTCATAATATATTTTTATTTATTTTAATATTAAACTAATGACTGTAAATCATTAATCTCGCATTTTTATGGTTAACTGACTTTTGCATTGTGATGAGTATCCAAAGAAAGACGTTTTTGTAAGTTATTCGCGACGATGATACTTACACGCTGTATATTAATTATATGTGACAATTAGTACTAGTAGCTAGCTTTGATAAAATAATTGATATTGTTAATACTAGGTTATTATTTATTGTGTTAATAATTTTATTTTTAATTAATTAAATTTAATCATTTGTACACCATTAAATTAATATGGTAGGACGAAGTGCATACACAATACCACTACTAACTAAGAGTACTATTAACATATTTCTAAGATCTGTAAACTAACCTATGTTCCACAAATAAATAATTAAATGAATTAACCAAAAAAATAAAAAAATATTGATGTATTTGTCTACGTTAGACGTTCTTTTACTTTTTCTAATGTAAAAAACAACTGAAATTACTTTTTAAATTGTTAGCAACGGTTCTTGAATGTTTACGGGACCATTTACTTATTACCTGGTATATTTACATGGATGTGTGACGGTTGTCATAATAATTGTGTGATAAACACGATCATTTGTTCTGTGTCTAGGTGTGTATTTAGTAATATATAAGTATGTTTATCGGCAGTTTGGTTCAGCCTAGTTTGGGATCAGACGGCCGAGTCTCAAGTTATTATTGTTAATAAACGTTTCCATATGCGTCATAAAACTCCTCCATTCTGCATTTCCACGCTGAACGGCAATGCTCCCAACACACCCAGGCAGCATGAACTCACATACAAAAACACACCCAAACACTAAGTACGCGGTGGCAGTCATGTTGTGTTCTATAAAAGTATTAAACTGACAAAATAAATCCTTTTTAAACTAAAAGCTAATTTACAATAGCGAAACAACGTGTAGTCCTTCCTAGTTAGTGGGAAATATAATATTTCTGAACAATTTCTCTTACAACAAATTTAAATTATTTAAATTTATTATGGCAGTAGCTACGAGCGCACTTAAATTACAACGCGGGATTTTGAACCTTAAAAGTAATATTTAAGGTGTAATCTGGCGCGACACATAACAACAGTAATAGGAATCTAAATACGGACTTTGTTACATATTCAGGCGATGGCTCCATCGATTTTGTGACAAATTAAATCTGAAGAAAATTCGTTAAGAATAGCAGCTTTAGAAGATTCTTTTTTGGTTTATTTTAGATGAAATATACGATCAAATATTCATTTATTTGCATAAAAGTCATTATACTTTAATGTCTATCATATGAATAATAAAATACGTGTTCGACTTCATTCTTGGAAGTGATGGTTAATGAATAAATTAAGTATGATATTACCCTCTTATTCTAAGAATGTACAAAAGTACATTGAATATATACATACATGTGCTGGAACACTTGAAATCATATTTTAAGGGTTTTAAAAACTGATTTCAAAGATTCCAAACCCTTGAAATATTTTATCTTGATCTTCTTGATCTTTTATCTTGATCTATCTTTTCCAGTATGTGTTGTATTGTTTTGTATTGTCCTACTGATATTATTACCAGTAAGAAATATGTATTATATGATCCGTGTGTACACTGTACGTCTATTTTAATAAAAGAAGACAGTTATATTATTGTAGAAACTGGGTGCAGTCTCAAAGGCTATCGAATCGGGCGTTGTAATAATATTGAACTCAACTTAAAATCAAATCAAATTCTTTATTTTCAAATAAGCCTTATACATAAATTTACACAAATGGTTGCACAAATAAACAGATATGTACGTCACTTACTGTAAACATCACATAACGAATTCTGTTAATAATTACATTAGGACTATGTTTTGTGTTGTACAACATATTTTAGAATATCAAGATACATTAATCAGTGGCTTGCTGCAAGCGCGCTTACCGATCCAATATGTTACAAAAAAGGAGACCGCGCGTTTCAAGCGGTTTTGCCCGCTTGTCGATTGCGTGTGATTTGCAGGTCTCTATTTTTCAAGTTACCTTCTTTTAGTGCTTTTAGTGCTCCTTTAGTGCGATGATTGCCAGTAACCACTTTGTAAATTAAGATATTACGAAGACATGCGTTCTTATTAGGCGAGAATACTGAAATTCTATGCTGTTATATCAGGAGACTTTATTTACAGATCAAATCATTGCGCTGGCGCGCGTCACTGTGCCAGGAACTAATTAATGTACTGGAGCGGTACGGCTATAAAGTGTTTACAAAATTTAAATTTTATTTCGTAGATTTCATAACAGTAAACCTGACTTGGATCAAGTGGTCGCTTTGGAACCCGTAACTACAATACGATGTAATCACTTTTAAAACAAGCTTTAGCTTTATCCGGGAAGTCAAAAATGGTATTAGAAATATGTGGCCTGCTAAGAAAGTTAAGTGATTTTGAAATATGATAGTTGTATGTGTGTAACAAACTGTACTTCTCTTGTAATGTCTAGGTACATCAATATCGCACACTCACGCACTTTTTCTTTGCTTCTTTTTCTTTATCTGAGCACAAAAGAAAGAAATATATATTTTTTTATATGCCGTCTTTTGTACCTGTAATAGGTAATTATATAATTTGTAGAGTATAATGTGACAAGGAAAAATATTATCTATTTTCCTTTATTCTATTACTGATACGGTAGCTGTCATGAATCTTGATGACAAGGTGTCATAATATTATCTGTAACTCTGTACAAGGTACACTTTATTTTTAAATATGTCTTTTATATTATTACAGAGACAAGCACAAGATGATAATTATAATGACAGTAATAATGTTATTTACGCTAAAAAATGGAAAATAGAATCTCCACTTTTTTAATCTCTACTTCCAATACTTGTGCTCTACTCCTGACAGGAATCTTCTTTCTACAATTAATTTGCTTCTCTTATGCCCCTTTCACAGCTCTGACTTTGTCAACTCTTCTTTCTATGTACAATCATCTCTTCTCTGGAAAGAGCTCCCTCTCGAAATCAGGATGTCCATAAACCGTTTAACGCTTAAGAAGAAGGGACGTGAACTCCACAACGAATAAGCGGAATAGCCACAACGCTAACACACGACTGTATTTTGGTATTCGTAGTGTATTTACTTTTATATACGATACGTACGTGTACATGTATCATACATGTAATCTGTTTGTGTTTTATATGTATGTTTGTGTGTAGATGAAACTGTGTGTATATAATGTAGTATCGGCTGGAACCTACCTTGTAGCTTTTGTACACCACCCCAAGGTGACTGCTAGAGAATGCCCTGGACATTAAGTCCGTCTTTGTACAAGTGTGCATAAAGTTTTAATTAAATAAATACTACTAGCGTCACATACCTATACACATTGTATTGTATTTTATGTTTATAAATATTGTATACGTCCTGCTGATTGTACCATTACCAGTAAGACATGTGTATTATATATGTTCTGTATGTCTATATTGTACATCAGAAATACGTTATTTTAATAATAGAAAACTACAAAATATCAACTACTGCAATGTAGTCACATAATGGCAGATTGCCGCTTGATCCTTCACCGTCACATATGTTGCTAGACGAGCTGGTACCTAGTTAAATAACACATTTTTAAGATAGGTACACTTAACGAAACGTGGGGTTCGATGTGTCGAAAGGGTTTAAACACGCACACAGCCCTCTCATCGATTCGAGCGAACGTCATGCCAGATCACACACACAAATGCGCCAACTTCACACTTCAGTTTCGTTCAATTGACGTCCCGTATTAATGGTTGTTGTGATATGCGTTTTTAATCCTACTAATATTATAAACGTGTAAGTTTGTGAGTATGAATGTATGGATGTTTGTTACTCTTTCACGCCAAAACTACTGAACCGATTGCGATGAAACTTGGTATGTAGATAGCTAGAGACCTGGATTAATACATAGGCTACTTTTATTCCGATATTCCCACGGCATCGGGAGTTAAGCAGGTGAAACCGCGAGGCGCAGCTAGTAGTTTTTATAGTTTGACTAGCAGTTCCCGCGCGGCTTCACTCGCGTGTACATATTTTTATAATTTGCTCGGAACCCTAATTCTTTTTCCAAAATAAAAGTAGCCTAAGTAACTCCTAATAACACCAGCTATCTGCCAGTGAAAGTCCCGTAGAAATCGGTCCACCCACTAGACAGACAGACTGACAAAAATGTTTAAAACTGATTTTTAGGCATAGGTATCGTACAAATAGCTGTGTGCTTAAAAAAAACTATTATTTTGACATTACAAACAGACACTTCAATTTTATTTATTTGTATTGAGTATTGATAATTATTACAAAGTTTTGTTATTGTACAAACTAGTTGCAGTCTGACATTGAAAGCACTTGAACTTAGCTTGTTAGCTTTCTAACAAACAATATTTAAAGAATAATACCTACATTTATGTTTAGGGATAATCTTACTAATATTATAAAGGCGAAAGTAGAGATAGATTATAGTCTGGAATAGCACATAAGCATTTTATCCCGGAAAAATGTACGGTTCCTGTAAGAAAGGTTTTACCGAAATATCCACGCGAACGAAGTCGCGAACAATAGTTAAACTATTTATCATCAATCATCATCAATCGATCGATGTCATAATCATCAATCATAATATATTTTGCATACACGTTTTCAAGGGTACAGATAAGTACTTATACAGATAAAAGCACTGAATTATAATATAGTATTTTATTTTTTATTTTATTTTATACTATGTAATTTATTATATTTCATATGATGGGCAACACATTTAACACTGGTTCTGACCTTGTGTACCTACGTGTTTAATTCTGTAAAGTATATGTATTTTATTATTTATATGTATGTATGTATATATGTACGTACACTTTATATATACTTTATTTAAAGGTTCCAGTTGAAAATCAGCGCCCGATTCTTATCTGGCACCAAGCTGAACTGGACACCTATTTTGGTGCTAACGCGAGACACGTTATTGTTCCTCCACTGTTTCTTTTTTTCACGATTTCTGTTTTTTTTTTTATAGATATGCTTATAGATATAGATATAGGTAAGTATATTAATTGATATAACTTGTTTCTCAGCACCAAAATAAACGGATTTTCTTTCTTTCTTTTTTCTTTCTTTCTTAGAACACTTTTAAAAGTAAAAATCCTAATGCAAGACCCCTGGGGCCTTTACCCCAATTCCACTTTAGTCCAGTCAAAATAATTTATTAGTGTGCCAAATTTCTACCAAATCGGTTTAGTTTAAGTTGCAGGAGTAACAAATGTACCAACTAATACACACACGCACACGAACATTAAGTATTAGTGGCAGTCTGAATTATAAAGACAAAAAATACATAATAAAAAAAAGATATTGACATATAGAGTCTGTGCGGAGAGAGAACCGTCGTAAGATTTGAGGTCGCAGCAGTGCTAACGTCGTTATTGTATTGTACAGTTTGGTTTACTGTCAAACTATAATGGCATAACAGTGTTGTCAACATACCTAACAAAAAAAAAAAATTTGCTCTGCTGCGACCTTAAACCCTACGACGGTTCTCTTTCTGCACAGACTATAAAATATAACGCAAATAAAAATCGAAGCAATACAACACTTCAATTACTACCTACTTTCGACTTCAATTTCCGAAAAAAGGCCAAAACAATCACCGACAGCCTATTCAGGCGTGACCCTTGACAGCTAAAAAAAAATAAAATGATTAATCTGGCACATTAACAGCGATAAACGAAACGCAAACTGGCGTTATGCCATATTAGACGCTGCTGTATAAACTTACGGCTCAAATTGTATTCTATGACATTTACTAAAAGATTATCTTACCGCGTGAAATTGTAGTAATTGGCTAAGTTAACTATTACGTATAACCTAATTTAAATAGTTCACGGTAACCTTCTGTTATAAAAAAATCTCCAACTGTTTTCGAGACGTTATGACAGTTTTTAATAACGATTTGGATTAAGTGTTGTCTTCGATTTAAAGGCATCACCACACCTTGACGTGATAACAAAAATATATTTTTATTCTATAATTTTTTTGCCTTTTAGTTACAAAATTACAGTGTTATCCTAATAACTGGGAAAATCGATTCGGCAAACCTAATTTTAAGTGTGAAATTGAGATACCTATAAAACAAGTTTCATTATTCATGGTGATTTGGTTATCCAATAAACGTCGCCAGAAAAATAAGAGGAACACTTTTAAATTTTTGCCAACTGTGGACACATTGGAATAAAGTTTTTTCATAGAATAGACCAAGATTCCCTCATTTCTATTTGAAAAAAAATCTGTTCAATTCAGAAAATTAAGGGATGTAGAAAACAGCTTATAAACAGCATATTGATCATGATTTATGCAAATTGAAGTCAGTTACATATTATTAAAAGTTAATTATAAATCTCGTGATCCCGGAATTTTGGAACCAGACCTTGATTAGGTATATCCATGTTATGATCTACATATACATATGTCTACTAAAAAATATACCTATTCCGAACCCTATTAAAGACCACCTCCCATTCTTATTCAACATAAGCATTTAACTTTTATTTAATTAACACTTGAAAAAAAAAATAAAAAATTATAGATATTAAATCAGTTCAAATCGAGCAGTGTACCTATCACTAGTCTATATTTATTACTTGCAAATTCTCTATTAGTTGGAGGGTATAAGTCGAGACTTATTAACATGCAACTCACGTTTCCAGTATTTTTTCGTTATAATAGGACCGAGTATGATTTACGTTATGTTACGTACCGTACCAGCTAATAAACTTACAGCTTATCAAATGATTACGTAACAAATCTCGTGAATCGCGTGACCTTTAGGTCCCAACATGCCGTGCGGCCATATTTTATTGACACACAAAAAGGCTCGCTGCCATCACAGTACGCCTATAAAGTCCATAGTCAATCAATGTTATGCCTTATCTAGGTACTAGCCGACTGTTTGTAGAAGTAATGTCGAAGGTAAAGTTTAGAATAAAAATAATGTTCTTTTTTATTTGTGTGGATTGATTTTACTTTATTGCTGGCTGGTTCCAAGTATACTGGGGTAATTGAAAAGATATAAAACCTCTGTGTTGCCTAGTTTTTATGATAAATCAAGTTTTGCCCGAGGCTCCGCTTTAAATGATGTCGGTTATTATTTGAAATAGTTACCTCTTATATATCAGCATTGCGGAATTAATGTTTTTGAAAATTAACACTGATGAGAAAAGTTGACCTTCTTGTCCCAAATCTCTTGTTAGTTTTTCCTCACATTATATTACATTCGATTATTCTTACACTGACATGAAATAAGTTAGACAATTTATCAAATTGTCTAACTTATTTCATGTCAAAACCAAGTCAAAACAATTAAACCTTCAAAAAGACTATAAAGGACTCAGGTATTCAAGTTGAATCACAACGATTTTCTTCACTGGTAAAGGCAGTGATGATTAATGTCTAATGTGCACATTATCTTTGGAAGTTCAAATGATCCGTTGATCGAACTCAAACCACTCACCGACAGATGACGTCAATGTCAATGTCTCCTTTGGAATACTCGTATCAAAAAAAATAACAGTACAATACTTTCATTTGCTATAATTACGTACATGTATATGAGCAAATAAGTATATGAGCAGTATGCAATATACTTAAAAAAAGTAGCTTATTCATATCTTTTTGACATACCGAGTTGTATGAGATTACGTAGTCATAAACTATTAATACACATACCATTGCGTCATATAGTAGCTTGTTTACTTTAATAATAGTAGCACTTTCGCAACATAATAAATCGTTAATTGTTGAGCATCATCACGCCACTACCAGGGGAATATACATACAGTCGGGGTCTGAGGTGAAGGGCAAGAGCACCTCCGCCCGCGGTCTGCAAACTTTGCCTAGCAGGACGCCTACCTCACCCCGCAGCCCGCAGCCCGCAAACCTCGCCTCGCTCGCCTGCAGTGCAGTGCTGTCCTTTACACTAGCGCATTCCTGGGCTCTGCATTCAACTCGCGCTCATACTGTATGTGGAGGAACGTATGTCATGTCCCTCCAACACAAAGGGAGGATCCTCCGACCAGGCGAGGTGATCATGCCTGGCGGGCCGCGGCCCAACGGTTGATGTTGGGAAGTTGTATATGTACTAATCGGCGCGAGAACTCTCATAGCGCGATGCAGAATTAGTAGGTTGTAAATGATGTTGGAGTATGTTTCATTTTGCTGTATGTGGAAGTCGCCACATCACTCCCCTCCAAGACCGGAAGTCGATATCTTGATGAGTCAGCTGTCTATGCTCTATTAAGGAGCGTGCCAGGGCCAGTAGTTCCAGTGAGTCGAAACTGAGTGCCGCTAGTTCCAGTGGGTCGGAACTGAATGCCGCTAGTCCCAGTGAGTCGGGGCTGAAGTCCGCTGGTCCCAGTGAGGCAGGGCCGCGTGCGGTGCTGCGGTGAAGATCCCAGTGAGTCGGGGCGGTTGCTGCGTAGTGGCTGGCTGCTGCGTAGACGGGAGAGAGATGCTCTTCTTACGTGGATAGTAGGTGCAGTGTGCTGTGCCTAGACGCTGATGAGGCCGTAGGGGTAAGCAGGCTGGAGCGGACGCTGCAGGCATGTGGTACCCCTGTTGAGGCCGAGGATGCTGGCTGGCTGAGACTTGATTACCGCTCATTGCTGTAGGAGTGTATACGATAGTGGCGCTGATGATGCTGCTGATCTGCTCCATGAAGGCTGCTTCCAATCACGTTGGAGTCACCACTGTGGAGGAACGGGTGTCATGTTCCTCCAACACAAAGGGAGGACCCTCCGACCAGGCGAGGTGATCATGCGTGGCGGGCCATTGCCCAACGGTTGATGTTGGGAAGTTGTATATATACTAATCGGCGCGAGAACTCTCATAGCGCGATGCAGGATTAGTAGGTTGTAGATGATGTTGGAGTATGTTTCATTTTGCTGTATGTGGAAGTCGCCACATGTATATAACTAGAGGTCACATGCGAAGACCACCTGTGAGAGCCCTTTTTACTGTGATTGCCATAGATCAGTCGGTAGCGCTACACGTTTCCCTCTGAGTGACAGCTGTCTATATCTGTGGTACTACACCACCAAATGATCTAGGCCAACCCATGTTTAATCTACTTATTTCCCTATTTAAAGGCTGACATGTTCCATCTAGACCAAGACTTGTGCTGCAAATATTATAGCCACCGTCAACTGTTTCTGAGCAAGACGTGTGCTTCTATACCTACGAGTACCAACTTTATTATATAAAGAAAATATGTATTTCTAAAAAAAGGTCACCGTAAGTATGGTTTTAAGTTGGTAACACTTTTACATAAACAGGTTATAAATTCACTTACAATTGTAAAAGTTATTTTACCACCGCCATCGTTGTGTACAAGTCTCTAGATAGCTATTACGTGTGGACATTGAATCTTAATCTCTCCCGGGTGACGAAAAATAGTGCTGAATTAACAGAGAAAATGTTTCCAGTAACTTTAAGGTTACTATTTGTCGTTACTTTTTAACCCCCTACGCAAATAGCAAAGGTATTATAAACAATAACCCTTAGTGTGTAACTGTGTTTAAACTTTCTCGACTTTGATACCTCAAGAGGTATTGTACCTTTTAAATATTATCGCGATTAAGTCCCGAATTACACATTTAATGTGTAACTGTGTGCCTGTGCATTTGTGTGTCTGTCTCTAGCATTAAACGGATGGACTGGTTTCGATTTGTTGTTTTTTGTTAGGAAGATGACTTGTTCGAAAGTGTTCTTAGCTATATTTCAAGAAGAACTGTTCAGCTCTTTCTAATACAACTCTTTTCTAATCCTTGAAGTAACTTCTACTATCCTGAATTTAAAATTTAGTTTCCTATGACTTCAATGATGTTACAATAATATGGAAACCTTGACCTGAAATTGCAATATCATCTGGAATCAGCAGGATTACCAACTCGTCATCCTCTTATAGCAGAGCCATCGTGTTTGTGCTCATTGGACAGGAAGACGACGATGATGATTTCTGGATTTTATAATTAGAACCGCCCAATTGAGACTGATGTGTATTTCTTTTACGCTTAAATTATGCTACTTTTATTTATTTTTTTACTTCTCTTTTGGCCAACACGTCACTTCATATTTTTGGAAAGTTACGGCGCCTTCAGAAATATTTCGGTGTTATAACTCACTCTTCAAATTTTCGGCTTACTGAAAGGTATCATGTAAGAATAAATAAACATCAAAAATATTCGGAAAGCGAAGCCGGCCATCTTGTAACAACAACAAGCCTGTGGAGAGCGCGGTTTAGAAGAAAGAAAGAAGGCAAGAAAAGTCATTTATTAGGCACTCGCACTCACTGGAAAATTTAACAATAAAACTAATATTTTTAAAGAGAGTGCTGATATTAATGAAACTATATTTTTGAAAGAAAAATTTAAAATGTTCCCGAAAACCTGGATAAACTAAAAGCACTTTTTTTGCATGGAATTTAAGTAATTTGAACAGGGCGTATCGGGTGAGCTTGTATAAAAAAGTATTCATGGAAAACATACTATATCGAGAACCCTAATCGGCTCAGCAATAACAACGAAATGGAAACAAAATCAAACCCTCTAAACGTCCTCTTATAAAAACTTTTTCGAATAAAATAACCTCAATAGTGGGAAAAGAGTTTGAATATGTAACGAAACATTTCTGAAAGCAACAACCTTGAACGGTTGACGTGCCACCGAGCTTACGTATTCAATCAAATTGTAAACGACTCGGCCCCACAATTTGTTACCCCATCATGAGGTTATGCACACGTGAACTGGGGCTACCTATATAATATTAGTTTTGAATATAGAATCATCCAGAACGTGTGTTTTATTGTTTATTTTATTTATTTATATTTTGGTAGAACTCTGAATTCAAAATCCTTCTTCTAGAGACCTCAAACTCGTCTAGAGCCTGTAATCGATCAACGATATTGTTCAGTTGACTTTTTCTAAAACTGTTTGCTGTTTAATAATGAATTTTCTACTCTCTCATGCTTTTATATGCCGGTGTGGATCATTAGCAGTGTCCACTGCAAACTTTGCAGCATTGTTTGTTATCTTTTATTGACATATGGACACACTATGTTTGAAGAATCTGATTGCCATCTGAAATTCAGCTGGAAGTTGAACATATATCATGTCAATTGGAATAACTACAATACTACAGTTCGAAATGGAAGATTTCGGCGATGTTGCTTCTATTCATGTAGGTATAATCCTGGAGAAGCTGGGTAATTAATGGAGGGAGGAAAGTTGATGTGTTCCTTGACTTTGGATTCCATAAGATCTTAATGTTAGAGTGCCATGTTTCGGCACGTATGGGGCCGACTCGGCCGGAGTGATACCACGGCCTCACAGAAAACCTGCCTCACAGCAAAACTTGCGTTGTGTTTTGCCGAGTAAGTGAGGTTACCGGTAGCCCCCTTCCCCTACTCCCACCTTAAAGGCCGGAAACGCACTTGTGACTCTCGAGTAGTAGGTGTCCATGGGCGGGGGTAATTACTTACCATCAGGTAACCCGTCTGCTCGTTTGCCCATATCACATAAAAAAGAAAGACCGGTGGATAGGTTTACATACAGAATGCTACTCGCCCAAGCCGTAACTACTATCGAGGCCCTTGGAGCAAACTGCGAAGAAGAAAATTATTTAAAAAAAAATAGAAATAAAAATAAAATACGAATACAACTTATAAACGAACGAATGCCTGTATTATTCCAAACGGACCTTTCACATATTACAAATGTTAAAACGTTTAGATAACACCAGAAGAAACGATAAGAAAATAAAACATATTCAACGTACGCTGTAAGTCACCAACTATCAGTCGGCTTAGTTCCTTTTTGTGCACTCTATAATGTACTAAATGAGATTTTGATGAGCTCAATGCTGCAGCGGCGAGACATCAGCGTTTCCTTAGAAGTCATTACATTTTTCAATTTGTTTCACGTTGGGAGTGGGGTGTGGTGGAGAGATGGAAGGTACAAAGAATTAAGGACAAACTCCCTTCATTTCTCAGACAATATGTATTGTACTTTACATAAGTGTTTGCTCTGATGGTTGCAAACTTCAAGTTGACCACACTGACACAGTATTTATAGGGTTCAATTTAGTGGCTACTTTAGTAGACATAGATAAATAATAATAATAATAACTCGACACATCTTACACAGCTGTCTGGTCTCAAACTAGGCAGAGCCTGTATTATGGTAACCAGACTGCTGATAAACATACTTATATATTTCTAACTACATACTTATTATGGATAAATTACACCCAGACACAGAACAAATGATCATGTTCGTCACACAATTATTAGTCCTGGATGCGAATCGAACACACGACCTCTGGCTCAGCAGTCAGGTGGGTTGCTAGTGTTTAATATTTTTATAAAGAAGTTGAACCGAAACTTCATGTTACACAATAAAGCTATGAAGGTTCTAATAAGGTCAAATACTTACAGATGGGCAACATATTGATTAAACTGTTTCTACATTCTATCGGGTCACAGATGTGAAAGTTTTATGACACTCTTTATGTGTACGAACGCGTTTATTAGCGTTTTCTGTGTTGCGTTGCGTTTTTATGACTTGCGGTAATCGCAAAGTTTTCTTTCGTCTCGACTTCATGAGACAATACGAGGGTGGTTTTGAAGGCCATTATGTTGATTAGTAATATTTGGATTATAGCAAGTCTTGGTTCCAAGAACATAATTAGTAGCTTACAAATTACTTCAATTATTAGGAAAAGAACTGCTTTTTGATCAAAGTTATGATTGCTTTTGATTTTCATAAAGAAGTCCATCGTTTAGACTTGAGAATTTACTTCTGAATAAACTTTTTAACTGTGTAAAGTATTTTTTAAAATAACATTATTCTGAGAGATATAAGTTGCACATAATTATCCAAACCGAAATTAAGTATAGCTTGTACTATGGATTCTTGAACACAAATATACATACTTAAATACATTTTCTTTTGTAAATAGTTATATATGTACGTACATATTATTCATAGAACACCCAGACCAATGGAAATAAATACATTCATACAAAAGCTCTACCGCCGCGCCACATCTAAGATATGAGTAGATCACCGTCTAATTCTTGTCAAGGCTTCTTAAGGAATTTATATTAAGAATCAATGCACATAATATATATAGAACCTCATATGGTACGATTTTTAATTCACGAACAGTTCACAGAGTCGAGAGTGTGCGGCATACCTATGATTAGATCGTCTTGTGTCGTGTGTGCGTAGCGAGCGAGGATATGAGTTGGCATAGCAAATATCACCCTCAGACTTCATACATCTAGATAAGGCTTCCTACAAGACTGCGACTAAATTCACACACCGTTGCGTGTGAAGTGAAGTAACTGCGAAATAATTAGGAATTTGTATGTTTTAAATCGGTGATTTTATAGGCAAGCACTAGTTTTCCCTAACTAATATTATAAATGCAAATGTTAGTTTGTTTGTTTATTACATGTAATATCATGAAATTTTGGATACTCTTTATCAAGGGTACAGAAACGGAAATAGGGTACCTTTTAGCTGGAAAAGGTCACTGTTACCAAGAGATCCCGAGGGATTAAAAATAACGGTTCAGTCGTTAAGGAGTGGACGCGCAACAAACAAAGAGACACACTCACTTTCGCATTTTGAATAATAGTTAGGATTTTTTTTTCTTAGAAAACTCCCACATTAGGAATTACTCCTGTGTCGCGGGGGACTTTTAGTCTAACTACGATACGGCTGAACTTTGATGTTTTACGTGAAGCGGCTGCCATCAGACCTTCACAACCCAAGTACTAGGCGACATCGAAGTTCTGTAGTTAGATCAGGTTGTCTTCCCTTTTAGGGCTCTAACTATCCGTAATGAATGCCACAGATGTTTGTATGGTACTTGGGATCGACGGTTTAACGTGCTCTCCGAGGCAGAGGCACGTAGGGGTCTCAATGTGTTAAGAATGGTCACCCATGTCATGGTGATCTTAGACTGACTTGGCCAGTATTACTTAACTTTGTAATGTGTGTAAGTGTGCTAGTCGGTCACCACTTAGCCACGAGCCTGACCAATGTAAAAATCTATTAAGTTATATTTTTTAAAGAAGAAACTTATTCTTATGCAACCGAATTTTACGACCGAGCTAATAAAGTTCCTTTAATGATAAATTGGTTTCCTTTTACCACCATTTTAACACATCAAACTTGCTTAAAATTTGGTAATTACAACCCATTTCCTTGTGGTATTAAGTGAGCTCCGCATAATGATACCGATAATATTTAATAATTGGTGTAATGATTAAGGAGCTTTTCTCGCCAGTTGCGGTAATCTCGACAACTCGCGTTTTGTGATTTCCACCCCTATTTGAGCAATATTTTGTTGTTTTATGTGTTCGCTGTCGGAAGCAAATAAAACTTTGTGTATAATTTCTCCGCTTGAATCAATGGCAAATACTGCGAGAAGTAACGTAGTTTGGAAATTATTTGCGCTAATGATCTCGAATAGGTTATGGGTTCGAATTCCATCCAGTTCACTACCGACGAAAACCATATTTTAAGACAAGTATTTATTTTAGTTGGTATGGTGAACAAGGGTACAAACTATTTATTAACGGTGTGATTTGTTTTGAAAGACTGGAATAAAACTGTCTTTGAAAAAAGTTGTAGTAGTTGTAAGAGTAAATTATAGTTGACTAGCAGCGCTTCGCGGTTTCACCCGCGTAAGTCCCGATCCCGTGAAAATATCAGGATAAAAAGTAACCTATGCGTTAATCTAGGTCTTCGGCTATCTACATACAAAGTTTCATCGCAACTGGTTTAGTAGTTTTTGTGTGAAAACATTACAAACATACAGACAAATGTTTCCTCTTTATAATATTAGTTTAGATAGGCCCAAGAAAAGTGAAATATTGAAGTCAATATATTTGGGTGTATAAAGTGTGTTACAGAAAGGTGTGATCAAATTTTAGGAGCGTTTAATGGGTGGCCCACAAAAAGTTTCAAAAATTATTATTTTATTTTTTTTCTTTAATGCTTGCTTTTCCTGGTGTGGATGCACATTTCTAAACAACATTTGTTATGAATTTTCATTACAATTCCAATGACAATTTTCCTAAATCTGTTAGCGCTTTACGTTGTTCACGGGCTCTACTATACAACTTTAAAATATGTCCTCACCTTACTGTAACACCTGCATATGTTCTAATTATTAGGACTTAATATTAAAAGTCAAAAGTCAAAGAAAGGTAGTCCAAGTCAAAGAGAAAGAGAGTCAAGAAAGAGAAGATTGTCAGAAAATAAAAAAATCTTTGACTCTTAGGATGGTGTCACAAATTATTGTGTATAACACGGTTCTCCACAACTTACAGTTATGAACTTTATTACAAAGTAGCTGGTTTGATTTGACAGTTTTATTTCGTTTTCTTTTTTCGTTACGAACTCCTGTTTTAGAAATTCTGAACATATATTGTTTTTAATTCTCTTACATAAATACTCTTCCCTGTCATTCAGATTTTACTCCCAAATGTCTAATTTTATAAAACTGTAGTGTATTTAAAATTATAAATAGTCCGATTTGTCGCAGGTGTGCAGATCGCCTATGCTTACATTCCAACTGAGACGAGGACGGTGCCCTCGGGAGTTATATTGTGCACATATAGAAAGTATGTATACATACGAGATGATTAAAATCTATTCGCAAATACTGAAGTGCTATCTCCGAGTTTATCTCGTATTTGGATATGTTAAATATTAATCGTTTCTGGTTTAACAGAGCGACATATCGATTAGGTTCGTACCGGTTCTAGGGTTGTAAGTCAATAAGTTTAAAATTTGAACAACATGTGTATATATACACTACTGTTGGTTCTCCGTTGGTCGAGAAATAAAAGACTGTGGACTGTATATAGGCGCGCTGGTGTATTTGAAAGCAGGAACAAGGATACAATGTTGAGCGGTGGACCGGTGCGTAGATGAGTGCCGGCGGTGGTCCTGCTGTTGCAGATTTACTCCTGCGCCCCCCTCCCACGTACAGCAGTAGGGATGCGACGCGACTTTAGTAGATTTGCGCTGGCGGCCGATGTCGTGCCGATTTTGTCAATCAACACAGCTATCTCTCGGGAAGAGTATATATTTCTGGACACAAGGTATCACAATTATACACTGCAACTCCTTTCTCCAACCAATGGTTGCCTGGAAGAGATCGCAGAGCGCGATAAGGTCGCCAATTGTGCAAGGTCTCTACTTTTAGTTTGTAAGATTATCTATATACAGTTTTGTATCATTTTCTATGTTTTGTACAATAAAGAGTTTATCTATCTATCTACCACATTTAGCCCTGATAACGTGTATGCAAAATTTCATCATGATCGGATTAGTTGTTAAGGCTTGAAAACGTAACAAACAAACAAACAAGCTGACATGCACATTTATAATATTAGTAAGGATATTAAATGTGTATTTTTAGCAGATTTATAAGAAACTGGCAGTTCCCGCGTGTACATATTTATATATTTTGCGCGGAACCCTAATTCTTTTTCCAAAATAAAAGTAGCCTAAGTTACTCCTTACAGCACTAGCTATCTGCCTCGGTCCACCCGTACGGGAGATTAGCCGGAACAAACAGACGTAAAGACAGACAGACAAAAATTTAAAGAACTGATTTTTAGGCATAGGTATAGTGCAAATAACTGTATAATCTTAAAAAAAACTATTATATTGACATTACAAACAGACACTTCAATTTTATTTATTTGTATTGTTTCCGTATATATTATTACGTACAATAATAATAATATAGCAGTATCTAGTATCCACATTATATGAGTAAAGAAGCTAAACGATCTTCTGTCCTCCTATCTCCTCGGCGATCAGTGTAGGAAAGTATTCCCTCGATGAAAGTTTTACGGTCCATTTTTCAGTTTTCTGAATAAAAGAAAAAAATTCTTTCTTTTTTATCTGGTTTAAATTCTTTGCTGGCTATGTGTGGCCTGCATTTGGCATACGATAGCGCCACAGCGATATGCACCTATTATATATGATGAGAATATAGCTGAATGGTCTAATAATATCTTATTACTATTATCGTGGGAGAGCCTATGGGCCGGCTCGACCGGAGTGGTACCACAGCCTCACAGAAAACCGGCAGTTAAGCGATGTTGCGTTGCTTTTCACCAAGTGAGTGAGGCCCTAACCCTTACCCCCCCTCTCACCCTCTTCCACCCTTCCCCTACTCCCACCTTAGCCGCCAAAGCAGCACGCTTCTTGAGTGGCAGGTGTCCATAGGCGGCGGTAGTCATTTACCATCAGTTCACCCGTCTGCTCATTTGCCCCCTATGGCATAAAAAAAGTGTGTGTGTGGATGACGTGTCATTCTTGACGTGGCAACACGTGTGTGTGTGCAATCCACACACGGCAGACGTGAAACTTCAGAAAAGTAGCCTACGAAAGAATGAGATATAATAAAAAGTAAAATCCATACCAATAATTTACTAATGTTAATAAATTTCATTTTAAATAAAATTATTTTATTTTTATTTTATTCAATAGGTACAGATACAGACAACAAATCAAGATATAAAAAGAGTGGTCTTAATAATATAAGCAAACCTGAAGTCCAGTCACAACTGTACACAACTTTCAAAACAAACAACACTTCGTTTTCAATATAGGTTAAGGTTGGATTTAAATGTAAATTTGTAAAGAATCAATTCGGGACTAGAAAGTTACACTAATTTATTACCAAAATAAACCCATTTTTTTTTAATAATTCACTGATAATACAATTAGAAATAATTCTCACTATTACCACTTCTCTATTCACTTGTACTTCGCAATTATTGCCTTGTTTACTCGCTGATCTCTCAACTATAACTCAAGTTATACTGCAATGCACCGCCTTATAACTCTCATTAGAATTTTCTAATATAATGTGGGACATTCTATGAATAGACTATTAGTTCCGTTCATTGTCAAAAGATAGCGTGCCTCTCAATTTAGGTAATCGTAACCGTTTATGATTTCCTCTACTTGTCAATAGATAACATGCGTCTCAATTAATGCCGTAACCACAATAATAATAACTCCACAATAATAATTCCACACATCTCACACACGGCCGTCTGATCCCAAACCAGACAGTGCCTGTACTATGGTAACCAGACTGCTGATAAACATACTAATACTATATTTCTAAATACATACATTTTATAGATAAATTACACCCAGACACAGAACAAATTATCGTGCTCATCACACAATTGTTTGTCCTGCGTGGGAATCGAACCCACGACCTCTGGCTTAGCAGTCAGGGTCACTAACCACTAGACCAACAGGCCCGTCATCTCGAATGCCCAGTATTGTTGCTCTTAGTTCATTCTCTGCGATATATAAAGTAGCTTACTTCTATACTAGAGGGCTCGGAGTTTCCGGCCTTCCCTTCTTGCCTATTTTTCCCATTCAATATGGGTACTCCCAATTTTCCCATTTTTAGCTCCCAAAGTGCCCGGTTGACGGCAACAAGCTTTCCCCCTATTACGTGAGTTGGAACCAAATTATAATTTGGAACAATATGGGTGTTTCATATTCCTCTGCCTACCCCTTAGGGGATACAGACGTGAATGTATGTATGTAAGTAGTTTTTAATTCATGCTCAATTACGAGATACATCAAGCTCATTAAACAATCTAATGCGTTCCCATGGAGGTCTGGCAAGCCACCACTCGCCTACGCGCCAGTAGAAAATAACAGCACTCAGTAACGTTATCTATCTTCTGCTATATCTGCGTTAGTAACAGTTTATGATTTATGTTTTTTTTTGTATGAAAGCAACAAGAAGAAAGAACGAAAAATAAAGTTTTATTGCAAAAACCTCAGCGTACATTTTCGGCGTACATAGTGACAGCTTGTATTCTGTGGCGACAGTCAATGTATGTAGCTTAAGTCTATAACTAAAATAAAATAATAGGAATACATTATTATATGAGTATCTAGGAATTACACTCTAAAAACAACGTAATATTATAATCAAATTAAGAGACACATTAAAAATAATCACCTACTTCACAAACATCATATTTAGTCTATGAGTTTAGCTACATATCATGTATGTAGATTATAGATGACGTGTCATTCTTGACGTGGCAACATGTAGTTTTCTTTATTCAAGAATAATTTTAAACAAATTATCGCGCATAGTACGCTGCGGTGTTTCAATTTGGGCGTGACACTCAGCATACACTAAGATAATATAAAACATCCCAGTACTGATTTTCAGTACCAATTAACCAACAAACAAACAAACTTACATTCAGAAATTATTAGTTAGGATATTAAATTTTGTAGTTAACAATACAACGCAGTTTATTCTTATGCCTCTGATATATTATTGCGTATAGTCTCGGTTAAGACCGATATCATATGCGGTCTGGTTGTGATATCTGTTCCCTTTAATCTGCCTGTTACACGTCACTGTTGACGATGCATGGGAATGACATTCGCATTCAGAATAATTGGTTCTGAAAATAATAAACGGACTATCAAGTATTTTTGGCTTGTAGCTTACATAAGATTGTGTTAGACTTATGCGGGTTTGTTTGTTACCGATTTGAAAAGGGAACATGGAACGTTTTTGTTCGTCTTTAGGGTCGCCACAGTTCCATTAACTGGAGGACGTACGTCGTTTTCGGAGCTTGTTGAGGGAGATATACATCCGTTTACAAAAAGGTGTAGATATAATTTAGGATAGTTGTGTATGGCTCCACAATAGTTGAGCTATCCTACTAATATTATAAACGTGAAAGTTTGCGAGGATGTATGGATGTATGGAAGTTTGTTACTCTTTCACGCCAAAACTACTGAACCGATTGCGATGAAACTTGGTATGTAGATAGCTGAAGACCTGGATTAACATATAGGCTACTGTGAAACCGTGGGACGCAACTAGTATAAAATATTTTAGAATCTTCACTCTAAACTGAAGAAATATCAACTTTTTATCCCGATATTTCCACGGGATACGCAGGTGAAACCGCGGGGCGTTGCTAGTCCTGTATAAAATAATGTTTAAAAATATATTTCTATGGAAAATGTTTTTTCTCGTATATATTAAAAGTGTCTAAACAACGTGTTATCAATTTTAGTGATCAAATTGTAATTATTTTTCAAAGAAACATTTCTAGCAAAATCAGAATAATCTATCAACACTCGTAATAATTAAAACATATAGTTTCATTCATAACAACTTCTCCCTTTCCAAAGTTAAAAAAAAACAAGTTTTTTTTTTAATTTTGACTGCTTTTACGTTATTTTAAGGGTCTACTTCAGGATCCTAAAATTGACACACCTAGTTCAGTAAAAGACTGAATTTATTATTGATTCTTGCCGTTAGTCATCCAGTACTATGAGAATACGTAAGTGTGTTAGTTTATATTCTTTATGTAAAGAATTCAGGTTCAAGTAGTTCTCATGAGTCATGATATCGCAGACTTTGTATACATATTTATTACTAACCACACAACTGTCTAGACAAAGTAAATATTGTCTGACATACCTTAACGTTTGATTTTATGAGTATAACAGTCTCAATTCTTCTATGTTACGTAGAAAATACCAAAAATAATTGTCAACAAAATGGATTACGAAACATTTGTATTTTTTATTCACGAATTCCTTAATTATGCAGGTGTATTTAAATACATAACCACACATCCAAACACACATAACTACAAACAACTGCATTTTCCGGGGGTTCTGTTGATACCTAGTACTACCATGTACTACAATCCATCATATTTGTAGTGATTTCGTGTAATACTTGGGTTTCTTTGTGACGGCTCTTTTTATTTCTTTTTGTCCTTCGACAGTTAGGCCAAAGGATGCTCTAACGTTGTCAAACAGAACTGATGTCAAATATAAAATATTATCAGTTTAAACAAGTATCAACAACGTGTATATAATGAAACAATCTTTTTTTTATAAATTGTGTATTTTATACGGTCATTTACGTCCATATTGACTCATAAAATTAAGCAATAACCAAAGACTCATAGCAGTAACTTTTTCCAGTGCTAAGTTAAGTTTGCTTACTGCTAAATTTATCTATGACTAGCTGTGCCGCTTCACCTGCGTAAATGCCTCAAGTTTTCTTAAATTTTCTAATTTTCCGCGCAACTTTCTTAACTTTTCATTTCATAAGAACCTTTTCCTGATAATAACAAACACAAAAAAAAAGAATTAGCGAAATCGGTCCAGCCGTTCACGCGTAATGCCGTGACCAAGGGAAATAGGGATTCATTTTTATATATACGTGTTAATTATCTGTATGTAAATTATATAATCTATATATGAATTTGGTGAAGTTAATTTGACGGTGTTCCGTCAACTAATTTTGGCCGCTGTATGAAACTTTTTCGCACCTTTTTGTGTGCAAATGTTTCATACTAGCTAATTATATACAATAAATAAATGAAACATAAATAATTACATCAATAACTTTAAGCTAGTTTTATAAACAAGAATAACATTGTGAATCATTATTTCTATGACAATCAACATTGCACTTATTAATATCGGTACACAACATATTTTGGCAAACTAAAAAATCTAGAAATAATTTATCAAAAATCCGTTTTTCCCACCTCGAACCGGTCTCGCCACCATTTTTCTTCGTCAACATTTCTCAAAGTTCACAGCATAAATATTAATGGCCGCTACATATTTATGCGTCCCCGACTCGCTGTTTTTATTTAATTCAATTATTTCCACGATTTAGCGTACTCGGCGTTTCCTTTAACATTTCCCGGGAAATATTTTACTGGTTTTTTGTTGTTTGCAAACTAAACTTGAGTTAGAGGTTTTGACTTAGTTGCTTTTTACTTTACCGGACTGTAGCAACAAAACAAAATTAACCTATTTTGTTTTGACTGTCAATTTATCGTCAAAAACCACATCACACCTTTTGGAAATTTTAGCTAGGTCACTTCATAATGGTGGGAAGTATATTGTGAAATATGAAAAACAAACTCTGAGGATGTAGTTTCTTCACAATTAATTTTACTAGGCAAGAACCTCTTAACTGCAGAAGACCTCAGTTACAAAGCTATTGGCGAAATTCCGTTCACACACACAAACACACACACACTGAATCCGTGTCCGTGTCCGTGAATGAAATATGTATAATTAATATGCAAAACGGATTTTATGTCGTGGGAAAGCCATGCTTCGGCACGTATGGGCCGGCTCGACCGGAGTGGGCTTCACAGAAAACCGGTAGTGAAGCAATGGTTTCATTGCTTTTCGCCGAGTGAGTGATGTTACCGGAGGCCCTAACCCTGTCCACCACTCTCCGTCCCCCTCTTCCACCCTTCCCCTACTCCCACCTTAAAGGCCGGTAACCCACTTGTGACTCTTGTGATGCAGGTGCGCATGGGCGGCGGTAGCACCATCAGGTGGCACGTCTGTTCCTTTGCCGCCTGTACCATAAAAAACAGTTAAGAACCATTTCGTCCCATGTTTGTCACCGTTTTTTTTTTTGTTTAGTAGCTATTGACGAGTTTTGTGTATCAATAAAAAAATTAATCACCATTTTTTTTTCTGCATAAATTATGTGAAAATAACTACAAACAGCTGAAGGCGTCGAGTATATATGTTGACCTGTCATGTACGGAAAGTCTAAACTATGACACTTCAAGTTATACCGGTCATTAAATAAAACAAAACATTCAAAACTTAATTAATTATTGTCAAGTATCGACTATCAGGCGATCTCTAGTTAAATGAAATGAATTAATTTTTGCCACTACGTCCTCCTTGCATGTCGTTCGCTTGCTTTTATCAACACACCTCATCAAGCAGCACAGGCAGTTATCTAAACGAATGTTATATATAGGTCTACTCTTAAAACAAAAGCTGTTAGACCTACTAAGGTAAAAAAATAGTTCCAATTTTCTGGAACACAACTATTTTTGACAACACCGCCCTTCATCTGAATACTGGAATATAATAAGTGGCACATCCATCGAATAACTTTTGCGGTTAGATACACGACTACATCAATAGAATATGTAATATGAAAACGCAGCTTAGCTCAATTTCAATCATTTCTCCCCTCGACATTTTACCGAAAACATTCCTAACACTAATCCGTTATACATATAACAATATATCTCAAAGTTTATATGCCCACATGTCTATGTATAAGCAACGGTTGTAGGGTGTAACCAAGGATTTCGGATATATCGCTCGGTCGTAAAGTTATCTAGGGATTTCGTCGCGTTGATACACTCGACGATTTTCGTCGAATTCAGCCGAATTTTTAGGGTTTAGGGATGTGACTCAGAGTAAAAATTGTGAGTAACTTCGATAAATACATTTGACTAAAATTGAAGATGTTGACTTCTGTATGTACTTTGTGGTGTAGCGCAATGTGAACATTTTGAAAAGGGTCAACGTAAAAGTTTATCGTTTTGGTTGAACAGTTTGGTCTGTATTTTTGTTTTTCTCTGTATCTTTGTTTAAATAGTTTGTTAAACGATAGTAATGGTGTTTTTCTTAAACTATACCTACCTATTATATTTACTCCTTTAAAACTTCATGCAAATTTGTACAAAGGCGGACTTAATGCCCAGGGTATTCTGTACCGGTCAACCTTGAGGAGATGTAGATATATTATACTGTAGATGCAAAGATAAAATCTAACATTTGAATAATATGTTTATATGTTAAACTAGCAGCGCCCCGCGGTTTCACCCGCGTCAGTCTCGATCTCGTGGGAATATCTTGATAAAAAGTAGCCTATATGTTAATCCAGGTCTCCAGCTATCTACATACCAAGTTTCATCGCAATCGGTTCAGTAGTTTTGGCGTGAAAGAGTAACAAACATCCATCCATCCATCCAAACTTTCACATTTATAATATTAGTGGGATTCAGTTTACCTATAGTGGCTATGTCCTAATATTTTAATCGAGCTGTTAGTGGGTATGTGTCTATTGACAGAAATTGTATAAAAACCAGTAAGGTATCTTTGGGGCACCCGGTTGGAACTAAATTCCTTTCGCTATAATATATAATTATATATTTAATGGATTAAATAAATTGTATCAAAATATTGTAAAAATCTTTGAAAGTTGCCAGACTAATATTTGGATCATTAGTATACATGCAATATCAAAGTACAGTAGTATCACGCTAAATCCACAGATGTGAACCAAATAAATCAATTCGCGGTCAGCATTTTTCGTTGGCCTAACAATTAATTTTTGTGTAACCGCCATCCGACGAGCGTCTGAATTGTATCGTGTGATATTTGTTTCAATACAATTATTCACTAATGTTTCGGTATCACATTTTACCTCAGTAGTATGTAGAAGGAAAATGTAGGCTTAGTAAAGATATTTTATTATGGAAGGTAAAATTTTGATAGTCATAGAAACCGGTCTTCGCACTCGTGTATATAACTAAAATATTACCAGAACCTTCTATGATACGAAGTGGCGTACAACAAGACTAAGCACTTGATCAAATATTGGACCCAATCTGTCCTAAGTAAACAGTATTTTTTACATGTGGAAATCGGTTTTCGTCGGTAAAATTACCGCGACCTCAGTAAATTAGGGGCCCTTCGGGAAAATCAGGGACTTAACGTGACCTCTTCAAGAGCTTTTGCAATTAAACTTAATTTTAAGGTTGATGTTTTTTAAAACAAATTCTGATAAATTTTAAGGGATATTTATTTTTTGTAAAATATAGAAATTAAATATATTTATTGTAGACAAGACAATGATAGTTTGTACGAGTTAATAGTGTGCGTAATAACTCTTTTGGTTTCTTTTTCATAATTACCTTTGTGCAATAAAAATCGGGTGCAAAAAAACAATACGCAGGCAAACAAACATTTATTTTTATCATATCTTATAAGCATATCATATAAGCGTGAAAGTTTGTGAGGATGTATGGATGTTTGTTGCTCTTTCACGCAAAAACTACTAAATCGATTGCGATGAAACTTAATATGTAGATAGCTGGAGACCTGGATTAACACATAGGCTACTGTGAAACCGTGGGACGCAACTAGTATAAAATATTTTAGAATCTTCACTCTAAACTGAAGAAATATCAAAACATAGAAAGGTAATCCAAAATGACTGTGTTTTGAACTAGGACAGCTTTTGGAAATTTTAGGGGATTGAGGAGGGTATAACATTATAAATGACTATATAATATAATAAATAACTTCAGATACCTCACACACAGCCAGCTGATCTCCATCTAAACAAAGCCATCTATGGTAACCAGGCTGCTGATAAACATAATTATAATTATGTTACTAAATACATACATAATATTATAGATAAATTACAACCAGACACAAAACAAACATCGTGTTAATCCCACAGTTATTTGTCCTGACATTTTATTTATTTACACTTTATGCACGTAATATATCAGGCGTCTTTCGAATTTCAATAGAGGTTGAAGATTACACTCGGATTGGAGAAAGGGCTTAAAGCTTACACCACCTGGAGTGTGCCTGCAATTAACGTAGTATGAACGATACCTTCAGTAAATACCACGACAGGGTTCAGATTTTTTAATCATGAAACCAGACACTTATTTCCTCTAAGCAACGAATGAAGGCAAAGCTCATTAGTCAAGTTATTACAGCCCTTGATTTGATATTATGGGAAATGTTAAATTAAACATCGTCCGCACAGAACAATTTCACGCACATGACTAGATTTTCAATTGAATCATGTCGTATGCATGAAAATCGTCAAATTCAATGTCATTGGGTGGTGAGGACCATCTGACTTGATTGTGTCATCATCAATACAAGTATTATTTCTTAAAACAGAAAATATATTATTTATACGGTAACTTTTCTTACAAACACCCGACCACCACATACAATAAAATCAAATGAACATTTGCCATTTAGTTGTGTATTGTGTAATTTAATCACAAATCTGATAATGCAGTAAAACTGTATTGTGTGTGCCTTTGTAAATGATTAAGAAAGGATTCGTACCTATTGTCCAGCTTAAAAGCCTGCATACAATATTACTTAGGGCCAGCAAGTCTCAACGTATGACATTTACTTTTCGATATGTTTATTATTTATTAATGAACTAGCTGCCCCGACAGACTTCGTTCTGTCAAAAGTTATTGATTGACGTCAAATGTTTGACAGCTGTGGACATGTGTATCAATTTACTCTTTGTTTTGAATGGCAAAAGAAAAGTGTTGTTTTACTGTTTTCCTCACAATTTTCACGTTTTTTCTCTCCATAAGAACCTTACTTGTGCCTTAACGAAAAAAATATAAAAAATATAACCGAATTGGTCGATTCGTTCTCGAGTTTTGCGCTTAGCAACACATTTGGCGATTCATTTTTATTATATAGATATCTATTCACTATTGCCAGATAATTTTGGAGGCCCAATTGCTATTAGACCTTTTAAAACTTCTTAATAATGAATGATCTACGTCAAAAAGCTTGTTTAAATTTAATTAATGTTATCTACAGAAGAGCTCTGCTTTCTAACCGGCACAGGTACGAGGACGTTAGCAACTAAATGTTTATATTTTCACCCCCCCCAAAAAAAAAAATGAGTGTAGCTTTTGATACTATTTGACAATATTATATAAGTTGGTTATCTTTTTAACATTTAAAAAAATAAATAAAATAAAATGAACATGTCTGCTGAGCCAGAGGTCAAGTAATTTTGTGATGAGCATGACCATTTGTTTGTCTATAATATTTAGAAATATATATGTAGAAACTTCTCCTCGTCTATCGGAAACATCGGGCGTGTTCATGTTTAATTTTGCGGGTAGACGTGAGTTGGCGTGCGAGGAGAATAATAACATGATTGTCACACAGTAATTTTACTACACTTATTAAAACACAAAAATATACTCTGAATAATCATTAGATATCTTCAACCAAGTTTTAAATCACGACACTCCACAGAACACGTGGTGCGCCTACGAGATGAAAATCGATTCTGCCTTTCCAGCGGCCTATCCGAACCGCAACTGTCATCCGTCGCGCGCCAGCGCTCGGTGTTGCATCACTGTCCTAACTTCTGACACTTTATTTATAATGTTGCCATCTAAAATAATCGATGCGCCGTCATATAAGTATGTTTATCAGCAATCTCATTACCATAGTACAGGCTTTGCCTAGTTTGGGATCAGATAGATGGGATGGGTGAGATGTGTCAAGTTATTATTATTATATTTTATTAAACACTATCAATCAAATTTTCAAATCAGAAAACATCAAAAGCGGTTAAGCCTTTTCTGAGTTGCGACTACGGCAGAGAGATACAGGCAAATGTACATGAAATTAGCTGACAGACAGACAGTTAAGTACTGTATTGTCGAAGTGATTACATAAAATCTGTATGCTACATGTTCATACGTATAACATGTAGTAAAAATATCGAATATTTATTATATATCATTGCGTAAAATGATTTTACATATTATGAAAATATATTTCAAAATAGTTTGTTGCAGCTTCTCTTTTTTTTAATTCTCAAGCGAAGAACGAACTTTATGATCATGTTACGTACCTGTGTTTGCCAGAGTTGAATGTTACGTACCTGTGTTTGCCAGAGCTGAATGGAGAGTAAAGTTTAATTATTTATTTATTTTAGTTTCTGTTGAAAAAATAATTTAGTATAGACAACTGGTTATATTCGTTGTTACTTTTTGTAAAATTGACATTTTTTTTGTAAAATTGCGTTTTAACAGGAAATACAACTATGCAGTTGAACTTAAAATGCAAAACTGTATCTGTATACAAAATTTCATCAAAATCCTTAGAGCCGTTTCCGAGATAACCGAAATATAAATATATACATACAATAATTGCTCGTTTAAAGTGATAAGATACATACAGACACTCACGCCTGTATTCCCAAAGGAGTTTGCAGAGGTGTTACACATTTTGCCAACAATCATTTAGTCCCTCCCACCCACGTAATAGGGGGCAAGCCTATTGCTATATTGGGACATATTACGCATCGTTTAGACCCAAACTAAGCAGAGCTTGTACTATAGGTTCTTAAACACGGATCAACATACTTAGGATACATTTTGTTTTTGTAAATATATACATAAAAATATCCAGACCAATGAAAGTAAACAGATATATTCACACATACATATATTTACGAATTGGGAAACGAACCCGTAACTACCGGCGTAGGTAAGGAGTATACTAACTTTTAAACTTTCACGTTCCATGATATAATATTATTTATGTATTTACGGGAATTAATGCGATCACAAAAAGGTATTACATAACTCTGAATTGCCTAACGTTTCGACCAGGTTGCACTGGCCGTGGTAACAGACTGAGAGGTATGTAATACCTTTTCGTGTTCGCGTTAATTCCCGTAAATACATAAATAATATTATAGGTAAGGATTGCTGGATAGGTAATATTACCGTTAAGGCCGAGAACTGTAACTTACATACATTATACTATCGTGAGTTAAAGTATAATTTTATTCAACTAGTGAACAATTTTGGAGAAATGAGAAGATATTTTTTATAACGGGTGTGAGGAATGGCCTGCAAAAATAGTAGATTCAGATCATCATTATAAATGAAAAATCATTGGAAATTTCTGCTGGAATTTTTTTTTTTAATTTTAAATTTTTGTGCTTAAAAGTGATATCACAATGAGTAAACAGAACATTATATCGAATAAAAATCAATAAATACCCCATACGGCCAAAAACTGCTACATAATCAATTAAACAACATTTATGCAATCAGCTGCTCCGACGGCACTAAACACTGAAGGTCATTCACCGTACCGCACAGTACTCATGTTGCGGTAACATTGCGTAGCACAAAATCAAACTAACGACTGTAAATCCTTAATCTCGCATTTTTATGGAGAACTGACTTTTGCATTATGAGATCAAAGAAAGACGTTTTGTAAGTTATTCGTGACGGTGACACTTACACGCTGTGAAATAATACGTAAAGAGATTCTTTGTACGCATTTTTAAGAAATTTTCGCGAATAGCGTGTAAAAATTATCTGAAAACGGCTACATCATGCAACACGCGTCCAATGCATCCTACACTAATTTAGTTCTTAATACTAAATTAGTGTAGGATGCAAAGCTTTCTAAACTACGAGTATATTAATTTACTAAGTGATAATGTGTCACCTTCATTACTCGCACGTGTTTCTTATAAGATATCACCTCCATATAAAAGCACCGATGGAATGCAAAGTAATTAGTTAATATAAAATCAACATATCATTTGGAAGTCGCATTAAGATGTAGTAAAGTGGTCTTTTTCACAAAATTACAGCCATAAAAGTGGGATAGAAGTGCTTCAGGAATTTTAATTGAGTTCCCTTTTTAAGGAACGGTGTAAGTTATAAACGCAAGCAAGCCTGTTCATATCAATGTCATATTGAAAGGGCGTAAAAGATATGTAAAGCTCACTTGAAAGTTTTAGTAATAAGCATGTATAAGAATAGTTAAAAGTACTAAAATAGGTTTTGTAATCACTACGTGTTACAAAACTTGGGAAAGGATCGACTTTTCAATTCTATATTGATATTTATTTGTATTAAAACATACAAAATAATAAAAATCATTATTTTGTTGTCTAAAATAAAATTTCGTGGAATTTTCAACGAAATTTTACCGTCCGTAAGCAAAACTAATCGTTTCTTGATTATAGGAACGCGGTATTAATAGTCGTAATGCCATTTCACCGAGGGATAGTGTCTGTGTTATAAAACTTATTTTTGAAGACGTTAAAGATGAATTTTGTGTCCTCGTACTGGATCGGAATATTTTTGTATTATCATACAAGGTTTTAAATGTCCGAATATAGTAAAGAGTAAAGAAGTAGAACACAAAATATTTATTACCGAATCAGAAACGTCCGATTGGTACAGTACTTACCTCCACCGTACAAAATTCCGTGGATAGGCAATACCATTTGAGTAATACTGCATTTTTCTGCTATTTTATAAGAGTAAACAGAGATTCATAGAAGGAAGTTTAATAATAATAAAAATTTGAGACACCTCACACACGGTCGTCTGATTCTAAATTAGACAAAGCTTGTACTATGGTAACGAAACTGCTGATAAACATACCTATGTATTACTAAATACATACATGATATAATTGGTGGTGATAATAAAGCCGTTATTTTAATAATCTAATCCCACTAATATTATAAATGTGAAAGTTTAGATGGATAGATGGGTGGAAGGAGGGATGTTTGTTACTCTCTCACGCCAAAACTACTAAACCGATTGCAATGAAACTTGGCATGTAGATAGCTGGAAACCTGGATTGACATATAGGCTACTTTCATCCCGATATACCCACGGGATCGGGACTTACGCGGGTGAAACCGCGGGGCGCTGCTAGTATTATAAACATTTCAAGGGTCATTAAGTTATTTTTTGACGATGGAAGTTAGTTATACAACCTTTCGTATAAATATTAGAACGGCTGTTGAATTTTATTGCTTCTCAAGTTTATCGAATGAATGATTATAAAAATTTTGAATACGAATCATGACATTTATAACAGACATGACATTTCATGACTATTTATTAGATATTCATCTCAAAAAAAAACGTAAATAGGTATTGTCATGTAATATCTATGCAAAGAAATCTGAGTGCTTGATAGGTCAAAAGGTCACAATACATTCATAGGTCGTGGCCTCGTGGGTAGGCTTACGGGTAAGATCGCAACCTTCAATGCTCATGTCAATAGCCTGGCTTTCATAAAATGGAGTTAATTCTAGTTAACATCTACTACCTACTATTACCCTTTTTTAAAGTTTGGAAATTATAATGGGTTTATTAGGGGTCATTGATTGTGTTTTTCATTTATTCTATCATGTTTTCATTTCAGTCACCGAGTTTAAATACGGAATCACTATGTTCCCGATTAATGTAATGAGTATATTTTTTAATTGTTGCTAGTTTTAATAATACGCATTTAAAGCTTTACTTGTAATTGACTAACTTTTTTTTTATGGTATAAACGAGCAGACGGGTCACCTGATGGTAAATGACTACCGCCGCCCATGGGCACCTGTAACTCAAAAGTCACAATTGCGTTGCCGCCCTTTAAGGTGTGAGTAGGGGAAGAGGGGAGAGGGGGATTAGAGGGGAGGAAAGGGAAAGGACGGGAATAGAGGAAGGGTTAGGGCCTCCGGTAACCTCACTCCCGCGGCGAAAAGCAATGGAATCATTGTTTCACTGCCGGTTTTCTGTGAGGCCGTGGTATCGAGCGGAGTCGAGCGGGCCCATACGTGCCGAAGCATGGCTCTCCCACGTTAAATACATATGTAAACAAATGTTTAAATTCAATTTCAACTTTTTTCTAGATGTATTGATGTTAAGCTTGTCTGTATATGTAATTTGTATAACAATACTATAATTCGGTATCTCTGAACTGATCTGATTCTGGAGTCAGGAGGTGGATAGTAGAACTTTCAGTGGCTACCAGTAAACCCTTCGAGTTTGGGCTTGTTCTGACGAGTACAACAGATTGAGCTTAGTAACGGTAGTATGATGATGGTGACGGGAGGTGGATATTATAACTCTTTTTATTTTCGTCGGCTATTGAAGCGTGTTTCTTAGTTTTTCTTTGGTATAATTTATTGTTAAACAACGTTTATCATAAATGGCTACAGAGGATTGTTAATATCCCTGCTATCTAAACTTTATGTTTGTATTCCTTTGGAATGGGCTGTTGTTGGTATTGTACTGACGTTTAAACCTGTATATCCAAACCGTTGCTTTGGCATGTTTAAATATCATATTTTATGTGGACGCTAGTGAATATCTAGTTACCGTTTTTTCAGGAGTGGACATTTCTAACTTAGTTATCTTTATGAGCCTACGTACCAGTCTCGAAAGAGATTTGATACTTTTTGCCTTTTTATAGAATCATGTGACGTGGATGTTGATGGCCTAAAGAAGTTTGTTATGGTTCAAAAATTTTATTGTTTTATAAATAAGGGTATCTTCAATTTCCGCTGCCTCCTGTGTCTTGCTTCTAAATACCCAGGGAGGGTTCCTGAACAAGATGGTGTTCGCGAAATATGGCGTCGTTAATGCAAAAAATCCCGTTTTCCTCCTAAATCCTGACCAAAACAGGCCCAAACAATTCCACCTCAATGGGATTGTTTTTAAAGTTTATGTGATCGTTTAAACTCTGTGAAGAGCTTTTTATGTAATTTAAATTGGACCTAATAAAATAGGAGAGTGATGAATGATAGGGATGATAAAAGCTTTGAGTTTTAAATGGTTTTGTTACGCTACGAGTGATTACAAATGTCACAGGGACCACAAAAGACTTTCGATTTACACTTGCAACTTTGATTACAAACATGATTGAATACGGTACCACCTCTAACAAGGCTTCTTGCTAACTTTAGTAAGTTAATAATTTTGAAAAATTTAAATATGACGGCACACCGATTATTTAAGTTGGCAACATTATTAATAAAGCGTCAGAAGTTAGGACACTGACGCAACACCGAGCGCTGGCGCGCGACGGATGACAGTTACGGTTCGGATAGGCCGCTGGAAAGGCAGAATCGATTTGCATCTCGTAGGCGCCCTACCTGTTCTGTTTGCGATATCGTCGCCAATTGTGAACCGAATTCAATAAAAAAAATTGGTTGTACTCAAGAAAAAAATATTTCACATTAAAGGCTAGAAGACGAAGGAATGAAGAATACAACTTATTACAATTTATCATGACGTAGGCGCATTGACGTCGGTGATACTTTTATGAAAGTTAATTATATATATAATGTATAAATTACAAATTCAAAGTGGGTTCAAACCCGTTGGCAGCTATATTAATAGATCCAAATTATCCTTTTTTAAACTCGACATGTGGCGGCCGGAGATCCAAAAATAGTTTAAACAATGCAATGTTTTGCTAGAATGCACTGCAATACCGTTTTGAATATAAACAAGGAAACTCTGCAAATTCTATTATTTATCTCAGTTGAGAAACCATTTGGGTCCACTGTAATGTTTTGCCAACATTTGCCGCCATACGGAATATAGATAATACATGTTAAAACTTCAATTGCTCTGAAAATGGGTGGCTGCTTTGTACAGAAAGCGCAAAGCCTTTGTTCTGTTTCCATTGTACGAGACAAGTGACAATTGGGAACTAATGCAAAATAATTCCAGCTTTATAAGAATCGTTGTGAAAGTTTTTTTTTTCTTTATTTGAGACAAGGGTATTTTGTACATAAAATCATTGTATCTTATTCTAAGCTAACTACTACGTCAAGTATTTACGAACTGTTATCTCTACTTAAAATTAAATTATAAAGCATTTTAGCTGCGTGTGCATTTAGATCAGCTAAAATGCTTTGGAATATGCCAAGATTGTTCAGAGGTAATTTACATAACAACTAGGTTCTTTTACCATTATACCGTACACATTCGATAAGTATGTGGTAGATGTCATCCTTTTTTCTTATTTATAAACAAGTATTAACAATGTATGCCAATAAAAATACAGATTGATTTTTCCCCCGGAATTCTTTTAAACCATGGGATCTTCTGCAGATTTGTAACGGTTCTTAAAAAAAGAGTTGTTACCGATATTTTGTGTATAATTACTTTTCATTTTAGTGGAACAAATATTTACATTAGAACGACTCAGCTGCTACTCTGTATCTTCCATCCAATCTTCTTTAATTCAGTACTAATTTCTTTCCTTAGTTCTGTACTAGGTAGGGGGTGATGGATACTATTTTTTTATAATATTGCTGATATTTTCAAATTCAAGTACGTTAAGCATTTTGCTTAAGCATTGCATATTATATCCAATTATTATAGAGCACATAATTTTTATCCAATAATTATATTTTTTTACAAAAAACCCAATTACGCAAAACTTTTTTCATTGACTTTTCTAAGTCAATGAAAAAAGTTTTGCGTAATTGGCTTTTTTCTAGTAGTCTAGTATAGTCTTTTTCTATGTGTGATGATTACTGATGATATAAATCATCACACATAGAAAAATACTAAGTAAATTAGCTGTGAATCAATTAACATAATTTAAAATATTTTTTTAATATCAAAGTTGTCTCTTTAAACAAAAATAAAAGTTATATTTTATTATATAATTAATATTAAGCGTGCGGTGGACACTGAAACGCTCTTTCGCCTTACAACTCACACCGCATAGTGCACAACGGGCGGTAAATTCCGGTAAAATCTCGTTTTATGACAATAAATTCTGCTAAAAACTAGTAAAAACTGTTATATAAGTGCTAACTGCGTGGATCGTGACCCAGTTACAACCAGTTCGGGACGGTTTGGCTCGTTACTGGCGACAGAACACCACTAGAAGCACGTTCATTGTCTGTCTGTCTTGTAGTGTCATTATACTAACTATTCATAAGTATGAGTTTTAAGGTCGCGCTAACTTTTAAACTTTCGCGTTTGATGATATAATTATGTATTTAAACGGGAATCAACGCGATCACGAAAAGGTATTACATACCTCTGAATTGCCTGACGTTTCGACCAGGTTGCACTGCCGTGGTCATAGGCTGACTGCCTGTTAATCCCGTTTAAATACACAATGTTCTTTGCATACCTGTGGTCCGTATTACGAGTTTTACCATGTAATATTGCTTTTGCTCTTCTTTGCTATGTAGTGTAATGTTTGTTCAGGTTTCTTAAATATGTGTACGCGCGAGTGCACGTGGTACTTGATTCTAAAAGATCTTAGTATTTATTCTTATAAAAGATATTGATAATTTATCCTAGTAACCAATAAGGTCCCCTAGTCATTATACTAGGAGACCTTATTGGTTGACTTACGGGATCGGGATTGACGCGGGTGAAACCGCGGGGCGCTGCTAGTCCTTAAATAGTTCTTCTTTTTTATTTAAGAGATCATGGCCGTTCTTTTATTTACTAGGATTAGGGTAATCCCTAATTATGTAGGGTAATCCCTAATCCTAGTAAATAATAGAACGGCCATGATCTTTTAAATAAAAAGAAGAACTTTTTAAGGACTAGCAGTGCCCTGCGGTTTCACTCGCGTCAATCCCGATCCCGTGGGAATATCGGGATAAAAAGTAGCCTACGAGTATATGTTAATCCAAGTGTCCAGCTATCTACAAAGCAAGTTTTATCGCAATCGGTTCTTTCAAAGTTCTCAAAGTTCTTTCTTTCTTTTCTTTTTTCTTTCAACTATGAATATTGAGCAACCACGCTAACTGTCTAACGACTGACAGTTCTGTCAAAAGCGCTAAGGTTACATTAGAAAAGTTAATACCGTCGTTAAGTTTTCTTGAATTTTCGAATTTTCCTCGAAAATTTCTTAATTTTTTCTTTCATAAGAACCTTCTCCTGACAATAACTAACACAAAAAAAGAAATACCGAAACCGCTCCAACCGTTAACGCGTGATGCCGTGACAAGGGAAATAGGGATTCATTTTGATTGATATAGATAAAATCGTTTGTTTTCGAATGGCAAAATTGTTTTATCTATGACACCCCTACGTAACTTAAAATAAGCAAGATTTACATTTCACTCTGAAATCATACTTAAAAGTTGATAAAAACCTTAAAAGTATCCCAGTTCCAACAGCGCATGTTGACTTTAAAACCATTTTTCCAACATATGAAGCAACTTAATAGCACGGTCCAAAGTGGAATACCTCACGACTTTGCCGAGAATATAGCGTAGTGTGAACTGTTCTTTGCGAGTATAAGCAATATATCAGCGAAATCTTCTTTACCCGACCTCGGGAATAGGGCGACAATGTTTCAGTTAGTAAGAGAATAAATAATGTAAAGTGGGATTAACTGTTTTCAAACTTTCGCGACTTTGATACATATTAGATGTGTAACTCGGGGTTTTAAGCCCGATAATATTTAAAAAGTTCAATACCGTTACTGATTCTCAGTCCACTCATGACTACGATCGGTGCAATTCGATGAAAACGTCGGGTAAACAATAAGGTATTGTACCTTTTTGGTTACCCGACCATCTAATATGTAGGATTAACTGTCACAAGCTGTAAACTTTTAGACTTTGCGAATAAAGTTACATTATGTAGATTGATTCCTAATTCATAGAAAAAAAGTATGTGTATAAATGCTTATGTAATTCAAAATCCCAAGTTATGTCTCTGAAACGATTTCTTTCTTAACCCTAATGTTGTGCTATTAAATAAAAAGGAGACGAAGAACGAAGGAAGTAGAAAAATGCCTGTTACAGTACTTACAGCACAGCTCAAAGCACGTATGGAAATACCAAAACCATTGCGTTAGTGCTCGTTGACGTAATCGTGGATAAATATATTTTCTTTGGTTTGATTACTGTTTTTTTATGAACATTTTACATTTAAAAACCTCAAGGAAAGGAAAATTTAAAAGTCTGTTACAGTAACCTATTCTATTAGTAATATTAAAAAAAGATACCTTGGCAACGCGTATTTTGCTACAAACTATTACTTAAAATAATATTACGACACCAGAATTGGTTCATGAATTTGTTTTTTTATAGCAATTGAAATAAATTTTATATCTTTATGTACCTTTCGTTTGAACTCTAACAAATAACATTAAGACATTTAAATTCAGTTTCAGTCAGCAAGACCATTTATTTTTGCTATATTAGTATCAATGCACACGTACCAATGCTATCTATTCGGTATTTTTTACTGAGAATATATATCTAATAACGAAAGCTTGGATACTCTACAAGGCTGTGACCTGATTCTGTGCTATTTTCTTAGGACAACGAAAATAGAATAAAGCACAAGAGGATAATATGACGTAATGCTTACAATTTATTTGGAAACTAGTTTAACTTAACATAAATATGTTTTAAGGTTGTTTAATATCACTTTGGAACGCAGATTTTTCAAATCTTAACGATTTTTTTTCAATAAACGCACCTTAGGTGTTTGCAGTTTTTTTTTGGTACCATTAATGACGATAATAAGTTTACTAATGGGTAGCAATCATTTTGGCCCACGAATAGATAGAGTATACTTAATTGTACACCAAAATAAACTTTTTGCTCTGTATTTTTTTTTGTGATATAGGGGCCAAATGAGCAGACGGGTCACCTGATGGTAAATGGCTACCGCCACCCTTGGACACCTGCAACTCAAGAGTCGCAAGTGCGTTGCCGGCCTTTAAGGTGTAAGTAGGGGGAGGGTGGGAAGGGGGAGGGAGGGAAGGGTTAGGGCATCCGGTAACCTCACTCATTCGGCGAAAAGCAATGCAAGCATTGCTTCACTGCCGATGTTCTGTGCGGCCGTGGTAACACTACGGTCGACGACGAAGTATATATACTGTTGCCGGCCGGCTTATTATTATTATTATCGATCATTAATAAATAGAAACGGTGATCTTCGGGTCAGTTCGGCAATAATAAAATAGTCCCGCCTGTGAACCGATCACCGAGTCAGATAAGGCGATGCACTTTTATTTCGCGCGCGCTACTAACTAGCGGAGGAGGATTTGGTCTTCTACCAAGTGGACAGCGTTGCTAAGCGTGTAAGTGGGATTTTTTAAACCGTAGATTGAGTATTGTCAATTTCAGTTAAAGCGATTTTCTTTGCTTGATGACGATGATGTTTGCAGATACCAGAACAAATACATTGCTTTATTAATCAAAAGAAAGAAAACCAATAATAGCGTAAATTTTGAGTATTCTACAAGGCATGTCCTTGCAAACATTTCCTTCGCAACTAATGATATTAATTCCAAAGGAAATGTCTGATATCCTTAACTCGTTTAAAGACACTACTGACTCAGCATTGCATTACATTGCTGAGTCAGTTCTAGAAATAAAAGCTTTCCGAAAGAACGTAGTGTCTAGACTGTGACTGAGTTTTATTTGATAAGAACTAAGACGTTAATATGCGTCGGTGCATTTGTAAATTAAATTTTTATTACTTGGTTGTAACCAAGTTGGTGAGCGTAGCCAGAGGTTACCCTCTGGCTACGATTACTAGCGCCTATTAATACTTGTAACATCAATGGTATTACGTTTTTTGCTAATCCTAACACGAGGTATGTTAGGGTTCGCAGCACGTTCCATGGGGTTCTAGTCACATGCAGAATACATGCTCTATACGATGATGAATAGTATCTTTTCTATTTCCTTAAAGACAAATCCCGCATTAGGGAATGATACCTGTATCATGGAGAATTTATATGTACGTATGAATATAATTAATGGACCAAAGTACACTTAGACTACTGATTCCATAGATCAATTTCTGGTATATTTCTGTCCTCCCATAGCCATTATCGTGAAAGTACTTCGCGGCTACTACAATATGGTCAATATTAAAGTCTTGATGTTTGGGCTTTCGAGCCAATAAAACATTACACATTTAACAAATAAAATGTAATATAAACGTTATGCACATGATATTAAAAATACTATACGTATGCATGTAATATAAATTAATTAATATCTTATAAAATTAATAATATATTATCTAAAACTTTTCAAAATGATGCTTATATTTGTACCTTGGTGGCGCATATTATGAACAGACAGTTACATAATATATTTTTTACTGCTTCGACGTCTCTAATAAATTATCTTCTCAACTTCCAAGCTCGTTATAAAAATTGGCAATGGCATTGCTCTCTTGGGAATAAAATTTAAAAGTAATAATTTCACCGGCTTCTTGGTAACGTAAAAGAATTAAGTGTACGTGTGTCGTTTATTAACTGTATTATTATGATAACTTTTAATTGTTCGCGTTCCATGATAAACGATTACATTAAAGGGAATTAACGCTACGTTCTGGGAACTTTCGTTCTTTGAATAACCTGACGTTTGGACCAGACTTACTGGCCGTGGTCAGCTCGGAGCACGTATGGAAATACCAAAACCATTGCGTTAGTGCTCGTTAACGTAATCGTGGATTAATATATTTAATTTGGTTTGATTAGTGTTTTATTTTTATTAAAATTTTACATTTAAAAACCTCAAGGAAAGGAAAATTTGGAAAGTCCATTGAAAAGGATCACAAGTTCTAAAAGGAACAAGTCGAATTAAAAAGATAAAACCACTGTGAACACAGGACATCTTTGTTTTTACACTGTGACAACACTAATCCATGTAGAAAATAAAAAACCAGTCTTTATTTCATTTGTTGTATTAACAAATTTTCTCATTCGTGGTCTTTTGCAAGTACTTCATGCTATTTCTTATAATAAAGTACCCTTGCTTTCCTTTTTTAATATTACAATCTAGCCTTGTAGGAAATGAGTAAATTTAATTTAATTTACATCCGTGATCACGAAACTTTAACAAGAATGGAACTACATTTTGTTTGAACATGATTGTAGAAGTTATAATGCTTGTGTAGTATAACACAAGCATTTCTCTAGAATATTAGGCTAGGCTAGTTATGTTTAAACTTAAGGTTCAAACATGAGGAAAGTTACTTAACAGACACTAAGCTTTTTAAAATTAGCTCCATGGTACCGATGTTCTAATGTACTAAGGATGGCTCCACATTATATGGTTCTGCGATTTACTAATGTTAATATTTGTTTGCTGTTCTCAATTTCCATTACATAGAATAGCTTGAACCATTTACAGTTATCGTAGCCATAAAATAAAAAATAAAAAAACTGCAATGCCAAAAGTAAAGATTCCAATTTATCAGATGATTCGGGATATTAAATGAGAAAATAATTTTTAAAATCTTTTCAAAGATCTGAAAAATTGTGAATTGTATTGAGTTTCGTGAATTTTTCTGTGGTATTATGATTAAGGTAAAAACTGGAACTAACGTTGCAGACATTGCGTGTTCAACCAAAAAAAAAAAAAAAAAACGCTAATTCTGACATTAGTAAAAATAAATCAAATTCGTTTTTTAAAGACAGAAAGGCTTGCAACGATGCGGTATAAATGCCGATGTTAACGAAGTTTATATCCTAGTTTTGTTTATGGTATGTGCATTCGAACGTGGTAGAAATAAAATGCGTTTCTCTCTTGCTATTATGCTATTTAATAATTTATGCTATTTAATAATTGTTAAAAACTACTTAAATATACACCGTGATCAACACAATGTGATCGTCGCCTAATTATAATGTGCAATATTTATTGTCTCATTTAATACTGCACATGGCTTAAACGCAGTAAAACGTACAGTGTGCGAGAAAATATACTTAGCCTCCTTATAACAGATAAGACAGCTAAGTATATTTTCCTGTGCACGTTTATGTGATAAAAATTGCGAGATAGTTTCTCAGTCGTTATCATTTCCACTAGCTCTCTCCTTAATTAGGATTGGGGGATGCTTTTAGTAGCCAATGAAAGTGTGCACGGAGCAAGTTCACTAAGAAACTCTGAGATGCATTTTGGGTTTTATTTAATTAATGTTGCATTAAATAATATACGAGTTGAATATATATGAAGATAAAATAAAGTTTTAAACAATTTTTCAAAATAAACTCTAGCGACTATACTTGTCTTCTTTTGGGTGCTTTCCGGCATGAGAAGACATCCGAGGTGTCCTACTTCCTCACAAATATTATTAAGAATTTTAATACAATTAAATGTAAGGCTAAACGTATTGTATATCTGCAGTAAATAAGATCTAAATAGCTTTTAAGAAAGTACTGTACTGCAGTTCGTAGCTCGGTAAATCGAAGTAATATCTTAAACTTTGGTAACCGCTTACTATAAGGCGGGTATCAGTGCTATTCTAAAAAATTCAGTTTTGAAATCGATAAATGGAATATGTGTTTGTCTTTCAATTTACCTAATAGAAAGTGACGATGAAAACAAAGCCCATCCAAGAGAAACCTATTCACTCTACTCTTAAACGTTCTAGAAAAATAGAAGAAGGTAGTTCTTTCCATACCAGACCTTGGCGACTCTAACCAAAAAGGAGCTGTCAAAGCGTTTAGTTAGCGACTATGAAATGATGGAATTGCGTTTAGTAGTCCGATGGAAAGATGAATAGGAATGAAAGTACATAAAAGTTTATAATAACACCACTTTTAACACAGCAAAAATTAGACACTGGCCCCAATTCTGTTACTTCACTCGTTAAATTAAAATTCACTAATTTTTCTTCATATAAGAAGTAAACCTTGTACACTTAGAAACAAGGTCTTATTTCAAATTGAAACAAGTAGGTAACATATGTCGCTATCGCAATTTATTTGTCGACTAAAGTCTGATACGCTTAAATAAACTTTAATACCACGTAGCGAGAGCCGCTATCCGTAGAATGCCATCTCTTTTGCTCTGTGTTTTTAGTAAGCGTCTTCGTAGGTATAGATTAAAAACACGTCATCCTTGTTCGTTTTGAACAAGTTTTTATACGGCAATTATACAGCGTTTGAATAAATGAAGACTCTCGCTGCGTGGAAATAAAGTTGAGTATACGTTGACAGGTTATAGTGAAATTTTGCGGCGCTGAGAAATAAATGCTGGTAACAAATATACCTTATTACGAATAACACTAGGTTGATTTCATATGAAGAAATTAAGTCAGGTTTTAGTTTAGTCAAGTGTACAATAGAATCGGCACCACTGTCTATTAAAAACGGTTTTAAAGTTTTTCGCCATTTTTAAAACAAAGTGCACAAATACTAGAGTAGTATAAGAAAAGCAATTTGAAACCGAGTTCTCGACCGTCACATTGAAATATTGTTCAACACCAGTTCGTATAATAGAAAAGGATGGAAGACAAATTGTTGTGCCCTGTCTCCGTCGGCCGGTGACGAATGTTCCTTGGAAATGGCGTTTCATTAAAAATATTTTAAATGCTATATATATCATTGGCAGACGTGTGTGGAAGTTGGATGGTAAGAACGTTTCCACCATTTTTTATTATATTGGCATGTTACGTATTATTCGGAAAGTGAAATAGCGTTGAGAATTAATGGTTTTATTGCGATACCATCTTGAGGAAGAGTAACGTTAAAAGGAGTATTTGGTGTTCTCTGTCAGCAGCAATCAGTAATTTTTAAACATTATGTAAATTTGACGTTATGACGTAATAATCACTACATCTAAACTAATATTATAAAGACGAAACATTTGTGTTTTTGTATGTATGTTTGTAATGTTTTCACACAAAAACTACAGGACCGATTGCAATGAAACTTGGTATGTAGATAGCTGGAGACCTGGATTAACGCATAGGCTACTTTTTATGTCTGTCTGTCTGTCTGTCTGTTTGCGATAAACTGAAAAACTATGGAACGGATTTTCATGCTGTTTTCTCTAATAGACAGAGTGATTCATGAGGAAGGTTTTAGTGTATAATTTATACCCGTGCGAAGCCGGGACGGGTTGCTAGTGTCTATATAATTATTAAAATGATTGTTTGTTAAACAAGGTAATATATATGAATATCAAGCATTCTTCGTTTATCTCTCAATTAGGGTCCAAATTCGAACAAAGAATGGAAAAACGGAGTTCGTTAATTATATCCATACTAATGAATTGATTCATATTTTAACTATGTTTAAAAATATGTTTTGAAACTTCTTATCCGACATGTATACAATAAACAACCATTATCATATAATCGATACATTCAAAGCACTGGCACCACGATGGCTGTCTAATGATGCCAGTTGGAACTGATGTCTTTATAATAGCCCAAACATTTATCTTTATTTTGTGACATTGTTTCATGACTATATATTGAAGAACCTTGGGTATATAATTTTTGTTTCAATGAGGGATAGATTGACAAGTAAAGCGTTACCTCATTACACTATAGATTCATTGTTAAAGGGAATTAATACTAATGTTCAGCTCAATTACGACTATAGTAACTTTTTTTTAACTCGAGACACCTCACATACAGCCTTTTGTACCTAAAAGACTGTACTAATTACATTGCTGATAAACATACTTATATGTAACATGTAAAATTCATACATATTATAATTAAATTACACCCAGACACAGAGCAAATTAGTGTGTTCATCACACCATTTGTCTTAGTCTGGATCATTAACCACTAGACCAACAGGCCCATCAAACGTCAGACTTGGTCAAAACGTGAGGCAGTTCAAAGTTATGTACATATCTTAATCGTCTGAAACGTGAACGCGGTTTTCTTTTGTTCCCAGATACAATTCAAAGTTAACGACCCTGGCTCTCCCATCGGTGATATTTGAACCCAAGTTCCGTGGCTCTGTGCGCAATCTCGTCTACTCTGACTTGCCTGGACAACCACCACGGAGACAAGAGCTCAGGCATTCTAGAGATTTAAAGGTAAGTGCTAGTAGTTTGAGAATCTAATACGTTTTAAGCGATGCTGGAATTATGCTGTCTACCTTCAGGTAAACATACTTTTAGGCTGAAAAGCCTCGACAGGCTTAAATAAAAGGTTTTATGATCATTTATGAAGGGTCCGAGTTATTAGGTATTAAACTTACAATAGGTTCTTCGATTGCTAATAAAGCTCTTATTAAGAAGATGAGAATGTTTTCATATCTGGAGTTGACAATTAGTTTATTACTTAAGTGTCTAATGGATTATTAAATTAAAAAAGAAAATGGCAAGTTGTCACATCAGTTGCAAAGCCAACTTTTTACTATTATAAAAAACGCAGTAACACACACCTAATAACTAACCGAGGAGACAAAAATAATTTCGAAGGACCATCATTCATAATTTTTGGTCCTTCAAGTTTTGTCCCAATTGCAAGCATTATTTTTAAGATTAGTTCAAGTATGATTCAAAGAATCAAAATCTTATGTGAAAATGTCTTCAAACGAAAACAGGTTAGAAGAATTAAAGACTTCTGAATAAATTCACCTCTCAAATAATATTTACTTAGAGTTCCTGAATCAGCTAAGTGTTTGAGCGAATTGTACCAATGTTTTTCAAGAAGATTTCTTCTGACTCTCACTTAGCTATTCGAATTTACCTTAGATGTCAATTTAAATATTTAGTAGTTATATGGTTGTCTGTCTTGTTGTCTGTCTTGTTTGTCTAGCTGAGAAAACTCGAATTTACAAGAATATCTATGTGTAAATATATCTATATGTTTCTACAGATTTTGTTTGTCAGTCTATTATTACTATGTAGTGAACATAAGTAAACAAATTGTAACTATCACCATTTCATAAAAGATTTTATTTATTTTTCTTAATATTTATTTACTGGTAAGCTGTTACCAGTAAATTTAATTCGAAAATTTATTTTAAAAGTGTTTCTTATATAACAGGTCAGGTTAAAAATGGCTTGGACTCGTTAGGATACAAGTAAAATTAACTATTAGTTTATCATAAACAAATAGAAAAAAGCACATGAAAACTAATAAAAAAAAGTACAATGAATAATAATATCATGTCATGTATTAAGATCGTCAAAGGTGTGGTAAATTTTGGTTTAGTTTGGAAAAAAAATTGAAAAAACATCTTCTCAAAATGCTTATCCATCCATAAGTGCACATTTCTAAACAGCCTTATGGATTTTCATGTCAGTTTTAATGATTAAATTTTTTATTTATTATGAAAAATTTTCTGAAAAATCTAGACAATTCATCGGCATACTTGGTATGACATCCATATATTTTTTTTTATCGTGTGGAAACCCCCACGGGTCATCACCTCACTGACAGGGCTGGCGGTGAAGTGGTATGTCGGAATCGAACCGATTAAAACCACACGGTGTTCCGACATAAGTGGGTCTATTGCAAGCTCTATGGCAATTAGTTTTGAAGTTACAATATGTAGGTATGTACACCATGGTGTTATTAATGTACTATGGTTTTCCTAGTACAGTGGTCGATATGTTCATGGAACGCGCTTGAAGGACATTAGGTAGCATTTTCATTGATTTTATTTTTGCAATGCTATTTAAGCCGTGATGTCTCATCGTTTCCGGAAACACGTCAACGTCATACCTCGATATTGTCAAATTATTTACTTTTAATTCTTGTCTAACAGATTAAAAATTAATTACACGGTGATAATAAAATGAAATGAACACGGTGAGTATGAAAACACTTTTTTAAGGTTTCAAATAAAACTTAATTTCCAAAGAATAATTTGTTTGGACTTTCCCGTCCAAACCGTTTGATTGAATACAGCTGTTGCTAAATTAATTGTGTTTTTTTTTAAATCAGGAAAACGTGGAATGGAGTAGACAATATAGGCACAAGATTTCTTTTATATCTGGAACTAATAATAAAACAACTAAACTAACTAGTGTAACACTCACTAGCCTTTGTAGATATAAAAGCTCTCAGCAATCACTTCTCACTTGTGGTGAACGCTTACATATTATGATTTTCTTTGAAGTGTATGAACCCACAAAATACATTACTCGGACAAAACAAGGAATAGGATAAGGGTAGAAAGATGATTGGCATTTCTTTGTCATAAAAAAAAACATTCACGTTTCATGCTCTCTGAATTGCAGATCAAAAATATATGACTTAATGTAAGACGTTTTTCCCTGAAAACAGGATGATTTTACTGACTGGTAACCAAAAAGTGCGGTTTCTTCCCCTTGTCAATGTCATATGTTCTCGGCATACTTGACTTGCGTGGTATTTGAATATATTTTCTAACTCTCACAGAATACATAATAGTACTAGTGGAAAAGTTCGTCTGAGTAAAATCGCTTGAGTGCGACAACAGGTACGACCCGGCTGGCGCGTGGCAACCCTCTGAGTAAGTCCGACCCGTCGACACCACCATGTACTTATAGCCTACAGTGCGGAATGGGCCTGGCCATAAATATAAGTATCTTTATTATATAAAAAAAATCTCTTTCATTCTTACAACGACGAAATTACTCGTATCAAAAAACGTAACAATAAATTAATAATTTAGCGAATTTGTCAAATCATTCCCATAGTGTATTTTGTAATGTTAAAAACAAAATTTTATCATATTCAGGCAACATTATCCGCTTTTTCGTATCGACCTGATGTACATTGCTATTGCAACCATTTTTCAAATCTTGTTTACAGATAAAATAAATCTTTTAAAGTTTTCAATTTGAAAATAGATTTAAGATGCTAGACAAATTATTAAGTAAAGTGATGTCTACTTTTAAAAGTTTATTTTTATTATATTATAAGACATGCCTATGCTTAGAGCTGATAATTATCTTCGGCTTATTTTAGGTCTAGATAACACCGTGTAATATATTTTGGCAATCTCTCAGAATGTTTAATGTCTCGGAGGATGGGTCAATTGTTACAGTAAATCTATACTAGCCCACCTCTATAGAAAGTCGTAAACATTCCTAACACAAGTATATTTTTTTCTGTAACTGCCATCTGACCGCAGAGAAGTTCGCTTAGTGCAAGTACTATATTTTATTTTACCAACATATAGGCATTAGAGAATTGTCTGGAAGAAATATCTACGAACTGAATATTACTGTAGGCTTTGTTGGGACGGTCCAACTTTAATCTGTCTGGCGTTACGAGGTCAACGAAGAAAACTAGGGACCCAAAAATAGAATGCTACAATCAATTTGACGGGCCTGTTGGTCTAGTGGTTAGTGTGTCTGGGTGTAATTTAATAGTAAAGGCTCTGCCTAGTTTGGGTTTAGACAGCCGTGTATGAGGTGTCTCAAGTTATTATTATTGTTTTGATTAGAAGTTTTGGGGGCCGGTATTCAGAATGTATTTTATTTTGATTACATCGTTCTTTCGACAAAAGTTTTGATAGTAGAATTGATATGATGGTCGAACCATTATATCAGTCTATAATCGTTTCGCTGTGTCCTTGTTGATGTGGTTTCTAAATGTTACGGGCCAAGCTACTATACTATCCAGCCAGTTACAAAAATATCCGATGTAAGTAGGAAATGTGACAAAAACGATTTGGATCCACCTATTGGACAGAGTAATGAAAATATGTATGTTATTAATTTGTTTTAATGATTACTTTTCTTACTATTAGGAAAGTAATATGGTAGGTGAGAACGAGTAGTATTTATGTTGGTGAACCGAGCATTGCATCGTGGTACGTCCGTCCGTTTACCGTTAGACCCGGTGAGGCGATGACCCGTCACTATTAGTTTGATAGCATTGGGTTGCAAAGATTTTTTGCAATTACTGTATCTGTTTGATTTTAAAAAGTTGTTTCTAATTATAACACTTTTTACCTTACTTTCGTATTCGTTTTAAATTTAAGAAACAGTATACACCGTCCACATTTATTAGCTTTAATTATAAACTTAATAGAAAATACTGCTGCAACGCGTGTTTGTAAATAATCATGGTCCATGTATGGTTTTGGTCCTAGCGCCCTGCCTAATGAACCTTAATTATCACATTTCCCAACAACTATGTAGCAATATTCATAATTACCCGACAGTTGTAAAAAGCAGTTTGGCAGAATTAATATGTATAAGTAAAAGCAGTATTGTCTTTAAATAAATAATTTTATTATTTTTATTAATAAACATAAATATTAATTACATAGCCTGATTTTACTTGTTATATTGCCCGGGTATTATAAAAAGTGCCCTGTTTAATAATTTCACCCATAATATATAATTAATAAAAAAATATATACATCAAATTGTGACTGTTAACAAGATTAAATTGATTTAAATAAAATTCGATTTGTTAGCGGTCAAGCCTCCATTATAGTTTTCCTACTTTTTTTTATGTTATCGGGGGCACACGAGCAGACGGGTCACCTGATGGTAAATTACTACCGTCGCCCATGGGCACCTGTAATTTAAGAGTCACAAGTGCGTTGCCGGCCGTTAAGGTGGGCGTAGGGGAAGAGGGGGAGAGGGGGGAAGAGCGGGAAGAGGGAGGTTAGAGGGAAGGAGAGCTGGAAGGACGGGAATAGGGGAGAGGGAAGGGTTAGGGCCTCCGGTAACCTCGAAAAGCAATGGAAGCATTACTTCACTGCCGGTTTTCTGTGAGACCGTGGTATCGAGCGGAGTCGAGCCGGCTCATACGTGCCGAAGCATGGCTCTCCCACGTTAAATACTGCTTCATTTTTGGACACGACAATTTTACTTATTTCTGTACAATAGCAATCTACCTTTGACAATTTAAGAAGCGACAGTTTATCTTAAATGACTTGTCATATTAATTAAGCGGCGGTAGCGTAATGGCTAAGGCGTCGGACTTGCGATCAAGTGGTTGCGGGTTCGAACCCTACTCAGTGCACTACCGTCGTAAACCCACTCCTAACATAAGCATTTAGCTTAGCTGGAGGGGTTAATAAGAATACTAGTAATGTGTGACCCACGTTACTAGTAGTCTTTAAAAAAAAAAATATTTGCTTTTTGAACATCACATTGTTGTGACAAGTTGACACATTTTTAGAATCGCTATAGCTTTTTGACAGTGACCTCAGCCAAAGCCAAAATTGTCAGTGGCGGTTACATATTCTAAAATATTGTTTAAAAATTAAATAGTAATTTTGCTGTCCTTTAAAAATCTGAACAAAAACGTCAAATGGCTAACCACCCAGCAAAGACAGTTTTTTATTTATTTTTTTATTTTTTTAAAAAGACAACTCCCGCATTAGGAATTACTATCCTGTGGCGCGGGGGACTTTACAAACATACAAACAACGGACACAAAGAACACCCAGACTCAGGTGGGAATCGAACCCACGACCTGTAGCATAGCAGTCAGGGTCACTAACCACTAGGCCAGTCAAACACAGTGCCGCTTTAGTAAACTGTAGTTTATTTAAAATTAAAATAAACACGCTTTAATTTCGACACTGACATTTAAAATAAAAGGAGTTGGATAGTGACCACCTCTTACACCATCAGACCATCGTTATCAAGCCCAATATGTTGGTTGACTCGTCTACACGCATCATGAGCTCAAATTCGAGGGGTTCACTAGTATCCACTGAGAAGTTACACTATCTACCTCCTAGCACCATCATCAGTTAAGCTCCAAGATGCCCAAGTATGGTAACGTCATCTAAACTACATACACATACAAATTTTCATTACGATATGACAATTAGGAGTAGGTTAATAAAAGCGTGTTAAATTTATTTTATTTAGAACTAGCAGTGCCTCGCGGTTTCACCCGCGTAAGTCTCGATCCCGTGGGAATATCGGGATAAAAAGTAGCCAATGCGTTAATTTAGGTCTCCAGCTATCTACATACCATGTTTCATCGCAATCGGTTCAGTGGTTTTTGCGTGAAAGAGTAACAAACATCCATCCATCCATCCAGACTTTCACATTTATAATATTAATGGGATTAGAATCGGTTATACCGTATACTGCACTATACTGCGGTACAGTACAGCCTCCTTTAAGATCAATATATAATGTATGTCAAATGTTTGTGAACTCCAAAAGAGCTTAACTTAATGTACAAAACATGTTTAGTAATATTTTATTTAATAACTTTATATTTACAAGTAAAATAATTCTTGTCAACAAAGACCCGTCTCATTAGAGATCCAATATTTTCCTTGACACCGAGCACATCGGCGCGGCGTCTTGAATATTAAGTGAGAGCGAGACATAATTCAATAACTACGTCAATGACAAATACGTAACAGTGTGAGACTTTACTGGCTTATTGAAAAATAAGGTTCTTTAACATAGCTACAAAACAATGTCAAGTAGTTATACAACATTGTACTTACGTGTGTATTTCTGAAAAGCTCGACTCGTTTCGGGCACGAAAAAGGCTCTACGTCAAGGGGGGAAGCGACCTTTTTATGTTAGTATGGGGTCCGCACTGGACTCGGTTAGGTTAAACGTCAGAAAAATCACTTGGAACCAGTCTGGTGTGGCGTGGCGGAGCCAGTACGCATCATACATACTCGTTTGTCGCGGATTCCGCTACAGGGATCCGTTTGTCGCGGATTCCGCTACAGGGATCCGTTTGTCGCGGATTCCGCTACAGGGATCCGTTTGTATCCGCTATACAGCTCCTCTTATCAGTGCTTCAGTGGAAACGCATTCGTATATTATGTGTTGCAGGAGTTAGATCGTATCTCTCACTTTTAAAATTATAGTCACTTGTCTGGGCAGGAACCTTCTCTGTACAGAATAATACTAATACTGTAAAACAAGTTTCTAAGTCAACGCAATTAAAAGATATGGCTATTTGACTGACCTGTTGGTCTAGTGGTTAGTGAACCTGACTGCTGAAACAGAGGTCGTGGGTTCGATTCCCACCCAGGACAAATAATTGTGTGATGAGCACGATCATTTGTTCTGTGTCTGGGTGTAATTTATCTATAATATGTATGTATTTAGAAATATATAAGTATGTTTATCAGCAGTCTGGTTACCATAGTACAGGCTCTGCCTAGTTTAGGATCAGACGGTCGTGTGTGAGATGTGAGGAGTTATTATTTAAGCAGAAATTTTTAACCAAATTAAACATTTCGCAAGTAAATCAAAATCTTTAGGGTACTTTTCATTGACTTAGAATCATGAAATTTGGCAATAAGTAATAATATAAGGTCCAACAGCTCAAGTGAAGAAAAAATCCAAAAGTCGTTAATTTGTTGTTTCATCACATCAAAAAATATTTTTTGGGATTAAACATATTTTATTATCTTTTGCGGTTAAGAAAATGACTGTGTTGTACGTACGAACTTGGTGCGAGTGAGACTGGCACTAGTCCGGTTTTTTTTTTTGCTGTCGCCGTTAGCCAGAGTTTCGTATGAGCTCACATGGAGCTCATAGCATGTTTGTAGTCCCCATTAACTAGTTTGCCATGTCGTGAGTCGTGTCACTTGTATACAAACCTAAATGTATAAAAAAATAGTTACGACAACCAGGTACGTTCCTAGGGAGTTATTTTTTAACATATTAGAATTCACAACCTTGATGATTTCATGATTCAAATCCAAAGAGATATAATCTTATCTTTCACTACATTATATGTGAGTCGACAGTACTCTTTTGAATTTTGCATTTAAATGTAAGATTCAATGTAATAAATAAATGGTTGAATGTGTTTTTTCACCCCGAACGCGACGTCGCCTCGAACCAGATTTATACTGAAATACGTTTATGCAAATTTTCTTCGAAAACTCAATAGTTTTTCAACAAATTGATGTTCTTGTAATGTGATTTATGTAACAAGTTTAAAGTTTTTCATTAGAAGAACTTTCTTTTGTAGTTCGGAAAAATATTAAACTTTGGAAACTATGGAAACCTTTAAGGCTTAGGAAAGATTTTGTCATGTTCATGTTTTAACGCCTCTACGATTGAATCCTTGATATTGATGATTGAATCACTGGAACTGGCAGTACCTAATCATTCAACCAGGTTTCATGACAAATTCTTTAGTGTACGGTCCGGTTATGGAATGCTTTCCCTTTACCTATTAGACGTGCACAATCACTGGCCATATTCATGAAAATGATCAAAGAATATTACTTGGCTTCTTAATTTCTCGCTTTTTCCCTTTGTATTTACTTATCGGATATAATCTTATTAATCTACAAATATGTATGTATTATTTATTATGTATAGGTATGCAGTCTTTCACCCTGTCGCTGTAAACACACAAACACTGTAAATGGGTGATTGCAAGTGTGTGGATGAATCTCTTACCGATGATCAGAGATGCAATGGTAAAAAAAGACGTCTCAATTAAAATATAGAATAGAATAGTTTAACAAAGTTTATTGTACCCCAGTAAGTATTGCTTATAGTAAGTTTACAAAAATTGGTATGTACAAAGGGCGGCCTTATCGCTAAAAGCAATTTCTTCAGGGCAAATTTGGGATGGAAAATAATGACCAGATATAAAACAATCTAATGGGTAGTTTTGTTGTGGGAATCAAAACATGTTAGGCTTAAAACTAGTAAATGATACCTATAAACATATACGATATAATTAGATAGGTAATACAGGGAAACAAGTGTAATCACTCAGTAACATTTAATATATTCTTAAATACATAAATATACATAAAAAATAATACATATATATTTTAAGATTAAAAAGATTGTATCCGATGTCATTTACATCGGATACAATCTTTTTTTTTCAAATTCAAAGGAGAAAAAACGAGAAATTAAGAAGCCAAGTAATATTCTTTGACCATTTTCTTGAATCTGGCCGATGTTGGGCATCACACGTCTAATGCACAACGTGGAGAAAATTCACACTGAACAGTTGACCCTTGAAGAAATAAGGATATTCGTGAGCTGAGACAATGGCTTTACTTGCTCTTCGTAGTGGGTTCTTGATCAGAATTGGCAATGCATGAGTGACATCGTACTGGTCGGATTGCCACAGTGGCAATAACATAGTGAGGCTATATTTATAATATGGATGGTACTCATACCATCCAGATAATAAATATAGCCTCACTTGTGCACAATGCTTACATTGTCCCACGATACTCAGAATTCTTGATATTGTCTTATTCCGAAGCGTAACATTTCTAGTTAAATTTAGCGTAGCAAATGACTTCAACTTTTATTCAAACCGTAATAAAAAAGGAACAAAGTGATTCCATTTATAACACAAATTAAAATTGATCTTCACATTTTTTAATAAAAATAAATCTTAGCGAACATCGATCAAGTGACAAAGGCCCAGAACTTGAATTGCAAGTCATTTTCAAATGAATCGCGAACAACGTAAACGATTGCTGCCTTGTAACCGTTAAGTGGCTTTACGATTCTTTAACAAGCTGCAATCGACAATAAGGTCCTTTTATAAAGTTGCTATGAATTGATTACTTTCAATTAGAAAAAGAATATATAGTTGCTTTATTTTTTTAAGTCTGGAAACTTTAGGAAGTTTTATTATTTACACATAAACATTCATCTAATTCGTACGTTGGGGACACAAGGTATTTATTAAAAAAATCATACAGTAATTCAGATGTATATTGTAGCGCTTGTTGTGCATTGTTGCTCATTTGGCTACAATATAATGGAACGATGCAAATACAATTCTGGTTAGTTCGAAGTAAATTTGTGTCAAGGAGCACACTAATGTTACAATATTATTTACTAGCACCGCCCCGCGGTTTCACCCGTGGAAGTCCCGATCCCGTAGGAATATCGGGATAAAAAGTAGCCTATATGTTAAGCCAGCTCTTCAGCTATCTACATAACAAGTTTCATCGCAATCGGTTCAGAAGTTTTGGCGTGAAAGAGTAACAAACATCCATCCAAACTTTCACATTTATAATATCAGTAGGATGATAATACACTTTCAAATCTTCTCACAAGCCTCTGGACGACTACACCGAGCGTTAGAGTTAAAACTTAGAGCCAATGTAACCCTCAGTTATAGCATTGTGAATACGGGTCCGTAACTAAACAATAAAATTAATTTTATACTATTAAGTATGGAGGTAAGGAGTACCATCTTACGAGGCCATAAAACCCAAAAAGCGTTCAGAGCGTGGTAAATAAATAGTTGAAGAATACACAAGAATTGCGCTAGTATAACTATTACTTAGCAGGATTATTGAGACGGAGTAAAGTATGCCGTTTTTTTGGCGACTCAAGTATAACTACTTGAGTCGCCAAAAAAAAACGGCATACCTACTTAAAACGATGATTGATGAAAATAAAAACTCAGCATTTGGTCAGATGTTTGCTAATGAATTTATGTAATCGTTGTTGCCTTATTTAATGTTTATTTTAAAACGTCAAAGCTGAAGTTTCTCCTTCCTCCTCCTTTCCGCAGCCACGGAAGCGCCACCTAATTAACGCCTACGGACTTATAACTTTTAAAACGCTTATATTAGTTTTATTTGTAACTAATTGAGGTAACGTGGGAGAGCCATGCTGCGGCACGTATGGGCTGGCTTGACTCCGCTCGATACCACGGCCTCACAGAAAACCTGCAGTGAAACAATGCCTTCATTGCTTTTCGCCGCGTGAGTGAGGTTACCGGAGGCCCTAACCCTTCCCTCTCCCCTATTCCCGTCCTTTCCTCCCCTGTAATCCCCCTCTCCCCTATTCATACTCTCCGGCCCCTCCCCCTCTTCCTCTACTCCCACCTTAAAGGGTGGCAACGCTAATTTTATTTAACTATTATTCTTCATCTTCATCTCTATCCCCCGTACTAGTAAGTTTTGAGTTTTGACGTCGTTCGACGTTAAGTCCTCTCTAATAGTCTGATGAGAAATGCAACTACAATATGATATGTTATGTGTTAAAAATAACATAATTTTGTACAACGGGATGCTAACGACTGTCCGGTCGATCACGTTCGCACGTTGCATGTAACAGATGCTCGTTACATCGTTATGATCATCTATATGTTCCCACGTGACTGGAATTAATACGGTCCGTTCCACGGTTAATGTTATCACATTGTAATGAGTTTGAGATAATTGCTTTATTTTATACATTGATGCCATGTAAAGAATCGAATAAAATAATCCCACTAATATTATAAATGTGAAAGTTTGGATGGATTTCATGCCAAAATTACTGAGCCGATGGCGATGAAACTTGGTATGTAGATAGCTGGAGACCTGGATTAACATGTAGGCTACCTTTTATCGCAATATTCAAACGGGATCGGGACTTACGCGGGTGAAACCGCGGAGTGTTGCTATTACACATGAGTTGTTATGATGATGATACCATGATTATCACACATCTCACACACGGTCATCTGATGCTAAATATGTAAGAGTAGTACTAATCAGACTGTAACATATTTTTTAACTACTTAATACGAATGCTGATAAACATATTTTTATATTACTTTATACTTATTATTACTATTACTATAATAGAACAATTGCACCTAGACACAGAACAAATACTCGTGTTCATTACACAATAATTTGTCCTAGGCGGGAATCGAACACTCGATCTCTGGCTTAGCAGACAATCACTCACTACCAGACCAACAGGCCCGGCAAGGTTGGTGTATTGTTATCAACTCGCTGTGCCCCCTCAGTTTCACCTACGTTTGCAGCGTGTTGATAAATAGCCTAGAGACTTCTTCAAATATTTGGCCATCAAACGTAACACAAAAAAACTGTTAGTCAAAGGAAAGCACGTCAGAAGTGAAAACACATCCACGCATATATATATACATATATATATATATATATATATATACATATACAGACACATCTGTATATACGTCATCAGAGTGTGACTGCACTGTACTCGCGTGGTACAGTGCCCCATACGAAAAGTGCCCAACGTGCCCAAAGAAGTTTTCCTTTCAAAAAAACCAATTGGAACTTGCGCTTTCAAACGAAAAAACATATTCAAGCCCAAGCGTTACTACATCAGTATAAATAATGCATGAGCTTTATCATTAATTTTTATTCGTATTCACTCGTGAATTAGTTCACGTAAACTCACGTTTTTGTCGTGAGAATATTGGAATACTGAGCGCCGTAAAGTGGAATTTTCTTCGTGTTTATTTTCTTATTAATTCCTAATAAAATTAAAGACCTTGTAGATTCGTTATGAGTTGAATTAGTTTCTTAGCAAAGCGGAGTTTCCATTTAATACATCGGATGATTTCTTGGACATGAATTGTTTATATAATATTTTATTATCGAATTGTGTTGTACTTAACTTGCATTTTAACACATTATTCCTCATTTAACCTTTTAGACTTTCTTAAGAACTTATCCCTTGTGTCAATTGAGGGTTAAGGTCAGTTTAGAATCCGGATCCGAGCTGGTCAATGTATACTGCTACGACTTTTGATTAAAAATAGAATATAAGAATATTCTTCAGATATTTAGCAACTAAAAGACAGTCACATTTGTCATACAAAAAAACTATGAGCCACATGGTTGCTACACCTGATGGTAAAGTCGCACTATCGAGAATATAGCAAAATAGCATTTATAATATTAAAAACACTATTATTAAAAGTAAACAACATTAATGACAGAATATATAATTAATACTGTTTAAGCCGTAAGCCTCCCAAATAAAACAAAATAAAAAAAAAAAACAAAAAAAAAATTACTAGAGATATTATGAATATATATTCATAATATCTCTAAAAGGGGTCGCAGCTGTAAAAATGTTGGGAAACAATGGTCCAACTAAAGTTATGAACTTTAATAACGCAAACTTGGGTAGCTAATTTCCTGTGCCGTACAATATATTATTTTTAGGTAAAACTACTTTGTGTTATTATGCTTTAGTTGGGAAATAAGATTTAAAAGATTTTGATCAGAAATCCGAACCGTACGGGAAATTATGTGGAATTAGTGGTGGACATGGATTAATGAGCAGGATATGTTTAATGTATGTATTTGGTTTTTATTGCTTTAAAGCAACCTTACTAAGCCTCACAGCCGTTTCCATCACGTTAATGGTCGTTGTTCCGCTCCTAAGGATGGTGTGATATTAAAAAACGTGCAAAACCTTCCTCAACACTTAAACTATTAAATACAAAGAGATTTTTGACATCCAACTGGTTATTTCAGAGATAACAAAGAAACAGACCCTTCAGCTTTAATTTATCAGTATAGATTTAAGTGTTGTCGCCACATCAAAAACTCGTATTTATTTTATAAAAAATGAGGACAAACTATAATAGATGATAAAACAGTTCATTATTTAGTAAAAAAGAGTTAACAGACATTATTATGACTATGACCGGTAGTGTCACGCTATTGGTTGGTTGACAATGGTGGGGTGATAAAAGGACATGCACGCATTGTAAGTTGATAACAATCACTTGAGTGCTGATGGAGGTACGAACAATATAGCAGTTACTGTTATTTAGTGATTTTGGTAGTTGATAGTATTAGAGGTTAAATTGTTGCTAAAATATAATATTTGAAATTATTTTATACTAGCGGACCCGACAGACATTATCCTACCCGAACGTAATTATATATAAATCAATCAATTATAGATTTTCTTTTTTGTGTAATTTTCGACAATAAAACAAATACGCTGAAATTAAAATACTAATATAAAGCACCTGACGGCCTGCCCAAATATCTAATTCATCTATCCAGCAGTATAAAGCAGCTTTTTGTAAGATATCAGCTTCCACATCATTACAAATCCATTACCCGGTGCAAACTTGATGGCTTTTTAATCTAAATGCAGTTGCGCTTACTGCTAAAAGATACGGCGTTCTTATAGGAACTAGCGAGGAATCTAGATTACACCCTGATAGTGAGAGTTAGTTTTAAAAATGTATGTTAGAGGGGAAAAGTATTTGTGAATATTTTGTATGCACGTTGTTTGAGGTGACATTTTTATACCAGGTGGAGGTTGACAGCGTGTAGCCCATTTTTTTTTTAAACAGAAGCATGCTGGAGTAGCGGTGGTATAAATAAGAACACAAGTACTATTTGAACCAATCCAAAGTAATGCAAAATTGGTTTTGTCTAGTTTTAGGCCCTACAGGGGTCCTTTATCAAAGGTTGAAGCGACCTGGCGCTTGACAGATCGGGCATCCACGAAATACATAAGTGTGTAAAACTGCATATCTTTCATTAATATTCTACATACATTCACGCTTGTATCCACGAAGGGGTATGCAGAGGTTATTAGGCATCCACATTTTTATAACTATAATTTGGTTTCACTCGCGTAAGGCCTAAGGTAAGTCTATTACTGTCAACGGGCGAAATACAATGCAAGCATTGCTTTACTGCCGGTTACTCACAAAATATTATTCGTATTCGTATTAGGTATGTCAGTATACCGCATCAAACAGTTATAGATGTGAGAGACGGATTTTATTTTTAAGTAAAACACTCGATTCTCTTATTTATTTATTTATTTAAAACTTCATGCACATTTGTACAAAGGCGGACTTAATGCCCAAGGCATTCTCTACCAGTCAACCTTAGGGTGATGTAGAAATGTTATACGGTAGGTGCAAATATGTGTCGAATGATCCATTTGAAGTTATTTATATATTTAAATTAAAATGATCAATACAAATTGATATACATAATTATATAATATACGGGTTATACACTATTACTTACATAATTATGTATATAGAAACATAATATACGTCATTAATACATAACATATACACACTCGCAGACATAATCCTAAATTCCTCGTTGGTTGTTAGGGATGTGCCAATATTCTTTCTTGGTGACATTGGCAGCAGGACGGACACATATTTCTTATATATTTATAAGTTTTATACCGTTTTGTATAAATACTTTAAAACAGCGAAACTTTTTTTTTTATCAAGCAGTCTTCTACTTACCTGACTTTTAAAAAGAGTGGCCATGAGTTTCTTTGCCAGTATTCTTCTCATAAGGCCCTACGCATTTTGGAAACTGGAAGTTATAGATCGACACAAGCAGGCAGTAGATTTTGGTGTTTTCACTTAATTTACCTTGACAATCCAGAACATGCTGTGGCGTCTGTTTGTGCCGATCTATGATTTTAACTCTAGCTTCAATTTAACGTTCATAAATGTCACTTAGTGTCTTAATTGAATAAATGATTTTGAATTTTGAATTTTTTGAATTTTATTAAAGTTGTGCTGTTCTTCTGCGCACAGCATCAGTGAGATGGACACTTTGAACAGGGAAATCGACAAGATTACGGTCTATTATACTATCTTGAATTGCTTGGTACTTATATACTAGCTATATTTTTTTAATCAGAAAATAAATATTTTAGCAACTTATGTGCGTGTCTGAAAGAGAATGCAGTGAAAATCGCGGAGCTCTTCGCTACTAAAATGTAATCCAAATTAAAGTACCTAAATAATTAATTTTGAATGAACATTTAGATCTGAAATTAAGAGAATTTAAAATAGAAAGAGAATTTAGATCGCATGTCAGGAAATAGACAAAAAAATTATATAATGCAAGAATAGTAAAACACTTGTAATATAGTAAAATTACAGCGTGCAAATGGTTTGTTTAAAATCGGGTACTGGACGCTATTAATTAATAATAAAAAAATATATAGAATAATTTATATAGTTTTTTTTCAAACAAAACAAGTTATTAATATTTTGAATTAATGTTGAAAAGGTATTTCACACCTTTGATATGCCTGACGTTTCGACCACATAGCACTGGCCGTGGTCACAGGCGGCCAGAGTAACGCGTTAATTCCCGTCAACATAATTATATTATTATTATCATGGAATGCGAAAGTTTTAAAGTTAGTAAGACAAATTAATGTCACATTGATTCAAAAGTTGTAAACATAACTAACCACAATTTATCCTGGCAGGTTACAAACTCCGTAATTATCTCGTAAGTCTTTGAAACATTATTTTTATTCTGTTTAGCGTTCATCCGTGCTGTGTTCACGTGAAGTATAACAATTCTGCTAAAAATAGCTTGAGTGATAAAACAATGCGATAAAAAAATATATGTGTGACTGCATATGTAGTGGTAGCGCTTGGTTAGATCACGCCTTGTTGCCACTACGAGTGTTCTGTTGGGTGTCAGGCGCCACACTAGGCATAAAGTCAGGCATCTTTACCCCTTGATACAGATGCCCAGTCAGGCCCGATATCGTATATTTTTTTCTTAAACTGATATATTCAATTTGAAACTAAATCTACAATAACCATTAATATCTGCCCGCAGACTGTCATCAAAAATTCACCAAGGAATCATATTTTAATTCAATTCAAATCTACCGTTTTATGGCGACAGGTACCCCATAAAATAACGCCATATTGTTACAAAGTACAAAAATTGTCTCATAAAAGTCTGCGGATAAGTTGTAAAAATTTAATTGTTTTAATAATTTGACTGTAACATAAATTATTATTATCAAATGTTAGAAAGATAAATATTGATAATAAATACTAAACTTTTGAGAAGGTTTTGGTCAATCAAGCAGAGGAAATGTTCCGTTTTCCCACGATAAAGAAAATACTGTACGGTCTTGTTCAATAGTTATTATGTCTTACCATCCATTATAATAGAATGGTTATGACTACTCTGAGATTCATCCGTGTAGGCACTATTATTTGAAATATTTGTTAAGAAAAATCTTTTAGGTGCTTTTACTTTAGCTGCTATGTTACGTCACATACATATTTTGTTAAATATTACTACTTGTCAAACCTTTAATTCAGAGATTTGTCATATTATTTTCTACGAAAGCGATGTCAATGCTTGTCACGCGTTGCCAACTCTTATTCCTCTAAACATCTTTCTCCCTGACTCGAACGGGAAAACTGGAAAACTCTTCTCTAAATATGTTGTGTCATTTCCCCCTTTCCTTCAAAGCGACTACAAGCAAATCAGCCTACTCTCTAACGAAATAACGCCTATATCTGAAATGTTTCTGTATTAAAAATTACGAATTTTCCCAAAAAGACAGGAATGTCAGATTGCTAACGGGGTCTACTATACAACTCTGAAATATGTCTACAACTTTCTGAACGTGGTATACATAAAGATATAATCTACTAATATACTCATAATCAAATGTTTTTGCCAATTTCTCAAAGAAGAGAGTATTGACATTTACTTTGAAAATGTAACAGTTGCTAGATCCTGATATCTAGAAAGTCAGTAGATTTCACAATAGAACGTTCTCAAACATTTATGGATGGTTTTGTCTTAAACGAGGTCATGTGTCCTTGTGTTTGTAGGGCCAACAGCATCTTGTAAATTCTACTGTCAAAGGATTTTTATAGCCAACTAGCTGTACCCGGCATCCCTTTTTTATATATTGCTTTTTGGGCCAGACACCGTCACCGGTTTTCTCAGAAGACCCTACCAAAGTTTCATTACAATCTGATTAACGGTTTAGAAATGCATAGAGGACACACATAATCAGATTGATTTTTATGGAAGATATAATAATGTAATATAAACTCACCTCAAAGTTTTTTTTAATATTGAAATGATTGGCAAAGAAAATTCTAAAGTTTAGACTATAGGACACAATATAAAGGTACACAAAGAAGATCACCGCCACTATCAAAATTATGTTTCTTAAGTCGTGAAACTACTGAGGAAAGTTTGTATCCTTTGTGCGCGGCGAGAGAATATTGATGGGGGAAAACTCCGCCGTATTTTATAGCTGGGCGACATCTTTTATATCTTGAAGGCCGGGTCAGTATGGATAGCACGGAAGCTCAATATTCCTTATATATAGACTGGATTTGCAACGCCACTTGAACTATTAAGAAGAAAGTAACAGTGGTCTTTATGATAGAATATTGTCTATAAACCTACGGTTTTTGCGTCAGCACTGTTACGTATTCAATAACAAAACCGTGAAGGATTTTTTTGAATTTCTTGAATGGACCGTGGAATGGACCATAATAGCACCGACTTCAAATAGACTGGTAGGTTCCTATAGCCTTTATCTATCATTTTAAAAGTGTCGCATATATTTAAGTTTGAAATCAATTACTTTTTCACTTAACAGCGCCTTCTTAGTACTTTTTGAAGTCTGTTTAACTTTTTTTAAAGTGTTTATTTTTCCATTTGAGTGTAAGGTGCGTAAGTACTGAGTAAATACGGTATTTAGAATATTACTAACTGTAATGTAAATTAGCGAACTGTAGATCGTTAGATTATATTAGGGTTAGTTTAATAAGCCCGACTTTATTTAGATAAGCTGGTAAGATTTTTACTTGGTCTAGCAACTTGCTTCACTTCATTGAGTAAGTTATAAAAAAAGATATAAACAGCCAAACCTAGAACCTCCTCCTTTTTTTAATCCGGCTAATAACAATAATATTCATCACTTTAAACGTCAATGTTGCTTAATTGGAAGAAAAATCAACAAACACACTACAACTGTCCTTAATTTCTGAGGGTTTCCTTCGTTTTACCTCAGATACTATCATCAGATCCGTACTCGGTGTCAATGGGACCACCTGGAGAACATACCCTTCCAAACAAAAAGAAAATTTTGAAATCGGTTCATAGATTACGGAAATATCGGTGAACATACATAAAAAAAAATACAAACAGCCAAACATAGAACCTCCTTCTTTTTTTGAAGTCGGTCAAAAATATGGGATCAGTATAAATATTTCGGCTTGCTTTGATGAGATCGTGTACCAATTTAATATAATAAGCAAAAGAGGTCAGAGAGAGAAATCTGTATCATAGAAAACTTACCACAACACTACTTCAATATTATGTACATAAATTAAATTATTTACTTGTAAGCCCAAGACTTCATTCCCAAATGTGCCTAAGCTTTATAACAATATGGAAATTATATGCTAACGGAGAGAGGAAGGATACGTACCTATATGTGTTGGAAATAAGCCGATTTAATGAAACTAATGAATTTTCGACAAATTGTTTGTTAGGTTTCACTGTTAAACCAACAAAGATCACAAGATAAAGCCCAAGTATATTGTACTATATTTACAACCTACGTTGATTTTATTATTGACCTGTAAATATGGTACGCAATGTTTCAAAGACTCTGCAGAAATAGGCACAATCTATTAGCATTGGAGCAGCGCCACTAGTTCTGAACTAAGATCCGTGGCTACTAATTAGGTCAGTAAAGGTCTATGAGTGTTTCGGACATTTTTACCCGCTTAGGAGAAGATTTTTGAAAGGAATTCTAAATGAATGCAAATCCTACATCGTAATAAAACTTATTGCCTGAAACTCGTGTAATTAGCAAGAAAACGAAAGTTTTTTTTTTATGGTATAGGTGGCAAACGAGCAGACGACCCCAGATGGTAAATGACTACCACCGCCCATGGGCATCTGCAACTCAAGAGTTTAAGGTGGGAGTAGGGGAAGAGGGGGGAGAGCGGGAATAGGGGAAGGGTGGGAATAGGGGAGAGGGGGGAGAGGGAAGAGGGGGGAGAGGGAAGAGTTAAGGCCTTTTTTTTTTTTTTTTTTTTTTTTGTGCGTGTGGAAACCCCCTCGGGCCGTCACCCCACCGGAGTTTTCGGTGGGGCGGTGTGTCGGAATCGAACCGACTAAAACCACACGGTGTGCCGTACTGCGCCTTAAGGAGGAGGGATCCGGGAACAGCTTTTATTAAGACATCCGGACCCCCCCTAGCGCCTGCCCGCAAAAGCGCGGGCACCACCTTCGGGTAAAAACCTCTCAATTAGGCGACGTCCAGGCACACGCGGACGCCGCCTCCTCGCGGGGGCCACTATAGCGGGTGGAGGGGAAAAACCCGTCCCGTCCACCCGCGGCCACACTCAGGGCGGCATGAGGCGGTGGTAAGCGCGCCTCCGCCGCCCGGTTCGCCGGCGGCGAATTAGGTCCAAGTGAAGATCGTCCTCCCGGACCCTTTCCGCCGCCTCCTTCTGCGAGATGACGTCCTCACAGAAGGTGGCGACCGCGGTAAAATTCCTGTCGCTACCAGCCATGGAGCGTATGACGGCCGGTAGCGAGAGATCCCCTCCGATGACTGCAGTGAGGACCCGACGCTGCGTCGCCCAGGCGGAGCAAACCGCCAGCGTGTGCTGAGCCGAGTCCTCACTACAGTCGCAGTGGTGACAGGCGGGACTCAGTTCCCTCCTAGCGACCGAGTGCAGGTACTTCCCGAAGCAGCCATGCCCGGAAAGAACCTGCGTCAGTCGAAAGGAAAGGGTCCCGTGCTGCCGCCCTGCCCACTCGACGATGACCGGCTGGAGCGCCTCCACGGCGGCAAAGCCAGCACGTGGAGCCTCCAGCCGGGACGACCAACGAGCCATGGTGGCTCGGCGAGCGGCCTCACGCCATTCGCGTACCTCTTCGGGCGGGGGCCGACTGCCGCTTCCCGCCCGGAACTCAGCCGTTCGCCGATATACTTCGGCGAGCACTTCCGCCTCCAAATCCCACGGGGGAGTCCCAGCCAACGCGCACGCCGCCTCCGTCGACACGGTGCGGTATCCGCGTATGGCTCTAACCGCCATAACCCTCTGAGGGCGCCAGAGGCGCGCCCTATTCTGGGCGGTCAGAGCTCCCGCCCACACCGGTGCACCGTACAGTGCCATTGACCGGACAACCCCCGTGTACAACCGTCTTGTAGCGACGCTGGGTCCGCCCAAATTGGGCAAGAGTCGCTCAAGGGCGGACGCAGCGCCGACCAGCTTCGGAGCAAGCTGTCGGAAGTGCTCGTCGAAGAGCCACCTACCGTCGAGGATCAGGCCCAGATACCTTATGTGGGCCCGAACCGGTACGAGAACCGAGTTGACTACGATGGAGGCGCCAGGGGGTGGACCACGACGAGGCCCATGAAATAAAAGGGCCTCCGTCTTATCCAGGGCCACCCGCAGACCCAGCGCCTCGATGCGACCGACCACCAGAGAGACACCTCTGGTGGCCAAACGCGCCGCCTTTTGGAAGTTCGCCCCCCGGGCTGTGACCAGTGTGTCGTCGGCGTAACAGATTACGCCCAGCCCGGGGGGGAAGTCGCCTCGAAGGGCCCAGTCGTACCCCATGTTCCACAGGAGTGGTCCAGGGACAGACCCCTGCGGAACACCGCACGACATGGGCCGACGACTTAAAACTCCGTCTCGGTCCTCGTACATGACGGTACGCTCCTCGAGATAGTCTGCCACTAGCCGCCTCAGGTACTGTGGCACCCTATGATAAAGGAGTGCTTCCCTGATGCAGCTGAATGGCAGACTATTGAATGCGTTGGCGATGTCCAACGACACCGCCAACAACACGCCGCCACAGCTCACTACCTCTTCGGTCACGGCCCTCAGGCGCAACACAGCGCTGACCGTCGAACGCCCCGCTCGAAAACCGAATTGGGCGTAAAGAAGAGTTAGGGCCTCCGGTAACCTCACTCACGCGGCGAAAAGCAATGCAAGCATTGCTTCACTGCCGGTGCATGCATGTACATGTGCCTAGCGCTGGTTTTCAACCAGACCCCCATGCCCCACGGCTATTATTGAAATATAAAGCACATAATATGTGTATATAATGTTGGCTGGTACAAATTCATACCTATATAGTACACAATACATATTCAGTTACAAAGAAAAATAATGTGTTGTAATGCAACTTTTTTATTTAAAAAAAATGCCTTGAATATATACACAAATAGGTAAATAATGTTATATAATGTATCCTTTAGAAGTATTTTATGATTCTTTGAACTAATTAAAATATCTCTCATATCAGCACTTTTTACACCAAAACATGCTTTCATCATTTATTGTCGTCTCTGTAAATCCAAAGTTGCCTGTAAGAGATTGCTTTTAGCGATACGGCCGTCCTTTGTACATATTCACTAGATGAACTATTCCTAATTAATAAACTAAAATAATTCTTTTGGTGTACAATAAAGTTTACTCTATTCTATTCTAAAAAATATAGATTAAAATGTTAAATGATCACGATCTGCGCTATCTTTCGCTCAAAAGCTAATTGTACACTACGAGACTCTGAATTCGAAGATTGAGGCTGTATCAAAATTCAGAAAACAATATATGGCTTGTATTTTTGATTAAAAATATTAAACGTGCTGTAAATTCGAGAGGCAGTAATGGGTAAGGAATGTAACAATCAAGTAGTTGCTTGGGTTTGAACTTCACCTCTTACACCACTGACGTGTAGGTGTACCCACTCAAGTACAAGTATTTACCTTAGCTGAAATGGTTTACAAGAATAGGGTAGCTTCTTATGAATAAAATAAATTGTTGAACAGTTCTCATGAGATTAAGTATGACATAAAACTGTGAAAAACTATATTCGTTATTGTTTAAAAGTTTCTTATTATTTTTTCATTTGTAAACCAAATATTTAAAATATAAGAGTTGGTAATAGTTAAGTGTAACATCACATGTCATTATTTTATACAAATTTGTACAGAACCTACCGTTTAATAAAGGGGCACTGGTTTAATTAACTTGACATTCTTATATCGTATTTCAGTAAGGTTTTATGCAAGTGATTAGAAGTCTTCCTAAAAAAAACAAGATCGTCCCATCACACATTTAATTAGAACCATAACACATGCTTCCAACCTCTGCTTCACCCTAAATATTTTGAGGCAATTATCGCATTAATTACGGCAATACCTGCGATTCCACATCCCCGTAAATGTCACACTCGACTCGAGCTGGGTTGACACGTGACGCGAAAGCAATTTAAATTATAACGAGCTGCGCGAGCTAAAATCAGACGCGCTGGTATTTAAGCAGAAATGTGTTAAAGTTTGCTTGAGTTGGGTTATATCAATATCACTACTAATATTCTAACTTTGAGGTAGGTATTACTTGTATTAGTAGGATATTATTACTATTAGTTGGCCAGTTAGTGTACCTGTTCTAGTGGCCCCTGCAATCACAAGACATACGGATACGCGACCCCAGCTTCTTCAAGCTACTGCAGTGACCGTCCCGTTTCCCCATTCAACACTTGCTTGCTTAATCAAAATCATAACCATTTATTTCAATTAAACCAATGATAGATTTTTGAATTGTCAGTCAGACTAAGTCAGTTGTGAAGGTAGTTGGTAGCCTGTTCCAATACATAGATCCTATGGAGAAGAACAGGCAAGAAACTCTAAGGACTCTAAGGAAGGAAGGAAAAAATTGCATTTATGTTTTGACTGAGGAAGCACCTCTTTTTAAATGGAAACCGCAGGTAACATCATTATTAGCGTAGTGTAGATAGAGTTGACAGAACTTAAAGGCCGGCTGGGAGAAATAGGGTTGGCAAGGCGTGACACAATAAGTGATGTGAGTACACGGTCAAGCACCGTTTTTTAGACAGTACGTAGTTTAAAAAAAACCTACCTAACAAAAAACATCACTACATATTATAAAACAAAGTCCCCCACCCTGTCTGTCTGTTCGCGATAAACTGAAAAACTACTGAACGGATTTTCATGCGGTTTTACTAATAGACAGAGTGGTTCATGAGGAAGGTTTAAGTGTATAATTTGTCCCCGTGCAAAGCCGGGGCGGGTTGCTAGTTTTGTATAAATACGGTACCATCATTTAGTTTTTCTAAACGTCATTACGAATACAACGAGCTATCGCACATATTTTAATTCGCAGTATCAAGAATTAACACGTTTTTCAACTTGTTGACTACATTTATCCCACGGGAACCGATTTTCTGCTAACTTTTTTTATTTTTTGTTCCGTAATAACCTTCTACAATATATTAGAAAACATAATAAACAAGATGAATGAAATCGGTTCAGTCATTTTCAAGTTAATGCGGGAAATAGGGATTCATTTTTATATACATAGATAAATAATTATATAAAATCTCTTTCTTTCTAATATCTCAAACGAGTTTTTTCTAGTTTCTGTAAATTCTTGGTTACGTCAATTAGGAGTTATTGGCATTTTACCGACAATATATCAGTTATTTTAATTCCACCTATATTCTCCCTATAATAATAATCTATATTTCTTCTTCCTTTCCTGTCAAAACATTCAGCATGGATGATACTGTTAATAATTTTTTCACCATTCGCCATTAGTGCACCGATTTCAATAATTCTTAATTGAATTGGTTATACTCAAGGTTTGTCTTATTTAAATTTGAAGAAAATATTCCACATCTAAGTGGAAAATAAGGGATGAAGGATACAATTTATTAAAATTTATCATGATTTAAGTCGGTTATGTATGTGTTTTTTTTTTAAATATCTAATTATTTTACATTATATTCTTAAAGATATATGAATAATTTACTAATTTAGAAACTGTAGATTATATTAGACATTATTCATTCGTACGAGAAAAGATCCCTGAAAGAGAGACAGGTGATCTATGAAATATTGTGACTCATAGAGCATCGGTAGTACTTTGACGATATCTTTGTACTTGTACCAAAAGCGAGAGTACTTAATACCGTTCCCAAATATTTAAAGCGGGAAGCTAATTTGAACAAATAGGAAACCATAACCTGCCACAATAACAAACTAATAACTAAACATGACATAAAAAACGACTCCTCAACAACACATAAGCAGTACATTCAATTCCACAACATAACTGTCAGCCCTGACACGGCACTCGACGGTGATTGCTGCGGCCATGTTGTGACGTCACACGGTGACAGCCCGCCGACGAATATTAAAGCATGTTGATAGTGGAATAAACGTGTGTGACGTAACACCCTAACTTCCTCGTTAATTGTGGATTATTTTGAAGGGATTTTTTGCAATGCGTTAGTAGCATTTTTTGGTTTCATTTTTGAGGTCACGGATGATATAATATACTTACGAGCGTAATATATTAACTTGCAAAGTTACGCGCTTATGAAAGTTGTATTTTTGTTCTTAGACTGACATAAAAATTTTAGGGAAAATTGGCTTATAACGTCTCTCTGGTTGTTCCTTTTATGTGTTTTTGTTATAAAACCACTGACAGGTGCAGATATGTATATGTATGTTATCTAGATAGATATGTATTAGGTAATATGGGTCTGTTTAGTGTATTAAAAGGAGTGATCAAGAACGGTTCAACAAAAAGTGTCAGTCGTAGGACTGCACGTCAGAAGTGAAAACACATATACACACACATCTATAAGTCATCATGACAACATGTGTCATTATGACAACATATGTCATTATGACAATATATGTCAACTGAGCGTGACGTCACGCGAGTTCAGTGCTTTTTCTTTATACCAAAGTGCCCAACGTGCCTAAAGAAGTTTTGGCACATTTTAAACCTGATATTTCAACATTTTACAATTTTAATATGCAAAGTAAATATAAATTTTCAGTAGGAAGGTATTAGAGCAAGTAATGCAAGCTGATATAACTTTCCTTTAAAAGCCCCCGTTAATTAACGTTCAATTCAGAGGAAGACAGAAAGCTCTTCTGGGACAGCTGGCCCATGTGAAAAGCTCGTGACCAAATGGGTTGAATTGCGCAGATGGATCAATTAAAGCTGTGTTTCCTTAGCCGTGAATAATGGGCCTGCTACCCTTGAAATAAAATTAAAATCTATACTAAGATACTGGTTATTGAAAATGATATTTACAATTTTTCGTAACTGCTTTCATTTTATAGCTTGGCCCTTATTTAACACAAAAAAAATACCTTTGAAAAAATTTTTATTAAGTAGAAAAAAAACCTGCTAAAACACTTGCATCGTATTTGATTACGTCACTTACCGATTAACTGACATTTCTCCATAATATCATTATATATATACCATCTGTCAGCTGTCAGTTTGTTAATCAGTTAATGACGTATTGAATATGGTTGTCGTTTGCAGTCACGTAATAATATAAACTACTAGCAGCGCCCTGCGGTTTCACCCGCGTAAGTCCCGATCCCGTAGGAATATCGGGATAAAAAGTAGCCTATATGTTAATCAAGGTCTCCACCTACCTAAATACCAAGTTTCATCGCAATCGGTTTAGTAGTTTTGGCGTGAAAGAGTAACAAACATCCATACATACATCCTCACAAACTTTCACGTTTTTAATATTAGTAGGATTTATATTGCTGAGTGAGTTGTGATCGCCCGAGACCGGCTTGCTATGTTAAAATTACATACATATCATATACCACATAAAAGATTTGAATTTGAATTAAAGTTCTTTAGTATGTACACTGCTGTATACATGTGCTTGCATGTGTATATGCAAATTACCTCATCCATAGCTCAAAACTCACAATTAACACCGTCGTCGTGGTCGCATTGTCTACTTCATTAAATTTCTACGAAGAGACTTTAGGACTGAACATTTAATGTAGAATATTACCCCATGTCAAGTTACAGAGCGCAACATAATATAAAGTAGGTATACACGTGTAAGTATTCGCCTTCTAAGAAGAGTATTGATTGAAATTATAAGTTTTTATTTTTGTCACGAGTAACGAGCACCAGAAAGTCTGCAGTTGGGCCATATTTAGTAGTAATATATTTCTCTTTATAACGCAACAAAAAAAATATAATGAAGATGGCACATATGTATCATCTTTACTGTTTTATATAATAATTCAAGACATCCCACAACCGAAGCGCTACAACTGAAAAATAGTTATTAGTGAACTTGGTAGAATGCAGTGACATGAAGATGGATATAACAAACTCACATTCTCATCCTCTACCATGGTCAGATAACCTTCATTTAGAAATCTACATTGGTAGAAGTTTCTTGATATTGCGATATTGTGAAGAAGCGTACTGCCACCCTCAAAAAACAATTGCTGTAGCCTAATATTGTTGTAGTTCCAGTGACCTGATTTTGTCGGTTAATGTGTTACAAACACGTTTCTTATATAACTCCATACAAGAAAATAATTTTTTCCTTTTTCATTTTTATCTTTGTTATTGTAGCCGTTATGGTAACAAATAAAAAAAAATATAAAAAAAGTAGAAAGAAATAATCACTCTGTAAAAATGTCAACTGCCTAACCATTACGGTACATGAGGTACAGCCCGCTGACAGACAGACGGACGGCTTAGTAATAGGGTTCCGTTGGCACCCTTTGAGTACGGAACCCAAAAAAAAATTTGTTGCCTTGAGAGGATATCCGATGTAGATACGAGTACGATACTCGTTATGTTTTTAGTTTTGTTATTTCCGTACCTCCTTGGGGAGTTACCCTACGCACTATGCGCTGTAAGAGAAAACATGTATCAATTTAAAAAAATGCGGATATATATATATGTATACTTACCAAAATACTTTCGTGTTGAATAATGTTTTTATAAGAAGATAACTTATTTTTAGGTACTCTGACTGATTTTGTTGATGATTTTTCTTCGTACACAGGAATGGTTTTGGGTTTTGCGTTTGCGATACAGATTTCTATAATACTTTTTTAGTCCCGATCCCGATCCCGTAGGAATATTAGGATAAAAAGTAGCCTATATGTTAATCCAGGTTTCCAGCTATCTACATATCAAGTTTCATCGCAATCGGTTCATTGGTTTTTGCGTGAAAGAGTAACAAACATCCATCCATCCAGCCATCTATCCAAACTTTGACATTTAACATATTAGTGGGATTAAAATAACTATTATTTAAATAAGAGTTTATGTCTGCCGCAACACTGGAGTAGTCTCTCCACTTAACAGAAGATCACGTTTCCGTATATAACGCTAATGTCAGATGGCATTACATTAATATGAAAAGCGGTCATATAAAAACAAATATTTATATATTTGTTTTTATATGACCACTTATATTGCAGTTCATCAGTATAAGATTTATGTAACATTTTTATCGGTACGGTTAGGGCCACACAACAGTTAGAAATCAAACGACATAAATTCATTAAAACTTTTAGAGTTTAAAGACTTTCTTTAGCATATGATTTTATGCAACTAAGGTTTTATAAACAAGTTTAGACCGTTGCTGCCTTTTACCCCTAATGTTGAGTAGTTACCGTAGCGTTCGTAGACAAGTCGTAGAACGGCAACTTAGTATTCGTAGACAGCTCGTAGAGTGGCAAAATTGTATGCTTAAAAAGACAGATGTCATTGCTCTTACCTAGAAGTAGCCAGCGTCTACAGACCGTTTTTGATAACCCCTTCGTTGCGTAACGCGTTACGGCGCCAGTCTGTCTGGCGTTTAAGTTATCACGTCTGTCGAGCGTCTCGAGACGCACACGGTTTTTTCTTTATTTTAATTAAATAATGTATGAAATCAAAGCAGTGAATTATCAGAGTGATATGTTAATATATCAATCTGATAATCCACTGCTATGATTAACTTAAAACTAAAAAAAAAATCTTTTGACATTACAAAAAAAAGATTAAACTATTCCTTTCACATACAACAGTACCAAAGATTTTTTATACCACTAAATCGGCAAACAATTACAAAGCCCGTCTTAAGATAATGGTTTACCGGTGCGGTGGTATAAAAAAACCTTTGCTCATCATCATCATCCTCCGCGCCTTTTCCCAACTAATTTGGGGTCGCCTTTCAATCTAACTACGATACGGCCGAAGTTTGATATTTTACGTGAAGCGACTGCCATCAGACCGCCACAACCCAAGTACTAGGCGATATCGAAGTTCTGTAGTTAGACCAGGTTGTCGGACTTTTTAGAGCTCCAACTACCGGTAACGAATGCCACAGATGATTGTATGGCACCCGGGACCGATGGTTTAACGTGCTCTCCGAGGCACGGAGGGGTCTCAATGTGTTAAGAATGGTCACCCATCCTAGACTGACCTGGCTAACATTACTTAACTTTGTAATATCCACGAGCCCCTCTAAAAAAAAACCCTTGCTATTGGGGTAAAATCTCGTTCGGCTTTAATTAAGTCCTTGTCAGTTGATATCTAGTAATAGTAATAATATTCTTAGATATATTATACTCTACTAGTACTTCTAAAACAGGGATAAACATACTTTTCTGTTAAACACATTTACTTACATAAATACAATCATTAATCAAACAAATCAATCAATTACCAATACCAGTGTAATGATAAAAAAAATTCAAATAAAAGAGATACTAGAACATGTGTTTTCAACCGTTTATAACGCCTTTGACGCAGTCCGGCATTTTGGGTAAAGCGCAACCGTCATTCTGCTCGGCTCACTCACCTGTGAAATAGCTAGGGTTGCCAATTTTATTTATACTACTGAAATTAAAGTAATGGGTATTCTCAAAAGGGTTTAAGCAGAAGGCGACGGAATATTTCATGATAAAATTTATGAGAAAATTTTTACTTTACTAATTTCTTTTTATGGTATACAGGGCAAACGAGGGAAGGGGTGAAGGAGGGGGAGGGGGGGGAGGTAACCTCAGGTAACCTTACTCACTTGGCAAAAAGGAATGAAATGATTGCTTCACTGCCGGTTTTCTGTGAGGCCGTGGTATCATTCCGGTTGAGCTGGCCCATACGTGCCGTAGCATGGCTCTCCCACGATTAAATATGATTATAAACATCTTTTTCATACTGCTATATGTTTCAGTAAACTCGCTGCCCGTATGACGGTTAGCACTTACCGATGCCTAAAACTTGCTATACAAAAGGTATTGGGTATTTATTGCATCATCATCATCGCACTCTTGAACGGATAGTGTCGTACGTAGGCGTTCACTCGCCTACATTCGCCGCCCACTCGTCGCCCACGGTTTCCAACAAGCACTATGGATACGTTAAATACAACTTACAAACAATTTTGTCATAATAATTTGAATATTACTATGAATATAATACATTATAGTAACTTGAGACACACTCGGCCGTCTGATCTCAAACCAGGCAGAGCCTGCACTATGATAATAAAATCAGACTTCTGATAACCATGCTTATATATACATATATATTATAGATAAATTACATCCAGATACAGAACAAATGATCGCATTCATTACTCAATTATTTGTCCTGAGTGGGAGTCGAACCCACTAGACCAACAGGCCCATCAAATTGTAAAGGATATGTAGACAGTTTACATTATAAATTACTTATTTAAAAAAAAGGAAACGTATTATATAATAAGTAAATAAAGTGGAGTTACTTTTCTTTTTATTTGGATACATAATTATTTTATACTAGCTTTTGCTCCCGACTTCACTAGCGTACTCGGGAACAGGTTTTTTCTGGATAAAAGGAACCCTATCTCCTTCTCTGTATCCCTGGCAATGTGCATGTAAAATTTAATATACAGATGATCGAATGAACACGGCAGCACATACAATACGAACAAACAAATAATGATATTTAGATATTCATTTACTAATTTCTGTTTATTGTAAAATAAGGATATTAAAACTAAATATATTAAAAAAATAATAATATATGGACGCGTAACTCCCGATCCCGTTCAAATATCTTGATTAAAAAGTTAGCCTATATGTTAATCCAGGTCTTCAGCTATCTACATATCAAGTTTCATCGCAATCGGTTCAGTAGTTTTGGCGTGAAATAGTCACAAACATCCATCCATCCAAACTTTTACATTTATAATATTAGTGGGATTTACATGCATGCGTCGTAAAATTCCTCCGCATCGTCGCCTACTGATACCGTTCCATCGCCTTCTGGCTGGCAGCATTGCCACGTTGAATGGCAATGCTAATTCTCTGTGCAAGAAAAAGGCCGCCTTCTGGTCACGAGCAGTGTCGATCGATCGCTTACCTAGTTCTTTATATATTAGATATGTATGATATATAGAAGAGAAAATACTGGAGCACTTTTTTTTGCTGTGAGTAAGATCTATTAACTGTTTTTAAAAAAATGGTTTATGAACATTACCTTTCACTTTAGTTATACTGTATGTGTATGTGTTGTATATAATATAGTTTATGGTTTATGTATGTATATTTGTTATATATATGTGTATTGGTATTTATAGTAGGTTAAGTAGGTTAATGTAGAATATCTGTATATTTTAATATTTATTAGAAATGACAAATAAATTTTATTTTATTTTTTGTTCTTTGTAAATACACCATCAACTACCACTGTCTCTCCGATTCATTTTGATCCATCCTAAGGTTGCCTGGAAGAGATTGCATCTAGCAATAAGGCCGCCCTTTGTACATTATATTATCCTTGATATAATTTTATTATGTAAATGTATTGTAAAAATAGTGTACAAATAAAGAGTTATCTATCTATCTATCTATCTATCTATACTCTGTGAGAGTGTCAGAAAATTGTCTAAAAGCCTCATTCTTTTTCAGATAACGTCAGTTGAAATGATATACTCGTACATACATTTATCGGCTTAACTTTCGAATTAAATAAATTGCTTAATACCATACCATACATTCTTGATTAAAGAAAGAAAGAAAGAAAGAAATAAATATTTTATTTGTATCTTCTACATAATAATAAACATACGTCTTATCACTAAGGTGGTATCGAAGATCAAATAGGGTACCTGCGTCAGCTATTGTTACAGATCGCTCTGCAACGCTGGTATTCTCGCAGGCCCCAATTACAATTCGACTATTTAATTATCAATATTATTCTATAAACATCTATATTATTTTATATATTATAATTATTTTCATATTTTACATACAAATAATATCAAAAATGTTAGATAAATAATCATATACTATATACATTTTACCATAAATAAACACTTATATGTCACACAATTTAACAAAACAAATTAAATGATTATAATTTTCATATGTGTATTGCCGAACGCATCTGTCACCTGTCAGATAATATTATTGAATTGAAATTTAGTGTTTTTGTTAACTGCTCCGGCTGTTGTGTTGGGAGTTTGTTCACGTCGGATTATTTACTGGATGGGATTCGAACCCGCGACCACTTGAGTGCAAGTCCGACGCCTTAACCATTAACCTTAAATCATCTTAAATATTCATCAATGCTTTGATAAGCGTAGGTTTGTAACGTAACTAATCCCATAATTATTCAACCATAGAAATAAGCCGTCTAAAAGGTGAAGTGGCCAGGTATTTACAAAGGGTCATCGCCTTAGGGAAAGGACGAATTTTTTAACAATACTGTTTACGCGTCTAATATCTAATATCGAGTCTACAATGAAATGAAAATTCAGAAATTATTTATATATAGTAATTACTCTATGTTATGAGAGGCAGAAAGAATAATCTTGCAAGGTAAAGGATATTTTATGTAAAAGGATTATTCCAATTATTATATAAAGCGGCGGTAGCGTAATGGCTAAGGCGTCGGCCTTGCGATCGAGGGGTTGCGGGTTCGAACCCCACCCAGTGCTACTACCGACGTGAACTCAATCCTTTTTTTTTTTTTTTTTTTGTGCGTGTGGAAACCCCCTCGGGCCGTCACCCCATCGGGGTTTACGATGGGGCGGTGTGTCGGAATCGAACCGACTAAAACCACACGGTGTGCCGTACTGCGCCTTAAATAGGAGGGATCCGGGAACAGCTTTTATTAAGACATCCGGAACCCTCCTAGCGCCTGCCCGCAAAAGCGCGGGCACCACCTTCGGGTAAAAACCTCTCAATTAGGCGACGTCCAGGCACACGCGGACGCCGCCTCCTCGCGGGAGGCCACTATAGCGGGTGAAGGGGAAAAACCCGTCCCGTCCACCTGCGGCCACACTCAGGGCGGCATGAGGCGCTGGTGAGCGCGCCTCCGCCGCCCGGTTCGCCGGCGGCGAATTAGGTCCGAGTGGAGGTCGTCCTCCCGGACCCTTTCCGCCGCCTCCTTCTGCGAGATGACTTCCTCACAGAAGGTTGCGACCGCGGTAAAATTCCTGTCGCTACCGGCCATGGAGCGTATGACAGCCGGTAGCGACAGATCCACTCCGATGACTGCAGTGAGGGCCCGATGCTGCGTCGCCCAACTGAGGCAAACCGCCAGTGTGTGCTGAGCCGAGTCCTCGATGCAGTCGCAGTGGTAACAGGCGGGACTCAATTCCCTCCTAGCGACCGAGTGCAGGTACTTCCCGTAGCAGCCGTGCCCGGAAAGAACCTGCGTAAGTCGGAAGGAAAGGGTCCCGTGCTGCCGCCCTGCCCACTCGACGATGACCGGCTGGAGCGCCTCCACGGCGGCAAAGCCAGCACGTGGAGCCTCCAGCCGGGACGACCAACGAGCCATGGTGGCTCGGCGAGCGGCCTCACGCCATTCGCGTACCTCTTCGGGCGGGGGCCGACTGCCGCTTCTCGCCCGGAACTCAGCCGTTCGCCGATATACTTCGGCGAGCACTTCCGCCTCTAACGTGAACTCACTCCTAACACAAGCATTTAGCTTAGCTTGGAGGGGTTAACAAGAATACTAGTAATGTGTGACCCACGTTACTAGTAGTCTTAAAAAAAAAAAATTGATGAGTATTGCAGATTACAGATTTCTGGATTCTGACTGGGATTAGAATGTGTAACCCTAAAATAGTCCTACTAGTGGTTTTTGTCTGAAGATGAGTAGGGATAATTTTGCAACACATGTATAAAGTTTATTTATTGCACTGATAGCTTACTGCCGTTTATTCCAAAAATAAAATCAATGTTTTTTTTTACACATTATGTGGTAAGGTTATTACAATTTTGTGAGTATGCTCAAATTTATAAAACAAATTATACAATTACAGCCATTCCAAAGACTTCTACAATGAGCGGTCATTCATTCAACCGATGATCGGGTCAAATAAGGGTCGTTGCAGTTGCTTATTAGCAAATACCAATAGGTGTTGAGGCGCATCAGTGTTCTGCTCGAACTGAAGCCGTCCGAATGTGATAGTATCTGTTTAATAATGACCGCTTATCTCCTGGTCTTTAGGGTTGGTAGACCTCGGGCATAAGAATGACAACAGACAGGTTTATAGTCATCGGGTCCGGATGTCTTAATAAAAGCTTAAAAGCAGTTCCCGGATCTCTTCTATTTCAGGCGCGATACGGCACAACGTGTGGTTTTAGTCGGTTTGATTCCAACAAACCACCTCACCGTGAACCCCGGTGGGGTGAAGGCCCGAAGGGGTTTTCATACGCACAAAAAATTGTTTATAGTCGTCGAAACCTTACGTAATATGACGATATTTGTCTTCTTAGTTTTAAATGAATTATAAAATATCTGGACACAAAACCTAAATTATTTAAAAAAAAATGTATCACCGACTTCAATGTGCTTTTTAGTGGAAAGTAGATGTATTTTGTTTAAATATAATATGGATAGGCCAATTAAACGCACTGCGCCATTGAGACAGCGATGTTTCAGAGCAAACGAAAATATCATCAATGTTTTCAATTTTTAGATATTTGTTCATTTTTCAAAAACCTATATTATTGGATAAATAGATAAAATTTAAATGGAACCACCTGGGAAGACCCTTTGAAACAAAAAAAGAATTTTCCAAATTGGTTCAGGCGTCTTCGAGTAATCGGTGAACATATATAAAAAAAAGATTCCGACGAATTGAGAACCTCCTCCTTTTTTTAAGTCGGTTATAAAAAAAGAATTACTATGATAAAAACAGACATTGAATAGTGCAAATTATTGTCAACTCTCTAAGAGATGTACACACTTTAACAGCAAGCTTTGTTATCACACTTATAAATAGTTTTCACTTAACCTCCCTTTGTATTTCCATCGCTATTGCGACACAAATGTTAGTTCCATGTTTACTGTACAGTTATGTGGGACGATATACAGCCATAAGCGTACATAAAGGGTCATAGCCGGAGGGAATGAGGGCATTGGAGGGAATTGTAACTGATACAGTTTATTAGACGCTACTAAATATTACGTTACGTTTACGCAGAGGTATTTAATGAAGGCCGTCAATCTGGGGAATGTTTTGTTTGTACCCGGGTGTAGTCAAAGTATTCGAACAGAATATCATTATTATCGTGGGCTGGAGAGGGCTGATGTTTAGGTCTAAAGTTAATGAAGAAAAGCATTTTTACAATTTTTACTAATTAATGTGTTTTTAGAAATCGAAAAACAAGTCTTTCTTTTTTAAATAGTTCGGTATTTTAAACTGCTTAACGTTAGAATTCATTAAGAGAAAAATAAGTGTAGTGTTATCTATTCTCCCAAGTATATGGTATTTAATTAGAAGTATTAATAATAATTATAGATTAGTAAAACTTAAAACCAAGCTTTTATGAATTATCGTATGATCGCAAAGTCAAGGTGTTTACTAGTAGCCACTAAAGCGTTCCACTATCCACCTCCTCCATCATCAGATCAGCTCCAAGATACCAAATTATCCTAGTATTGCCATCCAAACTAAATACATATACATACAAAGTTTCTTTTTAATACGACAGTTAGAAGTAGGTTAAAATTGTAAGATAAGTAATTGTAAAATTTTGTAAGTTGAATATTATTTGAAAGCTATGGTAATGATTAAAAAATATGTAAAGCAACCTAAACGCATTGTCCTATTTTGATATCAGATGAGCCTGTTGTACCCTCAAGTAATAGATTTTATTCCAGGACTAAGTTCGCAGACCGACACCGCCTGACAATGAGCAGTAGTCAATGTTTTTCTTCTTCAATGAAGTCGCTTGTGCTTTATCTTGTAATAGTGCTCTGGAAGAAAAATATCATTACGTTAAACTACGGCTAATAAAGAGTAGATATAATTATATATTTACACGGTAATTAACGCGATCACGAAAAGGTATTACGAGTACATACCTCGTGCACCACTGGGCCAGTCAGTCTGTGACCACGGCCAGTGCAACCTGGTCGAAACGTCAGGCAATTCAGAGGTATGTAATACCTTCGTGTTCACGTTAATTCCCGTGTAAATACATAATTATATCATGGGACACGAAAGTTTTAGCGTTCCATGATGTAAAAATGTTAGAGTTGATATACTTATTTTTTTCCTGAAATATATCTCCAATTACACTCTACTCTCTTCAGTTTTATTTAGATTGAACGATATACTCATTCACAAATTGGACAGCGACCTTCTACACACCTTCGGTCCAGGTGCTCTTTACTTTTTCTAATTTCAGTAAATTTTTCATTTATTTTTACTTAGCTAAAAGTGTAGGCATTCAATACAGATTCAGTTCCAAGCCTGCCGAGTCAAATGAACTTTACACCTACGCTGTTTAGGGTTATCATATGAAAGATATTTCGGACACATCCTTTTAATCAAAATTTTTTAGGATTATGGATCGATAAAGACTTGTCATGGAAAACACAAGTAGAAGAAATATGTAAAAAATTAAATACTTTCTCGTATGCATTATATATGCTCTCTAAAGTTTGCAAGTCTACAGGTCGTACTAATTGCTTACAATGCTTACGTAACAGGTACACTACGGTACGGAATTATCTTTTGGGGAAACTCAGTTAAGAGAGACGAAGCATTTCGAGCACAAAAACAATGTGTTAGAGCCGTATGTAGTTTAAGATTACCGGACAGTTGCAGACCTCACTTCAAGGAACTAAAAATTTTAACTCTACCGTGATTGTAAATTTTTGAGCTAGCAGTTGTAATTAAATTGCATCCAGACTATTTTCAAACCCTAAATAATCAAAGACAGCATGACAGGATCCATGCAACGCCCCACACAAGCGCACTTGTTGATAAAAATGTCCTCGGCATGGCTCCTAGAGTGTTTAACAAGCTCCCAAAAAAATTCGACAGATATGTGACATAAAAAAATTTAGACATGAACTCAAAGCGTTTCTGATTGAAAAAAACGTATTACAACATAAATGATTCCTTTCGGATAATTTTTAATAACGTTGACAATTATTTATTGCATTGACTGTACCTAGTATTTTGATTTGACATGAAATTAATTAAAAATGCTATAATTAATGTAATTTAGAATTAAGATTTTATTATTATTCGATAACAATAAAATATTTATTGTGTTATAGTGTGATTGGCTAATATGAAACATTTGCACACCGAAAAGGGTCGGCCATAAATAGTTTCCAAGATTTAAATTGTTTATTCACAAATTGTTTATTTGGGTAATACAGGTTATACAAAATAACCTGTATTACGCAAATAAACAATTTGAATTTGAATTTTAAGGTTATGAAGAGTAAGTTAGATATTTAGTTAGTAAGTATTAGGTTAATTGTTAAAATATGGCTTAGTCGGACTTTTATTTGTTTATTGCTTTTCGCCGCGTGAGTGAGGTTACCGGAGGCCCTAACCCTTCCCTCTCCCCTATTCCTGCCCTTCTTCTCTCTCCCCCTCTCCCCCTCTTCACCTACTCCCACCTTAAAGGGCGGCAACGGACTTGTGACTCTTGAGTTGCAGGTGCCCATGGCGGCGGTAGTCATTTACCATCAGGTGACCCGTCTGCTTGTGTGCCCCCTATACAATAAAAAAAAAACAAACTACTAGTGACTTTGTTAAAGATTTAAAAAGGTATTCATGGTCGGCCATATATTAATGATATAATGTTTCTAGTGGTAGAAAGGTCCCATAAGCTAAGGTGTTCGCTTGCTATCATGTGTATTATGGTGTCAAAATGGTACGTTTCCAAGCTTTAAATACTTTATTATGTCTTCTGTTAAAATCTAAAATGCAGGTTGTATCTGAAGGTTGACATATTAATTGATGTAAGTTAATATTAAGTAATAAAAGTAGTCAATAATAAATGTACAAATATTGTTATTCGGTCCTGACTTAAGCCAATTTTTGATACTGTCTAGTACTGTTAAAAAATATAGTTATTTTTATGATAAAGCTGCGTAATGTTTGACTGGCCTGTTGGCCTAGTGGTTAGTGACCCTGACTGCTATGCCATAGGTCGTGGGTTCGATTCCCATCCGAGTCTGGGTGTTCTCTGTGTCCGTTCTTTGTATGTTTGTAAAGTCCCCCGCGACACAGGAGTAATTTCCTAATGCGGGAGTTGTCTTTTTTTAAATAAAAAAAAAAAAAAATGTGTCTTAAAAAAGGGTTATTTATTTGTTTTCATCCATTCGATATTTCTTTGATATGGCTGTTTGGGTGACCATGGAAAATTTCGATTTCATGTTATTTTTCAATACCCACACAAACACACAAACTACAATATAGTTACTTCTATGCATATCAGCAAGACATACCATATTTATCTGACGAACTCCCTAATTATAGCTCCGAAAAAAGACGAAACACGTGTTGAAGATCACTAGTCCTCCGGACGTTACAACTAAACCTTTTTACGGTGTTTACGGGTTCCGTTCCTCAAATGGAAAAAAAGGAACCCTTATAGGATCACTTTGTTGTTTATCTGTCTGTCTGTCTGTCAAGACCCTTTTTCTAAAGAACCCATCCACGCATCAAGTAGAAATTACTATCAAATACTTATGTCTGCGATCCCTAAAGCTTTTAAAAAAAATTAAGCTTCTAAATCAACGCATTCAAAAGAAACGGCAATTTAGGCCTTAGATTTGACCAAGTTTTAACATTTTGCAGGTAACTCAAACCTTAGTACTTTTTTTTTTATTTTTTTAAAGACAACTCCCGCATTAGGAATGACTCCTGTGTCGCGGGGGACTTTACAAACATACAAACAACGGACACAAAGAACACCCAGACTCGAGTGGGAATCGAACCCACGACCTATGGCCTAGCAGTCAGGCTCACTGACCACTAAACCAACAGGCCAGTCAATACATACAACAATTCGATTTGTTGTACTTTGCTGTCACGATTATTTGATTGCTATCCCTGACTGTACTCATAGGCTCACAAACCGAGAAGGGTATGGTGAAAACCTAGTACTAGGCGTCGTTAAAATTTTACGACGCAATTTATTATACGAAAATGATATCAAATACTTACCTTAAATACCTTAATTCTTCAATTTCTCACACGTTTGTGCACCATACGCTTGAAACGCAATTTATATGAAAAATGTGCTCTTTGATTTAGAATGTAATGGCATTTTGAATTCAGGGCACGTAAATAGCGCGTTGTGGAACAGACCTGGAAACCTTTCACGTACACTCTCGTCAATGTACGAGGAATTATGATGGTTCATCTTTAGCTGGATAATATGGAACTTATTATATCTAATATTATTGGCATGAAATCGAAAATTATATATATACAAGCATAAAAAGAACAACGAATATTATTTTTCTAAGTTCTGTATAACACGTACCCAAATATATTAAATGAGGATCGTCAAATAATGAATATTAATAAGTATTCAATTCTGTCTTTACGTTCCCATAATTTCATTAAAAGGTGGATGTAAAACAAGTCGGATATTATCATACTTACTGTAAAATACTTCTTTTAGACCTATTTTTTAGTGAAATTTCGTAAGATTAATCAAAGTACTCTATGCAAATATCTGTATTATGAATATAAACAGCCAATTGCGGCTTCAAGAGTATCTACATGTTTGGCATTCGATGTGTCCCCCGCTCTGCTGAAAGCGACCTTCCTCTTCATCAGAAGAACAATAGTAGTCATCTTAGATCTTCGCATTATCGGTAAATATCGATAAAAAGAAAGTGCACTCACGCAAAATGGCAGTTAAAACGACAAAATGTTCTGTACTGAATCTAAAAGCTGTATCTAAACCAGAATACACTGCAAATAGACTAAGTTTTTCATGGCATTTGGACCGAATTAAAAACTCTGAACAAGTAAAACCTGTATTATTAATATTTGTGACATTATTTTACGAAGGACGAAATTAATAAAACAAGAAATGCTAATCTATGTAACTTCCATAACTGAAACGAATCTAATGACACCTCATATGAGGAAATCCGTCAAAGGGTTAAGCTGTAGTATGTGATAAACCAGCTACCTAAATATATACCCTTCAAAAACATACTCTTCTTTAGCAGTCAGATAATAAGCTTACGACAACGAATTTTTATTGATCAAAATTAATGAAAAATATTCATAAAGGTAACTACAATTCAATTGTATTACACAACAATAAATATTTTAAACTATTGTTTTCATTGTGAAAGCCTGGTGATCTGTAACTCAGATCACTGGGATGACAACGGATAACTGGGATAAAGAAATTGTCCAAGAGGGATCTTGGACAATTTCTTTATCCCAGTTATCCCACAAAGATCCTGATATTCCATTCAATTCAAATTATTTATTTCGGACTAAATCCATATTATGTTAGTAACAGTGTGTCTTAAACTTAACGGCCAAGTTTTTTTTTTATGGCATAGGGGGCAAACGAGCAGACGGGTCACCTGATGGTAAATGACTACCATCGCCCATCTGCACCTGTAACTCAAGAGTCACAAGTGTGTTGCCGCCCTTTAAGGTGTGAACAGGGAAAGAGGGGGAGAGGGGGGAAGTACAGGAAGACGGGAGAGGGGGATTAGAGGGGAGGAGAGGGGTTAGCGAGGAAGGATGGGAATAGGGGAGAGGGAAGGGTTAGGGCCTCCGGTAACTCACTCACTCGGCGAAAAGAAATGCAAGCATTGTTTCACTCTCTGTGAGGCCGTGGTATTGAGCGGAGTCGAGCCGGCCCATACGTGTCGAAGCATGGCTCTCCCACGTGAAAATTTTGCAATACTCTATTCTACAAAAAAGATTTAGAGGTTAAGTTTATTCTAATTGTGGTCTTTTTGGGGGCGGAAGTAATGGTCTAGCAGAGCGGCTCAAATTCTAGTCGAAATCAACTGCATTTGCCTTTAATAAAAATGCAAAAATTACAATGGCATTTCTGTGTAAAGAGGAAAACTAATGATTAAGAATTTGTGTAAAACTCATGAATAACATTAAACATAGAAATTGACGTCGTCTGAGATGTGAATATAATTCCTGTAACTTCAAACTAAATATAAAAACTAGATAACACCACTTGAAAACCAATTTTAACATTCAAGTTGTAGATTTAAAGACATTTATTTTATTACTTCAAGAATGCTCGTAGTTCATTTGGAAACATTATTTAAACATAACTTCAACGCTCTTTACTTACCAACCTTAAATACTTTAATCATCTAGATTCTTCAATGAACTCGTCCTTACTCGTTCTTTCGGACCAATGTCGATTAAATCTCCTTACCTCTAAGAAAGTCATCCGTTCCGAATGAATTCGAGTTTAAAAGGACTCTTCCTATTGAATGGACCGCTCGTTTCCCATTCAGCAACGGGAACTGAAGAATGTTGATGGAATTCTGAATGAAGCAGGTCTGTCTTTTCTTTGACTGTCTTTCATATGACTCAGTTTATACTCGGGTACAATATATTTTAAATTGGTTAAACAGTTACACCGGAGAATAACTTCTCTGGTGTAACTGTAGGCAGCAGAACGTATATTGTAGACTAAATAATTACAAGATCAGCACCCCAAGTGGGTTTTGGAAAGGCACTTATCTGCAGCGTTCGTAAACGTCTTTTAGGTTATGCTAACAGTTTTGATTAGCCGTGATTTTCTGTACGCCTACGTAGGTTTTCAACGCTGCGTTATATATTGCGTCGTGTATAATATTTGTAACTTATTTCAATACAACTTATTCTAAACTAAAACTTCAACTTATTTAAAATGTATGTCAACAGATTGATTTCAGCAGATTTATACAGTACTAGCTGTTCCCCTAGACTTCATTCGCGTTGAAAATAAAATCTATCTCACGGGAACAGTACATTTTCCAGGATAAAAAGTAGCCTATGTGCTATTATATCTATCTGTGCCAAATTTCATCTAGATCTTCAGCCGTTTTTGCGTGAAAGAGACATCCATATATCCATACATCCTCACAAGCTAGATTTCTATTTAAATCAGAACCGTCGGCCTGGAGAAGAAAAGAATAGAAGCATCGTATTTCTCATAGCAGAAATATGATGCAGAGTAGAGTTATCAGAATACCATGGAAAGAGGAATAGGACTAGCAACCAGTGATTAAAACCACATGTACCGCGAGCTTTAATAGGTAACGGTAAGTATTGGCCAGCAGGCCGACCCTCTCTTTGCGACCTTGGTCGTCCAAAACTAAGTGTTATATATATGACGTAACCAGATCTCAAAATGGATCACTTATTATTGATGTATTCAACCATTTCATGTAATTGTCGGTCACGTCATGATATGGCCAAGACTACAAAGGTAAACATTTATTTTGTTTGTAGTCCTCATAACAATAATACAATACAACTACAAATGTTTACTTCTTATCAGAGCATGTGTGATTTACGTTAAGTACATACAAAAGTAAAGGCCTTCTCCGAACCAAGTAGCCTTAAGTTTGTGCTCCAATCGATAATTACCTCATTTATCAAGTTAGCCCCTATAGGTTAGGCATGTGCCCTGTTGTCTTACCGAGTAATATTAAATTATAAACTTTATATCATGGTTGTCATTGGATGGTTTCGAGGTAGCGATGTCGGAGTCATTAACGGAATGGTACATGCTTAAGTAATGATGAGGACTTCTACCTACGATATGATTAGGCATCGGATATTATAGCTTTTGTTGTTATTAAAGTTATTTTTCTATCCTATACAGTACCTTTTTCGTTATGAAATATACCCTATGTACTTATACAGTGTTTTGGCGACGCGAAGCACTTACAAAAACGTCTTTCTGTGGATACTTATCACAATGCAAAAGTCAGTTCATGATAAAAATGCGAGATTATGGATTCACAGTTATTAGTTTGATTTGGCGCGTTGTCCTGTCTTAACTATGAATATCTATTGAATTGGAATCGGTATAATAAACATAGTGATTATTATTCTAATTCTCTCTATGATACACAATATCGACTGACAGTTACGTCAAAAACGCAAAGGTTACAATAGAAAAGTTAATATGGCAGTTAAGTTTTCTTAAATTTTCCGCAAACTTTCTTATTTTTTTTTTTTACAAGAACTTTCTCCTGACAATAACAAACACAAAAAAGGCAGTCATGGGACTGCTGACAGAAGTGAAAACATAAACGAAACGACGAACTTAAAACGTCACATTAGCAGGTTGGTGACATTAATTAATAAGGAGCTCAATGTTTACATTAGCGCCCTCTAGTGGATCTATATATGTATTATTAGCGTGACGGTCACGAATTCAGTGCTTTTTTCCCCCTAGCAAAAGTGTACTAACGTGCCTAAAGAAGTTTTCACTTCAAAAAAAGATTTAGCGAAATCGGTTTAGCCGTTCACGCGTGACCAAGGGAAACAGTAATTTATTTTTATATATATTATATAGATTATCACTAACTTAAGGTGCTATACGCCTATTAATTTTTTAGAGAAATATGACTAAGTATATTATAAACAGGAAAATGTCCTATTTATTCCTAAAAAAAATAGGCTAAACACATTTTGTGACATCTCTCCTCGCAAGCCATTTACCCATCGACCTCTTGCATAAATCATTCATAGCCCACGATCACGAAATCACTTTCAAAAGAAAGGTATTTCAACTTCAGTGAAAATTATACCTAATATCCATGTAACTAAGGATGAAAATCATTCTATTTTACTATATACATATATCGCCTTTCATTCCAATTAAGACTTAAAGCTTAAGTTATTAGGTCGAAATTTGTTTGACAGAGTGTTGTTACAGTTATGTTTCAATTAGTGTCATTGTTCTAATGTGAAGTTGTTTAATGTGCGATTATGTAAATGTATTTGAAAATAATAGACTTCATTATTGTTTGTTAGTAAGCAAAGGACTGTGTTGTTAATTATAGCTAATTGTAATTATATATAATACTAGCTGAGGCCCGTGATTTGTCCCACGTAAGTCCCGATGTTTCACGATGGTAAACGGCTACCGGTATCTATGACAATAGGGTGATACAAAACATTTTGTACAATAACTTGTCAAATAATAATACATAATAATAACTTGAGACACCTCACACACGGCCTCTGATCCCAATCTAGGCAGAGCCTCTACTATGGTAGCTAGACTGCTGATAAACATACTTATTACAGACAAATTAGACCCAAAAAGCGTACAAAATTATCGTGGTCATCACAATTTTTTTTGTCGGTCCGGTACGGTTGGGGAAGGAAATAAAAAATTGTCTTAAACATTACTCTGATAAACTTAATACTACGTAAGCAGGCGAAATCCAGAGGAAGGAGCTACTCCCAGGGGGTAAGCACATGTATGTACAATGCAAACAAATTGCTTGTTTTAAGTAAGCTACTAAGCTGCGTGCAAGCCTCATACGTTATGGGTATGTAATTAAAATAATACAAAGTAGCCTATGGCTTTCGTGACGGCAAAAAGGTGTTTTTTCGACCACTTTCATATAAACATTAAAGAAAAACATGAAACTTATTAGATGTGTAACTATGAACTTAATCGCGATAATATTTAAAAGGTGCAATACCTCTTGGTTTCGATCGAATTGCAAGTCGAAGTATCACTCGTATTTATGGTTGCTACTCTGGTCCTAAGGTTCGTGGTGTGATGCTAAATGACCTTTTTTATAATGGAATAGGCGTTTGCATTCCAACCCACCTGATTTAATAAATATATAAGTATGTTTATCAGCAGTCTGGTTGCCATAGTACAGGCTCTACCTAGTTTGGGATCAGACGGCCGTGTGAGAGATGTGTGGAGGTATTATTATTATTATTATTATTTGAAGTGACGATGAAACTGAAGATGATACACGCCTATCCAGGAGAAACCTATTGACTCTATTCTAGAATCTTCCAGGACTATAATTGTCTGAAAAAATATACGCAGGCAATCCATTCTTAGCTTTGGCGTCTGAAACCAAAACAAAAACTGTCAAACCATTTATTTCGATACTAGCAGCGCCCCGCGGATTCACCCGCGTAAGTCATGATCCCGTGGGAATATCGGGATAAAAAGTTGCCTATATGTTAATCCAGGTCTCCAGCTATCTACATACCAAGTTTTATCACAATCGGTTCAGTAGTTTTGGCGTGAAAGAGTAACAAACATCCATCCATCCAAACTTTCACATTTATAATATTAGTGGGATTTGTTTTGACAATGAAAGGGTGGATGGAACCTCTGTCTGTGTCTGGTGGTCCGGTGAAGGAAAGGTGAGGGTTCAATTAGTTTGAAGAGAGCTTTCGCACACTCACCAGAGTGAATACTATAAAATAACAATAAGCAGGCGACTTTACGACGATGCTCAAGAGTATGGAATAACAATAATAATAACTTTACACCTCTCACACACGGCCGTCTGATCACAAACAAATCATTATATAGTTAAACCGCTCGACTGATTTCGATAAAATTTAAATTTGACCACCTTGGAACAAAAAAAAGAATTTTCAAAATTGGTTGAGGGCTCTCGTTCTCGTTCGAGTAATCGGTGAACATACATAAAAAAAAGAAGATTCCGACGAATTGAGAACCTCCTCCTTTTTGGAAGTTGGTTAAAAATTATAATAGCCATGTGGTACTCAAATTACTAGTATCCATTTTAATCCCTCCTACTGAAATAAATGCTTGTCTTAGAAATGGGGTCACTTCGTCACCGACGTGTCCTGGATGGGGTTAGAACCGGCAACCATTTGATCACAAGTCCCATGCCTTAGCCATTACATTACCGCTATTATAATAGAGCAAGAGCTCATAACGAATTTTGAGAACGTATTTTAGGCCGATAGATATTTTGAATAGTAAAACTTGAATACTATTCAAGTATCAAATGAAATGTCTGGCTGACCAAATCGGCGCCGAATGCAACTGCGCATGGTGCAAATACTACGAAATATTTCAGCCAAAAAAGGTATTTTAGGTCGAATGGGACTTAAAGTAATATTATTATAAAGTAGACGTATTATTTATTTTATTTCGTTATGAGTTTTAGGCTATAAAATCAAAAACTGCACACTACTACTACAAACAATATTAAAATAATTTACTTCTTGGCCATCTTAGGTCTCAAAGAAATTTCTCTAAACGGTATTTTCTGAAACATTAATTCAAACTTGTAGCTTATCTCTTAATCTGATTGTGATCTAGACCAACTCGGCAAGCTAGACGGTGTGCCCTAATATACCAAGATAACTAAGACTGTCGTTAGTGTAGGGCCATAAGAACAGCGTGTATGATATCATTGAATAGTTAATACTTTTTCCATAAGGATTAATTTAGACCATTAAAATTGTAACAAAATCGTTCGTTGTGTCACTCGTACAATAAAACGTTGATATTTTAAGATGAGGAGAAGTTACTAATGATTGAGGCTGACAGAGGGCGGGGGATGTGTGGGAGGAACGACGTAAGCAAGTTGTAATGTATTAGTTAATACAGAAAATGTCACTCAGCCGCGTCGCACTCAGTGCTCAGCGCTAGTCACATCAAAGCTGGAAGAGCCTTCGCGAAAGATTCATTTCGAAGTACTGAAAAGTACTTTGAAGGGCCTTTATGTGAGTAATTTGTCTAAAAAATACAACTAATTGGCGTCCAAACTCTCGAATTAATACTAGACAAAGCAATATTTTGTCTAATATGCTTTTCTTGTTGAATAAAGAATATTTTGTGTCTTACTTTGAACCAGCTGCACCCGTAAGTCCCGGTGCCATCGTAATGTCGGGATAATAAAGAGCCTATGTGTTAATCCAGGTCTTCAGTTATCTACATACCAAGATTCATCGCAATCGGTTTACCAGTTTTTGCGTGAAAGAGTAACAAACACCCATACATCCATACATCGTCACAAACTTTCACGTTTATAATATTAGTAGGATTACGAATACGACGCTAAATGCAAAGTTAACGGAAAAATAAAAAACACAAATTTATAAAAATAAAAACTAATAATAATATAGTAAATAAATTAGTAACTAAGTTTAATCTTCGGAGATAAAATTCCTCGTTAAGTACAAAAACAACAAGTATTTGAAACACCAAGGGCAATCTGAAATTAAGTATTAAAAATATATAATCATAGATATTTCTACTTGCTTACTCTAAGGCCTCTTTTACTGCGGTCTCTCTCAATCTTCGAGAATGCCTTGACGTTAACTTTAATCTGATAATAGCAGACCAGTTCTAACCAGTTTTCCGCGGTTTTGCCAAAATCCAGTTTAGTTGTAATCCTATTCCTCTATATTTGAAATGAATTGTTAGTGGTGTGAGCAGGATTGGTTTGATTCTAAGTTTAATACAACAAACATTAGTGAATAGGTGATATAATCTACATCTACAAATTACGTATAAAATATTATTGTAATAATGATATTTGGTGTTTGAAAATATTTATTTATTTATTTAAAACTTAATGCACAATTTGCACAAAGGCGGACTTAAGGCCCAGGGTATTATCTACCAGTCAACCATATTATTGTTACTGTTTGTATTATTTTATTGTTGTTTTAATCATATTTATTATTATTTAACTCCCTCAGTATGTCTGGCTTACGACAGGGCTTCTGGAATAGTGTGGCAACACCTAAAATATCTTTAACATATTATTGCATTGGGAGCTAACAATAGGCTATAGTTATTTACATTACAATATACATTGACACCATTTCAAGACTTGGATGGCCACACGGGGCTGCAGACAACCTGCAATACATACTTGTGAGGTTTATGTCTCCTGAGTCCTAACCACCGTTAGCTTGGTCTCTATACCCGATACCAGTGGAACAATATTCTTTATATTGTAAAATTTGTTTTTATACATACAATTGTATTTAAAAAAGATTTTATAATCCAATGTATTTAAATTGCCTTTGAACATAAAACAATTTGAGTAGGTACAATATAACAGATACAATTTTCGTACAAAGTCATCGTAGCGTCGCCGTTATTGTCACTACGGAGTAGGAATTAATTAATTATTGAGGAGAAACAATGTCAACTGTTTGATGTTTAAGAAAGCAGTCATGATTAAAATTTTATTATATTAACTTCAGTTATAGAATCTCTATATTGTATTCTAATTTAAGAAATTGTAAACAGGTTATATTTAAGACCAAAGTGAAAACTTTTTTATATCTATATATTATACTTAAAGAGAATTCTTTGAACCCCTTTTAAAAAAAAATTGGGCACGTTCGAATATGATTGTGGAGGAACGGGTGTCATGTTCCTCCAACACAAAGGGAGGATCCTCCGACCAAGCGAGGTGATCATGCCCGGCGGGCCGCGACCCAACGGTTGATGTTGGGAAGTTGTATATATACTAATCGGTGCGAGAACTCTCATAGCGCGATGCAGGATTAGTAGGTACTAGATGTTTCTTTTTGCTGTATGTGAAAGTCGCCACATGATCTTTGAAGTACTTTGAATTCATATGTAGAAGTGCAATAAGCTAAAATTTTTAATCAAAATGTGTCATAAATTAAAAAAAATTGGCGAAAATGGCTACAAACAGTTACAGGATGTGTATGCGGATCTACCATGGTATGAAAAACCTATACAATGACAGTTCAAGTTATATAATACTTGCTTTTGCCCACGGTTTCACCTCCGTGAGCCTCGTTTACCACTGTGAGTATCCTATGCGTTAATCCAGGTCATAAACTATCTGTATGCCAAATTTCATTCAAATCCGTTCAGTCGTTTTGCATGAGAGAGTTACAAATATCCATCCATCCAACTTTAGTTTTTATAATATTAGAAATAAGTCAGATTAATACAATATGTAAGGTTAGGTTACTTTCTTTTTAGATAACTTCGTTAATGACTTCTTAAAGGAAATAATTTTCAGCATTCAGTACTACAAGTCATTATTATTATTATTAAGCCTTTATTGCTGAAGAACTAAACACAAGTATAATTTAATAGTAAATCTAACACATCGGGTTTTCCATGACACATAGGCTTCTTCCAGCTGTTTCCACTCATTTCTGTCTCTAGCTTTTCTAGGCCAGGTAACGCCTCCAAATTTTCTTATGTCGTCTATCCATCTTTTTTTTTTTGCTTGTCTTCCCCTTTTCCTTTTGCTATCACGTGGTTGCCACACTGTTATAATTGTTGTCCATTTTAACGTACTCTCTCGTCATGTTTCCTGTCACTACAAGTCATTATCGTGGCCTTAAAGACCGTGATTGCTTCTTGATAGGAACACTCACAAATAAATTTTAATATTCTAACAGAAAAGGGTAATATTGAGCATAATCAAGTATTCTTATTTCCGGAGAATTAATATCAAGAGGCACAATATACCATACACCTGCTTGATTTTCTTGCTTCGTCAGCTTTTGCGTTTTTAATACATGTATTGTGTAAATGGAAACCGTTGGCTGCCTTGCTAATTATTGTTTGTTTAGGATTATGCGTAGGGTTGGGATATTTTATAAGTGGAGTTATTTCGACTCTTTCTCTATGTAGTGTCATAGAGTCTTTCTCTTATGTGAATGTTTCTACAACTGCCGTTTCTTACTTATTTAATATCTAATTTTTATACATAATGTTCTTAACACATACATACTTAGACAAGCGTAATAAATAAATAAAAAAATACCACTACATATTATAAAACAAAGTCCCCCACCGCGTTTGTCTGTCTGTTTGCGATAAACTGAAAAACTACTGAACAGATTTTCATGCGGTTTTCACTAATAGACAGTGATTCATGAGGAAGGTTTAGGTGTATAATTTGTTAAGATTTCGATTGAAATATGTTGATGATTGTTGAAGATGTCTGCTGCTACCCGTGCGAAGCTGGGGCGGGTTGGTAGTGTATAAAACCAAACTAAAAACTTAAAACATAAAATGAATTCTACTATTCACCTCCTGGCTCCATTGTCAGACCATCGTTACTATGCCCAGTATATTGGATTTTTAAAACGAATCATAATGAGCTCAAATTCAAAGGATTTACTGGTAGCCAGTGAAGAGATCCATTATCCACTACCTGTCTCCATCATCAGATCAGCTCCAAGATGCTAAATTATAGTAAAGTTATCCGAACTATATATACACACACAGGTGCATATCGATACGACAGTAAGAAGTAGGTTAATATTGACTTTAAATATATAATAATAACTTCTTTACACATCCACACACGGCCGTCTGATCCCAAACTAGGCAGAGCCTGTACTATGGTAACCAGACTGCTGATAAACATACTTATTATAGATAAATTACACCCAGACACAGAATAAATGATCGTGCTCATCACACAAATAGTTGTCCTGGGTGGGAATCGAACCCACGACATCTAGCTTAGCAGTCAAGGTCACTAACCACTAGACCAACAGGTCAGTCTCATGTTTACATAGCTGATAAAAGCGTGTAAAAAAAATAACAAAATCAAATACAATATTCCTTTGTTACAGTCAGCACGCATCAGTAACGCGAGCGGTGATGCGTGTGAACGCCGGGACCCCTGCCAGCATGGCGGCGTCTGCATCAGTACTGACGACGGACCCATCTGCGAGTGTCGAGATGGAGATTATGAGGGAGCCTTCTGTGAAAGAGGTCAGTGGTTCTGAGACACTTCTCTTTATTCTAAATAATAATCGGTATATGCTTCTACTTGTATGGCGGGTCTTATCTTCTATCTTCGTCATCAACTGGAAATTGACTTCACCGACAGAGTAGCTGTATAGCATAGCTACAGGATAGCAAAGTCGACAGTAAGGGACTTTAATTATTCCATATTGTAAGTTTCGGCAATTTTTCGAAATTATCATTCTATAATTAACTTATAATTAACATATTTGATTTATTGTGTTCTGTATTGTTCATAACATTTTTATTCGATTTTATTTTGAAACTAACAAGTTGTTTTGCACTATACCTATCCCGAATGTTCCTATATTTAAGTGTCTTTAAGAAGTTAGCTTTTTGTTCATGAGTATTTCATTCATTCTGTTGGTTGATTAAGTACATAAAACACTAATACGTAACTCTTATACTTACAAAGAATTTTTATAAAGACTTTCTTGCGTGACGTAATCAACTACTAGTTTATAAAATGTCGAAGCACTTTGTGTAGCCTAGTGTTGTTTTAAAAATAAAATGTGTTATGGTACTTGCAAGCAACCTCAGTTGAACCTCGGCTAATGTACCATTAGTTGAAACGTCAGCCCTTGGACTGCGATCATGGAGTGTAGGCACGCAAGCATCAATTGCTAAACTAGTGGTTCTTCAAACAATATACGAGTACTTTGCAAGCTGTGTGTTGCTCCTCTCCTAATATATTTTTTAAATAACATTTGTGAGACTTGAATAATCGTTGTTAAAATTAAATATAGTCAAAATTAGTCGCTAAAACGCATCAGTATACTTTTTCAAATTTTTCCACATTCCAAATCTTCTTTTAGGATAGAGCATGTAAACTCTTTTTAATTGATTAGACTTCAGTCAAAAACGGCAATAATTAAAATTTATAAAATCAAGTAACCCCAATACCTATCATCGCCATGTATGTATACATGACATTAATATAGAAACGTATTTTAGTAAAGCTAAAATCAATCGTAACATCTAGCAAAGAAAGTAGCTTTTCGGTCGAGCTTTGCATGAAATCGGTTCTACAGGCTTGAGTATCGACAGCGATCTACATTCCAACTTAAGAGCTCATAAAATGAATCTAGAACAGTGCTTAAAATTTTATATATCCTCTAAAAATATTTAATACTCTGTGACATGACCCTAACTACATTGTAACGAACTCCGTAGAGCCTTTCTATTCGTATAATGAGAGGAACTACGACTACATAATGTGGCAAAGGGCAGCTGCTGTCAAACTTTTTCCACCGACACGTGTACGGAACTAGTTCCGCCGAGTTGGAACGAAAGTTGAAACAATTCAGGGGTGTCGAACTTGCCAACATAGGCACGATTAATTATAAAGTGAACTGGACTAGTTTAGTAAGGGTGGCAATTTGGATCGAATGTTTTATTTATGTAATATCGAATTTTATAAAACTTAAAAAAGAATTAGATAACGTAAATGTTTTTATACTATTATCAGATAGTGACTCAAACTTAATACTAAAAAACTCTTTTATATCTGTAATAATGAGTTTTCTATTATTTACTCAACTCTAAGCATATAATCATACTAAGCAATAAAATGATAAGTTGTGTTACAGAAAGGTGTAGCCATGTTTAATGATTGTAACGTCAAAACCAACCGACCAACCGACCCCGTCAATAACGTCAAAACCAACCTCATCCTCCTTTTCTATGTAATAATATTGATGTTCTTATAACTGTTTGTAAACGAATCATAACAACATATGTCTTGAAAGCATTTTCATAAAAAAACATTAATCATAATATGTTCAAACAACACTTTGCCAACCCTACTTCAGACGAATATGACGTCATGAACAATGGTCGCCGGCAAAGTGCTGCGTGTTTATTATTTATTTGTTAACTATGTTTTATATTAGCCGGCAGCCGTACCGTACATTCCTTTTATACTCTCGTAAATAATAAAATGGGTATAACCAGTAACGCCTGTGAGCCTGTAAGGTTTCATCTACAATAATTGAACAATTTCTTTGAAAAAATGTTTCTATATAGTAATGTTAACTACCTTACTTGAACTTTTAAATCCACAACTGAGTGAGTCAGTCACCAGATGAGGAATCTATACATATATTTATATTATTATATATTATTTATATTATATATATTTTTTCTGGGGCACTATATAATCGATACGGAAGCCAAAACTAAATTTTTTTTCATTCGTGTCTGTCTGTCTGCCTTTGTGTCTGTCTGTATTGTGGCCGCGCATCACACCGAAACTACTGAACGGATTCAAATGAAACTTGGCATGATTTGAGTTCATACTACGAAGTGGGACATAGGATACTTTTTATCCCGAAATTCGGGACGGTTTCCTTGAGACGAAATTAAAAATGTGTACTCAGTTGTACTTTATTAAAACTCTTTATCTGTTGGAAAGCAGATACTTTGACGATTTTCACGTAATCTTCTTTCTTCTGTATCCATATGTATAATAAATTTGTACTGACAGACTACAGCAAGAGTTCCCAATTGTTCGGACGAATCGAAACGTTAGGTCGTCATAGTTGTTTTATCGCCATTTTCTGCGATTATAACATCTCGCGCAATGAAGAGGTGAGGTGTGGATGCGGTAGAAAAACTTCCAGGCGGAACTGTTTCACTCGCACTCTCATGCGTACGCTAAAAGTGGCCGCTAGTGTATGAGACGAGTTTTATGTTCTTCACCCGAAACAGAGTCTCCCGTCTGGACATTGCCCATTTGCCAACCGCGGTCTAGCGCTAGGTGGACCATTGGAGGCAAAACGTCGTCGTACCGACGGTCAACTCATAGCCGGCGCTGTAAGGCCCACCATGTAGTTTTAGTCGGTTTAAGCTTGATATACGGCCTCACCAATATCCTGGTAAGGTGAGCTTCCATACGAAAAACAAATGGGTACTTGTCCCATGGCCAAATTGTATGTAACGGGTGATTACACGTTACGTATGAAACAAAGAGCGTACAAAAAAAAAGGTACTTTTGATTGCTTATTCAAAACAACCTTTTTTGTACGCTCCAGGTTGTTTCACCGCTAATACAGTATAAAAAATCCTGGCTGTAGGATTCCCCCCTTTCAGAAAGAGCTGCAATGCCTATTATAAGCGACATATTGCTGTTTTCCGACATAAACGCGAACGAAGATAAATGTAGTAACTGCATTCTTAACTTAATAGTAGTTAATTATTGAGTAACAGCACAGTAGTTTGTGTACGGAACCCTAAAAATTGACAATAAAACTTCCACTCAAGTCCTGTGGTACTGTGTCATAGTTTATAAAATCACTTTATGTAACAAACCTATTCCTTACGACGGCAACACTCCACTTAGTCGAGGAACATATTGCTACTACATAATATATCATACAATTCACAGTACATTACGGTATACGTTGAAGTAATGGTTCTGTTCTTGGCAATATTCAAAGTCCATTTACATAGTCTTCATAATTATGTAATCATTAATTCTACTAATATTATACATGTGAAAGTTTGTGAGGATGTATGGGTGTATGAATGTATGGATGTTTGTTACTCTTTCACGCCAAAACCGAACCGAACTTTGAACCGATTGCGATGAAACTTGGTATGTAGATAGCTGGAGACCTGGATTAAAATATAGGTTACTTTTTATCCCGATATTTCTCCGGGATCGGGACTAACGCGGGTGAAAGTGCGGGGCGCTGCTAGTGACATTATATATGTAATATTTTATCAGAAAATGTGTACGGTTTCGGAACGCTTTCAATTTTACCTTCTGTATATAATTATAAATGTGTATAACTAAACTTACCTACAATATGCATTGACTTATGTACAATTTTTTTTTTGAAATCTACTTATTAAAGATGTTATTGTCAATATTCAATAATAAAATCAGTTATTGCTACATTTAATTTTTAGTAAAATCAGGAAATTGCTAAAAAAATAATTAAAACTAAACGGACTTTTATGGTCAACTGGCAGCACTCCGCAGTTTCACCTGCGTAAGTCCCGATCCCGTGGAAATATAGGGATAAAAAAGTAGCCTATATGTTAATCCAGGTCTCCAGCTATCTACATACCAATTTCATCGTAATCGGTTCTGTAGTTTTGGCATGAAAGAGTAACAAATATCTATCCATCCAAACTTTCACATTTATAATATTAGTAAGATTAAAAAGTAAAAATCGTGTTTGTTAACACACAGCAAACAAGTACATGGACCGCTTGATTGAAAGCTGTAACTGTTTCCTATAAACACCTCAAAAACCTTATCTCTCCTACAGTCTGGGGACCCTACCCACTCAGCAGAAAAATCTAGGTATTCTAAATCAGAGTAAACAACTGTTTACAATTTACATGTGTAAAAAACTGTAAAGTTTACACGGCATTACTTCTAAATAGCACTTACTTAGAAAAATACATATTTTTGAGCAATTAAGAAATATTTGTTTATAAATACCGCTTGAAAAATCACGAGAAGCAAAAAAACAATCTGCAAACCCTATAAACAACGGAAATGGAGTCACAGTCAGCCACCAACTAAGTGTTTCGCTTTTATTATTCATTCGCCAACAAAATGGTTGCACTGCAAGTATTAACTTTTAATTACTTTGTATTATTTTACACTGCGGTCATAAAGGGATTTTGTTTCCGATTCTGACTACTATTTATTGAGTTTTGGATGTGAAAAAAAAGAACAATCAAAATCGGTTCATAAATAACGGAGAGAGAGGGCTGAACATACATAAAAATATACATACGGTCGAATCGAGAACCTGCTTTTTTTCGTCGGTTAAAAACTAGGACGTGTCTCGGTTGTCAATTTAGCCGTTTTGAAAAATGTTTTCTAGAAACAAATAATTTGAACAAATACAAGTATTGCTCATTAAAATCAACTTGAATTAGTATTTTCATGTCAGTAACATATAAGAACCAATTATACAATTCCTTTCTGTTATAAATATTTCATTCTTTCTTATTTTATTTTATTGTTGCTTATTTATTATTAAATATTGTCATCGTATTAAATTAATTACACTTTTTCCAAGATACAATAAAACGTTAGAACTACTGAGATAGGTACCTATTATAAACATAGTTTTCCCAACCCATTTATAGGTGTCCATGTTGCATACAACAAAAAACAACTACAAATTGTTTAATTGATATCTACTAATTGTTTGCGTGACAACTATTAATTGTATGATTGACAACTTCTGATACTTTGATTGACAATTACTAATTTTTCGATTAATATGTTGGTAGTAATAGAATTTTCTTAGTGTGTGTTGAACCCTATGCAACACGTAAACCTATGAATGGGTTGGGAAGAGTATGTTCATATGTATAAACCAGTAAACGTTATCTTTAATATTACTATTACAGGTAACGTTTACTGGTTAAGTTATATTTACATATAACTTACTGTTCTACACTCGAGAGCAATGAATCTGGGTCACATAAAGATATCTGAAAATAATATTGCTAGCTTAGTTAAATAAATTGTGTTTAATAGACAGTTAATTACTCCGTAAATGGAAGTAACAAAACTTCTTAGTTGTTGTAAACTTATGCCATCGAAATAGAGGAATAAAGCAGTTGGTGTACAGCATACCAAACTGTATAACCGTTGTTATTGGTAGCACGTGAAAGTATCACGAAGTACTAACATTTGAAAAAAGAAAAATAATTGTATTTTTTGATTTTTAAGATGAGATTGTATTTTTTTCTTAATTCTTAATATCAGACAAAGTTTATTACTTTCATTTAAGAAGTATTTAATTGTCTATTAAACACAATTTATTTTACTAAGCTACCATTATTAGTTTACATTATTCGTTATTGAGATTTTAGGCTACCTTCATGTGACCCGAATTCATTGCTCTCGAGTGTATATCTATTGAGGTTTAAGGTAGTTGCATCGCCTGCACAGAATTTTTAGAGAAATCATTTAAGCCATAAAATTCAAGCATGCTACTCATTTATTTCTTTATCGGTATCTAATAGTTTTAATAATATCCCGAAGGTAAAATATAAAGGTCAAGCTTTACATGTTGCATGATACAAATGAATGGCATAAAATATTTCTAAAAATGTTATTTTATAATGTTTCATGTATAATAGCTATTAAAATTGCTTGTTATTTTCTTTATAAGTATTTTAGTACTATATAGAAACAAGTAAGGCTTCTGGAATCTTATGTTTCTTTGTAAAACAAGCGTTTAAAACAATAATCAATGTTTCACGTACCTTAAAAAATAATTTTGAGCTCTATAAGAGTTCTATGACAACCATTTTAAAATAATAAGTTAAGGTTTACAACGTGTTAACGATCTTTATATATTATTATAACGATTCATTTACATGTATATATATAACTGAATCACTATTTCCTTTGGTCACGCCATAACTTGAGCACGACTTCACCGATTTCATTCATCTTTTTTATGTTTTAAAATACTCAGTAGAAGGTTCTTACAAAAATTAAAAAAAGAAAAAAATCAGTTCCCATTGGATACATTGGAATTTCGAACGAAACTTCGTCGAACGGCAACTGCGGGTAACAGCTAGTTCTAAATAATTCTCACCACACACCTTCTTGCGCCGTCAAATCCTTCGCAATTCGTCATAAGTTACTTTCGCTCCTTTCGGTTCGTCATGGGATTTTATGGCTGGAGCCGCGAGTTAATAATAATAATAATAATAACCTGGCAACACTATAATATGGCAGTCGTAAAATTTTCACCTCTTATCCAATTTTTTTTTTCTGTATTTACCAATCTAATTTTATATATTTTCATTAGTATTATTAAAAATATAAAATAAATCAATATTCCTATGAACAGAAAGTTTTAAATATGTTAAAAATCAAAAATATATGAGTACGACATGACGTTTATAATCCAATACAATTGAAATCATCGATAAACGATGGAGCCATTGGATTAAAAGAAGAGGAAGAATATGACTACGATATAACGTGAAAATGACTATGATAACAAGATCCAGAGCAAGGACTGCACACTTAACATCCCCGGACTCGTCGCTGAGCTCCTCCGCGCGGCTCTCGGAAACCGCATCAAGCATTCCGGCCGCTGTGGAGGCGTCGAGCTCAACATCGAGTGACGAGTTTTTCTCTCCGCCGACGTCGCCAACACCTGTACGTCGGCAGGGGAGAGGCCGGCCACCGACCTGCTTGGGACTCCGAGGCCCACTGGCTTCGAATAGGGCCCCCGCTACCGGTGGTAATGTGCGTCGCATGAAATGGACATCCTCAATAAACGAGAACGTCATGCGAGCATATTTTGTGGTTACAGAGGGAGGAACTAACCTCACTGCGTATCGTGATCGTATGCCGTCTCTGTTTCAGGAACTTGAACCAGCTGTTAACGTTACGGCACAAAGACTATCGGATCAAGTACGGGCCATTCAACGATGTCATTCGTTGGATAACTCCATCCCTGATAGGCTACGCTTGGACTTGCAGAATAGCATTGTTACTTCTCCTCCTTCACAAACAGTGTCACAATCAATTTCTGGGTTACTACGACCTTACCCAGCAGAGGGCGGAGAGGACAGTGGTACTTCATCTGTACAATCTGTACATCAAGTACTCAGTACAATGAACAAATAAGGAATATTTTGGAAAATACTATTCGAGAATTTCGGACCGTGAGTTATGACAACAAACCTCGTTTACCGCGTTTGCCAATACATAAACGAAATAAAGCGCTAGTGTGTGCCCTTGATTCTATATTAGGTATTTATTTAGAAGGAAGTACAGATCTCAGTGATACACACTCAATTCTGTACTGTGCGACTGTTACAGCATGTCGAGTAGCTGGTGTTAAATTCCCAAAAAATGATACCGCTACTCGGTCAAAGCTTGCTGCTCTGGCGTAGCAGTGCAGGATTGAACGTCGTATCGCTGAAGCGAGGGCACCCATTGGCAAGCTTATCTGTATCAGATCGGGTAACACGCGTCCGAGAGTAATGCGTTTTGTGAATCAGGCTTTTTCGGGAACTGGTATCAGTTCCTGTAATTATGCAGCGCGAGTCACAGAGCGCATTGACTTTCTGAAACAGAAAGTTTATGCATGGGCAAACCGTATACGAAGGTACAAAAAACGAGTGGACCGATATACTCAGAATCGTTCCTTCCAAAGGGATGAGAGGTGGGTTTATAGAAGGTGGGAGTAGCCTGGTTTAGTGAGTGACACACATCTCCCAAATGCTGAAATTACGAATATATTTTGGCGTGACATCTGGGCGATGCCTGTCACTCACACAGATGGTGATTGGATGCGATTATATTTTTAAATATATTTTGTTTTTTTTTTAGTAAATGTATTCAAAAATGTAATTTATATGTATATTTAAGTGAATAAACAGAATAATAATAATAAACTTTATTATCAGACCATAGTCCATACACAATATATTATAATACATGAGTGTTATACATATATATTTTACTTAATGTATTTAAAAGACGCTCTATGTGTCGTCATCCAATGCCACATAAGAGGACTATCTGTTCTGTCCGCAATAGTAGCTACCAGGGTGTTAGAGCTATCGCGCACTCGCCGCATCAGGGATGCTATTCGAGATCGAATAATCGCATGAAAGTCAGGCACAGCTCTCGCCGCGAACATCCCCGAAGCGCTGCAAAAGCGCGGTAGCCCAAACATTACTCGGAAGGCGTTATTGTATTGGATACGCAGAGCGTTGTACGAGCGTTGAGTGTAAGTGACCCATAGGGCGCAGGTGTATAGTGACAACCAGTACGCTCTAAGCAACGTTACTTTTACGTCTTCTGTACATCGCGCGAACCTACGTGCCAACATGTTACACCTCACTGACAACGCCCTGCATTCCCTTTCTAAGTACATGTCGTTGGACAGATCATCGGTGACCCAGTGTCCCAGGTACTTGAAACGCGTAACTCTAGTAAGCGAAGCGCCCCCTAAGGTGACTGTTGGGACTGTATCATAACATTTGTTACCGGCTTTAAATACCAATAGCTCACTCTTAGTCACGTTGTACCTGAGACCGTGAGCCACTCCATCATAGATAGATAGAATAATCTTTACTGTACACCATTAATAAAAAACAGTTGAGAATAAATAACTTACAAACTAGAGTATAATGGGCGGTCTTATCGCTCAAAGCGATCTCTACCAGACAACCTTTAGGATGGAGATAATTTAAAAATTATTTAATAAAAACAAGTTGATGGCGTACTATTCTAAATATTGTCAAATACTAATTAATTACATACATATACACATTCACACACATTACAGCTACTTAGTGGATATAATTATAGAGACAGATAATGTTGCTTTACCAAATTTTTAAAAGATGTAAGGGTTTCAGCTTGTCTAATTTGTACCGGTAATTCATTCCACAAACGAACGGAGAGAACCATAAATGATTTATCAAAGAAAGTTGTTGAATGTACCGGCACTTTCAATATCAGATTTTCTGATGATCGTAAGAACTTCGTATGCGTATCGTGAAGGAACTCAAATCGTCCTTTTAAATAGGAAGGTGTATGAGGGTTAAACAGTATACTGTATAGCAAAGAGAGAATATGAGCGTTCCGGCGAAGACGAATAGGTAACCACTTGAGCTTTTTTCGGAATTCAGAGATATGATCATATTTACGCAGTCCAAATATGAATCTATTACAAAAGTTTTGAAGTCGCTCTAGTTTATCTAATTGGTTTTCGGTGAGTTCTGGATAGCTGGCATCCGCATAGTCAAGAATGGGAAGAAGAAGTGAATTGGCAAGGGCAGTTTTGGTGGCAGTTGGTAAAAAAATTCTCAATCGTTTTAGAGAACCCGCAGAAGCAAATACCTTACGACTTATTTCCTGTATTGAGGAGCCCAGGATAGTTCCGAGTCGATAAATAATCCTAAATTCTGTACCTTATTACTAAAGGGTATGACAGAACCATTGAAAATGATCGAAGGAACATGAGACCACTCAATCTTTGTCACTTTCCTAGAGCTCCCAACGATAATGACCTGAGTCTTTGAAGGGTTCACTGTAAGTCCGTAGGATTCGCTCCAAGTACTTGTCTTAGCCAGATCTCTATTGACGATGATAATAGCATTAGCAATATTGTCCAATGGTGCTTGGGAGTATATTTGAAGATCATCTGCGTAAAGGTGGAAAGAAGAGAGAAGTTGATCAGTGATGGAATTTATGAATAACGCGAAGAGTAAAGGAGATAGAATGCCACCCTGGGGCACACCAACAGATGTATTACACCAAGAAGAGAGGGTGTTATGAATGCGTATACATTGTCGGCGTCCGCACAGGTAACTTCGAAGCCAGTCAATCACCATTGGAGATACGTTAAGTGAGCGAGCAATGTTTATCAGTATGTCGAAGTCCACAGTGTTAAAAGCGTTGGAAAAATCTAGTAGTGCGAGAATAGTTACACTTTCACATTCCATACCGTGTCTGATGTCATCCGTAATATTCACCAAGGCTGAAACGGTACTGTGTCCAGGCCGAAAACCTGACTGGTAAGGATTCAGGAGCTTGTTTTTGTTAAGAAACATACTAAGCTGATTATGAACAAGTCTTTCCAGTACTTTAGAAAGAAACGGTAATATTGAAATAGGACGATAGTCAGAGAAACAGGAAGGGCTATTTTTTTTAGGTAGAGGAATGATCTGTGCATTTTTCCATGAGGACGGAAACACACCTTTGGACAGGGAAGAATTTAGGATGAGACAGATGACTGGAAGAACCTCATCAAGAATAGGAAGGATCATATTACGGCTGACACAGTCACTTCCAACCGCATTGGATGTGATTGACATAATACTCTTCTTAACATCACAAGTAGTGAATTGACTAAAGACGAATGATGGATAACTAGGGGTTGGCAGAGATGAAAGATAGTTTATCGTGTTAGCCTTGGTAGTCCTATTAAAGTTGGACGAAGCCGAGAAATGTTGATTCAGTAGATCAATGTTTAAATTTTTAGGAACCTGTCTTGTCGCGACTTGCCGACCCCTAATGTTCTAAGAAATTTCCAGACTTTCGCTGGATCACCGTTTTGAACGGAGTTGTGAATGTGTTGGCGTTGCGTATCTCTACACACCTTATTGCAGGGATTTCGTATGCGAGTATACCTCTCCCAATTCGAAGTGGTAGGTCTTATTTTAACTTTAAATTTGGCTGCAGCTTTTTTAGATATTAGAGATCGTATAGTATCTGTTAACCAAGGAGAAGGAGCGTGCTTGATTTTAACTGGCCGTACAGGAGCATGTTTGTCGTATAGCTGTATTAGATTTGAGGTGAAAATTTCAACTTGCTCATCTACGGTATCTGAAGTAAGCAGCGGCGACCAGTCAATGTTGCTGGCGTCTTCACGGAGCGCTTGTGTATCCATACCACCAAAATTGCACTGCATCAGGATTTTGGACTTGGATTTAGGTGGGCGAATTGTGTAGGAAAGAAAGATTAGATCATGAAAAGAGAAAACGTCAGCAGGACATTGTCCATGCTTGGCTACGTGATCTATAGAAGAAACTAGGATTAGGTCTAGAAGTGACGGAACAGAATTAGGAAAATGGTGAGTTGGATTTAGGGAAAGGATTGAGAGGTTGCAAGACTCTGAAATTGCCCGCAATTGTGAAGTGCGACGATCATTCTTCACAAGGCATGTATTGAAGTCACCCATAATAATGTTGTGACTGTAGTGTGGGATGAGGTTTTCAAGAATACTTTCGAAGGAGGAAAATAAGTCTATGCGTAGTGAGGGACTATAGTATACACCGAGTAGGATCTTATGCATAATCCTTAAATATACACAGGAGCTTCCTAACAGTACTGATAGATGGGCTCAGCAAAACCATGTCATCCGCGTAACTGATGTTATTAACGCATTGCTCATCAATGGAGCATCCGACCCTGGCTTTACTGAGCCCACATATCAGCTGGTTTACGTACAGCAAAACCTAAACCTAGCAAGGGAAACCTAGTAAAACATGGCAGTCTCTTTCAATTTGGTTATGTCGATTTATATGAATTGTGCAAACAATGCCTCGCAATATTGTTCAGATACTGAAAATATTTCCAAGTATATTGTCATACTCGATGATGAACCTTTCATTGTTTTGTGGAAACCCCCACGGGACAACGAGATAAATTATGTTAATTTCACGGCAGGTATAATAAGCTTGATTTCAATGGACAACCAAACAGTGTGTTGTATATAATAAGCCTAGATTAAAGCGACAAAACATCAGATCATTTATTTGATGATTTATGAAATTTTAACAAAATATTTGTTAAATTTTCATTCCTTCATATTTCGTATTATCCTGTTGCCTGTAATAGATTGCCATATTGCCATAAGCCCGCAAATAATTTAATCCGCCATTGTTATTTATTTTACTCTTCGAATATTTTTGGTGTAAGATGACCCTATGTCTTGCGATCGGGTCGATCAATTGAGTGATTGTGGTTTCGAACCGACATTACCAACACAAGCATTTAGCATAGCTGGAGTTAACTAGAATCCAAGTGATGTGTGACAGATGTATTTAACGTCAATGTCAAAATCTTACTTGAATAAAAATAAAACAAATATGCCAAATTATTTCCAAAGTAGCCGAATTGCTTGCGCAAAGTTAAACAATTATACTACAAAGTAAAATAATTATATACATTTTGTCAAATTATTAGTCCAATGTAACCAAATAATTACACTGAACACATTTGCAGTATTAATAAAAACGGCAAAGTTATCCTTTTAAATGAACTTAGCATATTGAAATAAATTTTTATTATCCTAAATTGGCGTTATTAAATATTTGATAATATTAAGTTGAAACATAAATATCTGTTCAAATTACAGCAATTGAGTAAAGTTTGTAACATTGTGTAAAACAAGTCAGTTCTGGCAGTAACAATTTGATAAATTCCCCTTTATTACTGCTTTGGATTATTTGAGAACTTTCCCACTTTTTTTTTAAATAACGCACTTGGTCCTTTACCTTGTGTTCTATTTGTAAAGTCGCTAATGATTCATAAAAGCGAATAGGAAGCGAGTACCGGCGCATACAACGTGTAAGAAAATGTTATTTCTAATCGTTTAGGATTTAGATACCTGGACATTTTTTGTTTACAATCGAGTTCCAAAAATATGTTTTTCTTTATTTTTTATATATTTACATTAAATTTAACATTATTTAACATAATGGGGAACATCAGATTGTTTATTTTCATTTGTGTAATTATATTTTTTTTTAACAGAATAGTATCAAGATATATTTTACTGCCATTCGGTAGTAATCTACATACTAAAACGTGAAGAGAATTATTTTTACCTCTTTGTCATATATAAAGAAGTGCATAAAGCTACAATTTTATTTTTTAATATGTAAAAAAAAAATTAAAATTATGTGAAAAAGGCTACAAAAAGCTACAGGGGCCTATAATAAAGGCTGACCAGCCATGTGCGAAATCTCTCTACAATGACAGTTCAGGTGATACTGGTCATGGATATAAAACAAAACATTACAAACAACACCACTTAGGCCGCGTTCCAATGAACAAAAAACGATTCGTTTTGCTTACGAACATTCGTTGAAAATTCAAAGAAATTTTACCGTCCGTAAGAAAAACGAATCGTTTCTTGTTTATTGGAACGCGGCATAATGCATTATGGTCAAAATTCGACCATCAGGTGATATCTATATTATCCTATAGTATCCTATACTGTAATATCCCCATATTACCGTATAGGATACTCTAGGACTAGGGGGCTCCACTTGTTACTATATGCATTACGTTTTGAATGTTTTGTTCATTCATCATCATCATCTTTCTGCCGTTTGGCCGACTTTATTTGGGGTCGGCGCAATGTGCAAGGTTCTGGCTGATTTCTTTTATGGCCGGCCGATTGCCTGATGCCAAGGGTTGGCGAATGTAATCGTTTTCAGACGATTTTAAGGCGTAAATTTTGTTAATACGACTAGGGCGAAGTAAGGGATACCGTAAGTCTTGGATAGGGAAACGGGACTGAGACTGCAGCAGCTCGAAGACTCCAGCCTGTGATTAGAGAGGCCACTAGGACAGGGACATCAACTGTCCTCCACTTGTTACTAGTATTGGCTATAATAAACCTTGAATGTTGTAAAAATAGTTACTTTGTTTTTAATGAATTTGTATTATGATGCATACACAGAAAATAATCATTCGTGAAATTTATAAAAAGAGAAATACAATAACATTAAAAAAGTCGAAAATGCTCTTACAGTTTACCAGCATTGATATACTACAAACAAAACAGATGTATTACAGTCATAAATAAGATTACCTAATTTGAATACAAATGCTCAAAAAAATGAACGCGTATTAAAAGGTTTTAAAGCGTTGTTTTCCCAATTGTTTCGATAGCGTGAATATCCATTATACAAAATTAATTGCTTTGGAACATACTCTAACAAATACAGGTACACTCAGCCAAAATAAATATAAGATAATTGTATCAAAAACCGAACTTATAAATTTATAGAAAATACTCTCACTGGGTAAAATGCGATATCAGCATCAAATAAATTGAGATAGTTAATAAAGTGAGTGAGTGTACGAATATAAATTATATTTGCATATTGCTTTAATTAAATTTCATCAGCTCTGATATTACTTTCCAATGTAATGTTTACTATGAAAACTATTCAATATGTAAATGAAAATGAAACATAACGCCAAGAGTTATCTACGTTGATGAACGTAAGTCATATTTTGTTTGTAATTTTTAATATTTTCCATCGATTTGTCACGTTTCAATAATATACTACATACTCTCTCTGGGACATGCAAAGACAACGTCAGTCTAATTGTGTCTGTCTTTATACACCTTATCTTCGAAGTTGTAAAAAAACTACTTATTACTTTATAGTCCTGGGTTAAAGAATTTAAATCATATTTTTATCCTTTATATAAAAATGGGAAGGTATATCATATTTTTAACTTAAAGGTGTACATTTGTGATGTAAATGTATGAAGAACTTTGGCCAGTTTTACGTAAGCTACGAGTTTGTTGTCACACTGCAAAAACCGCTGTGGTATAATGCCGTATCGCAGCGTATTGATATTGGGGTTTCAACTGTACTGCACGCTGTTGAAAAAGTAGTCGCCACAGCGTTAACAATTTTGTGACAAGCTACAACTTTATCAGCGTGTCACGCTTCACTTTTCAGGCACGCACTACGTATTTTTGCCGCGCGGCAAAAAGCCCGTAGTGCATACCTGGCCGTACTAGAGAGACATGTGACCAAACTAAAATCAACCCTTGATTTTAGTTTGGTCACATGTCATAAATCTTTGTTAAAATCCGTCATAAGAAATGTCAGCATATTATTTTTACACAGGAAGAGAAAATTCTCAAGTCTCCGTTCTTCTGTACTACTGAAATATTTATGCGGTTATAAAGTCGATATAGTTTATTTCACTTAAGTTTCTTTGAACATTAAAAAAGTACTGACAGTCGCGTATACATTATTAATTTAATAATAAATACACGACTGTCAGTACTTTTGCTAGGCGGTTTACTTAGTGCAGATTACTTGATATCGAGTATCTATCGAGAACCGTTCGTAGTCTGCAAAACATTTGCAAAGTTAAATCGCTTAACCGTGATAGCACAAGTTTCCGAATCTTGAAGTATGGCCTGGATCGGATGGGATTTTTCGGGATCGCTCCATAAGTCTTAAAAGTTGGTTTTATGTGGTAACTGGTAAAGATTTAGAGAATTCTCGAGTAATTACGACTTGACTTTTTTTTTTGATTTAAGAACTCCTCTTCTCCTCCTCCGTAAAGTCCTAAAAACAACACGATTCCGTACAATTTACTTAAATATAATAGACCATAGTCGTGTATACTATTGTCTTAAACTTTTACGCACGAAGTTTAAAAACATAACTGTCTTTAAGGCAGCTTAAAAACATAAAGTATGTAAAGTGGAAGTTAGAATTAACTAGGTCACTTCTGGACGCACAGTTTGATAAAAAACACACAGCTTATCAGAATATTGCTATATATACATGATTTTCATGTCTTACTAGCTTATCCGCCTGTCAAGACTCGTGTATTTTAAGGACTCAAGGAGGTACGAAGATAAAATTATATCCAATGCTTAATTCTCTGGCCGCTAGGCAGTGGCGTATTAAATACGCACATTTTTCAACTATGATTGTGTACCACTCACCTAATAGGGAGCAAGCCTATTGACGTCAATTGACGTAAAAAATTGGAATTTAAGGAGTATATTGAAAAGAGAAAAGTAGGTAAGAGTTATTGCTTTTACGCTTATATGCTTGAGGAGCAATAGCTCGACCAGATCAGGATTCCACAGCTGTAAATTGAACTGGCTTTTGCACAGATAACATTTATTCGTGGGAGAATCATGCTTCGGCACGTATCGGCCGGCTCGATCGGAATGATAACGGCCTCACATAAAACCAGCAGTGAAACAGTGTTTGCATTGCTTATCGCCGAGTGAGTGAGATTACCGGAGCCCTAATCCTTCCCTCTCCTCCCCTTTCTCCTCTCACCCTCTTCCCCCTTCTCCTACTCCCACCTTAAAGGTCGGCAACGCACTTGTGACTCTTGAGTTGCAGTTGCTTATGGGCGGCGGTAGTCACTTACCATCAGATGACCGATCTGCTTGTATGCTCCCTATACAATAAAAAAAACGCAGATTTTTAATCAACATTCTTATAAAAGTATGTAGATTTCACAATTACTTCATGTTAGCGTTTTTATAAACTTCGCAAGAAGTCCGGCCTCACAGCACAAGTGACCGTGACGTATTCATATGTAAGTTTTGCCACTACAAAGTTATGTTTGGTTACCTTCATTTATGAACAAGTTATATAAGATTACGGTGTATGAACTAATCAAAACATGAACTTTCCATATTATAATGTATGAACGAAACCTTCAGGTAGCGAGTCGTACTCGAATACCTAAATGATAAACAACTATCTACATAAATTAAGCTTAAATCTACCATAAAATATTAAAAATAAAGAATATGCAAATATCCTCCTCTCTTCTAATTTAGATTCTGGTTTGATTTTAATTTTAATGCAATTTCTATTCCATTTCTATTAAACTTGTTGACATATTTTAAATGTATTTTGCTGTGCCCGACAGGGTCCATGATGAACTAATTACTTATTAATGTTTAACCTACCACCTAAGTACACATTGTGGAATGCAAATAAATGATTGAGTACTGAGTATTGAATCTTAACAACATTTTTTCCTCTGAAGTGACATAAAAGGAGGCTTTGGAAAAATATTTACGTTTGAAGACACTTACAGGTCCCACTTATGTACGTTCCATTTACTAACATAGTGTGAACCAACAGTAAATCAAAAGCATAAACTGTTAAGTAGGGGTTGAGGTTGCCGTGGAAAGAATAGTTGGCGAAGGCGGAGATTATTCTGTTACCCTTCAGAGCTATAAACTGGTTTTACTTTATATACAGCATCTAGTTATGAAGATCTTGTGAGAAATTAAATAAATTTACTACAACCTTAAAATATATAATAGAAGTAGTCCTAAAGATAATAATTTAATCATCAAAGTATTGTGTACTAGCAGCGCCCCACGGTTTCACCCGCGTATGTCCCGATCCCGTCTGAATATCGAGATAAAAAGTAGCTTATGCGTTAATCCAGATCTCCAGCTATCTACATACCAACTTTCATCGCAATCGGCTAAGTGGTTTTTGCGTGAAAGAGTAACAAACATCCATACTTCAAAACTTTCACATTTATAATATTAGTGGCACATTATGTTAAAGGTAGTATTTATGTGGCCTTTTCTTGGAGAGGAACTTCCAGCGTGCTGGCCTCACCTCACCAAGGAATCACTGAAAGTTTCTTAATGTGCCCTTATCCATGTTTTTCACAAATTCCTTTGAAGACGACATGTCCCGTACCTTCAATGATATATCCAGAATGGCCAGATATGGAAGTGTGTTGAAGTTGTGGGAGTCGAAACAGTCGTCCTGTAGCAAAATCAATACAAACTAAAACAACACTTTCATGAAACTCATTTAATTATTGATATTTTAAGTAATGCTCGAATTGGATGGGATCAAACATGGAACAATCTCAGTGCTACAGAAGATCTCGGTTGAATAGCGCTGTGAGCGGTTTGTGTTATTTCTGCTCGTGTAATTCCCGATAGGTCAGTTGATTGAACAGATGGCTATTTATATTAGACGTGTAAATCGATAATTAATCGTGATAACATTTATAAAGTACGATACACTGGTATATGTACTTATCTATAATTTTCGATTATTGTAATTATTTATGTTATTTACTGTACCAAAAACATGTTATCTAAGAGACATGGCGACATTTTGTTTTTGTAAACATCTTTTAAACTAAATTATATTCAACACCATTTAAATTCAATTGTATACTAATATATTTTCGACTGTAGAAGAGTATTTATCCTAAGATTTTTTAATAGGTTGTGACCTAAAAATGACAAAAAGCAGGTTCATAAAATATACTGTCTAAATTCCTAGCATAAACGGTATTATCTGAGCGTTGATGGTCAAATAAAACCTTCCAGTAACTCAATGACCCGCAATGAACTTAGCATCACAAAGTTTTAAATTTAGTGAAGCGGTATATAATTTATGCAAAGCTACATAGATTGCTTTATCGCGTTTCACGGACGATTTGGCATTGCGACCCCGAGTCCTGGCGCTGTATTTTAGAAAAAAAAAATGTCCCTTTTTCCAGAGTTTGTACTATTCTTTATACAAGGACGCAATAAAGTTTTCGGTTTGGTTGATTTTTGTGACTAATTCGTAAACAACATTATTTTTTATGTGCTTGTTAATCGTTCGAAGCAATAGTAACGTCATCTAAATTTCGACATCGTCATTTTCTTCGTTGACAATTCTCGGTTGTGTAAACGAGATAGTTCATTTAAGCGAAGTTATCTATCATGATGAAAATAACGTTAATTAAAACTAAAATTCTTAGCATGTATATAAATGTCCTTTTCTTTGTGATGCCCTCGATAGCGTAAGTTCATTATTTTTGGTACCCATGCTTTAATTTACAAAACATCATCATCGTCCTCCGCGCCTTTTTCCATACTAAGTTGGGGTCGGCTTTCAGTCTAACTACGATACGGCCGAACTTTGATATTTTACGTGAAGCGACTGCCATCAGACCTTCACAACCCGAGTACTAGGCGATATCGAAGTTCTGTAGTTAGACCAGGTTGTCGGACTTTTTAGGGCTCCAACTACCCGTAATGAATGCCACAGATGTTTGTATGGCACCCGGGCACGTTGTAAGGCACGGAGGGCTCTCAATGTGTAAAGAATGGTCACCCATCCTAGACTGACCTGGCCAGTATTACTTAACTTTGTAATATGCTAACCGGTCACCACTAATCCACGAGCCCCTCCAAATTAAAAGAGCCCTTTAATTTACAAAACACGAAATTAAAAGGATATCAAATCGATTTACATCGTAAATCTAAAATCGTCTAAACCATGGCATTTTAAACCTTCATTAGCAATTATGCTTTCGTCGGGGTTGGATTATTTTTATTTTTGTATCAGACCATTTTGGAGACTATATTTGCAGACCGTGTCGCCTAAAAATGGTATCAAAACAATAATTAAAATCTGTTCTCAATTACGTAACATCACCTGAATAAAATAAGTACAGTGAAATTGAGAACATCTTTGTATTATAAAGCCTTAAATAGTAAAAAAAGAACTGATATTGTCTTGTAGTTGTCCTTATTTTAATTGCATTTCTAACTATACAATATTTCCAGAGCTTTACAACAAATTGCTCTGTCGTTCTCTACAATTCTTTCATGACTTGCTGCTTCGTGTTCTCAATATTCTATGATGGAAAATACGATCTTGTAGGTTCACAGTATGATCTCTAGGGACCTCAACGTTGTGTGAGACTTACCTAGGACTAGTAACAGAACATATTCTACAGGCAATAGAATCTTCGGATGTTATTGTACTTATAATTTCCACTCACATTTTGCTTTTAAATTTTTTTTTACGCCTTCCTATATTTCAGAAAAGTAACTAAATTGTTTTTGAACTAGGGCGCAGGCTGAACGAAGTGAGTCCCGCTCAGGGTCGTTCTTGGTGCAGAGGTTGGCCATAGCCAGTCAGTGTGGGAAGCAAGCATTAAGGGCATCTTTGCGCCGGGAGGACCAGACATTGAATGATAATTATTGTGATGGATACATTAAATTCAAAAAAATAATCAAATTATATATTTCTTTATTTGACAAAAATTGTATAAATACATTAAGTGTGTATTAGCAAGCTAAGAGCTAGATCGTATTTTGATTTATTATTCACTGTAACTCAGTAAGCTTGTGATATTGTTTAAAACTCATAGGCTTCCTTTTGTTTTGCCGTTAATTACTTTTTAACCGACTTCAAAAAGGACAAGGTTTTCAATTTGGACGTTCATATATTTTTTATGTATGTTCGAACATAACTCCGTCATATCATTTTTCGTTCGAAAAAGGTTTATTGCGGAATGGTCCCATTTAAATTTAGGAGAGATGAGTTTATTTTTCACCATGATTTAGGCGCATTTAAGTCGGTTGTATGCTTTTTTAAATTAATTATATGTATAAAGAGGAGCCAATAGGTACGGAGGTAGCGAATTCCAGTTTCTTCACGTCCTAAAAATTTTGTATGGTTTTACTTACCTTAAGTTTACAATAAATACACCGATTTACTTGCAAATACTGGTCACAAGCTGTTAAGAATAGGGGGTTTTCCTAATGTTGTCATTATTGTACCATGTATTTCAATATTATATCAACCAAATCATAAGTACACAGTACATCATCTTAGTTATTTAAGCTAAGCTAATGGAAATTTAATCTTGTAAATGGACCTGAGAGAAAGAGATGAGAAGTTCTAAGCGTCGGTAGCGTAATGGCTAAGGCGACGGACTTGCGATCAAGAGGTTGCGGGTTTGAACCCCACCCAGTGCTCTACCGACGTGAACCCACTCCCAATACAAGTATTTAGCTTAGCTGGAGGGGTTAACAAGAACACTAGTAATGTGTTACCCACGTTACTAGTATTCTTTAATTAAAAGAAAAAGAAAAAATATCCAATCACCCCATTTCATTATAAAAATTAAAAAGAACAAGATTTAAAATACTAGACTGAAGGTTTCTTATTAAAATCTTAAATAACTTAACTCCATCTCATTTTCTTAGCTGTCTTCGAGTTACTAACTTAAATCAAGCCAAAGCTTCAAGTTAATGAAAAATCCATTCCAGATTTTACTTTTTAAAATGGGATCTTGGAGAAAAGGTAAGCGGCAGTGATTCGATATCTTGGATATATCCCGGGGAACTATTCGAAGAAATCCTACTTAGTTATCTAACATTTTATATTCTTCGAGAGTAGTAAATGCAGTATTTTGTGATAACTTAAGTGCTACGTCACTGTGTAAAGAAGTGCAGTGAGGGTATATTCACACCAATGTATTTTTCAGTTTTAACTTGGAAGATAATAAAAACTTAGCCAGAAATTATAATTGTTATGAAGTGTTGTTGTACGTCATTTATTACAATCAATATTTTTATAGTATATCTATGTATATATGTTGGTAGTATAAAAAAAACTACTTTACTAGAAGCACATGACTTATGGTTTTAGTTTCTCTGTTACTCACTTAAGTATTGAGTTCGAATGCATATCTATTTATTGAAATCATCTCGCTGTGTACTTAAACTTTGTATATTACTTAAGTTACCTAACATATTAATATTATATGGACTTTTTCTCTAGTATATTTTACGACTTAGAAACATTTCGCACAGACCAAGTGAACCAGCGCTCTAGGCTTACTTCTAGGTGGCCGTCCTGCGCAATGCGTCTTTACCCTGAATTGACATTTTAAAACAGAACATCTCTTTAGTGTCAGTATTATTGAAATAGTTTCCTTTTAAATGAAAATCATAAAAAGTTTGTAGGATATTATTGTTAGACACTTATTACGCTTTTCAAAAAGATTCATCACTCGTCTGAAAGGCCGGGCAATCGAGTTAAATTGAACCAATCATGAGACTGTTTCGGCCTGATATCACTTGATGTCCCCCGACATTCTCCGAGCACCCTCGTACGGGGTCACTCTTGCCCGGAACGCTTCCGGGGTCTGTCATCGTTCCTATTTCCTGTAACACGCGTCGTCCGCTATTATTCCAGCCGACGTGTGACGGAAATCACCGAGTTCACCCGAAGGCGATCGTTCGGAAATTTGAATTGGGAAGTGTCTGAGTAACCAGTGCCAGTGTTGTCAGTACAGGGTTGTCAGAATCAAATTAAACTCTATTTACCTGTACAACTGATTTGAAATAATGTCTGGATTTATACAAGGAACTTATGGAGGTTTTTTATAAAAAAAAAAATCTGGGTAAAAGTTTGTGTCAAGTGTAAATTCTGGAAACAAAAAACATCTGACAAAAATATCAATGTTAAAATACACTTATGACTCAAATTTTTTCATCTATTTTTAAATATAATTTTAAACTTTAAAATTAGTAGCTATTAAATTTGTAATATAAGTTTATCAATAAACCCGTACAACATCGAAGGTCTCTCTCCCACTACAATATTCATTGAAGTCTATTCATAAGATTTGATGACCCTGCCCACCTGTGCTAAATTGGGTAGCAAAGGGTGGTATGCAGATTTGTAGAATAGCTCCGATGGTGTGACGATACGATATTGAGGTACAGTGATGAATTTGAATATTAGATGGGTTCCCTAAGCGTTTGTGGGGCGATAACGCCTCGATGCGTCGATGAATGATTTGACGGTCAGGATTTTCAGGTTTTGCACTGAAATTTTGCAGTTGCTCTTATTTTGAGTTTAGATAGAAGAGGAAGGTGAAAAAAGAGAAAAACTAACTGATTGAAAATCATTTATTTATTTGTAGTTTACAGTTAACTTTATTTTAATGAAACACTGGGTTCTGGAGTAAAATCTTTATATAAAAAATACGCAAAGACAAAACAGTTAAGAACCATCTTCTCCTATTTTTCAACAAATTTTCTTAATTTTTTTGTTTAGTAGTCACCTGCTTTAGTTAAAACCTTTTTTTTTTGGAAAATATATTATTTATTAAAGTAATGTAAAAGTAAAGATGAAAGAAATGTCCGGACTTCAACCACTAGGCGCACACAAGTTTAGGAATTTTAATTTCAACTTTTATGTACCTAGTCTATTTTGTTGTGAAAGATCTTAAAGGTTTCAACAATTTCTACAAGAACCACTGTGTAACTCTAATATTATTTGGAAATTGAAAATCGTTTTCCATCACTTAAAAATGGAATGACACAATCCGATCAGCGCTTGCCACACAACTGACGTCATAAGTTTTATAGCACAGACACACTGACCTCTATTATACAATACAATAGAGGTCAGTGCACAGACATCAGACGAAAAAAAAATGCTACAACAAACGCGAAAAATAAGGCGTTTCAAAAATAGAAGGCCCGAATACTTTATAATTTGATAGTCATCACAACCATTAGTTCAATCCAACTTTTTGCGTTTGTCCCATTTGCAAATAAAAACAGTTATGACTTTTGTTGTATTTGTTTTTTATTTTTCAATCGCGGCGGTAGATTCAATTTGTTGTCTAAAAAGCCAACTGAAACAAGATTGGACAGAGTTAGTTCACGTCAACATTCTCGTATTCCATTCACTGTTCAATTAATACGTTTAGACAATTGAGATATGGTATTTTTTCATGCTTTTAACGATGTTTTGTTAACTTCTAGGTTTAGTCAAGTGTTATATGTAATATAGAATAGAATAACACCGAAATATTAGAGAATGACTTTGTTTACAGTGATGTGGTGTTCTTTTGACAATTAATTATGTGTTAAAAATCTTCACTGGTTCATTTAAGTTCGACATCTTTACTCATTATATTATTTTACTACAACCTTAGTAAGTGCATTTTTTATAATAGGAAAACTCTTAAATAAAAATGTTATTACACATACTTGTTGTCAAATCATTTTAGGCGTTGCTTTGTGTCTAATTTGGCATTTATACAGATTTTTTTAAATATTTACATGTCGTAAATAAGGTAATATATATATTCCTATAATTGTATAAGTATACATTCAGTATATTAAAACTTGTTATGAGTACTATGTTTAATAGAAAGTTCTTTCTTCTATCCATAAATCGATTCTGCCTACGTCAGCTACTTAATATCACTAAAATCCGAGAACATTTTAAAACAAAACCAAACGAGTGGTTCTCTAAATAAGGTCAGATATGTATTTGCTCATATTTTTTGACAGGCCTGTTGTTCTAGTGGTTAGTCCTGATTGCTGAGCTAGAGGTCGTGGGTAATTTCTTCTGTTCTTGTGTCCGAGTGTAATTTATCTATAATATGTATGTATTTAGTAATTAGTAATATATATGTTTACCAGGAGTCTGGTTACCATAGTACATGCTCTGCCTAGTTTGGGATCAGACGCCGTGTGTAAAGTGTTTTAAATTGTACGACAAATGTAAAAAAATTAATATGAATTTTGTTTCTAACGTAGCCATCACATACGTCTACTTTTTAAAATACCACAGCTACCATACAATGGAATTCAAAGTAGTCTACGCTATTGATGTATCGGAAACACAAAACCAGTCCATCTAAAAACAGTTAAAATTTCTCTGGGGGCGATATTGGAAAATCCGCACACGTCACACTGCTAAAATTCAGTTTTCAATTAATCGGTGCGACGTGCGGAACGAAGGACTAGGCAATTTTGTATAAAATCCCATAAAAGAAATGCCTAGCATGCAATTACAAAGTCGTTTTATTACAGGCAGGCCTTCTTAAAAACCTTTAAAGGATAATTGTTGACACTAAGTATATGTTGGAGAGGCTCGTGCCTAAGAGGTAACTGAATAGGTTAGCACATTACAAGGGTAAGTAATTAAGTAATACAAACCAGGTCAGTCTTAGGATGGCTGACATTTCTTAACACATAACAGATACCCTTTCGTGCCACGGAGAGCAAGTTATGTTATCAGTCCCGGTTGCCATACGAACATCTTAGGCATTCGTTACGGGTAGATGGAGCCCTAAAAAGTGTGATAACCTGGTATTACTACAGAACTTCGATATCGCCTAGTACTTAAGTTGTGGAGGTCTGATCGCAGTTGCTTCACGTAAAATTTCGAAATACGGCCGTATCGTATTTAGACTGTAAGCCGACCCCAAGCTTAGATGAGAAAAGGCGTAACTATTGGTTTAGGGGGTCTGTTAACTGGCCTCGCTAACGCTTTTATTATATATCACGAACTACCCTATAAGTCTTGTTGTTGGACTAGTAAAGACTTTTCCTAATACATAATTGGTGACCCACTTAAGATTAACATCATGCAAACAAACATATTTATGTTGCTTAAGCTAAAATATTCCAACTCACAAACTGTACTGTAGTGTAAGTTGTTGCTCAAAACTGTAACAGTCGGAGCGCTGTCAGTAGTTCTGATTCTGTTTTCTAGCGTGTGATAATGGGTTGGTAATTGAGACGCATGTATATATATAACTGGGTATTAAAATAATAATAGTAAATTGTTTTTTTTTTGTTTCACAAATGTACAATACAATTTTCATATTACAATAATGATATTAACATTCATTACTCCTTTTGTGAGTATGTGGTAGGAAAACCTGTGTTACAGATCCCGGGGCTCCCACTTCTCGGACAAATGGCGTTAATTTCCACAATATTTTACAATAACTTTAAATTATAGATAGACTTTACTTTAAACCTAGTGTTATACTGTGCGTGAGGGTGTTTATATATATGTGAGTGTGTTTGTGTATGCGTGTGTTCACCGGTCATGATTAATGTCACAAACATTAATGTCGATATTTCAATATAATTATCTCACTTTATTTCTACATACGTATACCTTAATTATAGATGAGAGATTAAGTTCCCTTTCCCAAATTAATTTACTAACTCAATATGGACTAAAATAGACCAATGTTTAAATGAACATCTAGGTTAAAAGGAATAGAACTGTCGTTTCCTGCAACTGAGCGGAAGTCAAGTCTGACAAACTTTATGGACAGGATACAACATGCGACTTTATACTTACAAAGCGTTTGAGATAATGATGATATGAATCACACACGTAGTTTAACAAGGTCATAAGTATACCTGACATAATAATAACTTGAGACATTTCACACACGGGCGTCTGATCCCAAACTAGGCTTTAGAGCCTGTACTATTGTAACCAGACTGCTCATAAACATACTTATATATTACTAAATACATAAATAAGATATATTATAACTAAACACAGAATAAATGATCGTGATCATCACGCAATTATTTGTCCCGGGTGAGAATCGAAGCCATGACCTCTGACTCAGCAGCCAGAATCACTAGTTACCAGGAAATCTCTTTCTCATTTTTATAAGACAACTCCCGCATTAGGAATTACTCCTGTGTCGCGGGGGACTTTACAAACATACAAACAACGGACACAAAGAATACCCAGACTCGGTTGGGAATCGAACCCACGACCACTGGCTCAGCAGGGTCACTAACCACTAGACCAACAGGTCAGTCATATGTATTTATAATATGCTGATAGCCAAAGTGTTGAACATTAAGCTACAAATATTGGTTAATCCATTCTCAATTGCATATTGCTGCGAACTTAAACTTGTCAAATAGTAGACAGAGTATAAAATTATTGAATTTCTGACACCGACTAAACACAGGGTCGCTACATTCCTTGATAAACGGTCCTTGTTGGATATCCCTGAAATACAAACCTACTAAAACCGTATGTATACCTTAACATAATAAATTAACTTGAGAGGCAACAGGGATCCATTGGAGATTGGCTGTCAGGGTCACTAACCACTAGCCCAATAGGCCAGAAATTTGTTATAATATCTTAAATTTGTTAGAATACATTATTTTACAAGGTTTATTCCTAAATATGCTATTATAATTTTAGTTTCTGTAACAGGTAATACTTATAAACGCTTAATTAGATCTTGGCGAAGTGCCAATGCAATGTCTATTTTTCAACTACCCTCGCTCTCATTTAACAACTACCAAGCACTACTCCTCTCGTCAGGAACATTTATCTTCTTTTATTATCAGTTAAAATTGCTAACTTGCGTCGGATGCAAGAGTAAGTCTCCGTAACTTGGAAAACTTCAGAATGCTGAAGAATACTACTTCAATTTAAAATAACTAAAAAGTAATGTAAAAAATGTGAAATATTGAAGGTGTATGTTTGTAAGGTGTGGGTGGTAACGTAACTTAAAGCTGGATATAGTCTGCTTGAAGTCAGAGTGGGCCCTACTATTATCTGTATACGTAGACAGTTATTGTAACTGGTGACGTGAAATAACGCCCATACTAAACTTCTGACTTCGTTTTTTGACTAAAATAATACAACCTTTCCGATTTGTAAGTTTTGTTTTGCGTAAGTTAGCTTGATTTTCGAGAAAGGTTTATAGGTTACTCGTAACATAACGCTATGACGCGATGACTAGAAGCGGAGGAATCGCGACTCCAATGTTATATTACTGTTAATATGTAGATCATAACATATTTGTTTTTGTTATTCTATAATAGTGATCTAATTCTAGAATAGTGTAATTTCGATGCTTAAAATAAATTATTTAACTAACTGATAAATTAGATCTGTTATTATTATTTTTAAATTGTAAAACGAATTATTAAAAATAATGATTTAACCATAGCAACGTATAATGCAATATTCTTAATACGCTATATAACAGTTTACAAATAAAAAAAAAATACAAATAACGGTACAAACGTTTATCGCTAGCTGCGATTTCTTACAGACAACCTTTAGATGGACAGGTGTGACGGATTAGTGTATGGAGCATTTACAAGGTGCACAAATTGAGTTAATTAAATTAGTAAATAAATTATATGAATTTAAGAGAAAAGGAATATATCGTAATAAAATATATACCTTACATATAAACTTATTAACAAATATACCTACAGTCGTACACATATACCTACATGACCGACATACATACCAATATCAACTAAATATATAATGCAACTATTCAGTATTGTAGGTACGTATTTAAGAGAATATTACTATGATGACACATAGTAATCAAGAGACCATTTTTTTAAAAGTGGTTAGCGATTGAGCGTTTTGAGCAATGCACGCCTTTTGGGCAATGCATTCCACCGGCGAGCTGCATGAACCGTTACGAATCATGTCACAATTTTTTATTTCGTTCGAATTTCTACAGAACAGTTATGACGTTTATAAAAGACATTGACTTGACTTGACAGTCAAATATTGTATTTAGTCGTCTGGTTACATTTGTTTTTGTTCCGCTAATAAAACTCTCTTTTCTTTCTGTGACAATAATTATTCCGCAAGGGAATTGAATGAACTTACTACACGCGACCGGGCTCCAACCGTCACGTATGCATCTTGATTTATACCAAGGGAATAGCACTGTCATATCACTTAGTTGTCCGGAAGTAAGGGACTGTCCAACTTTGTGGGATCGTAGCTAAGCTGTGATAATAAGTGGCTTTGAAATTACTTGTGTGGTAGAACACAATTACACATGATATGGTTAGTATAAAATGTAGAATTAACTTGGGGAAACTTTTGCAGAACTGAACTGTGTGTGTGGGACCTATCATTTACCTTCGGTTTACAATAAAAATAATATTCCTGGGACATAATACACATCACACACCCAACTAAACAGAGTTTCTGCTGTGGGTTGTAGAACATGCATAGATAGCTATATTTTGTTAATACATGAACACACACATAAAAGGGATAATAGGGACATCCACACCAATGCAAACAGACGTATAAATGTATATTTGCATTGAGCGAGAACCAAACCGCCGCACTACCACCGCGCCAAAGAGGACGTCGTTTGTTGCCTACATGTCATCATACTTATTGGCTGCCGAACCTTTTCTGAGAAAGGCTTCTGCAAAAACAAATCGTGTCAAATCCCTTCAGCCAGCGGTTACGTGTTAAAGATTTGTATGTACTTGGTACATCTAGTACGGAGGATTTGCGAAAGATTTTGCCCTATCCAAACACGTTGAGGTTTATTCTTAAATGCTTCTTTTGTATTTCTGGATTACCTAGGCGATCATTCCTCAAATATGAATATAATATAAATATATAAATGTACTATTTTTCTAATTGCATGAAGATTGGAGAAAGATAATGATATATGACAACGTTTTGCGCATTCTTCGTGGTAAGAAATGTTTACTTTTAAACCTACGCGTTCCATGGTATACGATGACACAAAGGGGAATGAAAGCGGTCACATACTATTTGACCACGGTCAATGTAATCTGGCCGAAACGCAAGACTATATTACTTACATGTAAAATTATCATTGCAGTTTAAAGGTACCCCTAACCATCACGTAGATAATCGCAATAACTACTAGCCGTAGAAACTATTTACTTCTTAACAGTATGTAATCATGATTCTTATTCATAGTTGATTCTTAAGTTTGATACAGGAACAGGCACGAAATGAACCAATTCCTCGTGAGAAAATAACATATTTATATATAAATTGGCAAAACTCTGCAAACAAACAAACAATATATTCACTAAATATTGTAAAGTAAGTACAGTGGCCTTGAGTTTGTTTAACCGATTTGCCAAGCAGTTTTTAATGAATTTTATAAAATAAATATATTTGACTTTGATTTTTTCTCACAAGGATCGACTATTTAGAAACGGGCGGTTATAGATCAACACTGGCAGATAGCGATCTTAACTGTTTGCAATACGGTATTATTTGTTATTTATTGTGACAATATATTTTTCCACTAATTAATTACATAATTTTCTACCAAACTGTTTCCTGGTCAGTCACAACAAGTCAAACAAAGCAATAAACTTTTACGAGTGGCCAATGATAAGCGTTGTTATATTTTTATCAGCGCATAATGAACACAACAATGTGTTTTTAACGTAATTGGGTTGTTACGTACATCACAATAACTATTATCACTTTTTAAGCTTTTGTACGTATCATTGTTCTTTATTGTTCCGAATAATGCGTCCGATTAACAAATAACGAATCCTTAGTCCTGGTCATCAATACATTACTACCATTTTACTTGGAAACTAATGACGTATATATAACTATATGCGAGATGTGTAGGAACGGGTGTCAAGTCCCTCCAACACAAAGGGAGGATCCCTCGACCAGGCGAGGTGATCATGCCTGGCGGGCCGCGGTCCAACGGTTGATGTTGGGAAGTTGTATATATAAAAATCGGCACGAGAATTCTCATAGCGCGATGCAGGATTAGTAGTTACTTCTTAGTTCAGTTCTTCTTCGCTAGATGACGTTGGAGTATGTGGATTAGGCGACATTTGGATGGCAGGCTTTATTTAAGATTGAACTTATATATAAGCCTTGAAAACAAAAATGATTTAGTATGTTAGAGGGCTTGTGTGGCAACCAGTTCAGGCTAGCCAGTTCAAGCTACAGGCCCTGGCTTGCACGACCTATGGCTTGTCATCCCCAATCTATCCGTATAAGTAATATCACTATCCTTTCATAGCCTTCCCTTCTTGACTAACTTCCCCTTCCAGCATATTCCAAATTATCCCATAATTTGTCAAAATGATGGTGTTAAATGCGCCTTTGTCTGACCAGTAATTGACTATAATTACAGATATTTTTTAAATCTTATTCTGATAATCTTATACCTCTAATGTTGTTTTATAATATGCCAGGAACGGCTACATCATATTAAAAAAATGAAATTTTTTTTAATACATAATACATAATTACATTTGAAAAGTACAGTACTTAAGATGGCAAAGCTGGAAAGCCTGTGTAAAATCAGAGAGGGCCGTTAGTATTATGTAAGTAAGTCTTTACGGTCTTATTTTTTAAAGTCAACCATTACTGATATATTATGCTGCTATAAGGAAGTAACATTTTACGCCGCCCTTACTCCCCATCGGTAACACAATATTATACTTACAAGTAGTGTTGTTTAACCATGCTCTTCTAAAGAGTGGTACTTCAGCAGAAGAAGGGCTCCGGTTCAAGTAGAGAATCGCTGAGCCTTATCGTTGGCTTACTTCTAATGCATTTTAATTTCAAAATTAAATTTTATTTATTTAAACTTGAAAATATTTACATACAACTATACTAAAACAAAAATACGAAATAATTGCAGAGAGAATTAGCATTGCCATTCAGTGTGGCAATGCTGCCAACCTTCTGGGAACGCTACCAGTAGGCGACAATGCGGAGGAATTTTATGACGCATGCATGTAAATAGTCTGTGTTTCAAAGTTGAATTACAAGGGGATGATGTAATTACGTAAATAAATAAGTAATTACGTATAGTACAAGGTAATGTGTTTGGTGAAGTACTATCTCAAATCATTCAACTACGAGTATGTAGGTATGGTTCTAATAGTTAGAATTGAACTTAAATGTATTCAATTACTCGCAATGCCTAGAGCTGAGGGAGAAGGACATTTGAGACTGTATAATAATCAAGATCCAAGGTTGCTTTTTATGTATTTAAACATTTTTGGACAACAGAGTACAATGGCGGAATTGAAAAATAAAGTTCTTTCTATCTTTAAAAATAGACAACGGAACACAAGGAATGATTCCTGTGTCGCGAATAAATTAAATACATTCAAACAACTGACACAAATAACACTCAAATTCGAGCAAACTATTTGTGGATTTCACAAATTATCCCGTGTTAGATTCGGAGCCACAACACTCGGCGCGGCATAGAGGGGAGGAAACCTCGTAAACTATTGAGATATCGGTGATGCTGTTACCATTACAGTTACAAAACATAGACTATTATAACGTTAGTTATTATAAAAGGTAAGCTACAATGGTTGCTTTCTTTTAAACAGAATGCTTCTTTGCTGCCTTAGTAGTACGAAATAATTTACGATGTAACCGTTTAAGATTTAAGTTTTAAGTAACGTGATCTAAATTGTAATTTATTTTTTTTCAAAAAGTTGAGATAGAAGTCATTCAGCAGCCATTATAATCACTGTTTCATAATTGTTTTTAAACTTTGCGACTTCCACACATATGTATTAGAGGTGTAAATTGGGACTTACACACGATAATATTTATAAGGCCTTGAATGGATTGTGGTCAAGAGTGAACTGGTCACCCGTGACTACAATCGGTGCAATTTGATAAAAACGTCGGATAACTTTAAAGGTATCGGATCGTGGTCAAGGATGAACTGGCCACCCGCAGTTACGATCGGTGCAATTTGATAGAAACGTCAGGTACTTTAAAAGGAATCGGATCGTGGTTAAGGTTGAACTGGCCGAACACGATTACGATCGGTGCAGTTTGACGGAAACATAGGGTACCTTAAAAGGTATGGGATCGTGGTCAAGGGTGAACTGGCCACCTGTGACTACGATCGGTGCAATCCGACAGAAACGTCGGGTAAATTAAAAGTATTATATCTTATAAATATAGTTTCGATTTACATCTCTAACATGTTCCATACACAGTCGTCAATATAAAGTTTTGTGTCCAGGTGTTACAAACATTAGTGTGATAAATAACTTACAGGGATTCCTAAACATAATACACACTGACGTAAATAGGTATGATTAATCCATAAACGAGACAGCTTTAGTTAAAATTACATTCATGATAATACTTTCAATAAAGATCAAATTTTATATTCTGCAAACATCTGCATGCATTTCACACACCAACGTAAATCTACAACTAAGCTTGATTAAACGTCTAAAAAGCCAATAAAACTAGTTATGCCTATAAAATATACTACCTTCACAAACCCCCACAAATCCTTCGTTTAATTAACGCAATAATTTTCTAAAGCAATTTGATAACAATCGAACGATATAACATAAAATTCTACCTCCATTTCAATGATACCCACGGGTATTAGAATGCAGATTGTTACCGGCATTCCAGTTTACAGCTGTGTGAATCGCCGTAAACCGGTTTGATATGGCACTAAGCGACTCGTGCCAAATCCTAGTGACATAATATCATCGTTACATCTACGCGTGGATCGAAACTTGACTGTTATTGTTAGATTTACCTACATGAGCCTTGATGCCTAAAATTGACGTTTTATTTAAAGAAACATGTAGGTTTTTTTATGATACGTATACATATCTTAAACTATATACCAATACACGAAGAGAACAGGTATATCAAGCTAGCACTACAAAGTTAAGTTTCCTGTTCCTAATTGGCACTATAATTTGTCGCTAATTTGTCGCTAATTTGTTACCAAATCTAAAAATTTGTCGCTCTAGCCATTTAATAATAAATCGACATGGTGCTAGCTTGATATCAAGCTAGCACTACATTTGCGTATCTCCGCGTAGGAGCGGCGTAAAGCAATCATACAGGTACCAAAATTTGTCGCTAATTTGTCGCTGAACGATGGCACTATTTCCGATTTTGTCGCGAGCCCAGGGTCCAGCTGACCAGCGAAAAACGTCTCAGAAGATATCAAGCTAGCACTACATTAGCGTATCTCCGCGTAGGAGCGGCGTAAAGCATTCATACAGGCACCAAAATTTGTCGCTAATTTGTCGCTGAACGATGGCACTATCGCCGATTTTGTCGCTAGCCCAGGGTCCAGCTGATCAGCGAAAAACGTCTCAGAAGATATCAAGCTAGCACCACATTAGCGTATCTCCGCGTAGGAGCGGCGTAAAGCATTCATACAGGCACCAAAATTTGTCGCTAATTTGTCGCTGAACGATAGCACTATCGCCGATTTTGTCGCTAGCCCAGGGTTCAGCTGATCAGCGAAAAACATCTCAGAAGATATCAAGCTAGCACTACATTAGCGTATCTCCGCGTAGGAGCGGCGTAAAGCATTCATACAGGCACCAAAATTTGTCGCTATTATGCCGCTGTATGATGGCGTTATTGCCGATTTTGTCGCTAGCCCAGGGTTCAGCTGATCAGCGAAAAAAATCTCAGAAGATATCAAGCTGGCACTACATTAGCGTATCTCCGCGTAGGAGCGGCGTAAAGCATTCATACAGGCACCAAAATTTGTCGCTAATTTGTCGCTGAACGATAGCACTATCGCCGATTTTGTCGCTAGCCCAGGGTCCAGCTGATCAGCGAAAAACGTCTCAGAAGATATCAAGCTAGCACTACATTAGCGTATCTCCGCGTAGGAGCGGCGTAAAGCTATCATACAGGCACCAAAATTTGTCGCTATTATGCCGCTGTATGATGGCGTTATTGCCGATTTTGTCGCTAGCCCAGGGTTCAGCTGATCAGCGAAAAACATCTCAGAAGATATCAAGCTCGCACTACATTAGGGTATCTCCGCGTAGGAGCGGCGTAAAGCATTCATACAGGCACCAAAATGTGTCGCTATTATGCCGCTGTACGATGGCACTATCGCCGAATTTGTCGCTAGCCCAGGGTCCAGCTTATCAGCGAAAAACGTCTCAAAAGATATCAAGCTAGAACTACATTAGCGTATCTCCGCGTAGGAGCGGCGTAAAGCAATCATACAGGCACCAAAATTTGTCGCTATTATGCTGCTGTACGATGGCGTTATCGCCGATTTTGTCGCTAGCCCAGGGTCTAGCTTATCAGCGAAAAACGTCTCAGAATATATCAAGCTAGAACTACATTAGCGTATCTCCGCGTAGGAGCGGCGTAAAGCATTCATACAGGCACCAAAATGTGTCGCTATTATGCCGCTGTACGATGGCACTATCGCCTAATTTGTCGCTAGCCCAGGGTCCAGCTTATCAGCGAGAAATGTCTCAAAAGATATCAAGCTAGAACTACATTAGCGTATCTCCGCGTAGGAGCGGCGTAAAGCAATCATACAGGCACCAAAATTTGTCGCTATTATGCTGCTGTACGCTGGCGTTATCGCCGATTTTGTCGCTAGCCCAGGGTCTAGCTTATCAGCGAAAAACCTCTCAGAAGATATCAAGCTAGAACTACATTAGCGTATCTCCGCGTAGGAGCGGCGTAAAGCATTCATACAGACACCAAAACTTGTAGCTTATTTGTCGCTGAACGATAGCACTATCGCCGATTTTGTCGCTAGCCCAGGGTCCAGCTGATCAGCGAAAAACGTCTCAGAAGATATCAAGGTAGCACTACATTAGCGTATCTCCGCGTAGGAGCGGCGTAAAGCTATCATACAGGCACCAAAATTTGTCGCTATTATGCCGCTGTATGATGGCGTTATTGCCGATTTTGTCGCTAGCCCAGGGTTCAGCTCATTAGCGAAAAACATCTCAGAAGATATCAAGCTAGTACTACATTAGCGTATCTCCGCGTAGGAGCGGCGTAAAGCATTCATACAGGCACCAAAATTTGTCGCTAATTTGTCGCTGAACGATGGCACTATCGCCGATTTTGTCGCTAGCCCTGGGTCCAGCTGATCAGCGAAAAACGTCTCAGAAGATATCAAGCTAGCACCACATTAGCGTATCTCCGCGTAGGAGCGGCGTAAAGCATTCATACAGGCACCAAAATTTGTCGCTAATTTGTCGCTGAACGATAGCACTATCGCCGATTTTGTCGCTAGCCCAGGGTCCAGCTGATCAGCGAAAAACGTCTCAGAAGATATCAAGCTAGCACTACATTAGCGTATCTCCGCGTAGGAGCGGCGTAAAGCTATCATACAGGCACCCAAATTTGTCGCTATTATGCCGCTGTATGATGGTGTTATTGCCGATTTTGTCGCTAGCCCAGGGTTCAGCTGATCAGCGAAAAACATCTCAGAAGATATCAAGCTAGCACTACATTAGCGTATCTCCGCGTAGGAGCGGCGCAAAGCAATCATACAGGCACCAAAATTTGTCGCGATTATGCCGCTGTACGATGGCGTCATCGCAGATTTTGTCGCTAGTCCAGGGTCCAGCTGATCAGCGAAAAACGTCTCAGAAGATATCAAGCTAGAACTACATTAGCGTATCTCCACGTAGGAGCGGCGTAAAGCAATCACACAGGCACCAAAATTTGTCGCTAATTTGTCGCTGAACGATGGCACTATCGCCGATTTTGTCGCTAGCCCAGGGTCCAGCTGACCAGCGAAAAACGTCTCAGAGGATATCAAGCTAGCACTACATTTGCGTATCTCCGCGTAGGAGCGGCGTAAAGCAATCATACAGGTACCAAAATTTGTCGCTAATTTGTCGCTGAACGATGGCACTATTTCCGATTTTGTCGCGAGCCCAGGGTCCAGCTGACCAGCGAAAAACGTCTCAGAAGATATCAAGCTAGCACTACATTAGCGTATCTCCGCGTAGGAGCGGCGTAAAGCATTCATACAGGCACCAAAATTTGTCGCTAATTTGTCGCTGAACGATGGCACTATCGCCGATTTTGTCGCTAGCCCAGGGTCCAGCTGATCAGCGAAAAACGTCTCAGAAGATATCAAGCTAGCACCACATTAGCGTATCTCCGCGTAGGAGCGGCGTAAAGCATTCATACAGGCACCAAAATTTGTCGCTAATTTGTCGCTGAACGATAGCACTATCGCCGATTTTGTCGCTAGCCCAGGGTCCAGCTGATCAGCGAAAAACGTCTCAGAAGATATCAAGCTAGCACTACATTAGCGTATCTCCGCGTAGGAGCGGCGTAAAGCTATCATACAGGCACCAAAATTTGTCGCTATTATGCCGCTGTATGATGGCGTTATTGCCGATTTTGTCGCTAGCCCAGGGTTCAGCTGATCAGCGAAAAACATCTCAGAAGATATCAAGCTAGCACTACATTAGCGTATCTCCGCGTAGGAGCGGCGTAAAGCATTCATACAGGCACCAAAATTTGTCGCTAATTTGTCGCTGAACGATAGCACTATCGCCGATTTTGTCGCTAGCCCAGGGTCCAGCTGATCAGCGAAAAACGTCTCAGAAGATATCAAGCTAGCACTACATTAGCGTATCTCCGCGTAGGAGCGGCGTAAAGCTATCATACAGGCACCAAAATTTGTCGCTATTATGCCGCTGTATGATGGCGTTATTGCCGATTTTGTCGCTAGCCCAGGGTTCAGCTGATCAGCGAAAAACATCTCAGAAGATATCAAGCTCGCACTACATTAGGGTATCTCCGCGTAGGAGCGGCGTAAAGCATTCATACAGGCACCAAAATTTGTCGCTAATTTGTCGCTGAACGATGGCACTATCGCCGATTTTGTCGCTAGCCCAGGGTCCAGCTGATCAGCGAAAAACGTCTCAGAAGATATCAAGCTAGCACCACATTAGCGTATCTCCGCGTAGGAGCGGCGTAAAGCATTCATACAGGCACCAAAATGTGTCGCTATTATGCCGCTGTACGATGGCACTATCGCCGAATTTGTCGCTAGCCCAGGGTCCAGCTTATCAGCGAAAAACGTCTCAAAAGATATCAAGCTAGAACTACATTAGCGTATCTCCGCGTAGGAGCGGCGTAAAGCAATCATACAGGCACCAAAATTTGTCGCTATTATGCTGCTGTACGATGGCGTTATCGCCGATTTTGTCGCTAGCCCAGGGTCTAGCTTATCAGCGAAAAACGTCTCAGAATATATCAAGCTAGAACTACATTAGCGTATCTCCGCGTAGGAGCGGCGTAAAGCATTCATACAGGCACCAAAATGTGTCGCTATTATGCCGCTGTACGATGGCACTATCGCCTAATTTGTCGCTAGCCCAGGGTCCAGCTTATCAGCGAGAAATGTCTCAAAAGATATCAAGCTAGAACTACATTAGCGTATCTCCGCGTAGGAGCGGCGTAAAGCAATCATACAGGCACCAAAATTTGTCGCTATTATGCTGCTGTACGCTGGCGTTATCGCCGATTTTGTCGCTAGCCCAGGGTCTAGCTTATCAGCGAAAAACCTCTCAGAAGATATCAAGCTAGAACTACATTAGCGTATCTCCGCGTAGGAGCGGCGTAAAGCATTCATACAGACACCAAAATTTGTCGCTTATTTGTCGCTGAACGATAGCACTATCGCCGATTTTGTCGCTAGCCCAGGGTCCAGCTGATCAGCGAAAAACGTCTCAGAAGATATCAAGGTAGCACTACATTAGCGTATCTCCGCGTAGGAGCGGCGTAAAGCTATCATACAGGCACCAAAATTTGTCGCTATTATGCCGCTGTATGATGGCGTTATTGCCGATTTTGTCGCTAGCCCAGGGTTCAGCTCATTAGCGAAAAACATCTCAGAAGATATCAAGCTAGTACTACATTAGCGTATCTCCGCGTAGGAGCGGCGTAAAGCATTCATACAGGCACCAAAATTTGTCGCTAATTTGTCGCTGAACGATGGCACTATCGCCGATTTTGTCGCTAGCCCAGGGTCCAGCTGATCAGCGAAAAACGTCTCAGAAGATATCAAGCTAGCACCACATTAGCGTATCTCCGCGTAGGAGCGGCGTAAAGCATTCATACAGGCACCAAAATTTGTCGCTAATTTGTCGCTGAACGATAGCACTATCGCCGATTTTGTCGCTAGCCCAGGGTCCAGCTGATCAGCGAAAAACGTCTCAGAAGATATCAAGGTAGCACTACATTAGCGTATCTCCGCGTAGGAGCGGCGTAAAGCTATCATACAGGCACCAAAATTTGTCGCTATTATGCCGCTGTATGATGGCGTTATTGCCGATTTTGTCGCTAGCCCAGGGTTCAGCTCATTAGCGAAAAACATCTCAGAAGATATCAAGCTAGTACTACATTAGCGTATCTCCGCGTAGGAGCGGCGTAAAGCATTCATACAGGCACCAAAATTTGTCGCTAATTTGTCGCTGAACGATGGCACTATCGCCGATTTTGTCGCTAGCCCAGGGTCCAGCTGATCAGCGAAAAACGTCTCAGAAGATATCAAGCTAGCACCACATTAGCGTATCTCCGCGTAGGAGCGGCGTAAAGCATTCATACAGGCACCAAAATTTGTCGCTAATTTGTCGCTGAACGATAGCACTATCGCCGATTTTGTCGCTAGCCCAGGGTCCAGCTGATCAGCGAAAAACGTCTCAGAAGATATCAAGCTAGCACTACATTAGCGTATCTCCGCGTAGGAGCGGCGTAAAGCTATCATACAGGCACCAAAATTTGTCGCTATTATGCCGCTGTATGATGGTGTTATTGCCGATTTTGTCGCTAGCCCAGGGTTCAGCTGATCAGCGAAAAACATCTCAGAAGATATCAAGCTAGCACTACATTAGCGTATCTCCGCGTAGGAGCGGCGCAAAGCAATCATACAGGCACCAAAATTTGTCGCGATTATGCCGCTGTACGATGGCGTCATCGCAGATTTTGTCGCTAGTCCAGGGTCCAGCTGATCAGCGAAAAACGTCTCAGAAGATATCAAGCTAGAACTACATTAGCGTATCTCCACGTAGGAGCGGCGTAAAGCAATCACACAGGCACCAAAATTTGTCGCTAATTTGTCGCTGAACGATGGCACTATCGCCGATTTTGTCGCTAGCCCAGGGTCCAGCTGACCAGCGAAAAACGTCTCAGAGGATATCAAGCTAGCACTACATTTGCGTATCTCCGCGTAGGAGCGGCGTAAAGCAATCATACAGGTACCAAAATTTGTCGCTAATTTGTCGCTGAACGATGGCACTATTTCCGGTTTTGTCGCGAGCCCAGGGTCCAGCTGACCAGCGAAAAACGTCTCAGAAGATATCAAGCTAGCACTACATTAGCGTATCTCCGCGTAGGAGCAGCGTAAAGCATTCATACAGGCACCAAAATTTGTCGCTAATTTGTCGCTGAACGATGGCACTATCGCCGATTTTGTCGCTAGCCCAGGGTCCAGCTGATCAGCGAAAAAGTCTCAGAAGATATCAAGCTAGAACTACATTAGCGTATCTCCGCGTAGGAGCGGCGTAAAGCAATCATACAGGCACCAAAATTTGTCGCTTATTTGTCGCTGAACGATGGCACTATCGCCGATTTTGTCGCTAACCCAGGGTCCAGCTGATCAGCGAGAAAGGTCTCAGAAGATATCAAGCTAGCACTACATTAGCGTATCTCCGCGTAGGAGCGGCGTAAAGCTATCATACAGGCACCAAAATTTGTCGCGATTATGCCGCTGTACGATGGCGTCATCGCAGATTTTGTCGCTAGTCCAGGGTCCAGCTAATCAGCGAAAAACGTCTCGGAAGATATCAAGCTAGAACTACATTAGCGTATCTCCACGTAGGAGCGGCGTAAAGCAATCACACAGGCACCAAAATATGTCGCTATTATGCTGCTGTACGATGGCGTTATCGCCGATTTTGTCGCTAGCCCAGGGTCTAGCTTATCAGCGAAAAACCTCTCAGAAGATATCAAGCTAGAACTACATTAGCGTATCTCCGCGTAGGAGCGGCGTAAAGCATTCATACAGGCACCAAAATGTGTCGCTATTATGCCGCTGTACGATGGCACTATCGCCGAATTTGTCGCTAGCCCAGGGTCCAGCTTATCAGCGAAAAACGTCTCAGAAGATATCAAGCTAGAACTACATTAGCGTATCTCCGCGTAGGAGCGGCGTAAAGCATTCATACAGGCACCAAAATGTGTCGCTATTATGCCGCTGTACGATGGCACTATCGCCGAATTTGTCGCTAGCCCAGGGTCCAGCTTATCAGCGAAAAACGTCTCAGAAGATATCAAGCTAGAACTACATTAGCGTATCTCCGCGTAGGAGCGGCGCAAAGCATTCATACAGGCACCAAAATTTGTCGCTATTATGCCGCTGTATGATAGCGTTAAGTTAGTCCCTGGGCTAGCGACAAAATCGGCGATAACGCCATCGTAGAGCAGCATAATAGCGACAAATTTTGGTGCCTGTATGATTGCTTTACGCCGCTCCTACGCGGAGATACGCTAATGTATTTCTAGCTTGATATCGTCTGAGACGTTTTTCGCTGATCAGCTGGACCCTGGGCTAGCGACAAAATCGGCGCTAACGCTATCATACAGCGGCATAATAGCGACAAATTTTAGTGCCTGTATGAATGCTTTGCGCCTCTCCTACGCGGAGATACGCTAATGTAGTTCTAGCTTGATATCTTCTGAGAGGTTTTTCGCTGATAAGCTAGACCCTGGGCTAGCGACAAAATCGGCGATAACGCCATCGTACAGCAGCATAATAGCGACAAATTTTGGTGCCTGTATGATTGCTTTACGCCGCTCCTACGCGGAGATACGCTAATGTAGTTCTAGCTTGATATCTTTTGAGACATTTTTCGCTGATAAGCTGGACCCTGGGCTAGCGACAAATTCGGCGATAGTGCCATCGTACAGCGGCATAATAGCGACACATTTTGGTGCCTGTATGAATGCTTTACGCCGCTCCTACGCGGAGATACGCTAATGTAGTTCTAGCTTGATATCTTCTGAGAGGTTTTTCGCTGATAAGCTAGACCCTGGGCTAGCGACAAAATCGGCGATAACGCCATCGTACAGCAGCATAATAGCGACAAATTTTGGTGCCTGTGTGATTGCTTTACGCCGCTCCTACGCGGAGATACGCTAATGTATTTCTAGCTTGATATCGTCTGAGACGTTTTTCGCTGATCAGCTGGACCCTGGGCTCGCGACAAAATCGGAAATAGTGCCATCGTTCAGCGACAAATTAGCGACAAATTTTGGTTCCTGTATGATTGCTTTACGCCGCTCCTACGCAGAGATACGCAAATGTAGTGCTAGCTTGATATCCTCTGAGACGTTTTTCGCTGGTCAGCTGGACCCTGGGCTAGCGACAAAATCTGCGATAAGGCCATCGTTCAGCGACAAATTAGCGACAAATTTTGGTGCCTGTGTGATTGCTTTACGCCGCTCCTACGCGGAGATACGCTAATTTAGTTCTAGCTTGATATCTTCTGAGACGTTTTTCGCTGATCAGCTGGACCCTGGGCTCGCGACAAAATCGGAAATAGTGCCATCGTTCAGCGACAAATTAGCGACAAATTTTGGTTCCTGTATGATTGCTTTACGCCGCTCCTACGCAGAGATACGCAAATGTAGTGCTAGCTTGATATCCTTTGAGACGTTTTTCGCTGGTCAGCTGGACCCTGGGCTAGCGACAAAATCTGCGATAAGGCCATCGTTCAGCGACAAATTAGCGACAAATTTTGGTGCCTGTGTGATTGCTTTACGCCGCTCCTACGCGGAGATACGCTAATTTAGTTCTAGCTTGATATCTTCTGAGACGTTTTTCGCTGATAAGTTGGACCCTGGGCTAGCGACAAATTCGGCGATAGTGCCATCGTACAGCGGCATAATAGCGACACATTTTGGTGCCTGTATGAATGCTTTACGCCGCTCCTACGTGGAGATACGCTAATGTAGTTCTAGCTTGATATCTTCTGAGAGGTTTTTCGCTGATAAGCTAGACCCTGGGCTAGCGACAAAATCGGCGATAACGCCATCGTACAGCAGCATAATAGCGACAAATTTTGGTGCCTGTATGATTGCTTTACGCCGCTCCTACGCGGAGATACGCTAATGTATTTCTAGCTTGATATCGTCTGACACGTTTTTCGCTGATCAGCTGGACCCTGGGCTAGCGACAAAATCGGCGCTAACGCTATCATACAGCGGCATAATAGCGACAAATTTTAGTGCCTGTATGAATGCTTTGCGCCGCTCCTACGCGGAGATACGCTAATGTAGTTCTGGCTTGATATCTTCTGAGAGGTTTTTCGCTGATAAGCTGGACCCTGGGCTAGCGACAAATTCGGCGATAGTGCCATCGTACAGCGACATAATAGCGACACATTTTGGTGCCTGTATGAATGCTTTACGCCGCTCCTACGCGGAGATACGCTAATGTAGTTCTAGCTTGATATCTTCTGAGACGTTTTTCGCTGATAAGCTAGACCCTGGGCTAGCGACAAAATCGGCGATAACGCCATCGTACAGCAGCATAATAGCGACAAATTTTGGTGCCTGTATGATTGCTTTACGCCGCTCCTACGCGGAGATACGCTAATGTAGTTCTAGCTTGATATCTTTTGAGACATTTTTCGCTGATAAGCTGGACCCTGGGCTAGCGACAAATTCGGCGATAGTGCCATCGTACAGCGGCATAATAGCGACACATTTTGGTGCCTGTATGAATGCTTTACGCCGCTCCTACGCGGAGATACGCTAATGTAGTTCTAGCTTGATATCTTCTGAGACGTTTTTCGCTGATAAGCTAGACCCTGGGCTAGCGACAAAATCGGCGATAACGCCATCGTACAGCAGCATTATAGCGACAAATTTTGGTGCCTGTATGATTGCTTTACGCCGCTCCTACGCGGAGATACGCTAATGTAGTGCTAGCTTGATATCTTCTGAGACGTTTTTCGCTGGTCAGCTGGACCCTGGGCTCGCGACAAAATCGGAAATAGTGCCATCGTTCAGCGACAAATTAGCAAAAAATTTGGGACCTGTATGATTGCTTTGCGCTGCTCCTACGCAGAGATACGCAAATGTAGTGCTAGCTTGATATCCTCTGAGACGCTTTTCGCTGGTCAGCTGGACCCTGGGCTAGCGACAAAATCTGTGATAGTGCCATCGTTCAGCGACAAATTAGCGACAAATTTTGGTGCCTGTGTGATTGCTTTACGCCGCTCCTACGTGGAGATACGCTAATGTAGTTCTAGCTTGATATCCTCTGAGACGTTCTTCGCTGATCAGCTGGACCCTGGACTAGAGACAAAATCTGCGATGACGCCATCGTACAGCGGCATAATCGCGACAAATTTTGGTGCCTGTATGATTGCTTTACGCCGCACCTACGCGGAGATACGCTAATGTAGTGCTAGCTTGATATCTTCTGAGATGTTTTTCGCTGATCAGCTGAACCCTGGGCTAGCGACAAAATCGGCAATATCGCCATCATACAGCGGCATAATAGCGACAAATTTTGGTGCCTGTATGATAGCTTTACGCCGCTCCTACGCGGAGATACGCTAATGTAGTGCTAGCTTGATATCTTCTGAGACGTTTATCGCTGATCAGCTGGACCCTGGGCTAGCGACAAAATCGGCGATAGTGCTATCGTTCAGCGACAAATTAGCGACAAATTTTGGTGCCTGTATGATAGCTTTACGCCGCTCCTACGCGGAGATACGCTAATGTAGTGCTAGCTTGATATCTTCTGAGACGTTTTTCGCTGATCAGCTGGACCCTGGGCTAGCGACAAAATCGGCGATAGTGCTATCGTTCAGCGACAAATTAGCGACAAATTTTGGTGCCTGTATGAATGCTTTACGCCGCTCCTACGCGGAGATACGCTAATGTGGTGCTAGCTTGATATCTTCTGAGACGTTTTTCGCTGATCAGCTGGACCCTGGGCTAGCGACAAAATCGGCGATAGTGCCATCGTTCAGCGACAAATTAGCGACAAATTTTGGTGCCTGTATGAATGCTTTACGCCGCTCCTACGCGGAGATACGCTAATGTAGTGCTAGCTTGATATCTTCTGAGACGTTTTTCGCTGGTCAGCTGGACCCTGGGCTAGCGACAAAATCGGCGCTAACGCTATCATACAGCGGCATAATAGCGACAAATTTTAGTGCCTGTATGAGTGCTTTGCGCCGCTCCTACGCGGAGATACGCTAATGTAGTTCTAGCTTGATATCTTCTGAGACGTTTTTCGCTGATCAGCTGGACCCTGGACTAGCGACAAAATCTGCGATGACGCCATCGTACAGCGGCATAATCGCGACAAATTTTGGTGCCTGTATGATTGCTTTACGCCGCTCCTACGCGGAGATACGCTAATGTAGTGCTAGCTTGATATCTTCTGAGATGTTTTTCGCTGATCAGCTGAACCCTGGGCTAGCGACAAAATCGGCAATAACGCCATCATACAGCGGCATAATAGCGACAAATTTTGGTGCCTGTATGATAGCTTTACGCCGCTCCTACGCGGAGATACGCTAATGTAGTGCTAGCTTGATATCTTCTGAGACGTTTTTCGCTGATCAGCTGGACCCTGGGCTAGCGACAAAATCGGCGATAGTGCTATCGTTCAGCGACAAATTAGCGACAAATTTTGGTGCCTGTATGAATGCTTTACGCCGCTCCTACGCGGAGATACGCTAATGTGGTGCTAGCTTGATATCTTCTGAGACGTTTTTCGCTGATCAGCTGGACCCTGGGCTAGCGACAAAATCGGCGATAGTGCTATCGTTCAGCGACAAATTAGCGACAAATTTTGGTGCCTGTATGAATGCTTTACGCCGCTCCTACGCGGAGATACGCTAATGTGGTGCTAGCTTGATATCTTCTGAGACGTTTTTCGCTGATCAGCTGGACCCTGGGCTAGCGACAAAATCGGCGATAGTGCCATCGTTCAGCGACAAATTAGCGACAAATTTTGGTGCCTGTATGAATGCTTTACGCCGCTCCTACGCGGAGATACGCTAATGTAGTGCTAGCTTGATATCTTTTGAGACGTTTTTCGCTGGTCAGCTGGACCCTGGGCTCGCGACAAAATAGGAAATAGTGCCATCGTTCAGCGACAAATTAGCGACAAATTTTGGTACCTGTATGATTGCTTTACGCCGCTCCTACGCGGAGATACGCAAATGTAGTGCTAAGTTGATATCAAGCTAGCACCATGTCGATTTATTATTAAATGGCTAGAGCGACAAATTTTTAGATTTGGTAACAAATTAGCGACAAATTAGCGACAAATTATAGTGCCAATTAGGAACAGGAAACTTAACTTTGTAGTGCTAGCTTGATATACCTGAAGAGAACTCTGCTAAGCTCTCTTTCGCGCACTTAGAAATATTAAATTTGGAATATTTAAACATTGTACATATGTAGAAGTGCAGAAAACTAAAATTTTAAACCAATATATTTTTTAAGTTTAATAAAAATAATGCGAGCACGACTACAGCGAGCTACATGCGTACATTATAAATGTTGATCTGTTATGGTACGAAAAGTCTATACGATGACAATTATAGTTATATTTGTGAGTGGTTTCAAACAAAACAGTTAAAATTTAATGAATTATGGTAGAAATTCGTCTACCAAGCGATCTGTAGTTTATAATAAATAGGTAAAGGCAAAACAGTTTAGTACCCTTCTCTTCTTCGTTTTCTAACCGATTTTCTGTTTTTATGATAAAATATCTTTTAGTTTAATACCTCTGGGCGACCACTACTATATTTAATTAATCTAAGTATGAGCCTTGTCTATGTAGTTTCGCTGTTTTGAAACAAATACAGATGCAGATGTCCATATCAGAGGCAATATATATCTGCTATACAAATCCTAGGAACTCCAAAAATGCTTTGTCTCGCTGGATTTAAAGTTTCCCCTCGTAAAAAGTATACAAGTTAAACAGTGTACTGCAAAATTTGGGCAAAATATTTTTTGGTAAAATTTTACTTCCCAAAAAACTTATCGCCCTAGTTTCATTTACCAAATGAATATTTAGCAAATTATCATTTGGCATCATTTTACTTAAAGTTTTATTAAATGAAATGTTTATTATGCAAACGTTTTATAGAAAACTAGGTTAGGTTAGGTTAGAACTGCGACCCCGACAGCGCGAGCCAAGCGAGCGAAGTGAACGTGTCGCGGCAGCGGCCGGCGAAGCACCAAAAACGGAACTGCTTCGAGATTTTATACTCAGTTTTTTTTATTGCTGTGACATGATCAAGTAATTATGTGTTAATCAATTACTTGCCAAAACATAATTTGCTAATTAATAAATTGAAAAATGTTTCTTGAAAAATGAAAATTTGCGAAAAATAGTTTGCGATGTGATATTTTGGGAAAAGTTTTTTGCTCATACATTAGTAATCCAAGGTAAACGTCTATTTAGTAAGATTATACGGGACCCTCTTTTTATCTAATTTTTTTTTATATTTGACGTAAACGAGTCAGTATCTGTTTAACACAATAAGTGTTGATGACTTTTGCCAATTCCGACGTGATTTGAGATCAATCTGCTTACACTCTAGCTTTCAATGTAACGTTGTCGTAATTATCAATTACTAATTCATCGGTTGATCTTTGATCGACCGATGAATTAGTCTCATTGTTGAGATTATAATTTCCAGAACAGAGGCAATCAAAACAATAACGCACCGTGCCTTCACCTGCGGTAGCGTTCGGCGTACTACTAAGTCATAAAGAAAACTTCCATATGAGTCAACATTCTACTTTTAACACATCAAAAGCTTCACAAACGTCAAACATGTTTTAAGTTATTTTCACTGAAGCTAGCCAAAAGAGAAGGAACGCCAACATTGCACTAAATATCGGATATACCAACCACTTTCATACGAAAAAACATGAACATCTCGAGAAATCTAATACTATCCAAGTTTGTTACTTTGAATAGGAAGATTTGAAGACCCTAACAAGTACCTAAGTTCTAAACTTTAACAAGATTGTTTGAGTTACAGCTGAATCATTAGTGAACTTAAATCATAAATTTTCTCGTGGAAGAGTCATGCTTCGGCACGTATGGAGGTGGTGGGGGGGGGGGGGGGAGGAGGCTCGGCCTGAGTGATACCCTACAGAACGGCGGATACCTTACCTACGGCCTTACAGAAAACCGGTTTTGAAGCAATGCTTGCATTGCTTTTCGCCAAGTGAGTGAGCGGCCGGCAACGCACTTGTGACTCTTGAGTTGGTCCGGCTGCTCGTTTGCCCCCTATATCATAAAAAAAAAATTCAATTCTAATTCATTGAATCCCCATTAAAATGTCTGTAATGTACGAGAAATTTAAGTAAGTTATGTATTAAGTAAACCAAAATTAAATAATAATTATGAATGTACGAAGTAGCTAATATTTCTTTTTTTATTAAAGTATTTTTAAAGTATAGTTTTACAAAATTCTTAGTCCAATCTCGCTCCTTCATTATATTGTGATAAATAACTTGGAAAACATAACTGACTTACTAGCAGTACACAGTCTACACCATTGGTTAAAAAAGCATGACATTTTACCTTTTAGTGCCCCACGCCTGTGCGGGTAGGCCCCTAAATACGTATACTCTCCAGATCGGCAGTATACTGAAGAAGGGCCTAGTTAAAAGCTTACATAACCGGCGAGCGTTATGTGTCATACCTATTAGTGACTGATAAAGATCCACGCGTAACAGCTAATATTTGATTGCAATATATTCACAAGAATTTTTAAGCTCTTGGAACGACGGAAAGCTTAATAATATACGTGAAATATGATGGCGAAAAAGATGAAAATGAGTCTCGCAACAAAAGTTATGTAAATGTCTGTTATCCGGTTAACCCTTTCTTCTTAAAATGTAACATGAATTGGATTTTAATTATCTGTTTTGTAATAATAACAACATCGTATATATATTCATATATAAAGTGCCCTAAACTCTAATACATATTTAAGTTCTGTAACATACTACTATATGCCTATCACAGATACAACTACAAGTAAATACAATGCGGATAGACATTTTATTCCATTATGAAATAAACATAAATATAGTAAATTGAAGTGAAATGCAGAAAACCAAACAAAGAGCCTAAATTGTCTAAACGTAAGATGATAAACTTAAAATTTCTTCTCATGTTAATATTATAAAGAAAATTGGATACAATTTATTAGGAGCACTGTTAAGGGCTGATGTGTTGCTTAATAGTAAAAACAAAATTACATTATTGGTAGTATGAAATTCAAAAAGAAAATATCATATCATATTATAATTAAATAAAAAATATATATATATCAAGAACATATAAATGGTAATGGTGTAGAGTATACCACAGCAAATTCTAAGTAAATTTAAAACTGTAAGATATGTAAATCTCAAAATGTACCCAAGCAATTTAAAGTGAGTGAATAAGAGTCACTAATAATTTTTTATTGACAATATTTTAATAAGTGTGTAGTCTTTACTGCTCCTATAATTTTGTCTCGATAAAGATGCTTATTAACACAGAGCGTGTAGATAAGAGCGTTCAAACAAACTTGTATGCTTTATAATATAGGTATAGATTAGTAAATTATCTACATATCGACGGTGAACTGCCAATAACTCCTAACTGTAACTTTTCAAGAAATTCACTTTTTAGCGTTTTAAATTTAAACCCACTATTCGCATGTTTCAGTGAAATCTCTCAGGTCTATTTTTTTGGTGCAACATCATCTTTATAAATAAAAATTAATCGCCAAATGCGTTGATAAGCGCAAAACTCGAGAAAGGCGCAACCAATTCGGCTAATTTCTTTTTTCATATTTTTGTTAAGGCACAGGGAATATTCTTATGGAGAGAAAAAACGTAAAAACTGCGAAGAAAATAGAAAAAACAACATTTTTCTTTTCCTGTACAAATCACAGAGTAAATAATAATTGAAACACATGTCCCCAGCTGTCAAACATTTGATGTTAATCAATAACTTTTGACAGAACGAAGTCTGTCGGGGCTATTGGTCGTAGGTCGGGGCAGCTAGTTAAATATAAATTTCTTTCTTTTTTAAAAAGACAACTCCCGCATTAGGAATTACTCCTGTGTCGCAGGGGACTTTACAAACATACAAACAACGGACACAAAGAACACCCAGACTCAGGTGGGAATCGAACCCACGACCTGTAGGATAGCACTCAGGATCACCAACCACTAGGCCAACAAGTCAGTCAAATGTAATTCGCAACTAAACTACCGTGTCATTTTTCTCTATTTGCTCTATTATATAATACAGCAAAATAATGAAAGCATAGATTAACATAAGTCAAATCAAAAAATATATTAAATCACTTTCTTCCCAATAACCCAAATAAGTTTTTCCAGTTTCTTCGTTTTTCGTCAGTTTCGTCAGTTAGGAGTTATTGGCACTTCCCCCTCGATATCAAATCAGTCATTTACTAAGTATATATTACTAGCAACCCGCCCCAGCTTCGCACAATCCTCATCATATTTCAATAAATTTTAACTAAACGTTAATAAATTATACACCTAAACCTTCCTCATGAATCACTCTGTCTACTGGTGAAAACCGTTCAATAGTTTTTCAGTTTATCGCAACAGACAGACAGACGCGGCGGGGGACTTTTTTCAAAATATGTAGTGATTTTTCCAAGAATCTAGAATTAAGTACTTGTTTCATTAGTAAATATACGAAATTAAACAATTAAATAATCTTCTTATTTAGTATTCCTTATTTTATCCTTGTTGGTGATCTCTACAGTCAAGTTAATCTAAAACTCTTGAAGAATAAGCGAGGTACTTATAAAGAGAAATTCAGTTTTAAAAGTCCGTTCCATTAAAGTAGGGTACCAAATTAGAATAAACCGCGTGGGATGAAATTTGCATATACCGCAGCGTTTTACGTTCAAAATTGAGTTTTCCATGCCTATCTCCAAACCAATATGGCTTACATCCACTTGCCCAACCTTCCTACCAAGATACACCTATAAAAACAACAAAATTGCTTGTTTCACACCCAGGGCTGATAACCAAAGCGTGACACTTAGATGTTTATCAGTATAAGCTTCAATGTATAACAAAATTGTAGATTAGCAATTTTTGCAATATTATGCCGTTGTAGAAGTTACGACCTCATTTCAGGGATTGCTTTGTTTCTTGTGCAAATTTTGTTTGTTTGTGAAATGGCAGTTAAAATGTATATTTTGGGGTATAATGAATGGTTTTATTGTTCATATTTTAAACATATGTTATGTAACATTATAAGGATCATGTGAGGGAAAGGTTTTGCTTTTTTTTGTAACACTAACGTCAAAATAGACGTTATTTTCTTTCAAATGAATAACGTTATGCTCGTATATTCATATCATTTTTTTAAAGTCACCGAAGTCACCAATCAGCCTTTCGTAGTCCATTGCTAGACATAGGCCTCTCCCAATGCTCGCCATAGTACCCTGCCCTCCGCCTTCCGCCTAAGTGTTGTATTAATACTTAACTAAGTACACAGTCCTTTCTACTTCATCTTTTAATTATGAACAGTAAGTACAAGCTGTTGCTTGCGACTTCGTTCCCGTGGAAAGTTTGGTAAAATGTATCTCACGGGAACCGTACATTTTCGAGAGATAAAAGCAGCCTATGTGCTATTCCAGGATATAATGTGCCAAATTTCATCCAGATTCGTTCAGCCATTTTTGCATGAGAGAGTAACAAATATTCATCCATCCATCCATCCATCCGTCCATCCTCACAAACTTTCACCTTCATAATAGATAGAAATTCATAATAAGATAGAAACATCATCAAGTGACAGTATTTGAAGAAACAATTTAATTGAATTTGTGTACACTTGGCTTAAAATATTGAACACTTACTTAATTAGTCTAGACGTTATTGAAGAATTTTGAATATGATCATGTTTAATTAGTGATAACGAGTCTTTATAAATATCTTTCTACTTTTGTTTACAATAACTTTCTTCTAAACAATTTAGATTATATTTTAGAAATGAAGCACCAGGAAATACAATACATAGTTACATTGGCATAAGTAGATAATATACAAATATAATAATCTATATAATATACCATATTATATGACATCACCCTCGTCTGACACTGGGACATCAACTCTAATGGATAATGCATGTAAATCGATCAACACTTGAAGAGCTATCTACAAAATTGAACACTCCCGTTGCCATATTTCTTTTATGAAATGATGGCATTTCATTTGATGGATTCTCACACATGGAAGGAACATAAACAGGAAAGGAAGCAAATGCTTTTACAAAATTTAATCTTGATGTTTTTGAACGCATTAGTGTCACTCTAACACCGGGTACACCCAAGGGATACCTATATTGATTGACAAAATCATAAAACAATAATTCGCTTCACGAAACGAATTATTGTAAAAAATAAAGCATCTATGTATAAGATGTTAAAAAAAATTGTATAAGGATATTATACGGTTTGATGTAGATCCTAATGTTTTGGATTCTTTATGTGTGTCAAGACTACCATAGATTGTGACTATAATAATTACGAGTACCTAAGTCTTAGTTTCCATTGTGTTTACGTTTGAACTATATTTTAAATTGTTTACATATTTAATTGTAATTGAATTGTGATTGTATTGTATTTGACAGGTGTTTTTTGTATTGAAAGGAAAAAAGAAAAAATAACAATAGGTTCATTCCTTCTAATTGGCATGTAATATTACTTAATCTGTTTAAACAAAATAGTTAACATTGTTAATACTCACTAAAATAGTTATAACGTGTTGTCTTAATAATTTTAATTGATTCTAATAATTTATATACCATGCATAATAAATAGTAGCACGTAGTGAAAGTTAACTTATTTGTAAGATTTGTAAACCAACCTTTGTTTCACGAATAAATAATTGAATACTGAAGCCGGGGACAAAAGCTAGTGTCTTATAAATAAAATGATTTCTGAAAAAGTGATTATAAGTTGTATATTGCATTATAGAAGGGCTTTAAAACCTCCACAATACTATTATAATAGTGTTTAACAACACATTTCCAACATAAAACTAGTTACAAGTGTGTAAATAGACCATGAATTGTTCACAAGGGTAGAATAGTAAGGGTTCCCCGGCAACGCCGAGAGTTGTAGGGGGTAGTTACTTGGGTGTGCCACAGGGTACGTCGTTAGGACTGCTATTATTGAGCCGCGAATTAGAAACCTTCTATTAAGCTAACTAGTTTAACCTCTGTTAGAATTTATGGGTTTACAGGTAGTTTAAGTTATTTATTATGTAAACGTGTATGTAAATCCTAAGGTTCTTTTGAATAATGACGGTAATATTACGCTAACGTGTCAACCATGATACAGGAACCAGTCTTGCCTTACCTTGTTTATATAATTGGGGTTGCATTACAACCTCTTTTTGTATTTTTTATACTAGGCAAATACAATGAATACGGTTTGCGTAGTGGTCAGCAGTTATCTATGCCTACTAACACTTCTCAGAAAACTAGAGGTGACAATCATGCGACTTTTAGTCCCTCTTCAAGGATAAAGATGTCTTACCACTAGATACTATCAAAATAACGACATTATTTCTTCTTACGCTCTAGAAATTTGGGTATCTCCTAGCAATATCCGTTATCGGAGCCTCATCAGTCCAATATAAGGAATATTATATTTGATTTAAGGAAAGGTTTTCAAGGCTTGTCCCAAAACATGTTATTATAAGAACATGCATTCAGATAAGGTATAATATAGGTTACTATGTACTGCTTCAGCGACCAAATAGTTTTAAATAAACTATCTCGAATATATAATAGAGGATAAAAAGGATGGGCTATGTGTGCGTTACCAAAATAATCAACCGAATTTTCGTTTTCTTTCCACTTCTACTTTCCAAGTTTTTTCAATTCGAGTTTTTGTTCTATTAGCTAGTCACAGATAAAGTTTTAGACACGTGTTGTTTGCTGTGAACATATACAGAACATATTTCTTATATCACGAACCCAATGAAAGTGATTAAAGAAAGGCACATCTTAACATTACTGAAATTAATATCAAAATATATTCTAAAAAATCAACAGGTAATCATTTATCTTTGTAAACAACAAATTCAAGAAACACCATAACTCTTTCTGTTTAGTAAGTAACAATATTTTACGTGATTCAAAATATCAACAAGCAATTTTTCCTAATAAAACTTTAGGCAAAGTTCCATAAAATACAAGTAACTTTGTCGTATTTTCAAAGGAGTGAAACCTTAAAGTTTGTTCCGTTTTAATGCCGATGGTTCAGTGACTTTTGTTTCTTGTTTTGTCAAGTTTAGGAAAAGCATTTGTTAGATGGGAACCGTTATACCGTAAATGGATTAGTTTGGGAAGTTGTGGCTTACTCTGAAATTGTTGTTATTGATTAGACTGATCTATCATTAGTTTGGGGCATCGAAGTATATTGATGTGGTTTACGTATTTATATATGGTGATTAGGATTGAAGTTATTTATTTGTTTATTTATATTTTTTTGTGGAACATAGGTTTTACAGAGATCTTAAAGAGGCGATTACTCTTTAAGAACAATTACAACTGACGCAATGCATTGTAATTTTTTGAGAAACGTCGTTACTGTTTTATTGATCCCGTCCCGATTAATCAATTTGATTATTTATTTTATGTACTTTAAATAACTGATTGTAAAATTTAATTATATTTATACATTAAAATAAGGTTTGAATGAAATGTTTAAGGAGATATTTCTCAATTCAATTGTTTTTTTAGTATATTATTTGTTGTCTTTGGCAATCACTAGCAATACTTTAATTGTTTAATGGTGCATATAAAAATAAAAAACGGTACCGGTAAATCGGTAACGGTAAATCGGTAAACAAACTAAAAAGCCGATTGCGCTTCTGTGTAATTTTAAATGAAATGAATTTGGCGCCAAAACTCCGCCATTTTGTTTTTTTTTATTTTGATATACCCAGTGTCACTCTCCCAGTAAATTTAAATCTAACGAGACCTCTCAAGCTAAAATCCATCGAGCCGTTCAGGCCGCAGAGCGTGCCAAACATATATATTTATATACATAAATACATACTCTCGAAAACATAACCTACATAACATAACATAATTATTTCGACTCTTGTTTAGATATAGGGGTGGTGGCCAGTGATATCTCAAATGGCCAAATAAAATTATTGGTAATCCACATATAAACTTGTAGCAGCTAGACTGTTTTGTAATTAGTTACTAATTCTTTCTTTGTTGTTATTGCTAATACATTGTCAATTTATTCTCAATAAACATTTTGTATTTTTTATTGTATTTGTGTTTTTAATTCATAGTACAAGGATTGTTCCATGAATATCTTCTAGATTTTATAGCAACCACAAATATGTAGCACACCATACGGTATCTAATAATTCTCATATTTACCCGAGACCTCAAGCAAATAAAATTCAGAAGTGGAAGTATGAAGTTTGTAATACGAAATTTGACGTTTTCCACATTTTGTGAGTCTGTAAACATCTTCGTAATATCAATTTAGACTATTAAGATGGTTTTATTACATTGAACTCATATTTACTTTCTGGTAATTCTCAAATGTCGAAATTACTTCATTGGTTTTGAATTTAAAGCACAAAAATATTTTATAACTTTTTTTTAAACTACTTAGTGATTGTTTTGTAGCCACAATCCTTTTTAGATACGTTCAATATATTACTCTTTGTTTCAGTATTCTCTTTTGTTCTTTGATCATTTTCCTAAAGTTTTTTTATTTTGTAAACACCGACAGTCATTAGTGAGCACTGTCAATTATACTTTATTCAAAATATAACGTCAAAGCAATTGTTATTGTTAGTTGGTCAAAGCAAAACTGTATATACTTACATTATTGCTTTGAACTAGCAAGAACATACATTTAAAACAGTAGCAGAGAATTAACTTTATGTAATTGTTTTAACGGAGACAAAGTATAAAAGGTTTCGTGTCTGTCTTGTCTGGGTAGTATTTTCATCTTTCAAAGACTATAGAATTTTTTTTATGTAAAAATATATAACCAACTTTAAATCTTGCCAATTGAAACTTGTAATAACAATTTGATTATGCCCTGGTTTTAATTTTATTTTAACATTTTTGGAGACTACTTCATGATGTAACCCGGTCAGTCAGACAAAAATAAGTTCACCATTATCGAAGAGAGCAGAATAATCTTTATTGTACACCAACGACACATTGCTTTAAATAAATACGCAAAAAATACCTATCATACACTAATCAAAAACTAGATAAAGTCAAATTAAATTAAATTCAAAACATGCAACTTTTAAAAGGACATTTTTCTTTTGACTTAACATTAGATCTTACGATTGTAATTCTCATTCTATTATGTTTAAGTGTCATGTTTAGCATAGTTTAAAATTTTTACACAGCTTCATCTCACCCTAGGGGGCGATTGTAACTAATCCAACGTCACAACTTTGCCCCGTTCCCTTTTTGTAGTAAGAATGAAATTTTATATCAGTTTTTATTCCTGAAGTTATGATTTTAGTAGGAAGGTAGGAAAAAAGTTTTGATAGGTCTCAGTACAGTGCAAGGTTGAGAATTTTTGTTGAATTTCTTTTCTTATTTAGCTATCTTTATCCCTCCTGTCAGTACGGTAATAATACCCTGGATTTAAAAGGTCTCAGACATAAAATGTCTCATCAATATTCAAGGAGTATCTGAGACCTGTACAACGTTTTAAATTCTACAAATTATGTACCTTCGATGATGGTGTTTCGGTGATTTTAGGACGGACATTTTTATTTTTATGTTTTGATTTGTAATTTCTAGTCTCATAGGTATTTGATTATGATTAGAGCCACTGGATGATACCTTTGCCTTATTCAAAGTCCCGTGCACTAATAAGGTCAAGGTAAATCCATACCGTTGACTCGATCAATCAATCTATCAAGTAATTCAGGGAAAATCTAAACTTATCTTTTATTTATTGAAATTTGAGTTGTACCTATTACAATTTAGCATTAAGTTGAGAATTTCACTTATTTGTCATAACGTTTGTTAATTATGACAGATAAGTGAATTTCTACGAATATTTAGCTATGCAATCCAGAATCTAATGAACGTTAAAATTTCTGCTGCCAATAATAAAGCCAAAAGCTTTAAGATCTAATCAAAGCTTCCAGACGTTACTTTAAATAAGTCCTTCACTAAGTCGATCCAATATCTTTGCTTTGTCTCAATCGGTTAATCTTAGGATTATGATGTACTGCAATCAAACATCATCCTCTTCAGGTTGTATTCTCCTTTAATGTCGGCGTTAGAGGCTCATCGGATTCGTAATAATATCGCTAAAAAGTTATTTTTATATCCTTCGGGAACGGTATTTTTACCAGAATGAAAGTATCCTTTGTCCTTTACTGTACCCTGACAATGAGTATGGAAAGTTTATGATGATCAGTTTTGTAGTTAAGGCGTGAAAGCGTAACAAACAAACAAGCATCCTAACTGATTATATAAATGCGAAATATAGTTTATAATATTCATTAAGATTTGAATCATTGTTCAATTGATTTCTTATCTGTGTCTTCTTTGTTATGGTGAGTTGCAATTTCCACGTTGTTACGAGTCTTCCGCGCTGGAGTAATTATCCAAAAATCTTCCTTATAGTACCCATCGTGTGCAACTGAAGTAGCGGCGTCTTTCTTCTTTCTATGTCCAGTTACTCGGTAATGTTCTTCGAGGTAGGAATGGGCCTAGTTTTTAAAAATGGATCGAAGAAACTGTAGCAGGACAGGAACGGAGCTTCGAGGATACGAGGAAAATAAAATTAAAACAGTATTGAAATGGTTTAACAGTATAGGGAAGAGTAACATTTAGGATGTGTACGTTACAGCAAAGTGCTTTTTCCACTTGTGAGCAGGATCGCTAGAGCTCATAACAGGGTATTAAAACACTTGACCGTCACTGGAAGCTTTAATATGAGAAGGCTCTTCCGTTTCCGTCATAGTTCTACCAGTTTACCCTCCTTTTAGTACCTTGTAGATCCGGTCCAGTGGCGACACCTGGTGGTCGCGCGCTTTTTAGTTAACGTAAAAAGTTTGGGGAGCCATTTTTGTCATTGGCGTTTCGTTTTCCGTCGAAGCAACACGTACGCAGCTGCTCTGTCGCTGCTACCGTTGTGTCAATTATAGTTCAGAAATATAAGTGATATTATAATATTGTAATAAATCAAGAAGTGATTTGTGTGAAAAAGGATAGTGCATTTGTTATAATCTGGTGAGTACCTACTTATTATTTTTCTTTTTAACGGTTTTGCCGTTCGAATTTAATAAATGTTGTACTAAATAACTACCAGTATGATTGTTTCAAATTTATTTGAATATTCATTTTAAAAACACATGGTCCACGTGATTGTTAGAGGTTAGAAATTTTTTAAGCTCCGATTATAGCTGATTTATTATATTTTGAATTTGATATTAGTTAATCTTGTGTATGTGATTTGTATTTTGATAGTAAGTACCTTCCACGTGGTAATTGACGTGCAAATTTTATTGTGGCAGCTGGTTAAAAATAATTATGGATAATATTAATGAAAAGGTAGTACAATCTGTGACTGATACCGGTCCAAGCAAGGCTCGTAAACGTCGTAGTAGGTCGAGTAGTAACAGCCGCCGCAGTAAATCAAAGCGGAATAAGCATGATGACCCCCGATTGGACAAACTGATTCAGGATATGAGGGATTTACGTAATCTCGTTTCCGACTTTATAAGATCTGGTAATAATAATCAGCCTTGCAATGAAAATGTTGAAATTTGCTCAGAAATTAGTGGTGATCTTTATGAACAATGTGATACTGAGGGACAATCGGTATAGAACAATGAGGACCATAATTCCGATTGCGAGTTACGTTTCACATTCGATATTGAAACCAAGTTAAAGGAACCTTCAGTTCCCGAAACACCCGAAAAGTTTTTAAAAATGTTACGCGAGGTGCAACGCTTGGACAGTATTTCTTGGTCAGACGTAAGATACGCTGACACACAAAAGACTTATAACCACTCTCCAGGTTTCGTAGACCTTGATACAAACGAAGAGGTAAAAATATATGACACCTTACGTCACTTATCGAACACCGAAAAATCTTATGCAGCTATTACATTTTGCATATTAAAACAAAAAGAAGTATTACAGGAGAATATCCGTACCCTTCTTTCCTGGGCACTACATACAGAATTAAACTTTGAAAATTTGAGTAGTAAAATAGACGAATTATTCCAAAACGGTGAGTTGCAAAAGGTTTCTTCGGATCTTCTTCAATTAGCTTGTAGCCATCGTGCCGAAGCTATTGAAATGCGCCGGGAATCAATTATAAGTCAAATAAGAGATCCTTTAATAAAAGCCTCGCTAAACAGAATACCGCCATCCACAACTTACATATTTGAGTCTGAACCTTTTACCGCCGTATTAGAAAGGGCTGGGGGCGTTCGCAAAGTTTTTTGGCCTGCTAAATCAGATAGATTCTCGCAAGCGAAATCTAATCAAACTAATAGCCGCCCCTCGCGGGGGCAAGGCAAACGAAAAGCAGTTGCAGTTCCATCGCGTGGAACTTACCTAACCCCTCAAGAATCATACAATTCTTATAATAATTACCCACCCTCGCGGGGTGGTCACCACCAAAATTACCAAAACAGAGGCCAAAGCAATAATTTTCAATATGAGACCCATAATGTCAATGGACGAGGCTCCATTCACAACCGAGGCTCGCGGCCCGAACGTGGAAATAGTCGTGGACGCTACAATGTTCCAAGAAGTGGCAGAGGAAATAGGAAATACAAACAATGACAAACTGCCATTTCAAGTGGGTCAGTTGAAGTTTTTTCTTCCTCAATGGCAGAGAATGGGGGCCCCGCAAATAATATTAAAGTTGATTCAGGGATATCGCATTCCGTCTACTCAAATTCCCCCGCTTGTATATCCAACATCAATAAATCAGTTTCACACTCCTATATCACGAGAGATGTCTACTGTTATACACAAAATGAAACACCAAGGCGTTCTAAAAGTAGTTCAGCCCTCTCCAAGCTTTGTATCCCCAATGTTTCTGGTTTCGAAGCCCGACGGATCGGCTCGTCCGATATTCAATTTGAAAGCGTTAAACAATTACGTGATGAGCGAAACATTTCACTTAGTAAACATGTATCGCATTCCGGATTTCTTGCAGGCTCAAGATTGGCTCTGCAAAATAGATCTTTCCCAAGCCTATTTTCATTTGAGCATAGCAAAGTCACACAGACGCTTTCTACGCCTTGTATACAACCAAGAACTCTTAGAAATGACATGTCTCCCATTCGGGTTAAGCACAGCGCCCAAAACCTTCGCTATACTGACGAATTGGGTGGCTCAAATGCTACGACTAAAAAGGAATATAAGAATCCTAGTTTACTTAGACGATTTCCTGATTGTAAATCAAAATGCAGACATGCTTCGCAAACATGTCAAATTCACGATTCATACCCTAACAACTCTGGGATGGAAAATCAATTTCGAAAAGTCCGTTCTAATTCCTCAAAAGTCCATAGTTTACTTGGGCATAGAATGGAAAACGTGGGAAAATCTAAAACTACTTACAGAACAAAAATCAGTAACAGTATTACAAAAAGTTATTCAAATCCTCGAGCGAAAACGTGTAACATTAAAAGACTTGCAGAAAATAGTAGGCTTACTGAATTTCGCCAGTTTTGTGATTCCTCGAGGGCGACTCAATCATCGACAGCCACTGGCGTTTATGCACTCCCTCCCGTAAACATCAGCTGCTCATCAAGTACCAGACGGCATTCTCGAGGAACTAAAGTGGTGGTTAAGGAATTGCCGGTCGCCATCACCGATACATTTTCCACCTCCAACAAACTTTCTTGTGACAGATGCGTCAGATCAGGCGTGGGGAGCACTATTAAACGGCCAGACACTCTCCGGTGTCTGGTCTCAAAAAGAGCAAGCATTACACAGCAACCAAAAAGAAATGCTGGCTATATTTTACGCCCTTCAAAGCCAAGCACATTTGATGCACAAAAGTTCGCTTCTCATTCAATGCGACAACAAGACTGCAGTAGCTCATCTACGGAAAGAAGGAGGTACGAAGTCACTTCCTCTAATGAAAATAACTTGTCAAATTCTAGATTTATTAGATCAGCATCAAATACAAGTCAGCATGCACTATATCCCAGGCAAGTACAACAATCATGCCGATCAGCTATCACGACTCAAACAACTGCCGGAATGGCATCTACTACCAGCTTGTGTAGACATAGTGTTTGCCAAGTGGGGAACCCCAATGATCGATTTGTTTGCATCAAAAAACGCGCATGTAGTTTGCAATTACGTGTCCCGCGACCTGACAGACCGTCAAGCATTATTTCACGACGCATTCAGTGTTCCATGGAACTACCCACTGGCGTGGATATTTCCACCTCCGTTTCTCATTCCGAAAGTACTTGCACACCTGAACCAGTCATCGGGAATATTCCTAATAGTGGTACCACGTTGGGAAATGGTGTTTTGGCGAGCCGACCTAAGATCCAGAGCACTGACAGCTCCGTTTACTCTGAAAAATCTTCAGACACGTCTAATCGACACGTCAACGGGGCTTCCACCTGTGAAGGTCGAGGACATAACACTCGAAGTATGGAAATGTGGGGGTGGTCCTCCGCGACAGAGTCGAGGAACACTGAACAATTAGGTTTGCTTAGAGACTCTTGGCGGAGGTCTACAATTAAAACTTATGAAGTGGCTTGGAAACGTTGGACTTCTTGGGCTAATTTTAATAAAGTTGATCCAAAAAACCCCACTGGGGCACAGTTGGCACAATTTCTATCAGATTCGTATTTGATTAATAAATTGTCATTTAATACAATACTTTTACACAAGTCTGTAGTTTCCACACTGTGTAATACTGAAACATCAAGTCGTCTTAGCTCTTATGTCTTGGTAAAACACATTTTAAAATCTATTGCCCTTAAAAAACCCAAAATTTCGAAACCACCGATATGGGACGTCAGTAAGTTAATAACATTTCTAACTAATTATACAGTAGACATCAATAATTGGTTTCACATATCGCGTCATACCGCGATATTGTTATTACTTTGTTCAGGTAGACGTATACATGACCTAACGTTGCTCACAGTAGATTCTGAGCATTGTATTATTTCAGGTGAAAGTATAATATTTTGGCCACAGTTTGGCTCTAAAACAGATAGCAGCGATTATAGACAATCTGGTTGGAAACTATTGCCGAATATTAATCAGCCTAATTTAGATCCCCTATTTTGGTTACAAAAAATGATAACATCATTAAATGAAAGATGAATTGCAGCAAAATCATTTAATCTTTTTCTTACTGTGAGAGGTGTGGCTAAACCTGCCAGTCGCACAGTTATAGCAGGTTGGGTAAAAACCTTGTTCAAAGAAGTCGGCATTGCAGCAACCCCTGGAAGTTGTTGGTCTGCTGTGGCTTCTAAAAGCTGGTTTGATAACCATTCCTGGGATGAAATACTGGCTCGAGGAAATTGGCAATCAGCCAATACATTCCAGTGGTACTACAGACGAGAAGTGATTACTAATAATCAATCTGAAAATTTAACACAATTATTTATTCCGATAAGGTAATTATTTAATTAGAAGAAGTAATTCTTAAACATATTTTGATTAAAAAGAAGAAATGTGATTTACTACATGTTAAATGTTAATAATTTCAGTTTTTATAGTAATTATTACATATTAATTTTTGTTTAATAATAAATGTATATAAAATGCATTCTTGCCTTTAATTATTATCAACCCTATCGTCACATTGGCGTTACTTTAATTTCTATACCTAACATTTCATTTATTAACAGTAAGTGGCGACACCAGGCGATAACAAACAGCGTCTCATATTAAAGCTTCCAGTGACGGTCAAGTGTTTTAATAGCAGCGTTTTTCCTGAAATAAAACGCATATTAAAATACTTACCTTACTGGAAGCTTACACTTTAAATCTGCCTGGTGAATATTCACTGAGCCAATGACAAAAATGGCGCCCCAAACTTTTTACGTTAACTAAAAAGCGCGCGACCACCAGGTGTCGCCACTGGACCGGATCTACAAGGTACTAAAAGGAGGGTAAACTGGTAGAACTATGACGGAAACGGAAGAGCCTTCTCATATTAAAGCTTCCAGTGAGGTAAGTATTTTAATATGCGTTTTATTTCAGGAAAAACGCTGCTATTATAGGGTTGGTAACAGACAAGTGACAGTGTTGTTGTGAGTTTTTAGGTAAACGTACTAAATCATAAGGTTGGCCGTGAGCTTGTTTGCTTTTAAAGGCATCCCACTAATAAATCCCACTAATATTATAAATGTGGAAGTTTGGATGGATGGATGGATGAATGTATGTCTGTTACTCTTTCATACCAAAACCACTGAACCGATTGCGATGAAACTTGATATGTAGATAGCTAGAGACCTGGATTAACATATAGGCTACTTTTTATCCCGATATTCCCACGGGATCGGGACTTATGCGGGTGAAACCGCAGGGCGCTGCTAGTTTTATCATAAATAGATGTAAGTATTCAAAATAACCACTATTGGAACAATATTGATTTCACTTTATCGGATTTCATTGTTTAGGGAATCTCCAATATGACAAAGTAATACATGAATATAATTTGCCACGGATTCAAAGCGAATATGTATTGTAATTTTAACAGATGCACGAGACGAAGTTTATAAATTACCTAGCGATTTACTAATGGAAGATGATTAATTCGCGCTCCTCATTTCCATGATAAATAACTGAATTGTATCAGGTAACGAATTTATTAATGTTCATTTTGATACAACGGATAGTTGGTTGATATTTTGTTATTTCTTTACACATAAAGACTGCTATGTCTGTATTATCTGCTCTAGATTTAAGAGGATTTACTGTCCCTGACTGGCTTTTGAAGTTATTACTGTTGAACCCAGCAAATTTAACAGTAATTACCTGAAGAGCCTAAATTCAGCTTTTTCTATTCAAAGGAATTCTGGTAACATATAGGTGCTGCTCTGTTCAAAATTTGCCATTTAGTCATAGCCCAAACAGAATGTGACCGACTGTGGATTATGCTAATGAGAATCACAAGACTCTTGAACTATTACTCGAGCTTTCTTCAGGTGGAACAGGTGTTTGTAGCTCCAGTGCCAACTGTAAAAGCAGGAGAAACCCGCTCTTGATTTCTTCACCGTGAAAGGGATTAGATGTCTTTTTTGATTGATAATCACTTTCAACGTCATTGACCTCCAGATTTCGCTATCAGATATTCTTCTGATGCACTGGTAGATATCCTCACCCTATAAAACGCTATACAACTATCAGACAGTACTCGATCATAAAACTGCAAAGAAGAAAACGATAGAAAAATATTATACTTACCCGCTAGACCCGACCACCACTTGAAAGAGTCCGGTATATACTGAGTTGACGAGCATTGTTGCGATAATTGCCGCATGTACCAAAAAGGGACAGTGAATTTTCTTTTGTGTAGTCTTCGAATCGAAGGGTTAGGTGTCTAGGGTTAATGTAAAAAGCACACAAATATACATTAAAACTGAAAAATCTATATGCTCTATAGATACATCTATGAATAAACACTATGATATGATGCTGAACTTACGTTCCCCTAATTTCCTTTCTAATGTCCTACAACATTTTTTAATAAAAATAGTGAATAAAGTCTCAAAATCCCGAACTCAATTTTAAATTATCCCATCTGAAGTAATAATTGAAGCGTCTGAGGTAGTTACGGCGTTATGCAGCTTTAATCGAACCAAAACTTGGCACCGCCAGCGCCACCTGAACTGGCAAATTGATTAATCGCCACAAGTTTTCTTTTAACTTTTTTACTTTGGCTTATTGTTTACTTTTCTTTCGGCGGAAGGTTTAATATTAAATTTAAGATAATGGGAAGTTGAAGTTCTTAATTTTTGCATACCACATTTGGAGGCTAGTGTTTGGTCAAATTTTGTGTTATAATGATTAAAGTTAAAATGAGTAAACTTTAAAAATATGTTTGAAAGGATTGATGTTTATATTATCCTTTTTTAACATATCTAGTATTTTTCTTCTTCTGTGGGTGCCTCTTCAAATAATGATAGTCGGCAGTCGGCTCTGTATATATGGCTCTTCTTTAGCAAAAAAGTTCGGTGGCACTCTTTACACCCGTTCATTCACGCATATTTCACAACCATGACGTCTTTCTACCACCAGGCTTTCTAGTAGCAGATGCTCGTGCCTGTCATGCCTAAGCATGTGGCCTATCAATTGTTAATCCTTCTACACAGGACTAAATCGCTATTTAATGTAATTTGTCGGTTTTTTTCTATAGGATATACATATTTACTATCTGTGTCTGTTGCCTTATTCTCTTTTACTCGGAAAGGCTAGACAAGTGGTCCTTAATGCTTGATTATAATCTGAATAGTTAACATAACAACTTGATTCACTTAGCATGTTTCACACAATTTTACACAAAGCCGTCATATTAAAACTTATCAAGAGTTTTCTTAAAACTAGATTTTATCTGGATTATTATTGACCAAGTACGTTATTAATATTCTTTACAGTTGGCATACACAAAAAAAAAACACTAAATTATGGTTAAAATGTAGTTTCCATTTACTTTAAATTTGCAATTCATTCAGTGTTGATAGTTGATACATATCGGTATGCTATGTTACTGTATTGTATAAAGTATATTTAGTCATAGATGATCCTTTTGCTCATATTTCACGTTTTAAATGCTTAAGAAAATATCTGCACCAAAAGAGTGTCAAACTAATTTTACCCGAGTTGATGCCTGACAGTGTCAGGCCGTCAGTGGTTATTGGTGCAGTAGCCTATCTATCAATCAGTCTATTGCAATCCACTGCTGGACATAGGCATCTCCCAACGCGCGTCTTACCACCCATAGTGGCTTATACCTATCATGTAATTACTTCCCTTTATTAAAAATAACATTGATATTTCTAAGTCAAGATTGTTCTTTAATTAACTCCCAACCCTTTGTCTGACCCTCGGGGTCCGTTACTTTTTCCTGCTATTTTGTTTTTACATAATATTGTTAAGATGTTGAGCGAATTTTCGATGAACATATTATTTAATTAATTCTTAGAATTCCTTATTGTTTTGCTATTTCTTAATTTATTTATAATCTTTGCAGAGTCATGATCTACTGAGGAATATGTTTTTCTTTATAATTATAGCAAAATGTTAAATTTTTAGTTATATTTTTTGGGATTGTTTTTAATATTTTCATCAACTGGCATGTGTAATCCACCACGTTGTTTTTTTTTTAAATAAACCAAATTTACTACCAGGCTTTTGAAGGAGAGAATTTCCTAAAACATCACAATTTCGATTCTTTATATATTAGGATGATTCCAGTCATCGTCATGTTCCAGTGCCATTGTAATCTTAGTATTTGTACTTGTTTTCTTTTGCAGACAAAGCACCCTCCGAAGCCACATTTCGAGGCGCAGAGTTTCTCTCGTATGATTTGACACAAACCGGTGGAGAGCCCATAGTAAGCACGCAGGACGCCATTTCGTTGTACTTCAAGACACGCCAGCCTAATGGATTACTATTCTATACCGGTAAGTATTATAATTACTTGTGAGCAAGTCTACGCTAAAAAATACACAGAATCATCAGAATTGTTTTAGATCTCCGTGTGTATTAAGAAAGATAGTGGTAAAAGTCTTTCAGGAAACAGAATTTTATTATTATTATATATTAATAAGTGAATATATTTCTTTATAATAATAATACCTCCACACATCTCACACATGGCCGTCTGATCCCAAATTAGGCAGAGCCTGTACTATGGTAACCAGACTGCTGCTAAACATACTTCTATATTTCTAAATACATATATATTATAGATAAATTACATCCAGACACAGAACAAATTATCGTGCTCATCACACAATTATTTGTTCTGGGTGGGCATAAAACTCACGACCTCTGGCTTAGCAGTCAGGGTCAATAACCACTAGACCAACAGGCCAGTCAGGCCAACATATTATTATATATAGAAAAAGTAACAACATGTGTCATAAATTTTAAATTATGTGAAAATAGTCACAAAAAAGCTACCGGGATCCAGTATACATATTGACTTGTTATGGTACGGAAAGACTATAGAATTGTGTTTAAAATTATATGTATTATAGTCGAAATTTGACCAGCAGGAGCCTCTAGTAAACATTATACGTTTTGAAAAAAAAACGCCATTACTAAGTGATTTATCCTCAGATTTATATTGTCAATTGTTGTTCGGTATAGTTTACAGTATTAGACAAAAAAAATAAAACAATAGCTTAATCTATCACCTACATATAGCTATATATATTATATGTGTGGTTTTAAATACATTATAACAAAACGACATGCAAAAGCAAGCGAAACTAATAATTTTTATGGTGGATCTGTCTGTGATCTACTAAGTATTTGTGAAGTTATTAAATTTTTGGGCAATGATTGATTAGTGATATTTTAGGTGACAACTTTTCTCTATTGGCAGATTTTAATAACATCGCGAGATTCTTTGACGTCAAGATATTTTTATATCAGGACTGATATAATGAGTGAAATACGAGACAGTATAGAATTGCAGAATTAATCGAAAACTTTCAAGAGCAATTTTTATTTCTAGATTTGGAATTCATGAATAGTGCTTTTAATTCTGAATTCGTAAAACTTTTCAGAGGTCTAGAATATTGTATTAATAACAAATTGAATAACTTCATAGGTCATGAGGCTGACTATTTGAACCTGGCTGTGCGTGATGGCGGAGTTTCTCTTACAATGGGTCTAGGCAATGGAAAACAAGAGATGCATATCAAGCCAGCCAAAACAAGATTCGATGACCATCAGTGGCATAAACTGACTGTCCATAGAAGAATACAAGAGGTAAGGTTCTTTGCGTTTTCAAAAACGTTTATGCAGTAAAAATTAATACTTTTTAACATGACTTTGTTAGTAAGAGAGCATTGTGGTGTTTTTTTCCTTGTTTGGTCATCTCAAATAAATAAATTGAAATATAAAAAACTTATTTTTAGCAAAATAAAATTTTGAAATTTAGTTTAGTTAAATTCTCAAGACTCCGGTCAGTAAAGGTAAAGCTAACTTTTTTTTTACTGAAAAGTGAAAATTTAAATAAAGTCATGGTTTCTACTCCCAAAATAAGATACTTCTTCATCGCAGTAATGCATATTTTGTATTATTATAGAACAGAATAACGTCACTTTACTTATCATATTATATGTGCAAATACATTCCAGAACAACGGCAATTATACAATTGCCCATATAAATTAAAGGTAGATTTTGATAATTGATAAAATCAATTAAATATTTGGTCCAATACACCATATTAAGTAGGAGCTTACCGTAATACCACAAAAAAAAATTTCACTACCCATCATTTTAATGCATTAATAGATCAGCATTGAAGTATTATGATGGCATTCCTCGGTAACGATCTCTCATTTAAATGATCGGTTGTAATAGATTTCACCAGTGAAATATGAACTATTGTCATCGTGTACAATTTTATGGCCTCGTTATTGCATTTGTTCCTTGAACTCAGATCGATAACTTATGGCTCTTTGGCGTGTAACCGTGAAACATCCATCATAGCCGACATTATTTTAAAACAAGAATCGATGTGTATCTCTCTAATTTGATTGTTAAAGACACATTTTTTGTTTCCAGAAAGTAGTTTTTAGTGTATTTTAAGTTGTGTTTTTCTTATAATTAGTAAAGTTGATGGTATGGGTAATTTTTTAGGTAACATAATATTAATTAGAACTATACTTATTTATCGTGTACGGAAACTATTTTTTGTTAGATATGTAAATTTCAAAACAATCGTAATGATAAAGAATGAAGGAAATTGGAAATTATATATATCACTAGCTGACTCGACAGACATTGTCCTGTCTTAACTATGAATATTGAATTCAAATTGGTATAGTTTTGCAGCGCGTATTCTGTCAATCGCGCCAACTGTCGGACGACTGACAGTTATGTTCAAAGCGCATTAGAAAAGTTAATCTGGTCGTTAAATTTTCTTAAATTTTCTAACTTACCGCGCAAATGTCTTAATTTTTCTTTTATAAGAACCTTCTCTTGATAATAACAAACATAAAAAAAAGAATTAGCGAAATCGGTCAAGCCATTCACGCGTAATGCCGTAATCAACGGAAATAGGGATTCATTCATATATAATATATATATAGATTTGCCTACAAAATTTATTTTACGCCCGTCTTATACCTTTCATCAATAGTTATAACTTCTTTCCTATCTTTACCTATAAGTAATAAGCAAAATGATTAGGTTTACTAATCTGGAACCCATATCTGATTTTGTTCGAGAAGTATTAAACATTAGTCCAATTCACAAGGGAATAACTGCTTTAATGTCTGGCTACCTTTACTATTTGGATTGTTGTCAAATGCTGCCTGGAAATATTATGCTGATAACACTATAAATTCACTAGGGAGGTCAGGACGATGATGACATTATTCAGTAATTTCCTCTTCACTGAAATGGGAATTGTCATCGGAATCGGAGCTATTCTATCCTACAACATTAATTAGCCATGTTTGATCCATAGCCTTTGAAATCCAAGCGCTTTTGTGCAAATAGATTTGTCTATATATGCGGGTCAGATTCATTGTGTTGAGTTTATAAACTTGAAGTAATTTACTTTAGAAATAACGTTATTGTTTGTTTTGCTGAACTTTAATAAAAAAAAAACTGAAATTATTTTTTTTCGAATCAAGAGACAGTTTTGTGTGCAATCTAATTAACGTTTTTAATTAGAATTCAATAGGTATTTTTATTTAAAAAAATTGCTCAACAAATATTTAAGATCGTCCTTTTTTAACTAAAATACATATCATGTATTAAGAAATTTACATACATTTACGTATGAGATGGTAAACGTACCAGAAAAGTAAAACTATATTGAAACTGGCAAGTATTTACAAAGGATACACGACTTACAGTGCTCCAGCTAGGAACTCCACTTGTTTAGGATTTTATTTTATGTCCCTCTGACACTAGAAGGAAGCTAGAAGACAGTTTTAAGCATGCCCGGCAAGTCGTGGCTCGACTGGTATTTTTTTTTATTTTTATGGGATAGGGGGCCAACCAACAGACGGGTCAGCTGATGGTAAGTGACTACCGCCACCCATGGGCACCTGCAACTCAAGAGTCTAAGTGCGTTGCCGGCCTTCAACGTGGGAGTAGGGAAAGGGGAGAGGGGAGTTAGGGCCTCCGTTAACCTCACTCATTCGGCGAAACATAATGCAAGTATTGCTTCAGGCCGGTGTTCTGTTACGCCGTGGTATCACACCGGTCGAGTTATTACGCAGTTTGGCTGACATCCACCGGGATGGAACTGTGATTTACTGTATATGGATCTTGCCACACTCTTATGCTATCTGAATGGCTAGTTATTTATTTATTAATAACATTATCTTGAGACACCTCACACATAGTCCAACCGTCCGACCGTCCGAACGTCGATCCCAAACTAGCCAGAGCCTGGATTATGGTAACTAGACTGCTGAAAAACACCCACACAGAACAAATGATCGTGCTCATCACACAATTATTTATCGAATCGAACCCACGACGTCTGGCTCAGCGGTCAGGATCATTAACTAACAATCTTTCAACCATTACACCTTAGTGTAAACAAATATCAGTGAACTATAAAGACGCTGTTATATTTTAGAAACTTTTGAACGCATAACAATATTCTTTGAAGTGTTAGCATACTCTACTTTCTTTTGAACTGCAGCAACAGTGCAATATATAAAAGTTTCTCTGTGCGTCTATACTTTGAAATATTATGTGCAGCATAAAAGCCCTGGAGGTTTTTGACTTACTAAAACTATCCGTTACGTAGAACAGTTATCTAAAGAGCTCAAGTTTGAACTGGTGTTTGTTTGTCGAGTAGTGTGTCTATCTTTTTGATAAGTAGTTAGTCAATTGCATATAAGGAAAGATATGTATATGAAAATAAATAATACATAGATGTAGTAGAACGTAGGCAGTCTGGTTTTGGTTAGTGACAATAAGAGCCATTATGAAATGTGTGTAAATCTTATAAGATACATCTAATAAGGTTTTGAAAGGGATATCAATAATCGCGATGACACTAGTGGATGAGCCATGCTTTGGTACTTATGGGCCGGCTCGCACAGGAAACCGGCGGTAAAGTAATGATTGTTTTCTGTTGCGCTGAGTGAGTTAGGTTACCGGAGGCCCTAACCCTTCGTACCTGAGGCGGCTAGCGGCAGACTATTTAGAGGAGCGTACCGTCATGTACGAGGACCGAGATGGAGTTTTGAGTTGTCGGCCAATGTCGTGCGGTGTTCCGCAGGGGTCTGTCCTTAGACCACTCCTGTGGAAAATGGTTAAAATGGAATAAATGGTTTTATTTCGTTGTTTTTCTATGTTGTGACTAAAAAGTTTTTTGAAGGCAAATATATAAAAGTTTCAATTTTTTACCAAAACATTTTGTCCTATTCATAGAACCTCTCATTATAATACATATTTCTTCATAAATTACCTATATAAGTACCACGGTAATTATAGATAACATTAATGTGTAAGTACCGAATCAAAAATAAAAAAGTATTAAAAATGAACAAAACATTGAGAATTAAAACGAAGTCCATGTTTAACACAATTCCATGCTGACAAGCCATTTTTATCTGCAATATATATTTTCAATATTAAAAAGTGTACAAGGCTCTCGGAATTTTCAATGTAATTGACCCGTGCAGCTCAATTGTGATCCCATGTGTGGTGTTATATGCGAAGTACGGAAATTGAACGATATTATACAGCAACGGTAATACTATAAACTTTCGTTTTAATTCCGTGCAGCAAACGTGAATTCAAATAATGGAATTCTTAATTTACGCCAATAAGTAGTTAACGCGATGTTGTGCTTGAAGTTAAGATAGGTATTTTGGAGTTAATAAAATCAATAACTCCTGATTGAACTAGCGATTTTAGGCTTGATACACATTAATTATATCGTAGGGGACTTAATGTCAAGACATGGAAAAACGCTTAAATTTGCCTTTTCTGATAAATTAGTTTTATGTATAAAATTACTGCGTATGAAATCATTTTTGAATTCATGGTCATATTCGTTTACGTAGTGATTGATATCCTACACGTTACTGCAATAACATTGATAAAAATACTAAACCAGCAACCGTATCTTTCTTAACCCTACATTATACCATTTAACTATTAAACGAGGCAGATACTACTAAATAGTTTATATAACCAAGCCTCTTTCCTGTTCCGTTATCGTTAATTATGTAGCAGTCTTTCTCATTCTCTTTGAATATTGAGCCTTTTCGAAACTATTCGTACGTATACTCGTTCAGATTTAATTGCTGAATGTATGGGGGAGTCATTACTTAATTGATGAGATTCTGACCATATTATGTGGTTAAGGGTTAGATTTGTTGGTAGATTATGTACTTCGGTTTAGGTAGTTACGGGAAAAAATTGGTATGTTCTATACACCCTAAATATCTTTCCAAAGTTGGTAATAACATGCATGACATTAGCATCAGCTAAATTATACTTATCCTTAATTTGATTTTATTAAACTTATTTTAACTACAGTAAGTATTCTGATAGAATCAAACATATCATTGGTGGTCAATGATCTGTTTGGAGACCAATATTGTTGCATAATCAGATATGAATTTCTTTTTCATTTGGAATTCAGCGATTGTCTGCATTTTAAGTTGTTTTCTGTAACTAGTTTGTGACATTTTGTAGCAATTTTCACTAAAATGACGTCTGTTTCTGTTTTCAGATTACAGCATTCACCAGTTTTTGTCGGGTAAGTACGTTGTCTATTTTTAATTAAGTAAATGAAAAGCTTTATGTAGGTAATAATGTAATATGATTTTTTTGAAAGTTTTGAGTTTTTCTGGTGTATTTGATGGTAAATATATCACTTTAACTGCGGCAATTTATCTGATGTTCAGCAGACGGCACGGACTGATTATATCATTAATTGTTACTGAGCAACTGAGCCAACAGAAATAATTATTGTTTCGTTGTGATCAAGGACGTACCTAGCCTCTAAAGATCGGACAGCGTTAAACATATTACAAAAAAGTCACCATCAATTGTTGTAATATCATAAAATAAATGGTCATAGTCTAAAAAGAAATACAGTAACTGTAAAACTATTATGCGGACCTTATGCTTGCCTCCTTATTAAATACAAAAAAAAAATCATTTCCCAAACGATACAATTGTAGTCAAATACGAACCTTAGGATGTCTATCTTTAGATACAGATTTTCGAAAGCTTCAGCATTCATGTGCAGCATTCAGCAACGTCTGACAGCTAAATAATTTTAACGTAGGTTTATAAAATTCACACAATTCATCCTAACGACAAGTATTTGATCGGTATTTTTTTTTTCATATTTAGATCACTTTATATCAACTGTGTTTGAACACATTTGTCTAAATAATCGGTTAATTAAATATTTGTTTCAAAACCTACTATAGAATATATATTAATTAATATGGCATAAAACACAATCAAATCAACGTCTAATTGAAACATAATCTAGCGAAGCGTGATCATTTCCTAAATCATTATTCTCTATTCCCTTCTTTTCGTTTTGAAAGCTTCTTTAGACACGTCTGTGCACTTTTGCTATTGGGAAAAATCACTGAACTCGTAACCGTCACGCAAACAATACATATATAGATCCACTAGAGGGCGCTAATCTAAACATTGATTATTACAAACACTTATTAATTAATGTCACCAACCTGCTAATGTGACGTTTTAAGTTCGTCGTTCCGTTTAAGTTATCACTTCTGTCGGCAGTCCCATGACTGCTTTTTTTTTTTTTTTTGGTATTTAATGTTTATTGTATTGTGATTATAAGAGTATTATAGGTAAAGTGAATAGTTACTAAATAAATGAATTAGCTAGAATATTGTAGTAGTGCCTAATCGTTTGCAGTTATAGTGAGAAACAATTACCATCGTACTGATCGCCCTTTTCAGGACGTTCACCTCACACTTCAAAACCATAAAGTTACACAGTACTTGCACAATCTCCTAGGTTTTGCATGGTTTTTGCAGATTTTGTTAATCAATCTATCCTTCGGGGACAGTATCTACTTTTTTGTGGATAAAAAGAAACCTATTTTTTTTTTCTGACAACGTATTCAAAATTGTATGATGATCGGTCGAGTAATTTTGGAGTGAAAGAGCGTACCAAATAAACTCATCTTCTCATTTATAATATCAGTTAGGTTTCAAGGTGTATGTTTTTTTTTTGGTTTTCATTAGGACATATACCAGTTATACATTACATTGAATTATAAAGTTATAGTATATCTACATATAAGTAAACGTATAACCCACTCCTACGTCCGCGGAGCAATACTTAAGAAATTTAAAAATCACTGTCATGCGTTTATTTTTAATTAAATAAATTTAAATTTTTGGTTGCAGTAAGCATTAAAAATAAAGAGAAAGAAGACCAGTGGAAGTTCTAAAATGAGTGTTTTAAGATTTCAACTGCCGCTACTTTGAATTTAGACTGTGAGAGTGTAAAAATATCAATATCTACAAAGTGTGTGTTAAATGTTTCTACAAGACAGCGGAGCGGTGCCCATGCACCGGTATTTGCTGTCACATCTTGTCAGTCTTTCAACAACGTTTTTTAAAAAAATCTTTTAGAATTATTGAATCCGTGTAAATAAACAAATCGGAGTACTAAACGCACTAGAAATGGCAAGGTAACACTGGTACTGGACTATTGCGAGACTGGGGGCAAGCTTTACTATCAAATACAAAGTTAACGGACACTCGAAACGATTCTGATTTTGTTCCCGATTTCAACTCTGTTATTAACTTCACTTGTACTCGTAACTAACCAACTATGTAAAAAAATCTTAGAAATCAATTTAAATCTACTCTAACTATCATCGTATTGAAATGAAACATTGTATGTTTTTTTTATGGGATAGGGGTAAACGAGCAGACGGGTCACCTGATGGTAAGTGACTACCGCCGCCCATGGACACCTGCAACTCTTTAACTCTTTAAGGTGTGTGAGTAGGAGATGAGGGGGATTGGGTGGAAGACGGGGAGTAGGGGGGGGGGGAGAGGGAAGGTTTCGATTGTATTGTGATTGTTGGATGTAGTTTGGATGACATACTATAATTGAAAATGCGGCGCCGAAGTATTTACCTAGAGTTGCACATCATGCAACCGCAGGAAATACAAACAATCACTGCTGATAGGATCTGGAGGTTTCTCGAAGCCATAAGTCTGAGCAGTGAACTGTAAACCAGAAGTGCGCTACAAAAGACCAGAAATGGTCGAGGTAGCACTTGGCACTTAAAACAATAATAATAATAATAAATACTATAATTTAGCTGGTTTGATGAGATGATGGAACGAAGAGGTGGATAGTGGAACTCTTCAGGGGCTACTAGTAAACCCCTCGAGTTTGGGCTCATATGATTTGTTTTGACGAGTCCAACAGATTGGGCTTGGTAATGATGGTCTGATGATGAAGCCAGGAGGTGTAAAGTGAGTTTTTAGTTTTCCTCAACAATAATTATTTATTCAAACTTGTCATTATAGTCATACTCTAAAAAATCATATACAAAACCAATTTCAAATTAGATCTGAGCATTATCAGTGTTGAGTAGCCAGCCAGGTATATGATTAGGTCCTTAGGAATGGTTGAATATTAGGGTTTCATATAAATACTGATACAATAGTTTCTAGTTGAGCCACAGAATACTGTGAATGTATAGCCTTTTCTGGGTGACAGGTATAATTTTTTTTTCTGTATCCCTGGCAACGTGTGAAAGCGTTACAAACAAACTCTTTCCAAAGAAAAAAAAAATTAAAAGCGAAACCGCTGGCAAAAGTTATTCCAGTATATAATTCAAAAGGATAAACTGACACTAATTCGAAACAAACGCGTTTCAGTTCTGAATTCCAATATGTCGGGAGTAATACGTTCGTGATATACGTACACAACATTACATTGCTTAAATTAAAAATCGGGTATTTGACTAAATATCACTATGTAACTAATCAGGTTATGCTAAAAAATAATAAACCAATTTCGAAATTCAAAATAGAACATTATATATTTTTTATCAAGTTAGTAACCTGAAAAAGGATTATTGAACTTGGCTTGACACGCTGCCGCGTGTCTAGAAATTCTGAAACCGTTAAACTAAATAAATACGAATTGGATTATAATAGCACAAAAAGTAAGTTAAAATTAGACTGGACATGAGCAAGCAATTAAAACTTGTCGTACCCAAACAAGTCTAATTCCAATTGTCAATCTAAAACTCGGACCAGATCCGTTGGTAAAAATAAAAGGGAGACTAAAACTTTCCTTGATTAATACTGTTTCTGACGTAATATTAATGTATTGATAAACAGTGGATGTTGATAATAACTGGGAAGTTCTCGGAGAAATTCGACAGTCATTTATTAAATTATTCGTCGAGGGTAAGGAAAAAGTGTTTCAGCGTTATGAATAAAACGCTGAAGCTACTAAATAAAAAAAAATTATGGTTGACAAAACAGGAGCAAAAGGTTCTGAATTGTTTTGTCTTTAACTTGGGGATCTTAATTACTTCTTGATTGTCAAATACTTCAATGGCAAATTTTAAAATACGAATCAAATAAAACTATAGGTTAGTAAAACAAAAAAACACGCTTTGTTTGCGAACCGAATTAAAGTAAAAAAAGTTTTAATATCTTCAGACCATCGTTACTGTGACCAATCTGTTGCCTTTTAAATTTTAAGCCAATATTTCGCAATTTTTTCCAGATTGTCCAGATTTTTCTTAGATAGAGCTTACAATACAAATCATTTTAATTGACATGAAAAGTCATAATAATATTTGTTGTTTAGAAAAGTATTTTCCGATGCAACTTTAACAATATTTTTTTTGAAATTCGACCACCAGGCGATGTCTGTTTACATAAATATTTGTATTTTTAAGAAGAGTGTCGTAAAGATTTTTCCTGTAAAAGCTGGTCTTATTTCGTACTTCTCAATGTCGCAAGCATAAAACAAATAATCAAGCCACCTTCGATTGCTTTCGTTGCGTGTAAATTATCCTAAAAGCCATCGTCTTCAAAGGAACGAAAGGCTTGAAATATCAATACCATTGTAATAACTTTCATTATCGTGAGGCAATTTCGAAACACGTTTTGATTAAACAAAACACATAAAGTGGGTGTCGATTGACAAAAGCCTCTTGAATATTGAAGAACGTTTCTTGAACATTGAAAAACGTTTTTGTAGTCTTCAATATCTTTGAATCTATTGCAGGTTTGTAAATAAATATAGTTGTAGGATATTATATAAGTGGCTGCAGAGTTATTGGGCTTATATTTCACTGGGGCTTTATTTGTTCCCTATTAAAGTTTACTCACGGTTGCTTATTTCCTAACGTCGTATCAATCCTGTCAAATCAACTAATTTAATCGTCGAAGAGCCATGCCTTTGCACGTATGGGCTGGGTCGACCGGTGGTACCACGGCCTCACAGGAAACCGGCAGTGAAGCAATGCTTTCGTTGCTTGTACAGTGAGTGAGGTTACCGGGGGCCCTATTCCTGCCCGCCCCCTTCTCCCCCTCTTCCCCCTCCTCTCTCTTTTTAATGAACTTACAGAAACTTACAAGAAGTTACACAATTTTAATTTAAATAATGGGTAATTCGTTCGTTATAAAGAATAGTTATTTTTATAATCACCTCCATAATCTTGACCACCAATACTAATGGCTTAATTATCCGTTTGATTCATACTGCACACCACCGTCCCTCGAAAAATAATGCCATTGTTTAGCATAAGACAAAGAAGGTGGCAATTAAACACCCCACTAATTGGACGACTTTATTTATTATGTCACCAGCTGGTTGTTTTATTGAGTTTAAAAATGGCGCATAAATATTCATTGGGTTGTGCCGGGGTCGGAGAGTACTGTTCGGCTATTCTTGGACGTCTGTAAATGCAGGGAATGCCTGTTTTAACAATGAAAAATATGGAGTGAATAAAAGTCTTTTACTTTAAATTTGATAAGGAGTTATTGTGAGATTTTTGATTTTTATGAGATTACTAGCAACCCGCCCCTGCTTCGCACGGGTACAAATTATACACCTGAATCACTCTGTCTATTAGTGAAAGTCACATGAAAATCCGTTTAGTATATTTTCAGTTTATGGCGAACAGACAGACAGACAGACAGACGCGGCGGGGCACGTATTTGGCCTATTGAGTAGTTGTACATAATGTACATTGTTCTTGGGATTCAAATCTGAATACTATAATTCTTAAACGGAGTGGTTTCAAACACCCTTAGGTACTTCTTGTTGTAATAAGATATATATGGTGTACAAAGTTTTTCGTAGAGGCACATAGTGTTCACAACCTCGAGATCTTATTATGCTGCTCGTGTAGCAGCTTCTACCAGCGACATTTGAGTTCATAGCGCCATTATTATTATTATGTTCGCAGCAGAAAATGAAACTAAAAATCGTAATCGTAATATACATGTAAATAAAGGAAGGATAATAATATTAATTATATTGCTGCTTATAATTTAATAGGCAAATATAAGAAAATGAAAATAGTGATGTGTACCTATCATCATATTCATTTACAAACTATTAATATTTATAGTTAGTATCTTAAATTAGTACTTATATATTATTTATTAATTATTACATAGACTCCATGTACACTGCAGCCCCTCTATTCATGCCTGTTTCTCAAGAGATCGCAAACTGCGATAAGGTCGCCAATTGTACATAGTATTAGCTAGTAAGTATTTAGATATAAGAAAATATTGTAATCTACTGCCCTGTTCACAATAAAGAGTACGTCTATCTATCTAAATAATAGCAATGAAAAAAGTAATCTTATTAAAAAAATCTTGTAAACGGCGAAACTGTGTTAGAGTGTACTCACACTCATCACATTATCTACACAGATCGATTTTTGTATACATAGATAAAAAATTACATAATTCATTATTTTTCCTATCAAAACAGCAATTTAGTGTGAATGCACCACCATAACTGTGTAACAACAAACCTGTTATTATAAACATGGCATAATTTGCAATATGTATGTCCGAGTCGATATTTGAAAGTTCAACGTAACATGAGGCATATCATCGCTCGAAGGTAAACTCACTAATAAATTCATGCGTATTGCCACGGGAAACGTCACCTGTGTGCATGGAAGTTGTTCGGATTAGCTACACATTTCGACCCCATTGAACGCAATTTATGTTCCACTGAGTTTTACTTTTAAACGTTATTTGTTGAATGTAAAATATGCGGCAACTTATTTTTATAGGGCGTCCCTAGATGTCAATTTAGTCAACTGGCTGTTGCCCGCGATTTCGACTGAGAACTGTACATTTTTTTGGCATGAAAAGTAGCCTATGTGCTATTCTATACTATAGTATATATCTGTGCCAAATTTCATCCAGATCCGTTTTGCGTGAAAGAGTAACAAACATGCACTCACCCATCCATCCTCATCATCCTCACAAACTTTCACCTTCATAATATTAGTATCATAGTAGTAAGATTGTACACTGTTACTGAACGCATAATACGATAATGTAAAAGTTGAAAACAAAAAAATAGTAACACCCTGCAAATGTAGTCAAAAATAATAAAGACCTGGACCTTTCAAGAGTATAGTAAATAGATTACTTTTGAATAGGTATGTAACATCTTCGTCTTCATCGAGTTTTTTTTTTTAATTGATCTTTCATCTCTTCTAATGAGGTGAGATGGAAGAGCAATAAAAAACTTAGTAAAGAAGTAATAATGAAGTCTTATTTTGTTACAAGTTGTGATTAGAACCCTATAGACACATAATAGCGTATGCAATTTTATCGTAGTCAAACGTTTTTGAATAAATAAAGATCATTCTGATATTTGCGAGCCGATTTGAAGTTAATTTCGTAGTACCGAGAGTCGCTATTTCTTTAATTATCAGCGGGTGAACATTCTGTATACAAGTGTGTATTGCTGTTAAGCTGGGCCGTGGGATTTTTTTAACATACATAATATAATTTTGTATTTCTAATACTCTTCTTTTAGCGTAATAGTCAATTCTACCCGAAATACAAACGTAAGTACAATCGTATATTTTTAAAAATTGAAAATATTTGAAAAGAAGATGTCCTCTCCTTTTAAAAAGAATGACCCAAATCGGTTTCCAGATCTCAGAAAAATCGCTATACGTAACCGGATTCAATTTCAATTTTATTACTTACTTTGTCTTCTTTCTTGAAACGAACTATGCTTCGTTTCATTCACTGTGAGTTTACGCTATACTTCTGTAATAAAGTAAAATTGTTAACGGTATTTCTCGAAACTTTCAGTTGCTAGTTAGTTCTTTACGATATAATATACGGACGGTCGGATGAGACGATATTTTCAAAGAAATATAAAGAGAATGAAACTAAAACTTTCAATTTCTTTCAGCGAATGCAATATGAATAAAATTGTCTTTTCAATTTGTTAACAAGAATTTGATTCTCATATCGACTTTCATTAAGAGTTTATATCCACCACTAATAACAATAGAAACATGAACCCTTTCCTTGCACGAGTAAGCTTTATAGCATCTTTTTACGCTAGGAAGCTTGTGCAAAGAGTTTTAGTACTGATATTTATAATTTGTGAACAACTGTCATGTGCCACTCTTATACTCGAATTTCGCTTGCCTTCATTCTTACCCGGACAACCTTTTACGAATACGTCATCACCGGACCGAGATAGATGTAAGGAACGTGATATTTTTATACTAAGTATGCATATTTTACATAAAAATCTTTTTAACAAAAAATTAAACCGACGAAAAGTACTAAAAAGCAAAAAAATTAATAAACCTTTTAAGTCTCGAGTATTGAGGTTATTTAGATGAACTATCAAATTTTTATAAACCTATTTTGAGTCGGCATCAAATAATAAGCCCTTCAAGTTTACATACAGACAAGCTTTCCTCGGTCCCAAACTGGTTTAAAACGTTTAACAGCACTTTACAGTAGGATCAAAGGCTAGACTACACTAGGAGTAAATAATTTTAGCTCACACTTTTTACAACATGAGCTTATACTCGCAAATGGTGATATTACAAGGTCTTCAAAGATTGAGAAAACTAAAAACCCAAATCTATTTGTTTGTATGAACGCCCCAAAAGTGTCAACCCCATATCCATGCGTGCAGCAGAAGGGCAGATAGATTACACACAACATACTTTAATAATATCAGTCGTGGAGTTCTTATCAAATTGAAACCTAATGGTTTGGTATGGGATGGTGGGTAGACTTCAATTGTTACGAGTACGATACAAATTTTATTTTTATTACAGCCAATCAAGGCAATGAATCGTGATCGCGTTAAATACCTTATTTCCAGATTAACATAATTATAATGGCAATGCTGTGATGAAAGATAAGTAGTGTTCACAGCCTTGCCGCCTTTCACCTTCCAACTGCTCTGCTTCAAACTGCTATTTATGTATGCCATCAAATGTTTATCTCTAATTGATTTAAATGTTTTATCTGAAATTACTCTTTGTTTATGCATGAGATTTAGTTGAAGCTATTTTGTAATTTATCTGACTCAGTTGAGTCTCTTTTATTATTTATATGATTCGCACAACGAATATTATAATACCTGAATTATTTATACAAATTATTTTAAATCGCCTGATAAACTGCAATGCTGCAAACTGTATAAAACTATTATTTTATCAGTGATAAAACCAAGTGAGCGGTTAAATCATTAGCACAGTATGAAATTAAATTTTATGTTCAAATCTAAATGCATCTTCTATATTTCATGACCAGACATACACAGACGTCTTCCCGAGAGTTTCTAAACGCGGTACACTGTGATCTAAAATAGATGTACGTTTGAACTCCTCCACTGAACCGTTCGTCGACGATGATTCAGATCAACGAAGCCATTTTTTCTTTCCGCTTTTCCTATTTTCCCCTTTCCTTTTATGGGATGTCCTCCGTGATCGGGAGGAAGAAATTTATTCTGACTTGCAATGAATGCCATTTTCATCATAACCACCGACCAATCCATGGATTAGTCTTGATCATAGAACGCCAGGATCAATTGTGAAGAGCCTGTACCCACCCTCTTCTTTTTCTCACTCCCTGACACAAACATTTAGCATAATTTGAAGGGTTAAAAAGAATCGTAGTACGAGTAGTGTGTTACCCAACCACAAAAAATAAACAACTATTATCTTGAATTAAGTTTCATTGTCTTGAAGCTAACAAAAATCTGTAATGCTTTAGATAGATTTGCTGTATCCTGTTAAACAATCTCACTGTATTATTCTTTTATATGTCGCACACCTAGATCTAAAGGGATCTAACTCAAAAAACACTTTTTTTCAGAATTAACTGTGCACTGCAGGAGTTCTAAAATTTAATTTTTTTTTACCACGTTATTGAGTTATCTTCCTATTACTTAACAATGTATTGTATATTTAATTTACTTTTTGAGTGGTGTCTGTGTTGGTGAATTTGCGTCAAGCGTCGAGTAGTGGTGATATTTTTTAATCTGGTTTATTGGACGGTAGGTATTGAGATGAGGAATTCAATGGTGTGTATAACTCAACAATTAAAATTTATGAGGTAGCCGTCTAACACCGGGCGAAGTACAAAGAGCAAACGCTCGGTCGCCCAGGTACTTATATATAAATAATAAGAACAGCAAACATTGCATAATGTAACATACATATAACGTGTTTAAAGTAATAACTTCACTTCAATATTTAAGTCATGCTTATACGTTGCAACTTACATAATATTAATGAAAAAAAATTTTTGGTCTAAATTACTGATAATGGTGTGCCTAATATAATTATTATACTAAGAAATATGATCAATAATTTCTTTCAATGTGCGCGTTAATAATGTTTTCAATATAATTTTCTAAACAAAATTTATTTTGTCTGTCAGCTGGAGGGAGGGGGGCAAATAAAATTTGTAAATTACCTTAGTACTTGTAGTACTAAGGTAATTTACACATTTTATTTGCCCCCCTCCCTCCTTAGTACTTGTAGTACTAAGGTAATTTACACATTTTATTTGCCCCCCTCCCTCCAGCTGACCGACAAAATAAATTTCAACAACAGTTCAACTTCTACTGGTAATGAATAGAATAATCTTTATTGTACACCAACGAAATATTGCTTAAACTCTAACCCTTCCCTCTTCCCTTCTCCCCCCCCCCTTTCTCCTGTCCGCCTCTAGCATGCACAAAAATGGTATGATCAAAGGTCTATAAATTACGTGCACAATGAGCTCCATTTGTAATCTCTAAAGACTTAATCTTTAGAGATTACAAATATGTATAGATTAATATGATAGCATTTCTAATAGATCTTTAGTATCCCCCTTAGGTCCAACTTCATGAGTTATTACAATTCCAAATTATATCATGTCCCTAGGTGTTCTGTAAACTGATCGCATTGATGTCTGCTGTGTTGTGTAAGCAAATATACGGACTTTATATATTATCTATGATATTTAAAGAATGGTATCCTGATTAATCTTACTAATATTATAAACGTGAAAGTTTGTGAGGATGTATGGATGGATGATTTTGTTTTCTTTCAAGCAAAAACGGTACATAAATTATGTTCATCGACATGAAAATTCTCACAGAAATTATCATATTCAAAATTCTTCAATAACGTCTAGACTAATTTATTTATTTGTGTACCTAAATGAATAGAATAGAATAATCTTTATTGTACACCAGTACATATTGCGTAAGGTTAGTTTACAATTTTGATATGTACAAAGGGCGGCCTTATCGCTAACAGCAATTTCTTCCAGGCAACCTTGGGATGGAAAAATTATGACCAGTAATAAAATAATTTAATAGGTAGTTATGGTGTGGGAATCAAAACGTGTTAGGCTTAAAACTAGTAAATGATAACTATAAACATAAATAATATAATTAGATAGGTAATGCAGGGAAACAAGTGTAATCACTTTGAAACTTTCAATATATTCATATACACACATAAACATACATAATAAATAATACATATATATTTCTAGATTAATAAGATTATATCCGATAAATGCAGCAAATGACAAAAAAGAAAAATTAAGAAGCCAAGTAATATTCTTTGACCATTTTCTTGAATATGGCCAGTGATTGGGCACGTCTAATAGGTAAAGGCAATGCATTCCATAACCGGACAGCCTGTACACTAAAAAAAATGTCATAAAACCTGGTAGAATGATTAGGTACTGCCAGTTCCAGTGATTCCGACGATCTCAGGCATCTTGTGAGAGTGTCGTTGAGGAACGTAAAACGTTCCTTTAGATAAGTTGGAGTACAGGGATTAAACATAATATTATAAAGTGTAGTGAATGCTCAATATTTTAAGTCAAGCGTAGACAATTGATGAAATTGCCATCTTATTAATATTATAAAGGTGAAAGTTTGTGAGGATGGACGGATGAATGGATGGATGGATAGATCGATGGATGGATGGATGGATGTTTGATACTCTTTCACGCGAAAACTGCTGAACGGATCTAGATAAAATTTGGCACAGAGATAAATTCTCTTTTTGTCCGTCTCTTTTATTTTTTTTTATTTGTACATGCCTGTGGGTGTATTATGAAGTGGTTGGCAGCAGTGTTTTACGTATCGTCCACTTGGCTATTTTTGATTTTCCCGATCCCGGAATCGAACCAAGGACTTCAAGAAGACGTAACCACTTTAGAGAAAGCAAAAACACTTTGTATGTCAAGTTTTTCAAAGTATCCTACATTAGACATAGCCTGTCATGCAGGAGGAATATTTGTACTTGTAAAATACATTTTTTTTGTGAGAATTGACTAATTAATTATGAAATTATTAATGCAATTATTTATTATAATTGAATTCATATATAACACATAACAAAAACGTAATAATTATACAAAATGAACGAAAATTAAAAGCTCTCCATTTCATCGCATAGGTCCATATAATATTTTTTTCTCTTACAACTATTTTAGCTTCCCGCATTATGATTACTGATATTGCTTAAAGTCTAGTTGAAATATCGTGCAATATACAAAGTTATTGAAATTAGCCAATGTTTCGGCAATAGTTATAATTATTTTCCACTGCGTTTTGTAACTGCCTCATTTACGGTAGTCATTACGCAAGAAGTTTATTGCAGATTATATTCCTAATAGTAACATACTTTAGTGGACTTTTTGGGAGAGAACTCAAGCTTAATAATAATCAATAATTTGAGAGTATTTGATAAGAGTCGATTAAAAACAAATTTCATTTTACAGTTTACACATGCGAACAAGGTGCATAGTGCATACCCAAACGATGTTCTCTTCTTTTGTTCATATGGCTATATATTTTGATTTTTTCTTAAGTATCCCTGCAAAATCATCTCCGGCCCTTAATTATATTCTATAAATATATAGTGCACACGAAACAGCGTTGGAAAATTAATTTATGTTTTTTGTTTAAGCTTTGTCATCTAAAGTTCAATTAAATGGAGGGATGACTTTCGTCATGAAGATATATTAGATCGAGAATGCGTGCATAAACAAGATTGTATTAAAAAGCAATTTTCAAGCAAAAAATCTAAAACAAGACTGCAAAAAAACCAACCACGCGCCAAACAGCCGCCATAATTATTCTTAAAAAAATATAGCCGGTGTCACAGGGGATGATGTAAGATTTGTAACGATACCCTATACATCTAAATCAGTTTAGCCATTTGGAAGATGTGTGATGAGCATGATCATTTGTTCTGTGTCTGGGTGTTATTTATCTATCAAATTATGTATGTATTTACAAATATATAAGTATGTTTATCAGCAGTCTGGTTACCATAGTACAGGCTCTGCCTAGTTTTGATCAGACGGCCGTGTGTGAGATGTGTAAAGTTATTATTAAGTAATTTTGTTGGGTAATCGTGTAAAAATATAATTCGCATCGATCTCTTTCTTTTCCTTTTATTTTAAAGTAAAATAAGTACTAAAATATAAACCAGCTGTGTGGCAAGACCACGATCGTTCACAACTACGTCATTATACAACCGCTGAATAGTCCATTGAATAAAAAAGCTTTAAAACCTTTTCGCGCGAAAGTTCTTTTTCATTGGCGCGGTCATGGTCAAAGCAGCTCTATTTAGTACGCAATTTATTACGTCATCATCTAACGACGAGACGTTTGACAAAGGTTTTAGATAAATAATGTTCTATGGAAGTTAATGACGTCACTTTAAAGACTCCCTTTGAGAAAACGGCGCTTTTTTATGTACTCATGCTTGTACATTATTCTCGAAGAATTGACAGCCAGCCTTTTTTTGGTCCCATGTAAAAGGGAACATAACACAGTGTCTTCTACCGCGTCTGCTTCCAAATTCTGTGGTATTAAGACTAGTAATAAACAATAATTTATTTATTTATTACACACACACTAACTATCATTACAGGTTAATACCCACTTCAATAGTCGGGCCAGACGATATAAACGATAATTAACATACCTTCTCATGAAAATTAACATTAAAAAATTACAGATAAAAAAAATTACAAATATGCAAATATTAAAATTTTAAATCTCGCCATTGCATATACTCGTACCTACTATATATAGAACTACTTTTAATAACTTTAATAATTTGTTCGATTTTTGTACCAAGACCTTTCTATCCAACACAAATATTAACGCCAACTAATATCACGGGACCAACCAGAGAACTGAGAAATACATGTCCTCAGTTCTGTGAGATCAACGGCGCAGTTGCACTCACAGACACTTGAATGTAGCGCTTAACAACGACATTACAGGTCACTTCACCCTTCTATAAAGAATCCAAATCAGGTCTAAAACTAGCTAGTCATCCCTGCAACACACGCGTGAGTTCAACCGAATGTGCTTAATAATTATATTTGTATAATAAAATACCAATTAGCAAGAATACGTTTAAAATATAAATTTCCAAAACTTATATTTTAGGTAATTCAATTTCCATGCAAAAGCTTTTTTTTTTCTTTAAAAGACAACTCCCGCATTAGGAATAATCCTGTGTCGCAGGGAGCTTCACAAACATTCAAACAACGGACACAAAGAACACCCAGACTCGGGACAACTATTTGTGGATCACACAAATTTTTGTCCCGTGTAGGATTCGAACCCACAACACTCGGCGCGGCGTAGTGGCGAGGTGACCACTAAAACCATTGCGCCATCCGTGCAGTCATTCATGCTTCATATTCTTTTTCAACTTTTAGATGAGAAATTACCAAAAACCTTTGTCCTTCAGTAGTAGTACTACTTTATAAGAGTTAGGTATCAGCTATCCTCATTTACGTTCTTAACATAGGTAATTAGTACGCTTCGTTGTTGATAAAAGTTTTTAGATTGTAAATAAAAAAATTGTATTATGGTTTTCCTTTTTTTGTCAAACGTATTGTGTAAACATTGAATTACATTGTTAACACAAGGTATAGGTTGAATACCCTTTTAATTTTTATTCATAAAACAGTTAGAAGAATGTATTTTTGGTAATGCTTTGACGTACCAGTTAACACTAGTTGAATGAGCCTTCATGTTATGTTCACTGTAACCGCTTACACTCTCACTTCACCACTTCACTCACAGTGAACATAACCATTTAAATCACTGGATTGGGTCTCAACATGACCCTAAACTCTATAAACACAAACCTATGTGTAATATTTAAGTAAAACCTTTTGTCAGATCCGATCAACTTTGTAAACATCTGTGAGGTTAAAAGGAGCAATTCTTATCCAATATGTTTACGATCAATAGCTTAGAAGAAAACTTTTATTCAGCAGCCTGTGGCTCAGTATGAAAAAAGTTTCTCTTTGCATTTATTAATAAAGTTGGAGTGTTATCATATCATAGGGAGTTGTTACTAACGCCTTTGTTTCAGGACCTACTTACTGTGATCTTATGAAATAATAATTACTTATTTAATTTTCTCTGATATTTACGCACCCGTTGAACAGGTTCTGATTGAGCCTGTCAAACAACAGAAGCCTCGTATGATTTAAAGTGATTATCGGTACTGGTGGAATATATATTTTTTTTAATATTATAGGGGGCAAACGAGCAGACGGGTCACCTGATGGTAAGAGACTACCGTCGCCCATGGACACCTGCAACTCAAGAGTCACAAGTGCGTTGCCGGCCTTTGAGATAGGAGTACGCTCTTTTCTTGAAGGTCGTATCGGTCCGGAAATACCGCAGGCGACAATTCAATCTAGAATTGATTAAATGATTAAAAACAGTAAAGCTTCATCGAATCTATAAACAAAAACTGTTTCCACATTTTTTTAACGATAACACTAATGCTATTCAAAAGCTGCTAAAGAATAAAAAAAGTAGATCGATTGACAAAAACAGAAGAAAAAAGTCGTGAACTGATTTGTCTACCTATATCCATATAAACCACTTCAAGACAACGTTTGGCCTAATTTGGTCTATTTGATAGACATAATAATCTCACTAATATTATAAATGTAAAAGTATGCATTGATGGATGGATGGATGTTTGTTTGTTACTCTTTCACGCCAAAACTACTGAACCGATTACGATGAAACTTGGTATGTAGATAGCTGGAGACCTGGATTAACATATAGGCTACTTTTATCCCGATATTCCCACGGAATCGGGACTTACGTGGGTGAAACCACGGGGCGCTTCTAGTCAATCATAATCAATCACTAGAAAATGACACATCAAAGTGACGCGCAATAAAGCTTTCCGTTCGAAATGCAAATTTTGCGCTAAATCGTCGTGATTTTCGACCGATAATTTATTTTTTGCTATGAATTTTTAGTAGGTTCAACTTTTAAAGAAAATGATCCTGATTTATATGGAGCACGGGATGAGTCCTTGTACAGTGCACAAAAATATACAAATATAAACCCTTGGATTTAGATTATTCAAACCCTCATATTTTTCTAACAACAGAAACATTATACATTCATTATCATTTTTGACGTTTTTTCATTCAAACATTATCGTTTTTGACGTTTTTTCTGTCAACTGTAAACGTCAAGTTATTACTAGTTAGTACTAAATATTTAGATTTTTACTAATTATTTCCCGCTGTCCTAAATGTTGTTTTTTGAATAGACAGTGACGCCACTACCAATCGCAGACATATGTTTCTATAGCAATAATTTATAGTGTGTATTCTCTTAGGCTAAAAGGGCGCCATCATATGGTGTGGTTCTATTAAAAACTAAAACTGGCAAAATATCACATTTTTATTTATTTTAGAAAGAAAGAAAGAAAGAAAGAAAGAAAGAAAGAAAATATTTATTTTGCTAGCACACAAAGTTAATACACATTAGCAACTTAATCCAAAAAAAAAAGGTATTTTATTTTTACAATAATTTCACAATTTTTTGCGTTTTTTGTTATTCTGTACAATAGTCATTTCAAGACGGACGGATTGCCCTTTTGTGGTGATTGCGTTAGTAGTTTTATGAGTTCAGAGCTATTATCCTGCGAAAACATCGAAATCTAAAATTGTCTTTGAAAACCTATACCAAGCCAACATTCTTTGTCTACAGGTATCTGCTGTAGTAGATGACGTCTACTCCGACCACTCCCACGTGGCCGGTTCCTTTACAATGCTGGCCAGTTCTAGGGCTCACGTCGGAGGTTCATTGAACGCGAGAGCATTGCCTGGAGCCAGAGTGCATACTAATTTTATTGGCTGTTTGAAGAAGGTGGGTGAGAAGTAGCACTCCAAGATGTAAAAAGGCAAACATTAGTATAGTGACTTTATTGAATACTAATCATAGTTAATGAGGAAATTTCAGAATTTTCTTGAATATTTATTAGACTTTGGATGTTCAAGTTCTTGTAGATTTGTTTATCTTTGAGTGTGTGTGTGTGACCTTGTACGTTTTATTATATGCCGTGTGCATTTCTTTCTAAAAAGACAGTTACAAGCACATTAGGCCATCTTTAAATATCTAAAAAACCCGATTAATTTAATAAAAACAGAAAAATTAAGTTTTTTATTTTTTATTAGCTGAATAACATATTCTTAACTTTAGACGCTCTTGCTACGGTTATAGTCAGTAAATATATATTTAAAAATAGGTATAATGGAAAATCTTTGATCCCCAGGTGGAATTCTCTGCGGACACTCTTCGTCTGAACCTGATCGACCTAGCTCGAACTGGCAGCAAGCTGATCACAGTCACTGGGCGTCTTGAGTATGCGTGTACAGCCACTGACTCCGCAGACCCAGTCACGTTCACTACAAGAGATGCACATTTGGTAAGTGAGAAAAAAAAAATTACTTAATTACCAATATATTAATTACCAATTATCGGTTCTCATTATAACATAACATTTTAGGCTACATTTCAACAGCTTCAAACGGAAATGCCCATGCTATACAAAAAAATTCTTGAAGTTAACAAAAATAAAATATAAACCAAATTGTACTTCAAATGGTAGGTACTCATGGTAATGGAAACCCATTACAATATCAATAGTTATCAAAACACTAGACAGAAACTACAAAACATTTTTTCTAAAGTTTAGTTTACGTCAACAAAAATGAAATTAAATATTTTATTGATCAAGAAACAACAGGGCATCTTTATTATCAAGAATCGGGAAAGATGTTGGACTGGTCCCGGACCAGAGCTAAGTACCTTATTATTGACATAATATAGGTAATAAACTAGGGATTCTCGATACTTACAGCTTGTCATCTTATTGATGCCTCTATTAAATCACGTATTTAAAAATTTTGCACTGATAAAAGGTTACGTCGCATCCATTTTTAAATGTACACGGGGCACAAGTCCAAATCAACAACAGTATCCTATGTAAAGCGGATTCAAGTCCGTGTTCAAAAAGCCGAGTCGTCGGAGTATCATAAGAACAATCCGTAGGTAATTCAAATCGCAAACATAAAAATCGATAAATCAAAAATGACATGTGATTCATACAGCCTTTTGAAAATATTTTATTTTAATAAAATTTAGATGCATATATTATTTTAATTAGATTTACGATAAATCAACCAGTCATGTCAAATAGCGGTCTATTTGACATGACTGGTTTTTCGTATTTCAAGTTAATTATTAAATAGTACTGTTAGTAGTTTCTGATCATTTTAGGAATTTAGTGGGCATTCCCCTTTATATCCGAATTAACTTGAAAGAGACATTCTGTTCAAACACTGAAAGAAATAAACAAACAAAAATATTTTACCACCGTGAAGATCCAAATCATAAACTCTAGTGCTATAATTAAAGAGATACTCAATAACCCCGATAATACTCAGGCGGAAGTTGATATTGGTAGTACTACCGAATGCCAATATCCAAATAGAACTGAGAATATTTCGAATTAGTGTCAGTTGGTACTCCTGAGCGCATGACCATCTTCAAGAATAAGACCTAATTGAGAACTTTACTGACGTAATTAAAATGAATATGCAACGTGAAAATAATTAGTATGAAAATTCCAATTTCGATTTGGAATTCCATTTGGAACGAGAGTACGATCGATATTAAGTTGGAATCAAAAAGGAAATCAAAACTGAATAATATTAGTTATGCCATAAGCCATGAAGATTAAAATCAAAAGCGTATCATGTAAAAGTAGTAGTCATTTTAACAATAACAAATTAAAATAAACAGAATTGCTCCATTCGTGTGACGTCTATAATGAAAAAGCCATGCAGTTGAATTCATAAGACGTCTAGCTTCTATTATGCAAAACACTTAAACAAACACAACAAACACTCGCAATAGTTAAAGGGCTAATTCTACAATATTTACGAAAACCATGATGTCTGAATAAGCAACAAAATGTTCTAAGCTATTCTTGAAATAAATTATATAATAAATAAATAATAAAGTGTTATCTAAGAATTTGAAAAAAATAATTCTTATTTTCAAGTCTGTTATTATTTTTAGATTCTTAATGTATGACCTCACAAATTATTATTTTATACAAGTTTTAAAGCAACCGTTTAGACTATTAATATAAACGGATTTAACTTGTCTGTCAACTACCATATTACAGCACTTAAACCTTTAGTAACTATAAATTCTTAAAAAAACTCAAAAGTAATCCAAACAAAACTGCTACTACTGAACTATATTTGTCGACTCGTAGAAACGTACATTCAATATTTTGAAGTGCCTATAAAACCTCTAAGCGAAAGCTTGCAATTCGGTTCAGTTGAACCGAAGAGATAGCAATTACTGGTCTGCAATGTGCGAGAACTGATTCAGTAATCCCAGTCGCATTCATTAGTAGAGGGAAATGTAGGGAAGTAATTACAGAGCAGGGATCGGAGAACGCTGCATTGATGGCTGTAAAAACTAAAGGCATGGAAGATTGAGACCTCATTTTCTAAAACTAAAATCCGTGAAATGGAATTAAATAAAAAGTTACTCCAATAGGTGACACTCACTAGTATTTTTTAAATGTCGTAGTTAATGTTTTGTTTGGGAATATAAAATGAATTTATTTACAATTTGATGTGAATTACAGACATGTGTAATATTAAGTTGTTTACTTTCTTATCTCCTTTACAGTGGTGCCGAACTTACAGTGGTACTATACTCTTTGCAGATCTTAAAATGGGATTAATGAAGAAATACTTCATTTTACAGTTTCAAAGTCTTGTAGTCGAAGAAAGTTGTTTCGAAGTAATCTTACTAACCAAACTTCTTAATAGTACATTTTGTAATTTAAACAGTGTTCTATACGGGATTGCAATTTTAAGTTACGGAATAGAAAAGCTCCTTTGCCATAAAATACACTACTACATAAAATATACTCAAATATTTATAACACTAAGTAATAAGTATTTGATTCTGTATCATTATTGAAACTACTTGAAACTGGACCAGAAGGACAATACATAAAAATATATATACTTTTTTAGTTAAACAAATGGGCAAACGGAGCTGGGTTATACCTGAAATAATTGATGATGATAAATGATGTGGGAGAGCCATGCTCCAGCATTTATCATACCACTAGTATCCACTGGAGAGTTCCTCTATCCATTTCCATGCTCCATCATCAGATTAGTTCTAAGATGATAATTCAGTAGGTTTAAATTGAATCCTAAGATTTCTTAACAAAGTTCCTTAACTAGTTAGTTACAAATTAAAAAAGCGTGTTAAAAAAATCGTGGTTTGGGGTATTTACAGATTAATACTTCGTATACGATGTCGAAAAAATCGCTTAACTTGGGTTGCAAACATTTAAAGGCTATGGTGTGTCTACTGGTTTAATATAAAATTGACAAATACTAACTACAAGCAAAGAAAAAACATTGAAGCTAAAATAAAAAAGAAAACCAACACAACGATACAAGGTACAAGTCAAGGAAAATGAAATGTACAACCATTCAAAGAATTGATATATTTGACACTGGTCAGTGAAAAATGGAAATTATTACGCCAACAAATCCTCATTACTTACATGACGTATCGGTAGGCAATAACGATCAGCTATCGACAGCAAACAATAACACGATATATAAAACAAGCCACAATCGAACATTTTTCATCAGTCAAGACATAACGTGGATAATAAAAAGCGCCGCAATCGTGCTCAATTCATTAAAGTCCGACGACTGTTCGGTCCCACTCGCAAAAGCTAAGTAGCAATTAAAAACAATGGTTCACTGGAAAAACTGTGTGTAAAATCCATTCCGATTAAGATGACCATTCGGCTGTCACAAGTATTTTGAAAGCCGGACTCTTGAATTTAGGCCAAGTGTCGCTCGGAACTTGATTAGATTGGAATGGTGGTTATTTGATTTGAGTTAAGGATGGGTTAGCCTTAGCCTGTGGAGATTGAATGAGATAAGGTTTTGTAGAGAAAATTTCTTGATAGAAGATTTTAAGGGGAGATAGATGTGTCCATTTCATTCACTATTGAAAATTTGTCATCATTTGGTGCTGAACGTATCAATTTATATTATAAGCACTAACTAAGCGCAGCAAGCGCTTGAGGTTTGTCTTCATCGATGGCTAAGGTAAGGTATCACCGTGGGGGTTTTGACACGTAGGAAAGGTAGAACATTGATTCATAAACTTCCTTTTTATTAAATGAGGAAAGATCACCTTTAAAGCTATGTATTTATTACCATACCTAATTACTCTTTCAGTTAAAGTAGGTACTACTTAATTGTATAAGATTTCTTCGTAGTTCCGGTAATTCTGTAAAAATGCTGGCAATTTGCTAATATTTGATTACTTTCCAAACAACAAGGTCAAATTACATGTTTCGAATATCCACCATTTCCTTTCCAATCCACCTTTACATTCATTTGTTTATTCGAGATTTCTGCTAATTGTTATTAGTTATTCAGGACTTCCGAGTAAGTGGTTCAAAAGCGATTAAGTGACCTGTTAGCGGTGGCCGTCGTACACTCGGCTTGCACTTTGTAGTAAATAATTGACCTTCCCGTCTTAAGTTCGGGATTAATGAAGAGATTTGAGATTGTGGAATGTAATTTTGTGAGACTTGAAGCTTTTAATTACACTTAAATTGTTCTGTCATTCTAGTCTAGACATAATTTAATCCCTTCGGGGATGTAATGACCTTTAACCCAGTTTTGGTGACTAAATATATTTTCGGCCTTTTATTTACCTTATTTTTATACAGCTAAAGTGTCAGAAAATTATATAGTTTGTTTGATAGAGGTTACGATATAATGAAATTATGTATTTGAATCACATATGTTCTTAAGTCTGCCAGTGGTAAAGCTCCTGATGTCTTGTACTGTAGGTAATAAACAGGCCCAGTTACGCATTTTAGGAAATGTTTGTAAAACCGTTTAGAGAATCGATAAACCAGGTTACATTGGACGTGGTCACAGACTGGCTGCAGCACTCAGCCTGTCACCAGGTACATATGTATCTAAAACCATTGCGTCAATACTTGTTGTAAATTCATTTATTTATTTATCATATATCATGAAATGCGAAAGTTTAAGAGTATAACTCTTAAACTTTCGCATTTCATGAAATATATATATTAGTATACCTCTGTATGAGTGCAAAGTAAATATTTTTCTTTTTTAGCAAGTCAATATACATATTATAATATATGTATATCAATGATAAATTTAAACACTGTATACCATGCGATATCAATTCTCCCCAAAGCGTTCTCTGCTCATATATTTTAACTTGAGAAAGTACCAAAGCAACTATTTTCCTTTGCGTTTCGGAGCTGGCAGTAAAAGTAAATTATTATAACCCAAGTGGCCAGTTACGAGATCTCGGTGTAGCCTAGTTTAGCTTTACTCATTTTCGCTTAGTTGCGCTCTAGAGTGGGCAGTATCTGTGTAACTTGCTATATTTTTGGGAGCGTACAAAAGGTTTCAGAGACGTGTACAGATTTACGAGCAGTTTCCTGCGTTTCAGTAGTTATTAGTCTTAACTTGATTTTGAGTTACTTAGTCACTGCACAGGTACGTTTAAAGGAAATTATAGTGACCTCTGAAACTTCACCTTTCGCCTTAATTAAGGACGGGATAGGATAGTGACTTATTGGGCCTTCAGGATCTACACCCTTACTAATAATGAATAATGCGTCAGATTCCAGGTTTCATAAATAGTAGGTTGATAATCGAGCCGAAGCGTCAGCTGCGTAATTGCTAGGGCTTGAGATTGCATTCAGGCAACTGTGGGTTCAATTTAAAATCTTTACCTTACCAACGTGTACTCATAATTCTTATAAAATAGCATAGCTTAGCTTGACTAGAATACTAGTAAAGTATAGCCCACTTTACTTAATTTGTATAAAAAAAATCAAATTTATGGTGTAAACACAAGTTTTGTCTCTGTCGCACAGTCCTTTTAGCTTTTATTACAGTTTGATACTTCTACATTTTTATCATACTTTAATGGCTTACAAAGGACACCTGTGCACAAATAAATTTTAAATTGTTGAGAGACTTTTCTCTCACTTTGATTACACGTCAATGTCGGTCCTCTTTGCAAACTGTCTAACTGCTAAGCATCAGTCTTGCTCAGTATGATGAACAATCTACCAGCCTTCAATCTCAAATCGTTTAATTTTGCATAGTATTAAGCTGAAAACGGTTTCAAGTTAAACTAAGTTACACACGAGTTTTAATTTTATATTCTTAGTTGTTGTAGTAAATACTATTTTGCTTATTCAAGCGTTGTGACTAAAATGTACGGATCTTTTAAATAGTCACCTCTTAGCTTTATATGAAACAATTTCTAGTCTAGTGGTTAGTTACCCTGACTGCTAAACCAGAGGTTGTGGGTTCGATTTCTATCCAGTACATATAATTGTGTGATGAGCACGATCATGTGTTCTTTGTCTGGGTTTAATTAATCTATGTGGCGCATCTTCGGTCATTGGTACGGACGCTTAGAGCGCCCTCTATAAAAAAATCTCTGGAAATGACTAGTGGAGGGCCAATATATTTATAAAATGCATACATAATCGCACCATAATATATTCCGTCACATTATTAATTTCATAGTCCTTATAGTAAACCACATTCTGTTTGTCGAATGCAATTAGTGCTGGTACTACTGTAATATTGCCAATGTACTCGACGATCTCAAGAGATGGCGTTAGCAGTCTTCAAATAATGTAAACGCGCTGCACCTGATTGGTGCAAGAAAAAACGGACATACCCTGCTCTCATCGCTTTTCGCTAAGAAGACGCTTTAATATAAAAATTTTGTTCCGCCACGGACATCAGTTATATTTCTCGTGAAAAGAAGCTGATTTTCCGTTAGTCCTATAGCCGTGTAGTGTTTGGACTCGCTTGTAACCTTTACAAGGTGTTTGTGGAGTGCTCTAGTCTTCGATCGTGACCGGCCGGTCAATACCTGAACGTTTCAAGAGACCGTAGAAACCTCGCCGCTGCTCGCTGCCTTCTGGAGGATCGGGACTTGGTCGGTGTTGCAGGTCAGTGCTGGCATGATTGTTTTGATCGATGGAAGTGGTTTACTTCCCTACACCTCGTACGCTATACTATAAGCAATTTATTAACTTGTTGAGCAATCACACCCTGGTTGGGCTATTTACACGCCTGACCAATGACCACAAGCGCCATCTATCGGCGTTACGCAGATTGTAGGCGGAGGAGGATCGGCGTGCGGAAGGACGAGTTCACTTTAAGTTTGGTCACCGCCGAATCAACACTAACCTAGGAACTGTACAGTGTTTCTTTGCGTGTTTATGTACTAAGATCATATAGTCAGTTATAAAGTGATGCAGAAGATATAAGGAATTAGCTGCTTATAAATGAAGTACAGTTAACTAGTTAAAAAAAAATATATGTATATAATTTCGAAACTAAAACGTACATATTATATAATGTCAGTCTGAATGTAATGCTTTTTTTACCTGCTAATATTGTGAAAGAGATTTTCTACGTAGTAATATTAGCCAAGGTTTCTGAAGACATCAATTATGTCCGGTAAAATTTTCGTTGACAATTCAACGAAATTTTATCGTCCGTAAGCAAAACGAATCGGTTCTTGATTATAGGAACCGGGCATTGAAGGAGGGATATCTATTGTTACAACGAGTGTTGAGACACAAAATTATATTCAAAGTGCTTAAAATTAGGTGGGATGTGTGTTTGCTAACCGCCTTAGATGGATAAAAAATAATTCTTTACGTGTGGGAGCTGCTAATAGAAACCAAATAGTATTGTATATTCATATAACCTCTATAATATTGTTAATGAAAAGTGTTTGAAACTGTGTAATGTAACAAAATGCCAACTCACCACTCAGCTACGCCCCGATTCCTCGCATAGCTCTGCAAACAACCTACACATCGATTCTGGTCGGGGTTAAAGGAAAAACCTGATTTTAATGGCAAGATAGAACCGCTAGGGAAATGTTAGAGCCATTGAACTCGGATTTCGAGGATTGTTCTTATATTTCGATTTTTGGCTGGTGAATTACCTTAATAGAATGAAACGGGTAGATAACAGTGCTTTTGTTGCTGTTATAGGGTAACTTATATTATTGTATGCGAGTTCTCTTTTATTGTATAGCTACAGTTCTTTGAGACTGTATGACGCGAAAGTATCGCCGTCAAGTACAGATAGGTAGGGCTTAAGAAATGTCTATTTGAATTGAAATGAAATGATGTGACTGAAGGGTCACCTGCTCACTACAGTAGAACGGTAGTAATGTTTGAGGATCTGTGTCAAATGAGCGTTTCGATATCTGTTTATAGACGCTTAAAAAGTAATATTATTGCATCAAAGCGTCTCTCTCTGTCTATTTAGAACTGCATATATAACTTAGACATAATGAAAGCCAAACAGTTTGTTTTTAAAGGAATTTCTTTTAATGAGCGCTCAAATTGTTTTTTCAATTTGCGTTGTTTTCACCAGGGTCAATTATTGCCTTATTTGTTTACCACCTTCACAGTAAATTTGTATAAAAAAATATTTTTAAATTGTTTTCTATGAGCACGTGTATCGTTGGTTTAATTACGAATAATTGAGACTTTGTACAGTTTAGTACAAAAACACAGCCTCTATACAACACGTTGTAACTGTAAATATACGTAATAATTACAGTAAATATACATTATACACAGTAAACATCAGTTACCAAGCTGTGTAAAATAATTACAACTAAAATAATCCCAAATTACACATCCCATGATCCGATAAAAGCAAGCGTTGGGTTGAAATTTACAAGGATTAAGCACTTTGACGTCGCATGTATTACCTATTACGACAAAATTGCATACATTACATTTATTATGAGTTATCAAATTAAATTGGGGTAAGCAGCATATGAAATTACCTTCCATGTGGCGACTTTGAACAGAATCTGTAACTCTTTTTTTAGGGAATTTGCGTTGCTATTGAGACAGACAGATATATTCAAGGTGTAATCGTACATTAGTTGATACTCGCGGTTGCCACCGATTGTAATTTTCATTAAGATATAATGTATAATATGATATAATTTAATATATATGTATTATAGGGTTTCTGAACAAAACTAAAACAAAAATATATTTGATATTATTTTTTTTGCTATTTATTTTCCAAAACTTTTTACTTACATTAATAAATATCATAACCTACTCACAAAAACCTATCTAATCCGATTTTAAGGCTTACTGTGTAAAAGTAACATCCTATCAAAAACATAACATCTAAAAAACTTGAGTTTTTTATCGTGGGAGAGCCATGCTTTGGCACGTACGAGTATGGGCCGGCTGGACCAGAGTGATACCATTGCCTCACAGAAAACTAATGCGGCGAAAAGCAATGTTTACATTGCTTTTCGCCAAGTGAGTGAGGTTACCGGTGGCGCTAACCCTTCCCTCTCCCCTCTCTTCCCCTCCTCCTTCAGCCCTTCCCCTACTCCCACCTTAAAGGCCGGCAACGCACTTGTAACTCTCGAGTTGCAGTTGCCAATAGGCGGCTGTAGTCATTTACCATCAGGTGACCCGTTTGTTCGTTTGCCCTTATACCATAAAAAGGCCTCGTAAGTCCTAACACAGTTCTTCTACCACACAGTTGTGAGATCTAATTGCTACTTAAGTTGGTAACTAACAACATTTTATAGTGACAGTGTTAATATTAGACATCTGGATATCTTTAATAAGCAGAAGAACTTGGCCAACTACTTTTAGTATTATATTTCTTTTGTTTTATTAGGCAAATTGTACTGTACAAACTGTAGCGTCACCTACCGCACGACTGAACACTGTTTCCCAAGATACAGGCTATTTGCCTAGTTTGGGTATCAACTTCAGCACCTATTATATAACTAGTAAATGTTTGTGCTTATTTATAAGAAAATGTGTTAAACTTCTGTGTCCAATAAACGATTTTTTTTACAGTAGTAATGCTAGCTAGCTGTTAGTTGAGATCTAGATAGCGATGTGCAATACTATAATAATAATAATAACTTAACACACCTCACACACGGCTGTTTGATTCCAAACTGATTCAACCATAACCAGACTGCTGATAAACATACTTATATATCTCTAAATACATACATATTACAGATAAATTACACCTAGACATAGAATAAATATTCATGCTCGTCACACAATTATTGTTCAGGGTGGGAATCGCACCCACGACCTCTTGCTCAGCAATCAGGATCACTAACCAATAGACCAACAGGCCTGTCATATATCCTAGAATATAATAGTTTTAGTTATATTCTATCCATTGAAACTAAAACTTCTCTTTTTACAAAGTTTCTTAACATTATAAAGTTTAACAGAAAAAAAATCGAGTGACGTGTTAGGTTTAAAAATTTGTGACGAAAATATAAGTGACCAAATCCTAAATAGCCATTAGCACAAATCCCAGATTAGGGAACGGCCATTTTATCGCGGTTTGGGATCGTAACTCACCTTCAGGCCATTTAACCCTCTAATGCCCTCGCCGGGGTCAAAGAACTCCACATGTATTCACAGATTTAGACCGTTTTAGAAGTTTATACACATATATATTCGGTTTTGTTAGGGTCAAAGACTTTCTTTTTAGTATACGTTTAAATCAGCGCGCAGCACACGCCTGTAGTTAACTAGCAGATCCCGCGCGGCTTCGGCGGCGTATATTTATACCCTAATTCTTTTTCCAAAATAAAAGTAGCCTAAGTTACTTCTTATGACACCAGCTATCTGCTTATGAAAGTCCAGTGGAAATCGGTCCACCCGCTCCGGACAGTAGCCGGAACAAACAGACAGACTGATAGACAGACAGACAAAAACTTTAAAAACTGATTTTTAGGCATAGGTATCGTGAAAAAACTGTATGAGCTTAAAAAAAATATATTATTACTATTGACATTACAAACAGACACTTAAATTTTATTTATTTGCATTGACATTATACCGTACTGTACCGTTCTAAGCTCTAGTGGCTACCTATACGCTTTCGCCGGTTTGTTCATATTCTTTCTCTCTTGTACAGTACTCTTTTCCATCCACACACGCCCTCTTATCTCAAAGAACGATTTAAGTTCTTACACAACACACATTGTCGGGACCTGAGATCATCAGAGAATTTGAAATTAGAAATGCCTAGACATAGCACACAATTCACAGACAAATCCTTTTCGGTGCAAGCGGTGAGGCTATGGAATAACTTACCTGTGTCAATTCGACAAGCCAAAACCTTGCAGACATTTAAAAAACTGGTTAAGGACTACTACTTGTCATTATAAGCGGTTATCTCATCTTAATCTGCTATATCTTATGTATGTATATATATAGGTACATATTTATTTATTAATGTATGTATGTAGTATGTTTATGGTAATATAAGTATAGTATACTAAGTATATATTAAAACATATATTAACCTATCTCAGTACACCACAGACTACCCTGAAATATATTTGTTAATATCCGTACAAAGGTTGTCTGGAAGAGATCGCCGTGAGCGATAAGACCGCCAATTGATATGCCTGAATGTTTGTATTGTTTTTTGATTGTATCTTACATTAAAGGTGTACAATAAAGAGTTATCTCTTTATTGTACACCTTTAATGTAAGATACATATAATAAATAAATAAATATATTTCTATGGACTGGCCTGTTGGTATAGTGGTTAGTGCCCCTGACTGCTACGCCATAGATCGTGGGTTCGATTCCCACCTGAGTCTGGGTGTTCTTTGTGTCCGTTGTTGGTATGTTTGTAATGTCCCCCGTAACACAGGAGTCATTCCTAATGCGGAAGTTGTATTTTTTAAAGATAAAAAAAAGAGTAAGATATTAACGCATGTTCGACAATACTACTAATAAAATACAATCCTACACAAAACAAGTGTTTTTTTTCAATAACTCCTTGAACTAGCATAACTCTCTCCTAATACAGATAGTATTCCATTTAAATACTGTGTCTGTTTTCAGTTTACACATTGTTTTAAATGCACTAACACTAATGAAGCCGTTAGTTAGTGTTACGAGTATAAGTACCAAACTGACCTGTGTTTCAACTAATTAATTTACTATCTAAATACTGCTGTACCCGTAATTATAGTAATTTCCAACTTAATATACATATAATAAACTCTATTAGTAAAATTTCCAATAAGTTCAATTAATAGGCATTCACAACTTGTCACCCTATTAGTTTATGGCAGATTGTAAGCAGTATTGTCTCAATTATGTCTGTAAACAAGTATCAATTGGCCCCAATTTTATCATTGTACTGTAACTTAAGTAATTTGCCTGCTATACTATTAGAAATAGAATGGGTTTGTGGACAAATGCTATATTGATAAAACAAGTTAGATCGAGGTCGGAATCAGTATCAATAGTAGGTAATATCTGCTTTGATTATTGTTTAGAAACGGATCGTACTTAATTGCTGTAGTGACAGCGCCTCACCAAAGCATTACTGTGATATATTTTAGAAAAAAAAATAGCATGCTACGTGTGAAATAAAATTTATTTGGCAGCTAGTTACCTTTTCAGACTAACGACTAATATCCTCGCCTATAGAGAGGAACCGATCCTGGCTTCATCATCAGATCATCGTTACTAAGCCCAATCTGTCGGACTTGTCGAAACGAATCATCATCATCATCATTTATCAACAGCTTATGGCCGTCCACTGCTGGACGAAGGTCTCCCCCAAAGAGCGCCAACTATCCCGGACTTGGGCAATCACTCTCTTATTTATGAACCGATTTCGATGATTATTGTTTGTTAGATAGGGTATACCCCAAGGGTTGTCCCTTCTTTTTGTGCGTGTGGAAACCCCCTCGGGCCGCCACCCACCGGGGTTTTCAGGAAGTCAGGATCTGTTGATCCTGATGAAATTGAGAGAGACCCTCGAAAATTTTGGGCACGAATAGTGTTTCTGTTTCCTTTGCATAACTTAATCAGGTATTTGCGTTTAGGAATCATCACATCATGCAGCTGAGCTGATGATGGAAACCATACCTTTCCTAAACAATCAGAAGTTAGATATAAAAACTGTGGTGTTAGCGACAGAAACCACTTAATATGCTTTGAAGAAAATACATTTGATACATGATAAAAAAAAAGAAAAAAAAAGTTAGTACATTTGATAGCATAAGATATATATAGATAATAGAAGTATTTAGTATTAAATGTGTTGAAAGATAGTAGTTGTCAGAGTATTAAAAGATGACGCGAGCCACAAAAAATTATTAAATAAAAACTTTTTTAACAAAAATTAAACCAACAAGAAAAGAATGAAAAAGCAAGAAATAAATAAACCTTTTAAGTCTTGAGTATTGAGCTTATTTAAATAAACTATAAAATTTTATAAAACTAATTTTGAGTCGGCGCCAAGTAATAAAATGATTAATAATTAATTGGAAATAAAACTAATGATAAACTATGCAACTCAGGTCAAAATGTGTAGCAACAATATATACGTAAACCACCAAAAGCAACCAATATCCGAATCTAACCGTATACTGTAGGTACTTAAGTTATAAATGTATTGATCTGACCACAGTTCGAATAGACGTTCAATAATTCAACCTCGAATGTTAGAACGATGCGATGTGTTATTGATTTTAATGTAGAGAGATTGAAACTTATTTATTTACTGAATATTGTATTATCTTTAATTCGTTTATCAGTTAATAATCATCCATATTGTTTTAATTTAGTTATTGTTGGGCTATTATCTTGATAGTAATAAGTTAAATAAGTAATTCAATTTCTTACACATTAAATACGTAATTAAAAAAATACCAAATAAAACATTGGACACTATAGGAGTATATACTATAAGAAATGTTGGAGACTATAATATTTTAATGAACTCACTTCCTGTTTTCTCTGCATCACTCGAAGGTTGACTAACAGAATGCCTTTATTTTTATTTTTTTTATCGTGAGGAAACCCCCTCAGTCTACTGCAAGGGATTCGGGTATACCCTAGGAAGGGAGTCCCCGAAAACCCTGGCAGACCTTGGCCGCCTCTTACAGAAAAGGCAGCCACGCCTTTGCGTGCGGAGGGCCTTGCCCCCCTTCCGGTTTAGAGAGGCGCGCGCAGAACACGGCGCATCACCGTCTCAGGTCTTCTTCTGCTAGAGTAACGGGCAGCCTCACCCGTTACTCCCAGGCCAGCGCTCATGGAGGGGGGACATCATTCTGCGCTCTCCGGCGCTTGGTGTCTCTTCTTCGGGAAGGGAGAGTACCTACTAGCCCTCTCCCGAGCAGAGAATGCCTCAGACATTAAGTCCGCTTTGTACTTTATGTGCTTAAAGATTAAATGGAAGAATGAATGGAAGAATAAATAAATAAATGGAATGACAAGATTGGAAGCATTAATCAATATATTAATAATTATTTTTATTGTACACCAGGTATTAAATACAATAAATAACTTATTACTATTGAATAATTTCTTCAGTTGACAAAGACAAGTTCTTATAGACAACCAGGGGATGTAGAAAGTATGTCGCAGCTTCTGGTGCATTGAGATAAATAGAAAGTGATGAATGATGATAGATGAAGAAAGAACGTAGGCCTTACGGTGAAGCCGTATGGGTAGCTATCCGAGTTTTGTGCAATCCCCAAACACATAATCACATTGATTAGCGAAGTAGATAAAGATAATATTGAGGCTTATAGAAATTCTATCCCACATTATACACATAATGTTACGCCCACTTACGCGTTTGTTGAATGTTGCTCTATATATGTAGATTGAACACGCGTGGGTTTGAAAAATGTTGGCGGTAGGATTTGGGTTCTCTTTGAACTGTGTATGGATATTTCTACGAAGTAGTCAAGTTCCCTTCCCTTCAAAATAACAAACGTAAGTAGGATACATAATATATGGAACATGCTATTTATGCATTTGATGATAACAGAAACATAGTTAAACATGTCTGCTATGATGGTTAAATAAAATAAAAAAAATATTAATATATATTTTTTTAATTAATTTATTTTTCTATATAGATTGTTTACGGATATCTTAATTTCCGTTTCTAAACTTCTGCGACTATGCATATTAAATGTGTAAATCGGGACTTAATCGCGGTAATAATTAGAAGGTACAATACTTTTTTTGTGAAAAAAAATCCAATCACATGTATTTGTTACTATTAATTTAAGTTAATACATGTAACGACCTCTATTGGTTGAAAGTAATAATAATATATACTAATATTTTTTTTGAACACTTGAATGAAAACTAAACGTTACATCACACGTACACTTACAGATTTGTACGTTTGTTTTGTACTTTTTAAGTGATGTGTGCACAACCAAATTGACACAAATTCTAAAAACGTTGGAAATCAGTTATCTTGGTTATCCTTTAACAACCTCCACTATTTTTACACGTTTTAAACGTTTTGAAATTGTTAGAGATAAATAAAGTCAGCTTTAGGATTACCTACTTGGTAAAATTATCTTATCTACAATATGGGCCAATAATGGCCAATTTCAATCAAGACGAAGAATCTAAAACACTTAACAATATTGAGGCTTCAAATGTAAAATACTGTTTTATAAACCTTAATATTGATGAGATTGTATTTATATTATTTATTTAAAACAAATAAAGATACTCGAATAAAAACTTTTGTGAGTGGTATTCTCGTCTGGCACCTGCAACCCGCGTGGCAGGATGCCTCACACCTTGATTAAAACAAATAAGTTTTTTTAAACTAATTTAATAAAATGTTTTCGTAGTCAACATTTAAGTAATGTAAATAAATTTTCGTGATTTTTTTTTGCCGCAAAATATGAAATTTAAACAATACTGATCTCGCTTTTTAACTGAGCTACGGAGCTACTGAGAGCTTACGTGCTGCCACGGATTACTTCTATAAAAGAGTTATTATTATTCAGACTTGAACGATTTTCATTTTAATATATTTACTCATTTTGAATTGATGTGATCATCTGAAAAATTTACTTAAGAATATTGATACAGAATATTAAGATGATAACAGAAGTTTAAGAATTATTCCTTTAATTTAAAGTACTCGAAATGTTTATAAATATTAAGTTGTTTTAATTTGAAACCTCACTTCACCAGGATTAACGGTGTAGTGGTATGACGGAATCGAAATAACTAAAACAAAAGAATGGGATATTCAATTATTTATTTAAATATTCAGTACCTAATCCATTTTTAAACTTTACAGATTCTGCCAAAGTGGGAAGCAGTGAAGACAGGCACGATATCTTTCAAATTTCGCACCAATGAACCAAATGGACTTGTCCTCTTCAATATGGGCGCTAAACCACCAAGGGTAGGTTGCACGGTAAGGGGTGGAGCTTTTGGGGTCAGGCCAATCATTTAAGAGATTAATATCATAGCATTTGGCAATCATTTCAGAGATTCATAAATAAAGTCGGTACTATCATGGTGATTAAAGTCGCTTTGTGGGTGTTCGCTCTTAATTATTAAGTTTTGTTTTTCTCAATTTAATTTAATTTGCAAGACTTTAATTTCAATAGATTTTTAATATATTCACAATGTTTTCCTTTTATTACTTTTTAGTATTCAAACCAGCTTATTTTTTAGATGATATTTTTTTAGAATAATTTATGTTGGTTTATTTAAATTTATTAAAAACTTTTTGCAATATGACAAGTATAATAAGTGAGTGCGACAGAGCTAGGGCGTACCCCGTAGGCGACGCGCGGAAGCAGCACCCGGCTACGCGAACAAGTGGACAAGGGTTGTTGCACCATTCGAGGCGGATGCAACGTAAGAAGCAAGCCCGAGAGATAAAGCTGAGGTATGCAAGTTGGAATGTTGGGACTATGACTGGAAGAGCTGGAGAATTGGCAGACATTCTGAAAAGAAGAAGGATAAATGTGGCATGCTTGCAAGAAACAAAATGGAAGGGTACGAAAGCTAGAGAGATAGGAGAGGGATACAAGTTTTATTATTGTGGGAGTGATGGGAAGAGAAATGGAGTGGGAGTAGTGCTGGATAGTGTTCTGAAAGAGTGTGTGACGGACGTACAGAGAGTGAATGATAGAATAGTAGTTGTGAAAGTAGTATGGGAGGGCCTGATTATGAATATTATTAGCGTGTATGCACCCCAAGCTGGATGCAAGGATGAAGTGAAAGAAAAATTTTGGCAAGATTTCGATACGGTTATGATAAGTATTTCTGAGAGTGAAGAAATTTTGATAGGAGGAGATTTTAATGGGCATGTCGGAACAGGAAATAATGATTATGAAAGAGTTCATTGGGGACGGGGATTCGGAATTAGAAATAATGATGGTGAGGCCCTACTCCAGTTTTCCTCTTCGTTTGACCTTGCGGTAGTTAACACGTGGTTCCAAAAGAGCGATGAACACTCTATCACATATAAAAGTGGTAACCACGCGACACAGATTGACTACTTTCTTATCCGAAGAGATAATTTGGTCTGTGTCAAAAACTGTAAGGTAGTACCCGGGGAACCTTTAGTGCCGCAACATAGGTTGCTAGTAATGGAGGTCAAAAGAAAAGTTCGGGGTAAGAATAGGAGGAATCGGCTCCCTCCAAGGATCAGGTGGCGAATGTTAGAGAAAGAACAGTATGCAAGTACATTTAGGGAAAAAGTTGTTGATAAAATGATAGAAATGGATGGCATGCATGATAATTCAGTTAATGAGTGTTGGAATGAATTGGCAAATTATATAAGAGAGATAGCGCGGGAAGTATTCGGAGTAACGAAAGGGAAAGGTACAATTAACAGAGATACTTGGTGGTGGAGTGAAGAGGTACAGAAAGCTTTGAAAGATAAGAAGGATGCATTTAAAGCATGGAAAAATGAGAATGGGAGTGATATAATCAAGGAAATTAGAAAATGTGAATACAAAGAGTGGAAGAAGAAAGCAAAGAAAGCGGTAGCAGTGGCCAGAGCTCAAGCTCAAAACAATATGTACAGGCATCTAAAAGAACTCTACCGCATTACAAAGAGCAGAGAAGAGAGGGCAAAAGACATCAAGCATGTGAGGTGTATGAAAGATGAAGAGAGAAGGTTGTTGATAAAAGATGACGATATAAAAGACAGATGGAAGACTTATTTTGAAAAGCTTATGAATGAGGAGAATGATTGGAGCGGCGTGTTAAACGATGTGCATGTGAATATCGGATTAGTGAATGAGATTAGTATGAACGAAATTAGAATGGCAGTACGAAGTATGAAAAATGGTAAATCAGTTGGGCCCCACGGTATACTAGTTAAAGTTTGGAAGTTATTGAAAGAGGACGGATATCAGTGGCTGACTTTATTCTTCAATAAGTTGTTGCATGAAGAAGTAATCCCTGATGAATGGTGTCTTAGTTCACTCGTGCCCATCTTTAAAAATAAAGGAGATATACAGGAATGCAACAACTATCGAGGAATAAAGCTCATGTCTCATAGTATGAAAGTTCGGGAGAAAATAATTGAAAGAAGAGTAAGAAATGAAAGTGCGATAACACAAAACCAATTTGGGTTTATGCCAGGGCGCGGGTCAACAGATGCCATATTTACAATACGCCAACTATGCGAGAAGTACAGACACGTGCACAAAAACTTGCATATGGTGTTTGTTGACTTAGAGAAGGCGTATGATAGGGTACCAAGAGAGGTTTTGTGGTGGGCTTTGAAAGAAGAAGGAGTGCCTGCTAAGTATGTGGAATTGATTCGTGCTATGTACAGAGAGTCTAGCACGCATGTGAGATCGATGGCTGGAAACACCGAACAATTCAGTGTCTCTGTAGGCTTGCACCAGGGATCGGCTCTAAGTCCATACCTCTTCCTGTTGGTAATGGATGCTCTGACATGGGACATTCAGGAGGAGGTACCTTGGTGCATGCTATTTGCAGACGACATTGTGTTGGTCGGAGAAGACGGGTGCGAGGTCCAGAGCAGACTGGAAAAATGGCAACACAGACTGGAGAATGTTGGCTTAAAAATCAGCAGAACCAAAACTGAATACATGTTCTGCGATTTCGGCGGTCTCTCCAGTCCTGAAACCATTACGCTGGATGGAACAGCGATCCCAGTGTGCTCCGACTTTAAGTACCTCGGTTCTCTTCTTCAAAGCGATGGCGAAATAGACCGCACTGTACAGCATCGAATCAATACAGGGTGGATAAAGTGGCAGCAGGTAACAGGAACCATTTGTGATCCTAAGTTCCCTATTAAGTTAAAGGGACAGGTGTATAAAACAATCATCAGACCTGCCGTCCTGTACGGTTCTGAAAGTTGGCCTACAAAGAGAACGGACGAGAGACGCCTGCACGTAGCCGAAATGCGAATGTTGAGATGGATGTGTGGTGTGACTAGGATGGACAAGGTGAGAAATGAATATATTAGAGGAAGCCTGAAAGTAGCACCAGTGGATGAAAAGCTGAGGAGCAATAGGTTGTCGTGGTATGGACATGTGATGCGGAGGGATGAGCAAAATGTAGTGAAAAGAGTTTTATGTTTGGATGTTGACGGGTACAAGAGAAGAGAACGACCAAAGAAAAGATGGATGGACTGTGTGAGAGAAGATATGGCTAGAAATGGAGTAAGCAGTGAAATGACGAACGATAGACTAGAATGGAAGAATAAAACATATTGCACCGACCCCAAATAAAATTGGGACAAGGGTAGGCAGATGATGATGATTTAAATTTATTAAAAACAACGTAAAAATATAATTTGATTTTAGTTTATAATATGAATTTTGATTGAATAATATAGTTCAATAGCAATGTCAAACTTTTAAATATTCGGGAGTTTAACAGCAAACAACCTATTTTAAATGTAGTACCTACCTAACTTGCGAAACCCCACTAACCTCAATGGACAAGCAAATCTCAAATTTAATAACTCAGCCAAAATTTACGAAGTGAAATTTCAAATAAAGTTTTTATGTAGTCTTTATGTCAAAGTCTTTATGTAGTACGGACTAGGTCATTTCAAAACTTTAATAAGTCTGTTATAGTACATATTGTATATAAAATGAGCGATATCCATTGAGGCGCTGCATGGTAGGATCATTTTGAAAAGAGATTGAAATAAGATCACATTTATAGGGGAATTTGTGTATGGTACCTTATAAAGTTTCACCCACTTGAAGATGTGATTTTTTATGTTTATCTGTCTTTTAACCTGGTACGCACATTAGAATCCGATGCACCACAATTAAGTCCTTAGCACAACACAAGCTTGTTATTAAAAGAAATGAAATCGTTTCTTTCTTAATAATTGTTTAACATTTGTTTTTTTTAAGCCTAGCCAAATTTATAGGACCAACAAAATACTTACTTCCACAGAAAAGGCTTTATTAATACCTACACAAATTCGTGTCATTATGTTTCTTAGTTTGTTTAAATAGATTTTCTAGTTCAAGGAAAATAATCTTATTCATATTAGCTATTATATTCCTTTTTTTTATAGTATAAATAAAGCTTGCAAATAACGCTATATTTAATATAAGCTATTGAATTATTTTTAATTTACTAGTATATGCATGTCTGGTCCCGATAGTTAGTAGGTAGTGCCTGGTTAACATACAGACCATATCAAGTCAGATGAAATCCTTTTATGTAGTTTTAAAGTTATGCTTTATTGATTTCTGCTATGTTATACATCAAATATATATGTATAAACATGTATACATCTTTGTTTCTGACAAGTTTATCATGATTACCCTTTTCATTTGAAATAGTATAATATACTAAGTATTTACTTAGTTCTATGTATTTTATAAAAGTTATGTAGTACGTAGTGACTTAGACGCAGTTTTAATGCTTTATACATATAATAATATTATATGTATTTAAATTTTTTTATCCATAAGTATAATATTTATCGTGTTTTTATTTATATTTTGTACTTATTGCAATGAAAAAGAAAATCTATAACTAAGAAATATGTACTTCTGGATTCTAAAACAAGAGCTAAATGCCAAGTTTCTTAAGTTGTGACCCTCTTACGTTTGTACATACAAATATCTCATCAGACCACTATCATATTCCAGGCTGATCTATTCGCTGTTGAGATCCTGAACGGTTACATATACGTGCACATAGACCTTGGATCCGGTGGAGTTAGGGTCAGAGCATCCAGGAGAAGAGTAGATGACTCACATTGGCACGACTTCCTTTTAAGAAGAAGTGGTAGGGATGGAAGAGTGACGGTGGATGGTGCTAACGCTGAGTTTAAAACACCTGGTAAGTGATAGCTTTTCTTCTGAATAGTTTGTGTAAAAAAAACTAATAAATATGATTGTTACATTAGTTGGCTTTTGAGATAACTACATAATCTCAAATTCCAAATAATGATTACATATCCTAATACAAATTTTGTTATTTATTGTTTATAATCTGTGGTGGTAAACGTACGGTTGGTAGACTAGACTAGTTAGTCTGTGGATCTACCGGCCGGATTTAAAACAATCTTTCTGCATTTGGCAGTCTATTTTTTCAGGTAGAATAGGCTATTTATTTAACATTACGCTACGACTCTTAGAAGCAGAGCTGTGAGCATAACCGTAGGTGAAACTGCGGAGAACAACTGGTTATTAAGATTCTAAAGTTAGTAATGTAATTAACTTCTCACTGCTAAGAGCTGATTAAGAAATTAATTAGTGTATAGTACATGATTACTGCCATGTTATGCATGCATAGGTATAACATGGAGTAGAGTGGCCAGGAAGATACCAAAATAGAGTAGGTTGGAGGAGGCCTTTGCCAACTGACAAACAGACTTACAGAAAGGAAAGAAGCACCAAATACAGGATTAATTTTAATGATGTAAGAAATAATATATATAAAACAGTGCAAAAATGTAAGAAACGTAATTGTATCTAATGTCTGAATAAAAAGCTTTATTATTAATATTATTTACATGATTACTAGCTGTTGCCCGTGATTTCGTTCACGTGAAAATGCAAATTCTATTCTACGGGAATCCAGACCCGTTTAGCCGTTGTGGCGTCATTTAATTATAAATGACGCCACAACTATTAAGTAGTAAGATAAAGAAAAGGGTAATATTTTTTTTGGATCGTGTAATCTCTAAAAATAAAATCCGCCGCTATTAGATAAGTACAGATATTTATCTCAAAGTGATACGTATGACGTGATAATATATCGAAGTAATTTCAATATCATATACATACTCTAATAGCTCTGACTATTATGGATCGTGTTTATAATTATAGTTAATACACGCGTCTGTAGTATGTGATTACATGTCATAGATAGCCGTTGGAAAATAATTACAGTCAAAGGCTAATAGGCTTAAAAGTTAGATAATATCCTTCAGGTACATAATAGTGGTGTCAGCAAATGTTATAATGTAATTCATATTAGTACTTATCTACTATTTTTTACTAAATTAAGCAACACAAAACGTCTTAAAAAACTCTTATAACTGTTTCATCGTAGCTCTCAACAAATAGATCAACTTGAGTGCGATTTCGTTTAGAATGCTGATTTAATTGAACCGGTTCTATTGTTTAATGAAAATCTATATAGTTGTTTTGAAGATATCGGCGTTAATGATGAGTGTTTAATGTTCATACGCTTTAGTTTCTCATTTATACATTTAAATTATATATTTAAATAGTGAACAAGTTTACAGCTCGCATGATGGTAAGCAATTATCGATCGGTACGCCAAAGTAACTTTCTACTCACTTGTTGTGAGCCTGCTTGTGACGAGCCCATCAAGCTATTGCAGTGCTCACCTAGTATAGTAGTAACCTAAACAGCTATTTTACCTTATCTAGAGGGTCTAACAAGAATACTCTTACATATACATACACTGCCGACCCATCCCGGCTTCGCACGGGTTGCAGAGACATCTTCAACTATCAGCAACATATTTCAATCAATTTACACAAAATCTTAACAAATTATACACCTAAACCTTTCTCATGAATCACTCTGTCTATTAGTGAAAACCGCATGAAAATCCTTTCAGTAGTTTTTCAGTTTATCGCGAACAGACAGACGTGGCGGGGGACTGTTTTATAATATGTAGTAATAATATCCATCAAAGTTTCTAATAATAATAGTATTTCTATATAGAAATAATAACAAATGATACTTTTTAAAACCTAAAAAGAACACGTTTTAAAAGCCAACTGTATTAAAAAGTACAAAAAAGCTCCACTATCCACCTCCTGGCTCTATCAACAGATCATCGTTACTGAGCCCATCTGCTGGATCCGTCAAAACAAGTACTCGAGGGGCTGAAATTGTTCACATATGTAGTGTAGTGTAGTAAGTTACAAGTAAAGTGAATAAAAGTATGTTAAAATTAACTATCATATCTTAAAAATAAATACAACTATTTCAGGAGAATCAAACCAGCTGGAACTTGACGGCCCTCTGTTTATCGGAGGTCTGGGATCAGAATACTCAGCATCAAGAACGCCACCTGCGTTATGGACAGCAGCTTTGAGGCAAGGATTCGTGGGATGTATAAGGGATTTGGTGTTAAATGGAAAGCCTCAGGATTTGACTGCATTCGCAAGACAACAGGATTCTGGTTAGAGAAACTTCAATTCTAAATCTTTCCATTTTAAAACACAAGATTGTAAAATGCACCAAACATTTGCTAAAAGTTAAGGCAGAGCTATTTTAAGTATTGTATTTTTCTAGAGTTTATTAATATTTATTTCAGCTTCAGTTCGTCCAGCATGCCATGTACTGATGAAGCAATGCGTTAGTTCCCCGTGCCAACATGGATCACCTTGTTCTGAAGGTTGGAATAGACCACTTTGTGATTGTTCAATGACTAACTACGGTGGACCTACTTGTGGCAGAGGTAAATATTTTCTTTAGTGAAATAAATAAAATTAGCAAAAAATAGTAACGTAGAAGAAAACAGTCCAAAGGGCATTTTATGAATTATGGAAGGTATCACCTGTAGGGTAATTTTCATTCCAAGGTCCTATATTTAACCCGATTTAAAAATTCTACCCGCGGCTTGCCACCTTGACAAGAATCCAAAGGGTAGATTACTGTTTTTGGTAAAGAAAAGTCAAGTTGAGCATTACTCGTGGTGAAATTGAATGACGGACAGTGGACCTAAGTAGTCTGAAAGTGGTGGCCAAGATGAAGGTGATGATGATCGCAAAACTAACTAAACTAAAAATTAATAACGTATTTTCAGAATCTCCAACTATCTACATGAATGGCAGCCAACATTTAACAGCGGCACTAGGACCAGAACATATAACACAGACAGAAGAATTGCTGCTGCGATTCCGCACAAACAGAGCTGGGCTTCTTCTTCGGACTGCGTCAGAGCATTCAGCTGATAGAATAGAGTTAGCAGTTGCTGCTGGAAGGGTCAGAGCCAGTGTTAGACTAGGAGATCGAGAGAAGGTAAGGGTATTTATTATAGATAGAGAAAATATTTGCTGTCCCCTTTCAGTGTTAAATGTTAATAATTAGCTTTTAAGGATTCTATGTATGGTATGTTGTGAACATGACAGGTCGTTTAATGTGCACCCCAAAAATCAGAAGTATTTAAATATCTGCAAATGATTATAGAATGCTGTTTGTGTTTTATGTATGTATTAGTTCTCTCAGAATATTGTAACTCTTGAGTTACAATATTCTTATCTTATTGAGCTAGTTCAACTTTTCTTTTTATTATTTCTCGTTCTAGGAATTTAATTTAATTTAGAACTTCTTGTTTCAGAACTTATTGGCCGGTTCGAATGTGGCTGATGACACATGGCACACGGTCCGTTTCTCCCGCCGAGCATCAAACCTCAAACTGCAAGTAGATAGCGCCCAGCCCGTACGCGGTACGTTATGTACGTATGCACGGGGCACCACCCGCACTACTTTTGTTTTCACCCCCAATGTAGACGACGATAAAGGTTGGTTTTGGTTTGGCTGCTGTGTTATTGTGAAGATTTAATAAATACTACTATACTTCACATCTTCACACAACATATTGGGACTGTAATTTTATTAGTCTCTTGAAATTGGTGTCTACATAATTCTGTATCAATTTGATCTTTTAATTTAAATTTGCTAGTTGTATTCATTGACGTTTTGAACAATCTGTTTTATTTAATAATTGGTATTGGTATTGGTATAGGGCTCTGTTTCCGCATCTAGACTCATATGCGGTCCATTATGCGTTCAGATAGGCTGACTAGTTGAGCCAGCCTAGCTCCTTCCAGAAGCACAGAAGCCTCCTGGGGCGTTCACAGGCTTCTAGGAGTGACCTCGCTCCCGCGAGGATACTTGCCCGTTGTGTGGCCACTCCCTCGCATTCCAGGACAACGTGGGCGGCCGTTTCCTCCGCGTTGAGACAGCCTCTACATAGAGGACTGCTTGCCGCGTTTTATTTAATAATGTCTAAACTAATCACTCAACGCAGTTGCACTTTTATAGTCACTGCTTCGCTCCTAAAGGTCGAAACTTAATGTTACTTAAGTTATAATCTTCAAAAGATCTTTTCTAATCTGATTAGTAATGGCAGAGAAAAAAAAAAACAAATTCTTCAGCTTTTATAATAATTATTTACAAAGAATACCAACAAACGCTAAACGTACAATACATACTTAATACAATAAAACACACAAGGAAATATAAATAATCAAATAAAAGAGGAAGCAGTCAAACCAAATATAGAACTTAAGAAAGAAATTTGAATTAACTTGTACTTCCAAGCGAATTCAAATTTTGCACTTTTCTATATCTTCAGAAAAGTGTGTAAATGTTAGACGTCCTATTAGATGTAGAATAGAGGCTTATTTTACGTTGTTTGATAGCTGGCACTGTGAATCACCCTTCTGTTATACACTATGGTTTCTTAATTCATTTATATTCATTTCTTCTTGTAGTGTCCTATGTGTATGTGCTTAGATCGATGGAGGTTTAAACGCTGCTTATTGCCGAGAACTTCTTGTCAGTTTATTATTTTATATAAGATAATACAATTTTCAGTTATCTATTAAAAAGACGCAAGTTAGATCAATATTCGTGTTAATAAGAGCAGCGTTTAATATTCGTATCTATAAGAAATCTATACGTTCTAAATTATGATTGATTTTAAATTGTGGTTCTTAAGTTACAAGATAGTCATAGGACTATTTCTATGAATATTTAGTAACTTACAAAATTGATGTTCTTATTTTGAACAATGTTGTTATACGTCTGTGTGATATTGGAATGGTTATAAACAAGTAGCAATATTCAGAATGCTAAAATACTGTCGCTAGTTCATTTGCCTCTAGAAAGTAAAAGTTATGTCACTGAGAGAGGTTTCTTTACAAAGCTGTTGCTTTGCATTATCTTCTAGCAGTTAATAGTATGTCTAAATCATAGCATTTAACATCTATCTAAGCTTGACTATCACGTAAAATCTAAATGTAAATAACTTCAAATAATGGCTGCAAATAAAATCTATGAAAGTTTACTTTGCTCAATTATTTTTCGTTTACAGTCAATGTTGTGGTTAGGTGTATTGTGATATGTAACATAAATACTAAAATATAAGTTCGTTTTCCAGCTGAGACAATTTTAGGGAAAGCGTCTACACTAGAAATATCAACATTACATTTAGGGGGATTGTATCACCCAGAAGAAGAAATTCAGATGACATCAACTTTACCAAACTTTGTCGGATATCTGCAGAAGTTTGTTTTCAATGGAATTAGATACATTGATATGGCCAAAACTCTTGGTGTTGGAAGTAATGACGAGAACAACAATATTTATGATACATCAAATCTCATTTTTACTGGCAAATTCGTTAAACCGGATTCATTGAATGTCTACAAATCAGTAACGTTTAAATCAAAACACACCTATGTTGGGTTACCACTATTGAAAGCGTATGGCAATACTTATTTAGACTTTTACTTCCGAACGACGGAAATGGACGGATTGCTATTTTACAATGGGGGAAAGAAGCAAGACTTTATAGCCATAGAACTAGTAAACGGTCATATACACTGTGTGTTTAACCTTGGTGACGGAGTAGTAACAATGAAGGATAAACTAAAGAATTTTTTGAATGATAATCGTTGGCATACAGTATCTGTAAGGAGACCAACTCCTAAGATTCATACATTACAAGTAGACGAAGATCTTGAAATGCATACTACAAGTAAGTGAAACTATAATAGTAGCTGAAGCATCCTTTTTGCTTCTATAATTCTATTACAAGTTTATACGACTGTTTACAGGTTCTAATCTAATGTTGGAACTGGACAGTGTGCTTTATGTAGGCGGCGTACCAAAAGATATGTACACGTCACTTCCAGTAGGAGTGCTATCTAGGCAAGGGTTCGAAGGCTGTATGTCTAGTTTAGACTTGTCTGGAGAATCACCATCCTTGATAGAAGATGCAGTAGTTCCTAGTTCCTCTTTAGGATCTGGATGTGAAGGTATTTAATGCGATTGAATTTTTACAGTTTTAGGAGTAAAAAATTACAAAAAATATAATATAAAATTTTCGCATTTGAGTGTGATCCTGACATCAGGCTGTAACCCATAATGATAATGTACAATTTTATATGACATTGAAATTTTCTTACTTTAGCTTTAAGTTTTTGACTTTTGGTACCATAATATGAGAAATAAAAAACATGAGACAGGATTTTGTGATATAAATTATTATTATTTATACTTTACATACTTTTTTGGCTGTGCAAACTTCCATATCTTGGCTCATCATCTCATGCGGCTAATGGCAAGGGGGTATGTCGGACTCGGACTTACTAAATCAAACAATGTTCCGTCACAGACTCCTATTGCTGGGCCCCAAGGTGGATCCTATAACTGAAATCCCCGAAACCTAGCAAACTTATCCGCCTGAATATTTAATAATACTACTTGAACATTTTAAATCATTTACGTTGTTAAAGAAACTCATAAAAAATATATTTTCCAGGGCCTACAAAATGCACCCATAATGCATGTGCTAACAAAGGAGTATGTGTGCAACAATGGAATACATATGTCTGCGATTGTGATTTGACATCATTTACCGGACCAACATGTTACGATGGTATGTTTGTGTTATAATTTGCCTAACCTGTTTGTAACGAGAACTGAGTTAATAGATGAAGATGTTAAAAAAAAGAAAAAAGTCTTACTATTGCAGAAACAGTAAAGCATATTTTTGCCATTGTTGTAATTTGCATGCCTTACCTACGTAGATTACAGTTTGTTCACTAATTACCATCCTATTACACCTGTATTCTATGCAAATAAATATTTATTTCTTTCTTTCTTTCTGTAATCTTTAGTGGAACTAAATGTACCTGATTCATTGAAATGTGTGGAGTCAGATTTATGTAAATACCATTTTTTTTTCAGTTCCCACGTACATTTAACTCTATCTTTTTCGCTCTGTTTCAGAATCTATAGCCTACGAGTTCGGTCCTGGAAAAGGTACCATTACGTACACATTTCCTGCTGATGCAGTTGCAGACACTGAGACAGATAAGGTTGCTTTAGGCTTTGTGACGAGTAAAGCTGATGCTGTACTGCTTAGGATCGAATCTTCAAATACACAGGATTATATGCAAATGGAAATTGTAAGTATGAAGAAAGAGTGGCACATAACCCAAAATACATAGGATAAATACAAATCACATACTTAAACATAATTGTTTCAAGGTGTAAATCATTATTTCATAAAATATGAATTTTCATGTTTTCGAATCGAATGGAAATCATGATACTGCGAATCCACTCCTCCTCAGTCCCGTCAAATGTCATCAGTGTTACGGTTGGGGCAGAACATAGGTCTGTGTTAGATCATGTCCTTCGACTTTATTCCTTTTTGAAAGTAGCTATTTATTCTATTGATATATACTATTTTAAACCACACCACATCACCACTAATTTCCCTTCAACCACTTTCTTCAGATTCGTGGCAATCTCTTCATGGTATACAACGTTGGTGGCGGTGATCATCCATTGGGGGACGAGACAGCTAGAGTTGATGATGGAGCGTACCACGTGGCTAGATTTACAAGAAATGGAAGTAGATCTTCGCTGCAATTGGATAATTATGCAGTTATTATTAGACATCCTCAAGGTGAGGTACAAAAATAGAGAGGAAACATAGATAGAATAGCATCGGTTGAATTAACTTGTTAATAATTAAAACCCCATTTAGTTAATGTTTTTTATGCCTTTTAATTTTTTTAAGATATTTTTTATTTTTTTACTATGTAAGTACATATTGTTATAAAGTTAAGGTATTGTAACGCTTTTTCTCAAATTTCAGATGGGTAAAAAACATTTAATGCTATTCTTACAGCGTATCGTCTAACACCGAATATGACACGCCACGAAATATTGTACTCTGGCTGTAAAACACTTAGGTTTTTAAGTAAACATCAATAAATACAGAAAGATCTAAGTGTCGTCTGGTTTAATTGCAATATGTCACAAACCCTGTTTCGATATTTACTTGTCTTTAAAATATATTATTATTATTTGTACGGTGATGCTAAAAAGGCAATAATATTCAATTCACTGACTTTAAATCTTTCTTTGAATGATTTTGAAAGTAGCTTATAATTTAAGATCCATAAATATTTTCCAGGAGGCCAACAATCGACGATCTTTAACGGCATGTCGACGATCACAGTGGGGGGTGGGTCGGGCGGCGGGCGCGCGTTCAGCGGCGTGGTGGCGGGGCTGGTGGTAGACGCGGCGCGCGTGCTGGACCTGGCCGCGGCCGGCGACGCCGCCGTGTCCGTGCGCGGCGACGCGCGGCGCGCGCACGCCCCGCTGGACAGGGACATCAACAGAATGCAGCAGGTGTGTGCTCTGAATACTTACAGTATTCCATTTTCTATAATTTGATTTTAACTTTACTGTTACGGGAATAATTACTCTAACTAACGAATAATATGGGTGCCTACAAATTGAATTATTTTTTTCAGCTTCATTGTTATCTGATGGACGCTAAAAATTAAAAGAAACAGATCAATGTGAAACTTATACTAGTTTTTAGAATTATATTTACTAGTAACACGAGTCATTAAACACAGTTCCATTGAATACTATTTTTTTATTATATTATTAATTTTGCTTGCATTTAAATACTCCGGTACCCTTACTTTTAAGTAGAGTCATTGTAAACTTTTTAGTGTTATAACTTATAACAGTGCTGCTAAAGTATGCTATTGAAAATTAACTTTAATTAAATTAAATTGAAATTACACTTAAAATAAATTATGACCAACGCAAACGCTTTCATTGACGTAAAGCAATTGAAAACTTTCTATATTGTTTGTTAGAGAAAACTAAGCAATTTTGGTATCACTACTAATTACTTTTTTATATATAATATTAACTGTTACAGACACCACCCTCGGGTTACGGAGGCCCCGGTGTGCTAGACGAACTAGTTTATTCAGGAGCAGGGTCGGGCTGCAGAGACGATGATGAAGATGCGTGTGTGTTACCTGACGCAGGATCTGGTGATGATCTCATTACACCAGTCTACGTGCCTTCAACGAGACGGCCGCCGTCGAGATTACACAAGGTATGTTCTAAGTTTTTTTTATATATACGCGTGTATTTAGAATTGCAGAGGTCCTATTGAAAATTTAAATAGTCGTAACGACGTTTAAAAAATAAACAATCATTTATAACTGATAGTGTACTAGATGATCAGGACATATAAATAAGTGTAATCTTTTATACCATGATTGTAGTTTTTTAAGAGAATATTCTCAATTCGACGGCCTTTTTAAAGTAAAACTTTGTAGGCGGCTTTTCAATAATCGAAAATGCATGAGAATTGAGAATGAAATTTAAAGGACGCGTCACGCTTTGGAATTTCATTACATGAGCGAGAAGAAAGATATAACGTACAAAGAATTAGAAAAAAAGAAGCGTACATTTTTAAGAATTTAACATCTATCACGTGTACGCTGTTGCACGCGCAATGTTTTTTTTTTTGTGTGTTGCTAGTCAATATCTTCGCCAATTGTAAACAGATTTAAATTTTTCCTTTGTTTTGTATAACATTTATCTCCTAGCCTCATAAGTAGAGTAATAAATGCCTCAAAACTTTTTGATACAGAAATAAAAAGTCTAAAGATGGGAAAATTGGGAATAAAATATTAAAAAATCAGGATTTAAATAAATGGAATGATTTTATTGAATTTTATTATCTATAAAATCCCCTTATGTACGCCGCTGATAGCAAATTTTAGTCCTTGATTGTTTTTTTATCCTTCAGGGTGACACTAGTGGAAAGCTCATGAAACCATGTGACGATGAAGACTGCATAGAAGGATCTGGATCTAATGTAGATGAAATTACAGAGCCTGAACATCCAATGACCACGTAAGTTTATCCTATATTCCAATATATCAGTAATTCTAGTGATATTATATTTATGATAAATGTAATATATATCATAAAATAAAATAAGTACAGAGTTACTTGAAATGTATCTTACAACAAAATATGAAGGTTTTTTTTCTATTTTTTAAAGGATTAAATACAGATCATCCTCCGCACCTTTTCCCAACTAATTTCGGGGTCAGCTTTCAATCTAACTACGATATGGCCGAACTTTGATATTTTACGTGAAGCGACTGCCATCAGACCTCCACAATCCAAGTACTAGGCGATATCGAAGTTCTGTATTTAGACCAGGTTGTCGGACTTTTTTTAGGGCTCCACCTACCCCTAACGAATGCCACAGATGTTTGTATGGCACCCGGGACCGACGGTTTAACGTGCTCTCCGAGGCACGGAGGGGTCTCAATTTGTTAAGAATGGTCACCCATCCTAGACTGACCTGGCTAGTGTTACTTAACTTTGTAATGTGTTAACCTACTCGGTTACCACTTAGCCACAAGTCCCTCAGTGGATTAAATACAGATGAATGTAAATAAAGATAAAAATTTACATTTTGAGTTAACCTTAATGCGATCTTTATCAACGTTGCACCAACTGTTTATTAAATAAGTCCGTTAACTTAAATTATGGTAAACCGTTACCATACAGTAGTTTAGTGCACATCTTTATTTACTTTATTTACCGAAATAAAGTAAATAAAGATGTGCACTTAAAGTAACTAAATAAAGATATGTACTTGCAACATTAGCGGTAACACTAACACGTTGCTCCACCTCCCCTTCTTTTGAAACTGGATGAGGAATAAGCTTGTCAATGCATAACACGGGAGTTACAAGTACTTAAAGGAACGGGCAACCATTAAACATTAGGGGAATCTTGAGTTTGTTTCCCAAAGTAGTTGGATAAAAATTTCGACTACAACTAGTGTTAAATCTCATTTCATAGTAATAGACTGGGAAGGAAAAGATACTTCAACAGTCGTATCCTGCATAATTATAACAAATTAAAATTCCAAAATCTTAATTAATTTCAGATCTGGCGCAAGCAGTACCCACAGTATGACTTCTCCAACTGTTATAATTATCTCCACTGAACACATAGATAAGAGTCTGGAAGGTTCTACAGATGGCTCTACTGGGGCCAGTGAGACAACCAAAAGCAGTACAGATTCTCAAACATTTCCTGACCATGATAACATGCATGCAGGGACTGTGGATACTGCCACTACTCCCGAGCGGAGGACTACTCCTACAGATGGTAAGAAAAAGGGTTAAACAGCCTACTCTTGGGCAACTTGGTTAAGATTACTTAGCCCATGGAGCCGCTTTTTGTATGCAACTTAGTCAAAAATAAGCAAGCAGCTTGTTTTATGGTGCAGCAAGCAGCTGTGGGTGTTTATAAAAACTTGCATAATTACAAAGGAAATATAAAACATTTCTTTTTGTTACAACTTTTTAGGGTTTTTAAATTGGTGCATTTTTATTTTAATTAATTATTGTTGCGGAAGTAATAATTTTGAGGATGAGAATGTAGGATGTGTATACTAAAGAAATTATAATTATCTTTTAAATCCCCAGATCATTCTCACACTCGCTCAAGCTATCACTTCACACCAACACTGACTGGTAAACATGTGCCAGACGACGCAACACATACCACCGAAGAAGACACAAATCATATGCCTGAATACGATGATCGGCATGAGAATGAGATAGAAACACGCACGCCTACATATGAGACTGAGAGTGAGCAGGGCAGAATACCTGGAAGAGTACACCCGGAGTATAATGGTTACGACGTCACGCCGAAATGGTATCACCCGAAAACAACAGATAATAGGGTTGTGCCACCAGAATCTGAGTTCTTTGCTACTATTGTAGGTAAGTGTATCTTTTTTTACAAAAGTAAGATGTAAAGAATCAGACTATCAGACCTATTTCCCTTCCCTGGAGTTCTGGTGTTAGTGTAGTGGTATGGAGTGGTAGTAATATTTACTGATCTTTTGTTTACTAGAATTACTTTTTACACGCTTTATATAAGCTTCACTTGTTGCGTGACACACAACAAAAGCGTGTTTTTTAGTTTTTTTAAACTATTATTTATTGAGTTGGTTTTTGCCATTTCGAGAAAACTGAATGAGAAGCAAATTTCTGCTCCTGCTTGAATTGGTTTTTATACCACGATATGTGATGAAAATGAGTAGAGTTGTCGGGAGTCGCTTATTATATTATATATTGCGATTCTCGCCCAGTACAAATATTTATATGCATTGGTTTGGGCAATTTTATTTGTAAAATATGTACTTATTTATTCAAAAAACGTATCTAAATAAGTTGATCGATGTTTTCGCATCCATAGCGCAAGTTATGCGTTGTTGGGGTCTTTATAGTTATGTGTAAGAATGTCCTAAAATATTATATAATATTATATTGTATCTACAGGCATAGTGGCGTCGGTGCTGATAGCCATCATATTGATAGTAATCATAGTGCTCAAGTACATAGTATTCAAGTTTGACCCCTCGTACAAGGTGACAGAAGATAAAAACTATCAGCAAGGAGCCAGTGCAGCGTTGTTGGGCAACCAGGTCGGGACTAAACTCTTTTATATCAAAATTTTCTTACAAAGCAGTTTTTATGCATATGTCGAATAGATCTTTTAGAACCTGGACCAGAATATAAAAAAAAAAGTTCCGAAACATTCAACATTCCGTGAATGTGTCGAGTTGATTTCATCGTTATAAATACCTTTTCTGTCAATTATTTTACTACAATTGGTTTGTACTTACAAAGTGTATCAAAAAATCACCGTTTTTATTAAAATTGGCAAAATTTATAAATGCATCCCTAAGATACATTTTATTCATTCAAATGTACATAAATCTTAAAAAACATTATCTTCCCCATTTTATATCATCCAGATCGGGCAGGTTGATGTTTATTTTTTAACTATGCCTTATATTTGGTTGGGTTGTTCATCTTAACTTATGATTAATACCAAAAATAAAAATGCATTACAAAGTTTAAAACTTGCGCTTAGTTTCTTTGAAATAATCTGCATATAAGTTACGGAAAACTGTGCAACATGGTAACTATGTGCACACTTAATTTTTTTTAATAGAACCATGTCATTAGAATTAACACGGAAGCAAGTTTGATTTTTATTCCGAAGCTATTTAATGTTTGTTAAGCAAAGCAAAGATAGGAAACTGTCGTATTGAAAACGTGGTTTTGTGTGGGGGAATAGCAAAACTCTATGCGACTTTCTTTTAGATAAATCTGGTGGAAAACTGTGGGTGCGCTTATATCGTGACGATATCCGTAGGATAAGTGAAATTAAATGATCTTTTGAATAAAACCGCACGTTTGCTTTTGATATATGAAACATGCTCTTTTTAAACACCGTGTCAAGTACAATGCAAAGAAAACAAAAGTTGTGGTATTTATTAGAAGTATAACCAAGTTATTACTCGGGAACCCCTATGGATTTAAGACTTTTTAAAACCCTGAATAATTCAGCTTCTAAAGATGAGATCTTGAAAAACGAATTATTTAGGATTTTCTAATGCTTTACTTCATACCTTTACTTGTGTTCACGGGCAGTGTCATTTTATACATTATTGCAATTGATACAGTTTTTGTAATCTTTTTAAAAATGACCTTAAATGTTATTTTATCTAATGATCTATCTAATAATTTTCAGTAAGATATACAAGTTTGATGTAAATCATACGATTTGAATAGACACACTGTCGTGGACAAGATTTTGGAGTCTTTACGTAATTGTGTGTGAACAGTGCAGTTTGTCGATACCATTTCATAGCGCATATTATAAATGACATACTATTTTTTTTTATATGAATTTATTTATTTTACTCTATCATTTAGGAACCTTTAAGAATTATGTTGGTGTTTGAACACCAAATTTTTTAGTATACTATTTTCGCGTTTTCTAAAATGAATGTGCTGCAGCAGGCGCACTCGAGCTACCAGAGCGCCGGCGGTGGCCTGGCGCCGCTGGCGCTGCCGCCCGCGGCGCCGCTGCCCACGCAGCCTGCCAAGCGCGACGGCATCAAGGAGTGGTACGTGTAAGCGCACCTTCCGTCACTCCTCCACCTCCGTATCGTTTATATTGAACGGCCCTACTGCAAGAAAAACGTCAAACCTATAAAAGTTTCTGAAAACGTCCGCTGTAGCTGAACTGCGGTAAATTTAAACTTGAAGATGCGATTCGAAGTAGGGCTTTTTGTGTTAAACGACTCTGATTTTGTGTTGGACGTGTCGAGACATAGTGAGTGAGTGAACGCTTCGGAAACCTTGCTGAATCGCCGTGCGATAATGCTTTAAGAAGACGAGACCAGTTGACTGACGTGAGTGTATTAAGTATTGTACATATTAAGATAATGTTTATAGATGGCCACTTTTGTGTGGATGCGATTGTTGAGACATCCATCTGGTAGACTGTAAAAAAACACAAAAGAGCAGCTTAGACTAATGGCTAGAAAATGTTACCTTTCCGTACCTAATTATACTCTTTTATTGGATCACCTAAAAGTGCTTTAAGGATCACAACTTTTGCAGTCTACTACCTAGAATGTCAAAGACCTGTTAGAAAAATACCTAGTGAATATGGAATTGCATTTTACTATTGTATAGTTATTTCATTTCCCGTTTTGTTACCCATGTTTTACTGTTGAACCATAGCTTTCTGACCTGTACATTGCTATATTTCATGTACTTGCGATTAACTTTTCTATCTACATTGCCTTTAGTAGTTTAAATTAAAATAAGACTAATGTATATTGGTTGTAAATGTTGGTGGTTTGTCAAAATTTGGCTATTTATAGTATTTTGTCTACTTAATGTTTTTTTTTGTTTTAAATATAATTTACATAAACTATTACAGAATTAGTTCTATTGAATTATTATAGTATGTCACTTTATAGTTTTAAGTTAAAGTCCAATTTTGACGAAACCCAACAAAATTTGTTATAATCTACTCCTATGTATAATAAATAAGATGAAAAATGCTATATTTGGAGCTGCCATCACGAAATTGAAGCATATCGTTCAATCGAGACTACAGAACTTTTACAATTCTCAATAATCTTTCCTATATATATTAGATGTTATACAATATTTTTAAATAGGCGGGGTGAGGTGCGTAGAATAGAAAGTGGAATCATAATCATCAGAGTATAAGACCTAAATTCGCTTGGAGTTAGATATGAAAACAGGTATATTAATGTAGGTCGCGTAACAAGTATGAGCTTGTAGATTTGGTATGGAATATAGATTTCTGAGTTGTAACATATCCTTATAGCAATTTGTATTACTATTGGGTCAACTTTTACTTACTACCGATGTAACATAATAAACTGTTACGTCACATGATTTGTGTAAACTTATTTTATAAGTAGGTCGATGAGAAATTTGTAGGCTGCTAAGTATCTTCCAATGTGCAAGAATTATATTAAAGCAGCAGCATGGAGCAATAAAACAACAGAACTACTTGTGGATTTGTTTATCCAAATTTTGTGATAAGCAGGCAATGATTTGATAGTTCATTTACCATAGAGCTCCTTTATCTAGCCAGAGCTTTAACTAGAGGTCAGTCCTAAATAACATTTCTTTATTAATTTATTTGCTCTATTTAACCTTGATTAATTGAATATCAAACCTAACAGACTTACAGTGAGAAGTTAAGGGATTTCAGTTTATTATTAACAAAGATAAAAATTCAGTTAAAAAATGCACGAGAAAAGTTATATTATATATATTATAATTTCTAAAAACGTTTGATGTAACTAAACTTAATATCATGAGCGGTGTATAATGTATAAAATAGGCGCAGGCTAAATCTCCAACCTTAAAAGCGTGAAAGTCAACTATGAAGTGAATGCTGATTGAAGAAAGTAATAAGAACAAGGTCTTATAAATAAATAGGAGTTGGGTGTGCCACAAGGTTTAAATATGGGCCCGCTTTCAAAACACCCAAAGTTATTTATTACCACCATATTTTGAAGTTGGCAGCCGTAAAAGTTAACTATTAATTATAAACTCACGTGAAAATTCTTAATTGGAAATATATTTCTGTCAATTTTAGCTACCTACAAGCCATTTTATCTACATTGAAGTGACAAATTTCTGGCTACCCTCCTGCACGTAATGTCCTCTCAAATCATAATTTATATAAAAGCTGCTTATATTTTTACATTTAGTGTGTACTTATACATCCACCGTCCCGATTTCCTCTTTCCGATTAATAAAAACTCGAATTAGCTTTAAAATAAGACGAAAGTAACATATTTATATAGATTGTTATAAAGCACAGGTTTTAGGTATTCGAAGTTGCATTTAATGTATTGTTTCAGTGTACAGGATGGCAATAAGCCATTAGAAATCTATGTATATTTTTATTTATTTGAGAGCGGATGCATTAAAATGTAAATTTTTCATTATGTTTTCTTTCTTATCAAATCAGCGACTAATTTTTAAAAACTTTGTCATTTCACGTCAATTAGCCTTTGTTGCCGTCTTATATACTCAAACATGGCATTTACTGTAAATAGTTATTCAATATAATACTGTAAACATAAGCGGTACTGTACGGTGTATGTCACACTCGTTTTACAGCACAAAATGTTAGTAAAAACAATTTGTTTAACTGTCAATTTTAGTCGTAATGTTTAGTGTGTTAATAATTTATACCGTGATGTAGTTATATTGTCATATGATTGTACGATTTTGTGTGGACGCAGTGAAAACATAAGAGGCAAAAATTACACTTTTGTCTATATCTGTGAAAAAGTATTATAATATTTATGGTATGAAATGGAATACTTGTGGACGTTTTCCCTTTCAATATTATCTTCACCTGTCTTTAGATTAAAAATAAATTGAATGATGAAACATGTATTATAGAACTTTGTCTGCGTCCATAGAAAACATAATGTGAATTGTTTTTTTCGTTACACCATGTTTAACTGAAGTTGTTACACATGATTCCGGTCGGACCAATTTTAGTTTCAATGTAAAAGTGACAGTTTTTAAAAATAATTATATATTATGTAAATTACACGCTGTTGTCGTTTTATTTGCAATAAATGTTCAAACCTTAAAATTTTTTCCTATATGTAAAAAAATCAAAACAATCAGTTTCATTTCAGGTTTTAACCTTTATTTACTAAAAGTAAAACTAAAAGAAAAAAAGAGAAACCGAGTCACTTTGGTTATGTCCTGATGTTGAAGTTGAAATATGACACTAATATAAGATGTTAAGTTAATAGAAAACCATATATTTATCAACAATTACGAATGAACTTAAAAAAAACAATAAACCGATCGTACGATGTACAAAAATAGTAGGCATTTACGCCTACTATTTTTGTACATCGTGTGTGTCATTGCTTTGCGAGATGGTGAAATCTAACTTCTTTGGATGGCTGTCTCTTTTCTTTAAAAGTATTGTTCAAATTATTTTGATCATTTTCTTCTAATGTTTAAAAACAATCTATATTATTAGCTACTGATCTTTTGGACTGGTGTGTATACACTGACCTCTACTTGTATAATAGAGGTCAGTGTGTGTATTTCAGTACCAGAACCCGATAAGATACCCCTGGCAAGTCTATATTTTTATCTTGATATGGTTATTCTAATGGTCCCTTCAAACAGCACCGCCATCTTCATAAAATGCTTGGGCATAGAGCATTGTAAAATGAATATAGCCAGGACCGTAGTAATATAAGGCATAACCCGGAGACAACTTCCGTCAAGCAGCTTATACACTTTCATTGGAGGATGCTAGATCAGTAGTTCCGAATGAGTTCGGTTTGTTTTTGCTAGATGGCGCTAAATATATTTTTCAGAAGGAGCGATAAAGAAGAAAGTATACAATCTATTATGCATTTTTAAATAACAATACTAATGACAAATGAAAAATACTAGGCCAGTAGACCATACTAAAAGACGAATTCGCAAATTTATTCACATTGCGACCAACGGTACGCGATTCGGCCTCTGTTTTCGATATTACCACATTATATTAAAAATGCTTATAACCCTGAGGATATGCCTTCAGTTTGTAATTACGGTAAAGTTAGCGTAGGTAGGTTCTTTATTGTTTGATGTGGCTTATTGCAATAACGATAAACGTAAAAGGATACAAAAGAAATTTCTTAAGATAATATGTTACAGATATGACCCCAATCATGAGTTAGAACCGTATAAAGCAAAATTTGATCAGTTCAACCTGCTCTCTTTAGAGTCCTGTCGCGCGAGCACTGACCTATTGTGTCTGCATAAAATAATCATTGCCGGAATAGATAACCCCGATTAATTAGCTCTAATTAATTTTAACACTAAATTATATTCACGACACCCTCACCCTATAAGTTTTATTCTAAATGTGCATATTAACAACATTTTACAACCCGGTGGTACGTACCTATGTGTCGAACGTACAATGATTTGTTTTCGGAGCACCTGAGGCATTTTCGATTGCATATTCCCGAAATTTAAGAACAATGTTAGATTTTTTTTTTATGTAGATAATATTATAATGTTATACATGTTTTGTCTCGTGTACATTATTGTGTATTTGTTTTGTAATTTTGTGTATGTTCTAAGTTCACATAATTTTTCGTTTTCCATGGATAAACAACACAGTCCTACGTGACCATGCTGTGTACACATAGTTAGGGACCTAGTTTAAACATACTGTTGCATTATACATTTCAACCTTATTGTAATAAGTTCTGTGTTGTGTACCTAAACTAAATAAATTTCACTATTGACTAAACTGTGCGAATTAAAGAAGTTGACTGATTTCTGAGCGTTGGGTTTGTGCAAACTCCAATTAGTTCACTGCTGAAGTAAACCTACATCTAATATTTAGATAAGGTGGAAGGCCTCTATAAGGGAACCATTAATAAGTGACCAGTGTTGCTAAAAAGAATTTGGTTATTGGTAATTCAACTTCGGACAACGATTTCAAATTTAATAAAGACATGACAGATAAAGAGGAATGGACGTCTTAGGAATACTTCATGCATGCTGTTTGATGTTCTAACTAATTTTATAAATACGAATGTGAGTTTGTTAATTACGCTTTCATACCCTAACTCCTCCACCGATCATCATGAAATTTTGGATACAAGTTATCATGGGTATAGAAAAGCACATAGGGTACCTTTCAATCCGAAAAAGTAAGTACAGTTCCCGAGGGACCGGGGCCAAAGCTAGAAATTAAATTTCAAGATAAGTCCAATGTCCTAGCCCTAGCTAACAGAACTGAGTAATACTAGTACGTTAAAGACAATGACTCGAAAGAAACAAGACGACTGAGGGTCTAACATAATTGTTTGTTTATTTGAGGTTCTTGTCGATGGTATCAGGTGATTTGGTAAATGCACTTTAGTCTACTGCTCATTGGGTAATAAACCCCGTACCCCGTAAGACACCTGAAGAAGCTAAATAACAATACTCAAATGCTCGTGAAAAGAACATAAAAAGGTTGAATAGGAATTTTATGATATACGTTCCATGTGACGTTAGAGATACTGTAAACCGGTTAAGGTAAGGTAAGTGCGGGATTCTTGTAGGGTACCCTACCCTACGGGGGCCTGCCCCGAAAGGAGAAAAGCGTGAAATAGAAGAACTTGGTATCCAAAATTTATATGCAACCATTTTCTCTTAATTCATCACTTGGAATCACACACGGCAATAGAAGCTACATACAATAATACATCTTTAAAATACCCTCCTTGGTAGAATTCCTCGCTCATCAAAATTCAAGTATCACTCAAAATTTAATGTTTATCGTAATAAATCAGATGCAAACACATTTAAAATGCTTCGTGACAGAGTAAAAGTAATAGAGGAAAGTTGCTACAACAATTATATAATCGAAGATACTATCTCCACTAACCCAAAAATGTTTTGGTCATTCTTAAAAAGTAAACGGTCTAATTCCTCATATCCAGCTGCTATGACCTATGAAGGCCAAATCAGTGATACAGGTCCCGAGATATGCGAGTCATTTTCTTCATACTTTCTGCAGCTGTTCCTACCGTTAATCAAATTGACTCTAAATTTTCCTATGACATCTCTTCTATTATAATTGATGTATCAACGCATGAAGTATCCAAATTATTAAAACAGCTTGACTGGAATAAGGGCGCTGGCCCGGATGCTGTACCAGCTGTTTTTCTTATTAATTGCGCAGAAGAGCTGTCAGTCCCGGTAACTTTAATTTTTCAGCGTTCACTTAAAGAAGGTATTGTCCCCAACATATGGAAATCAGCATTCATCACACCTATGAGATGATCCATGGTCAGTTATTTCTAGACGGAGGGAGAGTTATTCATATTTTGGTCACATACAGACCGCCAAAAACGAATATACAAGGATTTGTTGAGGCAGTACATAAACTGCTATCAGGAATCCCGCGAGACTGTGAAATAATAATGATTGGTGATATGAACATAGATTTGCTGAATAGAACCGCCGGCGGCAGCGCAACCATTCTATACAAAAACAACATGAGTGAGGTAGGGATGGAATGTGCCATCAACGACGTCACGCGAGAGGAGGTCTACAACGGTATAGTGACGCGAACTTGTATTGATCATGCGTGGGTTCGAATCCAGTGTAGTGCGTCTGCGTATGTGTTAAATTGTAAATTATCAGATCACTATATTATCGGTGTGTGCTTTGACAGTGGTTCCTGTAACTCTGTGAGTAATAAACAATCCCATTTGACTGTTATAAGTAATAAAAAGGTTACTGCATTATTAGAAAGTATTACGTGGAGTGAACTATTAAACTGTTAATGCCCTGTCAATTTGTATAACACAATATATAAACATTTTTGTAATGCTTATGATAACGCAAAAGTACAAATAACTGTACGTAACAAAAGAAAGAGTAAGCCATGGATCACAGAAACAATAAAAAACATGATTTATACTAGAGATAAACTTTTTCAAAAATGGAAATTAAAGCCAAATGATATGAACTTAAGAATTCAATATAATAAGTATAGAAATAGAACAAATAAATATATATATCAGGCTAAAAATAAATACCGTCAGGAAGAAATTAAAAATTGTAACAAGAATATTAGAAAAATCTGGGGCAAAATTAATTCATGGGTAGGTAGGGAGAAAAATAGTTCAGACAATATTATATTGAAGTACTTAGGTAATACAGACAGCGTAACTAATATATGCAATAACTTTTCTGTAACATTTACTAAAGACATATTAGAGACAAAGCATGTATGCGGACATAAGTTTCTGGACAGATCTAGTTATGTAAACGATAGACAAGTATCAATGAGGTTTCAAAAAGCCTGCTCAGAAGATGTTGCTAAAATTATAAACATGTTAAGTAGTGAAAAGTCTGAAGGGGTGGATAATATAAGGGTAAGTGAGATAAAGTACTTAAAAAGTAAACTGAGTCCTGTAATAGCCTTATTTATCAATCTATGTATCGAAAAAGGTCAATACCCTGAACAACTAAAAACAGCATTGATAAGACCCATTTTTAAGCAGGGCATTCACACAGACTATTCAAACTATAGACCTATAGCTATTTTGTCAATAATAAATAAAATTGTGGAAAAATTCATTGTACATCAAATAAGTACTTTCCTAGAAAACAATAATGTACTATCAAGTGCCCAACATGGTTTTCGACGGGGCCGGAGCACTGCTACAGCCCTGGCACAGTTTTGTGACGATATTAACGAGTGTTTAGACCAGCGGAAGCAGGTGGTGGTAGTCTACGTGGATTTCAAAAAAGCTTTTGACACTCTTGAACACCACCAGCTGCTTCAAGCCATGGAGGAATGTGGGGTCGCGGGACCACTTAACAGGTGGCTCCGCGCTTACCTCACGGGCAGAACGCTGCGAACTAGGATTAATGGTGTGACTGGCGGGGCCGAGCATGTCACTTGTGGAGTGCCCACCGGTTCCGTGTTCGGTCCCGTCGGGTACATCATGCACGTTAATAGCATGAGTAACGTGGTGCAAAGCTGCCGTATATATATGTATGCAGATGATACTTGTCTAGTGTATGCTGATAGGGACCTAAATGTAATAGAAAGTAATATTCAAACAGATTTCACAAATATCATAAAGTGGGCACACGATAACGGAATAGTCATAAATAACAACAAAACTAAATGTATGCATATACGCTCACCCTACCACAAAAGTATCGGGCGGTCTCCGCGCATCGTGGGACACACGTATGAATGCCTGCACAGTGAGTGCGACGGCAGAGTGAGCGAGTGTGAGTGTGAAGCTATTGAGGTGGTGGAGGAGTACAAGTACCTGGGTTTAATTATAGATACCAACTTCTCGTGGAAAACGCACATAGCACAACTATGTGACAAATTACGTTCTGTTCTTGCAAAGTTCCACCACCTCAGTGCCGTACTGGACAGGGCCACTTTATATGTAGTATACTATGCACTGGTAGACTCACTGCTTTCTTATGGACTGGCATGCTACGGACGGACGTTTAAAACTTACTTGGACAAAATAAAAGCATTACAAATCAGATATATGAAGTTACTAGTAGACAATAAAACAAAAATACGATGTAAAAATACTAATTATGAGGCATTGTTCTGCGAATGTAAAATACTGCCAGTACATGAGAAATTAGTGCTATTAGTAGCATTAGAACACTATGATCGTGAAGATTACAAACTCCGTACAACACACCTAAGACCTAGAAGTGTAAAACATGGTAAGACATTTGAGGTGCCCAATTACAGTAATTATTATGGTCAAAGATGTACCAAATATCTAATTCCAACCATTTACAACAGTCTTCCTGTAGATATTGAATGTAATTCAAAACGATCATTTAAATATAAAATAATAAAGTTTCTCCTAAATGTAGTCTGCGAAAACTTGACATAAGTATAATTTGTGATTAATGATACAAACACAAGCTTCTGGTGCATAAGTATATATTATGTATATATAATCTAATACGAAATATAATTTTGCCAATCTGTATTCACTAATTATTATTATTTAATTATTGTTACTTTTATTTTGTTATTCATTATTACTGTCATTTAAGATTTAAAACTTTGAATTGTAATTTAATTAATATGAGAAAGTGTAGATAATTAACAAGAGAAATTATGAAGTGATGTTATTTAATGGGAGCTACATCTGCCAACAAACTGCTTTGTAGTTTGGCAGAAGTAAAAACTGTATCTAAAATGTGTATTTGCTGGGAATAAACGCTTTTTCATTTTTTTTTTTCATTTTCATTTTCATAAAAAGGGTCCTAAAAATGCTGTGGAAAACTATAGACCTATTTCAAAGCTTTGTTTGATTGCAAAGATTTTCGAAAAAATTATATTCAACCAATTGTATACATGCATCAAATCTGCTTTTATCCCGCAACAGCATGGCTTTCTTAGAGGTAGGTCTACGGTATCCAATCTTGTTATGTTCAATGAGTTCCTCACTTTCAGTATGGAGAATAACAACCAGGTGGACACAATTTACACTGACTACAGCAAGGCGTTTGATCGAATTGACCATGATATACTTCTATCCAAATTATTTAATCTTGGCATTCGCGGAGACTTGTATCGCTGGTTTTGCTCTTACGTTCAAAATAGATCCCAGGCAGTTGTTCTTAATGGCTTTACGTCTTCCTGGATCAAGGTCCCGTCTGGGGTTCCTCAGGGATCACTACTAGGTCCCCTTTTATTTGTAATTTTTATTAACGATATTGGTTCTTGCTTTTTGCATTCTAACTTTCTTTTATTTGCTGACGATGTAAAAATCTTCAAAGTTGTTAATAATAAGCTGGACGCCTTAATGTTGCAGGATGATTTGGATAGATTGGGGGAGTACTGCCTAGTTAACAAACTTGATCTAAATGTTTCCAAATGTTTTTCTATGCATTTTACCCGCAAACGTACTATTTTCGATTACATTTATCAAATAAAAAATCAACCCCTAAAATGTGTTACATCTAGCAGGGACCTTGGAGTTATCCATGACGTCAAGCTTTTGTTTGATCAACACGTTTTTGCTGTTGTCGATAAAGCTTACAAGGCATTGGGATTTGTGATTAGAGCGTCTAAAAACTTTAAATAGATGAAAACAATAAAAATATTGTATTGTGCGTATGTTCGTAGTCATTTAGAATACGCGTCTCAGGTTTGGAACCCATGTTATGGTGTTTATACGGACTGTATTGAAAAATTTAAAAGAAATTTACCCGCTTCTTAATGTTTAAATTAAAGTTACCATACCTGGACTACACAGAGCGTTGTAAAAAATTTCATTTAGTGCCGCTGCATCTTAGACGGGATATTTCTGATGTTAGCCTTTTAATGAGGATCGCGCAGGGTATTATTGACAGTCCGGATCTCCTCGGCAGGATTGCTTTTACAGCTCCCATGCGAAGACTAAGGAAACCAACACTTCTTCACGTCCCACTCAGCCACACTCAGTATAGAAAAAACTGCTTCCTACCACGCTGTAGCTATCGATTCAATAATCTAAATTTAGACAACCGCTTCGATTTATTCGCAGGTAGTATTAGAGCCACTAAGAATGCACTCACTAGAGATTTTATGAACAGTTAAATGGTCTTAAACTGGGCATATCTATTTATAATAATGTATATCTTAAGACGATTAGTTTAAGCATTTTGGCATTAAATGTGGAAGCTTGTAATTGGCATCTGCTACAACGAATGTCATTTTATAACTATTTAAGCCGTAAGCATCCCAAATAAAATAAAATAAATAAAATAAAATAAACAACAAAACCTACTAATAATAATGCATAAATTTAGTTCGCTAGCGCTATGTTTAATTAGGAATATTCAAAATAGTAGATTTTTCTTGTTGTGATTATCTGACCATGCGATTCCCAAGTCATTGCATTAATGACATGAAAGATGTCTGAATTTGATACGGCTACTATAAAATGTTAGGTAACTAATTAGGTAACAATTAGATCTTACAACTTTTTGCAGTAAAACTGCGCTTCGAGACTAGCATTTTATTACATGGTATGTTTTGGATGGGATATATTTATCGATAATACATATAACGTCATGTTTAAACATCAAAAGGTACATATTTGATGTCGAAAGGTTCATAGATGCCCTTGAACTCACCTTCAAAGAAAAAACGAGCGATACATTAAAGCAATCAAAGAAAGTACACGTAAATTGCTCTGAACTCTTGATATTTTCGATAAAAGCTTCACGTGTTTCGTAAGTGGTTAGTACTATTAACTCTAGAAGGATAACCTTTTAAAACCTGTATTAAAGGTAACCAGGAGTTTTTACAGCTTATAAAATCAATATACAATATACACATTTCAGAGAATCAAACGTGACCAAATGGAAGAAGTCACATATTTATTACCTAACTAAAAATTATATACCAATGAATTTTATTGAGAGACCATAACAAAACAGTATAAGATTTGGGTTACTAGAAGGCATTTAAATTCACAGGCTAACATGTCTAATGATTAGTGATCCTGACTGTTAAGCCAAGAGGTCGTGGATTCAATTCCCACAAAGGACAAATAACTATGTGATAAGCCCGATCATTTGTTCTGTGTTTGGATGTAATTTAACTATAAGATATATGTATTTAGTAATATACAAGTATGTTTATCAGCAGTCTGGTTACCATAACGCAGCCTCTGTCTAGTATGTGATCAGACAGACGTGTGTAAGGTGTCTCAAGAAATAAATATTATTAAATACATTATGTACCCTTATGATTTTAAAAGCGCTCAAGATCACAATACTACCGTTGGTAAATAATAGAATCCCAAAATTCTTATATTTATTTATATACATGTATGTTTAAGAAGTTTCCTAAAAATCTTTGCTCATCTTCATCTGCATTATCTTCTCAAACTGTAATTATTAAGTAAGTCAAATATAATAAGTGCTAAAATTAAGTATTGAATATTCCTTTAGCTTACGTTTATAAAGACAACACCCGTGTTAAGGAAATTATTACGGACACAAAGTGCACTTAGATATGATATAAGATCATTTATAAATTACAAGAAAAATTATTATCGTGGGTATTAAACCCACACTCTTGCATACCCAGTGCAGTCGCTTTTAATGAGGTTCTCACATCCAGTTATTGCATCTACTTATACAGTCGGGCAGGCAAAGCACGGTAACCAGTACACAGTTGTATGTACACAAACAATCTGATTATTATGTTGCTACAGAAGCTCAATAGAGTAATTAATTTTGGCTTCACATATTACGATGCTTTAGATATTTAATATTTGCTTTGATCAGTTAGCAGTTTCAATTTGAATTCAATAGCTCTTAAGTATATTTGGTAACTAAATACCAAAGACAAAAATCTCCTAGATGGTACTTGCTACTGGTATCAATAAAAATACTTTATTGTTATGTGTATAGTCGTAAATCGTTTACGACAAGTCTTCGTTGACAGTCGTTAACAACAAGTGTATGCTGTGAGGGTGCTACGCGATTACTGTAATCTATAATTGACATAAAAAAAAAAATAATGCGCCTCAATCATGTCTAAAAGTTTTATATCTCGGAACGTAAAAGTTCAAAGTTAAACATAATGACTTTAAAATTACTGCAACTTTCAGTCTACGTTTCACTTTAAGCGACATTAACGTCTGCTCAAGATGTTCGCCGTTCTTTCTACACTTCTATTTTTCATAAATTTTGGTTCGACCATGGGTGAAAACTCATTTCTAATGACAACTGGAACTTCTGAACAAATAACAAAAACAGCCGAGTGCGTTTTAAAACTCTCTGCCAAATATTTCGTTGAAAAGAAAGCTTTAAGTGGCAGTATTGTCATAATCAACATTAATTCTTATACCTCTACAACACAAGGACTACTGTTGCATACTATTCACAGCGGTATCAAATATTCTATTATGGTAAAAGATTCTTTTTACCCGCATGCAAACGCTTCCCATTTCCCTGAGAAAGCGAAAAATTATATGTTGATTTTAGAAGAAAAATCAGAGCTGGAAAGGAATATTCTACAGTTGAATAAATTGCCTACTTGGAATCCTTTGGCAAAAGCTATAGTATATTATGAGTTAAAAAACAATGAGACTGGGGAAAATATAGCTAAAGGACTCATTAACCAACTTCGAGTTTATAAATTATTTAAAACTATTGTGTTTATCGCAGATACACAAAATGATGAAGTTATTTCGTACACTTGGAGACCATATAGTGACACTAATTGTGGTGGAGAATGCGACTCTGTATACAAACTTGACAAATGTAAGAATAATATAATATTCGAAGTTGAAAAACAGCATGAAATGTTCCCACCAAATATGAAAGGATGTCCTTTGATAACTTACGCCGTTGTCGCCGAGCCATATGTTATTCCTCCGGTGAAAAAGCTTACTAATGCTCTTTATGACGATGTGTATGAATTTACGCAAGGAGGTGAAATAAATCTTGTTAAAATTATAAGTGAATTTACGAACATGACATTAATTGTTAGAATGTCGGAGATACCGGAAAACTGGGGTGTGGTTCACCCTAATGGATCCGCGACGGGGGCGTATGCCATGCTAAGAAATGGGTCGACAGATCTCGTCGTGGGAAATGTTGAAGTGACGAGGATTCTTCGGAAATGGTTTCATCCAACTGTGAATTACCTACAAGATGAAATGACGATTTGTACACCAAAAGCAGGACAAGCACTTACTTGGGACAACCTAGTAATTATATTTCAGTGGTCTACATGGGTTGCAATGTTTGTTAGTTTAATTGTCATGGCTCTAATATTTCACTATTTTCACTATAAACAGTACAATGGCAAAGTGACCAAATGGCCGACAAACTCTTTATTAATGACTTTTAGCATGTTGCTAGGTTGGGGAGCTACTTTTGAACCAAGGAGCTCAGCGTTCCGAATCTTAATATTCGCTTGGCTCTGTTTCAGTATAAACATGGGGATATCTTACGAATCCTTTCTTAGAACTTTCCTAATGCATCCTAGATTTGAAAAGCAGATAAGCACCGAAACTGATCTTATACAGTCTGGCATTCCATTGGGAGGTAGGAAGATTTATCGGTCTTATTTTGAAACTAATAATGCGAGTTCATTTTATTTATATCGCAAGTACAACTCGACTACGTTCATGGAGGGGATGAGACGGACAGCTTTGGAGAAAAACTTTGCTGTCATTTCTTCGAGACGTCAAGCTGTCTACCAAGACCAAAAGTTAGGTAAAGGGGAACCTTTAATTTATTGCTTTCCGGAAAGCAACAATATGTACAAATATAGTGTTGCTATTCTGGCTAGGAAATGGTTCCCTATGTTGGACCGGTTCAACACTATTATTCGCAGCGTCAGTGAAATAGGATTAATTAATAAGTGGAATGAAGAGTTCTTATTACATACTGCTAATACAGAAGGTACTAGTACCATAGTACCGTTGAGTATCCAGCAATTACTTGGTGCGTTTATGCTAATAGGTTTTTTGTATGGGGTTAGTGTGTTCATTTTTCTTTGTGAGATAATTATTGGTTTCATTACAAAGAGAAAATTATCAGATACTAGGCAAATAACAGTTAACCAAAGAAAAAATATTAAATTATAAATATATTTAATGTGTAATATATGTTTACGAAAGCCAGTTTCTGGTTTTTCAATATTTGTATCATTGAGGTCTAAACGTGTACGTTAAGTAAAACAGAAAAGTATATTTTATATACTTACACCATTGTTAACCCCTCTAACCAAGTTTAGTACAACTAACATTTAATAAAATTACAAATGTACGGTCGAAACCTTTTAATTTGAAAAGTACATAGGTATGTTTAACTAAAAAAGGTACAGTATACAATTATAAAAGGTAGCAGATATTAAACAAGTTTTTACAGTTCATCATTATTCACATCAGACTTGGAGTATTGTTGGGTTAAACTTAATTACTGAGGCCTAGAAGGGACGATCTAAACTACTTGGGTTTAGGTTTGCAAGGAATTGGTTTGCTACATGCACTTGCATTTGGGGCACATATTTTAAGATAATTCGAACTACTAGTAGGTTGAAAGATTTTGCATTCTTTACCTTTATTATCAGCCTCAGTTTTTACTTGAAATCGTACCTGCAATGCTACACATATTTTCCCTGAAAACGGAGGTACAGCATTTGTTTTGAAATGTTCCTTGATGTTTGCGGTATCCACTGACTTGAATCGATTCAAGCTGCCTGAAGATGTAAGAATAATACATATGGTTAACATAACTGTCATTTAGGATATTTTGGGAAATTTCTTGAACCGTAAAAGATATCTTTCTATTGCAAGACTTCTCTCAAAAATATCCTAACTATCTTTGCTTTGTTGAAAGATTTATTTAAAGGTTTTTGCACAAAAATAAACGTAGAAATGACAGAATTACTGGCAGCGGTATATGCTGTCAATAAGCTTTCGTGTGATGTCGAGATAGACATAATACAAGCACGTGGTAATAATACCGTATTCGGAGACACATATGTTCTATGTATAATTCTATATTTATAAAGCGTGTAAAAATAAATGATCATGCTAACGAAGACTACAGAGGAGACGAATTCACGAGCTAAAAAGTAAAGGATTGATTAGTAAAACTGTAAAATATCTGCACAATTTCCTTTTTTAAATAAAATGCATTTCCGCCAAATTGCAATTGTTTAAATTTTTTTAAAATAATAAATAGACATTAAATTTAACGTTAATTCGAAAACATAGTTTAAAATAAACAGGGACTTATCTATCTTATCTACACCAGCGTTTTAAACTGTATAATTAAAGGAAATTTACAGATATTTGTTCCGAGTCTGAGTACACTTTGCACGCAGACTTGGAACAACTATCTGTGAATGAACCAAATAATTTTAGTACTTGTGACAGTAATTCACACCGTATAGAGTATTGCGAGTCACAATACTCTACACGGTGGTTGGTGACAGACTAACAGTTTAAATTGTGCATTCCATGCAGTGAAGTTATTTTTGTAATTTACAAAATAAAGCAACCGGTGTTCCACATTTGGGAATATACTACGATAAATGTACATTTAATGTGTGGTTCCATGGATTTCATGCACTCCCTTTACCTGGAGGGCTCAGTATGACGTTACATTCTTGGAGTTTAATTTTGGTCTCTTTTCCGCAATGACTTTGTTTCATTGGTGTAGTAGCGTTCTGGTCACTATTCTTTGCCTGGAATAGCTTGGGAACACCTAAAACCAATTATTCTCTATATTCATACTAGCTTAAATATTTTTGGTGACGTGTCATCTTAACCAAAAACAGTCAATTATGCATGTCAAATAATTTAAGTAGATGGCTATCTGTTAGGTTAGTTCGTTTGTTCATTCGTTCATGAAAAGAGCGTTAATATAAAATAAAAAAGCGGATACGTTTTATATGTATAAAGGAGTAATTGGGAGGCCAAAAAGAGATGGTAAAACTTATGCTGTTAAGAAAAAGTCTTGTTTGAACTTGTTTACTATTTACTGAGCTGAAATTCCAGACGGTGATTTACTTCTCTGTCACACGTATCCCTAGTTAAACTCTCTGAGGCTTGAATACACTTTGTTATGTTTGGCCTTGGGAGTTAGTCTGTACATCATAATTTTTAGTTAATACCTATAATATGTCTGGAAGTTTTTTATTATAACTTTATTTGTAACTTAATTTCAATGTACATATTTGTAAGTTTCCATTTTGTTACGGTATAAGAATGAAGTTCGCACGTATTTAGGCAACACTGCGTCGCCTTGTTATATTTGTCAGTTACATTAATGTTAAATAGCTGGCATAATGATTTATTAATCTCCCAAACTACGTGTAAAAGGGGGTACAGTCTACATAGATCTGGTGGTTCGTTAGATGGACCTCATTTGTGGCTACTGAAATGAGAATTAAATTACAGCAATTTTGCCTTTACCTGCTTTTAATATAATGTTATTTTTTTCGTGAGCATCTTTTTTGACCTCTTCTCCATCTGTATTCACGAATATGTTTCCTGACAACGAGGACACTACTTCATCTTTGAAATGTTGCCTTATTGTTACAGTTGGAGGTTTTGGCTTTAATTGCAAATCATCTAAAACAAATTATTATCTAAATTAAACATTGCGTTTCAAAATATTATTTTATTAATAAGTATACTATGCAATTATTACGATGCAATACTTTTGTGTCATACTTCACATTTTGGACTTACCTTTTCGCGGTTAAACAACTCAAAGTATGATTTTATCTATATAGTTAAACTGTGCTTTATTGTTAATTTTGCATATCTAGACAACTGATTTTGTAATGTTGGTGTGTTGGTAGCTATGCTGGTATCCCTACATATACCCACAATAAGAAGACCTAAAACATTGACTGATTATTTAATTAACCAACTTTTACTTCGCTGTAAAATCGCTATGATAAAAACACTGTGACATTAATTTTTTTAAATATTTAATCAAACTTCCCTTAAAAATAGTGGATCTGTATTTTAGGAATATAGTGTACCTACTTCGATCCCTTTTCTTTACAAAAACTGTACTTGCTAACCTCACCCACCGCTAACTATCCGTTTGAATTACAAAAACGTGATAACTTTGAAATTCTCAAATGTAACCCCCGATCCATATTTAACCAACCCGTAACGGTCGCTAATGGCTTGATGTTTTTGTTTCCGTTAACACCAAGATCTTCTATAGACTGATGGTAATGCCTACAGTAGAGTCCTACAGTATTATGCTATGTAATACAATTAAGTTAGTTCTGCTAGTTGTAATTATGTTTAAACTGACGTGTAAGATGCTGCCCCCGCGCCGTCACCGCTCCGCCACCGCGCCTCTATACGGTGTATACGTCCGCTACCGCGCCGCCACCATTCGCCAGTATTTGATTTAGCTTATATTCCATTACCGGCCGCCAACGTGCACGTACTAACTTTTGTTGTTGCTCCCGTCGCATTATAATAGGATGTACCCTCAACTTTCTAATGGACATTTTGCCATTTTCTATAAATATAGTAAGCCAACACTAACTTCTTTTTATTCGTTAAATTGGACATATCCGTGCGAAACACAAGTGATCTTCGTAGCTAGCAATGTATTACTAACAACTATCTAGTGGCATGGTAAAATCAAGCGGAGGCGGCACGGTGGCGGTGCGGTGACGGCGCGGTGGGGGCAAGCATACACAGCATAGAGGCGCGGTTGCGGAGGGGTGGCGGCGCGGCGGCGTCGGCATTGTGTACACGAGAGCTAACAATAGCAACATATAAAAAATACATGAGAGACTTAATCTTGATCTTAATTGGCGGCAGACCACTGTTACATTTAATGGGCCATCTTTGTACATCGTAAACAAATTCAGGGAAAGTGAGAATGTCAGAGAAATTACAAAAAGTATCAAGTGAGAAACTGTCAGTCATCAGTAGAGATCGCATATTCGGATGCATATTTACCTAAAGTTGAGATGTTGGCTATTATGGAAAGCACTTTTTTATCGAAAGAATCCCGCGATTCCAGCAAATTCCAAATTTAAGTGTACCTATACTCCGTGAGATGTAATAAACCCCAGTTTGACACAAATGACACTTGCTCTGTTACAACGTATAATGGTTGCTTTTCCCTACTTTTATTGTCAGTGATTTTTGACGAAGCAAAAACAACCTTATTACGTTGTAACAAGTGTCAAATCGGGCCTATTAAACCATAGAAAATGTAAGCATTTTGTAAGAGTGCGAGTGAGACGGCAAATTATACTTGCTTGTGCGCAAGTAGCGACGCGACAATACAACTGCATTCGTAAATAAAAATATACTTAGAAGCCGCTTCCATAATTTGGTATCCAAAAAATAACTTTAGGTAAATATGCATTCGATTATCCGATCTCTAGTCATCAGGTTTGCATTTTCTGATAGTAAACTGCAGTTTAGCGTAGCCTGCAGCCATGAGCCAGTTTCTGTCCAACAACATAGAACTAGAAAAGTTTCTGCTGAAATAAAAGAATAAATAATTACAAAAGTTTTGTTTACCTGCTTTTAGTTTGATGTTATTATGATCTTGAGCTTTATTGGTGATTTCTCCTCTAGAAGCATCTCGAATCATTAGTGTTTTATTACTATTATCATTTATTTCGTTCACCAATATATTTCCAGAAAAAGGTGATAGCATCACATCTCTAAGGCGTTGTCTTACTGTAAGGTTGAATTGATTTTGAATACCTAAAAACAAATTGAACTTACCATAGTAATAAAAACATTTTATTATAGGTAAACTCATCAACACTATGTCAGCTTCCAGTGTACACAGATTCCTCGAAAACAGAAAAACTGACCTGAACTATGGACTAGCGGTTGATGTTTAAATAGTTTAGTGTACGCAATACCCTCAATGTAATTACTCGACGATCATCTTTGACTGTTGTGAATGTTGTGGGTTCAAATCCCACACGAGACAAAAATTTGTGTGATCCACAAATAGTTGTCCCGAGTCTAAGTGTTCCATGTGTTCGTGGTTTGAATGTTTGGGACGCCCCACTCGACACAGGAATATTCCTAATGCAGGAGTTATCTTTTCATATAATAATCTTTGACCAGTTTGAAGTAGGGTATGCATGCAATATTTCACAATAGGCATCAAATGCGTTAAATTTCTTCGATTTTCTTGGCGACGTCTAGCTTCTGCTCTCAGTGGGGTGGTACCTGACTGTCTACTCCATACGAAAAAAGGAATGAAATAGCAATTGTAAGTGCAGAGGAGAAACTCTCAAAAGCTAATTCTCCAAAAATAGAGGCTCAAGCCTAATTTGAGACTCAGTTTCGGTACCTTAAGTACCTTAGATACCAAAATGTATTGTATCATATAAATCACGGGCCTTGTATATTTGTGACAATAAATATTTTTATTTTATTTTTATTATGCTTTTCTAGATTCGAACAATATTGTTTTAACCTTAAATTAAATCTATCTCAGTGCTATAGTGAGCCGAAGCGCCGGTAGTCGAGAAATACAGTGCTTCACAGGTTAGAGGAGACTATGAAAGGGTTTATTGTCGTCGATTTTAAGGTGATTGACAATAGTGTTCACCCCAGTATCACGTGTTTTCTCAGTAACCAAAATATGTGATGTGGCGTCGAAAACTCTCAGTGATTTTATAGGGTTGGTTTCATCATATTTCTAACTAGATTTCGATATGTCCTATTTAGTTTATCTATAATATGTATGTATTTAGAAATATATAAGTATGTTTATCAGCAATCTAGTTACCATAGTACAGGCTCTGCCTAGTTTGGGATCAGACGGCCGTGTGTGAGATGTGTGGAGTTATTATATTATTATTTTAGTTGGAAATTTAAAATACTTTCTGCAGTCGTCGTGTAGTACAGATAGCACAACATGTACTAAAGATATAGGAGGAAGAATTAGTTTATGTAATCGTAATATTTTATAATTTAATGTGAATTTTAAAACACTTCCAAGGCAGATCCTTTAATTTACATTAGACGTTTACCTATTCTGAAATAAACAAAGAATAAACTCACAAAGGACGCTGGTGAGACATTTTCTTGCTCTAAAAACCATTGCTAATTATGAATTCTAGTTGCGAGATGCTGGAATATTAAAATCATGACCTTTTACAATTCACTGTTAATTTAGTTTTATTTTTAAAGATTTTCCGTATTTTTTTACATAGCTTTATATTGTTAGCTTCGAAACACAAAGCATAGGTTGTTTATTTGATATTTAGTTTACTATTGTCAACTTTTACTTTTAACATTATGTTCCATCCAAAGAGTATACTCGTACAAACACTATGGCTCCATCATTCGGGAAACAATGATTCTGACAACCAAAGAGTATACAAACACTACGTTCTTCCAACGACCAAATTGAGAGGAAAAAGGTTAAATACATTTTTGAGTAAAAATAATATAGCACGTCGAAAAAATTATAAAAATCTGATTGTAGTGACCACATTGTAATCAACATATAAAAGAAAAAACATGTGAGAAAACACAATCTTTGAATTTTTTTTATGGTTCGATGAACGTATGAACAAAAGAGGGGAAGGAGGTCTTAAAACTCTAATCCTAAGATATACGTAGTGTGTATATAGTGTCATATCTATTCTAACTTACCTACCTTAATATTATAAATGCGATTGCGAGGTTGTTTGATTTGAAGTGAAACTTTTTTAGAATCATTGTGATTAAAAATTCCATAAAACGAAAAACTGACACTAAAAAGAGACAATCATTTATAAATAGGATTTAGCCTGCGCTAGAATGAGATATAATTTGCGCCTGCGTACTACGAAGCCTTAAGTTAGAATCAAAAGGGACAAACACAATACAATAGGATTTAGCATGCGAGAGAATGAGATAGAATACAAGTACACAGTGTTTCCTATAATCTTCGTATGCTAGCACGTGTCTTTGCGCCTGCGTCCTACGAAGCCTTCTTGTGTCATTCACGTGTATAATTTTTGTGCATTTGCGTATTTAAATTCGTTTGTTAATTAATTTAGAAATTTCACTTCTGCCGTGTGGGAATTGCACACACACTTCTTTTTTTGTTTGTGACACTTTTACCACTTAACCGATAATCATGAAACGTTGCATACATGCATGCTTGTCCTCTCCCGTGACCGTTCCGCCGTCTCTTTGGCCAACATTACCTCCTCGCAAAACGAGGCAGCGGTATCCCACTTAACTCATTTTTATTAAACAGTGAACTGCTTTATCATCTACTATAGTTTCAGCCGGGTTTTAATAAAATAAATACGAGTTTTATATGTGGCGACAATATATGTGTATATGTGAACTTTTTTATTTATTTATAGATATTTATCCCTATACTATGGTAGGTATAAGAAAACTAATATATATTCTAGCGAGACTCATACTAATAATTTATACATTGCAAGCAGTTCAATAACACAAACAAATACGCAACTAAGAATTACATTAGAAGATGTTGAGTTTGAATTTGGAACGTTCGAACTGCACATTTCCCAGCGGCACACTTACAGGAAGGCACGTTATATTTTGTTGCCCTAATAGGCACATATATCGTAAAGTCTGCAGGGCTACATAAATATGGCTGTAACAGGAATGGTTGAGTTTTAGGGACTTCGCATAAGTTTCGGTTTGAATTTATATTTTTAGGTTACGAAATATAATATTAATAGCACTTTGTAATAACACGGGGTTATCTAGCTCAAAACTAAGTATGGCCTAAGCTTAGGAATCTAGAACACAGAAAAATGGAAATGGAAAAAACTCATATCAAAGAAGATAGGGTAATTTAAGCAAACAAATACTCGCGCTGGGTGGGAATCAAACACGTGACTTCAGACTGTGCAGTCGAATACACTGTCGCCGCGCCATACAGGCCATTTGCGTTGAGATTCAGTTCTGTTTGGAATTTGTGAATATTAACACTGAGTCTAAAACGTGCCCACTAGATAGCAATCTGCAATCTTTACCGAAGGTGACGATGGTGAGTGATGAAAGATGACAGCCAAGCCAAAATTCGTGGCTTCGATTCCCGCCAAGGACAAATAATTGTGTGGTGAGTACGATTTGTTCTGTGTCTGTTTGTAATTTATCTATAATACAAGCAACCCGCCCCGGCTTCGTACGGATAGCAGAAACATCTTCAACAATCATCAATATATTTCAATTAATTTACACAAAATCATCAAATTATACATCTAAACCTTCCTCATGAATCATTCTGTCTATTAGTGAAATCCGCATAAAAATCCGCTAAGGAGTTTTTCAGTTTATCGCGAACTGAAAAACTAATACTAAATACTTTGTTTTATAATATGTAGTGATGTAGTGATGTCACAGGCTTTGTCTAGTTTAGGTTCAGATGGTGGTGTGTGAGGTGTCATAAGTTATTATAGCTTATATAGTATAGCTCGTGAATATCCTTTCCTAATAATTTAATATACAATTTTCAAGAATACGTCCAAAACACCGATCCCACATTGAACCGTAACACCTAATACACTAATATACACACAAGCGCAATTTTATGCTCCAATGAAAATTAAATAATGTATCCTGCGATATGGGTACTATGTACATAATATTATCTGTTATAGGGGCAGGTTTATTGCCCACATTTGTCTTCTCCATGTTATGTAGGTGGCTTGCTCAGAGATGATACTGTAATGACACTGTAATACCTACCTTATCAATGCTAGAGGTATGTATTAAAAGAGTTTGACAATTGCAATTTGAAATAATTCTTTCACGACTTTTTATGTTATGTCCCTCCAACACAAAGGGAGGATCCTCCGACCAAGCTCTTGTCTGGCGGACCGCGGCATAACGGTTGATATTGAGAAGTTGTTTATACAGCGATTTCTCTAGTTTCAAAGGTTTTTCTCCATCCTCATGTTTGTTCCGGTCACATTTATTAAGGTGTTGTGGGAGGCGAAAGCCACATTTTAGAAAAATTAAAACAAAGCCATATTTTCAAATTATACTAGCTGTTCCCGCGGTTTCACCCACGTTTAAATCAGTTTTTTTGTTAAGGAAAAAACCAGCCGTTCAACCTTAAAAGTATGCATGAAGTTTCCTTCCTTAATTTCCTAACTTATTTTATTCCCAAACGAAGTCATCTGAAAGAGACTATTGCACGTACGAACATTAAAAAAAAAAAAGAAAAAGAATGATTGCAATCGGACTACGCGTTAATGAATTACAGCGACGTACTCATTTTGACTTTCATCGCCCGTTTACAGAAAACCTTGAATTCGTGATAAAAAAGTATTCTATGTCCTACCTCGTAGTATGAACTCAGATCATGCCAAGTTTCATTTGAATCCGTTCAGTAGCTTGAGCGTGATGCGCGGCCATGATACAGACAGACAAAAATGAAAAAATAATATAGTTTTGGCTTTAGTATCAACCATAGAGTGCCCCCAAAAAAAATTTCTAAATATCTTCAATGTACAGAATTGGACCTATTATAGTTTTATTATGAGTATAGATTAGTAAAAATGGAGATGAATGGTGTGTACTCAACGAGAGGCACCGTACAAATAACGTTACGGAGAGTTGGAATGCCAAACTCCATAAAGAGTTCAAAAAACCATTATATTTCCCATAAATAGCTAACAGTAATATCGCATAATACCGATTCTTTAGACTTACCGAAAACTAAACGCCGCAAACAACAAAAAGACCATTTTATTTTAGACTAGCAGCGCCCCGTGGATCACCCGCGTAAGTCCCAGTGCCGTGGGAGTACTGGAATAAAAAGTAGGCTATGTGTTAATCCAGATCTCCAGCTATCTACATACCAAGTTTCATCGCAGTCAGTTCAGTAGTTTTGGCGTGAAAGAGTAACAAACATCCATCCATCCATCCGAACTTTCACATTTTTAATATTAGTGGGATTAGATAAGTGGGCAATTAATTAATAAAGAAATATTATTGGGCCATTTTTTGATAAAATGCGTTAAGATAAATCCTAGTGGTTATATAATAAATTATGTATTTTTCTTAATTACTTGACTGTACTGATCATCAGTTGGAGCACGGGACCTTACCCGTCCCCGTGCTTCACCCAGGTGCAGAAACTAGGTGAAGCACGGGTCCGCCCCCGTTGGTTCCCAGTCTGTGTGTGAAACAGGTAGTTTCCAAAGCAGCCGTGTCTGGTGAGTACCTACGTCATCCAGCATAAAAAAGCGCCATGTCGCCCCTGTTGACAAACCCCCATGAAAATTTATTAATATGGTGGTTTTCTAGGTAAGTGATAAAGTCATAACTTCATAAGGATTAATTCAGATCATTAAATGTTCCTGTAAATTATCAATTTATAAAATTCGTGCTCACATTTGTACTTAAGCGGATTAAATGCCATTCCCTGTTCTATGAAACACTATGTTTTGCCTTTATTATTTTACGGAGAGCTTCTGTAGCAATATAATACTGCGTAAGAACACAAACACGTTTCTAAAGACAAGTAATGTATTTAATATATTTTTGTACACACTAAATACTTTTACTACAAAATATGGTCAGAACGAAGTCCTAACACCAGTAAGTATTATAAAATAATAATAAGAAGGTGTTACTTGTTATTTCTAATAATCGTTGTGAAAATTAGGACTCAAATTGTACATTGAGATCTTATTATATGTTCAATTTAGAAGCTAAAAGAACTTTTCAAATACTTGCAGTTGTTTCGGAAATTACCTGCCACACACAGACTCACTCTTTCTTTATGATGTTAGTATAGATATTAAAAACGTCCCAATTCCCTACGGTATGTAGATTTACGTATCATTAAAAAAAGATATCAAGTTCAAAACAAACATTTTACTCGAAGTTGTATTAAAAAATGATTCTCATATGACTCTTAAACTAATTCCTCTCTGATGAGTCGTGTATGAGTAGGAAGTTGTGGTTTTGTATACGTGGGGTGTAGTATGAGTATATTGCGATGTATATATTACTGATTTATAGTAGGTGGTAGGTGATCACTGTAGCTAATGATCGATTGGAAAACCAGAGGGTCGAGAGCTGTAAAAACTTAAAAAAAAACTATACATTGTAATCACTTCCGTTCATAAAATTTACCTTAAAGGCTGGTAGCCGCACTAATGATTTTGAGTTGTAGGTGTCCATGGACAGCGGTAATCACTTACCATCAGGTGACATTTCTTTTTTTATAGATTTGTACTAGGTGTTGTTAATTAAATTCGAAAGAGGACGAACTTTTTATTATGATTTCATTGAGTACTAATATAAGAAACTCTCCAAAAAGTTTCAGATTTATAACACGATAATTTAAACTGCTCCGTTGATATATATATATATATATATATATATATATATATATATATATATATATATATAGAGCATTGTAAAAAAAATATTAATTAAAAATGAGATCAGTTTTGGAAAAATCAATAAAAAAATTCTTTCCCACGGGACTCATAGTGTCCAGAATACACCTTTTTTTTTTAAACGTTTATACTTAAAAATATTTTTTTTTCGAGTCATGTTCTCTCGAGGAGCGGTGTCGTGCTCGAGATATTACTTCTTCTAGACTTCTAGACTACACTAATACTGGACATTTGTAATTTGATGTAGCCGTTTTCACGTAATTTCAACACATATTGTTTAAAATTGTTAACTCTCTGCATTTCTTTGATACATAATATTTTAGTATTCCAAATTCCACGATCCTCGGTTTTCAAAATCTAATACCTTTAAAGAGCAATTCTTGTATATATGTATACATATATACAATCTAATCTGTATCTCGCAAACAGCTCCAACGAATTTTTAGAAAACGTAAAAGAAAAACCGAGCAAAAAATCTCTTCACGTATGTATATTTGGATAGGAGAAGATAATTATGTTTTCATTGTACAAATAGTTATAATAATTATATTATCCAAACGAAAAAATCCAAAAGAGTCTTTTGTATTAATTTTCATAAAACCGGAGTTAAGAAATTTTAGTGTATGAGGTAAAATTATTGGCCAATCACCAAAAGGCGAGTGATGCCCTTAGCATTCTATTGCACGCTTACCCTAAGCTATGAAAAAAAGAAAACGAATAACATTGAAACAATAACGTTGGGATACAAAAGAGAAAGGAAGATAGTGACGTGATGTAGATTAGACATACACATGGATACAAACACGCACACGGTAAATAAAGATAAGTTCCCACTAATGATGGGCCACACACTACGCTACTTTGTTGACAACTGTATCTACGGGTGGATTGCACATTGGACTAAGCGTAGTTCAAGTTGTTAAAATAACTTTTAGACTTTTTCGTGTAACTAATAACGGATTAACATGGATATTTTGAGAAGCAAACCAGAATTTAAATAGTATTTGAGGAGGGAAAACCAACTACTTCCCCTCATTTTCTGATCCCTACGATGACAAGAGGATAAATTACAACGGATTTCCATACAAAGGCAAGGCAAATTCCTTCAACAGAGATGATTGATGATGTTTCAAATTCAATATCTCTATTTTATAAAATTGGTCATAAATTATTCGAAATCGTCAATAAAAAATAAAATTATTAAAATTATAGATCAACACACACAGAGTCATCACATCTATAGGTCAAATGTTAAAAAATTATATCAGATAATACCGTATCTGCCTGTGTCGATCTATAACCGCCCGTTTCCAAATAGTTGAGCCTTGTGAGAAGAAATCGGGCAAACAAACGCACGGCCACTCTTTTAAATTTTCATAAGGCTTTAACAATATTTAGTAAATTGTATAATATCACTTTTTTATTGTGCGCTATTATGTGATTAAAATAAAAAAATAGGTTGTGAAAATAGAGAAACTGAAATTAATGAAAAAATTGTTTTAACAAAAATTAAGAAAAGGAAAACACAAGACAGAGTTTATTATGGTGGCAGGTAACTCCAAAACACACACCGTGCTGATAGTCTAACGGCCATCGCTTCTTTAAAGCAGTTGCAATCCAGGATCAGTCACCGAGCCCTTGCTCTGGATTGAATCAATTTTGTGACTCTGTCTCCTCCAAAATCTCAAAGGGAAACGTATACTCAAAGGTATGTATAAATATGTCAACTAGCAATTAGTTAAAACACGCTAACAAGCTTTTATTTAACCTGCTCACAAAAGAATACCTATGAATACATTTTATCTTCAAAGTACCTCTCCAATGGAGTTTGGTTTCACTAGATATCCACTTAAGCAGTAAGGGTATCAACTTGAACATAAAATCCTCTTATGTCTACTTTTAAAACAGTCTGTGTGCAAATTACTGAATATTACTTATATGATTATTTGTCTTTTAATTTATAATAAATGAGACTACATTGTACTCTAGCTACTTAAAATAATGTAATTACTTCAAAGTTTATGGTAATTAAAATATAATATATTTTGAACTCCAAACTTTTGTATACTTATGCAAAAGTTGAGTATTATGATATCGTTGTTGTATAGTATGCTTTCATTATTACAAGATATATTATAACAACTATTGTAATCATGAGAAATAACTAGTTAGTCGAATAACTGGCCATAGCCTTATTTTTGTAACGTTATTTCGTATTTTTTAATATATTTGGGATCTATCGACCATGTCGAGAATAGCAAGATCGATCTTTTTTTTTGTGGATTTTTCTAAACCAGTGTTGGTATCAGACGTACAAAAAAAATACCAAATATATTTTGGCTTAAAGTTTTTAGTCATCTCTCTCTCTCTCTCTCTCTCTCTATCTTTCTCTCTCTCTCTCTCTCCCTCCCTCCCTCCCTCCCTCCCCTTCCCTCCCTCCCTCCCTCCCTCTATATATTCTGTATATATTTACACATACATATAACATAAACGTATACACATATCTACTTACATGCGTCGAGAATAAGGAGTAAAGTCCAATAAAGCAAAAAAAGCAAAATAAAGCGTTACGCTGCCCTCCGATCACTAAATTTTACTCTTCATATTTTTTTCATACCGGGCGCCTTATATGCAAATCGATTCTTAAGGAGTAAACTCCAATAAACTTATAAACTTTCGCAATAGTAACCTGACCCCTACAAATATGTGCCAGTTGAAAACGATCTAAAGGCTCTGTAACTAGTATCTTGAGAGCAATTCAATTCACCACAAAATGTACTCTCATGGCATTTATGGTTCCTTATTTCTCATTAATAAATAAATAACCTTATATCAACCAGGAACAAATGTTTCTTTCCTAACTTTTAAACTTTCGCGTTCCATGATATACTTAATTATGTATTTATACGAGAATTAACGTGATCACGAAATACATACCTCTGAATTGAATGATATAAAGGCACAAAGGTTCAAAATATCGTGGGTTCACCGAAGGATGTCTAGCCGTTACAATCTCCCGGTGTCTACAAAATAAACTCCAGTTGCGGTCCACCAATCACTGGATTGAGTTTCACCGTACGCAAGTCCTCTCCACGAAACCACCCGGTCCTCCGCCTTCCGCATCTAGTCCATCCCTGCTACCTTCTTCAGGTCGTCGGTCCATAGGGCTGGGGGGCCTACCTTCCGTTTACCGATTCGCGGTCTCCACTCTAGGATTCGTCTCCTCCAACGGCCATCGGTCCTTCGGCATACGTGGCCAGCCCATTGCCACTTCAACATGCTTATCCTGCGAGCTATGTCGGTAACTTTGGTTCTTTGTCGGATGATCTCATTACGAAATTTATCCTTCAAAGAGACTCCAAGCATAGCTCGCTCCATAGCCCGCTGCGTGACTTTCAATTTGTGGACTAGCCCCACCTTTACTGTCCACGTCTCGGCACCATATGTCATAACAGGTAGGACGCACTGATCGAACACTTTCGTTTTAAGGCATTGCATATATTTATTATGTATACATAATTCAATTTTAATGTTTCTTTCGTTTTTCTCTGTTGCTTTCTATATCTTTCTTCAAGCCAAAATCACTTGAACGTTGCAAAATTTCCTTTCCCAAAATGAGCCCAATGCTTTACAATACTTTCGCTTACTACTGTAAATCAGTATTTTAAGCATTACCTCTCTTAAAAGTGACCTAAAACTGTATTTACTAAACTAAACTCTATTTAAAAAAAAACAGTTGTTGAGTTCTTAACTGCGGTTGACGTATAGTACCATCATCCCTTTCATAACAATTCATCTCGGCTACGCTTGAAACTGACAAGTGGCTGCGAAGGGCCCGCAGCCATTTGTTAGGGCGAACCGGCGATATATTCACGACTTTTTATGAGAAAATGTCTTTAGAGAATAAAATAATTTAGGGGTGTGCAAATTCTGCCTCGTAATTAATAGAGTGTTCGGGTATTATTGCGTAGGTAGATAATATGCTGAAGCTCCTAATATCTATATTACAATCGGTTTGATTTCGTTAAATATTCATCCGAATAATATCTTTTAATTTATGTTAAATATATGTTTTTATGTTTATACAAGATTCGTGCCGACTAAAAATTCATATGATAAATAATTAACCATTCCCAAGACAATTTATTTATTCAAGGCAAAAACGACCCGCGGAATGATTTTATAAATTGTTATTTGAATACAATGTTAGTTTAAATTGTATATAAACAACACTAGCTTTGCTATAATTTAGAACAGAATCTTTTGTTTCAATAGCCAAGTCATCAATTTACAATATACACATTCAATTAGATATTTAAGATAGTTTAAGATCACAGTTGTAATTACATCATTTACTTCGTAATTAGGTCTTGGTCAGGAGACACCAGTTTTTAACTTACGAATAAAAAACTAGGGGTGTTATAAGTTTAACGTATGTCTGTGACATCAAAGCTCCTCAACGGAATGACTTTGATTTAGTTTTTATTTGTTTCAGAGGTGACAATTTTGAAATCCAATTTGTCAGTTTCGGTGGTATATTTACGGTGGTGTATATTGCTGTCATCTTTCTATTTTTTTTTTATGACAGGGGGCAAAGCAGTAGACGGGTCACCTGATGATAAGTGACTACCGTCTCTCATAGACACCTGCAACTCAAGAGTCACAAGTGCGTTGGCGGCTTTTGAGATGGGAGTACGCTCTTTTCTTCAAGGTTTGAAGGTTGTAAATGCCAAAACACACACAACACTGTACTAGACCACTCACCAGTGTCTTTTCCACTTAGCTTACTCCACGTTTTCGTAGAAATTTACTATGTTCTACATAATTTCGTTAATAAATTTAGCTCAATGGCAGTATCTTAATAAAATACATATTGCAATCTCGCTGGGCCAACGAGCTTGCCACACATTCTAGTGTCTAAAATTAAAAATGGCACACACGATATACTTATAGGAGTATCTGTCTGTCAAAGACCACCTACCGTGAGACAGTTGGGCTGCGCCATTCATCTTTATTCACTGAAAACAACATAATAACTGCAGTTGGGCTCAATCTTAGTAAAATAAACTTAAGAGTGAATTTTGTTTGAGCGTTGTAGGGTTTAAAATTGTTTTAGCAAAGGAACGAGTAATTTATAGAGGGAACTAGAGCTTTGCAACGTTAGGTCAATGCCACTACAGGCAAACAGTTTGTAGCTGTTCTTCAGCTAGTAAGCTTTTAGTTATCATTGTCGTAGTTTTAAACACCAGATAAATGTTTAAAAACTTGGATGTTATATAACATAAATTCGTAACATTTAATTATAAAAGTAGGTATCCGAGGTGAGATTTACTGGTATATATTTATAATCTCACGCATATAATAATTATAGCTTGAGAGACACACGGTCGACTGATCCCAAAGTAGGCAGAGCCTGTACTATGGTAACCAGACTGCCGATAAACGTACATGTTATAGATAAACCACACCCAGTTACAGAAAAAATTATCGTGCTTGTCACACAATTATGTGTCCTGGGTGGAAATTGAACCCACGGCGTCTGGCTCAACAGTCAGGACCACTAACCACTAGACGAGCAGGCCCTTTACATCTTGTTACCACGGAGATTTCATAAACATATCATTAACAGACATAAAGTACATCCATACTTAAGAATAGCTCATTGTATATCAATATCACACAGTAACATGCGAGAGTGAAATCCTACCCACCTATACTACCCTAGGTGAAGTAGTAGTTGTTGCTAGAAAAAGTCTTGTTGGAGCTGTGTTTGAGTTGCGGACTTTGAGCACAAATAAATACCCAGATGTACTTACTTCATTTCGTTTTAAATATTCATTGTAAATAAAATATGTTATTTAAAAGTAGGGTAAACAAGGTATCGCACTATATAAATTTTTGTGATGTAAATAATTAACTAGTCATTTATTAGTAGCAAACTGTCAGCTTAGTCAAGGCGTTGCCTTATTCTGGTGTTCACCTTTTGTAGAGGGATGATGGTTTGTATATTTAGTATGTTCGGTGTCTTTCTCGTTTGATTTGCGGTGTACTTGATTAATTTGTTTGTTGTACACACAGGTATTTAGTATGTACTTGAAACAAACCGAATTGTGAGATACAGTATTTGATTTTGTGTAGTTGTAAGGATTTTGGAATTGCGGTGTAGTTACAGGTGCTTCTAATTAATTGCTTTGTCTAAGCTGTCTGTAGGTACAATGCATTATCAACATTGGGCTATTAAATAATTCAAGTGTGTTTTGTACGTTGTTATTTTTAAAACGAAAATCAACATACGCCTCTTTTCTTTGTATTTTGGAACCCTTTTACGACCACTCGTTCTTCTCTCCATCGGTCACCACCAATTTGCAATGAATCTACTGGATCGATTACGTTGAAATTTGGTAAACATATCAATTTCTGTGACCCAAACACAGATGTGCAATTTAATTAGATTAATTTCTTACATGGGCGTCACGTTTTGGGGCATAATAAGAAAAAATAAAAATACGCAAAGTGCCTTGTGACAATTGATTGTATTTATAAATATAACGTGGATTGCGATAAGTTAGCGGCTGAGCGATCATCAGTAAAGTTCTCTAGTAGAGGGTTCATGACGTATGTAGATTTCAAACCATGACTACACTTTTCACAATCACTCCTGATTGGACTTGACGTCATGCCTTTGCCCAGCCTCCGGTTTTCGCCACCGTTTTCTTTTGAGTAATCCGGAAAGTACGATAAGTTTTTCTGAAATTAAATTATAAAGAGGAAACATTTGTGTTTTTTGTATGTATGTTTGTAATGTTTTCACACAAAAACTACTGGACCGATTGCGATAAAACATGGTATGTAGATAGCTGGAGACCTGCACTAACGCATAGGCTTTTTATCCCGACATTCCCACGAGATCGGGACTTACGCGGGTGAAACCGCGAGGCGCTACTAGTTATGAACTATAGAGAAAAGTTCAGAGAACTGTAACAACCGAGTTCATATAGTTGGATCGGCCGTCTTCAAATTTTGCTAACATATTACAAGACCATGTCATAAGCTGCTCCCTCAGTGCATCAGTCATCAAGTATGTTAAGTACCCAGAGTCAACAATTTTGTAATCTTTCAAGTGATCGTGAAGACTCCTATGAACAGTTGGTGCTTAATTTAACTTGAGGGTTTCCTCAAACTATCAATATGTCACACGTGGGTCTTCCTGCAATAATTTTTGTACAGTCTCAATGTTCTTATCGATAGTCACTTATATCGGCCTGCTGGACCTTGCATCATCCTAGAAGTTAAAATTGCCGCGATAGAATTGAGAATAAAACAATTATACGGTCCTTAGAGATGGATAAGTTTCCCATAGCGTACTTCTCATTTTTCTCCTCCAATTTTTTTTCCTATATTTCATAGAGTTTTCAAAAATGACTTAAAATCACATTATTATGATATCTAGTTTGCTACGACAAAACTTATGTAGCGCTCCACTTACATACAAGTTTTTAAGGAGTCATACTAGCACTTATCCGGTTTTTTTTTATTTTATAATAACTACGAAACAAAAACAAATGAAAACCAGTTAAACAAACAGACGACATCATGATACTGAATTGTTTATTCTTACCTATTTATGAATAGATTCTGCCCCAGATGGTGACACACGTACTCACTAGATGAGCCCCTAAATAGTCAATATATTATTATGATGATACTTCCGTCATACATGACGTACTTGCTGCACCACATTACAGCAGCTTTACGAACCTTTTACTGAATATAAATGTCATCCATCCGTAATTTAAGTCCTTGGCTTGTCGGTGCACCAAACATTTTGCTTTATTTTCAGTATATGTATTTAAAAGTTATTTCATATTTTAGTTTGGCCTCCTTTTTCAAGGTTCTTCTTTCACCAGAATTTATCACTATTTGAATATTGCTGAACACTCACTAATACAACTACGAGTACACAATACAACTTATTAAGAAGCGGGACAAACGGTTAAGTCCCCCGCGACACAGGAATTTTTCGTAGTGCAGAAAACGTCTTTAAAAACAACAGACCACAACACAACAATCTTTGAGAGCATTGTATTGTGTATGTGTGCCTATTCTACAACTATTTCCTCCACAAGGTAGTTTTTTTTTCGGTCCATCTAACTTACCGTGTCACTAACGCTGTAGTTTTGCAATAAAAACGTATTTTCTTTTCTTCTTTCTTTCTAGCAATACCGCGTGGAAGTTGTGGTCCATCAGCACATCAGCAGTACGATCAACATCTACCAGCTCTAGTGCTGATTATGCTGATCTAGTGCTGAGTTTTATTTGAAAAGAAAATAAAAGATTATATAAATCTATCTACTACGGGATCACACTAACTACTTCGTAAACTTCTAAACATATTTAAATGCAGATTAATTATAACAAATGCGTTACTTTCTGGCTTAGATCACTTAAACAATTTTCATCACTAATTCACTAATTGCCTTGAAGAACGGAACGGAATTCTGAAGGAAAAAAAACTGTCAGTCGTAGTACAGAACGTCAGAAGTGAAAACACACAAATCGGTATATATGTATCTGAGCGTGACGGTCACGCGAGTTCCGTACTTTTTCCCCATACCAAAAGTGCCCAACGTACCTAAAGAAGTTTTCACTTTAAGAATTATTAATAAGTTATTGTGAGTTGCTGATCAGAAGTGTTCATTTTTGAAGGAAGTGATGCCATCTACTAGTGACATCCATCAAACTGACGTACGTTCTAAGGAAATTTTGAATAAAGGTTTTTGCTATTGAGCACTATAGGTGTTATAAATTTTCACCTTAATTACAATTATGTTTTTGTTTATTTTACCATATGAATTGCGCACACAATAAGTACTTTATTAAACTAATTATATTTTTAAAGATTAATTAAAAAGGAGCTGACAGAATTCAATGTTTAGATTAGCGCCCTCTAGTGGTATATATGGCGTGACGGTGCGAGTTCAGTACTTTTTCCCAATAGCAAAAGTGCACAACGTGCCTTAAGAAGTTTTCACTTCGTAAAAAAAACGTTGAGCTCATATATCACATGTTTAATTGATTTCTTTTTAAATATCTGACTTCTAGGTGATTCCCGCAACATAGCACTATAGTACATACTACTAATGTCTATTTCCCTTATATTAATAAATAATTATTCATATTCACACTATAAAAATTCCGTACTAATCTTTATATAACAACAAAACCATAAAAAAACCCGTCGATGACATGATAATCGACATAAATAGGGCACCACTCGGCGCGCTTGTATTATTCACGAGAGAGCATTATCATAAATTGAGCAGCTCTTAGCGTACCAAGGTGGAAAATACTCAAGTGTAGCAACGGCCTACTTATTTTATACACAGATATATCTGAGCCGAACTAATAGAATATTTATAAATTAAATCTCGGATTAGATATTAATACGCAAATACAAAGAGTATTAACAATAAATAGCACTTTCTTGGTAAAATCCAATCCGAGATAAAATTATTTAAAGAGGATGTTTTATTTGTAATACATACAGCAATACATACTTCATCGCCATCTAGCGAATACAAGTCGAATTACACAGTATTAATTCTCTATCGCGCAAGGAAAATTTTCGTGCGATTAGTATATCAATAATTTAAAGAATCAACTGTTGGGCCGCGGCTCGAGAAGCCTAATCACCTATCCTGATTGGAAAATCCTTAATTTGTGTAACAGAAACTTTGTAGAAAAAAACAATCTGCTGTCCCCACATCCGTTTTTTCTACAAAGTACGGCAAAAAAAAAAACAAAAACATAGAAACATTTCGTACATAAAATGAAAAATGGGCGGCCTTGTCGTAAAAGAATAGGTAACTTTTGATGACTAATCTTTTCGCCATGCGTGCAGTCAAAGTTAAGGTGTAAAAGCTTAAGAAACAAACAAACACTCGTACAACTCACTTTCGCATATATAATAGTATTAGGATAGTTAAGATCGACATGTCATCTATAGGTCTCTAGGTACTTTCATAAAACCCCACTAATATTATAAACTAGCTGCGCCCCGCGGTTTCACCCGCGTAAGTCCCGATGCCGTGGGAATATCGGAATAAAAAAAAAATTAAATGAATAGTTTACTTACACTGACATGAATCATCTTTTGAATAAAACACAATAATACTTAATGAAGTGGTTTAATTAGCCTGAATTTTGCCTAGACTTTTTCTTTCCTAAGAAATTTATAGATTTAATGAAAATGTCATATATACATAGAGTATCTTTAACCCAGAAAAAAAAATCCCGATGGATAGAAAAATTACATTTTAAGCGAGCGAGAGCGTAGTGAGGTATAGTTGAGGAAGCTGTGATAGGGTTATTATTGGTTCAAAGATATAATTCGCTTTGGAAAACAATGTTAAAGGTAATCGCTTACTCAGGTTTAACGTCTGAGACAAAGAGAGATTGCCTTGTCTATTTTTGTTTGTCATGACGTTTTGTATATTACTTCTCAGTTTAACATTGTGATGACTGATGATGATAATGATGATTTTTATTGTAAGAATGATAGATTACGTATTCGAATTTCGATCGAACGCCCTAAAATAAGCGTTATTGAATTGGACTGTGTACGATTATACCACATTACTTTTAGTCAATCCAAGCAATAACAGAAGTGTAAGAACACCTTTAAGAAATTGCGATAGGCAAAAATAGCAAACAGTTTGCTTACCAATAGCCTCATTTGTTTCTAAAATAAGTAAATAGGTAGATGAAACCGAGATCCGTTTCAAAGAAAAATGGTTCTTTATTCATCGTTGCTTTTATGCCATTCAGTCATAAAAATGAAGACATCCAATAAAGATAAAAATAATAAAAGCAAAGTTTCTTCTCTCTATATCAAGTTGTTTGACTAAAGCTGCACTAAAGTAGATGTTTTTAGATTAGCCCTCGACGAGTCCGATCCGATGTTTATTTTGTACCCTAAAGATCTAATCTTATTGTATACGTTTAGCAGTGCCTACAATGGCAGAGATGCATCTCACATTGCCCTTATCCTTGAGAAGCTCCTGTTCTTACTTTAAGGTTACGCGTTCTAGTACAACTATATGAAATGAGCACAAAACTTATTTGTCATTTGTACACAACAGTTCATAATAGGTATGCATGACTGTTGCCTTCTACAACTATTTTCTCAGTTGAGCTGAATTGAACAGTTTTTTATCTTATTGACATACATTTAATTAACTATCCTTTGTCAAAAAGTTTTCCTTGCTATCAAATCAGTACACTTATGAATAAAACTGAAACAAGTGTGCTACGTGCTTTAGCATCCTTGTTTGGAAGTTTACCAACTATACTTTTCTAACTGGGGAAGCACTTCAAACATTGCTAATGTAGGACTATTATTCTGCTGATGAGAGGGGGCAAGAGCTCAATTTGAGGATAATTTTGGTATCGTAGTAAGTGTAAAAAAAAATCAAGTCTTGCGGGTGTAGTATCGGCAAAAATAAAAACACCCGATGCTTCTGTACCGTCACAATAAAATATCAGGATAAGCTTCATAATGAAATTCTAGTACACAATGAGCGTCCTGTTCCTAGACTTCACTCTGGCCCTTGGTGCGAATGAGAACTCCAAGAGTAAAAAAGACAAAGCGATGTTAATAGCTACACTTTAAATAATACTCTGTTTCAAATTTTTTGCAGTATCCAACGGCTTTAAGTTGTAAAATTTTACGTGCTTTGGGATGCCGATTCTTTAGTGTCAAAAGTTTTATATGTTTTGGCAGAAACAGTAAATATCGAAATAACTTAAGCGCTTCAACGCGTAGAAGTACACGTGTGTATTATTATTTTTGGGACTTAGAATATTTACTGGTGGAATGGAATTTAATTTTGGAGTAGAATATTTAGACGCAGTATTATACATATTTGTATCTCGTAGTTCGTAAAAGGAAAATATCATGTGAAAACATTTTTTAATTCAATTCTTGTAGGTATAACTTCGTAAGGTAACAGTAGTTAGTAGTTACTTCGTAGGGTTCGTAAGGTGGTTGATCTGTATAATGGCTGGTGTGTGCGTCATGCTCATGACCGGGTGCCGTTGGTCGGGGCTGGTCATCTCCGGACTGCTATTACTTAAATATGTATAGTAGTAATTAGCGCGTCTATTTATATTTTAGAATAATAGGTATGTTACATTGTCCTCACATTTAATTTACGCTTATAAGCAATGTAACCAGAAATTTGTAAAAAGAAAACATTTTGAAAAAGAGTGTCCTTGCCTGTTCTTCTCCATAGGATCTACGTATTGGAACAGGCAGCTATCTTCACGACTGACTTAGTCTGACTGACTCCTACTCCTGACAATTCAAAAATACCTATTATTGGTTTAATTGAAATAAATGGTTTTGTTTTAATTTGATTTGATACCTACTGCATGAAAAACGCACGGTCTTCCGAAGCTTGCTGCAGCGTTTTATCGATAGCGAAGCAGAGTTTGAAGCGATTCGCAACAACTTTGAGTATCTATACTAATATAATTAATCTCAAGAGTTTTATTGTTTGATTGATTTTTTTATGGGATATACATAATCATGGCCGCCCATGATTATGCGTTGACGGCTTTTAAGGTGAGAGTAGGGGAAAGAGACGAGGGGGTTAGAGCCTCCAGTAACCTCACTCAGCCAGCGAAACACAACACAATCATTGCTTCACGCCGGTTTTCTGTTGTATCACTCCGGTCGAGCCGGCCCAAAGGTGCAGAAGCAAGGCTCTCCCACTCTCAGTTTTTGCCTTGAATGCCGTGTTTAATAAAGTTCCAGTTCCTGTTATGAGGCAGATCTGTGCGGAAAAAAATTAGCGGCAAATGTCCAAAGCTGTTGCGCGGTGCTACAGACAGATGTTGCGAAAAAGCTGTAACACATACAGTGTTAATGTTATTTTTATCTATAAACTTTGGCAAACATACTCTGATGGCTGATAAATGTATACAAAAACAAAAACTTCAATCAGTATACAAGGTTATCGTAGTCGACAACTGAAAAAAGCTTAGTAAACGTATATTTTTTAAATATACTTTAATTATTTTTAGACTAAAGTAGCAGTATTAAGACTATTTGTTGTTCACGAATCATTAAAATGTAACTTGTATTAAAAGCATTGGATAAACAGGTAAAAGGATTAACGCTTGAATATTATATTATCCTTATTTACCCCTTATGCTTATGTTTTTCTTTATGAAATTAGGGGGAAAACGACCAGACTTGTCACTTGATCACACAATGTAATCATTGCTTCACTGCCGGTTTTCTGTGAGTTATAGAATAGAATAGTATTGTTAAAATACTTTTATCATAAGTTCCTATACGTTAATAGTTAGGATTGGAATGCTGCAACTACGTGCTAATTACCCAACCATTACACTACTACCGTTTCGATTATCTCACCTTCGTATACTAATAAACTACTAAAACACTATCCATATCACTAATTCCTGCACCTAAAGCTCTTAATAAGTGGTTCAGTTTAGGCACAGTACTCTTCATAAATTGTATACGAGGATACTTAGCGTTCAGTTCAGTACCAGGTGAAACTGTTAAGTAATTTCCAATATCCGAAGTCTAAGTAACTCGCTTACAGTTAACTGAGATGAGCTACTTTGTATGGCTGATATGATTAAGCTTCAGGTTCGAAATAGATTGAGGTTGGAGCTTTGAGCTGCGGTAATCTTCGGACACTGTTTGGCGTTTATCTAGATGTTTTACATTGGTAAAGTACGTCTTATCTCATTGAGTTTTTATACAAACCCGCAATACAAAAAGTTATTATAAGTTACGTTTTCGTGCTATGATCTATTTTGCTTGTAATCAGGAATAATTTCTTCAATTATCTTTAACTAGCAACCCACCTCGGCTTCGCACGGGTACAAATTATACACCCAAACCTTCCTCATGAATCACTCTGTCTATTAGTGAAAACTGCATGAAAATCCGTTCAGTAGTTTTCCAGTTTATCGCGAACAGACAGACAGACGCGACGGGGACTTTATTTCATAATATGTTGATGCTGCATTGCAGGTTCTTTTTTCAAGAGAAAGGGTTTTTAGGATTATTTATTTATGACTCGTTTCGTACCTTCGGCACTAGAAGAGTCTTGTGCTATAAGTTAATAATCTCCTATGATGGGATACCTTAGACCGAAGACAGTTTCAAGATCTGATAATGATCGGGAGTACAAAAGTTACTGGTAACCCTCTAAGCATCACAAAAGTGGTTTGCATACAAACACCTTCACCAAATTACCTACTGTTTACTGGTTTGTAAAGCAGAACGCTTATATCGTGCATGGGCTTCTGATAAAGATGAAAGGGTTAATTCTTCATAAGTTGGATAGGGTCCCCAAAAAACTTTACAGGATCTGTCGGAGCTGGTCTAAATTTAAAAGTAACTTTACATTCATGTTTCTATCTTTCTTTAATTATTGTATTATTTATTTGTAATATAATCACATTTTAAAAAAGACATTCAACGTTAAGTGATAAAGTCAGTGGCTAACAAAAATGCATCGGCCATAAAAAACATTTAGTTCTCACTAGCTCGAGTGAGAAAATTATATTTTTGTATGACGTCTCTATGCTATGGGCTAAGTCATAAGCGAATTAATACAACAAAATATAAAAAGTATAAACTGTAGAGGGCTCGGACTGTCCGGCAACAGCCAGTTCGATTTAATGGTATAGCAACCTGACCTGCTCGAGTTATAGTTTACTGCCATCTTCACCACTTGGATAATTGGCACTCCACCACTGTGCGCTTCTCAAGAAAGTGTTTGCCTTGTATAAGAAATCTGTGGAACAAATCGTCATCTACGGTATTTCCGGACTGATATGACCAACCTTCAAAGAAATGAGTACTTTAACCTCAAAGGCCAACAACGCACCTGTGACTCTTCAGTTGCAGGTGTCTATGGGCGGCGGTAGTTACTTACCATCAGGCGTCCCGTCTGCTCGTTTGACGCCTATATAATAAAAAAAATCTTGTCCAATCCATACGTATAAGCCATATTCTTTTCAACTTCTATATAATATATCAATTTCAATTTCTTTCTTTCTTTCTGCCTATCCTTCCATTGCCTTCCTTTCTTACCTACCTTTATCTTTTAATGTACTCCCTATGTTCCCTTTGAATTCTCAAAGTGATCGATTGACGGCAATAGGCTGGCCCCCCTATAACGTAAGTGGCTCTTAATTGTAATTGGCAAAATTCTGCCTACCCCTTCGTGGTTACAGGCGAGACTGTGTTTATGTATGTATAAAGCGTAATGACTTGAATCTGAATAATTTTGCTGTACTTGCAGTAGAAAATGTTACTTTGACTTCATTAGGCTTTAATGATGGATGGTCAACCATTATATATGGATTACGTTTTTCCTCAAAGCACAGATCATCGAAGGTGGGACGAAACGATTATGACGTAAGAGATGCTACTAAAGCACCAACCTCCGGCAGGTCCTAGAAAACCGTACTAGCGTTTCAAGCAAAGGCTCATAACAAAAATTTCCCAGGTGATGTAAACTTCTTTTGATTACAACAACCGCTTATCAAAAGGCAGGCGCGTTTACAATATTAGTAGCATATTAAAAATATTGATGTTTAGATATAGACATGTAAATTTGAAATATAATTATCCATGTAAAATTTAAATCAACGAAATAGTAACTTACCACTTGCGCCGTATAAAAAGTATCACTTTAATTTTATAGATCAAAAGACAGAAGCGGTTTCGTTGCTTTTAGACACAACGTAAGCGCCATATGATGCTCCGCTGTACCACCGACTTTAGGAAATAAGTTCTGACGTCAAATTGTGTAAAAGAAGATAGATATTTATTTTATTTTCATCTCTTTCCCGACGAAAATATGTGGAAAATCAAATAACTGCATTTCTCTTTGGCCAAGACACTATGATACCGCAAGTTTAAATATGAAACCATATTTTAAAATTGTGATATTATTATGCTTGTCAATTGTAATTATTGTTTTATATCATATATATATATATTTAAAGAAACGCTTTATGTTCCTAAATGACACACATTCAAGATCCTTGAGGTCATCTGAATCTCTGGAACGGGCAGTACCAGCTCACTCGACTGAGTTCTACGATAAATCGTTTACTGTGCAGGCTGTTAGACTATGGAATGCTCTGCATGTATCTATTAGACGTGCCCAAACATTGCCTGTCTTTAGGAAGATGGTCAAAGAACATTACCTAACTTCCTAATCTATTCTTTGTTTAAAGTACATTATACCTGTTGTGTACCTATGTCTGTAAACTCCACGGAGCAGTAAACTCTATGTATCATCACTATTTTTAAAATTTATATTTATATACGTATATATGTGTATGTGTGTGTGTGTATATGTGTATGTGTTTGTTTATGTATGTGTTTCTGTATATAATCTGTGTATACGTTTACACAGAGTGTATAAGTGTATATATGCATGTTTGTGTACTAGTGTATACAATAATATAGTATTGCTAAGAATGACTGCATATATGTATATTTTCAGCTACTACTATTTATTATTATTTAAACCATTTTAAATGCTGTATGCTTCGGAAATATTTTATGATTCTCTGAAATAATCATAATATCTCCCATATCAGGACTTTTTACACCAAAACTAACCATGCTTTCAACTATTTATTGTAGTCTTTGTCCATTCAAAGTTTGCCTGTAAGAGATTGCTTTTATCGATAAGGCCGCCCTTTGTACGTGTTCATTAGATGAACTATTCCTTGTAAAATAATTATTTTGGTGTACAATAAAGGTTATTCTATTCCATTCTATTCTATATCATCAGCCTATCGCCGTCCACTGCTGGACGAAGGCCCTTCCCAAGGAGCGCCAACTATCCCGGTCTTGGGCAGTCCGCATCCATCCGTTGTAATTATTGTATTGCTAAATTGTAATTGAATTACTCACTAATAAAACGAAAATTATACTGTGGAACAATGGCTTCTAAAGAACGACAATGTCAAGACGGTAATGGTTCAAGCGGAGATGCCGATATCGATGAAATATTCGCCATAGAAACGATTCACCATGACGGATGGTTGCACTTAGGCTTCAATAGGAAAATCATTTTCTGACGAGAGAAAAAAAATAAAACAACAAATTGACTACACATAGCGCTCCTAAAGTTTGACTCCACCTTTCTGTAACATTTCGTATATAGATTACAATTATACACCTTTTACACAAATTAGCTTGAGTATCTATCTATCTATGTAACGGAAGCATGCAGCGTGTTATTCACCAACTTCAAGACATTCGATTAACTTTGTGCACAACTAGCAAGGAGCGATGATAAAAATTAAGAAAATAAACTACGGTTTAGAAAAACTAAAAAACACTAGAACTGAAAAGTAGAAAATATTTTTTAAAGCTTGTTCTATAGCGATATAAAGTCTAATAGTCTATTATACCTTTTTTTGATAAGTTTAAAATAATAATTAAGTAGCCTATTAACAAAATAAATAATTCGATTGTAAAAAGGCCTGGTACCCTTCGGTACTTGACATCAAATGTTACAAATAGTTCATTGTTTATTTTTAACCGACGAAAAAAAAGTAGATTCTCAATTCGACCGTATATGTATATATATATTTTTTTTTTATGTATGTTCAGCCTTCACTCTGTTATTTATGAATCGATTTTGATTATTCTTTTTTTGTTGGATAGGGTATACCTTAAGGGTGGTCCCATGTCAAGGAAGTCAGGATCTGATGATATGATCTTGATAAAATTGAGAGAAACCCTCGAAAATTGTAGGAACAAATAGTGTGTCTGTTTACTTTTCATTACTTTATCAGGTATTTGCCTTTAGAAATCACCACATCATGTAGCTGAGTTGATGATGAAAAAAAAACATAAAATAAAAATCTTTTTAATAAAAAATTAAACCGACGAAAAGAACTAAAAAGCATAAAATAGATAAACTATCAAATTTTATATAAACTAATTTTGAGTCGGCGCCAAATAATAAAATGATAAATTACTTACGTAGAGCCCACGTAGGTACATATAAAATTTTGATAATTAATCAGTTTGTTGTTTGGCGCCGACTCAAAATTTATGTAGATAAAATTTGATAGTTTATGTAAATAAGCTCAATACTTAAAGTTTATTTATTTTTTGCTTTTTAATTCTTTTCGTCGGTTGAATTTTTTGTTAAAAAGATTTTAATTAAAGTTTTTTTTTTATTGTCAATAGTAAAAGGGCTTTATATTTTTTCTGCAATAAGTTAGATATTTATATATTTTTGCAGCAAAGTATTATCCGGAAGTTTCAAAACCACCCCCCAAGAAAAGCCTTTCTGCAATGTATTCAGAGAAAATTTTCTAGCAAAACACTCTTTCTCTCCTTAAAATTGCAACGATAACCAACACTTCTGAATGGGCTCGTCCAATTACTAGCCATATCAAATTTTGTATATCGTACACAATGTCAGCCTACGAGCCTTTGAGATAAACGGTTACACATTACTATCTACAAGGCCACGTCGCTATCAGACAACTATACCGTAACGATTACATTTCATAGTCCTCATATAAACGCGGTTAGTCACACGTGCGCGACCTAATTATTATTTAACCATCGTCAGATGTCTTTAATGGCAGACGAGTAAGGCATGACCGCCATTATTGAGAGCACCATGCGTTAGGGAGTCTCGGCATTTTATATTTTCTAATTACACTAGTATATGAATATTGTTATTATGGGAGAGCCACGACTCGGCACGTATGGGCCGGCTCGACCGGGTTGATACCACGGCTTTCCAGAAAACCTGGCCGTGAAGCAATGCTTTCAATACTTTTCGGGGAGTGAGTGAGGTTACCGAAGGCCCTAACACTTCCCTCCCTCCCTCTCCCCCTCTTCCACCTATCCCCTACTTCTACCTTAAAGGCCGGCAACGCACTGGTGACTCTTGAGTTGCAGGTGCCCATGGGCGGTTGTAGTCATTTACCATCAGGTGACCCGTCTGCTCATTTGCCTTCTATACTTCTATTATTTGTACACAGAAGCTTTTAACATACATACATTACATAGATCACGCCTGTATCTCCTTAGGTGAGGCGTATAACCTATGGCCTATGTCCAACAGTGGTCCTATAGCTTAAATAATGATGATGATGCTGTCGGCTAAATTGGTCCCACTTACGCAATAGGAAGCAAGCCTATTGCCGTCAACCGGGCTCTTCGGGAATCTTGTCTAAGCTCTCTTTTAGAAGAACAGACGCTTTTAAGTATTTGATTCTTGCTACAATAAAATGATAATTTCATTAGAGGTGTGTAATGTGCCTTATTGAAAGTGTGTTATTAAATTGGCAGCACCCTAATCGATGCTAGGTACGTCTCGTTATAACGAGGAAATCTAAGGTAGAATCAAGTTTCAGTTGATGATTTTCCTTTGAACTTTGAGCTGTTTTCAAGTTCATTAAAATATGAAATTTGATCTTGAACTTGAAAATTTTAAAGTTTACATGCAAAAACGGGCTCGTTGGTCTAGTGGTTTGTGATCCTGATTGCTGAAAACAAATAATTGTGTGATGAGCACGATCATTAGTTCTATATCTGGGGGTCATTTGTCTATAATATGTGTGTATTCAGTAATAAATAAGTATGTTTATCAGCAGTCTGGTTACCATAGTAATGGCTCTGCCTAGTTTGGGATCAGACGGCCGTGTGTGAGGTGTCCCAGGTTATTATTATGAATTCAACTGTACGTCTAAGAATATTTTTGATTCACTGGCAATTTCTGTATATACATACGTAATTATGTATTTCTCGCGTAGCATGGAAACGGCTGCAGCGATTTGGATGAAATTTTTAATTTAGATTAAGTTTTGCTTTTTACCTTTATCGGACCTGAAAATTAATTTAATGACGTAGTGTGGGATGGCGATAACTATGCCCACTGTATAGTTGTCCTTCCATTGGACAACTAAGAATAATAAGTTACTTCTTATCCGAAACCTATGACTTTGATTAATGCCACTGAATTCTGTCTTTGATACAATACTTGTGTAAATGCATTGGTATTTTCCATACCACTCCAACTCGAAGTTGGGGATCCTTTTATTTAAGTAAAAATCTGGTTCGGAATCCCAAAATCATGGCCACAACAGCATTTACCGGTCCAGCATTTCGCATGCTTAAATAGTAATGTTATGATTATATCCCTACATATTCTGGGCTTACCATGTTTTGTGTAAATTACTTAACCGGACCCGACCGATATGATCTCGGATGTGACCATGCCAACTGGAATATGTGGTTGAATTAAAATTAAGTGGACCTTAATGTTGGTATGGCCTAATGCCATGGATGTAAGGGTTTAAGTATTAAGGCAAATAGTAATTTAGTACTTTCTTTTAACCGACTTAAAAAAAAAGAGGAATGTCTTAGTTGGTCTGAATCTTTTTTTATGTTTACTCAAAGTCGCATTCACCGATTTGGAGAGTTCTTCTATTATTTGAAAAGGTTGTACTTCCCAGGTGGTTCCATGGTTGTTAGGTTAGGATCTGATGTTAAGATGCAATTTTATAGGCGCACTTGAAGCGATTTTGGGTATTTTTAGGCGCATTGAAGTAGTTGATACTATTTTTAAAGATAATACCAGTGTAAAAAATAATAGGCACGTGATTCATGTAACCCTACTCATCGGTAAATGTACATGCAACTTTGAAAACCTCGTCGCGGGTTTGATGACCCTTGTAACTTAAATCAGTAAAATACAAAAAAAGGCTCTAAACGACCCTGAAACATGTAATATAATCTACATAATAAAATAAATTTTGTAAATATAAAGTCGTGCTGATAGAACTTATTTATAGTGTCCTCTAAATAAATTGAATGTAATAAAAAACATGTAAACACGATTTGCGTATTGCGAATTAGAAGCATCTCAAGGTTCAGCAAAAATTAGACTGTTTCATCTTTAATGACATAGACAAGACTAAAATAGTCTTGTTACAGAAAAATTTAAGCTTAACAAATAAACAACAAATACGACCTTCAAACCTTCAAGAAAAGAGCGTACTCCTATCTCAAAGGCCGGCAACGCACTTGTGACTCTTGAGTTGCAGGTGTCTATGGGCAACGGTCACCTACCATGAGGTTACCGGTCTGCTCGTTTGCCCCCTATAACATAAAATATATATATATATATATATTTATGAAACATTGATACTGAACTAAATTGTGTAATACTTATACTGATGATCATCATCCTTTTTTTAGGGCAACTCCCGCACTCGAATGACCGGAACGTCGCTAGGGTTTTATAAACATTGAAACAACGGACACAATCACACCCAGACTCGGAACAACCATTTGTAGAAGACACAAATTTTTGTCCCGTACGGTAATCGAACCCACAACATTCGGCACGACAAGCAAGGTGATCCTTAATGGTGAACCTTAACCATTTCGGCATGCGTGCAGTCATCATTCAATAGCATGATATCAAATCAAATAAATTTCTCTTTAGTAAACGTGAAAATGATATGTTCTGTAGAAACTTGTATGTCATATTGTATCTTATCACTCAATCAGCCTATCACTGCTGGACCGGTCCTAATTCTTCCGCGTCCAGTCTATCCCAGCTACCTTCTTCAGGTCGTTAGTCCATCTGGCTGGGGAGCCTCCTACCTTCCTTAATTGTCATACTTAGCTATCATCAAATCATTTACTTAATTGGATTACACTAGATACTAATTATTGGATTGACAATTGAAAAGTATTAACAAACTTGATAAACACTTTTAAAAAAAGTTATACCGACTTCAAAAAGCACTAAGAAAGGGCACTGAAATGTAAAAAATAGTCGATTCCAAACTCATTAAAAAAATCGATTTCAAATAATAGGTAACATTATAAAGGCATTAGATACCTACCGGTCTGTTTATATAGGCTAGGTCCACCGCGGCGGCTCATATATAAGTACTAGTAAGTTGATTGGTTGGTCTTTAATGACGGTGTATCACTATATAAATGTGAGCGTTAGATAAGTACCTACTCGTAGTGTAAAAAGTACGGCCAATGCAAAAATAATTGAAACATCTGAGGTATCTTCATTCAATTTTATACATTAGAAACACAAAACACTTATATTCTACCGCGAATGCCGGGTCATGTCTCTATTTAATACAGCAATTAAATCTTAAAGCGCACTCGTAAATCTTAGCACTTAATCTATTACATTACGATACCCTATACTCATGGAAATTCATGATTTTAGTTCAGCGAATTTTGTCTTGTATATCTTAACTGAATAAATAATTTTAGTGACCGTGAAAAACGTAGTCGAGTTCACGACTGGTTTAGTAAATGTAAAAAAAGTTAGTCCATATATTGTACAAGTTACCGCATTTTTGTTTTTATTAAGAAAAAACGTAACCCAGAACTATTTCGTGATTTAGACGAATCACTTGAAGATCTCAAGCCATTCGTCTAAACAACTGATAAAAATCGTCCAGCTATTCGAATGTTTCATGTCATGCATAATGCCAGAGACATACCAATTAAAAAACTTGCGAAAATCGTAACTCCATTTCGATGTCGCGCAGTCGGGTAAGAAAAACGCCACGCCCACTATCTGCTCAAGAGCGTGTGTTTAGGAGTTTTCTATGTTGCCTCACACTTTGTAAGTGACGTGAAATGGAGCGAAGGGAGACAGTCGCTGTATTAAAATCAATGTTCGTTTTTCATACGTTGTTTGTTCGTATGAACATACCTGTATAATGTCGTATTGTCAATTTCACGTATAAAATATCACTAATATAATTAGTAAATAATCGCTTAAAGCTCTCAAGCCCGTATTCATAAACTTTACTATGAGGATTTTCAGTGCCGATGAACGTAGTGAAGGAACGACTAAATGTTTATAAGACTATGGTTCCAATTCTGTTACTTCACTCACTAAATTAAAATTCACTAAATTTTCTTCATATAAGATGTAAACCTTGTACACTTCAAAACAAGGTCTTATTTCAAATTGAAACAAGTAGGTAACATATGTCGTTATCGAAACAAGCAATTTATTTGTCGACTAAAGTCTGATACGCTTAAATAAACTTTAATACCACGTAGCGAGAGCCGCTATCCGTTGAATGCCATCTCTTTTGCTCTGTGTTTTTAGTAAGCGTCTTCGTAGGTGTAGATTAAAAACACGTCATCCTTGTTCGTTTTGAACAAGTATTTATACGGCAATTGTACAGCGTTTGAATAAATGGAGACTCTCGCTTCGTGGAAATAAAGTTGAGTATACGTTGACAGGTGTTAGTGAAGTTTAGCGGCGCTGAGAAATAGATGCTAGTAACAAATAGACCTTATTACGAAAACCACTAGGATGATTTCATATGAAGAAATTAAGTCAGGTTTTAGTTTAGTCGAGTGTACAATAGAATCGGCACCTATGTGTTATGTCTTTAGTGAAAATTTAAAGTAATATGCAACCATAGATGAAGTAGTCTTGTTAATTAAATAATTTGGCTAAAGTTGCAGATTCAACTTTACAATGGTAGTAGATATTATGGTCTTCTTGTCGAGTGAAGGACTTTTAGTGCTCTTTAAGATTCTGTTGTATTTATATTGCTAACAAAACGTAAATGATACCTTACGTGTTAAGAGTATCAATTAGCCCAAAATTACTTTGTTAGTTAAAAATAAAAAGTGATTGTGAAGCTTCAAAACTAAATTTCATTTAAACTTCATACACCACAGTTGGTAGTGACGCACATTGCCAGTGTTACCAACTTGGTGAAACAAAAAGTACGTGAAAAAAAATGTGTGGCGGACAGAAACGTAAAACTCACCCTAGTGGTCAGTGTGTGACGTGAAGGGAGACGCAGATGTGGCAATAGGTAAAAAATATGTTTCCTAAACTTAAACTAATGGTTGACAAATTGGACGTCAAAGAACAAATTAAACAAACATACTTTTGCTTCTCGATGGTATAACAGAGCGATTTCGTAATATGTTTCTCACAGCGAGATGAAAAAAAACACCCAGAAAGGTTTTCTTTTGAAAAGGAAATTAAATTAGCTTTTGTTGAGCTGTCTGTATATAGGTACATGAATTAGTATTATTTGTCAGAGGTAACCTAAACATGTTTGATAATTATAAAAGTAAGCGTCACAATTTCAAAGTATGTTGTCCTCAGCATAAAAGTGCTTTGATGAATCGGAGTGTCTTTTCCATGGGGCCGCGAGTCTATAACCATCTGCCTAAACGTTTAATAGAAATTACTTGTTTCATTAATTTTAAAAATATGGTTAAACAATGTCTGTTAGAAAAAGCGTACTACACAGTTGACGAATTTTTAAATGATAAGGACTGTACATAATATGTTTTAACTACGTCTATTTATTTGTTTGATCTTAAATTATTGTGACATTCTATTGTAATTTTATTTAAACTGACATACAATGCACCTTTTTCATTAATTTATAATTATAAATATTTAATATACCTGTGACATTTGTAATCTCTAAATGTGGAAAATGTTATAATTAGATTTCTAAAATTGTAATTATAAGTATATAACTATTGTAAATTGTAAGTATTGCATGCCGAGAGGCCGATAATGGAGAAGCGATGACATATTTTTATATCACAACATTCATTGTATCTACCCATTTTCGCAATAAAATAATTTGAATTTAAATTTAAATTTTATTTTCAATGTTTTTTTTTATGTTATAGCGGGCAACCGAGCGGATGGGTCACCTCATGGTAGGTGACCGTTGCCCATAGACACCTGCAACTCAAGAGTCACAAGTGCGTTGCCGGCCTTTGAGGAAGGTGGTGAGTAGGGGAGGTACCAAGCCATTGGAAAATTTTCATTATTAAATATCAGCAAGTATTTTTGTTTTTGGTGTATATATTAATTATTATTAATAATAACTACAAATTGTATGTCATATAAATTTTTTTATTTACCTTTTTTTATACACAGCAGATCACGTAGGTACAAAACTAGGTATTTCTGTATTCCTGTCACTACTTAATCTTTGTCTACAAAACATCGAGCTTATGCATGGTTGTAAAATTTAACGGTTCACAATAAAGTACTGGAACTAAGTCTGAGCGCACACTGTGCAGTAATAACTTGACGCGCATGTGTGCTCCCCCTTACAATAAGGATATGACCAGCTATAGGATTTTAGTGGTCCGTTTTATTCTTGTTTCGGTGCAGTTTCTTTTCATTGGCACTTGTGTGTGGGGTTTAAATGCTGATTAAACAATGTAAGTAATGGACACTGTAACATTATTTTTGTATTTCAAAGGGTTAGACAGAGATATAGCACCTAATTTGAATTTATTTTTATACTAACTTTTTCAGTTATATTAAATTTTTTTGTGTGTCTACATTGAAGTCGGGATAAACGACTTTGAAAAAAGTTACTGCGTCTTTATTTTGAAAATATATCTGTTTTAAGTATACTTACCTAAAAATTATAACTGTTTTAAAAAATTAATTAGACTTTTTTATTTTTTGAATCGAAGTTTGTTATTGCACGTAACACTTCAGACGCTCGGCGGATGTGGGCTAGGCGAAATAATACGCCATCTGTGGATTCTTCGCGATGCTAATGTAAATTTATGTTGGTTGCTACTAATTCTACTAATCAGTCTATTCTGCTAATAAATAATGTATACGGAAACTATATTGGGGTCCTAACTTTTAAACTTTCGCGTTCCATGATATACTATTATCTACGTATTTACGGGAATTAACGCGATCACGAAAAGGTATTCAGTCAGCCCGTGACCACGGCCAGTGCAACCTGGTCGAAACGTCAGGCAATTCAGAGGTATGTAATACCTTTTCGTGATCGCGTTAATTCCCATAAATACGTAGATAATAGTATATATTGGGGTCGCTGCTATTGAGGTGACATACATGTTATTGAGACTAATAATAATACACTACACATATATTAGTTCAGGCAACTTTCACAGATGGCGCATTTTTAATTTCGAGTTGTTACAATATTTATTCTTTGATACAATTATTCGATCCATTAAATATATTTATACATATAGCGAAAGGAACTTCGTTCTAACCGTGTGTCCCAAAGACATCTCACGTGTTTTTTTTAAACCGGAACTCTAGGGACCCTTCTCACTTACAAATAATTATAACAGTTATAGATACTTACAAAAAAGCCAGCCGTTAGCCATACGGTTACGTTATAGATTAGCATAAAAAATAAGCAGTCATGGGACTGTCGACAGAAGTGAAAACTTAAACGAAACGACGAATTTAAAACGTCACATTAGCAGGTTGCTGGCATTAATTAATAAGGAGCTGACAGAACTCAATGTTTAGATTAGCACCCTCTAGTGGATCTATATATTATTATGTATTATTAGCGTGACGGTCACGAGGTCAGTGATTTTTCCCTATAGCAAAAGTACACAAACGTGCCTAAAAAAGTTTTCACTTCAAAAATCTCTCCTTTTTTAACAAAATATCATTATATTAATACGCGAAGAGAATTCTTTGTACCACTTTTTATGAAAATTTCGTGAACGTAGTAACGTGAATTTTGGAATATTTACAGTTTTATATATAAAAGTGCAGAAACCTACAATTTTTAAACAATACGTCAAACAACTTTAAAAATTACGCGAAAACCGCTTAATGAAATTACACGCGTCTAGTATGATTACCTGTCATGGTGTGTCTATACTAACAGCTCAAGTTATACTGGCCAACAAAAAAACCATGGTCGAAATTCGACCACTACGCGATCTCTAGTACATATAATAGCATCATCGTTTTCACCGATATTACAATTTATTCTAAAAATTCCCCAACTTTGACCAGCAGTGAACACGAGGAATTCTTCTTGTTTAAAGCACTACAGTGCCTGATTAACCTTTGTTCATTAGTTTCAGAATGAAGCTATGAATTTTATGAATAGTTTCTTCTATATTTAGACCCGCCATTTACGTGCTAGTGATAGGTACTTCATAGAAACTATTTTCATAGCTTTGTCAACTGGTAAGGCAAATCCACAAAATATAATAGATACAATAGAATATTCCTTATTTGTAGACCATACAAAGTAACAATGGATCTTAAGTTTATTACTAAAGTCAGGTACAATAGGCGGTCACATCGCTAAAAGCGATCTCTACCAGACAATCTTTGGAGGGATTGAGTGAATGGAATTAGTAGTAGATGACGGTGTACTAAAATTCCGACAACGACTAAGATACGACCTTCAAACCTTCAAGGAAAGAGTGTACTCAAATCTTAAAGGCCGGCAACGCACTTGTGACTCTGGAGTTGCAGGTGTCCATGGGCGACGGTACGGTCACTTACCATCAGGTGACCCGTCTGATCGTTTGTCCTCATAATATAAAAAAAAGTACGTGAGTTACAAATTTAAAAATTACCTGAAAATGGCTACATCAAACTACACGCCTCCAGTATACATGTTGACCTGTCATGATACCTACTTAAGTCTACAATGATAGTTCAAGTTATACTGGCCATTGAAATAAGTAGCTCCTAAAAGAAAAAATTGGTAGAATAATCACCAACGAGAACCATAATATTTGCCTAAACACGGGACAGCGTTAGTTGCAGCGCTTGATTTTGTTCAGCATCACGTTTAAACAAGAAAACAATAAGAATATATTCATGGCACGAAGGGAACGGGAGGCAAAGGCGGTAATTAGGCTGATTCCACACTATTGCTCAACGATCATTTCTTTATTGGTTCTGATACTAGAAAAAACCTTTATGTAGTTAATGACTATAATCAACAAACTTGGTAATGAAGAGAAAAGATTAAAATAAAATGTATCAGAAAAAGTCACTAAAACAGTTGAAGCTAAAAACATATTGTTACATCTTTATTAGCTTCTACCTAATGAAAAATCTAAAGTAAAATAAATTAAGTTTCAAAGTTCACGTAACTTTACTTAAACATTATTTTGAATCCCCAAAAGAATAAAAGTTTTTAGATAATATATATGGTAGTGGTAACAAGCCGTGTCCATCACCTGCAAACTGATACTAACTGTAACCATAAAACCAAGTAATGTTGTATTGTTGAAAGTTTATTAAGACATACCATATCTTTATTTTAGGGTTAACAAAATGATTCAGTTCAAAAAGTTGCTAACTGAATTGGCCAAAACACAGACTAAACGCGTATATTAGTATTGAACGAAAATTAACACGCAAAAGGTAAGAAAATATTTAAGCTACGAACACTAGTACTGCTAAACTGCAATAAAACACATTTTTATTAGACAACCGCTTAAAACAAAAGCAATACAAGATTGTGTACCTATCCTAAGAATATATTCATTGCACGAAGGGAACGAATCCGCAGCGACGACCATTAATAAATATTCAAGCTGGGTTGGCGCGAATCTTGTACTGATTTGGCGATTGAACGATAATTGGGTGTTAGATAGATGGCCTAGATTAGCTGATAATGACTTTTTTCATAGTAATTACTGAACCAAAAATGTCGGTACACTATCGTATCTTAATAATAATATTATAAATGCGTTTATATTAACAAAAAAAAGGATTTTCGTTCGTTGAGTTTTGACGCAATACCTCCTCAACCGATCATCATGTTATTTTAAATACACCTTGTCAGGGGTATAGAAAAGTACATATTTTATGCCTTTAAGAGGCCGTATACGAAATTTTGCCAATTTCGCTGATTTACGTGGTTTTACAGACGTGATTTTACAGTTAAAATACTATATTTCTATAAGTTTTTATAAACAACATAAAAGATCATTTCAATTTAGATCTAATGTATGAGCCACTTTTTTACTTTTTTTATTCAATTTTGATTAATCGACCTCAAACCGGTGACTGTTTTGTAAATTTTGCCGTAAGAGTTTTAGAATATCACATATTTATGAACTGTTTTGAAGTACCAACGGTATGAAAAAATTACAATGTATTGCTGTAAAAGTCGTCTATACAATGTATGAAACACTTTTTACCATTTTAATATAAAAAAATTTAGTAAAAAAATGTTTAACTTAGTCAAATTTTACAGAAAATGGACAAAGTTTTGCTTTTGATTTCGGCTGCGTGGAACTTGCATTCATAAAATTACAACAACAGAAATAAACTTCAGTTCAAAGTTAACCCATTTTCTGAAAAAAAATTGCAAAAAAATTAAAAAATATGGTAATAAAAAATGTTTTAAAACAACCTAAATCTCGCATTATTATTTTTAATAAAAGTAAAAAAGTGGTTCACTCATTAGATCTAAATTAAAGTGATCTTTTATGTTGTTCATAAAAACTTATAGAAATATAGTATTTTAACTGTAAAATCACGTCTGTTTAACCACGTAAATCAGCGAAATTGGCAAAATTTCGTATACGGCCTCTTAATTCCGAACAAATTGCTGTTCTGGGGATATTTAAAATGATTGACAAACCGGGGGGGAAAGATCACTACATATCACTACATATTATAAAACAAAGTGCCAGGCCGCGTCTGTCTGTCTGTTTGCCATAAACTGAAAAACTACTGAACGGATTTTCATGCAGTTTTCACAAATATACAGAGTGATTCATTAGGGAAGTTTAGGTGTATAATTTGTTAACGTTTTGTGTAACTTGGTTGAAATATGATAATGATTGTTGAAGATATCTCTACTACCCGTCCGAAGCCGGGGCGGGTTGCTAGGTTAAACATAAAAATTCCCTGTTTAATTTTGAACTTGAATACATACTGTATGTATATTCGCAAAGGCGAATTCAAAAATATTAACTTTAGCAAAAACTAAAAAAACAGAACAACCTTTTACAGTTTCAGTGTGGGGATACACTTCTGCCTATGGTGTTTAATCATAACATTATTTAGACATTTTGTTGTGATGTAATCTCTATTTTGGCATTTTGTTTGATAAATATCTTCCAAATTCTCCCATCCGTCAACTAAAAGGTGAAGTATACATGTTTAATGTTTTCACAGAAACCGATATTTCTTACATCCCCCAGTGTAAGCACGTCCGAAGGCTCAAAGCAAAATTGGAAATTTTTCGTGCAAGTCGTGAATTATAGACCGTATTACCTAAGAGGCAAGGGGGAAGGTCCCATTACTTAGGGGCAAAGGGGGACGAGGACGTCGATTGTCTATTTCAGTTTCATTTCCCGCGTACTGATTGCGTGAGGGTTTGTACGTTTATGAGTTAATTGGAATGAGGAATTGATTTCAATAGTCAGTAGTATTGACCTGAATAAATATTACTGTTTTTTGGATGCTTTTATTTACAGTTAAAGAAGCTACAATAATTATTATTCTCAGTTTATTACTACACCAGTGCGTCACCAAAAAAAATATTTTCTTAACCCCCGATTCATGTATTGTGTCTGTGTCTGTATGTGGCATCATAGCTCCAAAAGAGATAGACCAATTTTGATTAGGTTTTTTTTATTTGAAAGGTGACTTAATCGTGAGTTTTTGAAAATTGTTCGGCCGTTACAAGATTATCAGCTCTCTTCCAATCGCTGAAGGGATTTTTGAGCTTCAAGTATTTTAAATTTTTCTTATATTTCCTGCCATCGTTGCTAAAACTGCCTTCTCTAGATTGCACTTCGTCTATATTCAATGAAATGTAAAATCAAACCAAACCTCTGGAAATTTAAACGGGCAGACGAGCCTTTTTATACCATTAAGGTGGTAAATAATCTCACAGTCGCCATGCACCAGGGCGGAGACCAGTCGTAGCCCGCACACGTGGCTGGTAGAACCGCCGTCACAGAGAGCTGGTAGTAGCTTTTACTTCGGCTTCGAAGCGGTGGTTCAGACGGTAGGATGAACTGGTTTGCTATTGTAACTTGAAACCTTAGCTTGTAGCTAGAAGTTGCGTCTTGAAACTATCTGCTGAAACCTGGAACTCCCAAAAAGGGAGGCATGATTGCTTAGACGGCACAGAGGTTAGTTAAGGTCAGTGTCCCAACGGAAGAAAATTAGGACAGCATAAATGTTATAAGTGGGTAGAATACCTTACAATAAAATAAACTGATGGCGATAATAGAATACAGTTTTTAGGAGTTTAAGAGTTAAGAGTTTACGATAATATAAGAACTCACCCCAGCGGGTTCCAAATATTAAGATTGTAGAAAAATGATGATGTAGTTTAAATATATCGCACTGCCATTACAAGAGTGTATCAACTCAAAATGAAGCTTTCTTCAGAAACGACAGAAAACTGATTACTCGCTTCCTGTTAAAGATTATAAAAAGTGACCACTGTATATAGTTTATTGACAAAATTAAGGGATCTCTGTATTAATGAATTATTTAGAGATTGCAGGTTATCAAGTTATTTCCAAATTTTGACTCAATACTCTATTGTCTTAACAAATTTAAAAAAAAATATGAATTATTTTTAGTGGTTTTGTTGAAAAATTTGGCTTATTACAATTTATTATTATTATGTTATATTTATTGACGCGTAGGGAATTGATATTTACGTATGAAAAATGAATTATCTCAAATTTACCCTATTTTGAGTTGATACAGTCTCGTAATAGCAGTGCGATATGTTATAACAAAACTGCTAGCTGCGAGACAACAAGTCGTCACGGGATCTCAAGTGTGAAAGAGAAGGCTTAGTACAAGCCCCGCTTATATAGCTGCGCGCGCGACGAATTCACAACGATGATGCAGGTTGTAACGTAAACGCAATGTCGAATATATTTAATTTAATTATTTTTTAGGTTCATTTAACATTTAAGGTTCATATGTCCTTTGTTGATATAACTAAAGTATTCTTTAGTTTTTACGTTATTACGTTACAGTAAGTAATTGTACTTCTTGATGTCCTTTTTTATGATAAATCTTCATAATATAAATATTAATTTGACAGGCCTATTGATCTTGTGGTTAGTGTTTCTGAGTGCTGAGTCAGTATTCCTGGGTTCAAGTCCTATCCAGGACAATAATTGTTTCAAATACGATCATCTGTTATGTGCCTGGATCTCTAAAAATGTAAATAATATACAATGTATGTATTTAGTAATAAATAAGTATATTTATTAGCAGTCTGATAACCATAGTATAGGCTCTGTCAAGTTAGGGATCAGACGGCCGGGTGCGAGGTGTCTCAAGTTATTGTTACTATTAGTAGCTCTCTATTACACTTATGTTTTTTTATCCAAATCTTACGTCACAACAAAACACCATGAGAAAGCCGCGGTCTTTGAACGCACAATATAATTTTATGCGACGTTTCTGAGAATGAGTTACGATTGAATCAGTCCATGATGCTGCCATATGCGTGTAATGTTTTAGATTTTTTGTTCATTTTAACATTTCTGTTTGTCATTGACTCAAAGATTACCTAGTGAGAATGAGTATGCTTCTTTAAAAGCTGTCTACTTTTGTCTTATGCCTGCTTGTTTAGTTTCAGTTAATGTGTAACGGCCTTATCCATAAAATTTCCTTAATAAACATCTTTAGTATTACTTGCTTAATTAATTATTTAGCCTTGAACCAATATTTAAATTTTTCTTATTCATAAACGATACTTTGACATTGTGGGAGAGGCAATGTTTTGGTAGCATTGGTAGAAACTTAGTTGTATGCATATGTTGCACGCATTCCAAGTCCTTGGTTCTAATCACTGTTAGTTGAAGGTTTTTAAACGACGAAAAAACGGAGGAGGTTCTTAACTCAACCCGTATATTCTTAAAGTCAAAACTTCTACAAACTCTAGGCATGTTGTGCACTTTTGGTAAGGGGAAATAGTTACATAACTACATATAACGCTCAAATTACATATATTGTCATGATGACATATAGATGTGTGTGTGTATGTATATATATGTGTGTATGTGTTTTTACTTCTGATATGCAGTTCTACGACTGACAGTTTTTTTTTTTTACTTTTTACAGGGTAGTCTGATTTACATAATTCTTTTTTTATTGGATAGGGTATGGTTTCAATTTGGTCCTACTTAAATTTCAACACTAAGGGTAGAAAAATAGGAGATGAATGATTGTTCACCCATTGACTTTACGCCTGTGAACCGATTTTGTTGAAACTTAGTGCACATATGCATTTCTATTCATACTACAGCATGACATAGACCTGTAGTTGATTATTTTAGCCACAAAAAACTAAAAAATAAAAACTTTTTAACAAGAAATTTCACCGACGAAAGAAGAAAAGAACTGAAAAGTGAAACATACAAACAAAAATTTAAATTCGAAAACACTTTGGCAAATAAACGCGTCGCCGCTACCATTGTTTTAACGTAATAATGAATTTGCTTTTTTTTTCACTTTTCAGTTCCTTTTTTCTTTCGTCGGTATTTTTTTTTGTTAAAAAGTTTTTATTTCGAGTTAAGTAATTCTGATTTGAATCTTTGACATCTCTTGGAGCGAACTAGAATTACTGCAAATAACTTGTAGACAGCAACCACAATAGTAGTATAGTTCTCAATAGTATAAATATACCAGCTGGTAGTTCGATCAACCTGTCTATTGAGACTAAATCCGGCTATTTTGAAGTCTATAGACGTATGGTTTTACTGTCTCCTTAATATGCCAAGACGTGTCCAGACGTCACAGTAGGAATGTATTGAATTAAATCGTTTGGAGGTAGAATGGATATGTGCAACAGACTTGGAAGTATCTATATTGTTTAGAGTGTTTAGACTATCTCTTTCTAATGCATCTATTACTATGCGATGTAAAATTATTAAATTTTGAATGGGACGCTAGGTAGTACAAAGTATAGTTAGGTAGTGAAAGTATGCTCGCATCTATAACTTAACCAAGAAAAACCGTTTATTGTTTGTAGACGTAGTACACTTTGCTGTCAACACGAGATGCAAGCGCCGTCTCTTGGCGCTCGATAGAGTCTACGATTCAGCCTGTGACACCGACACCGCCGCCGCGCCGGGAGGCAGTCTTATTGCAACGGTTGAGTAGAATTAAAATCATGGAAACTGTCTTGCGTAGTTGCCTAAATACTTACCTAGTAGACAGTGATTCCTTTGTTACTAATTACACGGGACTATGGCTGGTTTGACTTTAAGTTCGTGTTCACTTTATTTCCTACTGACACCTACCCACCCTGCCCACAAAACTGCCGACGGACAAAGTGAAAATAAAGTACAGACAACATATATATAGGATATATATTAGGAGCTGGCGGTTCATAGAAGAACGTGTTGACAAGTAACGTGATAATGTTATAAAACAATGAGCCGACAAAGCCCTCAGACACAAACGATAATAAAACTACACATATACGCATTCACATACAAATCGTTGCAAGCTTGCGAGCCTCTGACCAATGTTTTTCACGCTGCCACACCGTTCAGTAATCTCCTGCCTTGCTGCCCACCTGTGTAATCTGATCGTGACTTGTATAAAACAATTTATTTAGAGACCAGTTTCCAATTTGCCTTCCCATGATAGGTTTTTTAAACGAATTTTGTGATCGGATTAGATATAGATAGATTGAAATTTAATCTGTAATAGGTATTGCTTCTCATTGGTTTTATTGTTTGTTTGAAATGTTGTTTGTTAAACCATTACGTCCCTTATTAGATGCTTTTGTTTGATTCCAATTACGACCTTTTATTTAATAGGTATCGAGGTTGACAGACGCATTGAATACGTTACATTCTTTATAATGCACACAATCATTGACAGCCCTTTCACTTGTTGTATTAATTGTATTTGTTTAATCGTATTTTAGCTGTTATTGTTATTAAAGTTAATGTTTCAGTAGTTGAGGTATTATTTAACATCAATTGATATTATAGCCTTCTAGTCCTACTAACATTCTAAACGTGAAAGTTTGTGAGGATGTATCGATGTATGTATGTGTGGATGTTTGTTACTCTTTCACGCCAAAACTACTGAACCGATTGCGATGAAATTTAGATAGCTGGAGACATGAATTAACACTTTATATAGGCTACTTTTTATCCCGAAATCGGGACTTTCGCGGGTGAGACCGCGTGGCGCTACTAGTTACATATAATAATGACAATGTAAGACAACAAAACCTAACATCAAATTGAGTAGCTTGCGAAAACAGGCTGATAAAAGGCTTCAATGATCTAGTGTTACGAAATGTATTTGCAACGTGCAAAAAAAAATATTTGATAAAAAATGTTGACTAAACAAGTGGAAAACCTATCTACCAGCTCCTAAGCAACTCACAGTACATTTGACATGCCTTGAACCCATTGTCACCTTCGCTTCGTTTACCTTTTATATTTTTCATAACAGAAATCTTATATGCTTCAACATCTATGTATCGGGAAGCGCGAGAAAACTAACATCGATAAGCCTGGAAATTGTGTGGAAAGATAAATATTGTTTCAATTTTGTTCAGGGTTATTGAATTTATAAAATAGTAAGGTTTACTTCGGCATATATCACATTTTTTCTACGAAATTTTAATTGTGTAAATGTATATGTCTTGTAAAGGTGTAACAAGATTTCAAGTCAATGCTTGAAGGCCACAAAATAATAGAAACAATAGGCAATGTACATAGTCTTCAATTTTACGGAGACAGGTGTGGCTAAAGTCAAATAAATAATTTTTTTAACGAATACGTAATTGGTCAGTGAATGTTGTGATATGGCGCGGGCGGTTAAAAATTGCGATAGACTAATGCCGCGTTCCAATAAACAAAAACGAATCGTTTCTTGTTTATTGGAACGCGGCATAAGACAAGTGTTCCGATCTGCTCATAATACATGGAATCCTACGTGGGCTAGACTGAAAGTTTTGCGTAACTCATTAATAAAACAATTTACATGTAAAGTAAGATATTTACTGCTTTTCGAAGTATTCTCCATTACATTTTAAACACTTTAACCGACGATACAAAAGGGGGTTCTCTATGCGACCGTATGTATAATTTTCTTTTTTCTCTCTCACTTTTGAAAACATGGGGACTATTGGTCAAAGGGCATGTTTTTTACGTGCTGGTTGAAAGCTATCACGGCCGCTTCCAGCCCCGTAAATGTCATACCTTTCAGCATATTTTAAATTTTTGGGAAAATTTGTGCGGTATGGGTCACTAGCTCTACCTTTTCAGAAGCCGAAAAAGACTTGGTCTTGTTCGCAGTGTGCACCGAAGCATTGTTATGGTGCAATACGATGCGACTTCTTGGTCGTTTTTCCCTAACTTTTTCAAAGATACTGGGCAAACAAATGGTACCACTCAGCATTAACTGTATTTTGTTCTTCAAGAGGGATCATGCAGACATGACCCGCCCGGAGAAAAAAAAACGCAATAATTTTTTTGCCTAAGTTTCTCACCTGCCTCAATTTTGTTGGTTAGATGTCACCTTCGAGCACCCATATAGAAGACTGTTGCTTTCTTTCCGCCATGTAACAATATCCATGTTTCTATATATATATATATATATATATATATATATATAAATTAAACTTTTTAACTGGCGGTTGTTTTGGGGTCTAGGGATCATAACTAGATCTCCTGTGAAGAAATTTTTGGAAAACTCGACAACTGGTACAAAACCAATAGGTGGACTTTTCTTCGAATTCTACCTAATATGGTTTTGGCTTCAGTATCGATTATGGAGAGCTCCCAATTTTTTTTCAATTTACAGAATTGGACCTGTTACAGTTTTATTTTAAGTATAGTAGGTATAGTTGAACGTACGACGGCTGTTTACCATAGTTAGTCTGTTGAAATAACTGGCTCTAAATTAATTTTCTCGAAATTGTAAGACTTCCTTCACTTACTAAATGTAATAATTTTGTTACCAATCACTCTTCGTTTCTGATTTAATTAGTTTAGCCTTTGAACGTGATTGAATATGAAATAAAAAATATTAATTACCTTTGATTTAACATGTTGAGTGATTGTTAAATAATATAATTACTCAACATGTGAAATCATTTTCATTTTGAATAATATGAAAAAAACTTCTTAAGAAGAAAGGCTTTAAGGTTTTGAAAAATTTTAAAATCAAACCTTCAAAACAAAACACATTGACAGTTCAGAAAATGACTAATGTATATTTACATTAGTCACTTTCTACACTGCGCTATTACTGCATCTTTTTTCCTTGTTTTTATTTTACTCTAGCAGTTCCGGCGCGGCTTCGCTCGCGTGTACATATTTTTATATTCGCGGAACCCTAATTATTTGTTCAAAAAAAAGTAGCCTAAGTTACTCCTTATAACAGTAGCTATCTTCCAGTGAAAGTCCCGTGGAAATCGGTCCACCCTGTTCCAGAGATTAGCTGAAACAAACAGACAGACAGACAGACAAAAATGTTTAAAACTTATTTTTAGGTATAGGTATCTTGCAAATAACTGTACAAGCTTAAAAAGAAACTATTGTTTTGACATTACAAACAGACACTTCAATTTTATTTATTTGTATTGATGATGATTACAGGAGTGAATTCCCGGGTATAGCAAATAGGCATGTAAGTTATAGTAACTGATTACTATGATGACGAGAAAGCACCAATAATATTTATTTCTCACCATAGTATTATTTTTTCTAGATTCGCTTAGGGCCAGGAGCACAAATTAATATCAGCATTTTCATTGGCATCTTAATTACAATTACACCATGTTTCTTAAATGTAGAAACGTAATATGCTGATGTTTAGTGAACGGGCCCTCTTTGAATGTCTAACCGATTGAATTTTCTTTTAATTAACACACTAATTAAATTCTATCTGAATGTACTGTAATATTCCACCTATATAGGATTCGTCGAATTGAATGGAACTTTCTGCAGTCAAAAAAAAAAAAAAAGACGAAGGTAAGATTTAATCAATTCTGTTTATAATGTCAAAGTAAGACAATATTATATTATACATAGCGCACACCGGATAGTCTAGTCGACAAGTTGAAAATGGTACAAAATAGAGATACTGCTCTTAAAATTATGTGCGATAGCTCATTGGATTGACGTCTAGAAAAATGTGCCAAAAGCGTGTATTAGCACATAAAAAATTGCAAAAGTTATAAACAATTAAAGATGAAAAGAAAATGGCATTTCGTTTTTTGCCAATATTTAATAAACTATTAATATTTAAGAAATTTCAAAATAAGATTCTGAAAGAGGAGGAAATTTCCAATAAAAAACTCCTAACTCCCGGAACTCTATCTCCATTATTTATAATTTTAATTTAACGCTGACAATAGGTCTGCGCGTGACATTTTTAGGATGCGCACGTGGCGTCAAAAGCGAGTACTGCACATTAATTAATTTATTTAAGGTATTGAATATTTTTTTTTAAATCTGAAAAAATTATGGTGTGTTCTGAACACTATAATTAATTTATTCCCGTTGGAAATTTTACTTAAAGTTAATTTTTCAACAAGTTAAACAATTGTTAACTGACGAAATTTTCTCGAACTACCGTCTTAATTGTAAGTGAAAAAAAATTTTTAAATAATGGTCGTAAAAAAATTTCGCTTCGTAGAGCCTTTCTTACATACATACTTAACAAGATCGTGCCATAAAAGTTAAAAAAATATTTATACTTTGTTTATAACAATTTTTTTCGTGGTCGTGGCCGTGTTAATGGCTGAGTGGTACCATTTGTTTGCCCAGTGTCCGGTGGTTAGGGTTCCAGAGATAGAAACCTCCTCACTATGCGTGCCGTATTATTATATATATTATTATTATTCCTCTTTATTTATCTTAATACTTATAAATTACATTTTTAAATATGTACAAAACAATATATATATATTTAAAAATATAAAAAACAGTAGACCACCGACATCGGGTACAGGGACCAAGACACCGGTGGTTAGGGCTCCAAAGACAGGAACCTCCTCACTATACGGGCCGTGTCAAGGAGAACGGCCTTCTGCATCAGTCCCTTGATCCAGCCGTCTAACGCGAGCCTCTTAAGGTGTTGATCGAGGCTCTTGGCTATTAATCCATGTGCAGATATGACAATCGGAACAATGATTGCCGAATCGATATTCCACATATCGACAATCTCGTGAGACAAATCCAAGTATTTTATTTGTTTTTCTTTTTCAACTTTCACGAGGTTCTCGTCATGAGGAACAGCGATATCGACAATCATTGCGCGGCGCTCTAATCGGTCTATCAGCACTAAATCAGGTTTATTAGCAACAATAGTTCTGTCAGTGATGATAGATCGATCCCAATACAATGTGGCACGACCATTTTCGAGAACTGGGTCGGGCACATACCTGTAATATGGCACCTCTGAATGCACAAGATTGTATTTAAGGGCAAGTTGTTGATGTACAATCCTGGCTACTTGATTGTGCCTATGCAAATATTCCCCGTTGGCAAGACGAGAACAACCAGAAATAATATGCCTGATAGATTCACCGGGACGGTGGCACGCCCGACAGATGTCCACCGTACCATCTTTCAGGATATATTTCCGATAGTTATTCGTCATAACAACTTCGTCCATAATTGCAAAGACAAAACCTTCGGTTTCTCCGAAAAGATCACCAAACCGTAGCCAAGATGTAGAAGCTTTAAAGTCTATATCAGGCCCATTTAGGGCTCGATAAAAACGACCATGAAGTTCTTTGCCCTTCCATACCTCCCTGCGATCTTTAGTACTAAGTACTACAGGCTTGCGCCAGTTCTCTTTAGCCAGAGCGAGCGGAGTGAGTCCGTTGTCCACTGCTACCACACTACGATGCACTCCCACGTCAGTATGAAGAAAATATTCTCTAAGGTTGTATATCTCGCGATTGTGTAGGGTCTTAATGTTTAAGAGTCCACGACCCCCAAACTTTCGCGGGATATACAACCTCATTACCGATGAACGTGGGTGGTGCATTCGGAATGCAGTCAGCAGTGTACGGACTCTCCTGTCAAGGGCATCCAATTCGGTCTGAGTCCATCTAAGTATACCAAAGGAATACATCAGAACCGGCATGACCCAACCGTTGCAGGCACGCATTTTGTTACCCCCTGATAAAAGACTTTTAAGTACTTTTTTCAGGCGGCCAAAAAAGCGCTCCTGCAGCGTTTGTTTCATATGAGATTCAGGTATTCCCAATGACTGTGATATACCTAGATACTTGTAGCTTTCAGTTGCAGACAGAGATCTGAGTTTTGTTGAATCTGAAAGTTCGACTCCTTCAGATTCTACTATCACGCCGTTCTTTACATGCATGACTGCACACTTGTCCACACCAAATTCCATCTTGATAGAATTACTAAAGTTTTCAGTCACCTTCAGTAACGCTGTCAATTGCAAATTAGTGGGGGCAATAAGTTTCAAATCGTCCATGTACAGAAGGTGAGATATAACTCGATCGTCTTTCTGCAACCTATAGCCTAGTCCTGAACCCTCTAACAGCGTACTGAGAGGATTCAAAGCTAGGCAGAACCACAAGGGACTCAAACTATCACCTTGAAATATACCCCGCTCGATCTTTATTGGTGCATCGTTTGTCGCAATATGCTGACATCCTGGATAGCGAAGTGCCGTTCTCCACTGCCCCATACATGACTTTAAAAAAGTGCAAAGAGTTGTATCAATTTTATACAACTCCAGCACTCTCAAAAGCCATGTATGTGGAACCGAATCAAAGGCCTTCTTATAGTCTATCCAACATGTCACCAGATTCTTACGGTGACGACGCACCTGTTGGCTAATGGCCATATCCATGATGAGGAGCTCTTTAGTGCCACGGGTCCCACTTCTACATCCATTCTGAGAAATAGATATGATCGAATTTTTATTTAAATGTGTAGTAATTTTGAGTCTCAGAATAGATGTTAGAAGCTTATACATAGTTGGTAGGCATGTAATTGGTCTATAATTTTTGGGATCCATGGCACTACCAGATTTATAGAGTAAGTGGGTTACGCCAGTTGTTAAAAAATGGGGTAATGAACCGGAATCCAATGCTGCTTGGAACTGAGATGCCAAACGAGCATGCGAGCTTCGGAACCATTTCAGCCAAAAGTTGTGCAGTCCGTCTGGTCCAGCCGATTTCCAGTTTGATAATGACTGAACTGCACTACTTACGTCACCTGTGGCTATGGAAATTGGTTCCATTGCTTGTATAGACTCGCATGAGCACCCGACATCTCGTATCCAATCACCTTCTGAATGAGTGACAGGCACCGACCAGATATTACGCCTAAATTCATGTGTAGCATCATCATCTGGGAAATGCCCGTCACTCACACAGGGATCCGATTGTTCCCATTTTCTGTAAACCCACCTCTCATTTCTGTGGAACATACGATTCTGATTATACCGATCTGTTCGCTTTTTGTATCTTCGAATCCTATTTGCCCATGCATAAACTTTCTGCTTTAGAAAGTCTATGCGCTCTGTGACACATGACATATATTGTTGAGTACTAATGTCAATCCCCAAGAATGCCTGTTTCACAAAGCGCATCACTCTCGGCCGCGTGTTACCCGATCTAAAGCAGATTAGCTTACCGATGAGTGTCCTGGCCTCAGCAATACGACGCTCGATTCTACACTGCCAGGCTGGCACAGCAGGCTTGGGTCGAGTAGTAGCGGTATTTACAGAGAAATGTACTCCTGCTACTCGACATGCTGCGACAGCCGCACAGTAGAGAATAGAGTGTGTATCACTAAGATCTTCGCTATTGTCTAAATAATCAGACAATAACGAATCCAGGGCACACACCAGCGCTATATTTCGTCTATGAATAGGCAAACGGGATAAACGTGGTCTATTAATGTGGTTCACAAACCGGTATTTCAGAATCGCATCCTCCAAGGCGCTCCTTAACCTTTCGTTGCATTTGGTACTTACAGATATAGCTTCACTATCCACAATTTCATCAACATGTAACTGTGTTACCAATTGCGGTGTGTGATTGGCCACCGAACCCACAACTTGCGATGAAGAAGGGATAACCAAGCTATTCCGTACGTCAGAGCGTAGCCTCTCAAGTACGGTATCATCCAGCAGGTGACAGCGCTGTATAGCCCGTACCTGATCCGACAGTCTTTGTGCTGACACGTTGACAGCTGGTTCAAGCTCCTGAAACAGAGACAGTAATCGAACACGGTACGCAGTAAGGTTAGTTCCCAACTCTGTAGCCCAATAATATGCCCGCATGACGTTTTCATTAATTGAATAAGTCCATATCATGCGGCGCACATCACCACCGGCAGCGGGGGCCCTATTCGAGGTCAGTGTTCCTCGGGGTCCTAAGCAGGTCGGTGGCCGGCCTCTCCCCTGCCGACGCACAGGTGTTGGCGACGTCGGCGGAGAGAAATACTCGTCGCTGGAGCTTGAGCTCGACGCCTCACTGTTTGCCGATCTCACCGAGGAGTGCATTGGCAGCTGTGGGGCGGAGCTTTGCGACGAGTCCGGGGATGTTTGCTGTGCAATTCTCTGTCTAGCTTGATACCTTGTAAGCATTTTATTTCATTATATTCCATGTTGTTGGGCTATTGTCTTATATGACATCTGTCATTTTCTTCGAATTTTTTTCTTTTGAACTTTTGCATGTTGTTTCTGTGTTTTTTTTTATATATTTTATGAATCTGTTTCCAAATATTTGTTTTGTATTTATTTTGCAATTTATCTCGATGTATACAATAAGTTAATAGGTATAATATTTTCTGTGAGATAATATGACGCTTACAGGTTGGTGTTGCCAGTTATTATTATTATTATTATTATTATTATATATAATTGTACCGGCACAATAGAGGTCGCAATTATACACCAATTGCTTTCAAACTAGGACGAAAAATCAACAGGGCAAAAATGAAGGTTAAGTTCGTGATTGGGGGGATATTCAGCAGGTTCTCAAAAATCTGTTTTTTCAACTTTTTCCTCTGGAAATTTTTGGACCATTTAACTTTAATAGCATGCCGAATACGAACATTTTTTAATTTGAACCCTAAATGATTCCATCCTTAACTTGGGGAGGGGGGGGGGGAGAAACATAAATTTGTTGGAAAAATATTTATAGCTCCGAAACTAAACCTTTTTACAATCAGTAATATTTTGAAATGAAAGCTATTTTTTTATTTTACTCTACAATGAAAGTTTTAATGCTACTTATATTTTTGGAAATAAAAATTAAAAAAACACGAAATCTACCTCTGCGGGCCCTCCTGTGGGCCAGGATTTTTAGAACACCCAGATTTGGGACAAAAATTTGAGGATCACACTATTTTATTTTTGTCCCGTATGGAATTTGAACCTACAACAATTGGCGCGGCGTAGTGGCGAGGCGACCATTTAAACTATTGCGCTATCCGTGTGTAATATAAACTTATTCATTATACCTTTAAGTACTCGTATATACTTGTAGTGAAATATCCTACTTCCAACTAATGTTATAGCCGTGAAAGTTTGTGAGGATGTATGGATTTATGGATGTTTGTTACCCTTTCACACAAAAACTACTGAACCGATTGCGATGAAACTTGGTATGTAGATAGCACACCTTGAACACATAGGCTACTTTTCATCATCATGGCATCGAAATTTACACTTAAAATAAAACGTAAGACTGTTATAGATGGATAGAAAATGATAATGAATGCTCCTTGTCAATGTTTAGAAAAAAAGTAGGTACAGTATATTTCTTACGTCATCTGAACTGATTGCTGCCTACCTACTTATTTGACTATTACAAAAAATATGTTTTTAAAAGTACTATTAACATAAGTAGGCTCTATATAACCCCATAGGGGATTCGGATTGATATGAGTGTCACCATTGATGTTGCAAGTGCAAGGGTTTTACGCGCCGCAACGGCGAAAAATTACAATTTGTATCATCAAACAAGCAGAGGTGAGTATGTCTAAGGCTTTTTTGCTGAAATGGTTCAATCGATTTGGTATTAGGAATAATTTAACCTATAGAATATCTCACAAATAAAAATAATCACATGATATTTGCTTTAATAGATTATCTTCCATCTATCTACCACATAATATGTATAAGCGTATGACTCTCCGAACAAAAGGCTTGGTTAAATAAGGAAGTTGCGAACATAGTGATTAAATTCCTTGCGGCTTGCAAGACGAGACAGCAAGGAAAACTACAGCTGTCTTGCTTCATTTCACGTCGTAAAGCCCGTCTAGCGTATTAGACTAATTAAGTTTTAAGTGTGCAGGGCTTAAATAAGTAAAATAAAATTAAGTGGCAATGTCTTGCTTTTAAGACGACTATATGCGAGGTATATTAAATTATAACATTCTGCGAATGACGTTCATATTATTTATTACAGACCTCTCCGTGTGTTTCAGGGATAATCGATTCATGTAATTAATTTTGAGCCCGACAAGGACCTTTTATCAAAGTGTTATGCAGTTGTTGGCTTCAAGAAAAAACATAGGGTCATGTATCATTTTCAGACATTAGAGACTTAGGCACATATATGTTATACATATGATTTTTAAAGACTACCGTATTATGAATATTCCTGTGTCACGGGAAAAATACCTATTTAAACAACGGACACATAGAACTCCCAGACAACAATTTGTGGATCACTCATTTTCTTGTCCCGTGTGGGCTTTGAACTCACACGGGACAAAAAGTGTGACCACTGAAACCATTGCGCCACCAATGCAATCAAATTATTATTTTACGACTGAAATGGTTTATGGAAACTTTGATGTGTGGTGTGAGGTTACAATAAAAGGGGAATATACAACGGTACTATTGTACTCATTACACTTTGTTAGTTTCATATCGCTGAAAGAAGAAACTAGCATAGTCGCCTTACATTATCTTACAATTTTATAGAAATATAAAAACTTAGGAGTTATTGCAAGAAAAACGAGAAGCAAAATATAGTTTCTGTTTTAACTTACTTTACTATAGCACTAAGTAATACCTGGTTGTAAAGTGTTTAAAAGGCGCAAATGTTGAACTCTCTCTCTCTTTATCTCTATCTCTCTCCCTCTCTCTCTCTCTCCCTCTATCTCTCTCTCTATCTCCTTCTCTCTCTCTCTCTCTCGGACTATTACCATTTTGCAACAAAAATAATATATGAGTACCTACTAACTACTCGACTCTGACGTCCCGGCAACAACCAGTTCGAGTTACAGGTATGCGACGTTGACCTGTTTGAGGTATTCCTTGCACTCCTCAATCCATCTTTATAAGCAATATCCCTTTCCGTTCATTACCTCCCGTTCTTACCTATCATTCCCTTTCAACTACTCTCAATTATCCCATCTTTAATTCCATAACTGCCTGGTGGACGCCAATAGGCTTGCTTGCTTACGTGAGTGGGACCAAAATTATAATTGGCAAAATGTAGGCGTTTAATACGTCTCTTAAATATCAAAGCACCTGGGAGACCTTTGCTCGGTAGCTTTTTGTAAAATCGTTTTTTTTTTTTTAAATTGCATATTTACAGGAAATACAACTATATACTTAAAATGCAAAACTGAATCTGTATACAAAATTTCATCAAAATCGTTGGAGCCGATTTCTAGATTCAGATTATGTATATATATACATTTATACAAGAATTGCTTGTTCAAAGGTATTAAATATACAAATAGAACTGACAATTAAGAACTATTTAATCTTAAACTTTTAGTACAGATCAATGAACATCTATTTATATTAACAATTCATTAATTGTGTGTAGAAAGAAAGGTTGTGTATCAACTCCAGCTATTAAATTACTGTTTGATCAAGCGCCCTGCGGCTTGTAACAGCGATGTGTGAATTTGTGAGATCAAAGGGCAAATTTTAATGAAGCCTCAAATCGCTTTATCGTGAAATAGCTATCAAATCCACCAGCTATTGAAATGGTTTACTTATTTTAGGAATTGATTGCAAGTAAAATTATAGCATGATATTGTCAGGTAAGGTGCCAAAAAAAATGGCAAAAATGATGAAATTCGGTTTTCGCATCTGGAGCGAAAACTAAAGCTCCTATGAAAAAAATTTAAATAAAAGAAATTTGCGCAATAAAAACCAAAAGAATAAGTTCCAATAGAGCAAAATCGGACCAGAAGATCTCCCGCGATTTGCAAAAAAACACGTTTTTTTTAGCAAAACTTTGAAATCTTATAACTCACGTTCAGAAAGTTGTAGAGAGCTGAGATTTGAATAAGTTGTCAGTGTTGCGGTCTTGAAGGTACAGTTAAATTTTCAAATTAAAATGTTATTTACTTTTACAAACCGTCGACTATTGGGAAAAGTGACCTTTTTATCAAGTGATTTGGAGGGTCTTTATTTTTCAAAAAAAGAAAAGTACCTTTTTTTCATCGATTATAACATTACTGACATTTATCTTTTTTTCATCGGAACTTTAGTTTTCGCTCCAGATGCGAAAAAACGGTTTTTACCATTTTTTATACTTTTTTTGGCACCTTATCTGACAATATTATACTGTAATTTTACTTGCAATTAATTCCTGATACTTAAATCTTAATAAAAAAAAATTCGCTCCAATGAGAATTTTTTGGACCAAAAAGCTAATTGGATCTGACTATGTCTGTATACCACTTGATGTGTATTCAGTTGTTTAAAGATAATTGTTTTGTTTACCAATGTACACAATTAAATTATCTAATAAATCACTCTAAATACCCCGGCACATGCATTATGATAGTAGGTACAATAGCAAATTTACAGCTCAGCTCAACTGAATATTCATGAGCACCGACCGTTCAATTTTCATCTTCTCATTTACATGTATCGATATAATTAAATACGAATCTACTGTATGATTTCGATATTAATTATTCAGATCTAATGGATAGAAGAGTTCGTAATGTTATTAACAGAAATAAGAATGCGTAGTAAAGTTAAAAAAAAAACAGCTACAGAAATTACATGCTTAAAATACTCTTTATTAGTTTTTATATTGAGGCAACACTAATTCATAGAGAATGCTGACGTGTCAGTATGCTTGATTTGTTATTTATCTGATATATGTGAATATCTGGTGTTTATATGATTTACCCCATTCAGATCTTATCCCTTTTACACTACTATCGAACTACTTATTCGGCCCCAATTTATTTCAGTTTCATGTACGTGATTAATACTCCGTTCTTACGGGTCTTAATGTGCTTTCGTATAGCCTACTGCCTCAAACAAACAAACCTTCGGACAAATCAAATACTTTTTATATTAGAGCATTTTAATATTAAAGATAAAACTGCAGTCAAACAAGGAGTCAACATCGGAGAAGGTGCTACAGAAAACTTATATGTATACTAGCTGACCCGATAGACGTTGTCTTATCTTAGGTATGAATATTGAATTCGAATTGGTATAATTAAAAAAAAATATTCCAAAAACATAGTTCCGTCCGATGCATCTGTTTTAAAGGATGTTTGCAGCACGCAATCTGTGAATCGCGCCAACTGTCAAACGACTGACAGTTATGTATGTCAAAAGCGCTATGGTAAACGTTGTCGTGCCGGAACGAATATTTTTTCTGTAACCCTATAGCAGCGCCATCTACCGGGTCCAATTGTAAATCTAAAATCTTCTCGAATCCACCTGAAGACACACATAAAATTTCATTAAAATCTTTCTATCCGTTTAGGAGGTGTTCATACACACGCACAGAAGAAATATATATATATATAAAGATGTACATTATTTTTAGAGTTCTTATATTAGCTATTAACTTATATATAACTTCCATCGAATATTATAATCGAGTTTCATCGGTCGTAAAAACTTAAATTGCATTTGGAGCTATTGATAAAGTTGCTGAACACAAAATTCTCCACAAAGTTCATCTTAGGCAATATAATACGCCATTAAACATTCTTGACACAGAACATGACTAAGCTATCTCCTTTTAATGTTCTATATCAAGAACTGTTAATTTTGATGTAAAAAGTTATCCCACTAATATTATAAATGTGAAAGTTTGGGTGGATGGATGGATGTTTGTTACTTTTTCACGCAAAAAACCACTAAACCAATTGCGATGAAACTAGGTATGAAGATAGCTGGAGACCTGGATTAACGCATAGGCTACTTTTTATCCCGATATTCAAACGGAATCGTGACTTACGCGGGTAAAACCGTGTGGCGCTGCTAGTTTTAAATATTTATCAAAATAGTATACTGTAAGGCTAAGTGGCAACCGAGTAGGTTAAATAATTACAAGGTTAAGTAATACCAACCAGGTCAGTCTTAGGATTTGTGACCATTCTCAACACATTGGCACCCCTTTTTTTTTTTTTTTTTGTGCGTGTGGAAACCCCCTCGGGCCGTCACCCCACCGGGCTTTTCGGTGGGGCGGTGTGTCGGAGTCGAACCGACTAAAACCACACGGTGTGCCGTACTGCGCCTTAAGTAGGAGGGATCCGGGAACAGCTTTTATTAGGACATCCGGACCCCCCCTGGCGCCTGCCCGCAACAGCGCGGGCACCACCTTCGGGTGAAAAAACCTCTCAATTAGGCGACGTCCAGGCACACGCGGACGCCGCCTCCTCGCGGGGGGCCACTATAGCGGGTGAAGGGGAAAACCCGTCCCGTCCATCCGCGGCCACACTCAGGGCGGCATGAGGCACTGGTAGGCGCGCCTCCGAATTAGGTCCGAGTGGAGATCGTCCTCCCGGACCCTTTCCGCCGCCTCCTTCTGCGAGATGACTTCCTCACAGAAGGTAGCGACCGCGGTAAAATTCCTGTCGCTACCGGCCATGGAGCGTATGACAGCCGGTAGCGACAGATCCACTCCGATGACTGCAGTGAGGGCCCGACGCTGCGCCGCCCAACTGGGGCAAACGGGCGGGACTCAATTCCCTCCTGGCGACCGAGTGCAGGTACTTCCCGAAGCAGCCGTGCCCGGAAAGAACCTGCGTCAGTTGGAAGGAAAGGGTCCCATGCTGCCGCCCTGCCCACTCGACGATGACCGGCTGGAGCGCCTCCACGGCGGCAAAGCCAGCACGTGGAGCCTCTAGCCGGGACGACCAACGAGCCATCGTGGCTCGGCGAGCGGCCTCACGCCACTCGCGTACCTCTTCGGGCGGGGGCTGACTGCCGCTTCCCGCCCGGAACTCAGTCGTCCGCCGATAAATTTCGGCGAGCACTTCCGCCTCCAAATCCCACGGGGGAGTCCCGGCCAACGCGCACGCCGCCTCCGTCGACACGGTGCGGTAGCCGCGTATGGCTCTAACCGCCATAACCCTCTGAGGGGCGTGCCCTATTCTGGGCGGTCAGAGCCCCCGCCCACACCGGTGCACCGTAAAGTGCCATTGACCGGACAACCCCCGTGTACAGCTGTCTCGTAGCGACGCTGGGTCCACCCAAATTGGGCAAGAGTCGCCCAAGGGCGGACGCAGCGCCGACCAGCTTCGGAGCAAGCTGTCGGAAGTGCTCGTCGAAGAGCCACCTGCCGTCGAGGATCAGGACCAGATATTTTATGTGGGCCCGAACCGGTACGAGGACCGAGTTGACCTCCATAGAGGCGCCAGGGGGTGGACCACGACGGGGCCCATGAAATTAAAGGGCCTCCGTCTTATCCAGGGCCACCCGCAAACCCAGCGCCTCGATGCGCCCGACCACCAGATAGACTCCCCTGGTAGCCAAGCGCGCCGCCTCCTGAAAGTTCACCCCCCGGGCTGTGACTAACGTGTCATCGGCGTAACAGATTACGCCCAGCCCGGCGGGGAAGTCACCTCGAAGGGCCCAGTCGTACCCCATGTTCCACAGGAGTGGTCCAAGGACAGACCCCTGTGGAACACCGCACGACATGGGCCGACTACTTAAAACTTTATCTCGGTCCTCGTACATGACGGTACGCTCCTCTAAATAGTCTGCCACTAGCCGCCTCAGGTACTGTGGCACCCCATGATAGAGGAGTGCTTCCCTGATGCAGCTGAATGGCAGACTATTGAATGCGTTGGCGATGTCCAACGACACCGCCAACAGCACGCCGCCACAGCTCACTACGTCTTCGGTCACAGCCCTCAGGCGCAACACAGCACCGACCGTCGAACGCCCCGCTCGAAAACCGAATTGGGCGTCCGACAAATCGGGGCCGACCTCGCCAAGGTGCCGAACGATGCGGGCAGAGAGGACCCTCTCAAACAAGTTACCCGCCTCGTCCAGCAACACGATGGGCCTGTAGGCTGCGACCGAGTCGGTAGGCCGTCCCGGCTTCGTTAAAAGCACCAACTTCCCGCTCTTCCAGCAGTCAGGGAAGCATCCGGACGCCAGGCTAGCGTCGAACACTTCCCTGAGGCGGTCCGACATGTGGTCGAGGGTGAGGGCCAAAGATCGGGCAGGAATCCCATCTGGCCCAGGTGCCGCGCCCCGTGACCCCTACTAGGGTCCTGGGTCCGGGAGAGCTAAAATCGGATGTAAAGGTGATCCGAGAGCGTCTCAACCTCTTCCAGGACACACCAGTTCCTTACTCGTGCGGCGAGAGCAGGGGTAGCGAACGATAGGTCCATTATCGACCCCCCCTGCTGTCGCACACACGTATTGGTGGAGCCTCTGTTTAGGAGACAGAAGCCCACCGATGCCGCCCACTCCTCTACGGCATAGCCCCGTGCGTCCGTCCTGGGGGAACCCCACGCAACGGACTTGGCGTTGAAGTCCCCCAGCACTAGGACGTGCCCAGACACTAGTCGCCGGATCGAGGTCTCCAGGTTATTGAGGAAGACCTCGAAGTCGCTCAGACTCCGGTTGGGGGAGAAGTAGACACCATATATGGTGATCCCCCCCCATTCGGCAGCAACATATCCAGTACCCTTGTCTCTTAGCGACAAGGGCGGGGAATGAGCCGCCGTGGAGCTGACGACTGCCACGGAGCCGTCCCAGTCACCCATCCAATTTGGACGGGGAGGAACGTAATAGGGCTCCGCGGCTACAGCGACACCTATCGACCGCTCCGCCATGGTTTGCAGGAAAATATCCTGCGCACCGGCAGAGTGGTTTAGGTTCGTCTGGACAAGGAGGTTGGAGATTTGGTCCATTTATTGGACCGTCTCTACAACCTCCTCATTGGGCGACGACGACGACGCAGGATTGACAACGGAGGCAGCCTTAGTCGATTGGCTAACCACCGAAGTTTGTCGAGAAGCGCGGGGCGGCTTGCAGCCACCCTGCCCCATCTGATGGTTGGCGGGAAGATTTCCCGCCGCACACACTGGGCAGTGAGGGGCGGCAGAGCATTCCGCCGCCTTGTGCCCCGGTCGACCGCAGCGGAAACATAGTCCGCTGCAGTCAAAGCAGCTGGCGCACTTGACGCGGGTGTGCCCCGTTAAGAGGCATTTAAAGCACCTCATCGGTCGCGCCGCCAGGAGTGTGACTCTGGCGTTCACGAAACCGATGAGGATTCTTTCGGCGTCGCTTAAGGTCTTGGCCGACGCTACGGGACAACTGGCCCACACCGCGCCAAGGCCCCCTGGACCGGGGTGGATGGTGCCGACCCTGATGTTGTCCGCGTTGCATCCCGTCTTCTCTCGAATTGCAACGCGGACATCCTCGACCGTCACTGAATCGTCCAGGCCCGAAATGCACAACTCCGCGCACTTTGTGGGCCTGGCGATCTTGACACCATCCGTTTCTGCGAATACCTCCCGATCTTCTCGGCAAAGGTGTCCGCCGTCTTTGGGCCTTCAGCCCCAGGGAACTCGACGACTCGAGCTCCCGTCTGGGCGAGGCGCATCCTGACACCTACTCCGCCAAATTCACCGGCGAGACTATCCCGGGCCTTCTTAAATACGGCTGCGTAGGATAGCCCACTGTCTGTTGCCGCCGGTGATACGGTAACCACCACAGCCGCCGTTTTGGGTGTAGCCAGTTTCCACGGCTTGTTCTTGGCGGTCACCGTCGGTGCCTGCGTCGGAGAAGGTGTACTTTTTTCACTCTTCTTGTTCCTCTTCCGGGACCGCTTCTTGCCTCCCCGGACTTTCTGCCACCCGTCACTGGAAGCGGTTGTTGTGGAGGGGGCAGATGCGGACGGACCAGGCACGGACTCAGCAGCGGTGACAACAGCAGCCGCATTCATCCTCCTCGGTGCTGGCGTGGGAAGTGGAGGGAAATCTGCTGCCACTGTTCCCACGGCCTTCGGTGGCTGCCCAGCTTTTTTTTCAGCAGCCGCTTTGTCCACGGCTTCAGCCGATCGGCCAGCTTTTGGAGCCGCCGCAGGCGCCGGTGCCGACGTCGCCGCGGCATATGACAGAGTCACCCGGCCGCCCGAGACGGGAAGCGGCGTCGTGACTGCTGTGGCCGCAGCCTTGGCCGCAGTGAGTGGCGGCCGAATGATGGTCGCTGGAGGCAGCCTTGCTTCCAGGCCAGCGAGGCGCCCGTCCATCATGCGCCACACTGCGTCAATAACTTGACGCAAGTGGGCATCCGGAACGGGGGATGGGGAGGGGGCAGGTTGCCAGACAACCGGGTCTGGCTGTTCAGGGCAATTCGCCTGTGCCCGAAATTGGGCGAACTGAGCGCTGAGCTCAGTAACCTGCCCCGTCAACACATCATTTGCGGCCTGGAGGCGCGCCACGTCCCCAATGAGGGTCTCGACGACCCCAGAGATGGCGGAAGAGGAGTCCTTAAGGGCCCTAACAAAGGAACCCTTAAGGTTCGTGGATTTGGTGGACACTTTGTGGATAACGGCCACCGCCGCGTTCGCTCTCTCCTGCATGGTCAGTGGTGTTACGGGGACTGAACCCCCTACCACCGGCACTTGAATTTTAAGCAGGAGATCTGAAATCTCCTCCTCCGCCACGTTCTCGCCCTCCGCTCGAACTCGGACATAGGCCTCCTTCCCAGAAAAGGCGGAGCCCGACGGAGTTGAGACTGGCGTGCGCGACCTCCCTCTATAGCTACTAGCTACTTTGGGAGGAAGCATCTCTTGGGACGTGTCGTTGTCCTGATCCAAGGAACGTCCGCGTTTACGACAGTCAGTGTTGGAAACCTCCACTGCCATCGACTCTTGGCTGTCTGCCATCGCACGGGAGTTTCCCTCAGATGACAGGACAGACCTGGAACGCAGACGTTCCGAATGTCTTCTGCTCCCAGGAGTCGAGTTGACTCCTGGGAGCTCCTTCGAGATAGGCGTCTCCAGTAAAGCCTCCTCTTCTTTAGACGAGGTGTTCGCCTTCTTCTCCTTCTGCTTCTTATTTTCTAATTTCTCCGTCTTTTTTCGTCATTTGTTTGATTTTTTAATTTATTAAGGTACTTCATAACTAAACCCACGAGACGGGGAGAACTAAAGGTCGACCCAGGCAGAAATCCCCAATACCCGGGCAAGCGAAAGTTTATACCCAACCGAGGGGTCCGCAGGTCCCACGGCTGGGAGTGCGCTTGCGACTAAACTACCCATCAGCCATGCATCCCCTGGTCACGCACCAGAAGACGGGATTCGGGGTGATTTTTTAGAGAGGTTTTCTTCCTCGCGGTCCGGGCGGCTAAGCCAAGACCCTCGTCCCCGATCGGAGTCGCGAAACATGACCACGACTTCTTTCGGGATTACGATATGCCGACGGTGGCAAGGAAACTAAATCTTCCCATGCCTGCTCGGTGGCAGTGTAAGTGCACACCGAGCCCGTCCTCCTTCTCCACTGAGGACAGCAGAGAAGAAACTCCGACCCGTGGAAGGGTCCCTCCTTCGTGATTTTTCACCGAGGTTTTCATCCTGATAGCTCCGAAGAGCGAAGAGCCAACAGAGAGATGTGCTCTGTTGGGCCAAGCCTCAACCAAGTGGCCAAAGAAAGATGGCCTCCTCTTCATACTAGAATATTAGCCGTTGGCGATGACGCCGTCCTCAAAAACAGAGGAAGAAAAGGCAGCGTCATCGCCAACGTTTCCAGGGTGCACCACGTGGAGGTTTTCTAGACCGCACCCCACATTGGCACCCCTCCGACAACCTGGTCTAATTACAGAACTTCGATATCGCCTAGTACTTGGGTTGTTGAGGTCTAATGGCAGTCACTTCACGTAAATATCGAAGTTCGGCCATGATATTTTTAACCTTAGTTATTTCAATTCTTAATGTTATTTTTATTTTATTAGTTAAATTATAAACAACTAGCAGCGCCCCGCGGTTTCAGTCCCGATCTCATGAGAATATCGGGATAAAAAAGCCTATACGATAATTTAGGTCTCCAGCTATCTACATACCAAGTTACATCGTAATCGGTTCAGCAGTTTTGGCGTGAAAGAGTTAAATACATCCATACAACTTTTCACGTTTATAATATGAGTAGGATTAACGGTACGTACAGAGGGTACCAAAATACTTATAGCCCAGTATGGTAAAATGCATAATAGAAGACCGCTGTCAACCAGTTCTTCGAACATTATAAAGTAGCCCTACCTAGCGAGTAGCGTCGCTTGAGCTCTATTGGCAAACATAATGGTCGCGCACGGTACGGTTCCAGAGGAATTTTCTCTTGCGAACGCTCCGGTTGTTGAATAAGCTCCATACAGAGTTTTTTCCCATGGGACTACAATAATATAGAGTTCTTGAGGAAAGGAGTGTATACGTTTTTACAGGCAACGCGCAAGCTAGCCCTCTGGAATTGCAAGAGTCCATAGGCTTTTGTAATGGCGGCCCATATGCTTGTTTGCCACCGACGTGGTTTAAACTGCAGAATTGACAATGTACATCGGACAATATAAGTCCTGGTAATCGGAGCTAACAAGTAAACTGGCTGCCCGATGGTACGCGATAACTGTATTCTGCTTTTGTATGTACAGCACATGTTTTTTTTTTTCAATTATTTGGTTCATTAAAACAATACATGTCAGGAATACATAATAGCCTTGCATCATACGATTTCTGTAAAGCAACATTGTAACAAAATGTTACAATGCCAGATGAAAAAAAAAAAAACACCTTTTGTATGCGTATTAAATTCGATTTGCTGGAATCCTATCGAAGAATGTAATCCTATAGACAAAAATCAGTTTTATTTCATATTTTTTTTGCAGCATTTTTGATACACCTTTGGATTTCCATTAACAAACAATTGAGTTTTTTTTTAATATGGAAAGTATCCGAACGTTAATTTGTTTTTATTGATATTGGTTTTCTTTTGCAGTTCACGTTTAAAAACGGATGCTCAATTTTTATTTACAAATAAATACACTAAGTTGTATGTTGATTTTTTTTAATTAATTTTGTATTTTGAGCACAATTAAACTACTACTAATTTTATGGCAAATATTTAATAGGGATGTTAAAAGTTGAAACTAATCACCAATTTACGTTATGTTGTAACCAAACGATTAATTGTGATGATTATCTGAAATATTTGTTTTTTTTAGTTAAACAGCTATGATTAATTATTATATAAAATATATTTAAAAAGGGTTTAATATCGTTGCAAATACCACCCAGATTCATTACGTCATTAGCCGATGAACAAGGTGACAGCTGCCAGTTGGTATCATAATATTACCTACGTATACTAACACTACTCTATAGAGCAGATGCGAGTGTTTCTGCCTTGGCAGGTTGTTTTTTATTGTGTAATAGGCTTTTGTCTTCAGACTCGCCTGATGTAAAGTGATGATGAATACGAAGAAAAAAGAAACATAAGAATTTTGTTTTTTTTTTAATTAAGTTTTTTTAATATAATGTTATGTTTATAAATGAAGGCCTAGCAAGAATAGAATAGAAAATGTTTTATTGCTTTAATTGTTTATTTGTTTGAGTATCAACAACTTATCCATGTCGGATGTGCAATATTCTTGTAATTTAAAATGTTTACATACATTATTGTTATTGTTGCAATAAACAGTTTAAATGAATACAAAGTAAGAAATTAACCATAAATTGTAGGACAAGAACACGTATTAAATTAATTAATTATTATAAATTGTGGTATTAACATTAGCATTCGAATTAAAGGTAATAATAAGATAAACGAAAACGATTCAAACTATATTTTTTATTATTGAAAGTTTTGCCAGTTATATTCAAGAAGTTCCTTTATATTATAAAATATATATTACATCAGCCATTTTTAAGCACTGCTTTAAAAGCCTTTGTATTTAATTTTTTGATGTCTAATGGTAAATGATTGTAAACGCGGATTGCAGTTACGTAGGTACTCTTGTAGTAAATGATATTGTTGAAACGCGGAAGACAAATTATTTTTGTATTCTCTACGAATATTAGTTTTTGTTTCACATTTTAATTCTAAGTATTTATATGAGTTCTTACAAACAAACATGTTTCGAGTATATAAATACCTGTTCTGCTGAGAAAACATTTATCCCTAAAAATAGTTCTCATTAACCCGTCGAATGTAAATTATAAATAGCTCTCAGACATTTTTTTTAAGTAAGTTTCCCCTAATAAATAACGCCATAGGTTAGCAGTCAATAAATATAGCCTAAGTAAGCCGACCTAGTGGTGCTAAAAGACGAAATTTTGGCAAGAAATGACAGAGCATAGCAATATTTGTGTTTACTTTTTGAATGTCATTTTTCCAGTTTAAATATACGTCAATGGTCACTAAATTAATTTGATAAACCGATTCAATTTTGAAGTTATCCTCCTTTATATTTAAATGTAACATTTAGCCCAAAATTAAAAGCTGTTTCGATTTTTTATGGGATACGAGCGGACGGGTCATCTGATGATATGACTACCGCCGCCCATGGACACCTCAAGAGTCACGAGTGCGTTGCTGGCCTTTAAGGTAGAAGTGCGTTCTTTTCTTGAAGGTTTAAAAGTCGTATCAGTCCGGAAATACCGCAGGCGACAATTTGTTCCACATAAATTGGTTGTGCGTATCAAAAAGTTCCTAGAGAAGTTTACAGTGGTGGAGTGCCAATTATCCAAATGATGGGGATAAAAAATTTGTAGCGTAAACCATGGCGGAAAGCTACGGCTGGTATAAATCCGAACAATTCTTCGGAGCACTCCCCATAATACAAGCGAAAGAGAATGCAGATTGAAGCTACATGTCTACGTAACGCTAAGGGGTCAAGCCTATCCGAAATATCTTTCTTTCTTTCTGAATACTTTGCAGCATATCATTGATATGAAGAAGAAACAGCGTGGGTGACAGCATGCAGCCTTGTAGGACACCAGCATTGACAGACTTGGAGTCGGAGCATGCACTGTTAACAACGACCGTGATGCTTCGGTCTGTAAGATTACTGGTGACCCAGTTGTACAGTTTCTCGGAAAATTTGTCATCATCCCTATTTTTTATTTTGATTTTTTTTTATACAGCCACTGCTTACTGAGCAAGGATCTGGTACGATAAGTTAGTTTGAAGTAACAAAGTAACTTTAAAGTTACTTGTCCTAGAGACAGAAGACGCTCCTTAAGACTTAAGAGTTTCTCTTAGACTCAAGGAGCGTATTGATACTATTCGGCCGAAATTCATCATCTATGCAAGTATCAATAGTGATAAACTGTGTTCCTCTATGCCCTACAGGTGGTTATAGAAAGGCGTGGTTGAATTTTAGGAGCGTTATATGTAGATGACAATAGTTTGTAATACTATGTGTAATAAATAAAAGTATCCTTTTCATTAATTACACATAGTTTCATTTATGACAGCCCTCTCATACAAAATATTAGCTTCAGCGTTCAATTTGTCACTTCCAATACAGGATTTCTGTATAAAAAAATCCAGAATTTTCCTAAAATTGTTAGCGGTTTACATTATGTACGGGGTTTTTCTAATAAATAATATGGATTAACATAGCAAAAAATTATTTACACAATCGCGTTAATTAAAATGTTGTATCCAGTGAATACTGTATGACAACTTTGAAAAGGGGTCAATTTGCGTAACATTATTAAAACCCTTTTAAAACTAGACATATCAATTAACGAGTAATTTCCAGTAAATTGCTTTGAGCTAAGAAGTGTCACAATAATTACAAGCAGAAACTTATAATTGATTATTAATTGTAGTTAGACTCCTTTAGTCCGTACGACTCAATTCAAATCAATGAAATAATGACGGTTCCTATATTTTTTGGGTTTTTCATGAGCACACATCTCAAGTAATTAGAGTCCAAGGTTTGGGAGATTGCCGTATTTTGACGGATTAGTAACACTTGTATATTCAAAATTAAGCTTGATTTCAATTTCTTTTGCAAAGTATATTACAAATATATTTATGTAAGTGGAATAGTAACGACCGAAAATCTTGTGAAGTAATTTATCAAAGAGGTTCAAAATACTTTTAAATATTTAAGAGTTTTTCTTGGATACTCTACAAATAAAGACTATCTCGTGTTATTTTATATTTTTCATTCTGTAGTTTTATTATTCCAATGTTAGGGGTACCTAGATACATTTTAGCCATGCCCAGCTTCAGTTTAGTGCTATCAAAACTATCCATTGTATCTACAGAACTAATTTATAAATGCGCAAATACTAACTTCGGAGAACTCTGGCCTATTTCTACTCAGATTGTTGTACTTCCATAAAAAAAATCCCGTTTCGTTATTTTCATGTTACGCGTTTTCGTGAGTTTTAAAACTTAGGCAATTTATGAAAAGTAGCACCCAGTAGAGAAAGAAGAATTGTAAATATATTATAAGCGGCTCCACTTGTTACACGAGTACACGAGGAGCCGCTCATACCTTAATTTTTTTAGAACCTTTACATATCAGCAGCTTACATTGATATAACACGAACTAAAATTATATATTATCCCGTTGCAGCGTGATGTTACATAGCCTGTAACCTTCATCAATTAGTACTCCATCTAATACAAAATAACTATTTAAAACTGACTGATACTTTCAGAGATTAGCGCGTTTAAACAAAAGTAAGCCGTCGCGGGACACCTGGCACATGTGAAACATCGAAATTATTTTGTACAGATACTATGCATAAAAGGATAGTTTATGAAGAACATTTATATTATTATTATTAATTTAATACTGACTAAAAAATGACGACACGTCGCCACACCGCATTACAAGTTGCATATACCTAGCGTGAATGCATGCCGTGGTGATGCGTTGCCACGCCTACGGCTGACCCTCCACTTTAGATGTTGCACATTTTTTTTTTGTTCATATTATAGGGGGCAAACGAGCAGACGGGTCACCTGATGGTAAGTGACTACGGTCGCCCATGGACAACTGCAATTTAAGAGTCACAGGCGCGTTGCCGGCCTTTGAGATAGGAGTACGCTCTTTTCTTGAAGGTTTGAAGGTCGTATCGGTCCGGAAATACCGCAGGCGACAATTTGAATAACTCTTTAAATTTATTGTATTAGTATAGATAAGATTAAATTTTGTTTTACTTATATAATTTTATGCTCGTGATAATATTTTCACGCCCCCTTCTGAGCAGTCGTAATGGTACCCGAATCTTCGTTTCGTGCTGGCCATGAGACATCGCTAGAAACACAATCATAATTCTAGGATTCCCGTATCGATCGATGTTATGCAGTTTGCAGTTCAAGCCATTCATGGCATCTAGCCAATTTATTACAGTATCTTGTAGTTTAAGTGCAATGATTTATAGTAATACCTAGTTTGTAAACTTTCGATAGACGTCCTATCCTAAGAGAAAACCAGGTCTGCCTCACTCAGCACTTAGCGCTTATTATATCAAAATCAACTAAGAATATTAGCTGCCACTCAGCGGCTCACCAAGTACAAAACATGAGCATCCAGTGTGAAGTTGAACAACCGATAGATGGCAATCACTGCAAAATGCAACCTATCCCGTAGTGATTAGGCATACAATACTTTCCGCATGCGGATTATAGATATTTTATCTAGTAGGAGTTTATTTATTCATTTGCGATTACACAATCTATGGGTAGAAATGTTTTACGTTAACGCTCGACTGACTTTTGCTCACAGGACTATCAAGCCGTCAGCCTGCATGTCGACAGGTATATTTTTTAATAAGACTTGTACTTTATTGATTTAATTTGATGTAAGATATTAGTAGATACAAGTAGTTCTTTCATACAAACATCATATGCCGTAGTCGTATCGTTACGTGTAAAGCTTCTGATATCACATAATAATTGCTATTTCCCACAGTCTTTGCGTGAACCTGTTTCATAGTGCTTTTTGTGCAATCATTCCAACACTATCGGAAAATTGATTGTAAACATGATAGCTGTTTTCTTTTCGTTGTAAAAAATCAATACTGTTTATACAATATGGTGTATGTTATTTTTAGATGCGGTCGCAAGCTCTAAATTCAAATAATTTATGAAGATGTTAAAATTGTTACTTCACATATCCAGAAATGTACCATGCACAAAAAGTATTCACGGAACTCTCGTGGCATAAAAGAGAAGGAGCACGAAGTGGTCATGTAGAAGTCGGACTGAACAAAACCACATAGTGCCAGCAGGTCGGAGCTTATGAAAGATACGAAAGACGTTATCAAATCAATCAATATTAAATCAAGCAATAGGCTAATCAATTGGCATATTGCAGTCCACTGCTGGACATAGGCCTCTCCCAATGTGCTGTAATATATTTACTTATAAATATGCAAAAAAGGTAGCGAAAGTATCAAAATAAGTTTAGTACAATAAGTTGCAGAGAAAGTTACTAAGTCAAAACTTAGCAGTATTGACGTCATATCCCTCACTTCCAGTTTCTACATAGAATAAGTGGTTTGATTGCAATTTGAATGTTTAATTTTTGCAAAATCGTTATGCAAGTCTGAAAATCTTAAGATTGTATAAGCTTTTCGAGAAGATATTAAAAAAAACTGTTAATAACGGCTTCCTCTACCTATTTATCTAAATATATTTGAAAATTGGAGATTTGCTGTGTCTTATAAAATTCTTTCAAAGTTCAAAGTGCCAATGTTTAATGCACAGATCGCAGAGTCGTTCCCATTTAGTTCCAGAATTTCCAACTCCATAAATATTAGTCTTCAGCACTTCTCCATATGAGAGATGTGGAAAGAAAAACTTTGACACACGAATGTCTCAGTTGCAAATAGAATTGAATAATTGAATTTATAGTAGTTCCAGAATTTCATATGGCATCGGCCTGGCAAAGGGCCAGGTACAGGGTCCAACTTTGTAATTGAAAGTTTCCTAGGGAAATGTGAACTGTTTTAGTCATGATATATTATTGTTTTATTCAATTAGGATGATTCATTACTTTTATGATTTGGTTTTTGCTTATTCCACTTGTAATTGTAAACGTAAATAGTGTGTAGTAGTGTGGAGTGACTAGCATTAGGCATTTTTTACAGTGGCTTTTGCGTTTGTAGTCTTTGACGTTTGCAATCCTGTTTTAGGCCCGTTCCTAACCTCATGTTGGTTCAGATGCTGATTTGCCACCTAACAATAATTCTAAAACATTAAATAAATAAAAATACACCACCTTCACCACAATTTTTTATAGAGCCTAAAAAACACGCAATCGATTGGTGGTTCATTACAATTTTTTGTCTTATTTGAGAATTTATGGACATTTATGGAAAATAATGGATGTATACTAAAAATATTTGATTTTTAACTTCGCAAATTGTGGGTATACATTATGTGTAATTCGCTACTTAATCGATTAAGAATATTGTTAAAAAGTGCATACACGCTAATATTTGTATCATCAATTTCATTACAGAACCATTTTCAAATAATTTGGTTTATTAGCAATTTGACAGTTTCAAAAACACGGTCAGTTTCTTAAGGTTCTAAACTCCTCGGTCATATATCTCACAATAAATCAACATATCAGACAAATAGTATCCTGGTAAGAATTTTACGTGATCCCAGGTGTCGCCTGTCATACCCACCAATAACTTATGTCCAATAGTTGCCAAACATGACAAAAAGCTCCTGTAAACATGCCAACATGTTAGCGAATTGTCAATTAACTGGAAATTTATCAACCGCTACTGAGCTCTGAGAACTGTTGGTAAAAATGGATCCCGAGAACTTTGAGGGTACGCAAGGTAATAAAGTTTTGTTAAATAAACTTTGTTCTATTTTGGTAATACGAAAAACAAACAGAATGGAGTTGTTCAGGGAAAACCGTGAGTCTCGTAAACAATGATTATGATTTACATGACATTTTCTTGAATATGAGACAGCTGAGCAAGCTTTTTTCATTTATTATAACTTTACTTAAATTAGTGTGTGCCTATATACTAGGATTTTATAGAAATATTTCAGTTTACATAGTCATAAATTCCACTCACTTTAATTTTATTTTTTCAATACTTTATTTACCTGGGCAACCGCCGACCGACATATTTTTTTTTAAAGTCGCCTTTTCTGGAAGACACATGTTTAGATAAACTTAAAAGCAAAACTTTTATCTAAATATAACATTTCATCTAAATCGATTGGGTCAATTTTGAGATGCATGAAATAAATGCATGTAATGTATATACAGTCTGTATCTGATAATGAGACACTTAGTTAAATGACTGGCATGGCATGACTCTAGCAAAAAGATTTTTGTATCTGCATGTAACTTTACACATTCCATCTGATTTTATGAGAAACGGAGGTAAAAATACCTGAAAATTCAAACGGTAATAACTTGTAAATGTATAGCTTTTTTTCAAAAACTGCAAGCTATCATCATCATTATTCAATTTTTAAATAGTAATTTTGTGTCACTTCCTTGATTCCCGAAATTTTCAGTGCCGCCCTCGTAGAACAGAAGACAGTCGCGAGAGGACAGAAGACGGTCGTGACGACTGTCGTGCCAAAGGTGCACGGAATAATTCAAGAAGTGTTATTTATAATTAATTTGTTTAAAGTTATAATTGTTACATGAATAATCTGATCTTGATTATATCGCATAGTGCATTTGCCTGCTCTTTTAATTTTCCTCCTCTATACAGAACCTATCGTGACTGGTTACCGTAAAGCCCCAAGCTTTATACGTGGTGGAGTACGCCGCAGTTGATTTAGAAGAAGTACTCCACGCTTTACAATATATACCTTGTATATTTATTTTGTTTCTGTTGCCGGTTAGACCTAGTAGTGTCGGGCCGACCAGGGGCTCTACATCATGAAGAAAAGCGATCTCACGCATCATTGTAGCGCCTTATGGGCATCCACAAATTAAGCACGTGAGTACTACCGTTAATTCTTACTTACCATGAATATCGCTAATGGAAGTTATTTAAAGCACAAATCTGAATAATATTAGCTTCAGAAACAGGCCCTACTAAATGGCTGACCTATTTCAGTAATTACTAAGCACTTTAATTCGAGGAATATATATTTTCAGAATTAATTAACTTTGTACGCATGTATTCGCGTCTAGAGAATCTCCTCATGCAATGCCTCCAAATACAATGTCTGTGAATAAGACGTATCACGTGGCAAACACCTTTGTCTCGGCAATCTGAGACGTTTAATGTTGTGGTCTGTGTTATAGGCACGAACGTATCAAATGTACTTGGGCTATAAGTCATATCTGGCTACTCTCTTTACTATTTTTTGCGTCGTTATGTTGAGTTTATGAAACAGGAGTCATTCCTCATGCGGGAGCTGAGCCATGGGTTGTGGGTTCGATTCCCACCCAGGACAAATAATTGTGTGATGAGCATATGATAATTTGTTCTGTGTCTGGATGTAATATATCTATAATATGTATGTATTTTAAAATATATAAGTACGTTTATCAGCAATCTGGTTACCATAGTACAGTCTCTGCCTAGTTTGGGATCAGACGGCCATGTGTGAGATGTGTCAAGTTTTATTTATTATTATTATTTCCATGTTAGCAAATTCTAATTGGTGTATAATAAAGTTTATTTTTATTATACATTTTGTTTAATACTTCCTACAAAGTGCAATATATTGATACACGTATAAGACAAGCAACAGATGCAAGTAAGCATTAAGCGTCAGTCCAAGGTCATATGTGTCGACACGCGACAAAGCTAACAATAGTTGCGCGACTGTCGCACGTTTTCCAACATTCCGGCTATTTATAACAACTGGAGTATTTTGCCTAAGACTATTAGTACAGGTGGTGCATGTAGGTACAAATGAAAAGTACTAGTCCTTGAACTTACTACGGCTTCATTCATGCTTAAAAGATGTCAGTATTATTTTATAAAAGAGTAAATAATAAAAAAATCCTATTGCATAAAAGTTATTTGTAATCGGAAATTAGATGTGTAACTCGGAACTGAATTGATAGGTCGATTGGATCAAAACGTCGGGTAACCAAAAAAGATATTGTACCTTATAAATATTATCCCGAAGTCCCGTGTTACACATTTAAATGTATCAAAGGCGCGAAAGTTTAAAAACAACTATTCGGAAATAGCTATATTAGGATGCATTTTTTAATAAACTTTTCTAAAAACACACTTAATCTTTTATTTTATTTATTAGTAGTAATTTATAACAGATTGTAACTTAAAACAGACTGTATATACGCATTTAAAATGCACAACTTTTAAAATCAATTTATACACACAACACCTAAGTAAACTGTCAGTCTACTGAAAATGAAACATTGAATGTGAATAATAGTTAGGATAAACGTATTGATAGTAAAGTATATAATTAAAACCAATTTTTGCGATTAAAAAGAATGTATACATACTATACAACATTTAGAATCAATTTATACGCACAACACCTATACTATAAGTAAACTATCAGTATACTGAAAATAAAAATTCAATGCTAACTTAGTTAGTATAAAATATTTAATTAAAACCAATTTTTGCGATTAAAAAGAATGTATACATACTATACAACATTTAAAATCAATTTATACACACAACACTTACACTATAAGTAAACTGTCAGTCTACTGAAAATGAAAGATTCAATGCTAACTTAGTTAGTATAAAATATTTAATTGAAACCAATTTTCACGATGCTTGTACAATCACGTCTTTTTCATAATCTATGAGCGGACCAACCCAAACCGTTCACAAATCAGTCTCACTGTATCGACAAAGAAATGCCTTTTAACCGTTATTTATTCAGTTATTCCGATGCCGACTGTTCTTGTGTTTACAGTACTAACGATTACTACAACAAAGGTTTATTTACGTGTGATTTGTGAGTAATTTTCAGAAGAACTACGTATCTGTTATTTTGCTTCAACTGTATCATTGTGTTAATGTCAGATCGCGTCTAACGTTTTGACGAAAAGTGTTGACATATTAAAGGCATTTGAACATTAGTTTTTAAAGTTGTAGAAAATAGACTCCATTTTTAGATAAACTAGGTTTTGTCCGTTTCTTCGCTTGCGTTAATGTAAATTTTATTAATAAATTCAGGCATCCCACGGGACAGTATTATTTTCGCTATGAAAGGTACTTTCTGTGTCTCTCTGTACCCCTAAGAACATGTAAAAAAAAAAACATGATTTTCGATTAAATAGTTAAGGCTTGAAAACGTGACAAACAAACACAATCGTATTTATAATTTTAGTTGGGATGGACCAATGATAATATTTTTAGACAAATAGGATAGAAAGAATGTAGGGCAGAATAGATTTCTGCTACAAGTTGAACCGGTACATAGTGTAGGAAGTGGGTAGTACTACCGCCATCAGAAGATCTGGTTAACAGTATAGCGTCTCCCTGCCACTTCAATCAGGTCGACGATCCATCTAGTAGCACTAAGTACTTCAAATACGGAAAGTATTTGTGTTTATAGTACAGTGTATTTGAGGTAGTGCTTGTGCCAAACATTGGCGTTTCCGCTTAATAATTTCCGTCTTATTACATTAACTTCTATTACTTTGGAACATCTATGGAAGTCGTAGAGAAAGACCAAGCACAACAGCTCTTTTCACTGCCCGACGAGCAAAACCCCTTTGTCTTTAAGATCGTAATCACTGCCCCAAGTGCTGCTTCAAAGATCAGCTGTTGTAATTAGCATATACATCGTACAATAGCCTACCATCTACCAGCTATTGTACGTTACAGGAGTTTGGATCGTCTCTAATAGGTATCTCAACCTATATTAGATTAAAAATATCGTAAGGCCTCGCTTTTTATACCAATATCCCCTTAAAGTTCTCCAATTCTCCCAAAGGATTGAATATCGTCTTTACTATAAGAAAAGTAGAACGTGTTCAAGAAAAAGCAGTGACATTAACACTTTTTTCATAGGACACAATATGTGTATACTAAGATATACTGCAGTTTCCATATTATGACGCCATCAAACCGATTATATTACATAGTTTATTAATATAAAGACTGATATTTTTTTATTAACTATAAAGGCTTAATTGGTTATACAGTCAATATTTTAATAGCAGTAATATAAAAGTGACTTCAATAAAGGGGACTGAATCAATTACGTTATAAGGCGATGGGCAAACGAGCGGATCGCATGTCAGCAAATGTGGACGTGGCCTAATCCTCATCCTGAGTTTGTTTCGAAACATAATTATTAACTGAATTACATTGCCCAAGACTCGGTTGAAATTCATTAGAAAATTGAATCTTACGGGTAAGATTTTTGTATTTAACGAGTTAGGATGTTTATTGTTGGGATTTTGCTTTGCAATCAAATAACAGTTATTGTTAACTATAGAGATATATGTGTATATTATAGATTTAAGTATTTTAAGTAGGTAGTCTTATATGTAATACGGTAGGCAGATAATTTCTTTTGAAACCGCGTATTTAAGTGTTGGAATAAACTTACTATCGGTAACTGTGTAATAGGACCTTTTTAAATGGAACTATGCAAGGTCACCGCATCCCACGGTGTGTGTCACTTGTTGTTGAGCAGCGGTTAAGGTCAGAAGGAGTTCCCCTTTCTAGGTCCTCTACGATATACCCCTGCGACAGCATTTAATAAGTGTGTTAAATAGTGATTATAATTGAATATTTATAAAGCATTTAAAATTAAAACTATATACTTAGAACTATCCGTTTTTATTAATTAACAGTGTGGGTTTGTGGTCACGCATACTCGACAGTAAATTAATTGTAAAACTTGTAAAATATGAACGGATAAAATATGACTAGCCTGTTTGTCTAGATGTTTTTAGTGATCCTGACTGCTGAGCCAAAGGTCGTGGGTTCGATCCCCACCCAAGACAAATAATTCTTTGATGAGCATGATTATTTGTTATGTGTCTCTTTGTAAAATTTATCTATAAAAGGTGTATTTAGTAATATATAAAAGTATGTTTATCAGCAGTCTGGTTACCATAGTACAAGCTCTGCCTAGTTTGGGATCAGACGGCCGTGTGTGAAGTATCTCAAGTCATTATTTTTACGGTTTGTGCATTGGGAAGGGAGGTACTTTCTTGGATGCATTGGGTCATCATTGACATGACGGACTAAGGTTAATGCTTATGTTAGGAGTACGTTCACATCGATAGTGCACTGGAAATGTGCAAATTCGACACTCGAGCCTCTGAAATACAGCTCAATAATCGACCGTTTTAAGTTCTCATCAAGATATCAAGATAAGCAGCGATAATATTATAGTAGTTGAGTTGCCTTAGTAACATACTGAAAATATATAGAAGTATTTCTGTTCATTACAGTAGCAATTGTCACCTCTTAACAATCAAAGGATGGTTTCTTTTTGTTCCAAACAAAAAAACCGTGTCAATGTATCAATTCCTGGAAGCGAAAGGCTTTGGAGGTTCCCGTACTTCAATTAAAACTTTAAATTATCTCAAGATGTTTGCTTTGACTTGCATTTGTTGCCATGGATTTAACAATAGGTTTAGGTTTGTCACTGGCAAGTTCGACTTATAAATATGGTCGGCTCCCTTCCATATGGTTGATCTGTACGATAGCTGGCCAGTGCGTCATGCTCGTGAATGGGTGCCGTTGGTCGGGGCTGGTCATCTCCGGACTGCTATTACTTAAATATGTATAGTAGTAATTAGCGCGTCTATTTATATTTTAGAATAATATTTTACATTGTCCTCACCTTTCATTTACGCTTATAAGGAATGTAGCTAAAGTAAAAAACACTTTGAAAAAGGGTGTCCTTGGAGTTTCTTGCCTGTTCTTCTCCATAGGATTTACGTATTGGGACAGGCAACTAGCTTCACGACTGACTTAGTCTAACTGACTCCTACTCCTGACAATTCAAAAATACCTATTATTAGTTTAATTTAAATAAATGGTTTTGATTTGATTTAATTTGATTATTTTTTAGGGAACATCTTATGCCCATGCCATATGGAGGGAAAGTGTGTAAACAAATCAAGTTATTATTTTTCTGGAATTCGAATTCAACAGTATTCCAGAATTCATTTATACAAACTTTAGACAATAATTTCTAAAGTTTGTATAAATGAAAGGACACATATTCCGTTGAATTAATTATGCCGTGGCACTGTAGTTCATAGTAACATACATGTATAATACAAAATAGGTTTGTATTTACATTATATACACGCAGACGTGCAATTATCGCACAAGCTGCTGTCTTGAAGCTGTGCGGTTTCCACATTGTGTAAATTGTGCCCGAGGCGGCGCTAGCTACACTGTATTATTAAGAAAAATATTGCTGTTCTTATACTTGCTAAATGCAAGATTTATTGCGACATAATTTTTTTTGAAACATCAGACTCGCTGTCCTTAAAGAGGAAGAAAATAGTCTTTATATCACGCTCTGGAGAGCATCTATAAAGTTCTGTCGGACATCATTTTAGTATTATTAAGCTTCTTTAAACCTGTGTTAAAAAGAACTGAGAACGATTGTATTAACACGGCTCTTCCCTACCCCTTCGAAAATACAGGCATGTATGAAAGCAATCCTATTAGAAGTAAATGTTTAAGCCATGGTCCCTTTATTATCAGAATTCTGACGATCAGGTGTGTAGTGACACTATATGATCTAGACAGATACGTAAATAACAACAAGTGAAGTTAAAAATGTCAAGTAAAGGTAGGAGCAAACTTATAGCACCCAATAAAAAACCGTTAATGTTAAAATATAATTTAAATAAAAAAAACTAGTTTCTTTGTTTTCCAACTATCTCACGAAATTTCTCTGAGCTTAAGAGAATTTAAACCACAGTCATACGTGCTAGCCGGCTGAATTCATAGGTCTGTGAGGTAATTTTCGGGTATGCATATTGTATAAAATGCTTTTCTTCCTTCCTGTTTGAAGATTGCAATATTGTTATGTGAGTAAATTCGGTGGCAAGACGGACTTATCTATATTACCTACACCTACAAATTTGGTTTGTATATTAGCGATTGCAATGAGAAAAAGAATGGAGTGTGGTCAATGTCAGCTCTATTGGTCCTTTATTCGATCAAATATTTCCATGATGACCTTAGTCAACACAGAACCAAAATCTTTAAACGTATTCTTTGCCTCGTTACTCACGGTCGATCAGAATTAGGTCCGTGATACATGCTGTTGATGAAAGTAAATGAAACCTTTTCTAGCAGTTGACTGGTTTACATTTATTGACATAAAACAAATAGATTTATGAATAATGCCTAGTAACACATGATTGCAATGCTTTTTGACACAACACACGTTAATAAGGTGTATACCCATTATTCCCATTGCCTAATGGGGACAACGAAACAGAGGTATTTATTTTTCCCGTTGTCCCTATTACCTGGAACTACCAATAGGGACTACGAGAAGTCGATATTTTTTTTTAATTCTTTTTTTTTGAAATTTGAAATAACGGGAATAAAATTTGAAATTTTATTCCCGTTTCCCCGTTTGCCATATGCATATTATCTATAATAGTAAGTACGTACATCATACAATAATTGTTTTTAAACTTTCGCGACTTTGATACATATGTGTGTGTGTGTGTGTGTGTGTGTGTGTGTGTGTGTGTGTGTGTGTGTGTGTGTGTGTGGGTGGGTGTGGGTGCGTACGTGCGTGCGTGCGTGCGTGCGTGTGTGTGTGTGTGTGTGTGTACCGTGCTTAGTACTTTATGAAAAGTTATATTTTCCATCAAAAGAATAATTCCACGGATGATAAGTTATGAATAAATTTTATTTAGATGTCTAACAACCCGTCCCGGCTTTGCACGGGTACAAATTATACACCTAAACCTTCCTCATTTCTATTTAGTTTTTCAGTTTATCGCCAACAGACAGACAGACAGACGCGGCGAGGGACTTTGTTTTATAATATGTAGTGATTTATCAATATTTAGCATCTCCCTGTATATTCAGTATTGAACGTACACTAAACACCCTTTATTGACGTTAGTTTACTTACAGTTTTATGCCGGCCAGGTGCAGTTTGATCCGTTTATTTGTTACTTTATCGTCTACCAATGAATGCCTGTTTGATCCCAATATATTCGTATTAGTTTCCTTACTAACTGTATTTGCTTATATTCCAGTATTATGTTTGAATACTGTGTGGGTATTGAAGAGTTTGATTTGATTGCTTGTGTTTGATGAGTAGTAGTAATGATAAAAAATCTTGACCATAATTGTTATGATATGTCATTATTTTCCTAATTTTTCCTTTCTTCGTTGATCGTACATTCAAGTACTAGTAAGACAAATGTACACCACAAAGCACCTGTTTCTATAGAGTATAGTCCATCTGCAGGTTGCCTGTAAGAGATAGCAGACCGTAGCCACCCATTATTCTACTATTTTTTAATTTATTTTTCGGTGATTGTATCCTATTCATATTGTGCAATAAAGAGTACATACTATCTATTAATATCTAATATTATAAACTCGAATGTGAGTTTCTTCATTTATAACGCTTCCATGCCCTAACTACTACACCAACCATCTTATAAATTTATATATATGATGTCAGGGATACTAAAAAGGACGTAGGATCAAGAAAAAAAGGGGGATTGTGCCAATCGGGATTAGCTGAACATTCGGGGATCAAGGGAAAAACTAATAAATACATTACTTCACTTATTAAAACACTAGCTGTCGCCCGCGACTTCATTTGAAATTTTGGAAAATCTATCCCATGGAAACGGTATTTTTTTTCTGGTAGTAGTGCCTATGTGCTATTCCAAACTATATTCTATCCAGATCCGTTCAGCCGTTTTTGCGGGAAAGAGTAGCAAACATCTATCCATCCATCTTCACAAACTTTCGCCTTTGTAATATTAGTAAAATGTTATTGTTTTTATCTAATAATGACAGTAAATATCAAATCGCGTGACTGACCATTTGGTTAAAATCATTTTATTCCTGCATCAGTCACGGTTATCTGTCAGTTAATGTGTGCCGCGTCTGTGTTTTATTTGTGTATAAAGCTAAAAGAATAAATAAACTATAAGTTATTCTTATTAAATACTATTTACATAGCAAACCAATGAAATGTTTTCAGTACTAAAACACAATAATAACTTTTGCTACATGGATGATAATTTTTTGTAAGAACGCCCGCTGGATTAGAGTCAGTATTATGGTGTATCGATCGAAGATTCACAAAAAAATTTATTAAACCTACACACTCTATCAAGGGCTTAAGGGTGTAGTGTATATGCTATTATTAACAGAAACCGTTTTTCTACTAGAGAAGATGATTACCGCTGAACAATTGCAACTAAATGAGAGACTCTGCCATTAGCCTGTATGTTTGGCGTTGGTACAAAAGCAAGACAAAATCAGAATCGTTCATGGGTGACATTCAGCCGAATCACAACTTTTTAGTTGTCAAAGGCGTCACCTGGTGATTCGAATGGCTTTTTCTAGCTATTTCCCTTTCTATACGTTTCGCTATTGGCTTATTGCAAGTTTCACTGTTTTTTTAATTTGTTTAAGACGTTGCAGAAAAAGAGTAAACTGGTTCTACAATGTTGGTTCGAAATATGTCTGTTGTCGCTTCTTGCATTACTAATTACCTGCATTTAAGGCACAATGACATCCAGTATTAACGCGCTCTTTAAAAACTGTACTGTTTAACGTAAAACATTTTCAATTATAAGAGAAGTTTCTCAAATAGAATTTTGTTATATGTATGTTGCACAATTCTTTTTGTAAAAGTGGTTTTTCATCGACAATTGTCTATTAACTGTACCTTTTCAATAGAGAATTGTCACTGAAAAACAAATGTTAAAGATGATAATCTTTTTTTAAAAAAAGCTTGCTGAAGTATGTAAAAATAGCAAAACAAAAGTTTATCATTACTATCCGATGTATTGCAATCGGTTTCACATTAATTAAAACACGATAACATAGATATTTTTGTGCTAAATTGACATAACAATGTCCTACGTCACTGTTTTTTTCCTAACTTAAATTGTCGAAGTTAAAGCTTTATTGCTTATGCTTTTCAGTCATGTATACATAACAATTACTTAGAACAGATATGAGAATTTCAAAATAATTTTGAACTTTAACTGTTTAATTTTACACTGCTTGATTGTGAAACAAACAGTTTAGCACTATTCACTATATTTGGACAACTTTAGAGCTTAGAAATAACGAGTTTAACGACCCATCTTAAGCCAGGTTTTACAGGCAATAAACTGAACTATTGCTTGGCTGTCAAAACTCTTATCTAACTCCCTGAGGATGAACGTAGCGCTCATTAAAATTGATATTAAAATGAATCTGCTGACCTTTGATATTTAATAGTCGTTATGAACTTATTAATGTTAACGAAGGGTTTATTCAATTCCTTGTAAATAAGTATAGAATAATATAACTAAACTGTATTAATAACTATGATACGAGAACGATACTAAATTAATCTAGTAAAATTATTATAAACTTACATTTTCATTGATTTGCACGACTACAACCATTTTACTGCGACATATGCACACAGAACACTCAAGATCGACGTTCCTTTGTCATAACATAAATAACGAACGATTTTATATGTATTTCCTACAGTAAAACTAGCAGAATTGAATAGTCAAACATTTTCGTATTACAGTTTTAACATTTTCTTTTTGACAAAAAAACAAACGACGGCGTAGGATAGTTTCAAAACCATTAAGTCCCTTTACGTACAAATTCAAGAAATTTTGAATAGCAGTATTTTTGAATAATAAAATTTGCATGACTTATTTAAAAAAGAAATTGTTTGTGCTACATTTTATAACCTATTTACTAAGGTGTAATACCCTACAATGAACTAAAAAGTGAAAATGTTATGGACTTCTTTAAAATTTTAACTGAAGTTCCGACATTGTTAGTTTTGAATCTTAGGTACGAATATCATGCGGTATGCGGTATACTTTGACTTAAACCTTTTTGATACTTTGAAGTATATCGCTAATAACTTACCACAACTTTTCGAAATGAAATTAATCAAATTTCTGTTAAAATAAATCAAATCATTTGTACTGTAAATTTCGGTATTGTTTTTCTTATTATATTTAAGGCATATGTACGTAAAAGGTGGTCATTCATAGTATACGTTTGTGGAATGCGTTGCCAGTCACCATTAGGCGAGCGCAATCAATAACAATTTTTAAGAAAATGGTTCATGAATATTATTTATCACATTAGTTTAATCATTTCCTTATTAAAGTATGTTGTGTATAAATTAAAATATGTATATATGGATATATTATATGTTTATGTATGTTTTGTATTAACATGCATATATAGACTAAATATACAGGATATCTGTATATTTTCATATTGATTTAGTTTTAGTAATTATAGTTTTTCATAAACATTTTGAAATGCACCTCCAACTACAACTGTCTCTCCGAAACACATTGATCCATCCTAAGGTTGCCTGGAAGAGATTGCATTTTGCAATAAGGCTGCCCTTTGTACATTATCTGTATGACAAATGTATGTATGATAATTCTACTGTAAGACTGGTGTACAAATAAAGTGTTATCTATCTATCTATCTATTAGTAATTTTTTAAAGGGTCAAAATTGTTTTTATTAGTATATAATTACCATTCTTATTTCTGCTGGTTTATCTTCTATTATTTATTTCAAGGTAGTTTTTTATTGTTTTGTACCTCATTATATTGAACGAGTGGTTCCAAGTGTTCAATGCTAGTTTTTTGTTTTCAGTAGTACCTACCTATCTATTGCATTGCGAATTTAATAAAAAAAACATTTAACTTGCGAATGAAAATATATTTAAATTATACATTTAGCAAGACTTTCCAAGCAAATTTAAAACAAATATCAGTAAGACAAATCATTTTGATACCCAATTTTAAATACAACAAAAATCATTTCTACAAAAACGTCATTAAAACGCGTTTACTGATTTTCAATATTAGACCGAACATGCACAAAATACACCGAGACTTCATATTATAATATATCAAAAAACATCTTTCATCAGCATAGATAATAAGATCAGTACTCTATACCGTAACGGCAGTCACCGGGAAATTTCAGCTAAATACATACAGCACAGTTGCACAAGCTATATTGCAACATTTAAGCTCTGATTTATTAGCACGGATGTATGTTTGTGTGTGGTCCCTGGCGAGGATGGCATAAATTAAAATTATCTCCTACGTGTCGTAACGGTAACATCTGTTCATTTCAAATGAGGTTGTATTTTGGTGTTAAAATTTCTGCCAATTTTGGTATTTTGTTATGTTATTTCATCTTTAATATTGCTTATACATGTTTAGTTTTGTAGCAAAACTAGTTTTTTGCTCTGTTTTAGCAGCTCTGTTAAATTTGTTCGTATTAAATTAGTATGTTGTGTAGCATTGTCAAATAGTGGTGAAATAAAACTACCCGTTTAGCACCGCCTTATAAGTTTGAGTGCGGTTACACTTTGTATCTTAAAGCGGGTGTTTTTCTTTGATTAATTGAATATTAATGTTTTGTGAGATCCTGGCTGGAGGATTTCCTCTTTTCAGGAAGAGGTGCAGCGCCTATTATAAGTGACGCGCTAAGAATCGATAGGCGCGAACGAAGTCGCGGGCACAGCTTGTAATTAATATTATCAATCACATATTTTACATCTAATTTGGAAGAACAAGATTACGGTTGTTCTGTTGGTAAACTGTCGTTTATAAAAGCCCCATGCTACGCCATGTCTCTAGGAAGAACTATGGATGGAAAGCCGTTCTATGAATTCCACAGCAACGGAATAATTTAATATAAAAATCGATATAAGTAATCTCAGAACAAAAGAAAACTGGGAAGCTGTACAGTGTTGTAAATATTTACTGTTTATAATAGCCTCGGACTACTAAGTATTTGAAAGCCTAGATATTTAATAAGAAAAAATAAATTGCTTTTTACATTTACTTCAAAACTTAAGTTCCTTTCTAATTAATTCCGTTAATCGTAAAACATATAATTGTATTTCTTAAACAAGTGAGAAGAAAACTATTCAATAGTGTAAGTGTGAGTATGTTCGATAGGTACTAATAGAGTTCCCTAGTGCGATAATCGTCTTGAATGACAAGCAATTTTCAATAAAGAAATTCATTTATTCAGTCACTTAAAATAATATAAACCAGTCAGACGGTGAACAAAACAAATGTGGGTTCTATCAATGCCATCACCCACATCACACATTGCACATCACCTATGAATAGTTTACGCTTTGCATTCCTTATTCCTTGATTTACGATAGACGCTAACAGGAAGCATATCCACCTTTGATGCCTTTATTCTTTCTATTAAAGGGCAATGAACTAACAATTTTTTTTTTAAAAAGGAACTTAATTTCAATGCAATCCTAACTAATATTATAAATACGATGTTAGGACTACAAAAAAGGACTTAGGGAAAGGACACAGGGAACTTTCTACCCAGAACAAAGCACTGTTCTCGAAGAATTGGTTGATCGACTAAATTTACCTTTAGCCCAGAGAAACTGCGGGCAAAAGGGATAGCATTTAACAGTGCAGTAGCACTGTAGGATATGCTAAAACTGTAGGATCTGCCTGATGGTAGGTAAGCCCTTTCTGATAAAATACAATAAACCACACAATGCAATTCGATTCGGCTCAAGTTAAATTTAGTTGATGAACCAATTCTTGGAGAACAGTGCTTTTTCTATGTATGTACATATGAATACTTATAGTACTTACCTTATTCATAAATAAGTAAACTAAATAAATAATAACTTGAGACACCTCACACATGGCCGCCTGATCCCAAACTAGGCAGAGCCTGTACTATAGTAATCAGACTGCTGATAAACATACTTATTTATTACTAAATACATACATGTTATAGATAAATTATACCCAGACACAAAACAAAAAGAAATGTCCTGGGTAGGAATCGAAATCATGACCTCTGGAGTAGCAGTCAGGATCATTAACCACTTGACCAAGAACAACCTTGTAAACATTACGCGATTAATTCTCGATTTGTATGAACTGAAACAGTAAATAAGTGCAATTAAAAGGTAATTGAAATTTAATCATAATTTGTTTCCTGTTATGAACGCACAAAATACGAACGAAATAAACACCTTCGCTGCATCATTTCTTATACCCCAAATTCATCAGTATCAATAGCAGGGGCTATCGATACTGATGAATTTAAACAAAATAATTTTATCTATAAAGACGGTACCTGGTACAAAAACAAGTGAATTAAAAGCTAGCACACACCTTTGACGCTTACAAGTTTCGCTTGTGTTGTTTTGTGATGTTTCAGATTTAACAAAACATTGGCCATAACCGGCATCACTCGAAACAGAATGATTAAATTCAAACATAAAACATACCGCTTGACAGGTAAAAAGAATATCATGTGCATAAAAAGAGTTGCAATGCTACACGAAACAAAGAATTGATGATATGTGGATCTTATTAAATACTGTAATAAACATAACCCTCCGAGCTTTTTCCCAACTTGGGAAAAGATTTCAGTCCAACTACAACACGGTCGAACTAATATTTAACGTGAAGCGACTCCCATCAGAACTCCGCAGCCCAAGTACTAGGGGATATCGAAGTTCTGTAGTTAGACCAGGTTGCCGAACTTTTTTTAGGGCTCCAACTACACGTAACGAATACCATAGATGTTCACATGGCAACCGGGACCGACGGCTTAAAGTGATCTCCGAGGCACGGAGGGGTCTCAATGTGTTAAGAACGGTGAACGGTCACCCATCCTAAGACTGACCTGACTAGTATTATTTAACCTTGCAATGTGCACGAATCAAACACTATAATAAACATAATATTGAACTTACCTTAAAAGCGCTGTCGCCCTGAAATACTTTTGGCATAATTTCAATATCAAAATTCACATAATATATTTCACTAACAGTTGCGGTTTTGCTCGCTTAAAAGTAATTTTTCCATCAGGGAACAGTATTTTTTTCCTGGATGAAAGATATGGTATTTTTCCTATAGTTGAGTTGAGTAATTAAGACGTGAAGTCTAAACTAGCCTAAACTATGTGTGAAGTGACTACATATTATTTGTATAATTGTCATTTAAAAAAAGTATCACCGACTTCAATGCGCCTAAATTATGATAAATTCTAATAACCTGTATTTTTATGACTTAATTTTAGACCCTTAGAAGTGTAATATTTTCTTTAAATTTAAATAAGACCAACCTTGAAATAAACTTATTCAATTAACAAATGCACGAGTCACTATTAAAAATATCCAAATCACTTCAAGTGTGCCTCTAAGTTTGTAAAATTCCATCTATTTCTCCAGGATTCCATCGTCAGATCCTAAATTGATGACCACGGGACTACATGGGAAGTAGGGTATACTTCCCAAGTATTTCAAACAAAAGAAGAATTAGCCAAATCGGTCCAGACGTCTATGATTAATCAGGGAACATACATAAAAAAAGATTCCGACGAATTGAGAATCTCCTCCTTTTTTTGAAGTCGGTTAAAAATACAACATTTGTATGAAAAGTTTATTTTGCTATAAAATACGTGCCACTGATTAGCGTGCATAATCATAAGATTTCACAGTAAAAGCGCAATCTATAACAGCGACCAAAATAGGAAATTCAGAGTGTTAAGCATTGCAAGCTATATGCAACCATCGTTAAATGTTTAATATTGTGCAAGCACTCGTGGCCATAAAGGAATTGCACAAGTCACCTTGTGGGATACGATGTATTATAATGATAGGATTAACTATCAATTAGACTGCACATAAGTAGTGGTTTAATTGCTTACCTTTGTGAACAGTGACATAATATGGTATTATGACTATTGTAACGTGTCTACAATTGGATGTGAATCGGGATTACCTTAATATCTTAAGGTACGATATATATATGGGTGACTTATGACAGCTTGGTAATCTGGCGTCCGTGTTCAGGCCACTAACCACACTTCAAATAAAATAAAAAGACTTGCCGTTATTTAGTTCAATCCAATAATTCGTTCATCTGAATATAGTAGTTACTGTTTAATCGCAAAGATTTTGGTATTTTATTGCTATTCCATGTGTATCCAAGAACTTTCGCAATTGAAAAAAAAATCACCTTCTTTAAAATATTTCTAAACCTATTTTGTATTTGCATAATCTTGTTAATAAATCTTTTGTATTAAGACATTTTTTAAATAGTAATTGAGGAGATAATCTACTAACCGGTTCGGTTTGTTAACATTCAACGAAGACAACCGCCAAGAATGAACGTCAAGGAATTGCCATAGATAGTGAAGGCAAATCGATTCCCTCGAATTCCTACCTCTAAAGCCAAGGTAATCCACAGTAATCTGCCGCAAGAAATAATACGACAAGTGTTTCGCTCATTACGAAGCATCTTCTTCTGCTGTGTTCTTCTGCTGTAAATATTTAGGTATTTGTTGGGATCTTTCACAAAGTTATCTTCCACACTTCTCATTACATATTTATTTTATGAGAAGTAAATATCTCATATTTGAAAGATTACAAGAGTTCAGCAGTGATGTTAAGCACGATATATTCCTGTTAATAATACAGTAAGTTGTGCTCTTGGTTCGTGATGATCACTTTTCATATCACAAGTAATTTATAGAAATGAATTTAAAATAATAATAATTATTATTTATACGAGAATTAACACGATCAATCACGTTTCGACTAGGTTACATTGCCGTTGCATAGGCCGTGGTTAGCCTGTGACCACCGCCAGTGTTATCACATTTATTCATGTTTATATAATAAAATATATCATAGAAAAAGTTTAAAAATTGAATACTGTATTAAAATCTTCAATATATAAGAAACTCCTTCACTACTTTGAAATTTTAATATAACATATCAGTGTCAACACCGGAACTGAGATTCACGTGGGCAAACCCGTGGCCCAAAGCGAATTATCTTCCAAAACTTGTACTTATTTCCCACAATACACACAATAGTAAATATAATCGGGTTAGACTGGACATTGCTAATACAAACGGGAATAAGATGATGAATAAACTTATTTTTACTACTAGAAACTTCCTTTTATTACACCCACGGTCCACTATCAACACCCACGCTTAAATAAAATGTAGGAGTGGTGTATAAATATATTTACCATAATTTTACTTTTCATTGATAAATCTAACAGTGTATTTATCGAACCTTCCTTTTCAGTTTCTTCATTTTCCCAAATCCTTATTTCTATTTCTGTATGCTCTGTTCAGCTCAAGGAAATAATAAATATACCTAAAAACTACATAAATAAGAAATTCATCTGAGAATGACTAAGACAATGTGTATCTATTAAAGATTAATTAAAAATACGGAAGAATTAATTACTTCTTCAGTTTTTATGAATCTTGTATTTCAAATTACGGTGTCCGTGTATTTGTAATTATTTTTCACCTAAACGGTTTCACAGAATTTAATCACTGGTTCTTAGCTTTAATTTGATCTACTAGATGGATCTGTTGTTAAGATTCATTACTTTCTTCATTTTCCGACATAATTTGATAGGACAACACTAGTCGAGACATTCATAATAATATGTAAACACAAAGTGTGAAAAAATAGATTCACGTATATTTTTATTGTGGTGCGTTTTATCAAACACTCAAGGCAAATGATAGTCACTTTGCTTATGTTTAGACTCGAGTATAAAACGCTGACAAAACTTTTTTTTAATATTATTAATAAAAATATACAATGGCCACAAAAAAATGGCGTGAAACATGTTTCATCTCAAGCCATTTCATCCTCGTGCGCTCAAAAACATTTGAAAAAAAAACCATCATTAAGTTCCACGATGTTTCTGTTCGTCTGGTAGGCTGCCATACGAGTACTATTTTGCTGGTTGATCGATTTATTGATTTCACTAGTATCATCTACTACTAGTATCAATTTACGCGCATATCTAAAAGTTTTAGTCGGCCAAATCACACTGCTTCGTCACTCATTACTTATCCTATACAAGAATATTTGCATAACATTGCAATGTCTCCTTCTTCGTACTATAGCCAGTTACACCAAAGCTTGTATGTATTCGTCTTCTTCTTCAGATACATGTTGTGAATGGTTTATACATGATAGTGGTAAACTATGCGCACTCATAGTGTTTGCGTCCATGGTATCTTCTTATCTTATTCTATCTCTATCTCTTCTCATTTGTCAGATATTAGTCTATTTTTGCTCTTTACATCTCTAACTCTGGAATCTACTCATGATTAAGTTCGTCCTTTTTGTAGTAACTACTGTTGTTTGTGGTGTACAAGAGTACAATTAAACGTTTGCACGTGGTTTTCATAGGAAAAAAAGGTAAGATGCATGGCATTGAAAAATTGGTGTCGATTAATTAAATAACCATAACATAGTCCACATTTGGGCAATTACTCTTTACTTCCAATATTATTAGAAAAATATGAAGCCCAATATACTCATAAAAGCGTTTCGAAATAAACATTTTGCGCAGCACCAAAGAAACTTAATAAAAAGCACTAGTATTTAACAAAAACAATATGGCATTATATCATTAGAAAACCTCACACTGTTCCAATCAAAACTACACCTTACGCTTCATGAAATACAGACCATATACCCTGAAACAGGAAATGAATCATGATTAAAGAAAAGCCAAGTTAACTGTGCAACTCTGTCATTTTATTTTCCATGCAACGTGAAGCTAGTGAGGAGTTCACGGACGGAAAGTGTAAGTTGGGTACGTCAAGAAAAAGCTTCAGTGACGGAAAATAAAGAGATTTTGCTGGAAATTACAAAAGAAAACCGCAAAAATCGAAACAATAGGTTGAAAACAAAAGAGCTGTGTGACGAATTGTGTACTGGGGTACGGCCGGCGAAATGGGAGCTGAATAAAAAATTAGGGGGAAATTCCATCTTATTAGAGTAATGATCTCGGCAGTAAACGTCCCCATGGATTCGTTCATTATTTGTAAGCCATAAAATGTGTTAATGTTAATTTGTCACCAAGGCAACGCCCCTAAAAACATCCCTTGAGGTAAAAAAGTACTGATTACGTATATTTTGTTGTTCGCGTTCACCAACATTGAAATGAATAACATCAAATATTTGTATATTATAAGTATGTTTGGCAGTACCATTTTAATTAGTATTGTACTAACTTCCGCGAGGCCGCCTTAGTGACGCTCTCAACGTACTCACGCGGGTTGATGTCGCGGCAGATAACCATGCTCAGGATATCAAGCCTGCCTTGTAATGGCAGTTCAGTGCTCTGAAAAGTCGGAAGGAGAAAGAATGGAGACTTTTTGGCAGAGAACGCGCACACCTGTGTTTTCTTGGCGTTAAACTCGACTAGATTCTCGCAGCCCCATTGAGAAACGCGGCCTAGAACATGGTCGAGTTGAGCGACAAGCTCCTGTCGTTTTTCTTCAACAACTGCCGGCTTTGCAGCTGGGTGTCCAAAATATCGCCCATGAACTGTGCTGTCGTCTGCATGGCAATGAATGTTGCCAAGGGCTAACATGTCATTGATGTGCAGAAGAAACAGCGTGGGCGACAGGACGGAACCCTGCGGTAAACCTGCGTTAATCGACTGAAAGTCGGAGGCTGCACCGTGACAAAGGACTCTGATGCGGCGCTGGTGCAAGAATGCGTTTGGGGGGTAAGCCGAATGCCGGTAGTTTGGAGAGAAGCGAACGGTGCCAAACCCTATGAAAGGCATTGGCCATGTCTAGGCTGATGGCCAAAGATTCCCCGTGCCTATTAATAGCCTCTCCCCAAAGGTGTGTGACGTACGCTAGAAGATCACCGGTGGATCGGTTCGGTCTAAAACTATACTGACGATCATTAAGTATGGAGTGATCCTCTAGGTAGTGGACCAATTGTCTGTTAATGATCCGTTCGAACACTTTGCAGATAATGGAGGTGACCGTTATCGGGCGGTAATTGGCCGGGTTGGAGCGGTCGCCTTTTTTGGGGACAGGCTGAACATTCGCCACTCTCCAGGCCTCCGGAACAGTTCCGAGGAGTATGACAAGCGAAACAGGCGCGTCAATACCGGAGACAACTCTGGTGGGGATACCGTCAGGTCCACTGGCTTTCCGGACGTCGAGTGACCGAAGCTCCCCACGGACATCACCTTGCCGGATGCGAATATCCCGCATTGTAGCATTGCATGCCGGAATGGTAGGCGGGTGCATGCCGCGGTCATCGATTCGGGAGTTAGCCGCAAAGAGATCAGATAATGCACATAAAATCCCACTAATATTATAAATGTAAAAGTTTGAATGGATGGATGTTTGTTACTCTTTCACGCCAAAACTACTAAACCAATTGCGATGAATTTCAAATCGTCAATTGTGAACTGGTATCAAACCTTGCGCTCTGATTGGTTGAACGTTAGTAGTTTTCCATTTCTTCATTTTAATTTGGCTACTACACGTGACGTAGTTATTAATCAAAAAAAAAATGACATACCTTATTATAAAATTGAATGGTGAAGTTTCTTTATTTGACTTCTATGTTTGCTTCGTAACTCTATGTATGCAGAATAAACTACCGTCAAGCCCAACCAATCAGGAACGGTTCACAATTATACGGGTGATAAGACCGGATAAATTATAAACCCAGCAGGTTCTTTCACAATTTGATGACTTGAGATTGATAGATTATAAACTATACAGAAATAATACGTTAAATTGTAAATAGTTGGTTGCAGTTCACAATTTGTTGGTTTATAATATCGCAAGAAAGTTTATAATCTAGAACTGTAACAATCATACGGCGGCATATATATTAAATACTTAGACAATCAATTGTTGGAGTTATTTTTGTTAGATGGCATAAATTTTTATCACTGGCACGATGCGATGTGTGGTGATTAAATTAAGTCAAACAGACTACCGTGTGACGAATTACACAATAGGAAAAAAACCTAGTTTTATTATTAGTATATAGAAATATCATTTGAGAAATGTACTCGGGATATGGATATCCATATCCAGAGTAATTTTTTTTTTTTTTTAAAAGACCACTCCCGCATTAGGAATTACTCATGTGTCGCCGGGGACTTTACAAACATACATACAACGGACACAAAGAACACCCAGACTCGGGTGGGAATCGAACCCACGACCTGTAGCATAGCAGTCAGGGTCACTAACCACTAGGCCAACACGCCAGTCAGTCATTTTACAAATGATATATCTATATACTAATATATACCGGGGTCATATGACCCCATTATAGTTAATAGTATAAGTATAAGACTCAGAAGATGAATACTAAAAGAAATATCACTCATCTATTTAGCGATGAATCTCATATGAATATTAAATTACCATCCATGCGTATGAAAATACAGAACTGCTTAGGTAATTGTAATTTATAAAACAAATATTTCAACAAGGTTTTTAAAACAGACTATAAATAAAAAATTGAGAAGGCCAAAAGACTGGATACATGGAAGATGTGGATTTCTTCAAAAAGGGAAGAATAGGTTGATATTTGTACAGCAAAGCTTCTGTTTCCGTATTTGGTTAAATATAATTATTTTCTTAAATCATTAAAATCTATAAAGAAACTATTATTGGTTTTATCTTGAATTTTTGGCCTTGCTTTCTATATTGGCCTAGGGTTGAAAGGTTAGATATTGCTATATTAAATAAATAGTCAGTATTTAAAGGGACAAGTCAGTTACAAACAGTCAAAAAATGTATACGAGATTATTAATATACAGCCGTTGAATATGGATGATAATGCGGTATTGGTAAACTACGTGAAACAAGGTAGTTGATTACAAAAAAAAAAAAAACAGACTACAACCAATTCACAAATCTATACATAGATATTATAGCCAACACCAACGGACTGGCCTGTTGGTCTCATGGTTAGTGACCCTGCTGAGGCAGAGGTCGTGGGTTCGATTCCCACCCGGGACAAATAATTGTGTGATGAGCATGCTCTTTTGTGGGAGAGCCATGCTTCGGCACGTATGGGCCGGCTCGACTCCGCTCGATACCACAGCCTCACAGAAAACCGCCAGTGAAACAATGCTTGCATTGCTTTTCGCCGCGAGAGTGAGGTTACCGGAGGCCCTAACCCTTCCTTCTTCCCGTCTTTCCCCCCACCCCTCTAATCCCCCTCTCCCGTCTTTTACGCTCTTCCCCTTTTCCCACCTTGAAGGGCGACAACACACTTGTGACTCTTGAGTTACAGGTGCCCATGGGCGGCGGTAGTCATTTACCATCAGGTGACCCGTCTACTCGTTTGCCCCCTATACCATAAAAAAAATAATAATAAGAAATAATTTTATTCTGTGTCTGGGTGTAATTTATCTATAATATGTATGTATTTAGAAATATATAAGTATGTTTATCAGCAGTCTGGTTACTATAGTACAGGCTCTGCCTAGTTTGGGATCAGACAGCCGTGTGTGAGATGTGTGAAGTTATAAAAAAAACAAAAAAAAAAACTTTTGTTTCGGGAAATATATACTTACCCGAAAATCAACCGACAAAGTCAAGAACAACAGTACTGTACTTCATTATAAAAAGTTACATCAAAATCACATTCTGTTCGACAACCCAAACCAAACAAACCTCATCAACCGAATATTTGTCAGACATGTTCGTGGAGATCATTTATTTTATCTCCTCCATAATAAATACTGTGGGCCGTTTTCTTTGAATTAATTACATGTGTAAATGTAACGCGTGAGTATGATAATTAACCGTTTGTTAGAATCAGGTTACTTCCCACCCCTCTTAACCTCCAACCCTGTCGACGTGAAGTGTGATGTGTGCACATTTTCTTAAGCGGTTCGGGTTACACAGGAGAAAATTCGGATGAACCCAACTATGATACCAACCAAACTAGCGGCGATGTTTTTACGGCAAGAAATCTTTAGGAAAAGGTGTTCGGGTGATGTAGAAAAACATACTTATAATATATTTATTACTAGCCGACCAGGCACACGTTGTTTTGCCATATTAATTATTTCTAATGAATATTTATTGTGAGGATGGGGTCTAGGACTGAAAGAAGAATGGAGCGCTGTGGTCTATTGGCGGCCTATAAAAATAACAAAACACTAACCATTCATTTTCTTAATTCAAAGTACTTCATTATCTTAACTGACATATTTAAAGTTTAACAGTGGGAGAGCCATGCTTCGGCACGTATGGGCTGGCTCGAAAGGAGTGATATCATGGCAATGCTTCGTTGTACTTCGCCAAGCGAGTGAGGTTACCGGTGACCCTAACCCTTCCCTCTCTCTATCTTCCCCCCTATCTATCCATTTCCCCTCCTCTCCTACTCCCACCTTAAAGGCCGGCAAGGCACTTGTGTGCACTCTCGAGTTGCAGGTGCCCATTGGCGGCGGTAGTCACTTACCATCAGGTGACCCGTCTGCTCGTTAATCTATTATTACAATCGATTATAACAATCGCACTTTCTATTTTCACTGGGTTAAATACTTTAAAAAAATTGAACCAATGAAAGTAAAAATACTAATATCGCTATTAAAAACAGGGGTTGATCGTAGAGGGTTGAAAATTCAGGGTTGTATGTATTTTCTAATGCTGTATCATAAAGAAAATTTTTTTTATCTAAAAATATAAAAAAAAAATTAGGGGTGGAACTACCCTTAATATTTAGGGGTATGAAAAATAGATGTTGTCCTATTCTCATACCTACCCAATATGCACACAAAATTTCATGAGAATCGGTCAAGCCGTTTCGGAGGAGTTTAATTACAAACACCGCGACACGAGAATTTTATATATTAGATTTATGTTTATGAGCATACATTATAAATGAATTATATCCAGATAAAGAAAAAATGATCGTGCTCATAACACAATTATTTGTCCTTGGTGGGATTAAAACCCACGACTTTTGGATCCGTAGTCAGAATCACTAACCTCTAGACCAACAGGCCAGTAAAGATATGAAGCCTTCTTGATGAGAACAGATCAAAGGTAAAATATAACTTAGAAACTTTATGTTTCAAACAATATTCTATTACTTATTTATGTGTGATATTTTACTTTGTATTTTTTTTTATCAACAGCAATATCAAATAGTATCAGAATTATCAAAATAAGGCCTTTAAACTTACTTCGTACCTACCCTAAATTTTATTATTGCCAACATTTTATATTCTGTTTGTCTCGTATTTTTTTTGGCAGTTTGAAAATTGCAAACCTTAGTTTCTGTCTTTTTTACGTTTTTTAATCAAAAGAATTATGGAGTACAACATTTTATGATAGGGTATACCTCAAGGGTGCTCCCATGTCAAGGAGCTCAGGATCTGATGATGGGATCCTGAAAAAATTGAGAGAAACCCTCGAAAATTGTAGGAACGAATAGTGTTTTTGTTTACTTTTCATTACTTTATCAGGTATTTGCGTTTAGAAATCATCACATCATGTAGCTGAGCTGATGATGAAAACAACCATAAAATAAAATCTTTTTCACAAAAAATTAAACCCACGAAAAGAACTAAAAAGCACAAGTATTTACATAAACTATCAAATTTTATATAAACTTATTTTGAGTCGGCGCTAAATAATAAAATGATTAATTACTTACGTAGGTACATATAAAATTTTGATAATTAATCAGTTTGTTGTTTGGCGCTGTGCTTGTGTGTGTGCTTTTTAGTTCTTTTCGTCGGTTTAATTTTTTGTGAAAAAGATTTTTAAAAAATACGGTATTGTTGTCAACGAAGTTGTTTGCGCTTAGACAGTTTGGCTACCACAGATTTGCAATCGTGTGACCACACGGTATGATAATCTGAAACACGGTCCTGAGATTAATGTTGTACCCACCTACATAATGCGGCGAAACAATTGTGAGCAGACTACAGAATTGATAAAGCTAAATAAACACTTTGTATACATCATTTTTAGTATTCTCTACTAAAATAGAAAACCCGCTTTCACCAGATCATGTGTTATTTTAATTTGTTTAATAATTGTGATGATTTTGAAAAGCAAAATTGGTTTTAATTCGACAGTTATTTTCAAATAGCTAAACGGTAAATCTAATAGCAGATTGCGACACAAGCGCTATAGCGCTATATTTTTTAATGAATTTTATTAAAGTATTTGATATTTATAACTTCGATGCAAAAAATCTAAAGGTCTGACAGATGTTGGTCTTGTTCAGCTTTTTTTACTGATTCTAGAAATATTTTTGCGTCTCACTTATGCATACATACTTTACAATAATTCTACAAAAAATGTTCAAAAGCATTTTAAAAGTATTATTTATTTCAGTAAAGAAAATATTTTGTAGATAGATAGTAAAGTCTTTATTTTTATATTGTAGTGACTTACGATAGCGATGATTATGAAAACAGAACATAAAGAACTTGCTATAATTCTATCTAATTGATGACATACCATACTTAATTAACTAAACAAGAATATAATAGGAACATAAACAATAACAAACTAATTTAGGACAAACAGATACTAAGCAAAATATCCTTGAAACCTGTTCAACTCATGCCGCTTTATCTTTTTAATATGTTAAATTATTCGAGAAAATTCTTTCAGTGGTAAATTTTTTGTTGGTATACCGTCTAAATGTTAAAAAGATTCGACTTTCTGAGCGCTGTCCGTAAGTATTATAAAATGTTTATGTTTATGATCACCGTACTATGCATTTTAAAAACATGTGCAGTGATATTTGGAGCTTCTGGCGCGAGTTACTATATATTGGTAAGGTGTTACTTATCCTGCTGACGGTGGCAGTTCAGCTTTTAACTTAACAATTTTTTCGTACGTTGCAAATTGATCACGAACTTCATATTCCGTGCTCAGTTTCTGGAAGGAAGTAAACGGAAAGGAAAGGAGTTTCAGTATAAATTTCATCGGTGATCTTGATGTATCCCAAGACCTACCAAATAATAAAATAATACAAGAGATGCACAATTTTATGAATAGTATTATTTCAGTCTCATCGTTAGTTTTTACTTATCTTATTATGATTTCATCATCATCATTTTATGTATATTGAACTTTTTAAGGCGTTGAAATAAAATTACTTTATTTTTTATTATGAAACTATAATGATAAAATGTAATCATGCAACATTTTATTTTCTTTTAAAAATATCAAAGTCAAAACAATAACTAACTAAATGTTAAGATTTTTAAATTGGCTCTGAAGCAATGCGAAAACTACTTTATTATCTACCTATGACGTCAAATATTTCCTAATATATATTTAAATAATATCTCAATCTGAACACCGCCGCTTTTAAACCTAACTATTTTGGGGGTTGTAATAAAAAATATGTCATTCCTTAATTTTGAAAATTTAGTTTCATCTAAAATAGCAAGTAAATTATGTAAACGAGTGTTGTGGGTCACACATAATATTGGTTACATACAAATGACGTCATGAAGTTTGAATTATGATTATAGTATCTATATTAGATAACAAGCTGTCTATATAATAAAAGCTAAATTCGTAAGCTTTTCTTTACACTTTAGTCACGTAACACGCCCAATGGGTTATGATATCTCGTTTCAAAATTGGATACAATTGTCAACGTGAATGATAGTCCTATCATTGAGCTTCAGTCTGCAATGATATAAAATAATATCAAATACTTTTGAAATATTGTACTCTATTACATAGTAAGTAGCATTTTTTGCCTCGTTGTTTAGACGGTGTACGTTTGTGCTTATATAGAGAGAAATTGCAAAGTTCTGAGTTCAATTCCTATGTGTCACAGTATCACTGCGAGCATGAGGTCGTCACGAACTCAGTAGACCACAATAGGCTTTCCTCTATAACGATCGACTAAATATAGGTGTAATACACCTCTGCCATTGGAGCTACACTTTTGTGACTGTATAATAAACTAGCAGCGCCTCGCGGTTTCACCCGCTTAAGTCCCGATCCCGTAGGAATGTCGAGATAAAAAGTAGCCTATGCGTTAATCCAGATCTCCAGCTATCTACATACCAAGTTTCATCGCAATCGGTCCAGTACTTTTTGAGCCAATTCGTTACAAACATACTTCATACAAATCTTTCCTCTTTATAATATTAGTATAGATAAAAAAGTATTCCTGTTATAGTCATTAAAACAGCTTTTCCAGTACTGCTTTCTTCCAGTCATCAATTAAGAAACAAAAAGTATCTGACCTTGCACTTCAACCCCTTAGATCTATCATTCACAGAACCCACTCAAACAGAAGCACCTCAAACAATAACCCCTGTTACAAAAACGACAAAAAATTCAATGTGTCCTTCGCCGTATCCACAAAAACGTCTTACATATGACATCGTGAATAACCACTCTTAGCCATCGTAAAGTGGGGACATCATTGTTTTATTATGAATCGTTTGCCATTAGGCGAATTGCGTGGATTTTGCGAACGGTCGTGTCCTGCTGACGTAGCGTTTATGGTCATCCTAATAAAGAGTAAGTGTGCCGACCTCGCGTCACTTTAATGATTCCTTTGGTGGGCTTTTATTTCTAGGGACGTGGCTTTCGTACTTGCGCTAATAGATATTTATGAAAAAAAAATTGCAAACCGCACTGACATTAACTTATCTATCTTTTCCATCAGGCAAGCAAGCAAGGCAGGCAAGATACCAGCAATTAACAAGTAGGTATATTAAAAAAAAAATATCCCTGACTCAAAAATCTCTTTAACGATTAAAATAGAGCTGAATAGAGTTTCAAACGGCTGAACAGATTTTATTGAATTACAAAAAAAATCAAAATCGGTCTACCCCTTTAGAAGCTATGACACCACAGACTGAAACACAGAATGATACAGAAGTTCAACTTATCACACTCCTCATTTTTACGTCGAGGTTAAAAATGGTTCCTAAACTAAACTTTTGCACCACGTCTTCGCACTAAGAATATCGTAAACAGTTTAAAGTCAAATAGTAGAAACGCTGATAAAAAAGGTAAACCAAAGTACTAAAACAGAAAGGCGGAAAATACTTCGCAATTATAAGAAAAAAAGATAGAATTCGTGAAAAAAAATTGTATTGGTGGCTTTTTACCTGCAATAGTTTCTTTAATGTTCCAACGTACTGCTCACAACATACTGCCATGATGATACTTGTGAATTATTTATATTTATTCTGTGGCATACAATATTTGGTTATGGGCAACATACTTCCTGTTTTCTTTGCATTCGCTTGACTGGCAGAGAATGCCTTAGGCATTAAGTCCGCCTCTGTACTGCACTGTTCATAAACCTTAATTGAATAAATAAATAAACTCCTTAAGAATCGATTTGCATATAAGGCGCCCGGTATGAAAAAAATATGAAAAGTAAAATTTAGTGATCGGAGGGCAGCGTAACGCTTTATTGTGCTTTTTATGCTTTATTGGAGTTTACTCCTTATTCTCGATGCATGTAAGTAGATATGTGTATACCTTTATGTTATATATATGTGTAAATATATACGGAATATATAGAGGGAGGGAGGGAGGGAGAGAGAGAGAGAGAGATAGAGAGAGAGAGAGAGAGAGAGAGAGAGAGACTCCAGTAAATTGTAAACTCCAGTCGTGCGTCGGAGCTGACACACATATTTTTTTATCCTACACAAACAGCAGTTTGTCGGTAACATAAATAAATATAAAAAAAAATATGATTTGAAAATCTTAAATATAATATATTTTATAATAAAATATAAATATTAAGATTGCCTTAATAAGTTTTAAATGAAACACTTACACAACAGAAACGTAGAATTATTTTCAAAGTGAAAAAAGTTTTAGAAGAAATCTGTGGCAAAATACTGCTTTATTATGTAAAACAGACGTCCACGAAATTCAGAATAGCCTAGTTTAGGAGCCAGACATCCATTTGTATTCAGTTTTAATGTTGTAACTGAAAAAAATAATGTAGAATTCTTTTACGCCAGCTTAGCTTTTTTGACTTGGTTAATTTTATTAAGGAACTAGATTTTGAAAGCGGGTTCGCTCGCCTAAATGCAGAATCTATGAAATGATTCAGTACCCCTTGAGGATAGTACTTTTTTCTGGATGAAACCTACCCTATGTTATTTTCTCTACCCCTGACAACATATGTGCAAAATTTCATGATCATCAATACAGCAGATGAAGCGTAACGAACAAATTAAACCGGTGTGAAACGAAGCTCCTTTCTCTATATATAAATATATCTAATGGATTGAATAAATTGTATCAAAATAAAGTAAATATTGAAAAATCGAAATAAAAATTGCGCCATCTGTGACAGTTGCCCGAACTAATGTAAGAATAATTGGTATACAACACACATCAAATTACATTAAATAGATAGGTAGATAGAGTAAACTTTATTGTACACCAATATTAACTAGCAGTACAATGGGCGATCTTATCACAGTCTGCGATCTCTTATAGACAACCTTTGATGGACTATACTGTATAGTAATAGGTAACTTGTGGTGCACATTTGTCTTACTTACTACTTAGTATCGCGCAAAATGTACAAATGGTATAAATAAAATAAATCAACTCGCGGTCAGCATTTTTCGTAACGCTAACACATTTATCTCGATAACGTGCGATAAAGTCCCGAAAAACCAAACTCACTTGCGCATTTATAATATTAGCTAGTCTTTTTCTGTGGTTAGCTAAATTATTTCCTTGTTTTCTATGTTAACTCCACAATGTGTGGTTACCATATATTTTTCATAGGAGACTGTATATATTTCTTTTATTAAACATACGTATATAAACTCATATTTTTTCCTCAGTGATCCGGGGTAGGCAGAGATAATCCATCATTTTATTCAGAAGTGGACAGAAACGTACACCTTTATAGAGTCAACAAAGTCGTGGTACCATGTAAGGGCTCACCAAAATCATATTAGGTAAGTTTTTTACTCTGGGTAAGGTTAAAAATTTATGGAAACTTTAACCTCGTTTAAAAGATTTCTCATACAGTATGTACATGACAAATCATGGCTTGGAGGTAATTAAAATTTCGCTGGGCAACACTGAACGGACTTTGTCGATAAGTTTTGTACATTACAGCAAAATCGTAATAATAATGTATTTCTTTTATTTAAACATGTCAACTACCAATTATTTTACACTGGCTGTTGCTCGCAACTTAGTTCGCTTGGAATTTTTGGTGAAATCTATCCAAAAGTAGTTCTCTTGCTATTCCTATTACCTATCTATTCTTTCTATTATTATCTATCCGTCCACCCATCCATCCATCCTCACAAGCTTTCGCATTCATAATATTAGTGAGATAAGATTTGTCTACCCGTAAAAAAATATCCCACGACCCTCAACTTTGGACCATACAATAAGTCCACGACGCGATACGACCGTCTAACCTGTTCAGAGTGTCCTCCCATTTGTGTTGGAAGAATCATGTCAACCCTTGCCTGCACAGTGTAGTATTCTCTGATATAATTCAACTCAAACTTTTATACTCTATCACGTAGTACGGTATAAACGCAGCGGTTATTCTGCCAAACGACAGCGTTCAAAATCGCACATGTAAAATTTTATGCCTGCGAATGACATCGTTAAAAGAATTATTTATGGCGTATCATAGACAAGTTGACTATAGCATGTGAAAACATTACACTGTGTTTACTAGAAAACTTGGCGGTTGAGTAACGCAACTGTAAGTCTACAGATTGCAGAGTAACAGTTGCGCCACTAATAAGTGTTTCCAATATCTTTAATCGTAAACTAGATACATGTTATATGTACTTCTATAGAAATCGTAACCAAATTCGGTAAAAATATCTTTAAATATATTAATATTACAGATGTGATGTTAATGTACTTGTACTGGGGAGTTTCACTTGAAATACACAAAAAAGAAATTATATAATGTTTCTATTTACACGTAAAAAAGGAAAGAAGTTTTTTATTTTTCTTACAACCACACTATGAATTGACAATGATTTATTAAAAAATATTTTTTACTATGAACTGCAAACGACACATTAATACGAGAGGTTATAAATATATAATAAAAATTGACTCCCTATGTGTGTAAAAATAACTGATTATAATGTTATGATTTGATTACTTTTCTAGAGATCGTCTGGTGGTCGAATTTTGACCATAATCCAATGCGAAAAGGCCGCCAATTGTATTAGCCCCCTACATTGATTTGCTCCTAGTCTTTCAAATTATTTTAGTGTACAATTAAGAGATATGTTATTATTTTATTGATCAAAAATTTTCATCTGAATCTGAAGTGCATCTTCTATATATGAACTGTAAATTCCAAATTTTACATAACTTTTTATATTACTAAGTGTGCTAGTTTTGCCAGAGTCTATAGGTACCGCTAACCGCGTTCATCACCCGTTTGCTTCTTGTGAGGTTAGTTCTCTAGAAATTCTAGTTTTTATTTGCGGCTTCTCTCGCGTGAAAGAAGATTTTGTCAATAATTTCGGGTATCCCTAAGGAATTTCCTGGAATTTTCTGAATGAAATGGTCTACGTCATTTGCTATACCCCTAACAACATGTGTGTTTGTGTGCAAACAAACTAACTCACTTTTATACATATAATATTAGTTAGAATTAAAACTATTATTATTATTCATCATTTCATCTTCATATTTTTGACACTCCTAAAAATTTTAGTAAATCTTGATGTAACTCAAGCTTGAAGCAACTGTTGTTCAACAAAAATGGCGGCATGTTACTTCTGAAGTGTGTAATAAAACACTAACTATCATAAACGTGACTCGTAATCTTTATATCTTGTTGAGTAGGGGATTTTCTATTGTCTCCATACATTACGAGACACATGAAAGATTTGTTTACGTTTTAGTTAGAAAAGTATATTAAATTTGGTTTATATGTATATAACAGTAGTAGGTAATATCTGGTGAACTATATTGTAAATTGGTGGTTGATCATGATGAAATCAACCAATACAATAAAAAGTGATTATTTATTTGTTTTTAGAGCGTCATTTTATTTAGGTTACACAAATAAATTCCATAGAAGAAAATACAAAACTTTCCATACGTACTTCTTGCTTTAAACCGAACACGACTGTCTTAAATGTAAAAATATCGAACTGAATATTTTGGTCAAAGAAAAATAAATTAACTTTTTATCTAAATGGATTGGATAATTCCCTCTTGATAAGTTGGTTTCAAATATTACAAATCATTTATTTTTCTCAATGTTTGCGGAGCTCTCGCGCTTCGTGTTTCTATTCTGCTCTGTCTACTGTCTATTATTAAACCTTCTTTATTTTTAAATAAATATCGAATATTATGACTTATATATATTATTGTACCTATTTGATTTGTGTTTATTGATTTTGAATTCAATGAGTTGAGTGCTTAGAATGCCAGGACCGTTCCCTTTCTTTCCAACGAGACTTCTTCGATAATTATACGAGTATGTAGGTACTCTCAAAATGGAATTCGGATAGTGAGCAGTGTGTATACTCTGTTCACGTTTGTTAGTTTTGAAAGTCGCTTGATATTATTATGTGTAAAGATTATTAATTAAAATTATTTTATTATTATTTATAAAAAAAAGTATATTAGATGCCTAGTGGAACAGTGATTTTTAACTACTTGTATTTATTGAAAGCTCCGTGTAGAAGAATTTACATGCTAATTCATGTAATTTGTAAAAATCTGAATTAAAGATTCACATAATTCGCTTACTTTACATGATTTTAGCAAAGAATTAAATCAAATTATTAATAATATTTAAAAGCTGTAGGCACACAGTAGTGACATACCCTAATGTTTTATCAACCCTAAAGTGGTAAATTACCTTAAGAACAAAAAAGATTTAATAAGATTTGGGTTTTCCACATCAATATTATAGTAATTTCTACCTCCCCACTTAATTACGGTTTTATCATAAAAATGTCAACAAAACTTTTTCCCAAATCTCCAGTTTCCATTCACACATTTATTTATATCCTAAACATTTTGCGCAGGAATTGATACTACATATGCGAGCACTTCAAATCAATCAACCGATTTCCACGCGACACGATAAGAAACAAATGTGGATATGGTAAATGCAAACTTTATGTACAGTTTGCATTTACCATATCCAATCAAACTGAAACCTTTTACTCGTCAATATAGGGTTGATTTTTAAAGCTGCAGTTATATTTAGATGTAAATCCGGAGGCGCGAAGTCAATGCGTCAATACCGTTTGACATTTGACGCTCAAAGAATCCAAAAAAATGTCCTTGACGTGGACAGGATTATTTTGGTTAACATTTTGGAATGGTGGAATAAATTGGAAGTGCTGGTGCCTATATTTAGGGATGTGCGAGCATATTCTGAAGTAATATTTAAGGGGAAACAGACTCTTTGCAAGAAAATATGTATAGCTGAATTTAGCTGAAGTCAGAATGCCTCCACTTTACACAGGAACTATGTAAACAGTACATTGATCCTAGCTGGAGCTTAAGGGTCCTTTAGCAATAGCATGCTAGTACTCATATGCAACAAGATGCCTAGCCTGGTAACAAAGCTTGCCTACGTAGAGAAGGGACCTTTTTATTTTTTTGAGCGTGGTGTAAAACAGGGTGGTTTCGCCTCGAGCGTTTGAGCGAAAAATAAATAAACAAATTTGAGTGATTTGTCGTAATTGTACCGATACCAATGTATACCAATCATGTTATCTGATTGGGGGACCATCTATAAATAAATTTATTTTCTTTATTCTGTGCATCTGCTGGTGAGCTTTTGATATCTATGGTTTATAAGATATATTGATCTAAAGATTTTGAACTGGATTGATTATTAAATAAAATCTTGAATAATCTTTATTCGTAAGCAATCAGTAGAATTTGATTTATCATTACATCATCCCTACATATTATGAAACAAAGTCCCCCGCCGCGTCTGTCTGTCTGTTCGCGATAAACTAAAAAAAAAACTACTGAATGGATTTTCACGCGGCTTACACCATTAGACACAGTGATTCATGAGGAAGATTTAGGTGCATAATTTGTTAACATTTTGTGTAAAATGGGTGAAATATGGCGATGATTGTCGGAAAAAAAAAACCAATATATTATGCTCTGCTACCCGGGGCGGGTTGCTAGTATCATAATATAAGTCAAATACTGCTTTAGATTATAAAAAGAATATCAACAAGAATCTACATATTTATATATCGCCGGAGCCATATAATATTTCTAACCATATATTATTTATCTAACCATGACCCGTGAAGAAACAACCTAACTACTACGACAAACAAAAACACATTAGCTTTTTTTCGAATGGACTGGAGAATATCCCCGCGGGATTATTTGCCCTCGAATATTACAGATATAATTTATTTCATTCTCTTTGGTTTCTACGCACTCTGTATTTCTATGTAATCAATTCTATTATCTGAAATTTAATTCAATGGTTTATTTCTTAGTGAATAAATATTAAATTAGAAAATGTTTTAGTAGTAACATTTTTTTTTATAGTACGATATTCAACCTTATTTTTGTATTATTCTTGATACTTGTTTACTCTTGAAGTAAAATAAAAGTTCTATTTAGGGAAATACTTGTAGATTTATTGTGATGCTGATTAAAATTTAATATTAATTTACACTCAGACCGCCAGACGTGGTTGTTAGAGATAGGAGCGAGAGAAGAGAGGGGCGAGTGACAGTCTTAGTCTTCTAGATTTAAGAAAAGATTTAATATTCTAGTTATTAGCTCACTTCAAGCTGTCGTACTTATTTATGTACATATAATTCAGCTTCCGAATGTTTGTCGTTTTATAATTTTGTAATCTTGGAAGGTATTTGAAGAATTTACTTGAAATCTTTACACAACATTGCATTTTAACGAAAGAGTGTTTTCATACACTTTTTTTTCCGAAGATTTAAATGGAAGCGGAAAATTCTATGCATTTTAGATTGTCTAACATCTTTGTTCACAAACAATGATATGAGGACTCACAGTGAGCCCGGACACTTACACCCGTATTCACATACAATGATATGAGGACTCACAGTGAGCCCAAACACATAGAGTCGGCAATTTCAGTTCTTAAAAGGAAGCCTTATGTAAATTAGCTGGACAGCTATTTTACCCAAAGGATAGCGTCGATAGGAGTAACAGTTGATGAAAATTGCTGTTTTATTTGCTGATCCATGATTCATGATGAGTCCATCAGACAGATGCAATGAAACAGTTCGGTAATTTTTTTTGAACATATTTGAAAATGAGGTCAGGTCAGGAAAATGCAGAGCGTTCGCTTATCAAAGGGTAACTTCAGTATTGTTTGTGAATGACTAGGCTGGCCACAATGAATGCTATGAGATATTCCTCAATTAGCTTAGCGTTGCTTTCAAGCTACCCAAAGTATTGTATATGAATACGGGTGTTATAATTTGTCATAGTTACGTTGATTTGATAATGATTGATATAGCATCGATTGTCATAGCAACCGTTGTCATACCAACATGCATGAAATGTTACTGAACCACAGAAAAGCGTGGGCCGGGTTTAGCTAATCTATATAATAATTATAATTGACTAGCAACCCAACCCGGCTTCGCACGGGTAGCAGAGATATTTTAGGTAATTTTTTACACCTTGGGTTACATTATTGGAGTTTTAGTAAGGATCCCTAATTTTTTTGAAAATATAATATAGCCTGTCACCCGGGGATAGTGTAGCTTCCCAACGGTGAAATAATTTTTGAAATTGGTTCAGAAGTTTCGGAGGCTATTCAATGCAAACAAACAATCAAATCTTTCCTGTTTATAATATTAGTATAGATAACAGTGCATTCCATACTTTGGCGTGTTGAACCAAAAAAGAGCAAGTCAAAGCGTTTAGTGTTTTTTACCGCTAGGAGAAAACCCACTACTCGTAGTACTGTCTAGTCGCATTCTTTTATAGAGTGGAGATACTACCCTGGTCGGGCAGCCGAAATTTAGTGCTTACTGCTCATATATTACAAAAATTATGAACTATACATACTCATGTAATACTGTACAAACTACAAAACCTCTTTGTAAACAGCCTGTTTAGTGTTCAATATATTACTAAAACTTCGTACGCGTAAAACTATGCTGTTTGTTAAAACAGGGTGCTGAAAAGCGTAGTGACTTAGCTTTCAAAGTTTTAGTTAACTATAGCCTAATGATGTAGAGGTCATCGTCATCAAGTTTATATTACGAATCAATAAATTGATACTGATGTACTATGTAGAACTTATTACATGCCACAGTAATGTCTCACAAGCTGCCGTCTGGTGCCGTAAGGTAAGCCAAACGACTACCTCAAACAAATTAGACAGCCTACAACGTACTTGTTTAATAACCACTGGTGCGCTATCCTCGACGCCAGGGAAAGCTCTAAATGCACTACTAAGCCTGACTCCGCTCAGCATCTATGTGCAAAAAAGAAGCTGCCAAAAGCATATATAGGATATGTACACAGACGAAACCAAAGTGGCAATCACGAACACTAAACTCACTAAAAAAGTCGGTTTTCGGAATAAAATCGCTGAACATGCCAGCGGATGACATGCAAACAGAGATCGACTTCGTGAGAAGGTACACAGTAGACATACCACAGAGGGATACATGGCTGGAAGGCCTCCAATCCAACAAAAATGGTAGTCATGAGTGGTACACCGACGGGTCCAAAAACGGCCTTGATGTAGGTTATGGAATTTACGGAGAGAGACCAAAATTCAGGTGGAGCGCCAACCTGGGAGCAGAGGCCTCCGTCTTTCAGGCTGAGCTCTCCGCATTAAACATGTGCGTGGAGAACAACCTTGAAAGGAAATTAAAAAATCAACACATCTACCTCAACTCAGACAGCCAAGCGGCGCTATTGGCACTAGACAATTTTGAGACTAGCTCAAAGCTAATACAAAATTGCAAGGAAAACCTGAACACACTGGGGTAATCAAACAAAATTACATTTAGATGGGAACCAGGCCATTCAGGTATCGATGGCAACGAAAATGCTGATGAACTCGCCAGAGCCGGTGCAGACAACCGATAGCATGGCCCAGAACCATTCTGCGGCATCAGCAAACAGCGAGCGTATTCTATCATAAACGCCAAATATACATCCTTGGCTATTAAGAGATGGAAGACCACGACTGGTCTAAGACACTCGAAAGCCATAATAAAGGGCTATGATAATAAAGTATCTAAAGAACTTCTGGAGCTCAAAAAATACAAAACCTGTGCAGTAACAAGAGTCCTCACCGGACACTGCAAACTGAACAAACATATGTTCAACCTAAAATTGGGTGAGAACACAATTTGCAGATTCTGTCAAGAAACAGAAGAGACTGCAATGCATATTTTATGCTCTTGTGGTCCACTAATGCGGCATTGAAGTATTTACCTAGGGTTGCACATCATGCAACCGCAGGAAATACAAACAATCACTGCTGATAGGATCTGGAGGTTTCTCGAAGTGAACTGTAAACCAGAAGTGCGCTACAAAAGATTAGAAATGGTCAAGGTAGCACTAGGCACTCAAAACAATAACAATAATGTCTCACAAAATACCAGCACAAAACAAATACGTGTGTGCTACACGTACATATAACTATTACATAACAATATACCATATGTATGTGTGGTGTAATTTATATCGCTTAAGACCTGCTTCGGCTCAAACTATTACAGGCTCAAGTGTTGCAAAGCCTATCGCAAACATATGCATATTTACGACGACTGAGTCAGTCAGACTGAGTCAGTCAGACTGAGTCAGTAGTGAAGCTACGTTGCCTGTTCCAATAAAGAAAGTCAGGAAACTCCAAAGACACTCTTTTTCAACTTGTTTTTTACAAATTTCTATTTACTATTATATATATATTATTTTAAAATATAAATAGACGCACTAAATACTACTAAACATATTTAATATCCAATATTAATAAATAATTATTAACACAATGTTATTGTGGCGGAAACTATTTTCCATATAGAGTGGAGTAGTTCAGAAAACCATTCTTGTTGCACTTTGGTAAAAGAAAGACTAGTTAAAAATTTCACAAATTCATAAATAGCCCTCATTTGAGGTGGAAGTGCAATGAGAACAGCAGATTTCCCTACCCAAGTCTAATAGTTTTTCTTCCAGGAAAGGCTTTGATCTGCTCGGCGGGGTAACCCATAATTTGAGCTAATCTGTTTCTCCACGTCTCCGGTTCTCCATGATTGGAGCAAAATGAACAAGTGGCACGGCAGGCTGTATGTATAGTAATGGCCTTGACAAAACAATATCACGATTATTAGTACTCATTTTATCTTTACATATTTACATTATTGTATATAAGTAATTTTTATACAAAACTCTTGTTGTCCGTAAGTAGATTGTACATTAAGGGTGGAAAACTAATTAAGAAAATCACAGGAGGTTATTGCAGGATCCTGAAGCTATAAGCCACTGGTTTAAGTTAATTTATTATCATTGTTTATAGTGAGCAATAAATGCAACAGCAGTACAAGCTCGTAAACTTCTCTTGTTTCACAATATAGTGTTCATATTAATAAAAATACCGCACAATAATACCTTAAAGGCTATTCAAAGGATTAAAGACTAATACCCCTAAACGATAATCGCTGTTGGACACAGCTGGAAATCGCCAGAGCAATTTATTTATAGCGTAAAGTCAACTCACGCGCCATCATAATTTAGTGTATGTTTAGGAGCGAAAGCGCGCGCGCGTCCCGCCATTTTGAAAAAGCAAACGAAAAATGAGTTTGTTCGAAATATGAATCGGATTTCGTTGCCGTTCTTAATGAATCGAGTTATCAGGATTTATTTTTTGAAATGGTATTTATATTTTGAATTGTGATTTTTTTATGTGAACGTGCTGTGTTTTCTGTGTTGGATTTGATGAGTTAAGGTACTTTTTTTTCGGTATTTTTTTTTCATGGGAATTTTTTTTTCATGGGAATGTCAAGCGTTTGTATCATCAAGCGAATGTTGTATATATTTTAGAGTTAATTTCAGTAGCTATGCCATCTAATAAATAATTGATGTATGCTCGCCACAAGGAGACAGCTCTTAGAGCCCCAACATCGTGTAAAGTTATTTTGAATAAAAAGTACTGCTATAAAAAATAGACAAACCAACTTAAACTCCTCATACATACATGCTGATTTCAATTATTAATGAATATACAAGCATAATAACTCTATTTTGGTTGACATACATATAGATCAAATTATTCATAACCGCTTTAATTTCAAATAATAACTACCTGTTTGGTATTTGAATATTGAATAACTGCCATTAGTCGTTCTATGAATAGTATTTAATCTATTCTGTACAAATCGTAATGCGTGACATTTGCTCCACATGTTTACACCGAAAATAATGTATTTGAATGAAAACTTAGACGACGTATAACTATTCTGCATATTTATGTACAACATTAACTTTAGTATAGTTTAGTATATCTATCACTGAGAAAGGAGTTTTCTTTTAATTTAACAAACATGACACATTATAAACATATGCTATGTATATCAAAAGACACAGAAGAATTCCATATATGTCCCTAAAATCAGAAGAAACCTTCAAAACCAAAATTTTCATTAGCAATTTGTGACAAAGTTGTTAAAATGTAGCAAATCATTAATTATTATATCAGGCACTTAAAGCAATAGTTGCTATGTGAGAAAGGAAATATTCCTTTCAGACAAGAAAGGATATTGTTCTTTTTTTAAATACCAGAAATTTTATAAATTTTAATAAAGAATAAGGTATCTTACTTATCTTAAAAATATAATATAATATATAATATAATAATAACTCCACACATCTCACACACGGCCGTCTGATCCCAAACTAGGCAGAGCCTGTACTATAGTAACCAGACTGCTGATAAACATACTTATATATTTCTAAATACATACATATTATATATAAATTACACCCAGACACTATATATAGGAACTTTGTATCAAATAAGCATGGGAAATTAGCAAAGATTCGTGTATCAAAGAATTATCATTGACCCACAATTATTAGAAAACATGCAACAATCTTAGATACTTACCAGACCTGAAGATCATGATTCTGCATATCTTTAGAACTAATAGCTCGAGATGGAGCCGTAATGAACTGGTATAGACCAAAAATCTTGTACCCCACGGTACGGTGAACTGTAGTTCAGCAGTCACTCAAATACAAAGTTCCCAGTGGTTTTTGTCCTAGTGTCTTGGATATATTGCTCGATCGCTGCGACTGATTACCGTGTTTTAAAACGTTTGATTCCATCATAATATCTTACTGTCATCCCTGGTGAAGTCTCACCCCTTGGGGATTTCCGCACATAAAAAAACAATAAATCTCAACTTTTCGACAGATAAGTGACAGAAGAAGTCAAAATGATATTCGTGAGCCTCATCTATTAATAGCCAACCATATCCCAGAAGTAGAGCAAGACGTTAGGATCAAAGAAATATCTCGCTTTAATTATTTGAGTTACATTGACACAGTGTAATGTATAAAATATTCTGACATTCAAATGAACTAACTAAAATAGAGTATGACTAAGAGCATATCCATTTAAATAGACATAGTATGAATAGCCACTAGCATCCGTTTGACAAATTCCGCTATGAGAACCACATTCCAGGGTTATTATGCATAAGCAAACTAAATGACAGTATCGTCTTTGACCGTATCCGACGCGTCATTGGGTTCTGCAAAATAAGCTCTTGCTAACGTGGATTTATGACCGACTAGCTGCGCCCTGCGGTTTCACCCGCGTAAGTCCCGGTACCGTGGGAATATCGGGATAAAAAGTAGCCTATGTGTTAATCTAGGTCTCCAACTATCTACATACCAAGTTTCATTTTTGAATTCGAATGATAGTTCCAGAGACAAACATGAAAACATATAAACAACCTTAACTTCTTTAACCCTTCCCTTCACCCTTCCGCTACTCCCACCTTAAAGGTCGGCAACGCACTAGTGACTCTTGAGTTGCAGGTGCCCATGGGCGGCGGTAGTCATTTCCCATCAGGTGACCCGTCTGCTCGTTTGCCCTCTATACCATAAAAAAAATGCGTTGAAACAAACAAACAAGCAAACAACACTCTTTAACATGATTATATTAGTATATGCAGAGTAGATTCGCTTTAAATAGCGTTGGTCGACAAAGCAGCAATGCTCTAAATTTTCCTAAAAGTTTAACCTGTCACAAACTACTTCCGAAGTTTTTACTTGTGGTGACTAGTCTACTTAGGAAGTTAGAAGCTACCCGAAAACGTCTTACAGTCAAGGCCAGAAATTTTCCATGCCCTGTGATAAACGCAAAAGCTGAATTGAAAACATTTTCTCTTAAATATATACTTGAAAATGTACGTACTATTCAGAGGGTCTGCATACATCTCTTTTGTAGACATTTTATAGATGAATGTGCTGACTTGTTCGATGTATTCGTTATCGATAGTCTAAATACTGCTGTTACTGTATATCTTAATAATAACTGTTTTTAAATCATTTTAACAACAGAATATAGTAACATTATAGAACCTGCTCGGCTTATGGTCCCCAATCCATTCCTATTTTTATTTAATTATTTTCCTTTGAATATACTCCCAATCTCCCTCATCTTTAATTCCCAACGAGCCTGGTTGAAGCGAATAGGCTTGCTTATGGTACTAAATTATAGTTGGCAAAATGTGTTTAATATGCTTCTGCCTAGTGCCGGGGATACAGGCGTGAATGTTTGTATGTATGTTTGATGTTCACTATCAGTCTTGAAGGAGTTAGAGCATAATGCACTTCTTATTACACTTACTCGTTTTACTCACGTGTACATTTGGAGGATCCCCTTATAGGTTCTGGCCCGGGCTCTTTATCAAGGTTTGAAGCATGTAGCCACTCAGCAGGACGGACATCCCCGAAATACACAAAGTTAAACCGTATTTCTTTAGTTAATATGAAGACCATTCACAAAAAGTCACTATCTCTGACAGTATACTTCTGCTTAAACTTGAGTCGTAAAACTGTGGAAGTACTTTCACCCTACGGTGAAGAGTGCGGTAAACAGAAACGGCTAGAATAGAACAGTATTTGTCGTGGTGAGGAGGCCTGCAAGAGCTCAATAGCTCTGTATGTTCCGTCGCATCATCATTTATCATGGTGGTGTCACAGCAACTACCAATAAAATTTCTAGTCTCAAGTTTCAAGTTGTTATAAATGTTCCTTATTTATTTTTAAGAAATTCTGGTGTAATGATAAGTAAATATTGATTGGACATAATAAATACTTAGTAAGTAATATTAATAGGGGTTTGTAAATTGTAAAATAATATTTTTTTGGTTATATCGTTTAAATACCATTTTGTTCTTGCATGTAATCCTGACGTGGACTATTTGACTTTTAATATTCTTAATTGTATTTTAGTTTTATTTTTTGGTTAATATAATAATTTATTTAATTGATTTTATTAATTTATGTTCAATACTTCAATTTTATAATTGATATTTTCTAACCAAATAATCTGGGGAACATGTTGAACACTATTTTATTTCATAAACATCGTTGTACTACACCATATTAGATGTGTAATTCAGGACTTAATCACGATAATATTTAAAATTGGTTATTGGTTACCCGACGTTTCGATCGAATTGCAACGATCGTGGTCACGATATCATTTACACATCTAATATGTATCAAAGTCGCGAAAGTTTAAAAACAATTAGTACCACACCATGTTTCAAGCAATAAATGATTTACTATTATGATATCACGCACAAACTTTTTAGCAGCAAGCAGCAGTTTGAGTTATATTGCTATCTAAAATATAAATAGGCTTGTTATTGACTTAACATAAACAGCAATGAAAATATAAATAGCAGTTTGCCGTACTTCCTTCAATTCAGTAAGCTCTTTAATTTTGCAGCCTCTCATTCGTCACGTCCATTATCTATTAATATATTCCTGGAATTAGCGCAGCTGTTCTATTTGTGACATCTTTTTATTCTATCAATTTACATCTCATCTCCATTTCGAGGAATTGGAAAGCTCTAATTTATCTTTGAAAGCGACTGATTTTGTGCTTTAGTGTACACTGAATTTGGAGGGCAATTGTTGCTGAAGCTTCTGTAAGTTAATAATAAGAGTCCCAAGACCATCTTCAAGTAGTAAATGTTTGTAATTAGCATTAATCTGATAAAGTAATCCTACCTTATTTGTTACACCCAAGATACGTTCACCTTGGATGGATCGCATTCTTCATGCTCATTTAGCCAAAGATGTTCTTGTAGACACATGTGGACGTTGACGTACATATCCTCACGTGGGCAAAGGTGATTAAACCCCCATATTTTGTTAACTTTAATTTGGTTCCAATCGCGTAATAGGGAGCAAACCTATTGCCGCCATGCCCTGCTGGTGGATTTTTCTTTTGGGGATTAAAGATGATAAAGTTTGGAGTATACTTATTAAAAGGTCAGGGAGTGGCCACATAGCGGGCAAATATCCTCGCGGATGCGAGGTCGATCCTAGAAGCATGTGAACGCCCGAGGAGGCTTCTTTGCTTCTTCAAAGACCTAGACTGGCTGAACTAGCCAGCCCTATCTGAATGCATAATGGACCGTTTCTGAGTATAAATGTGGAAACATCTATTGTATATACACGAACATCAGATCTATTTGCATTGATCGTTGTGTTTCTATGTATCATGTTCTGTAATTTATTTACAAGAAATGCATCCAAGCATATTAGTCCGTATAAGAACCATAAACTGAATATAAACCCATAGTACAAGAGCTGTTTAGTTTGGGTCCAGATAGCAATGAGGACACCTAGAAAGGCAAGAACACATAGAAAAAAACTCAAGTTTAAACTTGTATAGCTTTCAGCCTTCTCTTGAACCTTTTAGGGATATTTTATTTATATCCTCTGCAAGAAATAAAAATTACAAATTGTTTTAACAAAAGAAAAATACAATCAATTTAGCCGTGTTTCACAAACAATTCACCTCTTCTACTACAGCATGATCTATTACCCACAACATGCTACATACAGGATGTTACAATTGAACAGGTGAGTCCCCCATGCTGGCCGTGCGACCCGGCGGGCGTGGTTTCGCAAATCGTACACGCAGTTTAATGAGTACGGTGATTCACATATCAGCTACAAAACAAGAATATGAGTTTAAGTTTAACTTCTTCATTTTATGAGCTTAGAACCATAGGTATCACTTTAAAAGAACTCCATAATGTCTTCAATTTTAACAATAGTGGATGATTATATTTTAGTATATTATATATCCCCCAGTAGCCACAGAGCAGAGTAGGAAAAGATGTATTACCACCCAATCTCTATTTACATTTTGCTGTATGTTTTATGATTCCACCAAATGGGGCGATCCGACTGTCATGTTCAGGGTAAGACTAGATTTGTTGCTGCTACTGAGAACTTCTTCGAACGAGATTCTTCGAACAACAGCAAAACCCAATTGCAATGCCGTTCAACCTACATTGTTACGAAAAACAAAATATATGATATTAGTTACATTATGAAACAGGATGACTTACACTATATTCGTCGTAATGAGTTTGCTAACAAGCATGCTTTTCATCTGATATTAAGTTAAGTGCTACTCGTAACACAATGCTAAAAGTGTTTTCTGACTGCAGAGTTTTTTATGACTGTTTTCTTTTGATTTGACTGGCTTACAAAATGGAATCAAAAATAGGGAAGCAAAATTATGTAAAATATCTACTTTAGACGGAATATGGGCTAGTAAGAGTTTTCAGAAGACTCACTTTCTGTTCTGGGTACCGGCGAGTTCTTCCCTATGATTGCTTTTTTTGATTGATTGCTTTACGCTTGCACAATCCCTTTTTTTCCCATCCTTGATTATGCTGATGCCAGCGAACTAGATCTCACCGAAGACCATATTAATAAGTTTTAGAGACTCCAAAATCTTTGTATATGAATTATATTTGGACTACCCAATTAATATAATCATGTTTCTGAACATTAAAAAAAGCTCAAGTGTTTACCTATACGCCTTCGCCGGAACACACATATCCTTTCATTATTATATAATATTCTATTTAATTCCTTATCTCCACATTAACTTAAACAACGGTTTAATTTCTTGCACGATACGCACCCTGGACCTTTAAGATCAACCACCACTGCACCACTCTATCCTAAATTTATTTCCATTTTTTTCTCCATCTCATTGTTGCCAGTAAGAGATTGCCATAGAGCGATTAGGCCACCAATTGTATAAACCGCCATTTTGTTAATTTTACTCTTTAATGTTTCTGTTGTACAATAAATAGGTATATTATTATTATTATTATAACGTTCACCACATAATTGTTAATTCGCAAATTATTTGCGAAATGCGACGCGGCATCCAAGACGACACTGAGAACTGTTCGAGCGCCATCCATCAGGCGGCAAGTCATTGAATCGGCTAATTAGCGAGGCGTATTGGTAACTTCTTGTCCCTAACTAGCCAATCAAAATGAAGAGAAATATGTAGCTAATGGACGTGGTCGATGGTTGTGCCAAACAGAAACAACAAACTTTAACTATCAAAAACCATATTGAATTCACTTCGGATCACTTGTTTCAGATTTGAGTCATGCTAGTGCTAGCTTCTTCTTATCTCAACTTAATTTATTTTAATGGTACCTTAATTAATATCAGGCTGAAAACGGGTTCTTTTAGTTCTAATATTTCAGAAACGATATTAAGACTTATCTTTCTACCCTAAACTAGATCAATGAGTCAGAGGATGTTGTTTTTACTGTAAGACGCTATACTGTCACATACATAAAAGACAATTACAGAGATTTTTGACCTCCTGGCAAGTTTTAAGAACGTTTGATATCTTTTATGAGCGAAGCCTTAAAATAATCAAGATAAAGCAAATAACTCACTCTCACTAATGGAACATTTACAAGTATTACTAATCTTACTTACTGTTAAACCAAAGCAGAGCTTAACATCAACATTGTGTCATTCAAAAGACGGATTTGTCACATTTAAGACAAATCTAAAAACAACTGCTGCTTGTTTTTCTTAACAATGGCTAATGGAACTAATTTAAATGTTTGAATTTAGTCCAATAAGCTTTATAAAGTTACAGTTTGATTTTAAATTCTTTTGTAACGGCAGTTGATACCTACGACTGTTTTAATATTTAAAACATTATTCATAAAAAAGACACATTTAGACGCAAATAGCATACAACTTTGGATAAAATGTTACCATACATTAAATTATAAACAGTTTTTAAATAGGAAACCACCGTCAATTATTCTAATTGAACTTTATGGTTTCCGTTGAAATTATATTTTGAACTACATTGGCTCGTGGTTTTGGTGAACATCACGGGTGTTTACAAATTGTAATATATTCGAAGAGAGTACCTACTCGTAGTATTTCTGTAAAATTAATGTGATTTTTTAATAAATCAAAATAATATATTAGTATCAAAAGAGCTTTTGCTTTTCAAACTCTTTCAAAATTATTTTGTTTGTTTATTCAGATTTGAGTCATACTCATTATTCATAGTTAATTCTTTATTATTGCGGTTCTAATTTGTGGAGAATATGGTCTACTGGCCTAACCAGTACATTCGATTTTTGGGTAGTTAATAGTAAAAAAATCATCTCTTAGGACGTTTTCGCCTTAAATACCTTTTAACGTATAATAATAACAACTTGAGACACCTCACACGGCCGTCTGATCCCAGACTAGGCAAAGCCTTTACTATGGTGATCAGACGGCTGATAAACATACTTATTTATTACTAAATATCTACATATCATAGATAAATTACACCCAGACACAGAACAAATGACCGCTCTCATCACACAACTATCCTTCCTGAGTGGGAATCGAATCCACGACATTTGGATCAACAGTCAGGATTACTAACCACTAGACCAACAGGCTAGTTAATTCGGATCGGATTTGACAACGTATCAGGATGAATGATTGGTCCTATCATTCATACGTTGTCTGCTGGTATAATAGAACTTACCCAAAGCGTTTGTCACGATGACTCCGACCCTAGCATTAACTTAACAAAATGTCTTAAACCGGTATTGTACTACGTACATTGTACTTATTTTTGTGAAAGAGAGAAAACAAATGTCTTTATAAATATTATTTGTAACAATTATAGTGTTAAGGACTAAATACTTTGTGGTGGTTTAGATAGCCACTAAAGATATCTATTTCGCTTTTTAATACTCTTAGTGATGAAATATAAATGACACTTAATGTATTTTCCGTCGGTACTCCAAACCTGACACAAATAGAAAGAGACTTGACTACTGAAGGTGAAAAAAATAAATGAAAACGATAATATTTATTCACTCCAATCCAAAATGAAATAGGATATCAATACAAATCAGCTGCTCAAAGCAGTATGTTGATCCTGCAATTTTCTGCTCATTAAATTGTGTAAGTATTTTTATCTGGTTTGTGCAAGTTTAACACCAAAGATAAGCATCACTAATCACAAGTTTTAGTTAATTTATGATATAAAATCGCCGTGTAGTTTTGTGCATAAAGTTTTCAATAAATAGTCATATCTGATTTCCTAATCATATTTTTACAGTAAATTACTTGCATTTTTATATTAAGGAATTCTTTTAATCAACAGGTCATCAACTAACCAGGATCTTTTCCAAAACGGTTTATTATCAAATCGTGAAACTAGGAACATCAATAGATACACGTCAATAAAACATTGATCATAATAGCCGTTGTGTTCACAGTCGAACATTAATCATTGCATTTCCGCTTGAGTTTATTGTTACTAATCGTTCGGTATAACTCAATCGTTAGCGCTTTGATTCATTTGTGGTAAAGGCATTCCTTTTTCAAAGATTGTTTTGATATACACAAATTTGAAAATGGCATGTTTGCGTTATAGTCCAAGAGCTGCCTACCAAAATCAGAAATGATAAGGTGCAGTGAGATTTTACGTCTAAAAACCCTCTACAAACCCATAGCGCTTACAGCCAGAAGTCGTTCCCGGGGTCGGAAGCGTGGGCTGGCCTGACCTAGACTTCTGGCGATAATTTAATGTTTATATGCGATTTCTACAGTTAAAAACTTAACTACATAAAATTTCATGACTAGACTCAAAGATTTTATTTTGATTAAAAATTTACGTGTTTGACGGTTTGGACCCCGGCAACGACTTTTAGCTGTAAGCGCTATGGGTTTGTCATATAGTCAGTAGGGCTTTTAGACGAAAAATCTAAGGCGTTGGGTATGGGTTTGCTACAGCATGGAGCAAACATTTTCACTGCACCGTATCATTTCTGATCCTGGTAGGAAGCTCCGTCTATTAACCAAAATTTTATTTACACTAATTTTTGTGCTAATATCTTTACTTTGTTGTCAAAAAACGGACGTATATATGTATATAATTTGTTTTAAAAGTAGACAAGTTACAAATACAATGAAATGTTACCATTTTGGCGACATCCACATGCAATTGCTGCAATCAGTAAGTGTCATCTACGGAAGATAAGCTGAACTACTGGGTAACTACGAGTACTAATGGAAAGGTCTCGCTGCTTTTCAGTATTACAACTTCCCAATGCTGATGGTTGATCAGATGATTATATCTCTGTGTAGATGGGATATCGCACTTGTTCCTTCATACGGTCAATAAAATGAACTACGGTTGGTTGAATGTCATTCAATAAAACCTACTTTAATAACCTCAAATAGACATAGTATAGAGAAAAGAAATAACTAATACACTTAGTTTAAATCGACGCACTCACGGAAAGCGACGATTTAGCTGAATAAAATCAATAGTTCCGATATTATTTAATACTTATAATAATATTTGTCAACATTAGTGTTTGGCCAATTAAAGAATAGTAATAGTTACGATTTAACATAATACACTTTTTTAGAAGAGCACCCAAAACTTGCCGAATGCTTATCAGTCGCGTACGCAATTCGTGTTGGCATGTGTGATAGCCCTGTTATGTTAAAGAAGGACTCCTTAAAAGTGAGTTTTTAATTTTCGATTATTTTACACTGTGACTTTAGAATTGTAATTTTTTACATAGACATAAGATAAAAAATAAGACAGACAATAAAGACATAAAAAGTTCTACCATCAAACCCACCATAATTACTTATAAAATGATGCCTTTCTAAGAGACTTTAACTACGTTATTATTAAAAGTAAACAAGTAATAATATTGTTTACTTTCTCGACCGACCAATCCCGTACCAATGTCTAATGTTTTTGTTGAAAAAAATTTCATGACAGGCTTGAACGTTATGATCCCTTTGATCTCCGGTGAGAAATGTCAGCTTGGAGTTAGCTGCTACTACTCCCAAAATGCTTTTAATTGAGTTCTAGAATAGCTCGGATAAGTTCTTGAGTTGGTCGAATGGCCTGCCTTGATATCCGTTGATCAGATATCGGATTTCACTTCGAGCAGTTGAAGAACAACCAGAAAGGAGCTAATCTTCTATGGCCATTTTTCCCTTTTTAATACAAGAAATTACTTGCTGAGAGCTGTTTGCATCATTGCCACAGTTTTTGCTGCATTCTTGCTAACATAATAACAAAACTTTAAAGCCGCACGTTATCGGATGACGTGGCTTGGTGGAATCAATCTGGAACAAAAAGTGCACGACTCGGAAGCATTACGATTCCAGCTATTTTTGGGTCCCCCCTCGTATTATACCGACATCAAATAAAATTCGGAAAAGAGTACTAAGATTATGATGATATGCCTAAAAGTAAAAGACTAGTTGCATCAATATTGTGACTAAACTAATCAATATCTTCATAGACTTGGTAGCGTTTTATTGAATTTCAAAAATTTCGTATGTTGTTTAAAAATTATATTTAAAAAATATAAACATTCATATAGATATTTATTCTTTATTAGACAATAATCAGCTATCATCAAACACAAAAGAAACGTCCAAGTTCCAAGATACAAACAGCGAGACAGATGAGGTGTAAGATAATCCCGAGCCATCGCACGCTCTATTAACTGCAATTGATAAAACTGCATTCTTCGAGCATTTGCGTGACGTGACGTAATTATGTAGGTAAAAAAAATTAAGAGAAAGACAATAAAAAAATTGCAACAATAATGCCAATTCCTATCAACTGACTTCCTCGATATTTCTGTCAATTATTGAATCACGTACCTATACGCTGAAGTTTAAACATATATTTTACTGACTACCCACACAACAGTTTTTTACTTGATGCACATTTTTTTCTGTTAAAGATTAGAGTGAGTGATGCTTCTGAAATTGCTGGTTAAATTGATTAAATATCTATTTCTACTAGAACTCTCTGTTGGTCTTTTTTTCGTTTTATCCTACGAATCCTAAACTGTATCAATATTTAATAAATCTTGTAAGTATTTATCCATATCATACAAATATTTTTCCACTTTGCTCCATTCCACAAAACTTTGCTTACAATCTGTTTCCAGTAAACAAGGTTACGATGAATTTTCATAATGTCTATTATGATATTATGCACTCATATTGTTATTACACTACAGTCATGATTGACAGCTACTGGATAAGAGCAGGCATTGCGTGAGAATATCCATTTGAATGGATCCGTTGCTGATTGAAGGTCAGCTTGGTTTGTTCTAGGTAAAATAGTCCTAGTATGGTATTCATAAGGTAATGTTTACATTTCACGATTACAATCAACGATCAAATACCCCAACTGAAGTTAGCCAATTAGATCTAGATCTTCTAATATAATGGTTTTTTCTCTGACTAGACACAAGTTATAGGATTGTTCAAAAATTACTAATTTGAAGTTGCGGATTGTTAAAAATAAATAATACGAGAACACTTCTATAAAAGTAAGGTCTACGACAACTGTTCAGATCAAGGTGTCTAATTTAATTATTACTGATCTGACTGATATTAATAAGTATAGAAGTGATCGCCTTAACGGTAGGTAACAATCTCAGTAAAGAACTTATTCTTTATATTCCATAAGAATCAATAGCGAGACAAGTTGAAAATCTTAACATAGTTTTCTTCTATATTCTTAAAATAATAATTATTCCATTAACTATTGTAGGATGTATAATTCTTGTGTCAGTTCCATTTACATAAGTTAACATTCATCATCATTTCTTGTTGCCTGTCAAGATTACGAAAGATAAACCAAATTTTGGACTAAATTCTTCTGTCAATCCAAAAACCTGGCATTCACTGGACAGCATGGACAGTTTTAGTCCAACGAAAACTGCTGGCTCTGTTTAAAAAATGTCTCAAAATGATTGACATTCGTACGTAAACGGTACTTCAAAATTCACAAATAGATACTTGTGAGTTCAAAATACGTGAGCGAGAATTCTTTTATGATGTAAATAGTTACCCAGTTAAACGATTGTACAATGAAATAGGTCAAGCAAAAGCCGCTCGCTTGGTGGATGAAGAGTAACGTTTAGCCATACTCCTATTGTTAGTATTCTTTAGAAATGATGTGTGTGGAGTTTTTGAAAAACGCGAATATTTAACGACGTTTATTTAAATGTTTGTATTTTAAAAGAGAAGAAATAGTAGGTACGTTTACGTTTTTGATAAATTAAATAGTTTTGTATTTGTGGAACTGAATGACTATTATATCGCTGGTGCTATTTAGAAACTGTTTTTTTTACAAGTGTGTTCTTGTTATTGTTAGTGAAAGTTGGAATAGGTACAATAAATATTTACCATCAAAGCATTAAAGCAATTGCTGCTCGAACAGAAACCAAATTCTTTTGAAAATTTATGATTTAATTTTTTTTTGTTTTTATATTTGAGCTGCCAAAATGAATCTGCCCCGCCTGATGGAAACCACAAGCAGAATCCAAGAGTGGTGGTCACCATCCTCGCTGCGTACAAGGACAGTGCAGCATGGTGACCGGCACTATGGCGGCCTAGTGAGATGCTTTTTCACGCCCCGCTTAAATTTGGTGAAATCGCGCTCGTTGAAAATATTTGTATTTATAATATATATAAATCTGTATATAGGAATTCTAGAAACCATAGTTCCAGCTTTACTATAGAATAAGCTTAGTTTGGGTCTTGGTGGCCTTGTGTCATATGTCCTGGAAAGTTGATTCTAAATTTTATTCATTTATCATTTTCTTTTCTTCCTTTTTTTCTTTATATTTTTTTTTCAATCGTTTGTAATTCTAGTATATTGGTTAGGTACAGCACTGATACATTTGTTAAACAAACCGTTGTATTTTGTAGATTGAAAAAGAGCAGATGTGAGTTTTTATTGCTCTGTCTATTTTCGCAATTTTGAACTATTGCATTGCAAACATTACAGTACTAAATGTCAATAAGGTTTCTGGTTTTTATATACATTGTATCGTGGATCAGTTAACAAATTTTCATTTCATGTGATTAACTTTCATTTCTAAAATAAAGAGACAAGAGCATCTTATGTTCCGCTCAAGAAGAAACAAGACACGTGTCGAAGTGTCACTTCGTGAAATTAAAAGATTACTTTAGGTTACGTCAGTAGTCATCTAGTTAGGAAATCTTTGTTTAAGGCGTAAGGTTGCATTGCATGTCTATGGCGATAAGTTGAGGTTTATCCTTGGCTGTTGTTTTCATTAAAGTTTCCAAACCAAGGGTGAGTAAACCAAAAGGGTGAAGGCACTATATACTAGATTCCGATATGAGGCTCTATTGAGTTGTTATTTTTAATAAAATATACTTAAAAAAACTTCAGAATTTCACCCTAAAAAATTATCTAAGTACCTAAAAAGTTCAAATTTATTCTTTCTACGGTATGAAGTATGTTGATGAAGCGGATATGTAATAAGATATTCGACGGGTTGTCATTCTGTCATTACCATCTGCAACTATATTTTTGACAAGTGACACTGACTAAAATTAGCTCACCCCTTCATTTCATCAGCATGTCGTAATAGATGAGTTATCTGCGTATAAGGGATGAAGTAACTATTTCAAGGTGTTCTTAACAAGGCTTATTTAAGTAATGTAATTATGTATTAAAACGGGAATTAACGCGATCACGAAATAAGTATTACATACCTCTGAATTGCCTGACGTTTCGACCAGGTTGTACTGGCTGTGGCCATGTACATGAATGTACTTGCAACTTCAGACAGTAAAAAATCTGGATGGATTTTTACTGTTTTTTTTTTGACCGCATGTCAGCTGTATTATTAAGTACTTCAGGATTATACATTATTTCATGTGCACTCTGTATATATATGGAGGAAAATGTCAAACGAAGTCGATAGATTTTATTTCATTATATTCGTAGGTCCAATAACAGACTTCAGGCTAATAAATATATTAAAATTTTCGACACAATTACAATTAAACACATAATTTATTTCATAAAGAGCTCATGCGAGTAAAAATATACTAATAAATATAGTGAGTAATATTGAACATATTGGTAGCAGATGATGAATCATTACAAAGAACTATAAAACTCTAATATGACCTTGAAAATCGACTTAGTAGAGAATTTATTACGTTTGAATTCAATAAATCATAAATTTATGTTTACATCATATTTTTTACGATCCTTCATTGAGGCAAGTGGGCTTATTAAATTATGTATAGAGTCTATGACATTAGCTTTAATCATAAACAATTATGACACAATTAACTATATCTCCGCACCAAGTGTACCATCACGAAAGTTTTTTTTCAAGTTAGGCAAAGACAGCACTACATTTGTTAGGAAGTGATTTGGAATAACATCCAATTTAGGTAATTATTTTTCATATATTTTTTATGATCTGTTTGTATTAACTTGATACCATAAGTTGTAAAATACATGGTATATTGTTAATACTACGTTCTATAAATACATTTAACTTTTACTATTTCTTAAGACATCTCAAATGGTTTTAAAAAGATTAGTACTACTACTATTTTTTGTTTTTTTTTTGCAAACTACTTACCGACTTATCTGTAAGCTAAAAAATACAGCCTCTGTGTACTTTTGATAGCAGTAAAAATATGGCAAAACTATCAACAAACTGAATGGGCGGAAACGTAGGCACTATAAAATAAATCAAGCGACAAACACAACAAATATTCACGTTTCCTCAATTATCTATTAACTTCATGCAACATATAACCCCCAAGGGAAAACATATTAACAAATAAACGGATATTCTAAAAACGGGCCCAAAAACTTTGGTATTTCTGGCTCTGAAGCCAGAAAGTAATCTCTGTCTAAACAGATTCCTGCACGGAATGAAACAAAAATAAACTAAGACTTAAAATGAACGTCAAACTTACTATAAACAAGCAATAATTAAGGAATATATTTAGCGGTACATCTAAGTTTGTCGTCAAGTTAAAAAAGGACGACCAATAAATCTCTTCAACCTGTATTCTTTTATAGACGTACAAATGGAACATTCAAAAAGCAATCTTAAATAGAATGAAATAAGATATTATTTTGACGTAAATAAAAGTCCGCTACTCATTACACTACCGTTTGATGTAAAGTTCTTTGATCTAAGTGACATATTGTAAACTGTAGATGATTTGAGACGGTTGGGAGCACTTTCTGTGGTTAAAGATGATGTCGTGCGCATTGTTCGAACAATTTTACTAATTATAGAAACTATAAGCTAGGGAGATTAATGGCGTGAAGAGAGACAAGGGTATGCGGTACATAGGGGCGATTAGAAAAATGTGCATATGATTGACATGACTATAAATAAAAAATTTGGAATTGATAAATGTGAGAGTGTCACACCCATTATGAATAATGAAGTCATGCTCTGCTTATAGTTTCTGGATGTAAGTGAATTTTAATCTAACCTAAATCTGTAATTTTATTAATATAACCGTGGTATTCAGAGATGAAAGAAATCTGCAGCCAGATATTCCATGGGCATGTAAATAGCTAATTGCAATTTACTATGATGAGACTTTTGCCACTGTTTATTTCCACATATAGTATCTGAAGGAATACTATATTTTTATGCTCTCGAAATGTTTAGCAAGATTCTTATTCCATGAAGTGCTATGTACTAATATGTATAAAGAAATCAATAGGTTACTGTATTTATTTCAATTCGCAAAATGACGAAACCAATCAGGCCAAAAAAAAAAACCCTTATATGAGCGGATTAGTATTAATAAAATCCATTAATCTGAAAAACTATTTACTAACTTTTATTCTTTGGTTTTTTATTTGTATAAAAATATCTTTGTACAAAATGAACAGATACAGACAGTCCTATCTCATGAATCTAAAGTGACACCTCACCATAATATGATACTAATGCTTCACTTTATTTGAAAAATCAACCCATTAATTCAATTAACGTCATACAGATGACCGTAAAAGCATATGTGGTAAAGAGAGGATAATTCCATACGCCTTTTTAATTTAAAGTTGTACTATAATTGTAGATATGATTCCACTAATATGTGGGCGAAATTTGTGACGTATGCATGAGAAAATAGATCATAAGTATATATGTAATATAAACAGAGGTATATTTTTAAATTAAGAATGTGTACGTGTGAAATAAATATTTCATAGCGGTTACTGTGATATTGCCGTGATGAGTAAGACCTCTAAAACTTTGCAAGAAGGAGATAGAACTGTTAGAGGCGACATTGTATTTGTTTTTTATGTAGATAATATGCAACTAACATTGAAATAAAACTGTTTAAACCGTCTTATTGCAACGTGGGCAATATAATTTACACATATTTTATCGTTCGTTACTCGACAATTTTTAAAACGGCCACATGGTGTCTATTATAATATTAGATTTTAATAATTTGAATGGTAAACAAGCCTAAACACTGCTCTAGACCTCAGGATGTAAAACCTAGAAAGCTAATTGACGAAGATGGTACACGCCATCCAAAAAAACCTATTCACTCCACTCTTGAACCTTACCTTTCTTACCTTTGGCTTATTATAATAATATGTATAATAACAGGCGGATTGTTTCCTAGTTAGCCATCTAGTATTTTGATATAAAGTCATCACTGAATTTATCATTATGGATCATACATACTTACAATAGTAGTAACAACAGATCACAAAACAGATCTGTCATATTTTAGAATAGCTAATAGCCTTACTTTGTGCTTGAATAGCTGTATGACGAATTAATAACCTGTTATGGCTTGCGGTTGATTTACCTCTAAAAGTAACGAGATTGTCGTACCCGAGTATTACCACTGCAATAAATTTTAAACCCTTTTAAAAAATAGAAAACCAGAAATAACTTCTAATAATTTTCTAGAGCGAGACAGATAAATTTCTTTCTTCAGGATTACTCACTCAATCGACGGTAAATTTAGTTGAAGAAATATTTATACAATATACAATGTCTTTTTGAAGATCTATCGAGATTCTGAGAAACGTTTATGGTTAGATGTAAATAAATTTCTGTCTCGTTGGCGCCATGGTAATTAGTATCAGTTATATGAATCACGGACGCTCTGTACTCAGAAAACTTTGTTTCTTGACTTACCCCTTTTGAATGAAATGGAGCTAAAAATATTGCTTACGAATCCACTTTGGAGTTTGTATGGTTTTTTATTTGAAATAAGTACGAGGTAAAAAAAGGCTGGTTTTTTTTGGAATATAATAATTGTAGAGTGATGAAAATAAATTGAATGAGAATAAATGCTGTTGTAATGAAATCATTGCAAAGAAAATTATGTGCACAGTAAGATTGGATGGCAGAAAAAGGTATATAGACATTCGAATGCGGTGTGACTTGAAAGGGGATGTAGTGACAAAAAATTTAAAATGGTATCCTGAGGTGGTTTGGACACGTGGAAGGAACGAATGCGGGACGAATGACAAACCAAGTATAAAACAAACGTAGGTGGGAATACCGATAGAGGTTGACCACGCATAAAATACCCTGATCATATTGGTGATAGTCTGAAGAAAGGGCAGGTAAGTAGTAGAAGCTCGTGAGGTATCTAAGGATAGAAGCAAGTGGCGAGCTATTGTCTCTGCTCAAAGGGAGATGTATGTATGTATGTATTAATGTACAGTATGGATATATACGCCCTCCTCTAATAAGGTATGCTTTACAATCATATGTGTAATAAAGTATAAGAAACCTTTTAATCTTGGGATAAATATTATTGGTACCATTTTTTAGTAATCCCACTTATCCCACTAATGTTATAAATGTGAAAGTTTGGATGGATGGATAGATGGATGTTTGTTACTCTTTCACGCCAAAACTACTAAACCGATTGCGATGAAACTTGCTATATAGATAGCTGAAGACCTGGATTAACACATAGGCTTCTTTTTATCTCGATATTCCCACGGGATCGGGACTATATACTATACACTAACTCTGATGGTTACTATAAGTACTATAAGTTACAGGTAAAAGCCGAGTTTTACACTAACTCAAGAACCTTCTTTGTTTCAAGACCAAAGTGAAACCGATACACTAATATTAATGTTTCCCTGAGTCATCGCCTAAGTTTGTGCACCTTAACAACTCTTTACTCTATTATAAATTCTCCCACTTAGCTATATGTATTCTTCTCTCTTCAAATGCTCAATTCCATTCTGAATTGCGATCTTTTTTAAGTCCGTTATTGTATTTTTTTATCCATATACTAAAAATAAATAACTGACACGGTCTAAGCCAGCTTCGAATAGGTAATGTCGTCCAAGATTGACTATCCACTAATACTTTGGTTGATATATTTTATCGGAGTACTGATTACGACAAAAAAGAGTATTTCCCCTTAAAATTATTCAAAAGTAAGTTAAAGGAGTTTAAGCCCACATGTTTGTGTTTAATTTTATGTGATCCGTATCTACCTTTGAGACAATATTTTCTGTAGTAAATGCTAACTAATGACTCCTACGTTCATACAAATACTGTAGACATAACAATATCAACCCTGAAACTAACGGCGATGAATGTTGGATCAACAAAATCGCAATGGTTCACAATGACCCTGAAATAAACATTGTGATAGTAGATGTCAATCAAATTGTAGTTGGTACCGTTGGATATTTTAAAGTGGTTCATTGATTTATGAGACTGCATTGATGGACTCAGCTGACCGTAGTGCCGGGAGGACATATAAAGATTTTATTGTGTTGTACTCAAATTTATTATCTTTACTGAAATCAGAAGATATTTGATTTCGTTTCGTTTCGAAACAAATAAATTATTCTGTAAAAGGTCAAGTCCAATATAATTGTTAGTTAAAAGTAGAAGAGCTACTATAAAAAAGAAAAACTTTTCTATCTTACTTTCACTGGTGCTAATTGAAGTGTTAGTCAAATTATGCATTATTTTTAATCATTCATTAATTTTGAAAATAAATACATAGTTTTAGTTTTAATATAAGGAATTTGCCTCAAGAATAGTTCAATATAAATTTCAAAATAAAAAATACCCACCATTGACTGCATGGATAGCGCAATGGTTGAAGTGTTCACCTCACCAATACGCCACGCCAAGTGTTGTAGAATTTTGTGATCCATAAATACGAGTATCTGTCCCGAGTCTGGGTGTTCTTTGTGTCCGTTGTTTAAAAGATTGTGAAGCCTCCGTGTCCCAGGAATATTCCTAATGCGGAAGTTGTCTGAAAAAATATAAGGAATTTATATAAAAATAATTACGTAAAATCATTAACAAGTCTCCCGAAGTTTAATAAGCGCTTTTAAGCAAATACTCTCAGGCTTTTCCTTTTCCCGACTGGAATGTGTATGAATAATAGATTAGTTTTTACACCACTTTGGCTGTAAAATATTTTTATAACAAATATATTCATGACATTATAGAATTTTAAAATATAAACATACTTTGGTTAATCGCCAAAATTTTCGTTACCCAGTTTTAAAGAGTTGTGCATCTACAGTAAAGAAATTAAAAGTATGTATTTTCTAATTTTTCTCTGAGATGAAATATGTTACCTTCTGAAATATTAAATGTTACATTGATCAAACAAAAAGAAAACAATCGTATACATAAGGATCAAGAAGTTATAGACAGTAAAATATAGAACATAGAAGGAATGAACATATAAGGCTGAATTTCTCAGATTAGAAAAAAGTTTAAATAATACCAAAACATAACAGTTTAAAAGCGAGGTCAATCTTAGGATGGGTGACCATTCTTAAGACACTGAGACCCCTCCATGACTCGGAGAGTACGTTAAGCCATCGGTCCCGGTTGCTGAAAGTAAATTTGTGGCATTCGTTAGCCCTAAAAAAACGTCCAATGACAACCTGGTCTAACTACAGAACTTTGATGACGTCTAGTACTTGGGTTGCGGAGGTCTGATGGCAGTCGCTTCACGTAAAATATCGAAGTTTGGCGGTTTCGTAGTTCGACTGAAAACCGACCCCCACTCAGTTAGAAAAAGGTTAACAGGAAAAAAACAGCTTAAAAAGATGTTCAGGCAAATAAAGTTTTTAACTGCGTACTAAATAAATTTACTAAAAAAATAAAACTGAAACAAACTACAGGGAAGTTAAATTCATAAAAAATATTTTATACCGGTGTCGGTAACAAATTGTTTTTTTTTTTAAAACAACAATTTTAAATTTAATTTACTCTCAAAGCCATAGGGGCTGAGGGAATAAATAGAACTCGAGACTTACAATTTCAAGAAACTGGGGGCTTTTTTTAATACAACTCGGCCAATTTCCCCTCCCTGTGTCATGACATTTCTATTAACCAGTATGACCCCACAACTTCACGATCCCTAATAAAGAAAACATGACCATTACACTATTATTCCTACGCCCCCTTAATAAATGACAAATAATCTCCCATTACGTTTCAATAGCAACAAATTGCAGACCCTCATGATGTTATCTGGACGACATTGCGTGACAAGAACATTTTGTAGAGAGATAAGATTGAAAATCGGGCATAAAATGCGGATGTGGCTAATCTTTAGCTTTTAGATTTAGATAATATTTACTAGGGAGTAGATATTTTATGTAAACGTAGTGATGTTTAGTTGTTTTTGTTTAGGTAATTGTTACGTGATGATGTGATGTTTAGTTGTTTTTGTTTAGGTAATTGTTACGTGATGATGTGATGTTTAGTTGTTTTTGTTTAGGTAATTGTTACGTGATGATGTGATGATTTTTTTATTTTTATTGTTCTTTATTTTGATTTGGCAGTGAACTATTGTCTAAAGTTTCTAATTGACTCTAGAAAAATTAGGTGATTATCAATTCGACTTTATATTTTTGTTACGCGATATCTTACATCAATTGGAAAAGAATTTTATTCATTTTCTTCATATATATTATGTTATACGCCAGAATAATCTCATAAAATATAAAAAAAATCTATATATATTAAAACACAGACACGACAACCTCCGCTAGATTCTGCAAGTACGATATATTTTTTGTTTTTAAGTGCTTAAGCTCCAATTTAATTTACATTACTTGCTCACTACTAAACATGCAGCACGCCCCAAAATTAAACATTCAAACTAATTCGCGAATCTAATTTACGGCAGTCCAAAGCGATTGTTTGCACAACCTACGTGCTAGGACAATATAATTACGACGGCTAACGTCATTGGGGCTGCCAGGATTTGCAAGGTCCATGTTTATTGACGTTGCTGCAGCTAATTTATGTGGGGCTGGATAATGTGATAATTAATGATCTGGAATACTTAGCAGCAGTATTTAGGTCTCATTCTACATAGGCAATATTTCCCTATATCCTACGATCCTCTATGTTCAACTATCTCTTTCTTCCTTACTTTGTCTTTTTGTTATATTTTCAATTTTAATATCCATATTACTAAGGTCTACATCCATCCATTTAATTTCGATCGGGTTTGGGTCATATTAAGTATATAGAATTGAGGTACGCCACTTTTCCTCTCCTTAAACATTACTAATATCGAAAAATACCCTTCGATTAGAAATTAACCGAACCGAAGACTACAAGCAGGACAATTGTACAAATGCACTTTTACTAGCCGAAACAATTCCCATGGTTAAGGAAAACATCCGAATCTGGAACACTGCGGAGCGTTTTAATGCGTCACGCACGCGTCCTGTGTACGTTAATTGTATTAGTTAATTAATAATTTCAAGGTAAAGGAAGCGCATCCGTGGTGCGAGAAAGAGAGAGGGGTGAATATAGAATGGGAGCGAGCGGATGTGACGCTATAATATATATGACTAATATAAAGTTGGGACACGCTTAGTATTTTTTTGTTGCTACATTAAAACACCAACATGTATAACACTGTTCCATAATTTTACGCTTCCGCATCTTAACTACTGCATCGATTATCATGAAAATTTGCCTACACTTTGCCAGGAGTATAGCAAAGGACAGAGGGTACCTTTCAAGCAGTTAAAAGTACTGTTCCCTATTGATAGACAAAATTGCTTGCGAGCTTTTAATATTTTTATTTTCAATCTTACTCATTCATTAACTAGACTTTTGTAAATTAACATCAGATGTTTAAATTTTCACAATATAGAACTTCGTCTACTGTATGTTATACAGAAAGGGTGACAAGTACTGGTTAGTGGGACAAGGTGAGTCTAGTTGGGGTCCCTAATAAATTGGATGTTGCTTCTAAATGAGGAACCGGAACACTTGTTACCTACTGTAATATTATAGTGTGTTCTTACTGGTGTGAATAATGTATTTCTAGAATGAAAATGTCGTATTAATAATAATTATATTTAGGTAATAAAATAAAGTTGATATTAATATATTGTGTGTTTGATGTGTACCAATATGACAATATTGGTTGATGTAAAAATGAAGTTGTGTTTAAACATACATATTTGTAATTATAATACTCCACTTAGAATCACTTAAAAGACAAAAAAATATAGCCACCCTAGACTAGACACCCAGACTCCGCCTCCGTATGTTTGCCTTATAAGTATGTAAAAAAATATGTGTACTTAAATAAACATTAAAATAATTAACATTGTAACTTTGAACATGCAACTATTTGATTTAAAAGTATAATCAAAATAAGATAAATATAACTAAGTTCTCAACAGATTGATTATCCATGTGTTGATAAAAATAAAAAAAAAGCATAAAACCTTTTAGTTGACTTACGACTATAACAATAAAACAATTATCATTATTCAAAAGCAAAGCGAGCCGCCCAGAAAATCATTAAAATATTACATCACAACTAGTAGATATTAAAATTGACCCAATTCTCACTCTACATAACACATGCTCACCACTACTATTTTTAATACACCAAGCATTATTTATAATGTTTCTCTGAATAAACATGAACTAAAAGAAGTGTTTAGTTTATTAAAAATAATATTATTTGGTTTCAGATTCAGTTCCGGTACTGAAAAAAATAGAAGATTAAAATTGGCACACGTCCAAGAGTAAATTTTGAAATGGATGAAAACTAGAAATGTATCGTGTGTAGTAATGAAAGTGTATCGGGTGCAATCACAGCGACATCAATGTATAGTTTGGTAGATATTGGTGATAAAGTGTTGGTGAAACGGACGCCAAACGGTGATCATGGCAAAAGATATGAACATTCGTGTTTTGGTGATGGTGATTGTGTTACAAACATTGATACGAACGAGCTATGAGATCATAGATTCACGTAAGTACACATATATTATGTATGTTCAACACACTGCAGAAGTTAGTTTTTAAACGGCTTTATTTAGCTTGCACTGTTTATTTTATAGGTTAAAATTAGTGCTTGAAATTTTACCCCCTTCCTGTTGAGTGATTGATCGGTAATTTGGTACACATCTTTAGTTCTGATAATAATATAATTGTGTATTCAGCATCATTGTGAATCTAAGATAGTTGCCGCTACAAAATGTCAGATTAAATATTTTTTACAACCTCCTCAATATTTATATCAAATAACCCTTTCATTGACTAGTAGAATACAGTAGACCATGAAAAAAAATCCATATATTAAGTAACTAAATAAAAAACTAAAAACTTAAATAAAATCGTGGGGCGTAGCATACATGACATTTTTACTCAGAATACGCTATGCCCTACGATTTTAATTCCAAAGTATTGTTTAGCTTTTAGTACAGTATCTGCATCATTAATGCTTATTTACAACAAAATCATTAAAAAAACTTATTTTATTACAAATTAAGAATGATATACGTTAAGATTAAGATTTTGATAATGATTTATATTATCAAAATATAGAAATAAATATAATAATGATACTTTTGTCTCTGTCAGTTTATTTTAAATGCAGTTTCAATGACGGCAATATTCACAATCCACAGAAAAACTAAGTAATAGATTACTAGACCAGGTACGCCATATTTGTATGTGAGTACAGTTGTAGAATGCTGGTTTTTTGGGTATAATAATAACCTATTTAAGACATGTAAATTTTAACTATCATAATTTTTATTTTTGTTATTGTTTTACATGTGTTAGGTACACAAGATTATTAAGAAGATTTTATTCTAGTCTGTTACTATAACAGCACTTTTATTTCAGGATGAAAGTAAATCTTCTCGGGGACTTCTTCCCTAAGGTATACCCAAGTCCCTTGCAATAGACTCACTTGCTACGGAACACCGTGTGGTTTAAGTCGGTTCGATTTCGACATACCACACAGTGAGATGACGACCCGTGACGGTTTACACACGAAAAAAAAAATAGGCAGTCATGGGATTGCCGACAGAAGTGAAAACTTAAACGAAACGACCTATATATCTCACTCTATCTGAAAGAAAGAAAGAAAAAAAATACGTTTATTCTGACACAATTAAACGAGACGCTAACAGAATGAAACACTTAATTTACAGATTATAAACATAGAGCATACCTCTCGCTCTCTCTCTCTTTCTCTGTCTCTCCCTCTCCCCCTCCCCCCCCCCTCTCTCTCTCTCTCTCTCTCTCTCTACGCTCTCTTTGTTATGTAAATATAACAAACTCGGCTCCGTCGTATGAATTTTCGATGGGGACGGACATCAGGGTCCACTGTCCTGACACGAGCTTATCATTTTGTATATATCTAAAAGTGCACAACGCCGCTAAAGAAGTTTTCACTTTAAAAAAAGCATGAAAGTATGTCTTTTCTGTATTCCTGACAACGCATAAGCAAAATTTTATGATGATCAGTCGAACAGTTAAAGTGTGAGAGCGTAACCAACTAATGAACAAAATCACTTTCGCGTTCATGATATTAGACGGAGGAATAGTGTGGTACTGTTCTTTAAAACGTTCCTTTAAACATGCAGCTATATTTATACTTCCTGAGGAAATGCTTCTGTTGATGGATTTCTATCGATTTCTTTAGAACGCAGTATGCAATTTGTTTAACAAATTAGTGGGTGATATGAAACATCAAATTAATAAATTAATAGATAATAATATTTGTCGAGAGGTTTTGTTGAAATAATTTGATGCAAACTTAGGAGGGCATTACGTCGAGCACTATTGACAATATACTATGCATAGCATATACCTTTGCGTGTGCATAATTAGATAGTCTAAAGTTTGGCAATCTAGTGTGTTAGGTTAGGTATTTAACATTTTGGTTTTGGGTCTCAGTTACTGTCAAGACATTGCCCGTTCTCTATACTCGTAGACTAACGTTTCTTAATAAAAAAGACACATTTTGTTTATTTTATAAAAAAAACAAACCACTCTTTCAATCGCTCCTACTATGCAAGCCGATAATGATAACTTACAGTTTTATTACTACTTACTTATAAATATAACTATATTGATAATAATATAACTATCAAATGTAACTATATTGATATTACGGCATTAACTATTGATGATGACATTTAAAGGTCATGTGTAAATAGTAACTGGCCATCAGCTCATTACGCGATAATATTCTTGTTGTAAACACACATTGAACTTTCATCTATTTCAGTGGAGTATAGAAAGTAGTCGACCCGATTCTCTTTATTTTGGCTGACAGCCAACGAACGGCAATACGTTGTTGCACCAACGGTTTTGTCATATAGCCTGTCAATGACCGATTTTAAGTTATTGTGGTTTTTACTGATATTATAAAAACGAACGTTAAGGAATCGATGCGAGTTAGTGTGTTTCTCTTTACAACTGAAAACGTCAAACAAGTTTGGACTCGCAATTATATCCTAATCAAATACTGGTTAATCACTACATATTCTAAAACAAAGTCTGTCTGTCTGTTTGTGATAAACTCAAAAACTACTGAACAGATTTTCATGCGGTTTTCACCAACAGATAGAGCGATTCGTGAGGAAGGTTTAGGTATATAATTTGTTAAGATTTTGTGGAAATTTGTTAAATATTATGATGATTGTTGAAGATGTCTCTGCTACCCGTGCGAAGGCGGGGCGGGTTGCTAATAAAAAAATAAATTGAAATGAAGCTAGTAGACATTTTAGGTAGGTGTTTCAAGAAAATATGTCTTTTTGACTGTTTGAAATTTCACATAGTTATAAAAACATTTAAAATGTATAATATCTGGAAGTGGCCCGAAAGAGAAAGAAGAAACAGAGAAAACTGGTTGGAGTGACACCGGATGACCAATGGACCGCAAAACAAACCAATGGCGTCGAGAACAAAGAAAAGTCACAGATGTAACAGAACAAGTCGCTCACAAACCAATAGAAATAGGCTGGGCAATCTGAACGTCTTGCCCGAAATAAGAAATCGTGGTGCAAACGTTTTCTCGAGTTGAAGCCATGGAGGAAAAGCGTCCTCTAGGAAGACTACAAATACCCTGGCAAGATGACGTGAAGAAGGTAACCAGCTTGAATTGGATACAGAGAGCCCAATGCCGAAAGGAATTTAAAATATTGAAGAAGGGCTACACCAAGAAGTCAATTACGACATCATGGAATAAAAAATATAAGAGAAGGATAATAATCAAAATAATAAAATCACTAAATTAAATCCTAACTTTTATTCATCACTAACTTTTTCATTTAGTTTATTCAAATTCGTACATCACTAAATGCGTGAGTTAGGTAATTACACAAGTTCTTCTTTCATCTTTATTAGCTTAACAAAACTCACTGTAAAATAATATAATACGTTAGATGAATGTTTATATAAAATTCGTTTTTGCTGGCAAAAAGAATATTTGCGTAGTAACACCGAAATATTTTTTCAATGATAAACTAATTGTAATTCAACAGCAATATTTACATTTGTTATTTGTATTCAATGATGTGTACGAGTACGTAAATAATTACTTTACCTTATTTTTACAGAGTTTTATTGACTATTAAGCAGATGTTATAACATCATCATCAACATAAAACCAAGAACAAAACTAAATGATGCAAAAGTAAATAAAAACATTATTCTGTTTTTAACACTGTGTTATGTTGGATTATTATTATTATCCTTTTAGGTGCCTAACGCTACCTCGGTAATTTCTGGTCTTTTGCAACGCACGTATGCTAGATTTCCCCAAAATGATAATAAATATGAATGAAAGGAAATGTGTATCAAGACCATTAGTTTTTTACGTCGTCGTTTTTGGTCGTTTCACTTTTAGCCTGCAGTGTTATTAGACAATATTGGTGCCATATATTCGTCCACATAATTCTCCGTACTCAATCTCTCATTTTCCATGCAAACTTCTACATTGTCCATCCGTCTTTATTAATGTATGACAATACTCTTAAAGCCTTCTACATCCACTCTTAGTAGTTTTTATCCAATTTTCTATTCATTGCCTCTGGTCACATGACCATACCACGACAGACTTATTCAGTCTAATTTTTAAGTTTCCTCCGATATACATATTCGGTACCCATTTGTGGTAAACCTACTAGACAGAACGAATAAAACTGTGATAACAATATGTAGATTTAAGTTTGAATAAACAAATGTCCCGTGAGTAAAAGTAGCAAATTCCAGTCTGCCCTTCACCCTAGACTCTGTTAATTAATATTAGGTTAACGAGGTTAGTTGGCTTACAACTCAACGGATTAAAATGTGAACAAAATCTACAAATGCATTAACAGTGGATAGGCTTATATGATTATTTCAGTACAGTGGATTAAGTAGGTTTAGTTTATGAAACGTCTATTTTTCAACATAACTTGACTTCTAGTATCTAGAAATACAGTACTGTATAAATAACTTTACAATAATCTTTACAAGTTATTTACTTGCCTGAAGTTTCGGAAATATCTATCCTATGAGATACGCCCGTCTCTGAACCACTTCCACTGATGAAATCTGAGGTTAAGCAGTACTACCAGCATAATGGTGTTTCCTGTTGGTGACTTTTGTTGTCAGAGATCTATTATATTGGATAAAGTGACACCACTGAAGTTGAGATCGTTTGAAAACTAGTTGTAAAAAATCATTGAAAACATGAAATAATCAACCTTTTTTTTATACAATATTAATATGCATCACAGCAACAGCTAATACCATTCATCAAATGAGCAAAATTCCGATGAATAATGGAGTAAATTTTAAATACCTAACTGGATTGATATAATTAACTTTTTTTAACTAAGACGTATTTGCGATAGAAAGCAGTTAACCTATGCTACACGTTTGTTTCACCAAGAGCGATTTCCTGCTGAAATAGTAAATAATCCAGATTTAAATAAACATGAACAGATGTAGATTAAGCCATAGAACATTATATCGATACAGTAAATAAAAGAAATCTTATAATCCAGAACACTGTTGGATTTAACTACAGTTTTGTTTTACCAATGTTGTGATTGCAATCCCCGGATTATGCGGCATCTCGCTTCACTTTATCTCCAGCATTAAAATAGTTTATAGTCTCCTATTAACTGCAACTTATATTAACCCTCAGATTCAAATTGGGTATTAAATAAAATGTATGGTTTTACTCACGTGTGTGTTTTGGGGATGCCAGAGTAGTGTCGGGTCCAAACGGGGCCCATTATCAAGGAGTGAAACGACCTGTCACACTGAGAACGGTGCCTGATACTGACGTCGCAATTTGAGATCAGGAGGCCCGACTACTAGATTATGTAAAGGCTCGATCGATTTATTTTAAACCTGTCCCATATTGGATAATTAACTCCATAAAACATAAACGGTTTTACACACCATGACATATTATATTACAACGCTTCCTATACCCACTGTGGCTTCCACATACAGCAAAAACATACTCTAACATCATCTAGCGAAGACGTAGTAACTGGAAACTAATCCTGCATCGCGCTATAAAAGGTCTCGCTCCGAGTGTATATATAACCTAATATTCCCAACCTCAACAAGGCATGATCATCTCGCCTGGTCGGAGAATCCTTCCTTTGTCTTGAAACGACATAACACCCGTTCAACTCCACCCACATTAAGCATAGCATAGCATTTTACTATAGATTCCAGAATATGTATATACATACTAAGATAGTATTCTATTAGTTGTAAATACATACATATATTCATATACACTCACGCCTGTTTTCCCAAAAGGGTAGGCACAGACGTATTAAACACCTACATTTTGCCAACTATTATATTTTGTTGTTGTTTCTTAACAAACTAAACAAACAACAAAACTGAAATGGGGGTCAAGCCTATTGCTATCAACCGGCCACTTTGGCAATTAGAGATAGAAAAGTTGAGAGTATATTAAAGGGGAAAGGTAGGTGAGATGGGAAAGCAATGGCAGGAAATTGATATTCATTATACGGATGAGTTGTCACACTCGAACTGGCTGTTGTCTAGAAGTCCGACCCCACTATCATAAAATAAATACATAAACGGATTATGATATTTATACGTCCGGGTAAAAGGATTATGTATAAATATTATTTGACGAGGATTTAAAACTGATTAGAGATCACAAATTCACGTTACTACGTTCACGAAATTTTCTAAAAAGGGGGTACAAAGAATTCTCGTCACGTGTTAATATAATGATTATTCTTTTAATATTATTTTAAAACGTTCGTGCAATTTTAAAATTTATAGACAGGGCTTGAGCACGTAAATATAAACACAAAGGGCTTTATTATCGCTATCATAATATCACATCATTAACATCTTTAGCTTTATTTTCACTTAATGAATGTTTAACTAAACTCTACTGGATTACGCAGAGTCATTAATTTCTGTTTCTTACGACGCTAGTTAGGTTTAAAGCAAGCCATTTTACTTAAACCGTATCGCAATGAAATGTGTGTGTGTTCGTATTAAATCCTTCAATTTACGCGTTTTACTGTAATCAAAATCGTTAAGATCTTGAGATTTATTGTCTTTTACAACACAATTAAGACTTGTTTTATTTCACAATACTTTGTTTTCCTTTTTTAAATTTTTATCTCATTAACAGTCTAAATGAATATTTTTGACATCGTATTTTATGTCATTTAACATACATACGAGTACACAATAACCCCTGTATCCCCAAAGGGGCAGGCAGAGGCGTAATAAACACCCACATTTTGCCAACTTTAAAGGACTGTTAATGTTTAAGATACATGTCTAAAGGAATGATTTGAGTGTGTTCTACGTTATACATAATGATGGTGTAATAGTAAATTTTCTCATGTCAATAATTTAGGTGTTTAGGTGTTTAGGTTAACAACGTTGACCTTTGAGAGACGCCGTGAGTGCTTATGCTCTCTTTACAGTAAACGATCAAATGATAAGTCTTACAGAGTTTCGTCAGAAAAAAAAAAAACTGAGGCAAATAGGCTTATAAGCTGTAATTAGTGTATAACTATTAATAAAAAGAAAGTAATTATTAAAAATAGAGACCATAGAGACAAAAGCTATGCAATATTTTTTCAACATTACTGAAGACAATTGAACACGAACAACCGAAAAGTGCAGAGTAGGACGTCCAATATCGCGGTGGACAGACGACCTGGTAAAGATCGCGGGACGTCGGTAGATGCAGGCTGCTTAAAACCGGTCTTCATGTAAGTCATTAAGGGAAGCCTATGTCTAACAGTGGACGTCCTTTGGCTGAAATGATGATGATGATGATGATGAACACGAACAATGAACATAGTCGTTTGATACTCTTTACCATAAAATTTTGTAAAAAATAGTTCCAAAAAGAAACTGTGATTTTTATAATTCTAATGAAAGAATTAAAAGCGTCTACGAGATTATTTTTTTGAAATAATTAGTCAATCGTTGTAATAATTCGTAATTATACGTTTATCTCTGAACACAGTTTAGTGCATTACTAAGTTTAGAAGCTTAGCGGCTGGAACAACATGAAGTAACTCATAACTAATTCAATATCATCCTGACTCAGCGCTATGGTTAAAGCTTTCCAAATTTGTTAAAATATAGATTCATATGTTTGAACCGCCAGAAGTACCTTTGCATTTAGTATCATGTATTCTTACACCTTTGCTACTTTCTCAGAAATCGTTATATACACGTATATAGTACAAAAGGCACTTAGTAACGTAGTGATATAATTAACAAACGAGAACAAGAAAGAGACATTAGGATTTATATCTGACAGAAAATATACACTATCAAAAACAAACTACCAAACCAATTTATCAAGTCCTATATTTTTACAGAACCATATTTATTACGGATCCGCAGGAAAACATTCCGAAACCTTTCCTTGATACATTCTCTGATGAATGCGTTAAATAGGTATATAGCAATTTTATTATTGCATATAACCAAAGCATTACTTTTATAAAATTAGTAATATACTTCGTAACTTGTATTACGAAATGTATTAGTATTTATCAAAGCAAACACCGTATTCACTAGCCAACAACACAAGAATGTTATTTGAAACTCCTAAATGTAAATCCTTTTGGTAGAAACTTGATCCATTTCTAGGGGTAAGGCAGGTGTAGGTATATTCTAAATATAAATGGTCATATTTAGAAATAACTCAGTTCAAAGCCGTTGTATATTATATAACTGCGCAAGTGTGACTTATTAGAAGTGAAATATTTTGTTGACGTCTCTAGAAAACAAAATTTGTTGTCGATTAACATGGGGAATATGTTTATACTCGGTATACAGGCGGACTTAATGTCATTGATATTCTCAATCACTTAAGCATGTATGTATATGTGGTGTGACTTGTAAAACGGTCTATAACACGATTGAAGTTAATATATTCGTCTAAAAATATTTTTTCATCATCTCTTTTTAAGCAAGTTGTTTCTTTTTTTTACATTTCTTCTTACCTATGTTTACTTTTAAATAACACAATAAAAAAGGGATTTTCACAGAATAATAAAATGAAATACAATTTGAAACAGAAGGTGAAAATTAACGTTGCTATATGAATAATAATTCAAACATTCAGAACTTTTTTTATGAATATGGGTGCACGCATGTGACAGCTGTCAGATGACGTCACACACCAGATTTAAATGTCCACGCTTGATGTTGATATATGAGTTTTGGAGTTTTAAACCAACCTACTTTAAAAGCGTTCTAAATATATTGACGTATAATTCATAATTAAAGTTAGGCCGTTTTAAATAATTGTGTTGAAATATAGGTCTCGGATTTTTTGTACCATTTATAATTTTGTTGATCGTATTGTACAAAAATCTAAATAATTTTTAAACGATTCTTTATTTGATTTAAATAAAGATTTTTGTTATCTTTTATTGCATATATTATACAGCGCCATTTAAACATAAAAAAAGCAAAGCTATAAGTGCTAGAACACTACACAAAGAAATACACTAATCAAATTGTCACACTGAATACTGAATGCAAAATTTTACACTGAGGAGAAATCGAATCCGGGACTATGTTAAGTAATGCAGTAAATACAGACTAGCTATTAGTATATACAGACTTCGATGAACCTACCTTTAGATGGTCCTGCAGCTTGATCTATTAAAAATAGAAAAACTTTATAAAAGACATATTTTATTGTATTCATAAAAATCCATGATAAAGTAAGATGTTTGATTGGCAAACTACAACAGTTAGTTCAAATAAATAATAATAAACTTAACTTAAGAAATAAAAATATCCCACACCTGAGGACAATCATAAACTGTTTGTGATATGCGATGCTGAGAATAGATGAACCGTGGAAGCTGTAATAGACTACTATAATTTTAACCGTCTAGATGACAGTCAGTGCACCTGTTGTGTTCTGAAACATCTTGGTGCGAATATAAATTTAACTCACAGCTAAAACCAGCAGACTCATAAAGTTTGAACGTTTGAAACTAATGGATTTTATTAACTATAGAAACTATAAAGGTTCGATAAAAATATAAGAGGCAAAACATATTTTTTAAAGCAAGTAGTACATGAAAATGGACGGTGAGATAGATATTGGTCATTATGACTTATAGCTCCCAAAAAAACATTAAGCGTGCGAGTTAGCTATACTGAGGGCTCTGACAAGATATATACATCCATCATCAGTCCCTCATCTTGCGGACTCTGACAAACATTGCTGAGAAGACAACTACCATAGTAATACTAGGAACCTAACCTATCGCAAAGAACATATGAAAGCTAAGGATACTGTATTTTCTGACTGAGATGTGTTCTTTAGATTAAAATTACTAGAATATCGCTGTAACTGATACTGCCTTACTTTTAAATAATACGAGATCCATCGAAGCATGTCTTCGCGACGGTGCAACCCAGCTGATAGGTGACAAGAATGTCCCAAACAATAACAAAAACTAAACCAACCACGTGGTTACATGATTCTATATTAGTTCTGGCCTCAAGCCAATTTCTAGCTTCCTTCTGGACGAGGACAGTTTTAACTGAGAATTGAGAGTTGAGTTTTAATTGTAGTGATATGGTTTGCGAGGGAGAATATTTTTATTAAAATGGCTATTAGTGGTTGTTATTGATTTCCACAAAAAGGTTTTTGTACTCATGATAGCTCTGCATATTATAACCAATAAAATACATTGAAATATCTAATTGTCAAGTTTAAAAGTTTTGCACTCACGATATGCGCTTATACCAAGTCGATGTCTTCCCGGCGTTAGCCTGTTCGAGTCATAGGAGACTCGGCCCTTTCCTTCCGTTGCCTTCCCTTCTTACCCGCCTTTCCCTTTCAACATATTTCAAGTTTGCCCATAAAATTCCCAAAGTGCCCAGTTGACGGCGATAGACTGGCTCCCTAATACGTAAGTTTGACTTAATTATAGTCAGCAAAATGTGTGCGCTTAATACGCCTCTGCTTATTCCTTCAGGGATATAGGCGTGAGAAAAACTTGGAACTACTTAACGTTACTCCCTATTCTCTTAACTGTAAAGCAACGGATCGCTGTTCTTGTGGTCTGTGCACAAAAAACAGCACACAACATATCTAAACGTATATTTCTGTGGTTTAACATGCACTTATTCTAGAATCATATAGAATTCTGATTAAACCAGAATAGAAGGTAAGAAAGTAAATGAGTTTAATTGTGAATTTGTTTTACAATATTCTTGCTTTGAATCTATCTATTTGGTACTTCTCATGTTATGGCTGTCCTCAAGAAAGTACAGTTTTATATTTTCTTGCCATCTGGTCGTGAATGAATGTAATACAAATAAGTTTCACTGAAATTTAATGAAATACAGGCCTACTATCAGGGCGTTGGACATGTCACACAGAGATAAAATCTTTTGTTATCGTGCATTCTATGTCTGTAAGCGTGAAAGTGTAGAGTGCTGCTGATAATTCAACGTCATCGTTGCAAGACTATATGGTATGATTAAAATTCAATAAATTAAGCTAGCAGAGCCTATAGCTGTAATGTCTTTTAGATGTCTCATAAGTTTAAGTTGTTATACCTTTGTTAAAAGTCACAGATTAAAAAGAAATTAAATCTATTTAAAAATAATTCAACGCGCAAAGGATCAAAGTTAGTTTTTAGTACAGGTGAAGGGCTCAGTTAGATGCCTGATATTAATTTAAAATACAAAAAAAACGTTCTATTTTAATATTCATCTCTTATATTCCTACTTAATCTTTCTTCTCAAGATTTGTCCATTGTCATTGAATTAACGTGGGATGCTTCGGCACGTATGGGCCAGCTCGACTCCGCTCGATACCACGGCCTCATAGAAAACCGGCAGGGAAGCAATGCTTGCATTGCATTTTGCCTCATGGGTGAGGTTACCGGAGGCCCTAACCCTTCCCTCTCCCCTATTCCCGTCTTTCTGCTCTCCCGCCTCTTCCTCTCCTCCCCCTCTTCTCCTACTTCCACCTTAAAGGATAGCAACGCACTTTTGACTCTTGAGTTACAGGTGCCCATGGGCGGTGGTAGTCACTTCCCATCAGGTGACCCGATTGCTCGTTTGACCCTATACTATAAAAAAACGAAAAATCTAGAACTATCCAAGAAAAATAATAAATAATAAAAACTGCTGAATTTCTGAAGAATAAGTATATTTCGTCATTTACCCAAATTCAGTATGTTGATCGCTTAATTTGGTGGCAACCTTACTGTAGTACCCATGTTCAAATTGTTAATTGTGTATAAAGTTTTATAAATCGGACCAACTAAAACCGTTGACACTTCCATTAATATTGATTAACAAATTACGACCACACGCATCAGCTCATCACATCTATTACAAACAAACCATAATTATGGCACTATAACACTAAAAACAAATAAAAATCTTTACGATTTCTCCGATACCATAAACAGTTAACTACCGGGATTAACTCTTTGTCCTTTTACAATGATCCTATTTTCAGGACGGGGTTTTTGATCGTTTCATTCTGTGTAAATGGAGACAGCTTGTACGTGTTTTAATTGGTGAATTTGTTTTTATTATCTGAATTCATTATTGACGATTAAGATAGTTAAGTTGATTTTTTTGTAAGTCCGATTGTATTATGACCTTCTTATCTTAAATTTACATTTACACAAGTAGCCCGTTTGTAAACTACGCTCGTTTAAAAGTAATGACCGGGAAGGTACCTCTGGCCTACAAAATATCACGTATAAATGAATGTGCTACTGTACTTAAGTCCGTGGATGATTTCTAGAGCTTCTCAATATGATTTTGTATCATCAGCAGGATACCTAAGTCTAAAGGGAATGGGAGAGAAGTAGTACTCTTCCCTCCCGCAGACCAGGTTGCCCTAACAGGAACAGGCCTAAGACGGCGACGCGACGTAACCCACACGCGCATCTTTAAATTAGAGGGGACAGGACCCTCTGCACCTCATAATTGGGAGGCCTTGCTTAAAAAGCTGCCAAGTCAGTTTGCGTTTACAGGGATTTCTATTCTAGGACACACCTGAGGCCCGGCAATAACACCCGGTGACGGAATAAACGATTACTATAACTAATGACTGTACTGACTACTAACCCTATACTTTTTTTTGTCTCTTCGGGAGTTGAACAATTATGAAAGTAGAACAAGAGTGTCTCTTAAGATATTTTTGATAGTAATAATATTGATATTTGCAAAACATTATCTTAAATTACGGCAAGAAATGAAGTATGTATTAAATAAAAGTTATCTTTTGATTATATTTGACTAAAAAAGTAATATATTTTATATTCAACATATAATTTCAAACATATTCAAAATATTAAAAAGATCTCTAAAGAGACTTGTTTGTAACATGTCAGTGTCACTAATATTATACTCGTTACTGAGTACTTTGTGAACATTGAACATTTCTCATTAGTTGTGGCTCCAATTTGTCTACAGCATTCTGGTCTTCTACTATGTTTTCTTATTACCAAAGGTTAATTTAGAACTAAATAGAAGTTTATCTACTTTTTGTTGGTGGCGCTTAGGGCAGGGGCTAAATCTGGTTGATCTTTGGCTTCTCGCCAACGCATGCCGTTCCCTATATATGCTATGTCGCCATGCAATTCTGTATTTAGGACAGTTTTGATGGGGGAGCTGCACAAATATAGATTGTTGGATATTTTTCACCATTAAAATGAGTGAAAGTGTATATATTTCTGTTAAGTAAGTGTGGTGTCTTCCACATACAACAAGAACATATCCCAACATCATCTAGCGAAGACGAGCTTAACTATAGAGTAATTACTGTTCCTGCATAGCGCTATGAGAGTTCTCGCGCCGATTAGTATATATACAACTTCCCAACATCAAGCGTTGGGCCGCGGCCCGCCAGGCATATTCACTTAACCTGGCCGCAGGATTCTGTCTTTGTGTTGGAAAGACTTAACACTCATTCCTCTACAGTGGTGACCTCGACGTGATCGGAAGCAGCCTTCATGAAGCAAATCAGCAACATTATCATCCGTCATAGAAGCTCCAGAAATGAGCGGTAATCAAGTCTCAGCCAGCCAGCATCCTCGGCCTCAACAACCTCTAGCCTGGTTACCTCTAGGGTCTCATCAACGTCTAGGCACAGCACACTGCTCCTACGGTTCTTATAAGAAGAGAATCTCTCTCCCGTCTACGCAGCAGCCAGCCACTACGCAACAACCGCCCTGACTCACTGGAGACTTCACCGCAGCACCGCACGCAGCCGAACTTTCATTGCGCGATGTAGGATCAGTAGTTACTACGTAGTTTAGGTATCTCCCGAGATGATTTTGATGTATATTATGTGAAAGTTGCCACAAATCCATATATCTAAGAAATATATAAATACAGGCTATTAGAAAATCATTATATTTTAGGAGCTTTATGTATAGCAACAAAGCCGTCAAATAGTTGATTTAGGTAGACAAAAAAAAAACGATTTTGTAAAAAAAAACTCATAATTTATCATTTACATTATAATGATATAATTTGTAGATCATTTGTTGCGAACGTAGTCAACGCGAATCAGGCCCGAAGTTTAGAATAGGATATGATATTTAAAAAACATTTCAAAGTAAATCCATGTTATGTTCAACTACAAGTATGTTCCATATTTTAACGATTTAGAACACAAATTATTCTTGATCTGTTGTATCTAACTACATACTTTTGGTGTTAATCAACGTCCAACGTACTAAAAAGAAGGGTAATGTTTTCGAATAATGCAAAACCTAATTGCTAGCAGAGTTCTATTACAGCAACACAAACACAACACTATAGTCTTAATTGTAAATTCTTTAAGGCCTTATCTTGAATGATTAGCTTAATCATAGCGTTCTTTATTTAGGCAATAAACCGTTGGTTTTTCACAAAGCGTTACAATCGTCATATGAACAGAGCATTTGTGTTGTACGTGATAAAAATCTTGATTTTTCTCATTTTGACGCCAGCCTCGTTTGAGGCAATACTCTGAGAAGCTTTTTACGTTTAACTCTCAAAGGTTGTATCATATATTTTGGATTTTGCTTCCTTAGTTCTGCTTTAATTATTTTGTTATATATTTAGGTATAGTTATAGTATCAGATGCTGTTTCATTATATTTAGTAGCTGCAAATTATTCACATGAACACTCATAACTAATTAATAATTGAGAAGGGGAGCTCAAACAAAGTTCCCAACAAATAATCTAGTTACCAAGTATTCTTCTGGATACTTCTGCCGTAATGAAATGATACTTCGACATGCATTCTCCTTCTACAAAATTGCATCCTTAGTAAACGATTTGACAGCAAAATACCGATTGTTAAGCGCAGCGGATTTATATCTTACCACTATAATTATAAATACGAAAGTTTAGATGGATGGATGTTTGTCACAGTCAACATGTCAATAACGATAGAACGGCTATCCAGATCTGGGTGAAATTTAGCACGGAGATAGATTATAGTCTGGAATAGCACATAGTCTTTACCATACTTTTTAGCCCTGAAAACTGTTCCCGTGGGCGTTCTTATAGTCTTATAGACCCTCTTCTGCGTTTACCTATTTTTCTAATACATTTATTTAGTTTATTTTGGTACATATGTATACATGCTATCACACTCTTATAAAACATTTGGTAAAGCATTATGCAGCTGTGCTCTCTCAAACAAAACATCGTTTTCTTTCCATAGTTGCTACGCGGATGAAACAATTGACTCGCCTGTCGGTCTAGGGGTTAGTGACCCTGACTGCTGAGCCAGAGGTCGTGGGTTCGATTCCAACCCAGGACAAATAATTGTGTGATGAGCACGATCATTTGTTCTGTGTCTGGGTGTAATTTATCTTATAATTAGATTTATATAAGTATGTTTATCAGCAGTCTGGTTGCCATAGTACATACAGGCTCTGCCTAGTTTGGGATCAGACGGCCGTGTGTGAGATGTGTGAAATTATAATTATTATTATTAAAAAAGAATTTTGTTTTTGTCTTTAAAATTGTTTCTAGCTCTATACGAAACTGACCTTGTCAATAACTTTAATAACCATAAACTAAATATATTATAAATATTTGTCAACATAATACCAACTAAATATATTATTATCTTCTTTCAATACTTTCAGAGACAATATCATTCTATTTGCTTATGTCCTTACATCCTTTACAAATTTCTACATATTACACTTTTCACTCACACAGGATGTTACTGTTTGTATAGGTCTGTAATTAGTCTGGTGTATATATTTCGAGGTCCTGACCTCCTTATCCAATTACATTTGCCTTTTGTCCTTAATTTTTAATTCATTCAGTACTCAGTCATTCCACGTGCCCAAAACCACTTCAACAATACAGCATTTGCTACTTCCCCGGCGTGTTTTCTTTCAAGCCACATTGCACAGGTATATTTTTTTTCATACTCATTATTTATCGCTATATTTATTCCTGTTTCTGTTAACTAACAATACTAAACGGATACTTTCAAATGTAAATTAATTATCTAATCATGCCTTTTCTTGGTCTTGCTAATAAATAATCCAGATCTTGTTACCAGAATATGGAAGTAAGTTGGGGACCAACAGGGAATTATAAAACTCCAGGAACGATTTTTTCGACATCATCTAAGGCTTTTTCAGGTTTTATTGGATTTTTTCTTTTCTAATTAAAAAAATACATTGTTTACTTATACTATTCACAAAACTTTACTGTTTTTATTGTCAATCACTTTTAATGTTCAAACAATGTGCCTGACGTTAAAATACATGCGTGTTTATCCGTAATAAGAAAATAAATTCAACTTGAAGCATTAAAATATTTATTGATAATTGAAGTAAATACTGTCAAATAATGCATACATAAGGCAATGTATCTTTGCTTTAAAACCGTGGGGGTTTTATCATTAGACAAGTCAAATCGAATAACTTTCTGTACCATTGGTAATGTTGTATAGAAAACAAAGACGAAGTAATTAGCGCTGTCTGGTGCGCTTTTGATCATTAACCAAGAACATAACTTCATAATATCTCCAACCCTACGAGTACTGAAACACTAAAAGGCACAATTTGAAGTAGAATATCAGGCTCATGTAAATTCATGGCGGAATGCATACGTAATGCAGACAATATTTATACATTCACTTGGAGACGTTAATTCTATGTAGGATTGCAAGATGGCGCTCGTATGCACACGTAACTTGAATAGGGAAGGAAATATTATTTTAATGATATAGTGCAGAAGCATGGATGCTTTAGAACTGTTTTACTTTGTTAAGGTGATTTTGTAGCGGGAAAACTTCAACCGCAGTTATAGAGAAACATTTAATGGAACTTACAATTTTAAGTTTGTACGGATAAACAATGTCATAGTAATAATACCTTGAGACACCTTACGGGAGATGGGTGTGTAATCCCAAACTAGGTAAAGCTTGTGCTATAGTAGACATACTGCTGATAGACATACTTATATATTACTAAATATATAAATTTTATACAAAAATTACAGCCAGACACAGAACAAATAATATCAAAATCAAAGACTTAAACAGGCTATAGATGATGATGGCTACCATGTAAATAAAAACTAATACGTTACGTACAAATGGTACAGCGCCTGCATAAGTTATTCGGAAAACCGCTATTGCGTCGAATATTGTGCTACAATTGTTATATATTTTGACAACTATACATAACAAATATACATAACTTGGAGTAAAGCTTTATTTGTTTAAAGACGTTATTATAATGTCCAAGAAATCATTGAGTTTACCCAATAACTACGTGCCTTGTTGTAATTGTTTAATGTTGAAATTAACAAGTTTTAGTGCTTCGCACATATTACCAGTACGTTAATAAGTAATCTGTTTATTATAATATATGCTTTAAAATTAGATTTTTAGACAAAACAAATAGTACAAGTCATGTCCCGAGTCGTTTCATTAATTACTCAGACAATATACGAACTTCATATTGTATAGATTTATTTTACCTGTGTTTTTACATTGCACATTGTTTTATGGGATGTCAAACATGTGTTCTATTTTTTTAACCGACTTCAAAAAAGGAGGTTCTCAATTCGTCGGAATCTTTTTTTTTTATTTACGTTCACCGATTACTCGGAGACGCCTGAACCAATTTAGAAAATTCTTTTTTTTGTTTCAAAGGGTATACTTCCCAGGTGGCCCCATTTAAATTTCATCGATATCAATCAAGCGGCTTTTTAAAAATTAACAAATATCTAAAAATTGTATACATCGATAATGTTTTCGTTTGCTCCCAAACATCGCTGTCTCATTGGAGCAGTGCGTTTAGTTGGCCTACCCATATTATATTTAAACAAAATACATCTACTTTCCACTAAAAAGCACATTGAAGCCGGTGATATCTTTTTTTAAAGATAATTATTATAATTTTTGTATAATACGTATATATAGTATACATAGGAGTACCTTATGCCATAGACTCCAATGTCAGGAGTTGCTGGTTCCATTCCCGCTGTAATACCTCCCAAATTATTTTATTAAATTATTCCTATCATACCATTGAGGCGGCAGATTCAAAGTTTTATGCTGGGCGTTACTTTAGATTCTTGTTTTTGGTTTAATCTCTTTGATAAAGCTAAAATTAGGAACTGACTAGATCGTATTATGAAAGGCCTGTATGCTGTCATCTTCATCGTAAAGACGAAGACATGATGGTAATCGCGCTCTTCTACCCAACATTGTGATAATATCTGTTTTATATACTCGTAAAGGTTTGCTTTTTATGGTAACCTACTCCACTAGAAAAAAAGTATAATCACACATGTTTCTATTACTTCTTTGTGCATGTCTTCAATTGTTTTTTTTTTTTTTAGAAAAAGATACTAGTAACATGGGTCAGACATTACTAATATTCTTGTTAACCCCTCCAGCTAAGGTTAATGATTGTGGTAGGAGTAGGTTCACATCGGTAGTGTACTGATCGTAACCAGTTGATCGTAAGTCCGACGCCTTAGCCATTACGCTACCGCTGAATATCATTTCTTCATAAAAGTTAATTTTACAAGATTCAGCATTTAAGCATCTAATTTAGCATTACCTTTATAAAGTGACATTAAACATAGCTAACTATTACTTCCTTACACATTCGTGGATAAAGTATTTTCTCGCGAAGTCATAATAATTTAAAATCCCACACACTAACCACATCTGTCTTCAGTCGCATTCGTTCCGCACCACTTTGGACCGAAGTCGCGTGTATCGTAATAGCGACATTCGCACCGCGCCGCATACATAAAACATGGGCCCTTTGCCGCATCGCTCCGGCTATGATCTAATAACGTGCTGCGTAGTGCCGTTTGTGTCCACTGTTGTGTACGATACGAGATTTCTGAAAAAAATATGCAGTTGCGAATTTTGTCAGCGGATCATTACCTGTTGAACATAAAATTGTATTTTTTTCTTTTGCTATCCATTACCTATACAACTAACTTATACACAACACAACTATTATTCATATATATATTCATAACAACTTTATTCATATACTAAGAAGTCAAGTAAACTGAAATGATTTATATCAACTAAATATTAAATCAATATTTAGTGTTAACAAATAAGAACAAGGGACGCTTAAACCGCTTTGTGATAAGCGGTTTCTATAAACACTCGAACACCATCAGCAAAAAAAACAGCGGTATGGTAGATTGAAGGTACTCTCCAGTCGAGACTCCTCAATTTGAGCCGTTATCCGCTATGCCTTACCTATCTTAATTTTATGGTATTAAACATTATAAAATGTTTATTTTTGTACGGCGGCATTTTGTATATATCCATTTTTGTGTTTATTATAATGTTACGGTACGGTAGTAGTACGGTAAAACGATTTCAACATTAATAGTATATTGACAGTACTTAAAATGTTAGGGTTGCAATTGAGATATAACTAAAAAAATGTTCAAGAAAAATAGATAGAAAATATTTTCAGATAATTGTGATAGTATAACTGAAGTACAGTGGACACGCACACACTAACTCAATTGGTAGTGTTCGCCTCTTTTGATATAACACCGTCTTTTACACACTCGCTAATGCAACCTACAAACTATATCCAATTTGTTATACCTCGCTTTCCACCTAAACGATAAGTAGAACTAGAATGCCTCTGCTTCTGATAATACGGAAATTCATCTATTAATCGTGTGAAATGCATTTTATTACATTAAGGGAGAGAGCAGCAATAAAAACATGAAGAATGTAATCAAATCAAAAAGAGGAAGAGTTTGTTCATTAGCTTCGAAAAAAAGGTAAAAAATTAAAATACCGGAGTGCATATTACTTCAAGTCTAGTCTTAGTCTTTGCCTCGGATACTTTAACTGACCATACTGAGTTATGGTATTTTATTTGTATTACCAGTCTAATGAACTAAATGTATAATAAAATAATAATATAATATAATAACTCCACACATCTCACACACTTTTCTCTCATAATTTATATAGGTATATAAAAATTAATCTCTATTTCCCTTGGTCACGGCATCACGCGTGAACGGCTGGACCGAATTCGCTAATTCTTTTTTTTGTTTTTATATTGTCAGGACAAAGTTCTTATGAAAGAAAAAAATAAGAAAGTTGCGAGGAAATTTAGAAAATTTAAGAATACTTAACGAGGGGCTTACTTGGGTGAAACCGCGGGGCGCAGCTAGTATACAATAAATTTAAATACCCAACTCAATATAAACATATAATTATTATTAGCTTTTGCCAGTGGCTTTACTCGCGTTAAAGTAAATTTTGTCATTCAAACCAGGTATCTATCGGAAACAGACACAGTAATTTTTTTGGGATGAAGATTATCTACTCTATGTCCTTTTCTGTACACTTGATAATGGGTTTGCAAAATTTAATGGTGATCGTTGAGTAGAAGACAAAGAAACTCACTTTCATTGCTTTTCACTTTATAATAGTGATGGTAATAGGGGGCAAACGAGCAGACGGGTCACCTTATGGTAAATGACTACCGCCGCCTATGGGCACCTGCATCTCAAGAGTCAATAGTGCGTTGCCAGCCTATAAGGTGGGAGTAGGAGTAGGGGAAAAGGGGGAGGAGGAGAGGGGGAGAGAGAAGGGTTAGGGCCTCCGGTAGTTTTTTTTTTTTTCTGTTCACTCTGGTTGAGCCTACGTGCCGAAGCAAGGCTCTCCCACGAAACACACTAAAGGTATCTATTCTAGTAGCCAGCTATTAAGGGACACAGTGAGTGACAATACTTTTATGACACTTTTTGAATAAGATAAAGACAAAATGAAATCAAAACCTCAGTGCTTAATTAGATTTTGATATTTATCTAGCCGAACGTGACAACCCTAATTGTAAAACGTAAGTCTTACAACAGGAGATGTACTATTTGTCACCACAGACATTAATCTTAATCTAATGCGCGACCACAATAGGTACTATAGAAGTACCTCATTATACATATGTAAGTAATGCAGACGAAAGAATTAGGAACGGCTGATTAATAGTTACGTTATTAAAATTGGTACTGACTACTACTGACTGTAATTGTTATTGGCGCCTTGCTGGGCGAATATTGGCCAACGCTGCGCTTCGATTGTCTTGAAAGTTAGATAAACGATGTTGAATCTTAGAGATATTTCTATTTGATATCAATGGAAAGATGATTCATGTTTGTGCAGACAGTGTTTACAGTGTACATCTTTATTATTATAATTATTTATGTTTCTCGATCCATCAAATTGTTGCTCGGAAGAGATCGCAAATTGCAATAAAATCGCCATTTATACAAAATCTTAGCTACTAAGTCGATATTAGTTTTGTTTCCAATAAAGAGTATAAAAAAAAAAAACAATCTACTTAAAGTTCTTACAGCACAAGACATTTAGAAAGGGTTCCTATTTTTTTTTTAAAAAGACTACTAGTAACGTGGGGCACACATTACTAGTATTCTTGTTAACCCCTCCAGCTAAGCTAAATGCTTGTGTTAGGAGTGGGATCACGTCGGTAGTGCACTGGGTGGGGTTCGAACCCGCAACCACTCGATCGCAAGTCCGACGCCTTGGCCATTACGCTACCGCTGCTTTATTTGACTTAATACACTTAAATGCAGCTCTATTACATCAAGAAACCACATAAAGTGCAAATTTCCATTATATCTCTAAAATAAGAGACGTTGTTTATCTCGATCCTTTTTCTTAGAAACTATACGTATTTAGCATGAGCTTTATTCAATTATTTTTAATACCAAAATAGCACTTCCTAGAATTTAATTTAAGACGATCAGTAATTTTTCATTAGTCATCCTTAGCAGTGACATTTCCTATGTGACAAAACTTTTGAGATCTTTATCACGCACTATTTAGGATCCCGTAAGCCAGAGTTATAAAACTTACTAGCAGCACCCCGCGGTTCCACCCGCATAAGTCCCGGTTCTGATTTGGCGTGAAAGAGGAACAAACATCCATACGTACATACATCCTCACAAACTTTCACGTTTATAATATTAGTAGGATTATCTTCCGATAACAGGTCAAAAGTACTAAAGCATTTGGTTAATTAAATTGTGATTAAATTAATATAATATGTTATATCTCAATGCATTTCATTATTTTTGATACTTTCAATAGGTACTACCCTCGTTGGACATGTGGCTCGAAAACCTCAAGATGAGAAAGAAACCTGGGTAATGGGATCGAAATATGGTTTTTCTTATTTTTGCTTCCGGTTAGTGGGAACATGGAAACGGCGAAGGTAAACCTCCATTTTGGACTGCTTTGGTTTTCCATCTACCTCTCAAACATTGCAGCATCTCAGTACTTTTTCAGACTTTCTAAATCAACGGCTAAAAATGCTTTAGACACGGTTAGAATTTAGAAAACTTAATGAGTCATTAAAAAGTGTATGTACGTAGAGATGTTTGTAGCCCCCACTTGACTACCGCCTGTAGCGTTTTTGCATGACTAAGTGCATTTTAATCGCGGTCATCTTCACGAGCAAGATCGTAATTAAGACGAGACGCTGCCCAAATTTATTTTAATCTGTCGCGTCGCGTGGGAACTGTCATACAGCGCATAGAAGCATACGTTACATTTTAGACATGATCTTTAAAAATATTTTTAGGCAACTAATGGCATCCTTCACAGTTAAAACCAGCGGCAAATAATTTTATTTTGAATATCGAAATACCTATAGATTCTTAACTTTGATATCTCGAGTTGCTCAAACAGGACATGAGTTCGAAGTCTTGACATTAGAAGTCCCACTAGCTATCACTGGCATGAATTTTTTTTATGGGATAGTGTCAAACCAGCAAACGTGTCACCTGATGGTAAGTGACTACCGCTGCTAGTACCTGCAACTCGAGAGTCACAAGTGCGTTATCGGCCTTTAAGGTGGGAGTAGGGAAAGGGAAGGAAGATATGGAGAGGGGGGGGTGAAGAGGGCGAGAGGGAATGGTTAGTGCCTCCAGTAAACGCACTCAATAATCTCAGGAACTGTTTGTTCGAATTGGAAAATTCTTTTAGTGTTGGATAGCCATTTATCTAAGGAGGCTATAGGCTATATAACTTCACGATGCGACCAATGGGAGCGGAGCAGTGACCATAAAGGCATGTGAAACTGCGGGGATGGCTAGTTGATTATACATTTTTGTTTCTGAACTTCTTCTACATACAAACTTTAAGTATTCCGAGTGTGCGATATATATGCTTGCAACGGATTCTCTTCACAAATTAATATATAGACGACATGGTCTTGACGATCATACCACAGTCATCACTTACTAGATGAGTTAGCCAGCCATATGATAGTATTAGTCCATAGAGCAAAGCTACCGCTTGAACCGTTCATCCATGTAGAACTATAACGGCTGAAAGCATAGACAAGAGATCTAAATTAAATTATTGTGGTGAAGTCACATCTGGTATGAATTACTTGAACTAAGTTGATTTCCTTATTAAGTTTCCGTTGTTATTTAAAGCACCTTCTTATTACAGTAATCGTTTTAAGAATCTGGTTTAAAGATTACATTTATTTTATTATTTTATTAGTAGTTTTTGTTTATTTTATTTATTTTATGACTGGCACGGATGGCGCAATGGTTTAAGTGGTCACACTACGCCGCGCCGAGTGTTGTGGGTTCAAATCCCACACGGGACAAAAATTTGTGTGATCCACAAATAGTTGTCCCGAGTCTGGGTGTCCTTTGTGTCCGTTGTTTGAATGTTTGTGAAGCCCCCCGCGACACAGGACTATTCTTAATGCGGGAGTTGTCTTTTAAAGGAAAAAAAAAAAAAATTATTTCACATGCACATGAAATAGATAAGTGCGGTTTAAAAAAGTTGTTTTTTTAATAACCCTACTGATAGCAGATCCAACCTAAAATTATTTTAGGGTGGAACTTCGAGTTTTATTGTTGTAAAAAAAACGCAAAATGTTTGGTTTTTCTCTTACCTTTGATGGAGCATTTTTGTTATTGGCCTAGTGTAAGAACTAGCGGTTGGATTTCGACTTCTGGGTCTAAACTCGATAATTTTTATATACACAATACTTATACTATAGTGTATTTTGATAATTTTCAGTTTAAAAAGTAATATAATTTTCAATGCTAATATAAAAGTATCTGTTATATATAAAAGAAAGATCTTAGGTAATCCCTCGTCTAGATTTTATAGTTCCAATAACACCTCGTTATTCAAGTGGGAATCACAAAATTGGAATGGAAAATGGCGTCGCAATATGGCGACTGTGCTCATCCACTCATAGTAGCGCAATTTCCTCCCGCACAGATGACGGCGTCTGCGTCAAATGTCTTATTTTATGAACTCACTGCCTCGTATACCATTTGCATTAAATTATATTTGTGATGAAGATACTCTAGGATACTGATAAAGAAAAAGATAAGCGCGTCTTTCTGGTATTCAAAGAAGATTGAAAAATACCGGAGTCCAGGAAATTTAAGACGAAATTCTCAATTCGGTCTGTTTTTTCACGCATGTATTATGCAATTTCATTGTTATACTCGAATAAAAACTTTCGTAAGTGGTATTCATATTATTTAAATTATACGGTTTTACTCACGTGTATATTTCGGGGATGCCCGACTAGTTTCGGACCCGACGGGGGCCCTTTATCAAGGGGTGAGCCGTCCTGCCTCGCCGGTTGCAGGTGCCAGACTGGATTGTTGTCTGTCCCACCGATTCATTTGTCGTAAATTCGTCGTTTCATTGTTATATATAAAACTGTAGTATTGGTATTAAGGATCTCTGAAATCATGTTACAAAAAGGCATGTTATTAGCGTGTTACATTATGTTTTTATGGTACGTATAGACGTTCCGAAGTGCCCGGTTGCCGGCAATAGGCTTGCTCAATATTAGGGATTGTCCATTAATCACGAGAGACTCGAAAGGGGAGGGGGTTAGGAAAAAATCACGAAATATCACAGGGGGGAGGGGGGATGTAGTGAGATATCACGTGTATTTATTTTTTCGTGGAACACGCTTGTATATCTGTATTTGAAGATAATATTTAAAAATGTTTAATATATTTTGAAGTAAAAAAATTACACGTGATATCGGCTAAGGAGGGTTAGTCTAATACCTCACCACGTATCACCAAAGGTAAGGGGGTCAAAAAGTTGCTAAAAAATCATTACGTGATTAATGGACGACTCCTTAAGTGAGTGGGACCAAACTATATGTGAATCGCCACATTTTCGAAGTGATTTTTTTTTTGTAATGTGGATTTATGGTTAAAATTGTTGTATACAAACTAAGCTGGAGACTTACCGTACCGTTATAAGTACCCGTATACTATAACTTTTAGTTCAATGATAGTTTCCACCGTCTAAAGTTAGCATTGAAAAATTATCCTCCAATATATGACTCAAAATATCAAATTAGAAATATTATACGATTCAAGTAATGTTCCATTTAGATACATTAGAGTAATATGACAGCTACTGGTGGAAGTGTAACTTGATATTTTATATCTCGCATTAGGAATTACTCCTGTGTCGCGTGGTACTTTACAAAAATACAAACAACGGACACAAAGAACACCCAGACTCGGATGGGAATCGAACCCACAACCTATGGCATAGCAGTCAGGGTCACTAACCACTAGGCCAACAGGCCAGTCTCCAGTCAGATATTAACGTTGACATGATAGGGAATATTGAACAATATTTATTGAATTAGGGATCGTTTTCGGTGACGTCACGGGAGTTCAGTGCTTTTTTCTCCATACCAAAAGTGTCCAACGTGCCTAAGGAAGTTTTGACATCAAAAAACTGTCAGTCGTAGAACTGCAGTTCAAGAGTGAAAACACAGACGGATCTGTATTATGCTTGCATTGCTTTCGCCGCGTGAGTGAGGTTACCGGAGGCCCTAACCTTACCCTCTCCCCTATTCCCGTCCTTCCCCTCTCCCCCCTCTCCTACCCTCTAATCCTCTACCGTCTTCCCGCTCTTCCCCTGTTTCCATCTTAAAGGGCGGCAACGCACTTGAGTTACAGGTGCCCATGGGCGACGGTAGTCATTTACCATTAGGTGACCCGTCTGCTCGTTTGCCAAAAATATACCAAAAAAAAAAAACGAAAAAAAAAATAAAAAATCTTATTTACTCCGACTAATCTAAATCAGTAGCTGATTACTTTGTTTTCATTTTCAGGCATTCAAGGATTGAGTATCGGTATATATATAGTTACTAACCCGTAAATAAAAGTTTACGGCTTATTAAGTGTAAATACTCTTGTCCTTGTCAAACCCTGTAAAAACCTTTTAAACCAGAACTGTTAAGTAGATTTTAAGGTTGTCATAATTTCTGCTAAAATTCCCACATTATAATCCAGACAACCAGTACGGATAAAAGTCAAGTGCGCTCAACTTTAATCCTACCATTAAGGGCAGTCGCAGCTGTCAACGCGATTAAATGGAAGCCGTCGACATTGATAATGCAATGGTTACCTACGTAAGTAGTAGTAGCTTACATAAAAGGGGCTTGTTATTTTAGACTCACTAAATACTTATTAACAATATAAGAGGTACTTTTATATTAAAATCATTGATAGATGGAATTACTTGAGGCACTCTCTTGAGTGACAGATACGATATTAATTATTTTACGGCTCTTGTATTTTTCAGTTTATTTTAAGGCTTGCATAAAATCATCTATCACATCAAAAAGGTTATGTTTTATATTGTGTATGCCAAAAACACACTAATGGCTGAATCTGGCTTGTCGGAACGCTTCAATTTTGTTGATCCCTTAAATTTCATAAGAAACCAATTTCCCAGAATTTGTTCAAATTGACTGACTGACTTTTTAAAACACTTAAGAAAACTATAACTCTAAACAACTGCGACACATATAAACGTATTATAAAACAAAATGAAACGTAGGTGTTTAGATCTGGGGAATGCACTTGTTCCGCAATATCCGCGCCACAGAAGCCAAGTGCAGCTGTTACTATGATTATAGTACCAACGCGTGCTTATTTTGTCGACAGCTATGTGTTCGTAAGAATTAGGACAGGAATTCGCATTAATATTATAATGTTACACACAGTTTCGCGCCCAGGAATCCAGAATACAACTGTATGTTTACATTTATCTATAGTGTAAACTTGAAAGATGTAATACACAGAAGATTTACTGTAAATCTTCACAAAACAGAAGTCGGAAAAATTTATTATAAAGTTATACATCACACACATATAAGTTCTTTGGAAATACACAAATAATAATATTTTAATATATACGACTTTACGACGCGATTATTATAAAAAATCTGTCAATACTGACTTACTTGTGAATTGAGCTTTGTTTTTGTCATGGTCAGTGGCTTTTAATACGAACAGGCCCATCCTAAATTAAATGCGCTAACCGTTACATGGGTCCTACTTAGAACGTATTTTGCATAAATGCCTCACCAGAAATATGATTTGTCTTTACTCACACATAAACCTGTTCTACTTGAGGGAGTCAAAGGTGATGTATCAACCTTGGATCGTACAGGACATTAGACATAATTCTCTCTCTCTTTCAACTAATCCTGGACCTAGATAATCTCTTCGTACCAGACAAATACGTGCAGTATATGGGTTTTGATATTTATTCTCATTAAGAATTATAATACAATTCACTTAACATGAGAACATAATTATTACTAATACACAATAATATTACTTGAGAGCATAGATAGATATTGGCGGTGGCAAAATAATAATGCTTTAACTGCTACCCACACTGTCACAACTTCGAGCGTATATCGGGTAGAATTCTTCTGCTTATTCTTATACTTTTAGAGCAGTCGTGGTCAGGCATGTTCTTTGGAGGCGCGCATCACTACAGCTCTCCACTTGTCTCTTCACGATGCTAGGCGGGCCTTTTTATTGATGGTCGCGTTGGTCAGGATTTTCATCTGGTCAGTACAGAGCATCGAAGACCTCCCACGACACCTGATATCATCGTTCTCGGCGTTCCAAGGCATCCTCACGGCTAATCACACAGCAAAGGATTCTGTTGTTAATTGTGGTGAAAAGGCAGTTTTTTAGTGCCGAATTCATCAAGTATAGAGGTTTGTGCGTCACTGATCAGTAGACACCATATCGTAAACCATTATTAACGGTTACCTATCGTATTATACTAATTATCCATATCGTATTATTAAATTCTAATATCAAACAATAGGTGTAGGTATAATCTCCAGAGAATCTCTACCGTAATTTACACACGATAATAGGAACATATTGGTGCATCAAAGCTTAATCAAAGGTACAGTAAGCGATGTGCAATATAATATTATGTTGCTTATACGGATTAAAGTTGACCTTAGAATTTAACTTAAGAACACGTGTAGGTATCAAGTTATAATTAACTTCAAATACTTTTGTCTGTGGTCCTTGGAAGCTGTAAAATAAAACAAGCAAGACTAAAATATGACGCAAGAGATATACGAGTGTATATTATTATGTAGAATCCATATTGATGGTACAGGCTCTTATTAAAATCATGCTGAGTTTCCTAGTAAACGCAAGGAACTCCACCATCCAGTTTTAAATTAAGTGCTATTAAAAGATTTTCCGTTTTTCTGATGTTATTTCAAATAGTAGCTATAGTACATTAAATCAGGTTTCTACTTGGGTATAATTCATATTCTGACGTTAATCGTAATATTAACATAATATCTCATATTTGGTTAATATTACATCAGAAAAACTAATCACTACTCCACTTACTGTAAGTTTGTTTCGGTGTTTTTCTCAAGACTAATCAAATAAAATGCCGGGACCATCTAGTTTTAAAGAACAAATCGACGTGTAAAAGTATCTGGAAAGATCTATTTGCAAAATATTTATTATTTATATAGTCTTAGGACCCCTCGGTAGCTAAATTATTAACATAACAACAGATTCCCTGCGAAACAAGTAAAATGTATACTTCTGCTTTCATGAGACAAAACTAGTGCAAAAAAATTACGCAGTGAGTGCCATATTTAGCAAACAGGGGACACGCTCCAACAATGTGGGTAGTTTTTTTTTCAGAGGCTGCCCCAGTTCCGAGTAAAAATGAGCGTTGCAGCAACACTGTTGGATGCAAATTGAATGCGCAACTTGGAAGTGCTCTGAACAATCGTATCGGACGCTCTGTAAACAGAGCTCAGTAAACATAGACAGGAAATGCATTAGTTCTATAAGTCACCAAAAGGTTGTTTGGATCTGGACTTTAATTTGTAACTAATAAATACACAATTTTGTTCCTTCGGATATTATGTATGTAGAAACACGGGAGTCAGTCATATTGTGTACGTGTTTGGGGCAGGTCGGGCGAGGAGGTAAATCAAGTAGATACAATAAATCACTAGTAATTCACTCCTAATCACTAATTGTACATTTACAAAGTATAATCAACAATCATTTATTCTAGATCCAAAAAAACCGAAAAAAAAAACAGACGTTCTGTAAAACACGTGGTACTCGAGGGCGATGCAAACCAATAATGTTCACACGCAACTAATGCTAAGCAAAATGCCATCTCTCTTTCAAAATGAACGTTTCTGGCATCTGTCAAAATAATGAGCAAATGACAACCATTCAACGACCACCAGTGTTTTGTATTACTTCAGAGTGGATGTAGTTCACTCTAGTTACGCGTGACATAAAATTTTTGAAGTGGTAACTTCTTATGGGAGGGTAAACCGCGTCGTTACGTAACGCGTTATCACTTCTACCGGGCGTCCCAAGACGCACACGTTTTTTATTTATGTTATTCTAAAAATATCTCTTAGACTTTTTCAATTCATATTATATGTAAAAATTAGGTATCGTTTCGTTTTAAGTTGTTTGTTTTTATGTTGCCAAAATCTTAAATAGCTCATCACAACTCATCTTAACTTAGACACTGTTTAACTTGTCAGGGATTGTGATTGTAGTACAACTATTGTTATTTGTGATAGAAAGTCAGTCTATTTAGGAAAACTTGGTGGATTCCCAGAAATTTGTAACACTGCGTGTCTTATCTATGAAATACCTTGCTCTACGCACATTGAGAACAAAGATATCGACTGTCTAGTAACTTTGAATGCTATCTCAGTAAATGAACATTCTCATTCACAAATATGTATTGTTTGCCGTCGTTCTGAATTACTTATTGTCTTCTGTTGTTATGTATTGCCCTGTGATATTTAGCTATGTCTGGGTGATACGAAGTATTTGTAATTAATTTTGTATGATTAATTTCGGTATGTAAAGTATAAACTATTGAACACTGTGTCAATGTTACACAAGTAATTATATTCATAGTTGTTCTGTAATTGCTTTATAAAGATTCGAATGATTACACATTTTAACCTGATTTCATAATTATTGCTTGTTTATAAACTACTTAAATGGTAGAAAAATAGATGACTTATTGTCCTTCCTTTATATTGTTTTTTTATTGGGCTTGGCAAGCCGTATTCTACTCATAAACGTATGCCGCGTTCCAATAAACAAGAAACGATTCGTTTTGCTAATATACGGTAAAATTTCGTTGAATTTTCAACGAACATTTTGATTATATAATCCTTACTAATATTATAAATGCGAAAATAACTTTGTCTGTCTGTTCGTCTGTCTGTCTGTCGCCTGTTAACGCCAAAACTACTGAACCGATTTAAATGAAATTTGGTAGACAGATAGTATAGAGCCTTAAAAGAACATAGGCTACTTTTTAATGCGAAAAAGGGGGTGTAAGGGGTTGAAAGGTGGGGATGAAAAGTTGTATGGAAGTATTGTCAATTAGCCTAAATAATTAAAAATTCTACCCAAAGACACTATTCATCGTGGACGAAGTCGCGGGCACAGCTAGTTAACTATAATTGTGAAAGTGAATATTTGAAGTGTTAAACCGACCTATTTTAGGTATAGATCGTTTATTTGTCATCATGAAAACTTAAATGATCTTTGTACACACGATGTCTTATCTTATCATCTGCAACAATTTCTTGCAGTCAATATAAACCATACCATATTTAAAAATAATACTGATGAAACATAACTTCGGGCATACCCGCAGTACATTCCAGAATCGAAAAGCTTTTATTATGAATTATGTATTATGAAAATGATAATGGAGTACGCATTGTACGCCATTGTCGTTCAGTAGCTTCACGGATCACGTGACAAGGAAGACGGTTTTTAAGATGAGTGAATAATAAAGCTTACTGTAAAAGATACACAGGGTATGAGTATTCCCACGAAAACTGTTACAATTAATGGAGTCAATCGGATAGGAGTATTAGGGTACGTTTTAAATTGAGAGACTGATTGCAGACTATATAATCATATGAATAACTAGCAACCCGCTCCGGCTTCGCACAGGTAGCAGAGACATCTTCAAAAATCATCAATATATTTTAAATAATTTACACAAAATCTTAACAAATTATACACCTAAACCTTTCTCATAAATCACTATGTCTATCAGTGAAAACCGTATGAAAATCCGTTCAGTAGTTTTTCAGTTTATCGCGAACAGACAGATATCGCGGCAGGGGACTTTGTTTAATAATATGTAGTGATAATTATAAATCCTGCTAAACCTCTAAACTGCTCTTTTCAGAATTTCTTGGGAGATTTCCTATCTTCAGCAGTTGATGTCATATGGCTGAGAAAGTGATAGAGAATATGTTAAATAACTTTTATAGTTAAATGGGCCCACTAAAAATCTGATAATACGAAAAAATCCATTGATATAAGTAATAGTAGAATATAAAAAAATGCCGCCTAATGACAAAGAACAGTCGTTCATGCATCGCCAAAGCTGACCCTCAAATTAACAGGCCTGGAGGTATTAGAACAGTTGTATGGCTGTAATTCGAGCAGAAACATGATGTACCCTTCTTCAATCATAAAAACTGTTCGTAAACTATGTCAGGAATGTAAACATAACACGCATTGCCAATGAGCAGTTCGGGCTAGGCGTAGATGAGTCAGGAAATAAATCAAGACGTTGCCCTAGAAATACTATCTTACACACAACAATAGAATCCAAATTTATACAGCGATTACAGCTAGTACTCTAGTATTACATAAGTTTTGTCGTACTTTGTGCATTTTTTTTTCGAAGTACTCTTCACTCGCAATACACGTATGGAATGTAAACCAGGTACTGAACACATTGCTCCAGTATCCCCCTGGAACACAGCCGCATATCTCCTCAAAAGCTGGAGAAGAATCCCATGAACAGTTAGCGCACTCAATTTGAGAGTTACACGTCGGTCTTCCCCAGGACTTTGCATCACCCTCCAAGTTAATGATTGTATTGAAATTTTCCGTTCTTTGGTCCTTAGAGGTGGACAAGTCTCTCTCAGTGTACTACCAATTTCCTCGAAACATTTTTTTTAGTTAAACCGTTCTAAAGTTATATAAAATAATTACACGAATGTCAACGAGAGAAACAAGCCGTTTTTATTAAGAACTAGCAGTTTCCGCGCGGCTCGCGACTCATAAGTTACAGGTGCCCATGGGCGGCGGTAGTCATTTACCACCAGGTGACCCGCCTGTACATATTTATATATTATTATTTTGCGAGGAACCCTAATTATTTTTCCAAAATAAAAGTAGCCTAAGTTACTCCTTATAACACCAGCTATCTTTAAACTTTCGTGTTCCATGATATACTTATGTATTTATACGCGAATTAACGCGATCACAAATTAGGTATTAGGTACATACCTCTGAATTGCCTGATGTTTCGACCAGGTTGCACTGGTCGTGGTCACATGTATGTTATGTAATACCTATTTCGTGATCGCGTTCATTCCCGCACAAATACATAATTAAGAATATCATGTAACATGAAACTTTAAAAGTTAAATTATAATATTAGTAAGAATTAGCAAGATTAGTATAGGTAGGTATACCCGAGTCCCTTGCGATAGACTCACTTGTGACAGAATACCGTGTGGTTTTAGTCGGTTCGATTCCGACATACCACTTCACCGATAGCCATAGTGAGGAGATGACCCGTGGGGGTTTCCACACGAAAAAAAAATATGTAAGTAAAGCGACATTACTTATTGCATGTGTAATAATAATAACCTTTTTTTATGCGAGACGTAGCAGAAAACCTTTAGAGAATTAGTGATCTTCGTTTCCGTTTGTCATTTCTGTTCTGTATTCAAATATTTTCCTACCTAGTAATAGACTCAACAAAATTGCCAAAACCACTCGGACACAATGTCCCTAATAAAAAAGAAACCCTTCGAGTCATCATGACCTCGCACAAAGTAGTGAGTACGAACGATATTCATTTAATATAATCTCCTAAAGCGAGCGTTGTCGACACACGATAACCGCGCACTCAATCATCTAGCTGACTAACTAGTGAGTTAATGAGATAAAACCGCCAGACGGACGGACCATGATGTATTAATTTTGCACGCCTGACAATGTTGGGCTTGCGAATGCTTCGTCGAGTAGGGTTGGCTCAACATGTTGTGCTGAAACTATAATGATCTTGAGAATAGTTTTGATGTTAACTTTTATAGCAGTAACAGCTAAAGTAAAGTTATCTCTCGCTATGAAATCCTTAAGCCTGAGGCAAGGCTTTGCCTCCTTGTGCTTGTTCTACCGCTTGCATAATGTGTTATGATCCTAGGAACTGTTTGACATGATGGAGGATGAACGCTCTGCGTGGGTACGCAGGGCGTTCATCTTCACACCTTGGAATCTAAATGGTCTCTTTGCTAATGAGCTCTCTATCGAGGTTTTCCCAAAGGACGGGTCGGCAACGCAGAAGCAATTCCTTTGGAATTTCAAGCGTCGAAAGGCTACACTTACCATCAGGCGGCGAGGATGCTTGTTTGCCACTGACGTGGAAAAAAAATTTAAACCTTTGTATTTATATATTTCAACGAAGTTAAAAAATATCTGATCTTAAGAAAAAAATAAAAATAAATGCTTTGTATGAACTGAAAACGACGCTGAGCTATATGACGCAGTGGTCAACCATTTGACGGCTATCGCGGCTTTGCAAATAATTGTAAGCATAAATATTAAAATGTTTGCCTTGGTCTGGGTGTGTACGTATGTGTGTATTATGTATGCGTTTACAAAAACATACACATTTATTAGACACCTGTAGAATAAAACTCGAAGATCGTTATCGCATTGTCTATATTTCGACCAAACAACGTCCTTTTACGAAAGTCACCAGTACAATGCCCCTTAATAATCATCCTACCCTATTTATACATTTTGACAAACCAAGAGTTAATTATTGATTTTACATTGTAACATACAAAATTAATAAAACAACGAATAACAGTATTAATTAATTATTATTAATTCTAAATATTATTAAGTACTCTACAAGTAATTATGAAACTAAAATACTAAGTGCGTCACAACCGCTGGGCGACTATTTAATATTTCATAACACATTACATATATAATTATGTCAAAGAAAAACCACGATTAACGCTCTAGATAGTTATCGGGCTAAGAAATTAAACTCTTTCTTACGGAATATAACTCAACTATAGAAAATCAATAAAAATATCACAAAACGATCCGTCGGAGAAATGCGTGTGCACCGGTCGCGTGTTGTTGTTCTGTGTCTGGGTGTAATTTATCTATTTTATATACGTATATAAAATAGATAAATTACACCCAGACTTCTAAAGAGAGACCTCAGATTTCTAAATACATATTTAGAAATATATAAGTATGTTTATCAGCAGTCTGGTTACTATAGTACAGGCTGTGTCTAATTTGTGGTTAGACGGCCATGTATGAGATGTGTGAAGTTATTATTATTATTATCCATTTACTCGAATTACCAACCCTGATGCATTCTGCCAAAATATATGTAAACCATATGCTTTGTTCGGTCAGTAAGATTTCCACTTAGATAGAACCATTAGCCGTTTTTAATTGAAGTTTATAGCGGACATCTCACGAAGAGGACAAAATTCTGACGAAAGAGGTAATGGTCCTTGCTTTATTGTGGATGATGAAAGGAAGGCCGGAAGCTGAATGTGTGTCGGGACGGTGGATAACATCGTTAAGGGCCAACATTAGACGAAGCTTGTCATATGTGACATCATTATATACGAGCAATACTTATTTTTAGGAAATTTTCAAATATTTATTTAAGCATATTGCAGTAAGTAAAATTCTTTATTGACTTGAAAGACTTCTAGAAATGTTATGAAAAGAAGAATATAGTTTTTGAGAAAATCCCGGCTTCAGTTTTTTACAGTTGTTTTACTTGTTGGTTTTGTTTCTTGCAGGAACTATCAACATGGCACAATGAACATTGTAATGCTGTCAGCCTTATACAAATTTATGTCTTATAAAGTACTGACAAAAAACAAAACATTTAAATAGATGATAGGTCACGACCTTAATTAAACCGAGAATATAATAACCATACTAATAAACAATATTTAGACCGACGTTATTCCACAAAAGTATTTCGCTGAGTTGAAAAGATTACTGTTTATATGTAATTCATGTTCTACTTATTTAAAAAAACACTTACATAATAGTGTCGTTAAAGCAACTGAGGATCAGGTGTAGGTCGCTTTCAACCTTCGCCTCTTTTATGAGTCATATGAATTATAGCAGCCATCCCATAAATAGGTGTTTATTTGGTATTGCCCTCGTCAGTAAATTTAAAAATGGTTATGAATATACGACTACACTAGAGAACAGATACTAATTCACTACATATAAAATAAAATCCCCTGCCGCGTCTGTTTGCCTGTCTGTCTGTTCCCGATAAACTGAAAAGCTAATGAACGAATTTTCATGCGGTTTCACTAATAAACAGAAACAGAAGAACATTCACGAGGAAGGTTTAGGTGTATAATTTGTTAAGATTTTGTGTAAATTGATTAAAATATGTTGATGATTGTTGAAGATGTCTCTGCAACCCGTGCGAAGCCGGAGCGGGTTGCTGGTAGATTATAAATGCAAATGAGAGTTTGTTTGTTACACTTTCATGGTCTAACTACTCTCTCAATCAATCTTCATGAAGTGGGAGAGCCATGCTTCGGCATTTATAAGCCAGCTTGACTCCGCTCGATACCACGGCCTCACAGAAAACCGGTGAGTGAGGTTACCGGAGGCCCTAACCCTTCCCTCTCCCCTATTCCCGTCCTTCCCCTCTCCTCCCCTCTAATCCCCCCCTCCCGTCTTCAAGCTCTTCCCCCTCTTCCCACCTTAAAGGGCGGCAACGCACTTGTGACTCTTAAGTTACAGGTGCCCATGGGCGGCGGTAGTCATTTACCACCAGGTGACCCGTATACCATAAAAAACAAAAAAAGTTTTGCATACAAGTTGTTCGTGTGGATGGGAACAAATTTAAATTAATTAAATATTCCAATCGGACCAACTAAAATGTTGTATCATTAAAAAAGCAAAATAGGTGATCCGTTTCAATTTATCAGTTTAGTTGGCCAAAGTGGAAGAATAGATTGTCAGGGGTACAGAAAATGGTATAGGGTACCTTTCATCTAGAAAATAGTACCATTCCCGAGGGATTGAAAACAAAATGTGGTATTTTTCTCGGAAATTAATATTGTTTTATATTTACTTGCGAGTAACATAATAACTCATAAATAAGCTTCAGTTCTTAAAGCTCCAAATTAGCATGTTCTTAATATTTGATAAGAATTTCAACTTGATATCGCCTCATGTTTTTAAAACAAGAGTTCTTGATAGACAGACAGACAGGCAGACACCAAACTCTTCTTAAAAGTGGTGCCTTATAAAATAAACAATTAAAAAAGTGTAATTTTAGAAGCTACAAACATAACACTTAAAACACATTGAAAGAAAACTTTAGACATAGTTATGTACATACTGCTTAGTATTCAAAGTATTAACACAATAAACTCGACAAGCTATTCATAATTGCTCATTCTTACACAGTGATTTTTAAAAGCACAATTACAATTCTATAAACGCAGCCGTAGCCTCGGTGACAATACAAAGTTCACCACCAACATTCTGATATTTGATACGATTCAGAAAGCTCTCATATTCGTTAGTCACTGGATCGATGAGACTCATACATATTCATCTCACGAACACAATTAGCTCTCTCCATAGTTTTGAACCGGACCGAACCGTCAATTATATTTCGCAATCTGTAGTACGGTTTTTGCGAGGAACACTGATTTGAATAGGTAACATCATGGTTGGAATATTTTATTCGTCATGGCAAGTTTTTGGGTCATCTTTTATATCAATCATAAGTTTCTTTTATTTTCTTAATATGTGTGTTTTAATTACAGTGCTTTATTTGTAGACACAAATAATTTTTAATATTTAAGCATTCAGCTGCATTAGTGGCCCCCGCTTCTTTTTCAGTATCGTCTCGAGGATAAAAATTGATGGCTAAAAAGTAATTGGTGGCTGTTAGTTGGAGCTGGTCATCTCTGGACTTTTTTTACTTATGCTGACTATAGTAGTAATTTCCGAGACAGTTAATATGTTTGAACATTATGTTACATTGTCCTCTCATTATTTTTTTTCAAATGACCCAAAACATTCATTTGTCATTATTCATGTACTTTCTATGCTTGTTATAAAATGTATATATTCAAATTCCATGATCAACGGACCCTGAATATTAATAAACAATCTAGTCTGACATCTCAAGATTTCCTTGATATCTTTTGCTATATATTACATCTTGAATTTATCAATTTTAAAAACAGAGAAAAGGATGGCTTCAAATGTCAGTCACAAAAAGCTATTTAACAATAGAAAGCTTGCGAAGCTAGATTTCTACATCGATGAATATTTAGATATCAAGTAGAATCAGTAAAGCAACATTGTAGAATTATATAGATCTAAACAGATGCGGCCATTCGCAATTCGGAATAATGATATAAATAATACCAATTTTACCATGTACCAAACGTAATACAACCGTAAGTAAGACAGGTCTCGCCTCAACGACCGTTTCCATTATGATTAGTTGGAAGAGTTTCAACTTTAATAGATGCCGAAGCGTTAGTAACAGCTAATGCCTGCTTATGTTTAAAGGGATAATAAGGGTCAGACTTAACGACTACGGAAGCATCAATAACGACTATAACTCCTATTTTATGATTTAAATTTTCAGTTCAATGTGTCTAGTAAAAGTTACAATCAGTGTTTTATCAGACGGGACGTGTTTGCTTACCGTCTAAGTATATAACCGTACTAAGTATATAAAATCTTGTAAGTTCTAGACCATAACCTTTTACCCTGTAGGCCACCATAGAAAACCCACTACTACTTTGTGTTAGTAGTGGATTTTTGACGGTATGGTAAAATACTTATCTATTAAACTATTCGAAAAGTGTCGCACTTGAGGATTAACCAGAGTACTAGTAATATGTGACAAATAATATCTATAAAAAAAATTGCGTATTAAAGCAATTGATAAATAAAAGAAAAATTAAAATAAAAAAAAGTTCTTTAGCGGCGTTGTGCACTTTTTGGGATGGGTAAAAATGTTAAACTCGCGTCAGTACACGTGACCCTGATCGAAAATGTGTCTGACTTTTGTATATTTGAAAAAATATTTTTACGCCATCTGTAGATTCTGCGCGATACTACTGTAGGTTGATATATACTAATTATCCATATATTAGTTAAGGCAAATCTCACAATATGAGTATTTATTTTCACTTCTGTCAGCAGTCACATGACTGCCTATTTTTTTTTTTTAATTAATGATGTATATGTTGTATAATGTTAACCAATTACAATTTAATTTCATGATGTAGGCTTTATCACACAAGTTTATACAATAAATATGTGATTCAATAAAAAAATATAACGTTAAAACTCCAATAACAATTATTATTGTTGTTATCGTACGATTCAGGGATGTCGGTACATTTTCAGCAAGCGCGTTGATTTCTAAAGGTTCTTTCAAGCGATTGATTCACAGCCGCTGGTTCAGATAGGCGTCAACATGCATATGATTGGTTGTACGAATTCATCATGAAGAGCGACTGAGTTTGCCTGAGATATTATAATGTTAATTCGTGTTTTGGTAGTATATACTTTTGGCTTTTTTGTCTATTTACATAATTATTACTTTATACATATTAAATGCTTCTGACTTCCCATTACATTATCTACTAAAACGAAATACAAAAATACAGATATCATAATCTTTCTTGGCTTTGAAAAGATGAACTGTTTCGTGAACTGATTGTAAAGCAACCGAAGCAAAAAGATAATAATCAAAACTCTAAATCTCCCTTTGAATTAAAATAACAGTGGCAAAATTAATTCCGTAAACACCTGAAGCCAGATACCCTATCAAAATTAATCCGTAGATTTGGACGGACCCTTTGAAAATCCTAAACTTTGATTTCTCTCTAAACGATTCCCGGGATTACGAACCCAGGTCGTATGTAAATTGTTCCTGGATTCCCAACGCAATAAATGTGCGGGACGAAGCCCGGTTGATCCGTCCGGTGCCGGACAAATGGAGAATGGAAAAGTTTAATTTCCATGGCTGTCCAGATCGACTTATAAAGATCACTGCAGGTATTCCGATTTATTTTTATTCTATCTATTTAAATTTACAGATAGTGCATTATTTACAGAAACGCATGTTATTTTAGTTAGATAATAAAAATAACTTAAGACACCCTAACACACGACCGTCTGATCTTTAAATCAATCCATCATTAATATTTTTTTCCACGATTATGATTTTAACTTTAATCCAAATACAAAGATCATTTGAATACGTCTTTATAAAAAGCTGGACTTAAAATTAAATTGACAAAAATGCTATCTATTGTACTAATCTGCATAATGTAAGGCCTAATACTAACGAATACATGAGATAAAATAGCATTAAAATTTTTATTACTTGGACTATTTTACCAAGTTAAAATATATGGATATCTTAAAAGATAACATTTTTAGAGAACAATATCTTTAGCACCTAAAACTTTGCCTATGGGGTTTATTGATAGAATATAATCTTCAAAATCCTAAATTTTTTGGGTTTTACACAAAGTTATAAGCCTTAGGTTATAGCTATTTTAGCCAACGTGGCCAATGCCAAAAATCCAGATGATATTCCAGTTAATCCAACCATAGGGCGAGTGTTAATTATTATGTGCATATGTAAAATTTTTCCCTTATGACTAAGCGGTGCCATATTATACCAACCATTACATTCCAGTGCTAACGATCCTCTCGATTAAGAATTAATTGCTGGGTACTTTATGCCGCATGATACAGATGTTTGATTGCGAAACGAATGAGCTCATTTTTTGGTTCTTTTCACTGAATATATTTTAATTTCATCAAACTTTCCTTTTTTTATCGACAGTTTCTAGAAATACAGACGACTTTTATTTAAAAAAGGTTTTTTTTTGGACTAAGGGTCTAAAGTTATCTGGGCATTTTTCAGAAAAATTGGACTTATTTTCTAATAATGGCAAAAACAAAAAAGTTTACATTAAATTGTGTATAAAAATGCGTTTGATAAGTAATATAAATTTCGAAAAGAAGTGATTTAAGACTTATGTTTCCACTAGAAATTTCCAATACGTCACGAAATATACAGAGCTTTTTTAATGAAAATACAATACATTTCGAAAATTGCGTTTGTTATATCAATATAAACATAATATACTTTTCAATAAAATATAAACACTCTCAGACATGTAAGTGCTATTACAAAATTACTATCCATACGCTACATTTTGGTACTTTACATTCCAAAATATCACAATTTCTATGGCGCGAAAGAAACATACAATAAATATATATATAGTATTTTCCGTTATAATTATTTAACAAAACTCAATCGATCAAACTAGGTATGTAGATAGCTGGAGACCTGGATTAACGCATAGGCTATTTTTTATCCCGACATTTCTACGGGATCGGGACTTACGCGGGTGAAACCGCCAGGCGCTGTTAGTCAAGTATAAATGGGGGAATACATTTTAGTCGGGGTGCCAATGAAAATGTAGCAGTATGTGGTGGTAGTATTTTTAATTAAAATAATATTAATGTAAAGTTTTCTTTTGTTTTAATTTATTTTTTTCTATCTCTAAAGTACTCTTCTTTGCTGTGTCCCTGGCTACATTGAAGCAAATTTTCATTATGATCGGATGAATGGTACAGCAGCGCATAAAATACGAACAAATAACAAACCAACATTGATGTCTATATAATACTAGCAGCGCCCCGCGGTTTTACCCGCGTAAGTCCCGATCACGTGAGAATATCGGGATAAAATGTAGCCTTTATGTTACTGCAGGTCTCCAGCTATCTACATACCAAGTTTCATCGCAATCGGTTCAGTAATTTTGACGTGAAAGAGTAACAAACACGTAGCGGACGTAGCGTGATGTTATATAGCCTATAGCCTTCCTCCATAAATGGACTATCCAACATTAATAGAATTTTTTAACTCGAACCAGAAGTTCCTGATATTAACGTGTTCAACCAAACAAACTCTTCAGCTTTGTAATATTAACATAGATTATAACAAAGTGATAAAGATATTGCTCTCACAAATTTAGGCTCTACAACTATATAAATAAAGAACAAAATTGCAATTGAGAAACTTAAGAGCTACCAAAGTGGCTATAACACTAACATAATAGGCCATAGATCGTCAAACGAGTGTACTGACGAAGTGGGGAGATGGTAAACATTACTACCTATTAGTTGTGTGGTTTAGAAAAAAGCTTTGGGCGGTAAAAATGTTTATATTAATACGTAAAGAGAATTGTGCACCTTGTTAATAAAATTGCGCGAACGCAGGAATGTCAAAATTGGACTATGTAAACAAAGATTTAAGAGGGAGAATCATGCTTCGGTACGTATGGGCCGGCTCGCCAGGAGTGATACCACGGCCTCACAGAGAAACGGCAGTAAAGCAATGTTTACATTGTTTTTTGCCGAGTGAGTGAGGTTACCGGAGACCCTAACCCTTCCCCTCTCCTGCCTCACTCCCTCTTCTCCCTATCCCTACTCCCACCTTAAAGGCCTGCAATGCACTTGTGACTCTTGAGTTGCAGGTGCCTATGGGTGACGGTAGTCACTTAACATCAGGTGACCAGTCTGCTCGTTTGCCCCCAATCCTATAAAAAAACAGACGTGGAAGAAACGTTAGCTTTATAAGACATTTCATCCCCATATACATACTCAGAGGCGTTTATAACAATTTACTCTGTTGTTCCTACGATCGATATTGATAACGACGATCGATGAGGACGAAAAAACCACTTTAGCGTCCACTCCATCCACACACAGCCAATTATACTTCAGTGACATCTAGCGATGATAAGGTGAACTACATAGTAACTACTAATCCTGCATTGAGCAATGTGAGAGTACTCGCACTGATTAGGGCTGGCGAGATCACATATAGCCTTTACATCTGCCACTCCACACATCACAATAAATAAAACAAATACCTACTGAATTGAATAATTTGTCAGAAAAATGGTCACATCTCCAGTCTGTAATATAAACGATCCCGTTTATCATCAAAAATAAAATAACTAAAATGAAGAAGTTCACGTCTTGCGCCAGACCACATTACCCGCTCCCTCCAATTTGTGTTAGGGCTTATTAATGTGTGGAGACATGCGAAAAACTCCCAAGTCAGCTGTACAGAGCCACTATTTACTGTAACGTCACCATTTTTCATTTTCTCTAGCCAAATATGTCTGCTTTCTTCCGCTAAAATATTAACGTCGTATATATTTTTTTGGTTACTGGGTATTTTCTGAAGCTCATTTTAGAATGAAGAGGATAATTATACTTACTTATATATTGGCGTCAATGATATCTGAGTAGTAGAACGAGCTATATATTGTAAAAAAAAAACAATACTGCCTTTTAAACAATAACTATTTTATAATAGTTTACAATCTCAGTAATTAATTCTCACAACAAGAAAGAAAACTGACAGTATCTTCGACATAAATAAATTTTCATTTAGTTGTAACGTGAATATTTGAAAAATAAAGGGTTTTTTCAAACTATTCGAAACATTATCTTATTATTTAAATAAACAATCAAAACAGGGCTTAATATAAGTCGTTATCCACGCCATATGCATTATAATAACCACTATGTACCCCTATTAGGTGTATAATAATAATAATAATAATTTATTTTCAGACTAAGTCCATACTTTTGCATACATTATTTATTACATTAGTTTTTATTTAAAATATTAGTAAACAATTCTAATTTAATTTAACAAGACCCTTATGAACCCCTTCATAATTTTGAAGTCATATTTGTCTGCAATAATCTTTAGAATGCTATTAGTGCTGTCTCGCACTCTTCTTAGCAGAGAAGCAACTCTCTTTCGAATGATAGCATGGAAACCATCAACTCTTGCCTCCGTAAACATGCCAGAAGCACTACAAAAACGGGGCAACCCTAATAGCATTCTAAAGCCATTATTGTATTGAACACGCAGCACTTCACGTGACCTCTGGGAACAATTGATCCATAGGCTGCTCGTGTAGAAAGTTTGACAGTATGCTTTAAACAGAGTTATTTTGACTTCTCTACTGCAACGAGCAAACCTACGGGCCAACATGTTTCCCCTGATAGCTATTGCCCTGCGTTCTCTCTCTATATCCACCTGGTCATCAAGACTGTCGGTAACATAGTGTACCAGATATTTAAACTGATTTACCCTCTTCAGCTCAACTCCATTTAACATTATTTGTGGTACATGAGAGGGACATTTACCGAAAGCCTTGAAAACCATGTACTCGCCTTTTGAGCCATTATATACAAGACCCTGCTCACAGGCATATTTTTCACACGTTTTTAACAATTTCCTCAAGGCGCCAATAGTTGGACTCAGCAAAACCATATCATCAGCGTAGCTGAGATTGTTCATGCAAACGTTGTCAATGGAACACCCGATTCCGGTTCTGCTGAGTTCAACTATTAGATCGTTAATATACAAATTAAAGAGCTTGGGAGAACTCAACCCTCCTTGTCTCACCCCACAGTCCAGCCTGTACGTGTCCGAGAGACTTTTAGCCCATCTGACGCTGTTTGTCTGGTTGGCATACCAGTAATGAAACAGCCGCTGCACCTGTGTATGCACGCCAGTTTTCTCAAGCTTCTGCCACAATTAATCATACGACTCCAGGTCAAAAGCTTTAGACAGATCAAGAAAGCATGCGTACACAGTACAAGTGAAACTGTTACTTAATTAAAATTAGGCAACTAACAAATGACATTAGGCTATTTTTGTAATCCAGGTTTTGAAAATTGTGGTTTTAAAAAGAGAACTTTATATGGACACATCTAAAGAGTCTAGGGATCAAGTACGTTTTAGAGTATCGCCTCAATCATTTGACACGAGAAGAGATGATGAGAGCTCTTAAAATGTTGCAAGCTGGTTCCAGGCAACGGACTGTGGGTGTCGCTCTTGGCACTAAACACCGCGTCATAAGCACGCACTCTTGCCGATGCTCGCATCAACGTTCTGCCGTGGCCAGACCTCAACCCAATTGAGCACACATGGGATATGGTCCAAAGAAGAGCACTGCCGAGTATGGATGCCGTGCATATCACACAACCACTTTTTGTTTGTTAGAAAGAACGTGAGCGGCCATTCCTCAAAGTTATTTTAATGAAATGATTTTAAGTATGCCAAATCGCTGTGATTGTGTGATTCGTGTCAATTGTGGAAACACAGATTATTAATTTTTTTATCTTTACAATAAAAGTGAAATTGAATTGACGACATTAACTTAGGTTAATTTCCCACAATTTACAAAAATTGTATATTTTCTTAATTTTTCCAAAAAATAGGGACAAGTTGTTATTTTACACATTAGGAATTAAAGTAAGAAGCCAATCTGGAAAACTAGATTTAATGAATATTAATTGAATAATTTTTTATGGTTAAAAATATACTTGATCCCCAGACACTTTTGATGTGTGTAGTCCCAAAGTCATAAGTAAAGCTCTAAAAACCTGCATGTTTACTAAATTTAAATTTGAAAGTGGTTTAAAATGAGAATAGCAACGGTTTAGGTATTATACGCTGGCCAATGACATATGTTGATTTTGGCTACGGCTAGTGTACTCTAGCTGAATAGTCAAGCAGATCAAACGCATGTGCTCATTCCCACCATGTCGCGCATTAATGTAATCGTATAAATTTTTTAAATGTTAACTTGAATAAAAAGCCCTGGTTAATATGATGAAACCCGAAAATTAAGTAAAATATTAATAACGCTTCATCATCGTACTCATCATCCCAGGCATGAAGCGTTCACTGCCCATACATAACATAGTCCTTTTTAAATGTTCATAATAATGCAAATAACTAAATCCCAAAAAAATAATTAAGTTCTTGAAATACACTCTTTCTCCTTTAAACACTTCAAGAACATTTTTTCAACATAAATCAATGTAACTGTAAACTGGAACAAAACAAAAAACAGAAACAATTCTTAATAAGAACACACACAACAATAGGTCGAAAAATCAAAGGAAATTTAATTATAACAAAATACAATAAAGAGAAATATAATCACAAGTCTTTCGCCTAAGTAGTGGCGTAGCATGACGTAATGAAGGCGAGACGACGAAACGCCGAATACGACGTAGTGTAGAGTGGCCATCACATTGCCATAATATTCTGAGACAATGTTACCAAAGCACAAGATATTACATACCTACATAAGAAAAACAAGTTCAGTTTTGTGTAAATATTGTCAAGACTGCGAAAAACCACCTCTTTACAAAGCGTACTAATGATTATCACGGATACGTAAGACCATTTTTGTACTTTATTTTCCGTGTGAATAAATGAATCCGAATCTCAATCTATTGGTAATATAATAAACAATTACAATTAATTACTTCAAACTATCTTTTGTTTTGGATGCCTATCGGTCAAAACGCGATCAAAAGTCAGTTATACATGTTCCATACTGGGTTTTATGACTCAGGGGGGGGGGGGACTTGCATGTAAATTCTAACAACTTTTAAACTACTCGTACTATATTTAAAAAGTTTTTCATCATAACTCCGATCGAATCCAGTAACCCATTAAACTAATCTGCCAGAAACAGTGTGGAATGCCGTAAGTTAATCTAATTACAAAATTAGTAAACTAAGTGATCCAACACAGAACCAAGGTCACCAACATAGCCCAAAGAATGTGCAAGCTGAAGTGGCAGTGGGCTGGCCATATTAACCGCTGAATAACTGCTGAGGTAGACGAGTTCTGGAATAGAGACCGCGTGTAGAACACTCTGCTGCCAGGTGGAGTGACGATCTGCGCACAACGGTGAGAAAAAACTAGATGAGGAGGCCTGACGATCAAACTCAGTAAAACGCCTACGTCTCTCCAAGACAAGAACACAGGATAAGAAACCAATTAATTAAAAATGTAGATTACTTCTGTAATGTCTGTTAGATTGCCCCTGAGATAAAAAAAAAACATTATCTGCCCCAGAAACCAATACTTGTAATATTATTCATGGACAGCCTACACTGAAAGAGAACAGAGATCAAAGGCCTCGAAACGTGTGAATCGAGTTAGCAGGGAGGAACACGACAAGGGGGGTACACAAAAGCGCCAGGGCCGTCATTAAACGCGAGATTTTCCTGCACTAATGTGACGGACAATACCGAACGGTTCTTTTCACGACTGCCCCCCCCCCTCTCATTCCGATGATTTCCTTTGGAGAATCTTTTATCTTTTGAATGTGATTTCGAATATAATGAGGCCGTTTGAAGTTTTTTTTTTATTTAGATGATATGTTGGATAGGGTACATTCTACACGTTAGTAGGTGCCGTAGGCTATTTCTTGGGATTAATTTGAATTAATTATTTTATTAATCCGTTGTTGACTATTTTACTAGACCGAATTATAATATAATTTGAAATACGACGAAAATGAAACTATAGTTGCAAGTTATGAAATAATGATAGTAACCAGATACTGTTTAGGTGAGATTTTCGTTTAAAATATAGCTACGTTAGAAATTTTCATTCCCACAATTTTAAGTAAATTAAGTTCATATTAAAGAGTTTTACCTTAAGTTCAAACTGTCACGGTAAAAACACCATACCACTGAAAAATTGCTGATGTCCTGTGGTAGGTTCTCTTCGATGAGTCTAGGCTTGGAGAATAAGTATAAATATTGGATGAACACGGATGAACAAGGATTTGGCTAAACACGGAAATGAAAATAACACATTGATTTAGTTTTGTATTTATTTTATATCCAATATGCGCAAATTAAAATGTGAAATGTATGTTAGAGGGCTCAGTCTTCCCGGCAATAGCTAGTACGAGTAACAATAGCAATATTGTTTTCTTACCATTGCCTTCCCTTCTGTCAATTTTTATTTATTTATTTAAGACTTCATGCACATTTGTACAAAGGCGGATTTAATGCCCAGGGCATTCTCTACCAGTCAACCTTGGGAAGATATAGAAATGTTATACGGTAGGTGCAAAGATGTGTTGAACTTTCAATTGATCCATTTGAAGTTATTCATATATATAGAAGTTAAAATAATCAATACAAATTGGTTTTGGTGGGAAGGAAATTCTTTAGTCTGCATAAAGTTCACAGAGTGCCAGTGATTTTTTGACTCACGTGAGTAACTTGGGCTCGCCAATCAAATGTCAAGTCAATGTGTAAACAAAAGTCCTTAACCACTGTACTCAGAGGTATAATAGTAGCGTTGAAAATAACGGGCTGGATGGCAGAAGTATTCAACCTAGTGACCATTTGTTTACTGCCTACAGCGATCGCTTGATATTTGGTAGGGTTTACCGATAAAAACCAAACCTCATCGACCAGCATTTTATAAAATCTAGATCAATATTGACATTATCGATAGCTTGCGATAAGAATTCCACTCATGCCTGTGTATACAGCTGCAAGTCATCAGTATACAGGTGATATACACACTGAAGGTGTTGGGTTATGAGGTAACAAAAGAGGAGATAGAATACTGCCTTGAGGGACGCCAGAGTGGAGATCACACCAATTTTCCTATCTTTAATTTCCAAAGTGGGAATGGCCTATTACGTGGGATAAAATTTTATTTGGGAAAAATATGGGTGTAATACGCCTCTGTCTACCCCTTCGGGGATGCAGACGTGAGTATGTATGTAAGTAAAATGTATTATAAAAATGACATCAGATTTTTTTCTGGTTTCAGATGTAATACAAGTTTGGTCAGCACCTGGCAGCAAGACGCATCTGCCTTGCGATTTAGCAGCGCCAGTGAGTGAAGTCGCACTCATGTTCTGGTTCAAAGAAGGAGATAGGATGCCTATATACACGTAAGTACACATTATATACAGTTAAAAAAATACTGAGTATTTTTAGGTAGTAAATTTCAGCGTCAAATTCGTCGCGTCTTTGACGTTGTTACGTGTAGTACTGCAAATTCACAAGTTCTGCTAGATACAACTCAAACTATACCTCGGTCTATTTATTTTTCACATCACACTTGTATTTAATTTAAACGGCTTAAAAGATTTTATAAATACTATTGTTTACTACTAAACTTTATAAATGATCCCTCAATCATTGGGATAGTTCTTAGCTAGGTATAGTTGCAGTTCTACGTCTAAATACGTTAGTATAGTTAAACTAAAAAAAACACGCTATAATTGCGTAGTGAATTGGCACCTCCTGGCTTCATCAGATTCCAGATCCAGATCATTGTTACTAAGCCCAATCTGTTGAACTCGTGAAAGCGAATTATTTTTTTAGATAAATAGTACAATATGTAATTGTAGAGACAAATATGCAAGTTTCGCAGCTAATGAAATTAGTATGTGCTTACATGTATTGTGTGTTGTACATTAATACGTAGTTCTAAGTACCAAGACTAAGACGATCTCATTAAGAAATTACGACGGGTTAGGCTGCTTATCCGTCAGTCGTAAAACTTTCCCATTAGTCCCATATTTACGACAATCCGGTTACTTTTCTATAAAAAGAGATAACTCATGACTTCCCTATTTTGTGTCAAAGGTCAAAAACTAAAGCTTCCTATTGCTATAAAAGACATTATCTTACTCAAATTTTAGCACTAATCGTACTGCAATTTTAGGGTTATATAATTATGCAAAGTTTGGAGTGTAAGAGTTCCAATATACCAATATGTGTACTTTATTTATTACAAAATTCAGATAACTTACAATAGATATTTATAATACTTACTATTATAATGATCGTATATAATAATTTATCATTTTATTAAACATTGTCACTACCTTTTAGTCCAGCTGAATTAAAATCACCTGTTACAGGCGCACATGTCGGGCTTCTAAATTAAGTCACCACGTAATGTAACACATTCTTAGCAAATAAATATCTTTCTTTCTTATCTACATCTTATTTAAGTTGTCTAAAGTTCCACAATACTAATGATTCTATTTTAATCTCATGTACTAAGCCTGATTCGGTTTTAATGTCATGTCCTAAGGCCAGTTAATGTTCCTGTCCTATTGGCCCTTCTAATCACAGGACGAGCATACTGGTACGCAAACCTGGCCTCCCGTATGAAAATATATGAAATGTAAAAATATATGAAATGTTTGAAAATGTTCTTATTCTCAAGGAGGGATGGCATCAGGCAGGCGGCCGGCCATAAAAGAAAGCAGCCAAAACCCATTACATATTGCGCCTACCCCAAAACAAAATTGGGAAAAAGGCAGGAAGATGATGTACTAAAACCTCTATCACCGAAGATCAAATCTACGTTTTCACTATAGAACACCTCTTGCTAACCGCCTGTGGCGCGGCGATAGTGTATTCGACTGCCACGCCTGAGGTCGCGGATTCGTATCCCACTCAGTGGAAATATTTGTATGCATGAATATGTTTATTTACATTGGTCTTGGTGTTTGTATGTATTTACAAAAATATATGTTTCTATGTATGTTTATTTGTGTTCTAGTACGCATAGTACAAGCTCTGCCTAGGTCTACATAGCAACGTGTATGTCCCAGGATATTATTATTATAATTTCATTGTTTTAAAATGCAGATATCAATATCAGCATCATTTTATTTTTCATACATATGCCGAAAGATAATGGCAATTTGGGTGTATAATTGTCGAGTCTGAATGTTCGCTGACGGACACGGCCGATAATTGGCCGGTCATTAATATTCATTGGCCGCTAAATCAGTTTACCAAGGTAATTTGGTTTTTATTTTTTTTTTGTGCGAAAAAGCTTTTAATAATTGTGTGAGACTTGATTATACAGGATGTTACAGATTGGAGTGGGCAAATTTTAGGAGCGTTATGTGTAGAAAAAAATAGTTGATTTTTAAACAAGAATTAAAAAAAAAAAAACTTTTACTGGTGTATGTGCACTTTTCTAGATAATATGTTATGAGTTTTCATATAAATTTCAATGATTTTGTTTTTTTATTTCTTTATGCAGACATTTTCAGAAAAATCTGGACATTGCATCCACGTTCTTGGTATTGAATAGTTTCATTAATGTCAGTTCTTTCTTGCGAAACACTACAACGGTAGACAAATGATATTTTTGACAAATGCTTCCGGTACGAAGCGTTCGCTCCAGAACGAACATCAACACTTTGTAGAAAACGAACAAAATGGCGATTTTAACAATCAGCTGGTAATTACTAGATACACGAAAGTCGCTTTTCCAACTTTGAAATGTATAAATTATACGCACCAAACAAGTTGATTTTTGTGAAAGAACGATCATACACAACAATCAGATTTTTAGATACAGAGTAAATAGAATTAGCGTTCACTAAATTAAAGTACATTTGTCTATCAATCTTATCATTCTCGTCAGGGCGTCAGCGTCTTTAGAAATGGAAACGCTAAGAAACGTTTGACATTTGTCTCAGTCTGCTGGTTGTCATTTGAGTAAAAATGTGAGATGCACCTTAGAAATATTACTTCGACTAAATATCGCTTTCAACATCTATTGTGGTAAATTGTTACTTTAGAGATTATTTGCGTAATGTACTATATGCCGTGTCTCGTAGGAATAAACTTAGTACATACTTAATGAATAAAACTTGTGATTACTACGCCTACTTTTAATTATTCCTCTGAACAAAGAATATACTGGAAGATGTCGCAAAACATCATTTGTTTTCATCATCCGTATTCACAACAAAAAGTGCATGCAACATACAAAAAACGGCAAAGCAGTGAGCTCCAATCAACAAACAGGTTTTATTCCATTAGACAAATGAAGCGCGCGACTGAAAAATAAACGGAGAGAAATACCATAGGATTATAGTCTGGAGCGACCGACTTGGTGTTATCTTGCTATTTACTTTTACATTCTTGTGTTTAGTGTAAGATGAGTAGAGAACATAATATAATAGCTTTCTTTTTAGATGTCTTATACACCAATAGTGCCTTGAATTCGAAACATAAATACAGAGAATTCATTTCAACATTTGTATATTATACGTATATTATTGTTCGTTTTAAAAATCATAAATATATATGACGTCAAACGTCATAGTGCGATTGGTAAGAACACTTATGCTTAACTCAACGAGTAACTATTAACATTGGCAGTACGAGTAAACATCAAAATGTACTATTTAATTTAAATATTGAAAAATTAGCTTTCTACAAACCTATTCCTTATAAACTTTATATATTTTGATAAACCTCACTCTTATATATGCTTAAATATACATTCCTATACTATACAGAGTGATCAAAATATTTAAGAAATTAAGATTATAATACATCCGAAAGTATGAATGATAAACCCATTCATACTTTGCGTACTGGTGAACCTTCTACCTGCGCTTTTTCGTAATCATATCTTCTTATTTTGCCAACCGAATCTAATATACTTCTAACAACAAGGCTCAACGATTTGGAAACGGGCGGTTATAGATAAAGACAGCAGATACGGCTTTATCTGTTATCAATTTTGTTTATTTTATGATTTAACATTTGACACATCAACCTATTGTTGCGGGGATCTATAATTTCTAAACATTAGTTTAAAAAAAAGACGTTTTCAAACAGTTTTTAAAGAATTTTATAAATTAAAGATATTTGACTTTGATATTTAAGGCGTCCACATTGCACAACAATGTGTATTCTCATTTTAAATTACAACCTACATACACATCATAATAATTTCTAAGCTGAAACACATTGACACCATTATATGATATCCCCATTGTCTTAAAGCCGAATGGCTTTAATCAGAACGACAATAGCCGATACGTGTTACGAACCAACTCTAGTACTATATAATAAGATCTGGTCTAGATAACTAGATGGGATTTGAATGCTGATGCTTGTACGGAGAAAGCCCCTTTCTATTGAAATTAGCAATTTAGAGTGTCTGGGGATGTCTGTTTGGGTGGAAACAGATTGATGTTTGCTTCATCTATTTTCTTAGGGTGTGTTAATGATATCAGGAGACACAATAACCAGATTTATATAAATATACTAATATATTTTAAAGTCTCAGGTAATGTTAGTTTTTAATTTTGTTAACGTACATATTTGTTCTAGTATCATAATAAAAATTCACAGACATTTTGTAGCTTGGATTGACAACCGAATCCGAGTACCATGCAGACGAAATCAAGGACTAAAGTTAGCAAGTGTATATAAAAAATTGATCTTAGGGTGAAAGGGCCAGAATTTTCTGAGGTAGTACTTTTGAAGGTCAGCCTTCAGGCAATGGAAATATTTCATAAATATAAAGTCACCTAAGGACATAAAAACAAAAATATTCGTTCTGCTACTAATAATACCGGAAAAACTCAATTACAATTTACCCGACCTGAGATTTACATCTCGAGGATCTCATGATCGCACACAAGTATCAACGGAACATTATGAGCAATTATTATTATACTCGACCAATGGGGCAAGATCTATAAATTTATTCACGGGTGGTCAAATGACACTGCAAGTAGGGCATTTACTTCGTATGACATATGTGACAAGCGTCAATCAATGCACGGGACAGAATGACGTCTGTGATACGAGTACAATTGAATAGCGCTGGCTTATTCATTCCATACATAAACGTAGCAACAAAGAATGTTATAGATATGTAGGTGTTATATTTGCTCTGCTGAAGTTATGTTCCAAATCCAAATTTTAAAAGACTATCATGTTGATACAGTTTCCTATCCAGATAATATTCAAATGTTAAGTATAAACAAGTTTAAGTCTACAGTAAAACGACAGCTTAAGGGCTATTACTCAGTAGGCGATTATATACAGGATAAAAACGCTTGGGATGGAATTGTAATAGAAATCTAATGTGAGCTAATATGTTTCTTATTTTCCACCTCTCATGTTTTTCTTTTCTTCTTTTTAATTTTTTCCTTAATTTTCAGTTTCCCTAGTGTCATATTCTTTTTCTAGTTTATTCACTTTTAATTTTAAAAACATAATAGCACACAATAAAATGATGTGATATTTACTGAATATTGTTGAAACTGTCTGGTTTTTCTTTTTTAAAAGAGTGGCCGTGAGTTTGTTTGCCAGATTTCTTCTTACAAGGCTCAACCATTTGGAAACGGGCGGTTATAGATCGAAACAGGCAGATGTAATATTATGTTATCCATTTTGTTTTCTTTAATTATTTTACATTTGACGAAGCAAACTATTGTTGCGGTGACTCTCTGTGTGTTGATCTATAATTTTTAATTATAATAATTATTTATTAAATCGACGATTTCGAATAATTGATGGTAAATTTTATAAAATAAAGATTTTTTTGAATTGAATTGAATTGAATCCTAAGGGATGCGGTCTTAATAAAAACTGTTCCCGGATCCCACCTACTTAAGGCGCAGTACGGCACACCGTGTGGTTTTAGTCGGTTCGATTCTGACACACCGGTGATGACCCGAGGGGTTCCACACGCACAAAAAAAGGTATAGCTAGAATAAATGAAAACGATCTCTCGTGTGTCATAGTTATGCGGTACTGTGCTACATTTATTTAACGCTATTGGTTACGGGAATACTAATGATCACCCTTGATTAGTTAACCCCAATGATAACAACAGGCACGGATTAACTTCAACGAATCGTCATAGGCAGGAAAGTTATAAAGAACACCGCCAAAAGAGATACATACTTACTAAGTGTGACAAGTTTTTCCGTGTACTGTGATGCGCCATCTTCCCCTGAACTGATATTTCGACACGTGTTTTGTCTCCGCATGAAACATCTTTAAGACCGATATGGCACCAAATGAGCAACAGCTTGAGTAGTGGGTTTTCCTACTTTAACGATTGTCATGCTGTCTCCGCACTAAAGTGTCAACGAAACAAAAATTCATTACTTTCATAAGAATATTATTTAATAAACATACCGAGAAGTAAAAGACGAATTGATAAGTTCAGAGGACCCAATTTGAACCGGTTCAAACAATGAAAAAAAAAATTCAGTCATTGCAACGTCGTACATATATAACTCAATATAGCCCTGTGTGGCGCTTGAGTCGATTCGCCACCCCTAGATATAATTTTATTGCTCATACATCATTACTTCAACCATCCTGTTTCCGACATTCCTTATCATAGCCCTATGACACCGTTATATTCTCAACTGTCGAAGTTAACCCTTCGACAATCAATCAACCAGATTTGAACTGTCAACTGTATCTTTGTTTAATATATGATTAATATCGGGTGTTTAGATGTGTTATTGTCATTTGAAATAATGATGAATGGTGTTTTTTCCGTGTGAAATTAGTAGTGACGAAGTATTGTCTGATGAAAACCCTTCATCTATATCCATCATTTGATCTACAATATAATATTTTGATGTAAATTAAATGTATTTCCTATATACGAAAAGAATATTTACGTGACTGTAGGAAGGCAGCATAAAGCTTGTATACGAGTATTGTGGTAATGTGCACTTGTGACACATGTGTGTGTTATTCGTATGTTGTTAAACACAACAAAAATTCAGTCGCATTTAGAAACCCCTCCTTTGTTCAAAGTCGGATAAAAACAGTCTAAACATTGTTGTCAGTGTTTATAGATATCGTTAACTGCTTACCATCGTATAATTATGTATGTACGGGATTTATGGGTAGTGTAACCTGGTCGAAACGTCAGGCAATTCAGAGGTATAATCACCTTTTCGTGATTGCGTTAATTCCCGTAAATACATATTTATATCATGGAGCGTGAAAGGTTTAAAGTTAGTAAATGCTTACCATCGGTCTGGCCGTGTATTTTTTCAACAGCTAATTAATTTACAAGCTGTTCGCCGCAGTGTCACTGCTCCACTTCTAAGAATCGTAGCGTGATGTGACATAGCCAGTTTTTTTTTTGCATTAGAGTGAGAATACTTGTTAATCAACCACGCTTTACCTGTCTAACAGCTTTGGTTTAAATATAGTACTATTAGTGTTAATACATTGAGAAGTGCTCTACTTTATTAATAATCAGATAGCTCAAAAAAGCCGCAAAAATACGATTAAGACTTCATTGTTGGCAGTAAAATAAAATCTGTTCATACATGTACTTACTGGATCCGCGAAGGGCTAGGCAGAGCCGTATTAAACACTCACGTTTTACCAACTATTATATTGATTAAACGCACGTAATAGAGGGCAAGCCTATTATCGCCAGCTGGGAACTTTGGGAAATAAAGATGGGAAAGTTGGGAGTATATTGAAAGTGAAAAGTAGTTAAGAAGGGAAGGCTAGGGAAGGAAAAGGATATTGCTTATAAGGATGGATTGGGGAGTACCTCGAGTAGGACACGGAAGGCCGTGTCCTACTCGAGGTATTGCTGACACATCGAGACTCCTCCGTGCCTCGGAGAGCACGTTAAACTGTCGGTCCCGGCTGCCTTACGAACATCTATGGTATTCGTTACGGGTAGTTGGAGCCCTAAAAAGTCCGATACAAAATAAAACTAAACAACGCAACCGGTATCGACAGCTTAACGTGCTCTTCGAGGCACAGAGGGGTCTCAATGTGTTAAGAATGGTCACCCATTCTAAGACTGACTATGATAGTATTATTGAACCGTGTAATGTGCTAACCTTCTCGGCTACCACTTAGCCACGAGCCTCTCCATGTATTTAAAACTATTGTATACATATATAATTAAGACCGCCTGTCCTTGGTTTCATAGGGTACAAATCCTTGTCCATTATCGAAATCGTCCCTTAGCCGATACCATTTGATCGGTTTAGTATTCAGCCCCTACGAAGGTTGGATTTAATAACAACGTCACGTTGGTTTCGTTAATTAGGACCTATTTCCTATTGATTGATCGGGATTAATCAACAAAGCCTCAATATAGCTTAGGGATTAAGGGACATATATTACAACTATTGAGATATGATAAAGTTACTGCAAAGGATGGAATGTTTAACCGACTTCAAAAAGGAGGACGTATGTATGTACGAGTATGTAACGGAATATCGCTCCAATCTATTGAACAATTTTAATGATTCTTTTCTTTTTAATTTTTAAACACGTTTAACTGATGTGCCGTGGTTATACTCAGTTAAAAAATCTGTTTTTTCTCATTTTAGAAAACTAGTTACCATTTGTATATTAAAAAAAAAGATGTATTAGTATATTTCGCTCTTTTGACACACTTGGATTATTCTTAACAAATATCGCACTACCGATAGTGTAACAACTCAAAACGTTTATTTGTTCAGACTAAGAAAAATGTTCACGTTATTTTTTTGATTTGGAAATTCATGCACTTTTAACATTAAGCCATGTTTTGAAGAATTAGTGAAGTTAGTTCTCTTATTAGTTATTACTCTTTTTTGGGATTGGGATAAAAGCGATCACGATAAGGGTCGTAAGCGTAACCCTTAAGAGCGGAACAGTAACCGACAATAAAAACCAGGTGAAACTGCATGGAACGGCTAGTTGATAATAAAACTGTTAGATGCTAGGAGGATGCTGAGAGGAGCCGACCCAGTGTAGATTGATGATCTTTACAAACCTTCAAAATCGTTATATTAATGGTTATGATACTGTATTGTGATTTACAGACAGCTGTTCTAAGCCTGGATGGGTTTTTAAGTCTATTAATAGTTCTTTCATTATTTATTTTTTTATTAAAAAAAAATATTTATATTTTTTTCAAATTTTCTTTTGGTCTCAGTGTCAGCTGTCAGTCTCAGTGAATGATCACAGTATCTTGTGATTGTACTTACTTAAAGTAAAGAATATATTCTTCCATTATGCCACTATAAATCTAATGTACATTTTGCAGACTAACGAAGAGGCTACCTTAACATTTGTCTTGTCTGTACAGCCCACAAAAGTACAGAATAAATTTTAAAATAATTTTCGTCGGCTCACGAGATGGAATTTGTATCATTTAAATTCCGTCGAGAATGTTCATATTTATTGTGGTGCATTCTGGAATCCGTTCTTAGTTATGGTATATTAACTCTATGCTGCAGCGCTGGTTGAAATATATACTTTTTTCAATCCAAAATATTAATATTTTAGAAAAGAAATAGAAGCAGAAGACCATCTACACTCTACTTTTATGTTCAATATTGCCTTCAGTTTACCGACCACACTGATTGTGTGACAATAATAGTGTTAAGTGAAGGAACTATAAGTAATTTTGTCTTTGGAATAAAATCTTCTGTGGGTTATAGATACTTGACTAATTTAGTACATTAAATATCCGATCTTGTCAAGACTGCGGGTATTGAAATTCTTAATCAGTGCATTTTTTACTATTTATCCAAAAATAATAATAATAACTTTATTTCTTAAACACAGATGTACATTACAACATTTATTGTTGGACACTCCTTTTAGTATGTAGAACGCCTGTGCCAGGAGCCTCCGCTCTTCAGTACCTAACTTACAATACCTGAATGATGTAGTGATATGAAAATAAAGTCAATACACAGAATTAAACAAAAAATAAAAACAAAATAAAATAAACATGCATTTACAAAAAACACATTATTTACAGTTTGCTCATTGATACATACAATTTCGCAATAACCACTTATCAGTGATTACTTAATCAATGCCTACAAAAAAATAAAATTAAAGTATCTGTTTGTGTGTTTTTCAAGCTCATACAGTTATTTACACTATACTTATGCCTAAAAATCTGTTTTTTTTTGTCTATCTGTCTGTTTGTTCCGGCCAATCTCCATAACAAGCAGACCGACCACCATGGGACTTTCACTAGCAGATCGTTGGTGTGGTTAGTATTTGGATATTTATAAGGAGTAACTTAGGCTACTTTTATTTTGGAAAAAGAATTAAGGTTCCGCGCAAAATATATAAATATGTACACGCAAGCGAAGTGAACTGACTGATATTAAAAAGTCAAATAAGATATGTCAGATGAGTCAGTTTATTTATTTTCTTATCTCTATTATTAGTTATTTTCGTAGTATAACATGATATGGTATTCTACTGTGGGGGAATCTGGCCAATATTCAATCTATCTTTATGCTGCAGAAGAGGGCGATTTCCGATGATTCGATCCGATCCGGTGATCTGAGCAATTTATAACTTAGGCAGTCGTGATGCACCGACGCAGAAATTTAAAGAAATAAACATAATGACGGTGGCATGTCAATATATTTATGAAAACCGGGTTTACCTTCATAAAAATAAAGATGAGTTCTGTAAAAACAATATACATTAACAAGTCTTGTTGTACCTGCCTCTAGGCTCCGGAAAATTAACAAGTCGTTTCGAGGTCAATGTTGCCAAATGTTAAGTCTAAACAAGTTTAAGTCTGTGGACTTAAACTTGTTTAGACTATGCCTTAAAAGCTATTACTTAGTAGTGGATTATATACAGGATAAAAACGCTTGGAATTGAATTGTTTTGGGTTTACAGGCTATTTCATTTACTTGATTTTCAATTCCCTATAGCCATAGCCTAATTTTAGTTTATTTACTTTTTAATTTTAATAACATCGCGCACAATAGAGTGATGATAAAATTTACTGAATATTATTAAAACTATCTGGTGTTTTAAAGAGTGGCCGTGAGTTTGTTTGCCCGATTTCTTCTCACAACCCTAAACCATTTGGAAACGGGCGGTTATAGATGGACATAGGCAGATGATATAATATTATCCATTTTCGTAATAATTTTACATTTGACAAAGCAACCTATTTTTGCGGTAACTCTTTGTGTGTTGATCTATATTTTTTTTTTACAATAACTATTTTTTAAATCGACGATTTTGAATAATTGCTGATAAATTTTATGAAATACAGCCATTGAATTTGAATTTGGAAGTTAATCGTATTACTACTTAGATTTCCAACATGAGGTTTAGGGTGAGGTGGTACTCAAAAGATAAAATCCTTTGACTATTGAGTTTCAACACCTCACACTAAATTAAGAACTAGAAACCGTAGTTTTATTTTTCAAAACTTTAACGTTTTAATCAGTATTAAACAGGTTTTAATATGGAATACTAACTTTTAAACTTTCGCGTTCCATGATATAATATTATTTACTTATTTACGGGAAGTAACGCGATCACGAATTTTCGTGATCGCGTTAATTCTCGCAGACCTGCTAGACAGCCTCACTAATCATTTACAACCGCTTAAATCTAAACTTCACATTCACTAAATTAACAAACAGCGTAATATTCCTCTCCAAAGTTGTCTAGGATCAATATCTGCCTGTCTAAAGTCTTGTTGCAACAATTTGTAAACGTCTTCCTTAGCTATTATTGCTTTAATTAATCTGTCTGTGTGTTGCAATGTGATATAATGATTCGGTCTTGTGTTACTGGTTCTGTTATGTGTATCGTTTTGCTGTGGAACGGAATTTGAGTTTATCTAACATAAAAGATTGAAAGATGCAACAAGTTATTGGCCTTTTATCGACTTCAATGCGTTTAATCATACCTATCAAAACTTATGTTAGTGATTTTGCTACTATTGACGATGGAACTCCTTTAAATTTTTATAGAACACCTCTGAAAATATTATCAACTAGCAGCGCCACGCGGTTTCACCCGCGTAAATACCGATTCCGCGTGAATATCGGGATAAAAAGTGCGTTATTCCAGGTTAATCCAGGTCTCCAAACACACATACACATAATTATAGAGCCGACTTAGGACAGCTTTTTACTTTGTGAAGTCTGGTTAAAAAAACTGCTTCAATAAACGGCTTGAACTTTGTTTTGCTGTTTATTTTTTCACTAATAAGGTGAGAAGCTTGCACACAACCTATTTGATGCATTTGACTTTCACAAAATACTTCACTTCAGCAAAAAACAACGTTTGCTGCCAATTGCTGCTTTTTTTTTTGGGCGTGTGGAAGCCCCCTCGGGCCGTCACCCCACCAGGGTTTTCGGTGGGGCGGTGTGTCGGAATCGAACCGACTAAAACCACACGGTGTGCCGTACTGCGCCTTAAACCCCCGTGCGACTCGAGCCCTGTTCTTTCAACTCCAGTCTCAGAACTTTCTCAGTCGGACTGGTTCCGATTAGAGCCAAAATTTAACGTGACATTATGTGTTCAAATTCTACTCCTGCTCAAAGGCTTTAAGCAGGTGGTACGCATATTCCAAAATGTTGAGCTGTTTTATTCAAGTAGTAATGTTAAGAATAGCAGTCTTCTGTTCCTTTAAGACGAAGTAAGGATCCTCCAGTCTAGAGACGTTGTATATATTCTAATCAGATTTTTTATTGCTCAGTACAGAATCAGTTAGTAACTACGTATTTCGCTGGGTATGGCACCACAAATTGGTATGTTTTATTAATTAATTATTTCCATTAAATAAATTAGAATTTAATATCTACTAGACATGACCTGGTGATCGAATATCAACCGCTTTGAATTTCTTCTTTTATTTCATAAACTATATAATTAATTTAAACTTTATGATATACATATAATAATATCTTGCCCTATGGTTACATACAGCTTTAACATATCTCACACACGGCCATCTGATCCCAAACCAGGCCGAGCCTGTACTATAGTAAACAGACTGCTGATAAACATAATCATAAAATGTTACTAAATACATACATATTATAGATAAATTACACCCAAACACAGAACAAAATGAACATGCTCATCACATAATTATTTGTCCTGGGTGAGAATCGAACCCACGGCCTCTGGCTGAGCAGTCAGGACCACTAACCACTTGACCAACAGCTTTACTAGAAAATTTATATACGCATTAAATTATGGTAGATCCTATAAGTATTTGCATGCCTAGAAAAGGCGAAATATGCTGCGGACACTAACTTTTCAAAAACAACATGTTAACAACAATATTTCGAGCGAATAAATGTTTCTTTCTTTCTAAAGTTCACCATGACGTGGCTGCTACACAAAGGATTGGCTCCGGACGAGGGAAGTTCTTAACGATCAACAGTACATAAACATAACTTTATATACACGCATTGAATTCTGATAAGACTATTCTAAAGTTTACAAAAACCTGGCTTCTGTGCCTAAGATTGATTCTTGGAGAGGGAATTCTTCAGCAGTTAAAACTACCGGCACAAAATGTTGTGCACGAGTTCAATTATAATTGTGATAAATGCACGGATGCCGCAATAGGTAAAGTGGTAGCCATGCTATCACATTGCGGTAAGTACTAGCGGTTCGATTACCAAAAGATAAAAATATTGCAGAAGGGAAACTCAAAAATTCAACTTGAAACAGTGTTTCGTTAGCCATAAGTAAATTTCAAACTGCAATAAGTGCACACACACACACACACTTCTTTTAAATTACAAATTACTCGAACACACTACGAAAGATAGTGGTCGTGACTAATGATATAGACCTACAAAAATATCTGAAATTTGATCATAAACAAGTTCAGGCAAGTTGTACGTCACTAGAAAAACAAAACAAACTAGAATTTAGGGTCAAGTTCAACCATGTTAAAATAGATAAAAGAAAATCTTGTAAATAGTTTAATGTAAACTTTGTGTGCTTTTTTTGTAAAAGTAACTATGAAAACGGTGTTTTGTTGCATAACTAATGCAACAAAAAACTGATAAAGTTCACAGTATAGACAAGGCAGTCAGGTCGTCTGCTAATTCGCCAAAGCAGTAGTATAACAAAATACCACTCGGATGGTGACCCGTACTGGTTGCCAACCTCAAAAAAAGTACAAACCTAAAAGAACTATATTTCCGCATTCATTTGCGAAACCGCTTAAACCGAAGTCATTTACAAAATCGAACTATTCTGTTAAACCGTTTTTTCTTTTACCACAAAAAATGCTTCTAAAAGCTGCAATGTATTTTTACTGGTGCGGCGTTCACGAGCTCTCCTTATAATCCCGCACTTAGTAGATTAACACACATAGTATCGATATATCGGGACTAAATTTTGCTACACAATTTACTGAATAGTATGTTTATAATAACGTACTGAATATCGTTGATTTTGTTGTTTTAACAAGCTTTTGTTGCTTAGGAACATTTCGGTTTGAATTCAATCCGCATTATGAGGATCCTGAGATCTATAATGGTTATCATGCCTTATGAGGATGCATATGCTCGTAAGTTGATAAAACGCAAGTACGGTCGCTGATAATAAGAATAATCATTTGTAGATAGATACCAGTAACTTCGTTTATAATGTGGACGTGTTATAGTTGCCGGTGTTTGTTAAACTTATAGATAGAGGTATGTAATAAATCAGAGGTATGTAATACCTTTTCGTGATCGCGTTAATTCCCGTTCATACGTAGATAATATTATAGATAGATTCATAGATTGAAGTATATCTTCAAAATTGTTCTGACTCGGTTTTTCTAAGTTCTACTCAATTGATAAACAAACTTTCGCGGTACAGTAACACAAAAAATCGTACTGAAGTTGCACTGAATATACACTGAGATTGCACTAAGATTACACTTTGCTTTACCGTTGCTACCAACGGATCAGACAACCAAAAAAAGGATCAATATGCAAAGGATTATATATTTGGTGAAATTCGGTAATGATATGCTACGTGGAAAAAAGTAGTAAATTATCATTTTTATCAGTTGTGTGGAATGTCACGAACTTAAAATCCCTTAAGACGTGAAGACAATTTGTCTCAGGACATCCGCCAAGAAGTCTTATGAAAACGATGGCTGCATAGCCAACGGCAAGCACTGAGTGAGTTAAGCTAACCCCCTCCAAAATTTTCAAATTCGAGGTATTGAATGTCCACGATAATTATGTAAAACATACATCTCTGAAGAAGCCCTTTACGTTCCCACTATCCCATTATTTCCGAACACAAGGTCCTTACAAATTCGCGCAACATGCTGTCCATTGCTAACATTGTTGTCTAACTTAGCGAAGTTTATCCAGGATAATCTTCACTCCTCGGAGATCTATTTAAGGGCAATAAGCTGAAACTTTCTCGCTCCGACCTTCTCAGTAATTAATTGGATTGACTTGTTTGACACCTGTTCCTGAATTGTTTGCGTAAGTTACCTATATTTATTTCATAATGTACTGTTATTGATTACGTTGGTATGATATTATAAGGGAAAAAACATAGCCAAGGTTCTTAGATAGAACCTTGGCTAGAAATGTTACTAATTTAAAAAACAAAGATTGTTTTGAAGAACAAAATGCCTCGGTTAGTGGCCACCTGTAGATAGAAGATGCTTTATTTCCTCCACTCGCAGTACTGCCTTTTGCAAAAAGTTGTCCTTTGTGTATGCTTTTAGAAGTCGCTAAACTTCAGACTTTTCTCTATCGAGAAAGTGCATGCCTACTTGCAAGCAAGTGACGAATGTCGCAGTACGTCACACCATATGGTTTTAGTGATGATGTCAGTTCATAGAATGAATGAATAGAATTTAAGTACTTTACTTCTTGCTTCACTGTCGGTTTTCTGTGAGACCGTGATATCACTCCGATCGAGCCGGCCCATACGTGGTGAAGCATGGCTCTCCCAGTTATAAATATCTTCGATCGCTAACAGGACATATCACGTTATTTTAATAACTTGCAACGCGTTACTAAATACAACATGTTGTTATGCGTTGCATTACTACCTATAGGAATGATCAAACTTAACTATAAGCATACAGTTCATAAAAGACCTTAGTCAGGTGTGTCTCCCGATGCTAATAGTATGCATAGTAATTATGTATGTTCAAAAAAATAGTATTATGACCCGGAGTTTTGTGAAGATAAAATAAATGATTTATCAGTAAAAAGGCCAATATTCTCGAAACTAATTAACATGTCGATCATATCAATAAATATATTGAAAATACTATTTTGATCTAGACTTTTGTCAATAGTAAATAAATATTTTTTTATTAAAAAGGGCAATATGAAGTAATTAACATCTCGATCATATCATAATAAACGTTATGAAAACCGATTTAATCGATACGTTTTTATAGACAGAATTAAATGTTTTTAAAAGTGTTTTTTGCGTTTTGTACAGTACAAAACGTTAAATATTATACCCAATTTTATTATATGTTATATGAAGTTTCATATAGGTAGTATGCGTAATGAGAACATATTGTTATTATATACTAGCTGCCGGCATAAATCCCGATGCCGTGGGATCCAGGCCTCCAGCTATTTACATACTAAGTTTCATCGCAATCAGTGCAGTGGTTTTTGCGTGAAAGAGGAACAAACATCCATACATCCATCAAACTTTGACATTTATAATATTAGTAGGATTTTTAAACATGTTAACGTATATATTGAATGTCTTGAGTTATTGGGTAAGCTGGAGTGAGTAAATGTTTTGAAAAACCATATCATGAATACGAATTAGGCCTAATCAATAGCATCGTTTTTATAGCAAAGCGAAAAAGCTTTACTTAAGATAAGCTCAGAAACAAAACTCTCAATATCTCATTCTCATTATATTGTGGAACATATGCCTCTTCTTACGACTTAAAAATGATTTTGACGCTACTTTCAACCAACGGCTCTCTAGAACTTTGTCCAGGTATTTTCAATCCATCTGCTCCATCTAGTTGAGGTACGTCTCTCACTTCACTTTCCAGTCCGTTGTCGATCCTACAGAATCTGTTTTCCCCATCGACTGTCAATTCTTCGCTACGCTTTAACCATTGACGCTTTATGTAGGTTATGACAAGAGCTACATAATATGCCGGTTCTACGGATTCATTCGTTCCAAACAATGTCTCATAAAACGAACATCAGTCCAGAACTCCTATGGCTCGTTGGATAACTTTGCGAATTTTATAAGGTAAGCGACCGTGTCTGGTCTCTGTTATGTTGGTCAGTCTGGTTGTCTTACGGATTTTTTTGTTCTGAATAATGTCTCATAGAACGAACATCCACACAAGACATCTTTATACGGCTCGTTGCCAATTTTTTGAAGTGATCGGCCACGTCTGGTCTCTAGCAACATACACGAATTAAAGACTATTCACCTTGTTTTTATTTACACATTTTGGATACACTTTTTTGTTCTTCAGTGTTAGTTCAGCAGTGGTCATCACATGGCTGCGATATGATGAGAAAGGTTTTGCAGATATTACTTCAGTTCCATCGTACAAAGGTAAATCTAAGCGAAGCTAAACGCTTGGAATATATTATAACAGAATTTGGTTAGCAAATTCGTGTTAGAACACGAAGTATAACATGTCTTGAATGAGTATATCTTGGCAGATAGCTGGAAGTTATTCTATGAACTTGGTTTAATATGTGTACTGTGTATATTTATGTTATACTTGTTGTTACATAAGAACATTAAGGCTGAGTCTCTACTAGGCAAATATATAACCGGCTCAGTTCGGTGTTACGAATTAGCTTTTATACTAGTCGTAGCCGGGCTAACCAAATACCATGCTGTGAACCGGCCGTGCTCCAGCCCGAAGCTGTCCACCTATATCTACTATCAACATTTTACCGTGACTTGCCGGCCTTAGACCGGCTTTGGTCCGTTGTAACGTAAATTGTCCGTAAAGTATATTAAAAACCTGAACTTGTTTGGGCTATTCCCAGAATTACTACTACTTATCATATTAGGCGCTAGTATTAGATTTTTGAAATTAAATGTCATGTCATGTATCCATTTACCCGGGTTGGGTTTATTGATTAATTTAATTATTAACCGACTTAAAAAAACGGAGGAGGTTCTATGTTCGGCTGTATGTATTTTTTTTTGTTAGGTATGTTCAACGATATTTCCGCAATCTATGGATGGATTTAAAAAATCCTTTTATTTGTTTTAGGTTTATTTATAGTAGCAAAATGTGTTTGCAGTTCTTTTGTAACTAAAGATTATAAGTATGTATCCTGCTGGTAATTAGTAGTTTTGGACTGTAGTTGTGATGTTATCAAGTGATGTGGCGGATGGTTAAAAATACATATCTACAGACATGAGTACGGACTATTAGTGTTTAGATGCGGATTATTTTTTTTACTCAATTAGTAAGGGCAAAGACTTGAGAGTTGATCTCATTATATAGTTTAATTAGTACCTAAAACTAATAATAGTAATAATAGCTCAATACAATAAACAACTCACTACAATAAACGTTTTAATATTTTAGTATATAGAGATATGTTTATTATTTTTAAGATTATATTGCTACCTACATTTACCTTTTTAGAAAAGTAATAAAATATAATCCAATAAGTTACAAATACGGATACAGACCTTTTTTCTTTCTCGGATCTACGGATACAGATATTCAGGTCATCACTAGTAAGGGCGAGGCGGTCGCATCGCAGTCTACGATACGATCGCAGTCTACAGTTTTTGCGATACGACGCCGCGCCGCACTGTTATGGCCTCGCACTAAGTACCTTTGTGTTAACAGAAAAATGTATGTTTACCTGTGTTCCAGAACAAGCTATCCTTGAGCCTGTTTCCTATATCTCAGAATACTATAATATTTATTATTTTTATTACAGAACGCATTGTACGCTTTTCGTCACCTTAAGATAAAACTCGGCGAAAGACCTCGTTGTGTTTCGCCGAGTGTGTGAGGAGGCCACTTTAAAGGCCGGCAACAAACTTGTGGCTCTTGAGTTGCAGGTGTCCATAGGCGAAGGTAATCACTTACCATCTTGTGGCCCGTCTGCTCGTTTACCACATATGCCATTAAAAAAAAAAGTAAAAAGTAAAAATGAGTTCCTCTATCCACCTTATGGCTTCATTATTAGACCATCATTACGAAGCCCAATCTGTTGGACTCGTTAAAACGAATCATATGATTCCAAACTTGAGGAGTTTACTTGTAACGACTGAAGAGTTTCATTATCCACTTCCTGGCTTAACAATCAGATCAGTTTCATGATACCAATTATAGTATTCTCATCTAAACTGCAAGTAGTTAACCTACATACAATGTTTCATTTCGATAAGACTATTAGAAGGAGGGTAAAATTGATTTCTGCCGAGATATGTTTACATAGTAAGTTACAAGTGAAGATAATAGAACCATGTAAATAATAAAAACTTGTAAGTCGCAAACTATCAGCTGTTTTCTTATGAATTTTGTATTAAAGAAGATTACAGTTTAGATCAGAGCCTTCGATGATTTCTGTAACGCCCGAGGCTGTAACGTGTACAAACATTGAACTTCCAGGAACAAATATTGTTTGGAATATAATGAAAATGCCACAGCTTACTGAAATGATGCTTCCCATTAATATATTAATAACTAGTTTTTGCTCATGGCTTTGCTCGCGCCAAAGATAAAGTTAATTTATTTTCCAACCATTAGTTTACATACAATTTAAGCATGCAATATGTTTATAAAATATAAAAGCACCTACAAGTTTTGCCTACTTAGGCGTCAAAATCTAATTAATTACATAATGGCGAGCTTGTAAATTAATTTAGATGTAAATAACAATTACTAATAAATCCAAAAAATACTCATTCCATTATACCGTCAGTCAAGACATCGCATTATAATAAAGTCACGCCAAGGTTGATTTTAATCGATAAATTTTAGTTAGTTTTAGCGTTTAAATTTTAATTGACGACATTTTTGTGATGTACGTTCTACCAAACCCTTAAAATGAACATAGGTGTCATTGTTGTTTTTTAGATTATTTACCTCTTTTCACATTCTTTGGGGTTGTTTTTGAAAGTACGAAACATGTGTTTACTTATTGATTGTTTGGTATGGAAATCAGCTTTTGTAACACCTGTACTAAAAAAAGCGATTAATCTACCGTTGAAAATAACCGTCCAATATCAAAATTATGCTTATTTTCAAAAGTACTTAAACGTACTTATTATTTATGATGAGATGTACTATGCGATTCAAAGTACATTTGGTGCTGAACAACAGGGGTTTCTTCACGAACGTTTCACTACGTCAAACCTAATAATTGTTGCATGACTTTATTTCTTAAGGTATGAAGCAGGGAGCACAAGTAGAATTAATTTATATTTATGTATTAAAATGTTAAGCAATTCAGATGTATGTAATACATTTTCGTGATCGCGTTAATTCCTGTTTAAATACATAATAAAATTATATCATGGAACGTGAAAGTTTAAAAGTTAATTTATATTGATTGAAGTATTTTTTTTATCGTATGAACATAGACTATTATTGCAAAAAATATTAACTTCTGGGATGCCTACTTGGTAATTCATACCGTTGGTTCTGCTCTTATATTGACCTTTAGTTCGTATGCAATTCCATCTGGGTTTCTCCAGGGATCGCTCTTGGGCATTCTTTTATTTACCATATTTAATGCAGACATCAAATCCTGTTTTAATATTTTTTTAATATGCAGACGACATAAAAATTCATAAAACTATACAAAAGTTCTCTGAGCAGCTTCAAAGTGCCTATGACAGATTTTCAATCTACTGCAAATTTAACAAACTACAGCTAAACATCGCTAAATGTTGTCACAAAAATTTTACACATCAGAGACTAACAATAGAATCTGGATACAAACTAAATGATGAATACATTAACGAAGTTGAATATGTTCGAGATCTAGGTGTAATTATTGACTCTAAACTTATATAATATATGATAAGCACATCAACCACATCAGATAGGTTGCATAAATCACTTTGTTTCATATTAATAATGTCCACATGTTGCCGATCCCTTAAGACAATTAAAGTTTTTCACTGCTTCTAGGGTCCACACATTTTAGGCGCAGTTTTGAAAAATATATATTTATTTGACAAAAACGTTAATATTTTAAAGTTTAATAATTTATAAGTACGGTTATAAGTAGGCTTTACCGAGTAAATATTTATTGAAAAAGTTTCAGATGACTCATAGTTAAAATTGCAGCATTTCTGAAGACAATTTATCTTCAAGAATTTTCAGTTTCATTTTCGAGCCGAGTTTTCATCAGGGGTTCCTTGGAATTTGCGTATGCATATCCGTATGATAATTGTCTATAGAATCTGTTTATGTTATTCATTTATTTTTCAATTGGTTTTGTAATCTTTTTTTTTTTTAACAACCTTTGATGATGATGATTGAAAAGTTTTAAGTATACAACTCGACTGGCCTGTTGGTCTAGTGGTTAGTGACCCTGACTGCTGAGCCAGAGGTCGTGGGTTCGATTCCCATCTGAGTCTGGGTGTTCTTTGTGTCCGTTGTTTGTATGTTTGTAAAGTCCCTCGCGACACAAGAGTAAATCCTAATGCGGGAGTTGTCTTTTTTGAAAAAAAAAAAAAAAATACAATGCTCCGAATTTAAGGACTAACTTTATGTAAACACTTATAAATGCAACGTTAATTATAAACAAGTAATAAACGAGGTATGATATCTTTCAAAATAAAATGCAAACAGAAAAAATATTTTTCAACAGTTTTGATAATTTTAGTTCGAATTAAAATATTCAAAGATTTTTCTAGAAAAACCACTGACGTTATGATTGTTAGCCAATGGTATGGTGGATACTGAGTGACTAAGATACATTATTTTTGTAATTACATATGTACAATATAATATGTAATTAGAAACAATCAGACTAAATAGACATACTCGTACATTATACAAATATTTTCATTCATCGGAATTGAACCTGAAACCTGTAACGTTGCAGTCTAATACCTTACCACTGCTCCATGGAAGTCAGTAAAAGTTATGATTATTTACAGTACTAGTTGAAAAGCCGCAGAGTCCTCTAACACACCCCAGTAAACATTTCTCGAACATTTATCTGTTAAAAGTTGGCTAGACTCCAGGCAGCATCGCCACCAATCAGTTGACATCCCTCGTCTGAACATAGGTACCGTAAATCTGCTAACAAGTAATGATGTTTTAACAAGGTCCTATAAAAGTTTCAATTCATTTTGTGACTTTTTTTGGCTTCATTCAGGATTTTGATTTAAAGTTCTAATTCTACATCAATAGTCCAGTACATTTATTAATAGATGTTATAGATTAATAGCTGCAACCCCCAGGTTTCACCCGCGCAAGTCCCGATGCCTTGGGAATATTGGGATAAAAAGTAGCTTAAGTGTTAATCCGCCAACTGTCAAACGACTGACAGTTATGTCAAAAGCGCTAAGGTTAGATTATAAAAGTTAAAATGGTCGTTAAGTTTTCTTGAATTGTCTAATTTTCCGCACAATTTTTTTCTTTCATAAGAATCTTCTACTGACAATAACAAACACAAAAAAAATAATTCGATGGTCCCTAGGTAAAGTATCGAAAGTGAAAAATGCTACTTTTCAGGAGAGCGATTTGAAGTTAGTTTTTTGCATAACTTTGTCGTTAATGATTAGAATTTCATAAAATTTTTAATACACCGTTGTGTTGGGATTACAAACTATTACGTCACAGCAAAAATCCATAATTATGAATAGTTTTTGAGAAAATTGAGATACGATAGTATACCACGTAACTGAACTTGCTATATGAATCGAAACGGGCACTTTCGATTATTTACAGGGAAGCTTATATACAACAATGAATCAGATCTACCTATTTCGATAGTCTATGTTGGTTTATGTCAGGAATATTTTATCGAAAGTGTCACATTCGATTATTTACTTCGTAGATTACTTGTACTTACAATTATATTTTAAACGACTGACAAGAACAAAATTTAAATAAAACATCTTTATTCAAGTAAGGAGTATTACAAATTGAGAAAAATATAAATTGTTAATCTAAATATTTCAACGAATATTTTATATCAGTCTTTGTTACCTTAACTAACTGTAAACTGAGATCACGTCGTATTAAAAAATGTATTACCTAAGTTATACTTATAGTTATAACACATGTGAACTGTGAGTACTTAAAAAGCTAAAATAATAAGAACTTTTAGAATGAGATCACAATTAAAACACAATTATTACGTATACAAAACAAAAATAGTAAAACTTCTTTAGCAATAATAGTTCTAAAATAAATGTGACAAAAAAAAAATTATAACCTCTAATAATATTATATTCATTTTATTCGTGACAGGTATTTTATTAATAATTTTATTAATATAATACCTGTAACGAAATAAATGCTAATGGTAGTTAAAAATATGATAGGTACTTTTTTAAATCTAATAAACAAACCGAAATGTATGACTTCTTTGGAAATAGTAGGTAACAGTAATTCAGAAAGAATACGTTTTAACATAATTAATCACGAACTTCGTCTTAACAAATGTATTGTAGTTTTGAGATAAAAAGAAACCTTAGTTAATAAAATAATATTTATTCATCGGACTCATCAACATTTTCAGAATCTTCTGCGACTGTAGAGTATTATAAGTTTTCGTAAAACCTATGATATTCTTTGAATTGCTCCCGAACGACATAAAGAAATCAAATCTTTATACTTTGCTGCAGGCAAAGCTAGTGTCCAACCAATCCAAATAAAGATTTTTTAACTCCGTAGGCTGACACTTTTGTGGCTTCTTGTTTCTACAGTAGTATTTTCACAAATAATCCCACTTCAAATCGTATTTAAAATACAGAATATCTGGTTCCTTTTTTCTTACAACTTCTTTAATGCTGTTCCACTTTACATTTTCATTTCTATTGTCTTTTTCCAATTTTTGTCGTTTAATAAAATTTCAAAATTATAAATATCAGTCTTGGTTACTTCTACAACATTGTAGGGTTTAATTTCAACCTTTGCCCATCGTACTAATGCATACCATTGGTCAGGAGTGTAAATTAGTTTTCTCTTAGATTCTCTCTCTATGAGGGCATGTACACTATCGCCTTCGTTCTCAGTATGGCATTGCTCTAAGAAACGATGAGTAATATCTACACCAAAACGTTTTGACAAGTACATGTATAACGAATATACGACTCTATTCCTATTCTGGACCGCACAATTATTGGACCAAAATAAGAACTTCTTAGCACCCTGTTCTATCTTTGCGTTTACAAAATGCATTAAACAGCTACTTACTTCGCCTTCGTTAGTTCCTCTTTAACCGGTACATTCCATCCACATGTAGCATGTACCTTCTTTTAAAGCTAAATTGAAAAACGGTGAAGATAAACATAGAAAGTTTACGCTTATAATAAAACAAACCAACGTTTGCATGTGGACAATTAAAAAAAAAAATTAAGTCGAAATTAGCACACGCAGTATCAAATGATTCTCTTGATTGCTTTTTGTCATAATTCTTTATCTCTCTAGCTATTGTCTTATTCTTTGAGTGTTAATTATGAGTCTGTATTTGTTCTTCTGTCAGAGATGAATTGTTAGAATAACTTGGACACTTACCACATATATTATATCCTTCTTGGGAATAAAAAATCCAACGTTCATGTTAACCAAGGTCTGTGTTTGATTGTCATAATTTGAAAGCTATTCCCATTCTTTGTATATAGAAAACATCCTGTTCATATTTAAATTATTATCTAAATAGAGCTTACTGGTGTCTTTAAGTGTATAATGAAATTCACAGGTTGGAAGGAAGTTACATGATCACAAACACTTTTAATCATTGCAGAATCTACGACGTTTGGATGGTTGGAGTGTTTGCCCCTATTATCCGATAACGTTATCCCTTCTTGATTAATTTTATAATAAGCAGTGCTAACAAACTGGTCTGGTTATTGATGAACTCCCACTGCTTAGTATGATCCGCAAGTGCCCAAAATTGTTAAGAATATTTTGACGAGTGTCTGTATCAGAACATTTTATTTTAAATGAAGTTAAACAAATAGGGCGCAGTTATTTTTTATTTTTAATCTTTCCGTTTCTACTGAGGTGTTGCTGGCCAGAGTTTCATAAGTATTTTCGTTCGTTATCAATCCACATTTCGGGGCACCTAGATCTTTCCGATGTTAGTTTTAGAACAGTCTGTACTCGGTAATCATGCTATAGATTCAGCATAATTCATTTCACCTAACTGTTCTGAAGGCTCGGGTTCTTGTTTATATATAATATAATTAAAGTTTCATTTATAAAAACCCAGTTTAATGAATCACAGAAAATAAACACAGAAAAAGGAAGTTACTTCATTTTTATTACTAAGCACGCATATCGAATCTTTACAAAAAAATAAATAAAATTCGTCCAAAATAAACGAAAGTGGCACTTTCAATAAAGATTTGAATTTATAATACCACGTACAGTATCGAAATCGTCAGTTTCGATAGAAATACGTTACGAAAAAACCACGTACATAATCGGAACCGCCACTTTCGTTACATAAGAATATGACAACCCGTAATAAACAATCGAATCTACCCGATTCCATATATTTCGCGGGAAACATTTTTAATGCAAGTAATACAATAATTATAATTATAAATAAAACCTCATCTAGGTAAGCTATACTTTAAAATCAAAAATACTATAAGTTACAATTACGTGTTAGTAAAATAAAAGTATTAAAACTTACCCGCATTCAAAATAACTGATTTTGTTTCAAAGCTTTGTTGCTCATTCTCACTGTTTATTTGCACTGAATCAAGAATTCTCTTCGATCTTGACATATTTAAGGGTAACTGACTAATCACACAAAAGGTAACTGACTCATCACACAGTATTTTAGTTATAAAGTTTAAGAAAACATTAATAAAATACCACTATAAGACTAATAATACGCAATTCCAATGACGGGGGCGCATGCACTCCGGTGTACACTTGCGATAGTGGTAGTTCCGTGCTTGTCGCACCCTCGCCGATGCAGCGTAATCTCGCGAAACTTAACAGTCGTTGTTATACGCCGGATGAACTGTTACGTTTCGATAAAATACGTCTCTAAAACCACGTAAACTTTGTTTTTTTTTAATTTTTGAATACGTTTTGGTAAAATTACCTTTCTTGATAGTTCAAAATAGTTATAAAAAAAATGCGGTTTTTGTAAATTCGATACTTTACTTAGGGACATCGAATTAGTGAAATCGTAACAACCCTTCACGCGTGATGCCGAGACCAAGGGAAATAGGGATTCATTTTTTTCATATAATATATAGATTAAGAAATACGGGTTGAGGTTCATCTGATTCAACCGAAGATTTCTCCAACCAATCGAGGTAATCTCTTCTGGCCTTGGTATGATATAATTCGGCTTATGTTCACTAGATGGCGCTGGTTTTAATAAAGGTTTGTTCTGTATTGATTTTCTGGCTGATTTGAATAAGGTACCGGTTCCCACGAACCAACCTAAAAACCTAGTCTGTGAGGCCTTACTCAGGGTCCATAAAAAATTGTAAATACATTTAGTAGGTTTGCTTGCTTAGCAAGCCACAAATTTCTTGCACTAAATAAAACCTTCCCTTCTTCGGTCTTTTCTTTTAAACAGAATACAATATTATTGCCAATAAGTATAGCAAATATGTCTGTAATTAGCAAAGCAGATGACAAATAGCTTTAGTAGATCTTTAAATTATTTTAGCAATGGTATTGAACATGGGATCGCAAATTGATACTTTCCGACTACCCTTGATTGGCGATTACACTACGTTTTTATAGACAACAAAAGTATCAATCGTGCAGAATTATCGACTATGCAGAATATCTTTGCCGTTAAGAAACTCTTGTCCTAATATGAACACGTGCAACGAAACCATCTATGAGGATTATGCAGCATCGTCAGAAGTTATATCCCATTAGAGAAGTCCGCCGACTGAATAATTGCAAGCTGCATACGTTCTACCACCGAGTGCAGTATATTGCAAACTGTAATATACTTATACAATTCCACGCTACATGCCTCACGATAGACAAGGTATTACAGAAAGGTGTGGTTATATTATATAAGCTAATGCTTATATAATATAACCACACCTTTCTGTGTTTAGCCAAAAACAGTTATTATTTTAAATTTTCGTATCAGTTCAATGATTTTGAGTTGGATTTTTTTATGCAAATACTTAAGTTATATTGATTGGATGGATTGGATTCTGATAAATAAGACCAGATATTAGACTTATGATACATTCAAAGTTTTTCAAAGTATACGCCTTCACAATTTTTACATTTATGCATTCGCTAGAAAAGCAGTTGTAAAAAGCAGTTAGACCATTCTTCCTCACGGCTCTTCAATGGCTCTGTGGAACGCATTCACCCCAAATTCAGGGCTCGTAAAACGTGGACCTCTAAGTTTGTCTTTAATTTTAGGAGACAAAAAGAAGTCGCAAGTTGCCAGGTCTGGGCTTTATGACGGAAGCCCCATCAGGTCTACATTTGAAGCCTGCAAATATGCTTCTGTTACCTTAACGGTATGTGAGGACGCGATATCATGGTGAAGAACGGCATTACTTCGACTACGCTTTTTGCAAACTTTTTCTAAGAATCTGCAAGCAAAAAGCAAGTGTGTTAATAAAGTTATGTTTTCTATGCCATATGCAATGAGAATTAACCGGAAGCCTCTTGAAGTAGCAGCACTCCAAACATTTGGCCATGTGTAAAGTATCTAATAAAAAACAAAAAAAAGGAAAAACGATTACTGAAAAGAATCTCTTTAATTAATGTAATAATATCTTAATTGATCTTTAATATCATCTCTTTTCATCGCCTTCCTTGAAACTTCATTAGAAGAGCCATGCTTCGGCACGTATGGGCGGGCTCAACCGGAGCAATACCACGGCCTCACAGAAAACCGGCAATGAAGTACTGCTTTCATTGCTTTTCGCCGAGTGAGTGAGGGTACGTGAGACCCTAACCCTTCCCCCCCCCTCTCCTCCTCTTCCACCCTTCCCCTACTCTCACCTTAAAGGCTGGCAACGCACTTGTGACTTTTGAGTTGCAAGTGCCCATGCGCGGCGGTAGTCATTTACCATCAGGTGACCCGTCTGCTCGTTTGCCCCATAAAAAAACTTCTAAATCTAATGTTTATTTTAGATGTTATGCAAGGATCATCATATAATTTTCATCAAACTCCTTAAGACACTTACGTCTCGTGTAAATTGCTTTGTGTGGGTTAATAGAAGTGTTTATGCAAATAAATGTAGTTCTTAAGTCTTATTTAATACTACTTCAGTGTCAAAGCTGTTTAGCAAATATAACTTGTTAGGTACTTATTGTTGTCTGTCTCAGTGCTCTAGTACTTGTACGAGTGCACAAATTCACATTGCTTTAGTTTTTTATCACTTGTCACACCGTGTCCTTCACTTATGCCTTACCCGTATTTGCCATCACTACTCTGTTCTCATGATTCTCCAATTCCAATCTTTTTTAATAAATTTTCAGAATTTATATTTACAAATAGGACTGGTAAATCCTGCACACCCTTGTGTGTGTCACAAACAAATTTCAGCTTATTAATACGGGAGCATATGTATTTCTTATTGTCTTTAATTCTGTTTTTTTTGTTACATTTTTTATTTTGTCGTTCTGTTCTTATTATAATGTTATTTATATTACGTATTACGTATGTACTATGTTTAAAAATTATGTATCTACTATATGTGTATTTAATAATAAAAGTATTTTAATCTTCTTTTTTTTCGTTTTTCGTGCTGTGGAGTCATAGTTAGTGCATACTTTCTAATCTATCTAACTATCGATATATTCGGTAAAATCGTATTTTTTATAGTTAGGCGAGGCGACGGTAGCTGAAAAAATTTAAGTGACGTCGCACATCATCCGATATAAGGCCATAAACAGACGCACTACGAAGTAACTATTATCTTATCTGTGCTGAGGTGCAGCTACTTATTATTAGCTCTTCTTTTCTATGAAAAGGTAAGCAGAACGGACCAAAACTGATTAGTATGATATTGTTAATTTGTTTTTATTATGTTTCTGTGTAAAAGTGTTGTTCTTATTTTTTTAAATCATGTTCATGTCTTGGATTTTATTCAAATAGTCAAATATTTTCTTTTTATGCCAAAAGCATCAAAGTATTATCACGTCATCATAACAGAGAAGTTCTGATAACGTGATACGTGACCATTTTCTTTTAAATAATCTGAAACTCTTCAAAACATATTAGAAAACTATAACACTGCACATAATTCACTTCATAATATAACTTTCTTCATCCTATAACTTAGAACTAAACCACGTACAATAAAAACATTCAATGAAATAACGGCGGTTCGCTTTAGTAGTTAGATTTAAGTCCATAAAGTTTCTATTTAATAGATATTTTACTTAAGACATACCCGTAAAGGGGAATATCAAAGCGCTCTAACTCAGACCAATATATCTTGGCCCACCTCAGTTCTTGTAACTGCTTTGAACGTGGATCGTTATAAAGAAAGTGTTGTATTTAGAGAGGTCATTTTGACTGGTGCATGTAGGGCGTAACAAGGAGTTGCGATAGAAATATAATAAATTACATAATTTTTTGGTAGGTGATTTAGGGTGCACTGGAATGTCAAATATCATATGGTTTTTTTTGTATAATTATCTTAAGATAAATTCTCACCCGGAAAATCCATCCTCACCTCTCAGTTTACATATGAAGAGTAGAAGGTAAGCAGCAGCATTTTAGTTGCTGCCAAACGTTCCTGAAGCTGTCTCGTCTAGAGGCGAAACACTTATCGAGGTTGTAGCATATAGTGCACATCTAATGAGCTAGTAAACAGATCGTCTTTTGACCTTCTCTATGTTTGGCATTTTGTTAAGGTTTATTTTGACTGTTGCCATCTTTATGATTTTCAAACCCAGGATGTGTGATATATTTTCTCTCCCCAATTACTATTTAATTATGGAATTCAACCTAAGTCAATTAGTTATTATTTTTGCTTTTTGAGTTTTTGCCACCATATCTGTTTGAAAAGGTGCCAAAAATAGAATAGAATTAAATTACTTGAAAATTACAGAAACAATATGTACAATGGTCGACCTTATAGCTAAAAGCAATTTCTTACATGTAACCTTTGACAAAGACGACGACGTAAATAAAATCAATCCTTTAAATAAGTTGGGATGAAGGGATTAAATACTGTAAAGTATTTAAAGAATATGAGTATTCCGTCAAATTGGGAGCCACTTGAGTAAGTTTCGAAATTCTGATACATAATCATATTCGCGTAAGCCAAATATAAGTCTAATACAAAAGTTTCAAAGGCACTCAAGTTTGCCAATTTGCTTCTCGGGTATATCGACATAACTGACATCAGCGTAGTCAAGTATTGGAAGGAGCTGGGATTCCGCTGGTGCAATTTCAGTGACTATCTTATTTTAAAAAATCTTTAACTTTACCAACCACTAACCTTTCTTTTAATAGGTTGTGTTAAACAACCAATTCGTATTCTAAAATTTTCTATAACTCTCTAAATGTAATAGAAACGTCTCCATTCCTCTGAATATTCAAATATTAGTAGCTCCGCAGTAACTGGAGCAGGTAGTTTATTGTGGCAGTATTAAGGCGCAGGATCCGGAGCTTTACGATCTCATTCGCGATATTATTTCTATTGACGTTTGCTTTTGCTTGGATATTGATCAAATGCACCTGATAATTTACTAACAGATATATTGCTATTATATTATAAAAGTGTAGTCTATTACTCTTCTTGTTTGTAGGGTAGTCTTATTACTAAATCCATTTAATTATTTATAATTTGTTTCATTAATATTTTGTTAAAACAATTATCCTGTTTATATTATTTTAATAGTAATATGTAATAATTCATTATAGATTTATTTTTAAGTTCGATTTTACCTGCAAAATATTCAAAAATATATTGTGGTAAATTGAAAATGTAGTTATACAAACAATTCGGCGTAATAAACTCGAATACTGGTAAGATGTAATCGAAACGTCCGGAAACATTATAATTACTTTAAACAACAAGTTGTAACGTTATATTATTACGATTTGTAACTAGACGAGTAATTTATTATAAATGCAGTGGGTCTTCGTCGTGGTCTATTTCTTTATATTACATTTCGGCCCATACGACTAATAGAATGACAAATACATATTATATATATATCTGAGTGGTAATTAATAATTTACTTCTATTGCCAATATATCTTCATTTAGCCTATATAGGTAGCATAAAAGTTTCCAGGAGATAAGATCGAAATCAACCGCCTGGCGAAGTGCCATAAACCAATAGAATGCTGACTTTTAACAGCAATATTAAAATAATGTTGCTGAGCTTCATGAATAGTGATTAAAGATAATGCCATCGTGTAAAGTGTACGACCAAGGTTCAATACACCTACGCTTCATCAATAATTCAGTGGTAATACACGAACTTTATCTGCTACTTCTCATAAGTCGTATGACTGCTTTAGATTATATGTCTTACGTTGTTTTTAACCGATTTCAGAAAGGAGGAGATTCTAAATTTGACTGTTTTTGTGTGTGCTTGTTACGCGATATCTTCACCCTTTGTTAACCGATTTTAGTAATACTTTTTTTAATTGTATTGGCTGTACTCAATGTTGGGTACATTTTTTTTCGTCGCTTTCCATCAGGTGAGTTGGAAGACAAACTCCTATTCCATTAATCAAAAACAAAACCAACATCGTTACACTGATTAGATTATTAAACACATAAACTGTTTTAATTATAAATTGTCTGATTGAATTAAGCGGTTTTGACTACAATATTGGTCCCCCGTCATTAGCAAGGACGTAATAAATAAATAATTAATATTGTAGCGCCTACCTACAAGCATTACTGTGTTGTTGAAGTTCAGTCGAGTATTTTAACTGGTACTGAAGTAAATCTATGTTATATGGATAACTCAATTTGAAATTTTGAATTAATCGCACCATCATTCCGCGCCTCCCACAAGGTGGTTCGGGGGGGGGGGGGGTAGAAGGTAGAAGGGGGACTCTAAATTAAATTTTGACACAGACTGAACGTGGGACTACTTAATTGCAATTTACTTGACTTATTATACGCTGAGATGCTGTAATTCGATTGTGATTTTCTAAAATATTAGGTAGTTGTGACTTTTCAGTACTATTTAACATGAGGCTGAAGCAACTTTAGAACAAAACGATATAACCCAAGGCTGAAACTATATGATAACTTTATTGCTATTACTACCTTAAGGAGAACAGGTGCTCACAAACATGGCCCGAAGACCATTTCCAGTTTTGGCACTTCCACATTTGATTCCGTGTTGGATTAGTGTAACAATGAAAAGTTTCAAATTTTTTTAAATATTAAACCTGATATGATCATATAATATTGTAGTGAAAAGGTTTATTGAAGAGAACCATCCCGAAGCCTATTAATTACGAAACAAATTTGGCGGCTAAGTTACAAGATCAGGTGGTCATTACCGGCGTGCAGTGAACTGGCATCGAACCGGGACCAGCTGGCGATGAGCCAAATCTTACCGCACGTTCAATGTTTCAGCAAGAGAAATTTATAGGGGCTTTTGCTGCTACTAGTATTTTTGTTTTTTTTTTCATCATTTTGGATTGGATAATGTGAAACTTTTTGTTACATGAGGAATAATATTCGCTATACAGCTGCACTTAAACATGTATATAGTTTGGGATGAAAAGGTTGAGGGCAGTATAATACTATACAAGTATGATACTGACGGAAAACTAATTCCAAAATAAGCATATTTACGAATAACTTAACTATTATTTATCAAGAAAACTAGACCTTGTTAAGGTCAACCTTTGTAAGGAACTATACGAGTTTATATTGAAGTAATCTATTTTCCGTCATAGCTAGATAATTTTTACTAAGTTCTACAGTTCTAAAGAAGTGATCAGGAACCTCCACTCCATCCTAAATCTAACTAAGAGTACGATATCATACTTTTTAACCATTTATTTACATGGTTTCTCCGTTTACCGATGACTCTGGTAACTCCAAATGTAGGGAATAGAGTGAAACTTGTTGAAATAGGAGTCAGTTATAGTGGTTGTTGCAAGCTGTCTCTTTAAATAAGGAAGTACCTACACCAAAAGAGATGATGAGATGACAAGATGTCTGTAAGAGATCGCAGACTGCAATAAGACCACCCATTGTACTAGTACAATTAAAAGTAATTGTAAATGTGCTGGTCAAGAAAATACCGATTCTAATTTAAAAGTAATTTCTCTTCGCGAAAGGCTCAGTAACTCTTTGGGTACTAAAATAAACAAAACAGTACCTCCTATTTGGTACGTGTGTACTTAGTTTTTTCCACAATGTGACCCGATACCCTACTATTTCTCACAAAAAATAGCTCACTTATAGTAAAGCACTTAGTACACGACACTGACAATGTCCGGTTGCGACGTGCTAGATCTTAGTGATGCTTTGTTCCGAGGTCATCTGTTGACGAGTTTTCATTTTTCAAAATCCTAGCATTATTGTTAAGTACTTAGTCGTTGTAGCTTCATCAGCTTACATAAAAATTCATAGCGTCTGGACCAGTTTGTATTCAACCTTATTTAAAATGTATTTTATGCATGTCTAAATCTTAGTTGGTTCGTTTGTCTTGCTTGCATTGTGTACATTTACTTGGCTGTCGTCCAAGTACTCTTGGCTGGTCAAGGTATTAGTCGACACTGCGTTTTGAGATAGCAAAAGCCTCTTTCAGTGAGTAGTGTAATGCGACTGTAGTAAGTGAAGCATTTTGATCTTAAAAGGCAGATTGAATAGTCATTCGATGTGTAAATTATTTTGAACTATATTAACTTCGAAAATCATATAAATTTCTTTAAACTCTGTGAGATAAAGTTTTGTTCATTGAACAAAGGTTAAATTTCCTTATTGATCAGGGTTAAATTTTAATAAAAGATCGATGTAACGCCGAGTAAACTGCGTTCGACTTACGACATTCGAGTAACTGAGTTTTTTTTGGAATCACATGGAATCTTTTTTCGGTACCTGCATTACGACTTGGTCCAAACATTAATATGTGCCAAGCTACGGCTTCAAACGAATCCATCGGGTGAATACTTTACTTCCTTCTAATTCCTTCACTGTGTTCGATGCTATCTACAAGAACGAACTAACCACGCTGATAAGAAACAATACTTGAAATATGGAGTAAATCCTTACATAAGTCACTTCTTCCTCTGAAACGTGTTCAATTGCAACGCTTTTCTTGCTATATAACTTGTATATCAAGAATAACATTCAAGACAAAAATAATGAAGAAAATTACAGTAGTGAAGTTGTATTCATCTTGGCCTCAGTGCTTGCCAGATCTAAACAAATATTTCTTTCGTACTTTTTTTTAAGCAAACTTTTAGATCTTTGCCAAACAATATGTTTACAATACTTCAATACGAATACAATATGTTTACAATACTTTAATCCATAACTTAAATACTTATATAAGTTCATAATATTTAATGAAACTACTTAGTTTCATTATATAACATCTATACTAACTTAGATGAAAGTGGATGTAGTTTAGCAGGGAGGATTTAACCTACATTATGTTAAAAAATGAGTTACATACTAAAGAGGTTCTAATAATTGTTTTTTTCACTCAGTGCAAAAATATTCGTGGTACTTCAACGATTAGATTGATTTTTTAAGTAATTGAATCAAACCACTTAAAATTATAGTTTTTCTACAAACCATTGTGATAACCCAGGCTGCTTAGGTCGTTTTTAATAAACGACCAACCTACCTACCTACTTCAAAGAGGTCTACGAGTATATTGAGTAGGAGTCAATGTACTTAACATTAAGATTAATACGTATAGACATTATAATTTCAACCTGGAACTTATTCAAAGGAATCAAGTTTGCAGAGTATTACTTAAAAGTTGATAATTACTTGTTGGTGTTTTACGAACCTAGTCAAATTTTGGAGTCAACTACGTATGTCTCGGATAACTCTGCGGACAAAATTTAATCCCACCATAAGACATTAGCCTACTTTTGCTTTCTATCTTTTACATTCTATAATAACATGTTTCGTTATAATTTTGACTGTATATTATTTTGAGTCTCGTTAAGACTACACTGTTCTGTTTAGACTACAGTCTAAAGACTGTAGTCTAAACAGATTTATTGAGCTAGGCATGATAATGTAATTTTATTGTTTATAGTAAAAGTTATTTTGTTTCGAATTACAAAAGTCTCCTTTACTGGATTTATAAATTAAACACAAATGTACCAGTTATGAAAACACTATATTTTTGAATGTTTATGAATACCCCTTGGGGGGAAAATTAAAAACTCAATTCAATAACACAAGAATATTGACGCCAGGTCAATGAGGAATACATGTTTTTGGGACGAATCCATTATCGAATATTTTATTAATAGTATGGAAAGATATTAAGAAGCAAATCCGTGCCCAGGCGTAATGTTATTTGCGTTACATTTGCGGTACTTATTCTTATCGATTTAAAACCCTTTGTCGTCTCGTCTCTCCCTAACCAAATACTCCCCATTGATTCGCTTTTACTGGACGGTTTCCAACGCGGAAGCTGGGCGGATTCTTTCACTGTATTGCTTCCTTCCTATGACGCGGCCACTTGCTTAAAATTTCAGACGAGAAATTCTGAAGTGAATTTCATGAGTAGTTTTAAGACGCAGGCAATTCAATTTGGATCCTTAAAATGTACGTTACGTCTAAGTATTACTTATGAATGCGGAAAAGTATTTTATTGGTATATGATTTTGCTAAAGTGATTTTGTTAAGTCCTCCTAGACACACAGATATTTTCTCTGTGTGTAAATTGTCGTTCTAAACATCCTTTCTAAACTAATACGTGTTAACAAGCTTGAATAAATGTTTGCATCACACACTAGAACACAGTGTATGTAATAGTTACGAGTGTAATACTTAACTCCCACATGTATGAGACTTGTGTATAAATGATCTTGCCAATTACTATTTCATTTTAATATTCGTGGTAGCCGGAACCAAAGCTTCAATATGCTTTTGAAAGCATAGAGGGGCTTTTGTTAACAGTCAGTCTATGCACATTTAGTCTATTCATATTTAGTAAAGGTGTACTTTTGAATGCACGTGTGAGTTATAGGTATACTCGATTAGTTATGACGGGGTGAAGCGATCTGAAAGTGAGTGTGTGCTTAGTGAAAGACACTGACGCAGTAGGTCCCTTCATCCTTTTATAAAGATTCCCCAAACTACATACGTGAAGCAAAACCTATAAAATGAACTGTACTCGTATTTTGATTTTTTGAGTAAATTTTTCTTTCTTATACTTTCAGAGTGGACTTCCGAAACGGTCCTCCGGTCCATTGGGCAGTTGCTGGCGAGTTCGGCGCGCGAACGCACTTTGTACTCAATGAATCTGATCCCTCATCAGCACATCTCGTAGTGGAGAAGGTAGCAAGACACGATGAAGGGGTGTACAGATGCAGGATAGACTATGTGGATGCCCCTACTAGAAATTACAGAGTCAATTTAACTGTTATAGGTGAGTATAGAAAAGTAAATTAACATTTTTTTAAAAGTCATCATCACATCCTACAGACTGTCGTAGCTAAAGTACCGATATTCCAGTAGTAAGGCATTTCTATCAAGTGAGATGAGGAAATCCAATAGCAGTTCTACACTACCCTAAGGTTGACTGGTAGAGAATGCCCTAGGCATTAAGTCCGCCTTTGTACAAATGTGCATGAAGTTTTAAATAAATAAATAAATCCCACGTTTACCCCTGCGTCACCCAATATTGACTCGTAACAAATACCATAAGCTTCAAGCCCTCCTTTGTTCCATCATGGTGTGCAAGAGTATTCAATAAATATATAAAAATTATCCTGCAGCGTCAAGGTGGAAATTATTTTTGTTTTTTCAGTTGCCATGGTCGGTTCTGCTTTTGCTGTTACTTCTTCAATATATTTTCGGTCCTGAAGAAAGACGCCTGACAATCTCCATATATAGGATGATACATAAAAGTGTGGTCATTTTAGTAGACCCCGTAAATAACTTAAAGTGCTAACAATTTTAGGAAAATTCGTTATTAATAAAGAAGTCTTATTTTGTAACCGACAAATTGAACTTAAAAATTGACGATGATGTGAATATTTCGTATGAGAAAGGCTGACGTGAATGAAACTATAGGTATTTAATACGAAGGATGTTGATATAATGTCCCGATTTTTCTGAAAACTTACTTACTTACTGACTGCATAATAAAATAAAAAGAATTGAACAAAATCATTGAAATTGAAATAAAAAAATCATAATATGTTGTATAGAAGTATGCTCCTACTAGGAAATGCATTTTCCGAAGATGTATTTTGATTCAAATTTGTTTTTTTTTAAGCTAAATCTACCATTATTATGTAGGTTACCCATAACGCTCCTACATTTTAACCACATCTTAACAACAACATCAACAAAATATTAAGGGTCACAATGTTTTTTCAGTACCGCCAGAACCTCCTCGGATATACGACTACGAGGGAACAGAGATTCTGGGCAATATAGCAGGGCCTTTCAGAGAAGGTCAGAACATACTTCTTTCTTGTCAAGCGGCTGGAGGTAAGACAAACTAAATTCTTATAAACAGCTCTCTTACATATAAATAAATAGCTAGCTTAAAATTATACCCTCTGGCTATGTAAAACTTATAGTGGTATTGTGTATATCTAGCAAAGGTGTTGATAAATTATTTAAATGAGTAGCAGTAGTTGTGGAATGATATGGAGATCTTAGGAGACGTAGATGAATAGAGTAGTTGGCTGTGAAGTTTAATCAGTATATTTTTATACAAACGATAGTTTTGATAGATACCGATTAAACAACGATAAGTCTCGCTTTTTTCAAACTTTTCTCTTTTAATGCTATTATGAAATTTTAAACGAATATACCCGTGTACTGCCTCACTTACGCCGCGTTCCAATAAACAAGAAACGATTCGTTTTGCTTACGGACGGTAAAATTTCGTTGAATTTTCAACGAAAATTTGACCGTTCGTAAGCAAAACGAATCATTTTTTCTTTATTGGAACGCGGCATTAGCCGACATATTTATTTTTACATGGGAAACTAGTCTATATGTATTGCGAAAGAAGATATTTGAGAATTGTCGTTAATGTGGAGATGGTGAAATTAAGAAGAAAGAAAAAATCTGCTGTGCTACCCTTTTTGAGTTCGGGAGTTTATTAGTGTTGACATTACTATAGTTCACAAACTTCTGCCAAGTGATAAGTACTGTGTCATTTACTGTATCTTTCGTCACGTAAAAATGTTTGCAGTTTATATTTATAACCAAAACATTTTCCACCACCATTTTTCAAAACTGAATCATGTCCTGTTCTTTTTGGTTCTGTATAGGTAAACCTCCTCCAGACGTCTCCTGGTATAGAGGTGAAGAGCGGCTTGCTTTCACTAAAGAAGGATCGGTGTGCCAGTTGCACCTCCCAAACCTGTCTAGAGAAATGACGGGCACCAAACTCCAGTGCAGGGTAGAACCGCCTTTACTGCAGCCGCAGTCTAGAGATGTCACTGTAAGATTATATTGTAAGTATTCATTTCAAATATTTGAAGTTTCAAAATTAAGCAAGATACATAATTAATTTTACTTTTAATGAAGTAAAGTGCGGCAGACTTCTCTTCAAGCACAAGAACGCGGTATAGAATAGAACTAAATTATACTATGTCGTAAAATAATTAAAAATTGCTTACCAGGAATACGTTAATGCCCGGTTCCTATAATCAAGAAACGATTCGTTTTGCTTACGGACGGTAAAATGTCGATTAATTTTCAACGAACATTTTACCGTCCGTAAGCAAAACGAATCGTTTCTTGATTATAGGAACCGGGCATAAGTAGATGTGAATAAAAGATTAGGGTCTTATGGCTAAGATCAATTTGTTACGGGCGACTTTATAACAGAAAAAAACTATAGTAAATAAAAGAAATCCTGGTTACCTTTTAATGTAAAAAGTTACTTATTTATTAAGAAGCATCAAAAATATACATATACGCATTGTACATTAGACTGATCACGACATCACATCTCTTATATAAACAAATTAATAGACGCTTACAGCATTAATTATATGTGAAGTATACATTGAGTACTAGCAATTAATAAAATTTAATGCTAAACACTAAAACATTAGTTACAAAATGTTAAGATAAGAATGAATCCTAATACTGGATCACCTATTATTCAACATCTAACTCTGACACTGCACCAGCTACACCTAAACTTGCCAAGGGGATCATGAAATATGTCGAAGTTGTAGTCGCCTTCTAAAAAATATCATTACTACTAAAGCTATTACTTTGTTAAAAATATCATAGCTTAATAACATATAATCATAATATTAACGAAACCGAAATAAGAAACAATAATTAATTCCATAAGTTATGTATACATGTGTGGTATGGTGTGGTATATATAGTTGATTTAGCTAGAATTTTTTTTAAGTTTTAAATTCGTGGGAGAGCCATGCCTCGGCACGTATGGGCCGGCTCGAACGGAGTGATACCACAGCCTCACAGAAAGCCGGCAGTGGCTTTTCGGCGAGTGAGTGAGGTCCGGTCCGGAGGCCCTAACCCTTCCCTCTGCCTCTCTCACTTCCTTGCCCTTTATTTCCCCCCCCCCTTCCTTTTCCCTACTCCCACCTTAAAGGCCGGCAACGCACTTGTGACTCTTGAGTTGCTTGCAGTGCTCATGGACGGCGGTAGTTATTTACTATCAGGTTACCCGTCTGCTCATTTGCCCCCTATACCATAAAAAATGACTACCTACTACTGACTACTATTTTTTTCTTCGGGAAATGCTTTGTGTGTCAGCTTGTGTACTATCATATTCAACTCATGGTGATATGTACAAGCTCATAACCTTTAAATCCATTACATCGGTTCATAGAGTGTATAGTTAATAATGGCTACTAAAGCTCTTGGATCTATGCCCAATAGTTGAAATGTACAGAAAGTTAAGTAGTCATTTGCTCCAAGCTTGTAAATTTTATTTTTACCCTATTTCATCAGGTTCTTTTTTTTTGTTGCTTTTAATTGTAATACACATTTATTTAGCAGTTTTCCTGTATTACATAGTAATTAGCTACATGGCTCGACATGTTAATAATATTCAAATACCCCACATTGTTCTACATACCTTATTATGTAGCGTATCATAACAAGAAAATCGTATTAGAATTGGCTTAATGCTTTTCAAGATTAGACGTAGGGATATTTACAGATTGAATATTTACCGAGACTTGTTAATAAAAAATGTAAGAAAGTATTAATTGTCAAAAATTTTTTACACGGCGAAATTATGACGCAGGCGAAATGGTGCTAATTGTAGAAGTTAAAAAACCTTATTTTTCTTTTTAACAGTGAAACCTCAGTTTGTTCGAGTAACTGGCAGTGGAGCAACCAGAGCTAGTATGGAAAAGTCTTTCGTCTGCACAACTCGAGGATCAAAGCCCGCTCCTAACATTGAGTGGTTTATCAACTCTCAGTTGATAGATTCCACATTGACTCAGGTAAGCTAAAATTACTAATTTAATTTAACTAAAGTACAACTTACATGTACATAGATTATAACCGCTACGGTTAACACGGATCAACCCATACGGCATACTCGGCCATACTCATTAAAACATTATCATTTAAATCTGTACACAATTGGCGGAGCTACGTCGTGACATAATGTACATCCAAAAGCACGAAGAAACATACATACAAGCCTTTTTAATTCTGAATCATTTCTGTTGTCTGTGATCATAGTATATTTCTTAATTCAGCATACCTCTTAGCAAAAGCGTCCTCTAGCTGTTTCCATTATACTCTATAATGAGCCATTCTCTTCCAGTTAGGGCTTGCGGTTAATTTTAGCTCGTCTTCCCGTCTCCTTTCTTGTTTTCCCCTATTTCATTTTCCATTTCTTGGGTGCCAGTCTGATATTAAGCCTGTTAAGCGGACCCTAGACGATCATGCGGCATGACATGCGTTACGTGCTGTCACGCATGTAGGACCGTTTAATTGTATTGATTGACGTGAAAGACATGCAAACTACGTACTGGCAATGAATCTTTCATGCAGCATGATAATTCAGCATGTCATGCCGCATGATCGCCTAGGGTCCGCATTAGATATGAATTATTTAAAATTTGTTCATTTTACACGCTTTTATTGGCTTACTATAGCCGTTTTTAGACGATCATGCGGCATGACTTGCGTTACGTGCTGTCTAATCTGAACAAGTATTTCTTTCCACTATGCTATGTGTGATAATAAAACTTCTGATAAGATCTGTTTACTGACACTATTTTTCATAGATGGAAGTAGACGGTGAAGTGACTAAAAGTATTTTAACATGGCACGTGAAGAGAGAAGATAGTGGGAGACAACTCGCCTGCAGAGTATCTAATCCATGGTTCCCGGCTCATACGCTAGAAGATTCCGTTACGCTGGATGTAATGTGTGAGTAATTAACTATTATCTCAATTATGGGAAGTATTATAAGCCTGACATTATTACACATCAAACTAAGCATAGTTTATAAGTGGGAGAGCCATGCTTCCGCACGTATGGGCCGACTCAACCAGAGTAATACTACGGGACTCAAAGAGAAGCATGGAGCAATGATTGTATGATTATATGATTGTAGTGTATTATGTTTCGCCGAATGAGTGAGGTACCGGAGGCCCTAACCCTGACCTTTCCCCTAATCCTAACCTTCCCCTACTCCCACCTTAAAGGCCGGCAACGCACTTGTGACAAGTCACAGGTGTCATAGGCGGCGATGGTCACTAACCATCAGGTGACAAGTCTGCTCATTTGTCCCCTAACCCATTAAAAACTATAGATTCTACACGGATAAACATACTTACATACTTTTTTTGTAAGAACATACATATTATACCTACATTAAAACGCCTAAACCAATATAAATAAACATATTCATTTTTCATTTTTGCTTTGAGCGGGAATCGAACCTGCGACATAGGACATCAGATGATAATAATAATAATATAACTCTTTATTGTACACCAGAAACATTAAAAAGCAAAGTTTCTTAAAATTACGGTTCTTGGCAATCTCTTACAGGCAACCATGGGAAGGAGAAAAAGAAATGGAAATAAATTAGGGCAGTATGGTGCACGTTACTACTTACTTACTAGTATACATACAAGTAAACTTAAAACATATAAAAACATAAGTACATGTGGGAATATAAATGATGGGTAATATATAATATAGGATACACCGGCACAGCGACTTTAACGAAAGGGCAAAAGGGAAATTATGTGCTGACATCTCCTAGTGATCGGTAGTAGTTCTTGACTTGTTTTTTAAAAACAGGTAGTGATTGTGCGCGTCTGATTTCCACTGACAGATATTAGGTCGGATCAGGACCTACTTCGGTCAAGGTCATTTTGAAATTGTGCCGTTTAATACAGAAGTTATAAACAGCTATAAAGTATATTGTTTTAATTATTGGACTGAATATTCCGACCAACGGTCAAAGGAGAAAGGAATTTGGTATAAAATTATTCGGAGTCAACTTCCGCGATGCCCCTGGTTTGCGGAGTCTGACCTTAATAGAAGCTCAGTTGTTATAGCATTAAGGTTGCGTTTAGGTCATATTCCATCACGGGAATTCGGACACTTGATGAAGATAAATGATTCACCCAACTGTCTAACATCTGGCACAATTGACGGTGTCCAACATATCCTGATGAAGCGTGAACGTAATCATGATGCTAGGGAAAAAATGGTTTCAAATTTCCAAATAGAAACGCAAAATATCGGCTCGTTTTTGAGTACTCTGTCTCCACCTCTTTCAGACGCTGCAAGAAGACTGTATGCAATTGTTGTATGTTTGTTACAATAGGACTGACATGTCTCATATAAAAATCTGAAATGCGTACAGAAATGATTATGAAATCAAAATATTCCTCACTTTTATGACACCGCCGCTGAACCAGCTTATATTGGGCACGATTCCGAACTCCGGGAATACAGCTGAGAAGTTTTTAGTAGAAAACCTAATACCAATTCGGATCCCAGAGCTTTAACAATCCACTTACAACAGAAAGTATTTAGTTTATGTGATGTAACTGACATGCGTAGCGTGAAGTTAAATAACCATAAACCTTCCTCGAAAATTGGACCAAAATGCAAATATTTTTTTCAAATCCGACTAGTAGCTTTAAAATATTTTTGTATAAAAAATTCGTGTCACGTTGATTGTTTGCGATGAACTCCTAAAGTACTGATTTAAATTAAATTATACACAATTTACGCAGTTTGATCCAACTTGAGAGAGAGGATAGTTATTTTTTTTTTTAATTACCTGGCCAAGCATACCGCACTGCCATTACAAGAGTGTATCAACTCAAAATGAAGCTTTTTTCAGAAACGACAGAAAACTGATTACTCGCTTCCTGTTAAAGATTATAAATAGTGAACACTGTATATAGATTATTGATAAAATTAACGGATTTCTGAATTGATGAGTTATTTAAAAGATCGCAGGTTATCAAGTTATTTCCAATTTTTGAGTTAATACTGTTTTTTCTAAAAAAAAAAAATATTTTTAGTGGTTTTCTTGAAAAATTTGGCTGATTACAATTAATTATTATTATTATATATTTATTGACGCGTAGGGAATTGATATTTACGTATGAAAAATGAATTATCTCAAATTTACCCTATTTTGAGTTGATACAGTCTCGCAATAGCAGTGCGATATATTAGTTTAAATTTTCGTAATTTGTCGTTTATACAGAAAGAGTTCAAAATTTGAGCCTGAGCATTTTACCCAGGACTAAATCCTTAACTAAAGCGCAAACTTACATAATATATGTCACATGCCAAAGAGTCGGTCCGTTAAAAATTCTTAGTAACAGCACGAAGTCTGCAAACGTGACCGGTATACGGCAATACGCTCGCCCACTATTATGGAGAACAAAAAAATAACTACATATATGTACGGGTGTTTTTGAAAATAGAACACTTACTTAAATCACTGAAAGGGTATGACTTTAGTATGCAGTCGCAATAAAAAAAAAAACTATCCGTTTACAAGTTTATGACTGTTTGAAACTATTCACTCAGTTCAGAAAATCCATAAAAACCAAGTTCGATTTTTTTAAAGTCAGATTTTATGGATTTTCTCAAAAACTAAGTAAATATTTTTTCGTTCCACCTATTTTTATGAAAAACCGAGGCAAAAATATCTGGAAATTCAAACGGTCATAACTTGTAAACGGATAGTTTTTTAATAACTTCAAAAGAAGCTGAATTGTTTTGGTTCCTATACTGACACAATATTACATTCAAAGTGTTAGCCGTGACATATAATTTAGACTCGTATTTTTTGACAACTGCCTAAAATTACCTGCTACTGTCATAAGCTCACGAACACTAAAATAAAACATGTTTCTGCAACCTTTGTAGTCAAATCTACTAAACTACACCTCCAAATAACGCCAAATCTAAAATACAAGTATCTCACACTGCAATGGATTCATTGAAAGCTCTTCTTATTTCGTAAAACCATTGCCCTCAATTAACACCAAAAGTACAGTATCGAGCAAAATAATTGACCCCAATAACAAAAACAAGTGAAAACCCGAACGATATATCAAACATACACCACACAGTAGATATCGTAACACCAGAGTTCCGTTGTTTGTCGGAGTTGTGCCAACAACTTCGTCTGTAAGTTTAAATATTATCGCGGGGTAGGTCGGTCTCGTGCGCCGCCGTGATACTAAAGTGTCGCAATACGGGTTTATTATGACGTATTTATGCTATTCTTTATAAGTAGTTCAGTTATGGTTGATGCGGATTATTATTGCAAATTGCTTCTATGAAATCTGTGATTGTATATTTTCTTTTCCAAACAAAGAATACTAGTAACGTGGGTTACTCATTACTAGTATTCTTTATCTTCCAGCTAAGCGAAATGTTTGTGTTAGGAGTGGGTTTAGGGACGGGTTTTCCCTTCTGCGAGGAGGCGGCATCTGCATGTGCCTGGATGTCGCCTATTTGAGAGTTTTGTTACCCAAGGGTGCCTATTTTGTGTTTTGACTTAAATAGAACATATATAAGTAAATCTCTTCGATAGAAGACTTGAAATAAAATTTTACATTTTCGTTTTTCATTCTCACACTTTCTTTGAGGACTACAATTAGACTGGAGTCAAATAGATGTGCCATTCACGATAGCATAATATTCGCCAAAAGCGTTACCTCCGGAGTTCTGTCCGTCACCGCTTCTGTTGCCGAAGGTAAATTGCATTGCGATTGTTTAGCCAAGCACCCTAACATACGCGGTGTTCCTTATTAGTAATTTTCTATTTGGGATTTTTAGACTTAATCTATACTAATATTATAAAGCTGAATTGTTTGTTTGTTGGCTGGAACACGCTAATCTCAGGAACTACTGGTTTGAATTGAAAAATTCGGAGCGGAGCAGTGACCATAAACGCCGGTGAAACTGCGGGGACAGCTAGTTGATTACAAAATCATCTTGTTTTTTTTTAATTCATTATACACGGAGCATCCGTGTCATGATCAGTAATATATTTTAAATTTTTCAATTTCATGGCAAAAATTTAAATGATCATGCATGCAACTGGTCTTGCAAACATCCGTACCGTACACAGATAATGGTAACGGTAACTGCTTACCTGCAGGTATCAGTTTGCTTAATTGTCAACTTACTAAAATGGAAAAACATTCTCAAAAATATGGTAAACATGAAACAGTTTCCAAACTATAATCACAATGCAAACAAAATTCTCAACAAAGTTTCTCACTCCATTAAATTTAGTACATAAATAGTGTAACAACATGTAGAAACTCGTGACATCAAGTTAAACATAAACGAGCAAAGAGATTACTTCAAAAACGTAGGCTTTCATAGCCAAGTTTATCTCGTCAACTTAAAACATTATCACTTATTGTCAAGCGTAGGGCCTCAAGTGTAAAGTTGTGAAATATTTGCACAATAATGTTGGGCCAATGTTGGTATAAGTATTTTGTTTGATATGCGGGGAGTCACGTTGAAAGTTCTTAGAAAATAAAAAACGGAATGATATAGAAGCCTGTTAATATTGTTATTGCTTTTCAAAGTAGTCTTCGTTCTTTTCTAAGTACCCATGCGATGGAATCATTGTCTGAAGCAGTGAGCCCACTCTTTTTTAGGGATTTCTTACACACCTTTTTCAAACGTAGCCACGGCCTCTTCAGATATCATAAAACGAATTCCTGTAACTTTATCTTTCATTTTTTGAAATAAATAAAAGTCACAAGATGCCAGGTCGAGACTGTAAGGAGGATGACTCAATAGCTCAACATCTTCGATAGACAAATATTCGATAGTGCGTCTGGCGTAGTGAGCTGGAGAGTTGTCGTGGTGGAGGAGAATTCTGTTTCTTGGGCGCTGCTGTCTAACATTTCTAAGACAACTGGTAGACAATGACTGACATACCAATCTGTAGTAACAGTCCTATTATCTTCTAGAATGATTGTTGCGAAATGACAAGTCCATCCAAAGAATGAGGCAATCATCTTTTTCCCTTGACTTCTGCCCTTCTTTACTTTTATCGGTAAATTTTCGAATGAAAACATCCATTGCGCAGATTGTGTTTTGGTTTCGGGTCATAACAATATATCCAGCTTTCATCATCTGTGACGATATCATATACAGCATTCATGTCACCTCCGTCATACTTTTCAAGCATTTAGCGGCACCAGTCTAAACGACAGTGTTTTTGATCTTCCGTTAAATTATGAGGTATCCATCCAGTGCAAAGCTTTCTGAGTAAACAGTGGCACGAGATGGGGCTTTGTAATGAAATGCCAATCGAAGTCTAACGTAACATTGTTGTTGAGTAAGACCGCAACGCAAGTCGTAATAAATCATTAAACAAAAATTTTCTTTAGTCAAATCCATTTCGATACACTACAGACACTTTTTAAATTGACGACAATTTGTAAAAACAAATGACATATGAAATCATTGAACATCTACAGATTCCCAAAGAGTTCCTAATTCGAAACTTAAATAAATTTTTCATCGGCTGCCTTTCTTACTGGCTGGTGTAATTAAAATCAAGAAAAACTTCATGGCTTTAAACAGCTGAATTTTCTGAGGAAGATGAAATGTTTCTGCCTTTAGCCTCGTTCCATGGTGTTTCTATCCAGGGTTGGATTATCTGGTTGGAAAAATAGTTAGTGATTTTTTCTCTAAAAAATCACAGTAGCAGAAAAAAATCGGGGGAATCGTGCTCGCTAAATGACTCGCTCTCTATTACGTGGAACCCAACAAGATACAATACGCACGTTCTCAATTGATCGGGGTTGTATTCAGAAGTGAATTACGTTCCAATGAACCCATTTTTTTTTTCATTCGAGCGGTGGCAAGAGGTGGATGGCCGGGAAAGAAGAAAAGAAAGAAAGAAAGGGGGCTGAAGAGGTGAAATATTAGAAAACGAGACAGTGGCATAATACACCTTTTTCACAAATTTTTAATTGTTTATCACAGAATATAATTTTAAATATCTGTTTGGGGTTTTTAAAAAAATTGTGACAGAGATTCCTACACATAAAAATATACATATGAGTATATATTATGAAGAATGGCTATGTGTAATTCATACAATTTTTTTTTAGGTAGGGATCAAAGCCATGTACTGACTGACAGTCCTTAGATTTTATTATTGTGTGTATATTTCCATTACAATTTGATAGAAAACATAAGTATTAGATGTTTTTACTGAAATCACTCGTAAAATAAACAACCAAATATTTTACAAACAATTGTCACCAACGTTGGTGCCAACCTGAAAATAAACACGTAAACATAGCTCCAAAATGAACAGTCAGCTTATTTAACTTTTTGAAGTTGTTAGTGAACTTACATTCGTGCGGGAATGTTAAATAATTTTGTTATGATATAAACAGTTGAGTGTACACACGGGATTACTGACGGACGGACGGCTTAAGTTTCACAATGATGTAATACTAAAGCGTTGGTTTTATAGGCTCGAGTGAAACTTATTGTTGCGACAAAGCCGTAGAAAATCAAGGAAACATCATATATCAGAAGATTTTACTGTAGAAATGACGAGAAAAATAACTTTTGTGACAATGAACTAACTTAATCGTCCTCTCCGAGTCTTTTTCCCAACTAAGTTGCGGTCAGCTTTCAGTCTACCTACAAAACGGCTGAACTTCGATATTTTACGTGAAGCGACTACCATCAGACCTCCACAATCCAAGTACTAGGCGATATCGAAATTCTGTAGCTAGAACAGGTTGTCGGACTTTTTTTAGGGCTCCAACTACCCGTAACGATTGTCACAGATGTTCGTATGGCAACCAGGACCGACAGCTTAACGTGCTCTCTGAGGGGTCTCAATGTGTTAAGAATGGTCACCCATCCTAAGACTGATCCGGCTAGTATTAATTAACCTTGCAATGTGCTAGCCTACTGGGTTACCACTTAGCCACGAGCCTCATGAATTAACTTAATTTCTGTAAATATTTTTATTTTGAGAATGCAAGGAGTGGAAAGTCAAATCTTTTATAAGCACACCTTTTATTTTGAAGGCCTTACGTAGTTTTTAATTAAAATGTTTCTTGAGATAATTTACAGTTTAAATTATACACCTAAACCTTGCTCATGTATCACTCTGCCTATTAGTGAAAACTGCATGAAAATCCGTTCAGTAGTTTTTCAGGTTATCGCGAACAGACAGACAGACAGACGCGGCAGGAGAATGTGTTTTATAATATGTAGTGATATACTTTGTAAACTTGACCTGCTGTATTAAAATTGGTCGTAGATATAATGCACATGGTCTTTTCTCAAACAACACCGTTATTACAATAATTCTTTAAAAAAAAACTATTCCATAAAACACTTGTATGGTTTTCCTATGGATCCTACTGTCAGAACTAGAATAAGCACTAGCTTTTAAATAAAAAAAAATCTAAATCGGTTCACCCAGTCGAAAGTTCATGGTAACATAAAAAAATATAAAAACGGTCGAATTGAGAACGTCCTCCTTTGTTGAAGTCGGTTAAAAATAGTCGCGTTGTGCATTGTTCGTTTAAGGACAAGAAAGTATGGTCAAAGAAGTGTATTATGAAACCAGTGAAATTTGTAACTCAAGTCAATAAAAAAGCTATATTCAGTCGAATTGAGAAAACTCCTTTTTGAAGTTTTTGTTGTTTAAAAATTCCTGTAAATGAGGCATAGGTAGTTTTTTTTTTTTAAATAAAAAAAGGCTCGTGTTGGAAAAAAACGCTTTTAACGTCTATTGATGTTTTTTATGTAGTACATTTTTAAATATGGACAGAAAAACCACTTCCATTTCACCCATCTATATTCTAAAAGCAAAGTGGATTGTTTAAACATAAAAATTCTGTAAAAAAGTATGGCACAAAAGGGTATCAATAAACTAGTAAATTCAGACAGTAAAATTTAATTCATTAGCGTTTTAAACAGAACAAAGCACATTTTTGTTCGCCATGCGCCAAATTACATATAAATTTCGTTCGTTATTTTCAAAACTCATTTTATGCACGTACGAAATGCAGTAATACGAGTTACAAAACAAACAAACAAACAACGTAATAATTGTACTGTTGCATGTTCCCTAGGTTTTTACGCGGGGCAAAGAGTATGTTAATGATGTAGACTGTATTATGCTTATCCTTTTGAGAACGAGCGATGAAGAAACATTCCCGCTCTTTTACTCTCTCCCCTCTTCCCGCTATTCCCCCCTCTTCCAATACTCCCACTTTAAAGGCCGACAAGACACTTGTCGGCCAACAATGAATTTGACATCATTATTGTAATTTATAATATTTATACCCTCTTACGGGAGACATGGTGGAATGAACCTATTATATTTTAAGGACCATAATGTTATTTTACTATATTATAAACGATAATTTTAATTCTAGATAGCGTAATTTTAAGTGATGTATATATCTACCTGCCTAATCAGGCACGTTACGGTTGTACTAATACGAAATTATAACAACTATTACATTTCTACCTGTAACAAACAGTGAATAAATTGATTTGATTTGCTTTGATTTGATTTTACTCTTCAGTTGCAGGTGTCCAAGAGCGACAGTCGTCATTTACCATCAGGTAACCCGTCTGCTCGTTTGCCCCTATACCATAAAAAAAAAAGAAAAGGAATTACAACACAAACATGTTGCACCACAATATAAACAAGCGGGTCCCTGCTTGCGAAATTCTTCCAGGAGCCAGTTAGCTCTTGCAGGTCCTAGTTCCATTCTGGGGGAAGCAACCGATGCCAAACCTGGATGCTGTTAGAGCACTACAGAATATATGAGGTCGTGATTCAAGGCGTCGGCGTCGGTGTAATAACAAGTAACGGAAAGCCAGGGCTAGTACTCCCATGTTCTGGAAACCAGAACTACTGACGCTTTAATTATGTTCCGTGTTGTTTTTCGTACGCACACGTTGTCTTGGGAAAAAAATTTAATTTTGAAAACAAAGTCATGATTACACTTAATCATGACTTCTGAAACTGCAAGCTAAAAATTAAAAGGGTAATGACGAGCCACGAGTTACGTCGTTATATATAACCGTGGTATTGCAATAATAAATTAGTAAGCAGCAGCATTGTCGGAGACTAAATCCCGGATCTACACGTAGAACGCATCGTCTTATGTAGGGTGAAGAAACAAAGTCGAGTGATTTCGATATAAACGCAGATAGCGTGGAGTGCTAACTTCTTTTAAATCTTTCTATATTGCCCTCAATATGGTTACACCTCTATCTTGCTATTTTAATCTATGATCAAACTGTATGTAGGTTCGACTTTGTCAGAGCATCCGTGCTCTGAATAAACAATTTTGTCGTTGTCTGCCCCAATAGAAATATTCACTTATCTTCACGCTTGGGCCATTCGGGAGTGAACACTGCTGCATATACTAAAAAGTTCTTTCCCTTTTATGTTGAAAAGTACCAATATCCGTTGTTACTGCAAAACGCATTACATGTATACAAAGTAAGCGAAACGTTTTGTCAAATTGATCTTATTGAAGCGACTTGATTTCAATATAAAAAACCGGATAAGTAGCACCCGAATCAAACTCGCGCACCGAGGGTTCCGTACGCATGCAAACTTGTACGTAGATAGTACGTCCATCTCGGGAATCAAATCTTTAAAACTTTTGCCCGTCTTTTCAGAAAGACAAACTTAACTTTGAGGTTGCGATATACGACAAAGTCCACAATCCAACCGCAAAATATAAGTTTGTAATAACAAAAAATATTTTTTTATGTGATGTAACAACAAATTAATGACTTTCAGATTTTTTCCTTTACTTGTTCTGTCATAACTTGCTTCTTACCAAATTTCAGGATTCTAGGTGAATGGGGAATGTTCACTTTTTTTTTAATCGAAGGCTTAAATGGCCATTTCTTATGACTGCGTTGACTGAGAAGCTTGATTTTTTTACAGCTTCAAGGGACTTATGTATTTGATATTAATTTCAAACTGTGGCGTGTACGGGTTCCTGAGAAAAAGGTCTTGACAGAAAGACAGACGGACAACAAAGTGATCCTACAAGGGTTCCTTATCCTTTGAAGAACGGAATACTAAAAATGAGAGAAAAATACTGTATTTGTACAGATATGTATATCTGTACATATGTATGTACAATATGTACATCCATTATATGATTATCGTGTATACGCATATAGGTATATCCTGTCTTGATAAAAATAGGTACATTTTAATTTCTCCTCTTTGAGATGGTTCTTTATTTGCTGTCCGGACACCTATCTACAGAAATTTTTGAAGTTCCAATCTTTCTTAACCTCTCTGGCCACTCACTGACATAATATGATAAAAAAATAACCTATACAGTACCCACTCAGTAACAGATTCGAGGAGATACCGAATTCTGACTATTTGTTAAAACTGTGTCTATTACTTGTAAATGTAGTAAAGATCTGTATTGACTATTCCACGCCTGGTCTCTTTTAATATTTATATAGGTGAGATCAGTAGATAAAACTTGTTTCTAAATGAGTGTAACAAGGTATTTTTTTACAAATATCCTAAAGTCGCCATTTTCCTCAGAAAAGTAGAATAGCGCCCACAAGTTATTTACGTACCCTTATTTGTTATTTACATCTCAACTAAAAGCGAAATTCCTCTCAAAATTATTCCTAAAATCGCTTATTTAAATTTCTACAGTAATCGGATTCTCTTGTCCCCAACATTATTATCCTGAAGTTAGAAGTTCTGAACTATTTGTTTGAATCGTCAGCCCCTTTAGTGAAGGTCAGTAGATTTATAGAACTTGACGACAACTCCAATCAATCAAACTATGGACGTTTGAACTTTCTTTAATACTCTGGCCACAAGGTTCGGGCCTCAACCGGTTCTAAATGTTAGGTACACTTTAAGAACGCAAGATCCTCCAATTTATCCGTCATCTGATGTTTGATGTTAGCTCTTCGGTTAGTTACCAGCTGGGTCAGCAATATTAAGCAATTCGGTCGAGTTCATTCATAAATGAGTTATTGATTAATTTTCAGCTTCAGGTCTTTTATTTATTACTATTGTTGAAGTTTAGATAAGTCAACATTAGTATCAGTTTTTATCTGAAGGGGTAACGCAAGCTGTGGCACTACATGACAATCGCATATTTTACGTGCACTACTTTTTGTTGCAGATCCTCCAGTAACCCAAATATCACTAGTAGAACCCAAAGAACCTCGCCTATTGCGAGAAGATGAGAACGCCGCACTTCTGTGTTCAGCTGACGCGTCGCCACCAGCCGTCAATTTTACTTTTTATAAGGGGACTGAGGTTTGTCCGAATACTTACTATTCTCCAATAATCAAATTAATTACATTACAGGTTAAAGGGATCAAATATTTTTGAATGAGTTTGTGGCCATATTTGGATCTAGTTAATGAGGAAAAGATAAAAGTGTCCTTGGAGTTTCAACCATGTTTTTCTCCGTAGGATTTAAGGATTGGAAGAGAAAACTAGCTTCACGACTGACGGACCGGACAATCCAAATTCTTTTTCATTTTAAATGAATAGTAAGGCTAAGATAGTTTCAAACTATAGTAAATCTAATAATATATACAATACAAATGGGAGTATTATCTCTAAATGTTTTTTTTTAAATAAACAGAATGGAGAAAACGAATAGTTTGGGTTAGTTGATCTGAAATCAAATAATCGAAATTCGATTATATGGAGTTATTTAAAACTTTTCAGGCGCATGTTAAATACCAGGTCGATTTACTGATTAAGGAATCGGGAATTGCACAACGAAACGGACCGAAATAAACGAAATATCACACTACTTCTAACGTAGTGTTTGTATACTTTTTGCTTACTGCCCTTGAAGAGTTGGAGACATACTGATTTCCCGGAATTCACGTAATTTTTGCCTCGCGGTTTGTTTATTGTGACTTTAATTAATAAATTATATGTTACAAGTATAAAATATAACGTCTTATTATACAATTATAATAAGACGTTAATGTAGCCACATTTGTTATTATCTTCTTATTAGTAAAGTTATTGGATTGCCCAAGACCGGGATGGTTGGCGCTCCTTGGAGGAGGCCTTTGTCCAGCAGTGGACGGCGATAGGCTGATGATGATGATGATTAGTAAAGTTAATGGCATCTTGTTCATGTCGAAAAAAATGTTTAGTTATTTTTTGTTGAGCCTATTTGATACACGATATTATTTCTTTTACATTTCTATTAAAATGTGCACTTTTGTTAAAAGTTATAAAATTTTAGATGTCATTTACATATTGAGTTCATTCTACATTATATTAGTAGCGAAGGTTTTAAAATAAGTAAAATATTTAAAGGTAATATAACTATCGTGTTATCTTTTAAGTATTCTATGTTGTAATAAAATTTTGCTAGAAGGTATTTCTAAAACATGTCTTAAAATGATCGCCAACTTAATTAAATAAAAAACTGAACTGAGTGATTTTTTTCAGAAGCTTAACATAATTTAAAGTTAGCATGCTCTACTAAGTATTAGTTAGCGTGATTCGATAATGAGTATTTAATTGTCGCTTTATAAAAATACACTTTGTTACTTCAGAATAATAACATCATAACGTTCGATAATGCTGTCATAATTCATTTTCAACCCCTGACGTATAGACGACGAGTGTTATAATAAGTTTAACATGTGTCTTTGTGTGGCTGTCTATGGCATCATAGCTCCTAAATGGATGGACCGAATTTGTGTGTTGTGAGTTTAGAGTGTTTTTAGCTATATCTGTTCAGCCGTTCGAAAATCACCAGCTCTTTTCTATTCGTTGATGGGATTTTTGAGTTGGAGGTATTTTAGCTGACTTCAAAAAAAGGAAGAGGTTCTCAGTTCCTCGGAATCTTTTATTTTCCTGTACATTATCCGATTATTTGAACTGGCTGAACCGATTTGGAAAGTCATCAGGTCAAGTCACCTGTGTCAAGGACGGGGAGGTTCAAAACTCATGAAATTCGTGTGACGTATTTTGTGTATGGCCCCTAATTTAAAAAAATATTTATCAAACAGTATTACTGTTAAACAATTTGTACATTTTTTTGTTGTTAACTATCCTAGGTTCACTTGATCCGAGACGACCCGATCGGCGGAGTGTCTATTGAAAGGAACAAGCTGGTGATTAGAGGACTGAGGCGACATCACTCGACAGTGTACAGATGTCGAGCAAGAAACTCTGAAGGCAGTGCTTTGAGTGATCCCCTTGCACTCAATGTTCTTTGTAAGTAGTTGATTAACTATTTGTTTAAGATCCGTAATGCAGAACAATTTAATCTAAAAGATACATTCAAATTTGAGTTGTGTTCATGATTGTGTGTGCGCTTACTGTTTGTGTATTTTTTTTTTGTTTGCGTCCATAGGCTACGATAACCACTTGCCACTTATTTGCCACCGACGTGGTATCATCATCTTCTTGCTCTTTTCTTTTTTGTACTTTCAACTTTTTGTAATATATCACTAAAATTAAGGGATTGCTCAAAAGGTGTGTTCAAGTTTTTGTAGCGTTTTGACTAAGTCAAAAAGAGTAGGTAGATTTAATTAGAATTTTTTGATTGGAAAATGATTTTCCTGGTGTAGGTGCATACTTCTAAACAACAAAATACTTATCTACATTATAAATTTTCATGTCAATTTCAATGCTTACGTTTTTATTTTTCATGCATAATTTTCAGAAAAATCTGGATATTCCATCGACATCTTTGATATTAAATACCCATAGTTGCGTTCTTGTCAGCCCTCTCCCGTATGAAACACTAGCTTTATCGGTCAATTTTCAATTTTTTATTTGTCAGTTCCAAAATAAGATTTACATATTAAAGTCACGAATTATCCTAAAATTGTTAGCGCTTTACTTTAATGAAAGAAAGAAAGAAAGAAAGAACCATTTATTGCCTCACAATACAGTCGCGCAATTCGCAATCAAAATAAAATGTTACCAAAATCTAGGAACACAGTTACACACAGATACATTGTATTGTCATTGCACGCCCGCAGGTGTGGCAACGAGGTTGTGATGCAGGCCACAACACAGCGTTGGTCTTCCGTTAATCAGAGGGTCTACTATACGACCCTTTTTATTTTTTTTTTCCCGTGGAAACTTCAACGGGTCATCACTTCACCATGGCTATCGATGAAGTGGTTTGTCGGAATTGAACCGACTAAAACCACACGGTGTTCCGTCACAAGTGAGTCTATCGCAAGGGACTGGGGTATACCCTAAGAAGGAAGTCCCTACAATACGACCCTAGAATATGACCACACTTTTCTATAACACCCGGTAAACTAGAGTATTCAATAAAACGTTCATGTTTGGTACGCACGATCTCTGGTTATTGAAAGAATATTGGCTTAGTGCACTTTTATTTTAAATGTTTTTCACAGCTCGGCCAGAGTGTGCAGCAGGCAATGTCGTCCAGCAATTAGCAGGTGCACCCGGAGGAGAAGTTAGAGCGAGGTGTTCTGTCACGGCTCCAGTAAGTCGTGACGCTGGGCCACTCAGGTTCTACTGGACGTATAATGGCACTAAGGATGTTTTACCTGTAAGCTAATGTATTATTATTCTTAAACCTTTCTGAAAATATGTAGAATATGTTAGTGAAACAATCGTAAAAAAAATTATGCATAACATGAATTAGCACCTCCTGTTTTGAAGTCGGTTGATATGAAATATAAAAATGTAAGAAACAGTAATATAGTTTCCTAATTTTTAACTAAAGCACAAGTAGGCACTTACCTAGTATTAATTTATAGTATTTTAGTTACGGTTAGCTATAAGATATCACTCCCTGTGAAAAGTCTGCTCATTTCCCTTTTATGATAAAAAGTAATTTCTTAAGAAATTTTTTACAATAAGAACTTCCGTTATTGGTATTCATATATGGTATGGTGGCCTCGTGTTTTACTTGAGCGTGTGTAAACCGACTAGCTCCAGGCCCGAGAGGCTCTTTATCAGGTAGCGATGCGACCTTTAACTGGATTTGAACCCTAAAGGTACTTTGGTACATCCCGCACTAATTGAAACGATATTTTTTAAGTAAAATAAAAAAATCTCTTTTATCTAGATACCCGCTGCAAATGTAACCGTCATGGGTTCTACGAGTACAGTGATACATGGTCTACCAATTGACAGTGATGAAGACCTTGGCTGGCTTGCTTGTTGGGCCAGCAATGACGTCGGAAACCAGCGTGAACCTTGCCTGTTTAGGATCATGCCAGCTGGTAGTCATAGTTGTTTTATATAAATCTTGGTTGGACATTATACTTAATTTATCTGTTAATTTACTCATGCTTTTAATATTATTATTAAAAACTATACGAATAAGATGAATTTGATATATTTATATAAAACCACATTGGTGCGGATATGAAATTTTGTATTTATACTCCGCTGTAACAATTCTGCTAATGTTTCTCTCTCTCATCTTATTATAATCATCAACAGCTACTGTATGTCATAAAGATTTTAAATTGATATTCAACTGTCAAGCAACCATCACATAATCATTTCCAACTGCAACACAATAGAAAATAATGTTACCAATTTTATCAGCGCTTCCGGAACCGCCGAATAACTGCGAGATAAAGAACGAACTCCTTCACTGCGAGCCAGGCCACGATGGAGGCTTACCACAGCGATTCCTGTTGGAAGTACTGGAGGTACGACATCGAAAGGAAACGAGCGTCAACAATGAGATCTCCACTATGAATGACCAGGTGAGCGTGGCTGATGCCGTGCTAACTGTGACATGCATCCACCATCCTCTTATCAATAACTTGCGTAACGTTATCAATTTTAAGTGTTCTGTATTTGAAACGGTAATATTATATATCTTTTTTTCTATAGAAAAATAAAAAAAGTTTAATACCTTTTTTCTTCTCTGCTTGTTCACACAATTTTCCTTTTTTGGTAGTTAATGAGCTTTAGTGTTGTCAATAAAAAAAATTGAAGCAGTTTTCTTCCCTACTTCCGATTTGAATTTCGACCTTTAATTAAACCAAAACCATTATTAATTATGTTGTATGTGTGTATCATATCTGTGCGAAGATAAGCCCGTAACTTAATATTAATCACTGAATTACGCAATGATACTTATTTAAAACATGTTTTAGGTCACAAGATTTTTTATATATGATAAAATAGATATTATCTTACAGAATGATTTTGAATTTGTGTTACCTCAGTATCGATAGCATTACCCATAAATGAGGGAATAGCAAAGACGTTTTATTTAGAACTGGAGGTAAATTTTCTAAAAAAACTCAAATTTAACTTAATAAAGGCGAAGTTTGTAAAATACGATGTACTTTTTTGTTGCGGAACTATGAATTCCAATGAATGGTTCTAAATTTTTTTTTTAAATCCTTTGAAAACACAACAGTTACTGTCCTCAATAGATTTGTGTGGCGTGTTCAGTTAATACATGGGCGGTACTGGTTTTTCTATCGGATCACTGATATTTTTATGTTGAGTTTGCTTGTTTTTTTAACATCCTGTGAACGTGAATGTTCTCCGCAGCCTGTATTAGTTCTATTGTTTCTAAAAACAACTCAATATGTTTTTCCGGAACCCATATGGTTGTTATCTTTGAGAATAAATTAGGTAAGTGAAATTGGTTTTTATTACAATAATATAGAATAACTAGAAACATCACTACAATTCCATTTTTAATTGATTTTCTTTAAGACGAATTTTATCCAATAGTTCTTATATTATAATATTTTCATTAAAATATCATGAATTTTGACTGTCTTTTGAATAATAATTGTAATACATGAACTACTAATAAAAATAAATAATTCTATCGATTTTACATTTAATGTGAAATTGTAAAGAAATAATTTTTTTGTCCTCATATAAAAGACATTATTTTGTCTGTTCTCCCAGGGTGTGTCGGGGTTTGGTCTAACTGAAGCTGTGTATCGAGTAAGGAACGATAAGCCTCAGTTCGCATTAGACGCTCTGTCTCCTGGGCGGTATACATTGCTGGTGTATGCCGAGACACCAAGAGGAAGATCTCCTAGGCCCGCAGCATTGCATAGCGTCTCAATAAGAACTGCGGATGACTTGGATAGACCTGGTATGTGGTGTTTAGTGATTGGACTTTGTCTATGATATCAAACGTATGCACGGTATGATACGATACTACTGTGAAAGAAGACACCACCATAGAGAATAACGATAGTAGACAATAGTGAGAGGTTTTTGAAGTGAGAGTGTATTCTTTAGGCACGTTGGGCACTTTTGGTATGGGGAAAAAAAGCACTGAACTCGCGACCGTCACGCTCACATGACATATTATACAATTGTGTGTTTGCATATGTATATATGACGTGCAGTCCTACGACCGACGATACAGCTGGCACAGCATGGTATCATAGGTGACATAATACTACATACATACACGCCTATATCTCCAAAGCTGTAGACAGAGGTGTGTTAAACACCCAAATTTTGTTAACTAAAATTTTGTTTCATTGACGTAATTAGTATTTTTTTCTCAATTACGAACTGTTTTTAACAAATAAGGAGGAAGATTTTAAGGATTCTTTTTTAGTGCATGGGCAATGCCCAAGAGAGGCAAAGGAGTTAATGAAAGTTTTCTGTTACATTATATTATATATTGAGGTACTTTTTTAAAAGATAATAATTTATTTCTCTGCTATCATAGGATCTCTTCAAACTATGACTCCAGCGACACCACAGCAACCTGCTGTCACTGACAACAGCGTGGCACTATTAGTTGGTGCCGTGCTTTCTTTAGTGCTGCTGACTATTCTGACTACGCTGTGCGTAGCGATGATAGTCATGTGCAAGAAGAAGAGCCGGCCAAGAGATCCTGAGCAGAGGTTAGCTTTAAAGTACGAAGTGGAATTCGTCTATATTGTGTAAACAAAAAACTATGCAAAGAAAGTAAGATTATATAAAAAAGGTATAATAAAATCAATCAGTAAGTAAAAAAAACAAGATATAATTAAGCGGCGGTAGTAATGTCTAAGGCATCGGACTTTCGATCAAGTGGTTGCGAGTTCGAACTCCACCCAGTGCCCTACCGGCGTGAACCCACTCCTAACACAAGCGTTAAGCTTAGCTGGAGGGTTAACAAGAATACTAGTAATGTGTGATCCACGTTACTAGTAATATTTCTTAAAAAAAACCTTTTTTTTTATTTTTTAGTATTTGTTTTCTGTTTATCTCAATCTCCCTTTTTTACTTCTTCCTTATAAATATTTTATTGTATTTTACATATTATTTATTATTAATTATTAGTTTATATAAACCTATTACAGTCGAAATTACTTTTAAATTATTTTTAAATAAATTTTCCATCACTTCTAGCACGATACTTCGAAGAAACGTCGGCGTATCAATGTATGGTGGTTCGTCAATGACCTCGAACGTGATGCCTACAGTTGTAGTAAGAGGACATAGAGGCTCCAGGGTACTAGCAGCCCGATGGTCAGGGGTTCTAGAAGATGCACCTTTGGCTGTTCTAGCTCTGGATACTAGAGCTCACAGTAAGATTGAAATTTAATTCATTACTTTTCAAATTTGATACTGACTTGTCCTGACTTGATAGCTCTCCATAATGATCTTGGAGGTTCGTGAAGTGTACCAATCCGTGTAGCCGAGCGTGCTAAACTATTGAAAATCTCTCTCATACTGAGTGAAGGCCCTTGTTTAGCAGCGGAATAGTTTGTAAACGTCTGACGTCAAATGAAATAATTCGAAAAGAAATTGCTGGATATTTTGGTGAGACTCAGACACTTGACAAATAACTTGAAAGATCCCAAATAGATACATTCTATAACATCCTTGTATACAGACCACAACGTGTAAGGAATTATAATTTCAAAATCAATCAGTAAAAATGTTTTTTATTATTACAGCTGATACAGATTCAAGTAGAAGTGAAGACGAAATCCAAGAGACTGCACTAACGCGACAAATAGACACCATTGATACACAAACAGACTCATAAATCTGACGTGTCAACTAAACATTTACGCATTTCATAGACATATTACACAAAGTAAAACTTAATTGAAAGATATAGCCTGCTTTAGAATCGAATTCTGAACAAAATTACATATTTAACGTTTAAAAATTGTTCATAGCACCATTTAAGAGATGTTTTAAAATTCATAGGCTTGATAAATGTCTACAGATTGGCAACTTTTCACTTTCCAAAGATTTATATTTTTAACAAATATAAATTTAAGTTTAAATTACCAAAAATATTTCAACCATCTTTTGGTGCGAGATTGAACCTCAAATGATGTGAAAAATGTGTAAGTTATTAGATTATCTTTGAGTAGATTCACAATAAATATTCATCGAATATTTTAAAGTATATTGGTCACTGAAATGATATTTCGTAATTAAATCAGACTTTGTAAAGAGATACATCTTTTGCAAAATTAAAGACCTCTTTGACTATCAACAACTTTTGAATTAACATTTATTAAATTAATAAAAATACTTCGTTTAACTTCAAATATCCAAAAATAAAAAATAAAGTATCGACACTAACTTTATTTATTATATTATTTTTGTAGTTAAACTAAATGTTTTTAAGCTATCCAACTAAGGATATGTATGTTTATTTATTTTTCTACTGTTACAGATTTGATTACGTTTGTATCATAAACCACTTTCAATTCTACCAAACTAGAAATAATTATTTTTATAGTTTTTGTTATATGCCTGACACTAGGCGAATTTAAATAAGACACATGTAAAAAAGTTACTAATTTGCCTTTTGTTTACCAGTTACATTTTACTAAACTTCCAATTGTAAATATGTTGACAAAAACTATAATATTTAATTAAATCTATCACATACTTACTGAAAAGATAATATGTAAGTCGTAGATTATCACCCAAGATAGTTCGCGCTATGATAAACCCTGGAAGATTTATTATGTTCAGAAACACTGCATCATGCACCATATAAAAGCTTACGCTAGCAAGTTCAACATTTATCTTTTTGTCTACATTACACGCTCCATTCTTGAGTGCCAGGACATTATGATGCAAATATTTTTTTTTTACGAACTGTGGATCGCGGACGCCATCTAACTAAAATAATTATTTTCACCTATAATGAATGCGACCCTAAAAACTTATAATAAAAGTCATGATGTATTATAACAAGGATTTAATACTAATTGATGCCTTTTAGTATTATTGATGATGACATGGCGTGGCAAAAATAAAATTTGTCTTTATTTTTTAATGCTGATTCATTGATTGACTTTTAAATTTACACAACAAGCATTTAATCTTAAGTTGCTAATGCAAGCCAACAAAATAAATACTCGAAAGAAATTTCAAATAGTGTGAGTTTATTCAACAGTACGAGTACAATTTATAAAGAAATACTGCTAATCCTTCTTTCATTTTAATACTTTTGTGGGATTTTGACATGATAATACACTATCTGACAACGAATTACGTAGATTAATACAATATATTACGCGTAATTTTCAGAATATATCAGCAGTCAGTACACATTATTACGTATTTCAAACAGTATGAGCACCATTACAAAATTACCAAGTAAATCGCAATACGTGAGCCCATATAAAATGTGATGTTATAATATTATACGCAATACTATATCAAGAGAGTAACAAATCGCTAGCATTTATCATAGTGTGAACAAAGCCTTATACGAATATAATTTTTGTATTTTATTGAATTTCATATAGCTGACTGTCTTTTGTAGTATTCAGGCGAGATATATTAAAATATATTTTTGAATAAAATGAATTGTGATTCAAAGAAATATTCAAAATATAGATAGAAATAAATAAAGTAATTTATTTATAACATTAAATTGTTTGATACATTTTCAGAAATCTGTCAAATTGCTTTCGAAAATGTATTAAATAATATAGTGTTATAAATATATTGTAAATATAGAATGTATGCATGTGACAGTATTATTTATAGTGATAATTAAACTTTTATTATTTTTATTATAATTAATTAATAAATTTATTTGTAAATAGTTACAAAGAAAATGTTTGTGTTAGCGTCAACTGTATTTCATCTTAAAGATTTTACGTATTGAACACTTAAAAATATTATTAAAGAATTATTAGATATTTTAGAGCCAATGTTTGAGGGTATTGATTTTAGATTTATTCAATAACTGTCATGATTTGTTAAAGTAAAAACAAATAAATAATTTTGTAAACGAGAACAGTATAAATATGAACAATTTGTTCTAAGTTTAAAATTAGAAAGAACACTTTTGATGTACCAAAAAAAACAATAAATAAACTTATTTAAGATATTTTAGCTGCCATATTTACACAATACGGGTATAGATATATATATATGTATAATCATAGTGAATTTCCATAATAGCTGTAATAGTAAATAGATACATCTCACCGATTAATGTCTTATTTCGTTTAATCCTAACTATTTTATAAATATGAATGCGCGTTTGTTTGTTATAAAATTTGGCATACACATTGCCAGGTATACAGAAAAGAATACATAGATAAAGAAATAACTTTTAGGCGAGCAAAACCGCTGACAAAGCTAGTAAGTATTAGATCAATATAAAATGAGAGACATTAAAAAACATGCTTACTTGCAGAATACCTAGAATAGTGCTGTTGCAGAATATTTGTCTTCGTTATAGATTCTTCTGTGAAAACAATTTTTTTTTAAGTACATTTTAACCTTGATAGGTTGGGCTAACCTACTTACAGACAATGTGCAAACGGATTCCTATGCTATTCTTTTTTTAATAGGCAACTAGCGCTTAGATCAGTGTAGAACCAATGTGATGTTGATTTTGAATGTAAGGGATGGCAATTAGTCCTATCTCGCTTCCCCATCGAAACTTTTGACCTTTACGATGAGTAAATAAAAACGTTTTAGGTGAAAATAATATTTAAAGAAATTCTACACACGATTAACATTTGTTGAGAAAATAATTATGTATTTTGTGAATGGTTTTTTTTTAAGCGCAGATGTGTTATCTTATATCTGCTTGCATATGAAAGTTACAATAAATATGTAATTATTATTAAATTAATGTATACTTAGGTTTGGAAAATGTATTCGCTTTTGAAATTTTTATAATAGATTAAATTTCGAACATTGTTATTTTTTAATATTGCTTGTAGTATGAGCATTGCGATGAAACATTGTATTTGTGATGAGGATTATAATAACAATAATATTGTGGGACAATGCAAACCCGCGACACCCGGCGTGGTAGTCGTCAATATATTTAATTTTTTAATAGCCAACGAAAAAACGGCGGCGGTTCTCAAGTCTCAATTTATATACATATGTATATTTGTTTGATGACGTGTATATTTTTCATATTTGTTATCATTTCATTTCATGTTAACTCTAAACAGTATACCTACATATATATACGTAATTTGACTAACGTGTTCTTGCTTCTAATACATATATACGCAAGAAAAAAGATAATCGACCGAAATTAATAATCTATGTTTTCTAAAATCTTTATATAAACTCAAGTATGATGTTCGTTATAGATGTCACGTTTGTATTCAAATTCCGAATGCAATGAAATACTTTGACAAACAAAAAAATCTATTTACTACACACTTCATACTTACAATCTTTATTATATCCATTATGCATCGTCAGATACAAATTAGATCCGTTCATAACATCTATTGTATATTACATAACAGAACACAACCTAATTATGTATGTTATGTGGGTGGGTGGTTATAGTTGTTGCCAAAACACCAACAAATTTGAATTTCGAATTATCATCAAATCCCAAATTAGAACTATATTAACCATTTATTAGAAGTGGGTATTATGTTCCAATGTTGTCAGAGCAGATTCGAGATTAACTTACATTCGAAATTCAAAATTTATGGATACAGTCCGCAATGAAAGCCGCGTCACATCAAATTGTACCAATTACTTGAGGATCGATACAATTAGAGTATTTCTGTAACGGACTGTACCGAATGGTAATGAAAAAGTAAAATTCTCAAATTAAGAACCTTATCTTTTAACTTTTCTTTACATACATATATTAATATTTTTAAGCAGGTTATATACAAAAAAACCAAAGAATAAAACAAAGAATTCATTCGTAACTGAAGACGGATATATTCATTTATTTCCTTTGTTCAAGACAAGATTAATGACTAAGAAATGTTTGAATTCATTCTGCTAACGTCTTTCTAAGTACATTATTCATCGTTCTTGCATTCTATTCGCCGTGTTTGAATATATTTACTATGCGATGTTATAGTTCTTTCATATCTTATTATTCTTATTAAATGAGAGTCAATGCAGTTATTTAAAAGGAATACTTTAACAAACAACACATAAAACCGTATTACAACATATGGTAATTTCTCAAACTACAATAAATTTTCACTATAATGAGAAGTTTGGCATCTTAGTTTAGAAACGACGGCCAAGCACGGATCTAATAATAAGAGGTTACGTTTAACTTTGGGTGACTGTACCTACTAAACACTTGGGTATCAACATTGGGGGAAAAAAAGCTGATGATTAATTAAGGGCTTAACAATTTTTTTAAATTATAGCTATGAAAATTCTCGATGAAGTCACCTTTCAAACAAAACAATTAAATAAAAATCGGTTCTTCCGTTTAGGATCTATGATGATACAGACATATACACAGATACACACGTCTTTGCGTACGGGGGTTAAACCACAACAATACAATTCACAAAAATAACAAAACTCTGCATCAGCAAATAAGGATATTCGAAGATACCTACCAACTCCAAACATTGACTGTCACTGGGATTTGTGATAATCGAGACAAACAGAGTTTGTAAATATAAAATTGGGTCTATATACTGATGTGTATAAATATCTTTTAATGATTTATAATGAAAAAGGAATAATAATTTTACACGACATCATTTACAATTTAACGATTGTAGATATTATCAATTATTAACACAAATTCATCCATTTGTAACGTTTCAATATTGTTTAACCGTAGATGTCTCTAGGGTATGATTTGTGATTAAAATACCTCGGTTATAGTGTCAATGTTTTAGGTTTAGTAAGTCTGCAGTTACGAACTATATATTAGGTATTGTGAGTTTCGTACCGTTGTTATATTCAATATTCAAACTATACAAATTGGCTAGTTTCTTTAAAACAATGCTAATGAAATTCATTAGATCCTGTGCGGAAAGAGAACCGTCGTAGGATTTGAGGTCGCAGCAGTCGCCTTTTTGTTATGTTGATAATAACGTAACAGTGTAAAAAAGTAATTCAGCACTGCTGTTTCCTCAAATCCTTCGACGGTTCTCTTTCCGCACGGACTGCATTGTATATTTGTATTAGACCTCATAAAAATTGTTTCTTTAAAATTTCAAAATAAATATCAAAGTTGTCTTTTAAAAGAAGTGTTTTATACAACGTACAGTTTTGTCGTTTGATAAAGCAAAAGTTGTCATTTCATACAAGTGCCCTAAAGAACGTACAGTTTTGATGCTTAATCAAGAGGAACTGATTTGACTTGACAGTCTAATACCATGTTAAATGAAACGATTTCTGTCCCTTTCTTCATAGTTCGTTTCGCTTCTGTAAAATTTTCCAAATTCAAATTCTAGTATTTGTTTTTTTGTTTCTAATTAAAGTTACCAGTGTTTACATTCTACTAATTTTAAGAGAAAATTAATAGCAACACAGTTGATTTCTAGAACTTTATTGAATCATCACATAAACTAATTATATAAAATAAAAGTAAAAACAGGAAAAGAAATTGTTTGAATCTTTTTTTTAATCATTCATAATTATGTTCAAAAAACCTTAAACGTAGTATGAAAACTCATGGTAGCGTTGTACCAAAGGAAAATGAAACCATTTCAAATGTATACGTTTTAGTATTACATTGTACTGTAAAAAGAAATATAAAGTTTATATTTTATTGCCTCGTTTTATTTTAACTTTACACTCCGTGTTATGGTCTTAGAATGTGGTTTGTCTGTCGGCAGCAATTTCATTCTGTACCTTAAATAATAGCAATGACATACCCGTTGATATATTGATTGGATGCATTCGAAATAACTATGGTTTACTTACACTAATAAAAAACGCTTTGGTGACGAATCGAATTAAACAGTAAAAAAGAGCTCCGCTATCCACCTCCTGGCTTCGTCATCGATCCCTCAAAATCAATCATATGAGCCCAAACTTCAAGGGTTTACTAGTAGCTACTGAAAAGTTCCACTACCCACCTCCAGCTATTACAAGTTTTTTTTTTTTTTTTCTTTCATTATGATGTACTCGTAATTAAACTGTTACTCCTAAACAATTACAATCTAGACCTTGAGGCTAATAAGTAATTTAAATTTAAATTAATTTGCTAAAAACTTACAAAGTTAAGGATGTGTCCATTGGCACTTTTCTTATGGTCTCTAATATCATAGAAAGACACTTTGTTCTTGTGTTCTTTAAGAGTAACACTCACTGCACTACTTAACACTAACTTCACTAAACTAACTCAAAGGGCTTAGTTCTTTTTAGTCTTCTAACTGTGTCCGTGGTGTCAAGGAGCTGGATAGGCTCAACGTTCACATGTTGAAGAAGCCTTGGTTCATGTGCTTCGGTGTATTGTTTTATAACTTCACTAACAAGATCTACTTCTAGGTCTCGGTGGATGTCATCATTTCTAACGTATCAGGGAGCATTTACTATACTCCGAAGTACCTTATTTTGGAATCTTTGAAAGATTTCAACGTTAGTTCGTTTTGTGCAGCCCCAAAGTTGAATGCCATATTACAAGTGAAGCTAAAATAATAAAAAAGCGTGTTAAACATGGTCAAAACTCACAATAATTCTCAAGATACTTTTGCACGAGATGAGGCAAACAAATTTCTGAACGAATTGAAAACTTTCAATTATGAACAAACCTCAAAATCACTTCTTTGACTGGCCTGTTGGCCAGTGGTTAGTGACCCTGACTGCTACGCCGTAGGTCGTGGGTTCGATTCCCACCCCAGTCTGGGTGTTCTTTGTGTCCGTTGTTTGTATGTTTTCCTAATGCGAGAGTTGTCTTTTATAAAAAACAAAACAAAAACTTCTAACATAAATGTAGTGTTTAATCTTCGTCAGCAGGGTTGTCAAAGCTTTATAGAAAAGTTGTATGGTTAGCAATGCAATCTAGTTACGTTACTGATAACCGCTTAAGAATTTACTTCATGTGATCTTTTAGTAACTTAGTTAACAAGAAGAGCCGTTACATTACCATCATCCGTTTAGTCTTTCAAGAATACTTACACTTAACGCAATGACGTTGAATTTGAGGCACGCACACACACGCAAACAGACATGTGCTTAACGAGCGCATATAGCGATGTTCGACATACATTCAGCATGTCACGCGCACGCACAATAGGAACTAAATTGTATAACACAATTTTAGTAAATAATTCCATTAATTCAATATGTTTTAGAGCACAAGGTATCGAAATAGTAAATTTATTCCAAATCTAAACAGCCTCACTCACAGACACCATTTTCCTATTTCCTGCCGATGGTGGCGTATGTGTCGGGTCGTTCGGGTCCCTTTGATATGGTTGAAGTGGACGATGGCTGGCGCGTACGTCATGCTCGTGAACGAGTGCCGTTGGTCGGAGTTGGTCATCTCCCAACTGCTATTAGTGCTATTACTTACATGTAGTAGTAATTTATTCCACTGTTTAAAGTTTAGAACAGTACGTTACTTTGTCCTCGCATTTCATTTGCGCATATAAGCAATGTAACCAGAGACTTGTAAAACATGTTGATAAAGAGTGTCCTTGGAGTTTCTTACCTGTTGACAAATGATTTTCATTTGATTTGATATAATTTTGACTGGCCTGTTGGTCTAGTGGTCAGTGACCCTGACGGCTGAGCCCAGAGAGCGTGGGTTCTATTCCCTCCCAGGACAAATAACTGTGTGATGAGCATGATCATTAGTTGTAATTTATCTATAATGAGTTTGTTTTTAGAAATATATAAGTATGTTTATCAGCAACCTAGTTACCATAGTACAGGCTTTGCCAAGTTTTCCGGATGTCTTAATAAAAGCTGTTCCCGGATCCCTCCCATTTAAAGCGCAGTATGGCACAACGTGTTGTTTTAGTCGGTTCGATTACGACACACCGCCACCGAAAAACCCCGATGGGGTAACGGTCCGAGGGGGTTTCCACACGCACAAAAAAAAAAAGGCTTTGCCTAGTTCGGGATCAAACGGTCATATGTGAGATGTGTGTAGTTATTATATTATTATAAATGCTACTCATAAAGCCTTCAATTTGAATCTATCTATATTGCAAGCAGAACAGCGAACACAAGCAACTCCCTCATTATAATTCAACAAGCATCTTTAATATGACATTATGAGTTGCGAAAGCTGGAGATATAAGCATACAATATATAACGGATATATATTTACACTAAGCGGATTGCGAGGCGACGAACTCACTGAGTATCTTAAAGCTTTTATTGTGTGGAATAAGTAGGGTTTCAGCTAGATCATAATGTTATTTATATTTGTAAATTTATTTATGAGTGGGTCGATTGTTAAGCAATTACGTAGTTTTATTTCGACGAGCTCAATATAAAAAAAAGCTTGAATGGATGAGAGAAGATACAAATATACTTACCAGACCTTTGGATAGCAATAATCTTAGTTTATTTTTTCTTTATACATGGTAACTTAAAGGATTATACTCGTACATGTTTCACTTTCACTAGAGAGGTCGCATTTTACTAATGATTATAATTTTGAGGATGGATTAAATGTTTGTTAGGTACTCTTTCACGCAAAAGCAGCTAAACGAATCTTGATGAAATTTGGTATAGAGATAGATTATAGTCCGGAATAGCAATCGTCATCGCAATAGTTCTCGTGGGATGGATTTTAATTTTAGATCTGTTCAGCCGTTCAGGCCTAAATGAGTAGGAAACATCCATCCATCCAAACATTCACATTTTTAATAGTAGTAAGATTGATGGTTTACCGTTATATGTACTTTATATTGTGGTATAATTTTGTGTGTTAATTAGACCCTCGAACTCCTCTCTAAGATAGGCTAATAATTATATAATTCTATCTTAGCCTGATTCACATTGTGATGCATAATAATTTGTGTTAAGCAGCAGTATCGTTATTATAATTTATCTTTAAATACTATTTTTAAGTGTAGTATCATTGTAGTAAAATAAGAGCGAAACAAAAACATCTATACAAATATTATACAGCTGAAGAGTTTGTTTGTTTGTTTGGTTGAAAGCGCTAATCTCAGGAACTACTGGATAGAATTGAAAAACTATTTTAGTGTTGGATAGCCCATTTATCGAGGAAGGCTATAGGCTATATGATATAGGAGCGGAGGTGACAATTAACGCAGGTAAAACTGCGGGGACGACTAGTAGATACCTAATAAATAGTCTCTGGTTGTGAAGTTCACATTAAAAAAAAAACTGTGCTATTTTTCTTATTGTGGATATCTGTATTTTCGTATGGTTCTTCCATAGTTTGATGGTTGTCCTACGTTTTCTTGCTTATTTCCATGAATTAAATATTTTTTACCTTATTTATTAGTCAACTGTTGTGAGGCCAAGATTAAGACTATTTGTCGTAACAAGGCATAACCCTCCTAGTCTTTTCTTCTGACATAATATGTTGGTATGTACTTCTATTACGATCATAAGTCATCTCATCTTTTTTTATATTTATTTTAATAATCGAATCAATGAACACAATAGCGGGGACTGATCAAATCGATTTTTCTATTTGAACGACTTGACTGTTGGCTGTATGCGAAGGGTGTCAGTGTCATATTCGACAATAAAATCTTGGTTCAATCGCCGCACACGTCTCTTTTTGTGAAATATTTTATTGGAATTTATTTTCTTTGAACATTTTTCATGTTCTACGATAATAAAATTGTTATTTTCTTTTATTTACCTTTGTGATATGTGATGAAATTAAAAAAGCTGGTGGAAAAATCATAAATGTTTATTTTTGAGAAACATAGTTTATCACAATACACCAGCTTTTTTATTTATATGTCATAATATTATTAAATTTATTAAATTAAATAGCTAATTAACTCTTCCACTTTACAAATACCAATATTAAATTTGCGCACTGAGACAGTATTGTATTAAAAATTCTGTAACAATTGCTTGCCTTGCACTTGCCTATTTTGTTAAATAAGATTTCGTAAAAGCCGATATTTTAGCTTGACAAATGACAAGCAACTAAAACATGGGTCGTTTATTTTTTAATAATATTCTCGTAAACCCCTTTAACTCAGCTAAGTACCTATGTGTCATTTTTGTCAACTGTTAGTGTGCTGGTGAACTAGTTGCCTAAGGATCACTAAATCGCTAGTTGGGTACCTTAGCTACGAGTATAATCACCGAGAGATTGCGGGATCTGATTCTTAGAATATTGAAGAGTACAGCCTCTAAATACCCACGATACTTCGATGAACTTTGTAGAATATCCTTAGATGTTTTATGATGTGAAAAATTCTTTGTTAGCACTTTAGGTTAGAGAACCAATAGCGAAACAGGTAAATAATACAAAACGAATAAAATAATAAAGTAAAGCCAATGACGGGTTTTACTAAATATAGCACAGAAGGCATAATTCGGTAAATGAACGGACAAAATTAAAATTTAAAAAATTAAAAGGTAAACTTAAAAGAAAGTGAAATTTAAAAAAAGTAAATTTTTTATTTTGCCAAATGCCAAACAATTTGTAGAAATTGTGTCGCGTAGAAGTCTTGATGTTACCTAGCTTTACGTATGTGCCAGTTAATCGTATGTTTGATAATAGCACAAAAATTACACTGGGATAGTTGTCTAATATATATACGCTTAAATGAAATGTATAGGTTTTTAATCAAGCAACAGCGAGTAAACCGTAAACTGATGCAACAATACATGCAACTAAGAACAGGAGCCGTAAAACTAACTAAGTGCTGTGGAGCAACCGATAGCTGCTTTATTGTGGGCAATAAATACATTGTTGCTATACTGAGCCCCGATATTCTTTTTGGATGTCTTACGGTAGTGACTAAATTTCTCTTCCGAACAATATTAAGACTCCAGTAAACTAAAAAAAAAATACATTAAAATCCATCAGAAGTATATTGGAGAAGTTATATATCACAATCTGTAATGCCTCATCCTAATAACAGTGTAATAAGAACTAGGTACTAGACATTGTTTGTTTACATCGCAACGTAAAGATTTTACACTGCCTACTAATATTATATCCTACTAATCCCACTATATATAATATTATAAATATGAAAGTTTGGATGGATGGATGGATGGATGTTTGTTACTCTTCCACGCAAAAACCACAAAACCGATTGCTATGAAACTTGGTATCTAGATAACAGAAGACCTGGATTAACGCGTAGGCTACTTTTTATCAAGATATTCTTACGGGATCGGGACTTACGCGAGTGAAACCGCGGGGCGCTGCTTGTAATATTATAAGTTTGTGAGGATGTATGGATATATGTATGTATGGATGGATGTTTGTTACTCTTTCAAGCAAAAACTACCGAACCAATTGCAATCAAAATTGGTATTTAGATAGCTGGAAACCTCGATTAAGTCATAGGTTACTCTTTATCCCACCATTCCTGCAGCATTGGGACTTTCTTAGGCAGGTGAAACAGCGGGGTGCAGCTAGTAGTGATATATAATAAAGAAAATAAGCCACCCCACGAAAAGTTTATATTTAGAAGACAATGAACCTGATATGATTGAAATTTATATGATTATGTTATTATATAACAGTTCAAAATATATTTAATGAAAAAAAATATATAGCAAAATAATATTTATTGTTTATAATTATGTATTTACATAGGTACCTCTGAATTGTCTGACGTTTCGGCCAGGTTGCACTGGCTGTGGTCACAAGCGTTTTTCTTTATTTTCTTTTTTTATCAAATAGTCGGAATGTCAGGATTGATTAAAAAAGGTGTGTGTCAGCTTCGTCGCACGACTGGAGTTTACAATTTACTGGAGGATCTCTCTCTCTCTCTCTCATCATTTGTAGACGCTGTCCAGTATCTTTGATTATATACATGTCCAGTATATATATATATATATATATATATATATATATATATTTTTTTCATACCGGGCGCCTCATATGAAAATCGTTTCTTAAGGAGTAAAGTTCAAAAAGTAGAATGACCTGTTACAAAATTGAATTATTTCTCCAGATGTGAAACTTAAAATTTGTTCGGTTAATTCGTCAATCCTTAACTCTTTAAATCATCTATTTATATTACAATTTTAAACGCCGTTAACTCTAAAAAATAAACAACTCCATGAAAATGACACCAACTCCAAAGTGCCCTCTGAAATTCAGTACGACTGAATTTGCGTATCTAAGTATTTAAAGTTAAATAGACACCTGAATTTAACCGGTTAATGCCACAATAACGGCTGAGCCGTAAAATGGAGGCAACAATATAAGCAGCGGCTATAGCCGTAAAACAGCCGTTGTGTGTTTGAATTCTGAGCCTAATTTTCGTTAACTGGCTTTGCAATTGTTGACACCACAAGACTTTAAAACAAATGAAGGGAGTGCAGATGAGACTTGTTTAAATAACTAGTGTTAAATTAAGTCAGGGTTATCTGCAATTGTACATTAATTTGAAATACACAGAAAAAATAAATAACCAACATAAATTTAAAATTTAAAAGACCCCCGATTAAAAAAGAGTTGATGATCTTCGAACGGCTGAACATATTTTCTTGAATTATATCCAAGAACACTCTTGATCAAGTCACCTTTCAAACAAAAAAAAGCATTAAAACGGGTCATTCGTTTGGCAGCTACGATATCACGGACAGACACACAGCCGCCATACTTATAACACTACTCTTTTTGCGTCGGGGGTTAAAAAGACCTTAGTGTAATTCCACAATAAGTAGTGTTAAGACAAAAAGCAACATAAATCTATGTAGAGTAGAGATTGCATGATGGTCAACATGGATCATAATGCATTTTTGGTTTATTTCATTGCCCATTATAACTTAATCAGAACCTTCGGTTAGTAAAACTGCCATTTATAGACCTACGTGTCATGGCTGTTCAACAAATACACTAGTGTACCTTGATGTAGCCGTTGTCACGTATTTTTGGAATTTGCAACACATATTGTTTAAAATCTTTAACTTTCTGCATTTCTTCTATACATAAACTTTAAGTTTTCCAAATTTTACGCTACCCGAAATAAAAAAAAAGCGTATTAAATATTATCTTTACGTAGTAATATATAGATAACGCTTAACTTACCAAAATAGTAAATTATACCCAAAAGTGGCTCAAAAGGAACATGACCTAGTGTTGAAATCCATTCCAAAAAATCTCATCTTTTTTCATTTATAGATAAATCATTCGGGGCCCAGGTAATAATGATATAGTTTTCGTGTGTCACCGGACCACCTAATCACCCAAGTAACCACTTCATGTATATTAAATAAATGATTAAGAATTTGAAGATCGAACTTCTAATGCTAGTGAAAATTTAGATAATTTAGTCTTCTGCGCTATTCGTGAAATTAAATTATCAGGTAGCTAGTAAAATTAATACAATCTCAATTGGGATTTCAAGAGGTATAGCACAGCAGACTTTCAATCCAATTGGAGATGCTCGATATTACGAGTTCATCATTCCTAAAAGTTATTAATAAAAAGTAAGAAATCATAACTACTATATATCGAACCACGCCACTGAAATATATTTGTCAGAAAATTAGTCATTAGGTTCATTCCATTAATACCATATATCTCAGAACTTTTTCTCTAACATTCATGATGGAACACTCAAGAATTATCCACATTTATAAAAGTAATCGTATGTCATTACCATCGCCCTCTAAAAAACAATAACTTTCTTTTATACCCGAAATTCTTTCGACAATTACAAACATATTTCTTGACGTTCAAGAATCATATTTAAGTCTAGATTCCAGTACATAACAGGCCTTGCTGAAACCATTATAAAGTAACTATTCCCGTAACAGATATAAAAACTTGCTCACGACTGAATAAACAATATTAATATAAGCATACATAAGCTTTGCCATTCTTAGCTCATAAAAAAGGGATATTTCCCTACTAAACCATTCCATAAACACGGACTCTTTGGTATATTTTTACGTCTACCCTCACTCTTATAACTAACAGTTTAAGGTTCAGATTGGCTTGAGTAACAGATTTAATACTACAATGTGGCTTGATACTACGTAACGTCTCTTAATTCAGCTATATACTTATAGCGCACTTTAGTTTATTGCAATCTAAAGTTAATAAGAGCGAGATGCTAGTCTTTTGGGATTATATCATGTACATCCTTTTTAATCCTCGTGTAACTACGAGGCTGTTTGGGATAGAATATCTTTATACGCACTTGGTGGTTAAGCCACATGTAATTTAGATTGAATTTCTAGTTCTAGTGAAATTTCAGTTCATTTGATGTCTGTTTGTGAAGCCCAACATGGAAGCTCTGTCCCCTAACAGATAAACATTAATATCCTGCGGCAATCATCTTAACAAAATGCTATATTTTTCATCTCTAAATAACTCTAAAGATAGTTCTAATAAATGTACTGTATTTGGAAGAGTAGGTATGTAAAGACACTAAGTCGTGGGTCTTAAAGGCTCCTCAACATAACCGTCTATAGTGTGGTATATAACTGTAGATTAGATTAAAAAAGAATAGAAGATAATTGTTTTCCTTTCATGCATTACTAAATTAAAACAAAGCTCTTCTCGGTATCCAGATTACATGGGATGATTGGGCGGCCCATGACGTATGAACGCCAACAATACAAACCATTAATGCGACGAATGCGCATAACACGAAAAGCTGGTTAACTTAAAAAATTATGAGCATAATGATTACTATTAACGGCACCAGAAATATCAGTCACGGGTTGCTGATTTTTGGCAACCCTGATTACTTATTAGTGATTTCCTATTCAAACACAACATGTAATTATTGCTCTTAACTGCTATCTTCTGTGATATGATGATACTATCATGGCTTGGTGCACCGCACGGGGAGACATTGGGTACTTAGCCCCGTAAAGTTTTTTCACAATCAATACGAGATCACGGTAACAGATATTCGTTACTTTTACAACTTACTTTGTTGCATATATGACGTTCTATTGTGTGGAATCTTGTTACTAAGCTATTGGAAGGTAGTTTGGTTGTAAGGAGGTATTTGGAGACTGCAGGCTATCCAGGACGTTTATCTTATTGTCTGTAGCAGGTAAGACGCTAGAGCGTCCGACTTGGATAGGTCAACAATTCTCATAGAGGCAGAGTGCAGCAGGTAACGGGGTAAGTTAACTGCTACAACCGTGCTCTATGATAATATTTTAATATTTATAGTTTATATAAACCGTTAAGTCAATAATTGTCCTAGGATGATTAAATATAGATTTTGTTTACCGATATACTGTTTAGACGTGACTACGGCATGAAAGAGATAATAACAATATTTATAACAATATTTTTCCAGCAAAATATTAAGGTTTTAAAATCGAGTTCAACTTAAAATTCTAAACGGACAACGAGCCAGGGGTTTTAAATAAAAACATGAATACGCGTAGCGTAGCCGCGGAAGTTTTGGAAGACGGCCAAATTTCATCTTATAAGCTCATTTCACTTGATTACTTCGTTGCTGAACCAAAAGAGATATCATTTTAATAGCGTAATAGATGTCTTCAAACTTAATGTTATGCTAACTTTAAGTTAGAAGAATTATTTACTTAGATAAATTCAGTGCTGATATGCTCAAAAGGCTCCAAGAAATTTTCTCCGGATCTGATTCTATCTAACGTCGACTTTGATAATTACTTCTTCCTTGACATAATCGACTTTGTTCAATAGTTGATAGTATAAACCTGACAAGAAACATTGGTAATTGATGCCAGCCTTGTTCATAAACTGCTACACCATTGTTTGAAAGGGATCCAGCCCAGAAAAAATATTCCACCACACTGGCGTAATTAACGAACTTAATATATCTCTGTCCTCATGATGCTTTTCCTTCACTGTTTAAGCAATTGATTATAATCAGTAGTGTACATATTATGTTTTTTAAACTTCCACGACTTACGACTTACGACGATACCTATTTGTTTACTCGTTCTTTGATCGAATTGCACCGATCATAATCCCTGTTGGACAGTACGTTAAAATACTATCACGATTAAGTTCTAATTATATATCTTACACTGGTGCATTATCGGAGATGAAGCTAAAATTTCCGGTGTGATATGGAAAAGGTTAAACCACTCGACTGATTAACTTTTAATACAAAGGTAATTAATTGTAAGACACTCAGATATCAAATTCCTAAAACACTCTGGCTTAGCTTCGGATTTATTTATTCATTTAATTAAATTAAATTGTCAAGCAACACTACTGAATTTTTTTATACAACTAAGATGGCAAGCCAACAAAAGAGAACAGAGGAGATAGGGTACAAAAGACTTCAATGAATACGCTATTCTACTGTTTGAAGTTATGTGTGCTTTATGGTATTAAGGATTGAATTACCAACGTATAAGGGCCGATTCACACCGAGACACAACGCTACAAGACGCGGCGTGCACCTTTTAAGGCAACACGGCTCGCGGCTCACTTAACTTGTTTTCTGTAGTAAATAAGTTATATACTGTGATGCTAGTTTAAAACGTGCGCACTACGCGGTGCATCCATTCCCGTCAAATCTCGGTAACCGCTTACCATCAAACGGGCTGTAAGCTTGTTTGTAATCGTAGTTATCTAAAGAAAACTAGCTCACGGGCACACATGCACGCTATAAATCAAAGTTTTGACTTATCAGTCACAATTTTGCATTTAGTCATGGTATAAGGATTAGGACAGATTAAAGTTATCCATGTTAGTCCATGTATTACTTGTATTTCTTCAAATCAGCAATATTTGTGAACATGTTGAACATGAGAAAACTACATAATCTCTAAAACTGTCTTACAAAGTCGGAGCGTATTCAGCAATATTAGCGTCTGTTGTGTCTACTCCAGTTACGATCTAAGTACAGACTGTATTTCGAATGAAACAGACTGATGAACATGGTTGGTGAGTTCTTACGCTCTAGGAAATATTGGATGTGCCTGAAAACTTTTAGCTTTACACGTAGGTTATTATTGTTCATATATTCCGTGATACATCGATTAGATCATTTAGTAATTACTAGGTGCTGGTACTAGGTGCTTGTTCTAGGTGCTGGTACTAGCTGCTTGTTCTAGGTGCTGATAGTAGGTGTTAGAACTAGGTGTCAGTAAGAGGTTGCTCTACTAGGTGCCAGTACCAGGTGTCCGTAGTAGCTGCCGGTAACAAGCGCCGGTAATAGGTGCCTGTTCTATGTGCCGGTACTCGGTGCCGGTACCAGGTTACCGGCACCTGGTACCGGCACCGAGTACCGGCACATAGGTACCGTTATCCGGGGTACAGAAAAGGATATGAGTGTCTTTCATTCAGAAAAGGTACTGCCACGGATACCTGTATTGATTGACAAAATCTTCATAAACGCGTGTGAAGCCGGAGATCAAAACTAATGACGTATATAATCCATTGATTGTATACCTCATAATCGCCAAACGCTATTATAAATGAATTTTGGTCATGTGACCAAAATTCATTCACAATAGCGTTTACTAATTACGGTCTTAGTGAATAAAATAACGTAATATTATACATATAGGTAGGTGCATCCTATCCATTTTTAATTTTACTTATTTTAAGAATTTGTATTTATCCTACTAATACCATAAACGCGAAAGTTTGAAAGTATGGATAGATGGAAGTGTGTTACTTTTTCACGTAAAAACAACTGAACCTGGACCTGACCTGGATTAACATATAGGTTACTTTTTATCGACCCGACCCGATATTCCCACGGGATCAGGACTTACGCGGGTGAAACCGCAGGCCATTGCTAGTATGTTATAAAGAAAGCTTAATACTGAGGAACACGAAACTTCCGTGTTTCAATTCCGATATAAAAATATATTCTTTCCACACATTAGAAATCTGCAGACCAGATAATCATTCATTGATATCTGTTTCGTCATTGTGTTCAGGAGATGTGCGTTATAGTAAAAACTAGGCATTAAAGCAGCATCTATCCTCTTCTCTAACCGCTTCTATAAACGGGTTCCTGAGAAAAAGGATCTTGACAGATAGGCAGACAAACGAACAACAAAGTGATCCTAAAAGGGTTCTTTTATTCCTTTTCCTAAAAATAAGAAATTTGGTTGAAGAACATACATACATACATACACCCACGACTGTGTCCGAAAGCGTAGGCAGAGGCGTATTTAAATACCCCCATTTTGAGAACTACATTATCATTTTGTCACCTCACGGGGAAAGCCTTGCCGCCAACTTCCCAATTCTGCTTGTAAGTGAGGTTACCATAACTCTATGGGGTTGACAACGCACAAGAAACACCCCTGATGTTCCGAGTGTCTGTTTACCTGCAACCGTTAACAACTCTTCATCTAATGTATATTTTCCAACTCTTTAAAATATCATTATATTAATACATGAAGAAAATTCTTTGTACCATTTTTTAAGGAAATTTCGCGAACGTAGTAACGTGAGTTTTGGAATATTTACAGTTTATTTAAAGAAGAAGTGCAGAAAGCTAAAATTTTTAAACAATATGTCTTACAACTTCAAAAATTACGTGAAAACGAATTAATGAAATTACACGCGTCCAGTATGTGTGATTACCTGTCATGGTAAGTAAGTCTATACAATGACAGCTCAAGTTATACTGGCCAATATAAATATAATAAAATATAGCAACAGCGAGCGTATTCTATCATAAACGCCAAATATACATCATTGGCTATTAAGAGATGGAAGACCGCGACTGGTCTAAGACACTCGAAAGCCATAATAAAGGGCTATGATAATAAAGTATCTAAAGAAATTCTGGAGCTCAAAAGATACAAAACCTGTGCAGTAACAAGAGTCCTCACCGGACACTGCAAACTGAACAAACATATGTTCAACTTAAAATTGAGTAAGAACACAATTTGCAGATTCTGTCAAGAAACAGAAGAGACTGCAATGCATATCTTATGGTCTTGTGGCCCACTAATGCGGCACCGAAGTATTTACCTAGGGTTCCACATCATGCAACCGTAGGAAATACAAACAATCACTGCTGATAGGATCTGGAGGTTTCTCGAAGCCATAAGTCTGAGTGAACTGTAAACCAGAAGTGCGCTACAAAAGACCAGAAATGGTCGAGGTAGCACCAGGCACTCAAAACAATAATAATAATAATACTGGCCAATGAAAAAACCATGGTCGAAATTCGACCACCACGCGATCTCTAGTTTGTATAAAAACTCGAATGCTTGTAAGGTATGAATGAAATTAAGGTATGAATACTCAGTCGAATACTCCTCAAAAGAAGAATTAGATTTAGAAAACCTTTAATAGTAGATTGCCTTTTATTTGTCATGGGTTTGGTTGTTGTTGATTTATTATCGGTCATTAATAAGCACAAGAATATAAGTTGCTTTTTCATTTTGTGCGTGTTAAACTTTGTAACTTAGTTAATAAGAGTTTATCGGTTATAGAACATTCTAGAAAGAAGTTAGACTTTAGTTCAAAAGTACAATTATCCTTGTTTCTAGATATACTTTGCATTTTATTACAATGTTTATATCTACTTTGTAATTAGCAGTCTCTAAATGAAACTATATAATATATCAAACGTATGGTTTATGTACCATGTCCAAGGTTCACACATCTATGTTCAGCTGGTACAGGCTTCGACCGCGGTTACCCAACGCCTGACGTTTTGCCCTAAGCCAAATTGTGGACTAGCGAATTTAGTACAAAATGCCGTCAACCTATCTCTGCGAGATTCAAGCTGATTGGGTATTTTGTTGGTACTATATCCTGGTTTAGGTTGGTTGTTTCTGAAACAAACTATTGCATAGTTTGGTTTTACTATCGAAATGAGTATAAAATAGAATTGAACATTCTTTGTGATTGTCATAAATACAGAATTCACAGTAAACGCGATACTAGAGGTACTAGCAGCGGTATTGCATTCGACTGCCACGCCGGGGGTAGCGAGTTCGATTCCTGTTCAATGCAAATACTTGTATCCATGATTATGTCTCTTTGCATTGGTCTGGGTATTTCTTTTGTATAGTTATGTATATATTTTTTTAACTTTAAGTATTTACAACCACAGTACGACAGTACAAACTCTGCTTAGTCTGGTTTAGATAACGATGTGCAATATGTCCCAAGATATTATTGTTATTGTTAAAAGCAATCAGATAACTTTAGGATTCATTTATTGACAGAAGAGATGTATAAATAAGAATAACTTGACACATTTCACACACGGCCGTCTGATCCCAAACTAGGCAGAGCCTGTGCTATGGTAACCAGACTGCTGATAAACATACTTATATATTTCTAAATACATACATATCATAGATAAATTACACCCAGACACATAACAAAATAATTTTCCTCATCACACAATTACTTGTCCTGGGTGGGAATCGAACCCACGACCTCTGGCTCAGCAGTCAGGATCACTAGTCACTAGACCAACAGGCCCGTCAAATTATAATGCCTAGAAATAAAAAAAACAAGCTTCTAAGTCAACGCAATCAAAATATACGCCCTAAATTTGTAACAAATGTGACCATTTCGCAGATAAATCACTTACAGTGTACTTCCCACTGACCTAAAACCATAAAATTTTGGCAATAATAAAAATGCCCGAGATGGAAGAATTATCTACACACAAGTTTGTTTGCTTACGGAACCCTCGGTACGCGAGTCAGACTCGCACGTGTCCAGTTTTTGTATTTTTTTAGATAGTGGCCACGTTCATATCGAAAATTCATGGAAAGAAATCCAGCTGACGGCTGCTTATTTCTAAACTAAGTATTTATCTTAGTTAAATAAATAATCTGAATTCTAATTTGACTTACGACTTATAACTCAAACGCAACTCAATTAAAGCATCGTCGAGTCTCCTGCTATTTTTGCCACTCTGGGGTGAATTATAGCGATAGAATAAAACTTGACGAGGTCCTATAATTGAGAGGCGTTTTAGTACCTAAACTTAATGTAGTACATAACATTTTATAGATCATTTAAATTCTTGTTGCTTGTAATTGGAAATATTTTTCTCTGAACAATTTATATAGATTCACCCCGAGATACATTCCAAATTCTCCTTAACCTTACTTTTGATGTCACGTTCTCATAATTTTTCGCTCGACAGGAGTTCCATTTGCCACTGCAGCCCTTGTTGACATTAAGCGTGATTGGCCCTCTATTTATTTATTTTGGACCCCGACTTGGTCCACAAGAAAATTGGGATCCGTCGCACTTGTTTGGACGACATGTTTCGTAATGAATGTTTTTATTTGTTCAAGTTTTTTTTTTTATATTTTGAAAATGAAATATTTTCGGTCAACGGTTTCTTATGTTTGTGCAAAGTAATAAAAAAATATTTATTTATGAGTCCTAGAATTGCGTTTTCCGCGTTCTCTTTTTCCTTCAGAATTTTTTGTGCGCTTAATTTTTCATAGGGATAGAAACTCATAATATATTAAGAATTCAGATCACATAGATAAACTCTTTATTATACACCAAACAAAAAAATGTCTTCAAATTTGTATAAATGTAAATTCTATACGTACCGATTTCGTTTTCAATTTCCGATAAAAAGAGAAATTAAGGATCACATCAAAAAAGAGTTCCCGTGAATAGTGTACCTATTAATAATATTACCTAATTACATACCGAAACTGTATACAAATGTATATAATAACATTGATTTACTTATATACAGATATCACGTTACGTACATGTCATATAATAATAATATGTGCCCGACCCAGTTCTCGAAAATGGCCGTGAAACATTGTACTGGGATCGATCTATCATCACTGACAGGACTATTGTTGCCAATAAGCTTGATATAGTGGTGATAGACCGATTAGAGCGCCGAGCAATGATTATTGACATCACCATTCCCCATGACGACAATCTCTTAAAAGCCAAAGAAATAAAATATTTGGACTTAGCCCACGAGATTGTTGATATGTGGGATGTGGATTCAGCAATAATTGTGCCGATAGTCATTTCAGCCCATGGGTTAATTGCTAAGAGCCTCGACCAACACCTTCAGAGGCTCACGTTAGGCAGCTGGATTAAGAGCCTGATGCAGAAGGCAGTCCTCCTTGACACGGCACGCATTGTGAGGAGGTTTCTGTCTCTGGAACCCTAACCACCGGTAGCTTGGTCCCTGTACCCGATACCGGTGGGGCACTATTTTTTATATTTTTAAATATATTTGTTTTTTTTTTTTATAGTGAATGTATTTAAAAATGTAATTTATATGTATATTTAAATGAATAAAGAGAATAATAATAATAATGACTCCACACATCTCACACACGGCCGTCTGATCCCAAACTAGGCAGAGCCTGTACTATGGTAACCAGACTGCTGATAAACATACTTATATATTTCCAAAGACATACATATTATAGATAAAGCAGTAAAGCTATGTTAGTAGGATGTCGATGACTTACCTGAAGATATATCTAATTGTATAGGTAGCGGTTTTTAAAGTAACGAATATCTAAAAAAACAAGACATAATAAACACATCTTATTATTGTATAATTAAAAATCTTAAAAATAATCATATTAGTTAAATTACAAAACAAAAGCTTTATCTACTGTATAAGCGAATATTTAGAATCCATATTTTTTTGTTCAGTCCATTATATCACCCGGATATTACCCACCACGATTCATCCTCTCGGAACCCGTGAATTTTATTGCGAAAGCATATAAAATATCAGGTGTTAAAATATGGGCAAGAATAGTTACTTTAGCGTTGATATACTTCGCACGATCTGTTGTTGACATTGTGATAAAGGTTTCTTACTATGTATTTTATTGTCCCTTTGGTTTTATTATTTCTACGTAAATTGAAAAAATCTTATGGTGTTTTTGCAACGATTATCATCTTCCCTTTCTGCCATTTTTTTTTTTTGACATTTTTGAGAAAACTTATATAACTTTTGTATCTGATAATAAACGTAAGTCCCTTTCATAATTTTTTTGTCTATGGTCGTTAATTTAGCTTCTCTTTCCGTGGGCCTCGATTCCAGATAACAGTTTCTTATTGATCAGATTATACTCTTTTTATTACTTCTGCTTTTTGCTTACTGCCAACACCCAAAGGCCTTGATCTACGGTCATTCATTTAGCTTTTGTTTCCTTGGGCCTCGATTTCAAAGAAGCAGCAACGCGTTGTTATCGTAGTTTTTTGGACCTAAGTCAACTTTCTCTTTCTAAAATATATAAACTTTGTTTATGAAGTTTAAAAAACTAAACACTATTTACATGCACGCGTCATAAAAACTAAACACTATTTACATGCACGCGTCATAAAAACCATGTTATAATATCGCACTGCTATTACGAGACTGTATCAACTCAAAATAGGGTAAATTTGAGATAATTAATTTTTCATACGTAAATATCAATTCCCTACGCGTCAATAAATATAAAATTATATTAATAAATTGTAATAAGCCAAATTTTTCAACAAAACAACTAAAAATAATTCTTTTTTTTTTATTTGTTCAGATATTAGAGTATTAACTGAAAAATTGGAAATAACTTGATAACCTGCAATCATTTAAATAATTCATTAATACAGAAATCCCTTAATTTTATTAATAATCTATATAAAGTGTTCACTTTTTTTTAAATCTTTAACAGGAAGCGACTAATCAGTTTTCTGTCATTTCTGAAAAAAGCTACATTTTGAGTTGATACACTCTTGTAATAGGAGTGCGATATATTATGTTATGAAATACTCTCGTGAATTGGGTATATGCCTATGCTCAAAATAAATTATTTTGCCAAGTGTCGCAATAAAATAACTTAAAATACTGTGAAAATTGTCATCCAGTTTCATTTTAACGTTTTTAATTTAGATTAAAATTGTTAAATTAACATTAAAAGTAAATGATTTGACAATACTAAGGAGTGACGTCACACCTTAGCATTTCATACAAACACAAACCGTACAAAATGTACGGACGCTACCATTTTGACGTTTACTAAAAAGGTACTGATTTGACTTGACAGTCATCTACCCTATTTTAGTACGTTTTAAAATAGCGTTTAACTTCTCTCGTTATCGTCAAATTGTCATTAAATATAATTAATAAAATTAATAAACTAGGATTTGATCAATATGAAAGCCATGCATTGTTGTTTAATACAAAATACTCGTAATAGAACCAACTGTAATGAAGTTTAATGAAATTGTACTGTTGTAAAACTACTCGTTTATTGATAGGCTGTGTGCTGTGTGTATTCTTTTAAATACATATTTCAAAGAAAGATTTGTAAACTACTACGATAAACATGACTTAGATTACATTTTCTTCAACAGAAGCTTTTAGAAAAATAATGTTCTGTCAATAAAACACCCTAAACTAGCAGGACCTGTGTTTACACGAATTACATACTGTAATAATCGATCACAAGCGTTAAGACGTCGGCATCGAACCTTGGACCCACGGAGCGGATCCCATAAATAATACCGTGATGCGGCGTACCGTGAAGCGACTGAAATATAGACGCAATAAAGCGCTACGTGAACAGCTACATACTACGTAGCGGATAAAAAAGAAGTTGGTCCAAACAAGAAATGTCTACGAATTGTGTACAATTATGTTCCTCATTGAGTAAATTAAAATAACAGAAGTAAAATCAAACTTGTGCATCAGAGAAGTGTATCAGTTCTAATATGTACACCAGTGATGGTGTGCTATTAAATTAATATTAGCTGCCTAATAGTGGTAACCGAATCGTTAGGCAATCGATGGACTAATCGCGTAACATTCCTTATTATAACCAAACTTAAGGAGACCATTCGAATAATGACACAAAGTATTTATAGCGGAAATAAATTCTAAAAAAATCCATTTGAACAATTAGCATTGGTTTAATTATCTTTAGTAAAATCATGGCTATATGATTTCATGTCATATTAAAACTATGTGGCTCTTGGATACTAAAATACAACAATAAACTGTACTTTCTCCACTGTTAAAATGTATTTAATCGTAATCGTTGTATAAAATAATACAACGACTACGAAGTGATAAGAAAAACTGTAAACCATGCGTGCAGTCAATATCTATGATTGGCTATATACATCAATGTTCCAAGGGGAATTGTTCTAATTCTATTTATTCAACAAGAGTTTATTACATGTTATAAAAGTTTACTAAAGAAAGTGACTACTTGAATCAAATTACATTCGATACCGTTATTCTGAACGATCAAGGAGACAGTTCTTTATCTTTACTTGTTACAATAGCACCTTTGCTATGGTATTTAGTTAACTGCTTCAGTATAAATAAAATAGTACATAAAAGCTCGGGTATCTTACCGATTGCGCAATGAATGTTAAAATATCTCAAACATGGACATCGCGGTGTGCCAAACCGCCTCCATCCCCGCCCACTGCCGCTTGTTGTGCCACGGCAAATATTCAAGTGTACGACGATCACAATTGTTTTAGGATTTTGTATTTTTTTAATCCCACTAATATTATAAATGTGAAAGTTTGGATAGATAAATGTATAGATGGATGGATGTTTGTTACTCTTTCACGCCAAAACTACTAAACCGATTGCAATGAAAATTGGTATGTAGATAGCTAGAGACCTAGATTAACATATAGGCTACATTTATCCCGATATTCTCACGGGATCGGGACTTACGCGGCTAAAACCGCGGGGCGCTACTAGTATTTATATAATTTCAAATACAAATTTACCATTAGATTAAACCGATTGGGGTTCGTCGAACCACGTTCTCTAAAAGCAAAATTGTCGTCTTGATTAAATTGTTTTTTTTTTAGGTTGTTAACTTTCAAACAATTTTTTTTTTGCTTAGTTATAATTAAGATGTTTTTTAAACCGGGCTCGAAAATGTACGTTCTCAATTTGACAGAATTTGACTTTTCTTTAATGTTTGTGGACTAATTTTAATGGATTAATAAATGGTTTCTTATATCTTAAAAAACAAAGTTTATAGTTTTATTAATCAAACTGTTGTCTTCTGCTGTTGTGTCTATGTACGAGTATTTTACCGTTTTTACTGATTTTATACTGTGACTGCAACATTCTATATATCTTCAATAGATGGAATTGTTGTGTAAGGAAGACGCGAATGTGAATTATTGCGGGAAATATCGAAGAGAGTGCACAGATAGGTAAAAGCATCTGGCCATTGGGGTGCCTAACATCGGTATTAAGGGGTGAAACTGCAAATAGCCCTTACTAGGGTAGGCTAGTATACATTGATAAACATGACATACTACAGACATGGGATACTATGCGGGAGTGTTGTTTGAGTAGTGGGTTCTGTGATAAAATGGTAATATTTTTATTTGATGTAAAGACACATTTATAAGTATGTGTAGTCACACAGTTATGAACCTTCCGAATCTCGTTCATTTAAAACAGTAATTTACCTAAAGTCTTTGATTATATACTCTTGTTTAGATTATATATTCGGCCGTACAGAACGGCGCTAATAAAGTCGCCTATATTTCGTAGCACCGCGTGTGGTGTGACAGACGTCATTGTCATTTGAATATCTAAGCGGCACTTTCTCAGAAAATACTATACTTAGTTTCAACATTTGTAGCTATGACAGATTAGCCAGTGTTGTCAGTGTATTACGGGGTAATTTTACAAAAACTATGGGTAATCATAAAACATGACGATATTAGTTTTATATTATTAAAAAAGTCTATTTCTGAAGAAAATGATACCTAATGATATTGGTGATTTTGACTCAAAGTATTTCAATTATTCATGTTATATAATACGTCTGTATCATCTAAAATCAACAGTTAAAATACTGTAAAGGAAAATAATAAAAGTTTTATAATTATTTTTATTTTATTAAAAAATATATCTCATCAATTGGAATTGATCACTTATTTTCACTAATTCACATAATGTACCTTTGTAATTTGAATTAGACCGATCATTTTTCGTTTCTAACAGATTCAACCACTTACACCTCCTTTTAAAAGCCGATGATATTTTTCATTGTTTTTTTTTGTTGCTTAATATGTTCTGTAATAAATTAATTTTCTATTAAATCATTATTTTATTTACCGTTCATCTTCTTATGACGTAATACAAGACGGTAAGTAAATTTAGAGCAGGCATCCCTAAACACGCACACGGTGACAATTGGTTGACAATAGCTACACAGTCGTACTCACACATAATTGGATCCCGTTTTATGCGAATCATTTGTTAGAGTTACTCTATCTAAACATGTATATAATCAAAGCCTAAAGTGTTATAATACTCTGTTAAGCTCAAAGTTCGCTAAGTGTTTTTTTTTTTGTGATGATTACTTAGAATCGGTTTACTATTATTATAATTCCTTACAATTAAACAAGCACTCGAAGTTAAAGCACTGAAAATTACGAAGAATAGATTAATCTCTTTAACTAATCTACATTCTTGTTCAACGTATAAATTTACGACAGTACTGCATCATGTAAATTTCATTCAAATCATGTAGTTTAAGTTACCTATTGTGTACGCCATGAATTGAAGATGAAACTACAAAATTCTTGATATTAGTTCGATAGCTATTAGGTACGCTATAACTGTTCCTGAAGTTCGTTTGTCTGCATTATATGTACATATTTGTGTATCTCTAGAAAGGAAAATTTTGTTTGGGCAATACTCAAATTGTGGAATACTTCCTTCCCTTGGTTTTTTTCCTTAGAGAGTACAGGAGTAGGGTTTTCAAAAGGGAGTAAAATGGTTTTTTCAGTGTGACACCCTTAGTATTGTAAATATTTGTAGGCTACCGTACCTTGCATAAAGTGCGAATGGCGGTTACTTATTATTATTGTTATAAACTAGTTTTTTTCCCGCGGTTTCGCACGCGTAAAAGTAATTTTTCCATCCCTCGGAAAAAAAAAATAGATAAATAGGTACCCTATTTTCTGCTGTATCCTTGGCAATGTGTATGCAAAACTGCATGATGATGATGACATTTCAGGATGAACAGTACGGCAGAGCATAAATTATGAACAAACACACACCGGGGGTGACAAAGGAACACGTACAGAAATCACATGCAGTTAAAAAAAAATATTTTTGAAATACACTATCCGATTAAAAGTATTATAACCTCTATTTCTCATAAAAGCAGGTATAATTATTCACTCAATTATTTAGAAAATCCATACAAAACTAACTTAAAAAGTTTTTGAAATTGGTCGTCGGTCCTAAACACAATGTTTAGTTTTAATGTACAGTTCTGTCACAATATACATAAATAAGCTTATCATCGTGATAATGTCTGAATATAGTCTTTTTGACTGGCCTGTTGGTCTAGTGGTTAGTGACCCTGACTGCTAAGCCAGAGGTCGTGGGTTCGATTCCCACCCAGGACAAATAATTGCGTGATCAGCACGGTCATTTGTTCTGTGTCTGGGTGTAACTTATCTATACTTATAATATATATAATATGTATGTATTTAGAAATATATAAGTATGTTTATCAGCAGTCTGGTTACTATAGTACAGGCTCTGCCTAGTTTGGGATCAGACGGCCGTGTGTAAGATGTATGAAGTTATTATATTATTATTATTAACTAAATTGTTAAATAGGCAAAGTTAATTAATAACACATTTGATTAAAAAAAAAGTTCTCGCCTACTGCACAATGCAGGGCCATCAGTCTTTTTTGTTTTGTTGTAACGTTAGAAACATAATTTAACTGTTCGAATTAGAGCGACCGACTAGCGAAACACCTTCAGTCAAGTGGCTTGAATTCAACAAAAGGCAATCCCTGAACCGAAACTGTTTCTACGAAGAGTGTAGCTAAAATAAATGTCTGTAAAGTTTATAACAACTAAGTTTGCAAACAAGTCTGCAAACAAGTCTGCAAACAAGTCTACTTGTTGGTAAGTGGTCATTATAAAAATTCATCACTGTATTCGTTGTACTCCATTGTTTGTGCGTTGCAAATCGAGCCCCTCTAGCACTAGAGCGACTATACTACCAGGCCATAATGAAGGCCAAGGCCAGACAGGCCATGATGATAAAAACAGCAGCAAATTAGCTGTACTGTCTAACTGCGATTTTCAGTAATGTGAACGTACATTGCCTACACTGAATACATGTTTACGTCCAATAACGTACTTGCAATGTTTAATTTTTTTTTATTTTATCCCTCGCCTTAACACGCTCTTATAAATTTTTAACACAGGTACGCTTTGAAGATGAACACTTGCCCGGGTATTGCAGTAGAATTTCGTCTTCACTCGTACTCGTTGGCCGAAATTCCTCGAGCTGTTTGATGCATTTTTGCAGTGCAAGCAAAACTTCCAGAAAACAGAGACGTCATCGTCTACGTGTGACGACGAAATTGCATTATATTACTTTTTTGCTGTGCGCTATTATGTTATTAAAGTTAAAAGTAAATAAACTAAAATTAGGCTATGTAAATAGGGAAATTAAGAAAAAATTTAAAAAATTATAAGGGAAGAAAAGAAAAACACATGAGATGAAATTATGTCTAACTCAGCAGATACTTGGGTACATGTCCTATTACAACCACGCGTGAATATTACAGTAAGGTTATTTTCTTAGTTATTTTTGTTTACCTCGAACATAAAAAAAGTAATCCACTCACGACCGCGCACCACCAGCGATACATTTAGCGATAAAACACTTTCATAGTTCAGCAGAAAGCCGCCCTTTAATTAACCAGACCATAAAACTTTGACATACGACTTTAAAAGGAAGCCGTATTGGTATTGGTGTAGGGCTATGTTTCCGCATTTAGACTCATAGATGGTCCATTATGCGTTCAGATAGGCTGACTAGACACAAAAGCCTCCTGGGGCGTTCGCAGGCTTCTAGGAGCGATCTCGCACCCGCGAGGATACTTGGGTGTTGTGTGGCCACTCCCTCGCACTCCAGGATAACGTGGGCAGCCGTTTCCTCCACGTCGAGACATCCTCTGCATAGAGGACTGTCTGTCGCACTGATGGTGAATAATAATGAAAGGAAGCCGTATAGCTATAAGGATGCCTCACAAGAATACGTCTTCTAGAATTTATCAGTGAATTTAACAAAAAATGTATGCATTCAATGACAATTTGTCGAAATATGTAGAATGTGACGCGACGGTAGATCATTCAATTGCAACATCACGGTTCACGGATACGATAATGACGCGTAAACATTTGTTTACAAGAATATGATTTATTTGTATTGGTCTGGTCTGTGGAGAATCTGTATAATATGCGTGTATTTAAAAAAAGTCGGCAACGCGCATGTGAGTCCTCTGAAATTACAAGCGTCCATAGACTACTGTAACCGCTTGCCATCAGGCGCTTGCCATTAGTTGTAATATATTCCAAAATATTATAAAAAAAAATCGTGTTGCTGAAATGTTTTCTTAGGTCGCGACAACTGTTTAACGCAGACATGGGAATTACAATGAAAACTCCCAAGTGCGAGTCGGACTCTCACACCGAGAGTTCCCTAAAATATTTTTATTATATGATGTAACTAAATATTTACGGTTTTCGCAATTCTTTCTTTATCTGTACTATGAGACGTTGCTTCGTACCAAATTTCAAGATTCTGAGTTCACGGAAAGTACCCTGTAGGTTTTGACTCCCTTGCGAGTGTCGAAAATTTGCGGAAATTTGCGGCATAAACGGCTATCTTTTGATTGCGTTGGCTTAGCAGTTTGATTTTTTCACAGCTCTAAGGGACAGTAAACTTGAGTATTTCATATAATTTCTAGCTTGATACCTCCACGCGTTCCTAAGAAAAAGGGTCTAGACAGACAGACGGACGGACGGACAACAAAGTGATCCTATAAGGGTTCAGTTTTTTGCTTTCGAGGTACGGAACCCTAATAAATGAATGATGCAAAAAAATAAATAAATAGTTTACATACAGACTAAAACACTACGACGACAATGTTTAAGAAGCTTAGTTAATTCTTACTTATTACCTCTAAACAACGTAGTGTCGTCATTCCTCTATAAAGGTTTACTTGCCTGAGGTATTTCAAAGCCGTTGACCAAAGACATGAAGCTATTCAGACTAGCGTTAGAATGGCGCTGAGTCTGGTAAGAAGAGTTTGGTCAAAGATTATAGAATTAAAGATGTAGTAGACTTGCTGTCCAAATGCCTGATGCACTATTTGTCAGCGCTTGCTACAACCAATAGGCACACAGATTAAAATATTCAACAATATCCGGGATGGTATAGGTTCGAGCATGTTCATATTCACATTGTGGGCCCACTCCCGTACACATAAGAGGGTCAGTTATTGTTTTATTCTGATACACACATGAACTAGATGACCCAAAATATTTCATATCAACCGACTGGTTGTAAATTATTCAGGAATGAATAAATACAGTTCTAAGCATTGCGGAAAACTGCTAAGCTGGAAGGTCGTTCTATGTCTGGTGTAATTTATCTGTAATATGTACATAATGTATTACTTATAATTTATTTATTATTATACTAGCAACCCGCCCCGGGTTCGCACGGGAAACCGACACATCTTCAACAAAATTTCAATCAATTCACACAAAATCTTGACAAGTTATACACCACGTGAAAATCCGTTTCGTAGTTTTTCAGTTTATCGCGAACAGACAGATATCATAAATTATTATCAAATTTGACATTTAGTTCCAATTTTGCCATAGTTAAAAATAACTCCCCTCAAATATTTTTACGCAAATATCGGTGTTCATCACTTGCCACTACCCATACTTACGAAGTAAGTATTATATTATCTGTGCCCATACTTTAATTTAACTTTAGATAGTGTTTTAAATGAATTGGTACTTACATAGGTTACTACTACTAAACATTAGCCGTCACTATATTCAATTAACCCAACTATTAATTACTAGGGATCAAACAAACGGCCCCAAGTGGATATATGTACCTAGGTACGGCTGTATTTAGTTGGTGTCTACTATAACCCTTAAAGCTGTTTCTACTACTTTGAAGAAATGCTATCATTGGATTATTTGTATAAATAATATTTATATTTATAAATATATAAAATATAAACGTGTTCATGAATTTTACGATTACGATTCCAAAATTAACGAAAATACATGTATACACTGAACACTCACGCCTGTCTCCCCCCTAAGGGGAAGGCAGAGACGAATTAAACACTCATATTAATGAAATATAGATGACAAATAAAGAACGATGACAATGAACAACGAACATAATATTATGGTCGGATTAGTCTAGAAAAATGTTGGTATAAAATAATTTAAATAACTATAATAAGTCGGGAAAAAGTCGTTTTGTATTTTGTATGCATACAATTAAAGAAAAATCTCTTTGGTTGTACAGTTTGTTTCTGGCTGGTTTTAATATCAATAAATATAAGACATTTAGAAAAAGAAAAAGTAAAAACACTTTCCCGCCATTTTTCGATTGTTTTTCATATGGATAAATTCGAAGCCATTTATTGTAAAGTACTGCAAAATTGGCATATTAGTAGTTATGACCATACACTTATGACATAGCCAAGATACTGAGAATTGACCACAAAAGAGTTTTTACCCATTTGCAAAAATATTTTTAAATTAAGTTGTCTTCGCTATTTATCAGGTATAATATGAAACACTGGATAAGAAAGATATTTTTCTACTATTGAAAAGGACTGATTTAAAACTAGTTACCACCAAAGCTAATGAAATAGAGGCAAATAAATAGAAGGCACTAAGAGCCATTTTAATTCGCTGCTCTTGTGCATTGTCCTTAGAGCAGAGTGCAAAGCTGCGTACGGCTATACGTGGTTGACCTAACACCCTGCTACAAAGAGCTAGAAAACTATAGATTTCAGGAGAGTTTCAGGACATATTTTGTTTAAACGTGCTATATTAAATTTCTGAAACTGTCAGTCGGATTCGATAAATTATTTTTGATATTTTTTTAGAGTTTGTTTGCCCGATTTCTCCTCACAATTATGCTCGCTACTTGGAAACGGGTGGTTATAGAACGACACCGACAGATTATCTGTTAAAATGTCTGTTCATTTTATAATTTTACATTTGACAAATTAAACTATTGCTGCAGTGACTCTGTTAATAATTTTGAATTTAATAATAATGATGATCAATTTTATGAAATAACTAGATGAAAACCCGGCTCGCTCGGGTAAAATGTGACTCTTTTACAAAATGTAGGTAGATTTACGTGTGAATCGGCCTTAACGAATTCAGTATATACGTGTGAATCGGCCTTAACGAACTCAAGATGGCATCCGAGTGGCCAATATGGCGACTGTCATTTGCACCATTAGAATTTAACAAAATACTCGACAATCCGAATTTTGCGGATATATGTTGTCGACTCGAAATCATAATTTTTTTATGTTTTATTATTCAGGTAAGGTTTTAATCGAGTTTACCGTACCCCTTGACCGAATTATTAATATAGAAGATATTGAATTTGATTTTTTTTTGTATCGGATAGAGTATTTATGGAGGAAGGTACACAAACTTTTACCACGGAACCAACTGATCGTACAGCTAGAGATTAAGTTACAAAAAATTATTACATTAAATAGTCTGTAGCAGTTTTATAATTTAATTTAATGTTTAGAAGTATACTTAAAAATGTATGGTTAGGTATTTTTATTATAATCGCAATATACATAATTTTGTGTTGTTTTATTGTATAAAAGGGGGGGCACTGTGACTGGTCACTCTGACCCATGTATTATAATTTGCATGCTACAGGCTCCATTAATTGAGAGAGTACACGTAATTTTGTAAAAACATCTAGTACGCCAACAGTAAAACAATACTAAATATAAAGACTGTCATTGACGTAACAGTAAAAACAGAAAACAAAAGTTCACGAGCCTAATACTTAGGCTAGTTTCATTCGCCATCACCGTATAACAGGTCATCGTAAACTAAAACATCCAGTTTGTTTACTGGCTCGTTGTAGAACGCATTAGGCGTTTAGTTTACGATGCGAATCCGATTCAGCGTAGAAACGTGAGTGAGATTTGGTACATGTCGTGCTAGAGGCTCTGTTGGTTGAGCTGTGATTAGAAATTGAAAAAAGAAGAGTACTGGATAAAAAACCTTTATTTTTAAATGTATTTCTTTGGTAACTTCATTAAAATAGAGTCTAGTTTGTGTACAATAGAACATGTATTTTGTTAATAACTTTATTCGTACTTTAAAAATATAAAAAAAATATTGCTATAAATAAATAAAAATAAATTTAAATAAATAAATATAAATTGCCGGACTTTCTGCCATTGTAGAACAAACTGCATATGCCTAAAATTAATTTTATGACTTATTGTTTAAGATATACGGTTTAACTCACGTGTATATTTCGGGGATCCCTACTAGTTTCGGAGCCGACGGGGACCCTTTATCAAGGTATGAGGCGTCCTGCCGCGCCGGTTACAGGTGCCAGAGTCGGGCATCGCCGAAATATACACGTGAGTAAAACCGTATATCTTAACGAAATTGAAGTTTTTATTCGAATTTAACCACTTTTTAGTTCTTTTTAAACTTTGTCGTAGTTATTATAACTACTAAAGAGTGTAGTTTTCAGTTTAGTCGTTTAACAAGCTTTTATTAGCTTTACTGTTAACCTACAAGCAAATTTTTAACCTATCTACTTCTAATTGTCTAATATGAAGACTGGATGGCCATACCATAATTTGGCTTCATGGAACTGATGTGATGACGGAGGAGATGGATAGTGGATCTCTTCGAAGTAAAACAGGTTATGCTTGTTAAAGATGGTCTCATGATGAAGCCAGGAGGTGGAACACTTTTTAATTTGGTTCACCATTAAACCTGTTCTTTTAGTTTTATTGAATTTATATTTATGTACGACCCTGTTCAAGTACCGCAAACGCGTAACGACGAACGGAACCAGAAGAATAATATCATCTCAAAGTATTATGGTTTAGCATCACCCATATATACAAACCCTAAAAAAAAAAGAAAAATAAATAATGTTTAGTAAAATAACCAACCTGCTTTATAAAAATTTCAGAGTATCAAAATAGCTCATTATCTTAGTTAAAATATGAAATAGGAATGAATGAAATTTACTCATTATGTCACAGAGAGAGTAGAGATCCACAATATGGCATACTTGATGGAACGGGACCCTCTAAAGAGATAAATTAAACTAAAATGGTTAAAAATTGTAATAAACTGGCTTGTTGGCCTAGTGGTTAGTGACCCTGACTGCTATGCTACAGGTCGTGGGTTCGATTCCCACCTGAGTCTGGGTGTTCTTTGTGTCCGTTGTTTGTATGTTTGTAAAGTCCCCCGCGACACAGGAGTAATTCCTAATGCGGGAGTTGTCTTTTTTAAAAAAAATAAAAAATTTAAAAGCATATTAGTTGGACGCGCTCACATTACATGTTGCTATCAAAAACAGCATGTACCATAACAATATTAGTCTGAAATATTAAATAATATTTTTGTATTTATATTTTGTTATTTGATAATATTGTTTGTGCTTTTAGCTCTGGGGATTACTGTACATTAAGCTTTTAGTATAGGCCAGGCAGAACTAAAAAAGGTTTTACAGTACAAAATAATTAATGTGAGCCGTTGTACCCTTCCTCTCCTCTATTCCCGTCCTTCCCCTCTCCTCATCTCTTATGCCCCTCTCCCGTCTTCCCCCCTCTCCCCCTCTTCCCCTACTCCAACCTTAAAAGGCGGCAATGCCCTTGTGACTCTTGAAGTGCCCATGGGCGGTGGTAGTAATTTACCATCAGGTGACCCGTCTGCTCGTTTGCCCCCTATACCATAAAAAAAAAAAATAGTGAGACTTTTATTTCAATAGGTATTAAGCAGTGGTGGCATCATTATCGGCGATGAAAGCCAAAGACTTCACTGATAAATTTAGCCGTATTCTGAATGAGATAAGTTGGCCTTTCTCTTCTCACAGACACTAATATTATACTGAAAAAATAGCTGCAATTTTATGCGGGCGGGCATTTTCTTTAATTGGATAACTCAAATGACATCTCCTCCAAGTCCAAGTTCAAAGGTATGAAAACTTTGTTGAATTGCCTATGATATAATTCTTGTAAAAAAGAAAACCTTGTATCTTGACATCAATAATATTTTTCCTATTTGTTTACTAAAGACCTTTTTATCTCCCGACGCAAAAAGAAGATGTGTTATTAGTTTAACGTGTGTATCTGTGTATCTGCCTGTGGTATCATAGCTCCTAAACAGATGGACCAATTTTGATTTTGAGTCTTTTTTCTGAAAGCTAACTTGATTTTGAAATTTGTTCAGCCATTCGAAGATTAGCGCTTTTCTAATCCTTGAAGGGGTTGAGTCGGAGTATTTTTAATTTATTTTTCATATAACGAAACATTCGTGGTGCTATTGCTTATAGCAAGAGTAGGATGTAATCGCTAATGTTAATTAAGGTTCAATATTTTAATAATCAATGTTACCGATACATTTTTTTTTAAATCTACGAGTGGAAATTATCATTTCTTGGATCTATCTTTCTCGGAGTACTTTTACTGCAAGACCTTGCTTATTACCATATTTTTTAATTCTAGATCAACGGGTTGTTCGGGGATTGATCTGTTTTGATTTACCAGGAGGTACAAATCTTTGTTATAAATATTAAATATATAACGCTAAGCGCTCCTGATAAATTATTATATTGACAGACAACAAAACAATCCTATAAAGTTTATCATCCTTGGGTACGGAACCCTCTAAATGTGATTCGGTGCAAGTTCACAAAGATAATATACTAAGTTACAATGAGGTACTTAATGTACTAACTTGCAAAATTATCCAAAAGACTTGAATTTATTATCTCTGATTGAAATAGTAGGCGCCTGTTTCCACGACCAAATAATTTGTATAATTAAAACTTTGCCTAATAAATTTTGCTAGGCGTTTAATGATCTTTGTAGAATATTGAATTTTGTATAACGTTTTTCCCGTGAAATTATTAACAATTGTTATTATAATTTTGAGAGATTTGAATTTTACTTTTATTATAAACTTAAATGATTTAAGTATATATAAATAATGATTATAATAAATTTGTTGTTTGTAATTGTTAGGGTGTGCTTGCACGTTTTTAAAACGTTCATGTTACATGTACAAAAACATTAATTGACATTGACCGTGTGTCTAAAGTGTGAATGGAACTCTATCATGAAATCTTTCTTACTTCTATTTACTAGATGTTTAAATGCGGGACTAATCGCGGTACTTTGTTTACCCAACGTTTCAATCGAATTCAACCGTATATTGGCGCGATTAAGTTCCTGGTTACAAATGATTACGGATTGTCCGGCTTTCGGTACCAGACCATGGTTCGAGATTCATTTAATAAAAAAAAAAATTTTGGTGGTATGTTTGGACTAATATAAAAAAAATAAAGTTCCTGTCTCAGGCAAATATAGTGCACATTTTTTTATTAAATTTACACACATACCTCCTAAAATCAAACTTTGAATAATAGTGATAAATAAGGTTTACGAAATATAAATAGCATAGTGTATTTTATAGGATCCACGTACCTCACGTGACCAATTGATCATGGAAAAAATAATTCGTATGTTCAACAGGTAAAAGTATACAGAGTGTCGGAACCACATTAATGGATGCATGGATTGTATTCGGCTGGTAAACTTTTCCTACCAAATTTTTCTGTTGACCGTATTTGCCTGATATAGTAACTTTATTTTTTAATTGAGGTCCCAACATAACACTTAAAAATCGCGGCTCCGGCCCGAAAGCTCTACGACCTTATAACATAAAACAATTCTTAATGTTCGTTATGTTTTGTAAGAAATTATTCCGGCACCAAAAGACCTAATATTAAATTTAAAGATTTTGTAATCAACCCAAACAAAAAACTGGCAAACTAGTGAAACGTAAGACAATATCAATTAATATATAATAGTTTAAACAAATAAAATATAACATATTTATTTGCTATCTTTCTTCAAACATAAATCAAATAAAACCCCAGAAAATTGATAATTTGGAGTTTTATTTCAGTTTGCAAATAACAAAAAAATTAAGTCAAAGTAAACTTAACACAGAAAAGTAAATATTTTTTCACTTATAAAGTACATTATCAACTGTTGTAAAATTGTCTCCCTCAATTGAGTCAAACACCATCTTCTATCTCATTAACTAGCTGCCTCAATTAGCGAGACTACTTAAACAAACCAAGAACGTACCGGCAACATTCATTAGCTATCATAACAGGCCCTTCAATTTCAGCACTGCTTAGATTTGAGCCCCCATTTAACAATTAATTAGTCGCTAGAATATAGTTTAAATGTAACGCAGATATATTACAGAAGATCAGTTTGAAATGTCTGTAAATATTGTTCTGATAATGTAATTAATTAAAATTGTTTTTTGTGGCTACAACTAATGCGCATAGCTGTTGTATTAAGTCTTGTAAAAATATTTTAATTTTCTAATTTGTTTATTGGGCTATTATAAAATATATAACGTGGTATCTACCTGTGTAGTCAAAAGTGTATCAACTAACAAAGCGCCTTACAATACATATGCAACGAAATTGTAGTTATGTATTAAAAGCATCCCACTATCCCACTAATATTATAAATGTAAAAGTTTGGATGGATGGATGGATGGATGTTTGTTACTTTTTCACGCCAAAACTACTAAACCGATTGCTATGAAACTTGGTATGTAGATAGCTGGAGACATGGATTAAAATATAGGCTACTTTTTATTCCGATATTCTAACGGGATCAGGACTTACGCGGGTGAAACCGCGGGGCACTGCTAGTTGTAAAATAAATTTGCAATTCTTTTGTTTGTAAGATAGATCTGTTTATGAATTTTTTGCTTTTGTTGCCTCTTTAAATTAGCTGTATTGAACCAGTAATTGGGAGAGGAAGTAAAATACAGCACATAATCAGAAAGAGTACATGACTTCCTCTGGGGACAACAATGCAATATAAAACAACTATTCGTAACTTTATAAACCATCTAACAAGTGTATAAGAAGTTTAAATTATGCACTTCATTTATTCCCACAGTGAAAACAAAAGCGTCCAACACGTCATTCTTCATCCACATCATCAAACTCGCAACAACAATATAAACTTCTGCATAATCAACTGCAGGATGTCATAGTTTAAGTTTTCCTAATAAATTGGTAGTACTTTATCTTAAGCGTTGTTACAAGGAAGCGTTCCGGGCAAGTTGCGCGAACTTAGTAAAGTCTAAGGCAGGTGAAACTGGATTTATGCTTATCCATCTATTTTGTACCAAGTTCGGGAATTTGCGTAAGTTAACGCTTCTCATCGGAATTTGGTAACTGAAATTATTATTAGCGTCCATTAGCGTATTTGTGATACGATTATTAAACGTCGTTATGTTCAATATTAGAACTGCAAGTTAATGAAATATAGACAATGCCTGTGCCGCGGGGGTGTGAATCCTGGAGTCCTAGTTTAGGCTCCAGTCCATTCCAAACTACAATTTTTACCTTTGTACCGATATTTATTAATCATTGTACATTGTGTTGTTTGTGGTGGAAATAAACACATTTTTATTTATTATATTATTTACATACCTCAAAATTCACATTTCAGTTACGTGCACTACGTGCTCTTATCCGTTCTCTTTGTGGTCCAACTTTCAGATCTAGGTAAGTGTTTAGAAAATTTAAGAAAATCTATAACAAACATAGCTACAGTATTTAAGTGACTTGTTTTGAATAAAATTATCGCAATAGGACATTATTTCATAAACATCACGAACACACAATTTTGGTACACAAAAATACTAAATAATATGATTTTTTTTTCTGGCAGATCGAACCTACAATATTCATGTTAAAAATTTAATTTAATTGAAACATCTGACAACATACCATCACTTATATCCTTACTTGTTTGGGATACACCTCTTTTTTTCGTGGAATAAAGGCGTGATGCTTATGTTAAGATAGCCTTATTTCGATAGATATCAATCATCCTTCACTGGCACTATCTTCCTTACCAAGGTGCTCCGGCGATCTCACAACTCACTAGCTAATAAAAAATCTTGTTACAACGGCCACGGTGTTATCAACTACAAAGGTTTCTGTCAGACATTATGTATGCTGGTTTACCACCTCAGTGTCTATGCAATATGCCCTCAGTTATATCGGAGTAAAAGCAAAGTATAACATTTTATAATTAAACTTTATCACTTTAAACAACCTTCAAATTTGTACAAAGATAATATCGAGTTAAATTTACTAGGAGAACATAACGGAGTATCTAACTTCTCAGTTTCACCTAATTTAGAAAAGTCAACGCTATGTTTATTTTTTAGATGATCAGTCTTTACCATGGACAAAAATTGATGGCCCCACAAAATATCAATTTCTGTATAGCTTGTTCTTGCTTGCACAGGCTGTCCTGTAGATTCTATAATACCTTCAAATACAGCTAAAATTTCAAATTTTCCAAGTAGTAAATCTGCGGCAGAAACATCGTACAGTGGACTCTTGCTATCGATTACATGAATAATCGAAACGGGCCATAAAAAAAATGTTGACTCACATCCATCCATTTCGATTTCCAAATCAGTCTGTTCATAACTATCAGTATCATTGCAACCAAATTTTAAAACATAGACTGAAGCCTTAATATTCAAGATTCTGGACTTTCTCATGTCACCCACTCTGAATATCAAGCAAAACTTTCCATCTCTCAAGGTAATCACTGCTTGTCTACTAAACAGAATAGTCTGAGTCCTCGATTTAGGTCTAGTTAATTTTGCAAACAAAATACCTATCATAAAAGCTTGAAATATTTGACAGATAATGCACTGAAAACACATAGCGGTTATTAGTCCAGGACATTCTAATGTAATCGACCGCTTGCCATAAGCTACCGTGGTGTGAACTTCGACACTGAATAGAAAGCAGGATGTGAAGCCATATATATTGTTGACGCATGGTATCCAATCTGTAGCGTTTTGATTAGGTGGAAGATGATCTTCAGCTAAGTCGTCATGAGCCCAAGAAAGAACCCAATAAATAAAACCAAATGCCAACCAGTTACAAGTAAAGGCCACGAAGAAATGCAGAAGAGCCCATCTCCATCTTGTCTCAACCATCCTGATGAACCATCTAGAGAAGATACTTGGTCGAGATGAGTTGGTTTTATAAATATTGAACTCTCCATTTTTAAAGACGAACCTTTTGCTTTGAGCTCGATAGATTTTCTGGTGGAGTAGTCCTGTGGGAGAAAATTTACAACAAATAATTAACAGTTTGAAGAAGAATTGTATTCTTTCAATTATTCACCGCTTCATAACTCAGAAATTGATATAATATCATCGTCAGTTTCTAAAATAAAGAAAAAATATCACTTTTACTAAAAGTATTTACAAATTAATTATCTAAATCAAACTATTACTTAAAGACACCACGTTAAATATTATTTGTACATACATTTATTTAAAGTTACGAAGTCAGATAACTCAACGTTACGTTAAAATGATAAGGTTTATCGCGTGTGTTCTCAAATATTTACATGTCTGTTCTTTTATTTAATTTATTTAAAAACCATGGTGTTTATGATATTATGTGTTTTTTTAAACTTGTGACTTTATCTACTGACTTATTTGTAGAAAGCTAACAAACATTTTTTTGGGAGACTATTTAGGCTATCTAATTGGAAATTACATTCTCTCAATGTGCACTCAAATATATCTCAAATAATCGAACTAATATAATTTTTTGTACTGATTTTGTTTTTTTTTCCTGTGGAAACCCCCACGGGTACCACTTCACCGATTGCACGATGACGTGGTTATGTGGAACTCGAAAAGACTAAAACCACACGGTTTACTTAATTATCACTTCCCCGCCGCGTCGGTCTCCTGCGGGATGAGAGAGTACTGGTTCTCTGCTGTTCCCTCTCCGCCTCTCTTTGGTGTTGCATCACTTTCTCGCAGAAGGAGCCGACGGAATCCCATACACTCTCGCTGTGGACCATGGACAAAACCATGGTCTCCAACGAAAGGCAACCTGCACCGACAGTGTTTGTGCTGCCTAAGCTCTTAAAAGTTACATTACTTGCTAACAACAACACTACAATAATTAGCAATAAAATGATATATCTGTTATCAAGAAAAATGTTAAGCTATGTATTCGTTTCTAAATATTAGTTCTCACGATGAAGGTAAAAAAATTGTAGCTTGTTAAAGATAAAAAAAAAGCAATGCGTTGGTGCACAAGTCTGAACAGGACAACGTTGTTGTTAACATAGATAGTATTTGCGGATAAACAAACGAATGATTTAAGGTCTACTGAAGTAATATGAATATTACCTACAAATAATAATATTAGTATGTCATGTCAGCCATAGCTGACATTCAGTTTTACCTAGCATGCCTATGAAGACTTTTAAACCTTATATTGTAGAATATCTTATGATGGGATTTCTCCTGGTATAGGTAGGCTTTTTAAAAGACTTCCAGTTTTGTAGTAATAGATTTTATTGTAAAAAACGTGTAAACTTACTGTTATTGGGGTAATAAACGCCAGGTTCAACAGGTTCTAGTTCGTCAAATGAGTATCCAACATTTAAATCAGAATAATCCAAACCAAAACATTTATCTGTCAACTCCATTTTGAACTGTAAATTGAAATAAGTTAAATCAAATCAAACAAAAATACTTTTGTGAATATTAAAATTACAATAGTTGATAATGAAACATAATGAATGTGTTTATTAGTTCTCACAATTGTGAGACAATTCCCAGCAATTTGTTTAAAAACACTTGTTTCAGGGTTGTTGCTTCTTCCTTTAACTAACAGTTTAACAAAGATAACCTGAAATGGGCTACAGCAATTAGACCTTGATCGCTTAAACCGATACCGACAAATCTTTTATAAAATAACTTTTTAAACGCAACAAGTATTTAATAAAGACTATTTATTAAATACTAACAGCGACCCGCGTAAGTCCCGATCCCGTGAGAATATCGGAATAAAAAGTAGCCTATATGTAAATCCAGGTTCCCAGCTATTTACATACCAAGTTTCATCGCAATCGGTTCAGTTATTTTTGCGTGAAAGAGTAAGAAACATCCATGCATCCATCCATCCAAATTTTCACATTTATAATATTAGTGGGATACACGGGGTTTACTTACGTGTGTATTTTTCGCGGCAGGACGCTTCAGCTTTTGATAAAGGGTCCCGTCGGGTCCGAAAGTAGTCGGGCATCCAAGAAATACACACGTGAGTTAAACTAAACCGTTTTTTGTTTGATTAGTGGTTTGTTTAAAGGTGCTAATCTCTGGAACTATTAATCAGATTTGAATAATTATTTTTGTGTTGAATAGAGTATGAATTGAGGAAGGGCTATGACACTACGATTATTGAGGGCGGAGAAGGGACTATAAACGTGAGTGAAACTAGGAGGAGGGGCTAGTATCTCTAATAAATATGTAAAAATACTACTTACGAACTTGTTTGTTGTAATAATTTATTGATAATTTACAATAAACTTTAGTTTTTCTGTATGAAACCTTGAAATAAACACTTGTTTTTCTATTAAGTGAAGCATTAATTCACACGCGAACACGTTGGCGTTGTATGATAGGGCTATGTGTAACATCTTTGCAGTCACAGAATCCACTGATATGACAACCTTGAGGAGACCTGAGATAAGAATAGAAAATGTATATGAGTAAATAGAAGGTTACATGGCAAATAAGTACCCCACTAAAGACTACGATTAGGTGGGGGTAACGTTGTGTGCCATTTCCGCACCACGTAAGTCGCCAATAAAGCCTTTAAAGCTTTTAAACGTATTCGGTATCAGAAAAGTATCTACGAATAATAAATATCACACTAAAAGATGAGTCCATTTTTAGTATAACGTCTAGCATGAATCATCATGAATCAGTCGCCATGCTAGACGTCTTACTAGTTTATAGGAAGTTACTACTGATAAATCGTGCGTTAGGTAAATACCAGTTTATTATTATCATATGTGGCCTTAACGCGAACTAGAGATGGTATTTTATAACAATGTTTACATTTATCTTATATAATAATGTTTACATTTATCTTAATGATGTACAAAATATCCAACTGAGTTATTATCAGCAAGGAATTAGACATTGGTTTGAAAAGTTTCAGTTCACGGGTCCATAACTCATGATGACGGATTTAATAGTACTTTGTCAGTGCAAAGAATAGGTATGTTTTTGGTAATCTGAGAGGGTAACAAAGATCATGTCTTATCGAAGTTACTAGTGATATGTTTTTTTTGTTTAAAAAAGAGGGGAGACAAAATTACACATTACGGAGTTTCTCTTTTAATTAACAAACCTCCGGACTTCATAACGACCTCCGTCTCAGAAAAACACCGCAATCAAATCTTGTCTGTATGTTGGATTGTCTGAGCTGCAAAGTAAATAGCACCATATCACCGCTTCGCATCGCGCAAGGTGTGTACGTATTTCGCCAACTTCTTGGATAAAAAAAAATTTGTCACTACCTTTATATCAAGTTGTAGAGTAAGTAGGTTCGAATCCGATGCTACCAATTATTTGAGTGTGGTATTTTCTACTTGAAGAGGTTCCCATTAGGCAAACGTAATGTAGGGCGACCTGCGGCATGATGGATCGATGACTTGAAGAAGAGAGAGCTGGCAGTAGGTGGATTTGGACTGCCATAGTTGGCTCTCTTTCGGGAAGTCCTTCGTTCAGCAGACATTTTGTTGCTATTATATTAAGGGGTAATAGTATATAGAGATAATTCATCATGTACCTTTCAACATTGTTGGTTGAAAACACGGTTGGCGATAAATTGGTTGTGCAGCATTTTTGTCACTGATAAGCAACGGCAAACATCATTTTCGGTAAGTAAACACTTTGTATTTAATTTTACTTTACGTTTGTTTATTTTATTAAAAAGCAGCAAACGTTGCAGATAAGCGAATTCTAGAAATTTCTGGTACAAAGTTGTTGGGTACATACTTCTCCGAATCAAATTTATTAAAACTATAAGATGGGTACCTTTTATATAAAAAAAATAAATAGATTTTTAGATAAAATCACAGTTACCAATGAATAATAAATTTTATATACCGTCGTAGTAAGATGAAGTTTTAATTAACTGAATTAAGCTTTACGTGGGGAGAATTTATAGTTAAAAAGTAATTGAGTTTTTTTGCGGGTTTAGTTCCAGCAATAGCATAACAAATAAACTTCTGCGATTGCAAAAGACAGGAAAGACACAACAAACTCTGTCTACAAATAACTACACCTGGTGTGGCAAGTATCTCCAAAGCGGTAATGCGCAATTTTTCGCATGCACGAAGAGATAGTAGAAAAAGGAAGAAGAAGTAGAACATCACATTTGTTTCCCAAAAATTTTAATAGAAATTTGTCATCATAAACTATGAATGCGAATGTAAGTTCGTTAGATGTTTGTTTGTTACGCTTTCACGCCTAAACTCCTGAAGCGATCGTCATGAAATGTTGCACTCTGCACACACCTTGTCAAGAAAAGGACCCCTAGGGGTATCAGGGGATGCCTGAATTTTTTGACCAAATCTAAATTAACGCGACCGAAGCTACAGACATAACCTAGTAAAACAATAATAATTTACAGACAAAGTACATAGTTCCGAACAAGGTTAAGAGAACACTATGAACAAAATGGAGATAAAAGGCTCCCATCTTGATCGGCCCGCCACCCCCGGTTCGTAATTCATTACGACATTATCAAGGGAAGAAATTGTTTGGAAAACATCAACGCGGAGCTAGCTGGAGAAAGCGTGTAAGTGAGATATCAACCTTTGTTTTACAAGATTTCAGTGTCAGTCACAGACTATAAAATAAAAAAAAAAACAGATTTTCGATTTTCAGTTCTTAATGTGACTTAACTCATTTGGAAACTTGCAGTTTACTATTTATACTGAAGTTAATGACTTTTGATGTACCGAAAGTATAATTTCAGTTTCATTTAATATTTATACTGAAGTTGATGCCTTTTGATATACCGAAAGTATAATTTCAGTTTCATTTACTATTTATACTGAAGTTATTGACTTTTGATGTACCAAAAGTATAATTTCAGTTTCATTTACTATTTATACTGAAGTTAATGACTTTTGATGTACCGAAAGTATAATTTCAGTTTCATTTACTATTTATACTGAAGTTAATGACTTTTGATGTACCGAAAGTATAATTTCAGTTTCATTTAATATTTATACTGAAGTTAATGCCTTTTGATGTACCGAAAGTATAATTTCAGTTTCATTTAATATTTATACTGAAGTTAATGCCTTTTGATATACCGAAAGTATAATTTCAGTTTCATTTACTATTTATACTGAAGTTATTGACTTTTGATGTACCAAAAGTATAATTTCAGTTTCATTTACTATTTATACTGAAGTTAATGACTTTTGATGTACTGAAAGTATAATGTCAGTTTCATTTACTATTTATACTGAAGTTAATGACTTTTGATGTACCGAAAGTATAATTTCAGTTTCATTTTCTATGCAAAAAAAGTGTCTCAAACTCCTTATTGGAAAGAAGTATTTCGTTTTCCTTCTTTAAGTTTGTACAATTGCATGCATAACGCATCTTAAAATCTTTCCCTTTTTTATAATCACCATATCGAATACAACGTTTTACTTTATGAATGCGGGAAACAAAATCATTTTTATCACCATAACCTTTGTTATGTTGTCAAGATTTATAAAACTAGAGTACCCCGGGTGATATTTTGAGCGATATTTAGTTCATATCGTATTTAATAACGATAGTCAGTTTTTATCATGATATCAAAAGTTCCAAGTGATTTCACAGCAAAGATATTCTTAACGGCTATTATTAATATCATAAGTAAACTGTTTTTTTTTAATCGTGTGGAAACCCATACGGGTCATCACCTCACCGAGGGTGAAGTGGTTTGTCGGAATCGAACCGACTAAAACCACATGGTGATCCGTCACAACTGAGTCTATTGTAGGGAACCCGGGATACCCTAGGAAGGAAGGTTCCAAGAACCCCTGCAGACTTTGGACTCCTGATCAGCAGGCGACCACACTGTGCAATAGGGGGGGCCTTACCCCCCTTCAGATGAGAGAGGCGCGCGTGGAACTCGTTGCGCCACTGTCTCAGGCCTGCTTCTACTACCATTAAATAATCTAAAATAAACCACCTACTCAAAATTTACGTTTTAGGTTCCGTATCATGAACAAAAACTTCAAATTTACACTTATAATTTTTTTACACTCAATCTGTTTGGGTTGCCACGAAAAGGGATTCTGACAGATGACAGGCAATCCCTCCATCGAGTGTTTGTCCTTCTATTAGCAAAGAAAACATTGTCTACTCCTCTATCTCGGTAATTTGGGAATCAATTTGGAGAAGGTTTCGATTAGTTTCGATATTAAATTAATTGGTATTAGTGGGTGTGCAGGTACGTAATTATTTTTTCCCTTCCGTGTCGATTATGATATCGTAGTTACTTGGTATCTAAGTTGTCTGTAATGGGATTTTGCAATGTACATTGATTTCTTTGGAACCAAAAAATGTCCCCTGTCCATGCGTATCGAGGAATAAGTTTTTTTTGTATTTTATAGATTTAATTTTTGTTTAAAATTAAACAAAATGTTATTAACTCTTTACCTATTTAATTAAAATGTAATACACCTGATACATGTTACTAACAATAAAGAAAACATTCAACAAATTACAAAAATCTTTCCAATCTTTGTCCTCACACTGTGAGAAGTATATGTTGAAATGAGAAGAAGCAATAAGGTTTTTGTCGTCTTAGCGTGTCGGCATTTTAAATGACTACTTATTTTAGTTACCAACATCTCATTATATCATCAGGAACTTGAGGTTTCGTGTACAAAACGAGATAAACATAATACTCCCTGTAGTATATGCCTTACTATGTAATTTCATGACTTGTGTAAATGTAGATTATTTGCTGTTGTGTGACCGGCCACGCTAATCTTCTTACTATACATAACGTTACTCTAAGCTTTTTCGCAGGTGGGTTTACACCGAGAACACAATGGACTAATATCACAAGTTTTTAAGGAACCATTACATAAATTACTTTAAAGTAAAGTTAAACTAGGTGACTAGACACAAGCTCGTAAAAGTTGTGTATTTGGGGGACGTTTCAATTTAAAGGTGCCGTTCCTAAAAAGGAAAAAAGGAATCCTTATAGTATCACTTTGTTGTCCGTCTGCCCGCCTGTCTGTGAACTACTACTACTTCCCGTTGACCTAGAATCATGAATTATGTTAAGGTCTCACAGCAAAATTAAAGGAAAAAATCCGAAAGTCATTAATTTGTTATTATATCATTAAAATATTTTTTGTTATTACAAAATTATATTTTGCAGTTAACGTTGTCGTAAATCAGAGATGTCGTGTATTGGAGAGTATTTTTAGAACTGCAAAAATAAGTTTGTCGTTTGGAAGAACGGGCAAAAATCTCCGAGGATTGATTCCCGAGATGGACGTACCACATACATACAAGTTTGTTTGGTTACGGAATCCTCGGTGTGCGAATCAAACTCGCACTTGTCCAGTTTTTTTTTTTATTGACTAAAACTTTCAGTACACACACTTTGTGTATATCATCATTACTACATTGACCTTCCCGCCATTGTAAGACTGAATACTTTAACACCACGACTATATATTATATTAACACGAGTTAAAGCGATGGTTTGATGACACTGTCATACCCGAGTTACACGACAGCCAGTGTATGTGGTTGAAACGACGGGCAGTGCAAAGGTATGTACACAAGGGATCGCGTTCTTCCTGTACATACTCTACTATATTAAATATTTTTATTTTTAATTAAATTTTTGTTTCGGAAAATGATTTTCTAAACAACATGTAACGATTTATCATGTCAATTTAAATAATTTGTTTTTATTTTTTTATGCAGACAATTTTAGGTAAATCTAGACAATCTATCAACACCCTTGGTATTAGAACCCATCATTTTATTCATATTAGCCCTTTCTTACGACATACTGTGTGTGTGTGTGTGTGTGTGTGTGTGTGTGTGTGTGTGTGTGTGAGTGTGTGTGTGTAAGTAATATTAGTAGGATGTAAAATTCGTATAAAAAAATCATAATAGTAAATACTCTTTATTTTACACCAAAAGCAAAGTTACAGATAATATACGAGTATATACAATATATTTAAGGTAAACGGGAAAGTTAAAAAATCTTAGGTAACAAAGCTTCTATAAGTTTTAACCAAAGCTGAAATTAATCTAATAAATACATCTAAACTTGTAAAATCTTGTTATCAAGATTTTAACCAATAATGGTTTAAGTTTTATGGTCTGGCATTACGTCAACGGTTTAGCGATATAAATTAGAGTTCAGTTTGGAAATTCTCAAATCAAATCAATCAAATCAAAATCATTTATTTCAACTAAACCCATTATAGTTATTTTTGAATTGTCAGGTGTAGTAGTCAGTTAGACTAAGTCAGTCGTGAAGCCGTGTTCTGTTCCAATAAGTAGATCCTGTGGAGAAGAACAGGCAAGAAACTCATAGCACACTCAGCATTGACATCAATACATATTCTTTTATCATATTTTTTAAAAAAGAAAAAGAGAAAATAGCTTTAATTAATATTTAGAATTGGTGTATTGTCACAATTAAGAAGTTGTGAACGGAAAGGCAGGTATGTTCCCCAGACATTAATTTTCAAACAAGGTAAAGCAAAAAGGGAAAGCAGGCGTACCCCTTGTGTCTCTTGAGTTACAGGTGCCCATGGGCGGCGGTAGTCATTTACCATCAGGTGACCCGTCTGCTTGTTTGCCCCCTATACCATAAAAAAAGTGATTTCCGATGCCAATGGATACTTACAACTGTCGTCACTTGTACTTTCACTCGTCCTCTAAGCTCTGGCAACCCCATTTTTCACCAGAAACTAAACATTTATACAACTTATATATACGACGGGCCTGTTGGTCTATTGGTAAGTGATCGTTACCAATAGACCAATCAGAGGTCCTGAGTTCGATTCCCACCCAGGACAAATAATTGTGTGATGACTACGATCATTTATTCTGTATGTATGGATGTGTATTATCAGCAGTCTGGTTACCATAGTACAGGCTCAGAATTATTATGGATCAGACGGCCGTATTTGAGGTGATTCAAGTAACCAACCTGAAAATAAGTCAGCGCTTATTAACCCTTGTTATACAAATGGTCTTGCTTGTGTAGACAACTCTAGCATCAATTTCTATTAGGTTTTGGTGAACCTATTCATATCACAGGAAATACAAACAATCACTGCTCATAAGATTTGGAGGTTTCTCGAAGCCATAAGTCTGAGCAGTGAACTATATAAAGCATGAGTGCGCTATAAAAGGTCAGAAATGGTCGAGTTAGTACTAGGCACTTAAAACCAAATAATAATAAAATCACATTACATTAACATGTTTCTACCCAAACAGGTATTATTAAAAAAGAAGGCATAGACAACATGTGCGGAAACTGTTCAATTACTAAACATAAATTTTGCGTACGAATATATTATTTTGTAAACACAACTCATTACAAGCTGTACGGACCGTCAAAAAGCATTCCGGTATGGTCATTGAATAGTGTACGTTACTCGTTACCGAAAACGTTAGGGTTGTCCGGATATGAGATCCGTCTGGACATTGAGCGATGCTCGGACAGCCGGATCCTCCGGACACATAACTCCGCTGATGAAATTCTTATGTTAATATTAAGGGTTAAAACCTTTTCATTTTATATTCTGTACTCCGTTTATACGGTGGGATGATATATTTTATACGGGATCCGCTTAAATGTAAGTAAAATCGTAAAATAAACAGAGGAATTTGTTGACCGTATTTTTAGCAGCATCTGGTACTAATTTACATTAATGACCTTATTTTGTTTTTGTTGAGGAATCTAAACATTAGGTGTACATCATGTTGAAATATATTGTATCTACATATTTCTTTTTATAGAACAGTCAAAGAAATATTTGAAGAAGGATCATGAAAACTAACGAATTTAAAGCGTACCTTAGCGTAAGTTTGATAATAAATAATTACTTTTCTAAATAATCTGAAAATACGAAAATAGTTACAAGGTTTCTTCAATTAGCAGAAGAATCCGCATTTCTGGGTTAGGTTGTTTTATTAAGGTCTACCATACTTTCAATCTTAACCCTAACCTACGCCTACACCTACATTTGTAAGAAGACGTTCCTTCCTCTTCTCCCTCTTACATGAGTAAATAAAAGCCAAAAAACATGCGGCCATCTGGGTAAGGCTTATAAAGATTTTTTTCCTTGCAAACTTGAAAACCTTAGGTCCAGCCCGTTAAGGTTTAGAAAGAGGGACTGTGTCGGTGGTCGATATCAGTCTGAACCCTGTGTTGGTGTAATTAAAAACAATTACATCATAAAACTGGGTAAGAAACTTAAAATTCAAATTGTTTAGATTTAGACCGTACCTTATTCTACTAACTACGAACTAGGGCTAAATTTGACAGCGAATCTATCCGGGTTGTCAGGTAAGTTCTTATTTCAAACTTAAAAATCTATATTATTTTTTGTTCTTTGTGACGAACAGGTTTAAAATAATTCAAAATGTAGCATACTTTATCTAAAATTTCCATTACTACGAAAACGTCTAACCTCAGACAATTTCCAAGACAAAGTTCATTATTAACACGATACTCAAAGTTACTTTTGAAGATTTAACAACTAAAATGATTAACTCTTAATCTGTTGTTGCCTAGACTGCGTTGGTTTAAAGGGATTTCGGATGAACAAGGTTTTGAAGTAAGAAGCTACAAGTCGATAATACAGGAATTACAAAAAACTTTATTTTTTACTTCAACTTGAAATATATTAATATAATCATAATAAGAGCCATGCTTCGGCGCGCATGGGCCGGCTCGACCGAGTGATACCAACCAAAGAAAACCAGCAGTTAAGCAATGCATTGTTTTTCGCCGAGTGAGGTTACCGGAGGTCCTAACCCTTCCCTCCCCCCCCCCTCTCCCCCTCTTCCACCCTTTCCCTACTCCTACCTGAAAGGCTGGCAACGCACTTGTGACCCTTGAGTTGCAGGTGCTCATGGGCGGCGGCAGTCATTTATCATCAGGTGACCCGTGCTCGTTTGCCCCCTATACCATAAAAAAAATGACAGCTGACAGTCACTACATGTACAGAAACAGATAACATAAAATGAGATACCTATAACAGCGGCTATTCCTTAAAAAATAATACAAAGTTCTGAATGTTATGCAATTATATGTCCATACAATAAACCCCTTTAGGTGAATACTATAAACTATTTTTATTTCACTAATCAGTTGTGAAATAGATTTTGTCTCGATGTCTAAACAATTTAAAGACCAAATAAAAAAGGACGACCTCACTCTCTGTGAGTTCTTTAAAGGTTGACATGCGAGCAAGATAAGAAGCACAGTACAGGCTCGGAATTACTGCTACGACTTGCTGGATCACGCTAGAGGTACAAAAATTTCTCGTGCAACTGACCCATAATTTTATGTAGTCTGTTTGTTCAAACAAACAAACTCGTCAGCTTTATAATAATAGTAAAGATTGAACACATACGTACGAGTTTTATATTTAAAAAAAACACGCAATAATAGCGAACGAAATCAAAAACCAGATCCACTATTCATCTCCTGGCTCCATCGTCAGACCATCATTGCTAAGCCCAATCTGTTGGACTCGTCAAAACAAATCATTTAAGAATCAGTGGTAATTTTTTAATTAATATTCTTTTATAATTATAATATTATCCTTTAATATTTTACACCACGTTATGTAGACCTTTTTCGGGTTTTCGGTGGGGCGGTGTGTCGGAATCGAACCGACTAAAACCATACGGTGTGCCGTACTGCGCCTAAATTAGGAGGGATCCGGGAACAGCTTTTATTAAGACATCCGGACCCCCCCTAGCGCCTGCCCGAAAAAGCGCGGGCACCATCTTCGGGTAACAACCTCTCAATTAGGCGACGTCCAGGCACACGCGGACGCCGCCTCCTACGCGGACGCCGCCGCCGGGGGGCCACTATAGCGGGTGGAAGGGAAAACCCGTCCCGACCACCCGCGGCCACACTCAGGGCGGCATGAGGCGCTGGAAAGCGGGCCTCCGCCGCCCGGTTCGCCGGCGGCGAATTAGGTCCGAGTGGAGATCGTCCTCCCGGACCCGTTCCGCCGCCTCCTTCTGCGAGATGACGTCCTCACAGAAGGTAGCGACCGCGGTAAAATTCCTGTCGCTACCGGCCATGGAGCGTATGACGGCCGGTAGCGAGAGATCCCCTCCGATGACTGCAGTGAGGGCCCGACGCTGCGTCGCCCAGGCGGAGCAAACCGCCAGCGTGTGCTGAGCCGAGTCCTCACTGCAGTCGCAGTGGTGACAGACGGGACTCAGTTCCCTCCTAGCGACCGAGTGCAGGTACTTCCCGAAGCAGCCGTGCCCGGAAAGAACCTGTGTCAATCGGAAAAAAATGGTCCCGTGCTGCCGCCCTGCCCACTCGACGATGACCGGCTGGAGCGCCTCCACGGCGGCAAAGCCAGCACGTGGAGCCTCCAGCCGGGACCAACGAGCCATGGTGGCTCGGCGAGCGGCCTCACACCATTCGCGTACCTCTTCGGGCGGGGGCCGACTGCCACTTTCCACCTGGAACTCAGCCGTTCGCCAATATACTTCGGCGAGCACTTCCGCCTCCAAATCCCACGGGGGAGTCCCGGCCAACGCGCACGCCGCCTCCGTTGACACGGTGCGGTATCCGCGTATGGCTCTAACCGCCATAACCCTCTGAGGGCGCCAGAGGCGCGCCCTATTCTGGGCGGTCAGAGCCTCCGCCCACACCGGTGCACCGTACAGTGCCATTGACCGGACAACCCCCGTGTACAGCCGTCTCGTAGCGACGCTGGGTCCGCCCAAATTGTACAAGAGTCGCCCAAGGGCGGACGCAGCGCTGACCAGCCTTGGAGCAAGCTGCAGGAAGTGCTCGTCGAAGCGCCACCTACCGTCGAGGATCAGGCCCAGATATTTTATGTGGGCCTGAACCGGTACGAGGACCGAGTTGACCTCGATAGAGGCGCCAGGGGGTGGACTACGACGGGGCCCATGAAATAAAAGGGCCTCCGTCTTATCCAAGGCCACCCGCAAACAAAGCGCCTCAATGCGCCCGACCACCAGAGAGACTCCCCTGGTGGCCAGGCACGCCGCCTCCTGAAAGTTCACTCCCCGGGCTGTGACCAAGGTGTCATCAGCGTAACAGATTACGCCAAGCCCGGGGGGGAAGTCGCCTCGAAGGGCCCAGTCGTACCCCATGTTCCACAGGAGTGGTCCAAGGACAGACCTCTGCGGAACACCGCACGACATGGGCCGACGACTCAAAACTCCATCTCGGTCCTCGTACATGACGGTACGCTCCTCTAAATAGTCTGCCACTAGCCGCCTCAGGTACCCTGGCACTCCGTGATAGTGGAGTGCTTCCCTGATGCAGCTGAATGGCAGACTTTTGAACGCGTTGGCGATGTCCAGCGACACCGCCAACAGCACGCCGCCACAGCTCACTACCTCTTCAGTCACGGCCCTCAGGCGCAACAAAGCACCGACCGTCGAACGTTATGTAGACCTAAACTAAGCATATTATGGCTATCATTAATACGCATGTACGTGTAAAAATGTAAGAGTTAATCGTAATTACACTAAATTGTAATTATTATATTTTACATGAAAATATGTAAGAATAAGTTCCGCATATACACCCCTCCATTTTACAATGATATATCTTTATTGTTAACTAGTATATAAGACACATATTAGTTTACAGTAAGTCAGTCCAGAGCAGTCAGTCCAAGGCAACAGTCCTGGGCAGTCAATCCAGGGCAGTCAGTCAAGTAGTTTAGTAATAAACCAATATTACCTTAACACTTCTGTCATTGTGAAGTCGGAATACATAGCTTATACAATAAGTTCTAGAATACGGGTAAACATACTTATTTACTTTCATTTTTGTATATACGTACGTACCTAAATATGAAACATCCAGACTTATGCAGGTAGACATATTCATTTTGCCGGCAGACGCTAGGGGGGGTCCGGATGTCTTAATAAAAGCTGTTCCCGGATCCCTCCTACTTAAGGCGCAGTACGGCACACCGTGTGGTTTTAGTCGGTTCGATTCCGACACACCGCCCCACCGAAAACCCCGGTGAGATGACGGCCTGAGGGGGTTTCCACAGGTACAAAAAAAAAATTCATGCATAAATGTATTTGTACTGAGCGGAAATCAAACCCGATGATGATCGATTGCAGTCGAATGCAAGACCACCATGCCACCCCGGTTACTATATATTGGTAATATAATATAGCCTTTTATTCCGAACTGTTTGTACATAGTAATTCCACATTTATAAGATAAACTGTTATATAATGTCTCTCAGTTCGGTGTGCCTTTTGGCATAGGCCTCCTCCAACAGCTTCCATTGAGATCTGTCATCTGCAACCCTAGTCCAGTATGGTCCCAGAGTCAGGCGGACGTTGTCTTCCCATCTTCTCGCTGGGCGACCCCGTATTCTAAGTCCTTCTCTTGGATACCAAAGGGTTACTAACTTGCTCCATTTATTTGCCTTGCAACATAGCATGTGGCCTGTCCAAGCCCATTTGAGGTGGTCAATCCGAGTAAGTATGTCAGCAACCTTTGTTTTCTGTCTTATTTCTGTATTGCTAGTTCTTTCACTGATCTTTATTCCCAACATACTTCTCTCCATTGCTCTTTGGCACTTTGCAAGTTTCTCCCGGTGGTATTATGTGAGTGACCAGGTCTCACAGCCATATGTCATGCATGGAAGTAAACAGGTGTTGAATGTCTTCTTTTTGATGGAGATGCTAAAATCTTTACTTTTCATAATTTCTTTTAGAGACCAGTATTTCTTCCAGCCACAAGCAATTCTTTTGTTTATTTCCTTAGACATTTAATTGCTGGGGGTTATTATTTGTCCTAAGTATACATACTCTTGACGTATTCAAGTTGTTTTTCATCCAATTCTATGTTTGCCTCTGTGGAGTTAGTCATTAACTTTGTTTTAATTGTGTTCATTGCGAGACCTACTTCTTTGCTTTCGATGGCTAGAGCTTGTACCATTGCCTGTAGTTTTATTGAATCTTCTTCCAACAAGATGAGGTCATCAGCAAATCTCAAATGATTTAGGCGGCTGCCATTGTTGTTAAGGCCATAACCTTCCCAGTCAAGTCTCCTGAAGATATTTTCCAGTACGACTGTAAACAGTTTGGGGGACAGTGGGTCTCCTTGTCTAACACCTCTGTTTATGGGAAATAAATCTCCTTTCGTTTCAAGTTTAATGCGACTCATACTCACGCTGTAAATGTTTTTAATAATCTCTATGTAGGTGTCGTCAACTCCTTGCAGTCTTAAAGTTGACCAAATTTAGTTATGTTTCAGGCTATCAAAGGCTTTTGAGTAGTCTATAAAAGCTATACAGACTGGTTTCTGGTATTCGTTCCTTTTTTCCAATATATAAATATATTGGTAAACATGGGTTGTTTTAGTTCCTTGTTGCCCTATTGTTATTATTCAATATTACCGAATCATTAGCTGATGTTCCTGTCCTAGTGGCCTCTTCAGTCACAAGAAACGCAGGACTTTCAGGTACGTGACTCCGGCCTCAGCGAGCTACTGCAGTCTCAGTCCCGTTCCGCATCCGAGACTTTCGGTATCCCTTACCCTAGGTTCCTCTCCCTACCCGTTTTTTCTTATACAAGTTTACCTTCTTAATTATTTTCAGTCTTAAAACGACTATATTCCCAAGGAGGGTTGGCGTCAGGCAGGCGGCTGGCCATAAAAGAAACCAGCCAAAACCCTTGGCAACGTTCAATTTGCGCCGACCCTAATGAAAATTAGGAAAAGGAGAAGAAGATGATGATAATGATCTCTTGGTATAATACCACTATACCACTAATATTATAAAAGTGAAAGTTTGGATGGATGGATGGATGTTTGTTACTCTTTCACGACAAAACTACTGAACCGATTGCGATGAAACTTGGTATGTGGATATCTGAAGACCTGGTTTAACATATAGGCTACCTTTTATTCCGATATTCCCACGGGATCGGAACTTACGCGATTGAAACCGCGGGGCGCTGCTAGTAACAAATAAATAAGATCTTTACTGCTAGCCGCTCCACTCCTAAGAGTATTGCTCGTATCGTGATGTGATATAGCCTATTAAATTCCTCAATCAAACAAAAACCATTTATTCTTTTTGTACTACTAGGAACTAGAGTATGGTACAATGGAGTCTGACTATACCCTATTATTTGAGTACACAACCTTCATATAAAATTTGACTAATAAGGGCGTTGTCAAAAAAAGTTCTAGAATGAGTTTGGCAAAAGTCTGAAAACCGTCGCTATTGTTTTTCATATTAATTTGACGCTTGATTTCTGCTACCCAAAGTTGGTAATCGAGTACCTACAGTTATTATGATTGGCCAATTAGAGATCAAAGTGATTATTTCAAACGAAATTTAATTTTCTAGTAGCCTACTTATGAAATATTCCACGGGAGCCGTATATTTACCGGGACAAAAAGTAGCCTATGTGCGATTCTAGACTATTTATCTGTGTGTCATTCATTCAGCTCCGTTCGATCGTTCTGATGACATTGGGTAACAAAACAGCCATCCATCCAAACTGTCGCATTTATAATAGTTTTAAAGACGAGATGGAAAAATTCTCTTAATTATATTGAACGTATTTGAAAATAATTAATTGTATTTGACAATAATACTTTTTATGGATTCGATGACTGTAAACGTTGAACTGTGACTCTTTATCAAGTTTTTATATATTAAGAAGTCTAAGAGTACTTAACAGAGTCCTCCAAAGGGCAGGTGATATCTCATTACACATAAGTACTTGTATAATATACGACTCTTTACTTTACAATCAGATAAATATATTAGTGAGTACTGAAATACAGTATAACAACGTTCGATTTTTTCAAACACTAAATTATATTATATTGATACGACCTTCAAAGTTGATGTTTGTAAATCTATACTAATATTATATAGCTGAAGGGTTTGTTTGTTTAGTTGAACGCGCTAATCTCAGGAACTACTGGTTCGAATTGAAAAAAAGTGTTGGATAGCCCATTTATCGAGAAAGGCCATAACATTACGCTACGACCAATACGAGCGGAGCACTGATCATAAACGCAAGTGAATTGCGGGCACCGCTAGTATAATATATGCCATTATATCGAAAGAAAGATACAAATTTATTTTCATCTCATACACAGGTATACGGGTTTAAAACAATAGTTGTGTGAAGTTGTATCTAATTAAATTAAAGTTACAATTTTTCATTTTCAAACAATATCCCTACATGAGTCAAAAATGGTCGTTAGCTCAGCTTAATTCTACCTCGGGGAAGTAGCGCTGGTGTTCTGCTAACACCTAGTGATGTACACAGACGAAGAGCAGCCAGGCTATTACAGTGAGAGAGAAAAGAGAAAATAACTAAAACCTGACAGACATATAAATCATGAATAAAATTAAAACTGTTTAAATAATTTGATAAATAGTATAAAATATGCACACAATAAACAATATTAGAAAATTACAATATACCACTTAAATATAAGAACATGATTATTAATATGTGTATATTATGCAGAGACTAAACGCATTGGTTCGCCAGTCTTGTTTAACCTGTGCTTGCTTACTTACGCGGGGTTTTTATTAGTTATTTGAATAATAACGCTTAGTTTACTGAAGTTATTATTTTAGTAATGAAAATTAAGTTTATTCGTTTGCAAATAAAGGTAACGCATTGCAATGTTTATTGTAATGTTTTTAATGACTGCTAGCTTCTAATATATGAGTTTTGAATTGTAGAAGTCCATCAAAAATTACTCCTAAGTTACGATATTCACTTACCTTCTCTATGTGACAGCCATTAATCCTAACGTTGGGTTCACTACTTTTGATTTTTAAAAGGAATAGGAAATAAAATCAGGCTTTTATTCTAATTTATTTATTAACCATTTTGCTCAATAAATCATATACAATACACAATACTCCTTCCAAGATGCACAAACAGAAGTATATGCATTACATTCAGAAGCAAGTATAAAAATTAAATATCAACAATTTGTTTTAGCAAAGACGTCTCCGGCTATTTCTGGTTCAATTTAGGGTTGTACATATTGTAATTATTGAAGATCACCTGCAGCTGAGAAATTCATTGATAAGGTAACCTAGACCTCCTTTGATGATTAAAGAGAGAGATTAAATTAAGAGGATTAAATTTAGAGGTCCAAAGATAGCATTGGGACAGCTTCATGACAGAGTTTGCCATATCGAATAAAAATTTGGTGATTTTGTAAAAGTTTCTTATAATTTTTAAGCTATAATTTTTAATAATTATGACAAGTTTTGTCCTCAAATTTGTAAAGTACATTACTAGTGAGGTTGTGAAGAGGAAACAGCAGCCCACGTAGGTACTGTTGGACTGTCAAGGGGTTGCAGAATACCGGGCTAAGTGCCTTGGCTCGCCAGGGTCACTCTCCGAGATCGTCGGTAACGTAAAGGGGTTACTGGGATTCTTCGGGGAGTTAATATGGCTCAAATAGCTTTTATTCCCACCAAAACAAAATACGCGTTTTATCGTGGAGTTGCGGAAAACTGCCCATGTAAACCTAACCTAAACCTACTAGTGATGTTATAATTTAATTGGTATCAGTAATTAATTTAAACCACTTAGATGTATCTAATTCTGTTAATCAACTGTTAAGTCTAAATTGGAGACAAAGGAGTGTAATAAATAACAGTAATTTATTTTAACACGGGCATTGCAAGTCACACAAAACTATCAACATTTAAATTCCAGCCACTAAATTCTATCTAACCATTAATAAATAACTGCACAAAGCCAGACACTCAAAAAGCGAGTGTCCAACATTACGGAGGGCCAATATTTTATTTAAAACCCCATATCAAAGGCTCACGGTACACCGACCTCCTGAATTATACACCGTTCTGCGTTTAATGGCTTTAATTTTCAAACTTTTGAAAAATATCTTTGGGAAGTTCTAACGTTAAGTGCCGAGATTCAGGGGAGATCCGAGTTGGACAAGTCGGGAATCTTTTGTGGAGTTCGTGTGACGTGGTGTGGATGAATTTTTAATTTAAAGACAATTTTGAGTCTAAGATAATAGGTTGGATTTATGTTTTTAACACATTTTTTTATATTATTTTTTTTACTTTAAAAAGATTTAGATTTTTTTAAAGAAGTTTGTCTCCTATATCATTATCCCAAAAAAAGTTTAATAAAAAATAATGATGAAGGAGTAAAATGTCTAAGCGAGACTGATATTGATAAACGTACTTTTTATTACTATTAAGGACTTGAGACTAACGGATGAATATCTATAACATAAAGATATCGTGCTCCCCGGCAGCAGAGGCACGCGGTCTGATGTCCCTGCAACACAAAGGGAGGATACTCTAACCAATCTAGGTGATCAAACCTGGCAAAACACGGACCAACGGTAATTTTTTTTAAGTTCTATAAATACCAATCAGCTCGAGAACTTTCTTCCGCGATGCAGGGGTAGTTGCACGTAGTTCAGCTTGTCTTCGCTAGATGACACTGAAATCATGTTTTGCAGTACGTGGATGAATAAATAATTGGATTACGGTATATGGAGATGGATGAATTTGACTTGTCTCTATGGCGGCATAAACCTAGCGCAAGTCGTACTGGAGAATTTCATGACTCTTAATTCTGTAAACTATTTAGTCATGCTTTAGGTGATTTGGATTCTCGCAATAGTTGGCACAAAGCAGAATGTGTTGTAGGCTTGTGTCTATACTAATATAATAAGGCTGAAGAGTTTTCTTGTTTGTTTATTTAAACGCGTTAATCTCCGTTATCAGTCAGATTTGAATAATTATTTTTGTATTGGATAGAGCAATCATTGAGGAAAGTTATAAACTACGTAATATCAGGCTCGGACCGCCAGAACCGCCAAGTAATAGGGAAATGTTAATTATTTATACGTAGTATTAAATTTCATCAAACTGATTCATTTATGCGAATCTAATACAGTCTAGAATTATGCAGTTCTATCGTAAAATCAGCAACCAAACAGTAGCTTTAGTGAAAGAGGAACAACCATTGTAAAAGTAAGTACATACGAAACATTTTTGTATTCGATCAGGTGTGGCATTCCCATGTGGATGATTTTATGCCTCATCGGGTACCAGTACCGAGAAAGGATCGGAAGTTTTGCTTCCTTCGAAACAAGACTATAAAAAGATCAATGCGTAAAATATACCGAGTTTTATCTTGGATTATTTTTGTTTGTTGTTGCTAAGCAATTTGTAGCCGGGTTTCAGATAGATTAATGAACACAAAGTATTTCAATAATGGATGTTGAATTAATTGTATGAAATTATTTATGGATACTTCAATGATCCAAACTGTAAATCTAATGTAATATTGGTACTTTTGAATGTAGAACTCTGCCAACATAACTAGAAACTACTCCCACAAGACCGTCTGATCCCAAACTAGGTAGAAACCTTTACTAACCAGACTGCTGATAAACATACTAATAAATTTCTAAAGGCATACATATATTATATATAAATTACACTCAGACACCTAACAAATGATAGTGCTCATCACACAAATATTTTTCCTGGGTGGGAATCGAACCCTAGCCTCTGGCTTAGTCATCAGAATCACTAACCAATAGACTAACAGACGTTTTTAGTCAGTTTAAACTACATATTTAAGCATTGAAGTTTTTAATTTGTCCATCGATTTCAGGTATCTACTGTATTTTTTCAGAAGTTTTGTTATTATTCCTAAAAAGGTTGCTATTGTCGCTCTATTACTCCAAACAAAAAAAGTATTTGATGTGCCAAGCGTTTTAAAGGGACGTACATATTGAGACCATTGCGATAAATCCCATTAACGTACATAATTTTATATTAATAAACGTACACACACACATACACGTCTGTATTCCCGTAGGGGTATTAAACACCCACATTTTGCCAACTATAATTTGGTCCCACTCACGTAACAGGGGACAAACCTATTGCCGTCAACCGGGCACTTTGAGAATTAAACATAGAAAAATTGGGACTATATTGTAAAGAAAATATAGGTAAGAAGGAAAGGCAATGGAAGGTTTTTTTTTATGGTATAGGGGGCAAACGAGCAGACGGGTCACCTGATGGTAAATGACTACCGCCGCCCATGGGCGTCTGTAACTCAAGAGTCACAAGTGCGTTGCCATCCTTTAAGGTGGGAGTAGGGGAGAGGGGGAGGAGAGGGGGGAGAGTGAAGGATGGGTATATTGGAGAGGGACGGGTTAAGGCCTCTGACAACCACACTCACGCGGCGAAAAGTAATGCAAGCATTACTTCACTGCCGGTTTTCTGTGAGGCCGTGGTATCGAGCGGAGTCAAGCCGGCCTATACGTGCCGAAGCAGGGCTCTCCCACGTAAAAGGGATATTGTTTATATGGATGGATTGGGGAGTGTAAGCAATAACTCAAAGAGGTCACATACCAGTATCGCGAACTGGCTGTTGCCTGGAAGTTAAAACAATAACATTAAATTAGTGTCTTGGCCTCTGATCATAATCAACAAGAACCGAACTGATAAACATATATATTATAATCATAATCGCAATCTTATCATTATATTGACACGTGAAGAGAATTCTTTGTACCCCTTTTTAATAAATTTTCGAAAAACTTAGTAACGTGAATTTTGGAATATTTACAGTTTAAATATATAAGAAGTGCAGAAAGCTGAAATTTTTAAACAATATGTTTTACAACTTTAAAAAATACGTTTAAAGGGTGTAATGAAATTACACGCGTCCAGTATATGCGTTGACCTGTCATGGTAAGTAAGTCCATATAATGATAGTTCAAGTTATACTGACCAATGAAAAAACCATGGTCGAAATTCAACCACCACGCGATCTCTAGTTAAATTAAAACTGTAATTAGCACAAGTTACAAAAGAGTATTTTGCTTTAATTCGTGTTGTACGAGTACTAACACGGATTAAAGCAACGATATTTAGACCGGTTTTAATAATTCATTTGAACTAAATAATTTATGGGATGTCGTTGGTTCAAACAGAGTCATTACAATGCAAATTCGCGGTCGGATTCACTGAAGAGGTTAAGCTTTGTATTGATTAAAAGAATGGAGTGATTAAGGTGTGTTTATAAATATTACTAACGGAGTTTGAATATGTTGGGAAGGGTATTTGACATAATGGTAGCAATAGTATCTTATAACAAATAGTTCTGCCTGATTTTGTACAAAGCGATCGATAAACACGTTTTAACAAATCGATGATATTTCATAACGCTATATATTGGCAAAGACCTAATTACTGTAATTTCTAACTAACTAAACCAATTTTTTTTTGTATATATAACGCTCCTAAAATACACACAGGGTGTAAGAGACACCGTACCGAATCGAGAAATAGTGTATTCAGATCATCATTCTGAGTCTGAAATTCATCATTTTTTTATTTTATTTTACATTTTTTTGCTTTAAAGTGATATCACAATGAGTAAACAGAACATTTTATTTAAAAAAATGTAATAAATACCGCATACGGCGAACAACTGCAATGTAATCAATCAAACAATATTTAAACATTTTATGCAATCATAGCTGGTCTTGACTTGCTGATTGCATAAAATGTTTACCGCTTAAAGTCATTCATCGTACCGCACAAAAAGAATACTTTCGCATGTTGTATGTACATTGCGTAGCGCTAAATGAAACTAATGACTATAAATCCTTGATCTCGCAATTTTATACTGAACTGACTTTTGTATTGTGTTAAGTATAAACAGGAAGAGGTTATTGAAGTTTTTTGCGTTGCTCAAACTTACACGTTGTTTATCCACACTTTTCACAAGAGTAACATGTTGTACATCTATTTAAAGTAAAAAAAAAAGTATTATTCATAACAAAAAGAGATCTTAAAGAGTTGGGACTTCCTGGCAATAGCTAGTTGGAGTTACAGGAATGCAACGTTGATCAGCTCCAGCTGCTTGCTTACACTTCCCAATCCATCCGTAAGCATTTAGCGTATCCCTTTCCTTCCATGGCCTTTACACGGTTAAAATCAAACGAAAAAAGGAACCCTTATAGGATCACTTGGTTGTAAGTCATTCTGTCTGTCCAGACGCATCAAGTTGAAATCCCTAGAAGCTGTAAAAAAAATCAAGCTTCTCAGTCAATCAAAAGATAAGGTCCTTTAAGCCTTAGATTTGACCTAATTTAAACATTTTGTAGGTAGATCACAACCTACAGGGTTATACCTATACTTTCCTAACCTATACTTGCAACTGACCTAGAAACATGAAATTTGGTAAGAAGCAAGATCTTACAGAACAAGTAAAGGAAAAAATCTAACGTATGGTATATAAACGTATGGGCCGGCTCGACCGCAGCAATGTTGTCATTGCTTTTCGCCGAGTGAGTGAGGTTACCGAAGGCCTTAACCCTTCGCTCTCCCTTTCTCCTTTCCTCGCTCCCTATTCCCCCATTTCTTTACTCCCAGCTTAAAGGCCGGCAACGCCCCCATACCAAAAAAAAAATATATTATATATATATATATATATATATAATATAATATATATAAGTCATAATAAAAATAGTACTAACAATCTTTGGTTAATAAATAAGTACGACTTGTATGCTTAATATAGTACATATACCTACATACATATAGAATACATACCGATGCAAATATACGTATACTGGTATTTTTGAATTACCGCAAACTTACTCGCCGTATTATCAGCTAAATTATTTAGTTGATTTATCTAATCACAAGAAGTTAGTGAATGACTCTTAGTCTTCAAACGGCGGCAGCGGTTGGAGACATCTGATAGATAGGACCGACGTAATATACACTTAACAATAATTTATTTATATATACATTTATATATCTAGAAATATCTAACAATAAAATCTACTCTAATCCGAAATAATATTATAAATAATATTATAAATGCGAAATTGAGTTTGTTCAATTGTCATGCTTTCACGCCTTAGCTGCTCAACAGATCGTACCTAACAAAGTCAAAGTTAAATATTTTTCGTCGTTTACGTCGTTTACGTCGTTTTTTTAAACTAAAGTTAAAAAATTATAGATCAACACACGCGGAGTCACCGCAATAATAAGTTGCTATTTCATAACCAAATCAAAAATAAACAAAATTGATAACAGATGATACCGTATCTGTCTGTGCCTATCTATAACCGCCCGTTTCCAAATCGTTGTGTGAGCAAAGTAAAACTAAGCATTGAAAGTGTTATAAGGTTATCGTGTTTTTTTCAAAAAGAAATACATCAAAGAGCAAATATATCTATATATATATATATATACATATATCGTAACGATCGTTTAAAAGTTAGTCTTGTATATACATTTTATTGCTTCAAAAGTAGCTGAAGCTCGAGTCTTAAACAAAGTGATCGGAAGCACATCTCTCAAGTAGTCTAGAAGCTCATGCATGCTCTCAAAAATTCAAAGCAGTTCTTAGAACAAATTGCCGTAATAGTTAGAGGACTTCGCTTGCTTGATATGGGATTATTTAAAATTGAAGACGTTATAGGGATTGCTCTCTGACGTATTTATGACGGGGGAAGAGTGGGAAGAGGGGGATTAGAGGGAAGGAGAGAGGGAAGAGGGGAAGGACAGGAATAGGGGAGAGGGAAGGGTTAGGGTCTCCGGTAACCTCACTCACGCGGCGAAAAGCAATGCAAGCATTGTTTCCCTGCCGGTTTTCTGTAAGGCCGTGGTTGCATGGCTCACCAGCGTTTTTTGTTAGATTTTCATTATTATATTATTTTATTCCCGTATTTTGTTTGCCTGCCAGCTTTGGGCGGTTACTGTATAGAAACTGTCAAAATAAAATAAAAACTTTCTGCTGAAAAATCATAAATACTAATAAAATTTGAATTAATAAGAATCGGTGAGAGCAGTTTAAAGTTAGTTATTAACTTTGTTATTGACTAAGGATGTTATGAAGGTCCGTAACCGAAACAACTAGATATCCGAAAGAAAATGGGTAAGTCGGAATCGATCCGACTAAAACCACACGGTGTTCCGTCACGGGTGTCTATAGCCAAGGGCTCAGGTATAATCTAGGAAGGAACTTTGACTACCTGCCCATAAAGCGAGGTAGTCTCGCAGACTACCTCGCTTGAAGTGGGAGCCGTGCCCCCTTCACATTGCGGCCACTGTCTCGGCATAACTTTTCCTCTTTCGTTGCCGGGTTCCGGCGCCTTCAGCCCATCGCTCATGCAGGCCGTAGGTCATTAGGTGCTCTGCGGTGCCTGGTGCGTCCTCCCCGGGACGGAAGAATGCTAGTTCTCTTGCCAGGGCTGAAGATTATATAAGAAACTTTATGACAAGTTTTATTATTTCTATATAGCTGAAATAGTTGTATTATATTGGTTTTGTTTATTTTAATTTTGTAGGTTTAATGAGTAGGTATAATCATTACTTGTAAGTCAAATTGTTTTGTTTTGTGATTTTACTACATGCCATATCCGCAACATCTCTGTTATTGACTAAGATATTATCGCTCGTCTAAGCTGGCAGCTATCACAAAATCTTTTAAAAAACCCAATATCACTTTCAGGTAAAATTCTGTTATTTACAGTTGACGATCTTCTAAAAGTCGTGCATTAAAAGTAACCTATTTAACTTCATTAGGATTTCTTGACTTAAAAATGCCCAGCAAAGGTAGAAAAGTACATTTCTATCGTGGGAGAGCCATGTTTCGGCACGAATGGGCCGGCTCAACCGGAGTGATACCACGGCCTCACAGAAAACCGGCAGTGAAGCTAATGTTTTCATTGCTTTTCGCCGAGTAAGTGAGGTTACCGGAGGCCCTAACCCTTCTCTCTTCCTCTCTCCCTTCCTCGAAAAAACATAAACTCTTACTCTTACTCTAACTCTCCCCCTTCTCCTACTTCCACCTTAAAAGCCTGCAACGCACTTGTGACTCTTGAGTTGCAGGTGCCCATGGGCGGCGGTAGTCATTTACCATCAGGTGACCCGTCTGCTCGTTTGCCCACTATGCCATAAAAAAAAAAAATAAAAGCTATTTGTCATTAATTCCGCACAAATAATTTTGTGGGGCACTAGCGTGTGTCATGTAATGGTTTGTATGAGCGACTGAAGCAGTATGAGTGAGCTCACTCGAATAAGCATTGATAACAGTAACTATTTATAAATACTAAGGCATATATAATTCACTTTCAAATTTCATTCGCATTTAGAAGCTAAATATTTTGAGAAAAGTTTAAAGTTCACTTTTAGACTGGCCTATTGGCCTAGTGGTTAGTGACCCTGACTGCTATACCATAGGTCGTGGGTTCGATTCCCACCCGAGTCTGGGTGTTCTTTGTGTCCGTTTTTTGTATGTTTGTAAAGCCCCCCGCGACACAGGATTAATTCCTAATGCGGGAGTTGTCTTTTAAAAAAAAAAAATCGTATAGTAGACTACTTATGTTTGGCAAAGTTTTGAAATGTATAAAAGTTTCCTAATTTAAATTAGAAGTTCCTGTTACGTAGACGAAATTTTAATAGTCCAGGTTTCACTGTAGATTCAATTTGAGCTCAGAACAGGTGCAACTTAATCGGCGAGGAGCGACTATGACCAGAATAACGCAGAATATCTAGACATTTCAGTATATTTCTAGTTTAACTCTACGCGCGAGTTAATTTCATTTGCTGCAGAAAACTGTGTTCCTGTTTATTACTCCAAGCAGTATTGTTTACATTTTTTAAATATTTTAATCTTAAGCAGAAACTAGAGGCTGTTTATTTTTGGAAGTAAATTTTGTACGAGGCCAATTATAAAACTAAAGTAGAAAAGAAGTGAAAGAAGTACTCATTACAACTTACTGGTTTGAAAAAAATATGTGCTTGTTTGATACACACATAACTGAAGTAAATGTAGGATAGCTGGGCAGCCTTGATTTAGTTCTAACAACATATTATGTTGACTCGACAGGAGACGTTTACAAATAAACCGTCACGCAAATATGGCACCCTAGTGTTGGGCTGAGTGAAGTCTGTACTGACGTTTCAGGCCATAACCGAGTAAACGAATATGTATGCGAATAAAGTGTTTTTAACCACAAATTATTTAGAACAGTAAACAAAATTATGTAGTTGTGAAATAATTATAATATTGGCAATGCCCGTCTTGACTAAAATATGTTTTCCATGATCTCAGACTCACCTGGTGGTTATACCAGGTGAGTATGAGATCTGAGATACTATTTATCTACCAACTATTTAAAAAAAAAGGTGCTTTATGAATTTGTGCCTTTTATAAATAGTTGTGTTGGAATTTGTCTATTTGGGCATGAATACGCAAAAGTATGGTCCGTACACTCAGGATTGTTTCGGAATAAACTTAGATGTTGTATACCTTATGTCAGCTTAATCCTACTTTTTTAAATTACGTCATAACTATTCAAATACTAGTTAAAATCAACTATCCCCATCCTTAGTGTTTCAAACGATAGTTTAATCGTCAGCTGGCCGAAGGGATGAGCGATGTTATCCATGTCAGCGTATAGGCTCATGAACTTGCTTTGTTCATGAATTCGAGGTGTCATGCTATGATATATGAAGCTAAACATATTGTGGAGATAAAGGAAGGGTTCCGATTTAATATAGGGCTTTGGTTAAACGGCTAAATTATACGCAGCGGTAAGTGCTTAACAGCAGAATTTAACATTATACTTGTAGTGTCTGGGAATTAGGTATTTTAAACTAATATTTGTAATTTAAAGACTAAAGAAAAATTAATATGTGTTCAGATTACCTTAAGCAAAAATCTGCAATGGTGAATACTAACTTGTACAGGAGGATTTTTGTGCTGTTAAACGGGGTTCTTAAGGAGTCACCTAATGGAGCTCCGACTGATAAACCTGGCAATGGCCAAGTCATACCAGTGGTGTGTTGCGAGTATTTATAGCCACTGCTAACCGCCTACCATCAGACGCGTCATGTGCTGTAAGCCCGCAATAAAATAGTACTGGACAGTGTCGGAATCGAACCTAGTAAAACAACACGGTGTGCAAAATTGCCCCTTAAATTAGTAGCTTCAGGAAACGACTTGTATAACATCCGGTTCCCTTCCTAGCACCTGTCTGCAGAAGCGCGGCTTCGGGTAACCTCCTAGATAAGCAACGACCAGGTACACATAGACGTCGCCCTTTCGCGGCACTATGGTAGATTGAGAGGAAAACCCATCCCGTCCACTCGCGGCCACACTTAGGGCAGTATGAGAAATATGGAAAGCGAACTGAGTCAGCATGATGATCTTCCTCAAGGGCCTCTTTCACTGCCTCCTTCGGCGATACGACATCCTCGCAGAGGGTTGTGATTACAGATACAACATCCCAACATCAACCGTTGTGTTGCTGCGGATTGCTACGAATGAACACCTAGCCTGGTTGTAGGTTTCTCCTGTTCTTGTTCTTCGACAACTTTACGAGACATGCTGTGACAAATTTTCAACTTTTGTAGAATTAGAATCCAAATAATATCTTTGTGACTCCAGATGTTGTTCAATGATGTCACTAAGTAAAACGTCACGCTGTTACGCCCTCCATGGTGCAATATGTTAATGATGTTTATAAAATAACTTTACTGCCACGATCATAACAAATCAAGTGGTCGACAAATGTTTGCAAATACACATTTTGTCATGTTTGTAAAATAATATGAGATTGTTTATTCATTTAAAAGTGGTTTTTGAAAACCGTGTCAACTATTTACTAGTTTTTTTTGGCACACAAATTCAACATGTGTTTGATGAGAATACATTACTACATTCGGCAAAATACTCGTACAACAGAACACGTCATAACGTGACAAGAACTAATTTACTCAGGGTGTGTGCTTGTTTCCAAACCTAGTTGTTTGATTGAAGATAATCACATCAATGAATATAACATGAACCCTCACACAGGAAAGTACTGAATGAGAATTACTCAACGATATTTAGGGGCTGTCATACTCGATGTCTAGCGTATAGACTGGATTACAAATAACAAGATCCGATTACAAAAGCTAATTCATGTCAATATAGTATTAAACTAGACATTTGACTATGGTAGGTGGAGCATTTGATGGAATGATGGGTATAAATTGTCTCGGACGTTTAGCAGCGAGGCGTTTGGATGTCCTGACTAAACATAATAATATATAATATATCTCTTTATTGTACACCAAAATGATTTTGAAGAGTAGAAGCACAGCAATGTTTTGTGGTAGATACAATTGGCGGCCTTATCGCACTGAGGCAATCTCTTACAGGCAACCATGGGATGGAGCGAACATAGGATATCGATTTTAGGGTTATATAGGGTTATATATTTTAGGGTAACATACATACGACTACAATTACACCATAGACATATCTGCAGCAAAGTTGGACTTTGAATGATCGTGACGATGATTGAATCTCACCCAGTAGGTATACTCCTGTCGTGAACCTACTCCTTTTTTTCTTACGTGTGAAAACGGGCCGACACCAGCACCGGTGTTTTCAGTGGGGTGGTGTGCTCCGAAAAGAGGGCCTAGGAGAGGCTAAGAGGGCTCCATAAGCCTACACGTGAACCTACTCCTAGCACAAGCACATTTAGCTTTTTCTACGAGTTAACAAGAATCCCAGTAATGTGAGAGCCACATAAAAAAAGTTCGACCTCACCCTGATCAGTCCGATCCTGATTTCTCTCAGCACATTATTTTTTTCGACTTAATATTTGCTTTAAATATTCTATTTCATAAAATCACTCTAAAAGTAATCATACTAAACAACAAAAGTCTAAGTAAAGAGCTTTAAAAAGAAAACCTTTTAAAAAGAAAGAACATTTTCACTATAAGAAGTTCAGCTCTTCGCAATCAGAAACAAAATCAAGATGATTACAAAAATCGGAGCGATCATTACGTGGCAACTTAAAACTTTATATACGAGAGTTGTGTTGGTGTTACCGGATAACAGGGAGAAAACCGGATAACCGGAAACGGAAGTTCGCAATGCGGGTGGGTACATAAAAGAATGGCCCAATTGGATAGCTTTACGATTAACGATGTTGTTATATCCCTTTGTAAGGGATTTATTATCTGCGAACGTGGTAAATATGAAGAGAATTTGTTAAGATATATCTCTGAAAGCACACAATTTTCTGGAGTCAAGTTTGTTGTTTATTACACGCTTTATATAAGCTTCCTTCACTTGTATGTTGGATTGTAACCGACTCCTTAGGGCGCGATTTTGATCCACTTTAAACGGCCATTCAATTCATTCAAATTTTGCACACCTGTCAAATACCGATGACAATGCAATATTCAATTAAAAAAATAGTTTAAAAAAAATAAAAAAACACGCTTTTATAGAAAATCCAACTAAAAAATAGAAAATAAATTTTAATAAATTTGGATTAAGAATAGTGTAAATAAGAAATAAATGTATATGACGGATGGGCGGCATCATGGTTGTTTTTAAAAAGAGGGACGTCAGCAACGCTGACGTCACACTCTTGATTATGTTCCATTTTCTTTAAATTAAAACTTGGTACACTTTCTATAACTTTTATTCGTTGACAAAACAATCAGTATAAGTACAATGACTCACAGAGGTGTGTTCCGTCCGATGGTTTGTGTGCGACTGACTAGCTCTGGGGCCGTTGCTCGTATTTATAAAGACCGACCACGCGCGCGACGCACGTGTTCAAGTTTTAGGTTAGGAATTAAACTATGTAAATAAATAATGAATTTAACAATCTTGTCGAATAGATAATTTGATTTTAACATTAATTTAACCATGCAATTAATAATCTAGAAGTAAATAACAATAACTTAACTATGCAATCAAAACAAATTGATTAACTACAAAGTCATTTGTGTTTTTAAACAGTTGTTTCATAATCATAATGTTAATCAACTCCTAATCTACTTATTTATTGATGTAACTGCATCTTACAGATTACAACATATTGATGAGATGCTTCAAATAACATAATTGCGCCGATATATATTATTGGAAAAAAGCGTGGGGTGCAAAAATTGTCAATAAAATGTTTAGATACTGTGCATGCACCCCACGCTTTTTTTCAATAATATACATTTATTTCTTTTACTATTCTTAACCCAAATTTATTAAAATTTATTTTCTATTTTTTAGTTGGATTTTCTATAAAAGCATGTTTTTTTTTGTTTTTTTAAACTATTATTTATTTTAAAAGTAAATTTTCAACATGACGTATTTGAACAAAATTAATGCCTTGATAGAAATCGACGAGCGCATACCATTAAAATTAATAAAAATCTTTTATACCAAAGCTTTTTGTGTTATTCTATTACTATTTTTTAAACTAAATTGGATTTTTATCACTGCTAAAATCATCAAAAAGAACAACAGAAAAATTGTAGCCAACTAACTTTTAATGTTTACTTTTTATTTTTACTAAAACAGAACTACAAATATTTTTTTCATTATTTTTTTTTTGTATTCCAGGTCAAATTGCATTGGCGCTACAAAACAGAGCTTTCATATGTTTTAATGTTTTATATTTGGCTCACTATAAATCACATTATCATTTGGTAGGGAGTGATTTGGATAAACTGTCATAAGTCATACTCATAATATTTAATGCAAGGAAAAAAAAAAAAAAAAACAAAATCAACCAAAAGCATTTATGTAAAACCCTGGTTGTTTTTGTGTTTAAAAGATTCATGGAAATCATCCCTTTAAAGGGGGGGTAAATTTTACTGCTGTAAATAAAAAAAAATATGAATCATTTTGAAAAACCCCATATTATATGAAACCATGATAAAACACATGGTTTTATATAATATGGAGTTTGATATATTTCTAATTGGTATTATCTTCAGTTTAGTCATTGCTTTTGAAGTTGATATTTGTAAGTATATTATTATATCATCTGCCTGTAAAAAAAAACAATCGCAGAATAATGTATTTATAAACACACACATATCACAGGGATGCTCAATGTGTTTTTAAATTTGTTTTTGTATAGCATAGCCTACGCGTTTAGTAAATGAAATATCTAATTCTATCAACAACTACATACTATTGAGGATGTTCATTCTTTTAAATTTAGAATTACCGACTCTTATTGAATCTAGTATTGACCTAATTTACGAAGGATTATAGAACGCACTTTTTATTATAGGGCACGTAATGATAGCAAAGGGATAATAATTGAAGAAAAGGTTTTCCTAAATTTGTCTATTCGAAGAAGTCTTCAAGTTACTGAATAATAAGTAAAATGTTGACTTTTTGTTGTCTTACCACTACATATTATAAAACAAAGTCCCCCTCCGCGTCTGTCTGTCTGTTCGCGATAAACTTAAAAACTATTGAACAGATTTTCATTCGGTTTTCACCAATATATAGAGCAATTCATGTGGAAGGTTTAAATGTGTAATTCATTAAGGTTTTGTGTAAAATGGCTGAAGTATGACGATAATTGTTGAAGAGGTCAGAAAAAATCAAAATATGCTTTGCTACCCGTGCAAAACCGGGGCGGATTGGTAGTAATTAAATAAATTGCTAGTATTTCCAATCTGATTTTACCCTTAATTACATTAGTATGTGAGATAAAGAAAAAAAAAAGACGCCTTATTGCTTGCGCCATCTTCTCTAATAATAATGAACAAATTAGTGAGAACAACATGAATCCTTTCACAGTTAATATCAATAAGACATAAATAATAATTATATAATGACCAGATCATATTTAACTTTACAAAATGGTTACCCAAACAGAAAGCAGATCCGTATTGTGATTAAGAAATGTTTTGTAATTACAATTCGAAAAACAAATTTGCTGATGTGGAAAAAAAATAAAGCATTATTTCATTCCAGGTAGAAACGGCCAGCCGGTATCAATTTACTTATCGCGAATCAATCATTTGGGTTTTTTCAATAAATATAGAGTTTTTCGATTTAAAACATTTGCGAATTGTATTTATTTTACTTTTGCTTACGTGTTTCGTACAGTCTATTTGAATAGGCATATTTACAGGTGTATCCGAATTTTTACAGTCACAGGCCTGTTCGAATTTCAATTTGTGATTAATTTTGACACATTAAACAGTTTATTTACGTTGGGAATTAATAGGTAACTAGTATAATTTGACATCTAACATTTCAATTTAGACGTTTGACGTTCTTTTTTTATGTCAACTGTTTTGATGACATTTGGAATTCAAATCGAAACTACGAACTATCTAATCTAAAGATTATGGGTTTCAGTTATCATTAATTTACTAAATGAACATACTGCAACTTTATTGTTATTGTGGTATATACACATTTGTATGGAAGATACGAGACTCGAGTCCTTTGTGAGGCTTGTGCGGACATGGGTCCAACCTGAAAGGGCCAAGAGAGATTTTAAATTTAAATTGGGTGCTACATTTACGGTGCTCAATTCTAATTTACATTATAGTGGTACCTATATATAGGTGTAACAGGTCTTTTGTTAATTACAAGTTCAGTAAAGCTGAGCGTTAAGGCCTGGGTGGGAAACTAACATTTAAAATAATTTAAACTACATTATCTAATATGCCTACATCATTTTTGTATACACGACATTAGCAAATAAGGATGTACTCTCTATAGCTTGTATTATAGGGAGTGATCCATAATCGGCACTCCACCAATCAAGAAACTTTTTTGCCTTGTGCGAGGCAAAAAATCTGTGGAACAAATTGTCACCTATGGTCCTATTTCCGGATCGAAATTAATTATTTTTTATGGATTTTCTCAATAACACATTGAATAATTCCAAAAAAAAACGATAAAAGTCTTTAACTTTTTAATCCACCTGCTTTGGTGATTATATTCGAAAATTCAAGCCGTCATAACTTTTAAACAGATTTTTTTTTCAAATATTCTTTTCATAACTGCATTCCAGCGGTTTATGTAAATGTTCCATTGTCAGAATATGCACCCTGTAATAGTATAGATTATAACTGTGTTAATATTATATTATACTAGCAACCCGCCCCGGCTTCGCAAGGGTATACAAATTATACACCTAAACCTCATAAATCACTCTATCTATTGGTGAAAACCGCATGAAAATCCGTTCAGTAGTTTTTCAGTTTATCGCGAATAGACAGACAAACAGAGGCGGCGGGGGACTTTGTTTTATAATATGAGGTGATTTTGCAATGCATTGTTTTCGTCTTATACATTTTAAACAGACCTAAACACAATTATTTCAGTTTAGTTTTTGTAGGTCACTGGAGCATCATTAGTCACAAGTGCTAGTTACCCCAAGAACCCTCTATGATGTCTGTCGAGGCCAAGTCCTCCCACCCTGGTGGATACCCTGGTAGACCCCTAAAGCTCTGGCAATCTAGTAGAGAAAAAAACAGAACAACGCTCCTAGAGTTAACAAGCCACGATCTTCTACAGGTGAAATTAACATTAAGAAGACATTAGGTGCTTGAATTTCAGCCAGTAATTTTTCTATAGATTCTTCGTAGATTAAGTATTTCTTCATCTCGTTTCCGAAAACATAAACATTGCGTGACTCACCTCTGCAAAACTATAAAAACCCTGCCACCTACGTGGGTCATAAAGGGTAATAACACTCAGACCGCCCCTGGTCGTGTTCATTGACATTTTAATCTACCATTTACTTCTTAAAATACACGTGGTCATAAAATGTACTAGTTTAACAGTACAAACTAATATTAATTATGTTTTGTTAGCTGGAACTCGTTGCTTTATTTCAAAGCGATGTTTGTTGTTAATTAGCATGTTTGCGAATTGTCTGGCAGTTTTTAAGTTTTGAATTTTGATGTGTTCGTAGCGTTAAAATGATGTAAAATGTATATATCTTTTTAAACGAGTAGTTTTCAAAATACTGCACAATATAAGTAGTTTCATATTATGAGACTAATAGCATCCCGTCATCATCCATCGTCACAATTTTTCTCATTACCGTCAAACCTTAGTAAGTGAGAACTGTGTAAGCGAGAAAACTCTTTAAGTGAGAGTAATTGCCTGGTCCCGGTATTTTTGGGGTCTAAAACTACTATGTGTGAGAAAGAGAAGCCTCTTTAAGAGAGAGAGTTGTGGACCCTCAGATATCCTTGCGTGGATCTCTGTAACCGAGACTGCTTATCTAAGCGACAGTTGAGCATGTACCCACACTTGCAGTTGCTATTTATTCATGTTTCATTTCTTGTCACACATTTTTAAATTTCTCTGAACTTAACAATCCTACTAAGATTATAAACGTAAAATTTTGTGAGGATCTATGGATGTATGGATGTTTGTTACGCTACTACTAAAAACTACTGAACCAATTGCGATGAAACTTGGTATGTAGATAGCTGGAGACATGGATTAACGCAAAGACTACGAATTATCTCGATATTCCCACGGCATCGGGACTTATGCGGGTGAAACCGCGGGGCGCATATTTTCTAAAATTTCGGGGAAGTTAGGTACTTACATTGTCTTGGCGCACATTTTTGTCCTTACTTTTATTATTAGTCAAGTTACTACCTTATTGCAGTTGATTCATATCAATAGCGAAAGTGTGGGAAAAACAGGAAAAATAACGGATTTTTAAATAATTGTGTAAGATTTCTAGTTTCTTTTTTGTGAGCAAAGTTATGACACATTTATTTACTGCATATTAGCTATATCATTTAGTTAACCTCTTTGAGTGATAATAGCCATTTCTGTACCTCTATAAGCTACAAATTTGGGTCAGTGAGAAACCTCCAGAAGCGAAAAGAGATTGCGGTCCCTTGAACTCTCACTTATACAGGTTTGACTGTATTCCAGTTGATATTAATTTACATTGGCCAGGTTATTTGCAGTGGGTTAGACTTGGTTCTTAACAGGTCGGGCCAACACGTAAAAATACTTAAGATAAATTGACGAGGCTTTGACGTGACGAGCTTGGCAATTTTTACACTGCCATTTTTAAGGCACTTTTACTCTTATAAAATAACATTATAAGTTTTACGCCTTGTATTCATATTCGATTTGTTAATGGACTCGTATGCTTTAATATTTTTAAGGTATCTTGGTACGTGGTGGAAACTGTCCGTATTTTAAGCTACTAAGTCCCAATTTATGGGTCTAACAACAAAAAAATCTTTAACAAAAAGATACTTAAAAGAAAAACCACTTCAGTCAGTTCAGTTTTCTTTTACCTTCGTTTCAACAAGAATGAGCTCTATATTTACTCTGATGAAATTACTCGAGAAGCCAATCGACAATTACACAAAGTCGACCACGCAAATATAACGTTAAGCTAGCTGACACTTCGAGAGCTGAGGCTCTTCAAACATAGTTTCCGATATTTACTTAGGAGAGAAGAATTTGTAGGGACCTCTGGCAAAGTCGGGCATCGGGCAAAGTCGATCCCTTGCCGTGATACGTCACACACTCGTTTATCTGTGCAAACACACATTTGATGATGTAGCGTGGTATGTTACTGAAATCTTAAGAAATTGTGAGGTCTTGAGTATGGCAATGAGTGATTGTGTCAAAGACTTTGTTATTATGGATGTTTTTGTTGTAACAGTATTTGTGGACGATAACAGAATATAAGCAGATGGTTTCGGAGAAATGGTGACAAAGTTTATGATAATCATAGACATTATTCCTGTAAAAGATACAGGGAACATAATGTAGCAAAATAGCTTAATATTAGAAATAGGAGAACGTTTTTCAATTCCAACCAAGGAACTTCAGTAAAAATTAACTTCAGATTTGCACAAAATTAAATTATAATCTTTCTTCAACTATTTCTGTTTGAGCTCATCAAGGAAATCTCGAAATTTCATCAAATTAAGAATCTGCACTGTCGCCGATGCCTTTCTCTGAAACTATCCTTTGCAATCCACTCTACGGAATTTCTGTTTCTTTCTTTCATTATACGTTAGAAGAGGACGGCTGTAAATAATCGGTTCAGTAATAAGTAGAACTTCGGAGTTCAATATCTAAAGTTTGAAAATAGAATTTGTCTTTTGAGGCACCATACAGAAGTGCTGACGTTACATTTGTCATCCGATCAGAACTTTCTTCAGCTGATTCCAGTTGTGGACCTATTACTTATCATTTAAAGTTTATTTTGTAGTACTTTTGAGTCAGTCTCGGTGTACGGCAATACCAAACCACAGTGCCCTACTATAAATTAACAAAATTCGAAAGTTAGTTTTTTATTGATTTTAAACATTGCGTAATGTTATTTTGGAAATATTTATCACAAAAATGGAAAACACTTTTTTTTTTATAGACAACTCCCGCATTAGGATTTACTCCTAAAATACAATATTGTTAAAAGAGAATTTCTCAGAAGTTCAACTGACTAACAGCCTGCAAACATCTAAAACTGAGGCGGTGTTTCCGTAATTATTTTATTTACGCGTTAAAACGGACCAAGGTCGGTGTTTATTGTGCCACAGGAAAAAAAAATCCTCTCGAAGCCAGCTGATAAACTTCTAAGCAATTAGGGGACGAGGAAACTCGTAAAAGTTTAACATTGTAATGCTTAATATAATTTCAGTTATCTTTCTTTTAAGACTAACGTTTATTAAAGAGTTGTAATTATTATTAAGTGAGTGATGACGGAAGTCATTTTGATGACTTATTTTTATTTCTTCTGGAGGATAAAAGAGCGTTAGGTAAAATTGTTGATTGAAATGCTAGAGACAAAGAGTATAAAATCAACATTTTCCTCTCACAGCAACATCCATTTTATGACTGAAGTACATGGCTTTAGTCATAGCTAGACGCTGAAGAAGCTATAGGGTTGAACAGCCAGGAGTGGCTGTTGGATAAGCTTGATATCCTTATTGAGGCTGAAGATACTTGCTGGATTAAAAAAGAACAAGAAAGAAGCTCAAACGTTAATAAAAACTATTGTTCAAAATTGTTTGTATATTTTTATTGTCACTTTTTTTTAGTAGTAAGTATTTGATAAAATGCTCTGCATTTTTTGGTTGAAAAAAAACTATTACCATTAAGGAAACGGAAAATAGACCGAACTAAACATACCATTTTTTTTTTTTTTTTTAATAAAGAATACTAGCAACGTGGGTCACACATTACTAGTATTCTTGTTAACCCCTCCAGCTAAGCTAAATACTTGTGTTAGGGGTGGGTTCACGCCGGTAGTGCACTGGGTGGGGTTCGAACCCGCAACCACTTGATCGCTACATCGGAGTTTCAATGCGACTCATTCCTTAAGAAGTTGTTCCTACAAAATATAGAATTCGTTTACAATTCAAGGAAAGCAATGGGCTTCTATCTCGAGCGCGCTTTTAAGACGTAAGGAAGTTCCTATTCCATCAAATGCCCCTTCATTTGAAGGAGCACAAATCTTTCTTACGTTTCGTTCTCCAGAAATATAAAGCTTGGGTTGAAGGCATAGTTGCCGCGTTTATAAAGACTCACTGCACCTCATATCGTAGACATCATGTTGTTTAAGTTAGACGGTTAGACTCCAACATAATCGCTTCTTCGTGCCCTGCCTAAGATGATAAGAGGTAAAAAAAACAGAACTTTCCCTGAAATAGAGTACCTAACAACGTAAAAAGACAAATTAATAAATCTTAACATCTCGTTATGAAATCATGTTAGATGTAACGATATAGCCAAAATAGCGTTGTACATAACTATGTGTATAAAATTCGAACACCAACTTTTGGATCGTGAGCCGCTGCACTTGATAATTTGCCGTTATCTGAGATTAGATTTGTAACTAAATACAAATACAACGTAGACATAAAATCAACCAGGGTTCGTTCATAAGGCAAGGATCACTTGGATGAAAAGAATTACACGCATCCAAATCACTTTATTTCTTGTAAACATCATGGAGTAAATTCCATAGTACATAATATAATAAGTTTGAAAATATAACGCTTCGACCTAACGGAAAGTGATATGACTACAATACGCCCCGGTACGCTATAAAAACTACATAAATGTCAACAACCATTAAAACTTCCTCCAGGTCGACAGCGTTACGCAATCATGAAATATTTTTATATCGACACCCAAAAACACAGATGTTTAAATTCACAAAGCCTTTGAGCTATGAATATTTTAATTTCCGGCTCCCCCGTCACTGAGATTAAGGAGATTCAGTTCGAAATACTTTATTAAGTGTTTACCCCCCCGTGTTTTAGCGTGATTATGGTGGCACCATTCCTTTTTCTGTCTTGTGTGATGATTGTTTTAAATGCACGGCAAAAATTATCTTACGCTGGTAATTTAAAAAAGTAGTAAGGTTGAGGTATCAAAATGATAATTGAAACTAAGATAGTTAATTAGAGATCGCCCACCCGTTTCTACCCTAATTGTAATCACTTATCTATTATTACTAAAGAGCGCCTGGTGGATCGAAATTCAACCATAATTGACTGTACCATAATTAATTATAATTCGAATTGCCTGTTTGTTTAGTGGTTAGTGATCCTGACTGCTGAGCCAGAGGTCGTGGGTTCGATTCCCACCTAAGACAAATAATTGTATGATGAGCACGATCATTTGTTCTGTCTTTGAGTAGAATATAATAGAATAGAATATGCTTTATTGTACACCTTATAACATAATATGTAATTATGTGTTTAGTAATTATATAAGTATTGTTACGAGCTGAGGTTCGAGATTAGAGAATAATACCAGATTGTTACCGAAATAGACACAATTTATTTTAATGGATCACAAAATACACAGCAACAACACAATTACAATAATTTATTATCACTATTACACTAAACTTCTTAATTCACTTGACACTCACTTGAAACTAACTCACTTGACACTCACTTGACACACACTTGATCACTAACTATTACGCAACGCCACGCTTTATATAGCGAAACGGTACTTCCAGAAAAATCGCGACACCTCTGGTAAATTCTACAAAACAATAGAATCCGCCAATACATCGTAGAATATTCCATTAATGGACAACACGGAACTAAGTAGTAACTTAGTTCCGTGTTGTCTCAATGGATGGCGTGTATCTTTATTTTGTAGCTCTTTACGAATTCCGACAGTCGCCAATAGATGACGGATTAATCGTAACAATATGTTTGTCAGCAGTTTGGTGACCATAGTAGAAGCTCTGACTAGTTTGGGATCAGACGGCCGTGTGTGAGATGTGTAAAGTTATTATTATTATAATTCACTACATTTGGAATGTTTTGTTTTATTTCAATGACCTATTTGCAACATAAATCAAGTTATTAATTTCCAGTATGAGTTGAACTGTCCTTGTATAAACTTTTCGTACAGGTTAATGTATAAGTATACTGGAAACATGTAGCTTGATTTAGCAGTTTTCATTATATTTTTAAATTTATAACACATATTGTTTAAAATTGATAATTTTTTACACTTCTTCTGAATATAAACTTTAAGTTTTCCAAGTTGCACATTCAAAAAATGTACAAAGATTTTTCTTCACGTATTCAATGTATAGATAATAATAACAAATAGATAAAAACTACAGAACTACCACAGCCTTGTATATTTGTTGGTGACTACTCACGTACACATACCCTCACCCCAATATACCCAGGGTCGCTACGGTTCCCCGGAATCAGGATATGCTTGTTTGCTGTCTTAGTTTTATAATAGAATAGAATAGAATAGAATATTTATTTATTCGCACAGATTGCACAGACAGAGGTAAGTATCTTAAGAGTTTATATTTTTTTGAGGAAGGGAGAGAGGAAGAGGGAAGGGTTAGGGCCTCCGGTAACCTCACTCACTCGGCGAAAATCAATGCAAGCATTGGTTCACTGTCGGTTTTCTGTGAGGCCGTAATATCACTCCGGTCGAGCCGGCCCATACGTACCGAAGCATGTCTCTCCCACTGTTATTCATTCATTACAAGTCATTATTCGCTACCAAAAGCTCAATAATCTATCTCATGCTTCTTTTCCCAAGGTGAATAGTTACACCTAGTCATTATAACTTTCATTTGAGTATTCAAGGAGTAAATGAAAACCATTTCCTACTAAACCAACAAGTATTTCCATGCAAAACGTGTTCTACAAAAAGTTTTACATTTCAGAAATATTTGTGGAAAACGTTGGTCAGTGTGTTTAATAAAACATTGCTATAAATAGGTTTCTGAATTTCTTCATTGTGCAATGTCCTAAACTTACTGTCCAATATTTTATTAAAATTTACGTGAATGCTATTAAACGAAATAGTTAAAAGACGTGTTTTGGACATGTTTTAAGGAAGTTCATAAAATATTATTGAAGTAAATCTTTCCTTCACCCAAGCAGGGAAGGTTATTATTGGATACAATAAAAATAATCCCGCTCATTATAATTTAACACATCATAATTATATCTATAAAAAACTGCTTTGGAAGTTTTATATCCTAATGTGTTTTATGCTTGTTTTCAAGCACGTGCGCCAATGGGACAGCGTAGTCCTGTAAAACATGTTCCGCTGAATAAAAAAATAACCATGAATTACTCAAATTAGTTATAATGTTAACTTAGAAATGAATTTAAACCTATTTGAAAAAACAAGATACTAACAAAAATTGCCACGAGAGAAAATAGAGGATGTATACTTTTTGATTTTGTATTTTCGTATGTCTAGTAAGTTAGATATGTGCTAGAAAATGACATCACAAAAATGTGGTGTCATTTTGTTGTGCGTTATTAGCCCTTTCTCTCTTTTAATAGAACTCTGCCAATCCTCCTATGAAAAAACCGGACAATTGCGAGTCTGACTCGCGCACCGAGGATTGCGTAAGCATACCCATAAACCTGTACCTCCATATCGGGAATCAATTTTCGAAGAGTTTACAAACACGTGAGCCAATGGAACAGCGTAGTCCTGTAAAACGTGCTCAGTTGAATTAAACAATAACCATGATTTACTCAAATTACTTATTTTAGAAATTGATTTACATAATTATTTTACATTTAAATATGAAAAAAGAGGCGGTTTTGATGAGCTGTTTTAAGTAGTTAAAGAAACCTCAGTAAGACCAGAGGTGACGAGTACAAGTAAGCTATTAAGTACAAATAGCTTGACAAGTTTTGAGAGCTGTTAAGATTTTTTTCCATAAAAAGTGATATCGTATCTATACCGTTATGTTACTTGTTGTCGCCACATTAAAAACTCTTATTTATTTTATTAAAAATAGGGACAAACTATAATAGATGATAACACAGTTCACTATTTAAACAAAAATAAGTTAATAGACATTATTTTGACTGGTTATACCGGTAACGCAATACTATTGGTCGATTGATAAATATTTACGAATAGTGGGATTATAAAAGGGTAGGAATAAGATGAGAACTTCACTTCAGTGCGAATAGAGGTACGAACAACTTGGCAGTTACTGTTAGTTAGTGATTCTCATAGTTTATATCAGTGGTTTTGAAACTATTTCTTACTTTCTAGATCTGTACATCAAACATATTTATTGATAAACCTCAATGTTTTGTCATAGGGTAGGCCAACCGGTCTCCCTCATGAAAGTTCCAAGTACTAAGTATGGCAAGTACTTCGACACCTGTTTTGCTTCCACTCTATATATTTCGTTCAAAGAGTGTGCGACTCAGACATATTTCAACAGTGGAAGTATCAACTAAGGGATACTTAATGAAGATGTAGCCTCAGTTAAAAGTAATTTACAACTTATTAAACCACAATATAAAATTACCGTTAAATGGCGATTGATTTTCAAATTCGGTCCCCATAATATGAATGGACCCCAAATTACGATCATAATTAATAAATGTTGATTTAGCATTCAACCATATAAAATTAAATATTCAAATTCTTAAAACACCGCCTCTGTGATAACGTTTTACTGAAACGAAATTGTGAAATTCTCTTATCTACTTCCTCATACCTAAGTGTAGGGGAAAAACAAAATGATAGACCTTTATGTATAACGGAATGGAGTTACGGACGGCATAACTAATTGAAATTATCATTAAAAGTTTTTATTGTTTATATAAAGGTACGGGTGAGTCTAATTACCGTTTTAGGTTGTCATGTCTTTTTGATGTATATTTTTCTTTTGTTTGTTATTTTTGAATTTGGAATCTGATTCCATTTTTTTTAAATTAGAGGGTAACTGCGGTAAAGAGTAGATGGGTCAGTGCTGCAATGACTGTATTCACGTTAGCGTTTAATGATAGAAAAAATCCACGTAAAATATCTTGCTCTCTTAGTAAACCGGTAGAAAAATAACCATAATTTAAAAAAAAATTAAATTCTCATTAAATTAAAAAAAAACTCGAAAATCCCTTCAACGATTACAGAAGAGCTGATGACTACTGTATGTATGACCACACCTTTTTAACTCATTGTAAATAACTGCAGCTATATAACACATCATTATGTTATATAAAATTTGAGCCATAAATGGAAGTAACATTGTATTGAATATTGAATTGATCTGCGTCATAACCTAGAATCATTTGGAGATAAACAAGTTGAGTTTACCATTTAACTTTGAACTTTGATCCATTGTTGAATTTTCTTGTTGTCGTTTAGTTATCGATTACAATGACTTTTTAGAGACGTTGATAGATCGCCCCAGGCCGGGCACTCTGTTTTCACCGGTTATATTTTGGAATTGTGGTCTAATTGACAAGCGTTTAGGTATTGGGTACCCATTTAAAAATGGGAGAACAAGTTCGCATTGTTGAAATTCTACGGTACATACTTTTACATTTATTACGTAGTTAACTCTAATGTCTTTGGTTATTACTTGTATTGGTAAATTCTTAAAACAAGTTACTACTTATAATTCAATACCTCTATTGCATCACTATGTTAATCTCCACGTAGAAAACAAGGCCAATGTGAATCAAGTAAATTGTTGGTCAAAAATTGAATTCGTGAGAGACTGTCCTAACTGTATACGAATATGAGGTAACAATTTAATGGGTTTGGCTCGAATGTTATATGTCTCACCTAATTTCATTCGAGGTAGCTGGCCACAAGGGTGGAAGTAAGGCAGGCTCGGGTCGCATCGATTTATACTAGCCTTTCCTGCAGTTTCCCCCGTGCTTATGGTCACTGCTCCGCTCCTTAGGGTCGTAGGCTTTTTCATAAGTCTATAATCCTGCTCAAGAATGGGGATATCCAATTTAAATACAAATCCGACCAGTAGTTCCCGAGATTAGTGAGTTCAACCGATAAGACAAACGCTTAGCTCGATTTTATTAGTATAGATAAATAATTAAAGTTAACTAAAACTAAAATAACACGTTTTAAAGATGAACTGAATAAATAATTAAAAAAGAGTACCAGTATCCATCTCCTGGCTTCATCATCAGACCAATCTGTTGGACTCGTCAAAACGAATCATATGAGTACACATTCGAGGAGTTTACTGGTAACCACTGAAGAGTTCCACTATCCACATCATGCCATGCCATGCCAAATTATAGTATTGTCATTCAAACTAAATGTACGTACAAAGTTTCATTTAGATACGACAATCAACAGTAGGTTAAAATTCATCTAAAGTTTGTTTACACAGTTCATTTGTTAGTTACAAATGAAGCTATTTACAATTTAGGCGTGTTAAAAAAATTCAGTTATATAAAGACAGAATAAAGGACCAACAAAGATCGAATCATAATTGGAGTAAAACCTACGACGGGCACACAGATGCACTACACTATGCTACTGGTCAGAAAATATGATATTACATAACACAGGCCGCTTCAGCTCGTCACTTGAAGCTCGCCCTGTATATACACTTACTTTCATTTACTAAGCGTAAATATAGCTCTGAACTTTCCTATTACTGCCGTTTGAGATTGCCCAGATATCACGCAGTACAGGTCTTCAATCAAGTTCCTTTTCTTCGTTCCTTTTTCGTATATTTTGAGCATGTTTGATATCGATACAGAAAAATTGTTTCTTATTTTGAAAGATTCGTTCTGTATCTATTTACCTCGGTATAGGGTTGATAAGTTTTTCTTCAAAAGCAATAGTGAGGTTTGTATTTTTAATTGCGTGTAGAAGGGTAGTTATGATATGTTTACAGTTTTGACGCCTATTTACAAATATAATTGAATTGTCATACTTTTATGAACGTTGTCGACATAAATGACGCACTTTTAAGCAATCGCCGTAGTTCACCTTAATGTATGTTTGTAAAGTTTATATTGTTGTAATTAGAGTGAAACAATAAAAAATAAAAACCAGCCAAGTGCGAGTCGGACTCGCGCACCGAAGGTTCCATAAAATATTTTTATTATATGATGTAGCTAAAAACTTACGGTTTTCGCAATTTTTACTTTATCTGTGCTATAAAATGTTGCTTCGTACCAAATTTCAAGATTCTGAGTTCACGGGAAGTACCCTGTAAGTTTTGATTCCCTTGCGAGTGTAGCTTGTAGCTGTATCTTTTGATTGTGTTGGTTTAGAAGTTTGATTTTTTTACAGCTCTAAGGGACAGTAGACCTGAGTATTAAAATTCCAACTTGATACCTCCTCGCGTTTCCGAGACAAGGGTTTTGACAGACAGCCGGACGGACAACAAAGTGATCCTATAAGGGTTCCGTTTTTCCCTTTCGTGGTACGGAATCCTAAAAATTAATTGGTCAACAACAATAAAAAAAAAAAAACAACACAGGATTTCAAGCTTCACCCTCTCAACTCTCGAGAACTCTAAAACTATAATGATAAATCTAATAACAGTTAAAAATCATGTTCAAAATAAATAGATTGTGTCCTAGATGATAGTGCAGTCTAATTTCATCTGGTCTGGATCCAACTGGTTGATTTAGACCAAGTTTTACATTTATGGTAGTAGAATTCACGGGAAGAACTATAAAGAGATAGAAGGAGATATTTGTAAATAAATCACGCTTTAACCGCGGATTAGGATAAAAATAAGCACTGTGATAGATAGTTTACCGAAAACACAGAAATACCAGGATTTTTACCATTCATCTTTTGTTTTTTCAATTACCGTATTGAGTTGTAGGTTAGTTATTATACAATTACAGAACTAATATTTGAATAAGTTTTATTTGTTTCCCTAAAAGCGCCTCATGAAAATATCACAACAATATCAAAAATGTTTGTATTTTGGAAATTGCTCTAACCTTTCACAATACTTTTAAAGAAAAACCTACAAAAGTATTGACGTAGTTCTATGACGTCATAATTTCCAAACCCACCATAGCTGATTGATTGATTGCTGAACATATTTCTACCTCAAGCAAATTCTTCGGCATAACTACATTCATAGTTACTAGAATGCAGGATCTCTCCTCTACTGAGAATACATAAAAAACTAACAATTCGACAACCCCCCCGCGGCTTATCTGGACTCATATTGGGGATTAAAAGCTGAAGTTTCCAATGTTGGACATGTATTGTATATGTTGAAATTTACTCGTAAATACTAATGACTTTACAATTCCCTTTAGAGTCTACCTTTTTACCATTACAACTCATAAAGAAATATTAAAAATAATATGCTATTGATTTATTATGTTTCATCAAAAATCTGTTGTCTTATATATTCCAATAAAATATTGGCTTGGTGTGGAAACCACACTGATTGTATATATTTTGTGTGTAAATTGGTAAAACAAAACGTGACTCCGTATGATACGTATTGACACCAGATATCCTGCTATGGTGAAGAAACTAGCGATCGAAATCTTCCGTGCTCTTTGCGATTGCTTCGATTGATGAGTCAACGCCTACTTTGGTATTGCCGCCTATATTTTAAACTGCCAAACTGCAATTACCGCTTCGTTTTGGTGATCGTATTGATGAATCCATGATTCGTCACCTGTTATAATGTCATAAACACGCCGAGACAAGCCTGGCATCGTATCATGGCACCATTCCACGTGATCCTACTTCTGAGCGTCGCCGTCAGTGAAGTGGTGCATTACCCAGTCCAAAACTACCCTACTCACACGAAGATGCTCATGTAAATTCTTAAGATCGCTTCTGGAACCGTCCTTCAATATGTGTTGAATCTCTTTATATGTGATTCGCACATTATCTTCGATAATTTTTTTTATTTCTGACATGTTTTCGTTCATAACTTTTTCTTCATGGCCATAGGCCAAAATTTGCCGATTTCGCTTCAATTCACTGAAAAATCATCACAGAGTTGCCTTAGAAGGGCCTTCGTCTACAAATGCAATTTGAAGTATATTATACCGTAAATGATTGCCAGAAACATGGTTACAGGTTGTTTTATAGTACTGTGTAATTGTATTATTGCATAATTAAACATTATTGTACAGCATGTTTCACCGAAATCGGTGTTTCAACATAAATAATATGAATGTTCAGATTCTTCTGAAAATGTCTGAAAACTAAATAAACAAAATCCATGAAATTTACATTAAAATTCTGTATATGTTCTTTAGAAATGTGCATCTACATCACGAAGAGTTTTTTTTAATTTTTTCAAGCTAAATCAACCGTTTGTTGGCTACACATAACGCTTCTAAAATTTTACCACACCTGTATGTAAAAGCCTGTATATACACAGCTATAATATAAGTAATCATATGCAAAGATAGCATCTACATACATTATTTTAGAGGACACGGACTTCCCCGGTAACAGCCAGTTTGAGTTACAGGTATCATGCTTATGTTACTTATATATATTTCTATATATATGTAAGTATATACATAAATAGTATACGTAAACACACTCAGATCTATTCAAACATAAATATTCATCATCATCTTCCTGCCCTTTTCCCAATTTTTTTTGGCGTCGGCGCAATATGTATCTAATATTTGTCCATTATATTTTACGGGTTTATTGCAATGATTATACTATTCATAAAATTCACGAATTTAACTCTTTGCAAATCTGAAGATTATTTAATAGTAATTTCTAAATTTCTAAGGTGTTCAAAATATGTGTTTGCTGCACATTTATTTTATATATATTTTTTAACATTGTTTGGTTTGGCTTGTTTCTTTTATGGCCAGCTGCCTGACGCGAACCCTGGATAGGAAATGAACCCGCAGCTTCTGAAGTTGAATTTTAATACCCAACCGCCGCGGCATATGCTTTTAATTAAAACATATCTCGAGGTCTTTAAGGTTAAATATTGCTCTCTCGCTTAATGGCTTTTGTTATATGCTCATAAAAATTTAATATCAATTCCAGTCAAATATGCATAAATGTATAATATATAAATAGACAAAGATGAAACACTTCAGTAGGTACCTTTTTTATTTGTTCGTCAACCTATTTGCTTTTTTGTTTAGTTACTATTAACAAGCGTAGTTTTATAAATGAAAAAAAGTGTGTATGTGTGCAATTTACACACGGCAGAAGTGGAACCTTAAATCCACACAGATGTGTTAAATAAGTAACATAAATTAATTAACCAACGAATTTTAATACGCAAATGCACAAAAATTATACACGTGAATGATACACCACTTGACTATGACGCATTTTTTGTAGGCTTCGTAGTACGCAGGTGCAAAGACAAAGATTATAGGAAACACTGTATACTTGTATTCTATCTCATTCTCTAGCAGGCTAAATCATATTTATGAATATGTTTGTCTGTTTTTGGTGTGACTGTTTTGTTTCATCGAATTTTCAAATCTCATAGATTCTAAAGAAGTTTCACTTTAAAAATAAACTTTCGATTAAAAAATATTTAGAAGCTAAATAAATACGGCACACGCTGACTGGCTTAGGTAGAGGGTTCTCCATCAATAATATGTATGAAGTGCCATGAGTGTTTCACAAAATACGGTATTTTGTAAAAGACTCATTAGACGCAAGGTGCTTCGCAAGATCGTAACCAGGACAAGCAAATTTAGTATTTTTTTTTTATGGGATAGGGGGCAAACGAGCAGACGGGTCACCTGATGGTAAATGACTACCGCCGCATATGGGCACCTGTAACTCAACAGTCACAAGTGCGTTGCCGCTCTTTTAGGGTGGGAGTAGGGGAACAGGGGGAAGGGGGAAGAGTGGGAAGAGGGGAGAGAGGGATTAGAGGGGAGGAGACTGGAAGGACGGGAATAGGGGAGAGGGAAGGGTTAAGGCCTCCGGTAACCTCACTCAGCTCACTCGACGAAAAGCAATGTAGTCATTGCTTCACTGCCGGTTTTCTGTGAGGCGTGGTATCGAGCGGAGTCGAGCCAGTCCATACGTACCGAAGCATGGCTCTCCCACGTTATAAATATTATATGTATATTTTACGAAGACCATATAGGCCGGATCTGTGTTACAGAAATACTCCATGCCGACAGTATACACAGCAGGCATAAAGGTTCACAATATCGTGGATGCACCGAAGGATGTCTTGCCGTTACAACTCAAGGGGTGTATAAAATTGACTGTACCTAGTTGCTGTAGTTCCCACAAATGCCATACGAAGCGGACAATCGTTGAAAGGCTCAAAGAACATAGCCCTGCTGTAAAGAACTGCCAGACTAGCAAATCAGTGATTGCAGAATATGCACTCAAAGCAGGCACCAATCACTGGATGAAATTTCACCGTACCAAAGTAACCATTATCTTATCTGTGACCATACGCAAGTACTCTCCACCGAACTTCATTTTAACTCAAGAGTTGTACGTAAAGCAATTTAAATTAAAAGGCATACATTTTGAATCGGGATGATCGTTTAAATTATCTACAGCGTGGAATCCTGTGACAAAACACGTACTTTTATTCGCAATCAGACAAACACCAGAATAGGGACAGTGTAGTACACTACCTAACCTGTACTACATTCAGTATGTGGCGGTACATGGCGAATCAAATTTATCAAAAATATTGAAATTGCGGGAGAAGAACCTACTATCTCACGGATTTAATGACGGAGGGTAGCACCACTAAGCCAGTCAGCCTATGACCACGGCCTATTACGTGCCGAGCAGACAGGTCACCTGATGGTAAGTGACTACCGCCGCCCATGGGCACTTGCAACTCAAGAGTCACTAGTGCGTTGCTGGCCTTTAACGTGGGAGTAGGGGAAGAGGGGCAGAGGAGGGAGAGGGAAAGAGGGGGAAAGGGAAGGGTTAGGACCTCCGGTAGCCTCATTCACTCGGCGAAAAGCAATATAAGCATTGCTTCACTGCCGGCTTTCTGTGAGGCCGTGGTATCACTGCGGTTGAGCCGGCCCATAAGAGCCGCAGCATGGCTCTCCCACTGTTAAATTAACATAATTGTATATTATAGAACGCAAAGGTGTAAAAGTTACTAAGGATATTTTGTATTGACTAGTATTTGACATAAATAATACGTATAAACCAACAACCAATTAAATGTACACAATGTATTTTCCCGAACTGCGGATATACGCATTTGGTTACCGTTACAAACCATTGCATACATTGCTATTTTATTCAATCAAATTTGTAGTTTCAATTTTGGATGGTTTAAAAAAAAAACGATATTTATTTTCGTTGGTTGATGTTAGATTAAATACTATAGCTAAATTCTAAGTATACAGATATTGTCAATGTGGGAAAATAATGTACGATTCCATTTTCATGTCACTGTTCTGTTTGTATGTACATATAATAGCAAGGATTTTTATCTAGTTATTTATTATTGACAATTAATTATATTATATGTAGACAATTATAACACAAGATGCTGGTTATATAATTTAGAGTTATCTATAGTGTCATTTTAATTTGTGGCGACTTCCACATACAGCAAAATCGGCAGCACAGCAGTCGGAGGATCCTCCCTTTGTGTTGGAGGAACATGACACCCGTTCCTCCACAAATTTAATATTACAACATCATTTTAAACATTTTGTATAGTATTAGTGCAGGCTACTGTACCTTTACTTTGCTGAAACCAAAAATAAGGTCGGGTGTCAAATAGATTGAAATATATAAGACTGCTTTATTAGTACCATTGCGTTACTTATACAGAGTGTATTTAAAAAATGAACACTTACTTCAATCACTTAAATGGCATGACTCTAGCATGGAATTACAATAAAATTTTTTGAAAAATAACTATCCATTTTACAAGTACCTCCGTTTCTCATAAAAGCAGCTGGAACATGTAAAGTTAAAGATCTTAAATCGTACGTATTTTTTTATTTTGGAATTATTCAGTCAGTTATTGAGAAAATCCATAAAAACTTTAAAAAAAAATCTAAGTTTTCTGGATTTTCTTATTAACGGAATGAAAAATTCCGAACCAAAAAAATACGTACCATTTAAAATCTTTAACTTGACACATTCCACCTACTTTTATAAAAAAAACGGAGGAAAAAATACCTGGAAATTCAAACGGACATAACTTGTAAACGGTTTTTTTTTTCAAAAATTCTAATTGTATCCCTAAGTGTATATTGTATAATGTAAAGTGTTCTTTTTTCAAATACACCCTGTACATTGATTACTTACTGCGTTACAGTACTGAGCACCTGAACCACTGAAGTAGAAAAAGTTCTAGAGTGATAACTATAGAGCATAAAGCGGACCGTTGGATGACCTACTAGATGGACCAAGAACCTGGTCAAAGTGATTCGTTTGTACCGCGATAAAAAAAAATTAATAAATACATTACCTATTAAATAAATAAAAAAAAAAAAGAAAAACGACGTGTTTTATACGTAACTAAGTATCCCCTGTGATTTCATAAGAGACAAATTGAGGAGAACCTAGATTTTTATTGGACGTTGAAGCTTACTGCCTCCTATTGTTTTAGCTAAATATTATGTAGTTTATATTCTTAACTAACAGGCTAACATATTATGATTATGCATTATATATGCATACAGCATGTTATGCTTTATGCTATATTTTTGTCAGGATAACAAAGCTTCGAATTTGAAGAAAGTATTTGATTTTATGACTTTACATCATAGAATAAAAATACATTCAGTTGTAAAATTACACTGTTTTTAAATTACAGTTAAGTACTTAATTTGAGACAGAAACAATTGTTTTGAATACATGTAAGAAAAGCAATCGTGTACAGAGTAATTTCACAATCGTACAAAAAGCAGAAGATAAAATATAAGTAAATACGCATCATATACCTAATGAACGTGTGCGGTACCTTGAAGCTGTAAAACAATCAGTCAACGCAATCAAAAATACGGCCACTAAAATTTAGCCTTTTAAATATTTAAACATTTCGCAGGTAAATTAAAACCTACAGGGTACCCCATTGAACTAGAATCATAAAATTTGGTAGGAAGGTCTGACAGCACAAATAAACAAACAAATCCGAAAGTCGTTAATTTGTGGTTATATCACATAAAAAATAGTTTTTGTGATTACAAACTTATATTTTGCGGTTTGAAAGTGGACTTTGTCGTAAATCGTAATCATCGTAAATAGGAGAGTATTTCTAGAACTGCAAAGTTAATTTGTCTTTTGGAAAACACGGGCAAAAATCTCCAATAACATTTTTTTTTTATGGTATAGGGGGCAAACGAGCAGACGGGTCACCCGATGGTAAATGACTACCGCCGCCCATGTGCACCTGTAACTCAAGAGTCACAAGTGAGTTGCCGCCCTTTAAGGTTGGAATAGGGGAAGTGGGGGGAAGAGCTGGAAAATTGGAGAGGGGGATTAGAGGGGAGGATTGGGGGGAGCGGGGAAGGACGGGAATAGGTGATAGGGGAAGGGTTAGGGCCTCCGGTAACCTCAATTAATTCCCGCGATGGACGTAATATCTACGTACAAGTTTGTGCGCGAATCAGACTTCACTTATCCGGTTTTTTTTGTAATAAAGATACTAGCAATATTATTTACACGTCACCATTATTCTCTTTAACGACTTCAGGTAGCCTAAAATGCCTGTGTTAGGTTGTGGTTTATGTCGGTAGCGCACTATGCGGGGCTCGAACCAAAATTTAAAAATAATTCATTATTTTTAAAAAGGATTCTTCTGTATTACATTTATTACTTATGCCTTTTGATAACTTAGTAAGAATACTAAGGTTAGGGAGGAGGGAGGTTTACAGAAATATGTGGTAATTTTTTAGGGTCGAATAGTAAACACAGTGAATAACATAAAGTACTCACAATTCTACGAAAATTTGCAATATTTAAGACACATACGCTTACATTATTTTGATATACATATATGAATTTGAACATTTACTCCTAGTAATAACTTTTCGAAATGTAGATAAGGATGACAAAAATGAAACTATAGAAAATAAATATCAAGGATGTTGATAGAATATACTGATGATCCAGAAATGTCCGTATAAAAATAAAACATAAAAATTGAAAAGACGTTGTTTAGAAACGTACATTAACAAGAGGAAAATCATTTAAAAAAAAAAAACTTGTTTTATTTAGGCTAGCTCTACTGTTATAATAATGTATAATTATTAAGCTTTAAGGCTAGGATTTGCTCACGTAAAAGTAATTTTTCAATCCCTTGGGAACATTTTCTGGATGAAAAATACTCTGTGCCTAATTTACTATTATTTAGCAATGGAAAATAAATATGACTAGAATTCTTCTGGAAGAGTGCCGTGAACTTACTAGCTTCATATGTCGGCATATAACATAAGTATTTAATCCATTCCTATCTGTAAATATTAATGAATATCAGTGTATATAATGAATACATTTCGTCAACAAACTGTAAAAGATGAAAGCGCAGTACGCTTTATGTCTAGCACACTTTATTTGTAATGTAAAGATCGTATCGCTACAGAACACAAATTATTTTGAAGTGAGCACACTAATATTTAGTGTTCAATTGTTCAAGTTATAATTTATTTCGCGGTTTAATTCATTTCAGGTAGTGATTAAATATTGTGATCAAAATTACATTATGTCAACTGCATTCATAAATAAGGTTTAGTACCCTATTATTGGCACTCTTCCTCTATATTGTAACGCGTGGAGTACTTCTACTAAAACAACTGCGGCGTACTCCAACACGTGTAAAGCTTGGGGCTTTATGGTAACCGGGTTCGATAGGTTCTATCTAGAGGTGGAAAATTAAAAGAGCAGGCAAACGCACTATGCGAAATAATCAGGATCAGATTATTCGTGTAACAATTATAACTTCAAACAAATTAATTATAAATAATACTTCTTGAATTATTCTGTGCACATTGCACGTCAGTCGTCAAACCCGTCCTCTGTCCTCTGGGCGACTGTCTTTTCTTCTATTCTTATTCTTCATAAACTATTTCGAACATGTTCTAAATTCGAGTTTGGTGCCACCAGTCCAGGCCTCTCGCATTTCAAAGAGTTATTATTTCAATCGAAGGAGTATGCAAGCTGTGCGAGAGGTCTCATCACTACAATATATCGTTGACAAGGTGTATGTAATAAACATTGATTTTATATGTTCTACGTATATTAGATAAAAAAAGTTACTTAAACATGATTACACCCACATAACTACTTGTTCTGTGACTGTACCTTTTTGTAACAAGTATTTCTTGTACTAGCTTCTTCAAAAAGTCTGATAACAAAATTCATTGCTATTGTAATCACTCTTATACCTGCTCAGGCTAATTTCCCAGCCCCTCTTCCCATCGATCTTTGTATTTCTTGCGAGGAATCTGTGAAAGTAATTGTAAAAGTTTTCCTTCCTCTCGAAATACCTTTAATGTAATTTAGAACATCAAAAAATATCTCACGATTTCTATTGACATTTAACATTTTAACTTTTTTTATGAATGTTATTTAATATAATCTAAGGTTATTTACCTTTATGAGGAATACGATAATGCGACCATTTTTAAGATCAAATACAACCTGGAGTGATGTTACCAAACGGTAAAAACACCTACGCCAGTCCAATTAGTAAGGTTTTAGTCATATATTTTATTTAGTAATGACATACACAAATTGTAAGGAAAGGTCTAGAAAATTCTTGACAAATAAACTGTTAAGGTAATTTATACTTAACAGCCTTGCCTTTATAAACTGGAGATGTATATTTTTACTTTTTATGATTTTGTTTAAATTATATTGTATTTTCTTTTAAGTATATAATTTTTACTTTTACTTGTAGTATACGATTCATTAGTTGTACCACTTTACGCTTTTAAAAATCGTTGGTTCTGCACTGGCTAACAGTTCTTTTTTACTATTTTGTAATATTTTTATACTACAATACGTCTACGTCACCGAATAATAATAACAAGTGCCTCTATGCTTAGTGTGTACGAGACCGGTGTAACGAAACTAACACATTTGCAAATGGAATAGTATGTTGGTAATTTAAAAATAATAATAATAATAACTTCACGCATCTTACACACGGCCGTCTGATCCCCAACTTGACAGAGCCTGTTCTATGGTAACCAGACTGCACGACACATACATATTTCTAACTACATACATATTATAGATGACTTACACCCAGACACAGAACAAATAATCATGCTCATCACACAATTATTTGTCCTGGGTGGGAATTGAACCCACGACCTCTGGCTCAGCATCACTAACCACCAGACTAACGAGCCAGTAATTATCTCGGACATTATGTAGGTCTTTCGTAAACACCTTACCAGGAAGTACTTTTTGCGACTCCTTAATACAACGGTTGGAGTATAAGATGCTAAACAACAGTGTTCAGTATCTATACTAATACGTATAATAAAGCTGATGAGCTTTTTGTTCGATTGTTTGTTTGTTTAAACGCGTTAATCTCTAGAACTATCAGCCCTATTCGAAAATATATTTATGTATTGGATAGAGTATTCGTTGAGGAAGGTAATATGTAACATCATGCTACGACTCTTAGGAGCGGAGCGGTGGTGACAAGCGTGGGTAAAACTGCGGGGAACGACTCGTTAATAAATAAAAACTAAAGATCGCGTAGTGGTCGAATTTCGACCATGGTTTTTTCATTGGCCAGTATAACTTGAGCTGTCATTGTATAAACTTACTTACCATGACAGGTAATCGCATATACTAGTCGCGTGTCCAGTATATGTGAGTCCGCTTCATTAAGCCGTTTTAACGTAATTTTTTAAGTTGTAAGACATATTGTTTAAAAATGTTAGCTTTCTGCACTTCTTCTATATATAAACTGGAAATATCCAAAATTCACGCTACTACGTTTGCGAAATTTTCTTAAAAAAAGGGTAGAAAGAATTCTATTACCGTATAATTTTATGTTTAGTTTACGAAAAAGCTACAACAAAGTTTACAATAATGTCCGGTTAGCTGTTTTAGGTGTAGCTCTCTACTTATTCTGATTAAATTATTTTCTATCGCTTTACCATTCTGCTAATCTCAAAATATATGTAATGCAACAAACCTTTTAATACGATCTTCTTAAAATACAGCTGACGCATCTTGTAATCACATCCGTGTCTTATTAGTGGCTTGAGTACACAATATATTATTATTTTATTAAAGGTATTTTGTCCGAAGCGTCTCTTTTGTCCATCTAAATATAGATTAAAGCTATTTTAAACAATCTCAATATTTATGTGTGTATTAATGAATTATTCTGATACTGTGGTTTATTCTTCCTGACCTTAATAATAACGGTTTTTTTTGTGGTCATTAGTTTTTTTTTATGGTGTAACTAGCAGACGGGTCCCGTTGATGGTAAGTGAATTTTGATTTAGTAATTTAAGACTTTTCTGTGAAACCTTTAAGATTTTTATAAATTATAATATTGAAAGCTTTGGTATGTCGATAAAACTGCTTTTAACAAGTCTCGTCTAAATGATCTTTTCTTACAAAAACAACAAATAAAGTCACTTTGAGGTCAAGTGCCAGTCGCCGCCGACAAACTGACATGTCCACTCGATGCCTAAACAAATATTGAGAAAACAAGTCCGTGTCGCTATAATAATGTTTGCTCCCGCTGTTTACTTTATTTGATGTAATGATGCAGGTTGCATGTCGCCTTGGCTTGGACATGAAATGTTTAAGATATTGTCTGAAAATTAGTATAACGACATTCATAGCTGAAGTAATTACGTTCGGGTGAACAGAAACGACGTTGGCTTGTTATATTTTGGAAATAACTAACATTTATGAGCTAATAATAAAAAATGCAGTTATTGCAAACGAGTTTATTCTGTTTTCATCTTTTGACGTCACAAATTTTATTGTGTGTACTGTATGTGTTCGAGTGTTTACAGTATTATTGGAGAAAAAGAAGGAGAGAAAGTCTAATCGAGCTGTTGCAAGATCTTTAGAAGAGTGGTTTCGTGGCAAATTAGTACGACTCCTGACACCGTCGCGAAAGCACGCTTCTCTCCTTGGTAAGGGGCCCCCGTCGGCTCCCAATCTCGGGTGTCGGACATCCCTGAAATACATACTTTACAACTGGCCATGAAGAACAAAGAACAGACTAAAGATCTGAGAGGTTTCACGTGCTATCATGTATGTAGGTATTAGATTCCAATACGCACGAAGATCCAGTCTAGTTATACTAGATCCGTACTTCCGTACATTTTACCTCCCTAAACATCGTCTACAAATCACTTTTTATAATATTACATTTATTTTACTAAAGACTATTAATCCCCAGATTACATGATGATTAGATTGTTAGAAGATTGGGTTTCTTTTGCTACTACTGACATAGTGACATTTCAACTTATTTAATTGAACAAAATTTGCTCTTGAATTTACTGTAATCAAAAGAAACTGAGTTTTAGTTAGCCATCTTCAGCAGTGTCACTGACAGCAGCTCGCAAAAGGATGGCGCATGGTAACTAATAATTTTATCGGTATCTCCTGGTAAGTCTTTTCCTATATCATAGTATTTAGCTACACGTTTTTGTACTCGAGTTCACTCGAGTACAACTCACTCAAGATCCATCGAAATTACATGTACACCACAAATATCAATGCGAAGTGAGATTCCATTTATGTATTCATATGTAATAAATAGAGGTCTGTTTTTATACTTAAACTAGCCGTAAAAGCTAAGCTTCCGATCGGAGTGATACCACGGCCTCGGCCGTGATTAATACTTAATATGATCACTTTTAAATCTTTTTCTTAAGTGCCAACCCTCCTTGAGCCCACCCCGACCAAGTTATAACAGCCCTTTTCCTAGATCCTAAAGTATTCAGTTCTATTAGTTACACCAGCTGTAGATGCTAAGTATATCCTGTTGGTAACAGTAGCTTAGGCAAATCATCGAAGCCTAAGTTAGATAGATATGCGTGTAGTACCTAGTACATCTCAGGACATCAACTTGTCAGTAAGGTCTATACAATATAATTACTGTTAAAAAATGTACGTCTAAGGACAATTATTGCTCGCATTGGTAAGTTTAAACAAACAGACAAACATATTAAATATATCTATTTTTAGTAAATCCCATATTTCTCAAGTAAATCCCATTCGTTTACCACGGACTTTTATTTCATCTCGGTAGAAATCCATTGACAACAAGGCGTTCTAATGGTTAACCAAATCTGAGTAGTCAGTCTAACCACAGATAAGATAATAGTTACTGTCTAACTTAGGGGCACTTCGCGGCTGTCGTACCCTTTTGATAATTTTTGATATAATAATATTAAACATGTTAAAATTTACAGAAATTGTCTCATGCACTAGTAGTTTTATTTTTATTTGTTGCATCTAGTTGTAGCTGCTGTTACTGAGGCTGCAATAGTTTTTTAACGTGTGGCTTCAACATCACCATCCAGGACTAAAAGGTGAGGTGGCATGTCGGAGTGGAACTAACTTAAATCACATAGTGTTTCGTCACGGAGGATTCTTGTAAGGATCTCATATCGAAAAAGGCTTGAACATAGATAATTTTAAGATGCTTCTCTGTGCAACCTCTAAAAATATATTTATGTAATTTTCCGTAACCTTTTAGTAAGTAGTTGGATGTGTGGTTTAAAACCACAGTTTTTATCTAAGACCACTCCTATATATTTGTTACTCTTGGTGCGTTTAAAAGGTTTGCAATGATAGGCAATAAGACAACTTCGTGACATAGATAATGATAATGCAATATATTTTGTGTTCTCTGCAACTGTGTTTTTGTGAAAATCGTCATCATCATTTCAAAACCTTTTGGAGCGGAGTCGTAGGTTTCAGCCAAAGTGTTTTCTGGGAATATGAATACAGTATCATTAGCATAGCTGGAAATGCGTGAAAGCATTTATATAGATTAAAAATAACGTAGACCTAAGGATGCTTCCTTGCGGAACGCCGTAACACAGGAAGGTCTGTGCTCGTAACGCTCGCCACTTTAACACATTGTAGTCATTAGATCACATCGGTTAAGTACTGTGGCATACCGACCGGCGACCTCATTAGTGTATTGCAGTCGGCTTGCGCTTCTTCCTGGTATGTGAGTGGATAACTAATTCGAATGCCGTTGTCAGATCCTAAATTCTCAAATGTCAGAACAAGTAAAAATTAAAGGAGTAGACATCAACTTCTTGATATGGAGATTTAATTGGGAACCAAGGTTTAAATAGCTAATAGCATTGTAATTTAAATAGTTTCCAATATAATATTATATTACAGATATTTGGCATTTCCTCTTGGTCAGCATCACCACTTTTCTAAGATACATTCACTTGCGAGCCTAGCACATTAAGTGTACCACTGAACCCCATACATAGTACAGACGCTATAGAGTAGCAGAGGCGGCGGGCGGCGCGGCGGCGGCAGTCATAAGTCTCAACAATAATGTCCCCCTAATGTCTATTTTTATCATTTTACTTACCGTACCACAATACGTCGCGTTGCCGAACAGTATGGAATATATCCATACGTTTTGTAATAGTTCGGTGCATGTTACTTATAAATATATAAAATATTAATACATGTTCCATTTCTAAGTATTCTGAATATACTATTAGCTTAATTTTTTTTTTTGGGTGCATGCGAAAAGAGTATCACATTGTTGAGTTTCATGATTCGTTTTCATTTCTATTATGTTTTTAGAACTTTTGTATAGACTGTAAAGTTCGACATACATACAAATAGCTATTACATATAATCACATAACATCAAAACTTTAACAAAAAAATAGCTACACAGTGTATAGGCACCATTATAAAGGCGGTATTACACTAATTTGTCTCGAGATAACGCGACACTGGGGAATAGGAACGAGCGTGTTTCAAACAATGATGATCGTAATTTGTTTTTTTACGAAAATTTACAATTTGACCTGCTTTGAGATTTTATTGTTTTTGTTTGTGGTATAACTTTGTTTGTTGATGGTCTTTTGGAATTCTATCTTGTGTAACAAAACGATGTAATGCGCCTTTAGTCAGTGTTGACGTTGTTTAGCTTCATCTAACATTTTTTGGACTTAGGCACACGTCCAACCCAACCTAGCTAACTACCTTCAAAAAAGAGTTCCGACTTCATTGCACGTAAAGCAAACCACAAAACAAAAGTACAAAAATATAATGTCATGTATAAAAAAATACATACTGACAAATGTTTTATTGTTATAATAATTATAATTTATTGTTATAATGTATTGCTATAATGTATTGCTATAATATCTACATTATTATTTAAATATAGTTCATGAAATTTAAATAAAAAGGATATATTACATACATTCATACATACATAGCTTCAACATTCTTGCAAATTTTCTAAGTTTCTAATGAATCTAAACTAATATTATAAAGAGGAAACATTTGTGTGTATGTTTGTAATGTTTTCACACAAAAACGACTGGACCGATTGCTATGAAACTTGGTATGTAGATAGCTGGAAACCTGGATTAACGCATAGGCTAAATTTTATCCTCACATTCCCACGGGATCGGGACTTACGCGGGTGAAACCACGAGGCGCTGCTATTATTAATAAATACAATTATTTAGCGACTATTGTGTATCACTAAATAAAGATATTAAGTAATGGTAAAATCTGTTCCAATAATGGATAAGTGAGTAATAGTTACACTGTAAATGATTGAGTAACAATATACTGAACCGATTTCCTAGCTAGGTTACATAGTAGCCTGTATTAAGGACAGCAGCCCTCAATTCCCAGGTCATTGGTCTGTATATACCTTTTTTTAGAAGTCGGATAGGATTTTATGTTACTTATCAGACCTTACCTACTAACGACGACTAATAAAAGTCTCGATAAACCATACCTACTAAAATATTAAAAATATATGGTTAAAGCCTAGTTATTTAACAACACGTTAAAAATAAAATCTGTTTCAGAACTCAGCAGCTGCTATACGGGATTGCCATTTAACAACAAAAGTAGGCACGTGGAGATATGGAGCTTTATAGCGCAAGTTCTAGTCGCTCTTGTGTATGCGTGGAATGCATTTGTGTGCGTGCCGCTGCAGGTATTCCTACGGACCTCAGTCCCCATCGGGCAGCGAAGCAAGCTCGACGTTCCGACTGTTGTTGTCGGTTTCGCGCACGAATCCTACGAATTTACGCTCTCGGCGTCGTCGCGACAGAAGAATTATTCTGATTTCGCAAAATTCTGACTGTGTGCTGTGCTTGTGTGATATGACTAGTGGATTGGGTGTTATTAATACTTAAAACCAGTGGGTTAGTGAATGAATGTACAGGTGAACTTGTGAATGGTTTTAAAATTAATCACATAATTTTCTGGAATACTGAAGTTTTCGCAAGTAAGTTTGAGTGATTTACTGATTTCTCAACTGTAATTAATTATTAGCTTGACTACCAAATCTGATAAGAATCTTACAGAAAAGTGTTCACGGAACCATCTAAGAAATTTATGGAATAAACTTCCATTTAGAAAACAATAATAAATTTATAAAAAATATATATTAGAAAAAATTAATCACAAATTGTTAAACAATTGACACAGTTTTTGAACTTTATGGAAATTCGAGCATCGGTGGATAAAACCAGACGCACGCAACATTTATTAATTATTCCATCTCAAAAATCTTTTAATTAATCATTTACCTAACACACATTTGATTAACTACAAAAGTTTGTAGTTGACATCCATCTGCCAACTAAACAATGTTGAGAAATGTTTATAGTTTTTTCATTTTTAATTTGATCTTTACACAAGAGATAATGACTACTTTTGTGTTTTTAATGATTTCTTTGTCGCAGCAGTTAAACGACATTGAAATAGAAAAAAATATCCAGTAGCCGACGTAATTATATTTAAACTGTTTGAATCTGTTAGTGTCATTAAAGCAATGTATGAAAAAGTATATATTTTGACCAAGCTTAAAATTTTAACTCTTCGAACCTTAATCAAAACTTAGACTTTAGATATAATATCTTAGATTAACAAAAATGATACTTGATTCCGATTAATAGAAAAAAAAAAACTATTGTCATAGATCCATCCATATGTTTTTCTATCGTTACAGATATAGATATTGAAAAACGTCTTCATTTTTAGGCATCACACAAATTCTCCTAGGGATAGGTAACTTAATACTTACTGTTAAGTGCAAAGGCAAATGGAGTTCTTATATGACATGTAAGTATACATATCAAGGGTCTATGTCTTATTGTTAGCTATCAGGAGGAATTACCTCTGTTCTTATCAACCGTTTTCTTGTTTAAAAACCTTTATTTTGTTGCTGTTAGCAATTACTACTGGTGGAATAAGAATAACAAGTCTTGGTGTAATAATCTTACTCTTATTTCTAATTAAACATTTTATTTGATCCCGTTTGTTCTTTTATCTTCTACATTCTTATTTCTTTATTCTTCGTTTTATTTACTGCGAACTCGCCTTCTCTAGTCTTTGAAATATTTTTCAACATTTATTATAGGCAATCAGTTGTTCCAACTTATTCAAAGGCTATTAGGTAGTTTCTTCTAGTTATAGTCTAAGCCATTTGTCGTCGTTTTTAGTCACGCATTGAATTCGGCATTGAAAATAATGTGTTTATAGCCAGAGACCACAATTTGGGTCAAACTTGTCAGGTGCTTAAGGTTATTAATTTAGTTTTTTTGACGTTTTACTTGACGTTGAAGTATTTATTTCACAATATCTGGAGTAGATGTTTACGCGAATAAATGGTTATATATTTAGCTATGTATGGCAATTTGTAACTGTGATACCTCCATGTCATTAGGCAGACCTTAAAAGTACTATCGAAGTTATATATACATACTTCTTCAAGAAGTTTATGTTCGAACCTATGACCTCAAATCTGTAAAAGTATATCTGTTAAAATTATGTTGACTTGATCTGATCAACCCGTGACTCTGACCGGTGAAATATAGCAAATGATGTTCTTTGTGGTGAGAGAAGACAGTGTATATAAAAAGTCTCTCAAAAGCCCTGTAGAGATGGGACGGTTGACAGGTGACAGCGCATTTTGTAGATGATGAAGCATTTCCATTCTTCTATATGGACTACTTGCTGGTGAAAAATTTGTATTTTGCAACGTTCTATCTACGGCTAAAGAAAGTAACGGTGACAAGACTATTAAAAAAAACAGTAACTTTCTTATTTTGTATAAATCTAAATACTGTAGTGTAGTTTTGAAACAATTGTCATGTTACCATGATGGCTTTGTTTTATCCTCATGTTAACTATATATGCGTATCTAGGCACACTATCGATAGAATATTTTAACATTACAGTGGGGAAATTTGTAAGCTCTGGTTGGACGGCTTTCGTTAATTTTGACATAGAGTAAATGCGCGCAATTCCTAGTTACGTGTCCTTTCGCTGGATGTTGAGTAAAACTTACCACCGGTAGTGACTGATTATGTGTGCTATATTAACTCCACTCACATTGCAATGAAATGCGAGATAAAATTAGAATAAATGTATAATATGTCGGTTACGTTATGGTTACCTATATAATTGATGTGTATTAAATCAATGTAATTAAATCTCTTTTCTCTTCTTACCCTTTTCCCATATTTATTTCACGGTCAGTGCAATGTGTTTTCTTCTTCTCCCTTTTTATTCCTATCCTCTTTCACGCAGTCCATCTATCTTTTCTTTGGTCATAAATTAAAGTACAAATCAGTGTTGGTTTGGGTAGTTCTTCTTGCCTTTTATTAGTTTTTTGCTATTCTGCTTTCGCACATATACCTACTTCTAATAACTGGACAAATTGATACTTTTCTTAACTTTAAACATACAAGTGGGAGCAATTTAGTTTCTTTTGTATTACAAAAATAAACGACTATTGCAATCCGAAGGCAGACTTTTTGAGGAACTTGTTGGTGTTTTCTTATACTTGGTCATTAAAACATCTAAAAATCAGATCAGATTTGAATTATTCTATAATATTAAAACCAAGAGTTTGTGAGGATGGCTGGATGGATGATTGTTTCTCTTTCGTAGCTGAACGGCCTTGGATGAAATTTGGCACACAGATACTTTATGACCTAGATTAATACGGTTAATACATAGGACACTGTGGGCGAAGCCACCGGCAAAAGTTAGTATTTTATCATATTAAAACCTTATACAGGTATCAAAGTTATTAGACTGGCTTGTGATCCTGACTGCTGTGCCAGAGGTCGTGGGTTCGATTCCCACCCAGGACAAATAATTGTGTGAAGAGCACGATCATTTGTGTGTCTGGTTGTAATTTAATAATATCTACGTATTTACGGGAATTAACGCGATCACGAAAAGGTATTACATACCTTTGAATTGCCTGACGTAAATACGTAGATAATATTATATCATGGAACGCGAAAGTTTAAAAGTTAGTATGTTTGTAATTTATCTATAATATGTGTTATTGTAATACAATTATTATATTTATAAATAAATAGTTATGTTTACCATCAGTCTGATTCTGGTTACCACAGTACAGGCTATCTGCTGATGCTGTGTGTTGTCTTTTTTTTTAAATTAAGTTTAAAAAAAAGACGTTTTCAAACAATTTTTAAAGAATTTTCTGAAATAAAGATTTTTTGCTTTGCCTAGGCTCTGCCTAGTTTGGGATCAGACCGCCGTCTGTGAGATGTGTCGAGTATATTATAATATTTTATTTATTGAAATGCTGGACTAAGCTTTTACACATACCTACATGTTACTGTCCCCAAATACTAATAAGCTTTCTCATCGAATGCTTATCTGTTTCTTTGCGGACGAAAATTTTCTATATTTTTGTCAGTATGAAGCCATTTGAACACATAATATTAATATTACACAAAGGTTACTAAAGTTTCTATCTATCTATCTAAAGTTGTTGGTTGGCTGGTCAGATCTTAATCAGCGCCGTGAACTTCTCTACTTTAGAAAAGAGGTCGTGACTGATCTTGAACTTATTAATGGAACTGTGATGAAGTGTTGGCATATACTGTCAAATAGATAGTATAACGAATCCACAAAATTATAACTAGTTATTCAACGGCTGTTGAGTGGTTCTGCATTGAAATACAAAAGTGGAATGGCACAATATGAATATTTATGCGTCATTAGGTCATTACTTAACACGTGCTTATTAAAAACTTTTCGTTGTTAAACACTTAGACTATAAGATATCTAATTATGTTTTACTGTGGTTTTGTTATACTCATTTTTCAATTCAATTCAGTCAGCCTATTGCAGTCCACTGTTGAACATAGACCTCTCCCAACGTGCATCATAGTACTAGGTCCTTTGCCTTCCCTATCCAATCTATACCACTTCTCCTATCTTATCTATCCTTCCTCAAGTCATCAGATTATTTTCAACTGTATAATCAAATAGCCGTCCCCACAGTTTGATGAGATGAGATGTTATATAGCCTATAGTCTTTATCGATAAATGGACTATCCAACATTATAAGATTTTTTCAATTCGAACCAGTAATTCTTGACATTAGCGCGTTCAACCAAACAACCAAACTCTTCAGCTTTATAATATTAGTATAGATACTAATACTAATAATAAAATATTATTTTAAAATGAGTAAATGTTTACAAGTTATATTCATATTATGTTACGTTATTAACAAATGAAAACCGGCTGATCGATTCGATTCGAACAAAAAAAAATTGTGTTTTTAAAAGTATATGTATAGTGTATTTAATCTACATACCACTTAAGGGAATTTTCCACTATTAGGGAAGTGAATTTTCACATAAAACTTATAAATGACCCTTAGAATATGTATACACTACCCATAAAAAATATTATTAAAAGCTATCCCATTGACGATCGCACACAATCTACGCAGATACAATAAAAAACAGTCCATAAAAGACCGTCGGTCCTTCTTTTCTTGAAGTCCGGTAAAAACTATGTAAGGTTATAGCAAAAACTATGTAAGGTTATAGCAAAAACTATGTAAGGTTATAGCAAAAAATACTTAAAATTATAGAAGCGGACAGCCCAGTTCATAAAACACGTTGGAATATGTAATACAGTTTACGGAATTTTATTTCCTGTACTTACCTTGTTACGTTCGAAGCTTTTTATCGTTTTCCCCTATTTCAAATACTCAAAGCTCATAGGTACGAATAAAACTGATATTGAAGACCATATCTACTGTACGATTACGTCCAAATATGGTTCATAAAACTGTATCAAAGAATTCTTATTTCACTTTTTATATTCTTCGGTTATACTGGTTTGGTTATTTCCTACCGTGTGTCGTGTCTGTGGTTTGGCTTATTTGCGAAGCATGAACTTTTAAAACAATACAATTTAAATAAATTAGTTTTATTCAAATATGTCGTAAGCTAGATTCTGTTTCTGTAAACGACAGTAATTGGTATTTTACCCAAAATGAAAATAAGTAAAATCGCATTATAGTATGCAATTCTACTTTTCTTTAGTATAGAATGTATTCAATATACTTTGTATTATATTTTGTTTTAATCTCTTATTTTTAAACTAAATAAATAGTATTAAAATCCTTCAACCTTTTTACTAAAAAGATAATAAACAATTTCTGAGACATTTACTTGACCTAGCAAAGCACGATCAAAACATTGTTAAAACCAAAATAATCAACAGTGTAAAAAGGACTAACAATTTCCAAAAGACGCAATATGCATTTAGGCGGAATGGAAACTGGCGTCATTTCCTCTAAGTCCTTTAGTCCCTGATATCACGAATACGGTTATGTACACAAACACCAAGCTCAAACATGTCATGTCTCTAGGTCACGCAAATGTTTGTCTCTCTCCAAAAGCTGGACATTGGACAGAAGGTACTTCGGCGTTGTGCCATTTAGACAGTCAACACGCTAGTCAAATAATATTAGAACCGGCATTTGCTTCTATTATTTAGTTTGCAGTTGCTGCGATGAGTTAAACATAAATCACACCTTGAATATATTTGTTTAACAGATAAGACATGTTCAGTTAAGTATTAATCCCACCTTACATTGTATTTGATCAATAGGTGTCTAAAGATCATATCAATCAATCAAAATCATTTATTTATTTGCTCAAAAGCGATTCTTTTACATGTTAGGTGTTTAGCTGACTAGCTAAACACCTAACATGTAAAACATGTAAAATGTGCTGGACTCAACACATTTGCCAAATTATGGCATATAAATTAATATTAACGAAATAACTAAATATATTATTAATCTAACTTAGTAACTAACATTGAATTTCTATAAATTATTACCGAAATGTCTATATCAACACCGGAATGCTCTGTGTATATTAAAGTCTCATTACATTAATTTTAGGTAGATTTCGAAGAAATTCTACCTATTGGTTTTGTACCAGTTGTCGAGTTTTCCCAAGTCAAGTTTTTTTAAGTGAAAAGCTATTAGGCACGTTGGGCACTTTTGGTGTGGAGAAAAAGCATCGAACTCGTGTGACCATCACGCTCAGATACATATAACAAATACAGATGTGTGTATTTTTATATGTAGTATGAGTACGACTGAGTTTGTTTTTTTTTTTAATGTCTCGAAGGAATAGTATATTGAAGGTGATTTTCTAATGCATGAAACTTACCCAACCAACATTAAAAAATAACGTATAACCTTCTCTGTAGACTATAGCAATATAAGTAGGTATCTAGGTAATGCTTACATTACGGTTGAATAAAAACAAAAGGATAGCAAGAAGCGTTAAAAGCATTTCCAGAACCCCGATCACTTACAATTTTATTTTTCCTTTGTCAAAGTTTCGTATATAATTTCTAAACATTAAAATTGTATCAGCAACAAAATCTTTAACAATTAACGCCTTAAGTTAAAGTTGGTCAACAAGTCACATTTAACTGATAACGAAATACGATCAGCATTCAACTGAAACTCTTGTTTTACCGTTAATGAAGCTAGCTATCGTCTTCACTTGTTTTGTAACCCTAAAGCGAGAAAGTAAATACTGACATTATTATATCGCAATTAACCGTTTTGTACACTTTTTGTACACGCTCATATTTTTTGGCTGCACTTAAAAGTGTCCATGCGTAACCAAGTTTAACTTGCATGTAATATTTATTGAAGTTTTTAATTAACGAATGCATGCTCACTATTACAAGGTGCTTTTTTTTAAGAATACTAGTAACGTGAATCACCCATTACTGGTATTGTAGTTAATCCCTCCAGCTAAGCTAAATGCTTGTGTTAGGAGTGAGTTCGGGTCGGTAGTGCAATAGGTGGGGTTCGAACCCGCAACCACTTGATGGCAAATAAGGCGTCCTTAGCCATTACGCCACCGCCACTTTTCATCCGCTTGTTACAGTCAGATATCTAATAACAGCGGCGGTAAAACATTCGATTGCAACGAGATTACGGGTTCGGTTCCCGCTTAGTCCACATATTCTATTTGCATTTATATTTACAATAAACAAGTATCTTAGTATGTTTATGCCTCTACGCAAATTACAATGCCTAGTTTGAGTGTAAAAAGAAAAATGTCTAATTTTAAACATCAACTATTATACTAACTTTTAAACTTTCGCGTTCCATGATATAATTATGTACTTACAAGGGAATTAACGATCACGAAGGTATTATTTACATACCTCTGAATTGCTGGACGTTTCGACCACGTGGCACTGGCCATGGTCATAGGCTGACTGGCTCACCCTCCGTCAGGCAATTCAGAAGTATGTAATACTTTTTCGCGATCTCGTTAATTCCCATGTAAGTACATAATTAGATCAACTATTATGTCAATATGACAATAAATATAATAATGTAAATAATAATATAAAAACCGGGCCCGCAGCAGTTCCGCAGATGTAGATTTCGTGTTTTTTTATTTTTTTTAAAAGCTCCCCCCCTCACCCCCTTTTGGGGGAATATCCTCCATTCACGAACTTAACCTTCATTTATGCCCTTTTGATTTGTCGTCAAAATTTGAAAGGAATCGGTGCATAATTGCGACCTCCATCGTGCCGGTAAAAATTGAGGTACACCCATATATATATACTATTCCTTCGAGACATTAAAAAAAAAACAAACTCAGTCGTACTCATACTACATATAAAAATACACACATCTGTATTTGTTATATGTATCTGAGCGTGATGGTCACACGAGTTCGATGCTTTTTCTCCACACCAAAAGTGCCCAACGTGCCTAAGAGCTTTTCACTTAAAAAAACTTGACTTGGGTTGACTTGTTAACCTCCTCCGGTTTTACGTCAGTTAAAAATAAAATTAATTATCACTGGAGATGCTTTCAGCGCTGTAAGTCTGTAGATATAGTATATTGCAATCGTGGTGTAATATATACATATATATATATATATGTATATTTAATAATAGTATGTGTATAACCTTACTGACCGTACTGTACTCTTAATAAACATTCCATTTATTTTAGGCGTCAGAAGCATGGGAATAAGTCTCCCTCGGTTGACATTGAACTTGAAAGGTAAGATAAACATAAGTAATGAGTCAACGAAGGGAAAAGGGTTACGTACAGGAGTCGTGTAGGTTGTTGGTTGTTAAATTATTTAAAATGAAGATGAATATATGACGACGTAATTAATGATAACGTTTCGCTCGCGAGCATTTAAGGCCTTCTTTGACTTAAGAATATTTAAAACTGTAACGTTCGTTCTAAAGCTGACACCCGGTTTCTGAAAGGCTAATCAAAATATTGTTTAACTAACAGAGCCGTCAAGATAACAATGGTTTTAAATCAGTTCAAGTTTCTGAAAGGTTGACCAAAGAAAAAATACTTACAACATTCGAATGGCATTTGACATAAGATTTGCAGTAAAATTTTACAGCTCTATTAACTGATCCGATGATCAAATCAAAGTGCCTAATCATGCATTCAACAACTCAATATATTACCTAATATTTGTGTTGATCAGCCTATAAAACGCCCGTTGTAAGTGTCGATTTTTTTTATTCTTCTTCTATTGCCAATTTAAAGCGTTGCATTGTACTAGCACCTTATTAATAATATCTGTATAGTCTTGCTCCTTTCATATAACTGTATATTCAATTCTTGAAAGGTAGCTAAATGATTACACTGAAAGAACACAAGTCTTAGGGTAAAATAAAAATACATTTGTTTAGCATTCTCCTTTGATTATCTTGTCTTTGAAATAACGGACAGTTTTCTAGAAAAAAATACTATCTGTAGAACAACTAAAACATTCAAATACTTAGCCGCTTCCATTATTTAAGGGGTCCGCTAATTTGCGCGATAAATCTTCGGAGATTACCTTTCGAGTAGCGCTAATTATGTTTTTATACGTTACTGGGGAAGATTATCCACTAAATAATTACCGAGGTGCTATGAAACGGGGTGGGTCCCACATTTTTGGTAGCATGATGAAATTTTTTAAATATGTTGTTACTGACACCAAACACTTAATTTTATCAGTAAAGTAGGAACCCGCCCCGGCTTCGCCGGTGAAGCAGTGCATTTATTGATTTTTTTCCAACATCTTCAACAATCATCATCATATTTCAGTCAATATACACAAAACCTTAACAAATTATACACCTAAATCTTCCTCATGAATCACTCTGTCTGTTGGTGAAAACCGAATGAAAATCCGTTCAGTTTTTTAGTTTATCGGGAACAGACAGACAGACAGACGTGACGGTTGACTTTGTTTTATAATATGTAGTGATAATACCCAAAAAGTCAATTTATGTAGCAAAAACTAGCCGGTGCTTCGACTTCGTCTCCGTATAATCCCTTCAATACAAACTTTAATCACCTAGTTCCTTTAAGTTTTATATTTTCGACAAAAACTCGTCTTTATATCTACCAAAATTCAGATCAGATATACAAAAATCATAACTGGTTTAGCATTTTAGGCGTGACAACGTAACAGACAGAGAGACAGAAAAGCATAGTCACTTTCAGAGATTTTTGCCATATATGCGTATAAAATCATTATTTTTGTCTTCATAAAAAATATGTATGAACCCGTCTTCAATAGCTACCGATGTCTTTTAACCGATTTCTAAGCTGTGTTGTAAGAAAAGCACAGTTATTTTTTATTATTATTTAATACTAGCTGCGCCCCGCGGTTTCAGCTGCGTAAGTCCCGATCCCGTAAGAATATCGGGATATAAAGTAGCTTATGTGTTAATCCAGGTCTCAGCCATCTACATACCAAGTTTCATCGCAATCGGTTCAGTAGTGTTGGCGTAAAAGTGTAACAAACATCCATACATCCATCCATCCATCCAAACTTTCACATTGAATTGAAGACTGGCTTGTTGGCCTAGTGGTTAGTGACCCTGACTGCTATGCTACAGGTCGTGGGTTCGATTCCCACCTGAGTCTAGGTGTTTTTTGTGTCCGTTGTTTCTATGTTTGTAAAGTCCCCCGCGACACAGGAATAATTCCTAATGCGGGTTGTCATTTCAAAAAAGAAAAAAAAAACATATTATTAGTGGGATTTTCCTTTACAATAAATGTAAAGTCAATGACAACTACCAACGATTAGGAACATCATCCTGCCAATTTCACATACAGGTGCTCAGCCATCCTTTTCCATTTAATATTCTATACGGTAAGGTATATTTAAAAAAAGATAAATATAATAAGCCTTCGAAGAGGTTCTTTTCAGTAGCCGCGCATGTCGTATAAGAATTTAGACCTCCTCTTGAGCCTCCGTACTTATATCACAATGGATAATTGCGAAGGAGGAAAATGTCTTGACGTTGTATATTTGCGTCGAATTTCTTCGAATAATGTATGTTAACGAAAATTTTATGTATGCTGCTCATCTTTAGAGAGGGTACGTTTTAAATTAATCGGAAGGCCCAAGTAGCATTCACATTAAATAAATACAATATGTATATAATGAACCATAATATATGGACCAATACCATCAATGTTAGAGTATATCACCAAGTTCTATTGAAAAGAGTATCCTTGGAGTTTCTTGCCTGTATCTTCTATAGGACTGACTAATTCGGACTGACGTCTACTCCTGACAATTCATAAATACCTATGATGGGTAGATGTTATGACAAAATATGTTATGACTTCTTACTTGGATGGATTATTGAATTTCAAAAGGACTCACCGAATTGCTCGTTCACTATTATGCCTTTTCCTTGCTGATAGAAGGTTGTTGTGGGTGTCGCCGAATCTTCCTTCTTGAGACTTTTACTTTTCTTCTAAAATAAGGTTTCTTGGCACTGTGTGTGTCACTGAGAGCGCGATTGCGTTATAACTATAACTACTTACCGGTTTATTCAGCTCGGCGTAATAGTAACTTCTTATCTTTAACTAGACGGCGTGAACGATGGGTTTAATTTAATTTTTTTGACTTAGTTTTTTCCTTTTTTTATAATATTTGTATACTTGCACCTATCTAATTCCGAACAGGTAAGCTAAGTTAAATCCATACACCCACATTTCCGCAGCTATGTTATTGGGTATTCATACTTGCTAACCAAAAAAACCCAGAACCAATTTGCAGGAACCGAGAATTGAACTCACTCATCGCACGCTGACAACCAAATAAGTACTATTAAGTTTTTCCTTTTTTTTTATGGGATAAGAGGCAAACGAGCAGACAGTTTACAAGCCCAGGGGCACCTGCAACTCAAGAGTCACAAGGGAAGGGGGCGGAAGAGAGGTAGAGGGGAGAAGAGGGGGGAGAGACCTTCTCTCTCTTCGGGCCTCATTTGGCGAAACACAACGTAAGCATTGCTTCACTGCTGGTTTTTCTGTTAGACAGTGGTATCACTCCGGTCCAGCCGGCCCATAGGTACCCTCGTGGGAGTTTTATTGAATAAATTATTTGGAAGTTTATTTTTGGCGAACGCCACAGTTATTTACATTCGCTAACAAAAACATTGCGTTGTGCATTTGTAATAGAACATGTTAGTATCGGGTTCAAAATCATAATAGTGAAATACTAATTACACCGTGGTCCGTGGTGCTTTGTGATATCGATTTGTGTGTTTTCATATTCATATTTGAACTAGCAGGTACTAATTTGTTAGTGTGTACCAAAGTACATGGACAGCAATTTTACTACTGATAGTCTAAATTGTGTGGTTTAGTGTTTAAATGCACAACAGTTTGCCATCATAGTTGATTACAACTAAACGAATATATTACTACAAATTTATATATTACTTTATTAATTCCTGGAAACGATCAAGTGCATGTATGATGGAACTGTTATCGCCACTTCAAAAAACTCGTATTGTTATATTAAAAATAGAGGTGAACTATAGTAGATGATAAAACAGTTCACTATTTAATAATAATGAATTAATAGACACTATTATAACTAATTATACCGGTGACGTAACGCCATTGGTCCGTCTGACAAATAGCGGGTAATGGTGGGGTGATAAAAAGGCTAGGCGTACCATTATAAGAGATAACAACGATCATTTGAGTGCGGAGTACGAAACTGTTTACGCTGTTACGGTTATGTAGTGAATGTAACAGTTTATAACTATAATGATGAGATTGTTTCTAACAGAACATTATGTTAAATTATAAGCAACTAGCAGCGCCTCGCGGTTTCACCCGCCTAAGTCCTGATCCCGTGATAATGTCAGTATAAAAAGTAGCCTATGCGTTAATCCAGGTCTCCAGCTATCTACATACCAAGTTTCACAATCGGTCCAGTAGTTTTTGTGTGAAAACTTACAAACATATACACAAATGTTTCCTCTTTATAATATTAGTTTAGATTTATCGGAAATTCGTAAAAAAATACATATTAAATAAGAGAGCCCTTGTACTATCTCTTAAGCTTTATGAGAGACTGATTAACAGTCAGTCACTGACTATTAAAAAAACCCTATAATTTTTATTGAAACGAATGATTTTGATTGTAATTAATTGACGAAAATGTTGATTTTGACACAACAGATCAGCGGTAATAAGGCCCAAGGTCGTCATACACTTAGATGAACCACCAATAACATTGTATTGGCGTCATGGTTACGTCTGTCATCAGTATTATTTATTAACTTGAAGTTTAAAGACGGTGCATCACTTAGTGGCAAATAAGTACTTGAGTCATGATAAGTCGTCAGCGTTTTCTATAGCTGGTTGCAGTACAAAACAGAAAATAATTTTATATATTATATTTTTTAAACAATAAATACAAATGATGTTTTAGAGCCTTATTAAATAGTTACATTTTGTGTTAAAATGTGTTTAATTAAATAACCAGATAATGCTTAAAGTTAAACAAGTGATTTCGTGGGAGAGCCATGCTTGCTATAGCCATGCTATAGGCCGGCTTTTCCCATCTACCCCCTCTCCCCTCCTTGCCCCCTCTTCCCCCCTTCTTCTACTCCCACATTAAAAGCCGGCAACGCACTTGTGACTCTTGACTTGCAGGGGCCCATGGACGGCAGTAGTCATTTACCATCAGGTGACCCATCTGCTCATTTGCCCCGTATAAAAAAGTTATTCAACGTAGCAGTTTTTTATTTCTACTAAGTAGTATACATACATCATACACTCTCCTGTTCCCTCCTCCTCCTTTTTCGAGTTCCATGATATAATTATGTATTTAAACGTCAAGCAATTCAGAAGTATGTAATACCTTTTCTTGATCGCGTTAATTCCGGTTTAAATACATAATTATACTCTCCTGTGTGCCTGAAGGCCGAAGGGGTAGACAGAGGCTTATTAATCACCCACATATTACCAACTATAGAGTGGTCTCACTCACGTTATCAGGGGCAAGCCTATTGCCGTCAACCAGGCAATTTAGAAAAAATAGAAAAATTGGGAGAATATTGAAAGGGAAAGGTAGGCGATGGGACAGCAAGAGATATTTTGCTTATAAAATTGGTTGGTGGAGTGTAAGCAGTAGCTTGAAGGTGTAAATAGAACTGCCTGTTTCCGATAAGACCCTTATAATATAAAAAAAAAGTTTTTTTTTTTCAATATTTTACTGGGCAAACGAGCAGACGGGTCACCTGATGGTAAGTGACTACCGTCGCCCATGGACACCTGCAACTTAAAAGTCACAAGTGCGCCGCCGGCCTTTGAGATAGGAGTACGCTCTTTTCTTGAAGGTTTGAAGGTCGTATCGGTCCGGAAATACCGCAGGTTAATAATTTGTTCTAAAGATTGGTTGTGCGAGGCAAAAAAAAAAACATTTTCTTTTAAAAAGACAACTCCCGCATTAGAAATTACTCCTTTGTCGCAGGGAACTTTACAAACATACAAACAACGGACACAAAGAACACCCAGACTCCGATGAGAATTGAACCCACAACCTGTGACTTAGCAGTAGGCCAACCACTAGGCCAACAAGCCAGTCAAACTTGTAAAAAATTAACACTTTTTTAACCTTCAAATGAACAGTAGGTATTTAGTAATGAATTCTCCTTGAACCTGTTTAGACAGAGTTAGCGTTAGAGATGTGTTATTGAGGTAAACAGTATGGTAATAGCAAACCAGTTCAGCCTGCTCTTTGATAAAAATCGATAAATAAATTTTATCTAATTAATGAGCGTTTAACCTTAATATTTTTACTTAACTACCTGTCATGATTTAATGATTAATTTCAACGTCAAATGTGTATTTTATAATTATTCTGTTACGAGACTATGTATAGGTTTACAATAATATTGTGTATTCTAAAAAGAACAGAAATTTTTCCATTCGCCCTCAGGTAACCCAACAATAAATAGCCAAACCCAAATAGAAAATATCAACGAATACTTTGAGATTTATCTTTGGCTGTTGTGTTTGTTATGATCATCATCATATCAGTACGTATGGTAATAGCCATAAGCAGGCCAAGGATAGTTTGAACCAATATTGCAGGTGTGGAGGTACATGCTAAACTTTGCCTCCAAGTGCGCATTCCGTCACTTTTCTATTTTTCATCATAGGCAGCTTAAATTTATCTGCAGTCAAAATGAATAAAACTAATATTAAGTCTGCATTCTCTATTCAGAACCTTTCTTGTTCGCTACTCAAACTTGTAATCATTCTCGGCAACATCTTTACAAAAGCTAAAAACTGTAGCGAAGGCTAATAAGTAATAATTCTATATTAACAAACAGAGACTATACAATTATTTTTTATTATTCTGTAGTAATATGCAGGATCACTGGTCGCCATGTTTTCGATAAAATATTTACAAGGTCCTTAATTCATTCAATGTAGCCTTGTAACTAATAAGTACTTTACTTTAAATGGAGTAGGCATAAATTGAACAATTCGTTTTATAACAAGTACCTACGTGCTTACACGTCATTTATTTTAATGTTTTTAATTGTATAATGTCTTGTTATTGTACATGCATACCTATATATGTATATTAGGTGTGAACCTAGGTATGTTAAGGGTCAGATTTTGAGTAATGAAATGTCACTTAGATTGAGTTTTTAACAGACTTCAAAAAGGAGGAGGTTCTAGGTAATCGAGTATGAGTAATCGGTGAATATACACACATATATATATATATATATATATTCTTTTGTTTGAAAGGGTATACTTCCCAGGTGGTTTCATGGTCATCAGGTCAGGATCTGATGATGGGTCCTGGAGAAATTGAGGGAACGCTTAAATTTTATAGGCACATTTGAAGCGATTTGGATATTTTCAGGCGCATTAAAGTCGTAAAGTGATACTTTTTTAAAAGTTAATTATCTTATTTTAGCTTCTTAAAAATATTATATGTAACTCTTAAAGGTGATAAGTAGAGATCGGATAATCGGATGCATATTTACCTAAAGTTATTTTTTGGATAACAAGTTATGGAAGCGGCTTCTAAGTATATTTTTATTTAAAATAAAATCCCGGGGTTCCGGGATCGCATAACTAATCGGATGTATATTTACTTTAAATTAATTCTTTTAAGTTAAGGTGTTTCCCATTCGAGTATGTACGTATGTAAGGTGTAAGAGAAATGGTGGTGTGGTAAATAAGAAAACATAAATTAATATAAACTTATTTATTCATTACATCACATAATATTTTTATGTTGTACACACAGAAACTACATAGAAGAGAAATAAAATATAGAAACGTTGTACACGGGCGCGGGATTCTTTCGATAAAAAAGTGCTTTCCATAATAGCCAACATTTCAACTTTAGGTAAATATGCATCCGAATATCCGATCTCTAGTGATAAGTTACCTTTACTGTTGATGTAACATACCGTAACGTCACACATTGCGTTACGCACTAAACATGTTGTAGTTAGTTTCTTCAGTTTGTAATCGAGACAAATCAAATTATTCATGAGCTGGATGGTCAAATAGGTAACTTTATTTTTTGTTATTTTTTCTTTATAATTTATCTTCAATGTTAGTACATTTTAAATTGACGTGTAGATCAACTCGGACTATGTCATACATGTTACGTAAACTATAAATCATCATTTTTAACAATTACATTTCTTATAGGTATATTAAAAGGTAGGTATGTTAAAATTCACCCATTTTATCTCGAGTATAAAACTGGTATTTAATCAGTGGGATGGGATCAAATAAGTGGGAGTCAAACTCCCACTTATTATAGAGATCAGATATAAGGTTAAAATTTATATTTTAATACAAAAAACAAGTGTTACGAGTTTTGGTTATTGTTTTTACAGTTAAAAATTCCCGAATTCTAGGTCGTTATTTTTGAGATAATTATGTGGGTTGGTAGTCTTTTACAATTCAATTAATTTCTTTTGTGAATTTAATGACTAATTAGTAATTACCGAGAACCGTTGAGGTTTTATTTATAATATTGCTAGACTTGTATATTTTATAGTGCATGTATGGAGCCAGTTAACAAAACTCGCAACTCACAGAGGGTTTCAGTCTCTAAGCTCCCGTGACCATAATCCGGTGCGACTCGATTGAAACTTTTGGGTAAAGAAAAAGAGCATCGTACTCAATAAATAATTTCACGATGAAGTCCCTAGTACAACAAGTACGTGGAATGAATAATCATATTTACAAGAGCAAGTCTGTGTTAAAAAAGGGCAGATCAGAGGCTTCCGTAACCGGTGGGATAAAATTTTAATCATCTCCCAAAAGCAGCCCCTCCATACTTTTTAATTCATACAAAAAGGCCGAATTAAATTTCTTCATGATATTCTCATACCTATTTCTTGGTTGTTATGAAATCTGACGTCGTGTAGTATAATTTTAACAGTAGCCAGCAGTTTTTTCTGTTCCTTTGTGGAATGCTTTGCTGAAACAAAAAAGACAGCGTGAAATGCTTGCACAGTATACACTTATATTAATAAGTAAAGAGATTTTTTTTTGTACCTTTTTCATCCCACTAATATTATAAATGTGATAGTTTAGATGGTTGGATGGATGGATGGATGGATGTTTGTTACTCTTTCACGCCAAAACTACTGAACCAATTGTGATGAAACTTGGTATGTAGATAGCTGGAGACCTGGATTAACATATAGGTTACTTTATATCCCGATATTCCCACGTGATCGAGACTTACGCGGGTGTATTTGTCATATTTTGGAATACCCAACGTCTATATTGCAGAAGCTAAAAATTTTAATCAATACGTTTATATATTTAAAAATATTCAAAAACAGTTACAAAAAGCTACAAGAGTCCAGAATATATGTTGGCCTTTCATTGTACGGAAAGTACATATACAATGATAGTTCAAGTAATACTGGTATTCGATATAAAACGAAACATTTCATCGTAATGAATTATAGTCAAAATTTTAAAACTTGGTTCTAAATACATATTTTGAATGGCGTTAAATATTATTATTCAGCAGTTATTTTTATGATACGTTTGTATTATTAGGCTATTTCTAAAAACGTCTGTCAATTTCCATTCCAATTGTCTGCCAAAGAGATCGCGATAAGGGATAACACCGCCCATTGTGCTCAAATTTATAAGAAAAGTAACTTGTGAATTGTATTTTTAGCGTACAATGAAGAATACAATCATTTTTTTATGGGATATGGATGGGAAACTCAACGCAAGTATTGCTTCTCGCCGGTTTTCAGTGAGACTGTGGTATCTCCGGTCGCCTGTTCAGTGTGACATCTGAAACTTCGTCACTGCAGGATTCACTTCTTCAAAAAGGGCTCCCGTCAGCTCTGAAACTGTTTTGGGCTTCCCTAAAAAAATATTACAAAAATATGTCGATGCTGATAGAATAGGCTATCTATTATTTAATGCCTTTTTTAAATTAAAAGGAATAGACAATTTTGGTTGGTTAGTTTTAAGATAAAAAGGATTAAAAAGTTTTCAATGTTTTGAAGAAAGCTTAATAGCTCTGTTAAGTGATAAAACTTTGAAGTAGCGATAGCCGTTTATAGCCTATTCAAGCAGCCGGCGTCAACTTGTATCTATCTCATCAGAACTCATTCACCTATCATTATTGACACGTTAACTTCCAAAGCAGTGAGAAATTCAACATGTTAACAAGGAAATAAAATGGGGAATGTATCTAACCATCTTTTGTTCTGTACGGGTTATGGCTTCATTTATTGTGGTCAAACACGTAAGTTTAGAATGGTATTATCTTTCATAGTTTCTGAGTTGAGACATTTGTATAACCACTAAACTATCTGAGGGCTTAGAATGATGATGTGTCTGCAATCGTTACCACTCTAATGATTGTGAAGAGAGCGTGATTGATTGATGATGCATATTAAGTTAATGGCTTTTTTAAATCTTAGCACGGATTTTATAATAAGAAATCTTAACTACGTGGGAGAGCCATGTTTCGGCACGTATGGGCCGGCTCGACTCCGCTCCACACCACGGCCTCACAGAAAACCGACAGTGAAACAATGCTTGCATTGATTTTCGCCGCGTGAGTGAGGTTATCGGAGGATCTAACCCTTTCCTCACCCTTATTCCCATGTTTCCCCTCTCCCCCTCTCCCGCCTTCCCGCTCTTCTCCCCTCTCCCCCTCTTCCCACCTTAAAGAGCGGCAACGCACTTGTGACTCTGGAGTTACAGGTGCCAGTGGTCGGTGGTAGTCATTTACCATCAGGTGACCCGTCTGCTCGTTTGCCCCTTATACCATAAAAAAAAAACCAATCATTCTGATCATTTTATTTATACTTTCGCAACTTTTATGTAAATCGGAACTTAATCACGATGATATGAAATTTGTCAGCAATCAATCATCGTCATATTCTCTCTTCATTTTTAGCCTAGCGCCGATTAACGGACTTTACAAAGCTACTACTTGCTATTATCCAAGACCACGAGGACTCTTTTATGCAGGTTTAATCAAAATCTATTAAATCACAGTACAATAAAGTGACACAACATTAAAAACGATAATATTCTGTTAAGTTAAATAAATTGAAACGTCAAAGTGTGAATATTATTATCTGCACTACAGGACAGGTGGCAGACGACTCCTTTTTTTTCTAATCCACCAAGTATTACGTAGGTACTTCTAATAGCATCGTCACATTTTGTACTTATATGCTCACAACAACAATACAATGAGAATACTACTTATCACTTCGACGTCTTAAGCAGAATCGCCGGTGGCTAAAACGTAGTGAGTAAAAAAACAATTGATGATCGATTGAATATTGAGTAATAATCTTACAACTATTTTAAATGCCAAATTTGGATGGATGTTTGTTACTCAATCACACCAGAACGGTTAAACGCATCTGGATGAAATTCGGAGATAGATTACAGTCTGAAAGGGGACATAGGTATATCCTGGATATAATGTAGGGTTCCCGTAGATTTAAATTTCTATACGACAAAGTCGCTAGCAACAGCTAATATTGAATTAAATGAGGGTTGCCATTATCATAATGTAAACAATTCTACCTAAACTCTTAAATAATAAGATTGAAGCAGTAGATAACCAATCAGTCAATGCTTATTACTCCTGTACCTAAAAGTCACCTAACCATCAGAAGTACTGTCAAACCTTCGCCACTACTAAAGCACACTCTTTCTTTGCGAATAAAAAGCAAACTTAGGGAATTACCAGCATCTATGTAAATATTGGCAAATGACCCCGACCCTTTAACCCTTTTTTTAGAGTTCCGTATACGAAGGTCTCAGTCTTTTATCTATCTGTCACGGTCCCTCTAAGCTGTGAATTTAAGACAGACGGATGGTTGGCCCTTTTGGATATACTGGAATTGCTAAAAAAAGATTAGACTTTTACGGGCATAGTCTATTTATTGCCTGAAAGGATTTTAACCAAGTAATAACAAAGTACCAAACATTAGTTGACAGAGATAATGAATCAAATTATATGTATTTACGGGAATTAACGCGATCACGAAAAGGTATTACATACCTCTGAATTGCCTGACGTTTCGACCAGGTTGCACCGGCCGTGGTCACAGGCTGACTGGCTACCTCACGATTTTGACGACGGAGGGCGTGCACCGCTGAGGAGCAACCTGGTCGAAACGTCAGGCAATTCAGAGGTATGTAATACCTTTTAGTGATCGCGTTAATTCCCGTAATTACATAATTATATCATGGAACGCGTAAGTTTAAAAGTTAGGATAATGAATCTGTCATGTAAATGAATTTAATAAATTCAAAAGTTTTATTACTTTATAGTATAGTTTTTAACGAACATTTCGAATTACATTGCATTTCTCCATGGTAGTATACATATTTGTAACGCTACGTACCTATCTCTTATTGCCAAACTCAATTCAAAGGATTCAATTTTGGAAATCTTAGTCTTGTTTCTTGCATTAAAACATGGGCCTATGTAGGAAACGACATCCACGCGGGCGGAGCGGCGGACGTAAGGAATACAACAATCAGGTCAACAATTAGGTACTCCCAATTGTTTTTAACCTTTCGCGACTTTGATTCATATTATATGTGTAATTCGGGACTTAATCGCGATAATATTTAAAAGTACCTCTTGGTTACCCAACGTTTCGATCGAATTGCACCGATCGTGGTCGCCAGTCCACTCGTCGAAAGAAAGAAGAAAAGAACATAATGCGTCAATATTTTTTGTTTCCATATGAGCAGTGTTACGAAATTATCGGATTACTTATTATCGTAGATATTGCCGACAATATAAATAAGAAAAATTCTTGTCTCCAATTTGCGATGATATATAATATGTTAGTCTTAAACAAAGAAGTACTGACGGTTAAAATATTTTTTTGTACATTTCATATGTTATACTCCACTTTTTCGAAGTCCAATCAAATGTCACGTAAAATTATGTTAATGAACATGAGCGTGAGTTACCTTTGTAATCTAAACATGTAAACTGTAAACATTTTATATATCAGAAGTAAGTTTTCGTGATTCAATGTCAGGGTAACTACTTATTCTCTAAAGGTTTTCCAAAAATGCAGAACTGCATTTTGGTCATGATTTATTGATTTTCGAGCACCAATCTCTGCAACAAATTGTCGCCTGCGGTATTTCCGGACCGATACGACCTCCTTCAAGAGCGTACTCCCATCTCAAAAGCCGGCCACGGTCCATTTGTTTGAACACACTGTTTTCAAGTTCCGCCAGTCTGAATTAAAATCATCTCTTATGTTTAATAAATCATTGCATTGCTTTTCGCCGAGAAAGTCAGGTAACCGGAGGCCCGAACCCTGTCCTCCCCTTCCACCCTTCCCCTACTCCCAGCTTAAAGGCCGGCTACGCACTTATAACTCTTGAGTTGCAGGTGGCCATGGGCGGCGGTAGTCATTTACCATCAGGTGACCCGTCTGCTCGTTTGCCTCCTATAACATAAAAAAGTTGAAATGGAAACTTACGTTTATTTTCTTTGGTTCAAAAGGAAAGGCAAACCTTTTCGTTCCAAGAATGATCTAAGATAGTATTTAAATTATTTTATATCAAACAAATAACAATCCTTCTTAAACTACAAATTACCAAAAAAATAAACAAAAAGCCACAAACACTACTTAAACCAATTTACGAGGACACGACCATCAATAATATCATTAATTTCACATCCACAATCATCCATTAGCAATAGGTACCGAATGATATTACACGAAAGTAAAATCGGTGCTTTCTAAACTATTGACAAAAATTACACGTTCACGTTATGCGTGATTATTTATTTATAGTTAATGTATTTTCATAGGGACGGTCGTCGCAAGGTGAACTTGTATTAACTTCGAACTACAAAGTTCGGGTGGAAGTTTTAAATATAAAGATGTTATTTGAAATGAGAATTGTAATTGCTTTTTGGCTTCCAGGCATGTTGAGTGAGCGGTACTTTTAATATTGAAATGGAAATTATAAGTAATTTCGAATCTTCTATATGTCGGCGACATTCGGCTGTAAGAGGTTTAATATCATGTTCAATATGAAGGTTAATTTTACTTTAAAAAAAGAAAATTAAGTTAAGATGTCTTTTGGGAAACAAGCTCCTTATTTATCACTTTTCATTCTTATTGAAATCTTTAATTTCCATCGTCATCTGTAGCACATGTCAAGGCTTATCCAACGAGTCCAAATAAGAAGATTATGTTGTGTACTCGAGGACTTCGTGATAACAGCTTCCAGCTTCATCGTCAGATGATATCCAAGCTACTTCTACAATTTTGCAATGTCACATAATTAGATACATAGTTACCCAATGCCAGCGAGCGCTTAAAACATTTATAAGTAATTTTTAATGGAATTGCACACAACTGAACTTACCAATATCACACAGAATGATATTATCACTATGATGGTGGTAAAGGTAGGATTAGGTAGGAGAAGGAAAGGAGGTAGGATTTGTCAGCGTTGCTGCTAAATTCTTTCATCCGCAACAGCTGAAGTCCAAAATCCTTTTTTAATGAACTGTGGACTGATTACCCTTTGAGAATCCCTTCAGTGGATGAAAAGGGTGACTGTTAACCTCACTCACGCGGCGAAATGCAATGAAAGCATTGCTTCACTACCGGTTTTCTGTGAGGCCGTGGTATCGAGCGGAGTCGAGCCGGCCCATACGTGCCAAAGCATGGCTCTCCCACGTAAAGATTTGTAATGTTGTCTTAAAAATTTGTAATGTGATTCTATAATTTATCTTGAGGACCATAATGTTGTTGTACATATGTAGCCTCCAACAAGGCACTAAACTCCAAAAAACAGGTTTCTACCTAATTTGGTTTTCAGAGTTCTTTCCAAAATAAAAAAAATGTACAAAATCAAAATCATTTATTTCAATTAAACCACTATGGGTATTTTTGAATTTTCAGGAGTAGTTGTCAGTCAGACTAAGTCAGTCGTGAAGCTAGTTGCAGTTTTAAGAATATCAGTAACTCATGATGTACCCTAACTTATACTAACTTTTAAACTTTCGCGTTCCATGATATAATATTATCTACGTATGAACGGGAATTAACCATCAGCCTGTGACCACGGCCAGTGCAACCTGGTCGAAACGTCAGGCAATTCAGAGGTATGTAATACCTTTTCGTGATCGCGTTAATTCCCGTTCATACGTAGATAATATTGTACCCTAACTTATAAACATATATAATTTGTTTTTTTTTAAGAGAAATAAATTATTATTATTACCGTATTTACGCTGACGCAGTACTAAATGAGATTCTGAAACTTAAAGTGATCTGATTTTCTGTATGTATGTGTTTCTATATTTCTTCTTATTTACTTCTCTTGTGAGACTAGTTAGCTGCATTTGTGCTTTTAGTGATTTGTCGTATAAATATTCTCAGAAACCTTTATAAATGCAGATTCAACGCTTGCTCATAACAAATGTATCAGTAAAAATCGATCCACTTACCAAACAACAGATATCAACTGACCTAATTACAATACTCTACAGACTTAAAAATTCAAAACTGAACAGGTCTAAAACTTTCCGAGTATTCGTACCTTCCATGCCCATGTGGATTATGTTAATTTCAGGAGACCAAAATACTTTGCTCTCACATTTTAAATAATTTCCGCTTAGATAACAAAACGGTACGAGTTTCGAGGTACTTAGTGTACTTACAGATATTTTGTTAACCAATTATTAGTACAAAGTTTAATCTGATTCATTGTTAACTGAACTCAATTTTTAGGGCGGTGTAATGATACTTGTTGGATTATTTTAGTTTGGTAACATAATTGAAGTTGGGTTAGCTTTAGTATTGTAATATTTGTTAGTACAGCGAGAGGAGATTATGTTTAACATAGAAATGTATTCCAAACATTTTAGACCTTTTGGTAAAACAAAAATTTAAAGATGTAGGTAAAGAAATATCTGTTTGGCTAACAAAATCTAATGAGGAAATTAGGATAGATCTTATGTTACTATGTAGGGATCTTTTAGCAATTACATCACGTTTGGTCTGTTTCTGGTTTGTATAATATCTCAGGAATCTCAGGAACTACTGGTCTGATTTAAAAACATCTTTCAGTGTTAGATAGCCCATTTATCGAGGAAGGCTATAGGCTATATAACATCACGCTTCAAGCAATAGGAGCGGAATATTAATGAAAAATATTACAAAAACGGGGAAAATTTACTAACGCAGACGAAGTTGCGCGGGTCAGCTAGTAACATAATATTCAAACCTGTTGCAGGATGGTGGAGAGACAGTTTTCAGAGTATTACACTGATGGCTACTATAACATTCAGCGAAACGTATTAAAATGTTTGCAAATTATTTTCAAGTAGCCCCTGCAACAGCAAAAGGATGATATAACTGTTATTATTTAACATGGCCTTTAAATACAGCCATTAGTTTGAAACACCCCTTATATTACATAAAACTAAAGTCTACTGTAAATGAGAACTTTCTCAAAGCATTCAAATTTCATTACGAGAGCTAACAAAATAATTTACATTCCTTGAAAACTTGAAACTTTAAATTTGAAGTTATAATATCTTAGAAAGATCCATTAAATATATTTCACTGTATTCACCATTAACATATTCGAATAAAAAGTTTCTTGTGTAGTATTCATGTTAAATTAAGGATATACAGTTTTACTCACGTGTGTATTATATGAGTAGTTTATTATAGCGTTGTGTTTTAGCAACACACAACGCAACAGAATCGCGAACGTCTGCATAAAGGGCCCCCGTTGTGTCCGAAACTAGTTGGGCATCCCTGAAATCATTAACATATATTGTACATATTGTATGGTTTTCAATTGAATATTTACAATGAATCTTAAGTTTAATATTAATGCTTGGTACTATCAGCAGTCTTATCTCTAGAAGCGATCACTACCAGACAACATTAGGATTAATTTAGTGACAAAAAAGAAGTGAGTGCTAGTTAAAATATCTATTATCTACAGGGGGTTACAGAAACGTGTAGTCACATTTTAGGGTCCTGTAGTAGACCTCGTGAATAACGTATGACAATTGCAGGAAATATGTGTTTTAAATATAAAAATCTTTTTTTTAAATTGATCTGAAAAATATGCACTTAGTGGATGGACTTAATGCCTAAGGCATTCTCTACCAGTCAAGCTTTGGTTGATGCAGGGAAAAGAAGAAGTAGGTGCATTGAAAAATTATGTTACAATTCTAAGAAGACTCTCAGGTCCAACTTATCGAGAAGATCTGCATTCAGGTGATAGCAGCACACATCACATTACGCTATCTAGATACAACTAAGGAGAGCTTGTACCTACTATGGGTTCTAAAACACGGATCAACATACTTAGATACGTTTTTTTTTTATAAATACTTACATATTCTACATAAAAACTTTGTAAGAAAGAGCCGGACGGTCATTATTACAGAGGATATCGATGGAGTGTCCGAATTTTTAGGAAAAAGTTCACAGAAAAAAATGAAAACCAGTAACATTTACATAAATGTTAATAACACGTTTTTCAAAAATGTGCGCTTATTCCAGTAGCTACACAAATACGTATTAAAAACCTAACGACAGAGTTTGAAAATTGTTGTAGTAGTTTCATTTCATTAAATACTTTTTATTTGTGTTTAATCCAATCTCAGAAGTACCTTTTAGTTGAAAAGCTTATTATATTTAGTTAATATTTCATTTAGACTCTAAGCTGAACTGATAAATTATTTAAGAGGATCACCCTTTGTAATTTTATAAAAGTTATTAACTCTATTGAATATACACGTACGATGTGCAAAAGTTTAAAATACATACATATTTCATACGAACAGTGGCGAAGGCAATCTGTCAGTACTAGTTGAGCTATGTAATTTACTTTATCCGACATTTCATATTTATCAGTGTTTTTTATACGTCATTGCAAACAAGCCTACGCCCCTCTTGTTGGTAAGCGGTTGCCGTAGCCATGGATGCTTGCAATTCCAGTTAAAAATCTTGTTTATATATAAAATAAAAATATATTATATAAACAAAAAAAAATTATTCGAAAACATTTTCGGCAAATAGACTTTTACGTAATTATTAATTTGCTTCTTTGTACGTTTGGCGCTGACCCAAAATTAATTATACATTAGTGTAGGAGTTTAGTTAGACTAACAAGTTTATTTTTTACTTTTCAGTTTCTTTTTTCTTTCGTCGGTTTAATTTTTTGCTAAAAAGTTTTAATGTGTATCCCTGAAAATATGTGTGCAAAATTTCATGATGATGGGTTGAGTAGTTAAGGCGTGAAAGCGTAACAGACAAACAAATTATTCAGGAAATATAATTAAGTTAACGGGAATTAACGCCAACACGTAATAGGTATTACTTACATATGTTACTAAAAAATTTGGAAATATTTTATTAACATTATTTTAAACAGTTACAAAAAACAACACATTTCATCTCCGTATGACGTAATACAAGAAGGTATGTAAATAATTTAGGGCAGGCATCCCTAAACACGCACACAGTGACAATAACTACACGCTCATACTCACACATAATTCGTAATTGGATCCCAATTTATGCGCATCATTTGTTAGAGTTACTCTATCTAGACATGTATAAAATCAAAGACATTTACCATTTTTATCATTTTACTTTTACCTATAATGTCAGCAAGAGATCGCCGTGAGTGATAAGACCGCCGATTGTTATTTGTGTTTTGCATTTAACTCATAGGTGTACAATGAAGAGATGAATAAATTAAAAACATAATAATGTACCAAGAAAACCATACAAAAGCAAATTATCACTATCAATACACGGATGAGCAATCGCCCCATTGATATCTGGGGTATAACTCACACGAGAGAAAACAAATTCCGCTTTCTTCTAAAGCTGTAGTGTACATTGGGTTATTACGTAAACCCTAGCCCGTCGCGAAGTGTGTAGTACAATATTTAACATTGTAAAGTACGCTTGGACTGGTTTTATTACACAACACATGTTAAAAAAACATTGTGATTGAATAGTGGGCACTGATTCGTATTTTAGAGTTTGAATTTCTATAGCTAGGTCTATGATTTTGGCCCTATCCACCAACGCATTAAGAATAAAAAAAAAAAAAGAAATTTAAAGCTGAAGAGTTTATTTCTTGGCTAAACGCGCTAATTCTTTCAATACTCAATCATCTTTTGTATCATGTATGTCACATGAAAGATGTTAATAATTTACATGTAGTATCATATATGACCCTAATCGCAGTATATAGGAGACCGACCTATTTCATAACTTCATTACCTACTTACTACTCAATTGAATAGTTGACAATTGTCATTTGTATGTTCTAGAACTGTTACATTGTCAAGTTAAATTCGTTTTTTTGAATACGTTTATTTAAGGACAAATGCCAATATCCTTAGATCTTTATTATCTATAGTTTCATTCATAACTGTCTTCTCTATTACAAAATAATAGCTTTATCGATAAATTATCAATCCCATATTGTCCACACCGTCTATCACTGTCTGTCCATTCATCCACCAAAATACAAATGTGGGTGTAATAGATTCTTGACTTTGACGTAAGGGTCATGTTGCAATCTATTGAAAAGCCATTAAGTTTTATTTTTTTGTTGATAATGATTATTATGAATTGCGTTTATTCGCTCCAATGTATCGTGCTTTAAATTTTTGTTACGAATTTATTTTTTCATATCTTTGGTTCATTTATAACAGTATAACAAAATAATTTAAAAACTATTGGTAAGTTATCAAGTTCCTACTGTCAATTTTTTTTTTTAATTTCTAGTGCGACCTAAAATATGACCACACCTTGTATGTACCCTAACAATAGTATCCATTCTAACCAAGTAACACTAATAGAATCTCAAATTAATTATTTATAGATCTACTGGAGATTTTTTACTAGGAAATGTTTTTGTACTATTGTGTATTGTCTTCTAAGGCGAGTGCGAGACAAATCACAATAACTACTATTGAGTTAAAAAAAAACACTGCTAATCACGATAGTGTCAAAGATAGCGTGGCCTTCCGCAGTAATATACTCACAGTACAATAAACAACAGCAATTACAACAGATTGCTAGCTTACTTTTTCAAGATGTTGAAATAAATGTCAATTGTCATTGCGAACGAACAAAGTATAATTTTTATTGTGCGCTAACATTGTCTATAAATTATATTTAGCATTCAGCCTAATGTGTGCCTAATCACAAAGTGAGAGAGTGCTTTTTACAGCGCATACCAATAATCGGTGTTAGAAATGTTACGGTTGTCATTCACTAATTAATGGTTGGTGATTAGGGTTGCCAGGTATTTTGGCAAAGTATTACCACCAACAGCAATCGCTCACCATCAGGTGTGCCATGTGCTTGTTTACCATCTTAGTTGCATAAAAAACTATGGGAGTTATAACAATAAGGATGATCATTAAAGAAGCCAAATGCAGTGCTATATTTAAGTAACGAAAACCAGACAAAGAGCCGGTCTTTCTTGTACCTATGCTGAAACTCACAAAATACAACACAACATTATCTTGCTGATAGATGTGTTGTGTTTATAATATTTGACTTGTATCTACGTTGTAATTGTAACACACGTTAAAGAGAAGTTAATTAACGTGTTGGAGCTAGGGTTCTAACGTGCGGTTTTCAGCTTCCAAGTTTATTATAATGTTAGACGTGTATCAAATCCAGTTGAAGTCTTTAATTAATATAATATTGTGTATAAATTTATCTAATTATAATTTTAAAGGAAAGGTTGAATAAACTGTGAATTAAAGAGCATGAAGGTGAAGGTGAAGAAGAAGAAGAAGAAGGTGCTTAAAACACGTGTACAGGGTGTATCTGACAATAATAATGTTATAATAACTCCACACATCTCACACAAGGCTGTCTGATCCCAAACTAGGCAGAGCCTGTGCTATGGTAACGAAACTGTTGATAAACATACCTATATATTTCTAAATACATACATATTATAGATAAATTACACCCAGACACAGAACAAATTATCGTGCTCATCACACAATTATTTGTCCTGGGTGGGAATCGAATCCACGACCTCTGGCTTAGCAGTCAGGGTCACTAACCACTAGATCAACAGGCCAGTCAATAAAACAATTAATTAAATCACTGAAAGGGCATGACTGTAGCATGCAGTTACAAAAAGAATTTTTGAAAAAAAAACTGTCCGTTTACAAGTTATGATAATCATGACAATCGTACCCACATATTTTTTTTATTTTGGATTTTTATTTTCACTCCGTTACTAAAAAAAAAATGTTGTTCGTGGGAGAGCCATGCTTCGGCACGTATGGGCCGGCTGGCTCGACCGGAGTGGTGCCACGGCCTCACTGAAAACCGGCAGTGAAACAATACCCCTAGGCCAACGCTCATGAAGGCCATGGAGGAACTTGTGAACAGTTTTTTTCAAAGATTGTTCTTGTAACTGCATGCATAAAGTCATGCCTTTTAAGTGATTTAAATAAGTGTTTCATTGATTAATAAATAGTTGTGCCTATCATTATTTTTTTATCATAACCGCAAATTTAATTTATGTCACCAATCAAGTCATGAGCTCTCTAATTTAAATGGTATGTAAATGGTGTGTTTCCCCATAGACGCCTTGCCTCGTCAACTCACCATTGTATGAGACCCAATGAATACATGTTTTGATTTCTCTAATGTCAGCTTCAACTTCGTAGGGCAACTCTTCAAACAAAACGAGACCTTATTTTTATGTAACTGTAGAAATATTTTGCAGAAATATAAACGTAGGTGTAATAGATTCTTGGTTTTTGACGTAAGGGTCATGTTGGCATCTATTGACAAGCAATTAAGTTAAGTTTTTTTTTCATTGTTGATAAAAGTTAGGTACAACGCGCGTTTAAAAGCTACGATGTTTTCATACTATAGATGAGTCTTTCTTAACTTTAAACCAGGGGTCGGCAACCTGCGGCTCGCGAGCCAAATGCGGCTCTTTGTATGTGAAGTTGTGGCTCTTTAGTTCCATACGCAAATATTATTTATTAACAAAATTTTAATAATACAATTTTGATACACATTTTTACTTAAAAGAAAGGTCATCAATTCTTATTGCGGTGAACAACATTTTAATTCTTATTGCGGTGAACAACATTTTAATTCATATTTTTATCCGCAAGAACTCCAAGTATGGGTGCCCCAAAATATTTTGTATATGAGGCCTAAAAAAAAAATCAAATTCTTTCTACGACGAACGACTGGCTCTTTCAAAACTTAGAAATTATGAAAATTTTAATTTTTACTATAGCGACTCAAAAGGTTGCCGACACCTGCTTTAAACTATTAAATAAATATTTTTATTTCTTTCTTTTTCTGTTATGGAACTACAAATAAAATGAAAAGGGAAAATAGTACATATTTCTATATTATTGCAGGTCACAAAATTGCCTTACACCAGCTGTTAGTCCACTTTGTTGGTATTTTATTATTTTGCAGTTGCAGCCCCGTGGCCATGGGATTTTTTTACGTATTTCAATGTAACTGGTAACCAACATAGACCGTTGGGAGTAACCACACGAATGCAAATTAATTGTAGTATTCTATAATTGTCTGCTGTTACAAATGGCTATTGTGGTATTTTAGTATCGTTATGTGTAATTGATAAATAGGGTAGTTAGCTGGAAAAAAGTATGAATATGAACAGTATATTAGTAACTTTTATACGGTAATTTCCGTAGAAATACCGTATACCGAGTACCGACCTGACTAGTATTACTTAACCCTGCAATGTGCTAACCTACTCGGTTACCACTTAGCCACGAGCCCCTCGATTGATATACCTAAATGTTTATATTATGTTTCTATTGTATCTCGCTTAAAAGGTGTATCTACAATAAAGAGATCACTACATATTATGAAACAAAGTCGCCGCCGCGGCTGCCTGTCTGTCTGTTCGCGATAAACTCATACCGAGCGGATTTTCATACGGTTTTCAAAAATAGTAATTCATGAGAAAGGTTTAGGTGTATAATTCTTTAAGAGATAAATGGCTGAAATATGACGGCGATGGTGAAAATGTCCGTAAAAAATCAATATAATATGCTTTACCGCCCGTACGAAGTCGGGGCGGGGTGCTAGTACGAGTAAATAAATAAATATAACTGGTGCTAAACACAAAAAAATGGTGGCAAGTGAAAAAAATACCACCTAAGATTTAATTTTGTAACCTAACTGTTTAAAACAAAATTATTTTGGGTTTAATTAAGATTATTATTATAAGACTAATCCGCTTATTACTTAAATTATTACCGTACGTACCTTTGACCCTAATTAATTAAACAAAGGCTGTGATTAAAAGGTAATAGCCTTGTGAAGGGTTACCCACGAGCTAGTTTCACTAGAGACTTTTATATCACACGATTCTGCAAAAAAAAAAAATGAAATGATTTCGAAGACAAACGAGTTATTTATGTTTCAATTATTATTGATCCTAGTTTTCTTAGATTCACTTTTAAGATGTTTGACAAATTCTTAATACTAAGAGTATTTCATAACATTTAAACAAATCTCTAACCTTTACTACTACTAACGACTACTGCCGTCGTGCCAGTTTCATAGTCCTACCAAAAACAAGAACCCACAACTATGGCAACCTTAGATTTGAGACTTGATCGCGTTAATTCCCCTCAACATAATTATGTTATCATGGAACATGAAAGTTTAAAAATAAAACTCATCTCATTTGAACACTGATTTTTTTTATTTTAATAATGTTTTTAACCTTTTGAAAGAAAACACAACTAGTAATAAAACCGCCGTTTGTAGCATTACTCGTTTTAGTAAACATCGTAAACTATTTTTCTGTGGTGTGCAATAGAGAATTGTATTGTATTGTAATTTTCCGTTGTCGAAATGAAAATTGATACTCTGTTGACCCCCATTTCGAAATAGTTATGAGTTTCATAATTGGAACATTTTGAAATCGGAATAGATGAAATAAATACCAGTATCGTATCGTAGAATGTAAGATGATAGTATGGTGGTAAGGCCAGGGTTGTTTTAAGCACTACGTTTGAAGCGATTATACTGCGATTACGTATAAGCTGAGGAATGGTTAGAATTACCTGGCTTACCAATTAGTCCTCGAATGAGGATTTTAGACTAAGTGACGTAAGATGCTGGGTTACGGTTTGGCAGTTGGATAAACGTCTTACGGTATTATTATATGGAACAATGTACGTCCTTCATGTGGAAAATTCGAAATGCTTTATAAATTTTGTAAATGACAGGGCACTGTTTGACGAAGACTACCAATATAATAAAGCTAAAGATTAATTTTGTTGGTTTGTTTGTTTGAACGTGCTAATCTCTGGAACTATCAGTCAGATTTAAATATTTTTTTTGTATTTAGAAAGGTTATATATAGGCTATGAACGCAATCAGTTTTATTTATTTTAGCAAGTAGTGATAATGTTGTATAAAACTAACATAAGTATATACATGTATAAATTATATCGCTTAGTTTAGCAAATTGTGAGTACCGAGTAGGAGGTTTAAAATACGATTTTATTTGTTATTTTTACCTTTTTTTCAAATCCATGATTGTAACGCATGTAGTACAACACAAATAAGTTATTTTTCTAAAGGTCGCATAACTCCTTTTTCAATAAAAATAATTACACAATACCGGGCCAATTTTCTGCTCAGCGCACACCACTGCAACTGAGCATTATGCTGATTGTTTTCTTAACTGTCCACTGGCCAGCAATTACTGTGTATTACATTGAAGATAAAGACGGCGTTCTTTACTTTAATTGCTATTTAGCAATATAAAAGTATTTCAGAACGGTCAGGGTTTCATGTTTTTGAGCACGAGGTTGTCATCTAAAGGCAGTGTCATTTCAGGATGTGGACATCATTAGACCCTGGTAAAACTCCAGTAAAAGAAAATATCAAACGCTTACTTTGAATGTTTGCGTATAGAAATCTGTATACTTGAAATATCTTCATAATATTCTTTTTTGAAATTTAAATGATAAGTATCCATGGTATCAATAGTTATCAAAAATCATTACACCTAATTTTATACTATTATGAGCTGACTGACTAAGACGATCTTGAACTCTACAGAACTCCGCGATTACATAGCTCTGCTATCGTTAAGTTTTGTTTGTGGTGTTGGTGATTAGGGTCACCAGAGCTCCATGTAGTGGTTTACGGCAAGAGTCTAAAGGTCTAATCTCTATAGCTTGACCTGTATCTAACTATGTAACGGAATCTTTCAACATGGTTTCACTAAGTTTTGGACGTCCGATTAACTTGGAAATTTACACACCTGTCAAGATCCGATGACAACACAATTCTAAAAAATAAAAATGTGATTGACAGTTAAAAATGTCAGTTAGCTATAAAAGCATGTTTTTTTTTGTTTTTAGACTTTAAATTTTACTACTCAGTAAAAAAAAATTTGCTTGCATTAAAACCCGTAACAGGAGTAAACGTGTCTGAGGTTTTTTGTAGGTTTTAGGTACTATACCATTCCAATTTCGTAGTAATCTGGTTTTTACTTACCAAACACTCCGACTTTGTTGAGGTATCGTATTAAACTATAAAAAAGTGACTGACAAGATCATAAGCAAAGGTGCCATATAGGTGAAACACAATAGAAACCCGAATGCATTGATTGACGGCTCACTATCTTTTCTAGACCATAATGATGTATAATTGAATAACTCAATTATATTATAATAGCCATTAAGGAACCTCGAAGCCAGTGATTTTCACACGACCTTACATGTTTTTAAAAAATTAGTGTCGAAGATTTCCAAATGTCATATCCGGTTCTTCCAACAACAGTTGATCACAATCATTACTGGTAAGGCGTTAGACGTCTATTCCATAAATGGGCATGAGGTCACAATTTGGCATTTATAAAATAAAACCAGATTCAGACTAGTACAGCCAAATTTTTTTTTTGTCAAAAGAAGTTACTTTTGTTATTTCTTGATAAATAATCTAACAAGCAGTGCTATATCAGCCTAAAAACTACTGGGTTGAGTAGTGCATCTGTAATGATTTCAAAACGGAGTTGCAAAACGCTACCATAATTAGCATTCAAGCGGCGGTAGCGTAATGACTAAGGCGTCGGACTTGCTATCAAGTGGTTGCGGGTTCGAACACCACCCAGTTTACTACCGACGGGAACCCACTACTAACAAAAACATTTAGCTTAACTGGGGTTTTCATTCTCGTAAATCCCGATGCCGTGGGCATATCGCAATAAAAAGTAAAAGCAGCCTATGTGTTAATCCAGGTGTCCAGCTAACTAATGAGCAAGTTTCATAGCAATCGGTTCAGTAGTTTTTGCGTGAAAGAGCAACAAACATCCATACATCCTCACAAACGTTCACTTTTATAATATTAGTAGGATGACTCTGTAAAGGCGGATATGGTTTTTAGCAGTGCGTTGCAAAATGCTGCATAAGTATACATCCTACTATTACACTCTTGCTCAAAACGTTTACACTGAATCTTTGCCGGTACTGGTGGGTGTACTTCCGATTAATTTTATACATATATACATAGGAAGAACAAACTATTGTATACAGAAAAATATTGTTGCTAGTTTTGTGATTGAACGAGATCGCGATAAATTCAGCAGATTGTTGTCTATATTGGAAGACAAGCTGAATTAATGTCAACTGCAACCGCGAATACTACTGCTAACCAATCAGCTGGTTATATGTTTTAAGACTAGAGTAAAAATATATACATATAACTAACTTTTGCCATCTTTCGGGAACTTTTTTTCTTCCTGGTATCCTGGCAATGTGTATGCAAAATTTAATGATAAATAAAATACGAACAAACAAACATTGATTTTAAATATGTATTAGCTGTAGTATTATGCTCATTTTCTATTCTAAACTCAAATTTAATATTTAATATGAAATTAAAATTAAATACTTTAAGTATCCTAGTAAAATACTCTTACTTAATTAAGATCACGTTTTTACCCATTTAAATAACTTCTTATTGAGATATAAACAGAAAAAAGAAAAAGATGATAAAATAATTACCTACCACGTGTATAATATACACGTTGTAGGTATTTACATATCATATTTGGATCTTTTCACGATTATCTTCAGGATAGAATTTTGTCATTGCTTTTATAACTTATATTGAACTTAGCTCGGAATCGAATAGCATGTATGACACACACGTCAAGCAGTAACAAATACAGCGAACACATTTCCTCGTTTGTAGAGGCCCATATTTATAACCTTTGTTGTAACGTCCGTGGATACCGAACAATCCATATGAAAAAACCTGAAGAACACATTGATATTACTGGTTAATCCCTTATAATTTCATTATATTTCAACTAAAAGAGTGTATGAATATATTTATTAGAAACTTAATCACTATATTTTCACTGAATAGCACGTTAATCAATCGTAAACAAGACGAAAAGCGACTATGAGTTACAAAGATGTCACTGTTTTCATAACAACAATATTTTGAAGTCTAAATTGGATTCGAATTCATAAGTAAAACTTTTTCATTTAAATATGATCACATAAGTAACAATTAAGTAAAAATAAACGATATACTTACGACATAATCGCTGGAGCTCCGGAACACTTTCACAACAAACACAGTGACGCGTAGACTAAAGTTGACAATTTTATTTCTACGAACTCAAACACCTTACACTGACCTCTTCTATTTTTATAGTGAAACATTTCATATGCAATCATTTTTTACAAGCACAACGTTCATTTGATTACGCATTTTTATACTAGACGGCAATATTTACAACGTGTCGTTTTGGACAGTATAATATCCCGGACGGATGCCGACAGATTTCTTTTAGATACTAGACTAGACTAGACGTGCAAGTGGTTAGAGAAAAAAGTTTTTATGGCAATGAGAATATTTGCGAGATTTACATATAACTGCAAAATGTTGAAACCTTTCGTCTTTCGTTTGAAAGCCTCCAACAATTACCTGTAATATTTTCATGTCTATTTTGATAACTATCTCGTGAGCTTTAACAAAAGTCAGCCATACTAATTTTGAATACAATAACTCATTTATAAAAATGTTTATATCAAGCGGGTATCGAACTCCAATGTGGCCGTTGAACGTGACCTATGTGGCTTGCCGCCGCGCTACATAAGTCGTAACTCTGTTACCGTTTTCACAAATTTATTTAAGGTCAGTATAATGTGTTCTCTTCTTCCATTCTACACTATCTTTGGTAATTTCAATGCTGGCTCCCTATCTAGCCATATTCTCTTTCACACATTCCATCCCTCTTTTCTTCGGTCATCCTCGACTCTTGAACCCGTCAACTTCCATACATAAAACTCGATTCACCACTTTTTGCTCATCTCTCCGCATTACAAGTCCATCCCACGATAATCTATTGCTCCTCAACTTTTGATCCACCAGCGTTACTTTAAGGCTCCCTCTACTGTAATCATTCCTTACCTTGTCCATCCTAGTCACACAACACATCCATCTTAACATTCGCATTTCAGCTAAATGCAGACGTTTCTCATCGTTAAATATACAAGTGTTTAAAAACGCTATTAAACTTTCGTCCCAACACCGTTACCAAAGCAGGTATCTTAAAAGATATTACGTTCCTTGTTTTAAAGTGGCCGTTGATATTTTAAGATGTAAGCCATTTTAATATTGGCTTCCCATTGAAGGGTCTTTATTGGCGAAATATGAAATTCTCTAAGAGCGCTTCCATGCTTAAGGGGAACTCTTTGGAACGAGACTGTTGAGCTATTTTAAGTCTCACGTAGTTCTGGCTCCCCTGAAATAGAATTAAAAGAAATTGATTGGTTATTTAACAAGACTTTTTTGTCAGCCTATCACACCACCGTTGTACTGTAACTACAGTGTATGTTTATTTTGTCAACTTTTTGTCTGCCATTTGTGAACCAATTTCAATCATTAGCCGTTTACTAGCCATATCCCGCAGTTTCACCCACCATTATTGTCACTGCTGCTACAAGGGGTCATAGCATGATGTTAAATAAACTATAACCTTTGTCAAGATAAACAGTTTTTCAGTTTCAAGTAAACCAATCTATTCAACACTGGGGTGTGCCGTCGAAACTTATTATTTTATCCCTCCCTTTTTTGGATGAAATTTACCCTATGTCCTTTTCTGTAGGTCTGGTAACGTTTATGTCAAATTTCACGATCGGTTCAGTAATTAAGACGTGAAAGCGTAACAAACAAAGACTCACTTTCGCATTTATAATATTTGATAATATTTATTTATTTATTTAAATCTTCATGCACAATATGTACAAAGGTGGACTTAATGCCGATGGCATTCTCTACCAGTTAACCTCAGAGTGGTGGAGAAATCTTATAAGGTAGGTGCACAGAAACCACATTAGAAATTATCAATAAAAATCAATACAAGTTACACACAGTACATAAACAGGAGTACATACTATTACTTACATAATAAATATAATAAAATAATAATATATATTCAGATCATAATATGTATACACATATCCTTATATATGTAATATTAATGTAAGTGTTAGTGTAGGTTATGGATAAGGGGGCCTGAGCCTATAAGTATGATGAATATTTTTAGCGACATTGTCAAATATATCAAATATATATGACAAAGCTCGTTAAATAAAGAGAAAAAAGAAATATTTGACATATTTATTTGTGTACACATTTCGAAGATATATCATTGTCAATAAAAATATAATATATGTTGGATAAAGATGCCGATTTGAATGAGATTCTTCACCAAAATATATGATTTAAAGAAATCGTGTGGACTAAATACGAGCTGTAAACAAACAACATTATGTACATATATAAAGAGGTTCTAACACTTAAATTACAACGAGCCTTAGTACAGTTCCTAGACTTGTTGTCCATGCGGTGGCTGGCAGCGAAGTGACAACGAAAGCCGATCCGCACGAACTTCATTCCAGACTATGTAGAAGCGCCATCTGTCTAACGCTTGCGCCTCGTTGTCAAATCAGCTCCCGTACTATTGATCTCTCCGACATATACTTGTTTGGTAGGTTTGGGTACAGGTACAGATACACCAACAACCATTTTCTTGTTATAAATGTGAGCAAAAATAAAAACATTACACTTACTATTTCTCTGGTCTTTTTCTTAAAATTAAAAAAAATGTGCCTAGTAAGTAAATTACGTAAACCGTTAAAAAGTTTTTTAGTGCTCAAAGTAGTTAAAGTACGTTAAGTAGGTAGTAGCTAAAATATAACAATTTTTTCAGAGTTTAGTTAACATGACTTATCATATCTCAAACATTATTTTATTTTTTATTGTACATTCAAACTACAATAGCCTTAACTTTTATTCTGTATTCTACGGTATTAATCGGTTGTTTTAATGTTTAAAAAAAATATATTTTGATATTCATAAACGCTGACTTTTCTCTCAAATTTATTTAATACAACTTTTGAGATATATTCGTACAATACAGGAGGAACCACATGACGTCTTTGACACCTGATCGTTTCACTGGGAGAGACGAAGTATACACCAGCCCTCAGCAGGTCCTGGCCTGATAAAAATAAACGTAAGGTAACGTGAGGAAAGTGTGAGAAAGATCGCAGACCGCCCACCTCTTCTACCCTTTTACCTCTAAACCGACTAAAAGTTAACTCCTCACCTTCACAACATTACAACTCAAATATTCATCGAATTATTCACCTTTAACTGGACTAAACATAGGAATTGTTTCAACTCTGACATTTGGTCCTACACCTAAAAAGTACGACGTCCTTCAACACCGTAGCATGTAATAATTGAATAACCGATTGTAGTAGGCTCGGTGTAATTAAATTCTTTGTTTGGTACAGTTTTATGTTTTACTCGTGTGTTGTCAGAACGTGTTGGAGTCTGTTTGATTTAACAATGTTATTGAATGACAACATCGCGTCATTTGAATTTACGAGTATGAACAATACGTTTACCGGCTTACACAACTACGTTGATAATAATTACTTTAATGCGCTCATTGGGTTGGTAAATTGATTCACGTGATATGAGGGTATGTAGAACTACTATATAACTGTAAATATTACGTAAGTATATATAAACCCACCCAGTGCAATACCGACGGTGAACTCACTCCTTTTTTTTTTTTTTTTTTTTTGTGCGTGTGGAAACCCCCTCGGGCCGTCACCCCACCGGGGTTTTCGGTGGGGCGGTGTGTCGGAATCGAACCGACTAAAACCCCACGGTGTGCCGTACTGCGCCCTAAGTAGGAGGGATCCGGGAACAGCTTTTATTAAGACATCCGGACCCCCCCTAGCGCCTGCCCGCAAAAGCGCGGGCACCACCTTCGGGTAAAAACCTCTCAATTAGGCGACGTCCAGGCACACGCGGACGCCGCCTCCTCGCGGGGGGCCACTATAGCGGGTGAAGGGGAAAAACCCGTCCCGTCCACCCGCGGCCACACTCAGGGCGGCATGAGGCGCTGGTAAGCGCGCCTCCGCCGCCCGGTTCGCCGGCGGCGAATTAGGTCCGAGTGGAGATCGTCCTCCCGGACCCTTTCCGCCGCCTCCTTCTGCGAGATGACGTCCTCACAGAAGGTCGCGACCGCGGTAAAATTCCTGTCGCTACCGGCCATGGAGCGTATGACGGCCGGTAGCGAGAGATCCCCTTCGATGACTGCAGTGAGGGCCCGACGCTGCGTCGCCCAGGCGGAGCAAACCGCCAGCGTGTGCTGAGCCGAGTCCTCACTACAGTCGCAGTGATGACAGGCGGGACTCAGTTCCCTCCTAGCGACCGAGTGCAGGTACTTCCCGAAGCAGCCATGCCCGGAAAGAACCTGCGTCAGTCGGAAGGAAAGGGTCCCGTGCTGCCGCCCTGCCCACTCAACGATGACCGGCTGGAGCGCCTCCACGGCGGCAAAGCCAGCACGTGGAGCCTCCAGCGGGGACGACCAACGAGCCATGGTGGCTCGGCGAGCGGCCTCACGCCATTCGCGTACCTCTTCGGGCGGGGGCCGACTGCCGCTTCCCGCCCGGAACTCAGCCGTTCGCCGATATACTTCGGCGAGCACTTCCGCCTCCAAATCCCACGGGGGAGTCCCGGCCAACGCGCACGCCGCCTCCGTCGACACGGTGCGGTATCCGCGTATGGCTCTAACCGCCATAACCCTCTGAGGGCGCCAGAGGCGCGCCCTATTCTGGGCGGTCAGAGCTCCCGCCCACACCGGTGCACCGTACAGTGCCATTGACCGGACAACCCACGTGTACAACCGTCTTGTAGCGACGCTGGGTCCGCCCAAATTGGGCAAGAGTCGCCCAAGGGCGGACGCAGCGCCGACCAGCTTCGGAGCAAGCTGTCGGAAGTGCTCGTCGAAGAGCCACCTACCGTCGAGGATCAGGCCCAGATACCTTATGTGGGCCCGAACCGGTACGAGAACCGAGTTGACTACGATGGAGGCGCCAGGGGGTGGACCACGACGAGGCCCATGAAATAAAAGGGCCTCCGTCTTATCCAGGGCCACCCGCAGACCCAGCGCCTCGATGCGACCGACCACCAGAGAGACACCTCTGGTGGCCAAACGCGCCGCCTCTTGGAAGTTCGCCCCCCGGGCTGTGACCAGTGTGTCGTCGGCGTAACAGATTACGCCCATCCCGGGGGGGAAGTCGCCTCGAAGGGCCCAGTCGTACCCCATGTTCCACAGGAGTGGTCCAAGGACAGACCCCTGCGGAACACCGCACGACATGGGCCGACTACTCAAAACACCATCTCGGTCCTCGTACATGACGGTACGCTCCTCTAGATAGTCTGCCACTAGCCGCCTCAGGTACCCTGGCACTCCGTGATAGTGGAGTGCTTCCCTGATGCAGCTGAATGGCAGACTATTGAACGCGTTGGCGATGTCCAACGACACCGCCAACAGCACGCCGCCACAGCTCACTACCTCTTCGGTCACGGCCCTCAGGCGCAACACAGCGCCGACCGTCGAACGCCCCGCTCGAAAACCGAATTGGGCGTCCGACAAATCGGGGCCGACCTCGCCAAGGTGCCGGACGATGCGGGCAGAGAGGACCCTCTCAAACAATTTACCCGCCTCGTCCAGCAACACGATGGGCCTGTAGGCTGCGACCGAGTCGGTAGGCCGTCCCGGCTTCGTTAAAAGCACCAGCTTCCCGCTCTTCCAGCAGTCAGGGAAGCATCCGGACGCCAGGCTAGCGTCGAACACTTCCCTGAGGCGGTCCGACATGTGGTCGAGGGCGAGGGCCAAAGCTCGGGCAGGGATCCCGTCTGGCCCGGGGGCGGTGTTCTTGGAACGGATCCGTAGAACAGCCGCCCCTACCTCCGCCTCTGTGACGGGCGGAACGTCCTCACTTTCGACCTCCCCGTCGTGTCCGGCCAACAGGGCCATCGACGGGGGTGTGTGTCCCACCCGTTGCGGGAAAAGGCCCTCAACCACATCCTGCAGGAAGCTGGGCTGGAGAGTCTCCGTAAGGGGGGGGCCCGACGCGCGGAGCCTTTGTTGTGCCGCGCGATATGGGCGACCCCAGGGGTCACAATCGAGACCCTCCAGCATCTCCTTTCTCCTCTCCTCTTTGGCGCGGCTAATGGCCAGCTTCAGAGTTTTCCGCGCCTCTCGGTACTCCTCATGAAGCTGGTCCTCCTCGCCCTCCTCGCGGTGACGACGCCGGCTGCGGGTATAGGACCTCCGGGCACGAGTACAGGCCACACGGAGGTCCGCCAACTCCTGGGACCACCAGTAGACCTCCTCCCTTGGAGGCCGACGACCTCGGACGCGGGGCATGGCCGCATCGCAAATCTGCGTAATCGCATCGCGAAAGCGGCCTGCCCCCATGTCTACCTCCTCAGTCAGAGGCTGCGGAGACAGCCATGAGTAAATAATAGCTGCCTCCTCTAGTAGGTCCCTATCCATCTTCGTAACAGCCCACCGCGGGAAGCGAGAAGAACGCCGCGCCGTGTGACCCCTTCTGGGGTCCTGGGTCCGGGAGAGCTCAAATCGGATATACAGGTGATCCGAGAGCGTTTCAACCTCTACCAAGACACGCCAGTTCCTTACTCGTGCGGCGAGAGCAGGGGTAGCGAACGAAAGGTCCACTATCGACCCCCCCTGCTGTCGCACACACGTATTGGTGGAGCCTCTGTTTAGGAGACAGAGGCCCACCGATGCCGCCCACTCCTCTACGGCATCACCCCGTGCGTCCGTCCTGGGGGAACCCCACGCAACAGACTTGGCGTTGAAGTCCCCCAGCACTAGGACGTGCCCAGACGCTAGTCGCCGGATCGAGGTCTCCAGGTTATTGAGGAAGACCTCGAAGTCGCTCAGACTCCGGTTGGGGGAGAAGTAGACACCATATATGGTGATCCCCCCCCATTCGGCAGCAACATATCCAGTACCCTTGTCTCTTAGCGACAAGGGCGGGGAATGAGCCGCCGTGGAGCTGACGACTGCCACGGAGCCGTCCCAGTCACCCAGCCAATTTGGACGGGGAGGAACGTAATAGGGCTCCGCGGCTACGGCGACACCTATCGACCACTCCGCCATGGTTTGCAGGAAAAGATCCTGCGCACCGGCAGAGTGGTTCAGGTTCGTCTGGACAAGGAGGTTGGAGACTTGGTCCATTACTGGACTGTCTCTACAACCTCCTCCATGGGCGACGACGACGACGCAGGATTGACAACGAAGGCAACCTGGGTCGATTGGCTAGCCCCCGAAGTTTATCGAGAAGTGCGGGGCGGCTTGCAGCCACCCTGCCCCATCTGATGGTTGGCGGGAAGATTTCCCGCCGCGCACACAGGGCAGTGAGGGGCGGCGGAGCATTCCGCCGCCTTGTGCCCCGGTCGACCGCAGCGGAAACATAGTCCGCTGCAGTCAAAGCAGCTGGCGCACTTGACGCGGGTGTGTCCCGTGAAGAGGCATTTAAAGCACCTCATCGGTCTCGCCGCCAGGAGCGTGACTCTGGCGTTCACGAAACCGATGAGGACTCTTCCGGCGTCGCTCAAAATCTTGGCCGACGCCATGGGACAACTGGCCCACACCGCGCCAAGGCCCCCCGGACCGGGGCGGATGGTGCCGACCCTGATGTTGTCCGCGCTGCAACCCGTCTTCTCCCGAATTACAACGCGGACATCCTCGACCGTCACTGAATCGTCCAGGCCCGAAATGCGCAGTTCCGCGCACTTGGTGGGCCTGGCGATCTTTACACCATCCGTGGCTGCGAATATCTCCCGCATCTTCTCGGCAAAGGTGTCCGCCGTCTTTGCGCCTTCAGCCCCAGGGAACTCGAGGACTCGAGCTCCCGTTTGGGCGAGGCGCATCCTCACACCCACGGCCCCAAATTCACCGGCCAGACTATCCCGAGCCTTCTTAAAGACAGCCGCGTAGGATAGCCCGCCGTCCCCCACCGCCGGCGACAGGGTTACGACCACAGCCGCCGTTTTGGGTGGCACCAGTTTCCGGGGCTTTTTTGAGGCAGTCACTGCCACGGATGGTGCCTGCGGCGGAGACGGTGCACTCTTGGCAGCCTTCTGATTGCGGTTGCGGGACCGCTTATTCCCTCCCCCGACCTTCTGCCACCCGTCACTGGAAGCGGCAGACGTGGAGGGGGCAGATGCGGACGGACCAGGCACAAGCTCAGCACCGGCGACAACAGCTGTCGCATTCATCCCCTTCGGTGCTGGAGTGGGAAGCGGAGGGAATTGTGCTGTCACCTTTTCGACGGCCTCCGGCGGTTGGCCGGCCTTTGGTGCAACTGCTTTTGACGCAGCCTTGGCCGGTCGACCAGCCTTCGGTGCGGCTGCAGGCGCCGGTGCCGACGTCGCCGCGGCATACGTCACTGTCACGCGGCCACCCGAGACGGGAAGAGGTGTCGGGACCGTTGTCGCATTAGCCCTGGCCGCGGCGAGTGGCGGCCGCACAATAGGTGCCGGAGGAAGCCTTGCCTCCAGGCCCGCGAGGCGCCCGTCCATCATGCGCCACACTGCGTCAATAACCTGACGCAAGTGGGAATCCGGAACGGGGGATGGGGAGGGGGCAGGTTGCCGGGCAACCGGGTTTGGCTGCTCAGGGCAATTCGCCTGTGCCCGAAATTGGGCGAACTGAGCGCTGAGCTCGGTGACCTGCCCCGTCAATAAATCGTTTGCGGCCTGGAGGCGCGCCACGTCCCCAATGAGGGTCTCGACGACCCCGGAGATGGCGGAAGAGGAGTCCTTAAGGGCCCTAACAAAGGAACCCTTAAGGTTCGTGGACTTGGTGGCCACTTTGTGGATAATGGCCACCGCCGCGTTCGCTCTCTCCTGCATGGTCGATGGTGTTTGGGGGACAGAACCCCCTACCACCGGCTCTTGTATTTTTAGCAGGAGATCCGCAATCTCCTCCTCCGCTACACCTTCGCCCTCCGCTCTAGCTCGGACATAGGCTTCCCTCCCAGAGACGACGTCCGACGACACGACAGATCTGGAACGCAGGCGTTCCGAGTACCTTCTGCTCCCAGAAGTCAAATTGACTTCTGGGAGCTCTTCCGAGATAGGCGTCGCCAGTAAAACCTCTTCTTCATAAGATGAGGTGTCCACCTTCTTTTCGTTCTTCTCCTTCTGCATCTTATTATCTACCTTCTCCTTTCTTTCTTCGGTTGATTTGTTTATAATTTTATTAATTGAATCCATAATTTAACCCACGAGATGGGGAGAACTAAAGGTCCACCCGGGCAGAGATCCCCAATACCCGGGCAAGCGAAGGTTTATACCCAACCGAGGGGTCCGCAGGTGCCCCGGCTGGGAGTGCGCTCACGACTGAACTACCCATCAGCCATGCATCCCCTGGTCACGCACCAGAACACGGGATTCGGGGTGATTTTTTAGAGAGGTTTTCTTCCTCGCAGTCCGGGCGGCTAAGCCAAGACCCTCGTCCCCGATCGGAGTCGCAAAACATGACCACGACTCCTTTCGGGATTACGATATGCCGACGGTGGCAAGGAAACTAAATCTTCCCATGCCTGCTCGGTGGCAGTGTGAGTGCACGCCGAGCCCGCCCTCTTTCTCCACTGACGACAGCGAAGAAACTACGACCCATGGAAGGGTCCCTCCTTCGTGATTTTTTACCGAGGTTTTCATCCTCTTAGCTCCGAAGAGCGAAGAGCCAACAGAGGTATCGACAGACACGCCCGCTCTGTTGGGCCAAGCCTCAACCAAGTGGCCGAAGAAAGATGGCCTCCTCTTCATACTAGAATATTAGCCGTTGGCGATGACGCTGTCCTCAAAAACTGAGGAACAAAAGGCAGCGTCATCGCCAACGTTTCCAGGGTGCACCACGTGGAGGTTTTCTAGACGGCACCCCACGGTGAACTCACTCCTAACACAAGCATTTAGCTTAGATGACAATACAAAGACTGTGCGAACCTAGTGAGCCGTCAAAAAGTGATAACGACAGGACCTGTGAAAATAACATTTTTCTTATTGGGGGCCAATCATAAGTCCTTCACCTGGTGAAGTTCGAACACTTGTAGAATCGTCGTGGTCAAGCTCAGCAGACCACAATGCCAGTTGGAAGTGTAGGACATGGTTAAGGATTGGCATAGTCATAGGCACTAAACAAAGCCCCTCAGTCCATATCTACATTCTCCAGAATTACATTATTCTATATATTTTTCCAAATCAGTTCTATTGTTTTTTGTACAAATTTGAAGTTTTTCAATACGAGTTTTTCAATTAAAGAAATGTATTGTTTGAAACAAGTGTGTTCCAATTATCTTATTATAAATCTAAAATCCCTAAACTAGTAAACCAATTAACCTTTGTCGAACTCAGGGTCGGGTGCTTGAAAGTGTCAGAAACTAAAATTATCAGCACTAGGTTTAATAAGTTGTTCTGAACTTGTCGTTTGAAATTCAATAATGTTCCGATAACCTATAATTTCTCGAAACAGCATTTAATAAAGGTAGTTTAGGTTAGTCTGGTTCTACAACAGCTTGTAGCAGCACTTCACTAATGATCTTTCATAGGATAGTATCCTACCTACAAATTGAGATCGTCATTATCTCACACTCAGTTTTGATACTCTATCATTAGTTCGTCGCTTTACCCAACTTTATAAAATGTATATGTTTTGAGAGCATGCCATACATTAAATTACACTGTATTGTCAGTATGCATATGTTTTGACTACTCTAAAGGGTTTTACCATTAAATTCTTTTAGTTTGGTGTAATAAACCTTTAATGTAAGATAATGAGTAGTTTTTACATTTGAATTAACTTTTAATTTTAAATATTTGATAAGAGACAACCCTCAGGATTTATCTCGGAACTACTGCCGTGGTTTTGCACTGATTAATTGAGCCACTTTAGTTCGGTCCTGATATTTTATAATATAAAATACCAGGACCAAACACGAGGACAGGACCAGACTCAAGGACAGGATAAGACTCAAGGACAGGACCGGACTCTAGGACAGGGCCAGACTCAAGAACAGGATCGCACTCAAATACCTTAGCTTATTAAACATTTTGGGGTTTCAATTCAAGCAGAATCTTGCAAATAGAGTATTGACTGACTTCTACTCCTCTTCACTTCTGTCTTGACAACGCACAAGTAACACTACTGATGTAGCTAGCATTTCTATGGTGAACGCATACCATTGTATTGTATGTTTGTTTAAAAAAGCTTGATAACTTCAAAAAATATTTTATAGTAATTCAAATTCAAATAACTGATGTTTGTTTAAATTGTTAAATTTCTTTAGCTTGTTTTGTTTGTTTACTTTTTGTTATTTTTATTTTATTTTTTCTTTAGCATACTACTATAACTAGCCAATGTTATGTACACCGTAAGTGTCATACATATCAGACTGAAGACTAACAATATATATTTTATAAATGTATTAATATGTATGATGTAGTTGTACTATTTAATAAATAAATAAATAAATAGATAACATCTCCAGGTAACAAATAACCGCAACAACTGCGATAATCCATTTAGAGCAACCGGAACAACTTTGCTAATGATGCCGAATACACGGACAGTTTCCAATCAACAACTTGCATATGCAAATAGGCTGCCCTCGGCTGGATTCGGCGTTATCCCATTAAGTTCCCATTTTGGACCAACATCCGAGCTCCTAATTGCTCCCCGTGTATTAACGATTCCAAAGGGTTGGCTTTATTGGGGCTTCGATTTTGTTACCCCGTAGTATTTTGATTAAAAGATTTGTCATTTGAAAGGAGCAGTGATTGGTGACCATGTAACATGTGTTGTTGTGGAATGTGGAAATTAAACGACTGTGTTTAAATTTTGAAAAAAATAAACTGGTAAAAGGCTGTTATTGAATAGCTCTAGAATTACTAAGTCTAATTATAATCTTTTTCTTCTAAATATTAATACATTAAGAGAATTCTTAGTACGCATTTTTTTTAAAATAGCGATTAAATTTGGAACACTGAAAGTTTATGTATAGAAGAATTATGTGCCTAAACTGATCTGAAATCAAGAAAGTTACATGAAAACGGGTACATCAAGCTACATCTATCATGGTACGTAAGTCTATATCATGACAGTTCAAGTTTTACTGGCCAATTAAATAAACCAAAAAGAAATAAAACTTTATTACGGTCGTCATTCGACCACCAGGCGATTTCTAGTTCTACATGTCCATTTAGTTTATAATTCTTCAACTAACTTTTAAACTTTCGCGTTCCATAATTCTCTAAACCTTCATTTTTGCTACAATTTTTAAGAACCTTTATTTTCATCGTTTGTATATTTTACGATTTTGGCGTCTCTTCATCCAAACTTAATCGACCTTTTTGACCCTCATGTTATCCTTATCTCGAGGCCATCACTTTCAGTATATTTTTCCTATGACTTAGCTACTTTCAATGGATCTATGTATATTTAGCCATAAATTATATATAAATTGATTATCTGAATAGGCAAACAGATATAGGTATACATTAATATCTGCCAGGAGAACTAATAAAGACCAAGTTTAGATATACATCTTTCCATTCCGAGCGTTCGGTGAGTAATAGTTCCAATAACATATTTACCATTCATACATCTGGGCAATTTAGTTCTAAACTCCCTAGGGTTGTAATATATTATTCAAGGGTGAAGGGTGAAAGGGGAGGCACAATTGGCAATAAATATGCGTTACTTTGCAATAACATGCGATATGAATGGTTATTGTTAGTGGTTGCGGCTGCAAAAGGTATCTGAAACCGAAAATATGGTCGGTCCTTGTTTAGTTTTCAGGAGCAGTTCCGGCAATTTTCGTGATGCAAGAATTGGACAGAAATGACGGATGTGTGTTTTTATTTTGCCGTAGTTTTAGGTTGAAAGGATTCGGGCTTTTTGGGATCTATGGTATCCATTTATATGACGACTAAAGTAGGCATTTATCATGCTATATGACTTTAATATTATTTTTTATGACTAAATGTTATATTGACAACTCTATATGTAAACTATTTACCTCACATCTCAGGAAATGAAATCTTCCCAGGTGATCATGGTTTAAGGGTTTTTTTTCATATATCAGATACATCAACGTGCGTCACTGTAAGGACTAAGCTAATCGCTTCCTATCGGGGACCTTAAAATAACAACGTAAACGTAAAAGTATTATTTTTGTCACTTAAAGACCAATTTGAATTATTTTCAGTCCCAAATTTAGTTGCGTACAAAATAGTGACATGAATTCAAGAATAGTCATTTAGTTATACAATCAATCAATCAATGAGCATATTACAGTCCACTGCTTGACATAAGCCCCTCCCAATGTGCACCATAGCACCCGGTCCTTCGCATCCTGTCTATCTTAGCTACCTTCTTCAGGTCGTCGGTCCATCTGGGCATTCCACCTTCCGTTTACTGATTCGTGGGCTCCACTCTAGGACCCGTTTGCTCCAACGGTCATCGGTCCTTTGGCAGATGTGGCCAGCCCATTGCCATTCAAAATCAAAATCATGTTTTTCAATTAAACCAATTGCAGGTATTTTAGAATTATCAGAAGTAGAATTTTATCAGTTTAAGTCGGTCGTAAAGCTAGTTGCCTGTTCCAAAACGTAGATCCTATAGAGAAGAACAGGCAAGAAGCTCCAAGGACACTCTTTTACAACATGTTTTTTTACAAGTTACTTATTTTTATGCGATTGTATGCGCTTTTATCACTTAGGGATTGTGTGTCTATGTACATGTATTAGTTACCACTTTATTCAGCGTATTCGAGGACTGTTCAATGCAAGTTGACTTGTATTTTTTTTAAGTTATAGGGGGCAAGAAGTTAGGGTTAGATCGGGGTTAGAAGTCCTGCCTATGGTGGCGTATATGTCGGGTCGTTCGGTTCACTTCAATATGCTTGATCTTTACGATGGCTGGCGTGTGCGTCATGCTCGTGAACGGGTGCCGTTGGTCGGGGCTGGTCATCTCCGGACTGCCATTACTTAAATATGTATAGTAGTAATTAGAGCGTCTATTTATATTTTTGAATAATATGTATGTTACATTGTCCTCGCATTTCATTTACGCTTATAAGCAATGTAACCAGAAATTTGTAAAAAACATTTTGAAAAAGAGTGTCATTGGAGTTTCTTGCCTGTTCTTCTCCATAGGATCTACGTATTGGAACAGGCAACTAGCTTCACCACTGACTTAGTCTGACTGACTCCTACTCCTGACAATTCAAAAATACCTATTATTGGTTTAATTAAAATAAAAGATTTTGATTTGATTTGATTTGCAAACGAGCAGACGGGTCACCTGATGGTAAGTGTGACTCCTTGAGAAAGGGCCCCCTTCGGGTCCGAAACTATTAGGGCATCCCCGAAATACAAACGTGAGTAAAACCGTATAGTTTTTAATAAATATTTATAATATTAGTTTAGACAAACAAGCAAGTTTTCAGGTTTTAAGTTGGAAAAGATCACAGAATCCAAGATCAATACCTCCAGCTATGTTAAAAGTTTTCCTCGATAGCTTGCAGTGTAATTAGTTTATAAGAACAATCTTATAAACTTATTACATCGCAAGCTATCGTGGAATTTTTTTTACAAATGTAAATGTATATAGAGTATGTCGGCTAGGTCTGTTGTATATCAAAGTAACGTCTGCAAGACCACACACAATCAAAAGGAGTCGTAGTAAAGATGATAGTAACAGATGAATATTTAAGTCCTAAAAAACAATAATAAAAAATAAATAAACATAAATGGAGGATAAAGGAAAACAACCAAAATATGAAAGGTTTGCTAATGACTCTTAAACAGTTTCAGTCTGTTCTCAATATATCTTCATATAATTTTTGTCACCAATAGACCTTTATTAAAATTAGATGGAGCCCGAAATCCAAGGCAGTTGTTATTAGCCATTGAAATTTTTCACAATCAATCTTCCGCAGTTTCATCATCACATCAGCTTGAGAGCGGCTTCGCTCGCGTGTTTAGTTTTTTTTTTATCTTTAGTTTTAAATATCGTAGTACCTCTTTGTAAATGTTTGCGGTGTTCCCTTTCTGTGATTAGTAATTTTATGACTAAGCTACTCGCAGCGCTCACTCTGGAGCACATACAACGCTATCTAGATATATATATTTACATATTTTTTCTTATTACACATGCCAATATTGATGCGAAAACACAAATTGATGCACTAACTTTTAAACTTTCGCGTTCCAGGATATAATTATGTATTTAAACGGGAATTAACGCGATCACGAAACGTCAGGCAATTCAGAGGTATGTAATACCTTTTCGTGATCGCGTTAGTTCCCGTTTTTTACCCACGACGACACGGAGGAGGTATATGCGTTTAGGGTGAGAGATGTTTGTGTGTTTGTGCAAACCAATGTTGCCATTTATCTCCAACACTAATAGTCCAATTTTGATGCGGTTTTCAGTGATGGGTTCATGGTTGATTGGTGCTGGTTCTTAGATGGGTGTTACGGTGGTAACTCGCTAGGAGGCGCTGCAGTAAACATTTGTTTATGCAAAACCAATGTTGCTATTTATCTCCAAAAATTGAGTTATGCTGCGTTGGATCATTCTGCCAGGTTTGAAATTTTGCAGTTATACGTACATGCTCTCTAAAAAGTCTGAAATTAAAGCAAAATCAAAAATTTTGAAAAAACCCACGACGGTTAAAAATTAATCGAAAAAATACAAAATAATTTAAAAACCCCGACTTAACCAGATTATCCGATTATACAAAAGAATATCCGTCGGGGCTGCCATCTCTATTTCAAATTTCAACTAAAATGAAGATATCCTGTGTTACATTATGCTATCGTAAAACATCTTCAATAGTTATATTCGCGTTACTATAAAACTGCAAAACTTTATTTTGTCCTTTTTCGATTAAGTTTTAACCGTCGTGGGTTTTTTCAAAATTTTTAATTTTGCTTTTATAATAAATAATTATACAAATTGATGCATTTCATATAAATATTTGCACTTAGCAGAAATCGAAGTCGTGTCCTCTAATGTTTTAATCTTATGTTCTACCAACGCTCCTTAGGTCTTTGTATGAGAAGAATGACCAATAATTAACTTACAAAACAAGAATCACCGACTTCAAAGCGCCTTAATAAATCATGATAATTTGTAATAAGGTCCGTCCCTTAATTTTACACCCAAACAACCTTGAGTACCACTGATTCAATTAAAAAAGAATAATTGCATTTGGTTCACAAATGGCAAAAATAGCGCGTATCATACAAAAAAAAAAGGCTAAAATATTCAAACCAATAGGTGTCCGACTTTACAAGAATACGCCTCAATTGAACTTTTACAATACCTAACAGCCATTTCCACATCCCTTAGAAATACAAACGTTGTTGGTAATAAACGAACAAGACATTTTTTATTTGTCCCAAAACGCTTATGACAAATTTTATTGGCTAGTTCGAGTCGCACCTACTTCAAACTACGTTTGAAAACTACAGTTTTGCCCCAGTTTTGTGAAAATATATTCCACTAGAACGGTCCCTCTATTACCCTCGCCGCGTTGAAATATGTTTGCTAAGCTATCTATGTAAAATGGTTCTAGTTTGTGTTAATTTTGTGAGTTTTGAAGTGACAATTAGCTTTTGGACCTATTTTTGGATATTTTGGAAAGAGATATCACGTTAATACAGTTTCTGACTGAAACAAGATGCAAGACTGTCCAGTAAATTTCTATAGACTGCAAAAATACATTCATACCCGACTCAGAAGTGATAATCCCTGATATACTTACCTAAATAATTCTAAGTTTCCTTTTTTAGTTAAAGTTAGTTAGTTTTTAGTTCCCTGTTTTTTTTAGTTAATAATAATAGTAACTTGATACATCTCACACAAGGCCGTCTGATCACAAACTAGGCAGAGCCACACTCATAAACATACTTATATATTACCAAATACATTCATATAATTATTATAGATAAATTGCACCCAGACATACGATCATACTCACCACACAATTTTTGTCCTGGGTGGGAATCAAACGTCTGGTTCAGCAATCAGGATCACTAACCACTATTCCAAAAAACCAGTCTAAAATAAAAGAAACATTGTTTGTAAGTGTTCTTTTACCACATTTTGGCTTACAACGTTTCTAATTATGTAAGTCTAAGAGGTAAGAAACTTGATATTCTTAAAAAATTATAACTTTCAAAACTTCTCCCTTACATTTATCCTAAATGATGTTACTACAAACAGACAGGCGCCGTAAAACAAAATTCTAAAAATATTTTTTCTTCAGCCAACCTTATACAATTTCACCCTCTCCGGAGATTTTTAACAGTACAGAAAATATCACACTCAATTACGACCTTTTCTCACGGACATTTTAAAGCTTTCTTAAGTAATATTTAAGGGCTTTAAAATCCCTACGCCTTCGGAGAACGACCTTAATGTGTTTTTGTTATACGCGTCTTTTACACGGACTCCTTAATGATTCATTTACGGACTTCCAGGCCGTCGAGAAGAAAAGTTTTTACAGTTTTCTTAGATATTATATATTGCCAATGAGCCCCCACGAGCTGTATTTGCATGACCAAACAACTTTGCAAGAGCTTTGTTGTTGCAAAGTCTACTACTTGCACGTTGGAGAACCAAGATCCTGTATGCTAGGCAACAGGTGTAACATTTTGAGCTATAAGTTACAGGTACTTATAAGAATATGTAAAGTGTTATTTTATGTATAATGATTAAGAAAAATTGTCTTTTACTTCGTAGTTGAATGGATTTAAGTATTTTTTTTACAAATTGGAAAAGTCTTAAATATATTGAAAACAAGTCGAAGTGCTTTTATAAACGAGTCACGCACAATTTTATTACCTTTGTATTTCGAACGCTATAGAAAAATAATATTATTAGGCTTACGTTCGCGTTGTAGTATTATTTTAAGGAACATATTTAATATACTTAATCAAAACTCATAAACATAGTCACGTTTATGGCTACAAATATTTCTTTTTCCCTTCGGGGTAGACTCATAAAACGTTACGTATAGTATTTAAAAATAGAAAATTTACGTAGGTTGTTACGGGTGCGATTTTCCGTTTGATTTGTCCAGGTGATGGTAGTCCAGATGAGCCCTGCCTCGCTAGTTGAAAGACAGACAGCTAATACTTTACTTGTACAGCAGGGTTTTACTGAGAATATGAAATATATAGCATCGATGATGTACAAAGGTTGGCCTTTTCGCTTCGAGCCATACCTTCATTTTTTTTTCTTCGCTCAAACTAGATAGAGACTGTATGTACTATGGTAACTACTATTGATAAACATCCTACTAATATTATAAACGTGAAAGTTTGTGAGGATGTATGGATGTTTGTTACTCTTTCACGCCAAAATGTATGTAGATAGCTGGAGACCTGGATTAACATATATGCTAATTTTTATCCCGATATTCCCACGGGATCGGGATTTACGCGTAAAACAGCGGGGCACTGCTGGTACTTATATAATACTAAATACATACATTTTTTGGATAAATGACATCCAGACATAGAACTAATAATAGTGCTCACCACAGAATTATTTGTCCAGGGTGGAAATCAAATCCGTATCACTCAGATCGAGCCGACACGTGCGCTGCACGTGCTGAAGCATGGCCCCTCCCACTTGTAAATAACTATAAATTACTGATATAGATATAAATTATACAAACCAAATATGAATCTGAAAAGACTGAAATAAAAATCTTATTATATTACTAGCAAACACTCCCCGGCTTCGCACGGGTAGTAGAGACATCTTCAACAATCATCGCACGGGTAGAAGAGACATCTTCAACAATCATCATCATAATTTCAACCAATTTACACAAAACGTTAACAAATTATACATCTAAACCTTCCTCGTGAATCACTTTGTCTACCAAATGGAAACCGCATGAAATCCATTCAGTAGTTTTTCAATTTATCGCAAACAGACAGACAGACGCGGCCGCAGCGGGGGACTTTGTTTTATGATATGTAGTGATTTAAAAAGAATCTCAGTAAAAACTAATTTTAATATGTAATACATTCAGTATCCCTTTTATCTCTTTCAACAATAACATAACGATATTATATCAGCAGCGGTTTGTAATCAGCTTTCATTTCAAAACATTGAGTAGATTTAGAACCTTTAAATCCCATAGTATCATTACTTTGTTCTCAAAAAACTATTTTCCTCACTTCTCACTATTCCCAAATAAGCCGACAGAACAGCTGTAACAACCTTTCCCTTTCCCGGATCAACATTGAAATATCTATATAGATAATAAAAGTCCATTCGTGTAAAAAAAACGTCGCGGACCGGCATGATTCAGTACGGGACAAGAGTCGGATAAAAAGAACGAAATGAACGGACCATTAGCCCTTAGCGGTAGTTCTTTTGGTTTTATTTGAAACTAGTTCTCGGATCTTCGTTCCATTAAATCTGCTGAAGGATTCGTTGAAATTAAAACAGTGGTAACGTTCAAAGTTATAAATATACCAAAAGATTCATGTTTAAAATTTTCAAGGGCACTCTTTCAAGGACGTGTTTGTTAGCAATTATATTTATCCTCGAGATCACCAAGTCGTCGAATTTCGACTATAATTCAGTCACTATTAAATGTTTTGTTTTATATCATTGACCACCATATCCTGAACTGCTATTGTATAGACTGCTGTAGCCTTTTTAGCCTCATTTTTATATTTGAAACACATATTGATGAAAAATTTTAGCTTTCTGCACTTCTTCTACATATAAACTATAAGTATTCTTAATTCTACATCCCTCTGCGCGCAAAACTTGCTTATAAGAAGTACAAATATTATTAAATACATAGGTAGAGTAACCAAGTGTATACCATACCACTTGGAAACCATGGCGATCGAAATATATTCGTTTTATTATGACAGCCGTAAGCCCTCCTACTACGGTTAAACAAGGACTTATAGTTCAAAGCATGCCTATGTGATGTGTTTATCGAACATTTTAATACTGTAAGCAAGTAAGAAATTACTTGACGAGAAATTTATTAGAATGAGAAATGTATGTAAAATTCTTAGTTTGAATAAATTTGTTTCTGGAATGATCTGAAGTATTCCTACTTTTCCTGTAATGTCATCTTGAAGCTTCAATTCTAGAATTATATAAATATTAATTTATTCCTGTTTCACAACTGCTTTTGGAAATTTTCTGTATCGTAAAAAACTCAACGGTTCCTTACGTAAGCAATTAGGTGTTTCTGTTACAAGTTGATTAATTAGTCAGTTACTGTTTTTTTCCTGCTCGCCGTTTTTATTCTCTAGCTTGAAAAATGGACTGTGAACGTAATCAAGTAATAGGATTTTAACCAGACTGTTTTAATGAAGATATTTTGTAGTTAAAATATAACTGGACATGATGCAGTAATTACTTTTCCCTTTGAAAGCGCATATTTGTGATGTTATTTAAAATTGGGGTAACCAGCTTTTCAAAAGTGTGTTGTTATTAATAATATTCGTTCGTATGAAAAGGTAGCTTTGGTAAAGGTGTGTTAAAAAATTACGCAGTTGAAATTGGACACTACACTGTTTACGTATAGGTACAATGTTATCCATATTATGTTTGCACCCTATATGAAATATTTTGCATATGGATTCTGTAACCGTCCACCAAAAAATTAAGTATTAATATCTGCTTGAGGATATTAATTGCAGGTGCATTTCGAAACAGCTTAGGTAAGTTGGTGAGTCAACTACTTAAGTTGTAGTACTGCAAGCAGTCTTAACTTTGAATACCTTAATGTTGTTTAATAAACGTGCTTCAGGAGATTTGACGGCCAGGATAGATGACTATACGTGCCTTTTGAGGTGCGGTTAGCCATCCATCAATCAGCATATCTATGACGATGTTACTTAATATGCTGATCGCTAGAAATAATATATCTACACTCATGGTGACAAACCAGCAAAAAGCCACCTGATTTAATATTGTTAGCGATGTTTATAAAAGTAACTATGCATCGCTGATACTCGTAAACACCATCTCCTCTTTATGAGAAATCTTCATACCAGGAACAATTAAATACTTTGCTGTTAGTTTCAATTCGACACTTGACATAATAATTATTACAAATATTATAATTAATATAATAATTTCTATTGAACCTTCATGGTACATTTGATCGCTGAATGTCAAAAGGCATTAGTCGGTCTCATTATCACGGATATTATTAATTTTGGAATATGACGTCGAAAAATAATTAATTAAGCCTGATTAATTGTTTTAAACGTATTACCGTGTTTGTATATTCATAGTAAAATTTATGCTTTTGATTCATTTAGTTATCTTAATTTTAATAAGTACTTTAGTTGTTTTTTTAAGGAGATACGATATGTTAGATATTTGGAAAATTAGGAATTATGTTAAGATTCCGAAATCCTAATATCCTAATCATAAACCTGAACACTAACATAATAAATGTTAAAGGTTGTCAGAAACCTGTTTTGTTAATCTTTAAACCCGAATCGCCTGGACGGATTTAAATGATATTTAAACATTAATAGTTTGGATCATAGATAACGGATAGAAAAAATTACGTAATCACTACATATTATAAAACAAAGTCCCCTGCCGCGTCTGTCTGTTTGTTTGCGATAAACTGAAAAATTACTGAACATATTTTCATGCGCTTTTCACCCATTGAGAAAGTGATTAATGAGGAAGGTTTAGGTGTATAATCTGTTAACGTTTTGTGTGTTGAAATAATTATGATGATTGTTTAAAATATCCCTACTACCCGTGCGAAGCCGGGGCGGATTGCTAGTTAGTAATAAACATAAAATTATACATGTAAATATTTTAAAATAAAGTAACCTACACATAAATTACTATAAAAACATAAAACCTCAAAAAAAACTTATGATAACAGTCACTTGATAGAAATGTAATAGCAATCGCTTTACAACACGTAATACGGTCATACTTGTTTACAACTTGCAATAGTAATACTCTTGGAGCGCGTGGGTCTCGCTCTGGTTTTGTTTTGTGGTAGCTACCCTCTGTATTACGTTTAGTAATATAAAGGGGATAGCAATATTACTTAGATGTAAGAAATAATAACAGGTTATTAAAAAGCCGCTCCGGCACTTGTTACTTACTATATTTATCTTGTATTTTCTCTGATAAACGAATGTAATTATTCTTTTGAGAAAATAAATGTCTGAAACCATATCTTTTGTAAAGGTTATAATTAATCCAACACCTTAAAGCCGCTAAACGAATTGGAACCAAATTTTGCACAAAGATAAGACTACAGAAGAACCTCAAAAACTGTACATGGTCTAAATCTAATGGGTCTTCTAAAATGTGTATTTCATTTCATAGGTCAAATAAATCAAATACGTAGAATCCTCAGGCACAGGATCAGACATGATGTGGGCAAGAGGTGGACACAGGCTTAAAGAAAACTTTTTTTTGATATTTAATCTTGGATGTATTTAAACACGCAAAGAAATACTGTACAGTTCCTAGGCTAGTGCTAACTCGGCGACGGCCAAACGTAAAGTGTGCTTGTCCGTCCACACGCTTGTCCCCCCGCCTAGACTCTGCATAACACCGATAGACGGCGCTTGTGTTCCTGTAAATTTACTATAGAGGGCGTATTAAGCATCCTCACTAGGACTAAATAGAGGACTGACAATGCCATAACATACATATTCGTTTACATTTCTTCCTTAACAAAAATGACAACCGTATATTTTATTTTTGGTGATGTAAATGATAACTTATTTTTTAGTAAAAGACTTAAACATAGCACTTGACCAACATGTCACTTAAAGACAAATTTCAGCAGAACATAATAAATAACGGTACAGCGTTCACCGAATTTTGATGGCCACCCTTTTGTATCGTATCTTGTTTCAAAGTGGGCTTATCCGCTCTTCGCATAATAGTGTGGACATTCGTTGTTATCCGAGAACCGTCGACCGATATCATGGTTAATGGATTCTATGGCAGGACCGAACAGATAAATTTTACATAAGTTTTGGGTACTGCAAGGAGGGCTTTCTGAGCTTTTAGATGACAGGTGTTGTGTCATGTTAGTTAGGGTAATTAGTGTAGGATTATGTTTCTGTCTAATACACGTCAGTAGGTACAAGTTTCAGGGAAAGGTATGTGTAGGTTGTAATCCGTAGAATTTTGAATGGGTATATATAAAACCATATTAATAAATTTTAAAGAAAGGAAAAAATATACCGACTTCAAAAAAGAAGGGGTTCGTTTGTTTTTTTTCTTAGCAAATATGTTTACCGGTTTTAGCTTAGGCGGTCATGGTATTTTTTTTTCAATGAGGCTAAATAGGACTACATAATTAAAGTTTTGTTGTTTTTTGTACTTTTTCTTGCAAAATAAAAGTACATTTTTTGCAATAAACATGTACTTTTACATGTAACGAGATATATCTATCTATCACCTTCGATTTTTTTTATGAAATTAAATATAATATTTTTTTCGGACTTATTGAAATTCTTCATAATATGTAATATATTCACCTTGTGTAAAATGATTAAATAAAGACTTTAATTTATTTATCTATAAGTAATCTAATCACAAAAGCTAAACTACACTTTGACACACAAAATTAATATACCTAACCATGTTATTTATTGACACTTCCTGCAAATACTTTGCACAAGGCGGACTTAATGCCGTAAGCATTTTCCACTCAACCTTTTACATACAAATTTTCATGTCATGTTGTTTGTGCGTGATGAATAATGCTAATTAATGAAATTTTAATTTTGATGAAAATTAGCACCATGTGTGCAGTTTGGTCCAACTTCAGAGATAGGATAGTTTTTTTTTAATTTTGTATATTGCAAGTCACCTAGCCAGAGGGTAGCTAGTATCCCCCTTATATTATAAATCCCACTAATAATATTATACATGTAAAAGTTTGAATGGATGGATGGATGGATGTTTGTTACTCTTTCACGCAAAAACCACTGCGATGAAACTTGGACTGTTGCTGGAGACCTGGATTAACGCATAGGCTACCCGATATTTTTTATCCCGATATTCCCACGGGATCGGGACTTACGCAGGTGAAACTGCGTGGCGCTACAGTATAATATGTCGGTGAGTTATATCTAAGAATAACAAATAAATCTATCAACATTTTCATAGAAATAACTTTACAGCAGAGTTAGCATGAAGTATACTCTCGACATTTCACCTGTTATTATAACTGCTCCCACATATAAGATAACAGTACTTTTGTAGGTAGATCTTGAAAGTTAAATACTAAAGTATTATCTCAGACGAGGAAGTAGGAAAACATGGATAACAGATGTATAAATGATAAGTTTTAAACAAACACAAGATAAGTATTCAAATACTCCGAGTATCATCTAAAACTCTAAAAGTCTGTTTAAATTAAACCCGTTAGGAGAAGAAATGCTACAGTGATCCATATTCAAATCTATACTAATATTATAAAGCTGAAGAGTTTGTTTGTTAAGTTGAACGCGCTAATCTCAGGAACCACTGGTTCGAATTGAAAAATGATTTTAGTGTTAGATAGCCCATTTATCAACGAAGGCCATATAATATCACGCTACGACTAATAAGTGCGGAGCACCAATGGAAAATTTTGCAAAAACGGGGAAAATTTACATACGCAGACGAAGTTGCGGTCAGCTAGTAATAGTTTTCGGGATAATACAAGTTTTATATTAAATAACGCTCTAGAACACGGATAAATATTCATACGTGAAGACCCTAGATGAAATAGTGGCACTTCATAGTTCCACATTACTTTACGTGCATGCATTAAATATGCCATCGTAATAATAAACCAGACCATACAATGAATATTTCTGTGAATATAATTTTGTAATAGTTTGATTAAAAAATGGAAGTCCCAGTCAAGAAACGAAAATACCTAAATTTTGGATTACCACGCGTTTTTATGTTTGTATGTTTGTGCGTGTACGTGTGCGTGAACGTCTTGTGTGTGCACAAGTGACAAGTGGGTACGTGTATGAGTGCATGTGCGTAAGCATGTATGTGCCAATGATCGTGACATTCGTGAGTTCGCAAATTGAGAGGAAAATCGACAATGTAAAACAGGCATCGTTTATGTTTTTTTGATTTTTATTTTTCATATGATCGAAATATAAATGTAAAATGAATTCAATCGGAATTAAAAATTGTTTACTGAGAACAATAATAAAGAAAAAAGATAACTATGAATCATTACATTAATTAATTATAATAATAATAATACGGACACACATCTCACACACGGCCGTCTGATCCCAATCCTGGGTGGGAATCGAACCCATGACCTCTGGTTTAGCAGTCAGGGTCACTAACCGCTAGACCAACAGACAGTTAATACGTATGACAGTTTTTACGTTGCGTATTTTTTTCTATTTGTTTACCATTATTATTATATCTACATATATACCAAATTAAATGATTTGTTGGTAACATAGGCAGTTCAAGAGCAAAATAACTTGATACGCTTTTAAAACTGAAAGCAGTCAAACAAATATATACTCATGGAATGTAAACTAATTAATTCGGTATGGCAATCAGCTGATTTGCATACCAAAGCAATCCCATCAAACGCATGTACTTACTTATCTATCGATAATAACACTGATGTTGTTGTTACGAAGTTTATTTTACCTCCAATGAAAGTGCTGTTACAATTGTGTAATTATGGCATACACTGTTGTATGTTTTCACAAATATAAATAGATACTTACGTACAAAATTTACACCCCTTAATGCTTTACCATTACACTTATGACATAAAAAAATTAAAAACGAAATGTGTTCTTTTTTAAAAGATAGAAGTGACTGAATGGCCCGTCACTTTTCTTTTACAAATATTATAAAGAAAATCAACTCGTACGGCTATACAAAAAAAAAACGGGTTGCACTCCGAGAGTGCCGGCAGAACTGAAAAATCGAATAGGTTTAATAACGATAATACAATATCCTCGTCCCTACCGTGAGCTATCAAATGTATCATCCTAAAGAACTATGGCAAAAATTGTCTCATTATTTAAAAATGCTTATAAATATTATTTATACCAAAGTACTTTATTGAGAAGTGCGAAAGTGAGCTTTATCTGAGTGAAGTAAAGCTGATTTTCGCATTTCATCAAAAACTGTGGCGTATTTCTTTTCTTTATTGACTGGACAGAGGATGGAGGACATTCGGACATCAGGGTCACGTGTCCTGACGCGAGTTTAACATTTTTTACCCATCAAAAAGTGCACAACGCCGCTAAAGGAGTTTTCACTTCACAAATTGTGTTGCCCGTCGTTAGCTTATTTAGTTTATTACGTATATAATCAAAACGAGCAACAGCTTATTTTGCCTTATCCACTACCGCTTGCGAGGCGGTGTAAGGTTGTGATGAAATGTTTTGGTGTAGGCATATGCAATATACATGTACTTATCGAAATAAGTATCAGAAACCGATACAAGTATCGCCCGGGGAACATGAATGTGAGAGAGGGCTGATCTTATTTAAATCTTATTACGATACCGATCTATTAAGATCAACATTGATATATAATAATAATAACTTGAGATACCTCACATACGGCCGTTTGATCCCAAACTAGGCAAAGCCGTTCTATGGTAACCAGACTGCTGATAAACTGATATGTTTCTAAATAATGTAAATACAATCATACATATTTATTTATATTATATGTATAACATATCATAGATAAATGACACCCAGACATTGAACATTATAATCGTGTCCATCACACAATTATTTGTCTGGGGTGGGAATAGAACCCACGACCTCTGGCTCAACAGTCAGGATCAGTTACCAAACAGGCCCATCAAATATAACAGTTTTAATGGGCTATTATTTGTTCTTTTTATTGCTTAATTTTGAAATTTCGTAATTTTTTTTCCAATTCACTATTTGTAAGATATTTGGTAACAAAATTGCTAAGATTAACAACTTATTTGAATTATGTTCGTTGCATTAAACAAAATACGTAACTATAAAAAAAATAATATTTTTTCGTAGACAGCCTGACTTAAATATTATTTGAAAATTACGTCTATCTCAAAACTCAAGATCACGAAGTCCCTCAACAAAAATCATGCATTTATAATGTCATCTTCAGTAGACGCAAGCTTGAATACGTCACTTTCAAGCCCTCCCATAGTCTAATCTGACCGTTATCAGCAGAAGTCTCAAACATTCCCTCTGAAAATGGAGAGCTATTATTAGTCCCCCGGCCTATTCACTCGGAGGGCTCTAAGGGAGTTCTATAGTGTACTTTATGGAAATTCTCTGTCTTATTTCCGAGATATTTTTATTAGAAAGTGTGAAAGTGTAAGTGCGGTGGCATACGATAATATGTTAGACTCAAGTTCACAAGTTAGAGAATAATAATGTTTTTTTTTAATAAATATGCCATAAAATGTGTGCTATATTAAGCTTTGATTCTGTTTAAGCGATCATGGATGGGACTCCACATTATCATGTTTTTTAAGGGTGCGTTTACCTTTAATAAGCCTTGTTTTATAATCTGCAATAGGTTTTCACAGTCTTGCGGGTTATAAATTTATGTTTTACATATAAATAGTATTTAACAAAATTAAAATAATCAAAAAATATTTTAGGGTTTAAAGTATTCAAAGCAGACTGTTTCATTCATGAATAATGATTGTCGAGAAGGTTCAAAATATTTAGGTTATCTATATTTCCTTTTGAATATTATTTATGTAAACCATCAATCATCGTAGCGTTAAGAAACTAATGGAGGTGTAATAAATTTCACGTGTGGATAAGTACTAAAATTTCCCATGAAATAATATATAATAGAAAATAAAACATTTTCCAAACAAGTTCCTTTTGTGTCACGTATAAAAAACATTTTTGTTTAGTTACCTTACATGTAATAACAAAACGTTTAAATTAATATTTCCTATAGGACTGCGTTATTGCTAATGTTTCTAAGTACCAAGTAAATCAAGTTGGATGGGTGCTTTTACGCTAAAAAGCAGTGTGAGATCCATCCTGAAACTTCTGCACAAAACTAGTTATCATGAGTTAAAAAGACAAGAATTGTTAGTAATAAACAGATATAACCTCCTCCCGTAGATAGATGTATCAGAGATTTATGAGTGTGACGCAGATTAGAAATTCGTACAAAATACTGTTGAGACTATTAAAGAAAACAGAGAGAAGCAAACAGAACCATCACATTCACCACCCATTCGTACAAAATAAAAACACCCTCGAAAATTTCATCAAAATTTTCAAACAACATCCCAACTATATACAGTATGTATCAAATTAAAAAGGCCTAGAGGCGTGTGGGGGTTCTCTTTAATTACATACGCACTGACCTTACCGCCTCGTTGCCAGTTCTTGACACCCTTCCACGGCACCTTTGTGAAAAGCCGGTTCATACTTATAATAAGGCCGGTCGTAATTCTAGCTGGCTTCAAGAGGCCCATGTGTAAGCCTTCTGTTCAAAGTTGCTGCATAAATTAAAAAAAAGTTTCGTTTATTTTTTTTAATTGGTAGAAACTTCAGTATAGGAATGATTATACCTAAAATTTAACTGTTTGCAAAATTTTGCTCTATTCCGTTCTGAGATAAGAGAGTTCTTGAATAACAAAACCTTTAAAATTTTTGCTTTCTCTAAATTTCTTTGGAATAATTATCCAAGTCGGTTCACCCGGTCTCAACTACAGCTATGTCATTTATAATTTAGCAGGCAGACGCACACACAGCGTTAAAAGTATTTTCAATGATTAAATTACTTCTTTGATACAATAACCTTCCTAGTTGTTTTAATGTAACCTTCTTCCGACGAAATTCAGGGAAACTCCTTGCCAAAGCTTAACGCTTAAATACGGAGGATTGAAATATTTCTTTCTTCAGGCACTTGATAATTATTTTCTTACACTGTTAGTGTGAAAAACATGCTTTTTTAAATCTATTGCAAAACAATTTTCCTTCCTTATAAATTTGAAATTAACTTTTTAGAGAGTGGTTCAGTAGGAACAACCATTATTTAAAAAGCATTAATGTCGTCATTAAAAAATATCTTGTCCTTGTTCCTTCACTCTAGCGCTTAACTTAAGTTTAGCGCTAGAGTGAACCTGCTTACGATGTTCATTGATGTCTAAACCTTCAGAATTATCTGTAATTACGCCCTTTACAAGTGCCTACTACAACAACAACACCTACGATTAAATTTTCTCAACAGACTCCAAAAATTCTTAACCAAACAATTTCCTTACAATATTAAACCCAGAACAAATAACCAAAGGCAAAATTAATTCACCGTCAGTCACTCCGAACAAACAATCTAAATTTTATTCAACACACGAACACATACAACATTAAACAAAGTTTAACGGTATTAACATTGTTCTCCGCAGTTGGTTAATTATACAATAACAATCCTCGTAATGTTATTGACTTTTTAAATTCAAACACATTTCACTGAAAGAAGAGAATTTGGCAAGTCTGAAAGAGCGATTTAAAGAGAAATTTTGGCCTAATTAGACGAAATTATTGTGCTGTGTGAACCTTTTTTGGGTTAATTTGTAATATAATTTTACGTTTCACAGTCAAAGAAATGGGCACAATACAATAATTTCATTGTAGTTCAAGTTATGTAAAATATTTTTTTGTTCATAAACCTTTCCCTTTCAGATTTATTTATTTATTTATTTAAACAAGTAAGCTCACAGTTTTTAAACCAAAACGCTTACATGTTAAACTTATACTTACATAATTCTAAACTTTGTACAACTAATATAACTAATAATTACAACAACAATTTAACTAATAAATCACAAAGAAAAATAACGAATATACCACTTAAGAAGAATTCAAGTGTAGTATTACCCTTACAGCCATTACATTTGGCCTGTCAAAAATATATCTATATCTTGATCTGCACGCAATAGATTATTAAGCAGCTCGATAGCTCTGGCAGTGGGAGTAGTAGCGGTATGTGCCGAGCGCCACGTTGGTGAATAAGTAAGGAGTGAATGTTGTCTTCGTTCACTTGCACGCACATACTGGTCCGGTACATAAAGATAAATGCATTCTAGTACTGATGGGTTGTCTACCTTGTTGGCCAGGAGAAAGTAATAATACTTTATGTGCAGTAGTTTTTGCCTAAGTTCTAAGGTATCAAGATCAACCATTTCCGATACAAACATAGAGGGATATAGAAATGGATAATACCCATATATGCGCTTGTAGAGACTTCGAGCAAATTTACGCTGTGTTCTTTCAATCATTCGGGTATATAGTTGTTCTTTAGGATACCTAACAATTACATTAAATTCTAATTTGCTACGTACATAGGCATTATAGAGCAGCTTTATTAAAAAAACATTGTTGAACTGGTAAGATGTTCAAATTATAAACCCTAAAGAATTATTTGCTGCCTTGCATATGTTTTTAATATGAACGTGAAAGTTCAGTTTAGAGTCGAGATTCAGCCCAAGATCACGTATCGTGGTGACACGCTCAAGTGGTTTTCCTGCTAACTCATATGTTGCGATGATAATAGAACGAGATTGAGTGAAAGTGATCATTTTGCATTTCGAAACATTAAAAGATAACTTATTAGTTATGCTCCACTCAACCACTGCATTAATATCATGCTGTAGTGCTACACAATCTTCAGCATTCCTATCAGGTAAAAACAGTTTAAGGTCATCAGCAAACATGAGACATTCTGCTTTAGAGAGATCCCTTGGTAGATCATTTATCACGGCGAGAAACAGGGTCGGCCCCAAAGTACTGCCTTGGCTTACCCCAGACTTGCCTTGGCGTATAGAAGGCGTGCGATTTATAGATACCTAACTTAACGTACTGTTTACGATCCCTCAGATAATCTGCCATGAATCTTATAAGTCGTGTATTGAATCCCAAAGATGAAAATTTGGTAAGAAGAACATCGTTATCAACACGGTCAAACGCTTTAGTAAAATCGATATACGCTGCGTCTACTTGACAACCTAGCATCATATTAGTTTTCGCATAATCAATAAATCTAATGTGGTTAGTTAAAGTAGAGCGAGCCGGTCGAAAACCGTGTTGGGAGTTATCCAGAAGTTTATTAATTTGAGCTAAAATTTGCTTATTTAATATTGATTCAAATATTTTACCAAACACAGATAGTACTGCGATAGGTCTAAAGTTTGTGATATCGGACGATGATCAGGTTTTAGGAACTGGTGTTACTCTTGAGATTTTCCATGGACTAGGATAACAACAACACTGAAGAGATAGATTATAAAGATATAGGAGAGGTTCCTCAAGAACGGATAAACAGTCTTTTACTAAGAAAGTCGGCACATTATCGGGTCCATATGCAGACGATGATTTAACATGTCGTACGTCACGCTTCAATTCCGAGCGATTAAGCTGCGCTATACTTATTTGGGGTACATAGCCTCCTTTTATCACATCACACTGGGCGACGTCTGGATCTAACCTTGGGGTGTTACCATGAAAAACAGTAACCTTTACGAGTATGGAGATCATATTTGTACTATGTACGTAGCCACAGTAGGTATTAAAATAGTAAAAGGCTGTACTGCCTTGTACTACCGTTGTACAACTTCTGTTGTACATTATTTTTTATGTATTTCCATTATTTTCATGAAACGTACATTTCATCAGTCTTATGTGAGACAACGGATAGATCTAGTTTATAGACTCACAAGATATGCACCTCGAAACTACTGAAATAAAGGTACATAAATTTAAATACAAAACTGTCCTTAGAAGCCTAATCCTTATTGCGTCATTCTGACGTATAATGACAGTCTGATTGTTTTACTACACTCTTTAGGTATTCAGACCTTCTTGTTATACATCACGAGACAAGTTAAACTTAGTTAACTCTCTGACAGTGCTAAACTCTGTCTAGTTAAATGTCCTCAACAACATTAGGGTTAATTATTATGCACACCGATATCTTCTACTTTGGTCTTCCTTCTCAAATCGGTACTTGGAGACTGGTCGTTAAATTCATTAGGTACTTACACTTATCAAGTTACATAAGAAATGTTCAACTAACACCGTAGCACGATTTAATAAAACGATGACATAAACAAACTTAATTTCTTTTTTATACCTTATATGTCATCTGCGTATAAGTTTATTAGTATGTGACACATGATAATTAACAATTTCAATAATAAAATGGTTCCGTCACTAATTTATGAGATTAACCCATATGGTCACTAGAGGTTTAACAGAAATGTGATCAGATGGACATACTTAATTATATTTATGATGATTAGTAAACATTTATGGTTTGATAAGTCTCTTTTAGTGGTTTGTTTTTTACTTTCTTTCACTAACAGATTTTTGGTAGAAGAGCGAGAAAAAGAGTAAGCAGATATTTTTTTTTGGTTCCCACTTAAAAAAAGGCGAGTTTACTGTCGTGTCTAGACTCCATGCTGAGAATTCCCTAACAGAAGAAATCCAATAAAAATTTCCGACTTTAAAATCAAACCCAAGACCTCATCATCGCATGCTGCCATGTCTGTCAACTTATGCAACGGGACAAATAAGGAATGACGGTGAAAATTTCCAACAAGGTCTTCTAGATAAGGGAGGATTTAAATTTCAGTAGTTTTGCAAACTGGTTTTTAAAGATCGTAATTTATACTTTCACTTAAAAGTTTGATGTGATTTTTTTTTCTTTTTATGTTATAAGGGGCAAACGAAGCGGACTTGTCACCTGATGGTAAATGATTACCGCCACCCATGGGCACCTGTAACTCAAGAGTCATAAGTGCGTTGCCGCCCTTTAGGGAGTAGGGGAAGAGGGGAAGGGGCGGAAAGTGGGAATAGGGGAGAGAGGGATTGCAGGGGAGGAAAGGACAGGAATAGGGGAGAGGGAAGGGTTAGGGCCTCCAGTAAGCTCACTCACGCGGCGAAAAGCAATGAAAGTGGTATCGAGCGGAGTCGAGCCGGCCCATACGTGCCGAAGCATGGCTCTTCCACGTTAATCCAACGATTATCCATCTTGGTAAATTATTCAGTGGTGTACAACAATCTTGAGTATTACAAGTGATTATTTATATTAATGATACTTTATGCTTCGCTAAGCATACTACATGTTAAGATTTTATTTTAATTGATTTACCGGAGACTAAACTAGCAATTAACATATATATTTTTGTTGCAGGATTGACACCAGATCAAAGGATGTAAGTTGAGAAACACGCTCGAATGACAAACAACAATTACAGCATTTAATAAAAAGCACACGTTACGGCTCGCCCGATAGTAAACGTAGACATTGTGCTTTTTCAATTATAGGATTAGTTCCCCATAAAATGTAGCTTTGTTTACCCTTCTCACCAGAAGAAAAGAATAGCACTACTTCCTTATTTACTTTTTCTACTTTTAGTTACTTTTTACTTGTTTTTTTTTATTGATAATCTGAATATACGTTTGTCTTCTGTCTCACCTGACGGAAAGTGTCGAAAAACGAATATGGGACACGCCTATCACAAGAAACTTATTCATTCTACTCTTGAATGTTCAATACAAAAATAATACAATAACTTTTAATACAAGTGGTGGTACTGGACTGATCAGGAAGTTCCAAACCGAAATCTTTTGTGTCGGCCCAAATTTACCATTAATATATTCTCACGTATGTACTCTAAAGTCATTTTATTTAATCGAAAAATGAATTCAAAACATAAAATACTTTTCTTTATTGAACTGAAATTAATTTTAGGCGAACCTACACGTGTAAGAGAGGATAATTAAATTCTTACTCAACCAATTTGGACTTCAGGATTTTGCAGAAAATAAATAAAAGCTACAAAAGTACCTTCGGCTACTCATAATACCTTTTTTAACAAGTACATTCTAACGACTGAAGCAAGTAATAGAAATTAGTTCAGGTGGTCCCCGCTCATCCGCTCCGTCGGTCAACCGTTCGATTGAATGAATTGAATGAATCGTACCCTCGGTCGGCTACGCGAATTCGATAGTTAAGGACAATGTTCTATTTTACAATTCCCAAACCTTGCTTTGGAAAATAAAAGTCAAATTTAGAGCCTATTTCTTTACAGATAAGGTTCTGATATTTTAGAAAACATTGTGACGGTTTACTTAAAATTGGTTTGTAAGGGAGTTTGTGATGACTAAAGAATTGATTAGTCACAATGTTTTATTACTTTATTGGAAAATTCCGATTGTTTTTTGGTCTTGTTTTTAGGAGAGCTATTTTTTTCCTTCGTGGGTGGGTAGGGTTGACAGGCAATTTAATTTTACTTGATTGTAACTAGTTTTTGCTGCCATTTTTTTTTATTTGTATCGAAATGGTCTGACTTTATTAAAAAATGCAAATCAGTTTGACTGAGTAAATAAAGCTTATAGAAAATCGCGTGTCTTACCAGAATGTGGTTGCATTATTCACCATTTAGGAAATCTCTTCTTGGATTAGGATCATTCAATCTATATTATTTTATAAGATAATGACAAAAATTCAGATTGCTGAAGATTATATTATTTTTGCATAATATATGTGTTAATATGTGCTAATAGTTGAATTATTACTGTAGTAAATACCACTATTGCTATAATACTGTTGAAGTTTTCAACAGTAACAAAATATGGGCTACTTATTTCTTCACATGCTCTTCCTCAGTACTCTTAAATTATTTAAAAATCGTTTTCTTTAAACATGAATTGACCACATGTATATCCATTCTAGCAGCTACATACATTTTACTTTTCAACATCTAATTCCTTATGTTGTTATAATGGTTAGTAATAATAGAATAATATGTTGTATTCAAAACCAAGTGTTTTGAAGATTTACTTCCTTATTTTTTGGAATCAATTCAAGTCGGAATTAGAATGAACCCTGGTGTGGACAACAACATCGTGGAAAAATAAAAAACCCTGTCTTCTTCTGTTTAAGATTTTTGGTATCTGTAAAGTCCCTGAGAATTATTCAAGTCATATTAGCATGCATCATTGAAATATATGAAATAAAGGGAACGGAATGAACGGGGTATCAACATATACGTTACGGATTCTCCTGGAAATCCAGTTACACGCTTCTCCTCTTTGAAAAGAGTAAAGAGTAACTTGACTGGTAATAACTAATACGTGTGTAGGTGCTATTTTGGTATATATTACGTTGCATTAAAAAAAATAATGTTCCAAAAACTAATTTATCTAAGTACATCGTTACACAACTATTTCAAAGCATAAACCTTTCACAAAGTTTACGTTACATTTGATCGAAAAAGATTTGGCGAACTCAGAAGCTCTGCGAAAAAATGAGGATCATATTTTCAAGATGGACGCTTATAATCTTCGAGCAATCGATTGGGAAACGACTTTCCGAGCGAGAAGCTCGTAAACAAATATATATTACAAGCTAAAGAAAAATAGTTGACATGAAAGAGAGAAAACCTATAAGAAAAATTGTTAGTTTTGAGAGCATCAGAACTAAATATTTATTTTGTTAGAAATCTAGTAATGAGACGTGTTCAAGGTGAGGAAGACCTCACTTTGAACACGTCTCATTACTAGATTTCTAACGAAAATGTATCTATGTATCTATGTAACATATAACGCTACGTATTCTGTGGGGTAAGAACCCCACAGAATACGTAGCGTTATATGTTAGTCTTTGGCTACAGTAGCTGAGAGGCTTAATTCCACTTTTAGAACCCAGTTTTTTCGGTTTTAAAACCCAGAGAGTCCTGATGTACTACATTTCTAAAATCTTAAAATGTAGAATTCAATAATGGCTCCTTTAACCAACAAAATAGATTCATAAACAATAATCGTTACTTTGTATAAAAATAGAATAACCTATAGTAATGTTACATTTAAGAAAATAAATAAAACATTGTCTAAGGCACACTCCTCTCTCTTTTATTTATAAAATATGAAATTAATAATTAGAACAGGTAAACAGACTAATATGGTGTTCAAGAAATATCTGCTACAGTCTTTACTAGCCTGTTAAACTATTTTTTTAAATCTAATTTGACACTTTCTGGAAACTGCTACTAATGTAATATTGACCGAAGTACCAAAAGACCCGAACAGCAAACAATCAACAACAAATATTTTGCCCAGTGCGATTGCGCACAATTAAACTACGAACCTACTACGAACCCATTACTGGTTATCAGCCGTGCCGCTATTCATTACGCTCGACTATTTCCATTAAATAAATTAGTAACTTTAATTACATGTTTTCCATTTTTGTCTACGCTCATTCATAGTTTATATTTAATCATATTAAGTGTGTAGATTTGATTTACATAAGTTATAGTGAAGTATAGTAAACAATGATTCTTCGTTTGTTTAAATTTTACATTGTTGGTACAGAATGCGTTTTTGTCCAGGGTTAAGTACATAGTTCCTGCTAGAAGTGGATTGATTTGCTTGTGATCAAAGTGAATGAAAATAACAGGTTCAAAGTCACGCTTTAGTCACATTTAGAGCTGATCAGACTACAGAGTTAATTGTTTAACTAAATTATGTTTTAGTTATCATTTTGACTGAGCTGTGCTCTGTGGAACATTAAATTTTAAATTTAAATCTGGCTTTAAGTATTTGCCAACGGTTTTTCAAATTCGTACACATTTATAATTACTATCCTATGGACCATAATATTATGCAGCCTATATATATATATTTTAAGATAAAGTATATTTTGAACGAATTAGTAGATCCTGAGATAGCTGAGAATAAACGAACGCACTCTATATCGCTTCTAAGTATCAGTTTTGATTTAAATGAATGTTTATATACATCTATATAGATATTTAAACATATTTATGTATGTAAAAATATGAATGTATATTTAAACTTTATTTTTTCCTTCGTCGTAATGGTACCGCCTATTATTTTTGTTTGTCTAAGAAACGTATAATAATAATTCTCGACGGTTATATAATAGGTTCGAACCTCTGCTTTGTAATGTCAGAATATATTAAATTATTTCGGCACATATATAACTGTTTTAATTGTTCTGTATCCAAAGAGTATACTTTTCCTAAAGAATCTGTCTACCACGGGGCTCTATCATTAGGACCGTAATAGTTTATTTATTTCAATATTCATAGGGCACGCATAATTAGTGTTATTCTCAAAATAAATCATCATAACTATAAAAACACTCTTCTCCTTCCTTTCTAAGTGGAGATCCTCATTTAATAAACTTAGAAACCAAGAAGAATAATGAATAACGGGTGTATTTTTTTTTACTAAAGCTTTTCTAGCTTAATAGATAGCTAAAGTCTTACCTCATGATATTGGAACCGTAATGTAATGTCTTATCCTCGTACCACGTACGTATCCATATTGCGTTATATCTTCTACCCAATGTAACAATGAAATTGTCAGGATAAAGATTGCAGACGGTGATCGCAAAATGGCGTTCTGGTTTCCTCTGTTTTATGTAAACAGGAGAAATAGCATGACATTTACGGTATAAATAACTTATGTCCTGATATTTTATAAATAGCCGTTCTCTCTAATAAAGCTATAATATAAACTAGCCATAAAGGTTATAAACACAAAACATAAAAACATTTACAATAATTAAACTTAAAAAACACAGCTGGCCATGATTTACGGATTACGATTGCGTAGTTTCTTTAATATTTGTACTTTTATGTAAGATCATAAATTAGTTTTGCAAACATTTTTATATATTAAATAAGAGAATTTAAAAAGTCTGTATAATGACTGGAAATGTACATTTTAAATAAACATGAATCTATTAGCATTTGATATCGCTTATGGGCCTTAAACAAAGTTCTTTATTTTATTAGATACGTATCTCTGAATTCTATATCATATTTATATTAACAAGCATTGAAAGGAGTAGGTACGGAGGCAGAGCGATTAAGAAACTTCTGTTTAATTAGAGCCTTTGCAAGCACTGTTGATGCATATAACTTACACATAAGATACATACAGACAAATAAACATACATCCAAGCTGCAGTAATTTGAGCAGTAAGGTTAGATAACAATTCGTAGTCTCTCATCTTCTTTTTAGTTTTACCCGCGTAGTCATTTAAAATCAAATTAAATAGTTTAATTGCATAACACAGGTGCATAAGATGTTACAAAAAAATAATAATATGGGAGCGTTATAAACTACTAGCAGCGCTTCGCCCTTCACCCCCGTAAGTCCCGATCCCGTGGGAATATCGGAATATAAAGTAGCATATGCGTTAATCCAGGTCTCCAGCTATCTACATACTCAGTTTCATCGCAATCGGTTCAGTGGTTTTTGCGTGAAAGAGTAACAAACATCCATCCATCCATCAGAACTTTCACATTTATAATATTAGTGGGATTAGTGGGATTAATGGGATATTAGTTGTGCAAATTTGAGAGAAGCTGAATATGTAGTCACTGCTCTTAAGTAGCGTGATGCTTACATGACCTTTTTCAAGGATTGCTAAGAAATCTATCAAATACAAAAAATAAAGTATTAATATCATTAGTATAGATATTATATACCTCCAATAATACATCAAATTATTCGACCTTATAAATTGACACATTTTTAAAATTAATACTGGCATAATTTGTCACACATTACTAGTATTCTTGTTAAGTCCTTCAGCTAAGCTAAATACTTGTGTTTCGTGAAGTGGCTTCACGTCGGCATTGCACTGGGTCGGGTTCGAACCCGCAGTCACTTGATCGCAAGTCCATTACACTATCGCCTACGTTACGTTTATAACGAATCTTGGTTGTACTTTTTTCTAAATATACTATGTTCTTTCCCCGAAACTTGTCAAGGTTGCCCAAGGCCGGATGAGTCCGGTTGACGACCTGTGCAGTATTTTTATTAAGATTATTAATATGAGAAACAAGATCTTGGAAAATACATTATTAAATATTTTAATGGCCGGTTACAAAATTAATTAATTATACATTCGCATATTCGGATTTCGTTTTAAAAGAAAACTGTTACGCTAACGTAATATTGGTCAACTTATAAGCATCGTCATTACATTTTAGTAAAGTTGGGGCAATCGAAGTATCTTGACTTGGAGCCTTATTCTCTAAGGAAACGTCGTACAGCGTATAGCTCTGTAGGTTTAAATTGGTAGACGCACAGTAAGGTCTAGAGAGCGTTACCAATTTACAAGTGTAGAACTCATACAAATGTGCATAGTCACACGTTCAAAAAAGTTAATATTTAGGTTTCAAATTCAGAAAAGATTTCAAATGTTTCAGATCACGACGTTTGAATCAGATTTCAAACGTCGTGACAACTTTTTGAAGAGGTAGCGAGCAACAGATTTCTGATCGGATTGGAGCTAACCGACTAGACAGGTAGCTCCACCCACTCCAGCACTAAAACAATAATATGGTAGTCCTACTGCCGTCTCCCAGTGGTTTTTCCTATGGAACCTACCAGAAATAAGATTACCGGATATGTAACATTAATTGTTTTCCTTATGTAAAACTTAACTTAACTTTACTAAGTTTTAAGTGAAAACTGATACAATATCTGTACTAATGGTGATCCGAGAACAGTTCTCACTTTACTGGCAAATCTTCAGATTGCTACAGATCTAGATTCCTATTAACATCTGTATGGGTATATGTTGGGTTCCTTCTTCAAGGGTTTCGTAGATTTTAAATTCTTTTAGCAAAATATTACATACTAAATGTTACACCTGCCGTGATTACAGCCAGTGATTATGGCCTGTGAACATGGTCGAAATGTCAGGCAGTTTGAAGGTATGTGCGTATATAACCAAACATTCTTGTAAGTTCCTGTTAATATTGTCGTATATATTCTGCTTATTAAGGAAGTCTATAGGCTATACTAAATCATTTCACAATCTATGAGCAAAACAGTAATGATGAAAATTTATTAAATTAATAACAACTCGTAATAAGCATATTTCAGAACAAGTAAGACAACTCAATTATACACCAACACTGCTTTCATTAATGTATATTTAAATGAAGTTTAATTTTATGTCAGCAGGAGTCTCTTCAATAATGAACTGTTCCCCAGGGAGTAAAATTCGCGGTTTGATTGCCCAAGACTAATACTTTGATGAAAATGTTACGCATATTTGCCTCGGTTGGTAGACTCTAATAACGAATTTGATCTGGTCTATAACACTAATGGGTGGTAATCATCGTCATGGATGATGAACTGTACTGAAGAAAGGTTTTGCTAGCGTCTACAATACCAAGTTACAGTTAGATGCAGTACATGACCAAAATCGGAAATATTTAACAGAAATGGGATTATTAGTGCAAGTAAAAAGCAGTTGATAGGATGTCCTTAAGATGAAGTATTTCCTCTTCTTAGTTAGGCAAAAATGTTGACTCTCAGTCTGGAACTCCTGTCTGTCCTCAATTTTATTTTTTCGTTTAGTTTTACCTACGTAACACTTAACGTAAGATTATCTTGAAAGTAGACTAGACTTGCAATGGTCGTTATTTCACTTACCTCACACTAGAGTCATTCATTACAAAAGCATATCCTTTTTTTTTAACGTGTGGAAACCCCCACGGGTCGTCACCCAACTCGGGCTAAGCGGTAGGGTGGTATGTCGGACTCGAACCGACTAAAACCACACGGTGTTCCGTCACAGTCCATTTTCCCAGGCCTCAGGTGTACCCTTACAAGGAAATCCCTGTGAACCCTGGCAAACTTGGCCTCCTGTTAAACAACAGGCGACCCCACTGTGTTGTGGGGGATTTTATGCCCTGTCAGTGAGAAAAGCACGCTCGGATCACGGCGCCACCGTCTCGGGCCTGCTTCTGCTAAGGCACCGGATAACCCTGTCCATCGCCCCCAGGCAAGCGCTCATGGAGGCTGAAGATCGACTTGCTCTCTCCGGTGCCTGGTGCGTCTTCTGCGGGATGGGAGAATACTAGTTCTCTCCCGTACAAAAGCAAATCCTGCAAGATTTTTGTTTTATAACGAATTCTAAAAGTACCAGCTAAATAAATGGGATAAAACCACCGAGCATGTCACTCGACAAGTTCTATATGGTAAGATAAAAAGAAAGATATCATGTGGTAAGAAAACTATCTCAGAGCAAATAACGCATTTAATGAAAAGTAAATTAGAGGAGCTGTCTAAGCATTTTTTTTAAGTTACTATAGTATATAAATAACATATACAAGTAATTAAATAAGTATATAACGAAAACATATATTTTTTTTATTCTTGAATACCCCAATTTTGTTTTTCTCATCTCCTTTTTTATGTTCAAAAAAAAAACCAGCTCCGGCTGTTGACTTATCAAAGTGCTTTTTGTTAGCATAATAAACGATTTTCATATTTTATTACTTGGTTTGAGGAATCGAATATTTATATTTTATAACAGCAAAAAACATACAAAAATGGTTAAGTATAAAATACTTTTAGCAAGACGAGAAAGATTTTAGTTTAACTCATTTATACCGGTAATTAAGACTGGTTTGAGAATACTTTTTTACAAAGCCGATTAAACTTTACATCGTATACAATGCTCAGATTAGAAAAATTAAAATATGAATCGCAAGGTCGCAGGATTGCAAAGAAGGAGGAGGAAGTTCTAGGTTTTTTATGTATGTTCACCGACATTCCGTCATCTATGGATCGATTTTGAAATTTATTTCTAGTCTGTAAGGGTATGCTTGCAAAGTAGTCCTATTCTTACCAATTACTGATCTGATGATGGTATCTGAAAGAAAACGAGGGAAACCCTTTCGTCCGAAACTAGTCGGGCGTCCCCGAAATACAAACGTGAGTAAAACCGTATACCTTTAATAAATATGAATACCACTTACGAAAGTTTTTATTGTAAGTTAGATTAGCGCCCTCTAGTGGATCTATATATAATGTATTATTATCATGACGGTCACGAGTTCAGTGCTTTTTCCCCATAGTAAAAGTGCACAAACGTATCTAAAGAAATTTTTACTTCAAATAAGATAGATCAATACAATGTCACCGCAACAATAGGTTGCTTTCTCAAAACTTACAACCAATAGTGCAAACAAGCAGATAACCCGACATGTAGTTAGAGATGCACTCGCAGCAACTGTAGGGTATTGGACCTATGTGATCGAATGCAACTGCAAAATACAAAAGAATATAAATTCCAATAATATTTTAAATTTTTTCCATATAGCCTGTTACGATCCACGTTGTCCGTTGGGAATACCACCTCTGTTTTTCGCCGTAACGATCCTTCTCGCTAGCACAAACTCCGCACTATGCTGATAGTGTCATTGAACCGTGGCCACCTTTTTAATGAGGGTACTAAATCTCTCTGCTCTGCTGGCTGAGCCATGGCTTGCGTTTCATGCTTACAGCGCTAGTTGTCAATTTAAATTCAGAAGTCTTACAATTCCAATTTATTAGCCAATTACAAGTGCAATCTTCACATAATACACCACTATTTACACAAATACGTTATTGTCGCGTATCCAAGTTTGAAAATGATGAGGTCGGAGAGTTAATCGGGGAGTGACCGAAATCATTAGTAAACTCTCACAAATGTTGTAGCTTGATTGTAACGTCTAATAAACTATAGCTATCAGCATTTAATTGTGAAAGTGGAGCACAGGAAACAGAATCTATGGTTTTTCCACAAAATTAAAGATTTTTTCTTCATTTTTATAATTATTTTGTAATGAACGGGTTTGGTAATAAAGAGAATAAACTTTTATATCTTATCCATTTTATGATATCCGACGATGCTGTCAGAGATAGGAATATGCTAATTTCTGTTACCTTATCAAGATGGCGCCATTAACTTTGCATTGGTTAATAACGTTGTTCGATTAAGGCTCTATTAAGCTTTTATTATTGTTCAACTAAGAGAGTCTGTTAGAATATTAATGAAGCTTTGACAGGAAGTAACGATATTGTAGCTAATTTCTATTTTGACTAAATTATACGAGTTTTTAACAGATGCTATATATTCAACAATATAATTAAGATGAATATTTGAGCAAAAACAATTTAGTTCATAATTGTCTATTATAATTGATACACGCATAATAATTAATAATGATAATCTACAAATACTAGGATAGGCATTTATTTGAATAAACTAATACGAAAATTTATTCGTGAATAGTAGTAATGATGGTAAAACTGACAACGAAGCTAACTTAAGTACGCCTAACAAAAATGTGCAATTTAATGTAAACTAATATTATAAATGCTAAAGTGAGTTTGTTTGTTTATTAAACTTTCACGCATTAACTACTCAATCGATAATTATGAAATTTCGTTGTTTTCATGGGGAATAGAAAAAAACCTTTCATATCAAAGTTTGTATAAGACCTTTTATTCCGAAAAAAAAACAACAATAGGGATATAAAAATAACTTTAACGTAAGTGAAGACAAGCAAGCAAAAGCATACTAATATTATAACTGCGAAAGTAGGTAATTCTGTTGGTTTATTACCTTTTCAAGACCAAACGGCTAAACCGCTCGTAATGAAATTTGGCAAGGACATATCCTGGGGAAGGACATAGGCTATTTTTTATACAGTTCGCGTGGGATAAATTTGAATTTCTAAGCGAACAGCAACTTCGACATATGTTCTTCAATGAGTACAGTCGTTGGGCACAGTCAGCTTAATAATCTGTTTACGATTTACCGTAATTTTTGTATAGCTGTGAGAATTTCTATGTACAATTATTAATATCTTCCTAAACTCTGTCTTTGTAAATCACAGCGTTTAGCCATGTATCGATGTTTAAACAGCTTCGCGATTCTCAAACTTTTGGAATGAGAACCAAGCCACGTCGGAGTTTATTTGTAATTTAATCGTCTATTCCAACTTTTATTCATCCCTAAAGATGTTGTCAAACATGAGAGTTTAACAACGTCTTATTACAAATCAACAGGTTCAGATATAATTATGAGGTGCATGTCAAAAACTATTAATGCTCCATTTACAAGGATCCTGCTGAGACAACAATGCACTTTCTAGAACGGCGGGGAATCTATTGGAATGGGACTTTAATTTTTCAAGTACCACCCAAATACTGATTGCTAATGGTTTATTAATGAAAAAGGTTAAAGGTAAGTGAGTGCTGTGCCTTGAACGAGAGATAGTCGCCCCCACAGAGTGCTATTAAGAATTCTATGTTGTTTTTTAGCAGTGTTGATTGTAACAAATTACTCATCACGATCATTATTTCAGATCATTATTTACTGTTAAAAATAGAGTTCAATATTAAATGTGTTTCTATCATGAGATTTTTGTAGCACTGAAATTTCATATTTTATTAAAATTAAAAAAAAGCATACAAAATCTGTTAATGAAAAGTACCTAATGATGGGTTTCATAAAGATACGTTTGCCATCTTTGGTATGATTATCTATTTGATTCTTCGAAGTTATCGAAGAAATATTACTTTTTAAATGTTTTTTCAAACATATAAACTAATATTATTATGTCACGAAAAGGAAGTATAGTAGTTTCTGGTGTGTTGAGAATAAAACAAGAGATTTTTTTTTTTTTTTAAAAAAGAAAACTCACAAACACACTGGGTTTCACAAACATTTAAACAACGGACACAAAGATCACCCAGACTCGGGACAACTATTTGTGGATCACACAAATTTTTGTCCCGTGTGGGATTCGAACCCACAACACTCGGCGCGGCGTAGTGGCGAGGTGACTACTTAAACCAATGCGCCATCCGTGCAATGCAGATTGAATGTTAATAACATGTAATAGATACAATGATACACATCATAATAGAAATATTGAACATATAATAAAAATAGACATCAAAGGATTGACAGCGACTTGTAGATTATTTCATAAAATCTTTTTTTTTATTTAACAAAACTATTTCTTGGAACTTATTTCAATTCAATTCAACTTATCTAAAAATTATATTTATGAGAACTGAGTAAGCTGCTTTTACAAACCATTTTATCTATAAAGAGCAAAACTTATCTTTTTGCCAGATAACGAGTCAAAGAAGAGAGAGCCTATGATAATAAGTAAATAAATGATTTCTTGAGAACTTGCTTTTTACTAAAATGTTATTTAATATTAAATAAAACAAATTGTGGCTTAAGTAGGTAATAGTAACATATTATGTTATTACATACGGCTTTTCAACTATGCTCGTATAAACGTGTATTTACACAACAAATTGATGTATAATACCTACAATATTGGACTAGCTTATGACAGCTTTTATGTCAAATGCTTTATGAAATGACTGAGAAATAGAGCGTGGGACATCATCAAACTAAAAAGAACAACGTCTAACATACCAATATCGTTTGTATTTCCAGTTCGATAGAAGTCCGAAACCGCTGCATTAAGGGAGGCGTATGTCTTTATTTTAACTTCATACGAGAATGTCAGAGATCACATCCTGCAATATTCAGTAGAAGGGACTAAAATAATACTGGCCATGTGATAACTAGTAACCTAGATTGCTATTAGTCTTTAAATGCACATATATTCATAATACTTTTATCATGTCATGAACCGGACGAAAATGTGTCTTTAAATGAAATATGGGATCTATGATAGTAGTGGCAATTGGCATGAGTGATTGGTCCTCTTGAAAACACGATAAAAAGAACTCTTAAATTCTTAGACAGAAATCGTTTAGCTGTAAACAAGTATGGACACTTTCAGTTTTACGGCCAGTAAAGTTCTTATTACTCCTCTGAACCTTCACCATTAACAAAACTGCGCAACAAAAATTTAATAAACATGGAAACGAACGCCGCTCCATAGTCACGCGGTTCGCTCTTTTCGCGAACTCTGAGCTTGAAGTTCCGCCTCTGGCGTTGTAACCTTTGTTCAACGTCTGATTGCCTTGCCCTCTAAGGGATAGACATTTGAATTTATCATTAGTACTCGCCTGCTCAAGTTCGATGCGGTTGGACCGCTCAAATATTCAGTAGCTCGGTTGTTTTCAAAGCTTTTGTTTTTGATATAACTTAGGTCCAAATTTGAAATTGTTCTCAAGTTGCTGGCAGTATCAATTTTCCGGGTTACATTACAGTTTTATTTGTGGGTTAACTTTTTAATGGGCTTATTGTAAGGCAAGACGGTCAAAGTTCTTTTAAAATTTTGTCAAAAGATGCGTAGCAGTTTAACTTTCTAAGGTACCAAAGTTGGATATCAAATTTTATTTATATAGATAATACTTACTTAACCTCTATTTTAATTTTATAATCATAAAATAAAATTATAAAGAATATGGATATATGATATACTGGTAATATCAGCTTTGTCTAGAAATTGTCCTGCTGGTGGGCACAGACTTTCTCCGAATGTTACGGAGGATTATCAGATATGCAAAAACATTATGATAAAATACTCCGTGATATTAATGGTTATTGAAGATGTACGGTTACCCGACTATATATGGCAGGCCTTGTAACGAGGATGCTTATTGTGGCGTGTGATGTGATGTGACAATGCGGGGCAAGTCGCTTCACTTCTTATAAAGGTGCCGTCGGGGCCTGTCGGGCCCAAACTGGTCTAGGATCACGAAATACAAATATAAGTACAGTTGTATCCGTTTCTTTAAAGAACACCAATAAAATACCCATATCAATACTTTATTATTATTTACATTATTATTTACATTAAATATTCTTATTGTAATTGGGGCCTGAGAGAATACCAGCGATAATCAGCTATTGTTGCAGAGCGATCTGCAATCGTTACCAATTGTGACGAAGACGTATGTTTAGTCTGTTAACTTGTAGAAGATGCAAATAAAATATTTTTCTTTCTTTCTTTCAATAAAAAATATGTCACTCGTTTGATATTTCCCATAGCTATGTAAGAAACAGTCTCAAAACTACTGATATAAACTATGAAAATCACTAACTAACAATAACTGCCAAGTTGTTCGTACCTCTGTTTGCACTTAAGTAAAGTTTTCATTTTATTTCTCTTTTTATAAACCCACTATTCGTTAATATTTATCAATCGACCAATAGTATTGCGTTACCAGTCAAAATAATGTCTATTAACTTGTTTTTTTTAAATAGTGAACTGTGTTATCATCTATTATAGTTTGTCCCTATTTTTAATAAATAAATAAGAGTTTTTAATGTGGCGACAATAGTTACAAATCCTTCATACCGAGTTGATTGATTTACACATACTTGTTCGTGGGAACACGGGGAAGTGCCAAATAGTGGAACTGTGACAAATATATGAATGTCACGCTACATTCAGCATTCACAAATTATCTATGCCGTTGCAACTGTTCACGAATTTAAGAATACAGTTTTGGGCAGCTTCAAATTGCTCTTATAAACAGTGCTTTCACTCACATTGAATTTCAGTTAAACTCAATTGCGAAGTAAATTATGTTTCTTTTTATCCCACGCCAGATAAGATAGGTACTTACTTTTAGCTTCTATGTTATATTTATTTACTGGGGTACAATAAAGAAATATATTACTATTTTATACTACCAGTCAGCTATAGCAAATAAAATACTATTCCGTTGTTAGTAATTAAAACGAAATTGTTGATGATTTCTTATCGTTCTAGAATCATGAAATCATGCTAATCGGCATGAATCATGACGTAATATGTTTATAACTGTACCTAAATACAAACATTTCTTCGACAAGACTGAGTTCTACATAGAAAACGTCCGTTAATGTGTGTACCATTCTTGTGCGATCAATAGTAATCGTACTGTCATTAGTTATATCGTATTAAAGTAGTGAAAAGTGAGTCAGATAATGTACTGGTATTTGCTCAAATTTGCTTATGCCTATTGATAGCATTATAGAAACTCAAATTCACACATCACAATTTGTTTTTTTTTTATTTTAAGCACAGACGGCCTGATAGAAAGCTAGATTGAGATCCAAAGATAAAAGACCAATTTTATAGAAATGGATGATACTAAAATGTTGGTCCATAGTCGACGGCCTCAAGAGATGCTTTTTCACGCCCCGCTCAAAGGACACGGGGTTGTTATGCTGTGAGAGTATTTGGGAGACTATTGCATAAATATAATTATTTTAGACATTGAACTTTGAGAATACTAGACATTGGTAAAAAAAGGTGCAGGGTTCAAAGGAAGGACTTAATGAAATTTCTAGATACATACTTGTACCTTCTAAATATTACTCAATTTCAACTAAGATAGCTTGCTCAACTAAGTTGAATCGAGTGATCGAGGACCCGGGCCACATGTTACATGCTACAAACCCTAAAGTGTACCCTTCTATTATATTTGTGGCAACCCTACTTATCAGCAGATGTTTCTGCTATAATTTATGTAGCATAATGATGTGTTCATAGTGTTCATGTTCATACTAAGTTGTGCTAGATAAACAAAGGTTACGTCAATCTTTTTGCTGGTTCAGCATTATTCTATTTACATAGATCCATCTCGGTGGAAAAACATATAAGGTGAGGTCTTTATGTTTTGTAGTTTTAACAGAAAAAAACAAATACTTGTTAAATTCAGTTCAATCTCATCACTGTTATCAAAAGTCTCACCACCACTGCTATGAACTATCAAAATCACTAACTTACAGTAACTGTCATGTTGTTCGTACCTCGATCAGCACTCAAGTGATTGTTATCAACTTATAATACATTCCTAGCATTTTATAACCCCACTATTTATCAATATTTATTAACCGACCAATAGCATTGCGTTACATGTAAAACTATTCATAATTATGTCTATTAAATTTGTTTTATTAAATAGTGAACTGTTTTATCGTCTATTATAGTTAGCCTCTATTTAAAAATAAATAAATAAAGAGTTTTTTAATGTGGCGACAACATACTTCAATACAATTTTAAATGTTTCTGAATAATTTTGTAATGGTATCGCTTGTAAACACTAACTTCCATAGGTGATGTCCCAACACTTACTAGATAAGTTAGATTTTCCAGTGTGGTTTAGCGCTATACTAAGTAAGCAAATTTTAAAATATATTCTTTGTTCTTCCTAATTTATTAAAATAAATTATAGTTTCCAAATTCACAAATATAACCAGCTCATTAAAATTTAACACTTTCTCCAGCTAAAGCACAAACACAGAAATACCACAAAAGTCAAGTTTGTCGACATACAAGCAAAATTAATCAAACACGACACTAGCTTCGTGGCCCCATTAATCCGGGGACCGCTTTAATATGAATGTAAAATTTCAAAATTAATTAATATTCAAATAGAAATTTTATCGGTAATCAATACGGTTCCAGAGACTGATATGTTAATAAGTGATATCATAGGCTATGTTGATGTCGAAGTAAATATTTATTGCTTTTGCCAGTGATAGTGCTTTTAGCACATTAAATTGATGGTATAATTGCTATTACTTACTAACGAAGTAATCTCAAAATTTAATGGCATGTAAATAAATTCGTGTAAATTCACATTAACCATGTTATACTATTATCTCATTTTACGTACACATAAATATACCTTTAGTTTGCTATATTCCTTTCACATTGAAATGCATAAAATACAATGGAAATAATTCAAATATGAGTAGAAGTTAAATACTTTGGTGTTGTTATAGACGAGAGACTCACCTTTGGCGAGCACATCGTGGCTACCTCTTTATGAATCAGAAAAATCATCCATGTCATGAAAATATTTCGGGATGTGACTCTGGTGTGCTTGCTAGGACCTGTGTACATTGCTCTTAGCGAGTCGATTTTAACGTAGTGTATTGCGGCTTGGGGACGCTCTGTTGCATCTTATCTAATAAATTTGGAAAGAACCCAGCTTGCAGTTCTAAAAACAATGCTGAAAAAACCCTTTCTCTTTCCTACTACTCTACCATTTAGAGAAACTCGGTTGCTTAGTCTTAGAAAGCTTTTTATTCTCAAAATCGCATTTATTATTCATAAGCTCAACTGTAGTGTAGATTATGAGAACATGACCAGGAGACGGATTTTCAAACTACCAGGCGGTCTTGTTCCTTTATGCAGTCATATACAGGTGTATTTGAAAATGGAGCACTTACTAAAATCACTGAATGTGACTCTAGCATGCAGTTATAAAAATAATTTAGTGATTTAAGTAAGTGTTCCAATTTTAACCGACGAAAAAAAAGGAGGTTCTCAATTCGACCGTTTAATATATTTTTTTTATTTTTTATGTCTGTTCAGCCCTCACTCCGTTATTTATGAGCCGATTTTGATTATTCTTTTTTTGTTAGATAGGGCATACCTCAAGGGTGGTCCCATGTCAAGGAAGTCAGAATCTGATGATGGGATTCTAAAAAAAATTTAAACAGAAACCCTCGAAAATTGTAGAAACGAATAGTGTTTCTGTTTACTTTTCATTACTTTATCAGGTATTGCGTTTAGAAATCATCAAATCATGTAGCTGAGCTGATGATGAAAAAAACGATAAAATAAAAATCTTTTTAACAAAAAATTAAACCGACGAAAAGAACTAAAAAGCAAAAAATAAATAAACCTTAAGTCTTAAGTATTGAGCTTATTTACATAAACTATCAAATTTTATATAAACTTATTTTGAGTCGGCGCCAAATAATAAAATGATTTATCACTTACGTAGGTACATATAAAATTTTGATAATTAATCAGTTTGTTGTTTGGCGCCGACTCAAAATAAGTTTATATAAAATTTGATAGTTTATGTAAATAAGCTCAATACTTAAGACGTTTATTTATTTTTTGCTTTTTAGTTCTTTTCGTCGATTTAATTTTATGTTAAAAAGATTTTTATCAGATACATCCTGGATATGTATACATTAAATTATCAAAATATTACGTTTAGTTAGCTACGCGAAGCTAAAACAGATGTTTGAGCTTTTTGAAACATTTAATTTGATGTTTGATATTTAATTTCTTTATCATTATCTTTTATTGTACACAAAACAATCACAAAGATACAGAGAAAATAATATGAACAAAGGGGAGCTTAATCCATAATTGAGTTCTCTTCTGGCAAACCTTGAGACTGAAGAGGGGATATTAAAGATGAATAAGACACACAGTCGTGTGTACGTAAAGATAATTAAGATAAAAATACATACATATGTAAAATAACTAAATATAAAGGTATACCTACATATATACATATTACAACAATAAGTACTTATTCATTACGCAATATTTGTAATGTTTAATTTCTATTTATCATATATACTGTATAATATATATTTTGTATTAATTCCAGGAATAATATTGCAAGTTATTTATATAATTTAATCATTTAAAAATTGTCGTTAAATTCACGAATTCATTTAAAGTACTTCTGTGTGACAGGCTTCGCCTAGTGTAGGATGCTTAGTAAGGCCTGACGTAATAGGTTCTTCTATCTATTTTAACCATTTACCGGTGAGAAGAACTTATAAATCTTTTGCAATAAGAACTTCTTTTTACTAATATTAAAGTTGATTACATTTTCCCTCCAGCTTGCCTGAAAATATATTCGACACGCAAATTTCCTATATTCAAGTTTAAACTATAAATAAGACTTCCAATTACAAGCGACTCAAGCAAGAAAAAAAAAAACAAACCAGAAGAAGTTGCTAAGCCAGTTGACACCGTGAGATCTTATCTACCGAGAGCTACTAACAATTCTCAAACCGAGAAAGAAGTCACGCAAGTATGTTATTTTTATCGTGTTACATCCGTAAAATATAACTATATATACTCACTGTTTTATGTTCCCGTTTGCCTCCAGAGTTCCTTTAGGATCCTTTTTATATTGTGTCAATCATTGGAAGAAATATTATTATCTTTTTCAGTACTATAACGAGGGTTTTTTCTAGGTTTTAGAGTATGCGAAACCGAGTGCAAACATTGGCAGCAAACTTAAAATTAAAACTTCGGATCATCCACCTTCAGAGTAAATAAAGAAAAAAAAAACTTGGACGTAGGTTTCATTTCCATGACCATATCTAGATCTCCTTTGTGCCGGGAGTAAGAAACACCGGGTCAAATCGTCACAAAATTAACGTCGGGCCTATAAATTTAAACGTCTAGAATAAAGTACTATAGATATATAAATAACAAGCCTTTCCTCACTTTCCAAATGCATTTATAAATATCAATATTCCCGGATGTAAGATAAATATGAAAGAAGTAAAGTGCAAATGAGCAATGACATTGTATTTGCACTCAAGAGAAAAAAATTAGGCCCTTATGTTTCTACTTGTAATTTTTGTATCTCAGACACTGCCAATTTCTTACATTTTTTCTTAACACATATTGAAAACGGACATACAATAAACTCACATTTTAGTTCCGAGGCATCTAACCCGTTTTACTTATAGAGCTTTGAGAATACTAAACAGATAATATTGTAGCTCTGTCTGCAGTTCATAAAACTTGTTTTCAAAATATCAAAATTAAGAATAAAATGTTTTTAAATTAAGCAATCTAAATAAAACTAAAGCGTATCACAGAGCAATAACTCTGAGGCTGTTATTAGAACTGAAATATTAATTAAAACACATTAATATTCACATTAAGAACCGAACTCTAATATATGGTTATGGCAATAGGTCAATAGCAATATGAACATTATCGTAAATGTTTAACAAAATCATCCATATTTTATGAATATTATTGATCTTGGTGTAGATTATTTTCGCTCGATTATATTATATTTCGCTTTCGATTAGGTATCGCAAGGGTTTGTGGGATTAATACAGTATTATTAAACAATACTTTTATGATACTTTCTGTGATGACATCCACATTAAACAAAAACATACTTCATCGCCATCTAGCGAAGGCAAGCCGAACTACATGGTAATAACTGGTCCTGTACCGCGCTATAAAATTACTGTCAACGATAAGTTAAGAAAACTTATCAAAATCCGGCAGGTAACCTATCCTGGTCGGTAGATCCTCATTTGGCTTGAAGGAATATAACACCCGTGTCCCCACACTCCATTTCAATTATTGTCCCCGGGATAAGTTATGTTTTGAACGTACTCTTTGTCTTGTATTGATGGTCTTTGACCTGGGTTGGTAGCTAGATGAATCCATAGCCACCCACGTAGAGAAAAGTTATTATCAAATTAAGATACCGTTATTCAAAAATGTCATTACAATGCTAACATCAATAGTATCTTTTGTATAGATTCCCATAAATATTTTTGACAAAAGAAATCACTACAACCAAATATGCTGGTAGCGTTTATGTTACTACACTTCCTCATCACTCAATCAGTTTCTAATGAAGTTTAGACATCTTTTATTATTTATTATATTATCTGAATATCTGCGGATTACCGAACAGGTGTCATCGTAGCCGATAAATAAGGTTTTCCTAAATTTATTAATGTTATAATTTGAAATTTAAATGTTGCCGTGGCATTGATAGAAGCAGACAGCGAGGTACCAAGTTATGATAATCTTATGTAATACTGCCGCTTTAGGAATATGCGATATCTAGTTTTAGTATGAGAATAGAAGATATGTTTTCATATTTTACTATGTATGAGCAAATAAGTTGGTTTTGGTAGTTCAGCCTTATGTTACAGATGAAGTTGCAATTATAAATTATAGGTTCATGAATAGAACTTATTTAACATTCCATTACATTCTTGAATCCATTTTAAAAACGTAACTAGGCTAACAAGGCTAAGGCTAAGTGGTAACCGAGTAGGTTACAAAGTCAGGTCAGTCTTAGGATGGGTGACCATTCTCAACACATTGAGACTCCTCCGTGCCTCGGAGAGCACGTAGTTGGTGCCCTGAAGAGTCAGACATCTTGGTCTGACTATAGTGGAGGTCTAATGGTAATCATTTCAAGTAAAATATCGAAGTTCGGCCGTATCGTCGTCAGACTGAAAGCCGACTCCAACTTAATTGGGAAAAGACGCTGAGGCTGATAATGATGAGATTAAAGACGAATAAATTGATACTTTCCTACTGTGATCGGGGGACACATTTTATAGATCTCTTGCCTCTAGTATACGTTCACGGTTAAAATCACACAGTTTGTCTAAAATACTATACTCTAAACTTTTCATATGTACAATTTATGTTATTAACTAAATTATTAGATTGTCAGCTCAAACATAAAGGATTATACGTACAAATATGTGTACTTTAATTTGTTGTTTTATGTTACTTGTATACTGATCCCTTGTCTACACGAAACATTACACGCATGCATTATCGACTTATCTCAAAACCTATAATATTATCGAGTTCTCTAACGGCGTTCATCATGAACAACAAATGTGTTTCCCTAAGATATAGTTATTGAGAAGATTGTAGCCGATATCATTTGTATTAGGAATATTAGTTATCAAGATTCATTATCATATCAAATGTATTAAGTTTTATCGTTGGTTACGTTCAAAAATTTTAATCTACCTATTAGTAGTCATGTTGAAACTGAAGACTGACAAGACCTTAATCGTGTCAGTATTTGAAGTAAATTGAAACTCTTGATATTCCGAATATTTGATTGACTATATTTTCAATGCTATCGGCACCGTCTGTCGATAAAAGCATGGATCGAACAGTACAGTACATATTCATACCTTTTAACATACATTTTAATTATCATGTTAATGAAGGAGCTTTACTTAATTATAAAGTTCTATCCTATTTTTAATAATATTGACACTGAATTAAAAAAAAAAAATCCAGGATGTTCTATTGAAGATAGAGAACCTTTGTGTTTATTTAATCTGCAATCAGTCACCAAACTATAATCAGATGCGTTGACAGGTTTAGGTTATTAATAAGCCAGGCCAGTGCCTCACTGTCCTCTCAAAGAATGTGGTTTCTTTTTAATCTCTTGACCACATTGGCATTATCAAGCAAACCCAAGGCGAGTGGATTAGGGTGATGGATGAGACGTTCAGTGTATTGTTTTTTAAAGCCTTCTATTTATGTAGCCACTGTTACGATTTCCAAATACTCATGTATTTCATAATTTCTCAAACCACGGAGAGTTTACAATAGTCTTCAGTATGCTGTTTTGTACCTTCTGAAGACACTGAATATTACTCTTGCTGGCAACTCCCCATATCTAAATCTCATACGTCCAAGCAGTTCAGACTGGAATTATATGTGAGTAGTATATTGTCCAGGGAGAATGCTGAGTTTCTGTCCATCAGCCAGTACAGGCGTTTAAATTTGTGGTTGACGTGGTCTCTTTTTACTTTTACGCGATTCTTCCATGTTAGGCGTCTATCTAAGTGGAAACCAAGGTATTTCAAATAGTCTGTATGAGCCACGATGGTGTTTTAGCCGAATTTTAGCTGGAGGGTACAGCGCTATATATGGAGACTTACGAAATTTATGAAATAATAAAATATTTTAGATACCACATAATTTGACATTTCACATACTTACAAATTTAAAAGAACCTATATAGAAATATAAAGGTACTTTTAATATCATATAGGTTTTATTGATAAGATAAGATAGAAAGCTGAAAGAGATTTGTTTGAAACTTGTTTTAAAATACAAATTCAAATTCAAAATCATTTATTCAATTAAGACACTAAGTGACATTTATGAACGTTAAATTGAAGCTAGAGTTAAAATTATAGATCGGCGCAAACAGACGCCACAGCATGTACTGGATTGTCGAGGTAAATTAGGTGGAAACACCAAAATCTACTGCCTGCTTGTGTCGATCTATAACTTCCAGTTTCCAAAATGCGTAGAGCCTTATGAGAAGAATACTGGCAAAGAAACTCATGGCCACTCTTTTTAAAAGTCAAAGTACAATGAAGCTGTGAGCTTAGACTAATATACAAAATCATTTTACCAAACAAATACGAAATTTTTTAACAACATTGAAACTGAATATAAAACTTTATACTTTTAATAAAAAAGATTTTATTCGAAAAAATAGTTAGTTCTAAAGTATATTTGCAATCAAGTGAAGCTATGGCCGTAGAAAACTAACACTCCAATTTTGAACAAACCAAGTATATGTAAAAAAAGAGTGAAATTACTGTTGCCTCGGCTATAGATTTACTTCATGATGAATTTAATTATGCAGTTACACTCATTATGGTGCAGTTTGGCCCGTTTAGACTCACCGGTTAAAGGTGCAGGCAATTTACACTTGATGGACAACTTTTAACTGACCGCTCATCAAAAGAACCGACATGTAACTTCAATACAAGTCGGTACTCGATTTAAATATAAATGAATTGTTGTAAGTGAATCCCAGGGGTTGGGTTGTTTGTTTAAAAAAGGTAATCCAGTTTGTTCGTTACGGACCAAAGATAAATAAAAGCATCTTATTTTGTAATATTTAAAGTAAATTAGCCTTAAAAAATATATAAAATAATCAGAGCGCTGAAATAAGTAGGTATATTCGATAAGGTTAACGTGGTAAGTGTTAAAAAGGAAGTGGAAATGAACGATTTAAAGCTCGTTAATTCTCAATTTACGTTGCCAAAGAAAGCTCCATACATTGTTACAAAATTAAAATAGGGATACTTTAGCCCCTATACAAATAAAAAGAAAACTATTACATTAAAATAATGAAACGTAAATTAGCACAAATCGTAAGCGTATGTCGGCGTAGACACACGTTTATAAAAGCAATGAAAGGTGTATGAGAATCACTTTTAGTTTATTTCTGTTAGTACGCAACTACGATGGGTAAGGTGTGTTTTCTCTTTGATCTTTCCAAAGTAGGAAATAAGGTCCTATGCTAATATCATTCTAGTATGGACCCGCTACGTTTGATGTTGACTACAATTGCACTGTTGGACGTCCTACGCCCTGTTTTCCAATTATCTTAACTAAATTGAATACTTTACTAACTTCGCACTATTGTGTAGTTACTTTGAGGAAACGACTTGCGTAGGAAATGTGGCCTTAGTGAAAATTTAAAGTTTGTTTTTATTTGGTTTAATCTTTGCTTTCACCAGCTATTGCTCTTTTTGTACCACACCACATTATCAACGGTGGCTTTTTGTCTGCCTAATTCTATAAATAAATTGACTTCACTATTATCTAAATTTGTGTTACAATGAACTGTAATTTCTGAGTAAAGCTTTATAGTGACTTTAAGTGACATACCTTTTAGTCGTTTAGTGTTTTTGAAGATAGTACCTATGTAAAAGTGTTGTGGTTTCAGTTCCTATAGGGGATAAAAAAATTGTAAACCACGTATAGCTTGCCCGAGTTGTTTCTCGGTCAACGTAGGTTGTTTTAGTGTCATGTTCATGCATAAATACAACTAGCATTTGTCAGTTTCTGAATCTCTTATTATAAATATGAAAAATTATTAATGAATAATTATAATTATGTCTTTTGTTATGTCTCTTTGAAGTTATTTACAATTATATTTCAATAACTGCGTCCAGCGGGTTCACATACACAAGTATCTCATTCGGTAATTTTCCGCGCAACTTTCTTGTTTATTTCTTTCATAAAAACCTTCTCCTAACAAAAACAAACACAAAATAATTAGCGAAATTGTGACCAAGGGAAATAAGGAAACATTTATATACATATGTATTATTTATTAATCAAAGATTACGTTATAAAGTAAAGCTCAAACTCCTTTATTTAGTTCAAAATTAGTCACTATAGAAACAAATACTATTCCAAGAATAATTTATGTACATTCAGAAAATGTTATCACTTCTTAAAATTTAGGTCAGCTAGCAGTAAGTTGTAACTTAATACTGACTTGAAAAGATTCTTTAATAATATTAAAAGCTGATTGGTCTTTGAGCTTAGATCTAAATTTGATCATATTTTTCTAAGATCAATTAAATTTTTTCTGTTATACAAACGATTATAAATTTAATGTCTAGTTTAATTGAAAGAGATTATTTATTTATGTGTTAAATGTAAAGCATTGGTTAGAGGGGCGTTTGATATCACGACTGTTTCTGATTAGATCAACTGCTTTTTGTAGGGGCGCTTAAGATCGCAGCACATGTTGTCTATAAGCCATGATCTTTTTAGAATATGCTGATTAGGCCCAAGGTGAATATAATAATAATTTGTGTGTATTTTGGTTGTAATAAACAATTGTATTGTGTCCGTTAGTTTTATGTTGGTTAAGATTCTTGCAACACAGTGACCAAGGGATTTTGTAATTTATTAATGACTTAACACTTGACTGATATACACATTTTTAAGATACGTTTTTCCACACGTTCCAAATACATTGTTTAAACTGATATATTTGTGTCAGTAAATGGTAAAACTAATGAAGCGATAAACTTAGGTACACTCGCTATGTCTAAATATTTAATGTATTACGTTACTATTTTATTGAGTAGGTACGTTAGTATAGAGAACATTCGGAGCAGATTCTTTACGTAACAAAACATTTAGTGGAAACAAACTCTTGTACCTATTACTAGCGATCAATAGCGGGAGTCTGCTTCATTTCCCTCATCTAATGAAAGAGAATGTGCTGCGTCTACACAAGCAAATTATTACGTTTGAATAGAAAAGAATAAAAAAATATTTATTGTACACCCACGACATTTTGCTTTAAATAAATACACAAACTGGATATGTACAATAGGCGGGGTTTTCGCTAAGAGCGATCTTTTACAGGCAACCTTTGGATGGATTAAATTGATTATAGATGAAAGAATAACGTAGTTTTGGTGTAAAATAGAAGTAAAGAGCAAAAAGCATAACAATAAAATAGAATAGAATAATCTTTATTGTACACAAACTCAATGCAACTAATATAATATGCCTTCCAAATTAAATGGATTATTTTTGGAGGTATAATTTTCGAAAAGTGTTTGGGACCTTACCAATAGTTCCAGGAATTAAAAAAATCAACCACAAACCAAACTTTTCAACTTTAATATATTAGTATAGAGGTAATGCTATCTGAGATTCATCTGTACATACCTAAACATGGTACAAACAGACTGAAAAGCAAACTTATAAGTTCATTATTCATTCGTCATTATTCCATGGCGAGAAACAAGGAGCTCGTCTGCGTATAAATTATTAATGAAGTAGCTAAAACACTCCAGTTTTTGCACTCACAAAGATATTGTTTTAAAGCTTTGAGATTTAATTTCCGTTGGTGACGTATGGACTATTTAAATTATTATTTTTTTATTCTGGGAGTATTCTTTTTTGATTTGCCGTGCTTTGTTTTTGTTTCTACGTAAGTATGAGTGCTGAGTTTTAGACCATTGTAAGTCTAGTATTGAAACTAATGAAAAAAATTGGTAATGTTTTTTCGAGAAGTTTGAAACCAGTGAAATAAGACTCAAAATGCCAACTAGGTTATGTGATAATAAAAAAGAAAAGATACTTCCTATATTTTACTATCTTTATTTTAAATAATTTTGTACTCGTTCGTTGTACACAGTTGCTGCTTATTTAACTTATGTGGCCGTTGAATCCATGTTTAGCTTGCACCGCTTGTTGCGGGGACCTGTATAGTCAAACTGCAAAATTGCAAATGCATATCTGCAAATCGAATAGAATACAGAAAAAATAATGATGTGATAAGTCAAAATAAGGTTGGGACCTGGGCGGGACGGCGACGCGGCGTTAGCGGTTGAATAGTCTTGATCGCACTGCTTGAGTTGAGACACAACGAGTGACAAATCCGCATAGATCCGGACCTGTAATTGTTTTGTGACACACTCACAATCGCTTCATTACACTTCCTATGCTATTTATTAATTCGTAGAGTCCAAATGTTGGTTTGCCTTTTTTTATATTACAAATGCCTCCTTTGAAATTGATGCGAAAAGGTACACTATACTTTGTCTTCAATAATTACAAAAATACGATAAATACGATAGAAGTGTGAACCACCGAATTGAACAATCATCTTCATTATCATCTGCCTATCCTTGTGCCAATATGTTTTTCTTCCATTCTATATCTATCATTCGTCATTTCACTGCTGGCTTCTCTGCCCTTTCTAGCCATAGCTAATCCATCCATATTTTCTTTGCTCGTCTTTTCTCTTGTATCCGTAACTTCCATGCATAAAACTTTCTTCACCACATTTTGTTCATCCCTCGGCATCACATGTCCATACCAAGATGACCTATTTGCTCCTCAACTTTTCATTCACTAGCGTTAATTTCAGGCTCCCTCTAATATCATATCATCTTATTGATTATATCATATTGATATAATTTTATTAGCAATATTTTAAATTAATATAAATATAATTAATGCTAAAGTAATAAAATAGTGTTAATTACCACACTTCTTTATTAATTGTGTACAAATATTTAGTAATTACTTTCACATTTAACTCGTCTTAAACCCAGCACGTTCTATGATCGACTCATGTTACATGTATTAATATTAATTTAAATTAAAGCTTAATGGCCGTTTAATATTTTCTTTTATCGTTTGAAAATCATTGATGTTTAACGTATTAAACAAAATATGTAAAGGAATTTGATATTTTTATTATAGGTGACATTAAAACTGTTTTATTGTGTTTTGATGGAGTTCAAAGCCTGTTTTGAGCAATTTTCGAGGTATCATACTATATAGTGGCTTTGGTTTTTACCATTTCGAAATGATTATTATCGTGACCGTTTTAGTAGCTTTTTGTTGATTGGTCATGTTTATAACAAGACATATTATCTCGTTCATTCATCCATCTGCTTGTCTTCGTCTTTATCATTACGTAAGTTTTTAGGAGAAATTTGAAATGTTCGATCACGATCATGAAGATATAGAAATTTTAGTTATTCCTGTGTTTTATTACTAAACTATTAATGAATGAAACAACTACAACAAAAACTGCCAGCACACCAAACTACGAAGTAACTACTAATCCTACATCGCGCTATGAAAGTTCTGGCGCCGATTAGTATATATACAACTTCCCAATATCAACCGTTGGGCTGCGGCCCGCCAGGCATGATCACCAGGCATGGTAAAAAAAAAGCCATGTTGAAAAAGAGTGCCCTTGGAGTTTATTGTCTGTTCTTCTCCATAGGATCTACGTATTGGAACAGGTAACTAGCTTCACGACCGACTTATACTGACTGGCTCCTGACAATTCAAAAATACCTACAATGGGTTTAATTGAAATAAATAATTTAGAATTTTGAATTTTAAACCTCGCCCGGTCGGAGGATCCTCCCTTTGTGTTGGATGACATAACATCCGTTCCTCCACAGTAATGTTAAAGATTAGCCTATTCTCGTATCTGCGTTTATGGTCACTGCACACTCCTAAGGGTCGTGATGATGATGGAGCGATGTTACATAATCTATAACCTTATTCAATTAATACTCTAACAAAAAAAAATTCAACTGTCACTTCAAACGCTGATCTGTCTTCTCTTCTGTAAAACTTAAGACAGTAAGTATTTATTGTACACCAAATACATATGTATATACGAAATATAAAAAAAAACTACTAAAACATAAAATGCACAATGAACGGCCTTATCACAGCAAGCAATATCTTCCAGGCAACCTCTGGATGGACAGGACTGTAATGATTTAGCGTAGGTGGTTATGATGTCAAATATATAATACTAGCAACCCGCCCCGGCTCGCACGGGTACGACTTATACACCAGAACCTCCTTCATGAATCACTCTGTCTATTAGTGAAAACCACATGAAAATCCGTTTAATAGTTTTTCAGTTTATCGCGAACAGACAGACAGACGCGGCGGGGGATTTTGTTTTATAATATGTAGTGATGTACCTACTACTGGTATATGCTCACATACATATATACATAGATTATACTTAATGACTATACTATACTTAATATATATACTTAAAACTTAAGATTCGTCTACGACATGACATTTAACCGTTGTTAGTTCATATATGTGATTTATTTGTTGCTCGACATTTGATTGGCATGTTTTTGATGTTTAATTATATTTAGAAACATATTTCCTTGAGTTTCGACATTCAAAAGCGTTATTTGGAAATCAGTGTTGCAAATTACAGCAGCATCTCCAAATTAATAGTTAGAGTCGCTTTAATTACTACTAATCATTTTTGGTATGTTGTCAAATAGCGACAATTTATTGATCTGTAGTATCAATATTCTGTAAAATATGAGTTTTAACATAGTTAAGATTTATCCATGTTCTCATTCTTATATAGACTTAGATATATTATATAAAAGAAAATTTGAATTTTGACGTTTTTCTTATTAGTTACAATATGCGGCTGTAGTATAAAATAGCTTTTAACACAAACGTAATAATACTTTTTACAGTGTGTCCATTATAGTTCTCGTGGAATGCTATCCATTTAAGAGTTCCGTACCGACCTCAAAAGTAAGAAAGGAACCTTTATAGAATCACTTGGTTGTCCATCTATGTATGTATGTCAAGACTCTTTTTTTAGGAACGCGTTAAAACGTACAAGTTGAATTAAAAATGAAATACTTACGTCATCGGTCCTTTAAAGCTATAAAAAATCAAGGTTCTAAGTCAACGCAATAATAAAATATAGGGCCATTTAAGCCTTATATTTTAACCAATTTTAACACTTCGCAGGTAAATCAATACCTATGCATAGGGTACTTTCCATTGACCTAGAATCATGAAATTTGACAAAAAACAAGGTCTCACAGCACAGGTACAAGAAAAAATTTGAAACTCGTTAATATAATGTTATATTACATTAAAAATATGTCTTACAAACATATATTTTGCGCATGGAACTGTGACATATATTTTAAGAACGGCAAAGTTTAGCTTGTCTTTCAATGCAACTTGTGACAAGTTTATACGGAACCCTCGGTGTGCGAGTCATACTAGCACTTGTTTTTTATATACCTAAGACCCACTCCAACTTATGTTTCCGATTTTGATTATTACAATAAATAAATACACATCCATCTTTCTCTACTTATGACTGCCATATAAATCATAATAATATTTGCTTTCCATACGATATTAGTTTATATCGCTCCATATAAGTTATATTTAAAGTTATTTTGAAATTATATTTTATATAATCAAATTAATCTTTTAATATCTCGTAATATTCCATTTGGTTATGGGCCCAGAACGTTTGGCGCATTAAGGAGCGAATATATATCGGTGCGAGAAATTAAAATATTTTATTGTTTGATAAAATAAAACACAATTGTCATAGCCGGGTCAACCAGTTCATCTTCGATCAATATCGAGAAGCTCCAAGGTATGGATGATTATAATTATTGTAAATTTTCAATGAGGATGCTTTTAATGCACGAAGATTTGTATGATTGCATTGAATCGGAGGATAATTGTAAAGATGAACGGAAACAGCAGAAAGCTTTAGCTAAGATATGCTTTTCAGTGCACAGTCCTTCTTATCCGCATGTTAGAAATGCTAAAACAGCATTTGAAGCATGGACGAATCTGCAGAAGGCATATGAAAATAAAGGTCTTAGCAGAAGGTTAAGCTTGCTCAGAGCGTTGTTTGCTACGAAGCTTTCACAGAGTAGTAGTATGGATAGCTATCTGTTAAGGATGAGCGACTTAGCACAACAGCTGGATGATATAGGTTCCCCGCTCGAAAAGGATTTTTTGGCAGTTTTGATGCTTAGTGGATTAATACCAAATTATGATCCATTGATTATGGCATTAGAGAATTCTAACACCACACTGCATGTTGAAAGTGTCAAGAGCAAGTTACTGCAGGAGTATCACAGACGTGACAATAAGGCTGAGGAAGTAACTGCCTTAGCAGCGAAGAAAGTGCCAAAGTGCTATCTTTGCAAGAAGCCAGGTCACTTTAAGGAAGATTGTCCTAAAACGTCAGACCAAAGCCAAACAAGATCCCTTCAAACAGTGGATTATTGTCGGCATTATCTGTAAGTTTGGACAGTGAACGTTGGCACGTGGACTCCGGTGCATCAAACCATATGTGCAGACACAAGGACATAATTAAGAATTTTACTTCGACTGAACCAAAAGAGGTCAACATTGCAAATGGTGAGAAGATTTTCACAGCTGGGTGTGGTAATGTGTACGTCAAATTGAAGACTGGCATGAAAACCATAAAAAATGTTTATTATGTTCCGGGACTGTCAGCGAATTTGTTATCTGTCAGTGAGATGACAAATAAAAGTTACAATGTTTTATTTAATAATAAAAAGTGTACAATTGTCGCTAATAAGAAGGTAATAGCCACTGCTACATGCATTAATGGTGTATATTTACTAGACACTGTTAGTTCAGGTTTATGTTGTAATGTAGCATCAGAGAATGTCATGGAATCTCAGTATGTGATCTCTGACGGGAGTGTGCGATCGGAGCGTACTTCTGAGGATGAGACGATTACACAGGAGGTTTGGCATCAGCGGCTGGGTCACCTCAACGCACGGAGCATGAACGTCATGAAGAAAGGTATTGTTCAAGGTATTTCTTTTGATAGTTCTAACTTTAAATCGTGTATTGCGTGTATAGAAGGAAAGTCAACTAAATTACCTTTTCCGAAGAAATCATTTAGTAGGTCAACTGAGATTTTAGGGTTAGTACACACGGATTTGTGTGGACCTATGAGTGAAAAGTATCTTAGTGGTGCTCGTTATTTTTTGACATTTATTGATGATTTTTCGACAAAAACTTTTGTTTATTTTTTAAAGTCAAAAGATGAAACGTTTGCGAAGTTCAAACAGTTTAAAAGTTTAGTTGAGAATGAGACAAATAAGAAAATTAAAGTTCTCAGGAGTGATAATGGCGGTGAATACACATCTAACAATTTCCAGGAATTCTTGAAGGCAAATGAGATACGCCATCAAACGACGGTTCCGCATTGTAGTAAGCAGAATGGTGTGGCGGAACGAGCAAACCGAACCATCATGAACAAGACTCGCTGCATGCTTCAGGGTTCAGGACTGGATGAATGTTTTTGGGCGGAAGGTGTAAATACCGCAGTTTATCTAAAGAATAGGTCACCCACAAAAGCAGTTATGGGCGTGACACCTGAAGAGAAATGGACAAATAAAAAAAAATATTGTTAGCCATTTACGTGTCTTCGGATGTGTAGCCTATGCTTTAAACTCCAATTCCAAGAAATTAGATTCGAGATCTAAGGCTTATATTTTTGTAGGGTACTGCGAGGATAGCAAAGGATATCGTCTTTTTGATCCATCATGTCCTCGTAAATGCGTAAAAGCTAGGCATGTCACTTTCATAGAAAATAATTTTTGGGGGAAAGTAACATCACATGATGATACGTACGTAGTACATGCTTCATCTGATGATAAATGTACTTACCATTCTGATGACATACGATCCCTTAGACAAACTATATTTTCTGTAAATGAAAGTGAAAGCAGTGTTAGCGCAGATGACTTGTCGGATCCCACTTACGTTCCAGGCTCTTCAGATATCGATTCAGAAGATTCGTCGGTACCAATTTTTGATGCTGATGAAACATCAAGCCGTTTAGCTATGATGGCGGCAGCGTGCTGTGATGACGGAGATCCCGCAACCGTTAAAGAAGCCATGTCTACCAGTGAAGCCAAAGCATGGAAAGCAGCTATGACAGATGAGTATAAATCTTTTCTTAAAAACAAGTGTTGGGATCTTGTTGACTTGCCTAAGGGACACAAACCTGTTAAATGCAAGTGGATATTTAAAAGGAAAAAAGGGCTAGATGGTAAACTACTAAAGTATAAGGCTCATCTTGTAGCAAAGGGATTTATACAACAGTATGGTATTGATTATTATGAAACTTCTCCTGTGGTAAGGTATTCAACTATTAGATTGTTGCTGGCATTAGCAGCAGAATATAATATGAAAATTGATCACATGGATATTAAAACAGCTTTCTTAAATGGCGATTTAAAAGAGACTGTTTTGATGGAACAACCTGAAGGGTTTGTGATTAAGGGCCAAGAGAAGAAAGTTTATAAACTTAATAAAGCTATTTACGGACTGAAACAAGCAGCCCGATCTTGGTATGAAAAAATAAATGAAGTTTTTATGAATAAAGTACACTTTAAAAGAATGTCATCTGAGTCATGTGTCTATTATAAAGGACAAGGGAAGGGGATAATTATTATTGCCCTTTATGTAGATGACATCTTCATATTTTATTCAGATTCATCGTCAACCGAGAGAGAAAGGATAAAGAAAAAACTCATGAACGAGTTTGAGATGAAGGACCTTGGTCCTGCTCATCAAGTTCTAGGAATGCGCGTGGAATGTGGTGATAATAAAATAACTTTAGATCAAAGTGGTTACATTCAGCGGGTGTTGCATAAATTTAACATGACTGAGTGTAAACCTGCTCCTACACCTATGGAAACTGGGTTGAAGCTTGAAAAAGGTAAGAATAAGGATACTAAATATGATTATAGGAATCTTATCGGATGTCTTATGTATATTGCAGTGTGCACAAGGCCAGATATCATGCATGCCATGAGTTTCCTGAGTCAGTTCAACGAGTGCTACGGAGAAGTGCACTGGAAGGCAGCAAAAAGGGTACTTAGGTATCTTAAAGCTACGTCTCATTATCGCTTAAGTTACGAGAAAGGAGGCCTGGATATTACTGGATACACAGATGCAGACTGGGCTGGTGACAGCATCGATCGTCGATCGTACACAGGGTACTTATTTCAATTAGGTACAACATCGGTTATTTCTTGGGAAAGCCGGAAACAAAAAACTGTTGCGTTGTCCAGTACTGAGGCAGAGTACATGGCACTCTCTGATGCATGCAAAGAGGCAATATTTTAACGTAGTTTTTTGTATGAATGCTTGAATGTTATTGTAAAAATTTACTTATACAATGATAATCAGTCTGCGCATAAATTGTGTTCAAGCCCTATGTATTATGCTCGAACGAAACATATTGATGTTAGACATCATTTCATAAGAGACATTGTAAGAAATAAGATGATTAACATCGTTTATTTAAGTACTGAGAATATGATAGCAGATTGCTTGACCAAAGCCTTGACTAAAGAAAAATTCAATAGATGTATTTTTTCAATATTTTGTTGAATATAATTTGTTTAAGGGCCAATGTTAGAATAGTAAACTAATTATATCAAGGGAGGGTTTACTATACTTGTATGGGACTCTTTGGTTTGCACGGTGTTGCTTTAGTCTATTCTTTTTATGAAAGAATGAAGTCATGATGTTATGTGTGTCGGTTGGACGTTTTTTGAAATTATATTTTATATAATCAAATTAATCTTTTAATATCTCGTAATATTCCATTTAAGACGTACCAATAATTGATTGTACATATATCACTTTACAATTTGGTAAACAACAAAGAATTCTATCCATTTATCCAGCTACCAGTACGTATTTGAGAATTTCGTAGAAAAGATAAAGTCCTCCTCTAGATTAATTTTAACTCTCATAAAATGTTCTTTTTCTTTGAATGGTTACATTTATTAAAGCAAACACTTATCCTAATTTATCAATTCATCATCCTCATCCTCCGCGCCTTTTCCCAACTAAGTTTTTGGGGTCGGCTTTCAGTCTTAATACGAAACGGCTGAACTTCGATAGATCAAGTACTAGGCGATATCGAAGTTCTGTAATTACACCAGGCTATGTTCTTATGGCAACCGGGACCGACGGCTTAACGTGCTCTTCGAGACACGGAGGGGTCTTAATGTGTTGAGAATGGTCACCCATCCTAAGACTGACCTGGCTAGTATTACTTTACCTTACAATGTGCTAACCTATCGGTTACCACTTAGCCACGAGCCCTTCTTCTTTATTTATCAATTAAGAATAAAAAACAATTCACTCTATTCCCCTGTACCATGACAGTTAAGACCTCAATCACCTTATCTTTCTCACAAATGGGACACATTACTTGATTAGATCAAATATGGGATGTAACAGTTTATATTCGATAGATAGGACCCTATTACCCTTGTTTATGGTGACATTATGGACAGAGATTTAAACTGGTTCTTTGGTAAGTCTCTGGCTCTATCGATTCCTTATTTTCGATTAGATCCGATTCGATTGCAATAAACCTGACTGGAATAAATCGCGAATTGAACATCCGCTAGTTAATATTCACCTGCCAAATCGTTGCAGAATTAGATGGAAACTGTGAAATTGGTATAATTTGTAGAACGCCAAATTCATTCATGTCTCGTGCAATAGGAAGAAGGAATTTTTACCTTGCAAGTAAGGTTTGTCAGAAAATACAACTAAGATGTTATTGGTACAACTAAGTGGCTTTAGTGTGACTACAAACACACACACGGTACACTAAAACACATTTCAAGAAATAATAAATGTAGGTACATTATTTTTATTTTACCATTAATTATGTTTTGTAATAGTCTGTAATGTTTCTATGGACACTTTATTAGTGCTTAAGCTTACCCAGTACTTTGTAAAGTCAATAAATGAATAATAATAATAGTCCGACAATAATTATATGTAATTACCGATGACCGGTTTACGGCACTAACAAATCACTGGCTCGCTATCTCTATGCTTAGCAAGCCATGGCGATCCTATTCAATAAAATAAAAATAACATTAAAGTCATTATAGAGTAGTGCTATTGTTAGAAAATTGGGTAAAGCACTATCCAGGCTCGGTGGCCCCAAGCTTGAAAGAGAAATTTCCATTACCCTTAATGTATTCATACATTCAACTTTCTCGAATCTAGCAAGAATAAAGTCCGGCCCTATTTTCAAAATAGCAGTTTTATTTCATCCGTGTACGGCTTTATTTCAGTGCTAACTTCTGTTCACGGCTTCGGTGGTAATGTAGAAAGAAAAGGTATCCTTATAATAGGAATGAGGAGATAAGAAGACAGTCTGGGTTGAAAGAAGATGATGTCACAAAAATTGAGAAAGAAATGCTGCAATGGTTTTATCGTGTTGAAAGAATGAGTGAATAGCAAATGGCCAAATGAATTAAAAAAAGCGCCTGTGAGTGGGCGAGTGTTGTGAGTGTTGTTGTGGGTAGGCCCCGAAAGACGTACAGATGGCTGACGTACTGACCAGATCGGAAAAAAGGGCCTAGTTAAAGCACCCGTAACCGGCAAGCGTGTAGCTTAATGTAGCCGTTTTTAACGTTATTTTTAAATTTGTAGCACATATTGTTTAAAAATTATCTGTAGGTCTCTGCACTTCTTTTATACATATATAAATTTTAAGTATATAATTTTCACTCCTCCGTTGGCGAAATTTTAATGTGAATTATATTTCCTTATTAATGTATAGATGAGGGAATCTAAGTTTTGGTCTGATGAATTTGGGAGTGGCGCGAGCTGTATGTCAGGACCGCGGCGAATGGCGTTCTATCATCCTCCGCGCCTTTTCTCAACTAAGTTGGGGTCAACTTTCAGTCTAGTTACGATACGAACTTCGAAATTTGGTTACCACTAAGCCACCACCCCCTCCAAAGCAAATGGCGTTCTATCGTCTCTGACTAACCCGGTTGAGAATAAGACCTGAAAATATCTGTGTAGGTATCTTAATTTTTTTGTGGATATTTATTTTTTGTTCCGCTGACAACGTGTTTGCAAATTTAACGATGAAAACCGATCATTATAGCGTAGCAAACAAATTTACGTTAACAATTATAATATTATGATGTGTAGCCTTATGATACGGAATACCCACTGCTATCCACCAGAAGCAGGCACCCGGTCCGATTCAATCCATCATATCTGTAGTACACCTAAGGATGTAGCCACTTCGATTAGATGTACTTAATGGATATCGTGTTCTGACTGAATAATTTATTGGAAGGGATGGTAGGAGCATAAGTTTCTGGGAAATCGATTTTGAGAGGTTATGTTATTAATGTTGCGTAGGGGAACAACGCGTTATTATGGAGTACCTAGTATGATATGTTCAGAATGGATGGAACTAATACCCTAAGCCCTTATAATAAATTAATATTTTATATAATTATAAGAATATTTGATAAAATGGGAATGGATGGGAAGCCTTTTAACAATATTCAAAGTTTTACTTGTGAGTAGAGTGTTGCGTTTTTTGAAAAGACTAATCTCAGAAAGTACACGTCCGATTTGAAATATAATCGTAGATATGTTGTCTTTTGTGTAATCCCGTTCCTAGTCAGTAAGATTCTTCTACAAAATTCGCCTCACCACTTTTACATAACTTAGATTCCTTCACCTATTCATTAATAAGGGACCGGGGGGAACAAACCGAGGAGCGTAAATATGGAATACCTACTTAATATTTATAGAAGACTAGCAGCCCGCTCCGGCTTCAACAATCGTCATCATATTTAAACCAATTTACACAAAACCTGAATAAGCTATATACCTAAAAAACCCGTATGAAAATCCGTTCAGTAATTTTTGAGTTTAACGCGAACAGACAGACAGACAGACGCGGCTGGGGACTTTGTTTTATAATATGTAGTGATTAACTGCCCATCAGGGCAAATTGAAATATTTTTTAACTACATCTATCGATTTTCTTACTTCGTCACCCAAAGATACAAATTCACTTACTTTAACCGCATTTGGTAAACACACATGAGCTCCTCTGAGAAAACTCTTATCAGTTGAATTTATGAAGGGATGCTTTAACGTACTATATGGAGGTAAGTGGAATTTAAGATATCCCTCGCTCAAACGGTGCTATTAAAATATCAAATGCTATCGAATACGTTGGTTACGGCTATAAAAGTTGGTTGGAGTAATGGCTGACAGATACGATATAAGGATCACTATTATTTAAAAAAGTACACAAATGTAATTTAGATTAAAGTGATAGTTGCTCTATGAGAAAAATACAAATTACAATTATTTCAGTAATTTATTTCACACTGTACAAGTGTACCACAGCGTGTAAAAAAAAGGTTCGCAAGCGAAGATATTTATAATTGTCGTACAAAAACACAATGTTGCCATGGTAGAAAAGTTCATAAAATATAAGAATAAATCAATTTACATATTCAGAAAACTGAGCAGTACGTTTGGTGCAAAAAAAAAAAAAAAACGATTTTATATTAAATCGATTAAGTTACTCGAACCTCATTTTCTTATTTATATTCAAATGCTTTAATCAATCAATTAACCTATTGATGTCCACTACTGGACATACCTTATCCAATGTGCGTGATAGCAACCGGTCCTCCGCCTTCTACGTCCAGTCTATCCTCGCTTCCATTTTCAAGTCGTCGGTCCATCGGGCTGGGTAGCGTCCTACCTTCCGTTTGCCGATTATGATTGACTAGCAACGCCTCACGGTTTTACCCGCGTAAGTCCCGATCTCGTTTAAATATCAGGATAGAAGTAACCTATATGCTAATCCAGATCTCCAGCTATCTACATACCAAGTTTCATCGCAATTGGTTCAGTAGTTTTGGCTTGCAAGAGTAACAAACATCCATCCATCCATCCATCCAAACTTTTAGATTTATAATATTATGGGATTAGTGGGATTACGCTCTGGCTATATAGTTCATTCAATTTTACATATGTCACTAACTAATACCAGTATCTACGAACAAAAAAATTGTACATTATACTTCCGTAGTAACTAAAAAAAGCTGACTAAATCAGAATATTCTGTGACTTAGTCTAAAACTTCTTAATTCTTGAGGTCATTTCAAGTATAGTTTACAACTTTTACCATCCATTACTGTTACACCATCATTCAAGGATCCTCGGAGTTTCCCTGAAGGGACTATATAAGTTAAAGCGAGACTGCGCGGAAATTCGCATATACAGATTGTTACAGATAGGTGAGGTCGAATTTTAAGATATATTTTTTTCAATTGATTATCTTCTTCGGTAGCTAATGGCTAAGATGTCGGACTTGAGATCAAGTGGTTGTGAGTTCGAATCCCACCCACTACTTATGTGAACCTACTATCGACGTGAACCCACTACCGATGTGAACCCATTCCTAAAAGAATTGGGGCAACAAGAATACCAGTAACGTGTGGCTCACGTTGCTAGTATTCTTTACTAAAAAAAAAAAGGTTCAATTATTTTGTTTTTATATGCAAACGTTTTTTAAAAACCTAGACATTAAATCAACATCATTGGTGTTAAATACCCATAGTTTCATTCATGGCAGCTCACTTGCTAAATATTAGCTAATCGGTAAATTTTCAAGTTCGATTTGTCAGTTTCAAAATAATGCTTCTGTACAACTTTTAAACTTAATTATGTATTTATAGGGGAATTAACACGATCACGAAATAGATATTACATAACTCTGACGTCAGACATTTCAGAGGTATGTACCTATTTCGTGATCGTATTAATTCTCATATAAATGCATAATTAAGATTTCTGTATTACAAATCATGAATTTCCCTAAAATTGTTATAACGAGGTCTATACGGCTATTAAATGTAACCTTTCTGTAACATCCTATATAAGGTTCTTATACACTTATGAGATTCAAATTACATAATTATGTGTACTTGGTGTGTGCCTGATACACACAATAACAGGTTTTTTTTTTAATCTTAGTAACGTTGATCACACATTACAGATCATACATTACATTGCAGACACAAGCAACTTAGCTTAGTTTGGGTTAAGAAGAATTTCTTAACCCCAACTAAAAGAAGGAAGTGTATTGAGCTCAGTCGATGTATAATATGTAAGTATTTAAAAAAAAAAAAATCTAACAAGCTTCTTCGTCTTCTTCTTCGCTCACGTAAAAGTAATTTTTCCATTACTCAAGAACAGTTTTTTTTTCTGGATGTGAGTCTTTTTTCTTCTCTGTATCCCTGGCAACATAATATGTATTATATGCAATGTTTCATGATGATCGGATAAACGGTACGACTGAATAAAATACAAACAAACATACACAGGCTTCACACGGGTACAAATTATAAACCTAAACCTTCCTCATGAATCACTTTGTCTATTAGTGAAAACCGCATGAAAATCCGTTCAGTAGTTTTTCAGTTAATCGCGAACAGACAGACAGACAAGCGCGGCGGGGGACTTTGTTTTATAATATCTAGTGAAGAAGAAGAATCTGTTTACCCGAGCTCTGAAACCTATAGTAGAAGATATGGTTCTTACAGTGCGGTGTTACAGGTCAAGAATATACAAAAAAAACCTGTTCTTAATAATTGAAATATAATGGTTTAAGGCACTGCTCATTGTTGCGAAGTATTTCATTAATATTATATATACATCTATTGTCTCCACTGTAATAGAGTTTCCTGATCTCTATCGGGCTCTGAAGCATCAGGACCTCTTGATGCTACATCGCATACAATTTTCTTAATAAAGATAACGGAAATACGCTGAGAGTGCCAGACAGAGATAGTCATTCCATAATTTTCTTAGATATTATCAGGACATGACGTAAATAGCCAATATTTCAGAAGACATTCAGATTGACACACAAATACATAACATTTTCAAATTGAAAGTGAGATTAAGAAAAACTAAGTTTCTTTTCCGGGATAAATTATGTATGTATATATCCTAAGCAAAATGTGAATAGAATGGTCACGAACGGTTTTGTTTATTTTAAAATATTTTTGAGAGCTTTTATAGTTTGATCTAGACATCTGAGACATCTTTTTGTAAGTGAAAACTTCTTTTGGCACGTTGGGCACTTTTGGTATGGGGAAAAAGAACTGAACTCGCGTGACCGTCACACTCAGATGACATATATACAGATGTATGTGTAAATGTGTTTTCACTTCTGACATGCAGTCCTACAACTGACAGATTTTTTTTTTATATTGATTAGTATTGCGTTTATAATATTCTATATTAAATAAATAATTATTGAAATGTGTTTACCTGTCATTTGAAGAAACAAGACCCAGCTACTAAAAGTAGCAAGCAGTAGCTAAATAAAACATTTATAATTCACTTCAATATCGATTTTTTTCTTCCACATTCGAGAATGTGGCACTGTACATATATTATGAATGTCACTATCTGTCGTGCACTGCAACTTAATCAAGGAAGCAGTACACAGCAGATATATCGAACCACCTGATAGGTCTATTACTTCTACCTTACAGAACAGCAGTACTGACCTTCACTGTTAATGATGGATAATTTGTTTTGCAAGTCCCAAATCCGCATGGCTGCTGCTGACGTGTGCTTGTCTGATAACGTATAGAATAAAAATTTAGGTTTTCTAAAATGTTAATAAAACCACGAGGTTACTAAGCCACACTACAAATGTTGGATAGCAATTTGATTATTTTCAATGAGAAGTAGAAGTACATTACAGACTAAATCCTAATTATTATTATAAATGCGTATATGAGTTTGTGCTTCTTTTATGTTACGTTTTCACTATTCAACCCATGATCATAAAGTTTTATATACTTGTTGTCAGGGGTACACATTACAGAATAGTACAACACATCTTGAATAAAGTACCTGCCTTTTTCCGAGAGATACCGAATTAATTGACATAATGTATAATCAGCGCGTGAGGCAGGCTCGCTTTTGTTAATGTAGATAGACCAGAGGAAGCTAGAGGCTAAAAGCTACACACTACACAGTATTTATAATAAAATAATAAAAATAAAAATATGTTTATTTCCACCACAAGTAACAAAATATACAATGGTAAATAAATTTTGGTACAAAGATAAAAGTTGTAGTTTGGGGTGGACTGGAGCCTATACTAGGTCAAGACCTGTATTTCAGGACTCCAGGATTCACAATGTGTCAATGTATTGTGGTGCGTTTGTGTATATATGATTGTGTGTGTGTATATGTTTATGTGTTAGTGAGCGTCACCTTTTATAATGTTAAAAGTACCAGTGATATGCTCATTTACTTATGATAATGTTTTTATAATACTTACATATGATAATGTTTTTCTAGTTTGCACTTATTCTAATCGGTTTGCAAGCACGCCTAGTCCTACTATTTAGGTAACCACCGCGTCGAGGACAAAATAAAGCGTTGTTTATTAGGTCATACTGAAACAGGGATCTATCAATAGAATATATATTTGTCAATATTGAATAAGGTCTGACGCCTTTGCAAAAAAAAAATTACGTACAAAAATAGCCAAATACCATTCAAATGACCCAATTGGCTTACGACCACGTACGGCCTCATAATACGTGTGGACGTTCATTATCTATATTTTACGCCGTATACGGTAAAGCGAAAATGTTGGGGCCGTATTTTTTTCGTTATTTACGTTGCGACATACAAAAATGTTACTTGAGAATTTGTCATTTTTTTTAATAAAATTAAGAAGAATTAGAAAACAAAATTTTAAACAAACTTTATGAGTTAATATTATTTATCTGAAAAGTAATTTGAAGATCGAGAGGAAAATCATAACAAGTGTATAATTACAATTATCAACTTTGTTGGCGAAGACCGTCATTAGAAGTGTCTTTGAAGATAGTTAAACGAGGCATTTGTCTTCATGTACAATACTTCATTATTAAAATGTTGTTAAGCTGTACTCAAAAGACACTGTCCTGTCTTATATTACAAAGGAAAGTTTTAAAAAATCTTGGTGTCGACAACAGCGCCACCTTTGGCTGAATATTATAAAACAACTTAAAAATCGGTGTAAACATGTACATACATCCACGATATACTGCACTCAGGTGTGCGTTTCGCTAAAGCCCCACTAGCAAAGAGCCCGACAGAGGTCATTTATCAAGAAGCGAAGCGACCTGTCGCGTCAGTTTTGGCTTTTAAATGTTTTTTAAATGTTATAAAGATTAATATTTATCTCAAATGTGTGTTTTATCATGTTTTAATATAAAATAAAATAAGCCTTTATTGCTGTTAGATTTTAATTTATTTGACTAAACATTACTTTTTAAGAATAAATATTTGATAACAATAGAGGTAAGAAAACTATAAATTAACTAAACTAAAACTTATTCTCGGCATTCGGCTTATCTCTCCTCGTAACAGCTTGTCTTTCGACAAAGGCCTCCTCTAAGGATTTCCATTTGTTTCTGTCCATTGCTGTACGTAACCATTCTGGCCCCGCTACTTGCTACAAAGCGTCTTCCCATCTCTTTCGATTTCTTTCTTCTTTTTTTTTCGTTGTCTTCCTCTACTTCTTCTGCTTTCTCTAGAGTACCATTCTGTAATTATTCTGGTCCATTTTTCTTTCTTTTCTCTCAATATATGTCCTGTCCAACGCCATTTTAATTCTCTGCATACTGATTGGACTTGCCCAAACTTAGTCTATAATATATCATATATAATATATGTATAATATAGTTTTATAATATATTGGAGTTTACATGATTGAACTTGTTATGTGTGCTAAATTCTTAGGCAAGTTCGTGTCGATTCTTCACAAGTGTACCTCCAACAATTTTCTATTCAAGGATCGAAGGTTAAACGAAGCGTTCAGTATTTGCCTCCGTCGATCTCTGTAGAGCCAGGAAACCAGATGACGTTAGCATAAAATCTTAATAATTTGAACTAAAAACGAGTAGGGAAATACATACTCTTGAGCATCGTCGTAAAGTCGCCTGCTTATCGGTTTTTTACCTATAGGCTTCACTTTGGTGAGTGTGCGAAAGCTCTCTTCAAATTAATTGAACCCTCACCATTCCTTCATCGCAATATTAGATGTAGAAAAAAGTTCCATTCTTTCCTTGTCGAAACGCCGAAAAGTCGAATTTTGCGTTTTCGAAAAACACTTTGACAACTAATTTTTGGTTCGAGTCGCGAAAGACTGGAATAAGCTGCCTGTGTCAATTTTTCCAGTGAATCCTGGAATCTTTAAGAGAATAGTAAACAGACTTTTGCTCCACCACAGAAGTCTTCAATCACTAAATTATATTATACAATATTTTAATATTAATTCTATAGCTACAGTTAGCAATGGTGGTAAACACGTGATCAGAAAATCTTTCGTATTGTAAATAAATTTTATTTTAAGAAAACTGTTTTTACTAATAAACTTTTAAATTTTATATTTAAAAAAAGCCCTTTTGAAACAATTTTTAAAGAATTTTATGAAACAAAGATATTTGACTTTGACTTTATATATATTCTAGTTAACCAGTCAACCACTGGTAACAGAGAAGCACTAGAAATTAAATATACTTACAACTAGCAGCTTACAATTTACAACTAGCAGCGCCCCGCGGTTTCACCCGCGTCAGTCCCGATCCTGTTGGAATATCGGGATAAAAAGTAGCCTATGCGTTAATCCAGGTCTCCAGCTATCTACATACACATCGGTTCACTGGTTTTCCATCCATCCATCCCAACTTTCACATTAATATTAGTGGGATTGATTTGTAAATTAACAAATATCGTGTCATCAAATTCATAAAAAAATTAGAATAACTGTTTTCTATATAATATCTAATGCTTCTTGGGAAGTAACCAGGTGCTACGTATTATATAAATTTAATATATTACTCGGAATACTATGAGTGATATTATTTACTGTTCATAGTTACCTGGAAATAATAATGTAACAATATCATTTGTGTCTGAAACATATTTTTTAACGTTTAAGCCAACAACTATAAGAAGAAATCATAACTTACAATATCGCATCGTACATTTATTTTAATTATTGCCTTTTGACTAGTAAGGCTCTTAATAGGTTCTCTAATATAAATAGGAGAAAGTTGCATGTATAGTGCTCTGTGGTCTGATTAGATTTTGTACTTCATATATATTCAAATAGATTGGTATTATTATTATTATTTTTATTTTCTTTTTAAAAAGACTTTACGAACATATAAACAACGGACACAAAGAACACCCAGACTAGGGTGGGAATTGAACCCACGACCTCTGGCTCAGCAGTCAGGGTCACTAACCACTAGACCAACAGGCCAGTCGTTATTTCAGTTGAATAAAAAATTTGAAAATATAATTGATCTTGGTTATAAATACAGGATGTATTTGAAAAAGGAACACTAATTTAAATCACTGAAAGGGCATGACTTCAACATGCAGTTAGAATAAGAGTTTTTGAAAAAAGAACTATTCGTTTACAAGTTATTACCGTTAGTATTTCCATTTATTTATAAAAGAAGGTGAAATGTGTACAGTTAAAGTTTTTAAATCGTACACTTTTTACTCAGTTATTGAGAAAATACATAAAAACTAAGTTAATAAAGTTACTTTTTATGGATTTTCTTAGTTACACAATGAAACATTTAATAAAAAAATATATCTACGATTTAAAATCTGAAGGGAAGGGAATGAAATTTAAAGGCTCATAACCTGTAAACAGATAGGTTTTTTTTGCAAAAAATCTTATTGTAACTCCATGCTAGAGTCTTGATCTTTTAGTGATATAAGTAAGTGTTCCTTTTTCAAATACACCCTGTGGACACTATGCAGGACTAACTTTATTAATCGCTTTTCTTGTAGCCCTATAGTAATTCCTGTTCTTAAATTTTGTCCCATAACTCCATGGCACAGGTATGGTGTAATCTCGACGCGGTGAACCTTAAACCCGCTTCAGGAACCCTCAGTGATTGGATCGCAGACGTTTTTATCGTATTCTCACTTCTTCCCAAGGGTAGAAATTTGTATGGCCGTGAAGATCGTGTATTTAGCTATCGCTCTGGAGATTTCTTTTGTGAATCATTCGGTTTGTTAGAGAATTGAAAGGTTTTAAATTATTGCTGTTTACGTGTGTTTTGTTCCGTGAATGGCTGTGTATTGTCAAGTTAAACAGAGTCTTTGTGAAATTAATAGACATTTTTTTTTTTGAATTGAGTAATGACGTAGGTACTATTTATGCTTGATTATTGACAGAGCTCAAAGCTCAACTTAACTGTAATTACACACTACCTTGTCGTACACGTTCAAAGCCTTTCCTTACAAGTGAAGCGGAACCATCCATCATAAGACGGTTAAAGGTCTTTATGCCATACATTTTTAATCGTATGTTATTGCCTTGTAAACATAAAATGATTCGCATTAGAGCACGTTAGGTAGCGTCCGAGGACGTCTCACGGAATATTAAATTTAATCATCTCAACAAAAAGTGCCTTTTTAGATGACTTTTGATCTGAGCTCTGTGGTCGGTGGACTACTGTAGGGATCACGATTTAAAAAATGGTTATGTGTGTCGTACAAACGTAATGGAATTTTCAAATTTATTAATTACTTATTTTATTTCGATTTGTCGTTATTCTACCGAGTCTAAAATATTTTGATAGTGTGTATAGTTACATAATATAATATGACAAATGTTTTAAACATTTTGTTTTGATTTATAAGCTGTGGTCACGGACCATCGATTGGAAAAGATTTTATATTTTTTTTATTTTAGTCAATATATAACATCAAAAAGCTATATATTTTAGCTGAATATTATTTTAAAGGTTTCAAGACCGAACTGTAATCGACGAAGGTTGCCTCGGACTACTCAATGTATAACTGTGAGTGTAAGTGAACATCTACGAGATGATGATTTGAACTGTTTTTAATAGATAACATGATTTTAGGAAAATTTTCACAAAATATCGATACTATTCATATGAATATTTATAAAGCCAATAAAAACTAATCTTTATACGATACTAGTGTTTGCCGGCGGCTTCGTTCGTATGTATAATTTCGTGATAATCGGACGTGTAGCTAACACGTGAAAGCATAACAAAGAAACAAACCCCCGTTAGAATTTATTATATTAACTAGCTTGGTGCCCGCGACTTCGTCTGAGTAGCATCTTTCCCACACAAAATTCTATTAGATAAAAAGTAGCCCATGTCGTCCTTTTTTTTAATGTCATAGGGGGCAAACGAGGAGACGGATCACTTGATGGTAAACGACTACCGCCGCCCATGGGCACCTATAACTCAAGAGCCACAAGTGCGTTGTCGCCCTTAAGTTAGTAGGGGAAGAGGGGGGAAGAGTGGGAAGAGGGGAGGGGAGGAGACGGGGGTCAGAGGGGAGGAGAGAAGGAAAGGGGAAGGGCGGGGATATAGGAGTGGGGAGAGAGGGAAGGGCCTTGCTTTACTGCCGGTTTTCTGTGAGGTCGTGGTATCACTCCGGTCGAGCCAGCCATGCGTGCCGAAGCATGGCTCTCCCACGTCACGCCTCCTTTGTGGCGTTCATCTTTATAATAAAATTCATCTAAATTTGTCCCGGGGTAATACGGAAACTTAAGACAGACAGACTTTACGTAAAAGCGGCGGTAGTATAATGGCTAAGGCGTCGGACTTGCGATCAAGTGGTTGCGGGTTCGAACCCCACCCAGTACACTAATGGCGTGAACCCACTCTTAACACAAGCATTTAGCTTAGCTGGAGGGGTTAACAAGTAACATGTGACCCACGTTACTAGAATTTTTTTATAAAAAAAAAAACTTGTATTTATCACAGTAGTATATCCTCTGTAACATGAGTAAGTATCCTTACTCTCATACTTATGTGACAAAGGACGAGCCCATTGCCATCTACCGAACATATTTCGAAATTCCGTGTTTCAACTAAATACTTCCTATGAGGGAAATGTAACGCAAACTCGCAAGCTTCTGAAACGGGACTATAGAAGCATTTGAACAGAAGAACAAAAAGGAAAAATTATTATATGCAATATATATTAGGTATCATGTTTTTCTTTATTCTGATGGAAACATAATATTCAAATAAAATATAAAAAAATACTTATTTGCTTAATTTTATTGACTTAATCGATTTCTTCGAGAATCATATTCTCTCTCCCTCTCTGTTATTTGAACCATCTGGCATACTAGAAGGTCAAAGTTTTAACGGTTAACAAATAAATCACACTAAATATAATCTATAAACAAAACTAATGGTCAAAAAGTTTGTACTATAAATGCCATCCGTTAAATATATTATAAATCTTATTACTCTCAACGGATAAGCAAGCCCATAAATTCAGTGATTTCCATCATAAAAACTAATCTGATTGATTGATATAGTGTGGTTATTCATAATGCCTATTATTCTATAAATAATACTACGAAATAAAAATATTATTGAAACATAAAGTTGTGGAATCCAAATTTATTATAACGCTGGAAGATATCCAATTAATAGTAATGGCAGTTTTATTCAAAAGATGTATGTAGTTTTTACGTGGACTTAAGTTTTTAATACTATGTTAAATTTTGATATTTCGAAATTAAAGTCTTTGACAATTTTTATCATTTATAACGTTTTCGTTATGGTTCAAGAAGTAGTAATAATACACTATCAAAATCAGGTTAAGGACTAGTTTGAAGGTCAATCTATCGTCTGTAACCACTGTACGCCAGGATCAACAGCAGCAGGAGCAAAACATGGCTCTTCAGTTTTAAAGTTTTCAGGACAATTTCCTGTTCCAAACAGAAAATTGTCCTAAATACTGCAAAACGAGAAGTTAGAGGAGCAATTAATTGTTAAGCAGAGGACAAAATGAATAAAATAAACTACCAAAAAGCTTATCGAAACTGATATTTGGCAGCCTTACCAACGCCAATATTTTAATTTTTTTCGGAAGACCACTGTGGATGGATATACAACCCACAAAAAACTATTAAAATCTATTCAGAATTGTCAAAGATATTTCGTAATGTACACACAAAAAAATATATACTTCAATTGAATACCTCCTCATGGAAGTTTGTCAAATATGAGTACTTTAAATGGGTATATACCTTGGCACTTGTTTATTTATTTTATGGTACGGAAACTTAGATATTTAAAAGTCGCGATGTGAACTAAAGTAAACAAGATAACATTGTCTGATTTTTGCCCTAAAATGTTTATCAAAATGAACATACATATAGTTAACATTAGATTTTCACGTTTCAGGACGCAACCTCACTAATCAATCGTTTGTCGACCATCTGTCCGTCAAGCGTGACATGCGTTAGTCCAAAAACTACAATAGTATATAGGATATAGACAGGCAGCTCTGCTTCTTTTTATTTACAACACAAAACTTCGCCTAGTGGTCAGATACCGAAAACTAATATACTATACATATCTATATGTAGATATATACAATTGAACAATATATAGGTACCTACCTATACGGTGTATGTATGTGTTTTGTTGTGCCCTGTTTCTTGTTTTATTGGTTTTAACATGAGAATTTTATACTTTAGCTAATTAATGTATGTATATGACTAATCTCCGATTTTTATATTCAAGTAACGGATAGTTTTACACATAGAACAACCAAAACTTATAATGCGAAAAGAAAAGCACAAGAAACCGGCAATCGGTACTCATACGCAGCCATTTGCAATATAAGTGAAGTGCTGCCAACCTAATATTTAAAAAAAATTGTTTATTCTTACGATTGTATTTTTAATTAATATTATTGTGTGTTGGTGAACAAATTATTGTTTGTATGGAATTTTAAGTGGTTTTAGATATTTAATATGCAATATTTTGTTATTTACAAATGCGAATTTTAAATCGTAATACATTTGAGAGTAATAAATTTCCCCTCATAAAAATCATGAATTTAAATATTGTAACACAGTAATTTTAGTTCCGGTATCTATCCTTGAGATGGCACTGTACTCAATAAAAAAAGTGGAATTCTTTTATGTTCCAAGTTGCCATAGCATGCGTTAGTCTTACAAGTATTTCGTGAAAGAGTTGGGTGGCCAAGGAATAGGGTACAGGTTTGTTTTGTACGCTGTATGTTGTTTTATTTTAGTTACTTACAGTAAGCTACAGCTTTAAATAAACTACAGTAACTGCTTGCAACAGGAACGATATCTAGCAAGTCACATGTTGTATAATTTTAGGGTTGCCAATGTACAAGATATTATAGTGATACAAGTATCATCACTTAATATGTGATGACACTAGAATAACAACTTGCCAATTTTCATTCAGTGAATTCGAATAAGCCTATTCAGTAGAAATGTGTAGCTGCGATCTTCTGTGCTGCGGAGCCAAACCGCCTACAGCATTTTTTTTTGCGTGTGGAAATTCCCCCCCTCCAACCGAGGTTTTCAGTGGGGCGGTGTGTCGGAATCGAACCGATTTAAACCACACGGTGTGCCGTACTGCGCCGAAAATAGGAAGGATCCGGGAACAGCTTCCGAACAGCATCCGGATCAATCCTAGCGCCTGTCCGCAATAGCGCAGGCACCACCATAGTAACAACCACTCAAATAGGCGACGTCCAGGCACACGCGGATCTACATGGACCTACTCCTATCTACGTTTTAATTTGCTATGACTAAATCTTTCCATCTTTTTGTTAACTATGATGTTACAGACTCTCCCTTTGAAAATTCTGCTTAATACACGTTGTATCAAGCAGAATTTTCATCTGTACAAATAGATGGCATACGTTTCATGATTACCTTCGTCAATTTAAAGTTTTTAACATATTTCCTAACCTTGGTATACGTATTTATAATAATACTTAAATTAGTAGTCTCTAAACTTTACACAAGCCGTTAAAAACTGTCTTTTTAGTAGAGGTTATTATACAATTCATGATTATTGTAAGGGTAAAAAAAAAACTTATTTCTGGCTCCTCAAAAGTACTGCAAAATATATTTGTCTTTATTTGCTACCTGGCCTCGTTATCCTAGTGACAAAATTTTGCGTTTACATTTACGTGAAATCGTGAGGACCTGGGTTACATTCTATGGTCGAGCAATTTATTATTGAGTTTTCCTGCTAAGAAATTCTCAGTAAAGGAGAGGACGGTGCCTGGAAACGTGCCAGGTTAACGGCAATAGTCTCACGTATTACGTAGGACCAAAATAATATAAATATAGCTGAAGACATGTAGGTGCAATTTTATTTCTTTTCAGCTCATACCAACAAAAGACAGCGCCAAAAGGTTGAAATTATTACCCCTATTCATTCATTTATTGATTACCTAAACCTATTTTGGGATGATTATTATTAATAAAATGCGATAAGTTTCGTGATTATGTGTTTAAATAATAATTATTTGGGTATTTTGTTTTTTGGTTTCAAACGTTATTACGTTATATATATATATATATAACGTTAAAATAAGTTAAAGTGATAACTCGCCAGGTAACTAACTGTATTGTGACGTAATTGCATCAAATATTTTATTTAAAATATTCATTAAATTATTGATGACCATTAAACTGCGTCAAAGGTAGAAAAGAAAGAAAGAAAAAGATATTCGACGACATTTAAGTTAAAGAACTGTGAAAATTACTGTAAACACTAAGGCTCGTCAATCACTTTTAATAAAAAAAAGAAATACTATTTTGTTAGAGACGGTTAAATTCTTTGGAATTCGGATATTCCATTACACCTATCACATCCACTTTTTATACATATAGGTAGTATTTCATTCATATCAGCTTTGTTTCTTATGTAATACTAGCAACCCACCCCGGCTTCGCACGTGTAGTAGATACATCTTTAACAATCATCATCATATTTCAAACAATTTACACAAAACATTAACAAATTATAAACCGAAACCTTCCTTATGAATCATCTATACAATAGTCTATTGGTGAAAACCGTATAAAAATCCATCCAGCAGTTTTTCATTTTATCGCGAACAGACAGACAGACGCGACGGGGGACTTTGTTTTATAATATGTAGTGACAATATGTTGCCCGCGGTAAGTGTGCCTATATGCTATTCCAGGTTTATAACCTATATCTGTGCCAATTTTCAAATTTTTCAAATCCGGTCAGTCATTTTTGCGTAAAAGACTAACAAACATCCATCCTCACAAACTTTATCATTTTTAATATTAATAAGATTAGTTTTTGTTTAATTAAAAAAACCGATTATAATATAAAACCTAAATTAACGAATGAAATCCTACAATAAACTTTTTTTATTTTCCATTATTGTTTCCGAACCATATCTCAAGCTAAAGGGTGATCAAAACAGTACTAATTGCAATAATAATATATATTATAACCCTACAATAATCAACCCTTACGATTAACATTACCACTTCAAAAGTAACGAGCTTCATACGCTCGAGTGATGTACATCCGAATTTCACAGGCTCACTAATGAAGCGGCCGTCAATCAGACCGTTTGTCTGTCTATCATCCGACCAGTACAAATTAGTGACAACTCCACCCCCAGCGTATTAACGATCATGTCTGCGCGGTGTGAGTGGCGCCTGTAATTAATGGTCCTATTGTTCAAAAAGAGATATCAATGGACGTGTTATATTTGACGTTAATACGTGACCATTTATTAAATGGACTCAATGGATGCTCCAAATGACAGTTACTTTTTTTTAATTACTGTACACGATTTTGTTGGTGGGGCCTGAAAAGTCTGATTAAATGCTATTGAAGTAAAGTCAAGTAAATATTATTTCTAATTTAATTAAATAAAAAGCGTTAAATAGAAAAAAAACAATATTTGCACTGAAAGCTACTTACTACCTCGCTTAGTACGCCACTAGTTTTAGTTTATAAGAGAGTGTCTTTAGGGATTTGGTACTCATTAAATTGTTCCACAGGCACTTTATTGACACAATAAAAAAATACTATCAAACCATCTACAAAGTGTGTTCCCAAACTATATTTAAATCTTAAAAAATGCACTTACAATCTCAGGAAGTCTTCTGTCTCTTATCTCATAGCAAAGAACATTGTGGTGGTTTTAATAAACCGGAGTATTTTACTAAACCCATCACCTCTTTATGAAACATAAAATTACGAATACCAAAAACTGTCGTCGAAATATTATATCACGTTATTTACTTTATGCAAACGGCGGGATAAATAAAAAAATGTGAATATTTTTCCTCAGAAATTGCATGATATTAGTTTTAAGAAATATTGTGCTCATAACTTGCTACGGTTTAGTGTAAAATTAAATGCTGTTTTATCGGTAGCTGGGGTATTAAATATAAATTGGAGATTACAGAGTGTGATTTTTATGCAAACCATGTAGTTATTCTTCATTATATATTCTTGAGCAAGGTAAGGCCCCTCGTACTCCACGATGTGGTCGCGTGCTGTCAGGCAACCAAGGCCTGCAGGGCTTCAAGGAGGCTTCCTTTTTAGGGTATACCTTGGTCCCCTGCAATAGACCCACTTGTGAAGGAATACCGCGAGGTATTATTTGGTTCGATTCCGACATACCACTTCACCGTTAGCTCTGGGGAGGTGATGACCCATGGGGGCTCCGCAAGATTAAAATAAAAATATATATACATATTATTATCCTTTACTATATTGAACCTGTTAACTTAATTTATATACCTATCCTTCTTCAGTTAAACATCATCATGTCAGCTATGAGGTGTCCAGTGCCGAACATTTATGTACGTATATCTTTAAGATTTTCACAAAAACCGTATATCTATAATTAACGTCTCCCTAGCACTACTACGACTAGTTTGTCGGTTCGATCTAGTAGGGAATTAGGACGTCATAATAAATCATCTACCTACTGCAATTCTCAGAAATTCAGGATTATTTTTTATGGTATAGGGGGCAAACGAGCAGACGGGTCACCTGATGGTAAATGACTACCGCCGCACATGGGCACCTGTAACTCAAGAGTCAAGAGTGCGTTGCCGCCCTTTGAGATGGGGTTAAGGGAAGAGGGGGAGAGGGGGGAAGACGGGAATAGGGGAGAGGGAAGGGTTAGTGCCTCCGGCAATCTCACTCACGCGCATAATACCTTTCTCGATATTAGAACAGGTAATAAACAGTTACACTATTGAACACGGGTCTTACCTCAGTCATGTGCAATTGGCAGATTTAGCAAATCTTCGAAGATATTATAGAAAACTCACAAATAAGCAATTATTAATGATAAAGAAACTGATAATTATTTAATAATACGTACATTAACATCTAAAGTCAGGAGTGAATTGAGAGGATCAATCTCGAACCACCAGCATGAGAAACCAATGGTTAGACCACTCGGCCATGACGGTCATCGGACCATAATTATTCATCCTTTTTATTTGCATTTTCTAAGCTATTTGTGTCTAGTAATTTTAATTCAGAAACTCCATTGGCAGTACTTCTTGTCGAGTTTCTATTGTTGACGCTTTTTCTCCCAATTACATGTCATTTATTTGCAAATCCAATTAATATCAAATCGTTTATTTGCATTGCTAAGAAAACTATGGTTGAAGTATATTCTTAATGTACGGGGCACATGACAGTTTGTAATGCCCAAATGTGATGAAAGTCATGAAATGGCATTAACCTGTTCCCAATTATCTATTTAGGCATTGCAACGCATGCCGATTACAGCTAGTTAAAAATAAAATAGGATGAGATGTTTCGATGTTTTTCAAAATAATTATCATCATTTTATTATTAGTTAGGATTAGAATGACGTCAATGCCTAAAGAGTGTGTGTGTTAAAATGTGTCATAGCATTAATGTTAACCCCTCCAACTAAGCTGAATTCTTGTATTAGGAGTAGTTCAAACCCGCAACCACTTTATCGTAATTCGGGAACCTATTTATATAGATCCTTCATTTCAAAATGCGGTGTTAATGATATTGATAAACCAGTGAATTTCATGTATTGAACCGCTTTACACACCTTATATGTATAGCATTTGTGAAAGTAAAAAGAATAAGAAAGCCAAGCAGACGATAATGCAAGAATGCTGCAAATAGATTTTTGATTTTGTATTTTCATTGGCTTACCCTAATGTCTGACTGCGGTGACAGACTGGTTGGCATCGTGGATGTGGTTGAGTTCCTTAATTACGAACTTATCTAGTCTAATGAGTGTCGTGACTGGTCAGTTGCAAACTGGTTATTTCTAGACCCCTACATGGCACTTGCACAGTTTGAGTTTATGTAGACGTGGGTCCTTGATTGAGTTTGTTTCGGCGTTTTTTTTTAAGCCAGCACCATCTATCTAGCTTCGAAGCTATCTAGCACTAATCGACAGATAAAAGTGTCTGAAAATATCTATTTAAAATAAATTCATTTATCAGATCATTGACTTTATATATAAGAAAGCTCTAAATCTTTTCAATTTAAAAGAAACCAAAGATGGAGGTAATATTAATTCTGATTTGAAAAAAATAAAACATCTAAATTCAAATTAATAGTCACAGTACGTACCTACAATGAACTGACGACATCATTTCAAAGTCAAAACCATCATCATTTCTGTGTTAACATAGTACAAATTTCGCACAACAGCCCTCAGTGCTTGATTAACGTATTCCAAACACAGCATTTAGTGTACATAGGTGGAAAACCCGTCGTGTCTATCCATCGATTGTCTACCTCTATCAATAATTGCTTTTAATCATTAGCCGTGCGGCCAGTGTTTGGACGGGCCGCATTCCCTAATTGGCTTTCGTGTAGTACTGACTTAGTATGTAAGGGATTAGTGACGTGTTGACTGATTGATCAGTAACTGTCTGGGTTTGATTGACGATTTTGAAGACTGCTCCCGTTTAATTTTCCGGTGGTTGGTTTTACAATTGGGTCTACAATTTAGATTTATTTTGGTTATATACACATGTATGTTTGTTCTATATACTGATTAGTAGCAGGGGAAGGTCAATCAATTAATTAAAATTCGGTTAATGGGTCATGTTCATTATCGTGTAAGGTACAAAAAAAAGCTGCTGAATGTGAACTTTCTTATTTTTCAGGTCGAATAGTTAGATCTAGTAACTCTTTATCAAGTAACTTTGAAATGTTATTGTGTGTAAAAATATCTAAGTATGAAATGTAGCAAATTAAATTCGATTTAGAAATTTATCACAAAACTAATAATTTATTTAAGTTCCGATTAGACGGTACAAAAGTTAATTATTACTTAAAATGTGTATCGAGACCGCCCTTAGTACAATATCGATGCTACATATTTTAAGTAATAATTAACATTTGTACCGTCTACGTCTGGAGGACGTGTTTGTTGTTTGCAATTTAACGTTAAAACTATGATCAGCTCAATATTAAATTATTTATTTAAGAATTTAATAACAGAAACTTGCGTTATTTAAATAAATTTCTTGTTTGTAATACAGTTAATTATTTATTTATTATAAAATATTGGGTTTATATTTAAAGAAAACACATTATTGTCTAAATGAAAACATCAACATAAATAAATGTATCAATTTCTAAGGTATAGAGCTCACGTGAGAAGAAGCTCGCAAGAAACTCATGAGCCCTCTTTAGAGTTTCTAATGTAAGTATAAGCTAAACCATACTGAATTACAGAATTTACGCTTAGAAAATGCTAAAAATCTTTGTTTGTCATATACGTGTAGTGTTCATATATTTGAGAATGAATTGGTTTATATATAAATAAAAATAAAAAATTTAAACCACAACTGCAACCGCCTTATTGATTTTTTTTCTAAAAAATTACAATCAATTTCAGTCTGAATGATGTAAGGATCCTAACGATACCCCATACATTCATATTTGTTCAAGCTTTTAGAAGTTATTTGCAATAAAGAAACTCGCATATGTATATGGATAAACACTGATTTTGTGACTGAAAACAAATCAAATCATACAAATAACACAATAATGTTCAAAAAGGAATTAACGCTTTTAAAAAAAGGCTATCAAATGTTCCGTATTAAGTCAGTATTAAATGTGTTACCCATATGTTTTGCAAACGACTATATACTACAATGACCGCTTACCATCAGGCACTCGTCGCTGTTTTCTCCCTTAGTGGTAAGACACTATAATTGTATGGACCAATTCATGACCTACAGTCAGTATTTAGTATTCTTTATTTGCATTCCACAATGTAAAATAGGTGATACAAAATATTAGGTATCATTATGGACCCAGTTTTGGGCTTAGCAAATTTTAACTATAAATTAATTATATAGATTAGAAAAACATTATTAGTATAAATTACAAGTCTGGGTAAAAGTACAGGTCTTGACAACTTGCCTGCTGAACTACTGAAACTCGACTGTGTTTCCTCTCCCCTGTACACTCTCTAGCTGCGTTGTTGGCATAAGCATGTCATGCTGGGTCAGATAGCGGACGTAAAAAGGCCTATTGGGCGTCCCATTTTGAGATTAAAAGATTCTTGCAAGCGGGAAATGAACAGTTTTGGAATTCAGACGGAAGGTTGTTAAATACGCGTCAACATAAAACTTGAATGGCACCGCGACATTATTGCCGGAGTGACTAGGCACATCGAAGACTGGTTGTTCAACCTCAAGCAGAAATGGCTTCGGTGTGCTTTATCACCACCTATAGACTCACAATTTAACTGTAACCGATGTGGTAAAACCAAAACAGATGCAACAACCCTTAACCTAAAACCCAAGCGTTGCAACAAACCTCTTTTTAGATGCAGTGGCCAATATATAAGAGGGTAACTTATTCAAAAATTAAAAAAAATAACATTTTTTTAACAATATCTGTTATTATTTATACATAGGTACATTGAGGTATGTAGATATATTTTAATTTATATAATCGAATATTCATTAATTAATATTAATATCTATAAGTACCTAAATTTTACAATACATAGTTTCTATATAACTTTTAATTATTTGGTTATTTATTTGTTCGATTACGTAATTAAATTTTTAAGTTTTTATTTAGATAAATTATTATTTTTGTGATGAAAATTCGTTGATACTAAAATAACATACTTTAACTAGCTAGGTATATAGTTCATTTTTAAATTTATTTTCAATGTCTATATGTTTCATAGTATTCGGAATTTTATAATATACTTTGACGCACATTGCAAAGGGCCTCGAGTGGTACTTAGCAAACGTAGAACTTGGTATCGCTAGTATCGTTGCTGAGGACATTAGTCGCTTGCTAATGTGGTTAGTGATGGGTGTATGTACATGCCAGACAGCGTGAGGACTTTCTCATGAAATGTGGTTATAGTACATTCCATATTAGTAAGTCTACTGATCAGTATTATTGAAATGTTCCATATTTTCAAAGTTATTTAACCCAAAAACACTTCTTTATTGGTTCGTCTTCAACAAATATTTCATTAAATAGTCCAAGGACGTCTCAAGTACGAAACTACAGCAGTAATACTAAAGTTGCACTATTATATTGCAGTCCATTTGCAATCAGTTATAGTTTCAAACTTGGAATAACTTTCCCCGCTTTGATAAAACTCAGCCAAGTGGTGTCACTTGCAGCTCTTTCCTAATTTTACTTGCATTTTGTAATACTATATTATTTTAACATAAATGTAAGTTGTATTATTATCAAATTAGGCGAAGTAGGCTTATATATTATATTCATAATAACAAATGTAATCTTAAATCTTAAGCTCTCAACCTCTAGTTATCTTGAGACAGTTCAACAAAAATCATATAAAAATGATTTGAAATTATATGATTCTATCTGTTGCCCGCGACTTCGTGTGGAAATTTTGGTGAAATTTATCTCACGAGAACCATACATTTAGAATTTTGATATACAATTTTAAATTCTCTCGTCTCGTCCTCACTCGCCGCTTCGCTTGTGACGATGCAGCCGTCAAAGTTGACATCGCAGTTCAATAAATAAATTTTCTATTTACGTATTTAATATTACCAAATTCATTAATTTTGTAATAAGCTCATTGTAATCGACTCCAACTTGATTTTTTCCTTTCAAAGATATATTACCGACTTTTTTACAATAGACACCATTGAACGTGTTTGAGATATGACCTAAAATATCAAAACTGTTATGCATAAAAAAACTAAGCGTATATATATATACAACAATACCAAAATGACGCGTCAGTTTCAAAACGTCATAGATTTAGGCAACGATAGCAACCCCGAAATGGATTTTAGAGAACCCAACATAGCTTTTGTAGCTACGCGTAATGTTTTAGTCACGTGAAAGGCTCATTTGGGCTGGCCCCTACCATGGTGGTAACTAGACAACCTTATCGCTCATTTTGTGTTAAGAAAAAAGTGGGTTAAACTACATAGCCCTTAATGTATCATATTATCTTTGACGTTTTATGGTAGGAAGGTTTCAATATATTTATTGTATTACGGAAAGGTATATTTTGGAACCGATGAAAAAAAAAAAGGATTTATATTTTTTAATTTTTTCATATTTTATCTTTCGACTGAAAATGCTTTATTCCCCTATAAATTGACAGTTCTACAAAACGAAATACCAATTAACCGTTTTAACCATTTTGTTCAAAAAAAAATATATATATATATATAAATAAGGACATGTCCGTACTAGTCTAGACTAGTCATATCTATTCATCTTGCCATCATACCATCTTCATCTTGAAAATGGTAAAATAATTTATTCCGGAGAACTAGAAAATGCTTTGGATGAAAGTTTTCTGGCGGCGATCATGGGCTCGAAAGCGAGCATCCCATGCTTCCAACCACTAAACTGGACCAAGGACCTGGTGAAACTGGCTAGGAGCCAAAAACAACTAGCATAGTGTAACATTTTTACTTGTTACATATTGGTAGGGTAGAAAATTGGTATTTTTTTTTAAAGACAACTCCCGCATTAGGAATTACTCCTGTGCCGCGGGGGACTTTACAAATATACAAACAACGGACACAAAAAACACCCAGACTCGGGTGGGAATCGAACCCACGACCTGTAGCATAGCAGTCAAGGTCACTAACCACTAGGCCAACAAGCCAGTCAATATTACCAGTTTTTGCAGACAATGTAACAGTTTAAATTTTTTACTATCGTCATCATCTTATTTTTTTTTTTTTTTAACTTTATGCACATTTGGTACATTGGCAGATTTAATGCCTAAGGCATTCTCTACCAGTCAACCATTGGGTGATGCAGAGAAAAGAAGAAGTAGGTGCAAATGCATATACATATATTTTATAAATACATATCAAATACATACATAAACATACATACATGCAGACATGATCACCATAAAATTCCTGTCACATACCTAAGTATATATATATAATAGGTGTATATAATAGGCAGAGACCTTGTTCAATGTGCGTGAAGGTCGTTAGACGAAGCTAAACACTTTCTCAAAGAGTGATTTTGCTATGTCTCCGTCTATTGGCTTTCTGCCGCTTTGACTAGAAGTTTTGTCTTCACAAACCTAGCTACTTCATTTAGTTATAGAACTTAGCATCTAATTAAGATATCCATTATCGATTTAATTATTCAATGAAATTACAACGTAAACAAAAAAAAGTTGAAAGTAATTAAACACTAGATATCTATCTAGCAATAGTTCCTAGACACAAACCAATTACGATTTCCAATAAAAGTTAACCCAACAAAAAAAAAGTCAGACAACATACCTTTAATCTTTGTTTACCGGATCTCAATTAACTCGGTCGGTTAATGACGCGAGGTGCCCACGCCACGCGAGCATATTGGCACGTTTATGTGCGACAGTAATCATATCGTCAGTGATAACGGTTCACGGAAATTGTATTGTTTGTTTGATTTTGATGTGGATGGAGTATAAATTGGTGTGTTATTTCCTAGTTGTTGACAAAGAGTAAAGATGACTTGTCGATTTTTAGTATAAAATTTTGCAATTTTGCATGCATTCAACGTTGGATGTTTGATTAAATTATGTAATGAGAGACACAAAGATTTCAATTCTAGCGTTTGAGATGCATTTCTGAAGCATTAATTCTTGTGTTTGTCAAATTGTTCAAAGCAAATACAAATCTCAAACTAACATCATGACATACTTGTACATGATAATGTTTACTCTTAAAAATTACTCAACTCTTAAAACAAACTCAAGAAACCATGCCTATCAAATGTCAAAACTGGCATACTTAGGCTCAGATTCAGACATAGTCAGATTTTATGCCTTATTTATTTACAGCGTAAGATCAATTTTATCTCTTATCTTGGTGTAATTTTATTCTATCTTGTTCTCTCATTAATTCTTTGCTTTTCATTTTAGAAAAGTTCGTCATATTTTAAAATCTTTGATTAATGAAATAAAACCATATTTTTTTATCACTATGTCTTCTCAAATTAAGTAGAAAAGGTTGCAAAGTTTAACAAGTTGCCAGTCATCTGTTATTTTTTACTTAAAATAGTTTAATAATTTCTTAAAATATTTGCTTAAAAGTCAACCAGCACGTCAAGTCAATAAATGTTAGTATCTAGTAATCATTTAGTTCGGTTGTTAATAAAAAGAAGAATAAATAAAATTGTAAATTGGATAAATATTAATATGTTAAAAAGCATCCGATTGCGTAAGAACTTAACTAAAAATATCCAATCAAATGGCGTTTATAATTGCAGTCGTTGGCATAAATTTCAACAAGTATCTGCAACTCACACTAAATTTAAGCCATCGACTCCAATTTCCTGTCTTTTCCAGTACTTTGATGTCGAGTAAAAATAACTCCCAACGAAGAAATATATTTGAAGATATTGAAAACTTTACTACGATCGTCAGCTTTCCTTTTAGACCAAGATACCAAGGCCACCAGACCTTACTTACTTTGGGACGAACAAAATGTGTGATATTAGCACCCGGTACTCATTACTTATGGGTTTCCTGTGTATTAATACCATTATTATCATTGGTAAAAACTTAAATAACAAACATTTGATTGTTTTCTTTGACTTCTTAGTAAGCTAACAGACTTTACCTTGATTTTCTTTCTTGCGAAGATTCAAATAAATTACTTGTTCTTCCTGCGGCTCGTAGTTTTTGCAAAACTTTTACCAATACTTATTTTGTGTCAAATTTAGAACAGAGTTGGATGAACAAAATTCTACCTTAGGCACAAGAACAGTCATACCAAGTCAAAAATTTTGGGTGTGCACCAGGATCACAAGTAACAGGGTACCGAAACTTTTTAATGATTGTCAGAGGCCGGATTACAAGAGCTTAGGTATCACACTAAAGGAACTTTTGTGGCGAGGTGCTCCTTCTTGAAATTGATCTATCGATAACGCATTGAATTTTAGCAACTTGTTAGAAACTATTACATTGGGGATAAGAAATATTTTGCATCTATGTATATATATATATATATCTTAAAGGTTTCGTGCTATCTATTTAATTTATAATCATATAAATAATATAAAAATTCCTCGGCCGAAAGTCTTAAGGAAACACCTAACAACGTAGCTTAATCACTTTCATGACAAAGTGAAGACTGAAAACCAAGTATAATAAAAACACAGTACAAAGTAAACAATGTTTATTTGACGGAAGGGAAACTTAATTAAGAGAAGCAAGTTGAACCGATTTTCATAAATGAATGTTTGGAGCTGGCCATTACTTTTGCATCGTTTGGTCAGACACTATTGTTTTACGTTTCCCAACTTTGTTTACGCCGTTTTATAACTGTAATGAGTATATAGTTATATTATAAAAGCTTGACGGAAATGAAATGAAGTCATTTTGTTTATAAAAATGTAATTAATTTTTATATAATTATGTATTTGGGAATTAATGCCATCACGTTATAGATATTTCATACCTTTGTATTGTCTGACGTTTCACTGACTCTGACAGGCTGTGTTCACTGACTCAGTCAGTGGTGCACGCCCTCCATCATCGCATCCGTGAGGTAGATGATTCTTCATCCACCCATACATTTTCAATATTTTGAATAAATTCGTTTCGCCATGTCCCGTCGCATACTATATTATCAGTGTCCATATTCTGGAACTAAACCTATGTGATGTCTTCCTATTTTGGTGTTTATCCAACTGCGCAGAGAAGCGAGGTGGCATGTTTTCATCACTGGATTCCACGCTGTAGATAGTTTAAAATCTTCCCGAATGTTTCATGTTTTTTAATTTCAATCACTTTACATACAACTCTTGAGTAAATGTGACATACTTCAATCCAGAAATGCAACCACTTGTAGGCAAAACACCGTACACCCCAGCCTAGTCATACGGATGGATACCTACACGCCACGTCTCATCATCATTCCCGACACCTGCAATCTGTTATGACTTCAGGCAGAGCTTACAATTTGTGTGACCCTGAACATTCAGTTAATTTGATATCTTTAGGCATTGATAAAGTGTCTGAGAGCTTTAAAGAGATTTAAGGAATTATCTTTGTTGTGTTTTTAAATTGTACACTGGTGTTAACTACTATGACAATGTAAATGAGACAGGCGTTGATCGCGATCATTTTCGATTTTAATACCAAGTCAGTTTATTTTATTCACACATTTCCTAGAAAAATACTTTCAGCGGAACCTCATTCAGGGACTATAATCAAATCAAATAACCTACTGTCAAGAAATTAGTGAACATGTATATAGAAAAAAAAACACGAAGGACATAGCACGTCATCCTCTTTTAATGTCGGTAAAAATGTTTGCAAATCATATTAGGCATAATAAAATTTATCTGTATCGAAGTCATCGCGTGTTTGCGTTTCAATATGACTGGCAGAATTGTCACTTTGAATGGTTTAACATTTGAATGGAAAGGAACTAACGGTGGCAATGAATGTACCTACTCATTTCATTGTGAACATCGATCGTATCATTTAACCAACTGCTCAACTGCCAAAAAGGATGACGTTCTAAGTTCGTCTGACTACAATAACCATGCCATGTCGTGATTTTGAGTTCAACCATTTACCAATACTGTTGGAAAAATTGTTAATTCTTTAGGAATGAAGCTGCGACACACCTAATATTCCTATTTAAAATTAGGAATATTTTAAATTCTACAAAAGTTCTTATATAAATTTCCGCACAATCAAAAACTCGAGACATATTCAAATGATAAATTCAGTAAATATCCCACCGAGGAGTCTTTAGTGTTATATTACGTTAAAATGAGCCAGCGGGTACAGTAGTATTCTTATTTATCTTACATGAAAATTGTCTCAAAAGTGATTTTCTGTTTATACTTTGGTTCTTATTCTCAAAAGGATCTTTACAAGTGTTTACATTTTTTCTTTTACGAGATTATCTAGCCTAAAATATATCACAACTAGTACCGAGATTTAATTTCTTTCTTTTGTTACCCTTATGTTACCTAGATTTAAAATAACTCTGCTACCCACAACGAAATAAGTATTATTGAATTTTTTTGACACGCTTTTATAATCTTTACTTATAATGTTAACCTACTTCTAATCGTCGCGTCGTATCGAAATGAAAACTTGTAGTTATAGTTTTTTTTCTTTTTTTTTTATAGTATAGGGGGCAAACGAGCAGACGGGTCACCTGATGTTATGTGACTACCGTCGATGGAGACCTGCAACTCAAGAGCCACAAGTGCGTTGCCGGCCTCTGAGATAGGAGTACGCTCTTTTCTTGAAGTTTTGAAGGTCGTATCGGTCCGGAAATACCGCAGGCGACAATTTGTTCCAAAGATTGGTTGTGCGAGGCAAAAAAAAAACTGGAAAACAGCACAATGGTGGATTGCCAACTATCCAGGTGATGGGGATGAAAGTTTTGTCGCGTTGAACGATGGCGAAACGTTGCGGCCGATATAAGTCCGAACAATTCCTCGGAGCACTCCCCATGATACATGCGATAGAAAATGCAGAGAGAGGCTACATCTCTACGCAACGCCAAGGGGTCAAGCCGATCTGAAATATCCTGGCAATCGATGATTCGAGTCGCTCTCCGTTGAATGCGGTCAAGAGAGAGAAGCTGGTACTGGGGTGCTCCTGCATAGATATGAGAACAGTATTCCACATGCGGCCGAACCTGCGCCTTATAAAGTTGTAGGCAGTGGGCCGGGGTGAAATACTGTCTCGATCTGTTGAGCACACCAAGCATACTTCTTCGAGGCTAATTTGGCCTTACCCTCCAAGTGACCGCGGAACTGGACTTCGCTCGATATATCGACGCCAAGGATTCCGATGCTGGCTGTGGCAGTCAGGGAAGTGCTCTTAAAGCGAGGTGATACGACAAACGGTATCTTTTTAGCGGTGAACGTGCAAACCTGTGTCTTCGTTGGGTTAAATTCGACTAGGTTAAGTCGACCCCAATCGGAAACTCCTTGTAAGGAGGCTTCGATTTCAGACACAAGTTAGGATCGACTCTCAGTGACGTTTTCCCGAGAAATGTTAGCGCGGCCGGTATACAAGGCATCACTCGTACTATCATCGGTAAAGCAATGAATGCTGCTGATTTGCATATCATTAATATGGAGAAGAAACAGCGTGGGTGATAGCACACAGCCTTGTGGGACACCAGCATTCACAGACTTGAAGTCGGGGCATGCACCGTTGACAACGACCTTGATGCTTCTGTCTGCGAGAAAACTGGTGATCCAGTTGCATAATTTCTCGGGAAGCCCATAGGAAGGAAGCTTCGAGAGAAACGCTTTGTGCCAGACCTGTCGTTTGGATATAGTTGTCATAGCATGTCATAGCCATAGTTGTCGTTTGGATGACAAGACTATAATTTGGTATCTTGGAGCTGATGTGATGATGGAGCCAGGAGGTGGATAGTGGAACTCTTCAGTGGTTACTAGTAAATCCTTCGAGTTTGGTTTTATATGATTCGTTTGACGAGTCCAACAGATCTGATGATGAGGCCAGATAGTTTAATTCGGTTCGCCATTGAAGCGATTAATAATTTTGCTTAATATTCTGCAACGTGCAGAAAACACTGTGATCCTGATGTCTTAATAAAAGCTGTTCTCGGACCACTCACCATGTGGTTTTAGTCGGTTCGATTTCATCACACCGCCCCACTGTAAACCCCGGTGGGGTGACGGCCTGAGGAAGTTTCCACACGACCAAACCAAAGGTCTAGAAAACACCGTGCAATATGTCTAAGGATATTAAAATGTTGTTAAACAGTTCCGACATTTAGAAATACCGTAACAAAAACTATTGGTTCCAAACGCAGTGTCCATTACTACTGCAATGCGCTGCAATTGCATGATAGCGATGTTAAAGAACAGTTTATATTCAATACTACATTAATGACATGTTATTTACGACATATACAGGCTGTTACAGAAGATTTAGTCATATTTTAGGATCGTATGACTCGGGAATGACTAAAAGCGCTATTAATTTTGGGAAAGTTCATGATTTTTAATACGGAAATATTATATGTAAACTGACAAACTTAACTTGCAAATTGACCGATAATGCTCATATTTCGTTAGAAAGAGGGTTGACATGAATCAAACTATGGGTATTTAATAGTGCGGATGTGTTTTTGACATGAAGATTGATAATATGTTGTTTAGAAATGTCCACTCCACCAGGAAAAGCATTTTCCGAAGAAAAAAATAAATATAAATAAATTCACAATCTTGAATAAGACCCCACCTTTCTTTATATACCTATAGTTAACCTATAGTTTGTACAAGAAAAAAATTTAATGTGATTTTTTTCGTCTCCACGACATCCCCTTTGACCTCCGGCACTAAGGATTATCACGTTATTCAAAAAGTTGTCAAAACATCTTGTGTACTTTGAATTGGAAGTTCAATAGCCCTGTAGTATATTATCTACATAGATCTACACTTATTTAATACCCCTGGCAGGTTTTAAGCTTAAACATACTGCGTAATTTAGAAAGTTTTAGACTTCTCTCTTCTATTTGAAACAATAAAACAATGACGTCAAAAGGACCCTATACAAACCTAAACTTTAGTGATCATTACTGTCTTGAAACATTTTTAAAGAGAACGTTAACATTTCATACTTTCTGTTATTACCCTGAATGTGGGTTACATACGTCGTAACGTCTTTCACAGATATTATTACGATTCTAGTATTGTTTTGTGTCATTGTAGCGTTTATGCTTTTGTTTCGTGAGAGGAGCTTCCAGCCGTGAATTGCTCTCTCTTGGGAATGATGTACTGTGACAGGTTTATTAATAATAAGAAAAACGTTAATATTTAACGGACAGATTGAAAAACTTTTTCCTGTTTATTTATATGTTTATTACGATATATCACAGTAGACGCATTACAGCAGGACTTCTCTCTAATAATTTAAAATTCTAAGACATTTGGATTTAAGACTGTATATTGTTTTCTATTTCCTTTCGGACTTTATTGATAGACTGAACGCAGATCTGTCTTAGATCGGTCCATAGCGTTTTACAGAATAAGACGAATAAGCTAAATTTTAGATAATTTGCCTTAGAAAACGTTTTAAAACGTCTATTTAAAAGTTTCTGTAAAATAACTCACACTAAGCCACACTCGTTGATGCACAATAAGCTTCAGCCCCAAACTAAGCACAGTTTGTACTGTGGTTTCCAAAACACGAATATAGTTATATAGTTAGAAACATTTTTAACACAAATAGACTTATAGGGACCAATGGAAATAGACTTATAGTGAATCGAACATGTGACGGGTAAAGTTGCGCTACCGCGTCACAGAAGTCTTCATTGACTCGTTACATGACAATGGAATTAGTTTTCTTCTGTTTCCAAAACAATGTCTTACAAACGAAGTTATAATACGACGTAAAGTTCAATGATATACGGTAACATTAATGGAATGATATGAGTGTGTACAATGGAAATACCTTTGAACTGCCTGACGCGTCGACTAGGTTACAGTAGCCGTAATCATAAGTTGACTGCAACCTGGTAGAAACGCCACACTGTTCAAAGTTATGTCAATACCTAAACGACCGCGTTTATTCTTGTTAGTATTATCACATAAAGGCAGTATAATAATTAGTCCCTTGTGATTAGCTTGGAAACTACAAACTCGAGCTGCGACGTTAAATATAGATTTCTATTTTCATCTCAGATATCAAATGAGGCCTGAATCAGCGTTCAAAGCTTTAGTTCGAGGTGAGAATGCCTTACACGAACTCACAGGTGTACATTATATATTAAATTAACTTTAATATTTCTGCTAGATCTGAATTTTTTGCAGCGATCTACTATTTCTAGAGTATAAGATAAACTGTTTTATTTGAATTAGTAATTAGTAGTTAGGAATTAATAATTCTGATCCAATAATCTTGACAAACGTATATAGGTATATCAAGTTTCACTAAGATAACTTTTTTACTACCAAGTTCACAAAGGAGCAGACGGCAAACCTGTTAATAGGTTGCGGTGGTTGGTGCTTTTTTATAGAAACTTTGAAAAGTGATAACTTTGAAAGTTATTTGAGATACTAGAATACTTTTGTTTTGGCTTGAAATATTCAGAGATTCTTTCATGAGAACTTTTCAAACAAAACGTTCTTCATAATAATTAATTCCAGCCGATCGGTTATTAATTACGAATAATGACAAAAGTTCAATTCTTATTTGTTGGAGATTCGCATTGCGTAGTAAATGAATTTTCCACTACTGATGTTTAAATTGTGGAATGTCTCAAGTATGTATGAGGTACTTTTTGTATTTTTAGGTGTCTGGAGTCCCGAGACTGTTGGGTCGAAACTCGACACGAAAAACTCCCGAAACAACATTCCAACATCAAAATTTTGAAATAGTATTGTTGTATAAATAAAACTGACATCTGTGGAAAACAAAAGTGTTCTGGCATTATAACAATAATTATAATAGATAGTCATACAAAACTGTTAACGATGCGATGTTACTAAATTACGATCACTTCAATGTTTTTAAGTCTATTTGTAAGACTGATGGATGGAGATGTATAAGTACTAATTCTGAGCCTAATATATGTTTCATATTTTTAAGATTTAATTACCAAACAATTGAATCTATCGTTTTAATTATGTATGTATATGTACGAAATATACATACCTATAGGTCAGTATAATTACTAAGTTTGTTATTTATTTAAAAACTTTTACTGCCAAAAAGTGGATCTGTGATTATTTATCTATGATAAGAATTAAATTTAAGTATTGTTTAATTTTAGAGTTCTGAGATTTTTTCTTTACGCATCACGCCCCAAATGAACTCGGTGCTAATAATATTCTGAGAAGTCGCGAAGTCCCAGGATGCCCCGGACTTCGATGGTAGTTTGTCTCATGTCCCGGGACCCTGAGACTATTGAGATTTCCCAGACCCTAGTATGGAGGATATAAATAAATATTTAATTTAAATGTTTTTTTTTTTCAATGTTTTTGACAATTTAAATGTTTTAATTTGGGGATTTTTTGATATGGGGTTTTTAAATCTAGCAAAAAAGTTGTGGATAAAGCGCGAGTAATATCCGTAATGTTACCGTCGGCCCTGGGCTAAAATAACAATTGCCATCAGACGGGTTCTATGTTTGTTTGCTACCTAAGTTGTATAAAAATTAATTTTAACGTGACACGTACACACGTGTATTTTTCGTCTCAATCCTTTCGTACTAAGTACCCATAAGTGACTGACACTACCAATACACTTGTTACGGTAAACAACAAACTCTTCCCAGAAACTTTAGGCCAAAACATCCTTTCACATTATTCGATACTATAATCGAACACGCAAATCAGTGCCCGAATAGATACATATTGTGGTGAACACAACACAAAGACAGAACTAGCATTTGGGCATCCGGCACCAATTCAGGAAATTGGCGGTAACAATATATTACTATGTAATGGTAACTTATAACATTTGACACCACTTCCTGCTTAGAACTACTCAGTTTGAAATTGGGGAACTAATTTTGTTCCGGTGGTTTGAAACATGTTTGTGTGAAAATTCATAATATTCATATACGAGTAATGTAAATGTTATTCCGAGAAAATCTTTCAAACCACCGGCAACCAGTATTTTGGAAGTTCCCACGGATAATACAAATGCTGTTAAATGATGATAATAAAGAATAATTATAAATGTGATAACTATGAATGTCAGATTAAATGGAATATTACGAGATATTAAAAGATTAATTTGATTATATAAAATATAATTCCAAAAAACGTCCAACCGACACACAACATCATGACTCCATTCTTTCATAAAAAGAATAGACTAACGCAACACCGTGCAAACCAAAGAGTTGCATACAACTATAGTAAACCCTCCCTTGATATAATTAGTTTACTATTCTAACAGTTTCTATTTCTTTTTCTTTCTTTGATGAAATTCATACTTACTTCATTCATTTCATTTTTAAATAATTTTGTCAATTTTGTTTTATTCACTTTATTTTGTTTACTTGATATTTTAGTTGTTAATACGAGTGATTTTGTATTATCTCATATTAATTAAAGTTTTATTTCCATTTTCGTTTTAATTGTTTTTTATAATTTGTAATTTATAGTTTTTTATATTTTTTTTATATTTTATGTTTCAAGGCTTCACTCAATACAAATACAGGATTTAAATAAAACGTTTTTCCTTTTACTAATATGTATGAATAAATATTTTTTTACTAAAATAAAAGCACTCCAATAGAACATCCACCGATATAACCCTTTCATATCAACAACCATTGATTAAAACTAACACTAGACAAAAATTTGCTCTGCATTGATTTATACATATAATTATTATTAACGTATAAATCGTTGGGAGTTGGTAAATTAAAACTTATTTGACACGGGTTACAACTAATCTCAACAGCCGGAACAACACCCGTTGCCCTGTCATCTAAAGAGCTAGAAATTCCAGGTTTATGGACTTCTTTAGAGCCTAGTAAGATGTGCAAAACGGTGCTTAATCGCGGTTAATTTATAAGTACGACGTTTCGATCGAATTATACCGATCGCGGTCATGGCTGGACGTCATTGGGATCGGTGCAATCCCAGCATCGGTATCAGTATCGGACCTTATAAATATTGTCACCAATTAGTCCCTTTTTACACAACCAATAGGCATATAGTTTAAAAACAGTTAAAGCCTACTTTAATTTATAATATGTCAATATTTTTTACATGTACCGACTAAACATTACTTTTAACTCGCTCTTTCGACGCGCTGGCTAACGAACATAAATATATTGTAAAACACTTAACGGACGTTAAAACAAGTAGAAATTCGTTTTGGAGTTTCTCTTTGAAGAAAGTGAAGCCCCAAACAGTTATATATAAAATTATTCACTGTTTAAAGATAAAATCTTACAACAGCAGTAGTTGTAATATATAAATGTATTTTGAAACACAAAATAACAAAAAGCCGCAAACTTTTCAACGTGAATCAAGTCACGGCAATATTAATTGTCTTCACAACTGAAAATCAAACAAAAAATAAACAAGTTTCCACTGTATTTTCAAATAATAACGGTCTTTAGATAAAATGAAAAGTTTGACGTTAATCACAATGAAATTCCAATAACTGGGCCGTCTCGGGAGATCCTCTGCAAACAGATGTATTTGTTCAATATATAATGAAGACTGAGTTAAACCAAGTTGATCAAGTTCCGACTTCCCCAAGGCGAAGAGATGAGATGTTGCTGGTGGAAATTGTTCAAGACTTTGAATTTGAATTGATGTTCGACTAATTATTGGAACGTTTGTAGTTGGCGTACGAATGAACCGAGACGTGTGATTGTCAGTGAGCGGTGTTTACTGGAATGTTTGAACGTTTGGTTGCGGCTGAGATATTGCGATTTCGGTTTAATAACACGCCGTCTAACACCTGTGGTATTCGTTTCATAGTGTATGTAAATAATACATCTTCATATGACTTCTATATATATTTTAGACTTTTTATAAAACTATACCTCAGGATTTACAAGAATGTGGTTTGTTTTGTAGCTAGATATTGTCCTTAAGTAACTTTTGAACAGTTATATTTTACCTCTAATTTCTTCTTAAAAACCATATCATCAAGTCAGATTCCTACTCCTACCAATATTAGTAACAGAGTAACATAGTATTTTTATTATATTCTCCATTAAAAAGTAACTAAATTACGATAAAATAGCACAGCAAGAGCTCAACACACGACTACGGCCTTAAATAAAAAATAACCCAGCTGAAATCTTTACAACCAAAGAGCTTATGTAATCCACTTTATCATACACCATGCAATATACAAACGAAGTAGAGCTTGTTTCATAACTTCTGCCAGATGACAAACAGCCTTCGCCGAACGAAAACAAAAGTAACATATAAAAACAAGTGAAGCTTATTAATTTCTCCTACAAGTGTATGACATTCGTAAAATTCGTATCGTAGTGACGTCAGCTTATTTTCCATTGGATAAAATTGAATTGAGTTTAAACGAGACACGTTAATGCTCTAAAACATGCAAACTGATCAAATGGACACAAAGCAATCCTTTGTTTAATATTCGTTTTACAAATATTGTGAGTGTTGTGTTCCTGTGTGGAAGTAGAATAATAGATACAATTTGCGGTCGTGTACTTATAATTATGCTTTGAATAATTTATTCAATGGTTCAGGTGCAGGTACATAAAAATTTTAGAAAGTATGTTTTTCAGCTTTTAAAATTGGCAAATATTCATGTCGGGAAGTCTTGATTTTAGAAAATAAGTAGATGAATTCAATTATTAAAAAAAGCAAACGACACATCAAACATAAGAAGAAATAAATTAAGGAAGGATACAGAGCTTACAATGCGATAGATAGTTAAGTTTAAAATTATTTACTACCTATAAATGCCCTGTTTACATCTGTTTTTACACTGATTTCAAACCGATAGTAACAATCCTAAGCTGATACCTTATATTTCAATACTGACCATGTGATTTTGCAGCGCACTGCACATTAAAACGTGACCTTATCAATGTGGTTTAATAACTTATGTATACAACATCACACATACATACATACACTCACGTCTATATCCCTAAAGGGGTAGTCAGAGATGTATTTATTACACACCCACATTTTGCCAACTAAAGTTTGGTCCCACTTACGTTATAGAGGGCTAGTCTATTATCGTCAACCAAGCATTTTGGAAATTAAAGATTTGAAGGTGCCCGGTTGACGATAATAGTTGTGTTTTGTTATTGTTGTTTGGGACCAAATTTTAGTTTGATTATGTTGTATTTTAGTTATATTATGTTGTATTTTATTTATATGTTATGTATTATATAGTTATTTATATATGCCGTTTCTGTTATGTTACTTTTTTTTGTTGACATTTGATAGTGCTTAGAACACGCAACCGGCAGATGAAAGACAACGTTTAGTTGCATCACATTATAATTTGTATTATTATTATTTATTATTTAATTTATTTTATTATTATTCTGTATATTTATATTTATATTTCATCAGTACCAATATGTCTGACTTAACTCATATCGACAATGAAGACTTTTTGTCGGCAAGCAGTGGTGATGACAGCTATGCAAGTATTCCCTCTCTGTCTAACTTACTCTCATTTCAATTCTCTGACGTACCTGGGAACTTTAATGTCGTTCACATTAACGCCCAGAGTATACCGGCTGATTTCCCTGATATGCTGGCCACATTTGACTGTGCGGATATCCATGCTATTTGTGTTTCTGAGTCATGGTTAAAACCATGCCTCCCTTCAGCATCCTATTCTATTCCCGGTTTTCAACTCATACGAAATGACCGCGCGCAGGGTGGTGGTGGAGGTGTTGCTATTTATCTTAGAACACATATTCTTTTCTCTATTTCGAGTATATTATGTTGCTATTTATCTTAGAACACATATTCTTTTCTCTATTTCGAGTATATTAACACAGCCGCCGCCTCAAAATACGGGCGAACGTTTATTTATTGAAGTTGAACTTCATCGCAATAAAATCCTTCTCGGCACTTATTATTGTCCCACATCTCGTATTCCTTTTTTCTCTTCTCTAGACACAATTCTCGAATCATTGATCCCTTCGTACAGTCACAGTATCCTTGCAGGAGATTTTAATACATGTCTCCTCAAAAATCACTCTCGTTCCTCCTCGTTCCGTTCCTGTTTAGAGGCTAATAACCTCTCTATTCTGCCTTACAATGCCACTCATCATTTTCCTAACTGTACCCCTTCCCTCCTTGACAGTTTCGATGTCTCTTCCGTTGAACATGTTGAAAAATATGGCCAATATTCAGCTGATTCTTTCTCCTACCATGATCTCCTATTCTTATCCTATAAAATTCGACCACCAAAATCTAAATCAAAAATCCTACTACAGCGCAATTTTCGTGGCATGGATTTGGTTGACCTTTGTAGGGACGCTGGCAACATAGTTTGGAGTCCTTTGTATAATACGAATTGCATAGACAAAAAAATTCAAATATTTACAGAAACCTTGACCGAACTCTATGGCATACACGCTCCAATCCGCAAAATAAAAATAAAACATCTTCCTTCACCCTGGCTTACAGCAGAAATTAAAATGTTACTAACTAAAAAAGCAACAGCCAAGACAAAATTCAAACGACGCCCAACTACGGACAACTGGGAGAAATATATCACATTGCGAAATCACTGCAATAAGGTGTGTAGGAATGCACAACGCCAACATATTCACTCCTCTGTAGAAAATGGAGACCTAGCCAAAGTATGGAGATTTCTTAGATCACTAGGAGTTGAAAAATCTCGACAAGATACAGTCCCTAAAGACCTAAATTTTGACCTACTGAATAGCCATTTCTCTGCTTCGTCCAACCTTGATAGGACTATTAAGGAAAACACATTAAAATATCTTTCCTCTCTTCCAGCTCCTGACTATCCAGCTTTCGTCTTTAGCCAATTCTCCGATTGTGATGTTAAGAAGAGTATAGTGTCTATAAATTCCCGCGCAACTGGAAGTGATAATATTAGTCGCGACATGATCCTGCCAATCTTGGATGAAATTCTTCTTGTTCTAACTCACCTATTTAATTATTCCATATCAAGTGGGAAATTTCCCGTGGCATGGAAAGAAGCGCAAGTCAGTCATACCAGCTTCTCTGACTATCGTCCTATATCCATCTTACCTTTCCTCTCCAAAGCTCTTGAATGCCTAATGTACAACCAAGTTAGCTCTTTCCTCTAAAAAAACACCCTCTTAAATCCCCTTCAATCTGGTTTTCGTCCCGGACATAGTAGTACCACAACGGCATTGGACGTCACGATTGACTGGTTTCGTAACTACCTGTTTGGTCACCAACAGCGCCTCTGCATTGAAGACGCCTTCTCTGCATGGTGCACTACATCTGCTGGCGTACCACAGGGTGGCGTTCTATCTCCCTTGCTCTTTGCAGTTTTTATAAACTCTATTTCCAATAAACTTTCTTCTTCTTACCACCTTTATGCTGATGATTTGCAAATTTATACTCAAGTCTCTCCAGATACTATCCTACTAAGTGAAAGTAACTATATCTCTCTATGAATTGTGACATACTTGGTACTATTATGTAATTATTATGTACCTCCGTATTTGTTATACATTGTTTATGTATGCTTATAATATGTCTAAGCATATATGTATATATGCGTGTGTATGTATATATTTGTGTACCAATCATCATACTCATCTACAAACCATTAATATTTATAGTTAGTAGTATATGTAATTAGTACTTATATATTAATTGTTACATAGGCTCCATGTACACTGCAGCCCTCTTTTCATGTTTATTTCTCTTTCCATCCAATGGTTGCCTGGAAGAGATCGCAAACTGCGATAAGGTCGCCAATTGTACATAGTATTAGCTAGTAAGTATTTAGATATAAGAAAATATTGTAATCTGCTCTGTGTACAATAAAGAGTACATCTATATATCTATCTATTTTAGTTGGATTATGTTGTATTTTAGTTGTATTATTTTGTATTTTAGTTGTATATTTAAAGGGAAAGGTAATTAAAAATGGAAGGCAATGAAAGTTAATGATAGATTGGGGAGTGTCAGGAATAGCTCGAGAAGGTTAGGTTTGCATACTGTAACTTGAACTGGCTGTTGTATACAACATTTTAGATAGTACTGGTAATAGATATGAAAAATAGTAACAAAAAAGGTAAATATAAATTTCTGTATACAAATGACGATATATTTCTGTAAAGCTATCATCTCGCCTGTCGTCGCTTTTGACCACATTTGTTATAGTGTCCCATTAATATCTACAATACCGATTTTAAACATGAACTCTTTAGATGGATGTAAGTGAAAACTAGAGATCGTCTGGTGGTCGAATTTCGACCACAATTCACTTATTGGTTTATTTTATTGGCTAGTATAATTTGAACTGTGATTGTATAGGCTTTTGTACCATGACAGCTCAACATACAGATATACTGGACGCGTGTAGCTTGATGTGGCAGTTTCATGTAATTTTTAAATTTGTTACACATTTTTAAATAATAAGTATTCTAAATTTCACGTTTCTGCTTTCGCGAAATTTTCTTAACAAAAAATTCTCTCCACGTATATAGATTTAACTCTAGCCAACAACCATGAAAGTAAACATCTGGCTGACGGAATCGTATACGGTTACCGCCATAAAGCATTGCTTTATGTCCTTGAAAAATATGACAGCCATGACCCAAAATATATTCATATCATCGCAAAAACAGTAAAAGTTAAAGTAGAACAATAAAATGGATAGTTTTATAGCGGTTTTATATCGGCGACAGGTGAGCCTCGGGATGTTCCTATGTTTTATCGTTCGGAACTGAATTCCGTACAACAAAGGATCCTGGATGTAGTATACATATATACGAATACCAACGCTTACGAACGTAAATATTGGTTCCGGTGCATCACAAACGGTAGAATTCGAAAGAATTTATTTATCTTTATATTTCATAAATATTTTGCAGCTATAGTTTTAATAATAATTCAGAAATATTAACAAGACTATAAGTTATTAATAAACTACGTCACTGATTTAGTGATAATAAATAAATAGAATAAGCGTAAAAATGAACTAATGCGATGAGCTACAAAGTATTGCATGAAACTGTGCGTCATCATAGTCATATAATATGCATTCTTACGAAGCTTATAATTTTACTATTAGCTATCACAATTTTTGAAAAACCTTTAACGTAATATTTTTCACGGATGATGCTGTCGATTAGTTGAGTGAAAAAGGTAAGGTCTGGTTTATTAATCTCGGTTCCTTTAGCAAATACTGAGCATCCAATGATGCCTTATAAAATAAAGGTATGTAACCGGGCTTGATAGTAAGGAATTTCTAAATAGACGAAGTCATCCAAGGTACTTGTAAACCAACTGTTTTGAATATACGTGATTTTGTAAATGTACCTATTTTATTTGCATAGTTTGCTTCAATCTTCAAAGGTACTGTAAACAAAAGTATTAAAAGAAAACGCTTTGCTCATCCACTTGAAAATCCTATCCTTTACAGAATGTAAGTGGAAAAGTTAGTGAGTGCAGAATTATTGAGTGTCTCGTAAACTTTCTAAAATTTGATAATAAGCAGTTCCTCGCTGTTATATTTTCAGCACCACTTACACAGAAATTGTAAATTATAATTAATTGTTAATTAAGGGAAAAAGTGATCGTCTTTGCAAACAGTATTTCAACATCCCAAAATAATTTGCTTGCTCAATGTTTCTCGGAGGCGATAGAATATTGTTCATCAAGTTAAACCTCCATACCTCTAATTAATAACGCTTAGACATTCTCCGTATCAGTAGTCTTCATGAGGTAAAAGCTTAGTTTAGCTTCATCAAAGTAATAACAGTTTTAATAAACTTAATAGGGGTTCACGTAATCCTTTGAGAAAAGAGTGTATTCCCGTAATCAGAGTGTTTTGTTGTGGGTGCTAAAATATGGTGGCTAAAAGTTCTGTATGAATCTCTGCAATAAACAATCTTTCATGACATGAACAAAAATGCATATGCAAAACACGTTTTTTTTTTGAATTATAAAAATCTAAGGTTTGCTGATTAACCTGATGATGATAAAATGATCAATAGGTATTACAGACCTTTGAATTGGCTGAAGCTTCCAGGTTGCGCTGGCCGTGGTCATATACTGACTAGCTCAATATGACACTTGCGTTAATTCCCGTATTATGGAATATGGAACGCCACAGTTTAAATGATAATATATAATTCAGGGACCTTGACCACAGATGCGTCGGGGCAAAACTGGGGGCCTAAGCCACGAACCCAACTTGATGCCTTACCGTCAACGTCACGGCAACTCTAAATATTTACTTAATCACTGAAAGGGCAGGACTCTAGCATGCAGTTACAATTAGAATTTTTGAAAACTATCCGTTTACAAGTTATGACCGTTTGAATTTCCAGGTATTTTTAACTCCGTTTCTCATAAAAGTAGGTGGAACATGTAAAGTGATAAGATGAAAAAATGTGTTAAGATTTTAAATGGTACATATTTTTGTATTTTTGGACTATTCACTCAGTTATTGAGAAGATCCATAAAAAATAGAAGAAAAAAATAGAAGAGAGAAAATCCATAAAAAATTACTTAAAATTTGTTACCGGGGTGGAACTTAGTATTGGCTGGGAATAATATTTTAGTTATGCTGATGACAAGTTGGTGACGGCCCTAGGGGCCCATAGAAAGCGGCACTGACTTACTAACTACAGCAAATCTCCCAATTAGTCGGAAGAATCGAGGCGTCACGACACCATTTTATCGCGACCGCTATGTACTGCGAGGAGAACTTGTGGTGCAAAGAGGTGGCGGAGAGGATCCGGTAAGAATACCTCTCATGTGTTTACTATTAATATATTATTAGTAGATTTATTATTTAATCCACCAGTGGTCGCGGGTGGATGAGACGTGTTTTATGTCCTATACCCGCAGCAGTTTCTTCCGTGAAGGGTGTGTATTAATATCGCCCAATCAGTAGACGCAGCCCGCTTGCCACCCCGGGGCTGACGCTTGGTGGACCTTTGGAGGCATAAGCGGCAGTACCCACGGTAAACTCCTAACAGGCGCTGTGATATACAAACTCACCAGTAGCCTGGTCAGGTCAAATTCCACACGAAGAAAAAATGGGTGCTTTTCCCACTTATGCCGTTATTTCGCTTGTAAACAATTAAAACAATATTGATTTATACTTTCCAAGTTGTTTCACCGTCCATTATTAACAATCCTGCCCAGAGAATGCCTATTATAAGCGACATATTATTATTTTCCGACATATATTATATCTATGTACATGGTATATAACTGAAGTAATATAAATCTTAATTTAAAATATACAAACTGCAGACCCTAATAAAATGTTTCAAATTACATCTTTTTGTATTTTTAAATGTGAATCTGGTTAAAAATTTCAAACTTGGAACAGACACTAAACAATACTTTTGTTCTTGTTAAAGCTGTATTATTTTAAACTTGTACGACACGAAATTATTTTGGCTCGTTGTATAACTTCTTGAACGACGGTACTTACACGTTTTTATGTCACCCTTGGGGGTATCAGAGAGTGACGAGTCTTTTATTTACGTGCTTAGGTGCAGGAGAGTGTACGTTGTTTTTTAAATTTATTTTCCAGTAGAAGTATCTTTTGGAGTTATGAAATTTCAGGTTATACGGAGTGAGACGTGCGTGATTAAACTTGTGACTAATTTGCAATTTAAATTGTTCGCTGTATTCTTAGTAGTGAACTTTGAAGGAGGCTGGGTACAGCAGCCTTGTGTTTAAAATGAAGCTACTCGATTTACGATGGGCTTCCATAATATCTAATATACGGTTAATCCTAGCAGTAGTTAATTATGTTAGTGGGGTAGCAAGATTTCCATGGGAAAAAAAATTGGTTTGGCAATCAGATGTTTTTGTCTGATTTTGTGAAAATCAGATATTAGGCAAGTGCATTTGCTTAGTATGATAAGATGTTATGCAGTATTAGGCACATGATGATACTATTTACCATTTCAGGGACAAAAAAAATACACAACATATACATAGAGAATATTAGAATGTTTCATGTATGTTGTAACACGGTTAAAAGTAAAAAAGTCAAATTTTGACATAAAATAATAATGCGATTGCGATCACGCAATAGTGTAAGGTGTAGGCTGATTGCAGCCAGCCTTAAACCACGGCATGGCATATACTCGCAGTCTTTCCATCTTTAATTGACAGTGCTCGGTTGTCAGCAATAGGCTTGCCTTCTATTGCGTTACGTGAGTTGGCAATATGTTGGTTTTTAATATTTCTCTGCCTACCCCTTTGGGGATACAGGCGCGAGTGTATGTTATGTTTAGGTTTGTATGGAACCAGAAAAAAGAGTCTTTGTTTATAAAAATTTTTGTAAGTAACATAAGTACGCATTTACAAAAAACAAAAAATATCTGAGTGTGTTTATCTATGTGTCCACAGTACAAGCTATGCTAAATGTCTGCCTGTACGGACAATGTATGATTATTACTTAAGCAGTTATATAGGTAACAGAACTTAAGATGATATCACAGAGTATTTTTTGTAAATTTTTGTCGTAGTTTTACTGTCTTAGTCGCCTCTCCAGTCACAGAAAATACAAGACATTCGGGTACGAGACCCCGGTCCATCCCAGACGGCAATCTCAGACCCCATCCGAGACGGTGGTATCACTTACCCTAGATTCCTCTATTTACCCATTTATCACTATACAAAATTTACCTACTTTCCTTTTTACCGTCTCAACGACTACATTCCCAAGGAGGGTAGGCGTCAGGCAGGGGCCGGCCATACAAAAAAAAACCGGCCAAGCGCGGGTAGGTTAGGTACCCTGTAGGTTTTGATTCCCCTGCGAGTGTCGAAAATTTGCGGCATAAATGCCTGTATCTTTTGATTGCGTTGGATTAGAAGTTTGATTTTTTCACAGCTCTAAGAGAAGTAGACCTGAGTGTTTGATATAAATTCCAGCTTGAGACCTTCACGCGTTCCTGAGAAAAAGGGTCTTGACAGACAGGCACCTTCGGACGGACGGACAACAAAGTGATCCCATAAGGGTTCCATTTTTTTCTTTCGAGTTACGGAACCCTAAAAACAGCCAAAAACCCTTTGCAATGCTACACACTGTGCTGACCCAAATGAAAATTGGGAAAAGGGCAAGAAAATGATGAGTACAAGCTATGCACGAAAAATATATCCCCTCGGATATATATTATTAATATTAGAGGTGAAATGAATTTACGGTAATTGCTACATAATTTATGGTTGTTTAGGTGGCCTAAATGTATGCAAAATTACAGTTATCGTACTGCTCACATGGCAATAAAATGCACTATGATTGTGAGGTTCTAATGTAAAAACTTTTAAATATCAGCATCAGTCCAATGTTAAATTATAACCGTTTAATAAAATCAATAACAATTACCACGTATGTACCTATTTATTTGTCTAGGATACTTCAAATTATTTTTATTAGTTACAGTTGCAACTTTCATTATTAATTTATTACGAACAGACAAATCGATAACATGCTTAATTTTTAACGCGAATTGTCAACATCAAACACTTGAATAATCCACATACTCGTTATTTCTACGGGAAAAATACCTAACAATGTACCTACAAGTTGCGTATGTTTAAAAGCGAAAGTTCGTGGAACATCAGTAACATAAAAATATAATCACACACACATTGTTATTTCAAACTTTTTATTGCAAAAGTGGCTAATGTATGCAAGTTTTACACCTTCGGTTTCATAACAGCGTACATTGCAATGTTGATTTCTTTTGTTTATTTCTTTTGCTTTAAAATATAAATGTATTGTTATTAGAAACTTGTACGATTTCGCGTTAGGTTTTATATAAGACAGACGCGTTAGTAAAGACTGCAATCGTGGGATGCTTTGGCACGTATAGGCCGGCTCGACCGGAGTGATACCACGGCCTTACAGAACCCGCCGCGTGAGTGAGGTTACCGGAGGCCCTGACCCTTCCCTCTCCCCCCCCCCCTTCCCCCTTCCCCTACTGACTTGACTTGCAGGTGTCCATGGGCGGCGGTAGTCATTTACCAGCAGGTTACCTGTCTGCTCATTTGCCTCCTATACCATAAATAAAAGCTTTAGTTTTTTGAACAAAATGATATAAAACACGCCACTTATAAACAAATTGAATTAAGATATTTTGAAATTGCTCCAGAAGAAAATTGGATGCTAGAAAATTTACTCTGCAACGGTCCAACGATGTTAAATTGTTCAAACGTGGTACTAACTGGAAATTTATAGGCTTTGCAAGAGGACGATTACTGTTGCAATGCTTTGAAAAGTCACCCGGAGACTTTTATGATGTCTCTTTAAATCCTATTTCTGAAGACTTTAGGTCTTGTAGAAATATGTGGGTAGTACTTTCAAAGATCGTATTTTTCCTTCCTGTATTTCATAATAGTGTTATATTATTTGCGTTTTAATTTTCAACATTTAAATCTGATACAATATTTATCGTGACATTAGAGTTATTTAAATTAAAATGTATCTTCACTTAACTGCAAAGCAGCTAGCTAAACCTGAACGATATTGAGTAACTCGTCCGTTTCACTGGTTTTACTTATAATTTACCTTTATGAAGAAGAATTTTTGAATCTTTATCCAATCTCTTAAAGTTCTATTTTTAACACATTGAAACCCCTCCGTGCCTCGGAGAGCACGTTAAACCGTCGGTCCCGTATGCAATACAAACATCTGTGGCATTCGTTAGAGGTAGTTGGAGTTCTAAAAAAAAGTCCGACAACCTGGTCTAACTACGGAATTTCGATATCGCCTAGTATTTGGGTTGTGGAGGCGTAATGGCAGTCGCTTTACGTAAAACATCAAAGTTCGGCCGTATCGTAGTTAGACTGAAAGCCGACCCCAACTTAGTTGGGAAAAGGCGCGGAGGATGATGATATATTTTTTTAATTTAAACTAAGTCAATTCAAGGTTTGTTATTATTAGAACTAAAATACTTAAAGATTCAATAGAAGTAAAGAAATCAGATAAAAATTAAAAGGAAGCCATGTTGTTAAACTCTTATTATTAATATGTACCTGATAAGACTTAGACTTACAAATAACAGCAGTTGCATTTTGATGGTGGTATTGGTTTTTTTCCACAGCGGCTATCTTCGCAATATTTACGAAATTCTTATTTTAAACTTTGATGACCGATCCTAAATTAGTGGACAATTTCACCATTTATAATGTTGTTTATATCGGCATAAGCCGGTTGATCTCCGTCGGATCTCACATTCACCAATTTCGGACATATCTTACCATAACCATAGGTATGGTTAAAAGTATAATAACCGTTGGTATTTCACAACATTGTTTACTGTAAGATATGTGTAATTAAAAATCTAACTACATTTTAATAGCTTCGGACTTGTGACAATACAATATAATAAGAGTGTGTTCGTGTCAAATTAAATATGCCTTGAAGCAGTACAGTTTAATTTATTTAATAGTTTATCGCTCGCAGCTGACTAATACGAACGAATGAGCGATTCGTAATCACGACCACACGCGTTTATTATAGAAATATACGAAGTCCTATTAGGCGTAAACACGCTAGAGTCTAAAAATGATTTTGATAATTTGTTTTAATGATGTACTTCATGATGCTATAATATTAAAAGATGGAATTGAAATTTATAAATTCTGCACAATTATTGTATTATATCTATATTTTACATAGTGAAATAGATACTATGTATTTACAATTAATATTACCTTAATTGTGAGTGCTTATATTGTTGAATGCAAGCAGCAGGTAAGAAATTTAATGCTGACATTTTCGCCCAATTTTAAAATGAACTCTTAAGATTGGGCTAGCGTTATTCCTCCAATTCCTGGTACATAACAAATTATGTCTACAACTAACGTATGTGTAACAATGAAACTACCCTAGAATTGAAATGCTTATTATAAATATGAAATATTTTCGAACGTTCTGTGACATAAAATTCATCCGTATGTTTTCTCATATGTAATTAAAGAATATGGTATCTTCTAGTTGCGTTACAAATAACAGTTTCATGTACACTTTAATATCACGATAATAACAACATATGTATTCATTTGTGTACTAACAAGTTTTGGTTTTAAATAAAAAACTTAAAAATTAAATAGGGAACATCATAGTGAGTCATCGGGTTTATTGATATACTTTTAAAGTTCCCAAACTAATCTATTTCCTAATAATTTTACATTTAAAAATTTTAATGCTAGTTTAGGACTGGAACGTACTACTGTACGTTCCAGTCCTAAACTAGCATTAAAATTTTTACTAGCATTAAAAGTCCCAACCGCCGCAAGGACGTAAAAGTTATCTTATTATTACCCCCGATGAAAAACGAGGGGTGTTATAATCTTAACATGTGTATATGTGTGTTTGTGTATTTGTGTGTCTGTATGTGGCATCATAGCTCCTAAACGTATTGACAGATTTTGTTAAGTTTTTTTGTTTGAAAGGTGACTTGATCGAAAGTGTTTTTAGCTGTAATTCAAAAAATTCTGTTTAGCCGTTCGAGATTTTTGAGTCAGAGGTATTTAATTTTTTTTTTTATGTTTTATATTTTTTGGTATAATTTAACTAAGTTTCCAAGAAAAAAAAAACGGTTTACCTTAAAGTTGTGTTTACGAGGGGATTTACTCGCTCGCTTCTAGCCTATTCCCTATCCTCTTAAATATTTTCGTGATTCTACTCATGAGCAGACATTGGGTGGTCAGTGGCTTCGAGTAAAAATTTACCATAAACCTGGGCGTGTCACCATCAAAATGGTAACCTTAGTTGAAGTGAGGAAAATACTATTAGTAATTTGAGTGTTATTAGTTGTTATACCACGTCAGTGGCAAACAAGCATACGGCTCGCCTGATACCTATATGCTCATTTAACATAATGAAAATGTGTAGCTTAGTCTAATACAATTATTTTTTGTAAAAAGTATCACCGACTTCAATGTGCTTTTTAGTGTAAAGTAGATGTATTTTGTTTAAATATAATATGGGTAGGCCTAAGTAGGTAACTAAAGGCACTCCTCCAATGAGACAGCGAGGTTTTGGAGCAAACGAAAATATCATCGATGTATAAAACTTTTAGATATTTGTTGATTTTTAAGAAACCGCTCGACTGATTTCGATAAAATTTAATCGGGACCACCTTTGAAACAAAAAAGAATTTTTAAAATTGGTTCAGGCGTCTTCGAATAATCGGTGAACAATAACATAGGCACATTAAAAAAACATTCCGAGAATTGAAAACCTTTTTGGAAGTCTTTTAAAAATAAGTGAAAACAAAGAACAGGTCCAGCGTGAAACTCTGAATGTTCATTGCAGCGGGTATAAGACAATGTTTTTATACTTTGCTGGAAATACTCCATTATTCCCTCCTTAACGTTGGGAGGGGATTCCGTTGAGTGGCTTTGTTATTTTACATTCTGCATTCTGGTTTTGTTTATTTTTCGTACATCCAGAAATAAACAGCGCGAGACCATTTTGTGTAGTTGTATTGTGGCCAGTTGTAGAGGTATGCGAATGTTTAGAATGCAACTGTAGTTGTTAAAGTTCTTACTAAATTGTTTTCTTTTGTTTTTAAAAACATAATATTTAGAATTACTTAATATTATAGAGAACAATTACGTACAGGAGAATAGAATAGAATAATCATTATTGTACTGTGCATCTTGGTGTGAACTGTAAGCATATATAGTTGGTAAATAAATATATTAATTAAAAAAATTCGCAAGCATTTTTTTCCCGCAGCAACAGCTAGTTATTTAATAACAATACGTAAAAAGATACCTTCTTTAAACGCTTTAAGGAGAGAATCGTGAATTATTTTCATTCTGAGCAATAACCAGACTAATATTATGTTTGTAATGTTTAATATATTTTTCATATTGTAAATGTATAAACTCAAATAATATTTATTTATATAGGTATTTTATATTGCGTAATATGTACTTATTCTTGTAATATATACGTATGTAGGTATACCTTTCTGTTTAGTTATTTAACTTATGTACATATGTATGTATTTAATTATATATTTATATTTCAATTATCTTTAGGCACACACGAGTTTGCCTTTTATTTATCTTTAATATCCTCTCTTCCCTCCAAGGCTTGCTGGCAAAGTACTCAACTATGGGTTAAGCTCTCCTTTATACATGTTATTTTCCTTATGTGTAACACTTAAGTGTAAGATTGTTTAGTGTACAATAAAGAATGTTAATTGGATTAGATAATTGACACTACCACTACGCCTTTCTAGAGAAACTTTGTCTCACAGACATTCAAACCTTCAAAGAAAGAAAAAGCCGGCAACACACTTGTGACTCTTGAGTTGCAGGGGTCCAGGGGCGACGGTAGTCACTTAATTACCTTCAAGTGACCTGTCTGCTCGTTTGCCTCCGATAATGTATAAAATAAAGAAACTGTTTTGCAAACTTTTTTATTGATACTAAAGCTTGTGAATAGGTACATATTAACAGGTAAAGGTTCTAAACTCTTATGTCTTTGCATGTTTATACCCAAATGGCCCAATTGACTAATGCCCCCCCATTACACATTTGGTGAGGGGGATATTCTGATTAAAATGTTCAAGTTTGTTATAAGATACTTTGAAATACATGTAATAACTTCACACATCTCATTCACGGCCGTCTAGTTCCCAAACTAGGCAGAGCCTGTACTATGGTAACCAGACTGCTGATAAAAATACTTATTCTTTTCTAAATACATACATATTATAGATGAATTACACCCAGACACAGAGCAAATGATCATGCTCATCACACAATTATTTGTCTTGGGTGGCAATCGAACCCATGACCTCTGGCTCGGCAGTCAAGATTACTAACCTCCAGACCAACAGGCCAGAAAATACAATTACTATAATCTAGTTCCATTTTTTAGTGTCGTACACTTCTTGTGTTACAAACATTAAAACGGATAGGTACTTTCATCTAAAGAATAGAAATTGTGAGTATTGTAGTACTTATTATAAACACGCGTCCGTCGCTCACTAAAACGCAATTCACCAAACACGTAGTCATATAAAAAATCCACTTTGCTGAAGTACTTTCATAAGGAGTATAGGGCTTGGGCAAATTAACCAAGCTCATTTCATAAAATAAAGATAAATAAGTTGCAGTAACCGGCTACTTTGCTAACTACATTCAGTAATTCTAAGGTTTTGGTACTGAACTAAATGTATACAAATCATGACAAGGTCTTTACAATCCACAGGTTCATGTTTTAAAGTGTTTCTTACTAAATTAAATCCCTCCATAATTTAAACCTTTCTTGATTCCTTACCTTACAGTATAGTTTTTCTTATAGTGTTAAACTGTTATTATTTACATCGGGTTGCAAGAAGACTCTGTTCAGATATAATGGGCGTTGGCCTAACGTCGAACTCGCGTTGTGTTAACTTGGGATTTTTGTATAGTGTTCACAATAGTATAGTGGCAAGCGTTTCTCCGGAGTTGTCGCAGTTCAGTTCATAAACTAAAATATATAATATTGAAAGTTCATTTTGAGTTCTGTATTCGTCGAAAATGGTCGTAATTATTTATGAAATGAAAGTGTGTATGAAATGAAGTGTCACCGAACTCATGCTACTTAAAAAACGGTATATGGATTTTTAATAAATTCCCGAATCCTTTTATTAAAATCAAGTGTTGATGCGTTGAAAACGCGCGCTCATGTGGAGTTGTAACACACACATATGCACACAATGACTCTCATGCCTGTATACCTACCAGAAGGGGTAGACAGAGGCGTATTTAACGAACACTATGATTGTATTAATAAGTATCACATTATTATTATTATTTTTTATAGGGGGCAAACGAGCAGACGGGTCACCTGATGGTAAGTGACTACCGTCGCCCATAGACACCTGCAACTCGAGAGTCACAAGTGCGTTGCCGGCTTTTGAGATAGGAGTACGCTCTTTTCTTGAAGGTTTGAAGGTCGTATCGGTCCGGAAATACCGCAGGCGACCATTTATTCCAGAGATTAGTTGTGCGAGGCAAAAAAAATCTGGAAAACCTATTATTTCCTAATAATAATTTTCGACTTTCCGGTAACAGCTAGTTCTACTTATACCCTGACCTGGTCGAGCTCTCCCCAATCCCTTTCCTTTTAATGCCTTCCCTTCTTAACTACCTCTTCTTTTCAATATACTCTTCATTTTCCCAACTTTAATTGCCAAATTGCCCGGTTGACAGCAATAGGCTTACCTCATATTCCGTGAGTGGCAAATAGTAGGTGTTTAATACATCTCTGCCTGTCCTTTAGCATCGGCGTGAGTATATGTATATATGGACTGAAGCGAACTCATACTAAATAAATTTCAAAACTCATCTTGCAATTTTTCTGTTATAACCGCTTGATGAAAGTATTCATGTGTCTTATCGTGGGAAGGCTCATAGCATAAGAAGTGCATTTCATTTAAAATATCTACAGATTTAGTCCACTCTCTGAATTTATCTCTTTCGATGTAGATAGTAAACAGTAAGAATGTTTTTAACCGTAAAGAAGGGATATAAAAATGTTTCTTGAACGCTACGAGCATCCCTATCATGTTGAGATAACTAAATTAATTTTAAATTAGTTATGAGAGTTGCCTCGGATTTTTTTACTTGATTATAACTGAAGCATCGTCGCTATCTTTCCTTATTTTCTTCTTTCTTTTCTTATGTTTGTTTTAGAATCTTTCCTCGATATTAATGAAATGACAATAGGATGAGTGTTTCTTTATATAAGTATTGTTTGTAACTTGGATTCACTGGATGCTTTCTTGAATTCTAAGTGGCGTGGAGCTGAAATTATTTATTCCTATATACATTTAGATGAAAATTAATAATAACAATAATAACTTTACACATCTCACACACGGTCTTTTGATCCCACACTAGGCAGGGTACTATGGTATACTATGGTAACCAAAATGTTGATAAAGATACTCATTGTATATATACTTATGCATTTAGAAATATATATTTCTTAATACATACTTATCTCTACATATTATAAAACAAAGTCCCCCCGCGTGACTACCGTCGCCCATGGACACCTGCAACTCAAGAGTCACAAGCTTTGAGATAGGAGTACGCTCTTTTCTTGAAGGTTTGAAGGTCGTATCGGTCCGGAAATACTGCAGGCGACAATTAGTTCCAAAGATTGGTTGTGCGAGCCAAAAATATTCTGAAAAACCGCACAGTGCCATTGCCAATTATCCAGGTGATGGGGATGAAAGTTTTGTCGCGTTGAACGATGATTCGAATGTTCGATAAAATTCGATGAAGTTGAATGCGGTCAAGAGAGAGAAGCTGGAACTGGGGTGCTCCTGCATAGATATGAGAACAGTATTCCACATGCGGCCGAACCTGCGCCTTATAAAGTTGTAGGCGGTGGGCCGGGGTGAAATACTGTCTCGATCTGTTGAGCACACCAAGCTTCTTCCAAGTGACCGCGGAACTGGACTTGGCTCGATATATCGACGCCAAGGATTCCGATGTTGGCTGTGGCAGTCATGGAAGTGCTCTCAAAGCGAGGTGACAAGACAAACGGTATCTTTTTAGCGGTGAACGCGCAAACCTGTGTCTTTGTTGAGTTAAATTGGACTAGATTGAGTCGACCCCAATCGGAAACTCCTTGTAAGGAGGCTTCGATTTCAGACACAAGTTTGGATCGACTCTCAGTGACGTTTTCCCGAGAAATGTTAGCGCGGCCGGTATACAAGGCATCACTCGTGCTATCATCGGCATAGCAATGAATGCTGCTAATTTGCAGCATATCATTGATATGCAGAAGAAACAGCGTGGGTGATAGCACACAGCCTTGTGGGATACCAGCATTCACACACTTGAAGTCGGAGCATGCACCGTCGACAACGACCTTGATGCTTCTGTCTGCGAGAAAACTGGTGATCCAGTTGCGTAATTTCTCTCGAAGCCCATAGGAAGGAAGCTTCGAGAGAAGCGCTTTATGCCAGACCCGATCGGAGGCCTTCGCTATGTCCAAACTGACTGACAACGTTTCCCCCTTGCTCTCAATCGCCTGTGCTCAACGGTGAGTCAGGTATACGGGAAGATCACCAGCTGAACGACCCCGACGGAAACCGTATTGGCGGTCATTGAGTAGCTGGTGGTCTTCTAAGTACTGAATTAACTGGTGGTTGACTATGGATTCCATTATCTTAGAGAACAAGGTGGTTATGGCTATAAGTCTGTAGTTGGACGGATCTGAGCGGTCACCTTTTTAGGGATCGGGTGCACTATAGCTGTCTTCCATGATTTCGGGACGACGCCGAGGGAGTGGGAGAGCCGATAAAGGCGCGTTAAAACCGGTGCCAACTCTGGAGCACACGTCTTCAGCACGATGGGAGAGATTCCGTCGGGCCCACTCGATTTATGATTTCATTCGGTTTTCACTAATAGACAGAGTGATTCATGAGAAAGATTTAGGTGTATATTTTGTTAAGATATTGTGTAAATTGATTAAAATATGTTGATGATTATTGAAGATGTCTCTGCTACCCGTGCGAAGCTGGGGCGCGTTGCTAGTTTAAGATAAATTACACGGAACAAATGATCGTGCTCATCACACAATTATTTATCCTGGGTGGGAAATGGAACCCACGACCTGTGGCAGAGCAGTTAGGATCACTAGCCACTAGACCAACAGGCCAGATAAATTATTTATAAAAATAAAACTAGTAACATGAGTCACGTTACTACGCGGAAGGTAACTCCAAATCTTGATAAAGGGGGGCCCGTCGGGTCCTGAACTAGTCAAGCATCACGGAAATACACAGGTGAGTATAACCGTATATAATTTTTGTTTGATTGTTTATTTAAATTCGCTAATCTCTGGAACCATCACTAAGATTTAAATAATTATTTTTGTATTGAATAGGATATTGGTTGAGGAAAATTATAGGCTATGTAACATCACGCTACGACTCTTAGGAGCGGAGCAGTGACCGTAAACGTAAGAAAAACTGCGGGAACGGTTAGTCTTTAAATTATATGAATACCACTCACAAAAGTTTTTGTTCTAATAAATGCTTATGTTAGGTGTGGGTTATTCTCGGAAGGTGTTCTAGGTGGGGTTCGAACCTGCAACCACTCGTTCGCAAGTCCCACGCTTCAGCTATTACGTTGGCGTCGCTTAGAACGCATAGTTAATCACTACTACTTACTTAGTAGGTAACTGTAGCCTTCTCAAGAAACAACAATTTCCACCGACCTTCGTTTACACAATGAACTATTTTTAACCTCATTTGTGTCATTGTTATCTACTTTAATGAAATCGGGCTCTATGAGGTCCCACGTCTCCAAAATGAATAGCTTTTAAACTAATGACTTTTGACCTTGATTGCTGCCGACATCTAAACAGTTGATTTTAATTTGAAACTTTGCATCCCTTTTAATAGGGAAAGTTTTCTGTATTTATAACGCATTAACGCTTTTACTTCCAGAAAGCAACGTTTGAAAACCTGGTTAAATTTTCTAACCACCATCAAAGTAACTATTAACATAGTTTTTATATACATGACCATAGACCGCACTGTGCAGCATCGAATCAATACAGGGTGGATGAAGTAGGCAGGTATCAGGAACCATTTGTGATCCCAAGTTTCCTGTTAAGTTGAAAGGACAGGTGTATAAAACTATGATCAGACCTGCCGTCTTGTACGGTTCTGAAAGTTGGCCCACAAAGAGAACGGATGAGAAACGCCTGCACGTAGCCGAAATGCGAATGTTGTGGTGTGACTAGGATGGACAAGGTGAGAAATGAATATATTAGAGGGAGCCTGAAAGTAGCACCAGTGGAGGAAAAGCTGAGGAGCAATAGGTTATCGTGGTATGGACATGTGATGCGGAGGGATGAGCAAAATGTGGTGAAAAGAGTTTTATATTTGGATGTTGACGGGTACAAGAGAAGAGGACGACCAAATAAAAGATGGATGGACTGTGTGAGAGAAGATATGGCTAGAAATGGAGTAAGCAGTGAAATCACGAACGATAGAGTAGAATGGAAGAGTAAAACATATTGCACCGACCCCAAATAAAATTGGGACAAGGATAGGCAGATGATGAGTTTATATATACATGATAGGCAAAATAATAAAAAAATACGGTTAATACATACATACCTTCTAATGAAATACCACTAGCATTTGAGACATCTGGATGTTGGGGGTCTGATGTCCTTACGTTTATCAGAGAGATCGGCCGTCGCCTTAGAGAGCGGGGATTTGACAGTCGCTCCGGGTCTTACTTGGCGCAAAGGTTGTCCATTGCCGTATAGCGGGGAAACGCGGCCTGTGTAATGGGCAGCTTTGCGTCGGGTGGGGATCGGGGTGGCCTTTTTTAAATTTAAGTAAGTATTTTTTGTTTAAAATTGTTAACCTGTTGTCTTTTATTTTAGAAAATAAATAAACTAAAAATCTAATGAAATTAAGTTTCGTCCAGGTTAGAGGCTTACTTACTTTAATATTTAACAAAACTACGCCAACATTGATATTTATTGGACGAAACGATCTAAACATATAGTCTTAACAACTGCGTCAACTTATTATTTTAATTTATAATTCAAGGTTTTTACAAGCTATGGTGGCCTTGAACTTTTTGTTTTCATTTCAAGGTAAGCTATAGTGGCTTGATTGCTGTTACTGGCCTGATCTGAGTTATTTAGAACTAAACCTAATAAATAAAGTTCTGATCTGACTTGTAGGTAGTTTGAATTAACCTGATAATTATTTTATACATAGAATTATCTTGAGATTTTTAAGGTTCATAATTAATTATATCCTAGAATGCTTTATGTAGCATGCAGACTACTAAATGATTCCATTATCGCTATACAACTTTCTGTAATACTGATATAAACGGGAGTAACAAACGCAGTACAAAAATAAAATTAATAGATAGATCGATATTACCTCTGTATATGATCTATCCCATTGCTAAGTGTGGCCATAGTCTAGGCTACTGGCCTAGGGGTTGCGGAAGAATGCACGGGCGATTCTCGCTCCCCCGATCTTGCACAAGGCAAGCAATGGAACACCGGGGTGGTTTTTAGTCGGTAAGAGTCCGACAGACCCCTTGCCCCCCCCCCCCCCTCCCGCCAAGGGCGGAGGACATCCATGAGGATCTTCCACCTCGTCATTAAAAAAAAAAAGGGTACTGGCCTAAAGCAGATTTGTGGACTTCATAAACCATCAAGAACATTGTCTGACTCCTACGTTAGGAAAAAAAACTACCTATTTGAGTATACTCAATTTGAAGGCTTTTTGGTCACAACATTCTGAATAGTTAAAAACTGATGAAAAATTTCTAGTACAAACATTAATTATAAATTATTTTTTTAAGTTTTTATCTTTCTGCCTGTCTGTTTGTTGCGGCGAATCTCCTGAACGGGTGGACCGATTTCCACGGGTCTTTCACTGGTACCTGGTGTTATAAGGAGTAACTTATGCTACTTTTATCTTTAAAAAAATATTAAGGTTCCGCGAAAAATATATAAATATGTACACGAGAGCGAACTCGCGCTGGAAACAGCTAGTGATAAATAAAAAGCTAATTGTATATTAATTTTATTATTCTAAAGGTCATCTGTCAAATTCCGAAACGTACAATTAAATAAACTCACATCTGAACAAAAACAAATACGATTTAATCAAACCATGAGGAAACAGTAAAAAACCGTAAAACACTGTGAACGCAGCTGATATTGCGAAAAAAATCAATGACCCGAGTGTATATTTCGGAACCCAAGCAGGCAATAAGTTTTCACAGAACGCTTTTAGGGATAATGTTACTAGAAGCGACATATGCATTACAAAAACTCCTTACTCCATATTTACATTTTGTACATTTGACGGGATTTCTGATCTATAAAACCTTTTTTTTTTATGGTATAGGCAAACGAGCAGATGGGTCACCTGATGGTAAATGACTACCGCCGTCCATGGGCACCTGTAACTGAAAAGTCACAAGTGCGTTGCCGCCCTTTAAGGTGGGAGTAGGAGAAGACGGGGGGGGGGGGAGTGGGAAGGGGGGAGAGGGGAAGGATGGGAATAGAGGAGACGGAAAGATTAGGGCCTCCGGTAACAAGCATTGTTTCACTGCCGGTTTTCTGTGGGGCCGTGGTATCGAGCGGAGTCAAGCCGGCCCTACGTGCCGAAGCATGGCTCTCCCACGTTCAAATCTAGTTCTAAATTTAAATTTAGAAACGAATATATTGAAAAAAAATATTCTTTACACTTAAAATGAATTTCGTATACTTTAATGCAATAAGCCTCAAACTTAATTTAAGTTTGAGGCTTATGGCATTTTAAAGAGAGCTTATTGTTTCAGTTATATTCCAAAGAGTGATGCACTCAAATATTTCAAAATGCTTCACCACAAGAAGTTATGAAAGTCCTGCAAATAAAAGTTACACACCACGTTTGTTATTTATTATATGGCATTATTATGAGCAACATTAAACACATTTCTATCCACTGCAAGTAAATTGAATCTTCTACGACAATATGAATTCAGAATTCATTTAAAAAAGTTTAGAATAGAGCTCTTTGTACTGTCTTGTGTCTTTGGCCGTAAATTAAAAACTTTCGGTTCAAATTCTGTATTTAAGTGCAAAGTCTTTAACATTTGCAGTATCGGATTCTCGGACACTATTGTTATTGAGACCGTATTATTGAGAATCCTTGTTAAAATTATAAGAGAACATTTCTTTAAAGCAAGAGTTTGAGAGATAGTGGTTTCTACAAAGAAAAAGGTTTCTATAAAAATGATTAATTCAATTAATATATCCAAAGATTTACTCAGTAATAGCTCAGACTCTGTTAATATCTAAGTTCCTCATGAAGATATCAAAATCCGTGCGAGACCCATGATTCCAATGGGTGGATGCCAGATCCATGATTCCAAAGGTTGGATGCCAGATCCATGATCCCAACTTGTGGATTTTAACCAATGATGTGCTTAACGATTTATTCAAAGATTGATTGAGTACAACTAAATAGTCATTAAGTATTTAACTCAGAGGCTTCAGCGTAACATTTAGATGCATACCATACAAATTAAGCTAATGCCTCTGATGGCAAATTTTTAATCATAGTTAATATTTTAGAAGGTTTCTACGTAATCTTGTTTCTATCTATTTAGGTGTGGTGATTTCTTTAAAAAAAAACTTAATGTATTCTATGCTTGTTTTGCAGAATAAACATCACAATTGGCAAAAGCTGCAATTGCAATATATCGGTATTGTTGTTAAATCACGTTTTAAATGCACTAACCCAACCAACCATTCGTGACAAGTACAATGGTATATGTCTTACTCCCCTTCAGATAGATTCCTTTAACACAATAAAATATAGGGATTATATTCCCATGAGTGGCATGTCCATTATCGGTTCGCATTGAGCTGTTTACTGCCCTTTTATGTTGAGCTGTAATAATAACAGCGCACAAGATCGCCCGACCCATGTCACTTCCATTCTCTCTAACCCCGTCACACCATAGTCGTGAAAATGATTTTTATTTCAATACGAAAATACGAGATCCAGTATAAATCATCGGTTATACGCTCTTTCGTGTCAAAACGTCGACTGAGGCCATTACTGAGTGAGTCGGTACATTTCTAATGATGGTACTACATGTGTTTGGGCCGCAGTTGAGGTTTATTATTAGCAAGTTAAGAAATATTGTCCGTTTTTTATTCCAGTTTTTTTGTTTTGGGAAAACCTGCATAGTGAATAATCTCGGATAAATACTATAAATATTTCCGTGAAATTCAAGAAACATTACAAGAAATAATAATGTTGACGTGTGAAAACAAACAATTATGAATGGCTTTGTTTCTGCATAGTAATGTAACTAAACAAAAGAAACTCCTAAAACTAAAAACCCTTTCTCTAAATCAAGTTTTACGATCTGCACAAAACGATAAACAGCGGACACCTTTAGTGTTTTCCTTTTACTCGCTTGCGTTAAAATAATATAACATAAAACTAACTCCAGTCCAGGATTTTGTTCAGTGTGTTGTCCTAAATTGTTTCATATATGGTGTAGGTACATTTAAAGAAAATAAAGAAAAGAAACAATCTATTTCATTTCTTTGAGACTCAAAAGAGAAGCTCTAATAGGTTCATGTTGTAGTAGAAGACAAGTAGATAAGTTAAGATTTTTTTTTTACATATATTCTATTTCTATTACAAACAAAAGTTAAAAAATTTCCTTTTTTAGTTTATATTAGAATCTGTGCGGAAAAAGAACCACCGTAGGATTTGAGGTCGCAGCAGTGCTAATTTACCATTTTTGTTATGTTGACAACACTGCTACGTCATTATAGTTCGACAGTAAACAGTACTGTACAATACAGTAAACAATAATGACGTAACAGTGTAAAAAATTTAGCACTGCTGCGACCTCAAACCGTACGGCGGTTCTATTTCCGCACAGACTCTACCCAGTGGTAATGGAATTCACTCGGTAGATAGTACAGAACAAAACCACTGAATTCTAACTGATGTTATAAATGCGGATGTGAGTTGGTTTGTTGTTTGTTACCCTTTTTCGCCGTAACTACTCAACCGATCTTGATGACATTTTGCATACACTTTGACAGAGGTACAGTAAAATATAATAGGACCATGCCATTAGAAAAATACTTTTACGCGAACTAAGCCATGGCCAGAAACTAAATTACACACATGCAAAGCCCTTAAATTATAGTCCAATACAGATACACAAAAACATTTCAATAACAAATTTTATTTTATTAGAATCATGTATTGCGTATAAAATTATTAATATTATATCTGATATTAGCAGGCAGATTAAAAATCCAAACGATGTCATACCGAAAACTTGTTACTACGTCTTCAGAGCAACTTTACTTGTCAACTTATAAAAGTACTGAAACTTTCCTGATTGCTTTCAAGTTGTCGGCTAACAGGAAAAATATTACCAAGTCGTTATTTACGTCATTGACATTTTTCATTTTCTTGTCATATCTTCTATCATCAACAGATTTTAAAGACAAAGTGCTTCATAATGTAGTGATGACGGGTAGATCAAGTCAGATCTGAGAGAAATGAAATCAAAATCATTAATTTAGATTAAACCACTTATATGTATTTTTGAATTGTCAGGGGTAGAAGTCTGTGAAAACAAATTCAAATTCAAAATCATTTATTCAATTAAGACACTAAGTGACATTTATGAACGTTAAATTGAAGCTAGAGTTAAAATCATAGATCGGCACAAACAGACACCACAGCATGTACTGGATTGTCAAGGTAAATTAGGTGAAAAACACCAAAATCTACTGCCTGTTTGTGTCGATCTATAACTTCCAGTTTCCAAAATGCGTAGGGCCTTATGAGAAGAATACTGGCAAAGAAACTCATGGCCACTCTTTATAAAAGTCAGATCTTCAGGTACAATAGTGTTAGTGTTACACGAAAGGTAAACAGGATGCAAGCTGATGCCACCTGAATTTCATTTTAATGAAATGCTCCAAAAGCTAACGTACTAAAAAATAAAAATCACTCAGTGATACCGTTGAAGGTTTGAACCTATTAAACATAGAAATCATTCAAGGTGCACATCCACCTTCATTCAGTTGCAAAATCTACTGTTAAAAATAATTCGTGACTGGATTAAGAGGCTAGAGTTGCAGTTGATCGAACCAAAATAATAGTATAGTAGGCTAAAGCATCGCTGACTAGGCCGACCAGTCACCCCAAGCAGCACCCGTTCACGAGTATGACGCATGGACCAGCCATCATCTCCTTCGCCATATCAGAGGGAAAGAAATGACCCGCCCCATGACGACGCCGCAAGCAATGACATTTTAGTGAGTATGACGAACCATATTTACAAGCCAGTTGAGTTTTCCAACATGTAGGTCTTGTGGAGAAGGATAGACAAGAAAGTCCAAGGACACTCTTTTTCAACATCCTGTTTTTTATGTTCACGTCCGACCATATTTATATGAGAACAATGTAATATAATAGTCTTGGCTGCACTGCATAGTCACGGTTCTACTGTGTCGTCAGTTATACGCAGAAGTTAAAGCTGTAGCTATTTATTAAAAAAAAAAAGATTTGCTTTTTTTTCAACCGAAAACCGAGACCTACTGATTTGCTTTTTTGACGTGATAACGTCGTATGAATCGATGAACGTCGGCTGCACGCACGAAAAATTGTCACGTTCCGCGTGCAAGCAAGAGCGCGGAACAAGCGATAGAGAGGCACGATCGGCCTAAGCGTTCGGTTTGTGACATATCTATCTATCTTCCACTCCATCGGCCAATGCATCCGAGTCCAACCTACACGTGAACTGTTTATAAAGTTAAGTGAAAAGTTAATGTGGTTTATATTGTTTATTACAACAAAATTAAAAATTTATGTTTTTAACCAGAGTTTTAATAATATTGTGTTTTCTTCTGACGTTATCTCGAAAAATTATCGTACGTAAACCGACTTTACAGGCAACCAATTTTTTTTTTCTTAAAATGAAAGGTTGAAAATCACCTGATTTTTACCTTTCTGAAGTTATATTCAAACGCGATTGCCTCCTGTGAATTTCTTAAGTTTTCATCGCTTTCGTCTCTATATCTCCGGTTCTAATTGAGGTACGCTTTTTGTGTTGTCTGAGAACATTCGCTGGAACGAGCTCTTTCATTTGAGCTTTTGCCCACTTAAATTCGTTAAGTTGGAGGGAAGCTAGGTGTGAACGTTCAACTTAAACTTAATACTGCGCAGCAGGACGGGTCCTCCTCGTAGACTTTAATAAAATTCTGTAATTTTTGTTTCAGGATATCCCAGCAACTATCCATCGTTATGTAGTGTAAGTACCCATCACAGTTTAATTGTTTGGGACCCTAAACAATGAAATTACATCACTTAATAGAAAATGGGAAACTGTGAACGTAGGGAAATGAAATTCTGAAATTCGCAATTAAGTTTAGAGCAATATTATGTATGAATGCTGACCATTGCTCAAATAGATAGATTGCTTATATTTTTTAATTACTGAGGTAACTAATACGGCTATTATATTTGATGAATATTTCAATTTTGAATCACTTCGGTTTTACGCAGAACTAAAGATATGCGGTTGTAGTCAAGATTGTATTTCGGGTATACCCTAGTAGCTTCCGGTGTGTGGTGGCTTAACAAAGACACGACACGTCGGTTTATCTTTCATAAAGTGCCCCTGACGGGCCGGAAGTACATTCACACGTGAATACAACCATACGTCTTTAATAAATATAATAACTCACAGAAGTTCTAATGGTAGGTGTTTGTTACGTGCGTATTTTATTAGCGTAGTGAATATTCATAGTTACTATTTTGCTGTTATGACTCGTAGCGTCATATTTAATCTATCTCTACTAAAATTATAAATGCTAAAGTAGCTCTGTCTGTCTGTCTATCTGTTACGCTTTCATGCCTTAACTACACAAGAGGTCATCCATATTTCCTAAAAATGCATAAACTGTTTAGCTTTATCGTATCAGTGTAGATATTATTTGATGTGCTTCTTTCAACAGTGTTGTTGATGAATACTCTAAGCAATCTAAGTACCACAATATCATATAGCTTTGTTATTTCACAATAAATACATCTTTTAAATGGGTATAAGATGAAAATCACGATGCGAACTATATCAAAGCTGAACCGCAAGAGGCATCGTTAAACTTTTATTGGTCTATTACTGTTTTATAACAAAGAATATCGAGAGGGAGCCCGCCTGCTATAAAATCCTGTTTGTGATGTTCCGGGCGTTTGTGAGGAGCTGTAGCGATTGACGTTGAAATTGAAAGGTTATGTGACCTGTAAGCATATTATTATTAGTTTCCACTACACAACTATGTGTGTCACCTCAATAACAACGACTCCAATATAGTTTCCTTATACATTACTTACATATAATTTTACTAGTCATCTAAATGTCTGTTTCGATGTGTGTATAGATGTTAGGTTACCCACGGTTAATATAAGACTAAAGATACTAACAAAGAAGAGTAATAAAATAGTATCTTAACATGCCACAGTAGTATCACTACATGACCTATTACAAGAAAAAATGATTACCACATATCTGCATAACCCAAAGGTTGACTGGCAGAAAAATTATACCCCCATACACGTCTCTGCATCATTGAATGGTTCACTGTATTTTTTGTTCAATGTATTTGCAGGAAGTGTAAGTAAATACAATATAATATTTTTTTTATACTGTCATGCCAATTTCATGCAAATTTTTGACGATTATCAGCAAATTTTTTGCATACACATTATCAGGGGTGTAGAAAAGGATATAGAGTATCTTTCACCCTAAAAAAAGTACTGTTCCTGAATCGATTGACAACATCTACAATCACGGGAGCAAAGCCGAAGCAAAAGTTAGTTATGAATAAAGCTATCACATAAATATACTATAAAAGATAAACTAAGAGCCTTAAACGTAACATGTTATTATGATATCACCATTCACATTTTTAAATGCATTTGTTTTAATTGTATTCCTGGAATGTGATAGTTCTATTAATTGTTATTTTATTGTTCACCCAGGACAGGACCAATAATTGTATGATGAGCACGATCATTTGTTTTGTGTCTGGGTGTAATTTACTTTAATTTAGAACTATATAAGTATGTTTATCAGTTGTCTGGTCACGATAGTACAGGCTCTGCGCTGTTTTGGATCAGGCAGACGTGTGTGAGGCATCTCAAGTTATTATAATTCCACCGAACTTAGCGATAGTGGAATTTTCATTTATTGCTACAATAAATGAAAACGTATAAAACACTAAGCTTTTAACTTGATTTTTTGTAATATACATCTTTAATCTAGCATAATATTATATCGTAAGGAAAAGTTTAGTCAGTCACAGAAATTAATATCATCTAATTATCCTTGTGAGTGTGATTGAAGAAAGTTAAATTGAAAACACATTAAAGTTGAGAAACATTATTTAGAACGTTGTAATTGCTTCCAAAATAAAGTTACATTTGAGATTCAGTTTCAGGAAAAATATTATTAATCATTTAAGAAGATAAGGTTCTTTCAAAGGAGGTCATGGTAATTTTAAAAATGAATTAATTTAGCAAATGTAATACTAAGATAGTAGTTTTCACTATCATCTATAAACGCAACGTCTGAAACTTACCCCACACGTAAACAATCGCGCTCTTGTATAACTTCGTTTCCTTTGAACGTAGCCCCTTTGTAAGACCTATTGAATTAAATAAATAAATACACACTTAAAAGGATTGCTAATAGCATAGCTATAGTAAAGACTATTTTAGTGGTCGACCATTTTAAAACGATAAATATACAGAATGTTACAGTAAGGTGTGGTCAAATTTTACATATAAAAGATTTTAAAATGGAATATAATAGAATATATTTTATTTGCATTGACAAGTTTCCTTGACTAGGCATGCAAACATCAAAAATTCATCAAAATTTAAAAAAATAATTAATAATCAAAACAAAATTCTAAAAACAGCAAACATATTTGTGAATGATTACAATTCATAATAGTATTATAGATACAATGGTTAATATAATTATGTAAGCAATATTAATTTAAATTAGGAAAGTAATTATATGTCAAATAAGCATTAGTAATGTCGAAAAACTAATAATCTAAAGTAATATCAAAATACATCATTTTAAAAGTCATTAATTGAATAATAGCACTTATCAGTCAATTATCAGTTTCAAAATAAGATTTCTGAATAAAAAATCACGAAGTTTCCTTAAATTGAATTTTCCGTGAATAGGGCTTTGCGTTATTCACGGGGTCTGCTGTCCGAACGTCAAATATAACCACACCTTGCTGGAACAACCTGTAGTAAAGATGAAGATGTTTGTGTATAAACAAAAAATGGATCACTATGTAGCAATTAAAAATATTTCAAATATTATCAAAGTAAAGAAGACATGATGCTTATGGCTTGTAATGTGTTGTTTGAAATGTGTCTACGAGTAAACTAAAAATACCCTAATAGAGTACTTTACTTTTGCTCACGAAGGGGGAGTTGGAGGGGAAATGTGAAATAGGGTTTTGAATTGGTGTTGAGAGTGTTCGTAGCTATCAGTAGCAGTTTACCACCAGACGGGCTGTGAGTTCCTTTCGGAAGTTTTTGTTTGTGTAAATGTTAGTTAAATGTGTTTCTTATAATCTGTTTGTCAAATTTGACTACTGTTTTAATTTATTTATGAAACAAACGCAATATGATAAACTTTTACGTGCTTTGACTTTGACAGATTAATCGTGGTAATATTTATAGAATTAGCTCGGGTTGATATTCGTGTAACTCGATTTTTTTTTATTGAACTCGTGTTACGCACTAGAGTTAGTAGGACGATGCTGAGTAAATAACTTGTTACAAATATGTTTACCCTAATAGTTTCTTCCATCTAACTCTTTGTTGAGACAAAATTGTTCAGTTAGTAGTATATTCTTCGTTGATTTTAATTTTTTTTTCTTCAATCGATGTGACCTAATAGGAACAGCTGCAGAATTAATATTAGAATATTGTTTAGTAACAAGATATAGGACGTCCACTTTGAAAAAGTATTTCCTATTCCGTACCTCACACATATTACTAATAATTATGGGATACCCCATGTTTGGTTTACACCAAGTTTTAATCGAGTGGATCCGCGACCACTATTAGTGCAATTCGATATTGCGATCATTGCGATTCGAATTGAACTATAATTATGTTAAACATAGAAAAATGCTTAGCGTTATTTCTTTCTTTTCATTGCTTGAATACATTACGTAGACAGTATTCTTCAAGAATTTAGTATATAATTAGATTTCGTTAAGCATGTTTATTGCTATCATCAATTATTAACCCAAGGTTCTGCAGGTACAACCTGAAAGTAAAACATAAGGGTTGCGCCATCGATAAATCATATATCGATACTGGTTATATCGATATCTATACCGACATATATCGGACAGTAATAAAAGTCAATTGACACTCATAAATTTAGTAATGATTCTGATACATCCTATATAAATCACAATGTCTAAATACTCGTTATTTAGATATTGAGATATTTGAGAGACTCGTTATTCGCCAATTTTCAAAGAGTAAGATTATGATCAAAATTGTTTTTTTTTTTCAAATAACTATGAAGTGAAGTGTTTTCTTGAAGTTTAAGGATTCCCAGTAAGTGATGCTAACTGTAAGTAAACGCGTGCTAAATGAAAGTCAAATACCACTTGTAAATACACATTTTTGGTTTGTACTTTATACTTTGTACTCTATGCGAAATCTTGTCGTCTATGGCAAGGAATCTTTAGAACTTTTATAAATTTTTTGTCAGTTATAATTTACCTTCATTAAAATACTTTAAAACTGACGTTTAATTTACGACGTGCGTAAAACCTGTATCTTAATTTTATCGTGCTATAAATTATGCGAAAGGTTCCATTTAAACTGAGATCCATTTTTTATTCATGGAAAAGTCAATTAAGAAAAATAGGTTAGTGTGCCAGAGGTGAGGAAGCCTTCGACGTGCCTTTAATTAAACACAATCACATTGCAACGTCCCCTTAGAAAACATCACTGAGAAAATTGTGCAATGAAGAATTAAGGTATAAGGAATATACATTTCGACACTAGACTTATTATTTTACACATTTTATGTGTGTTGTACTCAAAGTCATCGTTTAGCGTTCATCTCAAAGATGAGTAGGTATATTCTGTTATATCATAAAAAATAAATGGAAGGATTTTTATTTTTTTTTTAAAGACAACTTCCGCATTAGGAATTACTCCTGTGTCGCGGGGGACTTTACAAACATATAAACAACGGACACAAAGAACACCCAGACTCAGGTGGGAATCAAACCCACGACCTCTGGCTCAGCAGTCAGGTTCACTAATCACTAGACCAACAGGCCAGTCAATTTAGTTAAATTCTAATAAAAATAACTCACTCATTAGTTATTTTAATTTCATCCACAGAATAGAAACACTTTTCCTGGAAAAAAGTGGTTAATTTACACTTAAATTTATTCAATCATAATCAATTCAATCAATCGATAATCTATACTAATATAATAAAGCAGAAAATTTTTTTTTTGTTTGTTATGTCCAGCTACTAGTGAAGTAGTACAATAATTATTTGAAACTTTTGCATTACATTATGTACATCTATACGTATATCGCACTGCTATTACAAGAGTGTATCAAGTCAAAATGAAGCTTTTTTGAGAAACGACAGAAAACTGTTTTAATCGCTTCCTGTTAAAGATTATAAAAAGTGAATACTGTATTTAGATTATTGATAAAATTAAGGGATTTCTGTATTAATGAATTATTTAAAACATTGCAGGTTATCAAGTTATTTCCAATTTTTTAGTTAATACTCTATTGCCTGGAAAAAAAAATATGAATTATTTTTAGTTGTTTTGTTGAAAAATTTGGCTTATTACAATTTATTATTATTATTATATATTTATTGACGCGTAAGGAATTGATATTTACGTATGAAAAATGAATTATCTCAAATTTACCCTATTTTGAGTTGATGCAGTCTCGTAATAGCAGTGCCATATAATAAAGCAGATATTGTTTTTTTTTGTATTAACACTAAGATTAAGTCAAGATTTATATATCTAACTATCAGTTCTAGACAATTTCACCTACGTTTATAGTCACTGCCCCACTCCTGACCGTCGTAGAGATGTTCGTGATGTTACATAGCCTATAACTTCAATTAATACTCTATTCAATACAAAAAGAAATATAAAAAACTGACAGATGGTTTCAGAGATAAGCGCGTTTAAACAAACAAACAATCAAACAAAAAACTTTTCTGCTTTATTATATATGTATAGATATACATAATGTAAAGCAAAAGTTTCAAATAATTTAATTATTGTACTACTTCACTAGTAGCTGGACATGGGTCAAATCCTTTTGCGTTCAGAAATTGCGACCGCAAAAAAGGTTCAAATTATATATGCCTGATACCGTAACTTAATTATACTAATTAGCTGTGCATGATAGGATTAATTTGTTCTCTAGTGGCGAAGAGTTTATCATGCAAGCTTATCATTACTGTGCTCCCGTACCGTTCAGAAATATACTTGTTGTTGTTTATTAACACGCTTTTATTTACTCGTAACTATGTAATATATGTAACTACACATATTATGTAAACAAATCAATCATACCGTCTCCACAAAAATAAAAATATTACTAAATAAAAGATGCCCCATTTATTTAAAACTGGCTTAAGATTTCGCTTTTACATGACACACATTATACACAGTGCTAAAACAAATAATTTAAAACCTGAAAATTAAAATTAATTAATATATGGACATGTGGCAGCAATTTAAAGATAAATGGTGTTAAAACCGATTTATTAATTACTTCCTGAAGACACATTTAAAACTAAATTGATTTGTTTTATTGGTTCTAAACTGTAACCTGTATTTAATTTGCTATTTTAATTTATTCGATTAGAGGTCAGGTCTGTCACAATAGGTATTTAAAGTGTGAATGTTCGCGTCCTAAAAAAACAAGGATAAAAAAATGATGTATTAATTACTGTACAGATTGTAAAGATCAAAACAAAAACAAGTTCTATTATAATTAAAAAAAAGTTTAGATGGAAATCAAGTTTAAGAGTACATGTATTATGTTCCAGGGTTAGTGCCGTACCTCATTAATTACTTACTTTTCAAAAAAGAAGAAAGTTATAGAACCACTTATAAGATAACTAGCAACCCAAACCGGCCTAGCACAGGTGGTAAAGACATATTCAACAATCATCAACATATTTCACTCAATTGACACAAAATCTCAACCAATTAGATACTTAAACCTTCCTCATGAATCACACTGTCTATTAGTGCAAATTGCATGAAAATCCGTTCAGTAGTTTTTCAGTTTATCGCGAACAGACAAACAGGCAGACGCCGCGGCGGACTTTGTTTTATAATATGTAGAAATGTAGTAATTAATTTTGTATCATAACACAAGTATAATGGTATCTTATTCAAGTATTTAACTACTACATTCTGAGTATTAAAAAAAAGACCAGTTCCTAGAAAGTAGTTTACGGAATAAATATATTTATCCTGATTTCAATATAATTCTACAAGGACGACTAACTTAGGCTACGAAGTACCGATTGAAATCAGATCTTTGACATTGTATTTTTGTATCTTTATCATTAGACGTACTACCTGGAGCAGCGACATACATAATATGATGCCGTGATTAAGTCACTAACTCCTAGCATATGCTAGGAGTTAGTGACTCTGGGCAATTTCTGGTACCCTCGTCCACTTGCAAGAGAACAAACGCTCCTCTCATGTTACGAAGCGTGTGAAATACTTGCGCGTCCTTTCTGTTGCCTTTGTATTACACGGTATGCTATTTCAAATCACCATTTTATCATGTGATTACGACTTTTATATTATTCACTTCGAATAGTTTGTTAATAAGTTGCCTGTAACGTCCAGCTTGAAAATAGTGACACTGTGCTCATTATATTTATCAGTTCAAGTTGTATTATCGCATTTAATATTATGCTTATGTGTTTATTATACATCGATGTTATTACCATATTCAAACGCAGTAGATTGTCAAGTTAGTTGCGCCTTATTCACGTGTGTATAATGAAATGCCCAATACGGTAGTAAACTAAACAAATAGTCTTTTACTTAGACTTTTTTAGTTTACAGATCCAAAAGGTATTACTAGTGACGTGAATATACATTTCTAGTATTCTTGTTAACCTTCCGTAAAAAGCAATGCTTAAGTCGTTTAATTATTGGGTGAAGTTTGATGCCATAACGATGGTTGAGAACCTCCCCAGGATAGCTGCACGTGCTGCAAATGTTGTAGAATATAACAGTGGTGATAAAGAGTTTAAATATCGTGTTCATCGACTGACGCTCTTTGTGTTCATGTTCATCGTAGCCTGCTTTACTGCGTTTCTGCTGTCAATTGTCTTGATTACTTGGGTCATCAATATGGTAATTACATCCATTGCTAATTGCATAGTTAAACGTAACCGTCAGGAATAACATCTCCTTGTTTATACCTTGAATGTTTCTATAAACAATTGTCATTTATATATCCCTTTATGCCGTATAGACATTTAGATCAAGTTAAAACCTCTGCTACGGGAAAAATGAAATCGTAAGCTTAGCATATCCTCGAGAATTCGCCGATACCAAAGGATTTTCTTAAAATCCTTCCTTCAAATATCAATATATTTTTACACCTCTCTCATAACACAGAATACGACGTCGTGTGCCGATCCATTGAATATTGATCAGTTGTATAAATTACGTCTAACACCTGTTTATACGGAAAATCGTCGTGACGCCCAAATTGCCAATTTACATTGGCAATCACCATGGCATCGGCCGATTTGCAAGTGACAATACTAAGAGCGTTTACTGTTAATACATAATAAATCAATTCATATACAGCCGTTAACTAATCCATAAAATCTAAAGAAGAATAAAACGAAAAGTATTTAGAACAGAGGTATCATTTGAAAAGGAATGTAAAAGACAGTTAAGAAAGCACACAGACGGAATAAGGGAAACAACAAACTAGTTTGATAAATCATCGACGAATCTCCGCAGTTTAGTTATCAATAAGTGATCAGGTATCATATTCTGAGCAGCCTAATACTTTTTAAATAATGGCTTAAAGGCTCACATGAGCTAACAAAATTGTACCATACAATATTATCACCATATAATTCAGGTTAAACAATACAAAATACTGGTATCAACAACAAAAATCATAAACAAAACAATGAACCAAAATGGATTATATAATAAATTAGTGATTCGCCCGGGCTTCGAACGGATAGCAAAAATTGTCAAAAAAAAACTATAAAATACATTACTGCTGACCAAACTTCACAGGATCAAACGCTCGGCTAATCTAAGGATTGCATGAAAACTTCATCAAGATCTGTCACACATTGATTGAGAAAATATAGATTTTAAGTTGATTACCTATGTGGCGCGGCGGTAGAGCACTTGACTGCAACGGCAGACGTCACGTGTTTGATTCCCGCCTAGAGCAAACATTTTTATGCATAAATATGTCTATTTGCGTTGGTGTGGGTATTTCTATGAATAATATACAAAATATGTATTTACCAAAGTGTATTTAAGTATGTAGTCCTAGTCCGTGTCCTAGAACTTACGGTACAAGTTTTGCTAACTTTGAGTATAGCTAGCGCTGTGTAATATATTCCAGAATATATTATAAGATGTCAAGAAGATATATGTTATACTTTTACTAAATTTTATATAAATAAAAAAAAAAAAAAAAATTTAAGCCTCTCAGTAGATGATTGACACGACGAGGGAAGATTTTTTCTTGAGACAAATTCCATGAAAGAAATCTCACTTAAGAATCCAACGTTGCTTAAGACAGTTTTTTACATCTACACGACAGCTACCGAGGCTCATTTCATCCATTAGCCTGCATTAATAAGTAATTTGAAATAAATCTAAATCTGAATTACAACAGAATTTTTAAACTCTAAAGCTTCCTCTTACCTTACTTGTAATAAAATGTCGATGAAATACACGCTTAAAGAAATACTGTAGCTGCTAAACTGTTGTTAGTGTATCAGAGTATTATTTACCAGGACTATTTTGTAAAGAAATATTAAAAGCCTTAGCGTAAAATAATTAGCGACTCGGATATTACCAACACGTCCTGATATCCAATCACTATTCAAACGCCTACAGAATATTTCGTGCCATAAAAAGCTGTATGCTGTGCGTGGTAACTTATAAGGAGCCAGCCTTAGGTTATTTTGCTAAAGTTGGCTCTCTCTAAATTTTGCCGACTGCGTCTGTTATCTAGGATAGTGTAAGGTGAAGAAAAAATCTACCAGTATAGAACGGGGGAGAGCTGACTACATTTCGTAGGCAATGATGATCGAGAACAGTATTAGTTTTACCAAAGAAGAAATAAACAATATCAAGTTAACCTAGACATACAAATTATGCACATGAGTGGATGGTGTAGTTTATTATAAGTGTAGTCAAAATTCTTCGGAAAATATATTTTACAGACCCAGCATGTAACAATAATATTGTTTTGCTGAAATGTTTTAAATTATGCCGCAGTATAACCTTTTGGGAGATACAAATCTCTTAGCAATCAACCCAGGTTGTTTATCGTAGCAAAATGAAAATGACATCTACACCGTTAATATTTAAAATCTCAGATTGCGAAGTCTGCCTCGAGAAACAAACAGTCTATGGATGTTCGTTCTTATAAAATTTTCATGTTTTCCTCATAAATAATATACGAGGCATGTCTTCGGACGGCGTATTGCGAGTTCTAGCATTCTGCACGCCATCCTGAAATTATAGAACAATTGGCTGCTTTAAAATTATTTCGACGTTTTAAAGACAAAGGCATTGTATTTCTGAACATTAATTTTGGTATAATCTAAAATGCGATTAATGACGAACTGCACCTATCGGCTTGTTTATCTTGTCTAAAGGCCTTACTACAATTTAAGCATTTCAAAATGATATTTATACGCCAGTTTGAAAACGTATATTGTTTTGTTGTTAGTGTGGCCTGTTGGTCTAGTGGTTAGTGACCCTGACTGCTAACTCAAAGGTCGTGGGTTCGATTCCCACCCACGACAAATAATTATGTGATGAGCACGATAATTTGTTCTGTGTCTGGGTGTAATTTATCTATAATATGTATGTATTTAGAAATATGTAAGTATGTTTATCAGCAGTCTGGTTACCATAGTACAGGCTCTGCCTAGTTTGGGATCAGACGGCCGTGTGTGAGATGTGTGGAGTTCTTATTATTATTCTCTTTATTTAAGTAATATTTTACAATTATATTTCTGTATAACGACTCCATATTTCTTTTATTCTTTGTATAAGCCCGAGTAATAAATAGAGCCTGTCACTAGTAACTAAATCTCGTAAAACCGATATCTTCAGTATTTAGATTATTGACTTCTTAACTCATAGGTAAGGCTATTACTGATCTCTGTGCTACACATGTGTCAAGCTCTAGCCTTAGGCTAGATTTCCGATATCCAATCAGAAACACTATCTGGTTCAGCATCTTCATGAAGATGAAACAAATTGAAACAAATTTTTTGATGCTTTAGGATGTACGATAATTTTTGCAAGTAATTTAGTTTCCCATATGGTCAACAATTTGATAAAACTCTTTTGGTCAAGAATATTATCGCGATTAAGTCCCAAATTACACATTTTAAATGCAAGACGTTGAATAACAAGCGTAAATAGAAGGTTCTATCGTAGGAAATATAGTTAATTAGCTCTTGAATTTTTAAAGTAAATTTCATAAAAGAGCGACGAACGGAAGGAAGAGCTACTAATAGGCCAGTAGGCTTAAACTCCAAACCCTAAATCATTACTAAAATTTTGACCCCTTACCACTTCAGCACATCTCCACCGGGAGGAGGATAAACCTAGGATAACATTGGGCTACTAATGAAACCATTAAAACAATAAAAACTTAAGCAATTATTTTCGATTCGTCTGATTTTTTTACCTTACTGGCCTATAATAATATTTGATGTATGTTACTAGCAGTCTTTAAAAAAACTGAATACCTGCAAGTACTATAATGAGCTTAAATATGTGTAAAGGCAAGATGGCTTGTTCTGCGTTGGTAACCCAGAACAAGCCATCTCGGTGGATTACGATTGCGGGCCCTTAAGGGTCCATATTGTTGTTTTATGTACATATACAAATAACAATTAACTTAAGCTGACGCGCTATTGTACTGCTCGCTGTATTCTTTACCTTCTAATTTGCATGCAGTGTAAATATTTTGATCAACACTACACACTGGGATCGAGTAATATTAAAAACGTTTATTACTACATATTATAAAACAAAGTCCCCCGACGCGTCTGTCTATCTGTCTGTTCGCGATAAAATCTAAAACTACTGAACGGTTTGTCATGCGATTTTCACTAATAGATAGAGCGATTCACGAGAAAGGTTTAGGTATATAATTTGTTAAGTTTTTGTGTAAATTGGTTGAAATATGATAATGATTGTTGAAGATGTCTCTGCTACCAGTTCGAAGCCGAGGAAGGTTGTTAGTTATAGATATAAATTTCAGGGATGCCTGACTAATTTTGGGCCCAACAGGGATCCTTTATCAAAGGGTGTAGTGACACTCACTACTTCATAAACGTTCTACTTAAGGCTCGAAACTACTTGAGCATGCCCTAAATACATAGGTAAGCACAACTATAGTATCTTTACTAAATACGAATACCCCAAAAGTCTTTATTTAGAGGTTCTGTATTCGATCCGTATATATGACCAACATCTGTATGATGTATCAAGCGCTACAAAAGACCAGAACTGATCGAAGTAGCACTAGGCATTTAAAACAAAAATAGTAATATGATGTATCATTGATGTTATGATTGATTCACTAACGTATCCCACATATTTTCACAAAGGTTTAAGTATATAAATTAGGTATTTGTTCGTTTTTTTACTATAAGTTTCGTTGAAGTCAGTTTATTTGTTTGTTAAAAAAACGTTGTTAATCTGACAGATTTCGTCGCATTATTCTACTATAAATATTAATTTACGACAACTGTAAAATGTAAAACTGTATTATTATTTTTAATAAGACAGGTACAGTAGTCAGTAAGTTACTGTATTCTTTATATAGAATTACTCAGGAGCACAAAACTCCTCGTTTAGTCGCATATGGAGTCAACCGCATTTCAGCGCAATGTAATGTATTTCGTCTCGTAGCAGCTCCACGGAGTTTTCCGTAATTCTTAAATTGCCATTCTTTGGATCTGAATGTTGGAGAAAATATTTTAATGTTACTGTCAAATGGAATCTTAGAAATGCATTTTGATTTAAATCGAACCAGATTTGATAACTGTGAGGTGTCTGCTTCGTTATTTATTAAATTCAACGTTAATATTTCAATCTCTTAACAATTTTCTGAGGAATTTATTTGCAGATTTGTGATTATGTCTGCGTTCGTACGTAGGTGCTTTAAAGGAGGTTGATGCTGATGCTTTTAAAGCAACATTCTGTATACATTTTATTGAATTACTTGGATTTACGCGGGTGATGTAATCTCGTGCAAGACTTTTCATAAGATTCTTTTTTCTTCTAGTATTTTCAATGCAAAATGACACCAATGGTCTTACAAAATACCTTAGTTGTATAGAAAAAAGGACGTAACGTTTTTTTGTCTTATGAGAGTTTATTTTGGTTTTGAGGTTAATTGGTAAACTTTTGTTTGGTGTATTGTGACAGAAAAACTCAGTACCAATATGCCGCTCTGTGAATTGAAACCTCAGGAAGGCTTACGAAATTGAGCACAATCTGCTGAAATACCAACAAGGCTTCTAAGTACAATAACTTGAATTCGATAATATTTAGTTGTTTGTGCATCGAAGTAGCCTTATTTTTAAGCGGGAAAACGCAAGGATGTTCGTCCGAAATACAAGCAGTTTTCAAAAGTACCGGGGAACAAAGAGCGTAGTGCGAACTACTTAGTAGTTTTAAAGTATCCAAAGAAAACCACTTGGCATCGCGGTTCATTGATCAAAGTATTAAATAAGGGAGAACCTTCGCCGCTTAGGAACTCTTCAGATGTTTTGATTAGATTTCCATGTTTCGCAACTAGCCAAACTTTGGATGAAATAAACTTTTCAATGGATGCCGAAGTCATAATTATCGTTAAGATGTGTCCCCGTGATGCTGAAATTTATCGAGTTACTTTTTGGGAGGTGAAACGAGGGGGAGCTGTGAACAAGTTTGTTTTATATCATCGAGAATTGCGAGAGGTGGGCCTCGAATATTGTTTGCCTAGTTAATAACAAATTCAATTAACCCTGATAACTATTTGGAATTCGTTCTCAGAATTTTGGGAATGTTTTTGGCTTATCGGAGTTACCGGAATGGCCGAAGCTGATTTTAATAACTAGTTTCTATGGTATTTGGGAATCAATTTATGCCTATGCTACATGTATCCCCTAATATATGTAGGTTTTACTGATTTCCAAAAGGAAAGAAAGAAAGAATATTTTATTTGGTACAGTCAGAGACACTTAATTATAAGGTAGTGCCCATTCATTAGAACTCACAACACTAGAAACATGTACCTTATTTAAAGAAGGCTTTTACTAGCTAGTAACTAGTGGGGCCTCCCTAAACACACATTAGCAGAAACCGTTCCCTTTAATAAATAAATAGTGGGCATTACTCACTGAAGCTAATAATGTACCTACTTAGGATGCTAACAATTTTTCTAGATAACATATTCTGTGTCTCACTATTGTCCCAAATGAAGAAGAAGATACTATGTTCGTAGTCTATATTTTTTTATTTACATGATTTTTCACAGTGTTTCAACCGAATTTACATACATAATTTTTTGTATAAAACAGAAATTATACGGATTATTGTCAGTCCATCATATCAATAGATGTTTTATAGTAACACCAATTTTACCTTACGATTAGTGTTAATATAAAAAAACTCAGTAGAACCTACATACAAGTATACGTGTAATTTTTGTTTGCTTCTTGGTGGACATCTTGGTGCATTTAGTTTACGGTTTTACGTACCTAATGTTGATGAGAATTTATAAAATTAAGCTTGGATTGGCGTATGGAGGAAAGAAGGTCTCAAAAGATAACTTTAGTCACATCTATATATATATCGATCTTTTACTATAACCTACGAACCTGAATAACCAAATCATAATTTCCAAAATATTGAAAACAAAATTGGACATGGACTCACGCTCTGAGGATTCTATACTAACTTAATTTGCTATTTGCTATGTTACGCCTGAGGGTTCACCCGCATGGATTGGCAACCCCAAGGTTGAAGTTGTGACCCCAGCAAATTACATTAACATAGGATCAGGGGTTTATCCGTAAAAAGGTATAAAGGGGACATAGCTTAATATTTAAATTTCTGTTAAGGATTTAATAAAAACATTTTTATTTAAAATGTATATGATTTAGATAAACGTCTTTGCTGAAAAGTAAAGTGGCTTTAATGGCCGATGTTACCTTATCATTGAGTATAGTGAGTTTAATACAATATTAGTGTCTGTAAGTAAGTTGTTTATTTATAAAGTCCTTCGCAACACTGAAAGTAGGCCTTTATTGTTTTTAAATTTTAACGTAGAGTATACATTACAGCTAAAAGCCGAAGTACTGTTGTCGCCACATCAAAAACTCTTATTTATTTGATTAAAAATAGGGCCAAACTATAATAGATGATAACACAGTTCACTATTTAATAAAATTAAGTTAATAGATATTATTTTGACTGGTTATACCGGTAACGCAATACTATTGGTCGATGGATAAATATTAACAAATTGTCTGATTATAAAAGGGTAGGAATATGTTTAGAACGAGTGACTTGAGTGCAAACAGAGGTACGAACAACTTGGCAGTTACTGTTAGTTAGTGATTTTCATAGTTTATATCAGTGCTTGTGAGACTGTTACTTACAGTGCAAAGGTAGGCATGTAATCTTATTTTTTTATAAAAATGAAACTATTGGCTAATTTTTAAAGCGGTAAAAATAGCTCTTTGTGTCTTAACTATGTTTGCGCGATAAGGGATAATCTACATTTAATTGTTTTTAAACTTTCGTGACTTTGTAGCGCCTTAGTAGTTAGTTAGTAAAACTATGTTAACCTGTTTTAGCCAATTGCAACAGGCAACAACTGGTATTAGCATAAAAAGCAAAAAATATACACCTACGCTTAACCAACTGCTACCGACCGCACCCAGGCCTAACCTAGAGTTAACCGGCTAGAGCTAGGCTTTCAGACGTAGCATATATATACAGTATACATAGATACAAACGTCTGCTAGCGAGCAAGTTCATACGTGATTGGTGTAATGTGATCGAAACGTCGGGTAACCAAGTTGGTATCTCATGTACCTTATGAAACATCGCGATTAAGTCCCAATGTAGGTAATAAGTAGGACTTAAATTTTAGTAGGATTTAAATTTAAGAACAAATACCTAACTTTTATTACGTGGGAGAGCCATGCTTCGGCACGTATGGGCCGGCTCGACTCCGCTCGATACCACGGCCTCACAGAATGCGGCGACGAATGCAATGCTTGCATTGCATTTCGCCGCGTGAGTGAGGTTACCGGAGGCCCTAACCCTTTCCTCTCCCCTATTCCCGTCCTTCCCTTCTCCCCTCTTCCCCCCTCCCCCTCTTCTCCTACTCCCACCTTAAAGGGCGGCAACGCACTTGTGACTCTTTGAGTTACAGGTGCCCATGGGCGGCGGTAGTCATTTACCATCAGGTGACCCGTCTGCTCGTTTGCCCCCCTATACCATAAAAAATAATATTAATAATAATAATTTTTCCTAAACTTCAATACAAGCCACTAAAATAATTTAATTATGAGTTTGAGCTGAGTAGAAAACTATATTAATTTTAAACCAACATTTATTTTAATAGTGTATAAATTCCGTAACACAAACATCAACGTAGAAAATTTAATCTCAATTTTCCTCAAAAATTATATTTCATTTTTATTTGTTCTCAAACAATTTTCTTCATCTACGTTCAACGTTTCATTGAAAATAATATTTTTCGTTGAGTCAAACCGTTAACCAATTTACTCTCAGACGTGACCCAGGCTATTTATAGGACAAACTATTTGATTTGGACCCCTCACAAAACTGACCTTTGATCATACCTCTCTGATCTAATTCAAAGACTTTGTATTGACCTCAGAAATGAATTTTGTTTTGTTTGTTTCAAAACAATATTTTCTAGTTTATTATTACTTTTATTTAATATTTCTGAAGTCGTTGTAATACATTTTAACTAATGAACATTAATATCCATTGGACTCAATTTCGGCTTTCATTAGAGAAATCATTTATTTTCTATTTTCCTTTTTTTTTAACTTGACAAACATATGACGCATTCCTTAACCTAAAAGAGCAATGAAATAAAATAAAAGTGGACTTAAAATAAGACAATACCTATTTCAAGAGATATTTATCCCATATTGTGATTAGGCGATTAGGATAGTTTTTTTAAGGTGTCTTTTTTATTGAGTGATGTTTTTTTTTGAGAGTATTTGATACTCTTACAAAACTGGATATTTTGAATTACATTTTTGATAATAAGCCTTTATATTAACTAGTCAAATTATTAAACGCTACGTTTCATATTTTTTTAGCAAGAAATAAAAATTAGGCCTTTGAAACATTTTTTGATATTGTTTTCAGTGTTCCGTACCCCAACAGAAAAAAGAAACCTTTATAGGATAACTTCGTAATCCGCCTGTCTGTATATCTGTCAAGGCCCTTTTTCTTAAGAACGCATGGAGGTATCAAGTTGAAATTAACATCAAATATGTACTTATTTCTGCATTCCCTTGAAGTTATAAAAATCAAGCTTCTAAGTTAAAGGGCAAAAAATGTTCAATATTCGATTCCCGACTTGGACGAACTACCTATTTACAGAAAAGTTTGTACGGAACCCTCAGTGTGCGAGTCAGAGTCGTACTTATCCGGTTTTTTGTATATTCTTACATTTTTTACTCGTGGCATTTTCACCATTTCCTTTTCCAAGTTATCAAACTTGGCACCCTTCTCATTTATTTCATCATATTACTTAATATTCTCCAAATGTCGTAGGTATTTTAAAGGCAATCCCTCAACATCACTGTCTCAGCTAATAACATCAAGCAAAGACCTCGGAGATCAACTTATTTGGTATATTCAAGAAGTGTATTTTAAAAGATTTCAAGATTTTTATTAATATTTAATTAGGGTTCTTTCAAGGATTGTATTTTTTGAAATTACGGATTCTTTGTGATTTCTTCTTTCAAGTTATATTTTCATTCTTAGAAATGTTTTTTAAAGTTTTAATAGCGGATTTAAAAAATACATATTATGGTGAAATTTCAACTTTTGAAAAAAAACGATTAAAGTAGTTTGTTTTTTTTGGTAAACTTCAAATAATAAGAAAAAAAATATAAAAAATTATTTTATGAAATAATATATAGAGGGTTGAGTTTCTTTTAATCATATATACATATATACACTCACGCTTGTATCCCCGAAGGGATAGACAGAGGCATATTAAACACTCACATTTTGCCATCTTTAATTTGAACCCACTCACGTAACCGGGTTCTTTGGGAATTAAAGATAGAAAATTGTAAGTATATTGACAGTAAGGCCTCGGTCACGAATTCAGCGGGAGCGGGGCGGCAGCGTGGGCGGCGCGTTTCAATGCACACATTTATATGGAACTGGCGATGCCCCGCCGCCGCCCCGCTAAGGTAGGTCAAAAAGGAAGGCTAGGGAAGGACAAGGATATTGCTTATACGGACGGATGCGGAAGTGGAAGCGCAAGCTCGAAAAGGTCAGGGTCACATACCTGTAACTCGAATTGGCTATTGCCGGGCAGTCCGAGTCTTCTAACCCTACTTGATCTTGACTACAAAAAAGCAATTTCGTTATTTCCTCGAATAGTTAAGTTTTTGGTTAACTGCGTGAGTTACAAGTAAATTCCAGTCGGAGTACTCACACAACGTTCAAACAGAGAACCACTCGACGTCAGGTTCAACGTGTTAGGGCTTGTCCACAACAGCACGTCACGATGTCGTCGAGTTTACGTGAAATTTACGTTAGTGTGTCGTAAAAAAGCACGTCACGATGACGCAACGTTACATGTTGTAGTTCCTTGTAAAATTCCGCTACATTTTTCACTCAGAAACCTGTGAAATAGCAGTCTCTAAATATAATGAAACATTAACTGAGTGAGCGTATTGTCGTTCCGCGGTGACGTTGCCGTACCGTGCATTAGCACGTCACGTCAACGGCCTCACGCGGCTGTAGTTGCATTATTAAGGTAAATGTCAATGACGGTATTTTCTAGAAAGGTATTGTGGTTTACCCTGTAGGTATTTACAATTTCACTTAACTAAGATTATTCTTACGTTCATTTTTTTTTCCCGTGCAAACATGACCTCCTCAATCCATATCAATCTGGCTTTCGACCTGGCTATAGTACAGTAACAGCATTAGTTAACATAACCGATGAAATCAGATTTCAAATGGAAAGTGGTAGTCTCACTGTGCTCGCGCTTTTGGATTTTTCCAATGCGTTCAACACAGTGGAGTAAGATGTTCTGCTCAGTAAATTTACCTCACTTAACATATCTCCAACGGTGATTGATTGGCTTCGTAATTACCTGTGTGGCCGCCAACAACGTATTTGCATTGACAACACTCTATCTAATTGGTGTAATACATTTGCTGGTGTGCCCCAGGGTGGCCTTTTGTCTCCTTTACTTTTCGCAATTTTTATCAATTCTATCTCAAACCAATTACTTTCTTCCTACCACCTCTATGCTGATGATCTGCAGATATATACTCATACACCACTGATAAATTTACCTAATAAATCTGTTGACATCATCAACAAAGATTTGGACCAGATTAGTTACTGGAGTAGGTCACACGGTCTTCAGGTAAACCCATCGAAGACCCAAATTGTTATTGTCGGTAGTTCTAGAAAAATCGTACAGATTGAGTGGTCACTACTTCCACCAGTTCTATTCGAAGGCACCGTGATACCTTTTAGTAAATTAGTAAAAAACTTGTTTATACAGATAGACACTGCCTTATCTTGGGCCCCACAGATGCAGGAAATAAGTCGCAGAATGTTTGCCTCTGCAGGATCCTTAAAACGTTTACGGAACTTTCTTCCAACCGCTACCAAAATTGGCCTTGCTAACTCCCTTCTACTTCCAATCCTCGATCTTGCAGATGCCAGCTATCCTGATCTCACCGAGAACCAACTAGACAAACTTGAGCGACTTCAAAATTTTTGCAAAAGATTCATATTTGGTTTGCGTAAATACGATCATATCTCTGAATTACGGAAACAACTCAAGTGGTTACCTATACGCCTTCGCCGGAATACTCACATTCTTTCGCTTCTATACAATATACTGTCCAACCCTTCGGTACCTTCCTATCTCAAGGAACGATTCGAGTTCCTACATTGTACACATCCGCGATCTCTAAGGTCATCAGAAAATTTGCAACTAAAAATGCCTGCACACTCCACGGCATTTTATGATAAATCCTTTACAGTGACTGCAATCCGTTTATGGAATGCATTACCTGTAAACATTAGATGAGCTCAAACCTTAACCTCTTTTAAGGCTCTTGTAAAGGAATACTATCTAACACTATAAGTGGTGTACAACTCTCTCACGTTGTGCAATAGACTTCATAATATCTTCCTCTGTTGTTTCCATACAAAGGTTGTCTGGAAGACATCGCTTTTAGCGATAAGACCGATATACATTGTACTTGCCGCTTAGTATGTTGCTACTAAACTGTGTTAATTTCTATCTAACTGTGGTGTACAATAAAGAATGTTCTATCTATCTATCTATCTATCATTTCTTCTACAATTTTTTTTAATTTTTTCCTCATTATCATAAAGAAGTAACTAATGAAATGAATTGAAATATATTTATAATCACAATCAACCAATCAGCTTATTGCAGTGCACTGCTGGTCATAGGTCTCTCTCAATGTGTTCCATAGAATCCGGTTCTCCCCCTTCCGCATCCAATCCATCCCAGCTACCTTCCTCAGGTCATCGGTCCATCTGGCTGTAGGTCGTCCTACCTTCCGTTTACTGGTTCGCGGTCTCCACTCTAGAACCCGTTTGCTGCAAAGGCCAGCGATGCGAGCCGAGCTGTGCGATGGGCAATGGCCAGCCCATTGCCAAATGGGCTGGCCATATCTGCCGGGTGTTTATTCTGTGAGTTATGTCGGTAACTTTGGTTCTTCGTCGGATGACCCATTTTATCTTTCAACGAAACTGCAAACGGCGATAGACTGATGATGATGATGATGATTATAACCAATGGAACACATAATTTGGTAAAAAAAACTCTGGCAGAGAAATAATGACAACTGCTTGATTCATTTATTCTATACTAGCTGAGCCCCGCGGTTTCACCCGCTTTAATCCCGGTACCGTTCGAATAACGTGACAAAAAGTAGCCGATGAGTTAATCCAGGTCTAGTTAATTAGGTCTCCAGCTATTTAAATACCAAATTTCATCGCAATCCGTTCAATAGTTTTTGCGTGAAAGAGTAACAAACATCCATACATCCACACATCCATACATCCTCACAAACTTTCACGTTTACAATATTAGAAGGATTAGCTGTGAAAAAAAACATTTATTTCTTTTTATCCAGACAATGTTTCAAAAATACATGAGATGATTTTCCAGAAACATTGATGCCTTTATTTATGTTTAAAGACGTCTGAAATTGTGTATAGAAGGGTCTTAGAACGCGCTGTTTCTTCTGCATATCAATGACATGCTGCAAATCAGCAGCATTCATTGCTATGCCGATGATAGCACGAGTGATGCCTTGTATACCGGCCGCGCTAACATTTCTCTGGTAAACGTCACTGAAAGTGAATCTAAACTTGTGTCTGAAATCAAAGCTTCCTTACAAGGAGTTTCCGATTGGGGTTGACTTAATCTAGTCCAATTTAACCCAACAAAGACACAGGTTTGCGCGTTCACCGCTAAAAAGATACCGTTTGTCGTGTCATGTCGCTTTGAGAGCACTTCCCTGACTGCCACAGCCAGCATCGGAATCCTTGGTGTCGACATATCGAGCGAAGTCCAGTTTCGCGGTCACTTGGAGGGTAAGGCTAAATCAGCCTCGAAGAAGCTTGGTGTGCTCAACAGATCGAGACAGTATTTCACCCTGGCCCACCGCCTACAACATTATAAGGCGCAGGTTCGGGCCGCATATGGAATACTGTTCTTATATCTATGCAGGAACACCCAGTACCAGCTCTCTCTCTCTCTCTCTCTCCCTAACTCCCTCTCTCTCTCTCCCTAACTCCCTCCCTAACTCCCTCCCCAACTCCCTCCCCAACTCCCTCCCCAACTCCCTCCCCAACTCCCTCCCCAACTCCCTCCCCAACTCCCTACCGAACTCCCTCCCTATATCCCTCCCTAACACCCTCCCCAACTCCCTCCCCAACAACCTCCCCAACTCCCTCCCCAACACCCTCCCCAACTCCCTCCCTTACTCCCTCCCCAACTCCCTCTCTTACTCCCTCCCTAACTGCCTCCCTAACTCCCTCCTTAACTCCCTCCCCAACTCCCTCCCTAAATCCCTAACTCCCTCCTTAACTCCCTCCCTCCCTCCCTCCCTCCCTCTATATATTCTGTATATATTTACACATATATATAACATAAAGGTATATCATATATCACATATCCACTTACATGCGTCGAGAATAAGGAGTAAACTCCAATAAAGCATAAAAAGCACAATAAAGCGTTACGTTGCCCTCCGATCACTAAATTTTACTCTTCATATTTTTTTCATACCGGGCGATTTATATGCAAATCGATTCTTAAGGAGTAAACTTAAAAAAAATAGAAAGTCTTCACGACAATTAAAATATTTACAGGCACGAGCACTTTTTGTAAATAGCATTTATTGCGAAAGAGGACTTGAAAATTTTATAGTATGTAGAATATTTCATCTGATCGCCTTGCTACAATTTCCTACTAGTATATAGAAATATCTCGCATAAATCTACTACAAAATGCACGTGACGTAGTATAGTGTGGATTATTCAGTGATAGATATTGAGTGGGATTCTAGGTATTTTCAATTGCTTCTTCGAATTTTCACAAGAATAAATCACTGAAATAGCACTTGATATAAACGTAAGTAGCGTTAATATGACACCACTGGTTTTGCTCCTCTTCATAAGCACCTGTGACCGCTTACCATTAGAGATTCGTGTACTTGTTTGCCCACAGTTGATACTACAGTTACCCTGTCATGAAAAAAATCTAAATCTGTATTGCAACAATAAAATTTCGAGAAATCCAACAACTGTTAACGTTTAAATACATTTATTCCAACAAAATACAAATCGATCAATCAATTTTAACATAATGTAACCGTGACCAAAAAAAAAAAATTTACGGATATTTTATTACAATTTACGTTAAAAAAGTTCACTTGTTTCCCCAACTGAAAAATCGTTTCCATTCAAAGCGTTGGTGAAGAACAAAGGCGGTCAAAACAAAGCCTTTCACCACTACAATAAAAACTCGGCGATCTTTACCTTGTAAACCTTTTTTATTGTTACGTAACCTTTTCCCGTTGATCCACTTTGGTTTAATAACCTTTTGCAACGTTGCAAGCAGAATGGGATTTCACAACTCAATGCTTACCTGTCGGCTATGAAAGGATAGCTCTTTTGTTAGTACTAATTTTTCGGAAATAACTCGACCTCTCAAATAACTGGAGTTATAACTTTAGTAGAACTGACATTCATAATGTCGGTTCTAACGTGAACACTCATCCTTTACAGTTCGAGGCATTTGTAATTTATGAAAGTTTATCAAATAGTTTAGCGGATGAGAGAAATTATGTTCTCTTTGTGTTATTAATAAGTTTTACTTTGCTTTTGATAATGGACTTAGTTGGTGTTCAAATAAATACCGTTTTGGCTACAAGTGTGCAATTACTTAGTTGGAGAGCTTGGTCTTCTCGGCAATACTCAAGTTCAGTAACAGGTATGTGACCATGACCTTCTCGAGCATTGGTAACACTCCTCAATCCATCCGTATAAGCAATATCCTTTCCTTCCCTTGTCTTGTCTTCTTGCCTACCTTTCCCTTTCGATATATTCCCAATTTTCCCATCTTTAATTCCCAAAGTCCCATAGTGCACAAATTGTGAGTGATATAAAATTTTAGTTGGTAAAATGTTGGTGTTTAATATGCCTCTGCTTTCTCCTTCGGCGAGACATGCGTGAGTGAATTTATGTATGAAATATTTATTTATTTATTAATACTTCATGCACAGATTGTACAAAGGCGACCTTAATGACTAAGGCATTCTCTGCCAGTCAACTTTGGGGTGATGCAGAAATAAAACTAATTAAAACTACTAAACTAACTAAACTAAAAAATGATTACTTGTGAAAATATTGAAAGTTATAACTTTAAAATTTTCGCACGATAAGATGAACGATAATTAAGGCGATGGATTGGTATTCACATTGCCGTCTGTCATCCAGCTCTTAACAGGAAAGTTTCTTTATCCACCTGCACGTCCACCTATACCATCACTCAATACTACAGTGTCCTTATTCTAGTAGTAAAACCATGTTGTCTAAGAGGGACACGAGTCATTGTTCCTTGATGATATTTATACTTAACAAGTATCTAAAGTATTGCTATATTCATGAATTACAAACAGTCCTTTTATAAATGTAGAACAAAAAAAACGTGTTATTATGACTTATTACACACACAGTTACAAACATGAGTATTCATCTAAGTACTTTGTAAGTATTATACTTTTAAAACTTTCGTGGAAGTTGACATCACAAATACTGGGCTAGCAATATTTTATTTCAAAATCAAAAATCAAAATCATTTGTTCCAATTAAACCATTTCGTATTTTTTTAATTGTCAGGAGTAGGTGTAAATCGGTCGTGCATAAGTCGGTCGTGAAGCTAGTTGCCTGTTCACAAAGTATGAGTCATGTGGGTTATATTTTAACAGTGTTAATATTATTGGAGCTTGGATTGGGTTAAAGTTCCGGATGTCTTAGTAAAAGCTGTTCCCAGATCCCTCCTATTTAAAGCGCAGTGTGGTTTTAGTCGCTTCGACTCCGACACACCGCCCCACCAAAAACCCCGGTGGGGTGACGGCCCGAGGGGGTTTCACAAAAAAAAAAGAAATGGTAGTGTATTGGTTCAGTGGGCTTCTGATTTCTTCATTCATTTCTCTATTTTTTTTTTCTCGAAAAATCGATACCTTAGCCATTCCTAGCATTCGGCCCATTTGCAAAAATTAATACAAATTTCAAAGAAATAACTATATAATTTTTTATGGTACTGAACATTTCTATTGGTATTGCAGTTGCCTGGTTGGGAAATAACTTCACCCACCAGAAGACCACGGTTCGCCTTCACTATTCTTTGCGTTTTTTCATTCTTTGCGGGTCTTTGCTTACCATGCCATATTGGTAGCATAAAAACTGCATGGTTGGAAGATCCTCCACCCTACAAGATTGTAGTTCAAAGTAAGCTCGTATTTTTTGCTAATTCTAAACTTCTACTACTTCTACTCCTTCTGAGATGAGTATGATGATGTAACTATTAGATATATTTCGAATGGACTGTCCTCCAGTGACTACGATTCTTATCGATGCAGTTCCATGTAAGGTAAGCAAAAATACGATACAACTTATGAGCATATCAGGAGCATGTATAAGTTTAAACAGTTATTTTTACTGTCCTGTATTCTAAAAATTACACTAACCGTTAACGTCGTAAAAGCTTTTTATTAGTTAAAGTTGAACATACATGTATTAATATTAGTTAATAACCAACCTCAATAAAATCTCCGCACAACATGCGGACTTCACCGTTTTTTTATCACCAAATTCCCAATAAAGTGTTGATATACCCCAATGTTAGCTAACACAGTAGCTATTTCATTGTGATTCAAGTAGGATATAAAAAAACGCGTAAATTACTTGAGCTAATGCTCAGACATATCTTTGACGGGCTAACGGAACTTGAACGGTTTTATGGGACCTTTATAGGGTGACTCTTATTCTGGTGATGTGTTTTATGTGAGGAAATGATATACGGAAGGACCAGATAATAGTAAAAATAACTTTAGTTTTTCTCCATCAGATTGTATCTTCATTGTTGTTGCGTTGTTAAAGAATGGTATGGAGAGCTACTCGAATCTTGAATACATTTCAGTGTTCGGATTTATTTGATTATAAATCAAAGTTGACTTTGTGTTATTCTGTGACAGGTATTGTATTTAATTGTTGTACTGTGTATTGAAATTTTAATATATAGATATGTAGTTCACTTAATACTATTACTTCTATAAAGAAGGCTTATTATAATTATTAACTGTATATTATATATATGAGATTTCTTCTCGCATCCTTAATTCCAATGCATCCTTAAAGTACAGAATAATAATTAATTAATAGTAATTTCCGCATACACAGGGGTTATTTGTAAGATGCATAATTGTTGTATCGTTGGCAGTATTTTTTTTTTCAATTTCATAAAATTATTTGAAGTTATCATTTATATAATACAACAAATTAACTATGGATAGGTTCCTTATAGAACGAAATATATAGGCAGTACCTACAAAATAAAGGGCTCACTTCAATGATGTAGTATTTTTTTTTATTATTGTGAAATTACACCCCGTTATTAGCTTTATTTATTGTATGTATGCTATAGCATAGAATACATACAATGAAGCTAATAATAATAAATTCACTAACAATCGCCATGAATGAATAATTTTACTTATAAAACAATGAACAAGTAACAATCAATAAATTTTTAAAGGGCTACCATAACAATTTTCAAAACAATATTCCCAACATAATACTTGTTTTATACCTGACATGCCAAAAAGTTTGTAACTTTCAAACTAGCTAATGTGAAACATGCCATTAAAATCTGTTGAAAAGCTTTTGAGCTATTATAGGCTTTCAGAAAACATTGTTGTTTGTTTCACCAAAGTTGGTCGCCTTTCCCTGGTCGTGTTGCCACCCTTATCGAGAATAGAATCCCTTTAACATCGCTGTGCTTACAATGACTCGGCATAGTATATCCTAGAGCAATATTTTAATTGTTGTGCGCAATAAATCTCTCGCTGTAAATTTAAGGCGTCCATGTTTGCATTTTCCGTCCACTGAGCCATTCGTTAGATCAATTTCTATAGTAAGTGGCTTTAGTGATCATATTCACAAATGTCTTGAGTACCTATTTTCTAACATAAAAGTGTTAAACTCATCACTACATATTATGAAACAAAGTAACATCCCACCCCCCCCGCCCCCCGTTTGTCTGTCTGTTCGCGATAAATTGAAAAACTACTGAACAGATTTTCATGCGGTTTTCACTAATAGACAGATTGATTCATGAGGAAAATTTAGGTGTATAATAATTTGTAAAGATTTTGTGTAAATTGATTGAAATATGTTGATGATTGTTGAAGATGTCTCGTGACCAAAACCAATCTGTTGGACTCATCAAAACGAATAATATGAACACCAAATCGAAGGGTATACTAGTAGCTACTGAAGAGTTCCACTAACCACCACACATCACATCAACATCTTCCAAATTATACATTCATATACATACAAAGTTTTATTTCCATACGACAATTAAAAGAAAATATTTACTTCTAAAATTTTGTTTACATGGTTAGTAACAAGTGAAGTTAATAAAAATGTGTTAAAAATTGTTTCCTATTGCCCTTTGATGTCATTAAATAAACATAGTATGGCATTTTAAATTTCTTACACACTAACAATAAACCGTAACATGCTATATGTCGTTCGTTCGTGGGAGAGACATGCTTCGGCACGTATGGGCCGGCTCGACCGGAGTGATACCACGGCCTCACAGAAAACCGGCAGTGAAGCAATGCTTGCATTGGTTTTCGCCGCGTCAGTGAGGTTATCGGAGGCCTCGAGCCTTCCCTCTCCCCTATTCCCACCTTAAAGGGTGGCAATGGATTTGTGACTTTTGAGTTGCAGGTGCCCATGGGCGGCGGTAGTAATTAACCATCAGGTGACCCGTCGTCCGAATAATCGGTAAAGTTTTGTGATATGTGGTAGCCGTTTGATTTTTTTAATTACACACAGTAATTAATAAGTAAAGTAATCATGACCCACGGTCCTCAAGCTAGAAATTCGTAGTCGTCCTATTATCTGATTCAATTAAAGCTCTACAGTGTCCAAATATTTACTCACGCGTAAGGATCTAAAGTAGGTTATCGATGTTATAAGTATTATACGGATCTATAAAAAGGTCTTTGAAAGGTTTTTTGAGCGCCTAGTTCAAGTAAATTCTCGATCATGAAAGGTTTAGGGAGCCAAACACTTGAGGGTCTTTCCTTTTAACTACTATTAATACAAATACTAACCCTTTCGAAGCTGTCTTACTTACTGCTTACAGAAGTGGGATAAGTCTTAAAAAAATCCTAGTTTATTCAAGAATGAATTTTAATAATATATTAAACGCAGAGCGCGATAAGGCCGCCAATTGTACAAGGTCTCTACTTTTAGTTTGTAAGAATGTCTTTAAACAGTTTTGTATGTTTAGTACAATAAAGAGTTCATCTATCTATCTATCTAAACCAGCTTATACCGCGGCCTTGTTCGGGCTACTGTAGATTTTGTCGATCAATTGAGGCATGACTCAGGAACAGTGCTCTTTTTGTCGATGAAAGGTAAGAAAAGGAAAGGTAACTATGTCCTTTATTGTAACCTTGACAACGAGTATGCAAAATTTTATTTCAGACCTACAAACTCACAATCTTATTAATAATACCTAGGATGATGTGATCATTTATATATCTATCATATGTATAATGATAATGTGGTAATTTATTTATTGTAAATACACTTTTACCTTTACACTTAAGGAATATAAAACAAAAACGCAATTATTAGATTTTGAGACACAGAAGTATTTGTTCTCAACTTTCTATTTTCTTCAGCTTTATTGAATCTATTGTGAGGTTCTCTAATTTCATTTAAAACCATATTCAGCGAACTTTTCTCGACAGTTTTAAAATATAAAAGCGAAGTCAGGGACAAAATCTAGTGGATAATAAACGATGTTATCTCCGAGATCCTTCAAGTTTCTCAGCACGCTCCGCTGACCTTTTCCTCAACTCGTTTCCTCCAAGGATGATAATATTTAGTGTTCCAATCTGGGATAACTTTGATTTTTAGGGTTTGCTTCGATATCGCCTGTAGTTCAAGGAACGTAGTAAAATTCTGTTTATGTCTCGGATTTGACACTGTATTTGATAGTAGGTCAAAAGGGGATGAGAAAATTTCCACAATGTTTAAGATCTCTTAGAAAATTTGTTCCTAAATTAGATTTTTTTAGTTTGTCCTGTTGTATGAAATGTACTTTTATTAAATTTTATTTTTATCAAACCTTATTGGCTTCATTTGTGACTAACTAAATTTTGAAAGTAAATTTTAACCTACTTCTAACTGTCATAACAAAATGAAATCTTGTATGTATATGTAGTTTGGATGACAATACCATAATTTGCGGTTTTGGAGCTGATCTGATAATGGAGTCAGGAGATGATTAGTGGAACTCTTCAGTTGATAGTAAAACCCGAGTTTGGTTTTGATAGATTGGGCTTGGTAACATTGATCGGTAGCCAGGACGTTAATAGTGAAACATTTTTTAAGTTTAATTCGGCTCGCCACCATAGAAAGTTTTTAGTTAGTTAATCTAAAAAACTACATATACTAAATGTCTAATTCACTTTTAAGTCAATTCGAATACTTAGATTTTTTGTTGTAACATTTTTTTAGGCCACCAGGTGGTAATCCATTGCCCATGTATACCCGCAATACTAAATGTATAACTTTTGCGTTACCGAGATGGTAAAGCAAAAGTGCCTAGCAGATGTCTGGCGACCAGACTCGAACAGATAATCAATTCAATAGGTAACTACACTTTCATTTAAGTAAGTAATGATTAATTTAATCGTGATTGAGACTAGATACATTGTGATTAATTAATAATCAATAAACTTTACTTACTTCTCTTATCGTCACTGTACACTGTATAAGACATTAATCTTAGTCGTTTATTTTGCTTTCAGCTTCGTTTATTTGACGTGGCTAATTTGATAGATCCAAAATTAACAATTAGATTTCAAATAATTGACATAATTTCAAAAAAGGTAACAATTAATGATTTAATTAGCTAATTACGATAGAACTTTGCTTTTTTGGTCAAAACTAGCTTTTCATGCAACTGAAACGTTTTGACAGCTCCTTTTTGGTTCGAGTCTTCAAGGTCTGGTATAAACTGCCTGCGTATATATTTCCATAGCATTTTAACTCTGGAACATTCAAAAGGAGAGTGAATAGGTCTTTTTTTGGATAGGCGAGTACCATTTTCATCTTTATCAGGAAATACAGACTCCACAATAAAAAAAAACTCATTTAATTGTAATCTCCGTATTGGCATTGTTGTCACTTGTGGTTTGCCAGTCTCCCACGGAAGTCTGCCAAATTAATAAAACTAAGAAGAAAAAAAAACATCACTAAGCTGGTACCCTCAAACTACGGTAAAGTTACCCTTCTACAGAAGAAGCCCTTTTTTAATACACCTTTTGCTTCTTATTTGTAGGCCCATAATATCGTTTACCGCCATACTGGCAAAAGTGTCGGATATTCTATTAAGTACGGTCAAGTTGAGTGCCATGCTAAACCTAAATGTATACTTTTTTTTCTATTACAGTCGACATTCCCAAATGAGTTATAATGGTTAAAAATTGAAATTAAAGTTTTGTGTGTTTTATTAAAATTATTAAAATAAGTTAAACAAGAAATATTACACTGAGAATTTGTGAACTTTAAAGTGGTTAGTTTAGTTACTTAATGTTCTAAGAATGAAAGTAATTCCAAAGGTATTAATTTTTTTTTTTTAATTTAATCGTAATCGTATATAATTTTCAACTTAATCTAGCCACCAATGGTTGCGATGGACGAAAAGCAACGGGTTGAATCAAAAATTTTCGGTATAAACAAAATAGAAAGTATATTTAGCGTTGGTGAGCTGAAGGTAAATGTAATTCACAGGGCAGACGACCTCAGGCAAGATTAAAAAACTTTCTACCCCCAACCCCGTGGTTTGCAAAAAAAAAATATTAATGAAATTTCTACCAAACCTTCCCCGCTGACCGAAACGAACTCCGACAAAGTATTTTCTGCTGTGGATAGGCAATTAAGAAATTCAATTTTGGCAACCGTATCGGTATCGATTATATTTAAAATATACATGGAAGGGTTGACGTTTCTCATCGACTTATTTAAAGACAATTTTGTAGGGGTGTATACCGAAGTGTTTGATTTGGTTCAGTTACAGGTGAGGATTTTATGCCAATGCAATGTAACTTTCTGTTTATATTTTTGACTGGCCTGTTGGTCTAGTGGTTAATGATTCTGACTGCTAAGCCAGAGGTCGTGGGTTCGATTCCCACTCAGGACAAATAATTGTGTGATGAGCATGATGATCATTTGTTCTGTGTCTGGGTGTAATTTATCTATAATATGTATGTATTTAGAAATATGTATGTATGTTTATCAGCAGTCTGGTTATAGTACAGGCTCTGCCTAGTTTGGGATCAGACGGCCGTGTGTGAGATGTGTGGAGTTATTATTATTTGATGAAAATTGTAACTTAGAACATCATTTCTATAAGTATATTAATTGAGCTGCAGATATACATAAGTATATTTTTCTGTTTGCTATTATTTCCATTATATCCTAAAAATATTTTATGTACTTTAGTTAAAAAAAAGAGTTTAGTTTTGGCAATAGTAGGTACGATAAGAAAACGAAGAATACCGAACAGTCAAATATAAAATATTTACATAAAATTAGATAAAGGCAGACTCACATAAAATTGGATAAAGACAATCAATCTAGCGAGTATCTAAAATGATGCCAAGTCCAAAGGCTTCATGTACTCTCAGATTGACCCAAAAAAATAAAATTATACAAACTGCACAAATGTTTCTAAGTCAAGCTCAAGATAAATGGTGTAATCTTCTTTATCGCAACGAAAAAGTCTCAACGATAACAAAGAAAAAAAAAGATTTTAAAAGACCATAATTCACTGACTCCGCCCCAAAACCCTTTCTGGGGAGTTTGGGGTATAACGGTATAGATGCGGTATTCCTTTGTGTTTACATCAGTTTCGGCAAAATTGGGATAAGAATCCGTAGCGTAGTCAATTGTGGCTCCTTGTGAATATAAAGTCTTATTGCCCTTCAGATGATCAGTGATTATAACTAGATTATAGTGAGCTAAAGTTGAATGTTAAGCTTTTTAAATTTTACCAATCTATACTAATACTAGCAACCCGCCCCGGCTTCGCACGGGTAGCAGAGACATGTTAAACAATCATCAACATATTTCAATCAATTTACACAAAATGTTAACACATTATACACTTAAACCTTTCTCATGAATCACACTGCCTATTAGTGAAAACCGCGATGATAATCCGTTCAATAGTTATTCAGTTTATCGCTAACAGATATACAGACAGATAGACAGACGCGGCGGGGGGCTTTGTTTTATAATAAGTAGTGAAGTGAGAATAAAGCTAAATGGTTTTTTGTTTGTTTGTTTAAACACGCTAATCTATAATAATCAGTCAGATGTGAATAATTATTTTTGTATTAGATAGAGTAATAATTGAGAAAGGTAATAAGCTATTTAACATTACGCTATATCTCATAGGAGCGGAGCAATGACGATAAATGTTGGTGAAGCTGTAAGGAAAGGCTAATAATTACATATTAGTATTAAGTGGCGCGGTCGCAGAGCGACGTCAACTGCAACGTCCGTGAATTTTGTGTGGGAGAGCTCGTGAACCATCCGACTAACCCGTTTCCCACAAAGCTAGAAAATTTTGAAATGATGTTTTATTATTAGCCAATTAAGAAAGTACCGTTCTGGCAGGAATCTCACGGTTGCGTCATCATCCCTTTTTTCTCCATAGCAGGCCAAGCTGGAATCTCCTCAAAGATTCCAGCTTGGCCTGCTATGTAGAAAAATCCCTATCGTTTTGAGCTATGTTGTATTCAAAGGTCCAGTTAGTAAACCGTTTTTTTCTTTGCGCTTTTAGAGAAATCATATTTTGAATGGCATAGTGTCTTCTATCCACGTTATGGCAGATGGCATATTTAGCCAGTGCATCAGCACACTCATTACCGATTATGCCGAAATGGTTAGGAATCCACGCCAAAGCCACATAGGTCTTTTTTGAAGAAGTCATTTTTAATGTCAGTAATTACCTTGCTGCGGTTTTTACTTTATAATTTATTTTGTTTGAAAGTTATGATACCAACTGACAGCTGTCAACTTGTACATTGGTTAATGACGTTGGCTATTGACGTAACAAACGTCAACCGATCACGTGATAATGATCACTAGCCTTTTTCTCTCAATTTCATATAGATTTTAATTAAAAAGAAGGTTTAAGATTGTAAAGTATCACTTTTATTAATTTAGTTTATTATTAATCTCAACATCCCTATTGCATCGTTCAGGCAGAAATCTGTAATACTTATCTTCCTCTTTCACATTGTCAAATTATTAAATTATTGTGAACATTTCTTAAAGTAGTAAATTCATTCAGAAATGTTTATTTCGTGTAGTCAAAATGGTAACGCTGACTGAGAGAAAACTCTCCAACTAACAGTAAAGCAACCAGCAGGCAGTTTGTCAACTTTTGACCTATCAATGTTTATTCTAAATTTTAGCTTTGAAAGTAATCTAAGTTTAGCAAACAGTTTCAAGGTTTATTGCTAATGACTGCAAAAAAATCAGCTGTCACATTTGGTCCTTGAAAGATGGTTGTGATTTTGAACCCTACCCAGAAATGGATTATATAGACACTATTACTACTGACATGAATCAACTCGTGACATAAGCGAAGTCAAGGAGTATACTAGTAATTTATGATTAACTAGCAACCCGCCCCGGCTTCGCACGGGTTGCAGAGACATCTTCAACAATCATCAACATATTTCTATCAATTTACACAGAATCTTAACAAATTATACACCTGAACCTTCCCCATGAATCATTCTGTCTATTAGTGAAATCCGTTTGAAAATCCGTTCTGTAGTTTTTAGTTTACCAACCAAACCAAGTTAGTTTAGTCCAAACCAAGTCCAAACCCCCTTCCCCTCCTTCTGCTACTCCTACCCTTCCTCTACTCCCACCTTAAACGGTGACAACGCACTTCTGACTCTCGAGTTGCAAGTGTCCATGAACGGCAGTAGTCACTTACAATCAGGTTATCCGTCTGCTCGTTTGCCGCCTATCTCATTAAAAACAAAGTATATATTAATACGTGAAGGAAATCATTTGTAAGCATTTTTAAGAAAATTTCGAGTATGTTGGAACGTGAATTCTTAATTTATATTTATGTATAGAAGAAGTGCAGAAAGCTAGAAATTTTTACACAATATGTGGTACAAATGAAAAATAAAACGTGAAAACGGCCACACAAGATACACGCATCCAGTATGTATGTATGTTGAGCTGTCATGGTACGTAAGTCTATACAATGATAGCTCAACTTATACTGGCCAATGAAATTAACCAATAAAATGAAAACTTAATGAATTATGGTCCTAATGACCACCAGGTGATCTCTAGTAAATTTCTATCTTTACTTATAATAAATCTGTAGCGGGATGAATTCTGTACATTGAATATATTTAAAAAAAAACGACTGAGGGGTATTAAGATATCAATACTGATGCCGAATATGCGATTCAAACAATTTTTGTCTGTCTGTCTGTCTCTCTTTCTGTCTGTCTGTTTGTATGTTCACGATAAACTCAGAAGTTACTGAAGGGATATGCTTGAAACTTAGTATAATAGTTTGAGTGCCTGCGTAGGTTATAGTGAATGTATATTTTCAATCGTAGGATATCATCGTGCTTTTCTGTGGTGATTGCTGAAGCAGCAGGATTTTTTTTTCTTTGTTTGGTGATCCCAGAGTAATCGATAGCTGGTTCTTGACTTTGCCAACGAGCTTTTTTGCCTCTCGCAGCCATTAAATTCATAAATATGTTTCAGAGCATTAATAATAGTGACAACTTCACACACCTCATACACGGCCGTCTGATCCTAAACTAGGCAGAGCCTGTACTATGGTAACCAGACTGCTGATAAATATACTTATATATTTCTAAATACATACATATTATAAATAAAGTAGAACTAGACAGAGAATAGTTTGTCCTGGGTGGAAATCGAACACACGACTTCTGGCTCAGCAGTCAGGGTCACTAACCACTAGACCATCAGGCCAGTCCATGTAAATATACATATATTTATAAATAGAGTTATAGAAAAAGAAGATCCAAACGTTTAAACTTTTGCGATTCATGATAATATAATTATGTTGACGGGAATTCACGCGATCACGTATTTAAAAAGTACCTATTACAGTACCTACAGGCCTGTGATCACGGCCACGATCACGGCATAGCAAAGGTTTTAAATACGTGATCGCGTTGATTTCCGTCAACATTATGTTATCATTATTATATTAGAATAGAATAGACTTTTTATTTAAAGCATATAAGACATGACTTACAAAAAAAAAAGTTGTTAGTTTAACTTAACACTTTGTTAGTATTACAGTATTTTACTATATTAAATGCATGGCAGAACTATCGCCAAAAAAATTACAACTAAGCTGAATTATTGACATGTAACCGGTGAAGTTTTTTTTACACTTTCAGACCATTTATTTTCCGTTCGGTTACAGTAGTGTGAAATCTTATGTTACACCGTGACTAAACTAAGCTCAGAAGCAAACACTGACTACAGCAAGAGTCTCCCAAATGGTCGGACGAATCGAGATGTTAGGTCGTCACAGTTGTTTCATGACGATTTTCTGCGAGGAGAACATCTCGCGCAAGGAGGAAGTGACGGTGTGGATTCGGTAGAAAAACTTCCAGGTGGAACCTTTTCACTCGCGCTCTCGTGCGTACGCTAAGAGTGGCCGTGGGTGTATGAGACGAGTTTTATGTTCTTCACCCGAAGCAGAGTCTCCCGTGAAGAGGTGTCTGGACATCGCCCAGGTGTCCGCTAGCCAGCGCTGGGTGGATCATCGGAGGCAAAACGTCGCCGTACCAACGGTCAACTCATAAACTGTGCTGTAAGGCACACCGTGTGGTTTTAGTTGGTTTAAGCCTGATATACGGCCTCACCAATAGCCCGGTGAGGTGAGCTTCCACACGAAAAACAAATGAGTAATTTTACCACGGCCAAATTATGTCGTTATTTCACGTGTAAGCAACCAAAACAACCTTTTTTGGACGCTCCAGGTTGTTTCACCGCCAATAAAGCATAAAAAATCCTGCCTGGAGAAAGAGGTACTATGCAATAAGCGACAAATTGCTGTCGCGGGCACAGCTAGTATATAATAATAAGCCTTATTAGTTACCAGTTAGCGGTAAATTTGAAAGAGATGTTAAATTATAATAGACCTCTGCCTTTCAGGCCTTTAGGTGGAAGCGTATAATTAAAAAAAAATATGGGTATAACTTATTATGGTTTTAATATAGTGCCTACGTCACTAGATCAAAGTCTTCAAACCTTGTTTTATAATATTTTTTATTTTCTTCGAACTGGAAGAGCCCATCTGGTCTTATGAGACAAATCTGTCTCTTTCATTCCCCTCTAAATAAACTGTTGAAAAGCATTACTGTTGGTGCTTTAAAGGTAACTGTTGATGAATAGTCACCCGTTTCAAGAGCAAGAGCCCTTCTTGTTTGGCAACACACAAATAACACCAATATTGTTTCAACCATGCCGTATGCTTATTTGAATACTCAGTTGTACAAAAAAAGTTCCAGTTCCACAAACATAAAACAAAAGATATCATCATAAGCTGAAACTAACTCCCCCAGTAAACCAACCGTCAAAATAAAACACTACCCGCCCATTATTTCCCATCCATTTTGCCTTTGTTTACTCATGCTTTGCGAAAATAAGGCCACAGATAACACAGCCATGAAGGGGATGATATAAATCATACAGTTTCAATTACACCCCACTCACTCACTAGAGTTTATGAACCTTTTTTATATCAGTAAATCATTCTGTACGACTTTATCAGTATTTTTTTCTGTTTTCTATGCTGATCTGGTGATGAAGAGGAATTTAAAAAGGGTTTATTGATGGTGAACTATCAGTGACTCGGTATAATGTGTTATGACATTTACATAGTTTCTTATTATTTGCTTGCATTGGTGAGGTACGTGTTTTTTAGTTAGTGTATAGTGCAACGCCCGTACAAGCAGCTGCGTCAGCAAATCCGTATACTACGCGGATTACATGCGTCATAATAATCAGTTCGCAATCTAACTGAATTTGTCACTGATCATTTTGTCACTTACTTACTAAGTTACTTATAAATCAGATCTAAACCACTGAATTGAACTGAATTTAACCAACCACATGTCCTTTCAATCAACCGCCTTCGACGTCATCAACGCGAAGCAGTTGAAATCAAATAACATAAAAATTTCAACCGAGATGATGAGTACCGCCTATCAACATCTTGGAATTCCGTCATCAGTAAATGCTATCGTCAGCAAGCACAGACTCGACAACATTTCACGGACTTCATAAGTGTAGTGTGTTGAAGTACCGACAGTACGAATAAAAATAAAAATAATGACGACCAACTGCGGGTAGTTGCTGAAACGTGCACTTCACGGAAGCGTCGCTGAACTCTCACCAGTCCACTCGTGACCACGATCAGTGCCATTCGATCGAATCGCCGGTTAACCAAAAAGGTATTCTGCCTTAAACATAATATTATCGCGATTAAGTCCCGAGTTACACATCTAATATGTATATATAAAGTCACGAAAGTTTAAAAACTATTATTAAAAATTTTATTCTATATTACAATCTTTTATTTATTGACCTAATGGCAAGGCTAAAAACAGAAGTATGTGCACTACAAAGTTTAATAACTTGACTAGCTTTGACAAATTTATTTTGTTTCATTTCATTGTCCTTTGTATATCATGAATCAAGCTATTCATTGCCAGTATAAGTTGAACCGTCATTGTACATTTCATATAATGACAGGTCATGTTTACCGGGGACTTGTAGCTTGATGTAGCCGTTTTCATTTAATTTTTAATTTTACAACACATAATGTTCAAAAATGTTAGCTTCTCCATACAAAGTATTGCAAATTTCACATGCCTCCGTGCGCGGAGTTGGCCTAAAAAGATGTACCTATATACAAAGATTTCTCCTCTTCACGTATTGATATATAGATATATGTACATATAAACATACACATAAAATCATAAGGTACAGAACAGTTTCTTAAAAGACTGAGCAATTAAGGTCATTTATAAAATCTCGTAACAAAAGTAATACTATCCCTTGCAATGTCGAATTCCATTGTACTACGGTAATGTTGTCTATCCAGTATTGTGACTCGACGCTGTCCTTGAAATAATAACACGAGAAATAAAAGGGCTGATTTTAATTTCATCTACCTATTTGAGTTTCTTTCTAGTTTTGTAATTTTAAATATTATAATGTATTTTTTATTAACAAATATTAAATTAGTTGTGAATGAAATAAAAAGTGTTTAATAAAAATAGATATTGTGTTTTTTGATTAGTAAATTTAATAAAAAAAAAACACCCTTATAAATTTGAGACTGAAAAATATTTGCGCCTTGACTGAGACGTAGGAAAACCTTTATCGTTAAATTTAATAGTAAAAAACCCATTGCCATATTAAGTAAGTACCTACTTGTACTTATTTCAATCAAATACACAAATTGCACGCTAACTGCTCACACACTGTTCAACTGTTCGTTGACCAAGACACTGTTCGTTCGTCACTGTGGTACATTCGCGACTGGTTGTGTACCGAGTGTTTACCGTAGGTATATCTCGCGTTCCGACCGTTTGTATGAAGAAAGAATAGTGGATATATAATATTACCGTGACCTCATAATATAAGTGTTATCCTTTCGAATCAAATACTTCATTTCCAACAATGAATTACATGGTCCTTAAACACATTATGCATATTCCTACATAAATTATAACATAATTATGCGGTAAAATGTTATTTTATCGGTAAGAACACACTACTGGAAGACTTGATGCTAACAAAATTTGTTAATGTATGAATAATTAATTTTTGTTTGTGAAATAAATACTTGAGATTTGTTCTTGGCCGCTCATACGCATAGGCATAATTATGAACTGGTTAAATAAACACAGGAACAGCTGAGTAAACTTTGGAAGACGCTGGTTGTAAAATTGGTCAATAATGCCATGATGTTTTGCATTTGTACGTTATTTGCTTTATACTATTTTCTAGACCAGTTGACGGGTGGTCTTCAGTTTTAGTAGATCACAGAATCAAGTTCCGGAAGGTATAAATCAAGGCTCTTTGTTTGGTTTGTCTTTGAATATTACCTTCATCTTTTAAACATGACATTGCCTATTACAAAACTTAACTGAAATGGTGAAAAGTCTGACTGGCCTGTGGGTCTAGTGGTTAGTGACCCTGGCTGCTTAGCCAGTGGTCGTGGATTCGATTCTCACCCAGGACAAATTATTGTGTGATGAGCTTGATCATTTGTTCTGTGTCCGGGTGTAATCATCATCATCATTGAATTAACCGTTTATATGCTTAATATCTGTTCTCATTAATTTACCTATAGTATGTTCATATGTATTTACAAATATATCAGTATGTTTATCAGCAGCCTGGTTACCATAGTACAGGCTCTGCCTAGTTTGGGATCACGGCCGTGTGTGAAATGTGTGAAGTTATTATTACTATTACTTTCTGGACTAAGCTAATACACCTGAAATCAGAAGTACGTGCACTGCGCTCGGCGCTATAATTAATTACAAGGTAGGGAGATTACCGATCGCATTAAGAACCCCTAGCACCCTCCCTCTGGGTCCATTGTACTAGTAGTATAAATTTTTATCATTAGGAATGTGTTACAATGATGGACTCACGAAGAGACTGTGGAAATGTAAAGGACGCACATGACGGCATATAGTACCTACCATAAGATCAACGGCCTCCATTAACACTTTTCGGAGGGCAACCAGTACGGTAATCTAGTGTCTTAGCAGAAGTTGGTCCGAGACGTGTTCCTTGCGCGCCTTCCTAAATTGTAGATGGCCTAGCCTGTCACAGTTTCAAGAAATTCCTTCCTAGGTTATTCTAGTTAAGCATCCGGCCATAGATACCTGCGACAGCAAAAAGGATTTTAGGAAGTTTTGTTTCTTGTTCTAAAAAATAAAACGAAATTTGAGAACCGTTTATTCAGAATACAATTTTTAGGCTTTCCTACCAGGAACCTTTTAGTGTTGACATTTTATGCCCAACCTTTTACTGAACTACTTAGCAAAGACCTAAACAAGTTGAAATTGTGTAATTACTCAGAGAAAGGACGTTTACGTTTAACATTCTAAAAAGACGGTTTAAATAATTACTTGTATACTCTAAACATTTAAGAGCCGCTTCGTTGTCTTTATGATTAATCTGTACATGCATATTACATACCTTTTTTAGAACCAAGTGTAAACTTGAGACACTAGGGTTTCCTTCATCAGTAGAAGTACAATAAGAAGATGGCCTACCACCTTCTTATTGTACGTCTACTAGTGATAACCCTAGTTAGTTAACCCACTTTCTTTGAAGTGTGGAGAAGTTTAACAAGCCGAGAGGCATCAGTTTGAACAGATTCAAACATAAAAGAAACGCAAAGGCTTTTTTTTTTTTTTTTAAAAAAGACAACTCCCGCATTAGGAATATTCCTGTGTCGCGGGGGGCTTCACAAACATTCAAACAACGGACACAAAGGACACCCAGACTCGGGACAACTATTTGTGGATCACACAAATTTTTGTCCCGTGTGGGATTTGAACCCACAACACTCGGCGCGGCGTAGTGGCGAGGTGACCACTTAAACCATTGCGCCATCCGTGCAGTCAAGAAAGGCTGACTGAATATCGTCAGTTTTGTTATTAAGTTGTCATAATATCATATGTCCTTTCTTATATAATATTAAATTTTTAACTGTTATTTATATATTAATATGTTATAAAAGTCTCCTGTCGGAGATATTACGCGGCTCATAGATATCTTGTGATTAATTTTATGTATGCCATTGTATGAGTGTACAACGACCATATCACTTTTATAAAAGAGTGAATGTTAAAACACTGAACTGTTCTTTTAATGTTAAGTAATTAACCTTTTCGAAATATAAATAAAACTTAACCACAAATGTAACTCGATATCTAACAAGAACAGCTACCGGTCGCGGAAGGTCAAGCGTTTCCGAGTCAGTGACATACTAACGAATAAACAGGTTCTAAGAAATGTCCAACATCTGCCGATCACACGGTCACAGTAGTAAATTTAAGTAGCTGATGTTCGTAATATTACGTCGTTATGTGTTAATTGTAGCTATTTAGAGAAATATGATAGAAAGTTGTTTGGTTACAAATTCTTTAAGATGTTGCATAATAATATGCAAAAAGTTACAAATTAAGGGCTAAAGCTAAAAATATCTTTGTTCAAATATAAGATTAAATATTAAGGGACCAAAGGCACACTTTATGTTACACACAGTTTTAATACACTTTATGTTAGCTTGACCTGTTATTTGTATATGTGTCAGACTCAGGACCTTTCAACATAGTTTCAAGACTCCGATTAACTTGAAATTTTGCACAAGTATCAAGAATCGATCACAATATACACACGACATAAAAAACACGTTTTAAAAAGCAAACCGGACTGAAAAATAGAAAATAAATTTTGACTGCTTGCTATCTTCCGTTTGCTTCATTACAAATGTTACATAATAGTTCATTGGTAGCTATTTATAAAAGTAGTTTCTCATAATAATATTGTTAAAAGTAAAAAGCACCCCACGTTTTTTTTTACAATCAAAATTTTTTTCTACTTTTTACGGTTCGGTTTGAACTTTTTTTTTACCTTTCATATCTAATTGTACACAAATTCAAATGTTACCCAAAAGCCCCCATTAATCTTAATGGGATATATTATAAATGTGAAAGTTTGGATGAATAGATGGATGGATGGATGTTTGTTATTCTTTCACGCAAAAACCACTGAACCAGTTGCGATGAAACTTAGTATGTAGATAGCTGGAGACCGGGAATAACGCATAGGCTACTTTTTATCCCGATATTTCCATGGGATCGGGACTTACGCGGGTGAAACCGCGGGTTGCTGCTAGTTATTTATACATTTTAGAATAAATATATTTTTTATTGTTAAATTGAAATAGCCGTTTGACTCTTATCTTCCCGTCTTCCCCCTCACGTCTTCCCGCTCTTTCCCCCTCTCCTCCTCTTCCCCTATTTCCACCCTAAAGGTCGGCAACGCACACTGTGACTCTTGAGTTACAGGTGTCCATGGGCGGCGGTAGTCATTTACCATCAGGTGACCCGTTTGCTCGTTTGCCCCCTATACCATAAAAAAAAAATCACCTGGTAGAAAGTGACGATGGAGACGAAGATGGGACACGCCTATCCAATAGAAACCTATTCAGTCTACACTTGAACCAATAAGCAGGCGGCTGTATGACGATGCTCAAAAGTAGGTAATTTCTTATTGAACCGTCTACGTTAGATTAGTGGCTGAACTCCATCCTACAAAGAATAGCAACACAGATAAAATCGATTCTACTTCTAAAGGTTTTGTTCGTGTGTAACTTTAAAAAATAAAAAACATAGAGTCGCAGCATAAATATTCGTCAGGCTTTACGCAACATCCATCCATCGACTATATATTGCCGACTATATATATAGCTGTGCCCCGTGGTTTTACCTTCGTAAGTCCCGATGCCGTGGGAATATCAGGCTAAAAAGTAACCTATGTGTAAATCTAGGTTTCCAGCTATCTACATACCAAGTTTCATTAATATCCATACAGTAGTTTTGCGTGATAAAGTAACAAACATCCATACGTCCTCACAAAATTTCACGTTTATAATATTAGTAGGTCTTTTTGTGGCAGTAATTTTTAACTACAACTCCTGCATAAAAGTAACGTTCAGTCAAAATCCAGTTCAAATATCAATCCAGGTCATTTCGTACCCAAACTATCCCCTCAATTCCCGTTAACATAATCGTATATTCATACAGGTTGACAGTATGTTATATAATAAGTCACCATAAATAGGTCACATAAATCCGAATATATTCTAAGCTTTGTACAATACAAAGCTAAGCCTGGAAAGCGATTTATGATTCTACGAAATCATGGTTGATTTAGTGTACGGTTATAAGTGTTATAATAACACATCACATTGTCTAAAAACAAAATAGAACATGGGTATAAATATTGTAATGATGGCATAGCTGCATAGTCTAAAAACACAATTTGTAGGTATAGGCAAGTCTATGTTTGTGATGTTTCATAAAGGCGATGTCATAGTGATATACCAAAGAAAAATACAGGGTGTTAGGTAAACGCTCCCGAAAACGAAAATGGATGCTGGTAGCATTATTTTATGTTATTACACTAACCCGGTATAGGTATTATTATTTTTTATTTTTATACTTACATATTATGTATGATATGTACACTCACGCCTGTATCCCTGATTAGGTAGGCAGAGCTGTATTAAACACCCAAATTTTGCCAACTATAACTTGGTGACACTCACGGATTAGGAGGCAACCCTATTGCCGGGCACTTTGGGAATTAAAGAGAGTATATTGAAAGGGAATGATGGGTAACAAAGAAAGGCAATGGAAAAAAGGGATACTACTTCTACGGATGGATTGATAGTTCGAGAAGGTCATGGTGTCATACCATTTGACTGGCCTGTTTGTCTAGTGATTAGTGACCCTGACTGCTAAGCCAGAGGTCATGGGTTTGATTCCCACCCAGGACTAATAATTGTGTGATGAGCACGATAATTTGTTCTGTGTCTGGGTGTAATTTATCTATAATATGTCTGTATTTAGAAATATATAAGTATGTTTATCAGCAGTCTGGTTACCATAGTACAGGCTCTGTCTAGTTTGGGATCAGACGGCCGTGTGTGAGATGTGTGGAGTTATTATACCTGTAACTCGAAGTGACTATTGCCGGGAAGTTTGACCATAAATACATATTTTCAAACGAAGTTCCTTTTCTGACGTTACACTTCAGACGTTCGGCACCCGGCCGTGTTAGCGCAACGAAAAATGCTGACCGCGAGTTGTTTTTTTTACACCTTCTGTGAATACTACGCGATACTACTGTAATATCTTGTATACTAATTATCTGTATATTAGTAAGGTCAACTTTCACAGATTTAACTTCGAGTTTTTACAATGTTTACTATATTTTGATACAATTTTCTTTCCAACCGGATGTCTCAAAGTCACCTCACGCGTTTTCATATAGACCAATTGTATCCTATTGTTTATACAAAAGTATATTCTGGAACTTCCTTAACTAATACCAATCGTAACGTTACCTTATAATTGAAGAATAGAAGACTTTCAATTGCCAAAAAAATATTCATTTGATAAAAATAACCTTCACCTGTAGAATACCACTGTTACACTCACCTAAATACTAGGGTATTGTTGTATTAATTGAAAAAAGGGTCGTTTTAATTGCGAGTATAATTCATAGCTATTACTCCACTACCCCTGCAAGTTTAAAAAATAATTTTATTTACGTTTACACTGTTCTTCATTAAGTTTAATGAATTCTGTCAAACCTCAACGTTATGTTCAGTTATAAACAAAATACGTTAAAATATAGAGACTATAAACTTGTACACGTGAGTTAATTTAAAATATACACCTAAATGACTTATTCTCGACAAGCCTACTACACCCTATAATTACCAACACTTTAACAAGATTTACATCAGTCCCATTAAAGTCTATGACTCAAGCCCTTAAAACGACTTCCAATATAAGTAATGCTATACAAACCGTTTTAAAACATCGTAAAATCTGTAATACAAGACCATTTAACTGTAACCAGGTTTCTTAAAAAAATATATTTCAGCCACTTTTATGACATCTACCAAACTATTTCTGAGCGATACCTAGAATTTGAGCAAGAAATGGTTTTGTTTGCGGAAACAAGTCACTTAAGATACTTGTTTTAGTATAGAAGAGTTTTTGTTGACGCTTATTCTTGGCCAGAGTTCACCTCCACCAGTCATGTCTCTCCTGCCGGATGAGGCAGGAACTCCCGGAACGGGTTGCTTCAGAAAGTATCTGTCTCGCATAGGCCGGGAGCCAACGCCCATGTAACTGGGACCATACAAACATACATTCGTACTTGAAACAACTAGCTGTGAATATCATATAGGTTTTGAACTTACAAGACATGACAAACTAGCAGAAGCAATTGCAGAAGGTATCATTGAGTCTACAGAGCGTCATCTGTATTGTAATTTGTAGAGCTAAAAGACATGTACTTCTAAATTCATAGAACTTCAAATTCTTGTAAGTCAAGATAACGTAAGTCGAGGTTTTACAACAGCTAATCAAGTTAGCCAAAGTTAGAGATTATATATAAAAACTTTATTGTTCAGGAAATTGAGCCGGTCCGGGCGATAAAAATGATTTAGCTTATGTTGGCTTAATTTTACAATAGATATGAACGATTATGTTCAACTCGGAACATTTTAGCACAAAATCCTTAATTTAAGTGAAAATATCGCGTAATAAATCATTTTAAAAGCTATTAAATGAATATGAAAATGAATATTTATTTATTTATACACGTATATTATAAAGTCTGTTTAGATGAAAAGCGAAGCGATAAGAGATGAAATGTTTTGTTTTGATTTAGGACACTTTTCATGTTCGACTTCCACTTCCGTTTAGGCTCGACCATTTCATGGCGTAGTATAAATACATGGTTACCAGAGAGTTCATGTGATGTGTGATGTCTGCACAACCAGACGTAACACTGGCTTGTCTTTAGAGAATACCATGAGCAGGGAATAAACTCCTATCCATCCTACTTACTCTTGTGCATAGACTTTCTTGTTCAAACCGATAAAAGTTTTCTTTTTACGTATGTTCTTGTACTTGATGTTCGTTTAGTGCTTGAAGTACACATAGTACTTGAAATCTAAGAGTCGTTTGTCTTAGAAGTGTGTGCAAATAGCAACAGCTTAAAATCAGCTCACAGCTTATAGCTACAGCTGAGGATCTTCGTAGAAGGCCTTGAACTTATCCGGAAGTATATTTTGCATACTTGTTAATTTAATATGAAATATGCAATCTAGTTGAACCTTGCATGCCTTTATATGAGTACAAAATGTATAAGTTTTTCTTCTTCTTTTTCTTCTTTCTCTTTGTAGAATCGCAATAGATTAATTGAAGCAAACGGAAGGCTTTTTTGCTGTCGTTGGAGATAGCAAACTGAGGTGTGAGTGTTTTTAATTACTCTATATGCATTAATTTTACAATGTGTTTCCCCTGGTAACCCCTTAGCCAATAAATTGTTAAAATTAAGCCCTATAAAATTATTAGTAGTAGTATTAGTCGATATTATCGAGTACATAATTAGGCCTTCGATATTTTTTTCCGTAAATTTAAATTAACGAAAGTACTTATGATATATTCATGCACCCTAACTTACAACTAGGATATCATAAGAAATATTTAGATGCGTTAGAATAATGTTAATGATTCGAAATAATGTTGGTTGCGTGTTACCTGCACCTATATTTACACGCTTCCGCCCACCTAGGGTCATAATTATAGCAATTTCAGAACAGGGGAACTTCGGTAAAAGCTCGACTATACTCATGACCAGCTATAGACCGATAACAAAAAGAATAATTCTCTACAAAAAAGGTTCAAAGCAACTTTGCTTCTATTGTTACCTCACACTAAACAAACTTCCTGACACTATAATTCAAAAAAGTGCGACCACAAGCGGCCATAATAACATAAAATAAATTATTATTACGTCACAAAGGTGGGTATAATAAGTAAAATAAATTGTTACTGCGTCGCATATCTCCCTGTGTGGTGTTATCTCACTCGGCACACCAACACGGAAAATTCGCTTCCCGACCCCTGAATAAGAATGAAGTTTTTCCACCTCCCGTTAAAATTATTCTGTTTCTTCAGCGGTCACTGTTTTAAAATTTAAATATCACTTACCTTCGTTACAAGTTTATTAAGTTGTTATTACTTTGTCTTGCTTCAATCGTCGGAATATGAAAATTCAATATCCACCTTTTTTCTCTCTTTTGTTTTTGTAGCCTTTTACAAAATGTGTTGTAGCATGTCGGGGTTATACTTTTATAGGTTATGTTAATAAATTGTCGAGAGAACCTACAATAAACTGCATTAAAAAACCGGAAAAAAAACTATTGTCATTGTTAGTTTTTATCTTTAAAGCCCTTAAAGCCTCTAACACAATATTATTTAAATTCACCATTTTACTTTGCTCGCCATAACTGACCAAGCCTTTTATGTTACACTTAAAATGTATGTAGCCAGCAGTCAGTTGTTTCTCAATTAAAGCACATATTAGAAATGTTTTAATTGAGATACTAAATTCTCCACTGAAGTGAACAAGATGAGTTATGAATATTGTGATACTCCTTGGCTCTAGATGTCATTCTGTAAACGTAAAATGAGAAGATATGAAATAAGTCATACTCTTTAATAATATAAAAATTCCTTCGTGAGTGGTATTCATATTTATTAACCACTATACGGTTTTACTCACGTTTGTATTTCGGGGGTGAGTGTGAAGCCTGACACCGTCGCGGCAGGACGCTTCACTCCTTGAGAAAGGGCCCCCGTCGGGTCCGAAACTAGTCGGACATCCCCGAAATACAAATGTGAGTAAAACCGTACAGTTTTTAAGAAATAAAAATTCCTTTATCTACCTTTAAGGACTGCAGCCAATCCTGACATTTTTTGTCTAGTTTTTAGTTATTAATTTATTCCATATGTATTCCAGGTCTTTGCGTGGATTGTAAGGTCTTGAGTTCGATTCACGTGTCAAGTAAATTGTGATTGAGTATTTCTGTGTAGAAACTCAGTAGCAGCATAGAGTCTGAGAATATCTCCGGTGAATATCTGTTAGGTGAAAACAACATGAAGTGAAATATATCTCGGCTTAACTCTTCGGAAATATAAAACCAAAAGACAAAAACTATAAAAAATGTATGTCAATCTATTGCTTCTTTTTATGTTTCAGTCAAAATACTGTAAACAAGAAACATAACTTTGTTTTTAGTTCTCTTCTCCTATTAAATGTGTAATTCGGGACTTAATTGCGATAATATTTAAAAGGTACAAGTCCACTCGTTATCACGATCGGTGCAATTTGATCGAAACGTCGGGTAACCAAGAGGTATAGTACCTTTTAAGTATTATCGCGATTAAGTTCCGTATTACACATTTAATATGTATCAAAGTCTCTTCTCCTATTCCTAAAATCCATTTTAACAGAAAATTCCTGTACATTTTTAAATCCCTTTGCTATTAAAAGCAAGAGTGAACCAAAAAAATCGAAACGTTCAATTTACTAGAGGTACTTTGTCAACATGTCTGCACTATACGGTAAATTTAAAAGCAAGCTTTCTCTATTATATCCTGACCGCCAACTCATTAGTTTCCGAAAAATATAGGTACGGTGTGTGTGAGACTTCAATGACAAGGGTCCATGTACCCATCTCAAAGTGGAACAGGGCTACCAGATGGTAAAGATTCGTTTGTTTTGTACAGTTTTTAAAAATGATGCCACTGGCATAAAATAATAATAAAAACAATTTTTTGAGTGAGGATTTCTAAAAAGGTATTTTATTTTTGAAATTATACTCTGTTATTTGTAGTCAAAACACTTACTGTGTACCTTTAAACTAAATTAATTAATCCTGGTAAGGGCTATAGGTACTATAGGACTAAAATAACTTAAAATTGGTTACAAATCATAAAATTAAGCGAGTGAGAAGGTTCTTCACAATCGTAGTCATCTGGATTGAGGTTTATTAGTTGGTTGTTTGTTGTTCATTTTGTTCATTGGTTCGTTGAAGGCGTCGTGTACAATTAATTTTAAGTTAAGTCCACTGCTAAGCATAGGTATCTCCTCGTCCTTTGGTGCTTAGATCAGGTAGTTGGTCCATCTAGTATCAAGTGCCAAGTCAGAATATTTCTTTTCGAATCAACTGCTATATACTTTGCTTGTTTTGTTAACGTTTGACTCACACCTCCTCTTGCCTCGTCTATCTTCTAATCTTCTTTTCAAATAAGTACGTTAACTTCTTTTATTCTCCCTTCATTTAGTTTTAAATTACGCTTTTTAATCGACCCAAGTAGACAAGTTTCATCATCTTCTTCTATTACATGATTTTTTTACTAAAATTATCTACTCGCAGCGCCTTGCGGTTTCACCCGCGTAAGTCCCGATCCCATAAGAATATCGGTAAAAAAAGGAGCCTACATGTTAATCCAGGTATCCAGCTATCTACGTACCAAGTTTCATCGCAATCGGTTTAGTAGCTTTGACGTGAAAGAGTGACAAACATCCATACATACATACATCCATACGTCCTCACAAACTTTCACGTTTATAATATTTTATCCATAAACTATAAGTATGTAAATAATAAAAATTTAGAAGGTTGATAGCCCTGAGCCTGTGTGGTCAGGAAAACAAATTGTTCGTACAAAACCCTGTGTGCCGACGACTTCATTTTGAATGCGACTTACGAGTAGAATATATGCATGACGACGGTACTTGCAATAAGTAGCTTGGTACTTAAATGTCCCACTGTTATTGTGTTAACTATTGTATGTGATATAATGCTGTACCAAGAATAAATACATCGCTACGATGTTTCTGTTATTGTTGTACTGTTTCTTCATGAAAGAAAATTTCATAGGTTTCAGTGAGGAATGCATTTGAACAAACTTTTGTATATATAATTTATTTGCAGTGAGTCTACAATGTTGCAACCTGTGCTGGCTATATTTGCTTTTGAAGTCATAATACAAGGGCAGCCTTTGTTATTTATTAAACTAGAATCCTTTTTACCTGACAAAACTATTGAGCTATACCTTTTTAACCGACGTCAAAAAGGAGGAGTGTTACGCAAAATCTTCGCCATTTGTGATCTGATTTTAATCATCCCCTTTTTATTTGAATTGGTGTGGTCCCAATTAAATTTTAAGAAAATATTCCACCTCTGAGGATGCCAAATTAAGGGATGAAGAACACAGCTTATTAGAATGTATCAAGATTTAAGCGCTTTGAAGTCGGTGGTCCTTTTTTCAAAGTTAGTCACAACATATCGCACTGCTATTACAAGAGTGTATCAACTCAAAATGCAGCTTTTTTCAGAAACGACAGAAAACTGATTACTCGCTTCTTGTTAAAGATTATAAAAAGTGAACACTGTATATAGATTATTGATAAAATTAAGGGATTTCTGTATTAATGAATTATTTAAAAGATTGCAGGTTATCAAGTTATTTCCAATTTTTGAGTTAATACTCTATTGTCTGAACAATTTAAAAAAAAAAATATTATATTTAGTTGTTTCGTTGAAAAATTTGGCTTATTACAACGTATTATTATTATTTTATAGTTATTGACGCGTAGGGAATTTATATTCACGTATGAAAAATGAATTATCTCAAATTTACCCTATTTTGAGTTGATACAGTCTCGTAATAGCAGTGCGATATATAAAACAAAGTCTGTTCGCGATAAACTGAAAACTACTGAACGGATTTTCACATGGTTTTCATTAATAGACAGAGTGATTCATGAGGAACGTTTAAGTGTATAATTTATTAAAATATTGTTTAAATTCATTGAAATATTATGATGATTGTTGAAGATGCCTCTGCTACCCGTGCGAAGCCGGGGCGGGTTCCTAGTTATTTATACAATGTAGTGGTACACAAGTAAATAGCGTGCCTTATTATAAACAGCTACCAATACCTATAAGCCTATTTTTAACATGAGTAATGCACAAAAACAGTACCCGTAATTTTATCTTACGATCTATCACAGTTTGTGACATTTCACGTGTATGAAAAAAAAATGTGTTATACATAGTCTATCCAAACTTGTAACTATCCCTCTGCCGCCCATAGTAAAGTAAGCTGTAGTAGTTTACTCTAGGGTGGCTGTACTGGATCAGACATTGTGTCTGTCTGTGGCATCATAGCTCCGAAACGGATTAACTGATTTTGATTAAAGTTTTTTTATTTGAAAGGTGCCTTGATCGAGAGTGTTCTTAGCTATGAATCAAGAAAATATTTTAAACCATTTAAGGATCATCAGGTCTGTTTTAATTTGAAATGTTTAAAACTGAATTATTTACGAAATTTTAACATAACTGTGAGCCTCAACTTATTTTTGCCTCTGTGTAATATGTGGTAAGGACATCGTCATGTACTGAGAACAATTAAAACTCCAAGACTGCAATTTAAAAATCATTATTTAAACAAAAATTTGCACGTAACGGGAACCAAACTCGGCTGGAGTCGAAACCCCTTGACGTTGCAATCAAATGCTTTACCACAGCACCACTTAAGTCACTTAAGACAATACAGCTTTGTAATATTTGCGGTCTACCCTACCCATCTACGATTCTGTGTATGAAAAGAAATGCCTATTTTTTTTTTCTAATGGTTCATTGTTACCTGACAATCACTTGACGATGTCAACATACCTATCAAATCCCTTAAAACGAAGCCCTTTCATCCTCTTTTGAGAGGCTATAGACTGGAAATACAAAGGTTCCTTGAAAACATTGATTACTCATATTTACTGTTTGACTACTTAATATTATTATATTTACCTATTGGTATTATTAAATATATTTCATTGGTTTCTATATCGGTATTATAAAATATATTTCATTGGTTTCTCAGAATTTGGGGATCAATTTGACTGAAAATTATATTTTTGGGTGTATTACGCGATATATTCGCCATTTGTGAACCAATTTCCATAATTATTTCTTAAATTGAATTGGTTGTACTCAAGGTTGGTCCAATAACACCAAAATAATAGGTAACCTTATTGATACTGATACAGCAAGTAATCAATTGTGAGGTGACACTTTCTCAAGTTCTAATTCTGTATATAGTTTGAAACTGCATATTTTATATCAATCAAAGCTTTTTCTATAATAAATCATTATTAACATCACAATGGAATTGTAAATTTTGTCACAGATTTTACTTTTTACCTTTATCCTCGGAAAGCATTGAGATATTATTAATCCCTGTTACTGGCAATTGTTGAAGGAAGATAATCTCCTTTTCTAAAGTCATATAAATAGGTACTCGAAAATTTGAGTAACAACACTTCCACGATAAACTTATCAATTGTTTTTTCCTGTTTGTTTTTTTATATTCTTTCACATTTTTTTAAAGGTAAACATTTTATTCCAATACGCAAATTGTAAACATTGACTTAAGAACTTTGTTTATGCGTAAAATAAAATGATTATGTACCCTTTCCGCTTATAAACCTGAAGAGTGGGATGTCTGAACAGAATAGTTTTTATATTTCTTCTTTTTGGTTATAGTTTCTCCACTAGTTTGTTCATATTCGCAAGTATTTGATCAGTCTAAAGGGAAACTGATTCCCATAACGACTGCTTTTATTTTATGTGCTTACATACCATACATAAAACGGTCTATAGGTTTAATCAAAGCTGTACTGTTTGACTTGGTTATGGAGGCATTTAACTTACGTGGCTGGAACGAAACAGCACCTATCAAAGCTTTATTTAATTTTGTTAAAATTTAATGTTTTTTGTCCAAAATAAATGAGGAATGTTAATAACATACCACGTGCACACCAAACTTTTGTGCCGAAATTTAATTTATCTAATTTTAGTTAGGTATAGCAATGAGATCATCCTTTCGTTGTTTTTTTTTTTATGAATGCAATAGTCATACTTAAGTAAAGAAATGTAGAGTTTTATAAGAGGACCTTCTTGGGTTTAGCACTTTTCCATACTATCACTAATTATTGGGTAAATTAATTTAGGTGTAGGGTTTCTTTATCTCTTAAACACTTAATTACTACTTATTCAATAGTAATTGCTACTAATTTATGTACAACCTATTTATATTTATTTATCTCTTATTTACAATTTTATTTATATCCTTCACAACTAACTTAATATAAATGTGCATTCTAGATGAAAAATATTGTTTTAATAAATGATTTATTATTTTGTTCCCAGGTAACAGTCAACGGCATCTAGTGAGTGAAGTGCAATTTTGAAAGTGTTAGTGTCAGTGAGTGATGTTGTTTTGCTGAGGTCGTAGAGGCCATGGGGCCCGACTGCAGGGTCGTGTGGGCCTGGCTCGCGGTCCTCGCAGCTCTGGGCCACACCACTGCCTACACGGATACTGAGGACTTCCTGAGCGATCTTGATAAGCCAGGTGAGTTTTTGAACCAATTTTAACTTGTAAACTATTTAGCCCTTTTAGTAGAAGCTGACTATCAGTTAAGCATTTACACTTTCAATAGAATTATAACTACTGAAGTTATAATTATATTGAATGTGTAATGCTGCTGAGTGATATGCATACCATGGTTATAAAAGATGTATGGTTACACTCTTGTGTGTATGTCGAGAAAACTCGACTACTTTTGGGCCCGAAAGGGACCCTATGCCAAGTAGCGAAGTGACCTGTCGGTGTTGGTGTGACATCAGTTGCTATACAGGAAACGTGTTGGGTTTCCACGAAAGCACATTTTTCTGAACTGGACTAAATTTCTTTTAATTACAAACCAACATTTTAAATTAAATAATAGCAATTTATGTACGCGAAAAACAACCTTGCACCTTTAAATAAACATTAACACACTGAAATAACATTTGCGATTCATTTATATAAATAAATAGTTTCATTTCATTACATTTCTTTATCAAATATTTTCATATAACGTCGATTAGATGAATTTTTAATTACCCAATGTGTACGCAATGTATAATATGTAGCCAGTTGTATTAAACAGGTTAAGACACAAGACAGATGTTGCATGTTATGTGATTTATTTTTTAAAGGAAGGAAGTGTTCGATATTTTCATTCGATTAATCTTTGTGGTTATTCATAAAATGTTGACATAAATAAAAACATGTTCTTGGATGCCCACATATGTCAACACCATCGTACGATGGAAGACCACATGCATTGAAATAGTGGGAAAGAGATGACGCAACAAAATAAGTTTGTTTATACAATAATTATTTACGCAAATAACTGTTTATTATCATGTTTGAAGTAATGATGAGAAAATGAAACACAAAAGTGTAAAATAAATATAATCTCAGTACTAGTACACGTGTCGCACTTATTAGCGGGTGTTATAACAGTAATGATAATAAATTGCATATAAACTATACCATTGGCAGGCACGTACATTTTCCTCGTTATAAAAGAGCTTAAAAAACTATATTAAGGCTAATCCTTTACTTACCTTTGAATATTTTCTTAAATTTTCTCATTATTTTTAGTAAATGATAATATTACACCTGAGTGAGACGCCAATATGTTTATAACACGCAGTTCTTAAGGTTTTTAGTGGGTGATAAGGGATTTCATTGAAGTTTGAGTTGTTGATGTTAAAAAAATGCCTCAAATCTATAGCAGTTTAGGTTCATATTTTTTTCTAAATATGACATCTCATGTCATACATTTGGTAGTGTAAGAATCTATAGGGTCTGATAACTATATATGTTATATGTATATACAATAGTCTTTCCCTTTGTAAATAATATTTGCATGGTCAATAAATACAGTAACTTCGGTCTTGTTGTCGGGTTCACGTTTCGTAGCACGCAATCAATCAACTGCGCACGTGGGCGAGCGACGTATAGTACGGATAATGATTTTTAGGGATAAATATCTAAATTCATTAACTTTCCTTTTTCGATTGGTTTACTGTGGAAACTGGAGCAAACAAGATCAACTTTAATTAAATATTAACTAACTGACACGGCTGAAGAAAAGTTTCGTCACTTAAAATCTTTCAAAGAATAATCATCTAAAGTTGCTAGTACTGGCATCTTATAATTATGTGACGTAACAGCATACCTTTTGTTTTTTTTTAATAAAATTCTACTAATCAGGGACTTACACTGAGAATTCTACCACCCCAAAACGTCAGCCGAAATTGAGACATGAGCCGAAATAAGCTCATAGATGACTGTCTGGTAGGTATAAGAACTGAACTTGAGACAACACGAGTAACACCACTAATGTTGTGAGTATTTTTAACCCCTGACTCCAAAAGGAGCGGTGTTATAAGTTTAACAGATGTATCTATGTATCTGTCTGTGGCATCATAACTCCTAAGCGGATGCACCGATAATGATTTCTTTTTTGTTTGAAAGGAGACTTAATGATATATATAATAACTAATCATTGAAGGTATTTTAAGTTTATTCTTGTTAAGGTTCGCTAACAGTTCACCGACAGAGAGACCGTAGGTTTGCTTATAACATATATATTATATGCCTATGCATATAACATATATGTTAGGAAAGCAACGGCTTTCACAACAGTTACGAGGCCCTTGGGTAGTTCAATCAAGCTACTGTTATCTTTTACAAGTTACCTGATTGAATACCTGAAATTAGTTAGTCAATATTTTACCGTAGGTCCCGTTACTGCAAAAATTATCTACTATAACATAAAGTTGTATATTTTATAGTTGTAAAAGGATCCCCCTTGAGTACCGTAAAGTTCACACATTTTGTTGAAAGTAACTAGCAACCCTCCCCGGCTTCGCACGGGTAGCAGAGACATCTTCAACAATCGACAACATATTTCAATCAATTTACACATAATCGTAACAAATTATACACCTTCCTCATGAATCACTCTGCCTATTAGTGAAAACCGCGAGAAAATCCGTTCAGTAGTTTTTCAGTTTATCGCGAACAGAGAGAAAGACAGACGCGGCGAGAGACTTTTTTTTAATATGTAGTGATGTAGTGATATTTAATATTTATATTTTTGTATATGTAATACTAGCTAGAGGAAATATCCCACGGGACAACAAATTTTTCCGGGTTAAAAAGTAGCCTATGGGCTATTACAGACTATAATCTATAACTGTGCCAAATTCCATTTAAATCCGATTAACCGTTCGTGCGTAATTGAGTAACAAACATCCATTTGTTCAAAATTTATCATTCATAATAGTAGTAATATTTCCTGCTAATCGTTAAAAGTAACAAACAAACAAACTTAAATTTTTATTTATAATATCGTTATATTAATACGTGATGATAATTAATTGTACCCGTTTTTAAGAAAATTTCGCAAATGTAGTAACGTGAATTATGGAATATTTACAGTTTATAAATAGAAGAAGTGCAGAAAGCTAAAATTTTAACGGGTACATAAAACTATAAGTGTCCAGTATATATTTTGACCTGTCATGGTTCAAAAGACGTATAGAACAACGAAAGGCCAAGTAATATCGGCCAATGAAATAAACCATTGTCGAAATTCGACCACCACGCGATCTCTAGTTAATTTATTATTAGTTGAAATTGTTTTTAATCAACGCATTGAAACAACCTTGTTACATCGGTCACCAAGCTAAGGATCATAAGGATCTCATGTAAGGAAAAGACTACCATGCATTTGTATCTTTTGTCATTTTAAATATGATATAAAATGTCTATACGATCAATCAATTATATGCGTGGGCAGAACCAACTGACTGCCTACAGCCTCACCAAACGTGACATAAGCACATCATTAAATATTTTCTAATGCCTGTTTAAGAACGTTCATCTCTTTTTGAGTGTTATATTGTTAGAATAAAAACTTCCGTGACTGATATTTAAAGAAAAAAAAAGTTTTTTTTTTAATATTTATATTTATTAAAGATGTTGGCCGCGTCTTCGTCCGCGTGAAAATTTTGGTAAAAAAAATTCCCACGGTAACTTAACATTTTTCCGGGATAAAAATGGTATGTACTATTCCAGATTGTAATATATTTATGTCCAGACTGTAACCACCACCCACCATACCAGAATCCACCAAATCATCCATCCATCCATCCATTCTCGCAAACTTTCGCCTTTATAATATTAGTAAGATAAGATGGACGGTGGAGTTACGCATATCTAATTTGGAGATGATCGACTAGTTTCTAGTCTAACAGAGGTCCTACATCAAGAGATGAAGCTACCTATCGCGTCAGTGTCAAACGTCACATTTAGTAAGACCAAATGAAGTCAATCATCTCCGAAATAAACGCGTGAATATAATTTATCTTTAATTATTCGTTCAGGAGAATCTTCTTTTTGTGGCCGAATATTCCTTGTATGAGCACAATGATATCAAGTTATCAAATAATATCCACTACCAATACGGTAGTTAAGTATCGAGTGAAATAATTTTCTCTTTATTAAAAGTCGAAAACAGTTGATTCTCTAGAAAATTGTATGAAATAAAAGCTTGTGACGTCATAATTTGCTATTGTTAAATAAATTACTTTAATTGTTTGATTTAACAACTAAATTTATTAACGAACCTAACTTTTAGTGATAACTAATAAGTCTCCTAGCTAACCCTTACTAATGTTATATTTATTTATTAATACTTCATGCACAGATTGTACAAAGGCGGACTTAATGCCTAAGGCATTCTCTGCCAGACAACCTAGATGATGCAGAAATAAAAGTGGTAGGTGCAAAGACATGTTAAAGAGAGAAAACAGAGAAAAGAGAGAGAGAGAGAGAGAGAGAGAGAGAGAGAGAGAGAGAGAAAAAGAGAGATAGAGATATTAAAAATGCGAATGTGAGTTTCTTTGTAACGCTTTCACGCTCTAACCACTCAAAGGATCATGAAATGTTACATACACATTGTCAAAGCTGTAGAAAAGAACATAGCTTATCTATTACCCAGACAAAAGTCCTATTCTGGCAAAAGTTATTTTTAAATAATTTATTTTATTCGTAGGAAGCTCCCTACTGTTTGACTGTCAGACCATTTGGCTGTGAGTGCCTGAAATAATATATCAGAGTGTATTGTTGCAGACTAGACAGTGTCCAAGTTATTAGGCTTTTAGAAACCAATTTAGTTAAGGCTTTGAGTGTGAGATAACACATATATTGGGAGTGTAAGTCTAACTTCGGAGATTGTGAGAGGAATAAAATAGCCTACAGATATATTTTTAACTTTTAAGCTTTTTTAATCTATGTATTATTACGTAAAGAGAATTCTTTTTACTCATTTTTAAGACAAATTCGCCAACGGAGGGGTGTGAAATTTGGAATTCTTAAAGTTTATGTAAAGAAAAAGTGGTGAAAGTTAAAATTTTTAAACAAAGTGTGTTACAAGTTTAAAAATTACTTAAAAACGGCTGTATCAGGCTACACGGGTCCAGTATAAATGTAGATCTGTCATGTTTCGGAAAGTTATGCTAAATATAAGTTGTAAATGTTTAAGTTAAACTAAATATAAAATAATTAATTATAGTCTGAAATTTTCAAGTGGGAGAGGTAAGGGCCGGCTCGAGCGGAGTGACACCACGGCGTCACAGAAAACCGACAGTGAAGCATTCCTTGTATTTCGCCGAGTGAGTGAGGTTACCGGTTAACCCTTCTCTCTCCCCTTCTTTCTGCCCTTCCTCTACTCCCACCTTTAAGGCCGGCAACGCACTTGTGACTCTTGAGTTCCAGGTGCCCATAGGCGGCGGTAGTCACTTACCATCAGGTGACCGGTCTGCTCGTTTGCCCCCTATCCCATAAAAAAAATTCGACCATCAAGGCATATGATCACCAATGTACATATTTATAATACATTTTTTTATATTTTCTACTGTGACTAAATTTTGATAACATTTTGTTTTTATATTATTTTAGAAAACTGCTCCTATTAAATTACACGACTAGAGACTTTTAATATAAAGATTCAATTCAAAGATTTGTGTTCGAATTGAAGCTATATATATATAAGTATAATTGCCCACTCTACAGACAGTAAAACACTTCACTATAATTATGTATGTATACGGGAATTAAAGCGATCACGAAATATGTATTACATACCTTTGAATTGCCTGACATTTCGACCAGGTTGCACTGGCCGTGGTCACAGGCTGAAAGTTTTGAAGTTACCACTGTTGACTAGTAGGAGTTTAAATGTACTACATACGCTTCATCTGTACTGACTTTAGACATGAGTATACGTGTATAACGGGATGTAGGTATTTCTAACTTAACACTAGCAGTAATTAAACTGTAAACAAGGTCTAACCTTTTATTACTCAAGCAATCTCATTTATTAATCTGTCCAGTGGCCGTGAAGGCGGGTTTAGATCGATATCTTCCAATAAGGCTTTTGCTCTATAATCAGGGACCACACCTAGTTATATTGTCACGTAGTATAGTTAATTATATTTTATAGGGACAAAATAAATATGTGGTACTTACTTGTAAATAGTAGTTCTTGTGTCTGGGAGGTATAGTTCAAATTAGCTTGTCCGGCGAAGCGGTAAAGATAGTTGATTTTAGTGACAAGCAGCTTAAAAGCACTCAGTAAGGAGAAAAAGGTTTTTAATATTAATAGTGGTTGCTTAGTGGTAGAAATTCTTAAATATATATATTTTTTGGTATTGAGTTTCTATGGTCGAAGAGCAAAACACATTTATAATCTTTGAATATAAATCATTATCATCTTAAAAAAAGTATCACCGACTTCAATGTGCTTTTTCGTGGAAAGTAGATGTATTTTATTTAAATACATCATTTGGTAGGCCAACCAAACGCACTGCTCCAATGAGACAGCGATGTTTCGGAGCAAACGAAAATATCATCAACGTATACAATTTTTAGATATTTTTTGATTTTTCAAAAACCACTCGACTGATTTCGATAAAATTTAAATGGGACCACCTTTCATCGTACACAACTCATCTTCACCGAACGTCCCTTTTACTTAGGAGTTGTACGCGAAGCGATTAAAATTAAAAAACACAAAGCTTTCAATCGGGAAGATGGTTTCAAATTATCTACAGCGTGGAATCCATGCCACCTTGGATACACACCGAAATAAGAACACATCGGTATGCTTTCAAAATAGAGATACTATTAGTATAGTATGTGACGGTAAATGGCGAAACAAAAATATGAAAAGTATGGAAAATGTGCGGGTGCATTAAAAATCTTCTACCTCACGTACTTGATGACGGAGGGCGTTTACCACTGAGCCAGTCAGCCTGTGACCACGGCCAGTGCCATCAGTTCAGTGAGGTATGTTATACCTATTTCGTGATCGCGTTAATTTTCGTATAGACGTATACACATCTCACACACGGCCGTCAAATCCCAAACTAGACAGAGCCTTTACTATGGTAACTTGACTGCTGATAACAATCGGTCCACCCGTTCCGGAGATTAGCCTCAATAAACAGACAGACAGACAAAAATTTTTAAAACTGATTTTTAGGCATAGGTAACGTACAAATAACTGTATGAGGTTAAAAAAAAGCTATTATTTTGACATTAGAAACAGACACTTCAATTTTATTTATTTGTATTGATGTATTGATGATTATGAAGATCGGAAAAGTGAAAAAATTATAAATTACTAGCAGCGCCACGCGGTTTCACCCACGTAAGTCCCAATCCCGTGGGAATATAGGGATAAATAGTAGCCTATATGTTAATCCAGGTCTCCAACTATTAATATATCAAGTTTAATCGCAATCGGTTCAGTAGTTTTGGCGTGAAATAACAAACATCCATCCATCCATCCAAACTTTCACATTTATTATATTAGTGGGATTTTAAAACTCAAAGTGTTGGACCAAAGGTATTGTTAATAATTCTATTAATATTAACTAAATTTCTCCATAGACTTTTTGTTAACTTAAATCTTATCTATGTTTAGGATTACCGAAGTGTTCTTTGTTTCTAAGAACACTTCGTTAATCCTAAAAAGATAGGAGACGTACTTTATCCGAGCTAACTTACAAATCGCTTGAATCTTATTCTTGATTCTATTCTGATTAAAGCATTTGTTAGGCACACGATTTCACTTAAATTGAAAAAGATTTTTCTTATGAGACGATGTAATATATTATTTGCACATATACGACATTTTAGAGGTTTGCCAGGAAATTACTTGGAAGCATCTGCACCATTCACTGTTATTTCACGAGACTAACGGCATAATGCTGTGTAACAAGCTCTGTGGAGAAATGGTATTTATAGTGACCATGAATAAATAATATAATAAATATGTGGTGCCTGATCCCATCGCGGCATTAAGCATCCCCAAAATACACACGTGTACTTTAAATAATATCGTATTGTTCACAAACTTGTTTTAATATTAATACATACATTATGAAATATAAACCATACGTTTAAAATGTATTACTACACGTAATAATAAATTAAACACACAATACAAAAAAAAATACTTAGTAAAAACATAATTAATATTCATTGAATCCTGAACCAGAAACAAATCATTTCAGTATTACCATAAATACAAAAAAGGAAATACCATTCTCATTATAAACAGTATCGCTGACAACCCCATAATGTTTACAATGAGTTATGTATACAAAAACATGGCAACACAGCGCTTTAGTTATTCTTGCTAGACGAGAAAAAGGTTAAAGATGACGTCGTGTTCAGACGGAGTTATTTTAAATAATTTAATTAGTTATAAATATTTATGTTTGATTGTTAACTTGTATGTCGCTAATGGCCGCTTCTGTCGATTTATTAATTGAAGTATATTTAGGAAGGAATAAATTACGTTTGTTATGTGTCATTGGCACTTTGAATAATGCAATAAAAATGATAGTTTAGGATGAAGTAATATGCAAATGGTAATGAGACCTACTTATTGACTTTATTGTGTATTGATTTGATGATGGAAATAAGTTTATATAAATGACATTTTAGACACATTTTTCTATTTAAATACTATGATTGTAAGTTAAGGAAATCGACATTAATAAGCAGCTGTTGTTGCAATAGTCGTTTGATTTAAAATGTCACTAAGAGAGTCAATTTAGTAAAAACCAGCCATAATAAAAAAAAAATTAAATAGGCAGTCATAGGACTGCCAACAGAAGTGAAAACTTAAAACGGCGTATCACGTTAGTATGACCGTGACGCGAACCCCTAACTTTTGCCCCTACCAAAAAAACGTTCAACGCGGCTAAAGAATTTTAAAAAAAAATTTTCAATCACAATTCAGTATAAGATACGAAGCTCATTTAATAAAGAAAAAAAAAAATCAGTATAATCTTCATAATTCTAATATTAGCACAATAAACCACTAACTACACACACTAACCTCACAATGTAAACAAAATAATTGTTAAAATAATTATTATTACGTTACCAATAATAACTATTAAATTAATAATGACAATTATTACGTATTAATTAATTGAATACACTAAACACAGCGACACAACAGCGAAGAGTCCCGAGTTTACCCGATTGAGCCTTTCACCTCAGAGCGTGACGGATCAGCCCAACTAACTGCATACGAAAAAAAGTGTGTGCGGTGCACCAAAAGAAGTTTTCACTTCAAAAACTCGTTCAGGAATACAACATCCCTAAATTTCTTATGAGTGAGTGCACTTCCAAACCTGTAATTTTATTTCATTTGTTAATAATACGTATATAACTTTAATTACTGAATCAGTTGTTGTAATACTTTAAGTATATGCATAAAGAATATCAGTCTAAAACATTTACCAAAGTTAACCACCTACCAAGTATTATGGTTACGTAGGTAAATATGAATATTTATTCGCACGAATATTCTAATATACTATTAAAATGTGAACCCTGCTTTACCCAAGTACCTCGTCGGTACACGGTCCTCATACATTCCTCTGTCATTGTGTACTTTTATTGGCCTTTGTCACGCGCGCCATTCGCTCAGGCATCGGTGGATGAGTCGCGAGATACTACGGCGGGTTCAGTAATGTTTAGTGAGGCTCATTAAATTTTATTGGACTTTTAAGAACTTAGGTGTTTAATAGATTGTGAGAAATTCGTTTACTGTGTTATTTATGTAGTTGCGTGATAATTAAAACTTTTGGAGAAACTTGTTTAAGGATGAGCGTTTCTCTTTGACATAATGTATCAAGCTTTTAAACCTCTACAAATGTTTTCAGCGCATTACTTGGAAGCCTATCCATGATAAACCGACTTTTTTCGTATTTGTGAGGTAGTGTTGTGCGGCTGTTGATTTGACAATCTATGTAAATATGTGACCCAGTGGTAGAGCAGTCCACTGCTGCTTACGTGTAAATATATGCATTAGTCTGGTTGTGTTTGGTATTTACAAAAAAAAAAAGTAATTACAGTTATCTTTATCCGTGACTTGAAGCCCATGGTAAAAGCTTTATTTAGTTTAGATTTAGCTGTAATTCTTAGTCATAGGAATCTGTAAATATACCCGGAAGTAACAAAAGGCTTGCTTCCTATTACATGTGACCACCCGTGTGTAATAAATATCTTCTGGTCCCTTTGTATATACTCGCGTGAATATACGTTTTTATTCAATTGCACGGCTGAGATTGCTATTCATTACAGCTTTTAAACTGTACTTTTATGTGAAAATAAATGCCTTATTCATTAACAGTTTATTATGCACTGTCAGCTTCGCGCTAAGTAACCGCTGTGTGCTTCACAGTTTTAATTATTCATTGTGGCCTTCAGCAAAATAGTATATTGATAAAGGTTGCGTTAGAAAGCACTGCCTCTTTGGAATCACCTACACAAAGATTTGGAAAGCCTCCTCTTAAGAAATCGCACTGCTATTACGAGACTGTATCAACTCAAAATAGGGTAAATTTGAGATAATTCATTTTTCATACGTGAATATCAATTCTCTACGCATCAATCAATATAAAATAATAATAATACATTGTAATAAGCCAAATTTTTCAACAAAACAACTAAATATAATTTTTTTTTTTTTTAATTGTTCAGACAATAGAGTATTAACTCAAAAATTGGAAATAACTTGATAACCTGCAATCTTTTAAATAACTCATTAATACAGAAATCCCTTAATTTTATCAATAATCTATATACAGTGTTCAATTTTTATAATCTTTAACAGGAAGCGAGTAATCAGTTTTCTGTCGTTTCTGAAAAAAGCTTCATTTTGAGGTGATACACTCTTGTGTGCGAAATGTGTTTGACTTTATTCAATACATAATCTTATCGTAAAAAAAATATTTCGTAATACTATACAGTCATATTTTGAATGCACTGTTGTTTCAGTAGTTTGTGAGTTTGTCTCGCACCGGGTTTGTGTTATGAGATCGATCTCTTCATAAAACATTTTTTTTATAATGCTCTTTTTTTATTAATAAATTGGAATAAACGTTTGTTTTCCATCTCGAATGTTGGAAAGTAACAATGAAGACAGGCAGTTCATTCCAGACTTAGGTAACTTTTTTTTTATTGTATAATGGAATAGGCGTTTGTCTTCCAACTCACCTGATGGAAAGTGACGATGAAGACGAGGATGGTACACTATCCAAAAGAAACCTATTCAAGCTACTCTTGAACTTTCCAAGATTATAATTGTCTGAAAAAATAGACGCAAGCAGTTCATTCCAGATCTTGACCACTAGGACCAAAAGAGGAGCTGTTATTAAAACGTTTCGTTCAACTTTTTGGTGTTTCGACAATGAAAGGTTTAACCTCTATCTATGTCCGATAGTGTTATATGAGCACACAGTGTGAATGTGTTTTAGATCCATAAATTGTGTGTTTGTAAAGTACCCCGTGACATAATAAATGTTATGTTAGATGTAAATAAGTCTCCCTCGATACAGGAATGATCCTTACTTCGGAAGTTGTCTTTTAAAAAAAATTTATCTGTTTGTAATATTTTTTCGGAGGTCATGTTGAGCTTGTGGACGTCACGTTGAGCTTGTGGACGTCACGTAGAGCTTGTGGACGTGAGGTTGAGCTTGTGGACGTCACGTTGAGCTTGTGGACGTCACGGCAATGAGAGTGAGGGGGTGGGATGAAACATTGAGGTTAAAAGATTTATATTAGTTAGACGAAGACTTGTAAGTGCCATGCTCATTCCCTTATTACAATTTAAGGTATTAATTAATAGAATTGAACTATCTAAGAAAAATTTTAAGAAATGTTACTAATTTAAAATATTAAAACATAACTGCCCTTTCTAAAACAGGCATTTAGAAGTTATTTAGAAGTTAGAAAAACTCACATACATTCATACATGTACCCTGAAAACATTAAACTTCTTTTTTGGGCAGTTGTGTAAAAACCGATACCTACATGAGAAATTCTCTCTTATTAGATCGTCAAGTATATTTTACAAAAAATATTTAGTGTTATCTAGTTTATTTACGGGTATTTGAAATTAATGAATGTTGCTTATTAATACACGCGAACTTATACCTACTACAAATACTATTGTATAAATCCGAAATAAAAACTATTGAATGTATAAATTTGTAATATATACTTGACGATCTAATAAGAGAGAATTTCTCATCAAATGCACACAAGCTATTTATGAAACAACTGACGCAATTTTTTCCAAATTAGGCGCATTTATATCATTTGAATACATGAATTTCTGTGAACCACAACACTGCGAACATAAAAAAACCAAAGCCTCGCTTAACCCCATTCAAACTGAACCCTAAACGACGGACCGTTTTTATTTCAACAGATTATAATACATCAAAGACTTAACGTATGAGCGAACCTATACGATTCTTACTAGATTATGAACGTAATTCACCGCGATTCGACGTTTATATGTAATAAACATGATATTTTCGGGTACACATTTCAAAATTTAATCTACAAAACGTATATTGTTCGAGTCGGGAATCGCTCGGTGAGATATTGGAATGGTATTGGTGTTTTAGGGGTTATGATATTTTTATTGTGTTATAATTTGCGTTGCGGCTCATATTTTGTAGGGCGATAATGAATTCAAATAAGGCTTGAAATATTGAATTTAGTAAGTATTTTATCTGCACGAAGGTACAGTACCTATTCAAGTATTTTATAACATAATATAATTAATAGCCGAGTGGTTGAAGATTGACTTTCACGCCAATGATCGTGTTCGATTCTTACGTTTTTAATGTTTTTAAAAAGGTTAACTTAGACGATGTAACAGTATTAAAAGCCAAGTATTTTATTCCGTTCTCTTTTCATAAGAGGGATGTGGATTCATAATATTTCTACCCCTTCAATAGGTATAGGACTCGCCGACTGTCCTGTTGGCCTAGTTGTTAGTGACCCTGACTGCTATGCCATAGGTCGTGGGTTCGATTCCCACCCCAGTCTGGGTGTTCTTTGTGTCCGTTGTTTGTATGTTTGTAAAGAAAAAAAAAAAAAAAGAATGTCATGCTCGGCGTTTTCGTGTTTCACTGCTGTTGGTCCTGTGGCCATTGAATCCCTCTGTACAGGAGTTCTTGTATACGTAACATAAAAAAAATCTATATGACGTCCAGTCCTCTTCCGTTCTACATACATACGATTACGCCTGTATCCCCAAAAGGGTAAGCACAGGTTATTAAACCCCAAAGGCTTCCTTATACCTGGTATACCCGGGTCAATTGCAAAAGAGTTGTGACGGAACACCGTGTGGTTTTAGTCTGTTCGATTCCGACATACCATTTCATCGTTAGCTCCGGTGAGGTGATGACCCGTGGAGGTTTCCACACGAAAAAAAAAAGAGGTTATTAAACACTCTCAAACTCTTTGCAAACTATACTTTGGTCTCACTTTATAGGAAACAAGCCTATTGCCGCCAACCGAGCACTTTGGGAATTAAAGATGAGAAAACTGGGAGTACTACCACTCCCTATCAGACGAGCTCAAACAATATCATCTTTCAAAAAAATGGTAAAAGAATATTATCTGGTAAAATAAATATGTTTACTTTTCTTAGTTATAATGGATAATTATAATGTATGTATTTATGTAAAAATATGTATGTAATTAAGTAGGTAGGTATATGTATTTGTATATGTATCTGTATGTGTGCTGTACTAATATAACATATAATACAATTAATATATGAATGTATAAATATTATTTATGCAATCCATTCACTGATTGCATAAATCACTACAAGCTCTTCCTTGGCATTGTGACACCAAAACCACCCACGTATATCATAACACTCCTGTCCATCCTAAGGTTGCCTGGAAGATATTGCTTCTAGCGATAAGGCCGCCCATTGTGCATTTGTGTATAATTTGTTCATGTATTGTTTCCTTTTTTTGGTGTACAATAAAGAGTATTTATTATTTATCATTATTATTATATTGAAGGGGAGAGGTAGGCAAGAAGGGAAGGCAGTAGAAGGAAAAGAATATTGCTTATAGGGAGATTGAAGAGTCTAAGCAATTAATAGCTCGAGCAGGTTAAGGTCGGATACCTGTAACTTGTACTGGCTTTTGCACGGATGCCTGAGTCCTATCCTTTTTTTTTTATGGTATAAGGGGGCAAACGAGCAGACAGGTCACCTGATGGTAAATGACTACCGCCGCCCATGGGCACCTGTAACTAAAGAGTCACAAGTGCATTGTAGGTAAGAGGGGTGAGGGGGATTAGAGGAGGGGAGAGGGGGGAGAGGGGAAGGATGGGAATAGGGGAGAGTAAAGGGTTAGGGCCTCTGGACGTCCACTGTTGGACATATAGATAATATGTCCAACATAAGAAAATAGTCTTCTTGGAAGTTAAGGGAGGCCCCTTTAATGACTTCCAAGAAGACAATTTTATTTATAATTTAACAATTGAGTATATACTCGATGTAGAATCTGACAAATAAGTACCTATATATGTGCTTATATATAGTGTTGTGAGCAAGATAATTTGTTCTGTGTCTAGGTGTACATTTATTTTGTAAAAATAATTAGGGTTCCGCGCAAAATATATAAATATGTTCATGCGAACTAAGCCGCGCGGGAGCTACCAGTATCGAATAAGCTTTACGGAAGTCTTTCTCATGTGATGCCGTAATTAGAAGTATGGTGGTATTGCAAACCTACCTGCTTAGAACAAAAGACAGCTCCAAAGATACATGTAGATCTTTGTAATATGAAGACTTCTAGTACACGAATTGTATGACTCCAGAGTCACGGCTTAACTGTTTGATGAGCTGGTAGAATTATACGGTGTTAAAATGCTGAAAGATGTTACCTTAGAATATTTGATTGGATTGCGTAGCCGCTGGACGGACCTAGATGAAGTTTATCACAGAGATAGATTATAAATAAAATATATAATTATGTTTATCGGCAGTCGGGTTACCATAGTACAGGCTGTGCCTAGTTTGGGATCAGACGGCCGTGTGTGAGATGTGTGGAGTTATTATTATTTACATTTATACAACTAACGTAAGATTGTGTATATATAAATCATATAACGTATTTCTGTATTCCCATGAAGAAGAGACGATTAGCATCGCGTGTCATTATGAATTAGAGAATATCATTACCGTCAAATGACTGTGGTTAATGTTCTACAGAAATTATATTTGATGTAAGACTTGTTGATGTGTAGGTTAGAAATCGATTATATTCTGGTGCGCCTTAGTTTGTTTGAAGAGTTTTTTTGTTAGTTTCCTTGAACACGCTAATCTCAGGAACAACTGGTTCGAATTGAAAAATTATTTTAGTGATGAATAGGCCATTTATTGAGGAAAGCTATAGGCTATATAACATCATGCTGCGACTAATAGGAGCTGAGCAGTGATCATAAACTTAGGTGAAACTGCGGGGACAGTTAGTTGTGTCATATTGTTAATCTTTTGTTGACCTAGTAATAAGTTTCGTTAAGATAAAAAAAGGCTAATAATAAGCTATACATGTGTGTATTATTAGGATTTTATTACATTTAAATCAATTCTAGTCTTTCCGATTATTATTAAATATAAACATGGCCTATTATTTAGACTATTTTTACCATTTAATGATGGAAAATAACTTCTATTAAAGTAATTTGAATCTCCATTAACAACGTAAGAAAAATTGTAGCCTTGAAGTAATATACTAGCTGTTACAGAAAGGTGTGGGCAAGTTTTAGGAGCGGTTATGATGGCCGACTAATAGTGGGGTTGCCTGAAAAAAAAAAAAATCGGCGTGTCAATCTTTTTCTGGTGTAGGCACATTTCCCATAAAATTTTTGCTTTTTTATTCCATCAACATCCTTGTTATTAAATTCCTATAGTTCATCTCATCAAAAATTAGCTTTATCGGTCAATTTTAAAGTTCAATTTGTCAGTTTCAAAAGAAAGTTTTTGTATTAAAAATTACAAGTTTGAATAAAATTGTTAACGCTTTACGTTATTCACGTTATCTACTACACGATCCTAAAATATGACACACCTTTCTGTAATAGCCCTCTATAAAAAAAAACTTTGCTGATGATTGCTATCTTATAACAGTTATAACTTACCGCTTACGTAAGATTATTATTTGTCATACCATTATTATCGTCCAATTGTTATTAGAAGTGATAATAAACAATACTCATAAAGTTTTCCTTACAATCTCATAAAATTTGGGGATATGTCAACGCTGACAGGTCATAAAATTAAATGATTTTGTATTATTATGTTTAATAAATAGATGTTAAAAATGATGTTTTTGTTAAATGAAAAATAGAACTTAAATTTGTATAGTAAACTAATTTATAACCATCTATTAACATGAATTATTTCTACCGATATAACAAGAGTAGATTTAAATGATTTCCGAGCTAACTGAATTTATGTTTGTACAGGCTGTAATTCGATAACTGCGTGTCTTACCATACAAAAACCAATCCAACAACAATGAAGGCCAACCCAGGAAACCCTGGGTGTACAAAAAAAATCATAAGGTCAAGCCTTTTAGTTTGAGAAGAGTTACAAACATGCACATCGGCATTTTATTAAAAAAATATCGTGGACAAGGGATCATCTACCCTACTCACCAGTATTTTAATACATTTACACTGTTGGTACTAGTTAAGCGCGTACTTCTCTAAGGTGGAGGGACTTCCCCAGACATATCTGTCTGTCAAGTGGAGCATCAAAAAAAAAACGCAATAAAAAGGCATTCAAAGTTAATCAAGTTTTCTGTAACATTAACATGGCATTTATATGAAGATCTTTGATTGTCTTAAGTTTTAATGGTTTTCCATGAATATCAGAAATGAATAAAATAATACACCAATAATTTATTTTATTTACATATTTAAATTTTTATGGTGTGTTACGGATATCAACAATAAAAAATATACACAATAAAAAATGAACATTCATTGAAATTTTAAATAATAATACACACTATTTATATATATATATATAAATAGGGGAGAGGATGTATGGATGTGTGGATGTATGGATGTATGGATGTTTGTTACTCTTTCACGCAAAAACTACTGAACCGAATGCGAAAAAACTTGGTATGTAGATAGTTGGAGATCTGAATTAACACATAGGCTACTTTTTATCCCGATATTCCCACGGCATCAGGACTTACGCGGGTGAAACCGCATGGTTCAGCTAGTATTTAATATTATGATTGAGATTCCTTCATTTCCTTAATTCATAGAATCATTTTGTTACAGTGGTTCATACGTAACCACACTACAGGCAAATTCTCTGCAAAGATTGCACACTATTTAAATAACAATTTAATAAAACTCATCCAAGCGAACCGAAGTCTTTAAACCACAAAGTCGAAGTTAGATTTATATTTAAATCGAGTACAGACTTGTATCGAAGTTAAACGTCGCGACGTCGCGTCGGTCCTCTTGTGGAGCAGTCAGTTAAAAGTTGTCCATCAAAGCTTTCCAAGTGGAAATTGCCTGCACCTTTAACCGGTGAGGATAAACGGGCAAAACTGCGCCATAATGAGTGTAATTGCATAATTAAGTTTTGCATTAAAGTACTTGTTTTGTTCAAAAATGGCTTATTGGTTTTATTATATTTTTTTCGTGGTTTCACGGTTTTACTGGATTGCAAATCATTTTTTGAATATTACCATCAATATCTGTCAGTAAAATCTTTATAATATTAAATGTACGCTAATGTGAAGTTTCTGATTTGACTACGATATTCGTAGCAATTCATTTTATTGTAATAAAAAACAGATTCATCCAACTCCATGTAATTCACAATCTCGTTTACTTGAACAATATCTAGCCTCTCTTCATTTTTTCCTTTCAAGACTCTTGCCTAAAACCTTTTCCATTAACTGGAGGAAAAATCGAAAGAATTTTCTCTCGGTAACCTAACCCCTCACCGCTTGAATGTTTCGAGTGCCTCGAAATATTTCGCGTGCGAAGTGCCCTCCAGCGCGCGTTCTTGCGTTGTCTTCATCAAAAATCTCGTCAAAATGTCGTTGGAATTGTCGTCGAAAATTGTAAGGGCCTGCCGTAATTAATCCTCGGCTTTTTACTAAGGAATGCGTTGATGATGTTATCAAAGGGTGTGAGATAGAGTTGAGTTTGATGGTTCTGTATTATTTCATAATAACAATAATGAATATATAGTACTTTTACCCTTTCAATTAACAAAGTACCTACTTAATTTTATTGAGCTTGATGTGAAATCAGCGGTGTTTTCGCTTGAAATGGTTTCAGTGGTATTCAATAGTATTTGTGGTGATATATCTACTACAATGACCATTCTCTGTTTATTTTATTCTATGTTTTATTACTTCAATCGAGTTTAGTAATTAAAGTTTTTTTTTTAAAAGACAACTCCCGCATTAGGAATTACTCCTCGCGGGGTTTTTACAAATATATATATAAACAACGGACACAAAGAACTCCTAGACTCACTAACCACTAGGTCAACAAGCCAGTTAAATTAAAAGACAATTCTGACAGCGTTGCAGTTACTACTAGACATGTTGCCAACTTTTGAACTTATTATTGGTATAAACTATATCACAACCACTGCTATAAACTATGAAAATCACTAACTAATAGTAACTGCCATGTTGTTCGTACCTTTCTCCGCACTCAAGTGATTGTTATCAACTAATTATACATTCCTACCCTTTTATAACCCCGCTATTCATCAATATTTATCAACCGACTAATAGTATTGCTTTACCAGCATAACCGTTTTATAACTGATAATCTTAATTATTATGATAATGTCTATTAACTAATTTTTCTTAAATAGTGAACTGTTTTATCATCTATTATAGTTTGCCCCTAATTTAAATAAATAAGAGTTTTTGATGTGGTGACAACATTATTCAACTCCAGTATTTTTGTAACTTTCATAAAAAATCGTACACGTTTTTAGCATGTAAAAACTGACCTTACAACTAAATAACCTGACCCTTGTCAGCATTACACATGGTTTTTAAAAAAATATGTAAACTAAACCAATTTGAAAGCAAACAAAACCCACTCGATATGTAAAAAATATTTTTTCTATCCTTTAATCTAAAGGGCCATAAATAACCGGACCTGTCGATGCTTACACATTTTTTCAATCTTTTTTTTTGCTCGTCCCAAATATTTCAATAACTCGTTAACTGTTCGCTCCCGGTTCAACTGCGTTATAGTTGGATCTCATCTAATCTTATATCTCACGTAAGGTTAAGGCTGTTGTATAGAGTGAGCTAAAAGATATAAAAAAACTGTGTGGTCTCGTGGGACACCAGATAGGAAAGAAATTCTTTATTATAAAAATATTAATTTCAAGTTCTATTCGAGGTATAAATGTTATTATTATGACTTACATACCATTCTTAATTATACACTGCAACTCCTCTTGCCATACATAAACTCTCGTTCCATCCAATGGTTGCCTGGAAGAGATCGCAGAGCGCGATAAGGCCGCCAATTGTATAAGGTCACTACTTTTAGTTTGTAAGAATGTCTTTAAACAGTTTTGTATATTTTGTACAATAAAGAGTTTATCTATCTATCTATAAAGAAAATAATTATTTGGGGATAAAATCACACACACATCCTCACACACACATCCTCACAGTCGTCCTCCCACACATTGTCCCACACATTATAACACACATCCTCCCACACATCCTACCACACATCCTCACACACATCCTCACACACACCCACAACTTCACACCTCACACACGCAAATTCACAATAACAGTCATTACATCTACGTGATGACGTCTACACTATACATTAGACACTGTATAGCCATCGTACATAGACCATACATAAAAGTCTTACGTTACGGACGTTTTTTGCCGGCTTGGGTACCCCTCCGCAACGCCCCATAGGGAACTTCGGTTCAAAAATATAATCTAATCATCCCAGGATTAAAATATGAAGAGTAACTTTATATTCTAGTATTCAGAATGAAATATCTAAATAAGTAACCAGGCAAGTCTAGTACTGATTTAGAAATAGCACAGGAAAATGGCGAAGACGAGATCAAATTGGAGATGCAAAACGTATTTAAACACATCGTCACTGTAAAAAAGTGCGAATATAACAGGGGATATGGCTCAATTGATATCTAGTAGAATTCTTTAGGGTGAAAGTAAGTTTACCCTAAATAATAATCTTCTTCCTTAAGAAAAGAGTAATTAAAAAGTACTTCTAACTCCTAGTACAATTGCCAGAGGAACAAAGAGAGGGACATAGTTGTCAACGCCCGAATATTTATAGAGGTAGGTAACCGTTTACCGATGTAATGATCCGTGTAATTCCTTGTAACCATTGTTTTTTTATGACGTGGATTAGAAACTTGATAATTATCATCTGCAATACGATGATCATCATTAGGGCATACTACTAATTTTAGATAATATGGTATATTTTGGTATATATAATATGATAATATGGTATAATTATAGATCATTGAGTTTCCGTCCCGTTCACGAATACAAATAATGATAATTTTTGGGTTAACTAGCTTAAAATTTGCTGCATTAAACGGAATTAGTAAAATATTTTAATTTAAATCAATTTTATTTATTAACGAGCATAGTGTCTCTATTTCAAGTCTTCCCTTTTACTTTTAGTCTGTCTCGTCTACAGGTCATATTTTGTCTTGCCGAATTTGTAATCGGGTCCTGGGGTATTCTTGATTGGGGGACTATCCCTACTTCTGACCATATTTGGTTGGTAGTAATAATTTATACTCAATTTCAAAGAGTCTCTTATATATAAAAATTTAGTTAGTTAAAAAAAATTGCAAAACCATTTTACAATTTTGTTTTCATAGGGATTTATAAGAGAAACTCCTTACGCGGTCTGTTGCTTGGAACCACTAGTAATACATAATAATGATAACTATAATGCCAATCCGATCGTAGTATAATTTCCTTTTTTACTTTGTCTTTACCTTATTAATTATTCTAAGTATTGATAGCTCCAAGTAGCTTATCTATCTAAACACTACAATCCTAAAAGCGTTGACCACAATCTTCGTGTGTGATCCCATATCGGCGCATTACATTACTTTTATCGACGCGTGCGCATCCCATCCAAAGATAACGAATGATATAAGAATTGCTTGTTAAGATGGATCAGAGATATCATTTTACGTAGGAGTGTGTTTGTCGCCGCGGTACTCATATTATGTATTCATACGATTTTTCGTGACTTTTTGTTGATCCATATGTTGAATAATCATGATTGTAATCTATGGAATGATAATATAATCAAATTAAATAAGTTAAGTTAGGTATTTGTGTATTTATGGTAATTTAACTTTTTATTTATATGTAGATTGCGGTTGCAACTAATCCATACCGACTCGAAACCAATGAAACTACGCATGGCGCAATGGTTAAAGTGATCGCCTTGCCACTAAGCTACGTCGAATGTTGTGTGTTCGATTCCCACACGGGATCGTGTGATCTACACGGTGTATTCCACAAACACTCGTTAAATCCCCCGCCACAGAGGAACCATCCCTAATGCAATTAAGCAAGATTTTTTTTAAAGAAAACTTCCCACTTTCTTTAAAAAAAAACTTGCCTGCCCCTTTGTTGATTAATTTTGTTGGTTCAATTATCTTGCAATTGTGTGGAGGTAACAAATCTCATAGGTAAATTAACAGATTGTTAGGTACAAGAAAAACGGGTTCTGGGTCTCCCTTCGCGCTGTCACCAAACCAATATTTAACAGAGATCTTCTTGCTATTCTAAAAAACCACAGTCGGCCGTACGGGAGTCGCTATCAGAATGTCGGATAATCTAAAAACAATAAGCCCGCCAGATCCTACGGGGTAATTCTTTATCTCTCGTAGTGCAAGTACCCAACTGTTATCTGTAGGTGTTAGATGAAAGCTTTTGGCCGCAAGGTGTGGTATTCCGTCGCTTCCGCGGACAAGATTCAACAGACCGCACAAAGACTTAGTGCAAGTGAAGAGTTACTAATTTAGTTTTAAATTTTATTTATTAACACAATGTTTTTGTATATAAATTTAGATAAAGGTATTTATCTATGGACCTATGCAGCCTGAAATAAATGATCATAATTATTTATATATGTTTCTTACTGGCTTTTTTTTTGGTATAGGGGGCAAACGAGCAGACGGGTCACCTGATGGTAAATGACTACTGCCGCCCACCTGGCTGGGCACCTGTACCTCAGTAGTCACAAGTGCGTTGCCACCCTTTCAGGTGGGAGTAGGAAAATAGGGGGAGGGGGGAAGAGGGGGTTAGAGGGGAAAGACGGGAATAGGGGAGAGGGAAGGGTTAGGGCCTCCGGTAACGGCGAAATGCAATGCAAACATTGCTTTACTGCTACTGCTGCTTACTAGTTTATCAACTGTACAGATATATGTAATAAACGAAGGTCACTCTCAGAAAGTCAAAAGGATAAAATGTTATTGCCAAAGAAAAGACACGTTGCCGCACCATGCACCATTGGCAACGCAAGTGGTAAGGCCCGTATGGAGGTTCTTCAGCCATGCAAATATACATGTATATTATAATATTATACTTAAAGAAATAAACTCGTCATAGAAATTATTTCATTCATTATCATATTTACATAAATTCTTAGTACTAAGAAGATTGTCCCAGTTTATTTGAAATAAATTGTTTAACTAATAGCTTATTAACACTGTGTATATATCACGTTTATTAAATTATTAAAGTAATTGTCGCCAACGCCGCATTGTATTTATAACTTATTATCTCCGTACACACTCCTATATTTAATATAAAACCTAAATTATTTTTCCCCAGCGAAAAGTTGAATATTAAAAACACGAGGCTTTGAACAATATCTCCCTTCATTGTTCCAGTACTATTCAGCCCAAGACAGTCGCAAACCGCAATGCGTCATAATAATAATTATAACGCAGGGCTGTTGTCTCTATTGACTTGATAATATTCATTTTAAACTAATGACAATCTCTGACAATGAATCTGGATTTTAGTTGGTCACATAAAGAACGCACGAGCGTTTTGTAGCATTCTTGATATCACCAGCTGTAGATTTTATATTTCGATTTATATGTCTTGTAATCGTTATTCCGTCAAAATCGAAAATAATAAATATGACAAACATCGTACACTCTGACATATTTAAATCTAAAATATTTTTATTAGATTCATTACTAGTTTCAGCAAATATAAGATAGTATGCTAGTAATAATCTAAATAGTACACTATTACCACGTTACTATTTACTTTCTATGCGATGTTTCGGTGGTGTTAGATATCGTTGTTTTTGGCAAGACTATGTGGAGAGTTTGTGTTAGCATAATGAAAGTAATTTGTACTTTTCATAATAATAATTGTTCATTTATTAGTTGCTCTTGGTATTTAATGTTTTCTCCATTCGATAACAATAAATAGGCAAAAGTAAAAAGTTTAGTTGTAGTCTTACTTTAGGTTTTTGCGTCTAGGGTTAAAAATAATATAATTATATCAGTAATGGTATTTCATCATCAACATTTTCCTCAAAACCTTTCGCTGGTCAGCAAATTTTGTGTGCATTGTCTGAAACAACTAACTCTAATATATATAAACAGAAACACGGTACCACACAAACAACTCCGTTTGCTATATTCTAGACTAGACCGACCGCAGTCTAGGACTTAAGCGCTAAAGCTCTTTCTAGGTAATTAATTTCGCGATAGGACGCCGGATCACGCTGGCGGTAAATTAATTAAAGCTTGGACGTGATAAAAATTTACCGGACCCTCTTACTGCATTATTTCTTCTACAATTAAACTTAAGCGTTGTTATATGACGTTATTAATTAGGACTGTTAATATAACATTATGTTATACATATACAGGCTGTTACAAGAAGGTGTGGTCATATTTTAGAGACGTATGGTTTACCCCATAAATAAAGTGAAGCAAAAATTTTAGGAAAATACGTGGTTTTTAATACATAATTGTTAGTTTGAAACTGACAAATTGATCAAGAAAACTGACTGATAAAGCTCATATTTCGCAAGAGGCTGTCATGAATTAAGCTATGGGTATATAAAACCACGGATGATGATGGAAAGTCCAGATTTTTCTAAAAACAAAATCATTGAATATGCGCGAAAATTTATAATATGTTGTTTAGAAATGTACGTAATAATAGGAAAAGCATATCCCGAAGAAGAAGAATTGCTTTTTTCAAGTTTAATCAACTATTTGTCGACCATAACTAACAATCCTAAAATTTTCCCACAACTTTCTTAAAAAGGTAGGTCATCTTGTTGTAAATAAAATACCTCGGTATATCATAAAAATACCTTGTTAAAACTGTAGCTATATAACAGTTTTAACGAGGTATTTTTGCAATTTTCAACATCGTCATAAGTATATTGAACGAGATAATTGCCACAGTATACAATGAAAAGAAAATCGATATTAAGGAACAGTAGATTATAAAGCCAAAAGTTTGTGGGGATGGGTGGATAGATTGATGTTTGTTACTCTTTCACGCAAAAATGGCTACACGGATCTGGATAAAATTTGGCACTAAGTTAGATTATAGTCTGGAATAGCACATAGGCAATTTTTTATCCCGAACTTTACTTTTTTTATGGTATAGGGGGCAAACGAGCATACGGGTAGAATGACGGTAACTGACTACCGCCGCCCATGGACCTGCAGCTCAAGAGTCACAATACTTGGCCGGCCTGTAAGGTGGGAGTAAGAGAAGGGGGCAGGCCCTCTCCTCCTCCTCACGACTACGTATTTGTTTATACTGCCCCCACCCACCCAACTTTACGTTATATGAGCAGGGTCAGTATACCTACATCAAGTTCCCCAAACCAAGGTCCCGAGACGCAGGGACCTTTATACGGCAGGTCTTACCTCCAACGCCATGGCGCCGGTACTAATTAAGGCTAGTTACCCGTATGCCTATCGGTCACAGAAGATCGCCACTCGTGAAACCACACTCGCAGCCACCCCAGGAGAAGGGGGCAGGCCCTCTCCTCCTCACGACTACGTATTTTGTTTATACTGCCCCCACCCCACCCAACTTTACGTTATATGAGCAGGGTCAGTATACCTGCATCAAATTCCCCAAACCAAGGTCCCGAGACGCAGGGACCTTTATACGGCAGGTCTTACCTCCAACGCCATGGCGCCGGTTCTAATTAAGGCTAGTTACCCGTGTGCCTATCGGTCACAGAAGATCGCCACTCGTGAAACCACACTCGCAGCGACCCCCCATTCGCAACCAGCACACTCCCTATTGTCCAGATAGGTACCGGAGCTGTAAGGCACGCTCACTTCCCGCATATTTGCATATGCTCGCGGTAACACCGCTAAGTTCGTCAGAGAAGCCGACTGCCAGTATCCAGCTGGTACCGGAGCTGTCAGCACGCTCACATCCCGATCTACAATCAAGTGTAGGTCTACCCTGGCCTACGGTCGGGTGTCCGGATCAGCGTCTAGTCACCTTTCTACTTGCTAAGCAGGCAAGTACCCGAGCTACATCGGTCCGACGGGACCTCTGCTAAAGGACGCTCCAAGCCTCGCAGCGGAAAACCAAGGAGCCCTTCGCCTTAGACCGGTTAATTCCGCTGCTCGCTGCGCGCGAGAACCGACGCTCCACCGACAATAGTGGAGCAGACGAACGTGGCCGTTCTCTGCAGCTAACCACAATACCCCCACGAGTCCAACTCCAAAACCGGTGTCTGACAGCTTTCGCCATCATAGGGCTCAGGATCCGGTTCCCGTGGTACCCTGATCTAACAGCCGGACCCGTAGACCCTGCGAACATAGGTTCGCACCCGGAGTAGATAGCTACTCCGGGTGACTAGTAGATAGGGAAGGAGAAGGGGGCAGACGGGAAGGGTTAGGGCCTCCTGTAACCTCACTCATTCAGCGAAATACAATGCAAGCATTGCTTAACTGCCGGTTTTCCGTGAGGCCGTGGTATCACTCCAGTCGAGCCGGCCCATACGTGCCGAAGCATGGCTGTCCCTCAGCTACGATATAACGCTAAATTACTGTTTTTCCCACTATAGCTGACATAATAATGCATAGGTCAAAGATTGTTTACTGTTATATGACCTTTCTGTCTAATTCTTGAATTTCAATGCGTTCCATTTTTGAGTTGGTCATCAGTTTCGTTTTTGTTATGTTCATTTTTAAACCCACTTTAGAGCTCTCAGTATTTAGAGTTTGGATCATCTTCTCGAGTGCCTTTGGACGTTTAGTTTTCTTCCGTCTATGTTGAGTCCTAGATGTTCCCAGTCAAGATTGCGAAAGATGTTCTCTAAAACTGCTGAAAACAACTTTGGTGACATTGGATCTCCCTGTCTAACTCCTCGCTTTATCCGGAAATCTTTGCCCAAAGCTTCTAATTGGATTTTTGCTTTACTGTTTGAATTTATAATTTTGATAATGTTAATATATGTTGCAGGTATACCTTGCCTTTCTACGCTTTCCCATATTGCCTTATGACTAATGCAATCGAATGCGTTTGCATAAAAGCTACTCATAGTGTATTGTTGTATTCGTTATACTTCTCAATTATCTGTTTGAGTTTTTTCTGTCTAACTATAGAGATTGCCATTGGTGGCGATTCTATTGTACACTCGACTAAATTAAAACCTAAACTTAATTTCTTCAAATGAAATCAACCTTGTATTCTTCGTAATAAGGTCTATTTGTTACTGGCATCTATTTCTCAGCGCCACTAAATTTCACTAAAACCTGTCAACGTATACTCAACTTTATTTCCACGCTGCGAGAGTCTCCATTTATTCAAATGCTGTATAATTGCATTATAAAAACTTGTTCTAAACGAACTAAGGTGACGTTATTTTAATCGACACCTACGAAGACGCTTACTAAAAACACAGAGCAAAAGAGAAGGCATTCAACGGATAGCGGCTCTCGCTACGTGGTATTAAAGTTTATTTAAGCGTATCAGACTTTAGTCGACAAATAAATTGCTTATTTCGATAGCCACATATGTTACCTACTTGTTTCAATTGGTAATAAGACCTTGTTTTGAAGTGTACAAGGTTTACATCTTATATGAAGAATATATAGGGAATTTCAATTTAGCGAGTGAAGTAACAGAATTGGGACCATTGGTTAGTGTCTTTCAACAAAGTCTTCACTAATTGCCGTTATATTTAAAATATCTATCAATACAAAATCATATTTTAGAAAGTACACTAAAATCGTCCCACCAATTTCCAATAGCACTAATAAGGAAATTAAAGCGAATGTTTCACTATTGAGGTTAGTTAGATTGTAAAATTGAACACTGGCAGAAACGTGGGCTGGTATAATATGTACTATAAAACTTAATTAATAAAATTAAGTTTCAGTTAATTTCTCTAACTATATACGTCATCAGTCGCTTAGAAATGCGGTTATGCTAATAGTTTTGTATTTACAATTTACAGATTAAACCACCTATAACAATATTCCTACAATGCTATGTACGGATTTGCAATTTTATGCACAAGTAAATTTAGAACCACTGGTCGGATATGCATTTTTTTCAGCATGACCTGTTGTTTTGTTTTACCAGGTTTATTTTTTAGTGATTTGGTTTCCGTTTCCAATTACAATGTACAAATTCGGGTAATATTAACCCGTTGTAGAGTACTTCTTTTTGTATAATTCTACATCCACATTTTTTATCGTGGGAGTGCCATACCTGGGCCCGTACGGGCCGGCTCGACCAGAGTGATACCACGGCCTCACAGGAAACCGGCAGTGAAGCATTGCTTACATTCCCTAACCCTTCCTTCCCCTCCCCTCTCCTCCTTCCCCTCTATCCCCTCTTCCACCCTTCCCCTACTCCCACCTTAAAGGCCAGCAACGAACTTGTGACTCTTGATTCGCAGGTGCCCATGGGCGGCGGTAGTCATTTACCATCAGGTGACCCGTCTGCTCGTTTGCCCTCTATACCATAAAAAAAAAACCACGTAGTGGGGTCCAACGGAATCCTATCCGGAAGCCTGGACTTCAAAATTACAAAATTTTATTATAGGATTCTTTAGGTTTTACTGTACTGCCAGTAATTGCTAGGAATTACGTATCTACTTGATCACATTGCCCGTGGCCGTGGTCACAGGCTGACTGGTTCAGTGGTGCACGCCCACTGTCGTCGGGTTCGTTCTTCATGCACCAGAACATTTTCGATATTTTTCATGTGTTTGTTTCGTCATATACCGTCACATACTAACAGTATCAGTGTGACCTGGCCGAAACGTCTTGTTTTTATCTGACGTATATATTTATTGATACTTTGATTATTATTGTTGACATTGTTAATTTTGGAAAACATTGGTATTATTTTTTACACTGTTGACATGGTAGTTATGATTATTATAGGTTTTTCTTTTATTGTCAATTAGAAAAGTTTAAACTGTATATGTGAAAACTGTGTAGTCACTTAAGTATTTAATTAATTTCTTATGTTGCCTAGCAGCTCTGTGATTTTACAATAATAAAATAATAATTAACTTATGTGTTAATCCAGGTCTCTAGCTATCTACATACTAAGTTTCATCTCAATCAGTTTAGTCGTTTTTTTGTGAAAGAGCAACAAACATCCATACATCCATAAATTCTCACAAACTTTCACGTTTATAATGTTAGTAGGATTATCCTCACATTAAATTGCACTTATAATTAATGTAACAAGTAACTTGTAAAAATAAACATGTTGCAAAAGAGTGTCCTTGTAGTTTCTTGCCTGTTCTTCTCCATAGGATCTATTGGAATCAGCAACTAATTTTACGACCTACTTATACTAACTGATTCCTACTCCTGGCAATTCGAAAATACATACAATGGGTTTACTTGAAATTAATAATTTTGATTTGATTTTGATTGAATACTTTAGCGCCCCGGCAAATAGTCCAATGTCCGAAAGGGTGATATGTAACACGCGTTGGTGTACTCTGAAATAGTTCCTACGTCGTTGTAAGCCTTGCAGATGTGATAAAGTGATGTGTGACACTGCAACATAATTTTCTAAGTCAAAACAAGTTTGACCACCCACTTTTGCCCCCGCCCTCGCTCGCGCTAAATGTTATTTTTCTAACCCGTGGGAACAGTAATTTTGTTCGGGGATGAAAAGCAGACTTATTATTTGTGGGAGAGCCATGCTTCAGCACGTATCGGCAGGCTCGATTTCGCTCGATACTACGGCCTCACAGAAAACCGGCAGTGAAACAATACTTTTGAAACATTGCTTTTCGCCGTGTGAGTGAGGTTACCGGAGGCCCTAACCCTTCTATCTCCCCTATTCTCGTCTATCCCCTCTCCTCCCCTCTAATCCCCCTATCCCGTCTTCCCATTCTTACCCCTTCTCCTCCTCTTTCCCTATTGCCACCTTAAAGGGCGACAACGCACTTGTATCTCTTGAGTTACAGGTGCCCATGGGCGGCGGTAGTTATTTACCATCAGGTGACCCGTCTGCTCGTTTGCCCTCTATACCATAAAAAATTTCATGAAGACCGACTGAGTAGACAAAGCATGAAAATGTCACAAACAAACAAACTCATTTTAGAATATTAGTTAGGACAGCTGTAACTGTAACAGGCTGGCCTGTTGGTCTAGTGGTTAGTGACCCTGACTGCTGAGCCAGAGGTCGTGGGTTCGATTCCCATCTGAGTCTGGGTGTTCTTTGTGTCCGTTGTTTGTATATTTGTAAAGTCCCCCGCGACACAGGAGTAATTCCTAATGCGGGAGTTGTCTTTTTACAAAAAAAAAAAAAAGGAATTAAATTTCACACCACCGTTTAAATTGACCGCACATAAAAACGTAACTTGAATACATTATCTTCACTCCACAATCAAATACTAATTACTACTACTACTAATTACTGTTCCAATCAAATTAAACGCTTTTATTACAACTCGTCTAATTTAATAAATAAACCAGGTCTGCTAATCCCTTCGAAATTAAACAGTAATAAACTAACCGCACTTAAACGAGCGCCCTTAAACTAATTGGTCTGACAAGAAATCTACTAACTATAACGAAAGTGACAATTTCTTAGCAGATACTAAAAATGTTTTAGGAGTTTATTCACTCGTACTGTTAGCGATATCGAAATGTTTTATTCAAGCCTTGATTAACAAAGGGTTTGTTTAGGGTCTTAATAAAAAAAAACCATAACGGTTTCATTCATATACGATTAGTTCCTATAAAATCACACTTTTAATGTTGTTTTAGGGCCTATTATCTTATCTGTGCCCAGACTTCTTTGAACTGTGACAACAGTTGAGTCACTCTCTGGCTGCCTTCAAGCCTACTCTAATCAAGTTTAAATGTGAACTACTTTTTAACCGACGAAACAAAGGAGGTTCTCAATTCGATCGCAAAAAACTGATTATTTATCTAAATTTTATATGTACTTAGAAATGGAGAAGGGTAGAGCCTTCTGTATTTCAACTTACATATAAAATATGTAAGTTGAAATTTGATAGTTTATGTACATAAGCTCAATACTCAAGACTTAAAAGGCTTATTTATCTTTTGTTTTTATTTCTTTTCGTCGGTTTAATTTTTTGTTAAAAAGTTTTTATTGTGTCTACTGTAGTTTCTCAAAGTGTCTCTTTATGTTTGTAATGTTCGTATACGAGGTATCGTTATGCAAATATATACATATAACGCGTTCGAGCAACTGTAGGATTCAAATCGTAAACCTCAACCATAAACCAGTTAACACTGTCTTTAATACTAAATTCATTTTAGCACGACACCTTATAGTATTTAATTATATTTTCATAGTTAGCAATCGCTTTTACTCTTGAAATATCAAAATATAGTAACCGACCCTTTATCCAAAGTTTCCTTGACAAACTTCCTATTTTTATTTGCAAGGTCATATCTGCCATCCTAATCTGCCGCCTACAGCCAAAGTAACTTTTCTAGTTCCCGACAACAACACTTCAAAGTTCGTACACAATTGTTTCTCAACCCGGGGGTCATAAACCTTAACTGTTTGAAGATATACCTCTCCAGGTTTATTCCGAAATTATTCAGCTTTATTAAAGTAAATTGTGTACAGTATTTGTTGAAATAAATATACTTAACCTCCCAACTTCCCAACTAACAATGCATTCTACAAGCCCCTTGGTTATGTCAATTAAAATATACAACAAATTACCGGAACCAATTAAAAACGAAGAAAAACATAATATTTTTATTAATAAGCTGAAACTTTTCCTGTTACAAAAAAGTTACTACACTGTAAAAGAATATATGGAAGAAAAGGAAAAATAACCTAAGGTAGCTGCTTAAATAGTATTCAATCTTCACATTATAAAATAATATAAGATAACATAGTCAAGCCTAACCTAAATCAAGTGCAATAAGTAAATAAATAAATAAAATTGGACCTACCTAATAATAATAAATTAAATAAGTAAATACCTACACAATAAAAAACACATAATACTATAACAATTACCCTATATAATAAACATTTAAATATATAACAATATAACCAAATTCGATATAATCATAGTGCAATAATTAAGAACAATTACTAAACATTTAATAAAAAATAATTCAATTACTTTTACTACTAATATAACAAATTTTAAACGGCTGTCATCTAATCTATAAGAAGATACTATAAACTTCAGTATTTTTCTATTGTTATTAAATGGTATTTAAAATAAAAAAAAAAAAAAAAACTCAACTCAACTTATTTTTGTGCATAAATATGTAAATGACATTTAAAATAAATACTAATTAATATTGAATTTTAATTAATATTGACTAAATTATAAATACTACTAAAAACAAATAAATATGATTTTTGAATGTATATATACCTGTGTGAATGATATTTAATACCATACTGACACAATATAGAATAATATTATTATTATATACAGTTGTGTATAAACTTTGTCTATGCACTAATAATAATAATTGTAACAAACTCTTCCTCTCTCCTAACATTGTGCTGTGCCCGACAGGGTCCATAATTGTAACCTAATTATAAGTTTGACATCTATATCACATTATGGAATGCAATAAATGTATTGAGTATTGAGTATTAAATGGTAATTCTGTGGTTGTGGACATACATCCTAAATGAATTCATTCAAAACATTCAATACTAAAGTGTATCGATGTATGTTATTCTTTGGTACTACAAAGCACGCCTTAATAGTATCTAATATTAACGTCAGTGTAATATCTAATCTGCACAAACTTAAAAAAAATAACACGAGTAGGAGCCAAAGAATATTAAAAAAAAATATACTTTCCTTTGAACTTTTAGTTTGTAGTACTCACACACACATTTGTAAGTTAAGTTTCTTTTGAAATATATGTCATTAGTGGTTTACAATATATCATTAGTAGTAATAGAAAACGCTAATAGCATTTACTATCTATATTTCTATTTATTTAAGTTTATACACATTATATACAAATTTATATATCCTTGTGGTCTTGAAAAGCTTGAGAAACACTTTTGTTAACTGCGTTAGTTATTCAAAGGATCCTTAGAGACATTACTGTGATACATTTTTGATTAGTTTGTTTTAGCCAATGTTTAATTAATAGCTTTTATTGAAGTTTCTCTGGAAGTTTCGTCAAAGGCGATGGTTGTTTATGTCTCTACTAAGTTTAAGCTGTCATTTACTATAAGGAAATTAATAAGATTATTGCTCTTGCTTTAAGTAATTTACTTACTTTTATCGTGTACCAAAAATTTTTAAATTTGAAATCAGTATTTACGTAAGAATAAGCAGTGGAATACGTTTTGCACTTTCCTGCAGCTATGGCGTCTTCTTCGTAACAAGAAAGGACTAGTCCTCTCTTTTTTCCTTTTGCCACGTAACGTATAATGCTTCTGTGTGGTTTTAATCGGTTCGAATCCAACATACTTCTTCCCGGTTAGCCCATATAAGGTGTGACCTGGGGGTTTCTAAACGAAAGGCTCCTAAAAAAAAGGTTTGAAACTTTTTTAAATAAAAAATAAGAACATTTCAATGTTAAGTTGTTTAATTAAAATATATGTCTTTCGCTTAATCTGTGGTAACATAGACATGTATAAAAAGCATGTACTTACATGACTATTTTTTATAGTTTAACAATTTTAAACTTACTTACTCGTTCCTTTAGTCAATGGGTTTAGTAAAAAAAACAAAACGTATGAGTTCCAAAATTATATTACGCTTCTAACTATCCATAATGCACACCATCTATCACGAAGCAAATTAAAATAAATTTCCATAACTTTAATAACATTTGACTTTGATACACGACTGCGCTGTATGTCAATCATATTTTTAAGATCTTTTACCTTTCAAATAAATACAATTTCACAAACATAATTTAAAAATAATGAGGTCAGACTGTCCCTAAATAAAATTTCCATGAATATTCAAACCTTGCAGTAGTTTGTGTAAATTTTATTTTGACACCTACCATTAAATACAATTTACCAAACCAGATAATGTAATCAATTGACCCTGAAGCAAATTCTTATATCGATTCCTCAATTATAATTTTCTTTGCCATATATAATTTGCTAGCAATTAAAAAGAAAATTAAAAGGTTATCTATTTTCTTGTTGTCTTTGTTGCTACACGTCTCTCGGGTCTTTTATCGATATTAAATTTATGTTTGTAACTCGTAAACAGTCCTAAAGGTCATAAGTAAAGTTAGTTTTATAGAGGTGATTAGCCAAGGGATGATATTATAAATGCTATAACCTTATAAATGACTGTTTATTAATGTTGTGTGTGTTAACATAGTAAAACTGTCTAAATGTGGCCATCGTCGTTAAGAAAGTTATGAAAAGGATTACAGGGATTATGTTGTGTATTATATGGCTATCAAAGTTTGGGGTCAGTTTTCTGATTAGAGATTGTAGGATAATATTTTATGTGTGAAATTACTATCAAAGTAAAACTGTTGAATATAATTAGTATGCTTGATTTTATGGGTACAAATTATTGTACATTTATTTTTATAAATTGCATGTGAGGTGTATTTAAAACCCCCACCTAATCCACAACAAATTTATTTCCATATCTTTTATGTCGAAAATAAACTATCACTGCAATATCACGTGATAAAGTAGATATTTTTTACTGGAATCCTCTTTCAAGAGATGGTCATATTAGTAATGAATGGGAATTAAATGGCTTAGAAAGACTTGATACTATATATTGCTAACCTCTGCATATGCCATTCAGAGCAGGAGAGCGTGATATTTCACAGTTACATCATACAAAAATATCGAATGACCTTTCAACCTCAGTGAAATGGTTTCTTTGGCCTTGTGTAGGCATTTATGTTTATTGATGCGTCAAGCGGCCCCGACTCGTTATTTATTTGAATGGAGTTCATAAATACCTTGTAAAAGGTTTCCATGTTCTAGGTAAGTTTTCTGTCCCTTAATTTGCTAACATAAGCTGCCTCTTTTATAGCCTGGACCGGGATTTTACAGTCGCGTGATGGTGATAGGTATCTATATCTTCATCTGTAGTTATTTTGTGACGACAAGACGAAGTAATGCGTCTCATCCAATCATCAATCTCAACTCTCCCTTCCACTTTACTACGGAGAATAGTGGATTTATTATTCAAAGTGTCATACTCGGTTTTTCTTTTCACTGTTATTGATCCTGGTGTACGAGTACATGAGTAACGCTGATGTGTGGTGATGATAATAATAAAAATAATTTAAGACACTTTACACACGACCGTCTGACACTAAGCTAGGTAGAGTTGGACTATGGTAAACATTTTACTGATAAACATACTTATATTTTATTTAACATATTATAGATAAATTACACCCAGACACAGACCAATGATCGTGCTCATCACCGAAGTATTTTTCCTGGTCCTCTGGCTCAGAAATAAATCACTATGGTGATGTTAGTTTCAATGATTTTACTATTGTATTTATGCTAATGTATAAGGTTTTTAAACAACTAATTTGGCAAACAAGATAAATCAAAACGCAACATCGTAGTCTCTATTATAAACACCGGCAACCGCAGACTACTAGGCCACCTGTATGCTTCTTAGCTACTACAGTAACGAATCTCGCCCTCACTCTACTTCAGCAAACAAATAAGCCTTTGAAAAAGTTACTCCAAATAAGCACTTTACTCAATGAACAGCACAATGATCAACAAATATTATTAAAATTAGGTAGAAAGAGCTCTTCAAAAACCCCTTCATCGAAATAAAATCAACTCATTCAAAGTAACTGACATACTAACTCAAATAAAATGGTTAAATTCTGTCGTGCCACAGTACACTGAAGCGGAGTCATTTCGCTTGCATTTAATAAAAATAACACTTTTTGAGCTTCAAAGTAAAGGGCTTGTGCTAAAGTAATCGAGTGTCATTACTTGACTATGAATAAATTACGCAAGTTTCAAGTCCCGCTTTGGACTGTGGTTTAAAAGACAAGTGAACGCGATTAATTTTTAATTTCGTCTATAAACTTGCGACTGTCATTAACATTAAACTTAGCCATGATAATAATTACATAGAAAGCAATTAAAAAATTAAGGACTCTGTTTACCTAATAAAATAACTAAACTTACTAGTTAATATAATTACACTAAGGACTATTATATATTATTAAGTCGTGGGAGAGCCAGGCTTCAGCACTTATGGGTCGGTTCAGTCGGAGTGATACCACGGCCTCACAGAAAACTGGCAGTATATTGAAGAGAGCTTTCTTACACACACCATAGAAAATCCTAGAAAAGCAGGCAATTCTACGGCGATGCTCAAGACTATGCAATTTCCTATTCTTTAGCATGTTGTCGTTTAAAGGCTTACGGGCTCTTAGGTTAACAAAATCCATAACCTCACGCTGGTTTAGATTACACTGAACTTAGAACTGCTGGTACAGCAGTTACAGTAATCCATGCCACTGAACTTGCTTTATTATGCTGAATAAACAACTTTAACTTGACACATGACAGTTGGTCAGACACAAACAGCAAAAGTATGTCGCGTGTAACTGACCTGCCTACTGATCTACTGGGAAATAACTGAACTGAATGACTGAAACAGTTCGAATAAATATTTATAAAGACAGACGAGGAGGAGTGGGGGCAACTACTCTAAAAAAGTTTAGCACACTAATTTCTGTAATGTAATAAAATACATAATTATTCATAGATCATGTCTGGGCCTCACCCGCCGTAGATGTCTCATGAACTGCCGTAGCGCCGAGGTTTGTATGTAAAATCACGTAAAAAAAAATGTTTGCATTGTCATTTGAGTATGACTTTACTTACGTTTGTCCCTTCACACACACACTGGTAATTCCTTCGTTCGAGAACCAGTTCATCATCAGTTGATATTTATAATCCAAGCACTATTTAGGTATAAAGATTATTATATAATTAAATACGCAGTAATGTAAATATGTATTTTATTGCAATTAAGGTGCATAAATTCTGTCTTTACTACACAGAACATTACTTAGACCAATAATCGACTTTCAAAAATTAAAGTACATTTTTAAATAAAATACTAAAAGTCCGAGGTGAAAAATATTCCGTTTACACCACAGCTGCAATGGAAAGATAAACGAAACCCCTTTAAATTCGTCTAGATTTTCCAGTTCCAATCTCCACAAACATTTAAAAGGCATTCAAAAGGCGCTGGATCCCATCAATCCGACCACACAGTACCGAGAGCGAGTGAAATTCGTTATTATATCACATTTGAACGCGACCCAGCCGTGTTAAAGTTGTGAGGCTAGCGGCAAATTTACCCTACAAGGTGCGGCTTTTGGTTTTAAAATTATTATTGAAGGGTTAATGTATAAGGTTATTCGTACCACTTTAACTTAACAGGGTTTTTACAAAAAGACCCTTGGATTTTGAGCCTGTAAAAAGGGATCGTGGCATGAATGCCGATGTAATAAGATGGCTACTGATCAAAGTGTTGTTTCATGATTATGTCGCCTTATTGTTAGAGGTTTACTGTTATAGTTTAGGTGAAAGGCAGCAAAGGTGCTTTTTTTTTCAAGAATTTACTGGTACTTGAGTCGTTCTGTCGTTACAACGAATTGGTTACTGTTGATGAGTTTTGTGATGCTTATGTTGCTGGTTTTGTTATTTAGTCTAAGAACGCACGTACTGCTAGGTACAACTACAATTAAGGGAACCTAGAAAAGGTTCAAAAAGGTTTATAGAAAATAATAAATGTTGATGTTTATTGTCGACAGACAATTACCAGTAACGTAATACTGTTACGCTTTGTACCGAATTTTCTTAGACCTTCAAGTTGAAAGTTTTGTTTAAAACTCTGTAAGTATTTGTTAGAATTGTTAGAAATCTAAAGTCTACAATCGAATAACAACTAGATGCTACTGAGTAATGAACCTGGGTAGGTTTAGGTAAGCACACCGGCCATATGGTAAGCGATAGATATCAATACTTGTAGTTTGTTCTGCTGCTAATTTTATTCAATCTAAGGGTCAAAGTTCCTACTCACCAGCACACAAATTAAATTTATGGCCGTTTGCAGGTCTAAATGGCTTTAAATTAGCTTCAGCAAGTCGTCCTTCGTTTGCGTTACTTCCTCCGACGCATCGAAACTGATTTGTAAGTACAGTTGCTGTGAGAAATCGATCGACGACCTCTGGCTCAAAAGGACAGTCATCATTAGTCCAGGCAACTCCAGTCAGTTCGCACCAAATTGAGTCAGGGGTTTGGGACTGCAATGCACGAGTGTAGGCCATCTGGCATTCTATATATGCATATGTATGCCCAGCATTTAAAATCAGCTACTGTATTTGAGATTGACAATCTGGGTTAACTAATTGAACCAGTTTTGGGTTTGTAAATATATATACATAGAACTAGCTACCCTGCCATGCCTTGCTGTGGCTAAGTAATTTGCAAAAAAAAATTGACTATAAAATTAGATAAATAGTATTATATCTCTTAAGTTGAACCAAACTCTGCAGTGTGCAAAATTTCATTAGCTTATCGCGGATAGGCAAAGTGACACGATTACTTTTAATATAATATACAGATAAATAATACTACTTTATACAATGTATGCTTGCAGTACAAATCGCAGATGAACTGTAGGACTACTTAAAATTCTTCACCTGAATGATCGTCCTTTGTTGTTAATATTGTATTTCTGTTTAGTAGTCGTTGGATCCCACGAATAATGTGTTGATACCTATTTGCAGTTATTTCAACTCAAAGGATTGCCACGATATCGATGTCGTTTGATCAATTCTGGAAACTACTTCCATTGAATCCTGAATATATTAGTATAATTACAGGTAGGGCACGCCACAATTGTGGCGGTAAGACCCATCATGGAGGATTGGCTGGAGAGGTGACATGGCAGCCTCTTCTACCGGTTGACGCAGGTACTCACCGGACACGGTTGCTTCGGTAAGTACCTGTGTCGCATAGCCATCGCCTGCGTGCCACCACTGCGGAGGCTGTCGCGAGGACACTGCACTCCACACTTTGGTGGAGTGCTCAGCATGGACGCAGCAGCGAAACGATCTCGCGACAGCTATTGGAGTAGGAAGCCTCTCACTAGAGACCATGGTTCTGTCCATGGTCCAAAGTAAGAGTGCATGGGATTCCGCCGTCTCGTTTTGCGAGGAGGTGATGTTGGCTAAAGAGGCGGCGGAACGGGAACGGGAGAGGACAAGCACTCTCCCATCCCGCAGAAGACGCACCAGGCGCCGGAGAGCGCAAAATGGTCTCCGGCCTCCATGAGCGCTGGCCTGGGGGTAACGGGTTGGGCTGACCGTTACCCTTGCAGAAGCAGGCCCAAGACGGTGGCGCGACGTATTCCACGTGCACCTCTCTAATCTGGAGGGGGGTAAGGCCCCCCGTACTCCATGATGTGGTCGCCTGCTGAAAGTGACCAAGGTCCGCAGGGGTTCCCAGAGGACTCCTTCCTAGGGTATACCCGGGTCCTTCTGCAATAGACCTCCTTGTGACGGAACACCGTGTAGTTTTAGTCGGTTCGATTCCGACACACCATCATACCGTTAGCTCCGGTGAGGTGATGACCCGTGGGGGTTTCCACACGATAAAAAAAAAAGAAAAGTATAATTACAGGTACTTTCAAACACAAACATGTGACTATATTAACATACTTACTACCTACGTCCAGCAGAAGTAGCAGCAAACTTCAAAGTTAAAACTAAAAATACAAAGATAGTTCTTCTAACAGTACTTAAAATTACTAAATTTTTAACACAAGGTTTCTATTTCTATTGGATTGACCGAATCGTATAACCGAACCGAATTTCGCAAAGCCGTGCCAACACCATTTCCATAAACAACAGTACGACCACGTTTACTTTATGAACTTCGTTCAATAAATACAAATAACCACATTCGAACTAGATTTTTAAAGGCATATTTTTAAGTGTACGAAATATATTTGTTTTACTTACATTTTGTGCAGAAAATCTAGCAATTGTTTTTGCTTCACCACATTTTGGGACAACAATTTATTTACGAGCATGCATAATTTAGTGATGCTTTTAACTAGTGTCTTGTTTCTGTAAAAACGTAATTTAAAATGCTAAACGAAAATTATAAAAGTGTATAAAAATCAAAATCACAATTTACTTTCTATTCTGAATTCAAAAAGAATAATATTGAAACAGTTTTCAAACTCTAGACAATCGCAAGACAAGCAAAAAGGAGAAAGTATAAGTTGAAAATTTATTTTAATTGAAGCAATCCAACACTTTTCTTTTTAGACAATACTTGAAAAAAAAACATAGTGCTATATTATTTTTTTACCTAGTGAATAGGGTCACCAGAGGACGGTGGTTGGAGGGATAGAGTTGTACGTTGTACCCAAATGACAGTACTGAAGTTGAGAGAGTTTAAAGCCTGTGGTAATTAATTACCATTAGATGTCCTTCTTTGATAAATAATTTGAACATATAGCATAATTTATTCTGCAAATAGGGCTTAATTGTACCTATATGTGATGTTGTGGCGTTTCACATAGTTTCACACAGGCGGGGCCATGTGTACCGTAAGTTTATTAGTATTTATTTTTTATTTTTATCTATTAAATAACAATAGTTCTTAATTCTACTAATGTAAACTGAATTGAAATTACTTGAAAAAAATATTATAATTCGGTATTTCATGACTAACGTGGAGATAAATTTACATTCATTTTGTATAATATACTATGGAATATAATTTCTCGAATTAACAACTAGTAATCATAGAATTATCACCAAAACTAAACACTTTACAACTTTCCTTGCGTAACTTAAATAGGTAGATAAAGGTATCTAGACTTTAGCACGCAACTGGTTTAGTAACACAAGTAGATTGCGTTAGATTGCGATTAGATTGGGCACTTATCGCCAGGTGTAAATCACCTGATATATTACCTTTTATAGAAAACTTTACGTTGAGATAGATCGTTAGCGTAAGACATGTCAAATACGTTGTTGAATGTAGTAATATATAGATTGGAAATATGAACTTAATGATGAAAAATATTTAAACTGTGTATGTTTTATGTTTCTTTATCCTTGCTGCTAGCACCTCGTTATTTGTCATGTAGATTTAAGAAAGTTTTGCATAAAATAACCGTCGAAACACAGTAACATACAACCGAGGTATTGAGAGGTTGAGTATTGTATCCTTGGTATTAGTTTTTCTGTTTTCGGCTTATGAAGAGAATTGTTGAACGTTTGAACCGGGACATACAAATGAATGGAGCAGTCTATGATATGCGCCGTAAATGTAACCTTTAAAAACTTATACTAATATATTATTGGAGCATTAAAGTATACAGTAGATATAGAGAACATAGGTTTTGAGAGATTGATAGGTAGATTGTTACAAGAGAGTCAGAAACGCAGTAGTCATGCCCTCAGGAACCCGTCTTTTCATTAATCACAAGGAACCATGAGCAATAAATGATTAAAATTAAATTAAAAAATTAAAAACACTGCCGTCCGAAAAAATTATAGCCAGTGTCACTGAGGATGATTTTAACGATACCATCATACATTCAAATCTGTTCATGCATTTAGAAGTTATGGTGGAATATAGAAAATTAAATACATACGTGGACCCAAAAAAAAATACAGTCATTTTGTGGGCAATCGCGTAATAATTTTACCTAATATAAACCAATTATTTTGTAGACCTCGAACATGATTTACGTGATAACTTGTAAAATAACAATCGATCGACGAAATGACCTCGTTTAGTCCAAACATAATACTGGTACTACTTTAACACCAATATAGATTCAACAACCAATAAGCCATCCGTTATCTTTAGGAGGCACATAATAATTCATGCCCTATCGACAGAATACTAAAAACGTGAGAAACTTTTCTCTAAAATAAGAGATAAGGCACGAAGTCTGATAATAAATTAAAATTTGAAAAAATCTCGAAACGGTAAGTACTTCTGAAGATTACTTTCCATTTAGATGGCTATTTTCTACGCCAATCCGCTCTAATAGGCTCAAGCAGAGCTCTAAGTGCTTGAAGAAACTTAATAACGTTTACATGGTACAACAACGTTTCAGATATCGTTACAAAAAGCGGAGGTAAGATTGAAAACATATTAATTCTCTTTCATTATTTGTTAGGAATCGATCACTGTATTCTTTTTCATGATCACGCCTGTATTTAATCGACGGTTTAGGTGGAGATATGGAGATACATAGTAGCAACGTATCGCTGGCTATGTTTTTCGTCGCACGGAAAAGAGAGTAGACACGTTACCAGAAGGTAATGAGTCCACTCTCATTTAGTCCAGTTGACACTGGATTGCTAAAATTACTGGCTAATGGTAACACATTATTTTATGAATACCATCTGAAATGATCTTGATCCTGAGTAAAGAAGAGAAGACAGTATTTTTTCAGGATCTTCCAGAAAATAATATATTACCAGTTGACCACATCCAATGCTATAATTTTCTTTATGCAGTTTTATCGACCCTACTTCCCGGAAAAAAACAACAAAAAAAAATTTATATTCTGCACAGCACTATATAAACCTAAACCAAGCATACATACTTAGGTTTATTTTTGTAACTACAAATTATCTGTAAAAACAAAGAGATCACTGAAAATTTACATATAAATATTTGCTCTAATTGAGAATTGAACCCGGTGGTTTTAGTAGAATGTTTGACTGCCAACTTACATAGGTCGGTACAGTACTCAATTGAGTTGAAAATCACTTACCAAAATATGACTTCCATGTTTATATAGTAGAAAGAAAGCCCAATTTATTGCTGAACACATAAAATAAAAACAAAATAAATTATAAAAAAAAAAGATTGACAAATTAGGTATTTCATGCAAGAAATATACATGTCCCACGGCTGCAGCAACTAGGAACCCAGTTCAGCATCTTCTAGACCACAAGAATCTGGCGCTGGTTTTCAACTGGGCCCTAATGTAACACACTGATGTCATTAAGCTCTTTTACAGTTATACAAAATTGGAAAAGGTAAAGAAAAATGTAACATATTCCATTCAAATAACACATATATGTTTATTTAGTATACTTATTAAATGTCCTTATTATTATATTATTAGATCAAATGATCAACATTGTCGCATCCTCATACAACCAAAACAATTTTTCAGATCTAATTTTCATTCAATTCCAAAGTTTTCAGATCAGATGTTTTTAGATTAAAGTTCCTAAAAACATTTAAATGTTGTTGATAACCCAACTGATACCATAATTTTGCATTCTGCGCACCGGCTCGCGGCTAACTTTAACAGGCCGAGAAGTTTGGGGATTGCTGCCCTATACTATGCTAGTAGTGCTGTACACACTATTCAATCAATTAGTCTATTGAAGTTCACTGCTGGACATATAGGCCTCTCTTAATGTGAGCCATAGCACTCGGTCTTCCGTCTGCCGCATCTGGTCTATCCCAGCTACTTTCTTCAGTTTCTCGATCCATCTGGCTGAGGGCGTCCTTCCTTCTGTTTTACGAAACGCGGTCTCCACTCTAGGACCCGTTTGCTCCAATGGCCATCAGTACTTCCGCCTACATGGCCAGCAAATTGCTACTTGAGCGTGCTTATTCTGACGTCGGTAACTTTAGTTATTTGTCAAATGTGGTCGCCACATCAAAAACTCTTATTTATTTTATTAAAAATAGGGACAAACTATTAGATGATAACACAGTTCACTATTTAATAAAAATAAGTTAATAGACATTATTTTGACTGGTTATACCGGCAACGCATTGCTATTGGTCGATTGAAAAATATTAATGAATAGTGGGGTTATAAAAGGGTAGGAATAAGTGGTTAATAGGACTTGAGTGCGAACAGAGGTACGAACAACTTGGCAGTTACTGTTATTTAGTGATTTTCATAGTTTATATCAGTGGTTGTGAGACTGTTTCTTACACAAATTACCTCATTACGATTTTTTTCCTTCAAAGAAACTAAGCATTGCTCACTCCATGGCTCCGCATTTATGTTTGCCAAGGAATTATTGTTAAGGTTACGTAATGTAGGTACATCTAAAAACAGACATTTATAGTGCTCGGCACGCTCTGCTCGTACTGAAATTAATATTTTTTTAGTCAGGCATAGTTTACTCCCGTCCACGCCAGACGTCTCAGATGTCTTTAATCAGTGGAGTGTAGCGCGCACGCTGTATTATTATGGCAATTAGACCTACATATATTCGTCAAATAACATCCCTGTATTTTGCAGTACAAAGACCAACGAAAGTCTCATTCATGTGTAGACGAACGACACAATAGTTTACACCAGCTAACGACATGCAAATGCTTTTTGAATATAGAATGTTGATTTAGATTTTTTTTTTCGTTTTGTAAAGCTAGTATGCACTTAATTATCTAGTTGCGAGAGTAGCTATTTGTGTATTTAATAAGTGAGCTTTTTGTAGGGTAGCTCTATTCAATTGTAGGTATATACCATGTTTCAGTGCCGACTAAAAATGCTTTCTTCCGTTTTTTTTTTCAAATAGTAAATAAACATTTCATAAAATACATTCTTGATTTTAATGACTTTCTTGATTGTTTTAGATATGCGACTTTCAAAGTTTCTTCTACAATATCGCAGTTTACCACTACTGCTAGCTTACTTTCTGACTTTACTGGAGGATTAGGTCTCTAGAGCTCAATGGAAAGCAGAATAGAGTTGGCAAAGAGCGATTGGTACAATTGTTATTGAGAGTGTCTCATCATCATCATCAGTTCAGCCATAGGACGTTAACTGCTAGACTTAGGGCTCCCTCAATGGCTTCCAAGAAGACCGGTTGGAGGCGGCCTGCATTCTGCATTGAGACAGTGTTTAGTGTGTTTATGCAACCAAAACAGGGAAGCCACCCAATGACCAGTTATCGGTGAATATAGATATTTGCGACCAGTGGCAATGCATCACTACCTGGGAATTCTGTTCTGATCTGTCCGATCCCAAACTCAGCAGAGCCTCTACTATAGTAACCAGACTGCTGATAAATATACTCATATTTATAACTGAATACACACCATATCACTACATATTATAAAACAAAGTCTGTCTGTCTGTTCTGTTCGCGATAAACTGAAGAACTACCTGAACGGATTTTCATGCGGTTTTCACTAATGGTTAAGATTTAGATGTGAACAAACAACACAACAAAATAAATGATCGTGCTCATCACACAATTATTGGTCCTGGGTCAATCAAACCCTCTACGTTTGGCTCAACAGTCAGAATCACTAACCATTAGACCAATAGACCTGTAAAACGGCACAATAGTCATACTTTGAAATCGAATCAGTCTTCATTAGAATGGAGATATTTACATAGTCAAATGATTCCAATTATTATACAAACTTGATATGTTGTATTATTTGCTGTTCTAGTAATTCTATTTTGTTGTCCATACATTGTGTTACATACTGTTTTGTTATATATTTCTAAAATAACTGTCGGTAGTTATTATCGTATTAAAATAGACATTCATTTAATTTACATACATCAGAACCTACTTTGTTACGCCTACAACTCTTAGTATCTTAGATATCGGAGACAATGTAATCTACTTTAATATGAAACATCTATTTATAAAAAAGTATTATAGTAACTTTACATATTAGTCATCAAACAGATTGCTTGTTCAACTATTTTCATTTTGTTGTTTGTTCAAATAAACGACAAAATAGAGCACTCCAGGCTGAGATGGTACGGTTACTTACTTCGAATAGCGTTTCCATGGCTACGAAGAGGGAAAGTGGATCTCAAACCACCTGGATGACTTATATCCGGCGTGACCTAAAACAGTAGGGCCTTAGCGAAGTTGAAGCACAATAACGAAATAAATGGCGTAGTATGATTTTGAAAGCCGCATCCAAGTAACAGGATAAGGCGAGGCCAAAGAAAGAAAGTTGTTTATTCAAATAACATTAACATTGTAATTGTAATTTTAACTAGCATTACTTAATTACCTACTCAAAATTTCTCTTTATAACCCAGAATGTGACTGTTTGAAAATATTTAAAAAATTAAGTAAAGAAAACCTATCTCAGAAGTGGATTTAAAAAGTCCACATCCATGTCTTAGAATATTGTTTATCAACAAAGCGTAATCGTGATAGTGTCTTAGTTACTGGCACTTCATCCAATCCCATCCTGACTCGTAAAAATATACTTCTTTGTTTTTTGGTTTACCTATATTCTGTCAGTCTGTGACCACTAATTCGATCAAAATAAATGCTAATAATGCTTACTTAAAGTACAAAAAAATGTCGTCCATTTTTATATTTTTTAATGTTTCAGCGGGTTGAAAGGAGCTGTCTCAGCAAGGAAATTGGAGAAGCGCCGCACTTCAGTTGAATAGTGTAACCATTTTCAAAGAGTTCTCAGGAAACTTGTGATAAAAAAAAATAAAGAGGTTTTTGACACACTTATATACAGTTTAATTTTGAAATATGTAATTTTTAGATGAATTCATTTCATTCCACCATTCTCATGCCATATGCAATAATGATAATGGTTATAATTAATGTAAAAAATTGTGTAAAAATAGATTTGTTGATTTATGTTTATTTCAAGATGTCCTTGTCATTCTAATGGATTTAATACGAGAATCTCTCCATTGTAAGTTATTTTATTATATAGGCACTTTTACTGACATAAATCTCTTGACAGTTGTAATAAATGTTGCCAAGAAGTCGTGCAAAAGAAAACATTAAATTTAGACATTACACCAAGTGAATATTCAACATGTGCAGTTATGCAATTTAGTGAAACTTAATGAGACTTAATTTAGTTTAGTATAATGTATTATTTTGTAACATCGTTTCATTAAATTACTAATACTTTACAGCTGTTTACGTTTATAAATACTAATAGCAATATTGTACACGTGAAGAATTTTAGCGATGCTTTTAAAAAGATCTCGTTTTATTAATAGTCCCATTCTCAACACAAAGCATTGCCACTGCAGACACGAACTGTTCACATCGTGGTCTAATGTCGTCCCCGTACATTTATAATAATATTTTGTTCTCTTCCTCTCAGTAACTCGACCCTTTTATTTAGAGGAAATTATCCTGTCCGTATGTCGTATATGCATAATGCCCAATATGGGGTTACATATGTAATTTAAATGTAAAAATGAGTATAAATTATTTATATTTTGTAGAAAGTTTGAGCCTTTGTTTTTTTACTTTACTTTTTATGAATATTTATGTATTATGTACGGTATAGTTTCATCCAAAAGTATTATCCTAACTAACCTTTCTACGTTACTGAATCAACAACTTAAGGGTATAAAAAATAGTATCCAAATAATTATATTTGTTCAAGACTATTGTATTATAACGATCAATATTTTATTAAATTTTGAGTGCTTCCAAAACTTTTATATTACATTCATATTTGGTTTATGCAAATATGATCACGTATCTGAGTACCGCGAACTGCTCAAGTGGCTCCCAATTCTCCTTCGACGAAATACTTTTATATTTTCAGTACTTCTTAGTATTTTCTTAAAACCAGTACTCCGATCTACTTGAAAGAACGTTGCACTCTCCTTAATGGCGTACATTTGACTATTTTTCAATTTATAGCAAAACTCAATGCTATGTTCTTTTATGATTGTTTATATCCCAGCCAAAGTTTGACCTGAGAGTAATTGTTTTTAACTATAAGACTGCCATTTAGTATGCAATATCATGTATTGTATGTCAGAATTTTGATTTAGTGCACAATGAAATTTATTTTTATACTAGGTATTCTATCCTATGTTTATTCCCAACAACTAAACTTATCTTTAGTCGCTATGACTCCTATCCTAGGTGTCGATTTATTAAAATTTGAATAAACACTTTCTGGAGTTAGTAAGATGTCTTTTCGTCGACAAACGAAAATGACTTTTCGTTTGTCTTTTTGTTTCACCTTACCTCTCAACCGTTCATCATGAAATTTTGTGCATACACGTTGCCAGAATATAAAAAGGACATAGTTACCACTACCATTCAGAAAAATACTAATGTTGCTGAGGGAAAGGCAAAAGCTAGTGTTATCCTACTTGGACGAACCTTAACCATTCCTTCCACTTTCCTTTTTATCCTGAAACCCATGTTCCTATTTTAAACTTCCCGCCACTATGGGTTCTACACTATCTGTGGCATAACTGACGCGCGGGAGTGAATATAGAACTACCGCCTCTGTTGTACATATACACGCGCGCTTTGAGACACACGTTTTCAAATATTATACAAAATAAAACTCGTTAGAAGATAGCTGACCGTTAGTGCTCATAACTATTGCCTGACTGGGTGAACCAAGAACCCACCAACACCTGAAGAACTGAAATTGCTGAAAGTGTGTTGTTGGCCGGCCGGCATAGTTCCCGTCGAACTGACCCACCTATATTTCCAGTCCCAGTCTTTCCAGGTGAGTGTTTGCTTCTTTTCAACCCATAAGAGAGTCACAGGGTTTCCAAGGGGTACAAAACTCTATCTGTATACAAAATTTCATCAAAATCGTTGTAGCCGTTTCCTAGATTCAGATTATACAACGTGTCCCAAAATTCAACGATAAGCCGGCATCGGGGCATGACTACTCGGGAAAAAATAAAAAAATGTATAACTCTTTATTTTTTTAATTACAGAGACTTTTATGAATGTCATCGATATTCGATACCCATTATGCTATTTATAACTACCATGACCACAATTTTTGATATATTTTTAATATTTTTTGTACATAAGCAATAACGGAGAATGCAGCAACTTCTCCAGCGAGTACACTACTAATATTATAAACTTGAAAGTTAGTGAGGATGTATGGATGTTTGTTACTCTTTCACGCAAAAACTACCTAATTCCCTTAAACCACGTGGCGCAGATTTAGAAGCGCCTTATTCCCGCTTTTGTCAGTTGTTATTTTTTTAATTATTGTACTTTTTTTTTGTGTTTTATATCCATACTTAACCACCAAGTATAGGTTTATTTTTATATTTCAGCAATTATCGAAAGAAACTCATGAAAAATCGCACCCATTGCAGAAATAAGGATTGAATTTATACTCTTACAAAACATCAGTTAAGACCCTGGTAGATCACCTATTGATCACTTAGATTGAAGCAGTTATAGGAATCATAATCGCCTTCTCAAAGAAATGATAATAATATTGAGGAGGAACGGGTGGTATGTCCCTCCAACACAAAGGGAGGATCCTCCGACCAGGCGAGGTGATCATGCCTGTCGGGCCGCGGCCCTACGGTTGATGTTGGGAAGTTGTATATATACTAATTGAGTGAGTAAATTGAGTAAATTGAGTTTTACCTTGTATTGAGCATATTTGTCTCTACCATCACAAATATAAGGATTTACCAGTTTTATACGGGAAACACAAATATATTGAAAAAAAATTCATTCCCAGTTCTAGGAAATATCTTCAGCTTTTACAATATTTCCTCACGTCATTTTCTCGGTAAAATTAGCCTGTAATTTATATGACAATATCCTTCGAATAGGTTAGAAATACAGTCTAAATTTGATAAATATTATTCTGTACATCTTTCATAGAAATACTTTGATTTCGCATAATCGGGACACCTTATGACTCATCAGAAGTGTTTTACTGGTTTTAAGATAGATTTAAACTGTTTCAAAAAGTTTTCAGGCATGATTATTTAAAAAAGTTATAGTTTTAATGTCATTTTGCAAATTTATTATAATAAGTAGAATTACAAAAGTCGATGTTGTCAAATCAGAAAATATGACATTAATGTTAACATTATATTAAAAAAATTAAAGTGATTTGTGTTAAGAAAAATATTGAAGTGGAAAGGGCAGCAAAAAAAGTGTGATTTTGTTAAAAAGTCATTTCAAGCAATAAAATAAAAATAATTCGTAATTCAAACAAATTTTGTCACATTGCATGCGTAACAGTTGTTCATCTGATTGTTACAATATATTATCATAAGTATATATTATACAATCTCGCTCTTACATCTCAATGTTTGAGCAAGTATTATTTTTCTTTGAAACGTTCATCTGTATTGTTGGCAAAAACTTTGAAACAACTTCACGGGCGTAGGGCACCGTGATATGAATAAATTAGAAAAGTTCTCCGCTGTTGTTGGGCCATAGAACAAGCGAGGATTTTTAATTAAATTGCAATCGCAGAGAATTAAAAAGCTATCTTATTTTCATCTCTCCCGAGATTGACTTTTATTAATTATGAATGTTTTTTTTCTCTTAATATTCCTCAATATAATGTACAAGAGACAGGAAAGTTTGATTTTTGTATAACGCCACTTAGATTTTATCTCCCTTTTACATTTCCCGGTAACATTTTTAAATCAATCTAAACTAATCTAAACTATCTAAACTAATAAATATTATAAAGAGGAAACCTTTGTGTTTTTGTATGTATGTTTGTAATCTACTGGACCGATTGCGCTAAAACTTGGTATGTAGATAGCTGGAGACCTGGAGTAACGCATAGGCTACTTTTTATCCCGACATTCCCACGGGATCGGGACTTACGCTTGTGTAACCGCGAGGCGCTGATAGTCTTAAATATATTGCTTATGTTTATTAACAATAAGTTAGAAGTGACAAGCTTAATCAAGCAGTATACAGAGTGGAGTTTTTACTTCAGTCATGTTTGTCCAATTTAGTTTTACATAAAATTTTCGCTTTATGTGACGAATAATATTTCAGTTAAAGAAAATCAGCTCCAAGAAAGGTGAAATGAAACGAATGAAAAACCTTCTCTTTAGACATTTACAATGTTTGTATTTACTACATACATCCACAGTTTTCCTTACATTCGTCAAGCATTTTTATGCATTATCTTTAATAGCTTTCACTACCTTTGCCTTTTAAAAAATATATTACTAAGAAAAGAGGTGGACGTAACGTATAATGCTTAGCTACCAGTCAATATGACCTACCTACCTGCATGACCAATATTGTATTGTAAAAACAATATTTTAAAATAATTACCGATTATTAACAATATTTTAAATCGGAGAGCTTAAATTACAGATACCATGTTTGTTATATTTTTATTTGTATTCCGAACGGAACTAAACATTGCAAGCATCCGTTAAATCAAAATTGAAATCCATAGATTTCTTTTTATTAATATTTAGAATGAGTAAACAATATTAAACTACTGTAGATAAACGCTAGTTTTCTAGCCCGATGCTTATCCGTTCCCCGCGAGGTTAAAATGTCTGCGCTATCGTAATGGTTATATCACCAGCCCACGGGTTTCGCCGGCACCTCTAGACACGGCACTTTTAGTGCTGCGTTCGGCAATATCGAATGTTGCCGACATTTCCCGAATTACTTGATACTTTTTAATATCAGTATAGTTGTAGGTTATTGTGTTTAGAATAATTGATTATTTCATATATAATCGCTCGCTATATAAAGATAAAAAAAACACATGGAAAAATGTGTTTGAAATGACCAATGAATCCGAACGACAGGAAATAAGGTTCATTACATAGAATATAATAGGGAATACTTTATATACTATGGGCAGAAAACATTGACTAGAACATTTACCAGACACACAGACACACTATGTAAAATGATGAAGAAGGCTCTCAGACAAGGGATTGCAGGACTGCATCGGAAAGTAAGCAACACAAATATACTACAAATGTCATTCAAATCGGCGCAAACAAATAAAAATAAAGATTTTTTTTAAACAAACTTTTATTACTTGTTAATAAATAAAAAAAAAATATATATACGGTCGAATTGACAACCTCCTTTTTTTTTCGTCGGTTAATAAAAAGTTAAAAATAATTTAATTCTGATAAGAAATATACCATTTTATAGGTACATTATATCGTAAATAAAAATCTCGATGGGATTCCTATGGGACTTCCTATGGCCACCTTTCGGCTCCATCATCAGACCCTGGATATCATCTAAACACAAAGTACTTGTCAAGACGAATCAGACAAGTCCAAACTCGAATTGATTGCGTCGTTTCATTACAGAGTTCCTATGGCCACCTCCCAGCTCCATCATCAGATTATCTCCATGTCATCATAATATTGCATAATCACCCGATACACATATGCGTGAAAAATTTCAGCTCAATCGGAAACCGGAGAGTGTGTTAAATTTAACTTGCAAGATTGCAACTTTTAAGACAAGGACAAGTGAAAGTAAATAAAAGCGTGTAAAATAAAAGGGACCGTTTAGAAGACCTAGATTTCCTTCTTAATGTCACCATATAAGATTAAGTCTATGTTAAACAACCGTGGATAAGATCATATTAAACCGAAAAAGAAAATAAGAGCCGTAATATATTTTAACAGGTCATAGTGACTTCAGTTCATCTACAAACGGCCTACCCGTCAAATAAAATTGAATATAACGAACACAGCACAATCGTTTAATTGGAGCTTTGTAATAATCGCCTCACGTGATCAGTTTTGTATAAAAAAATGTTCATATTATATTTTTGAATAGAAAATAATGAAGTCGCTAACCTGTCGCCTTTCACACAACTGTGGCGGCTAACGCAAGCCAATTAGCAATAATATATGCTTTTCAAAAAACCAATAAACTTCATCTCTATTGAAAATAAACGACTTTGATTGTAAATAATAAGCTCATCAAAAAATATATTGCAAATAGATTATTTTGAGCAAACACACTTACGCAAGTACACAGAAGCTTAAATTGTAAAACCTATATGTTTTTGTTTCAGGTAATTGGGTGACAACTTGTAAGTGAATAAGGATATATTGCCAGGGAATTCAAATTGTTCGTAGACAAGGTCCACAAGTTCTCAAAAATAACCCGATTTTTGTGTAGTGTACATATTGTGAAATATGATACCGATGTGTATACAAAAATTGTATAATTTTTTGAAGATATCAATCTGAATGTTATAGAATACTGTTCAGTTGTCAAAGGCTTACATAAAAAAGTTACAATAACAATTATAGTAATATAATACTATTTCTTTTTTAAGTAATTAAGTAAAATACAAAAATAAAGACAAAAAAAATTCAATTAGAAGTCTTACGTAATGAGAAATACTTTGTGCTATAAACAGAATAATTTACAAAAAAATGGCACGTTAGATTTTTACTTAAATCAGCCCTTGAAACATGTAGAATATTAATGTTAAATAACACTACATATAAACAATGTTTTGTTATTACTGGTGAGTGGGATTGCTAGAATTGAAGAGGCCGAAGGGTTGATGACACGGTTCTGATATCATTAATATGTTATTACCCGTACTGCTAGCCATTCCCTTATCACTTTAAAAAATATTTCTCAAAATTTAACAAAAGCGATCAAAGAATTTTAGCAACCTGTCGCAATATTACGTAATACGGCCCCGTCGCTTGAACTCGAAGTACATCTGTAAGGACTGTAAGCAATTCAGATAGTATCGGCGATCCCGTATTACCTCTGTTCCAGGTAATTGTATGACAAACCGATACCATCAGGATATTGTACTATTGGCAGCACATTTGAATATCAACGAGGGAGATTCGATAGTAGAATTAGGTGGCGTTTCCTTCGACAATTTTGTGATAACTTCGTAGGCTTATTTGTCGAAGATTGTTATGATTATGTTCCTGTTGTCACTAGACCATGGGTAGTGATTTGAGTGATTGCTGATCCAGAGGTCGTGGGTTCGATTCCCACGTGAGATGAATCAGTATGCTTATCAGCAGACAGCTTACAGGCAGCTTTTTAGGCTACAAGGCCTGGTTTAGAATCAGACGGCCGTGTGTGAGGTGTCTCAAGCTATTTTAATTATGAATTCCTGCAACTTATTTCGCATAGAAATTTTGACCGGGAACCGTACAATTTTCCTGGATAAAAGCTGTTTATGTTATATTCCAGACTATAATATATCTTCGTGTTAAATTTTATCCAGATCCATTTACCCGTTCTGGCGTGATGGAGTAACAAACATCCATTCAAACTTGCCCTTTTACAATAGTAGTAAGATATGCACAGTTTGGTGGTTTTATAAAATTTAAGAGCCAAAAAGCACACGGCTTGCTGTGAAGGTCTTTCCATTAACTTTTTAAGTGCTCTTTGTCGAATAACTGATTTTTTAATCAAGCTGACCCAACATAATAATTGATAGTAGCATTTTATTATATTGGTTCCGATTATGTTGAGAATCTCACCTAACTAAACTAAGTTATCAAAATAGCAAACAAGCATACGGCTTACCTGATAAAAAGAAAAATGGAACGGGTTCAATGACCTATTTCTCTTGGTGCAGTGTCAATTCTTTTCTAACATAGTAAACAAGGTTTTTATCTAAACATCTTCACGTACCGACTGTGGAAATATTACAATATTTTCCCATCTACATTCGAGCACGTTTTCTAGGCGCGACACTTGTCAAATTATTTTTAATTGACCCTTTTCTTTAGTGGCAGGCTGTCATTTCGCTGTCTCCTTAATCTTGTTTCGCTAGTACACGCGCTGAATAGCGTTATTGATCTAATTCCAGCGAAAAAAAATTTTTGTTACTCTATATTGAAGCGATATTTTAGTTAAGTCTTTTCCACTGTAACGTTCTGAAATCTGTATTTATCATATTGTTTAATCACTATAGATTGATAAAGACGGGCCTGCTGGTCTAGTGGTTCGTGATCCTGATTGCTAAGCTAGAGGTGGTGGGTTTGATTTCTACCCGAGACAAATGATTGTGTGATGAGCACGATCATGTGTGCTGTGTCTGGGTGTAATTCAGCTATAATATTGATGTGTTTAATAATATATAAGTATGTTTGTCAGCAGTTAAGTTACCATAGTACAAGCGCTGCCTAGTTTGGATCAGATGGCCGTGTGTAAGGTGTCTCAAGTTAATATTATATATTATTGTTATAAATAATCAGTTGACTGTCTGTGAAAATAACTACAAAGTGTGTAAATAAATGGACAAAAAATTAACTGGCACCATTGAAGGCATGTTAGAGGAAGAAAGAAAGAAACAATTTTTTTTAGTTTACGGAAGGCCCTAACCCTTCCCCTCCCCTCCCCCTCTACCACCCTTCTCTTACTCCCACCTTAAAGGCCGGCAACGCACTTGTAACTCTTAAGTTGGGCGGCGGTGGTCATTTACCATCAGGTGACCCGTCTGCTAAAAATAATAAAAAATAAATAAATATATAGGTACATAAGAGATTTTACAATAAAAACTTTCGTGAGTGGTATTCATATTTATTAAAAACTATACGGTTCGTTTGTATTTCGGGGATGCCCGACTAGTTTTGGACCCGACGGGTCCGAAACTAGTCGGGCATCCCCGAAATACAAACGTGAGTAAAACCGTATAGTTTTTAATAAACCTAAGAGATTTACAACAGGGCCTCTATAGTGGGACACAAATTTACAATTATAGAAAAATACCTCTGCATGAGTCATTAGCTCAGCGTTATGCCACTTTGAGGGAACAGCTTTGGTATTCTGCACGCCAGATTTCTAGACTGGAGAAGTGCCGCCTATACTCCTATGGGCGGCACTTCTCCAGTCTAGACATCTGGCGTAGTATTGACTAACACGGATCTCCACCCGTGTTAGTCAGTACTAGCAGCATAATGTTGGCTTTTAATACTGCTTACTGGTGACAAGATTCGACAGAGCTTCTAATGACATTACTGCCAAGCGTCAGTAGCAGTGCTTGTAAATTATTATTTTTTTTATACTGTGATGAATGAACTCAAAAATCTCTTCAACGATTAGAAAAGAGCTCATGACCTTCGAACAGCTGATTATATTTTTTTCGGTAAAGTCAATTTTCAAACAAAAAAAAAAATAATAAATCAAAATCGATCTATCCGTTTAAAAGCTATGATGCCACAGATACACAGACAGCCAGATAATTTTTGCTTTGGGGGTTGGAGAGGGAGGTTCATGCTTCGGGGGTTGGGGCAGGGGTTCTGAATGATATATATAATGCGACTCAGCATGCCAGACGCGAGTAGGCCCTTAAAAATTCATAATTATGGAATTATAAATTAAAAGTAATCATCAATCAATAATTTATTTGATTTTACTTCCTATATATTAATTCCATGAACTGTTATTATTGCGGTGTAATGGTCGCAGCACCTTATTTTCTCCTTCTTATACTTTCTCAAGACGAAGATGGTAATGTATCTATTTAAACCGTTTTGAACTCTGAAGTTAATATCATAAAGATAACGTTTCTAAGTGTTTCTTTGCGACCTACATATAAGGAACAGTCTCACAACCACTGATATAAACTATGAAAATCACTAACTCAGAGTAACTGCCAAGTTGTTCGTACCTCTGTTCGCACTCACGTCAATATATCTCCACTTATTTCTACCCTTTTATAATCCCACTTTCGTTAATATTTATCAATAGACCAATAATATTGCGTTACCGGTATAACCAGTCAAAATAATGCCTATTAACTTGTTTTATGAAATAGTGAACTGTGTTATCATCTATCATAGTTTGGCCCTTTTTTTAATAAAATAAATAAGAGTTTTTGATGTGGCGACAACATACATGAGTAAAGATATATTTAATTTCGCGTCGTTCAATAAAATATATAATATTGTCTGCCTTGCTTCTATTTTTGTTGTATTTACAAAACGATAATGTCTGTAATGTTAAACTGAAGCACTTAGCCGGTTATTAAACTATATTTACTTTGTAAACATTCCTCCCCACGATGGCTTAATTGCAGCCACATTCATTAGCGATGCTAATAGATCGATACATTCAGTCCCCGCTCCGTCAAGGGTCGATCAATATTTTCATATGATTAATAGAGTAAGTAGAATCTGATCTACGAAAATCGACTACACGGTTGACGTAATGGTTTACTCGGGACAAAAAATGTAGTTATTCACAAATAGTTTCCCCGGGTTAGACCTGGGTGTTCTTTGTTGTTTAAATGTTTGTAAGGTCCATTTTACCCAATAAAATATATACTAATATATAAAGCTGAAGAGTTTGTTTGTTTGTTTTGCTTGAACTGTTTGTTTTACTAGTCCGTTTTGATAAATTCTTTTAGTGTTGGATAGCCCATTTATCGAGGAAGGCTATAGGTTAGCGTTGACCATAAACACAGGTGAAACGGCGGGTACGGCTAGTATTATATAAAAATCCTTTTTAAAACCTACCTAGCTTTTATTTAAAATGAACGAAATAAGTTTAGGTTTTTTTGAATTATTTGTCTTCAAAATTGTCGCGCTAATTGTTAAGAAACGTCGTATTACATATAGTAGGTACGTTAAACTTTTTTCTTTTCTTTTAATCTTAAGATTTAAAAATATAACCAATAAAAAAAAGTTGACTAAATCCGGCTATTGTATTGTTTTGCATTTATTCATTACAAAATACATTTGTGTTGAATACCATATCGATTTTTAATTTTACTATTTGATTCACTATATAATTAATTATATTAAATTACAATTAAGTTAAGTTATAAGTAGAGATCGGATATTCGGATCCATATTTACTTAAAGTTGGGATGTTGGCTATTATGGAAAGCACTTTTTTATCGAAAGAATCCCTCGCTCATGTACAACTTTTCTATCTTTAATTTCTCTTCTATGTAGTTTCTGTGTGTACAACATAAAAATATTATGTGATGTAATGAATAAATAAGTTTTTATTAATTTATGTTTTCTTATTTACCACACCACCATTTCTCTTACACCTTAAATACGTACATACTCGAATGAGAAGCACCTTAACTTAAAAAGAATTAACTTAATGCAAATATACATCCGATTAGTTATGCGATCCCAGAATCCCGGGATTTTATTTTAAATAAAAATATACTTAGAAGCCGCTTCCATAATTTGTTATCCAAAAAATAACTTTAGGTAAATATGCATCCGATTATCCGATCTCTAGTTATAAGTCAATAAAAATTACTATTAAATAGTGATGATTATTGTTATACAATTATTGGATTCATGACACAATAATCAGCTAATGTCAAATTAATACACATCAAAATAGGAAAATAACATCAAAATAACAAACTAATTTGTCAAAATGATAAATTAATGTAAATATAATAAATACTTAAATGTCAAAATAGTTAATTAATGTCAATGTAATAAATAGAAAGTCAATTAATAATTCAGCAGCAATAAATAAGCCAACAATTACGAGTATATGTGGATTTCATCAGTTTTCAACATATTTACAGAGATTTGTCATTATTGCTATAAACGAGACGGTAGTTTACAATCAGCGTTTCACAAATGTATCAAAATCACATCAGATCACGTGGGATTATGGTAGCGTTTACGGAGCTCGTTTAGCAAATTGCTAAGATAAAAGAATTCCTTGGCGTGCATTCACGGAGCTAGCTGCGGGTACAGTTGGCACATTGTTATGGTTTGTAATGTTTATATAGGTTATAGAATGGTAGTTTGATGTTTTGAATAAGTTTTTCACACTTAGCAGTTAGGAGTTCACTTTGGTATTTTACGACAAGAACGTCATACACAACTTTTAGAATTTAATTTACGAGAACATAATTTTTAAACCTTGAATTATTTCGGTACTAAATTATATTAACTATTTTCGCGTGTTCAATCCTTAAGAGTGTTACTTCGCTTCAGGTTGATAGTAGTTATGACAGGTTTCAGTGGCATGGGAGGTACCTTATTCAAAAGGGCATTAATATGTCAAGCAATATTGGTGCTGAAATTATCAATATGAATTATTTTTATTCTTTTTACGTTTTCAAAATTAATTCATTGATAAACTTGAGGTACAAACATAATAAAACAGCCTATCAAATAATTCTAAATAGGTAGTTCATAGGTTTATTCTTTTGGGAATTTCGTCGTCACAGCGAGAAGGAAGAATATAAGATCATAATATAATAATATGTTTATATAAAAAGGAGGCAATAAGACAATTACAACTCAAAGGTTGCCGCGCAACCCTTTATGCCTTTTGTGACCTTTCTACTTAAAGATAATATTTTGTTGTGTAATCACCAGCAGTCACTTTGATCATAATATTTTGTTTGACATATAACATTCCGTCGGCCAATAAAAACGTGTGTTATAAGTTATAAATAGGTGCTATATTTACCAAATACAATATATTTGGTCATTTATATATATTATTAATAAGAATGGTTAATTTCATTTATTGTATTACGTTGTAATTATAAATAATAAGGTTAAATAATTTTGTGATATTTATAAGTTAAACTAGAATAGTAATTCTTATTAATGAAAGCTTGAATTGAGAATGTTATACAGTCATTCATTTGTTTTTAACCGACTTCAAAAAAGGAGGAGGTTCTCAATTCGTCGGAATCTTTTATTTTTGTGTACGTTCACCGATTACTCGAAGACGCCTGAACCAATTTGGATAATTTTTTTTGTTTAAAATAGTATACTTTATCGAAATCAGTCGAGCGGGTTTAGAAAAATCAGGAAATATCAAAAAATTGTATACATAGATGATATTTTCGTTTGCTCCAAAACATCGCTGTCTCATTGGAGCAGTGCGTTTATTTCAACAACAAAATACATATACTTACCACTAAAAAGCACATTGAAGTCGACTTTTTTTTAAAAGATAATTATTTTAAAACATTTCATCATTTTTTCTTTGTTACACAATTTGATCACTACCGCAACTACATTATGCTACTAGACGAAGCATTATAAGCTTATGTGATACTATGGAATTTAGATAGTTAATCTAAAATTGTTTACATATATGTTGGGCAGTTTCCAAAGCTACAGGAACATAAAGTACAATCAAATATTAAACCCATTTCTGACCGAACTTCCACACTGGTCTTTACAAATTCAAAACAAATCATAACCAAAACATGGCATTAAAATATTACACAACATTAACAGATTCCCACATCAAAGGTACCATAAATTATTACTTATGTTACACCGAATCCTATAGAAGTAATAAAAGTGTTTAATTAGTCAAAATCAATTCAGAAGGGCGGTAATTGTTCGTTTTGCTAAAGCAAGAACGATAAATCTCGGAGAGATCCTGTTTTGAATTAAACAATAGATTTGGACCCGAAATAATGAATAGGACCCTTAGCTAATATTGTGGAACCTTTGTATGCCATTCTGGGCTATATGTATAATTACAAATATAGTATGTTGCTTTTTTGTATTTGATTTTAAATATGGGTTTTTGGACAATAGATACGACGACAAATCTTATTTAGGATTTTTTTTTTTGTAAATTTACAATGCAATGTTCAATTGTTAAAACTGGTTGCAAATAAAAAATAGCGCTTAAAGGGGTGTGTCTGTTATTGTACAGTTTACTGTTGTAGTTGTCGTTCTGTTTATAATTGCGTGTTCCTAATCAATTACTGAATTGGCCTAAGTTTTCGCTAATATTGTATCGGATTATCGTAATGATATCGTCGTCACAGTAGTAGATGTAATATTAGGAGAGCTCTTCGGCAGATTACTAGAGATATGGACTATTAAGAGAAATGTATCAATAAATACTTGTACCGTTAAACCATTAGTCTATTACCCAACACACTCCATACAGATTATTATTTCATAAGAGGATTCCAGCAATCAAGTGGTTTGGCCCACCGAACTCATCCGAGGACAGTTAAAGTAACCCGAAGTAAATTAATTTACCAAATTTGTATTTCTATGAATAATTATATACGACCCGTTGGATTCGCGTGTGAGATATAATTGAGTTTCGAATGACGTAAGTTGAATTTGTCGCCATCTATTATTAAGGAGGTCGAAGGTTTTGCTAAATTCGCAAGCGAAATTATCGTGGATCCCTTGGGGCTTAATTGCTGGGGACTTAAATTTTCAATGTCTCTAGACGTTTGTATAACTAAATAAGATGGTTTTTGATTTAAGAAAAAATGTTTCAAATCTAATTCTTGAAGTTTCCTTAATGAGATAGGTAGATGAAAGCTGGCTAAGAATAACATGAACGCGGTGGGGAAAAAGATAGATTAATGTTTTTTTTATCTTTCTCTCCTTGACATTTTTTGTTTTTATATCGGAATCTGTTGGTGGGGTGTGCATGTCTGTCTGTTTTTGTCTTCTATTTAGTTGTATGTAGTGTTTGTTCGGAGACATTTCAGAAGCGTAGGTTATTCTTGAAAACGCCTCGTTTTTGCGTTCGAAAACCAACGACAAAACAAAAAAAAAATGGAAAAATACAAAAGTCTAAAACAAAAATCACGAAACAGGAGAGGGTTAAAAATGATTCTTGATGAATACCCACGTACAATGACCCTATACTTTTCTGGGATATTTATCATTATTCCTTCGATATTTATTAACTTTATCAAGCTTACTTTAGAACATCTGAAGGCCATTGAAGCCATGACGGCTACAAGATTATGTTGCAATTTACATTACATTTAAATTACATAATACACAAATATATGTAGTCATTCTAGTGACAAACAAATTGCAATCTGTAAAAAAATCATATTCATATCGGCCAGCTGTAGAAAATGTTTGCATATGGGTAAAAAGTCTTAATAAGTAAAAAATTATATATCTCCTTCATATTCTCCTTCTACAAAGTAGTGGTTAAAACATACCAATAAAAAGCACCCTCTAATGGCAAACTATATAGTATGTACATATATTGTGAGAGCTTGTTCGATAGGAGAAATAGATCTTGAAACAATTTTAGTCTTATAGGACTAGCACCTTCCACGATTCTTAGTATAGAGACTTTTAATCTACATTTATATACGAGTATATGTAGATTTAACCAAGCTAACAACATTGCTATAAACGTAACACCTAGAATTACGCAGTATTCTTTTACCAATATTCCATACGAACCATATTTTACGTACCCTAATCCTAATTCACTATTTTCTTAACCCCGCATCAACGCGGCTTTCCCTAATAACATTTGTTTATCAAAATAACTTTAATGCAAAACATTATCTTGGAGAAAAGTAAAATAAGCTTAGCTCCGGTTTGTTGTCAAAAAGTGAGGGTAGGTGGAAAATTATCAGCTGTGTAAATAGACCCACTGTGGGTAAATGTTAGTAATTGTGTCTCTTTTTAAACCAACTCGTTATTATAATGTGTTGGTTACCCTTAAGGTGTGGGTGAAGTGACGGCGGGGTTTCAAGTTTGGATAATTAAGGCGTTATTGCTAGCTGAGATGAGAATAATTTCAATGGAAATGAAGATTCTTAAGTGAATGTGTACTAGGGACGCGTATAAATATTCGTTCAAATTCCTGTCGTATCACAGGACTGTCTTAATGTTAGTCTCCTTTTACGCGATATCGCTGGTAATCTAAAATGTGGTTTTACAAAAGAACTAGGTTTTGGAGTGAATTAAAATTAGGCTTTGGTTAGTACACTTTTTAACAAGGAAATAAGAGATGCTTTTAAGCATTGAGGATAAAAAGATTAATGTCATTAAGTTAAACAACTTCACGATAAGAAATACGCGTCAGATAAAGCAAAAACTTTAGTTATGTCGGCTTTGATTGTCACAATTTGAATTTATTTAATATTTCTAATTCTTTTCCCAAAGTAAATACCAAATAGTTTATCAAATTTGAAGATTAAAAAATTTCTCTCACTGAAGATGTAAAAATGTATACAGTTTACTCAGTATATCAGAACAATTGCACGTGGGTTAGAAGTGTTAGAAAAATCACTACATACATTAGATTTATTTAATAACAGCAGACCCCGTGAATGAAAAAGGCACCAACAATAGGAAAATTTGTGACTTTTATTTGACAAATCTTATTTTGAAACTGACAAATTTAAGAGTCAGAGAGAATTAACAAGCATGAATATAGGTAGATGGTAGGTTGGTAGTAGGTAGGATGGTAGGTAAAGTTATAGGACGGATAGGGTATTAAATATCAAGGATATTAATCTAATATCCGGATAAGTAACTATCCAGATGTCCAATTGGTTGAGACTGAGCAGTCTGCACTTTCAGCGCCTGAGACTTCTATCAGCACCTGTTTTGACTGCCTACAGCCACGTATGTTAGGGGCTTCGTGAGTTTCTTGCCTAACCTAAGAGCGAAGTTGGTTGAAGGGAAGTGACAGCAGTGTAGTTGGACATGACACTGATGTTGTAGATCCTTCCTTGTCAGCTCATCGGCTGCATCCTTCTCGTGTGATTGTTATGCCTTTCGATCTATTGGAGGAATACCTCATTGGTTGAAGTTAAACACTACAGCACGTAGCGGCGGTAGCGTAATGACTTGCGATCAGGTGGTTGCGGGTTCAAACCCCACCCACTCTACCATCGTGAACCCACTCCTACACAAGCATTCAGCTTAGCTGGAGGGGTTATTACAAGAATACTAGAAATGTGTGACCCACGTTGCTAGTATCCTTTATTAAAAAAAAAGAACAGCGTCTGGTGGCATTCATAAATGAGACCAGAGTTCATTGAGTTGCCCCCCAGAGCTGTTAGGACGGCCACACTAACTGACAGTATAGGGAACAACCGTATATTGTCAGATAGTGTAGCCGTGTACTCCTTTATACCTCTTGACATGACCGCAGTTACTATCATTCAACATCTTGTGTTACATTTTTAGTAGGACTACGTCAATCCCACCAATATTATAAATGTGAAAGTTTGGATGGATGGATGTTTGTTACTCTTTCACGCCAAAACTACAGACCTGATTGCGATAAAAATTGGTATGTAGATAGCTGGAGACCTGTATTAACATATAGGCTACTTTTTATCTCGATATTCCCACGGGTTCGGGACTTACGCGGGTGAAACCGCAGGGTGCTGCTAGTATTATAAATGTGAAAATTTGGATGAATGGATGTTTGTTACTCTTTCACGCAAAAACTTCTGAACTGATTGCGATGAAACTTGGTATGTAGATAGCTGGAGACCTGGATTAACGCATAGGTATTTTTATCCCGATATTCCCACGGGATCGGAACATACGCGGGTGGAACCGCGGGGTGCTGCTAGTAAATTATAAATCAATGTTTTCTCATTAAACATATTGTCTATCACCTCAAATTATAAGAAGCATAATCTTATTGGCAATTATTTTTAGTTCAGATCAATTCCTGATAGCGACCATTAACTATTTATAAGCCCACAAGGAAAAGCCTTCGAACCCTTTTTCACCTTCAATTGCTCGCAAAATGACATAATACAACCGCTACATACCCACACTGTAACCCAACCTTGCGGTGTGTCGGGATATCCGAAAACAATAAAACGCTCGAGCAATTTTAATCCTTTAAGGCTTTGTCTTTCGGACCGTTAAGGGTCGTTTTTGCTTGATTAATCTAATCCATACCATTGTAATTGTTCGCTTACGGTTCTGGTAAACTATAGGACATTTCCTAATGGGGGATTATTTGAGTGATATATTTATCAGTGTAGCGTTGTTTTACCACTTGAGTGGGTTGGCAGATGGAATTGGGGAACGATAATACTATCACGGAACTGAAATGTGTCTATTTATGTACTGAATACGTATAGTTTGTTAGGGTTCCGTAAAATATGGTTCTGATATATTTTTAAGGCCATTCAACGCAGAGCCTAATACTACTAATATTAGATGGCCTCGCAACTTAAGAAAGTTTTTGGTAGATTAAGTAACTTAATAAATCCCATGCAATATTGTATGAAAAATATTTACACCCAGATTTCTTACCCAGAAAACCAACCATCTTTAACTGCCCACATTACTAGAAATAAATATCAAAACATAGTAACCTGGTTAAACAAATTTAACTTAAGATCAAACAGTTACGAATGAAGTCAAAAGGGACGCATAGCAATTAAAATAGGGTTGCAATATGTTTTGAGCACTGTAGGGTAAAGATGGCAAAATTGCTCAACGCACAGCAAACATAATATATTTGCTGTACGTTGAAGTTTGTTTTTAAACTTTTAAAGTTATCTCAATTATGTTTCGATTTAAAATTTAAAAAAATATAATTATCATTAAAACACTCTTAATGATAAGTCTCTATTTAGAAGTGGACTCTATTTCATGTCTTAAATTGTGTATATTGGTATTACAATGCTAGATAGTACACTACACGTCATAGTCTTTTTAAAATAAAAAATAGGTCCTTAAAACATTTGAATTGTATTAACTAAACTCGGATAAGATAGAACCCGAAGTGGTTTCATAAATATAATGTCTATCCGAGGTAAATAAAAAAAAAAACTATTTTTCTTTCTATTTGTCACAACGCCTTATTATTAGTAGCTTCTTCGGAGCTTAGGAATTTGGTTGAATGTGAGCAAAGATTTTTATACTTTACTGACTGATCCCTGTTGGGTTAAAGCCCACAACGGTGGACAACAAAGAAAAATGTATAATTTAAACCACCAGGCGAACGATTCAAAACAAAAATGGAACTAACAAAAACAACACAATTGTTCTCTGTTTGTTTATGTGAAAATGTGTTTTAAAGCTGTTGTAATCCAGCATCATCTATCATCATTGTGTCTAGTTTTTCTGTTTTGTTTTTTATTTATTTATATTTTCTGTTGTGCCAGTGTTTTGTCATCCTTCATCACGAATACTGCACCCGTCAGGTCGGGTATAAAATAGCTATTTGTTACCTCGTGTTTTTCAGTAGTAGGTAAATATTCCTTATATGATTTATCACACAAGGAATTTGTTACAGAAATTGTGGCTTATGGTAGAAATCGTAACACACTCTCAAAACTTTTCAACCATTCATAAAAAAATGTGTATTTATTCATGATTCACTACTTCATGAGCCCCTATTTAATCATACCATACATTTTGCCTTAGGATGCCTCTGTACATTATTTGGTAATTAAGGTGTAATTTGCTTTTTAGTTTGAAGAAATTACGAGTTACATCGGTGAATTCGACTCTCTAGTAAAATATCCTCACTCAAAAAATTCATTTATGAGTCATACATGTACCAAATTTTAATATTTTGCCTAAATGTATAGTGTCACTGTCAGATATTTTTAATTGTGTGCATGTGGTTCTCGATGTTTATGGGTTGTTAAACTTTGATAATTATTATCATTCTAGATTCAAAATTCATTCTTTTTTTTTATATTAATAATAGAGACAAGGTACTTATTATGCTAGCAGCTATCACGATATAGAAATATGATAACTATTTCCAAGGCTTAGTGGTTATTATAACCCTTTTCAAAAATAATATTTATCTGAAGTTTAGATTCGTACAGATGGAATTTATTTGCGTGCGGATTAATCCCTTCAGAAACAGTAGATGGTGATTCCCACGTTTCGATTTTTTATAAGGATCATATTAAAATACAAAGTGCAGACACTATCATCAAGTGTGCATGGCAATAAATTATAACATCATCGCGGGTGTGTTAAACCCATTTTGCGAAATGTTAAGCTTTTTCCAGTCTATACATACATAGGTATACAATTTTTTGGTAAGAGTCAAGGTATATATCTGTTAGGTAAATATCTTCGCTGGTGGCGCCGAACTCGAATGTAGAACAATTCGATTTATTCTAGAAGGATTAAAATTAGAAGGAAAAAAAAAAAAAAAAAAAAAGAGATTCGTCTCAGAAGACAGATGACTGATGTGACGTATTCCGTGCGATGTGCACGGAATAATTCAAGAAATACTGATTCTAATTAATTTGTTTGTAGTTATAATTGTTATTTGAATAGAATAGTTTGATCCTGATTATAGCTCAAACTTTGTTTGCCTGTTCTTTTAATTTTATATATATATATTTATTTAATTGTAGAACCCCAAGCTTTACAATATATATGAAATTTGTATACATACGGCCGCATGTACACATAGAGGTCAACATCATATACGCATAGGATTTCCATTCCATTTGCATCGACGGGGTTTTAAACTTACAAGACCTTGGTCACATTGATTTATTAGTCGTATATAGGACTTCCATATTGCATTAGAGTTGACATGATTCCTGATCGGCATATGAGATAGAGTATCACAAAATTAAAAAAATTAACAATATGAACCAGTTGCAGAGATTTAGACGGTTATTATTATTAAAATGTTTCTGTTACGTACGTTACCGTAATTATCTGCTGCTGGCCTAAATACGTATTGAGCTTAGTTTGTGAGTTTTACTAGTAATGTGTAATATGTAACAGTGTTACATAGAATTGATTCTGTTTTTTAATTTGTACCTAATATAAAATAATGTAACTTTGTGTATTTGTGGTGATCAGATCTTAGAATTGACCACTGCATGTGTCCCGACCATGTCATGAAATGGTCGTATTTCATGATAAAGCCAGCTAAAACTGACTATATCGGTTAAACAGCAACGTTTGATGATATGTTAATTTTAAATAAGAACTTATATACTGCTCTTTTTTCTTCAATTTGCACATTATTACTCGCTTTTAAAACAAAATAGTTATTCCCTGCCATAATGAAAAAGAAAACGATATCAGCGCCTTTAACTGTAGATAATGGAACAATTTTACTCTATGATTACTAATGTTTGACCATCCTCCTCCTCAGTCGTGCACTCTTGACAGAGTGGTCGAGGTTTCGTGATGATGCTCTGGTTTGGATAATGCATCCCTCGCGATGCGTCTCAATTTGTTTCGATCTTCAGCGTTACGGGAACATTGGATTATGGAGGTTTGTGTTGCAGCTTTTACAATGTCTGTCTCTGTACATTTTTTTTTTATGGTATAGGGGGTAAACGAGCAGACGGGTCACCTGATGGTAAATGACCACCGCCGCTCATGGGCACCTGCAACTCAAGAGTCACAAGCGCGTTGCCGCCCTCTAAGCTGGGAGTAGGGGAAGAGGGGAAGAGTGGGAAGATAGGAGAGGGGGATTAGAGGTGAGGAGAGGGGAAGGACGGAAATAGGGGAGAGGGAAGGGTTAGGGCCTCCGGTAACCTCACTCACGCGGCAGTGAAGCAATGCAATCATTGCTTCACTGTCGGTTTTCTGTGAGGCCGTGGTATCGATCGGAGTCGAGTCAGCCCATACGTGCCGAAGCATAGCTCTCCCACGTTCATATCGCCAAACGCTGATTATTCTTTGAACTGGCCAGACCATATCATGACGAGACCGATCATTTCATGAAATACGAATATTTCATGAAATGGTCGGTCAAATTATGTATTATGTATTATATAATCACTTTAAGATCGTGCCATGACATATTATATAACATTAGCAGATGTGCAATGTGGTTGAGTAACATAAAAATATATAACAAAATACATTTAAATTACATAATTCAAATCAGCCGTGAAAATTCACACCTAACCCACGTGAATAAAATAAAAGCCACTTAATCCATATCATCCACGGCCCAACAAAACTTTACCAATACTTTCGACTAAGTATCTATCAATGGGATTAATATTCCGATATAAATGATAATTTTGACTAATTCATTTACTAATCTCCAAGTCGCATTACGGAGCACCGAGCAGACTAGGTAATTTATATGTTTATGCTCGACCCACACTGTGGTCCAGATTATATTTGTTGCGATTCAGCCAATAAGTTTTAATGCTAATGTTAATAACAAAACCCGAAACACGATTACTGACATAAATCTCTACATATTGTGCTTATGGCTATATGGCTAACCTTTACATTTCTTACTGTAATGAACTATTTATATATTTTGATTTCAATATTATTGGTGTAATTACTGGCTAGGAGTTTTTTTTATGGTATAGGGGATAAAAGAGCAGACGGGACACCTGATGGTAAATGACTTCCACCGCCCATGAGCACCTATCACTCAAAAATCACAATTGCGTGGCTTTTAAGGTGGGAGTAGGGGAAGGGGGGAATAAGGGGCGAGGAAGGGAGAGAGAAAGAGAGAAGGGTTAGGGCCTCCGATAACCTCACTCACTCGGAGTGAGTAGAAAAATATAACATCAACGCAATTCGTGTTTTCCTTTTCCAGGAAAGACAAAGTAATTGCAATGGCGTGGAGCTATAGTGTGGATTCGACCTTATATTTTTATACGTGAGAAATAATCTAAATTGGTTTATTATGATATCAATTGACACTTACCATAAATATCTGTGCTTACGACATAATAGTAATGATATTTCTCAATAGTACTTGTTTTATGGGACCACGAAGAAATAATATTTTATACAAAGTTAAATGGATATAATACTAGATATTGATTTTCAGAACTTAAAGTCCTGACTGTGTGGTAACCACCTGATAACATTTCCAGAAGATTTCCACACAAGGCCTTACTAGTAACTACGAGTATGTTTGCGTCGAAACGAGCTTTTGGCAGAGTGAGTTGGTTTTTACCGTGACGTTGAAGTTGCTGAGCATTTCTGTTCAACCAGTTTGTGTAGAAGAGAGCAGGCCTCTTTCGCTATTGAAAAGTGTCTGTCTGTCTGTTTGTTCCGGCTAATCTCCGAAACGGGTGACAACCGACAAACAGACAACCTGTCTAACTACAGAACTTCGATATCGCCTAGTAATTTGGGTTGTGGAGGTCTGATGGCAGTCGCTTCACGTAAAATATCAAAGTTCGGCTGTATTGTAGTTAGACTGAAAGCCGATCCCAACTTAGTTAGGAAAAGGCGCGGAGGATGATGATATCGTCCCAGTAAACTGTGGGTATTCTCGATATCATTCAAATTTTGCCTGACCACCCCTATCTTTACATGACCATTATTATTTATATTGATCGTGAAATAGCAAGCAGCAAAAATATAAGCTGATTACTTTACGGACCCAAAATATAATTACTATTGATAAATTATATCATCATTTTCATATTAACTGTCCCTTTTAGATTATTAAGAGATTAATTTGCAAATTAATTACGATGTGGCTAAAAGTTTATAATATTATAAGTCCATAAAAAATTTCGCAAAGCTATCAATTATTTCAAACTGATTCAATTAAGAAAAAAAGGTTTTTAATATGAAATTAGTAAATGATGATTGGAGAATATCTAAAAGCTGATTGAATGGACCGCATGGATGGCGTAATGTTTAAAGTGATCGGCTCGCCACTACGCCGCGCCGAGTGTTGTGGGTTCGATTCCCACACGGGAAAAAAATATGTGTGATCCATAAATAGTTGTCTCAAGTCAGGGTGTTCTTTATGTCCCTTTTTTTGAATGGTTAAAAGTCCCCTACGACACAGGAATTGTACATAGTGCGGGAGTTGGTATAACCAAAAAGAAAAATATGTGTTGTTCAAGACATCCGTCTATGCCACTGTCATTTACACAGTACAGTGTCTGCGTAAATTACAAAAATACACAGTAATAAAAATAATTACATTGCAGTTTAGAAACATTTTGACTAAGACAAATAAATACCATTATATTCTACGTTTGAATGTCAAAAAAAAGGTAAAGCTAAAATAAGTGACACCAATCAAAGAAGGACAAACCTACAAACATCTCATTCAATAACATGACACTTCAAAGAGCTGTCTACCTTTTATAAAGGCCGACTTATATTTCTTTTTTCCTTACTACCTTATTCCTGTAATTTTTGACCTCGAAATACCCTTTTACCCAGCATTTTACAGGTCCTATAAGACCCAGATAAGCGTAAAATACGACGATGTAACAAAATTATTTATGTATCTCGACCATATTTTCAAGTATAATTGAGCCTCAAATTTCAATTTACAATTGTGTTTTAATGCGAGAATAGAATAAATACAAAACCATTTATTTTAACTCAGCTACCATATAATGTATCTATGTGTAAGGTAAATTTAGATAAAAGGTATTTATAATAAACAAAAAAATAGAAGCTTTGTGATACTAAGTTTTTATACTCGCAACAACAAAATAGCAACGGAAACAATGCAAAAACGTCCTTCAACACTTTAAATCAAATAATCATAAATTTTAAACATCCGCGACTCGGAAATCCTTTCAACGATTAGAAAAGACCTGATGATCTTCGAACGGCTGAACATATTTTCTTGAATTATATCTAAGAACACTCTCGATCAAGTCACCTTTCAAACAAAAAAAAATCGCACTTATATCGGTCCATTCGTTTTGGAGTTACGATGCCACAGACAGACACACAGATACACAGACACGTCAAACTTATAATACTCCTCTTTTTGCGGCAAGGGTTAATAATGGAAACAAGACCTATGAACACCTATGATTATGTTTGTAGTTTCATAGATTGATACGTGATTGTAAATATGGTACTGTAACTGTAAACTGTTGGTATCAATGGATCAAGGTTTACTCATTTCGTTTGTTTGAAATACAAAAAAAGAGTCACAACCACTGGTTTTGCAATAGTGATTACAAAACGATCTACGTTAAGCTGCTATAATCACTGCGTATAAAGGCGGCGATTGCGGGTCCCTAGACAGTTTAATTTAGCCTGAATTCACTTGGTAAACACCGAACATGAACTTATTGTGGATCATTGTTTTTAACCGACTACAAAAGGATTAGGTTCTTGATTTGAATTTTTGTGTGTGTATCTTATGCATATCTTCTATCTATATTATTTTTTTCCATTGAATTGGTTGTACCCAAGATTGGTCAGATTTCAGTTTGAAGAAAATATTGCATCTCTAACCGTGGAAAATTAAGAGATGAAGAATACAGCTTCTAACTATATTTATCATGACTTAAGCGTATTGAAGTACTTGTCATCATCATCATCTGCCTACCCTTGTCCCAATTTTATTTGGGGTCGGTGCAATATGTTTTATTCTTCCATTCTAGTCTATCGTTCGTCATTTCACTGCTTACTCCATTTCTAGCCATATCTTCTCTCACACAGTCCATCCATCTTTTCTTTGGTCGTCCTCTTCTCTTGTACCCGTATTGAAGTACTTGTATAAGAAGTTAATTAACAGTTACAGCGATCGGCGGTCACCAGCTATATTCTGAATGTTTGTGGGATTTGTTTTATTTATCACACGATGTGACATAAAAATGCTTGCAATAAAAAACATAAAAAATAGAAAAAACATAATTATATGTATATCTTACCAATAGGTGAAGATAAACAGTTAAGTAAAGTAACAAGTTAGATAAGTGAATGTTTCATGACTGTACGTATTCACCTCAAAGTAAGATTATAGTGAAACAACACAAAGGCCAGACACAAAGATTACGACTCAAGAAACTAGTCCAAATATCGATGCCCTCCTACTACGGAGGTAAACTAATAGCTTTTTGTTGGAGCATGCCCTAATTAGTTGCCACAATACAAGAAACCTTCTCGCTAGTAAATAGCCTCTCACAATGATGAACAAAAGTTTTCTAGGGACTAATGTAAACAGATTTTCTTTGTTTATGTAGTCTGTTTAAGAAAAGATGTTAAGTGTGTTTAGTATTTTTTTTTTTCTTTACTGTTGTCATGCTTCTTAACAAATTTAAATATTGTTTGAAAACTAAAGATATTATACTGTTACTAGTAAAATAAATATGATACAACATATTCGAGTAGTATTCATTACATACGTCTCCAATTGGGTGTGTGAATATAATAGTGTCTCTAACCCTCGCCTTAACCCATTTCAATCTATGATACATTACATCTGTGTATCAAATATCATCCAATTTTGTTCAGCTGTTAGGGTCTGATTTAATTATAAACATCTTTACAAACATTCTCGTATATTACACTAGTATGTGAAAAAATAGGATATGTTAAAATAAGGCTAAAAAGATACTAAAAATTTAACTAGTATGTTCAAACAAATAAGACACATGTCATGTTAAAATAAAATGATGATTTTAAGAACGTGACATGTAATGAATAGTGTCAGGTACTAAAGTCATTATATATTGATTTTCAGTTCAATATTTCGACGATAGAACCAACACTCTAATAATACTGGATTATTCGTTAAATAAGTTTTTATCGCGCACGGGTACAAGAGAAGAGGACGACCAAAGAAACGATGGATGGACTGTGTGAAGGAAGATATAACTAGAAAGGAAGTAAGCAGTGAAATGACGAATGAAAAAGTAGAATGCAAGAAGAAAACATATTGCGCTGACAAGGGTAGGCAGATGTTGAAATTTTTATCGCGAAAGTAAAGTTGATTAAGTTGAATGATATCTGGTATAACACAGGGCGAAAATCGGTTAGGTACTTAACTTACTTACTTTCATACGTTAGAATATGCTTATCACAAGTTGAAACGTACTTAACTAATATTAGAATCAATAATCCATACTTTTAGCATTAAATTGAAATAGTAAAATACATTTGCTTACTTTATTATATTCGAATAAGCATAGAAAGAAAGCTTAGGTGGGCCATAAGCCTATTTTGAAACACGATGCATAAAATATTACGAAATAAATTTAAAACGTATATTTCACCGCGGTCAATGAGTGTGTAAAATCATTCAACCTCCATTAAACAGATGATTGATTATGTGAGCTCACTGTATATTGCTAAAAGTATTGGAATCGGCAGACAGACAATGATCTTTTGAAGATGTATGGTATGTCATGGGACATATGGTATGTTTTGAATAAAAGGTACCCGTTCGTAAATAAGGATGAATGACTAAACGAACTGACAGTAAGATAGAGAAAGAGAGAAGAGATGGAGAGAGAGAGAGAGAGAGTGAGAGAGAGAGAGAGAGAGACAGAAAGAGGGAAAAAACGGGGGAAATTGCATTTAAGGATCTTGAAAGTTCTGTTATATAGAAGTGTGCACAATTTTACTATTGTTAGTCTAGGATGCAATTAATTTAAATTCGACTTTCGCTTGGTACAGTGACACATATAAATAAATCATCCTTTAAATATTATTTGATAACAAATTATGCATTTTTATAAGAAGTTCCTCTTTTACAATAATCATATCAGTATCAAATGTACCTATAATAGTTGTCATCCTATACAGCATTGTTTCACCGCCAATGATGAGCATTGAGCATCTCTATTCGTTTCCCTCAGTTGACTCCATTACTACTGTGTTGGCAGTTCGCCAGAACTAACAATTTCTCTTCTGTACCTTCAAGTTTGAAGGAAGTGTATTTCGATTACAATGTTTTATTTACGATCAACCTACATAATAAATATTTACGGAACAGATGGAAATGTGACAGATCAATGGACTTTCTGGTGCTGTTACCTATTCAATAAAAAACGATATATTTATGTAGTGAGTCTTTATTGATACTATTTCTCATTACGTGTGTAACGTTTAACCTTACAAAATAAAAAAAATATCAAGTAAAATGTGTAAACAGTGTCATGAATGTTAAAAAAGTTTTCAGTCCAACATAAATTAACTGAACCAGTTTTAATTGCAAAATAACATCGATCCAACATATTGGTTACCTACTAGCTTAAGTTCGCAGGCAGCTCGCGTCAATTTTGATTTTGATTAATAAGTTTTAAGTTTTAGCGTTTTAGTGCAACTTGAAAATTACATGTACTGTGAGACTTTGCTTCTTGCCAAATTTCACGATTCTGGACTCCCGATTTAGGAATATGCTGGTGTCACGAGGGGCTTCATAAACATTTAGACTAGGTGCTCTATAGGTTTTTGATTTATCTGCGAATGTTAAAATATTGCTTTGATTTAGAAAATTGATTTTTTCACAACTTCAAGATATCGCAGACATAAATATTTGTTGTTGATTTGAATTTGATACCTCCACACGTTTTGACAAAAAGAGTCTAGACAGACTTTTGAGGAACGAAACCTTAAAAACATGTGGAGTATAATTATTTTTATAGGTTACCGGCGGTCCAATGTCAATGTCTTACAAATATCTAGCATGTTTTATTTCCTAATATTGACCATAGTAACGTCCTGTCAATGTGACATAGACACGACGTTACTGTGGTCAATATTATTATACAAGCAAAGATTTGTTGTGCTGTATTTCATGTATATGTAGGGGCATTATTGTCTAATGTTGCGGAACGCATGGAGTTGGAAACCAACAATAATAATAGTTTGTAAACTAATTGATTACAAAACATTTAATCACACGGATCACTATGGCACTTATGGACGTGAATGTATATATACCTATTTATATCTAACGCCTGGTGCGCAAAACTAAACTCACATCCACAATGTTTAACTTTGTTTTATAATCAATTCTACAAGCAAACAGTATAAAGAAGTAATAAGATATAGAATGATAACTTACGAACGTTTTTATTCCTAGTATATACATAGATACCTTAAAAAGAATAAAAACATCAATTAAGAAAATGTCACAATAAAAATCAATAAACCATTTTGGGGAACCAATATAAATGAGAAGGGTTTGCTAATATTTGATCCGATTGAGAATGGGCGACGTTTTCGAACACCGTGCCAGAGGGCATAGAAGAGAGACGAAATGGGGCAGAACCAATATTTTTGTCCTTAGCCCTAACAATTAAATAACATGAAGAGGATGGTTAGAATTACAAATATAATCTTTACGTGTTATAGATGACAAGAGTATTTTCTGTATTGCATGTTATTATGATCATAGAAAGTTACCTAGAAACTAAAGTCTAACAAAACTGCCACGTGAAATATGTAATGAGTTGTTTCATATTATTAGTTCATATATTTGGTTTTTTTTTTATACTACGTCGGTGGCAAACAAGCTTATGTAGGAAACAGTCTCACAACCACTGATATAAACTATGAAAATCACTAACTAATAGTAACTGCCAAGTTGTACGTACCTCTGTTTGCACTCAAGTCTTTTATAATCCCACAATTTGTTAATATTTATCCATCGACCAATAGTATTGTGTTACCGGTATAACCAGTCAAAATAATATCTATTAACTTATTTTTATTAAATAGTGAACTGTGTTATCATCTATTATAGTTTGGCCCTATTTTTAATAAAATAAATAAGAGTTTTTGATGTGGCGACAACACTTACGGTCCGCCTGATGGTAAGCGGTTACTGTAGCCTATTGACGCTTGCAATTCCAGAGGACTCGCACTTTAAAAACTCCTAATCCCTTGTTTAAACTCGCTGAAAAATCGGTACACAGTTATCTTAGAAGGGCCTTCGTCTACAAACGCAATTTGTAGTCTATAAAGAGATTCTCCGTTTTTAGTTCATTTAAAATTTTAAAATACCATCGCGCGAAAACGCTCTTGAGAATGATCATTTTTTCAGTGAGACACTATATATATAGTGTACTATATGAATAGGTAAATTTGAAGGTGCAACTCTCGTATTTTTTAACGTAAATGATCTTATTTTTAACCCCCGACGGAAAAAGAAGGGTGTTGCAAGTTTTATGTGTCTGTGTGTTTGTATATCTGTCTGTGGCATCGTAGCTTCTAAACGAATGGACCGGTTTAAGTGCATTTTGTTTGTTTGAAAAGTGACTTAATTGAGAGGGTACTAAGATATAATTCAAGAAAATCTGTTTAGCCGTACGAAGATTATCAGCTCTTTTCTAATCGTAAAAGGGATTTTTGAGTCGAGCATTTTAAATTTATTAAAATAAAGGAGTGCCATAATGATCTGCTAGTGTTCCATACATAAAACTCTGTGTCGCAAAACTTTCTTAGTGGCCTATAATGTATATAATGTTATTCAGTTTGCCAATATCATCACTTCATCAATCTCCATAATTTAAACCATACAGACACCTGATGAGTATCTAATCCATTAAAATGAGAAGCTCTAAGCGCGTGTGCGATGTAACATAAAATAATCCATCGCGGCTTTACGTCATCGATCATAGCAGCTCTGCATTTATTCAACGTCAGGATTATGCTGTATTTGCACTCCCGAGACATGCAGTATCTGTGTTTGGTTAATTTTACATAATCTGGTCGCCATTAGGATTAAGCACCGTTACTTTTTTAAATATTTAAATGATAATATAGAAATAATAACTTGAGACATCTCACACACGGCCGTCTGATCCCAAACTAGGCAGAGCCTGTATGGTAACCAAACTGCTGATAAACATATTTATATATTAAGAAAGAAAGAAAGAAAGAAAGAAAAATCATTTATTTTGTCACACACAGAGACATCGACAAAGGGCATGCAATAATTGGTATGACACTAAAAAAATTAAATAACATTTTAGAATATAAAATAATAAAAACTAACTTGAAAAAAAGGTGTCTCATGGCATGATCAAAATAGGACATAGTTCAGCATATGTCAGGCAATGATACCTGACGCTGGTTTTCAACTAGTCCCTTTAGTGACTCACGCATGACCAATCAGTAAAACAAGAAAATATCAAAACAATAAAAAAAAATACCAAAATAGGATGAACTTTCATTACTATAATAATTACTGTGAATACGAACACAAAGAACAATACAGTCACAGAGTTCGTGTGGTACACACACACACACACACACAAATAGGCACAGACGCACTTTTACCTTTATATATTATTTAGTATTATTTACTATATATGAATTATATGTGAATTATATATGAATTATATACATATTTAGATGAGCGAAATGTTTACATTTATCATGGCAAGCTTCCGCTGTCCATCAATTAGATACCTACGTAGACATTTTTTAAAAGTGCTAGTGGTATTAAGAGACCGGATAGGCGGTGGTATATTGTTCCAAATTTTAGATGCGGCATAGCGGAAGCTGCCTTTAAAAGCAGATGATTTATGGGGCATTATGGATAACTGCAGGGAGCACTGCCGGCTAACACACTCGCGACGACTAGCAACCCATTCGAGTTTACTGTACAGGTACGGCGGCTCCTGATACTTGATCACACCAAACATCAGACACGCCAGATGTAGCTTGCGTCTATTTTTCATTTTTAAAATGTATCGTTCATTCAAAAAAGATGTTACTAAATACAAACATATTATATATAAATTATACCCAGACAACAAATGATCGTGTTCGTCACAAAATTAATTGACCTTGGTGGAAGTCGAAACCACGACCTCTGGCTCAACAGTCCAGATAACTAACCACTAGACCAGGCCTGTCTTATGTAATAATAATAAGCAACGACGTTTAAGTAGAAGTTTTTTCTTTTTACTACATTTATAAGCCATACGAAAATCTCTTACTCCAAAAAATATTTTTAAAGATACTTTGCTATTGATAATTGATGTGACACATTTCACACATGGCCGTCTGATCCCAAACTAGGCAGAGCCTCTACTATGGTAACCAGACTGCTGATAAACATATTTATATATTTCTAAAAACATACATATTATAGATAAATTACACCCAGACACAGAACAAGTGATCACGCTCATCACACAATTATTTGTCCTGTGTGGGATGCGAACCCACGATAATGGAAAACTGATATAAATTCGCCGACAATAGACGCGTTGGCGTTTCGGTAAATTAAATTGCCATCTTTAACGAAGTCCAATATTAATTATTATTTATATTTAGTATTTAAAGTTATATATGTCTGAAATCTATAGATCTCTAACACACCGAAACAAATTTACTAACTACTGTATTTTAGCACCAGTAAAATTTCCTGGTCATATAGGGCTACAAAAATGGATGCCAAAAATGGCGTCCGAGCTGTAATTTACGACCTCATGGGTCACACCAGACGCGGATAAACGGAGGTTCATATAAAGTGCTCCCGAATTTTGTTGGTCTTCTTCCTTTTCTATTTTAATTTATCTAGCATCGTGAAGTGGGCGGTATTTGACCGTTATTTTGCGAAAACACAGCTTTTTTATCAAACGGCTTTGAATTGAATATGTAAAGCTTTGTTGTGTTTTTTCTCAATTCACTTTGGGTATCCATTTATGGCTCCTGTTCACTACACATTTTTATCCGAAAAATTTAAATAACGTGAGCCATGTGTTATTCGTTTAATGCCAAGATCATTCAGAGGAGTGCATCTGTATCCATATCATTCAATCCCTGCGGGAGTTAGATTTTGCAATGAACGACAGCACTAACTTTTATGAAATTTCTAAAAAAATCAGACAGTTCATATGAACTACTCTACTTGAATGTTTTCGATATAAAATATTCAACAATGCCCTTATCTTTGAACTATGTACTTTCGCGAGAAAGACATGATTTTCGCCTGAAATGTTCTCTAGCACTTTCTGCCGTCACTCAAAATCGTCCTTGAAACTCAGGGACATCACTTACTACGAAGAGATTATGTCAGAACACTATATAAAGAATGATAACAATATACACATCAAAAGTGTATAACCAAATGCGGCCCCTTCTTTGCATCGATCGTTTAGAATTTGGCTATGCTTGGGTTGTCTACTTAATACGTGACTGCTCGATTTAATGCAGTAAGACAAAGTTAATCTAGCAGTCTTTCTATTTATCTCTATAAGCCTTGTGTGTATTATACAGCATTTCTGCAGAATACATGACAGGTCTCCTACGGCTTTACTTAATGTGGACTAACTCGAAATTCAATATTCAACACGGCATTTTGGTGTAAACATCGTGTGTTGAGCTCCTCGGAGACAGCGCAAGGGATAAACTTTAAGAGTTTAATTAATCATGTTATAATTGTCGGTGGGGAGTTTGGCGGAAATATGATTTAAGATAATTTAAGATACGCAAATTAGAAGAGGTTGTTTATGACTAAGTTAAAAATTACTTTTAAATTGTGTACTTTGAATTCTAATAATATTTTCTTATTCAGATCTTTGAAGCGTTCTCAGTTTTATAGGACTTTGTTGTTAATTTAGGTTGATTAAAGAAAGTGTGTTCTCTATTATTGTCAATTTTGAGAGCGCATTTTTTAAAAACATATAAATACGTTTAATAAGTCCAAGTTGTTATAAGATATTCTAGAATCTCTAAATATATGTCTTGTTATAATGATATAAATCTCAGCGTCATCGCTTATTCCTGCGACATCTTATGTCATGTACTCAACACTTTGTTTTGTTGCGTCATCGATCATCTTCAGAGCGCTTTTCGTTCGCCTCGCTCACATCGAAAATTACTTACGGGACCTAACTACATCTTCACGTCGACAAAAAAATAACGTCTTAAAGAAAAAATATTACACGTACGTTGAAATTTTTTCTACAAACCCAAGATCGATTTGACCTCGTTTATAGCGAACTAGTTTTTGCATAATATTAAGAAAACGGCAAAATTTTGCCTTCTGACTGCTGTCAATATTGTTACGTAAAAGCGTTTTGGCTTTTATTACAGTATACAAAATGATGACTGGCCTGTTGGTCTAGTGGTTAGTACCCTGACTGCTGAGCCAGAGGTCGTGGGTTCGATTCCCACCTGAGTCTGGGTGTTCTTTGTGTCCGTTGTTTGTATGTTTGTAAAGTCCCCCGCGACACAGGAGTAATTCCTAATGCGAGGAGTTGTCTTTTTTTTAAATTAAAAAAAATATATATATTGATTGTATTTATCCTGTAATTGTCTTGAAACTTCTCGGCTAGGAAGCTAGGTCTCAATACAATCAGATCAGATCTCAATACAATTAAGATCAGAAATGAAGATACTTCACACTACTGCTTACACTTCTAGGGAAATATAGACATTATATTAAATTATTGACATTTTAGGGAATACCAGATTACTCTCTGTGATAGTCTGACATTAATTTCAAATCGCAAATACAATATTCAGACGGTAAGTAATAATGCTAATTCTCTAGCGGTTTCTATACAATTTCTGAGACCAAATTTATGTTTACACTGGGTCAACAGCGACAAGCAATTAAGGAATGATAGGTATCTGCTTGCGATTTTCAATATAACTGCTAAACAAGGCACTTAATTAGATAGCTTTCATGAATTGGTTTGGTAGTGTAGACATTCTCGTAGACCAAGATAGTAATTTAGATTATTGAAATGATTTTTTAAAGATCATGCAAAGACGAAGTCAGAATTGTTTATAAAATAACAAATAAGGAGTGAAATCTACCACTCAACCTAGTTGTAGCCAATCCCAATAATGATAACCACCTAGGTTAACGATATTCGTTGAAATTCAAGAATATCTATAGTGAAAGAATGCAAAATTAAGCCTGTCAAGAGTTTGCTTGCTAGGGATGGCAGTTATCTAGAAACCCGTAATGTGCAATATTCTAATATTATGCAGTGACACCTCGATACTGTTTTACACCAGCAGTAGCATACTCAGAAAATTGTTTTTTTTTCATGAAAATTTGACTATATTAGAAACCTTACAATAAAACTTTCGTGAGTGGTATGGTAGGTTTCTAATATTTATTAAAAACTTTACGGTTTTACTCACGTTTGTATTTCGGGCAGGACGCTTCACTCCTTGAGAAAGGGCCCCCGTCGGGTCCGAAACTAGTCGTGCATCCCCGAAATACAAACGTGAGTAAAACCGTATAGTTTTTAATATATATTAGAAACCTACAAAATAAATCAAAATCTAACAACTAAAAACCGTATACAGCTATATAATAATAGCAAACATTGTTGACATACATTCTGTGGTGTGTCTTTTACACGTAATATTCATATTGCCTGCAAATCATGGTAGAAATGATTTCAAAATCCCTTTTCCTAACCTGGTATATATGTCAGAAGTCCTCCGAGAAGACCCTCAGAAAAGATTAAACACAATTTTCCCGACACCGAAATCCTCCATAGCTTCGAGCTTTTTCTGTTCATTTTTATTTTTACCTTGTCATCTGCGTTGATGTTTCGCTTTTACCTTATGCGGTACCTCATAAAAATAATGGCGTCTTGTATCCTGTATAACGTCGTTCGACGTTGTGATGTAATGATGCGAGTTTATGTTTTGGAAACCTGTTTTAAGTGATGACATTTCACAGCATAAAGTGACAAAATTATGCTAAACGTGAACATAATACAGTAACTATCGTAGCTTACTTGCTTGTTTGCTGAAGCTACTGAAACGTATGTATAAAAAATGCAAGAATTCGCAAAATTTTCCATTAAAGGGAATCTGTGGGATTAGGTTTATACCAAACAGTTCAAACATAGTTAATAAACGGGACTACTTACATACAAAAAAAAAAACAAGTCTGTATCTACATATAGTCGAAAATGAAGAGGAAGGTAAGTGGAACATAAATACTTCTATTATATGTGGTAGAATAAGCGGCTATTCCTGTCATTATATAGTATTAGATTATTAGAGATCCTGAGCATTACGCTAAAGATTTAGATAGATGGATAGATAGATAACACTTTATTTGTACACCATTGTTACAGTGGAAGTTGTTACATACATAATTATGTCAAACAGATTATGTATAAAGGGCGGCTTTATTGCTAGATGAAATCTAGCTAATTTCAATTGAGACGTACAGGTGGAAGTTTCCGTTTATTGAAAGTTGTTAATATTACCTCTGTGTTCGAATCGTAACGTAAAAAGGATGTATATTCGTATTAGACCTATACGATAGTTACCTATATAACAGTTACCTAATTAGTTTTATGGTGTGCATTAAGGTAAAAAAAGGAACCCTTATAAGATCACTATCTGGTCCGTCTGTCCGTCTGTCTGTCCGTGTGTCACCACCGATTTTCTCAGGAACGGCTACACCTAGCAGGTTGGAATTTATACAAGATACTGAGGTCTAATATTAGGTGTATAAAAATCTAGGTCCTGTAAAGTATGCAGTTGGAATGGCTGTGAAACTATACTATTGTAAAGTTGGATATCTTTCGTCATAATTTTGAAGCATTCAGCAGCAGATTTATTTGTTACTATCAGCGCCCCGCGGTTTCACCCGCGTAAGTCCTGATCCCGTGGAAATATCGGGATAAAAAGTAGCCTATATGTTAATATAGGTCTCCAGCTATGTACATACCAAGTTTCATCACAATCGGTTCAGTAGTTTTGGCGTAAAAGAGTAACAAACATCCATCCATCCAAACTTTCACATTTTTAATATTCGTGGGATTTTAAGAGTTATAGTTAGTTTCTTTATTAAAAAAAGTAAAGTAAGTAGTAAGGTCCTGGCTGTTCCTCTCTAAGGGACATTAAAGCAGGATAAGACACAATGACATATCGGCTGATATCAGCCTTAAGTAGTTATATCTATTGGTGTTTAACATGTGCTAAGTTTAGTTTAGTTTTTAAACAAAAGAACATAAAGGCAACCTTGTGAAGGAGTTATTAAGTTATTATCGAAAAACCGTAAATGAAAGACCTCATTTTTTCTAATTTTAAAGTTAGACGTAAACAACTTAGTACAAGTGATTGCGCTTATTTTGACATGAATTAAAAAAAAAAAGTAGTACTAGTACTTTTTACTCTAAGTACGAGGAAGAAGCGGGCACGTAGATTGTTAAAAACGTCATATGATGGCTATCGGTGGGGGAAGCCTCTCGCTGGAGACCATAGTTCTGTCTATGGTCCGAAGCGAGAGTGCGTGGAATTCCGCTGCCTCATTTTGCGAGGAGGTGATGTTGGCTAAAGAGGCGGCGGAAAGGGTACGGGAGAGGACGAGTACTCTCCCGTCCCGCAGAAGACGCACCAGGCGCCGGAGAGTGCACAACGACCTCCGGCCTCCATGAGCGCTGGCCTGGGGGTAACGGGTAGGGCTGTCCGTTATCCTAGCAGAAGCAGGCCTGAGAAGGTGGCGCGACGTGTTCCGCGTGCGCCTCTCTAAACCGGAGGCGGGCAAGGCCCCCGTACTCTATGGTGTGGCCGCCTACTGACCAAGAGGCGGCCAAGGTCTGCAGGGGTTCCCGGAGGCTTCCTTCTTAGGGTATTCCCGGGTCCCCTGCAATAGACCCACTTGTGACGGAACACTGTGTGGTTTTAGTCGGTTCGATTCCGACATACCACTTCACCATTAGCTCAGGTGAGGTGATGACCCGTGGGGGTTTCCACACGAAAAAAAAAAAAAAAAAAAAAAAACGGTCGATGAAATCAAGGTATAACGTTCCTCAAATCTGTCATCTGTAATAGTATTGTAAGAGCTTTAGCATCATCCGACGTACGCATTCGCACCTTTGTCAATAAATTTTCAGATCAGTTGTACAGTAGTTTTTGTGCTTCGCGTTTTTTTGTTAACGTTATACCTCGATTTCATCGACCGTGTACGTAGATTGTCAAAAACGTCATTCTATGACGTTTTTAACAATCTACGTTGAAGTTTTTAACAATCTACGTTGAAGTTTTTAACAATCTACGTTGAAGTTTTTAACAATCTACGTTGAAGTTTTTAACAATCTACCTGCCCACTTCTAGAGTACTTGGAGTAAAAAGTACTAGTACTACTTTTTTTTAATTCATGTCAAAATAAGCGCAATCACTTGTACTAAGTTGTTTACGTTCTAAGTTTAAAATTAGAAAAAATACGGTCTTTCATTTACGGTTTTTCGTTAATAACTTTTTTATTTGTTCAATTAAAAAATCAATTTTTTTAGGTATCAAAGATATTGTTATTCCCCATCGATTCCAAAAATTCAGATATCAATACCAAGCCCGTGACACATTTTACACACAATTCAAATTTTACATTAACAATTTTACAATAGGCTGTCATTTTAAAATTTCGCGATCTGACTTGGCGTACAATGAAAAACATACTAATGTCTGTAACATACTCGAATTTCATTCAATTTTGAATATTGCAACGTGCATTTTCACGCATTTTAAATTCTTTGCATTTTTCATCTTTCTCGCTTATTTAAACAATGGAAACAATTTTCAAATTTTTTTTAACGCATAATCCTTATGTAGAATCGTCGGCTTAACAGCTTTTGCATTTAACATTTTGCTCTTAAAGCAATACTTTTTTAGATTTTTAATAAAAACCGAAAATAAGCCGATTTTCAAGTTATTTTGCAAAAATAAACAATGACGCGTATCTTCGTCAAAGTAGACACTTTAGTATGTTATTCTACGTATTTTTCTTTAAATTTTAAGCCAAGTATCGTATTGTTATAAATAGAGATCGGATATTCGGATGCATATTTACCTAAAGTTGAGATGTTGGCTATTATGGAAAGCACTTTTTTATCGAAAGAATCCCGCGATTCCAGGAAATTCCATTTTAAGTGTACCCCAGTTTGACACAAATGAAACTTGCTCTGTTACAACGTATAATGGTTGCTTTTCCCTACTTTTATTGTCAGTGATTTTTGACGAAGCAAAAACAACCTTATTACGTTGTAACAAGTGTCAAATCAGGCCTATTAAACCCCAGGAAATGTAAGCATTTTGTAAGAGTGCGAGTGAGACGGCAAATTATACTTGCTTGTGTGCAAGTAGCGACGCGACAATACAACTGCATTCGCAAATAAAAATATACTTAGAAGCCGCTTCCATAATTTGTTATCCAAAAAAATAACTTTAGGTAAATATGCATCCGATTATCCGATCTCTAGTTATAAAATACCACCACCCTCAAACGCTCTGGTGCTCGGACTATATTTCAAATATTTTCAACTGGGAAAGAACTTTTTAGATTTTTTTTAAATTAAGCTTAGTATTTAAATACAGTAATGAAAAAAGTTATACAGGTACTTAAATAATATTATTAACTAAATTGAAAATATATTCAAATGGCTTGCTTTTTAAATACCATTACTAAACCTCGTCTCAAAAAAACTTTGTCGCGTAAACTTATATGAACTAGTAATTAATCTTATTGATTATGTAAAGTTTTTGATCTGAATTCTTCTAATAAATATATCTAAGTACTTCCAATAGCTACAACTATTTATTAAGTATTTAAAGTAATATCCTTTATGCATAACGTAATAAAGCACAAAACCTACTGTTCAAATTTACAGTGGTAGTCAAAAGTGCACTAGTTTTATATGGTATTTATATACCATGCTCATCAACTGGCCGAACCTTTTTCACGTTTTTATTTACCCCTTACGTTCTTTTATTAACTACGAAGGAATTCTTTACAAAGGTCACGGAAGTAACACGAAACTCCTTTATTTCTTTCCAACCATAATAAGGTTACAGGAGTGACTGTTACTAACATTATTGTGCAAGCAATTTCAATCTTTATAAGTTAACTATTTAGGGTTACAATAGATTGTTTTAAAAGTACTTTTCGTAGTATTGATTGCTGTTACGTATAGTTTTGGTGATATAGGTTTTAAAATTGGCCTTTATTTCGTTTTAGCTAATATTGTCGTGGTTAAGAATACGGTAGAAGCGGTAAAAAAACAAAACTGTTAAATTAATAGGGACTTAATCGCGATAACAATTAAAAGGCACATTCAACATTTTTCATGATCCCTTTGACAGGTTTAGGTGATCTTGAAAATTTTGTTACTTATATTTTAGTGCTTAGTAATGGTTTTATTAATTGTTAGTACTCATTGTAAACTTTACGTGTTATGAATGCTGTTGGGCATCTTTAATTGACGCTCATATAAGACAATGGTCCCAATTCTGTTACTTCACTCGCTAAATTAAAATTCACAAAATTTTCGTCATATAATATGTAAACCTTGTACACTTCAAAACAAGGTCTTATTTCAAATTGAAACAAGTAGGTAACATATGTCACTATCGAAATAAGCAATTTATTTGTCGACTAAAGTCTGATACGTTTAAATAAACTTTATTACCAAGTAGCGAGAGCCACTATCCGTTGAATGCCATCTCTTTTGCTCTGTGTTTTTAGTAAGCGTCTTCGTAGGTGTCGATTAAAATAACGTCATTTTAGTTCATTTTGAACAAGTTTTTATACGGCAATTATACATCAATTGAATAAATGGAGACTGTCGCTACGTGCAAATAAAGTTGAGTATACGTTGACAGGTTTTAGTGAAATTTAGTGGCGCTGAGAAATAGATGCCTGTAACAAATAGACCTTATTACGAAGACCACAAGGTTGATTTCATATGAAGAAATTAAGTCAGGTTTTAGTTAAGTCGACTGTACAATAGAATCGGCACCAATGTTGCATTGGCATATTGTTGATGCTCCTTAATAAATAAATAAAGACACAATACCTTTTTTGGTTAACCGATGACGTTTCGATCGAACTGCACCGATCGTGGTCACGGGTGAATTGACGATCGGTGCCATTTGATCGAAACGACGGGTAATCAAAAAAGATATTGTGCCTTATAATTGTTACAGCGATTAAGTTAAGTCGCGAAAGTTTAAAAACAATTAATATGATAATGAATTGAGTGAGCGATTAAATGATGATTTTTAAACTCGGGAATCGTGGGAGGTTGAGTATTATAAACCTCCCACGTATGATTGGTGATTGGCACAGTCCTTCATCAAACGGTTTATAAATGGAAATGGTAAGACAAGATTAGTGCAGTCGGTATTGTGTGATATTGCGTCGATAGTACTGTTTGTGTTGTTGTTGAAAATAGTACCTAACCTATCTTTATGTCTATTTTAAAACTAAAATACTTATGGATGGCACTGGCACGAAATGATTATAACTTTCTTATGCACATATTTTTATGTTTTTTAATGGCGTCTTAGTTGGCATTATTATCTTCACACCTCAGTCATAATAATCAGTTAATCACCTTTTTTATTAATATTTTTTCATTTAATCATTCCCAACGAGTTTTTACGCTGTTGTTTTAATAAAATTATGCTCTAAATCTCCTTAAATTAACCTACCATATAAGAATTAAGTATGGATTACCAAAAATATTGATATTTTTTTCCCTATACACGGATCGGGGCTAATCTACTTACGAGAATATGTACAATCATAAATAAAGCACAGGCCGTGTGTAATCCGCGAAAGATCAAAAGATGAGAATTTTCTGTATCTTTTTTTATTTATTTTTCGTTTATTTTGCTCTTCGTACATCAAAAGGTCGCACATTTGTTCAATGAATGTCTCTTTGCAAATGTCTGTTTTTAGTATGTTGGGATTAATAAGGGTTGAATCGGGTGTATCACTACAATTTTTAGCATATCTTTTGTTAGGAAAATATGCAGAATATATATTAAAATAATATTAATATTTACGCGTTGTAATTACTACATTAAAGAGACATTTATTTCGAGCAAATTTAATTAACTTATGATCGAACTGCAGTAATGCTAATAAGACTATTGTTATATGCCCTGACTGAGGCCCTCTGTTTTCTAAGCGGCTTCATGAAATGTGACTACCCGTTTTATTCTTTTTTAGTCTTATAACAGTTCTGTCAGTCATACAATGAAGCCACTGACAATTTCTTCAATCGTTGTTTATTATTATCTTGAATACGGTTCCAGTGACATGTCTAAAAAGTACAGAAATAATTTAATTAAGAACCAAGTTGGAGAACAACCATTAATATAATCGATTTATTGGTAACTGATTTTCCGTAGCGATTTAGTGACGTTTTTGATGCATTATTATTTACTATGATGGTTTGAGCCAAACTAACAACCTAGCGTCAACATTCAAAAATCTCGGTTAATCAGCAATACAGAACAAAATTTAATTGAAGTGCCATAGCTCCTTCCTAGTATCCTGTAGCTTCTTCAACATTCATAGTGACATTATTATTACTCTTGATATATCTATAAAATAAATAAATCTGAAGACCGATTGAGCGGTGATAGTAACGTCGAAGATCGTAGGGTCGATTTCCGTTCAGATTATATGTATGAATTCGTATATTTGCATAGGTCTGAGTATTCTACTGTTTAATATGTATGTACTTACAAAATAATGTACTAGAGCATGTTTATCCGTGTTCTGAAACTCGGAGTACAAGTTATGCTTAGTTTGGATCTAGAAAGCGCAGTGTAGCATGGCCTAGAATATTAGTATTACCATTACTTGCATGTATTTAATGTAATAAATTTCTTCTTGTAGTAAATATAACAAAAATAACATCGAATCTCAAATTATCATCAAAATGAAATTACTTCGCTAATCTGGACAGTAATATTCATGCAGTAATTAGCTCACGAGATATTTCCGATTCAAAACGGCCGATATTCCGGTTCTGAATCGATTGCTCCGACCCCTGATATTAATTATATATGTAGGTCTAATTTGTAGCGGCCAGCGAAATTCTGTTTGTTGCTGTAGACAATAACTATTGGGGACTAAGTTTAAATTAGTAGGTATGTAATTAGTATTATGTTAAATTTTATCCTCTCATCTTCTTGTACCTCTGGCGATGCTTCTCTCTTGCAGAAGAAAAAGCGACAGCACTGTTTTTTGGACGGCTTTAATGTATCATAAGTTTATAGTTTCAAAATAGTTGTATACATAATATAACTATTTTAATACAATTATATTGGTAAAAAGATTTTAAGTCGCTCGGTGGTAAGTAATTGCCGATACTTACCTTATCCCCCACTCTTAGGGAACTTTGACGATCCTGTTCACCTTCTGAAGTAAACAGAATAGTGTAAACATGTGATAGTTGTTTAATCTAAACACAGTCTTCTGTAATGGGGATTTTTCTTTCGCTATTAAGAGGCTCTTATTTGATGACATTGGAGTACCTTGTGTTATAATATAAAGTGAACTAATTGCTGCAGTAATACAATCTCACAGAATAGAAGCCAAAAGTCTCAAATAGCCGGATTTTAAACTCTCAAGTGACTAGTTGCAAATACATATTAAGAGAAGTATATGTCCTAGTTTATATCTATGTTTTTAATGCAAAGAAAGTAACTAATATTTTTTTTTAACAGTCTTAAACATTATGTGTGTGAGTGTGTTTGTTTATTACGCTTTCATACTGTAACTACCCAACCTACCATAATAAAATTATATACCCATCATAAAAATTTTAATTCACACACACAATGTCAGAGGTATAAAAAAGGACAAAGGACCACTAAGTGGGGGCTTTCAGTCTAACAACGATATGGTTGAACTTCGATATTTTACGTGATGCTATCAGACTTCCACAACCCAAGTACTAATCGATATCGAAGTTCTGTAGTTAGACCAGGTTATCGGACTTTTAGGGCTGAATGCCACCGATGTTCGTATGGCAACCGGGACCGACGGCTCTCCGAGTATGTATTAAGAATGGTACCTTTCATTTATTCATATATATATATCGCACTACTATTACGAGACTGTATCAACTCAAAATAGGGTAAATTTTGAATTAATTAATTTTTCATACGTAAATATCAATTCCCTACACGTCAATAAATATAAAATAATAATAATAAATTGTAATAAGCCAAATTTTTCAACAAAACCACTAAAAATAATTCATATTTTTTTTTTATTTGTTTAGACAATAGAGTATTGAGTCAAAAATTGGAAATGACTTGTGAACCTGCAATCTCTTAAATAATTCATTAATACAGAAATCCCTTCATTTTATCAATAATCTATATACAGTGTTCACTTTTTATAATCTTTAACAAGAAGCGAGTAGGTAATCAGTTTTCTGTCGTTTCTGAAAAAAGCTTCATTTTGAGTTGATACACTCTTGTAATAGCAGTGCGATATATATATATATATATATATATATATATATATATATATATATATATATATATATATATGTATATATATATATATATATACATATATATATATATATATATATATATATAGCAGTGCGATATATATATATATATATATATATATCGCACTGCTATATATATATATATATGTATATATATATATATATATACATATATATATATATATATATATATATATATATATATATATATATATATATATATATATATATATATATATATATATATATCGCACTGCTATATATATATATATATATATATATATTTATAGTTATAAAAAAATAACTTTAATGCTAGCGAAGATTCGAGCAAGGATTAGGTAAACGTACTACAGCTTATAATTTCGATCATTTTACCAATGAGAGTCATTTACCATAATGATGTTTTTACAAATACCTAAAAAGTTACAGCGAAACCTACTCCCCTCATCAAGAAAAAAAATTGCTTCTATTTTTAGCTGGCTATATTTGAGTTGACGACTCCCACATGTATATTTTAACTTAACTTAAAAGTATGAAATGTAATAAAATGAGTATATATTTAGATATGTACAACATATTTAGACACTCGCAATCTACATGAGGTAGGGTACAGAAATCACTGCTAGAATTGTAACCACCTTATCGTGGGAGAGCGATGCTTCGGTAAGGGAAGCCTTGACCGGAGTGACAACACGGCCTCACAGAAAACCGGCAGTGAAGCAATTCTTGCATTGCTTTTCGAAGAGTCAGTGATGTTACCGGAGACCCTAACTCTGACTAAACTTTTCCCAACTAAGTTGGGGTCGGCTTTCAGTCTAACTACGATACGGCCGAACTTTCTGACGCGACTGCCATCAGACCTCCACAACCCAAGCACTAGACGATATCGAAGGTCTGTAGTTAGACCATGTAGTCGCACTTTTTAGGGCTCCAACTACCCGTAACGAATGCCACAGATGTTTGTATGGCACCCGGGGTCGACGGTTTAATGTGCTCTCCGAGGCATGGACTCAATGTGTTAAGAATGGTCACCCATTCTACACTGACTTGGCTAGCATTAATTAACTTTGTAACGTGCTAATCTACTCGATTACCACTAGCCAAGAGCCCCTCTATCTTCTATATGGCCTACTAAATAATACCGACAAAGTCTACAGTGCTATTATCTTTGAATTGTTACTTCTGGTACTTAGAACGCGTTAAAGTTTTCCTGTAATTTGTGGCAAATCTTGAGAATAACTTGTGCATGAGATACAAAAGTAGAATTGGTTTTTAATTCACCAATCAGATGAGAGAACCCAATAGATTTACCGTATCTTTTAGACTTGGACCAAGATACTTATTATCACTACATATTATAAAACAAAGTCCCCGGCCGCGTCTGTCTGTCTCTTCGTGATAATCTTAATAACTACCTACTAAACGCTAATTAATCTCTTTGTTATTTTAAAACGAATAATATGTAATCATGTTCAAATTAAGAAAAGAGCAATTTGTAAAAACTTGTATGCGTAAATAAACTATTATTATTATTCAATGGATTTTCATATGGTTTTCACCAATAAACAAAGTGATTCATGATTAAGGTTTAGGTGTATAATTCATTAAGGTTTTGTGTTAAAACGCTGAAATATGACGATGATTGTTGAAGATGTCGAAAAAATCAATACATGCTTTGCTACCCATGCGAAGCCTTGACGGGTTGCTAGTAATAGGTATTTTTTTTTTTTATATTTGAGCTGCCAAAATGACTCTGCCCCGCCTGATGGAAAGCACAAGCAGAATCCAAGAGTGGTGGTCACCATCCTCACTGTGAACAGGGACAGTGCAGAATGGTGACCAGCACTATGGCGGCCTAGTGAGATGCTTTTTCACGCCCCGCTTAAAGGACCCGGGATCATAGTGGGACGGAAACACGTGCGGGTTTTGAATTTCTAGATTTAATATATTTCTCATCTCTTGCAAGCGCACAGAGAAGAATTATTTAAAGGTTACATTGTAAAAAGTAAAATTACGTGGGAGAGCCATGCTTCGGCACGTATGGGCCAGCTCGACTCCGCTCGATACCACGGCCTCACAGAAAACCGGTAGTGAAGCAATACTTTCATTGCATTTCACCGTATGAGTGAGGTTACCGGAGGCCCTAACCCTTCCCTCTCCTCTATTTCCGTCCTTCCCCTCTCCCCTCTTCCCACTCTTTCCCCCGTCCCCCTCTTCTCCTGCTCCCACCTTAAGGGCGGCAACGCACTTGTGACTCTTGAGTTACAGGTGCCCATGTGCGGCGGTAGTCATTTACCATCAGGTGACCCGTCTGCTCGTTTACCATAAAAAAAAAATACAGAGTTTAGCTTTTTGAAGCTTTAAGTTAGAGGGTTTGAACTTCCCGGCAACTTAGAGTTACAGGTATGCCAACCTTACCTGCTCGAGCTATTACTTAAAGTCCCCAATCCATCAATGTTAACAATATCCCCTACCTACTGTTGCCTTCCCTTCTTATCTACCCTCTCTTTCAATATAAAAATTGAGAGTATTACTCTCAATTTTTCTATTTTGAATTCCGAAACTGCCCGCTTGACGGCAATAGGCAAACCTATTGCCTATTACTGTCCCCTATTACGTGAATGGGATCAAATTATAGTCGCTTCTGCCTACCCCTTGGAGCATACCAGCGCGTGGCGTGTGTGTTTGTATAATAATAATAATAACTCCACACGTCTCACACACGGCCGTCTTATTCCAAACTAGGCAGAACCTGTACTATGGTAACCAGACTGCTGATAAACATACTTATATATATTTCTTAATATATACATATTATAGATATATTACACCCAGACACAGTACAAATTATCGTGCTCATCACACAGTTATTTGTCTTGGATGGGAATGGAACGCACGACCTCTGGCTTAGCAGTCAAGGTCACTAACCACTAGACCAGCAGGCCAGTCAAGTGTATAAAACGGGCATGAGTTGTTATGGCAATTGCACAAACATTTCGCTTGTCACATAAGCCTCATTTTAACCGCTAATCAATTACGATAATGCACAAAATAATGATCTTCTGTATTATGTCTGATTTTCGGCGTTCTTTGTTGGTTCCAAAAATAATTTAATTTCATCTATCAGATAAACCTACGCAAAGTACACAAATAATGAAGGTGATTTGCGGTCGCCGTGTTCAGGGATTTATTTCGTTTAATTTGTCGTAATTTAATTTTAAATGCATTTTACATACACGATTACTATGCCTTTAGTGGTTTACGAGTACCTACTGTTAATGAATTAACCAATGAGAGTCATTTACCATAATGATGTTTTTTTTTTAATGTAGCTCTTGTAACCATTTCATATGTCATACCTCTATTTTAGTATAATCAAACACTTTGGGTTAAGTAATTTAATTTAACTATTAGCAATTACCCTAATTATTGGTCCTTTGGTTAGCGCTATCCTGTATAGAAGGAACCAATAAAATGATAACTAATTGATTGCGAAAATAAAATTTAAATCCCTATTTAGAAATAAACCAGTAGGTATTTGTTATAATGAACCATCTCCAAAAGTTGCCTAAATAGCAAATATCTCAAACCACGACGGCAGTTTATCTAAAAATCCGTTCAAATTCTTCATCAAAACCAATTTATTACATGGAATTTCGTATCAAACAGGGGGAAGAATTTATTAGAACATCAAAAGTATTCGGGGCCAAACTCTGAACTTTTAAAACAAAACCGCGTCACAACAAGAATTTCTATGATGTACGGTATAATATACATCATTCTTGAGAATATTAAAGTATGTACTCGCGATTGTTATGGCCCGAACTTTCAATGTTGTCGCTGGCTGTCTTGTTGGGAAGTCTTTATGGGGTGTGGACTCTTTATTAGTGTGGATTATTACTTGGAAGATTTTCTTTGTTATGAAAACAAAATCTTAACTTAATTAGCCTTAGCTCGGGACTTCGCTCGCGTGAAAGTTATTTTTATATCCCACGGGGACAGTACTTTTTCTCTGCATGTACGGTGAATCTTATGTCCTTTTATGGACCTCAGACAACGTGTATTAAAAAAGTCATGATGATCGTCGTACCAAACAAACAAATATTAGAACTAGGTACTACTGTTCCATTAAAAATACCGAAAAAGACGAATTTTTACACATGTAAAATTATTATGGTACGCATTTGGGGTTAAGTTTTATTAAATGTGCCCGTATTAATTATATACTGAATTCGGTTCCCGTGTTATCGAGATACGAAATTGAGATTTGATCGAGATTCGTTCTTCCTGCTCTTTTTATTGAGACTTGATCGTGATTGAGATCTAATAAACAGTGCGAAAATACTTGGGCATATTTATTTGAGTGTCGTTCTAAACCGCTAAAAATGGGACCCTACATAACACTCAACTTGAATGAAACTTGTAACACCGTTATTTTATTTCCTGAAAAAGAGTTCATTTCAAAGTTCACGAACAAGTTTCTGCGGTTTGCAAGTTACGTTTGCGATTTCAAATTTCTTTCCCGATTATTTGTATTGTAGATGCGATTGTGTTTAAAATTACTGTCGTGTATTTGCAAGTTTATTGTGTGTAATGTAAGCAATTCCTTTCAAAGGAAATTTTATTTATTTTTTAGAAGACTTAGTTCTTTCTTAGTACTTGCAACCTATTTAATTAACTCTAATCTGGCCTATCTAAATTCCTGTGACATCCTTCGACACAACTCATTTTCATACTTCTTTATTCTGGGTTTTGATTTTTTTTTTTTTGGTGACGAGGTGGAAAATCCTCATGGATGTCCTTGGGGGGGGCGAAGGGGTCTGTCGGACTCTTACCGACTAAAAACCACCCCGGTGTTCCGCTACTTGCCTATGATCGTCGATATTACTTGTCTCACCCTAGACGGATCCCGTTACCCGGTGCAACCATCACCCGTCGGCCGCACTCCTCTGAGAGCGCGCGCGGAACACTGCGCGCTGCCTCTCGGGCCTGTATCTGTTCGGACGACGACTTCCCCAAAAGTTCGCCGTCCGCAGGCCGCTTCCTAAGGTAGCCGGAGCTCGTTAAACGCTCTCCGGCGCCCGGTGCGTCTGCTGCGGGTGGAGAGAGTCGTATTCCGCTCTCTCTCCCGTTCTGCCGCCTCCTTTGCGGACATCATCTCCTCGCAGAAAGAGGTGACGGCGTTCCATGCACTCTCGCTCCGAACCATGGCCAGAAACACGGTTGGGAGCGAGAGACTACCCGCAGCGCCAGCTGCCACGACGAGATTACAGCGCTGACTAGCCCAGGCTGAGCATTCCGCCAGCGTGTGAAGCGCCGTGTCCTCGGGGCAGTCACTACAATGGTGGCACGGAGACGTCGGCTCCCGGCCGATCCGACACAGGTACTTTCCGAAACAACCGTGTCCGGAAAGCACCTGCGTCATCCGAAACTCTCTCCAGGAACTCTTGTAGAATGGGTCTTATCGCCGCTATAGCGGCGTGCCCATGGGTTTTGAATGTGTGTTAAGTATTTCTAACGATATAAATACTTTAGATCATAAAATTCTGTGTTAATATTTAAGTGTTATCATTTTATAAATAACTATAAAATTTTGCAGTGTTGCCAAGATTTATCATGTCTTCCTTACTTTTTTACAGATTTTATATACCATTTAAAATACATTTCAGTAGTTACCACGTAGTTCGACTTATCTTCGTAAGATGTCGTTAAAGTATGTATTGGTGTTTGTGGAATTCTTGTATTATATGTTTAATGTGCCTGACGAGCATATTTGTTTGATAGCCAGCAAGTTAAATTTGTTTTAATGATTTCATATTTAAAGATATATTGTGTTACTGTACTTTATTTTTTTGTTACATGCTATATTTCTACAAAATATTTATTAATTCTGTTCTCCATAACAATAAAATTTATGTTACTAATTTAGGTTATATGACGGTAGATATTGCTCGAAATTCAGAACCATATTATAAATTTCGTACCCAAAATATGAAGCTTTCACAATCTAAATAAAGGGGTGTAAGACGCATCTAATTCATTAAATGTTCGCCTCTGTTGTCCTGAAATTGCTGGAATTCACGCTACGCGGTATAACCGGTGAATTATTTAACATACAAATAATTATAACGTTGTGTTACGGTTTATTAAACAGATAGTGTGTTTCACCATGGTGGCGCTTGTATTCCTTTTTGAATAGTTGATTTTACATTTAATTTGATATTAAACCATTTTGTTATATTTTTTTTGTCAAAATCCCCAAAGCATATAAGAAATGTAATTAATATTAGGCAAAAACTTCATCTGATGATTTTTTTTTTTAATAAAGAACACTTTTATTACACAAGCTACTTATATCGTACACTACCTCTCTTTTCACCTATGTTTCTCTATCCATCCAACGGTTGCCTGGAAGAGCCAATTGTACATAACACTTGCTAGTAAGATATAAGTAAAATAATGAAATCTATGGTTTTGTGTACAAGAATATACTCTATATCTATCTATCAATCTATCAATTCTACTTCCTTTCTATTTCTCAACTTTTTGTTTTTAATTTTGCCTACGTAGGTATTAAGTTTGTAGTTCGCAAACATAGTTTGAACCTGAATCACTCAATTGCAAGTTTTCACTACTGACGCCAAATTACGAGACTTTCTTAAATTATAAAAAATCGACAGCCAATGTTTTAAAAGAAACACATAAACCCTAACTTAGACCACCTTACAACACTTAAACCCGATGATGACTGATTGTTCAAGCATGCCAATATAAAGAAAGAGGAATGGACTTATGTCATAAACCATCCAACAATTCATGTTTGCACAAAAATTTTACATCACACGAACAGACATCACTAATACAAGTGAACGCGTGTGAAACTCAGTGTAATAGCTAGGGCCGGCCCATTACCCATATAATCCAAGACGGTAAGCACGCCACTTATTCCTCTTACGAGGTATTGTGGGGATGCCTCCACAATGGATACGTGAGGTCCCTGTAAAGTATGGAGCTGGTAGAATTTGTACAGAAATGGATTATGGGCTTATTGGCTTGTTAGTTCGGATTATAGAGGTTATGTTTTAAAGATTTGGTCAATAGTAGTCGAGGTAGTATGAGTTTTATCCTGACTTTTAATATGGAGTAATAGCAGAATATAAAATAAAAACACTTTACATATTGGAGTACCATGTGCATGGTGAAACCGTTAATTTGATCTCATGATTATCTTTTTAGGTTTTGAAATTTTATATTAAACTCATTTTAATACATATTAAAACTTATGACAATATTACACCTAATTTCGTTGGATAATTAAGGTCAATAAATAAATACCTTTGATTGCCCAATGTTTCAATCAACTACATTTTAATAACAACTAGACAAAATTAACGAAAAGTCCTTAGTTTTAAAACAGTATCCTGGTTTAGATATTGTTTTCTAGTTTTTTTATTTTTTTAAGTAATGATTCAAAAACACATTTTACTTTTAAACTTTTATACAATAGCTATGGCCATATTTACTTGAGCTTCAACAGCAATTTTGCTTGGATTTTGTTTAACTTTCTTTTTCTCACCAGCTCTTTCTTCTTCTGCAACCTTAGTAAAATCCTCACTGGGCACTTCAGGCAACTGATCTTTGACATCAAGAATTGCTTCCAGTTCAGCTTCAACAGCCTCTTCATCTTCCTCTGATAGCTGACCAGAGATTAGATCATCTATTTCTCTTTGTTTGTTTAGAAACTTTGCTACTTATCATCATAGAAACATTAAAATAAAAAAATTTTCAACGTCTTTGAAATTTAAATCTCTACATATCGGATTACATTTTAGTAAATCGAAATAAAAATTTTGTATATGGCATTTTCAAATCGACTAAATTGAACCGACCTACCAAAAAAGAAGTGTGTTGCCCAGCTATCGCTTAATAATATCATAAGTCAAGATATTATGACAGACATACAAATTCTTCCAAAATTCACAGTTTCAGCGTTCTTACTCAACCTGTACATATTTAAACGTCTCGTCCATATTGTAATGTGGCCCGAGAGTTTCTCAGCGCTGTTTATGCCCTTGTATTCCTGTTAGTTCTTGTTGGCATAGGCAGATACTATATGTATATAAATGCCTTGTATTGTGTCAAAAGGATAGGGAATACTTGAACAAGTATTTGATTGTTTCTCTGTCGTACATAGTAGTCGCCGGGTTGTAGCTGTCTGGTACTTTACGCGAATGGCAGCCTTTTTTTTCGTATGTTTTAGGGGGCAAACGAGGGGGCGATCTCAATAATTATACACTATCGAAGTCATTTTGTAATGTAAGCTTCTGCATAAATGCGGTAGAATCAAACAGTGTCGTGGTTGATAATAGTCAAAGGGACCACAGCACAGCACACATTATGTACTGCGGTCGCTACCATACGCCATTATATGATACAGATAACAGTTGTAGTTTTTATTATCGAAATAATTTTGTGTAAGGGAATATTTGGAATCAATGTGGCGATGATGTACGTGCGCGTATTGGATTAAATGGATAAATTGTTAGTTATTAAAATAAATTGCATTAAATAATATTACATGAAACGTAACAGGTATTTACTTTTATATATCTTGTGTATATTGTATATGCAGTTCGGATAACAATACAACAATGTTGGCTTCTTGGAGCTGATCTGATGATGGAGCCAGGAGGTGGATAGCGGAACTGTTCAGTGTTCTTTAATTTTGACGGGTCCAACAGATTGGGCTTTAAAATGGTGATCGGATGATGAATCTAAGAAGTAGATAGGATATATTTTATAGTTTTTAATTTGGTTCGCTATTAAAACGTGTCTTTTTAGTTTTTAAAAACTACAAACGATTTATTTTAATTATAGTTGTGTATAACAACAACAACAAAGCTGTTACAAAAGCAGTTGTGGTGTGTTTGCTGTACTAACAAACGACAACAACAAATAATAAAACACTATACTTACAAATTTTTATTACTTCAATAAACGATGACGCTTGACATTGATAAACCTTATAATTTAAAATATAATTAAAATTTCGAGTCTAAATACTTTAAGTATTAGAAGGTGTAAATGTGATGCTCTCATTAATAAACAAAGAAGTTTTGGATTTTTAAAATTGTATGCTGTGTTTACATAAACACATTACCGACTTCAATTGCAAATTTATTCACAATAAATTTATTAGCATACTTGTCGAGTGTCATGCTCGGCAATTTTTTGCTGCTGTTAATTAGTGTTCATCTAGCTAACAAGAGACCGGGGACGGGTTCGAGAGAAAAGTGTAAAGAGAGTAACCACAATATTTATGCAAGCTCACGAACATGGAAAACTTACTTCACCATCTAAAATTACTCCACAATATTAACGAGCGGAGTAAAATAACACCAAATAAGAACACCGTTTTCAAATAGATTTATTATTGAAATCTTCTATTCCACATGGAAGGCAAACACTGTGCCAAACTTGTACTAACAAACATAATTCTGACTTTAACTACCGAACTTTTTAGTTTAAGCTGACGGATTTATCAAGGGCCACTTCACACCGGCAGTAAAAACTCTCTACGGAATAAATACATCAGTTTGTAACTCCGGACTTTAATTTATTGCCCCCTGTGGATAGATCCCGACAGGTATAAACGGGCGGTCTGCTGTAACTTAAACGTTTGAGGTGCGATCATTTTTGAAATGCTTGCGCTATATTTTTCGTGGATTCCATTTGCTACGTATTAAGTGGTACGTACGTAATATAATAAATATTTTAAAATAAGTCACTACTTCTTAAAATAAAAAGCGAGGACAAGAGGGTTGTGTCGTTCATCTTTTATTGTCTACTTACGCCTTTTTTCCCGGAAGGATTAAACAGAATCTATTATATTAGTAGCTACGTGGCTACGCGTTGCTGTGCCTAGATTATTTGCAATGAAAAAAACCTATCTTATCTCTCTAGTTGAACCAACTGCACAAAATTTTATTAAAATCTGTTCATTAGCTTAGGAGTTCATCGCGAACAAACAACGTGACACGAAATTGATATCCCTATAGATGTATATGCTTTTCTTCTTACAGTATACCGTACCGACCTTCGTGCTGCTACTGAGAATGTCTTGTCAGAAAATCCAATAACAATTTGCCCAAGCCGAGGAAGGTAACAGGGATTCTTCCGCGTTATGTTGTTCCACGCAACCGTCGTACCCTAAGCGAAGTGGTACCGAGACCACACGTATCCATGATGTATGACTATCCATGTGTGCCAAATTTTATTTAAAATCCCATCGACCCCTTTTTAAGCCTCACGTGATTAATGGACAATCCCTAACCTGCGACCCATGTTATTAGGTAGCCTATTTAAAAAAGGATAGATCCGGACCTACTCTAGCTATGACTTAAACTCACCAATCCATCCGTATTAGCTCTATCCCTTTTTACCTTCCTTTCCCATTCAATATATTGCGAATTTTCCCATCTCTAATTCCTAAAGTACCCTGTTGACGGCAATAGGCTTGCCCCCTATTACGTGAATGAGTTAATACGCCTCTGCCTACCAGTGTATTAAATATATATATATATATATATATATATATATATATATATATATATATATATATATATATATATATATATATATATATATATATATATTATTAAAATAAATAATTATCATTAGAATATGTTTGAAGCATCGGAGACAATAGACTTTTGGAAGATCCTTGCTTCGGCGCGTATTGGCCGGCACGATCTGAGTGATATCATGACCTCACAGCAATGCTTGAGGCCCTAACACACCTCACCTCCTTCTCCCACCTTCCTCAAATGCCGGTAACGCATTTGTGACTCTTGAGTTGCAGGTGGCCATGGGCGCAGCTAATCACTTACCATCAGGTGACCTGTCTGTTCGGTTGCCCGCTATACCATAAAAAACAACTCAAATGAATCTATAATCTCCGATGGCACCCAATAAGATAAATCTTCCTTTCCTTTCTTGAGAATTTAAGTGAAGCACTTTGTTCTCAAACAAAGCCAAAGAAAGGTCAAGACACATCTCGAAATGTTTGTTAAACAATAAACTAGCCTATATGAAGATTTACTGAAAGCACACAAACTACTAAAGCGCTTTAATTTTCGCATCAGCAAATAACAACATATTCCATTATATTCAATGTAAATACTATTAAAGCCATTCTATATACCAAGACTGTTTGTATATTTGATTTGATCTCAAGAATTACTCCACATATTTGTATAATTCATTCATTGTTTGCTGCCGGATATTACCTACGTAAGAGCAAAATGGGGCCCAGAAAATGTTGTAGTGAGCAAAACTGTATTTGGCGTGCTGACTAGCTTTTGCCTTGGTTTTACTTATAAATAGTATTTGTTTGTGGGATAGAGGGCAAACGAGCATACGGGTCACCTGATGGTAAGTGACTATCGCCACCCATGGGTGCCTGCTACTCAAGAGTCACAAGTGCGTTGCCGGCCTTTAAGGTTTAGGGCCTCCGGTAACCTCACTCACTCCGCGAAATACAATGCAAGCATTGCTTCACTGTCGGTGCTTTTCTGTGTGAAAGATGTCCTACGTCCTTTTATTAGCTTTACTTATACAATCAATTTTGGCAGTCCATTGTAACCTACTTTAAACTGTCGTATCCAACAGAACCTTCGTATGTATGTATGTATGTAATTTGAATCACAATACTATAATTTGGCATCTTGGAGCTGATCTGATTATGGAGCCGGGAGGTCGATAGTGGAACTCTTCAGTGGCTACTAGTAAACCCCTAGAGTTTGGGCTCATATGATTTGTTTTAACGTGTCCAACAGATTTGGCTTTATGACGATGGTCTGAATGAAGAAGAAGCCAGGAGGTCAAAGTAGAACTCTGTTTCACTTTTTAATTCGATTCCCTATTAAATCATGTTTTTTTTTTAATTTTACTAGACTATAATTATCTGTACCCCTGAAATATGCCACTTTATTTTTTATTTTTTTTATCGTGTTTAAACCCCCTCGGGTCATCACTTCACTGGGGCTGCCAGTGAAGTGCCACTTCACTGGGGCTGCCAGTGAAGTGCCACTTCACTGGCAGCCCCAGTGAAGTGGTATGTCGAAATCGAACCGACTAAAACCACACGGTGTTCCGTCATAAAATATGTCACCTAGGTTTACACTGATTTACTCTCTAGAGTACACTTCAGACCCTACAAGTAAAGATCTCCGTTACGGAACACCGTGTGGTTTAAGTCTTGTATGATAATTCGTGTTACTAGATCATTCCCGTATTACATACAGTCTTAATCTTAGTAAGATGGTGATAAAAGATGATTATTTATTACGAATGATGATGAACCGCTTTAATATAACTACAACATTTCCTGCACGATATAACCATAACACGGCTACAACCAATTTAGAAATATACATACCATAAATTTCGGAGACAGTAAGTATACCTAACCTATTAAACTTATGTTTTTTTTTAATAATATAAATTAATAGAAAAGGCACTTCTGATCTCGTTTAAAATTATACAATTAGACATAAACCATTTATGGAAAAAAGTGCAAAGACAAAGTTCTTTCTTCCACATCCCGGATACGTTTTTTTTACACCTCATACATGGCCATCTGATCCCAAGCTAGGCAAAGCCTGTACTGTGGTAACCAGACTACTGATAAATATACTTATATATTTCTAAATACATACTTATTATAGATTAATTACACCCGGAGTCAGAACACAAAACAAATGATAGTGCTCATGACACAATTACTTGTTCTGAGTGGAAATCAAACCCACGACCTCTGGCTTAGCAATCAAGATCACTAACCACTACGCCAAGTGGCCATGTTGAGCTAGAACCAATTTCTTCGCATTTATTTTCGTGTGAGACCGGAAAGCAATCTGTGTGACAGCTTGGTACCCTGTTTTATATTAATAGGCACATTTTAAGCTGAAATTACAGTATATTATCGTTAATAATCATTGAAAATAAATGTATAAGTGTACGTAATTTTTTTTTTCTTCTTTATAAACGTAAATACGTTGCCTCGGAGCAGCCATTGCCAAAGTCCGTCTTAATGTCAACGGTTAGTTAGCTCTGTCGTCGCGAGACAGCGAATAGGTAACAAGGCAATGATTTAAAGACTCTACAGATCCATTTAAATGTTCCTAACCAATGCCTCTGGCCAAATCAAATGTATCATTAAATTTTAATACGTTCAGTGTTTTAACTTAATTTTGTCTGTCACTATATTTATTTATGTTTTTTATTGTCATATAATTCTCAACGATTCCTGTAAAAACAGGCAACCTTTGTATATATATGTATGTGTTAAATATTGTGTGAATGGATAGTAAGGGATTGTATAATAATACTAGATGACCCGGTGAACTTTATCTACAACTTATTTGACGACTTTCACATAAACTTCCAAGAGTCCCCAGTTATATTATCTTCTTAATCCGGTCCTGTCGCGAAATCCGTTCTTAGGTAATGTGTTCTACCTATAAACTACTCCCACCAACCAAAGTAATCGGAAGGGGCGATTTTCATTCAAAATTATCAAAATTTTTATTTATTTAATTTCATCCGTTCTTTTTTTTCTCTTACTCCACCCCTGTATGGAACGTACTAAACAAAACAAAAATTATTCAAATCCATATTTGAGTTTTAGTGAGACTAACAAACAGCAATTCATTTTTATAAATAAAATTATCTACAAACACTGTCGATCAAGGTTTTTATTTTATTCCCGAGACCTAACTTTTGAAAATTGAAAAACTATATTGTCGAATTAGGTTTAAGACTAATTATTTTTACACATGCGCGACTTATAAGATGCGATGTTGTTACCCTTAAATATTATAGTTGAAATTTACAAAGTTGAACTAATGGTTGTTAGGAATTAAAAAGAAATTATAAAGTAACTATTTAGTATATTTTTTGTAGTTAAATTACATATATTCTTAACTAGCAGCGCCCCGCGGTTTCACCAGCATAAGTCCCGACCCCATGGAAATATCGGGATAAAAAGTAGCCTATATGTTAATCCAGGTCTCCAGCTATCTACATACCAAGTTTCATTGCAATCGGTTCAGTAGTTTTGGCGTGAAAGAGTAACAAACATCCATACATCCATACATCCTCACAAACTTTCACGTTTATAATTTTAGTAGGATAAACATCAATGGAACCGACAGATAAAGAACCTGATTTCGTTTTTAAATTTGTTCAAACTCAAAACTCTAATCCTCAACCTAAAAAAAAAAGTATATCGGCTGTTTACAAAGCGATAATCGACTGTTATTGGTCCATTAACATACCATGCTGAGATAATTTTATATTTTATCTGTTGTAAAACTATTAATAACCTCTTTTTTGTTGCAGGTGAGATATGGTGTTCCTGTGGCATCAAAGGTAGATATTTATTTAAGAAAAAAAGCGTTGGGATATTGGAAGAGAAGTAAGACCATTGTTTTATTTAAATATTGAGGTTATTGAGATGAAGAATTTTGTTTGATTTCTTTAGATGGGTAGTGTTTGGCAGATTGTAACTAAGGTTAAAGTAAGTGCTATATATAAATTAAATCTATTTTCTAATTGTTTATATAAATTAACTTTATTAAAGTTAGCGATCGTTATACGGACTATTTTATTATGAGCAAAATGTTTATTTATTTGGAAAATACAAACAGTTTTACGCTGATGTTAATGAAAACAATTTCGTTTATATTTTAAACATACCTATAACCCACAGCGTATATTTAAACTAGAATAAAATATAGAATAGAAATAAACTTTATTGTACAATAAAGTTTATTTCAAACCAATTACAAATAAATTATGTTCAATGTATTTCAATGAAACAATAATGTACAATGGGCGGTGTTATCGCTTAAAGCAATTTCTTACAGGCAACCTTTATAAATAAAATAAATAGCAATATAAATTTCAAACTACCAATATAAGTAAATTTATAAAATAGCAGGAATATGGGTTCTAGAGGATTCCGGCGACTGGGACCGCAATTAACTCGAACCGCGGTCCCAGTTGCCGGATCCATGTAATTTTAATATTTTTCTTCCGGTGACTGGGACCACAACTAAATTAATAAATAAATCTTTTGTTCAAGCCAAAAATAGTACAGTCAAACGAAAAATGTTTAAAGTTACAATTAAAGAAAAAACTCTTTGATTAAAAAGTAGCATTTATTTCTATACTTAAATATCATTCACGGGCTAGAGTTAGAGAGGGATAGCGTTATACAATGCTATCCCTCTGTACTTACATGCACGGTTGAGTTACGTGAAAACGGGCTGGCTTAATATATTACTAAGCGCGTGGAATAAATTCATGTCTAGGAAAAGTAAATGATATTTATTCAATAAAGCTGTACATAATCTTATAAAAAATGTAGCAGCCAACAAGCTTAATTAGCCGTTCAATTAACAGCCTAGCCTCTTTACTATTTCGGTTCTGGCACTCGCCGGCCGCTGACGCGACACGCTCGCTCGTCTCGTGCGTTATGGTCACAGTTCTAACCTAACCTAAACCTAGCCATTCCTGTTCAATTGACCTACCCTACTAATGTTAAATCGTCTCCAACTTAATGTTTTATTAGACGAATAAACAATATGCCTTAAATATTGTAATAGACGCTACGGCTGAATATCATTCAGGCCGCTAGTTGAACGGCGCCGTTTAGTAAAGAGGCTAGGCTGTTAATTGAACGGCTAATTAAGCTAGTTGACTGCGACATAAACTCAACATAATACACTCAAACACAGCTTAGTATTATTTCAAAATTCAATTGTTTAAAAAAGTGATGGAAGAAAAGATAAGTAGTTTTAAAAGTAGATATAGTCGGATTTCAAGTAACAATCTTTATTCTGAGCAACAGGTAGAGGAATTATAATGATGATGATATATTTAGTTCAGATTTCTATTCACAGACGTTGCCTACTTTCTTATCCAAATCTATTTATATATATGAAAATCGCACAAGTTCGAATCTAGCTCGCACACCGGGGGTTCCGTAAGCAAACAAACTTGTGTGTAGATAGTACTTACATCTCGGGATTCGATTCTTTAAGAGTTTGGTTTTGGCTTTTTTCGAAAGCACACTGTACTTTGCAGTTCTAAAAATACTCACCCATACATCAATGTACGACAAAGTCAACTTTTCAAGATATATATAATCACAAATAAATGTTATTTTTTGCATATAACAACAAATTATATAACATTCAGTTTTTTCCTTTACTTGTACTGTGACACCTTCCAAATTTCATGATTCTAGGTAAATGGGAAGTTGGTTCCCGGAGACTTCCTTCTTAGGGTATCCCGGGTCAGTTGCAATAGACCCACTTCTGACGGAACACCGTGTGGTTTTAGTCGGTTCGATTCCGACATACCACTTCATTGTTAGCTCCGGTGAGGTGATGAAACGTGGGGGTTATATATTATACTTATAGCTGACATAATATTGTGTTTTCAACACGAACACCTGATTCAATTAAACTTGTTTTAGACTCATTATGATGATTTTTGTTTGTTGATTTAGGGCTGTCTTGTCTACCGGATGTCTTAACAACAGCTATTCTCAGACCCCTCTTATTGTAAACGCAGTATGGCACAGCGTGTGGTTTTAGTCGATTTGATTCTGACACACCGTCCCACCAAAAAACCATGTGAATATAGTACAGTGCGTGTGTTTTTTTTTTTTAAATTAATGGTTTCAAAATCATAACCAAAATAATTTATTTCTATTAAACCCATTATAGGTATTTTTGAATTGTTAGGAGTGTTAGTCAGTATGACTAAATCGGTTGTGAAGCTTGTTGCCTGTTCCAATACGTGGATCCTGTGAAGATGAACAGGTAAGAAACTCCAAGGACACTCTTTTTCAAAATGTTTTTTTACAAGTCTTTGGTTACATTGCTTATATACGCAAATTAAATGTAAGGACAATGTAACGCATTGTTCAAAACTATAAATTTCGACTTCGGTTCGATTTCTAATAGGGCTAGTAATATAGATTTTTCAAAAATCCAATGATGTTGTTTTAGTTTTCATTAAAATCGGGCCCGAGACTCTTTTAAGTAGGTACTTATGTCCATTCATCCTAGTTTCGGAATTGACCATGCACGCCCACTTGATAAATTCATTCATTCATTTTTCTACTAATGTGATGTGAGATTATGTATGTGTTCCTATGTAATATAATATTGTTAAATAATAATAAAAGTAGTGTGTATCTACTGAAATAAGAATTCAAAACTAACTTTTCAATCTTTAAAATAAGGTATATAACGACTTCAAAACGTCTAAATTATGGTAAATAATAATACGCTGTATTCTTCATCCCTTAATTTACCACCCTTAGAAGTGGAATATTTTCTTAAAATTTAAATGGGACCAACCTTGAGTACAACCAATTCAATTATTATTCAAATCGGTTCACAAATGGTGATGATGTCGTTTAATAAATAAATAAACAAACAAACAAAAAAACCGTTGAAATGAAAACCTCCTTCTTTGTATGTCGGGTCCGGAAATCTGTTCCTAAGAGCTTATTGACTTTTTACGAATATTGAATGAAGAGCATAACTGTGACAGCATTAATATAAATCTTTCGATCTTAACAAAGCAACTAAAACAACATGAGATAAATTAAATAGAATAAATAATGAAGTTTGTTCGTATTAACATAAAGCCTATTATAATTCTATGCGGCCATTGGCCGTACGTCATATTTAAATTTTATTATCACTCAAATATCCCTTCGGCTACACAGGAGTATTATAATGTTATGAGAGCTGTAACTTCTACATTATCTTTACGACCTTAGCCGATGGTACCAAACAGAAACGGATAGCGGAAAAGTGTGCCCTAATTAAATTTTGTATGATTGTAAAGTTGACCTGTACATTTGTACATTCTCGATGCTACGCTTATTGTGTCTCATATTATCTGTAAATCCTGGTATACAAATAAAATATTATCTGCCTATCAGTCGGCCAAATCTAGCACATAAGTTTAAATATCATATCATAATAAAAAAGACACTCCCGCACTAGAAATATTTCATGTTTCGCGGTGCACCTTAAATACATTCAAACAACGGACACAAAATCAAGACTACTATTACGTTTTTTTTTTTGTTTTTTTTTAAGACTACTATTACTAGTAGATTTAGAAAGTTGGGAAATGATTACCTTGACGTCGCGTCGTTAAGAATGATGTTATCGTGCCAAGCTTGTGTCACAAAATATTGTTTCAATGTAGTTGAAGTAAGATCCGTTCAATCAATTTTGTTTATTTTAATAATTTATACTTTCTGAGGAATTACTAATACCTAGTATTTTTGTTGATTTTTGTGTTCGTGTCTTTATTACTGACTTATATTAGTTTTGTAGAAGGTTTAATGAAAATGAAACTCGCTGTCAGCTTTTCACTTATACCAAACAATACCATAGGCCATAAAAAAGGGGGTGAGCAGTGAAAAAGACATCAGGACGTGAGATTCCAGGGTAGGTGTGAACCGATCGCGATCATCGTTTACGAGCGAAATGATTTACTTCTGACAAAGAATACTTCATATCGCCATAATATATGTAATGAAATCAGCATATGTTGGAATTATTTTATTCTTTTATGATTTATATCATTTCATAATATAAATCAAATGAAATCATTTAATCTTGCGATAAATTAGTCTTACAAAAAAAATTTCCACCGTTGAGAATGCAGATTTGTTTTGGTACACATTTACATATATTTAAATTATTAAGTGATAAATGTTTTACAATATGCAATTTAAAAAAGATAAAATATAACAAAATTAATTTATTCAAGGCAGATAAAGCCATTATAACTCCATATTAATAAATTTCCAATTTCGAGTAATAATGTTATGTCTACAAATTGGTTACTTAAAAAATAAACTCTTTATAATATTCTCAAATGTTATTGTTTAAATCATTTTATTATTTAGTGATTGTCATTTTTTGTTAAAGTAGAATGTTAGTTTCATTTATAAATATATTTAATCTTAAAAAATTCAGTATTCAGTCAATGTCTTCAAGTAGTTGATTGTGGGGTTGTGAAGTCATTGTGTGAACTTTTTAGGTCTCATACAAATAATTTTTGAAGGAATAATACTTCTAATATATAATATACTCTTAATATAAATAAAGATGGTAGATGGTGTTAGGATATTCAAATGAACAAAATGTCTTTTACAACTTTTAAATTTGCTTTAACCGACGAAAAAAAGGAGGTTCTCAATTCGACCGTATAATATATATATATATATATATATATATATTTTAATGTATGTTCAGCCACAGATAAGATAATAGTTACTTCGTAAGTTCAGCCCTCACTCCGTTATTTATAAACCGATTGTGATTATTCTTTTTTTGTTAGATAGGGTATACCTCAAGGGTGGTCCCATATCAAGGAAGTCAGGATCTGATGATGGGATCCTGATAAAATTGAGAGAAACCCTCTAAAATTGTAGGAACGAATAGTGTTTTTGATTACTTTTAATTACTTAACAGGTATTTGCGTTTAGAAATCATCAGATCATGTAGCTGCTGATGATGAAAAAATCATAAAATAAAAATCTTTTTAACAAAAAATTAAACCTACGAAAAGAACTAAAAAGCAAAAAATAAATAAACCTGAAATTTTAAGTATTGAGCTTATTTACCTAAACTACCAAATTTTATATAAATTTATTTTGAGTCGGCGCCAAACAACAAACTGAATAATTATGAAAATTTTATATGTACCTACGTAGAAATGGACATGGCTCTACGTAGGTTATTAATCGTTTTATTATTTGGCGCCGACTTAAAATAAGTTTACATAAAATTTGATAGTTTATGTAAATAAGCTCAATACTTAAGACTTAAGGTTTATTTATTTTTTGCTTTTTAGTTCTTTTCGTCAATTAAATTTTTTGTTAAAAAGATTTTTATTAACACGATATTATTAGCTTCACTTAACTATCTATCTACTCCTAATTGTCGTATTGAAACGAACGAACTTAAACTTTCTATGTAGTTCAGATGAGTATAATATAATTTGGCAGGAGTTGGATAGTGGAACACTTCAGTAGCTAGCAGTAAACCCCTCGCGTTTGGACTCATAGGATCCTTTTGAGAAGTCCAACAGATTTAGTTTTCTGAACTCTAATTTATTTGTCTATATTTAAAGACACTTGGTTACTGGTACTTATAATTTTCCTTGTTTTTCTCAAGAAAATTTTGATTGTCAAGAAACCAAAAATAAAGTTTCGCTAACATTATTGTTTTTTTTTTATTCATTTTATTGTTACTTGAAATGTGTTTAGATAAGACATGTCATTTCCTACGAAAATACTTTAGTTGGTTTTTAATAATTATATCTGCTCTACACTATTAATAATCATTTTTCAATATTTGAAGACTATCTTTTCTAGCCTTTGTAGAAACTTTGGCCTTTACTGCTATTTACTTTGGCCCACAGTTCAACCATAGCTTCTTTGATAGCTTTCAAAAGGATTCCACTGCAGCTAGCAAACGCTGAATTCCTCATACATTTCCAAGCTTGGGGCGGAACGAATAAAATTTACAAGTTACATGACTAAACAGAATGCTATGAAATTGTTAGCTGTTGTGAATAAGATGAATGAGCTTGTTGAGTTGCTTACGAGTTGTTTTTAAAGCTTTTGTGATGTTCTTGGAACTTTGAGGTGTTTATGAATAGTGCAAAATATTTTCTTGTACTTATAAATAAATTAATGTGTATATTTGCCTGTTTGATGATCTATATAAAAATAGTGAGTTATTAGCCGCACTTAACAATTTTTGAAATGTTGTGATCCCTGTTTTTATTTTGGGCAATATAGTAATAGATATTGATCTATAAGATCTATTATTGAAAAAGAAGATCAGAATAAGTTTTAAAACGTGCAATATAGTCCCAAGAAAAATACTGCTTTTAGGCAAAAACTTCCAGACAACGGAGACACATCCTATCATACTTGGAAAAGAAGATTTTTTTTCCATTTCTTCCTTGAAAATTCACGCCTGTCAGTAATCAATTAACCTCTGACCTATATAAAACACTCCTTAGGGATCATTACTGTTTTACTATTACTGATAATAAGGCATAACATATAAAAAAAATATTTAATTGAGAACCATTTTTGAAGTTGGTTAAAAGCTAAAAATCCATAAAAATTATACACAACGAACATAAATAAGTCTGCTCATCCGTATAATTACGGACTACAACAATTCTATCGCTAATCAAGGCTCATCGTCTCGTGTGCGGATGAGTGGCTCACAATGTACCCTCCACCTCCAAGGGGAGGGTCCACCCTCAAATAGGGTTACCATCTTGTTTTAAAATGTCAATGTCGGATAAGAATATTGGGAGATCAAATATGGAAATTGGACAATCCAGGGAAGTACTTTAATTTCCCGAGCCGCATTTCATGCTCAGATTCTTTAACATTAAGTAATGCTGGATTGCGTGTAAGAAGAAAAAACCTTTGCACATGTCATACTTTCTTATAGGCATAATTGGGAACAATTTAAATAACAACTTGCTCAGCCGAAATTCCCAAGTCGGCACTTACTAAGTTGAATAGAAACTTATGGAATTCTACACTTCTGCTGGATTGCAAGGGATTGTCTAGATCTACGAATTCCGGAAGGTAGAGGTAGCACCTTTTACTATTCTTCTCGACTCTTTTACACGATTTACACCCGTAGTCCCCGTGCTAGTTCATTACCCGGTGCTACTACCTAAGGTAAATTATTAGTTAAAATGACGTGTATACTAAGTCTGAGTGATTTTTGGGTTCGTTTAGAAAGTTTTCTTACAACGTTTCCTAATGATTGTCTATTTGATTTTAAAACAAATTCAGTGAAACAATCGTATTAATTCTGCTTCAAAATCCCTCAAAAATATGTTGGAATACGGTCACTCTATTCTCGAACAAGGCCAGCGAATCTTTTGTGACGAATCGTCAGCTAGAAAAATATTGCCTACTGGGAATTTTCTCTAACTTCGACTCGTTATCATAAGTTGTTCTGTAAAAAAGTAAGTATAAATGTAATGGTATTTTTTATCTTCGTGTGCAAAGTTTTTTTTATTCGTATCTTTTTTATAGAAAGTACCTATGTAACTAGTTAAGCCTTGAGTGTGGCCTTGTTTGTTAATATTTTTTAGTACATCATGTAGATAAGCACGCTACAAGTGACTGAGTATAATTATTCTTTTGTACTTCGCGTTCTTTTGTCATGGGCTTTGGCAGAATTCTGGAACTGAACAAATTTTGTGCCTGATTGTCATTTTTGTTAATTGCCTACTCTAAGTTTAAAGTCTTCGGTATACTATGATCCTGTAAATAAATGTGGTAACTGTCAAGTTCGTCACTTATATTAAGTGTTGGTAAACCGAATATAAATTTAGCACATTTTTTTTTGTGAAACATGTGTTTTAACAATAACTTAAATTTTAAGGATGGGATCAAATAGTACTCGTAATTATATTTGAGGCACAAAAAAACTAAACAAGACTTTCTTTGATCTCGCGATCCCATTGGATTTCTTTTAATAAATTCCACAGTACATTGTTCTTTTAAACTTTGTCATTAGCTGACTACGATTCGTCTTAAACTGTGTTTTTTTGTCTTAATATTGGTACGTGTTTTCTGTGTTTTATTTTTACGGTTCCGTTCCTCAAAAGGAAACAAGAACCCTTATATACCCTTTGTCTGTCTATATGTCAAGACCCATTTTCTTAGAAACCCGTGGACGTATCAAGTTGAAATTAATACCAAATACTTTTGTCGCTGTAGCTGTAAAAAAATAAGGTTCTAAGTCAACGCAATCAAAAGATACGGCCATTAAAGCCTTAGATTTTAACAAATTTGAACATTTCGCGGGTAAATCAAAGCCTATGGGGTACGTTCCATTGACCTAGAATCATGAAATTTGGTAAGAAGTAAGGTCTGATAGCACAAGTAAAGGAAGAATGCGAAAGTCGTTAATTTGTTGTTATATCACATAAAAAATAGTTTTTTGTGTTTACAAACTTAGATTTTGCGGTTGGAAAGTTGAATTCATCGTAAATCGATGTATGGGTAAGTATTTTTAGAACTGCAAAGTTAAAGTTGGCTTCAGGAGTTGGACGTACTATCTACATAAATTTATATTAAGATTAGGATTGAGGGACATAATAATCAATCAAATATTGAATTTGAGAAAACTACATATCAATATAAAGGCTCAAGTATGTGATGAGTTTGAATGTCAAATTATGAAAATTATAGAAGTTATAGCGAAGTTCTTCCAAATATTTCGCATGTTTTCCGTTTATCATATTATTTCTGATGGCAATTGTAAGACAGATGACGTAAGTCTATGATTTTAAAACTGCTTTAGGTATTTCAATTAAATTTAGTTTTTAAAAACATACATCCATAGACTGTTATATATAATCATTACCCTTCCGCGCGTATGCTACATAATGAATTTTGGTCGTTAAGTTCTGGCTGGTGGTCGTGAAAATAATACTGGCTATTTCAACACTGTTGCGCAGTTTGTCATTTTATAAATAAGATCCGTTGTAACAAAAAGCATCTATTTAAAAAAAAGTAATCTGAATTTCAAAAGTTGCATAATCTAATGCAAAAATGAAATATGGACAATTTTCAGTGTAATGAATGGCATATCATCATCATTTGAGCCACAGGACGTCCACTGCTGCTTGACATAGGCCTCTCTCAAAAACTTCCAGAAGACCGGATGGAAACGGTCTTCGTCTACCGTCGACTTACGATCTTTATAAAGTCATCAGTCCACCTTTTTTTTTATGGGATACTGGGGGCATACGAGCAGACGGGTCACCTGACGGTAAGCGACTACCGCCGCCCACGGGCACCTGCCACTCAAGAGTCACAAGTGGTTAGGGTCTCCGGTAACTTCACTCACTCGGCGAAAGGCAATGCAATGAGGCCGTGGTATCACTCCGGTCGAGCCGGCCCATACGTGCCGAAGCATGGCTCTCCCTCATCAGTTTGTGGGCGTCCTACATCGTAGCAATATTCTGATAACAACGTTATAAAACTATATTATGCTTACTTTTTAAAGCCTCAGATAAATTTGTGAAGATACTAGTCTTCTGCGTTTGTATGATAGAGTATTCCGATTATTCTTCCAGCGCATTAAGGTCGCTTTTTGATATTTTATTTACGTATTCCAAAATTATGATTCATGGAAACAAAGTACAAAATATTTTCCACTTGTCTTTTGTCAAAAAATATTTCCCTAAATTCTGTGAAAAACAACAAAAATCCATCGTAACATTGAAAACAATGGCCTCCCGCCATTATAGGATAAACGCAGGTAACAAAACGCCACTGTTATTTTATTTCATTTAACGAAACGAAATCTATACTAACAATGAAGCTTCTGGACAATATCTGCTGATTGCACGGATGGCACAATGACTTAAGTGGTCACCTCACCACTACACCGCGCCGAGTATTGCGGGTTCGAATCACACACGGGAACATAATTATGTAAGGCTCGAACTTCCTGGCATCAGCCAATTCGAGTTACATGTATGTCAGTGACTCTTACCTGAAAGAAAGAAAGAAATTTATTTTGATCTCATACACGGGTTTTATAACAGAGTTGTAATTAAATTAAGGTTACAATTGCTCGAGCAATCGTAACCTTAATTTTTTTTGTTAAAGACAACTCTCCGCATTAGGAATGACTCCTGTGTCGCGGGGGACTTTACAAACATACAAACAACGGAAACAACTCTCTCGGGTGGGAATCGAACCCACGACCAATGGCGTAGCAGTCAGGGTTACTAACCACTAGGCCAACCAGGCCAGGCTTACCGTTGTTACCTTTCAATTTGCGCCTATTTTTTTTATTCCAACAGTGCCCGGTTGCAACAATATGTAAGTGGGACTTCATAAGAGTCGGCATAATGTGGGTGTATTATATACCTCTGCGTACCCTTTCAGGGAAACAAACGTGAGTCGTCCAATAAGCGTAAAAATGTGATCCAAAGATAATATGTATAGTACGGTAAAATATGTGTTAATCCACTTCGTCCACCACTGGTTCTGAACCTCAATTATCCGAGAACGTTAATAAATATAACTGCTGGGGTAAAAATCCTATTATGTTAGGAAGTTGTAATGTATGAATATTTTGAACGAAAATTGGATTAGATTAAGCAGAAAATTCTGACCCTTTCGGTCCATTATAAAGAGGTTTAACAGACTGGATTAACTTGTTAATAATATTTTGAATATTTTTGGAATAAAGTATTTTAATTATCTGTTTTAATTTCGAAGGGTAAAGTAATAAATATATGATTGTCGATTTAGGCAATATTGTTTTGTTTTTCACGGACGTTACACTGATCACTTTTGCATCAGATTTTTTATTATTCTTGGACATATTGCGTTACGTTATCTAGACTCAAAATAAGCACAATTGTTTTTAAACTTTCGCGACGTTCATACATATTAGATGTGTAACTCGGGACTCACTTGTGATAATATTTAAACTTTCGCGACGTTCATACATATTAGATGTGTAACTCGGGACTCACTTGTGATAATATTTAAACTTTCGCGACGTTCATACATATTAGATGTGTAACTCGGGACTCACTTGTGATAATATTTAAACTTTCGCGACGTTCATACATATTAGATGTGTAACTCGGGACTCACTTGTGATAATATTTAAACTTTCGCGACGTTCATACATATTAGATGTGTAACTCGGGACTCACTTGTGATAATATTTAAACTTTCGCGACGTTCATACATATTAGATGTGTAACTCGGGACTCACTTGTGATAATATTTAAACTTTCGCGACGTTCATACATATTAGATGTGTAACTCGGGACTCACTTGTGATAATATTTAAACTTTCGCGACGTTCATACATATTAGATGTGTAACTCGGGACTCACTTGTGATAATATTTAAACTTTCGCGACGTTCATACATATTAGATGTGTAACTCGGGACTCACTTGTGATAATATTTAAACTTTCGCGACGTTCATACATATTAGATGTGTAACTCGGGACTCACTTGTGATAATATTTAAACTTTCGCGACGTTCATACATATTAGATGTGTAACTCGGGACTCACTTGTGATAATATTTAAACTTTCGCGACGTTCATACATATTAGATGTGTAACTCGGGACTCACTTGTGATAATATTTAAACTTTCGCGACGTTCATACATATTAGATGTGTAACTCGGGACTCACTTGTGATAATATTTAAACTTTCGCGACGTTCATACATATTAGATGTGTAACTCGGGACTCACTTGTGATAATATTTAAACTTTCGCGACGTTCATACATATTAGATGTGTAACTCGGGACTCACTTGTGATAATATTTAAACTTTCGCGACGTTCATACATATTAGATGTGTAACTCGGGACTCACTTGTGATAATATTTAAACTTTCGCGACGTTCATACATATTAGATGTGTAACTCGGGACTCACTTGTGATAATATTTAAAAGGTACAAATATACCTCTTGGTTACCCGACGTTTCGATTGAATTGCACCGAGCGTGGTCACTAGTGAACTTTTAAATAGTACCGCGATTAAGTCCCGAGTTACTAGAGGTTCTAGAAAAACGAATAAACATACTAAGACGCTTTTTTTTTGTAAATACAGACATATTCTACATAGAAACATCCTACGTCACGTCAAACAACCCTAAAAACGTCTGGGTGTTTCTTTGTAGGATATGTATGTCAATGTATGTATCGCTCAATGCAACTATTTGTATGTAAGAATACATACACACAAATAGCTGCATTGAGCGAGGATCGGAGCCGGTTCCTCTGACGTTGCATTTGAAAGCACTACGTCTAATGAAAATCAAAATAAACATAGAACGCGACGTTATCATTTATTCATGAGGTTGTATCCCTCGTTAGTTCTGCAACTTCTCAGACAACAGAGGAATAGGCAGGTATCTTGTCCTGAAGAGACATTGAAGTGTGGCTCTTAGTCACGGTACATCAACACGGTCTCCATGTAATTGCACCGCACTGGAATTGACGCGATGGTGCATGTGGTTTCATAGTAAAAGCATATAGCTTTTCTAATATTATAACAGTTGAAAGTTTGTTTATTTCAATGGGTTAACCTAACTCTAATTATTGTTAGATAGCCAGTTTATTGAGGAAGGTTATGCGTTGCATAATATTCATTTAAAATGTGTACAGAGATATCCTCGGAGTGGCATTACATCGGTAAAATTACGAACTGTGTTGGGTAGACATCCGCAACCATTGCAAGGCCCGTTCGACGAGTTGGGCATTAAACTACTGCCACTTTTTACACTAACTTCATAAATGAGCGTAATCGGTTCGACTGCATTTAAGTACTGCGCTTACCTATGAACAACACAGTTTGTTGTTTTGTAGTGTCATTGACTTGAAATCGCCTAGTGATCGATCTTCAGTCATAATTCTTTAAGTTTTGAATTATTTGTTTTATTTATTTGACCAGTATAATTTGGATTGTCATTGTATTTACAGGTCAGCATTTATACTAAGTTGTTGTAGTTTTTGTAGCCGTTATTACATGATTTATTTTTCAATTAAATAAATAAATTTACACAATACATATTTATTAATAACTACAGTAGTTACAACTTTCTACACTTCTTTTACATATAAACGTTATTTATTCCAAATATGCAACATCAAGGGTTAATGAATATAACTTAATTTATATAAAAATTTACATATTCAGTCTATTTAAAGATAATTTACGGTGATTATAAGATTAATTAAAATATATTTATATATATATATATATATATATATATACTAGCTGACCCGACAGACGTTGTCCTGTCATTCAATTCAAACTGGAATACTTCACTAATAATAATGATTTCTATTGTTGTATATTTTGATATTGTATGTTTGTAATTTTTTTTATCTCTATAACATAGATAGACATATTGTTTATTGTAATGCTTGTTGATACACAACATTGTCAGTTTTGTTTCCTGGCGCGTAAAAAAATAATGTTGATGCTTTTCCGATACGGGAACAGGTGACATACAGTTCACCATGGGAAAAACGTGGATTTTCAAGATTAATGCCACAAACACTTAACGACTGCCCTTGCGATTTACTTATTGACATTGAAAATGAAAGCCGCACTGGAAATGTTACCGTTTAAAGTCGAATGACATGTCGTTCGGAATCAGAGGGATGCGTGGAATCAATCTCATCATCTCAGTCTTCGCCTCTATACTTCCCTTTTAAAATTGGGGCTTCGATGGCGTTGTTAATTAATTTCTTCACCGCAAGCCGGGTGCCATTACAAAGGCGTGATTTGCTGTAATCTGTAATCGATTGCCACGTTATAATTGAATGCAGCTCGATGTGGATCAAATGCAACATTTCTATTTTCTTGATATTGATTCCGTTCAACTTCATTTCGAGCTTTGCGTTGCTCATCAGTTCGACTTGCTCTTAAAGAAATATCTTTGATTTGCGGGATTGCGAGTTCTGCGACCTATGTTTGTACGTCTACTTCTTGGCATTTTTAATATCAAAATTTCAACTGAAAATTATAAATGAACAAACTTAAAACTCTACATTTTTTTCGATTCAATCGACTGTGCAGTGTACACTAAGAAATGAAAACCATAATTCATTAACAATATGCAAAATCAAAGCAAAATGGTTTAATTTTACCTCGTCAAAGATATCATTCCGACCAGGGAGCTGGGTAAGGGTTATAATTCGTTCTTAATGCCGACCATGTATTTCCATGATGAAATCCTTGATGCCGACCGATACAACTAATTAATGCAAAGAGAATATAACGCTACGCTAGAATTATGCGATCTGTCTCTTACTGTCAAACAACTGACAGTTATTTCAAACGTGCTTAGCAAAGAGTATATAACGCTGGGGCTAAGGTTACATTTAAAAGTTTATAATAAAGGTATTCGTTAAGTTTTCATAAATTTTGTAAGTTTCTGCGCAATTTTCTTAATTTTTTTTAATGTAAGAACCTTCTACGAAGTATTAGAAAACATTTAAAAAAAAGATGAATGAAATGGGTGAAGCCGCTCTCAAGTTATAGCGTGACCAGAAGAAATAGGGGTTCATTTTTATATATATAGATAATTACTATCTAAATAATTGTGTGATGAGCATGATAATTTGTTCTGTGTCTGGGTGTAATTTATCTATAATAAACAAACACATCAACCGGTCAACTTTAAAATTCTACTGTAATTAACCATAGACTACATTACGTTTAGCTTTCAGTTGCGTTTTGTTATTCCATATCAGTTGCGTTTTGTTATACCACGTTTTATTTCACGTCCCACGGGAACGTGATAAAAAGTAGTATCCTATGTCCTTCTCCTGATTCTAAGCTACCTCCCCACCAATTTTCAGCCAAATCAGTTCAGCCGTTCTTCAGTTATAAATAGTATAACTAACACCACTTTCTTTTAAATATATAGATATATATATATATTATTATTCCAAATATGACATTATGCCTAAAAGGGGATACAAAGAATTCTTTTCACGTATTAATATAGTGGTGATGATGATGTTTATGAATGGCAATAGAACGCCCAGGAAAAGACGTTTTTTTATACAACTAGGTAGTAAACTGTCACCTGTGTCCTAAACTCGCGACACCATAGGTTTCTTTCTTGCCGAGTTTTTATTAAAAAAAAACACGAATGTTACAACACCAACCATCTTCCACACACTGGAAGTACTGTACCAGCCAATTGACAAATCGGATAGAATTTCCATAGTCACGTAGCTATTTGCCAATAAGATCTTTTTTTTTTTATTAAAGTATATGGGTATGAACTCTACCCGCCTAGAAAGCTAGATTGAGGTCAAAAAATTGAAGACCATCATTATATTATATACTTCTTACTTGTCTGTTGCTCGAAGGGGTTCAAACCTTACGAAGGTGCCTCTATAATTAAGAAGCTAAAAACATTGACTACATTACCGGCTCATTCAGAGGCTTATTTAGCGTTATAACTATTTACAGCTACCGTTACACCGTTTCAGTCAAGGTCGTTACCGTTACGATATCAATGTCTTACCGTTATTAGTACTTAGTGCCCTAGATAGGGGCTCTTAATGTTTTATGACTTGACTCCGCCGCGAAAGAGGGTAACGTTATTCCAAAATTGGTCTTTTAATGTTGATTTGGAAGGTAATGTATCGTTAACTGACTATCGACCACATTATAAGGTGTTAATTGAGATATAATAAAATTGGTAGTGTACAATGTCCATTGGTAAATATACATGAATGGAGTCATCCATAAACTCATATTGAGGTGGATAATATACAGTTATACGTAATTATATGAAATATGATTTGTGTGGTGTGGGGCTTTTGCAACAAAAACGTACACATTTTTCTGTGTGGTAAACACAATATGGCACTATCTTCTTGTGATACCATGTTCATCGTTAAACCTAAATTTTGGAGGGCAATATCTTACACTTATGCGCTTATCAATTTACATAAACATTTGCATTTTGCGTACCTCGTCAGCAATACCATAGTTCAGGAAAGAGTACAGTGATTGTTGTAAAACACAAAATCCGTACTCCAAAGACATTATCGTTACAAACTACCCACAACACTTCATTTACAATCAAATCACTATAAACAGTGTGAGATATCATCTAAATAAGAAATCAGCTCCTTGTTTTAGTATTTATTTGCTTCCATAACATTCCAATACAACAAAGAACATGATATTAAATTAATGATGGTTATCAACTAACGACGTAACTAAAACCCCAATTCAAATATTAATTTTGATAAAGATCTTAGCACACTTTTAAATTTAATTAAAGTCATTACCAACAAAAAGTAATTATGAAAGCAGTAAAATCAGTTAGTTACAAGTATCGGTTACACAAAAAATACCGGATGAGTGAAAGAGAAGAGAAAAAATATGTGTACAGATGTTTGAATGCGCTTGCGCGAGACAAAGGTCTGTTTATTGAATAACATGTGGTCTTTGTTTGTGTTCTGTGGTGCTTCGTCCGTGGTCTTTGTGCTCGCATTTATTTTTGTTTTATCTTATTGTTCGTTTATACATTTGAATTTAGAATGATTGCTGGTTTCAAATAAATGTAATTCCTGTAGTCTCAATACCAATGTTATTAAAACATTAATACCTTGCATCGGATCTCAAAAGACTGATTGGTATTTCGAGGGCACTTGAACTCATATATATCTACATAAAAAACTTTTTTTACATTTACATACGCATATCTGTAACTCGAATTGACTGTAGACGGAAAGTCCGAGCCCTTTAACATATTGAAGGGTTATGGGGGCCTTTGACCACAGCAATAGATATAACACATCTTTATAACCACCCAACCGTAGAGACAATTCACCAGCAAAAAGAAAGTTGATAGTTGTGATTACCCGTTCTTCTGTAGTTTGTAGGTATTTCTCTAGTCTGGTTTAATCCCAACTCCTATTCCGATCACGCATTTTAGATAATACTATCAATATTTTTGGCTTAAAAAAATACTATCTAGGTATCGATGAAAACCTTTCTGTACTAAAATAACTCTGTTACTCTAAGAAATATCGTAACATCCTTACTTCCCTATTGTTTTCTCAGTATTAACTGCATCCAAATATCTATAGCACAAACAGTGTAATTCTGCATAATTTATACTAGTCTAATCAATAACATTAACATCAAAACATTTAGTAAACAGTCAACTGTACACATTTGATTCCACGATTCACTTGAACTGTTGGTTCTGGGAACTATTCGACAGATGCAAAAGGCATAAATGCCACAGTACACGATTGTGTGTTAACGTACAATAAACAGATATAACCTGACAGGTCACTCTGCCAACACAGATATAAATGCAATGAAAATAAAATTAATGTTAGTGTTGAACTTTTTTCTGCTTTAAGAGAATTTAGAGACGTAATCTAAAAGTAAGTAAGTAACTGCGGACTAGTGTCTTCAAACCCACATATTTTAAGTTGTTTGGTTTTTAAGTTGTCTTTTTTAGTTGCCAAAATGTATTTATTTATAAAAAGTTATTGCACATAAGTACATAGGCGGACTTAATGCCTAAGACATTCTCTACCAGTCAACCTTTGAGTGATGGAAATTTTAACTTTGTGTTCAGAAATGGTCGAAATAAGCTGTTCCCGTATCCCTGCTATTTAAGGCGCAGTACGGCACACCGTTTGGTTTTAGTCGTATCGATTCTGACACACCAACTGAAAACCCCGGTGGGGTGACGGCCCGAGGGGGTTTCCACACGAACAAAAAAAAAGGACTAAGCACTTAAAACCAATAATAAAAGAAATACAGATGCTTACCAAAGCTAGTTTTCCTATTTCACTATATATAGTAAAATATTAAGCCTAGGTAAGCATCCGTATTTCTGTGAAATATCTTTTTTGGTTATACGTATAAATATATTTTATTGACAGCTATAGAGCTACAAAAATTTCTAATTATAAGTGACTGGTAATAAACACTTGGTTCTTCTTACCAGATGTAAAAAATACTGAACAAGTTTATCTCAATTCCCAACAATCCTCCAACATCCAGAATTGTAAACAAACTTAACCTTTCCCAGTAAGGCCACAATTGAGTAAACAAATCAAGCATCGTCTGTGCGCATGCGTACAGCTTCACTCTGCTTATTTTGATATTCCAACCCTTTCAGCATGTAACAAAAAAACTTCAAGTGTTTGATGAAAAGTAAAAAAAGACATGTTTTTTTTTTGGTTTATTTACTGAAAGCGAGAATTTATAAACTGTTCCACTGCTGAGCATAAGTATCGTCATAGCGTGGTGGACGCTGGCCTTGTGAGGGTTGGCAGACTGTACAAACTTACAAAAAACATTACTGAGAACTCTCAGATATATAATTATGCATTTACATGGGAATTAACGCAATCACGGCATAGGTATTACAAATCTCAGATAGATGTAGATTTCTTCGCGATGTTTTCTTTCGCCACTGAACAAAATGATAAATAAATTTCAAAAGTAAATATCCTCCTTTATTACAGTTTACTTTGAGCTGAGATCATTTACATATAAATGATCTAAGAGTTTGAGGTACAACATAAATTATTAATAGTTATTTTTAGCACAAATTCAAAAAGCAAATATTTAACTCTAAAGGACCTTGCCGAATCTCGCCCCAAAATCAACAAACATGTGGCTTACACCATAATTATTCATCTATTTAATTGAATTACAGCCAAATATTTTTATCAAGCAGACTAGCGGGACTTCTAAATTAATAATTAAGAATACTGTAACGATTTTTATTTGCCTAAATTTTCAACCAATGTCAACCGGCTAAGGATGCGCCACTCAATCCAAATCAAACTGAAAGAAATCGATTACTAACTAATTTAATCGTCTTATTACCTATAATTCAATTTTGGTTCTGATTACATATTTAAAGCTAACACAACTTCTGGTTTTAAGAATAGCGATTAAATTGCTTACATAATATAAGTACATAACTAATTTAAAAATCCTGAAATAACAATAGCATCGGTATGAAAATAGCTATCGTATATTATTTGAATGAAATACCATTTTTTTTTTTACTTTAGGTACATACCTAAAAGTTTTACATAAGAGGAGTACAAAACAAACAAACACTACAATCCAATTCAATATTACGTTATTATGATTATTGGTTATGTCATGACATTCGCCAGTTTCGTAATCGATTTTCACACAAGCAATATTATTGATTAACATAGTTATTTTTTACCTAACAAGTAAATAAATACCATAATTCAATTCAATTATCCATATCTATGATATTGGGCAAGATCGAGATAATTTTTTCCCGAAAGCTATATTATCGATTTACATTTAATTTTATTTAGGACTTTTGCATGAAATCGAAATAGATTTTTGTCACAATCAATATTATCAATTCGCATCCCTAATTCTTACTTCAAGTCTTACTTCAAAATATTTCGGTGTGTACTTTTGTTTCCCTCTGATATTTTGGATATTTCTTTTATTACTCGGCTATTCTAACGGACATTGATTACTTACAATATCGACATATTCTGGCTGTGTTTTCTGGACTTTGTATATTATTTTCATGATAACCTGGTTTTGATAACGGATATACGACTTTAGCATACGAAATGGACTGTGTATATTGTGCTAATTGCGGATCTGCTGGTAGTTCCATGGTTTTTCAAGATGAGCAAATTCTTCTCTGTATACAACAATGGGCTGCTCCGCGTTTGGTAAGAACATTATAATAAGCGAAGTTTTCAATCATATACATCAATATTTTGCGTTAATAACAGAAAAAGCATAATATTATTTGGATTATGGCTACATAATATTTATGAGATAAATAAATTATTATTACTACATAATAATTGTGAGTGAACACTTTACTTTTTTTTCAGGTGCAAGGTGTTTCTTTATATCTTTATATGCACTGCATGTAGGCCTTTGGCCCAAGAGACTACTCACGCTTCAACTACAAGCAATTTTGGTAGAAGTTGTGAACTCTGCTATAGGATGTAGGAACCTCATACTCATTTGCATTAACTACTTACCTTAAGAACGGATACTCCACATCACCTTAGCATAAAAATATAATTATAGAAAGGCTTGCACAATTGGAGGTACATTAACTGACATATTTATTAATTTGGTCAACTACAACAACCTGAGATTCTATGTAATTACATAGAATTAAGAGGTTTTACATTTATTGTTACTAGATAGTTTTTAATAACAATGTCATTTTTTGGTGTTTTTGTATAACAATACAACTACAATTATTTTTATAACTTCTTAAAGATTCACCATCAGATGCACTTTGTCATAGATGCTTCCAAAGAGCGGAAACAGCAGCTAGCGATGCCATATTACCTGAATTGGAAGTTAATCCAAATCCACAGCATGTTGGAAGAATAAACTTGCCAAACTATTCGAGAGCATCAGATACACACAGGCGATGCATATTTGAGCATTGCCATAGTACCAGTCAGCAAGTGGTCCCCTTGGTATTATAGGTGAGGCTCTTCAGAGATCACAATTATTATATACCACCAGATTGTCGAATATGAATAAATAAAGATTGAAAAAAATGTGTTGTATTTTTTATTTATAAAATGCATATACCTACACAGAGAAATGCTTACATAAAATGATATAGGTAATACGACGAACTCGTTAGTCTCGTGGTTAGTAACCCTTACTGTTAAGATTGAGGCACTGCAAATCTTTCTTTGATGAACATGTCTTTGTTCTGTAGGTTGTTTACCTTTAAACAAGTATCTATAAACACTTACCGTATTAATAAATTGTTATTGATTGTCTCCATATCTATAAAAAAATCTTTAAAATATTAAAGACTCGAAATCCTGTCACGGTAAATATAACAAATAAGTGATTCCAACATAACCTCAAAATCTGATATATTTTTTGTGATTCTGCGCTTTACCCGCTAGTCTGTGTTTTAAATAAAATGTCTAGGAATTCATACATGATTTCAAATATAACAATATTTTTTTTATTGCTGTTGGTTCTGGGGCGAATGATGTATGGAGGCAGAACAATGTCCTTTAATATTATCTGTATGATCATCTTAGGCATAAGACAGCCATTTCTAATAAGACGTAGGTTCGGAGATCGTTTTAATGGTATTTGGGACATTGTATTGAACTCAAAATCGTTCTCTTTCATTTCTATCTTCTATTCCAACTAATCAAAAACCCTAAAGTAAACTTAAAATCAACACAAACTACACCGTTCAGCTGGTTTCCACATCGAAAATTGCTTTTAATCTCCAATTTTGCAAGCGAGGTTACACAAAAACTTGACGTATTCAGCGGTCTGACGTCTATCTCTAGAAAGTTTGGAAAAACTAACACGTGCACTCTACTTTTTGCGTTCGTTCTCGGCCAGTAGCGCGTCGGATCGCTATGCATACATGTTTCGATTTTGGCCTTCCGAGGTTTAGCAAGCCAGAATGTAAAGTTTATTTATATGATGAAACTGATACTTTAGGTAAGTTTTGAATAAAACTTTCAAACATATGCACATTATCGTTGTTTCGTATGTTAAATTTGTGTTTTTGTAAATTCAGGATCTTCACCAAAAGCACACGTTAGTTAGTGTTTTTATATGACTATAAAACCAAATAAGCACAGTAAGAGGTCCATGGTGAACTTGACCTACAAGAGTTATGATTTTATGATTTTTTATTTTTATTTTTTTTTTTTTTTTTCTTCCACAAAGGCAACTACAGTTCAGTTATATTACACAATAAATAATATTTACAACAACAGTTTCCATTGTGAGAGACTGGTGTCTGCAGTAGGAAGACCTGAGTTACAGATCACCAGGCTCCCTCTTGGACCAAGTGGGGTGCATGAGTTATCAAAGATACAAAATAAATGCAATTACTTACAAAAATAAAAACCTAAAATAGAATTACATTTTATTTTGTTCTACACAGTGTGCGTGTTAATGTGTCTGTGTGTGTGTGTGTGTGTGTGTGTGTGTGTGTGTGTGTGTGTGTGTGTGTGTGTGTGTGTGTGTGTGTGTATGTGTGTGTGTGCGTGTGAGTGTATGTGAGTGTGTGTGAGTGTAGGTATGAGTGCTATCCAATATTTTTATTTTAGTTGTGCACAAATTAGTTCTTTAAATTTATTTTATTGGGATAAGTAGCTGTTCTGTTTCAGTGTATGTTAATTTTTGCTGCCATGATGTTAATGTTACTTTTAAATTCATTTGTTAAGGCAGTATATGAAAAGAAGGGAATTAAATTTATTATATAAATATAGAGTTCTGGTTTTATCTGGAAATCTAATGTGTCCTATTTCTGATATCTACGGTTATCTTAAATGAGTATTTTCTATAAGTTGCTACTTCCGTGTGTCGTACTTTGTACTAGTACTCTTTGTTAAAAGTGGGTTAATGTCCGTAGTGCACGGGTAGGGTTCGAACCCGCAAGCACTTAATCGCAAGTTCGACGCCTTAGCCTTTATGCTATTACCGCTGGACAAGTAAACAAAAACACACAGCTACTACAATAATATGAAACCCAGCTTCGAGCTCAGATTCACTCCTGGCCTCGTATATTTTTTTTTCCTCCGTAGCCGCTGTTTGTGTAAACTCTACGCCAAATCTGGCCTATTTTTGTTGTTGGCCAGTAAACCGCTTCGAGCTTTGTTTTGATTTCTACCAATCAGAAATTCAATTTGGCGTGGGAGCACATATAATCAAGGCAATTTTTTTTGGTTTTTCATTTTTGTAGTTTTTAGTGTTTGCTGTTATTTTGGTTTTTAGGAAAACGTTTGACATGAATTTTATTAAACTCCATTCGTGATGAATGTCTAGACTACAGAATAGTTTTTAAATATCTGGTTTTTCAAGTTTTTTTTTTGCTGATATTTCTATCCGAACTGAAGTGTGATCGACATGTGATTTTATTTTATTTATCTTTTTCTGAAATGAAATTGAACGTGCCCATTGAGTTCCGTTTGCAAGACATAATAAAAGATTGCAACAAAATGTTTGGCGACACGATTTATGCCGTATGTACTCAAATAACAACGAAAGGGTACTAACCACGCTTCTATTTCAAGTAGTATTTATTATCATAATAAAATAAATGTTTTATTTGTACTGGATTTTGGCATAATTATGACAGACGAACAATCTCGCTTGCTTTTGTTTTTATTTTTCCTTAGCAACCCCAAACATGCCGTCAGTGCCTGCTGAGATTGCATACAGCATCGTGTTTTGATAACTTTGTTGCATCACAATCCGTGGTCTGTGTTCAATTACTGTACTACATTGCGCGATATAGTAACCAAACTACAAGAATCATGCTAATAATTTCTTGAAATTACCACTTACCACAACCTGTCCTTTTCATGTATTTCCTCTTATTACTTGGCTTCGCTAACAAGTCTTTGAATCCAAACAACCGGTGGCTCCCGCAATAGTCTAAACTGAAACGAATTGCTAATACCACACTTCGGGCGTACTTCAGAATTCAACTACCGGTATGGATAGATCGTTTACTCTTAATAATCTGAGAACAGTTATAAATGAGGTTGCGTTTAGTTCAAAATGTAATGTATCTATAATAAATGATAACAAGGTAATAACAGCTTATTATTTTTCAAAAAATAAAAAAAATATTACAGATTACAAAATTGTCAAGGTCCCTACAATGGGATGAATGTACTTACTGTACAGTATTATATTCATGTTTATTAAGTTATTAACAGCGCCCCGCGGGTTCACCCACTTAACTCCCGATCCTGTTGGAAAATCTTGATAAAAGCTTGGTCTCCAGCTATCTACATACCAAGTTTAATTCGCAATCGGTTCCGTAGTTTTTTGCGTGATAGAGTAACAAACATCCATACATCCACACATCCATACTTCCACACATCCATACATCCTCACAATCTTTCACGTTTATAATATTAGTAGGATTTCCCACTAATTCATGAACTTTAGTCGATGGTAATAATGTGATGCTTCTCTAGTCAAACGTGGTGCACGAGTTGTAACATCTTCTTTTGGTCTTTGTGAACGGTTTTAATTAGCTTAACCTGGTCGTCTTTTGTTTGGCTCAAATTTGAACATATTCCGTATTCGATATTCGTTCCTACTTTCAGTGAAGAAACACATTTCTCACGCACATTCTTCACGCAAACAGCAACGACAAGCAACGAAGTTGAACTTATCTTATTTATTTCACAGAAGAGGAAGGGTTCAACGTTTTTACACCCTTTCAGAGCACTACATATAATTTGGTAGCAGTAGGAACAGTTGCATTTTGAGGCTGGTTGGTGACACCTCCGGTTCGATATCTTCCATGGATTGACTAGCAATGAAACCAAAAGCTGTCAGGTGTTGGTATCTTTGGCGCCGCTATCGCTCTTTCTGGCAATAGCTCTGATGACGGCAATACCTTGTGTGATTAGTGGGTCTACTCCGACATAGTAATCGCTTCCTCGTTCCCTTGGTATTATAGCCAAAAGTAAGTAAGAAGGTAAGCCATACCAAAGTACCATAATTAAGGTTTACCTTGAGGGTAAAAATATCCGCCCTTGTTTTATCTTCATCCCGGTAGTACTACCGCATTTTATACAAAGTAATCTTTACGAAACTCACTTAAAGCTTCCTGTTTTAAAAACACAACTCTCAGCTCCAATCCTAAATAGGCACTCAAAACGAAACCTTTCAACTTTTTAATTCTAGTTAAAAAAACTTTTCAAGTAAGTGATTCAAGAAAACACTTATATTTCACAGGAAACATTAGAAGAGGTAGCATAATTTCCGAAAAAATCTAACCTTCACTTTACTAATTCCAAAAACTTTCCCCAGAGCTTTGGAGGACACCTGTCGACCGTTACCGGTAAAGTTGGGAGAGATTCCCCCCATTTTACTACCTTTTCAATCGTTTATCTCAGCGGTGCTTTGGGATGAGTGTATCTGAAACTTCCCGATTGCCCATTATGCTGTTTTTCTTTTTTTTTCAACGTCAAAGTTTTTCGAAAGCCAATTGTTGGAGTTTGGGCAAAAAACCAGATCGCTGATTTTCGGGTCGCGGGCTTATAGGCAGTTTGTTGCACGCTGTGACGTAATCAACTTTTTCCTGAAATAAAGGAAGGTAGGTTGTTTATTGAAATTCATTATGTTTTGTTAAAAATATAGTCTTATCTCTCTATCTATTTGCATTAGTTTGAAATGTTGCTTTGGTATTTAGTTAAAATGTATTTATCAATTTACTCTAGGGATGGCGCAGTTGTTAAGTGTCATCACAACTGTCACTGCGTCGAGTACAGCGCACGGTAGTTTCGATTTCCATACAGTACGATTATTTGTGTGATTCACCGATAGTTGTCCTTAGTTGGGATGTAGTTAGAGTGTGTTAATTTTTTTTTTTTTGTATAAAAAATACAACTTCCGCATTAGAAATTACTCCTTTGTCGCGACTTTACAAACATACAAACAACGGACACAAAGAACACCCAGTTTCGGGTGGGAATCAAACCCACGACCTCTGGCTCCGTAGTCAAGGTCACTTACCACTATACCAACAGGCAATTGCAGAGTTTGTAATATCTTTACTACTCAGGGATATATTTCTTTTAAAAAAAGAACCATAAAACTGAAAATGGATAAAATGAACAAGAAACTGCAAAAGATAAAAGCTGAAATTAATATGTTCAGAACAATGAAAGAGCATTAGACATGAGCATTAGAGATAAATAAAAAATTACCTACATCGATAATAGCCTAGCACTCAGGTTTTTTATGCTAGTCAAATAAGTCTTAAGATTTGCCACATACCTACATGTGATATAACATTAATGTATACATTTCAGAAATGGCCCACAGAAATGGATAGTCCTAATATGATCTTAAATTATTCCAAAGCTTTACTTCCACGATACCAATTATGAAATTTACCGACAACAAAAGGCTTTAAATTCCGTATTACCGAACAAAAACTTGACCTTGTAAAACGACTTCTGTATCAAAAAACGAATGCATTACAATTTTTATTTGACAAAAACTCCACTAAAATATAATGTTCATTGATGCCATAACCCATACACTATGACTCGTGGGGTCAGATTATTTCCCATTGTAGCCTACGCAAGTTTCGTAAACACCGATCGGATAAACCTTGGTATGGCAATTTGTCATAATCTCGCCTCCGGTGTAACGGCTTGGGAGGTTAGAATGTAAATGTGGTCGCCACTACTTATAGGTACACAATGCAGTGGACGGTGTGAACGTTGGTTCAAAGCTTTAATAAAGGTAACGTTCAATTTTGTATGGGATTCTGGATGCGTAGTTACTTTCTTGTATAATAAGAAACATCGAATAAAATATGGATTTACGATATCATTTTAATATTGCAATGATTTATTAATAAAGTAAAAATCAAAAGTGTGTTTGACGTTTCTAAATAGCAATACATATTTGTGACATTAGAGAGTTTAACAAACCATGTCAATTCTTGACAGATTGACCTTTGTTTTTAAGTAACACAAATTATAATACTTCATCACTATCACTTATTGACTGGCCGATTGGTCTAGAGGTTAGTGATCTCGACTGCTAAGCCAGAGGTCGATTCCTACTCAGGACAAACATTTGTGTAAGGAACATGATCATTTGTTCTGTGTCTGGGTCTAATTTATCTATAATATGTATTTTTTAGAAATATAATACTATGTTTATCAGCAGCCTGTTTACTAAATTACAGGCTCTGCCTAGTTTGAAATTAAACGGCCGTGTGTGAGATGTGTGGAGTTATTATTATTAATTATCAGAATTACCTTCAGATAAACTTTCTTCTTTCTTTATTCTAGGTGTTCAAACACATGTTTTACTACTCTCTAAATGCAAAAGTGCAAAACATTTCATAGAATTATTTTTGCGACTTACCTTTAAACACGTTTGGCACAAGTTCTGAACGTACCTTCAACGCGTAACGCTATCCAAAGCCATCTTAAATATTTATTATATACATATTTGTAAAGGTATTCGCATTTGGTACATTAGTAGAACGCTTTACTTACAGAAAATAATGTTTTTCCTCAATCTGAGATTTTTTTCTTTGCTTTTTTTCGGTTATGGTACGTGATACAATAAAGTGTAACAGCTTCTTATAACAAACCAGCTTTTCCCTTTGGTTTCGCTCGCTGTAATAAAGATTTTGTCAAGGCGGGCGAACATCTCTCGGGAGTGGTTCTTTTTTCTAAATAAAAGGTAGGTATCCTATTTCTTTTTCTGTATGCCTGCAAAATGATAGGATGATTGGTAGAGCAGTTAAGACGTGAAAGCGTAACAAACAATCAAACCAACATTCGCATTTATAATATTAGTTAGGATTTCATGCATCGTCACGAAACCTATTTTGTAGAATCTCTGGCTCCACTAATCATTAATTTATCAGGAGATCAACGTGGTACTGACAGTGAATGGGTACATTGAGTACTCACGGTTTACTTCGGGCTACCCAAATATTTTTGGGCCTGACAGGGCTCTTCATCAAGTTGTGAAACGAACTGCTACTACACCATTGTCCGCCACATTAGCGTTTTGGTCGCAGTTTTCTGACACCAACGGGGAACCTGTTGGGATTTAAGTACTCTTAAAATTTACACACGAGAGTACAACCGAGTATCTTTGAGTACCGTTTTCCACAGTTACGCTTGTGTTTATGATCTCTGATCCACTCCTGAGGATCATAGTGTGATGTTACATAGCCTATAACTTTCCTCAATAAATACCCTATCCAATACAAGAATAATTATTAAAATCTGACTGATAGTTCCACAGATTAGCGCGTTTAAACAAACAAACAAAAAAACTCTTTAGCTTTGTTATATGAGTATAGTATAGATAATTATTAAGTATTAAAAAAATACCTCTTACGGCAGTTTTTATTCCAATTTCAACTGTTTATCTTCCCAAAACCTTTTCTTACCAAAAATATTTATTTTTCTATTCTTCGCTTTTCGCAAGGTTACTCTTAAATAATAAAAGTAACAATAAACAGTTACATTTGTGTAATATTAAAACCAGCACATTCATTATGAGAACACTTTTGTATAGAGCTACGAAATAATATTATATTAAGTAAATGTTGATTAATGGCGAGCGCGGGCGAAGAGGTTAACTTTGAAATTATTTAAGAACTAGTCGGTTTGCTATTTTTAAATTGGAATAACGTAGTTGCTGGTTCGGAAAAAAATTCTTCGAATAAGAACATTTCCAAATATGACCAAATTATGCGCCGTATGTTCTGCATGGAATATAGAAATAATTTTTTGTGCTCAATAGAGTATTTTGTTTTAAGTAATTGGTTCCGTGGCTAAGATTATGAAAGCCATAGGATAAGCAATCTCAGATTCAGGTTTTCTCTTACTCTTCAAATTACTGATTCGGACTCATCATCATTCCGGCAACCTGTAACCTTAACATCGTCTCTGATTTCTAACCACAACCAGCTAGATCTTTTTGTAAAACATAATCACAATTATTTAAATTCCTGGACAACAGTCTTCAACCGTGTCTTTTAATTAACAATGGCCGATATCTTACATCATATTATGAAACAGTGATAACTTTCTGCAAGCATACAGAAAACCACCTTTTGGACAATATTTACCCCCCTCCCCCCCTTTCTCCTCTCCCTCTCTTCTACCGCTCTCCTCCCCCTCTCCCCCCCTTCTTTCCCTTCCCCTATTCCCACCTTAATAGTTGGCAGCTCACTTGTGACTCTTAAGTTACAGGTGCCCATGGGTTGCGGCAGTCACTTACCATCAGTTGACCCGTTTGGTCGTTTGCCATCTATACCACAAAAAAAATGTCAGTGAGTTGAGTGTTGCGCTAGTGTTGAATTGTATTGTCACTTGTGATTAAAAATGGATCCTGTACGATAATCGCAAGTGCTCATGTAAAGGTTGAACCCAGGAGGACCAGGAGGAAACCAAATCTTGCCACAGGCTAAAGTTAACTCAAAAAATTGTACTGGTGAGTGTCTGGTGGATCAACGCTGGTGTTGTTCACTACAGGTTCCTAAAATCTGGCCAGACAATTACGGCAGAACTGTATTGTCAACATTTGCAAACAATGATGTAAAAGCTAGCCGTTAAACAACCGAGACTAGTCTTTTGCTAGACAAGACACTGCGCAACAGACGGCCGTAAAATTAGAGAAACTGCGATTGAAATGTCTCCGACATCCACCACTCGACATCCGACATCCGACATCCTCCACTCCTCGGACCTTGGACTTTGCTTCAACATTGATTATTGAATTGGACAATTTATTTCGAGGAAAAGGAATTCAATTGCGATGAAGCAGTCCAAACAGCCTTCAAAGCTTTACAATGGCGAAAGTGCATTAACAACAATGGTACATACTTTGATTAATGAAACATACAACTTCATAAAATATATATATTTTATTTTTTCCATTTCTAAAGACCTAATATTACAATGTTACATGTATGATATAGAAGCGTTACTTATAGGGTTATTGTTATAATGGGTCGATAAAAAGTTGAGTTAGTCTAAAAAACTCTGTTGGCCTTGAATCGTCATGTCTTGAGGTTGTTGTTTTTTTCTCCACATGCTTTTCCTCGTGTCAAAGCACATTTCAAATGAACAATTTATTTGATATGTAAATAATTTTTTGAATATGAACTTTTAAAAACACTCAAGACTAATAAATATATATTTTGTTTGGATATCGTATAATGCAATATACATTTTTATGTTATCTACCAATTTTTGTTAGGTATATTGTCTAAGTATCAATGCCACCATCATTACACTTAAGCCTATTTACTTGTTTAACAATCTTCGATAGACCAAGACAGCATCCTGGAAAATGGTCCCGATTTGTAGAAATTCACGTCCAGGCCATTTCCTAATTTCTGAACTATGCCTTTGGTTTGCGTAACAATTGTATTGAATATATCCATGAAAGCGACCCACGCCGTAACATGTTCATTTCTTGTTGTCATTGTTGAAAACGCTGAATGGAAACTTTGAAAAACAGCCTGAAAAGAATGAAAACCTGAATTAACATTTTCGAAAGAGGTAGAACAGGGCAGATTGCTCGAATGTGTGGAGGACTTAAATTGTCATGGTGGTCAGGATCATTGTTCCATAGTCCGCTCCTATTTATGGCACACTGCGTATTTTTTGTCAGTTCGATTCCGACACACCACCTATTGAAAACCCTGGTGGTGGTGACTTCTAACGGTGCTTTCACAGTCCGCACCAAAAGCTTCTTGCTGAAAGAGTTATGTAATTAGTTGTAATTAGTAGCTTGAAAGTTTGTCGGTTAGTGGCCATCCTGATTTCTAGTGGGAGCGCATTCCAGGGGTTTACACCTTGGACAGTGAAAAAGAAATGGACTACACTGGAATTATGGGAGGGACAAAGAAGGAGAAGATTATTAGAAGAGCGGAGATTTCTGTCATGATTAGAATTTCTGTTAAGGTCGCTACAGCTCAAAAGGGGTCAGCGATTCCCCCCCGAAAGAGTTAGAATCGCGTTATGTAAGTAAAGTTGTGGTGTAACTCACTAGCGAATAACATAACATTAAATATATCCATTTATATATATTTATATATATATATATCCAGAAACTGTCTTCAGAAGTATTTTCATAAAAAAAAGTTAAAATATACTTACCAAAGAGAACACTATTGTCCATATTCTAATCATTGTTGAGTTTGCCTGGAACAATGAAATGGGCTTCATAAACTGCAAACACGTCTATAAACTTTAGCGTTTACCAATCTTGTTTAATGCCTACGTAAATGTACTTACGCATTGTCTAGTGAGCGTTCTTTAATCAAACAAGGAACATTGACAACACGTTTAATTAACATTCATGTGAAATGTATGTTCTTTCAAAAGTGACTAAACACATACCTTCTTCAATTAACACTTGACTTGAAAAATTAAACCTAAACACTTCACGGATGGCGCAATGGTTTCAGTGTGCGCCTCGCCATTACGCCACGCCGAGTGTTGTGGGTTCAAATCCCACACGGGACAAAAAAAATGTGTGGTCCACAAATATTTATCTCAAGTTTGAGTGTTCTTTGTGTACGTTGTTTAAATGTTTGTGAATCGTCCCGCCACAAAGAAAAAATATTCTTAATGCATCTTTAAAAAAACAATTAAAATTATCAGTAGTAATAATATATAAATAATGTATACCGCACTTAGGTTTTAACTGGGTTTAAGTTAGGGCACGCCACAATTGTGGCGGTAAGACCAATCATGGAGGATTGGCTGGAGAGGCGACATGGAAGCCTCTCCTACCGGTTGACGGCTGTTTTGGTTAGTACCTGTATCGCATAGGCCGGGAGCCAAAGTCTACGTGCCGCCACTGCGGAAGCTGTCGCGAGGATACTGCACTCCACACTCTAGTGGAGTGCTCAGCGTGGACGCAACAGCATTACAACCTCGTGACAGCTATTGGTGTGTGTAAAACCGATCTCAATTATCTAACAAATATATTACTACAGCACCTTACACTTCACTTGGAAGGACTCGCACTTGGTTAATTGCTAATTAATCTGTAAATAGCAATTTGAGCGCGGTAATGAGAGTTACAACAGGTACTGCGATAATACGAGTACACCTACATTATGGTACTCGTAAATCTAAAAGATATATAACGACATTTTCAACCGTGACTTCTTCCAGTATATAGTACTTATGACATTGTTATTTTTGCCTATTGATTTTCTAATATATTGCCTCCAAGTTAAGGAAGGGTTATCGCCCGTACTAACCTTCTGAAAAGGTTTAGATGCATCAAAACCGGTTCGATCAATCCTTTAGATCTATGTCCGACAGTATTGGATTGCGTATTGTAATTAATTCAAATTTGACCGAGTGGTGCAGCATGCAAGCAGAAACGCTGACCGTGGTCAATGTATGTAAGGGCTATAATGCATTATATATACTGCTATAAAGTATACTGAATATTTTTGAAAAACAATTGTATCAAGAATTATTACAATTCCGAAACGGAAGTTAAAAAACATTATTTCTTTGTCAGGCACAGTTTAAAGACAATAAATGTCAGTGGATATGATAGACATCTCTGTGGTTAACATTCATCAAACAAACTATTTTGTACGTGGTTTTAAATTAAATTTTCTTTAGCCCGACTGTTCAAATACATGATATTCGAAAATACTAAGATATTAAAGCTTTTAAAGATAGACGCGGAGTGAGATATATAAATGTAATTAATTTAAACAATCTATAGATACAAAATATTATGTTCCTTAATAATAGTCAGCTTATGAACCGTAACTTATCATATTTATATCAATACAAATTCGGAAGATTTTGAAATGTTAACTTAAAGTAATTTAGTTCATTAACGACCAAAATTGATACTATTCAACTAATCTGATCTTTGGATTTAAGATGATTTCTTTTGATTTAGATTCCGAATGTAATACATTCTGAATGTGGCAAAGGTTTGTTTATTGTATAACATGTCTTTGTTTGTGTTCTGTGGTGCTTCGTCCGTGGTCTTTGTACTCGCATTTATTTTTGTTTTATCTTATTGTTCGTTTATACATTTGAATTTAGAATGATTGCTGGTTTCAAATAAATGTAATTCCTGTAGTCTCAAGACCAATGTTATTGAACATTAATACCTTGCATCGGATCTCAAAAGACTGATTGGTATTTCGAGGGCACTTGAACTCATTATGTACATAAAATATTTTTTTTAACATTTACAGACGCATATCTATAACTCGAATTGACTGTTGGCGGGAAACCCGAGCCCTTTAACATATCAAGTGGCTATGGAGCCGGTCTTCTGGTCATGCATTTTAGATAATACTATCAATATTTTTGGCTTAAAAATCCTATCTAGGAATCGATAAAAACCTTTACTAAAATAACTCTGTTACTCTAAGAAATATCGTAACATCCTTACTTCCCTATTATTTTCTCAGTATTAACTGCATCCAAATAACCATAGCACACACAGCGTAATTCTGCATAATTTATACTAGTCTAATCAATAACATTATCATCAAAACATTTAGTAAACAGTCAACTGTACACATTTGCTTCCGCGATTCACTTGAACTGTTGGTTCTGGGAACTATTCGACAGGCGCAAAAGGCATAAATGCAACAGTACACGATTGTGTGTTAACGTACAATAAACAGATATAACCTGACAGGTCACTCTGCCAACACAGATATAAATGCGATGAAAATAAAATTAATGTTAGTATTGAACTTTTTTCTGCTTTAGGAGACTTTAGAGACGTAATTTAAATAAGTACTTGCGGACCAGTGTCTCCAAACTCACATATTTTAAGTTGTTTAGTTTTCCCGATTGCCCATTATGCTGTTTTTGGCAAGTTTGGGCAAGAAACCAGATCGCTGATTTTCGGGTCGCGGGCTTATAGGCAGGTTGTTGCACGCTGTGACGTTATCAATTTTTTCTTGAAATAAAGGAAGGTAGGTTGTTTCACAAAATCAAAAAAATCAAATAGTTTTTTATTTCGTCATACACATTTGTTTACAAAAAATAGTTGTTGACATCTCCTTTTAAGCATATAGATGCCTGTGTTAGGAGATGCCGCTCTTTTATACAGCTTGAAAGTGTATGTTACATATAATACCTAATTATTACAAAATTTAAAATAAAGACAATGGTTTTATTTTTATTTTTTTTACTATACCTGTTTGGTCTGTTTGTAATGTGTGTGTTAGTGATGTAAATGTTGTTTGAAAGTGTGTGCCTGATGCTGTGGGAGTGTATGTGATGTGAGGCGAAATCTACTTCGTGTTTATTGAAATTCATTACGTTTTGTTAAAAATTTAGTCTCATTTTGCCTTTGCATTAGTTTAAAACATTGCTTTGGTATTTAATTAAAATGCATTTATCAATTTACTCTAGGGATGGCGCAGTTGTTAAGTGTCATCACAACTGTCACTGCGTCGAGTACAGCGCACGGTAGTTTCGATTACAGTACGATTATTTGTGTGATTCACTGATAATTGTTCTTAGATGGGCTGTAGTTAGAGTGTGTTAATTGCAGGGTTTGTAATATATTTACGACTCAGGGATGTTTCCTTAAAAAAAGAACCATAAAGCTGAAAATGGATAAAATGAACAAGAAACTGCAAAAGATAAAAGCAGAAATCAAAATGTTCAGAACAGTGAAAGAGCTTTAGATATTTGTTCTGTGTCTGGATCTAATTTATCTATAGTATGATTTTTTTTAGAAATATAATAGTATGTTTAGCAGCAGCCTGGTTACTAAATTACAGGCATTACCTAGTTTGGAATCAGACGGCCGTGTGTGAGATGTGTGGAGTTATTATTATTAATTATCAGAATTAGCTTCACATAAACTTTCTTAAATAGGAACTCCAAATCCATTTACAAAGAAAAAGAAATTGACTACTACTAGAGGCAGGCAGAAGTTCTATCCTTTCCAGCTCCTTCTTGGTTGAGTTGCCAAAGTCCGGAATGGTCTGCCTGCGTCTATTTTTTTTAAATAAATAAAGTCCTGGAACGTTCAAGAGTAGAGTGAACAGGTTTCTTTTGGATAGGTATCATCTTCGTGTTCATCGTCATTTTCCATCAGCTGAGAAGGAAGACAAACGCTCTATCCATTATATCAAGAAAGAAAGAGAAATCTTAAGAAATCGAATAAAAAATGTTAATAGAAAAACTTCACTCAGATTATTTAGATATTCCTCAAGCTATTCGAAACCATGTTTTACTACTCTCTAAATGCAAAATGTGCAAAATATTTTATAGAATTGTCTTTGCGACTTACCTTTAAACACGTGCACAAGTTATGAACGTACCTTCAACGCGTAACGCTATCCAAAGCCATCTTAAATATTTATTATATACATATTTGTAAAGGTATTCGCATTTGGTACATTAGTAGAACGCTTTACTTACAGAAAATAATGTTTTTCCTCAATCTGAGATTTTTTTCTTTGCTTTTTTTTCGGTTATGGTACGTGATACAATAAAGTGTAACAACTTATTATAATAAACCAACTTTTGCTTTTGGTTTCACTCGCTGTCATAAAGATTTTGTCAAGCCGGGCGAACATCTCTCGGGAAAAGAACTTTTTTCTAAATAAAAGGTAGGTAGGTATCCTATTTTTTTTTCTGTATCCGTCCAAAATGATAGGATAATTGGTAGAACAGTTATAATATTAGTTAGGATTTGATACCTTGTGACGAAACATATTTTGTAGAATCTGTGGCTACACTAATCATTAATTTATTAGGATATTTTTGGGCCTGACAGGGCTCTTTATCAAGTTGTGAAGCGAACTGCCACCACGCGATTGTGCGCCACATTAGCGTGGTGGTGGCAGTTTGCTGACACCAACTGGGCACGGCCCCTGTCGGGGTTTAGGTACTCTCTAAAGTTACACGAGAGTACAAACAACCGAGTATCTTTGACTACCATTCTCTGCAGTTTCACTTGTGTTTATGGTATCTGCTCCACTCCTGAGGGTCATAGTGTGTACATAGCCTTTAACTTTACTCAATAAGTACTCTACCCAATACAAGAATAATGATTAAAATCTGACTAATAGCTCCAGAGATTAGCGCGTTTAAACAAACAAACAATCAAACAAAAAACTCTTAAGCTTTGTTATATTACTATAGCGATAATTATTAGGTAAAAAAAAATACCTCTTACGGCAGTTTTTATTCCAATTTTAATTGTTTTTTTTCAAATATTCATGTTTCTATTCTTCGCTTTTTGCTCAAGGTTTCTCTTAAATAAGAAAAGTAACAATAAACAGTTACATTTGTATAATATTAAAACCAGCACATCCATTATGAGAACATTTTTGTATAGAGCTACGAAATAATATTATGTTAAATGTTGATTAATGGCGAGCGCGGGCGAAGAGGTCAACTTTGGAATTATTTAAGAACTAGCCGGTTTGCTATTTTTATATTGAAATAACGTAGTTGCTGGTTCGGAAAAATTTTCTTCGAAAAAGAACATTTCCAAATAAGACCAAATTATGCGCCGTATGTTCTGCATGGAATATAGAAATAGTTTTTTGTGCTCAATATACTTTGTTTTAAGTAATTGGTTCCATAGCTAAGATTATGAAAGCCATAGGATAAGCAATCTCAGATTCAGGTTTTCTCTTACTCTTCAAATAACTGAATCGGAACTCGTCATCATTCCGGCAACCTGGAACCTTAACTCTTCCAAGAGAAGACAACCTTTAAATTATTAAACAAATATTTCATACAAATATTTTAAACGCTTGTAAACATCGTCTTTGATTTTTGACCACAACCAGCTAGATATTTTCGTAAACCTTATCACAATTATTTAAATTCTTGGACAACAATCTTCAACCGTGTTTTTTAATTAACCATGGCCGATATCTTTCACCATATTATAGAACAGCTATAACTTTCTACAAACATACAGAAAACCGCCTTTTAGACAATAGTTGCCCCCTTCCTACTTTTTTACTCCTCTCCCCCTCTTCTACCGCTCTCCTCCCCCTCTCCCCCTCTTCCTTCCCTTCCCCTACTCCCCCCTTAAAGGTCGGCAGCACACTTGTGACTCTTAAGTTACAGGTGCCCATGGGCGGCGGCAGTCACTTACAATCAGTAGACCCGTTTGGTCGTTTGCCACCTATACTACAAAAAAAATGTTTGTTAAAGTTGAAGTCTTAACATAACTTTGTTGCAAGATTACTATTGTTACCGACTCAAACAAAGCTAAAGGTTTACGTCGAGAATAAGATTAAGTTAATGGGATGCTATAATTTCATAGTTTAATTTTCACATCCTAAGTATCACTACATATTATAAAACGAAGTCCCCCGCGGCGTCTGTCTGTCTGTTCGTGAAAAAGATATAGTTACCAAAGGAATAGAAAAACAACAGTGGCAGCCTTGGGAGTCGGTCGTCAACACTACAAAACTGAAAACTGCGGGCAAATGCTAGTTTATACAAATAAAAACAATTAAAGTGTGAGTAGTCCAGTGTTAGTTTTTTTTTGGAGAAATACAAAAAGAAACAATTTTAAATTTTTTTGTCTGTCTGTCTGTTTGTTCCAGCTAATCTCCGAAATAGGTGGACCAATTTCCACGGGACTTTCACTTTTAGAATGATAGCTTATAATTAGGTTTTGGAGCAAAAAAAATAATTTTAATTATTTACAAGCGAGCGAAGCCACGCGGAAAACAGCTAATATTTAATAATTGACATTAAAAAAGGTTAATTCATAAAATAAATTTTGTATCATCTCAAAATTGTAGAATGTACATATCGTAAAGAAATGTTTCATAAACAGACACGAGAGTTATTTCTGTTTAAACCCGGCAGAATATAAACACGGCGTGTAATGTGTAACACCATTTTCTAAACAACGAGAACTTCCTGATTCTATCTGTGATAAGATTTACGAAGTAACTATATACATAGTTTTCTTCCGCATTTCAAATGAGATATTGTGACGTTGGGATATATGAGTTAACGGGTAACATTATTTCTTACTAGCAATTGCCCCCGCGGCTCCGTTCGCGTTAAAATTGTTTGTCTTCCTCTTAGGAATGTCACTTTTTTTGGGTATAAGTTACCCAGTCTTTTACTGTTCCCCTAAAAACATGGATGCTAAACTACATTAGGATCGGAACAAACTCATTGCCGCACCTATAATATTAGTAAGGATACAATTATGTTTAGTTAGGTTCAAAGTGAAAAAGTAATTATCCAAAACACATATTTATCCTTGCTGCTTTAGTGGACCATTGTTACGGAATATGAAGTTATATATAAGCGTCCTTTCACAGTTACAGTACTTCATTTACCTGGTCTCTTCAAAATCAGATTCGTTGTGAATCGTACTTGTTTCCATGAAGTTTAATCCTGAATGTTTATCTTGTGAGCTACCAAGTATAAATATAGGTCACAGTTATTCGTGGGAGAGCCATGCTTCGGCACGTCTGGCTCGACTGGAGTGATACCACGTCCTTACAGACAACCGGCTTGGAGCAATTATTGCGTTATGTTTCGGTGAGTGAGTGAGGTTACCGGAGTTGACAATATGGAAAACTTAAAATATCCGAATACGAGTTCCGGCCTGTAATGATGTGTATGGGGAAGCTATTTGTAAAAGGAAAAGCGGTACGTTTTTGGTTCTAACGTTTTCGTTCTGGAAATGTTAACCTACAGAATAAACCTCAGGGACGGCCGGAGACCCTAGTTAACAATGCATCGCAAACCACATCAGAATTAGCGGCAGGCTACGGTGTTAGTGTTAAAACAATTTTAATTAATTTAAATGAAATTGGAAAAATGGAAACAGCATGAATTGAGTGAAGCCCTCCAACAAAATCGCGTGAGGGAGTTGAGTGTTGCGCTAATGTTGCATTGTATTATTACTTGCGATTAAAAACGGATCCTGTCCGATAATCGAAAATGTTCATCATAGTGGTTGAATCCAGGAGTACCGTCCAAATCTTGCCACAGACGAAAGTTAACTCAAAAAATGGTACTGATGAGTGTCTGGTGGACCAGTGCTGGTGTTGTTTACTACAGGTTCCTAAAATCTGGCCAGACAATTACGGCAGAACTGTATTGTCAACAATTTCAAACATAGATGAAAAACCTAGCCGTTAAACAACCGAGACTAGTCAATTGCTAGACTAGACACTACGCAACAGACAGAAATCCGCCATACATAATATTGATTAAGGAATTCGGACAATTTATTTTGAGGAAAAGGAGTTCAATTGCGATGAATGCAGTCCAAACAGCCTTTAAAGCTTTCACAATTTTTTCAGCAAAGAAATTAATGGACTTCCTATAAATGGCGAAAGAGCATTAATAACAATGGTACATACTTTGAATAATGAAATATACAACTTCATAAAATACATATTTTACTTTTTCCATATAAAACGCCAATTTCATATGTAAAGACCTAATATTACGATGTTACATGTATGATTTACAAGCGTTACTTAAAGAGTTATTGTTTTATTATAATGGAACGATAAAAAGTTGAGTTAATTTGATATGTTAATATTTTTTTGAATGTCAACTGCTAAAACCACTTAAAACTAATAAATAAATATATTTTTTTTGGATATCGTATAATGCAATATATGTTTTTATGTTATCTACCAATTTTTGTTAGTTATATTGTCTTAGTATCCATGCCACCGTCATTACACATAAGCCTATTTACTTGGTTTAAAATCTTCGATAGACCAAGACAGCATCCTGGAATTTGGTCCCGATTTGTAAAAATTCACATCCATGACATTTCCTAATTTCTGAACTATGCCTTTGGTTTGCGTAACAACTGTATTGAATATATCCATGAAAGCGACCCACGCCGTAACATGTTCATTTCTTGTTGTCATTGTTGCAAACGCTGAATGGAAACTGTGAAAAGCAACCTGAAAATAATGAAAACCTGAATTAACATTTTCGAAAGAGGTAGAACAGGGCAGATTGCTCGAATGTGTGGAGGACTTGAATTGTCATGGTGGTCAGGATCATTGTTCCATAGTCCGCTCCTATTTATGGCACACCGTGTACTTTTTGTTAGTTCGATTCCAACACACCACCTATTGAAAACCCTGGTGGTGGTGGTCTATACTGTGGACTTCTAATGGTGCTTTCACAGTCCGCACCAAAAGTTTCTTGCACGAAAAACTATGGTCCGACGGCAGCAGTAATTCCACAGTATAGACTTAACTTTGTCGGGAAGAGGCTCGTCTTCTGTGGTAAGATTTCAGATTGTTATACCTAAGTGTTTGTAACATGTCTGTATTCTACTAGTATACTTGAATGATATAGTGTTAATAAATAAATATAACGTACTAGCTGCGACCCGTGGTTTTACCAGCGTAAGTCCCGGTGCCGTAGGAATATCGGGATGAAAAGTAGCCTATGCAGGTTTCCAGCTATCTACATACCAAGTTTCATTGCAATCGGTTCAGTAGTTGTTGCGTGAAAGAGTAACAAACATCCATACATCCTAACAAACTTTCACGTTTGTAATTATTGGTAGGATGAACAGCACAACTAGAATAATAATATAATCGTGTTAAGGTCACTACAGCTCTAAAGGTTTCAGCAATATTCGAGTTGGAATCGCGTTATATAATTTAATATGTGCTTTGACTCACTAGTGAATAACATAACATTAAATATATCCAGATACGTAAATCCAGAAACTGTCTTCAGATGTGTTTTCTAAAAAAAAGTTAAAATATACTTACCAAAGAGAACACTATTGTCCATATTCTAATCATTGTTGAGTTTGCCTGGAACAATGAAATGGGCTTCATAAACTGCAAACACGTCTATAAACCTTCGCGTTTACCAATCTTGTTCAATGCCTACTCGTATATTAATCTACTTACACATTGACTAGTGAGCGTTCTTTAATCAAACAAGAAACTTTGACAACACGTTTAATTAACATTCATGTGAAATGTATGTTCTTTCAAAATTGACATACAACACATGCTATTAACACTTCACTAATTTAATTTTATCTCACCATTAAGTTAGACCAATTAAAGCTAAACAAGGTAGCGACTTCACGGATGGTGCAATGGTTCAAATCCCACTCGCGACAAAAATATGTGTGATCCACAAATATTTATCTCAACTCTGGGTGTTTAAATGTTTGTGAAGCCGCGACAAAGAAATATTCCTATGGCATCTTTCAAAAAAAAAAAAACTTCAAGGATTCCCAGTAGTAATAATATATTATTAATATTTACCGCACTTAGGTTTTAACTGGGTTTTAGATAGAGCACGCCACAATTGTGGCGGTAAGACCCATCATGGAGGATTGGCTGGAGAGGCGACATGCAAGCCTCTCCTACCGGTTGACACAGGTGCTCACCGGACACGGCTGCTTCGGTAAGTACCTGTGTCGCATAGACCGGAAGTCAACGTCTACGTGCTATAACAGCGGATGCTGTCGCGAGGATACTGCACTCCACGCTCTTGGGCAGTGCTCAGCGTGGACGCAACAGCGGTACGACCTCGTGACAGCTATTGGTGTGCGTAGCCTGTCGCTAGAGAACATGGTTCTGTCCATGGTCCAAAGGGAGGGTGCATGGGATTCTACCGCCTCGTTTTGCGAGGTGATGTTGGCCAAAGAAGCGGCTTAAATGGTACGGTGGGGTAGCAAGGTGTAGTCACCTGAAAGAAGAAAGAAAGAAAGAAAATTCTTTTATTTTTGCACAATACCTGCTGATCAGGAGGCCAAAGTCTGCAGGAGTACTAGGAAGTTTCCTTCCTAGAATATCCCGGATCCCCTGCAATAGACTCACTTGTGATGGAACACTGTGTGGTTTTAGTCGGTTCGAGTCCGACATACAACTTCATCCTCGGTGAAGTGATGACGCGGTGGGTTTCCACAAGATAAAAAAAAAGTAAAAAGAAAAGGTTTCAACTGGCTTTTGGTTGCAACTAGATCTACCACATTAATTACTACTGTGTTACTAATACTTTTATCCAAATAAATATATTGTATCGTATCTATTCTTCCTTTTGTGGCAATAACAATAAAAAAAACTGATCTCAATTATCTAACAAATATATTACTACAGCACCTTACACTTCATATGGAAGGACTCGCACTTGGTTAATTACTAATTAACCTGTAAACAGCAATTTGAGCGCGGTAATGAGAGTTACAACACGTACTGCGATAATATGAGTACACCTACATTATAGTAAACTAGCTGTGCCCGCGACAACGTCCTCGTGGAATAGTGTATTTGGGTAGAATTTTTAATTATTTCGGCTAATTGATAATACTTCCACGCAACTTTTCATGCCCACCTTTCAACCCCTTACAACCCTTCTTTCGCATTAAAAAGTACCTTATGTTCTTTCTCAGGCTCTAGACTATCTGTGTAGCGAATTTCATTTTCATCAGTTTAGTAGTTTTGGCGTGAAAAGGCGACAGAGAGACAGACAGAGTTACTTTAGCATTTATCATATTAATAAGGATCTAAAGATATGAGGTATAACGACATTAAAAACACTATGGAAGATAATTTCCTCACCTTACTAGTATTTCTCACATCGCAATGCATGATAACGGTCCCTGTTTTCAAGGGTTGACCGTGACTTCTTCCAGTATATAGGGCTTATGACATTGTTATTTTCGCCTATTGATTTTCTAATATATTATTATTGTCTCCAAGTTAAGGAAGGGTTATCGCCCGTACCAACCTTCTCAAAAATCCTTCTCAAATCCTTTAGATCGTATGTCTGACAATGTATATGATAGATATCTCTGTCATCAATCTATTTTGTGCCTGATTTTAAATTAATCTTTCTTCATAGCCCTACTGTTCAAATACATGATATTTGAAAATACTAAGATATTAAAGCTTTTAAAGATAGACGCGGAGTAAGATATATTAATGTAATCAATTTAAACAATCTTTAGATACCAAGTATTATGTTCCTTAATAATAGTGAGATTATGAACCGTAACTTATCGTATTTATATTAATACAAATTCGGAAGATTTTGAAATGTTAATTTAAAGTAATTTAGATCATTAACAACCAAAATTGATACTATTCAACTAATCTGATCTTTGGATTTAAGATGATATCTTTTGATTTAGATTCCGAATGTGATTATAGATTTAGATGAATATTGAGAAAGAATTTATTTAGGTATTTATCCGTCAAAACATTTTAGATTTGTTTTCATAGCCATTGTCAAAACATTAGCCTGAAAACAATTTCAAATCAGTTAACGATTTTTGGCTTTTTAAAAGTTGTTGAAAATTCATAAGGAATATCCTTGTAACTAGTTATTTATAAATGCGCCGCATCTTTATTTTTACAACAGTTGGTACATATAGGTTTTGGGATTTTGGTTGGCTAAATTTAAAATTAATTATTTTATAGTTATATTTTTTATTCTGAATTTATTTGAACAGTACAGGTAACTGGTAATTTTTTATTGCATGTAAGTACTTGTATTATCATTGATTGTTGAATTTGAATTGTTTCTATAAAACAAAAAAAAATTGACTGGCCTGTTGGCCTAGTGGTTAGTGAACCTGACTGCTACGCCATAGGTCGTGGGTTCTATTCCCACCCAAATCTGGGTGTTCTTTGTGTCCGTTGTATGTATGTTTGTAAAGTCCCCCGCGACACAGGAGTCATTCCTTTTTTTTAACAGAACTGAGTAACTTTACTAATATTATAAAGGTGAATGTTTGTGAGGATTGATTGATGGTTTGTTACTCTTGCTTGCAAAAACGGCTTAACGAATCTGGATGAATTTTGGCACTAAGAAAAATTATAACCTGGAATAGCAGATATGCTACTTATCTTATAAAGCAGCTATTATTATAAGTGTGAATGTGAGTTTGTTTGTTTCTAACGCTTTCATACCATAACTACTCAAACGATTACTAATTTAGTGACAAAATCTATATTAACGCAAGCGAAGCCGCCCAAGAGACACATGCACACGAAGAAAAAAAATCTTTTCTACATTAAATCACTATTTATCATCTTTACAGAATGACCCTCAAATATGACTGAAATCAAATCAATCAACCAACCTATTGATGCGCACTGCTGGATATAGGCCTCTCCCAATGTGCGCCATAGCCACACCTCTGCATTCCAGCTACCTTCTTTAGTTGCCAGAAATTTGCAAAAACAAAACAGTAAGTAAACAGACAGTAAAAAACAGTTTTGACCTACCTCTTTGGTGTCAGCCACCACATTGCTTAGGGTAAAAGAAGGTTTTATTTCCATAATAAGGAATTTGATGATATCAACAAAAAAAAATAGTTTGTGGAAGAGCCATTCTTTGGTACGTATGGGCTGTCTCGAACGGAGTTATACCACGGCCTCACAGAAAACCGGTAGTTAAGCAATGCCGGTTTCGCCGGGTGAGTGAGGTTACCGGAGTCCTTCACCCTCTCCCCCCTCCCCTTATTCCTCCCCTGACCCTACTCCCACCTTCAAAACCGGCAACGCACTTGTGACTCTTGAGTTGCAGGTGCCCATGGGCGGCGTTGTCACTTACCATCTGGTGAGTGGTAGCAACTCATTAGCGCTGTCTCTTGAATATGCTTGTATGGTATCTGTGTGGTTTTCGTTATAAAATAAAGTCTATTTAAAGTTGTGATATCCGAGACTATTTATATTTTTAACATAATGTTACATATATATATACATATATTTTTAACATAATGTTACATACATCTGATAAACATACTTATATATTTCTAAATACTTACATATTATAATATAAATTACATCCAGACACAGAACGAATTATCGTGCGTATCACACAATTATCTGAACTGGGTGGGAATAGAACTCACGATCTCTGGCTTAGCAGACAGGGTCCTTGGAGATTCTTGCCTGTACTTCTCGATAGGATCTACGTATAGGAACAGGCAAGTGGCTTCAGGACTGACTAGTACTATAATTGGTTTAATTGAAATAAATGATTTTGATTTGATTGAAATATGTCACCATTTACCTTACACATAGGTCGTTGCGAGCCCAAACCTTGCCAGGCTTTCCTGAAACACTTATACCTTTAATAAATATGCTTATTTGCTAAAATATGTAACATGGTTTAAAGCTTACAAGATACAGTGTAGCTCCAGGCATTACTTAATACTGTCTCTATGTTGTAAAATTCAATTATCACATCAAATTTCTGTTTCTATAATATATGTGATCAGCTTAATGTTATAAATAAATCCTATTACCCCGTCATTTAACCAAAGTGACGTCAGAGGCGAGGCAAATTTATCATCAATTAGTAGCCCGATCAGTGTCGCATACATTATCATTTGAAAGCAAACCCGATTGGGAATTAGAGCGACCCGTTTTTTTTTTATATATAACACAATATTATTATGATTTTCTATCAACATGCATGATTTAATTCTTTTAATTAAGATTAGGGTACTTCAATTAAGATACTAACGGAATATATATTATGTTTCTTTGTTTATTAATAAGGTATCAACAAAATAGACTATTCACCTAGTCCGTTATGTTGAAATTTGCAAAATATTATATGAACCGGTTTCTATAAAATTTCGCAACACCTGAAGTGTAATATTTTTTTTTTTTTTTATTTTTTTTTATTTTAAACTTTATGCACATTTGGTACATTGGCGGACTTAATGCCTAAGGCATTCTCTACCAGTCAACCATTGGGTGATGCAGAGAAAAGAAGAAGTAGGTGCAAATAAAAATTATGTTAAATAATTGTACAGTAAATAATACGCAACTTGTAGCCCAATATACATATATATACACACACATACACATACATATATATACATATACACACACACATATATACACATACATACACACACATCCATATATATATGCATATACATATATTTTATAAATGCATACATAAACATACATACATGTATAAATGCAGACACGATCTTTCTGTAAAGATTCTGTCGATTCTGTAAAGCTACCCCTTAGGTATTTTGTTCAAATCTTTACATAGGAACAAAGTCCCCAGGAATTCCAGAACCCTGCAGTTGCGTCAGGTTCATTGCAGCACCAGGGAGTGGCGCGGCAACGCTGTACCCAGTCTCGAAGCCAGCGGGTAGACCGAACGGCGCTAGAGCGGCGTAGTGTTGTGTTACGAGAAAATAGTATCTTTGTCTTTGGTGTTCAATCAAAAATCATTGTAACATTTTGCTGCAACACGTCGGCGGGCATTTTGAACCTTCAATCGTTAAAATAAAAATAAAATACTACGTTAATGTAGACGTGCGGGCTCCGCTAGATTGGTACGCACCGCTTTACCTGCAACTCAAGAGTTACAAGTGCGTTGCCGGCCTTTGAGATGGGAGTGCGCTCTTTTCTTGAAGGTTTGAATTAAAATACCCCCGACACAAAAACTAAAACCGAAGAAAGTAATCTAATCCTTAAGACTATTCCAATGAGTTGGTTAGCCATATGATGTTGCAGCATCAGGTCAAGGTCACTATGCTATTATATCATTATATCATTGAATTCACATGATAATAAACTGAAAATTGATGATACCAGTGGAGTTACTCACGTGTCTTCAAGAATTAAAAAATTGCTGATGTACTTAAACGGTTGAACAGCACGTTAAACTTATAACACCCCTCTTTTTTCGTCGGGGGTAAAAAATGTGATCGTATAGGTGACCGGAAGAAAAGCAATTTCGACTAAATATTATGTACAGCGATCCTAAAATTTTACCGTCTCTGCATATGTTGTATAACAAATAATACATATATTCGGAAATTCTACTATAGGTCACTATACATTTTTAAGAAGATCAATGTAAAATAAATAAAATAAACAGAAGTCTTCACTATGACGTAACAGTGCGCTACATGTGAATTACGACTTTCTTCAATTATAATCGTATACTAACTTAAACTGGCGCGCTTAACTGAACAGTTAGGCAAAATATATAGTGCAGATAAACGTGCTACAAGCACTAACGGTTAAGGCGTTGTTACACGACACAGAATCAACATAAACTCAACTTAACTAACGCTTTAACAAAAATATTGATGCCATTGATAAAACTGGAATGGTTATGGGCTAAAAACCGTTTTTAAGGATTAGTTGTGATATACGAGGAAGACCTTAGCAGCGTAAACTGCTTTTGTTTCGGACAGAGCATGTGATTTTTATCCCTCTGAATAGATTTTATGTTTTTTTTTTACATAGGAACTAACATCCAACTAATCATTGCAAATTTTGTTACACTTGAACTATAACTAGTTGTACACGAAATTAATGAAAATTTAAAATTTCTGTTTCAGTATCGAACTCATTTAAGTATGTAATACCATTTTATAGCTATACAAAGTTATAACCGAAATAGGTAAATACATTTTTCTTATCAATCTTTTATCAGAATTTTAATTTTTTTATTAAATAACTCTAAACATTACACCAGTGACACCACCGCGTTGCTGAAAGTTATTGTCAGAAAAACAGCACTACGTTAATAGTGGCGCTTAACTGCGGTCTCTCCCCATTTAGTCCTGTCTAATTCAAGCAGAAACTTTCTAAATCTTAATGGAAAATATCTTGTTCGTAAATCTTTTATTTTGGTATGTAACTTGCTGTTGTACTCTAAAGATTTCATTCGAAAATTAAACGTATATTATTAGTTCGGACAAAAATACATTAATTTACATGATTTAATTTATTTGCCTCTTGTAAAAAATCTTAAACACATTTTACAAGCAAAAAGCAAAAATTCGCTGCACGCCTCTAAAACAATTTTGATAATACAGTGAAGAATACTTTTGATCGTGTGTAAACACTCTTACAGCTAGCAAAAGCAGCATACGGAAGAGCTGGAGTTCCCAAAATGTTCTGATAATGTTTCTAACACACTGAGCCGAGAATTTAAGTATCATAGCTTTGCAAAATTGCTTACAACACAGTTGATTTTGTGCTAACTCCGGTGTTATGTTAGTTTGTGGTTCCTGGAATTTAATATGCTCTAAATTTCCAGCTAATGTTGGAATCTTGTCTAGGAGTAGTGTTTTGTCTAAATGTGCTTTCTGTTATTCCATTGGTTATTAAAATTTAATATTTCATGTTTTCATGTACTAGCAAGCCGCCCCAATTGCTAGCAATTGTTCTATCTATTGGTAAAAACCGAAAATCCGTTCAGTAGTTTTTTTGTGTTTATCGCAAACACACAGACAGACGCGGCGGAGGACTTTTTTGTGGAAACAAAAAATAAAGGACGTTTAAGTTATTATTATAGATATATTATATATATTAATAAATATCGATTGAATAAAATACCTCGTTTGCATTACACAAAAATAATAATCTCTGATTGACTTAAAAGCATAAAATTACTGTCTAATTTTAAGTCGATGATTTTGTATTCATTTTCTGGTTTAATAGTAACAAGACAATATTGGCAACAAAATGTTATATTATAGAAAAAATACAAAAATACCTGCTGGTATCTACATATAGATATGAGTAATAGAGCATGCATGACTTAGAAGCTTGAAGCTGTAAAAACATCAAGCTTCAAAGTCAACGCAGTCATAAGATATGGCCACTTAAGCCTTATATTTGATCAAATTTGAACATCAGGTAAATCAAAGCCTACTTCCCATTGACCTAGAATCATGAAATTTGGTGAGAAGTAAGGTCTGACAGCACAAGTAGTTTTTAAGTTATATTTAAGTTTAAGTTATAAGTTTAAGTTAAGTTATATTTAAGTTATATTTATATAATAATTAAGTTTGTCTTCCTAAAGAGACGGGCAAAAACCTTCGAGAAGGACTAGTCAGACTCGCACATTTCCCGTTTTTTTTGTTAGTATATCCAGACAAATATATATATATATATATATCATGAATAATAATAATAAATGTTGTCAGATTTTTGTAAAATTAAAACACTAAAATTCCATGTCAACTGCCAATCGTGTAAGTAAACCTGCAATAAAACTATAACGTATTTTTTGTATACCAAATATTTATTTGGATCATAAATTTTGGTCTGTATGTACAGAAAAATTGTTTTAAAAAATTTTAAAAGTCCATACTAACTTTTAAACTTTCGCGTTCCGTGATATAATATTATCTATGTATTAACGGGAATTAACGCGATCACGAAAGGTATTACATACCTCTGAATTGCCTGACGTTTCAACCAGGTTGCACTGGCCGTGGTCACAGGCTGACTGGCTCAGCGGTGCACGCCCTCCGTCGTCGACATCGAGAGGTAGAAGGTTCTTGATCCACCTCCACTTTTTTGATATTTTTGATATTTTCGTTTCGCCATGTACCGTCACATACTATACTAACAGTGTCCCTATTCTGTAAGCAAACCGATGTGGCCCTATTCTGGTGTTCACCTGACTGCGCATAAAAGCGAGGTGGCATGTTTAAAAGTCCATTTATTTTTTTTCACAAAATGTTACTTGGAACATGATTGATTACACATTTGTATGATAACATAATATGATAACTTTTTCGCACAACTTCAACTTCTTTGAGCTTAATGTTAAAGTTACAACTTTTACTTTGTTTATATGATGGATTTTATTTATACCGTCAAGTCCTATTTCATTCATAAACTTCGTAAAAAATTTGCTTTTTATAAACACAATTAGGAATGTATTATTCTTGATACTAACTTTGAAACTCGAGGTTCAGGTACAGGTTCACTACTTAATTAGGTAAAAAATACAGTACACATAACAATGCTTCTTACTTTCTGATTAGTGTAACTGATATAGTATAATTAATTGTATCTCAAGGGATGTTTGCTTTCATAAAGAATAAGATCGATCAGATTTCAAATATTACTCGTTTATTAGCAGTGGTAAATTAACGAATTTCAAAAATACTGCTAGCATTTTTTTTTCCGATTCCAATCCACACATAATATACGGTGAAATCCTGTATCATTTCACTGTAAATTGCAAGTATTATTCCATTAAATGATCAGCCACTTTGTACTTAGACACAGAACATTACTGTTTTCTCCGCAGCAATTTGAGAGCGTATCTCGCAGCACGTTCATCCACTTATGTCTACTTATATAGTCAGCCGTATACTTCCGCAGTGAATGCAACGAGGCTCTGATAAATTGCGACTCCTTGCACATCTGATTGTGAGTCTTTAGACCATTCTAAAGGAAATTTCTGAAGCAACCGGATTGCAGTAAGCAGTTTTTTCGTTTGTTAGATGCAGAATTACTAATACTGAAGCCATTTTAAATTTAATAAAACGCTTGACGATGTTAATTAATAATGTTCTTGATCAACATGTTTGACCGTTACCGGTGTACAAATAATGAAATACTGTTGTATCGAAATGAAACCTTGTAAGTGTATGTGGATGACAATACTGTAATTTGGCATCATCTGACGATGGAGCCAGGAGGAGGTGGATATTAAAACTCTTCAGTGGCTACTAGTAAACCCCTCGACTTTGAGTGCTTATGATTCATTTTCACGAGTCCAACAGATTGGACTTAGAAACCTTGGTCGGGTAATGGAGCCAGGAGCTAGTGGATTTCGTTTTATTTTTAAATTTTCTTACTATTAAAGCGTTTTTTTAGATTTTCTAAACTATAATTTATTAGGAATGGTGACACTGTGTTTTGTAATGAAGTTTTAGCCACTATTTTAGAAGAAGACATGACGTGTCTGGTTACCGGTAATAATATCATTGATATCACATGCTCATTGATGAGCTCACAATTTCCTCCTATCTTTGGAGCACTATAACCCTTCTCACCAGCAGCAGAAGACAGCTCTACTAGTAACTACTTAGTAATCTGTGGCTCTACGCTAGTGATACTGTCAAACTGCACTCTCCTGTACAGAGTGTACGATACTGTACCGTCTTTCAATATTTTCTTTTATATTATATAATAATAATAACAACAATAAATAACCAAAATATTATGTAAAGTTTTTTACAAAGAGTTCAGTGTTCGTTAGAATATAAAAAATAAACTCTTAAATGCAAATCTTTCTAGCAACATGCTTCATTTACAAAGGCCTCTTGTTTACTCCAAAGGAATTCATCTTAATTCAGTGCACAAGATTTATATTCATTGCTGTAAGACAAGTGTGGGTACATTGAGCTGTGTTTGCTCACTCGTGATACAACTGGATTTAGCTGATTGACTCAGCAGACGCTGCTGTGGATATCTCCATTTTTTTTTCTTCTTCTAAAACGACATTCCAACTAGAAACACTTTGCTTGCCCTTAAAAGATTTCATTACTAATGTGATTGCATAAAGTAATTTTACTTCCTACTTTTCTAATCGAATGATCAGATTTTTTGCGCGGACAGTCTTTAATACGTACACGAGAACATTTTAACATATTTTTTAAATACATATCATACAACCATGTTGAATAAAAAGAAAGAAGAAATTGTCATACTCGGTTTTACGACTATCGAGTTTGTTCGGTTCCATTGCACCATAATTTAGGATGGTAATTTTTATTTCTTTAGATATTACAAAAGGAAATTTAGTAACTATAATAGTATACATATTATTTTATCTATTATAATTATATTTTAGAAGAGAAAAAAAAAATTAAGATAGAAGTAAAATCTAATTACTTTTACTGGCCTGTTGGTCTAGTGGTTAGTGACCCTGACTGCTAAGCCAGAGGTCGTGGGTTCGATTCCCACCCAGGACAAATAATTGTGTGATGAGCACGATCATTTGTTCTGTGTCTGGGTGTAATTTATCTATAATATGTATGTATTTAGAAATAAATAAGTATGTTTATCAGCAGTCTGGTTACCATAGTACAGGCTTTGCCTAGTTTGGGATCAGACGGCCGTGTGTGAGATGTGTGGAGTTATTATTATTATTCTCTTTATTCATCTTTCACCATATAAATTACATTTTTAAATATGTACATAAAAAAATATATATTTAAAAATATAAAAAATAGTAGACCACCGACATCGGGTACAGGGACCAAGATACCGGTGGTTAGGGCTCGAAAGATAGGAACCTCCTCACTATACGGGCCGTGTCGAGAAGATTTATTATTATCATTATTATTAATTAAAATCATCGTTAAAATCGACTGATTTCGTCATAAAACTTAGTAAAGTAATAGTTTTATTCATTACTAGATAGTTCTATTCGTTGGTTATAGGCAGGAGTAAAAATTTATTTCAACACAAAAGCATAGGGAAAACGTTCTCAGTTAAACTGTTGGTATGTGACATATCACCAAAAAAATGTACGAAAACTACTAGTATCACATTGTTTGCGTCGTGTTTCGAATGGCATCCTCCTCGCTTTTTGATTTCCAAATAAGATACCGTTTCAAATCTCATGTTAGACATGGCAGACACATTCAGATATTGAATGCAGTTTTTGCCAGTGCCCGGGATGTGGCATTTTTCGTTCACAGTCATAAAGATTTTGTAGAAAGTGGATGAATGGAATGTGGATGTTTGGATTTGATTAAATTTTTATTTCAGCTCTGTTATACGGTAGAAGATAGTTTAGATACTGTCGAGTTTGACTAGCAGCTATCAAAATTTTGTTCTGTTTGTAAAATACTTTGTTGTTCGTCAGTATTTTAAACGTTTTAGTGAAACCCATTAAAGCGGTCGCTGTTAACGTTAAGATACATACTAAAACTAAATAGGTAGGTACGTATGTACCAACAACAAACTTTAAGTATTTGGTTTTAGTATTCAAAATGTAAGATTTCAAATTTAACTTAGCTTTGATAACTTTTCAAGAGTTGAGCAATATAAGTAGTCATGATTGTGTATTGTATATCAGAATATTAAGGACTTATTACTATTACTGACTTTGTAAAGAGAGATTAGACACAATATAACATGGTAGGTACTGTTTTGTTTTGATTTACCCCACTTATGCAAAATTGTACTTAGTTCTACTTTTTGTTTTCCACCTGCTATCAATGCCAATTGTAAGCCTACCGTTTTAAGCTCTATTAACAAATCTCTTTTTACAGGGTTTCTAAATTTAGATTTCTTAATATTTTTTTTGCTGATGTTCGTTAGCAAATTAAACGACTTTGTATTTTTTTATTAAATATGTTGGTAAACAAGCATACAGCAATAACAAGTTTTGACCACAATTTATGAAACTATAAAAAAATAATAACCTCAAAAAATTATACAATTATATATTACACGTATTTTTATTGCAAAAATGTTATGGATTCAAAGTAAACCCCATAAAAACGCATGTACGTGTTATTGGCGGTCTTGTGTTGGTCTTAATAATTGACTGGTCACACCTGTCCCAAACCAAGAAGCACTACATGATAAAGATGAGCACAAATGTCAAAAACTTGGGAAATGGATAGTACCTTATCTGCATGTCCACAACCTTCTTCCCACTGCCACAAAAGCTGCATTTGCACAAGCTCTTCTCCTTGTAATTCTCGACCATGCTCACGATGAATCTCACTGAAGCACAACTTTATAAGTTTGAGCGACTTCAAAGTTCTTGTATTCGATTTAGATATGGACTTCGAAAATATGATCACATTTCGAATTCCGTCAAAAACTGAAGTGGATTCAATCCGTTTGTGCCGGAGTACTCATATCCTTATTTTGCTTTACATCTTTACATCGTATTTAACCCTAATGCTATTTTATATCTCAAAGAACGGTTCAAGTTCCTTCATAATACACAAGAAAAATGTCTAAGGTCATCTGAATGTATGATTGTGACTGTTGTATGATTAACCTTTTATTGTTGAAGCTGTACGCTTGTGGAATGCGATGCCTGTTAACATTAGCGAACGCAATCAATATCCATTTTTACGAAACTAATTATTGTAATTATTACTTATCACTTTACCTAGTCAAATAATTAAAGTTTGCTGTGTATGTATTGTATGTTTATGTATATTACATATATAGATAGTTACTATAATAATATTTTATTGAAATTTAAAATCACCTCCAACTACCACTGTCTCTCCGGATTTCATTTAGCAATAAGGCCGCTTTTTACACATTATCTGTCTGACACATTCTTGTATGTATTACTATGACTCAACCAGTATTTTTTGTATACTCACGTCACGTTATATTATATTTACAGAATGCGAATTTAAATGAAAGTCTTACTTATTTGTGAATATTAATACCTATAGTACTCGTTCTAGTTCTCAATGTTATCCTAATGGTTGATATTGTCAATAGGCTAGAATTCAATCATCGCTATATTCAGTCGGTAGTTAGCAAGGTATGAAAAGGTTAAGAGAAGTAAAGGAAGTACGTAAGGATGGCTGTATTGTCTCTGTCTATCTCTGTATATGTATGCTCGGTGCCTATAAATATAACAAAATTATTCCTTTCCTGGTCATAATAATTTGAGCATTTTCCAATAAGCAGGGACAGTATTTCAGCATCGCCAGAGGAGCAAATATAGTGCCCTCCGAATTTCGAAAACGGACGGTCGCCCACCTGTGTCGTGGCTAAAGAGAAGTTATGCGTTCAATTTTGTTCTAGCTTGTAGTATGGACATTGTGATAAATACAGCGGAAAACAGCAAGGCCAAAAAAAGTGTACAAACTGCAAGTAGAAACGCTTTCACGATAGTCTAAGGACGTTTGCAATACAAAGGGTATTACGATCATGTTGCGGTCCTATACTTTTGCAGGAGTCGTTCCACAAAATCCACAATTTGAACGTCCGATGAAGGAAGTAGTATTTTAAAATGCACAGTACACAAACAACCTTTAGTTTTTAAAGAGTATGAGTGAAACCGCTGTTGGTGACGACTAATGTGACAAGGAAAACTAAAAGCTTGCATCATCTCAAACAACTTAGAACACAAACCATTAATTAACTTGACAGAATAATCATATTGCATATGCTATGCTGAGTCAGTGAGAAAGCAAGGTTTCTTGTACAGTGAAGTTTTTGTTTAAACTTCTAAACATCAAATTTTTCAAGTCAGCCCTAAATGGTGCAACAGAGATAAGTGACCCTTACACACCTTTGATCCCCTCTTAAGAAGCGAAATATATCACACGAGTTATTTAACTGCAATCTGCAAAAATCGAGTAAACTGTGTAACTATCATTATCATTATATTATATAAATCTAGTACGGTAAGTATTGATACTAATAATTATGTGCTGTTTGTTTTGTAGTTCATTTTCGTTTCTCGCTGTCGCCTATTACTATACTAGCTCCCTACCTGTCGCGGTACCGTCAGAAATATAGTACCATCACTACCGTTCCACTAGCTGGATCTCTTATTTTACACACGCGTTGTCAACATACTATAATATATTTCTTTCAGAAGGTATTCATATGGTCTTTCTATTAGGGTTTAAGTTAGGTTTATTTTGGTAGAAATGAATATAAGTTTATGAAATACAGCAACAAAGACTTTTCTTATCAGAATTTAGCGGTAGGTAGATTTTGAACTCCATCTTCAACTCGCTATGGTAAATGGCAAGGTAATATTTCGGACTCGGACCAACTAAAACCACAACGTGTTCTCTCACGTTGTTTTATTGCTAGTGTCTCAGGCATAACCTAGAAAAGATATCCTTATTAAACCCAATAGACTTTACTGCCAGCATGAACAACAAGCCACCCTGTCGTGAAGTGCACAGAGCTTTGCTTTTGCTTTATTCAGGGAGGCGCATATCTTCACAACCGTCTGGCAGTTTTCAGTATTCTCATCGGCCTACCCAAATGTCTGACTGTGGTGGCGGACCAATTCTAGTCGAGGTCCGTGTATACCGATTTATTTAGTAGACTAATTTATGACTGGTCAGCTCTAAACTGAAACGGTCATTTCATATCAAGACCATCCTGGACGTCTACATGGCACTTGCACAGTAAGAGTTTATGTAGAAGTGGATCCTTGAGTTTATTAAGACGTTTCTTCTCAAGGCTAGTCATAGGAAATGCGGGCACCATTTAGCTTTACAGAACTAATCGACGTGAAAATGACTGAAAAGGTCTTGTTGCAAAATAAATTTATTTATCATTTATCTCTGAATACGTCTGCTTCTACTGACTCAGACAAGCGCTAATGGAAGCCGTCGATCTTTTTACAGTCTATTGCGCCTGGTGCTTCTTCTGCGGGTAGGGAGAAGACTTGTTCGTTTCCATTACCTTTCTTCGAACTCTTTGGCACTTATCATATCCTCGCAAAAAATGGTGGCGGCATCCCATGCGCTCTTGAAGAACTATGGACATAACTACGCTTTCCGCGTGAAACTACTAACACTAATGGCCGTGGTGAGGTTAGCACGCTGCATAAGTAGAGCACTGAACCGGAATTTGACGCGCAGTATGAATTGACGACAACATTTATAGGAGGTAGGAATCTATTATAAATCACCTTTTGGTACTGGAATAATCATGCTGTACACTCATATCCCTAGCGGTATACTTGTATCCGTCACTTAAACCTTTGGAGTAAAGTAAGAACTTGTTTAAACAATTGACGACGATGAAATTAATATTTGCCCACTAACGGCTAACATTAATAATATTTCTACCTAACCCTAAAAATGTATTTAATGACAAACATTGTGAGCCTGAGAAACATCGTGCGTAGCGGACGAAGCGTCTGAATTAAAATCTTTAAATAGCAGATTTTTTTATTTTTTCTGCTGTCAATTTACACTTTACATGTCAGGAACATCAGTTTGTAAGTTACATGAAGAGTAAGATAAAGGCAGGTAAATATTGCATGAAACAGTAACAAAAATACTTCCTAAACACTCCAAAGAAGTATAAATCACTCTGTAACCACTCATCGCTATAATATCACGTATCACAACAAAGCTCCCAACTTAAGGCTACAAGAGTTCAGGTTTCCTTGTGGGTGGCCACAATTGTTTGAACGTAGAAATAAATTCAATTGTTATGGTACCAGATGTGACAGTTATTGGGAGTTTTACCATCTTCATATTGTGTGACACATGGTAAAGGGGATTTAAGAAGCGTGTTTTGGACCTGTTTTCTGTTTATATTATACCCTTAAAATGGCAAAAGTGGCTCGCTTTATTATAAGTAAGTAGTGCCTATAAACAATCACAAACCCAGTGCAATCGCACTCATGGCTTACCAATCCTATCAACAAAAAAAATAATTCTACGTAACAGTACGACCCCTTTAAGGTGACAAATTAATTCCTTGAAATAAGAAGGTCAGTTCACTCCGCAACTTATAATCTACTGTGGACTGAACTCATTTTTAGAGTTCCGTACCTCGAAAGGAAAACACGGAACCCTTATAGGATCACTTGGTTGTCCGTCCGTCCGAACGTCTGTCTGTCTGTCAAGACAATTTTTCTCAGGAACTCGTGGAGGTATCAAGCTGAAATTTATATCAAATACTAAGGTCTACTGTCCCTTAGAGCTGTAAAAAAATCAAACTTGTATGCCAACGCAATCAAAAGATACAGCCGTTTATGCCGCAAATTTTCGACACTCGCAAGGGAATCAAAACCTACAGGGTACTTCCCGTGAAATCAGAAACTTGAAATTTGGTACGAAGCAACGTCTTATAACACATATAAAGGAAAAATTGCGAAAACCGTAAATTTTTAGTTACATCATATAATAAAAATATTTTACGGAACCCACGGTGCGTGAGTCCGACTCGCACTTGGCCGGTTTTTTTTTCTTTCAATACAATCCACAGCGTAATACATTTTGAACTAGACGTATTTGTTCATAAACTGTAAATTTAACATACATATTTAAAATACTATGTTGTTAGCTTCAAAGTTTGTTCCTTATTAAAACTATTGCCATTTTCGGGATATGCAGATTTCAGTGAGGTGAAGTTAAGCTGTGATTATTGTATAAATACTGCTATCAAATCATAATAACTTTAGAGAATTCTGAATATCGAATAAAGTTTTCATAATGTATGTAGACTACTTCCTTCATAAAACATATTACGCTATACATCAAAATATTCGTCAAAACGTCAGTTTTACCATAAACAGGATAAACTACCAACGCCCCGGGCAAAGTCGCGCACGACTATTTCTCAATTTAAATTATAGTACAAAATGTCATAAATCTTTCTTTTAGAGGCCAATTTTAAACCTTTTCAAAATAAATAGGTGTGATATTTATCTGTTTGGGGGCAATTTTTCAAACATTAAAGCAGGGTATCGATCTAGTTGCGCCCACCCGTTCATCAGCACATTATTCTTAGCTCTATCGTATCGCTGACAGAAGGTTTTGGCGTCCAATATCTTTATGTGTAGCGTAAGTAATATGCTTAAGCGTGTGTCTAAATCAAATATAATAATAAATTAAAATAACACTTTTTAATTCCCTCAATTTGTTATAATAATGTCAATTTATTTTAGTTACAAATGAGTTGCAAAGTTATAAAAATCTATAAATCACAGAGCAAAACAAGATAGGAGCACACAAATAAAAGTTAGTATTTAAAATGAATGAGTTTAATCCTGAGTTGCGTTTATTCTTGTAATTATAGTATATTAAATATGTATGCCAGGTATAATTTATTATTGTGTTCTATTTGTCTTACATTTGAATACTTCAGTTAAACTTGTGCACCGGCTATCTGTCTCATACAATAATATTCATTGTATCTGTACCTAAAAAGTTGTCTGCGAAAAATTACGACCAGCGAGATGGCCGCTTGTACCAACACTTCTGTCATATACAATGTTGACAACTGTTGTCTTTTACGTGTACAACAAAGGAAAGTGTATTAACATATAATAATGTTTACTAAATCACAATCTTGATTACAATAAAACATAAAGTACCTATCTACCTACTAAACCATTAAAAGTTGATAATATACACAAAGAGTAACTACTGTCACAAAATACATAGTAGTACAGGTACAGAAGTACCACTCCGCCAAATCATTTAAATAAATAGCGACTCTTGTTTCGATCCAATAAGTTGTAATTCGGGTCACACAGCGCTAATTATGGTTTAAGACATTTATTTCTTATAAAGAATACATTTCATTTATCTGAGAAACACAGGATTACTTCATTTAAACTTAAACTTAACCAGCAAGTATTCAGAAGGACGTATATAATAATTGGCATGGATATTAGCAAACAGTGTAAACAATAAAAACAAACATATCATAAAATCACAAACAAAGTGGGTACAACAAAAACAAATTGTCAATATCGCTATCGGCATCACACTCTCGACGCAGGCCCTTATTAAGTAACGGAACAATATTGGTGTCTCATAGCAATAATTTACATTAGCAACTGTTAATAGTATGTACCTAATAGTGCTTGAGGTTTTGAATTACGTGTGTTTAACTATGTGAATATTATTATTATACTATGTACTCGTAAATTATTGTTTTATTTGAACACTTTGACAGTAGACTTATAGACATTATTTTAAAAGACAGTTGGTTCAATATAAGACATGTAAGTATAGATTATTTTTTTCGTATTGTTATATTATATGCTAATTACCTACGGTTATATTCATCTAAAAGTTGCCTCTCTGTCTATCGCGTAACTTTTATCTGTTCTGACGACGGCGACGCCGCAACGTTAGGGTTGCCTTTTTTAACATAATTAATTAATCTGAATATTTAATTACCTGTAAGTTATGTACCTATTACTTTATTTTTGGGAACAATTAAACCTAGGCTAGCTATTAACTCGATAGTCTAGATACGAACAAATGACGTGACGCAGCGCGTAAGTGAGCATCAATCTAAGGTGCGGCCCGACCGCCGCTCCACATCCCACTGAATTTTGGCACGATTAGTCGACCCCTCCGTGTACTTGTAGCTTTATTTATACCTACACCGCGGAGTGCACGTGGCCTGCAATTGTGAAAAAGTCAAAACAAGAACTTCTAGATCTTAGATATTGTCATTTTAGTACATACTCACTGTCAAAATATTGACAAAATCGCTGTCTCTCCCAACTGAAACCTCCTTGTCAGCCTAATGCCTGTCACTTGCGAAGAAGTATCGCTTTATATAAATTCTCCAGTTCAATTAATTTCTGTTATGTCTGGCCGATACCGAGTGGGTATCATTAACCTTTGGCACTTTAGTACGTGACCTGGTATACCACATAAAATATTGTCAGTGAGTGGGCTCAAATTCCTTTTTGTTGCCTGAACATTGAAATAGGTCCTACAAAATGGGGTTCGGTTTCAGCAAACCGAAGCAGTAAGCTCTTTCCACTACGTTTAGGATAATAGCCCACTATTATCAACTTTACTGCACTATTCTAAAAATTTCTCTGGCTGAATGAGACGAAATCTTTTTTTTTTTTTATTGTGCGTGTGGAAACCCCTCGGGCCGTCACCCCACCGGAGTTTTCGGTAAATAAAGGAGAAAAGGTACTGATCTTTTTAGTCTCTGCCTTATATTAATAGATATTAGATAGGATGTGGTCGAATTTCGACCTTCATTCATTAACTTTAAATATTTTGTTTTATATCCTTGTCCAGTATAACTTTAACCGTCATTGAATATACTTTCCATACAATGACAGCTCAACATATTTACTGGATGTATGTAGCTTTTTGTAGCCATTCTCGCATAATTTTTAAATGTATAACACATATTAATTTTAACTTTCTGCATTGAAAGTTTCTGCATTGATTTTACCTTTCTGCATTGAAAGTTTGTATCTAGAAGACTACATACAAACTTTCAGTATTCCAAATTCAAAAAAAAAAAAAAGAAAACTTAATATTCTTTCATGACCGATTTTGCGTAAAAAAGGAGTAGATACAAAGAATTTTCCACTAGATTAATATTAATCGATATATATGAATAAGATAGTTATTCCCTCTTTTGTGTTATTCTGTCAGTATAGTATTAGAACAACTAAAGTTTGAACCTATGATCGATAGAAACTTATGATCATAAAAATAATCTTTAACTTACCATAAACACACATGCATATCAACCAATTTGACACACGTGGATGAGTACACCTGCGTCAGATAGTAGAAAAGAATAAATGACGCTCTTTTAGGCAATACTCAATGTCCTTCTTTTGTGGTATAGCGGGCAAACGAGCAGACGGGTCACTTGATGGTAATATTAATTATTAAATTAGTTTTAATATTAAGTATGGTGCTCGTAGAGCTAATCAAACTAATCTCTTCACCCTACAAATTTACAAAAATAATATTTCTTACTTCAACCCCTTAACCCGGATGGCTCGTCTACTTAATGATATGGTAAAAAATAATGAATCGTTAGACATATTTAATAGTAATTTTAATGCATTCGCTAAAATTGTGAAAGACATCCTCCATAGCATCTGTCTAGCTACTGTGTTTTGTTGCGTGCACATATTTGTTGCGTTGCAATCCAGACCAAAACATTCTATTTGCCATATGTGATATTGTAACGGTTGTAATGTGTTTTGTGCATTTAAATAAACAAATAAAAAAAAAAGTGACTACCTTCGCCCATGGACACCTGCTACTCAAGAGTCACAAGCGCGTTCCCGGTATTTGAGGTGGGAGTACGCTCTTTTCTTGAAAGTTGAAGGTCGTGTCGGTGCGGAAATACCGCAGGCGAAAATTTATTCCACAGATTGGTTGTGTGAGGCAAAAAGTTTAGAGAACCGCACAGTGGTAGATTGCCAATTATTTTTTCTTTCAATGTATCCCGGTTAGTGAGAGTGTATCCCTTTTAGTTTGATTCTGGAATCCTTTGCATATAAATAACCTAAAATATATGAAGGAACACACACATTAACGAATCACACACTGACACACACACACACGCACACATACACACAGCACGCACGCACGCAGCGGAGACCTATAACATTCTACCTAGCTTAGGCAGCAGTCCTTCACAATATTGCCTTGAGAAATTGTTTTACCTACCAAGCATAATATTTGTGAAGTATTAAAACAATATTTTTATTTATTATTATTATTATTACCTCATAATATCACATAGAAAGGAGTGCTTCAACTACTCTCTAAATGTTGATCAGTAAAGTCAAGATTTGAAAGTATAAATTGACAACATTTGAAACCTAATCGTCGATAATTGAATCAATATTTCCCTATAGGATGGAGTTAGTAATTGCGACGAGCCACTCACGTCCTATGCTACGGCGATCAATTACATGCACGTTAAACATTAGAACGGATACCCACTATGCAGCTAGGGATGTGCTTACGATGTGACTGCATCGAGATGGGTATCAGATTAAACAAAGACAAAGAAAAACCTAATTCATTTAATTTACAAACCTCAAAGGTAAACAATAAAAAAAAATTATATCATGTAAATATGTACTAACTTTTAAACTTTCGCGTTTCATGATCTAATATTATATACGTATTTACGGGAATTAACGTGATCACGAAAAGGTATTACATACCTCTGAATTGCCTGACGTTTCGACCAGGTTGCACTGGCCGTGGTCACAGGCTGACTGGCTCAGTGGTGCACGCCCTCCGTCGTCGACATCGTGAGGTAGCAGGTTCTTCATCCACCTCCACTTTTTTGATATTTTTTTGATATATATTTTTTTTTTTATACTTTTTCGTGATCGCGTTAATTCCCGTAAATACCTAGATAATATTAGATGTAAATATGTATTTCGCATATGCAAAAATATTATATGCTTACCTAACCGATCTTTAAGGGTTTTATTAGATTATGAAAAACAAATTTGAATCATTTAATGATTTCTATAACAATAAACTATATTATTGAATCTTTTTCATCACTACAAATTATAAAACAAAGTCCCCCGCCGCGTCTGTCTGAAAAACTACTGAACGGATTTTCATGCGGTTTTCACTAATAGACAGACCGATTCATGTGGAAGGTTTAAGTGTATAATTTGTACCCGTGCAAAGCCGGAGCGGTTGCTAGTTTCAAACAAAAAACCTCGTAAACATTATAAATATAAAATGTTAATATACGTTTATGTAAAATCATATATTTCAACAGTCAACTACAAAAACCGTTACATAATAGTCATTACAGAAATCCTTCGAGTACTCTGACTTCAAGTGGTGCTACAGATGCAAAAGAGCTCTTCAACTAAACTAGTCTTGAGGAAGAAGATAATATTAATATAACAAAGTCATTACTAAGACTCTAAGGCTCTCAAATAGCAAACCTTCTGTAGTAGGCCACAAACTTATAGAAGTACAATCGAGATTTTCGATTGATTAGACAACGGCAGTGGCTTATCCTAATTATAATTTTGTTATATATATTATAAACTAGCAGCACCCAGCGGTTTTACTCGCGTAAGTCCCTATGCCGTGGGAATATCGGGATAAAAAGTAGCCTATATGTTAATCCAGGTGTCCGGCCATCTACATACCAAGTTTCATTGCTATCAGTTCAGCAGTTTTTGCGTGAAAGAGTAACAAACATCCATACATATATACATCCTCACAAACTTTTACGTTTATGATATTATTAGGATTTGAAAGTGGTAAATGATTACCGCCGCCCATGGGCACCTGCAACTCAAGAGTCACAAGTGCGTTGCCGGCCTTTAAGGGGTGGGGGGGGGGAGAGAAGGGGAGAGGGATAGAGGGAAGGGTTAGCGCCTCCGGTAAGCTCACTCAATCGGTGAAAATGTAATCATTGCTACACTGCCGGTTTACTGTGAGGCCGTAGTATCACTCCGGTCGAGCCGGCCCATACGTGCCGAAGCATGGCTCTTCCGCGAATAAATATTAAATAATTTATTTGTATGTTACACTTTCAGACCTTAACTACTAAACCGAGCACCATGAAAGTATTGTTCCCGAGGCATAGAATGACTGACAAAATCTACATTAGCGCAAACGAAGCCGCCAAGTAAAGCTAGTTCAATATAGCATGAATCACAATTATGATAGTTATCTACATATACTAATATAATAAAGTTGAGATTTTTTGTTTATTTCTTTGTTTAATCGCGCTAATCTCTGGAATTATAGCCAAATTCATGAGGAATAGTATAGGCTATGTAACATCACGCTGCGACTTTTAGGAGTGGAGCAGCGACCAAAAACACTTTTTTATTATAAAGTTTTTAATTGGGATTTAAATGTATCGATTTTTTTATTCGGTAGCAAATAATGCGAAATACCTAGATTTAATAATATTATTATCTTATTTTTTTTCTATGGTGGTACAATAAAGAGTTTTATCATTGTCTATCCTTAGAATGCCTATCTTCTTCTTTGACGTAGACATTCCCTTAAATGGACTATGGACTCAGAGATATCGTGTATTTAAATATAATTATTAATATATGAAACTTCTTACATGTTTTAGTGGCAGTAGTAAGAAAGTCCTGTAATAGAAGAAGTACCTAAAATAAATGTGAAACGAATACTTATGTTAAGAATTGCAAACCCTACAAATACGGATACAACAATAACTAATTTGATACCAATTTTATAAAGTGCCTCCTCCTCATCAGCTGCCAAGAGAAACTCAGGGCAAATTTCTAATTAGAGAGCTGAGAACAACATAAAATTTACTGGGAAAGGTATAATTTAAGAGGAAAGCGAGCTTACTAGAAAACTCCAAACTTAGTTACCAGTGTAATGGTTTTATTCAAAGTGTAACTAGCTTATACGCTACTGTGACTACACTCACTATAAATAACAAGAATGACGAAAATAAAAAATAAGCGAGTTACAGGCAAAGTTTGACTGCACGGATGGCGCAATGGTTTAAGTGGTCACCTCGCCACTACGCCGCGCCAAGTGTTGTGGGTTCGAATCCCACACGGGACTAAATTTTTTATGATTCTAAAATAGTTGTCCCGAGTCTGGGTGTTCTTTGTGTCCGTTGTTTAAATGTTTGTTAAGCCCCCCGCGACACAGGAATATTCCTAATGCGGGAGTTTTTTTTTAAAGAAAAAAAAAAGAAAAGAAAAAACCACATGTTATTATACCAAAATCTTATCATTCGTACGCAAATAACATTACTCAAAATGTATTCAAAATGGAACTAGTTTCTAATAGTTTACAGGTCTAGCACAAATGATTAATTAGTTTTGGAAAGGCTATATTTCTAAAAGTATTCGACGCAATTACTCTATAAATGTTTAATATGTGCCCCTGGTGACACGGTACACGTCAGAGTACAAGTGATATTTATCACTACATAGTATAAAACAAAGTCACTTTCTCTGTCCCTATATCCCTATGTATGCTTAAATCTTTAAAACTACGCAACGGATTTTGATGCGGTTTTTTTTAATAGATAGAGTGATTGAAGAGGAAGGTTTATATGTATAATAACATCCATTAAATAGTGGAGAAGTACTGTTATTTTTGAGGTTTCTAATGTGATGTCGAAAATAATTACATTTTTTCCGCTTACATTGCAAACGCAGGCTGAACCCTACGAGATTTATCAAAATAATGTACTAAGTATTGTACACATTGAAAAGGTCTACAGAAAACTCCGCTATCCGCTACAATAACATTTATTTGTCATTTACTTTTACGACAAATAATGGCTAATTTTCGAAGCGATTTCAACCAATGCAGCATTAATCCTTATCTAATGAAATAGCTTATCGAATTTAAACGATTACAGTTTCCGGTAAATCTTCATGGTTTAACGAAAGAAGAATTGTTTTCTCTAAATGTAACGCGTGCGGGCCACGGGCAGTAATGAATAAATCAAAATTACTGGATCGATTTTAATCATTTTCTCAGTGAATGACATAGGCTATATATTTTATACCCGTGCGAAGCCGGAGCGGGCCGCTAGTATTAGATATAGATAACGTTGTGTAATATGTCCCGGGATACTATTTATAACAAGAATCGCAATTACATTCATTCCATAGGCAAATTAAAGTCACTATGAATGGTATTCATTACTAACTTGACTTACAAATCAATCAATAAAATTAAACTTAAATATTTTAAGTATAATTTGACTCAAAATTATTCATCTTGATTTTTTGCATCGAGTTTTAACAATAACAATTACGAAGCTATTATGAAATCTTATGTTATTGTGATTGGTATAAAACATAAGAGGTTGGCTTTCCGACACACCGCCCCACCGAAAACCCCGGTGTGGTGACGGCCCGAGGGGGTTTCCGCACGAAAAACAAAAAGGGATAACGAAATATCGAGGCCTAAAAGATAAATATGAGTATGATGGAAAATATGTTAATAGGAAATTACAATTTCGCTTGTTGCATCTCAAAAAACCACGGCCAAGCCAAGTGTAAGTTGAACTCGCGTGGAAGTTCTAAGTTTTCTTTATTAATGTATTTCAAGAATATACTCGTATGTTTAGAACTATTTTCTGGATATTCGCAAAACTTTAGGACCGGTAGTTACGGAGACAAAAGGGGTAATGGGAATGGTCAATTTTAATATATATTTTCTAAAATAACTTTAAAACTATGAATCTTAAAACCAGGTGACCCTTCTGCTCGTTTGCCATCATACCATAAAAAAGCCCTTTCATTTGATATGTCACACGGTACAGTTGTGGTACAATACATTATGTGTAAGGCATAAGCGCACGCGATAGCGAGTGATACAGACCGAGTTAATAATAGGTAATTGGACGCTGATAAGCAATACACTGTCAAGCCACACATACTTTATTTAGAGAAAATGGCTTTTTAAGATGTCATACCAATTCCTAGTCAATTTGTTAGAAAAATATCTAAAAATCTACCTAAAAGGTGAATAGATATTTTATCACTCGCTATCGCGTGCGCTTATGCCTTACACATAATGTATATCAACTGAATACTGTCGTAAGTTCTGTCACCTACTGTGTAGGCGTTATGATTGATGCCATACACACTACAACAAACCTCAAGTGTGCAACCATTTTTTATTATACCAAACAATACACTCGTTATTAAAGAGGCTATTCTTTGAGCAACAAAAGTAAAGGGTAATTAATGTCGACAAGGTGAATATAATGATTAATTTCACTTTTCGCACGGAGCGTTCAATTATTAGATCTAGACAAGAATTATCATGAGGGGCACTATTCTTTTCTGATGCCCCTCATGATATTTCTTGTGGTATTTTATGTATAAACATATTACATATAAGCGAGGAATCCAGTTTGTTCTTTCACATAATTCTATCTAATTCTACTTATCCTACTAATATTACAAATGTGAATGTTTGGATGGATGGATGTTTGTTACTCTTTCACGCCAAAACTACTGAACCAATTGCGATGAAACTTACGGTACGTAAATAGCTGGAAACGTGGATTAACATATATGCTACTTTTTATCCCGATATTCCCACGGGATCGGGACTTATGCGGGTGAAATCGCGGGGCGCTGCTAGTAATTCATAAACTATCGTACTCTCTTAGTAATAAAGAACGATCGATTATTCAATTCATAAAAAGAGTTTACCGAACCTATGCGTTCGTTGGTTGTAGTCGTAGATATATGTATATTTAATTGATATTTAACAACTGTATGTATGTACGTATATATTATAGTAGTACTACATAATACAGCTTTGATTGTTTGGAACTACCAGTCGGATTTGAGAAAATCTTTTTGTATTGGATACAGATAGAGTATTTATTGAAAAAGGTTAAAAACTATGTAACATCACGCTACGACATTTAGTAGCGGAGTAGTGGCCATAAATAAGTGACTTTATAAATGGAATAGATGGCTATGTATGAAGCAAAAGTTATATTTCATTGGGCGTGTGTAGTTGTGTCATATCAACCATATTATCATTATCGGGGATGGGTATCACAAACAAGGATGCTTTTATTTTAATAACTTCCTTCTCAGTTTTATTTTCTATTATACACTCACACTTCTATTATACACATTATTTCAACGGCTTCACTACACCATTGCTCACCAGACAGAAGAAAAATCAATCATTCGTCTCATTTTTCACGACGTCCATAAACAAAATTTATAAAGGAAATTGCATTCAGCATAAAATTATATACATATAGAGCCATCCATCGCGTTGATTCTCGCTTGTGTAATCGTATAGTAATGTAGAAAAAAAAATTAAATAAATCACTATTAGGTAAGAATGATAAATTAATCACCAGAAAATATAGATGTGTTAATTATGCGTAGGCGATATCGTGTGGGTAGCTGGTGTACTATAAGAAACAATCATTTAAAGACGTATTGTATGTTTTGGTTTTAATAAAACATGTCACTGGTCGCAAATTTGGCCGCGAAGACAAGACAACACGACCAATGACTGCACGGATGACGCAATGGTTTAAGTGGTCACCTCGCCACTACGCCACGCCGAGTGTTGTGGGTTCAAATCCCACACCGGAAAAAAATCTGTGTGATCCACAAATTGTTGTGTTTGAATGTTTGTGAAGCCCCGCGACACAGGAATATTCCTAATGCGGGACCCTATGTTGTCTTTAAAATTTATGTTATATTGTTTGATAGATTTTTATTTTCTCTCTCTTTCTCTTGTGCAATTTCATCATTTTCTATCTAAATTTTTTGAGGTGATTTATGGGAATCAAACCGATGAAAAAGTTAAGATGTTCCATCACGGGATCTTATTGCCGGTTGGGTGAACCAAGATTTAGATATAAATTTCATCTCTGTTTCTTATTGTATTGAAATATTTAGCGTCATGATATTATGGGACAAAGTTTCATTCTAGTAAACAAAAATGTTTGATATGCCTGTTTTTTAATGAAACTTTAGAGTTAAATATCTCTTAAAATAAATTCAAAAAGTCAATCACATAATCTGCCGGGCCTTTTTCCAAGTTGGGGTCAGCTTTCAATCTAGCTACGAAGCGACCGAACTTCGATATTTTACGTGAAGCGACTGCCATTAGACCTCCACATACCAAATACTAGGCGATATCGAAGTTTTGTAGTTAGACCAGGCTGTCGGTCTTTTTTTTAGGGCTCCAACTACCCGTAACGAATGCCACAGATGGTCGTATGGGTCGACGCGAGGGCTAACGTGCTCTCCGAGGCACGGAAGGGTCTCAAAGTGTTAAAATAATTATAATACTAAATAAATAAAGAATTGTCACCCATCCTGAGACTGTCTTGGCTAGTATTACTTAACCTTGCAATGTGCTAACGCACTCGGTTACCACTTAGCCTCAAACCCACCCAAAAAATCGATCACAATAATAATAAATAAATAGAATATATCATAATCTTATTGAAGTATCGTATACTTCAATAAGATTATAATATATTTTATTGATTCGTTCTTAATGCAGCTGTTGATGAAAATCTGTTTTATTGTTAGGAGTCTATTTTTTTCTTTATCCAGTCTATACGAGATCTACTAACATATTATATTATAGGCAATGTCTGTTAGTAAATTCAGTGAACTGTATTTAAATTAATTTAAGAACTGGCGATTTAATATTTACTACAAACACAAAGAAAACCCTTGAGGATAAAATAACCAAATGCTCGTGGCTATTTATTATTGCTTTGAACACAAATTAAACAATTTCAACTTGATGATACTTCATAAAAATATTGTAATACTCTATGATTTCTTTTTTAGTTAGTTTCTTCGTTGATAAAAATCGTAGACTCATATGTTCCAGACTTTATGTTTGGTCTGTGGAAACTCGCACGAGTTCCATCTCACCGAGAGGGCTAGGCAAAGTGGCTAGGACGGCTTCAAACCGACTGTACCACACATCAAAAGATGTTCCATTACAGGTGGTTTAGTTACTATGGCCGAGGTCTAGGTTCATATATATATATATAATAAAGGGAGGGCAATTTCTGAACTGCAAATATTTGTGTGATTTACAGACTATAGTTTTGACTTTGGGTGAATTAATTGTATGTTCCTTAATTAAAATTAGGTCTCGTGATCACAACAACATTATATTGACGAACTTTTTATAATTTCGCATGTTCTCATTTCACCTATTGACTATCAGTGTAATTTGTTATAGCAGGGAACAACCGCTTTAAAGCTCTCTGATATAGGTAGTGTATATGTGTGTGTGTGTTTTTTTTTTGTAATTAATTACCCATCAATGGTCAACAGCAACATGTTTGGTTGCTTATAGTTCTCAGCCACTACTGAGTATGTACCCAAAAATACTGCAATCCATTTGCAAGAAAAACAAAGCTACCACTTCCAAAATGTAAATAGAAAAGAATATTTCAATACAAAACTCTCCTAAACTTTTACCACGAGCTAAATAGCGAACACCAGCAGCGGGCTGTAGGTGCGAAATGGAATATTACCGAACACCGGGCCAGGTGTGACGAAAAGCCTCAACAAGAACTGTGTGAGCCTCGACCCGAGGCTTAAAGCTTTATTATAGATCGACAAAGTCTGATCCTCGATACAACTTGAACAATGTTTGGTTCCAAATTGTTCAAGACAGTGTATTTTCCAGGTGAAGGAGAAGTCGGTAAATTGAAAAAATATACTCCAATTGATCTTATTACAATGTGTTGTATCGTAAATATATCTTTTTAGCGGTGGGTTTTTTTATTACTTTGTAAAGGTTGTATACCTATATGTAAGCAGCCCATCCCACACAGAAGTTCAGTTACAAAACTAATTAAATAGCACTTTTCATTAATCTAGTTCATCCCGCAATCAATACATAAAAGTTACAACAAGTTTTTACTACGATTCACAAAAATATTATTACACGACGATAATTTCGGACTACCTGGGATTATTTACGTGAAGTTTGTGATTTGTGGATAAGTATTTAAATGTTTGATTTAATTAGTCGGTCCACCCGTTCCGGAGATAAGACGGAAAAGACAGACAGATGGACAGACAGATAAAAATTTTAAAACTGTTTTTTGGCAATACTTAGGCCAGGTATCGTGCAAAAAACTGCAGGAGCTCAAAAAACTATTATTTTGATATTACAAACAGACACCTCAATTTTATTTATTTGTATTAATGATGATGATAAGACGTTCGTTTTCATTCTCAAGGATCCTTTTTAATGCGGAAGAACAAATCCGAAACAGCAAATTAAAGAATTAGAGCACTCGTCTCTTTCTCCAAAGGATGAGAAGTTAAAATCAGATTGCAAATTGATGGACAATTACTATCTACATGTATAAAAATGCATCCCTACTTCCCTTGGTCACGCCATAACTTGAGAACGACTTAACCAATTTCATTCATCTATTTTTTATGTTTTCTAACACTTTGTAGAAGGTTGTTACGGAATGAAAATTTAAGAAAATTGAGCAGAAAGTCGGTTTCCGTGGGATAAATCCCGCGAACGAAGTCACCGGTAGTAGCTGTTACCGGTGACTTCCTTCGATTTACAGGGCTAGTACGTCATGAAAATATTGGCATCATATTAACAACTGCAGTGTTTAAAAATAATTCTACCGATCACAGTACAGATAAATAATTTAATGCTGTAGTTTTTTTTAATCTGTCTGTGAAGTGTTAAGAAGATATATTACCCAACTGACTATAGATTATATGATTACACAGTGAACAGGTAGGTAAATAACTTTTTGCTTTTAGACTACAGTTTCTCAATTTCAAACATTATGTCAATACCTTGTGGTAAACAGTTTTTGCGTCAATCTTCGCTGATGACCTGTTGCACGTCAGTATCTTTAAATAATCACATTATACAAAAACGTGTATAATAAAGACTATAGTTATCGTAGGTATTGGACACTCTTAATAGCTTTTTTTAGCTTGCCAAAAAAAATGCAACACCTTTGGCATTCATTGGAGAGACAACTCTGCGGGAGTTGTCTCTCCGATGATCTCTTTGTAATTATCCTGTATTACGACGACTTTTAATTAAATAACGAATACAATGTTCACTCAGACTCTAAAACAGTTAGTTTTAAATGACAAAAATGTATGTAACCATACGACGACCTCTGTGGCTAGATCATTCAACTAGAACGTCTTGTATGTATGAATATGTCTGTTTGGATTGTTGGATTGGATTGAGCTGGGTGCTTCTCTACACTGGAAGGGGGGCAAGGCCCCCCGCAAGGCCGTGGCTGCCTTTTGTTTAAGAGGGGGCCAAGGTCTGCCAGGGTTCTCGGGGACTTCCTTCCTAGGGTATGCCCGAGTCCCTTCCAATAGACTTATTTATGACGGAACACCGTGTGGTTTTAGTCGGTTCGATTCCGACATACCACTTCACTGGCAGCCCTAGTGGGGTGATGACCCGAGAGGGTTTCCACACGATAAAAAAAATAAATATATGGTATATAATCTAAAACACTTGAGTTTTAAACAATTAATAGTCTCACCTATGTGGGCAGTTATTACACATTACATTAAATTTTATATACATACAATGGTTCAATCATTTTTCTTTGGTAATTATAGCAATCATAATTATCATATTGGAATATTATCATACCACGACCTCTGTGGCTAGATCATTGAACTAGAACGTCTTGTATGAATGAATATGTCTGTTTGGATTGGATGGAGCTGGGTGCTTCTATATATAATACTAGCAGTGCCCCGCGGTAAGTCCCGATCCCGTTTAAATATTGGCATAAAAAGTAGCCTATATGTTAATCCAGGTCTCCAACTATCTACATATTAAGTTTCATCGCAATCGGTTCAGTGGTTTTTGCGTGAAAGAGTAACAAACATCCATCCATACATCCTCACAAACTTTCACGTTTATAATATTAGTAGGATTACTATGTATTACATAATATTTACAATACAGAATTTATTTATTTGTGTTTATCACAATAACAAGAACTCATAGAGTAAGCTAGTTTGTGTCTAGAAAGCGTTATGTTTGGGAATTGCCATGCTTTTTTTCACTGTACCTTACGATCATGTATCGTTATTACTATTAATAGCGTATATTTTTTTCTAACCTTTTAATTTATACTAAAATAGTGTTATATAAAACATAATATTATATTATTAGTTAGTATCCAAACATCCAAGGGATGAAAGTAGACAATGAAACGTATTAAAATAACAAACATGTAAAATTGTTATAAACACACAGTATCACGTAACAATTTGTATAAACACATAATAACCACATTCGAAAGAAATACTAATAACCATTGTATTTTTATGTTTCTGTTTGGCACATAATAACTGTATACTGTGCGAAATTTTATAGCTTATTATCTGTGGAAACTATTTCTCATAGTGATTTTGTAGTAGAATTATTAGCTTTTTGTTTGACTTGGTTATAGCAAATAAATTTACGATCCTCCGAATAAGAAGTGTTTAACGGCCTCTCCAAGGGTACACCTGACTTGACCTGAGGCTCTGGCAATAAGACTCCGGGATGAAACACTGAGTATTTTCAGTTGGTTTGAGTCCGAAATACCACCTTATCGTTAGCCCTGGTGAGGGGGGAGGGGGTTCCCTAAAAAGAAATGTAATACCTGAAATAAGTTGTACATAATATATACAAAGTCACCACTTATTTTTTTACTTTCTGAGACTGTCAGGCAGGCAGAATTCAAAAATTTACTTCTGATATTTCAGATATAGACCAGGCCTTTAAAAATAATAAAAAATGAAAAAAAATAATAGTAGGATGAAACCCATTGGAAAAGGAGGAGAATATTATAAAAATGAAAGGAAAAATTATTTACGGGCGATCTGAGGTCAGGAAAGGGAAGGGGGTAAGTTTTAAGGGTGAAAAACGGTTTATCTCGATTTCCGGCAACACTACAAGTCCTATGAAAAAATGTCAAATAGCAAAGTTATAGGTAATAAAAAGATCTACAACTTTTGTATTTACTTTTTTTTTCACATAACCTCAAAATTTATGTAAAAAGTTTATTATTATCTTTTACAAAACATTTTTTTTTTCACGAAATTTGGTGAAAACTTACCTTTTTATATCTTAAATACACTGTAATGTGAAGAAGAATAAAAAGAAATGTGAAAAAAGTGTAAATACAAAAGTTGTAGATCTCTTTAGTACCACAACAACTTTGCTATTTGACTTTTTTCCATAGGACTTGTAGTTTTGCCGGAAATCGAGATAATTTTTTCCAATGGGTTTCATCCTACCATTTTTTTGTTATTGGGTTCAAAAATTATCGACCCTGGTCTAATAATAAAATCAATATGCTTTGGAAAGAGAGTAAAGTGGCAATTTAAAGCTACACACAGTTCTGTGTTCATCAAACTGCGGTATTACGAGTGTTGATAGCAAAGACATACAAATATACGTATCTCAATTGAATCTCTTTGACTGATATGTACCGGTAACCTATAATCAGGGAGCCATAAGCTTTTATGAAAAATTTAAAAAATAAATGTGTTTTTAAGCCAAGTTTTGCCGTACGTATTAATATTTATATACTCGTATATGGTGTTACATATTCCTAGAATTGATTTTAATAATTACGAATGACTGGAAAATAATGGTATGGATTAAAATCTGATATTTCTTAGCACAAATTATAAATAGTAGAGACCTCTGGGTGGTTGAATTTATACCATAATTAGTGAATTATTGTTTGTTTGTTTGAATTATTGTTGATTATTAATTATTCATATTCATTGTTGATCTTTGAATGTTTTGTTTTATTTCAAGGACCAGTGTAAGTTGAACTATGATGTTAACGTATATACTGGTGTAGATTTTTTTCGGCCGTTTTCACATTATTTTACATATTATTATTGTTTATAAATTTTAGCTTGCTGTACTTCTTCGACATAAATTTTGCATTCCACCGTTCGCGAAATTTGCTTAAAAAGGTTCGCACAAATAATTATCTCTAAGTATTAATATTAATAGCAAATTTATATTAGCCAAGTTTATTAAAAACTACTCGTGGGGGAGCCATGCTTCGGCACGTATGGGCCGACACAATAAACCGGCAGTGAAGCAATATTGCCATGCTTTTCGCCGAGTAAGTGAGGTTAACGGAGGCTGACCCTTCCTTCTCCCCTCCTCTCCCCCTTCCTCTACTCCCACCTTAGAGGCCAGCAATGCACTTGTCACTTGTGCACTTGAGTTGCAGGTGCCCATGGGTGGCGGCAGTCATCTACCATCAGGTGACCCGTCTGCTCGTTTGCCCCTATACCATAAAAAAAAATATATATATATAATTTTTTAAACCAAGAAAACCAATTTTATCATCTCGGAACAGGTTAGTTTAACTGGTCATTATTATAATAAGAATTGAATCATTACAGGCCGGAAATACCGATGTGATTCACTGGACAGGTAGAAGCGTAATATAGACTTCCCACACTTTAACGTTTTTTCATCCAAGCGATTAGGTGTGTAATTCCACTTTCGTTGTTTGTAGTTTGAAATATGAGTTCTTTACTTTCGATACGACAACTTGCCATGTTACGATATGGAGCTTTAATAAGCGCATCTTTTGCTTTGTGCAAGAAAACTGCTGTGAATCTAATTTCTCGCCAAAATCACTATTAAGGTTGTTGCCTCCCAGTCGCACTTTGACTGGCCTGTTGGCCTAGTGGTTAATGACCCTGACTGCTACGCCATAGATCGTGGGTTCGATTCCCACCCGAGTCCAGACTGACTGACAGACTGACAGACCAAACAATGGATATTGTTTGTATATTTGTAAAGTCCCCCTCGACACAGGAGTCACTCCTAATGCGGGAGTTGTCTTTAAAAAAAAAAACAAAAAACTTTACAACAATTATGTTCAAACCTTCTGACAACTGTTGTAGGTGATTTAAGCAGTTAATGTTTGTCGGTAATTTTGTAAAGGTTGCACGAACTGCAATCTATGTTTAACTTTATCTGGTATCTTTAAATAACCTCAAAGATGATTAACCCGACATTTCTAAAAAAGTTACCAGTTGGCGGTTTATGCTATAGCGTATCTACTATTCTAAACTAATCTACAAGGTCCCATCAATTGTTGATGTAGGGGTTTTGCTCTTCTGTTTTCTTTTAAACAGAAATACACATAAAGAAACAAAGCAAGAGCGTTCAAAAAAATACTGCGCCTTGAATGAAAGAAAATGTTCTGGTGAATGAACACTGAGCATCGCAAATGGTAACGCTTCTCATAGATTGAGAGAATGATGAGTTTGAGATTGAGTTTCTCTTTCTATAAATAGATATTGAAGCAACGTAATGACTTTCCTTAGAGTGCTCTTAGATGGTTGAGAAGTGATTCTGATGGATTGCTATTTGTCTGAAGTGTTTGTGTTCGAAATAAATTTATTGTACCTCCCGTTGGGCCGCCTCCTTTGCGGACATAACCTCCTCGCAGAAGGCGGTGACGGCGTTCCATACACTATCGCTCCGGATCAGACAGGACAGAACCACGATTGACAGCGAGACAGTACCCGAAGAACTGACTGCCGCGACGAGATCTCGACTCTGGCTTTCCCAGGCTGAGCATTACGCCAGTGTGTGAAATGCCGTGTCGTCGGAGATTGTGCGCCTAGGGGGCAATTAATAACTTCTTAAAATTATTGTGTAGTTTCTGCTAACACATGTCATGTTATATATATATATATATGATTTGAATTAAATGAAGAGAATCTAACAATGTTATTAACAAACAGTATTAACCTCCTACCATTCGTTAGGATTACCTAGATTATGATGGATGAGAGAGATGGAATACCTAGATTATTTTTAAACACCCTAATGGGTGTAGCAATTATTAAAAAATCCTCTTACAGATGTGTCATAAACGATATTGAAATAATTTGAGAATCATTCACTGATCTTTAGATAAACAGTTACTCCCATTATCGCCCAATGTTTTGTCTGTTAATACAGAAATTACAGTAGTATGTAATGTATATATTATGTCGCTTTTACTAGCTTTATTTTTTGGTTTCGTCAGCATTTAATTGCTTAGATGAAATAATGACTTGTGATTAAACTGGCGTAAAAATAAATACATGAAAAAAAAGTAATTACGACGAAACTATTAAAAAGGCATACATACACAGGAAAATATTTCGGTCATGAACATATTACATACATGCAGCTTGTAGTAAACTCGTAATGATAACTACAGTTAAAGCCTCATTTAACAGGAGCATTATCCCCGCAACAAAACCGTGACTAAAATAGTTTGTTTACTTATCGTATGGACGGTGTATTCCCGTTGCCCCATCACCCGTGTCCCCAATAATGGGGACAGCGGGATTTGAATAGACCAGTTTAGACTGTTATTTTGTGGAGCAAAATTTTGCTACATTTAAATATCAATCTTTGCTATAGTTGGATCAAGACGAAAAAACCTAATAAATGCATCCTTCCTCATGATTATAATATACGCTAAGAATGAGCTTGCTGAGTCAGGACCACAAAAAACATCATCCGAGCAAATCAGCAAAAAATAAACTAATCAAATGACCCGTCAAGCAAATCAAAGTCCGGCAAACTGATACTGTGATTCATTATCTTGCTTAACTTTTTAATGGTCTGGGTTTCTGTCTAAATGAAATAAGGCTTTTTAACATGATGGGAACCCACAGTACGCTTTTTAAACTCCTGTTTTTATAAGCTAAATCATTGCTGCAGTTCAGATTAGCTAGTGAAGTTAGGTTCTCTACTAATTTTGCAATAAAATACTATTTGTGTTAGGTTTTGGACGAAAGCTAGGGCGTCCTTTACTGAAATAATTTCCTAAACTGCTTATTCTTGAGAACAAGTCATAAATCAACTTCTTACATACAATCGGCGTAGGCCCAGCGTATTCAAAATTCTGTTGAGACGCGTCTGGGTATGAAATAAATTAAGATATCGTGGACAGCTCAAAATAGGATATTACTATATACATATATATATACATTATAGATATTAGACTAAGTAACCGGTGTCTATTTACAATCGGCGCAATATGAGCAGACAAAGACAATCTCGATATTTTTACACAGTGATTGCTATTTCGCCTTTGAAAGCAAAATTTATTAAAAATAATATATTTCAGCTGGACATGTTTATATTTTCTCACAAGGCCGTGATCAAAGTGCAGAGGCGGTATTGGGACATATTTTTAACTTTAACTTGTTTCTGTTTCTCTGCGTGTTCCACTAATTAGCAGAGAAAACAGATAACAGCAATTGAACGGACAGGTTTGCGGTTTTTGCCTTGGATATGGAAAACCCTGACCGGCAGTGAATAGGAAAGGGTGCCTTCTTGCTTAACAGTAGCCGGATGAGGCCAGTAAACAATAGTATAACACTTTTATAATTAGTTTCCAGTTACTGAGGTCAAGATATGACTCGTCAAGGTCAAACAATTAACCTTTAAATACTTGTTCGATAATACTATCGATTCGAACCGACACCACATGCATTCCTTGTCGTAACGTCATGATTATTCAGCACTTAGTAGACAGTTATATCGACTTCAAGCTGTTTGAGCATTTATGTCTTGATAATATCAGTATTCAGATCCGGTTCATTTTAATCCATGCCACCTAAAGAACCTTGAATTGTTGAGTTGTATGACAAAAACTTTTAACATAATGTGTTTCAAAAGCAAGGTTTAGACTGTATTCAGATGACGGGCATTAATTGCGCGTCACACGCGCGTTATGTTTTTGTATAGTGTTCAGATTTCAAGTGTTTCTAAAACTTATCGCAGTTCAGTTCCAGTTCTGCATTCGTTAAAAATGGACGGAAAAACAGAAAATTGAGAAAATTGAAACAGGTTCTTATTTTTCCATTAATTTGGGTTAATTTCTTGTATTTTATACAAAAATAGACTGGGTGAAATGTATAAAATGCATTGTTATCGAACTCATACTATATAAATAATGGTATAGTGACTTTTATTTAAATGTCCGAATCCTTTTATTAAAATCACGTGCTGTAGCATTGAAAACAAGCGGTCATGTGAACGCATGTAAGGCAAACAAATGATAGCATGTGAATGACTTGAATAAAACACGTGATCTTATTGATGCGCGTAACGTGCATTCAACGCTCGTCATCTGGGCGTACCCTTATGCGGTCCAATAATGTTCGACTTATAAAAATGGCTTAAAATGTAGCATTTTAAGATGGTTATCGTACCACAATGCAAATAATAACGGTGTTCGGGTTTTTTACTAAGTAACTAACTGTCTTCAACGTTAGATGTCAGAAACTCTTTATTAACTAGTAAATGATAAGAAAAACTATCAAGAGCTAATCTTCCTCAACAAAGAGTTTGACGAGGTATATGATTATGTACTACCTTACCTACTTACTTACTCATTTACTCTTACGAGAGAGATACCCTCGTGCCAGGTACGCTACCTGCTTGTAACTTCTTTCTTCTTCTCTTTCCTTAATGTGGCAATTAAAGAAGGATATCCATAATCAACTCTTCGTTTTGCTAACTCCGAAGATAGCAATAGCTAGTAATTGCCCTCAACGAATTTCATTAGACAAAAAAGACAATGACGAAAAGTTAACTTACAAGCCGTTTTGTATTAGGCTTCCCAAATCATGGCTGCTTTGGGAAGCGTAATACAGATGTTTTAAATTAAGAATAGTAACTTTTAAACTTTCGCGTTCCATGATATAATTATGTATGTCCACGGGAATTAACGCGATCATTTTACATACCGTTACACCGTACTTTTCGTGATCGCGTTAATTCCCGTGGAAATACATAATTAAGAATATCTATAGGTCAGGCTAAAAACTTATGTATTATGTATATTAAGATTTCAGACACGTTCCTGGCAGATTAGTGAAATATATCTACTGTGTTTCACAACAATAGAAACAGTAGCAAGCCCAACTAAAAGAAAATACTATCAAAATAGTTAATACATCTTATTAGTTAATTGATATTGACAGTTCACATTTGTATCGTGAATGTCATGATATTTAATCGCGAGTTTTTCGAAATGCCTACTCGAATTGAATCGATTAAATTGAAGTTCGATCGATCGCTTCGATTTGATCTATGAATAACTAACGATCGTGGTCACTAATGAGTCATGACCACTAGGGTACATATTATCAGTATATTGACATTGACTACTTACATTTGTATGTTTAATGTCATGGTATTTCAAGTTGATTTGAATGTTTTTAATTTGTCTGTACATTGCATAGTAAATTAATTTAAATTAAAAAAAATATAACCAATAACTGTGTCTAAGTGGCCGTGTTCCCAAAGTGTATCTAGTATAAAACAGTCGTAACTGAAAAACAACTTTGGATGTGCAACTTTGGGCAAAACTACACAAGACGAACAAACCGAACAGTGGCCCTTTTAACCAGACGGGGCGGCGAGGCGGCGGCGACACAAAATAAATGGTACGCAAGTGGTAAATATCCAAATGTCTTGGACTACCTTACAATTTAACCTTACCTTACATTACAATATAAATAGTAAGAGAATTTTAGGTTTATGAACAAATTTTTACAACCTTGTTTGAAAGAAATGCAGTACTGAGTCTTGCCAGGTTATTTAACTTTACCACTAAATACGAAATACATACATGTCATACGCTGTGTGGGCACACAAAATACTTGTATTAACATTTCCTTCTTTTTACACTGTAATATTTTCTTTAGTGGGTACAGAAAAATAAACATTTTATTTGAAAAAAGAAATGTCTGTCACAATATTAAATGCAAATCAAATTCCCGTTGACAGCAATAAACCATCAAAAAACTTTTCAGATCAACGCGGACCATGCAATAAAAAACTTTTCTCAACTAATTTTCTTTATCACTGAGTACTTTGTCTTTTATTGCGATTGCTAAATTCCATTACAATCAGTAGGCACTCAAAATTTCAACAGAATGACATTATCAAGTTTTGAAAACGATTACATAAAATCGTGTAAAAGTTTTCCACTCTCCAGGTCACGGTATCTAGACTAGTTAATGAAATGGTAAATTTTATGTCTAGTTATTTTCTTATATCTATTATTTGTATATAGATTATATAGTAATAAAAAATGTGTCCCGATTGCCTTCAGAAAATTCATTTAACATAACTAACTTAAATAGTAACAGATGGGATATATAGTTTAAGAGCTTGCAATAAACATAAATTTGCATATTCCTGTAAATCCCACGCGATGCGAAACTGATGTGAACTCATCCCTAACACAACCAATTAAGTTTTCTACTGAAATAAACATGAATAGTTACTAATAATAATGCATACCTACGTCACAAATTTTCTTTGAGAAAAAAATATTTAAATTATCTTCAAGTACACAATATTAAGATCAGAATAAACTAGTCTACGCAGACCAGTCAGTTAGTCCACATCGTTTTTTATTACATAAAATAGTTATCCAATGTAAGATGAGCAGAATAAGCCATCCATAAATTACGTCACATGTTAAGAGTTTGGGACAGGGTCAATGAATTGGGCCAGACGGGATCCCTGCCCGAGTGTTGGCCCTCGCCCTCGACCACATGTCCGACCGCTTCAGGGAAGTGTTCGACGCTTGCTTGGCATCCGGGCGCTTCCCTGACTGCTGGAAGAGCGGGAAGCTGGTCCTTTTAAGGAAGCCGGGACGGCCTACCGACTCGGTTGCGGCCTACAGGCCCATCGTGTTGCTGGACGAGGCGGGTAAATTGTTTGAGAGGGTTCTCTCTGCTCGCATCGTCCGGCACCTGTGCGAGGTCGGCCCCGATTTGTCGGACGCCCAATTCGGTTTTCGAGCGGGGCGTTCGACGGTCGGTGCTATGTTGCGCCTGAGGGCCGTGACCGAAGAGGTAGTGAGCTGTGGCGGCGTTGGCAGTGTCGCTGGACATCGCCAACGCGTTCAACAGTCTGCCATTTAGCTGCATCAGGGAAGCACTCCACTATCACGGAGTGCCAGGATACCTGAGGCGGCTAGTGGCAGACTATTTAGAAGAGCGTACCGTCATGTACGAGGACCGAGATGGAGTTTTGAGTTGTCGGCCCATGTAGTGCGGTGTTCCGCAGGGGTCTGTCCTTGGACCACTCCTGTGGAACATGGGGTACGACTGGGCCCTACGAGGCGACTTCCCCCCCGGGCTCGGCGTAATCTGTTACGCCGATGACACTTTGGTCACAGCCCGGGGGGTAAACTTTCAGGGGAGTCTCTCTGGTGGTCGGGCGCATCGAGGCGCTGGGTTTGCGGGTAGCCCTGGATAAGACAGAGGCCCTGTTATTTCATGGTCCACGTCGTGGTCCACCCCCTGGCGCCTCTATCGAGGTCAACTCGGTCCTCGTACCGGTTCAGGCCCACATAAAATATCTGGGCCTGATCCTCGACGGTAGGTGGCGCTTCGACGACCACTTCCTGCAGCTTGCTCCAAGGCTGGTCGGCGCTGCGTCCGCCCTTGGACGACTCTTGCCCAATTTGGGTGGACCTAGCGTCGCTACGAGACGGCTGTACACGGGGGTTGTCCGGTCAATGGCACTGTACGGTGCACCGGTGTGGGCGGAGGCTCTGACCGCCCAGAATAGGGCGCGCCTCTGGCGTCCTCAGAGGGTGATGGCGGTTAGAGCCATACGCGGATACCGCACCGTGTCAACGGAGGCGGCGTGCGCGTTGGCCGGGACTCCTCCGTGGGATTTGGAGGCGGAAGTGCTCGCCGAAGTATATCGACAAACGGCTGAGTTCCGGGCGGGAAGCGGCAGTCGGCCCCCGCCCGAAGAGGTACGCGAATGGCGTGAGGCCGCTCGCCGAGCCACCATGGCTCGTTGGTCGTCCCGGCTGGAGGCTCCACGTGCTGGCTTTGCCGCCGTGGAGGCACTCCAGCCGGTCATCGTCGAGTGGGCAGGGCCGCAGCACGGGACCCTTTCCTTCCGACTGACGCAGGTTCTTTCCGGGCACGGCTGCTTCGGGAAGTACCTGCACTCGGTCGCTAGGAGGGAATTGAGTCCCGCCTGTCACCACTGCGACTGCAGTGAGGACTCGGCGCAGCACACGCTGGTGGTTTGCCCCAGTTGGGCGACACAGCGTCGGGCCCTCACTGCAGTCATCGGAGTGGATCTGTCGCTACCGGCTGTCATTCGCTCCATGGCCGGTAGCGACAGGAATTTTACCGCGGTCGCAACCTTCTGTGAGGAAGTCATCTCGCAGAAGGAGGCGGCGGAAAGGGTCCGGGAGGACTACCTCCACTCGGACCTAATTCGCTGCCGGCGAACCGGGCGGCGGAGGCGCGCTTACCAGCGCCTCATGCCGCCCTGAGTGTGGCCGCGGGTGGACGGGACGGGTTTTCCCCTTCACCCGCTATAGTGGCCCCCCACGAGGAGGCGGCGTCCGCGTGTGCCTGGACGTCGCCTAAATGAGAGGTTTTTACCCGAAGGTGGTGCCCGCGCTTTTGCGGGCAGGCGCTAGGAGGGTTCCGGATGTCTTAATAAAAGCTGTTCCCGGATCCCTCCTATTTAAGGCGCAGTACGGCACACCGTGTGGTTTTAGTCGGTTCGATTCCGACACACCGCCCCATCGTAAACCCCGGTGGGGTGACGGCCCGAGGGGGTTTCCACACGCACAAAAAAAAAAAAAAAAAACGGGCTAATGAATTGCAAAAACTTCGTAACATCATATTATGTCAAAATGTCGAGCATTAAAACAGAAAACATTGCGTGAAAACGAAAAAGTAAAAAGAAAAATCTATGGTTAAAAGAAAACTAAAATACTGCTATGCCTAATAAATTATATAAAGGAGTGGGTTGAAAGTCCATGAACACAAGATGATTCTTTCCATTATTAGATCTTTCATTAATGCAATTTATCGTTTATCGTTCGATAATAACTTTTTGTTTTGTAATTTTTTTAGAATATTTAATCTGGTCAAGAGTGGACCGACTCGTCAGTTCACCCGTGACCATTATTTTTATAAATATTGTCGCGATTAAGTCCCAAGTTACGCATCTAAAATGCATCAAACTCGCGAAAGTTTAAAAACAATTATTCAGTTCTGTGTATAATTGCGAAATATGTGACGTCACACCAGGGATGTGACACAAATGTGACCACCTGCGATAAGGTCGGGAAGGAGAGTCATGAAATCATGATATTCGTGTGATATAATTTATGGATGGACCCTCACCGGTGTCTATTAATACTAAGAACACTACTTATATAATTCGAGCTTGGCTAGTCCTGTCCCTTGTCATGGAGCTATCTGCTGAAGTACAGCACTATCTTTGTACTGATTTTTGGACACGGTCTTCTGCAGAGAAGAGGTGCTTCCTCGTGGCAGATCACATTCGAGCATAGGGAACACCACAATTGTAGCGGTAAGACCCATCATGGAGGATTAGATGGAGAGGCAGCACGGCAGCCTCTCTAACGGCTGACGGAGGTTTTGACCGGCCACGGCTGTTTCACAATGTACCTGTGTTGCATAGGTAGGGAGCCAAAGTATATTGCACTACACACTCTTGTCGAGTGCTCAGCGTGGATGCAACAGCACTGCGATATTGCGGCGGCTAACGGTGTGGGAAGCTTCTTGCTGGACACCATGGTTCTGTCCATGGTCCAAAGTGAGAGTGCGTGGGAATCCGCCGGTTCTGTTTGAGAGGAATTGATGTCCGCTAAAGAGGTGGTGGAAAGGGAACGGGAAGGGGCTAGTACTCTCCCGTTCCGAAGAAGAGATACCAGGCGCCGGATGATCTCCAGATTTCGTGAGCGCTTGCCCAGGGGTAACAGGTGAAGCTGCAAGTTACCCTAGCAGAAGCAGGCCTGAGACGGTGGCGCAACGTGTCCCGCGCGCGTCTCTCCAAACCGGAAGTGTGACTGCCTTCTGTTTAGGAGGCGACCAAAGTCTGCCGGGGTTCTCGGGGACTTCCTTCCTCTGGTATACCCGAGTCCCTTGCAATAGACTCACTTGTGACGGAACACCGTGTGGTTTTAGTCGTTAAACAATCGAACAAAAAAAAGTCTTCAGCTATAGATTTTATAATAATATATGTCATACCTGTAACTTATTTATATGTTTATTGAAATGTACTTATTTTCTTGTTTTTGTATACTGAAATGATTTGGACATCATCATAACAATTTTTGGTATAGTAAACTCTTAGTTTCGATAGACGTATATATTCCTGTTCGACTTTCAATAAATTGTTTGTGAGCCTGTTGATCTGAATACAACAAAAACACCTTAAGACTTGCCTAAATTATAAATTCTTTCACGAAATTTTACTTTGTCTAAAACCTATTAAAAATTTAGCCAAATCTGTACAAACATTCTCAAATTATGCGCTTACTAAAAAGCAGCCTTAAATGTTTATTTATATTGATTAATGTTATAGGTTTATATTATAAATGATTCAGTAGACCTGATTACCTTAGATGTGTCTTAAGAGACAAGGCCGTCACTTGTATCTGTTTAAAAATCAAACTGCAAAATTTCCTGGTGTAATTAAATCATAAACTTAGTGTAGTGTGTAGTAGTGAATTAAACAGACGTTGCTACTTTTGGCTAAATGCACATTTAAAACAATACTTGGAGAAGGGGAGGGAGACAGCAATATTAATACAATAAAATCGCAGATTACCCTACACATTATGAGCAGAAGTGTATAGAAAAACACAAACCTATTTACATTTCTTATTTCTCCGGAAAATCGAAGTTCAAATTGAAGTGCTAAGATTTCAATCAGCAATGAGCTCAGATCGCCAATAATCCCCGTGCCATGAATGGCTAGTACCGTCTCCTATCCATTTCGATTTGTTAAACGAATCACCACTACAAGAGATTTGTACTGAACTGGGTCAGTACTTCGCTATTGCAACTAATGTAATGGTAACTGGAGCTCTAGAATTTGAGAAGGCAAAATGGATAAGATTTGCTTTGAGTAACAATATATTTATAGATAATTTTATATTATTTAAGATAACGTTGCTAAGCTAAACTGCTAAAAGTTTTAAAACCAGACTGTACCTAAGAAATAAACGTCTAGGAAGATAAAATGTAGTTGTTGTCTTCAAACTATCACTGTATATTAATACTAATAATATTAATAATTATTGTATTTAGGCAGTAGAATGCAGTAGAAGTTCAAGACATCGATGCGAATGAGATGTTGTTCTCTTAATAGAGATCTCCTGTAGGACGTAAAACTAGTTGAGGTTACCCGAAACACACGTGAGCAACAACCGTATATTAAAAAAAACATAGTTACCTACATTACATTTTCTAGATTGCTGTATATCGAGAAGAATGACGAATGGACATCGATTAAGTCACCGATCTCGCACGGCATCATAAAACCAAAACAATTGCTCGTGTGGGCACATTGTTACATCAAACTACCGTTAATATACTATAACATATAATTGTATAAAAATCACCACACAATGCTGTCATTGCTACAGAAAAATGAGAACGTAGGCGAATATGTAAGTAGGTAATCTCAGTAGGTAGAAAGTGGAGCTTCCCACACGAGATTATTTTTTTGTATAAGTGGGTGTTTACTTGACAGTACACTGCAGTACACAATGGTTTCCATGTTTAACATGGATTCTAAAATGAGATTTGGTGAATGACATTCATGACGTTTACATAAATAATAGTGTTGGATAATTGCTTACATTATTTCTATTTGCCTGTAGATCGATATTAGTCGACGGTTATCCGACTGCTGGGCAGTGGCCTAGAAAACAATTCAATATAATGGTTTTAATAAGGCAAATTCACAGTTATTCACATAATTCTAACGAATATTTCAAACTATTAGAATGAACCGCGGACATCTTTGCCAACAATATGTTAATGAATTCTCAAATCGTTAACTCCAATCGCGTACTGCTTCTCAAAGATTTACAAAAACTTTCTGGAATTAAATTAGAGAAAATTTCACAAGGAGAGGTTGGACGTTGGTGAACCCTTTGGCGATCCGAGGGCACATTACAATTGTTTTAAAATTCTGTTCAGACTCTTTAATTCAATTTGGTTTCGAACAAGGGAAGCTAAAAGTTGTAGCAACCCGTTATGCTTTTAAATTCAAAAGTTAGTGTTTGCAATGCATTGTAGTTTTTTTGCATTTTCATAAGATTTTCAACACACGAACAATTGTTATCATTATCATAAACATATCAGACATCCCATTGTAAAGGAATAGCTGTGATGTCCCTCCAACACTTATGAGAATCTAACCAGGCTAAGTGCTCATGCCTGGGCTGTGGCCAAACGGTTGATGTTTTAAAGTTGCAGATATACAAATCAGCACGAGAACTTTCTTGCGCCATGCAGGATCAATAGTTACTAACTAGTTCAGCTTCTCTCCGCTAGATGACGCTGAATTAATTTTTTGCTGTATGTAGATGTCACACTCTGTAAACAACCAAGCTAATTACAAAGATTAAACGTTGTTGGCAAGAACGATTCTTAAACCATAATATCATAAGATATTGTTTATTTTTAAGCTAACTAGTTATACCTAGACAGACCACGAACTAGATTGTTGCGAGAAAATAAGAGACTCGTACAAACATGTTTCCGTAGATTTTTACTTTGAAATATGTACTAACTTTTACTGTAAAATTAAATTTTTCTAATGATTCTTTTTTAATGAATTTATAGAAACTTAAATATTCGCATTCGAACAACCAAACTCTACAGCGTTATAATATTATTATACATTATTGTCACTAAATTATATGTATATACTATGTAGCTTATATTAATCATAACAGATAAGCTTGACATTCAATACATACAGTATTATAATTTTCAAAAAGAAAATTATGAGTTAATTTTACCTTTTACTCTTTTTTATCGAGAGACTGATCGCCGAAACAACAAATATCTAGAAGCTATTTCCATCAGCAATGGATCAATAAAGCATGGTTAAGGTCCGTCAAAACGTAAAAAAGAAACTTTCGATTACGCGATAACAATGTACATTATTTATATAACAAATATTTTAAACATACGGGTAACCTCTAGCACAATTCATCATATCCGAAAAAAAAAAACATCGCGTGAATTACTTTCTATAATAAACATCAAATTATAAAATAAATGTGCGATAAGGCGTTCGTGCAATAAATAATGTTCGGCCTACTGTTACATGAGGACCAAAACGTAAGGGGGGGTAATTTTCTTCACTGCTCATTTCCTTCGACGTGTTGTAGAACCACACGGAGTGATTATGTGATTTTATAAGCTCATTATTTTGAAAAAAAATGTGTAGAACTTATTTGGTTTTTTGATTTGAGTTTGTTTGACAGTACTTTATGATGGAGATAATTCGAGATTTAAATAATTAATAACAAATGTCTGGATGGCAAGGCAGGAGCTAGAAAGAGCCTGTGTGAAAAGAACAATAAAACCTTACTCCAAGTAAAATATATTTCAAGAGGTACCTCTGCTACGCGTAGGGGATTAGTAAATAACGTGATTGAAACATTTCTACTCATTATTTTTATGACAAAAGACGAGCAGAGTAGTAAGTATTAATATATTAATAAAGCGAACATCTATTCTCCAGATATAATGAGTAATTACGACGACTTATTTTCGATTCAATTAACAAACGTTAGGTTATATATTTTATTTTATTTTATTTTATTTAGAAAACTTACAGCTAAGCATCGAAATAGGTATACAAGTAAATATATAAAGGCCAATTACATTGTTACAATTCATTACAATACAATTGTCTACCCACATTGTTCAACAATCAACTCATGGTATCGCCAAAGGTAAGGTACCTAGGTGTAATTCTTGACAGCAAGCTGACCTGGAGCAGCCACATAGAATACAAGATAGAGAAGGCGAGCATCATTTTCTGGCTGTGCAAGAGGATGATCGGCAGACGCTGGGGTCTATCCCCCACAGATCATCCTATGGCTGTACATCACAGTGATCCGCCCGGTTATTTCCCACGGTTCCATCGTGTGGTGGCCTGGAGTTAAGCTGACCACCGTGGAGAACGAATTACGAAAATTCCGTGCACGGCGATTACGGGCTGCATGAGGACTACACCAACTGCAGCCCTGGAAGTCATGCTGGATCTAGCTCCTCTGCACCTATATATACAACAGGAAGCTGCTCTAGCTGCGACAAGGCTAAGGACGCTGCACCTGTGGAGGGACAACGGAAGCCCGCATACGGTGATTTTGGAAAAGACATCCAAGGACATACCGATTGCGATGGCCATAACCGACCGGATCCCTAAACGGTTCGTATTTGATAAAAAATATAGAACCCAATTACACGAGGATCAACGCATCGAGGGTCTGGACACTCGTGAGCTCAGGATTTTCACTAACGGCTCCAAAACAAGGTATGGCACTGGCTCTGGGGTTTTTTCAGAGGACCTAAATATAAAACAACAGCCACTCTAGGTACCCATAACACAGTATTCCAGGCCGAGTGTTTAGGTATCTCCATGGCTGCAGCGGCTATCACTGCAAGGAAGGTAAAGGATCAATCGATACGTGTACTATCCGACAGCATGGCAGTGTTACAAGCCCTCGACGACAATGTCATCAGTTCGGGCCTGATCTACGAGTGCTACCAACGTCTTAATGAGGTATGCGAACTCAACAAAGTAGCCCTCCAATGGATAAAGGGTCACAGCGGCTCTAGACGCAACAATGCAGCAGATGAATTGGCTAGGAAGGCATCGGAGATGTGCATCATGGGTCCGGAACCCATAGTACCCCTCTAGTCAAATTCGGTCATTGGTAAGGATGCGTACTAGAGACCAACACAATTTCATATGGGCAAGCCATGAAAATTGCCGGCAGACGAGAGCGGCACTCCCCGCCATCAACAGCCGGTTGTCAAAGATGCTACTCCGGCTGAACAAGCGTCAGCTGCGAGTGGCAACCGGAAATATCACCGGGTATGGCTCGTTTAAGAAATACCTTTCTGCTATAGGTGCTACATACAGCCCACTGTGCAGAGTTTGCATGGAAGCAGAGGAAACAGCAACCCATGTACTTCTGGACTGCCAGGGGGTTGCAGAATACCGAGCTAAGTACCTTGGTTCGCCAGGGTCACTCTCCGAGATCGTCGGTAACGTATAGGGGTTACTGGGATTCTTTGGGGAGTTAGGGTAGCTCGAATAGCTTTTATTCCCACCAACGCAAAATACGCGCCTCGTCGTGGAGTTGCGGAAAACTGCCCGTGTAAACCTAACCTTTTTTTTTTTTTTTTTTTTTTTTGTGCGTGTGGAAACCCCCTCGGGCCGTCACCCCGGGGTTTTCGGTGGGGCGGTGTGTCGGAATCGAACCGACTAAAACCACACGGTGTGCCGTACTGCGCCTTAAGTAGGAGGGATCCGGGAACAGCTTTTATTAAGACATCCGGACCCCCCCTAGCGCCTGCCCGCAAAAGCGCGGGCACCACCTTCGGGTAAAAACCTCTTAATTAGGCAACGTCCAGGCACACGCGGACGCCGCCTCCTCGCGGGGGGCCACTATAGCGGGTGGAGGGGAAAAACCCGTCCCGTCCACCCGCGGCCACACTCAGGGCGGCATGAGGCGCTGGTAAGCGCGCCTCCGCCGCCCGGTTCGCCGGCGGCGAATTAGGTCCGAGTGGAGATCGTCCTCCCGGACCCTTTCCGCCGCCTCCTTCTGCGAGATGACGTCCTCACAGAAGGTGGCGACCGCGGTAAAATTCCTGTCGCTACCGGCCATGGAGCGTATGACGGCCGGTAGCGAGAGATCCCCTCCGATGACTGCAGTGAGGGCCCGACGCTGCGTCGCCCAGGCGGAGCAAACCGCCAGCGTGTGCTGAGCCGAGTCCTCACTACAGTCGCAGTGGTGACAGGCGGGACTCAATTCCCTCCTAGCGACCGAGTGCAGGTACTTCCCGAAGCAGCCGTGCCCGGAAAGAACCTGCGTCAGTCGGAAGGAAAGGGTCCCGTGCTGCCGCCCTGCCCACTCGACGATGACCGGCTGGAGCGCCTCCACGGCGGCAAAGCCAGCACGTGGAGCCTCCAGCCGGGACGACCAACGAGCCATCGTGGCTCGGCGAGCGGCCTCACGCCACTCGCGTACCTCTTCGGGCGGGGGCCGACTGCCGCTTCCCGCCCGGAACTCAGTCGTCCGCCGATAAACTTCGGCGAGCACTTCCGCCTCCAAATCCCACGGGGGAGTTCCGGCCAACGCGCACGCCGCCTCCGTCGACACGGTGCGGTAGCCGCGTATGGCTCTAACCGCCATAACCCTCTGAGGGCGCCAGAGGCGCGCCCTGTTCTGGGTGGTCAGAGCCTCCGCCCACACCGGTGCACCGTAAAGTGCCATTGACCGGACAACCCCCGTGTACAGCCGTCTCGTAGCGACGCTGGGTCCACCCAAATTGGGCAAGAGTCGCCCAAGGGCGGACGCAGCGCCGACCAGCTTTGGAGCAAGCTGCAGGAAGTGCTCGTCGAAGCGCCACCTTCCGTCAAGGATCAGGCCCAGATACTTGATGTGGGCCTGAACCGGTACGAGGACCGAGTTGACCTCAATAGAGGCGCCAGGGGGTGGACCACGACGGGGCCCATGAAATAATAGGGCCTCCGTCTTATCCAGGTGTAAACCTAACCTAACCTAAGGCCCATTACAAGTTTTCACAATGAGCCGAATAGTAAACGTTAACCATCCTCTCCCAAGAACCTATGACAACTTTACTTACCAACAGAAAACTGTATTCTTTCATCGTGGTCTTTTGTTTTGCAGCGGTAACATCCCTGTTGAGCTATTTTCTAGGTTTATGGATTCTATCCTAATCATCAATCAAACAATAAAACACTTTTACACACTTTTTTATTATTTAATATCTGAATTTGACTGTGCGTACTCTCTTTACCCACTGCCTCGGGTGTTGTGGGTTTGTCGATGCCCACGTGATTTACAAATCTAATTTCATTTATCTCATTATTTAGTACACAGAGACAAAACAAACCCTAGCTGGGTTTGTCTTCTCTCTAAAATACTTGTGTACTCGTATTGATGTCATTTTATTATTTAATCTTTGACGTAATAAAGCTTTGTATTTTTTTATTCAGTTACGCGGTTCATCACAAAATAAAAGCCATACAAAACGTAATTTAGTTTCATGTTCTATTGTATTTTTTCTTAGCAACCCAAAATATCAGTTCATACTCATAAAAAAACAGCCGTGAATAGAAAGCTTTACTTAAATAAGTTTTAATATAAAATAAACGGTTTGAAGATTCGGTAAGGACCGAGCCGTACGTGCCTGGTTGGCGTATCAGTGATTTCAGTAACGTTACGTTATCCAATATCCGGCTTTTATTACCTTTAAATTATTCTACTTTATCGAGCCTTAAGGTTTTATCTGCTTTCATATTCGGCTGTTTTTATAATCTGGCATGTTAGAGAAAATGTTATGCTTGTATTGCTCCGTGGGAAGGAAAATCGATAGGCCCCGAGATTAATCTTTTAGGGTACGTTTACACAGAGCTTTGAGTAGCTCATTATATGACAAGGTTATATTCATCATTATTTTATCAGTTGCTGGGAAATGATGCATAGATGTCCTCCGTCGGTCCTGCTATCACGTATTTTAATGAAAGTCTTAAATTTCTTCACAAAAGTCGACTTAACATAGAATATTATTATTAGTCGAGTTTTCAGGATTAGACGACAGTAACAATAAAATATTAAGATTAGAAAGCGATTTCGATATTTTTAAAGAAATAAAACTATGAAAGTCAAAAGAAAGTAATTCGATATCGTGGATATTTATGTTTCGTAGCAGTAATATGATAGCACTATAATGGTTGTGGGTATATTTTTATTTATTTTTTATATTTATTTAATACTTTCTGGATTTTAAATTACATGGGGCGGAGTTAGTGCCAAGTGGCATTATCTACCAGTCAACCTTTGGGTGGTGCAGAGAAGGATATGGCAGGTGCATATATATATATATATATATATAGAGAAGTGACAAAATATGAGTATATCAAATATATAAACACCCTTCCGTGTTGGTGTAAGGCGTTGCTGTAATAAATATGAATACCTCTCAATGCCAATAGGATAATTCTTCAATGGATCAAAGGGCATAGCGATTCACTCGTGAATGAGGCCGCTAATAAGCTGGCAAGGAAGGGATCCACAACATCAGCGGCAGGTCCAACAATACTGCTGCCACTTCCCTTCAACCAATTTTGCTCATGGGCAAGGCAACGGACTCGGAAAGCACACAACGGTCGCTGGGCCAACATACCTGGCTGCAGGTAGTCTAAACTACTGCTGACGGAGGTCTCGGCACGTTTAACTTGCAGACTGCTCAGTCTCAACCGATATCAGGATAGTTGTAAGAACCATTACGGGCCACCTGCCCCTTAACTGGCACCTGTTCACCATCAATGCGAGAGACAGCCTTCTATGCAGAGGATGTCTCAACGCAGAGGAAACGGCCGCCCTCGTTATCCTGGAGTGCGAGGGAGTAGCCACACAACGGGCAATTATCCTCACGGATGCGAGGCCACAGCTAGAAGCCTGTGAAGCCCTAGGCTTCGGGAAGGAGCTAGGCTGGCTCAACTAGTCAGTCTTATCTGAACGCAAAATGGACCGCCTATGAGTCTAAATATGGAAACAGAGCCCCACACCAATACCCATACCTCCTCACGAAAGTATTTATTCTCACCATGACCAATGCTTCTCATGTAAGGTATAAGCTACAAAGTTACTTCTAGTTACTTCTTCAAGTGGTCTCGGACATTTGAGTATAAACTATTTCCCTTCAAGGGTTACGAATAAGATTTGTACTCTGAGAGTTGCCTTTAAAATTAATGATATCTATAGTACTAGTTCATCTTCACCCCACAAGACCACTTTCAGCTTAGAGTTGAATATCTACTTATCAGGTCCGAGTTTTCAACATACGTGGTACAACACCATTGGTAATTAATCATAAGCGCCGGCAATCCGGCCAATTATTTGTTTCATCGCCAACTAAGTCGTATAATAACAAAGTAATAATTTAGTACCATGCTATTACTTCAAAGACTACAACAAATATAATAAAATGTTATTATGACGTAGTGTGTACCGACGTCACTCGTACGAAGTGGGTCAACACGCCCGGATCGCGGCTGCTTACACGAAAACTTTTTAGTCCGCTGCCGATACGTTGAAGCTTGAATTTATAAAGAAATTACAATTTCAAGATGAAATCTTAACATTAAAACCGCCCGTGATGATGATGAAGACGTTATCGACGTGCTAGGTATACTTATATAGTTTTGTATTTAATGTAACGCTCTTAACGCTACGTTTAACTTTTGCACTAACTAGCAATATAACCAGAAACTTAATAAAAACATGTTGAGAACAAGTATTCTTGAAGTTTCTTTCATGTTTTTCTTCATAGGATCTACATCTTGGAACAGGCAACCAGCTTCACGACTGACTTATTCTGACTGATTCCTACTCCTAACAATTAAAAAATACCTATAATTGGTTTAACTGAACTAAATGATTTTCATTTGTTGGTTTAGGACACTGAAATGTATAAAAAAGATTTCAAACACCTACCGACTCTGATTAACAGAGTTTTGTTATAACAAATGTAGGACTATGTACTAATACGATTATATAAACATTTCGTCAAATGATATGATAGCATAAACGGACAAACAGAAAATATATCGTCTTTCGTTTCCATTACACACTGTATTACATTAATGGGGAAATGCTCCCGATTCAAGCCGTGGTCACAGGCTCACTCCGCCTGAGGCCAGTGTAACGTGGTCAAAAAGTTCAAACCATTTAACTGTTTAAGTAAAAGACTATTTATTTACGAGTACTGTCCGTTCGTTGAAATTTTAAATTTTAGTAACCAAAATTCAAAGTAAGACGATAGAATTGACAATTTAATTATAAACGAAAAAAAAAACAGTTTGAAGGTAATTTAAAATGTGAAGCAGCTTAAGACCAAGTACAAATTAAGTAAAAAGTATTTATTTTATATAATATACAGTTTCAAAACTAACAGTCAAATATTTCAGGAAGGTATAGAGGTTTTATCGGACGATCGATAGACATTCGATAATGAAACTATAAAATCAGTGATCAAAGATTTAACTACCTATTCTAGTTACGTTGTAACCTTTTCTTATGTTAAATCATCGCTATACTGAAACATTGTAACCGTTTTTAGAACAACACCTTTATTAAACTGAAGGTTTAAGCTGTTTTATGAGAATCTTATGAATATCGGATAGGTTTTAATGGATCCTTATTCTAAACTACGTTTGGGTATTTGTTTTCTATTAACAATATTGTAGTTGTCTGTCAAGTCTTGTAATAAACGTCAAAAGAGTAAATTATTAAAAACTTGCATGAAATTGAGTTTTGTGACGTCATACGTCAGTAAACTGGTGTCAAATGATTTACTTTCAGTTTCAATTAATTAAAGTAAAGCAATAAAAAAACGATATTTTTCTAGTTTTCTTACAGCCCTTATTTTTGTAAACCCTTTTCAATAATATATTCAATGTATAGTAAATATACGGTGTACGTGTATACTGAGAGAGACAGAGAGACACAGAGAGGGAGAGAGAGAGAGAGAGAGAGAGAGAGAGAGGGAGAGAGAGAGAGATAGAGAGAGGTAGATCTGTTCCAAACTTCACCTGAACTATTGTGTTATAGCACTTTTGAGAGGGTTTGCCTTACTTATTGGCAATAGTTTTATCTTATTTGCTTACCAATAGCAGGTACTCTTGCTAGCGAAAGTCTGACGATATTTATATATTTAATTTGTAGGGATGACTGTTTCATTATGAGTTGCTTAAGTTTGAAGCGGGCTAATTTTCAGAATTTAGACCGAGCAGATGTGAGTGAACCCTGCTTATTGCAATACCGATGTAATAACACAAGTCAAATAGCTTGTTTTCTTTTTAATGAAATAAGTTTTTAAATCGAAAAAATCATTTTATTTTACACTACCAACCTGCCTATGATTCGCACGGGTAGCAGAGACATCTTCAACAATCATAATCATATTTTAACCAATTTACACACAGCCCTATCAAATTATACACCTAAACCTTCCTCATGACTCGCTCTATCTATTGGTGAAAACCGCATTAAAATCCGTTTAGTAGTTTTTCAGTTTATGGTGAATAGACAGATAGACAGACGGACGCGGCTTGGACTTTGTTTTATAATATTAGTGAAGAATGCACTGTTAATCAAAGTTCTATTAGCTGTAATTTTTTTATAGATATAATAATTCTCCGTGACCACAATCAGTGCCGTTATTTTATATGTATATAGGTATGTAGATACTAATATTATAAAATGTACATTTTGGTAAGTCAGGATGTAGATGGGAATCTCTTAAACTACCCGAACCCGACTCTGAACATTGTTTCGCTAACATTCGTTCATATTCATAAAATTCGAAGCTAGACTTTTTTTATTTACATTTTGCACGTGGTGCAATGTGAAGCCTGTGTAAAGCCGGGGCGGTTCACTAGTCGTGTAGAAATTACAGAGAAGAAATAGTTTGTTATAAACTAGTTAAATGAGACTCTTCAGTTTATTTTCGAGCTGAATTTAAACAAGGATAATATTAAAGTTTATATTCACATAGCAATCATAAAAACCAACAATTTTTTTTGGTAAAGTAATCATATCTTGAACACAAAACTAGCATGTTTATGAGCGATGTTCATGTTGCAACTTATTTGCTCCGTGACCGACAACTAGCGTGACGATGCTATACTAAAGTGTAGGAATGTTTTCAAGGAATGATGGATGTTATGATTTGTTTCATAAGATTGAAGATTGCGTGGCTTGTTTTGATTTCATGCATCCTCTTCACGAAACCTTCAGGCTTCGTGAAACATATTATTCAAACCATTTAAACCATGTATTTTTGTTACACACAGAATATACAATAAAGAAATTTAATATATATACATATATGTGTGTGCAACAAAGGATCCAGCTCAGCTATCGCTGCGCTAGTGACTCACGGATACTCACGGATTTCTCTCAAAAGTTCTGTAGATGTTAAAATTCTATACTAATATTGTTTATTTTTTGTCAACAGTGCCAACATCAGAAGTCCAAGGCGTGTTGGGTAAAAAAGCTTCACTGCCGTGCGATATCCAGCCGCTGCATTCAGACGACGATGTCGTCATGGTGTTGTGGTTCAAAGAGTCTGATGGAGACCAGCCTTTATACAGGTAAACTGGTGTTTCGATTCAATGTTGTTACAGTAATCTAGGGATACAAACTTCAAGGATGTTATAAGTGATGTACGAACCAGGACGGTTAAAGTTGTCAGGGCCCAAATTGTCCATAATAATAGTAATAATAAAGTTGTTTATTCGTTCAGCAAATCCCATATTCTACAATCACTAGATAGCACATTCAAAAACTGAATTAATAAATACGTTGCATATTTATTACTCTGTCAATTTAATGCTCGAAAGCCTTAGAGCAGAGTGGATCTTTTATATAAGTCCAGCTCAAAATAACGACACTGCTTCTACTAGTCCTTCGGTAAACGGATTTTAATCTTTTCCCGATGGATCTAAGAACGAAAATAGCATCTTCGTAGAACTAACTACCCAGTATCCAGTTAATATTTGTCTAAAGCAGATGTCACTGTAATTAGTGAAATATAGCAATTATTACTACTTAGTGATAATAATTAAAGTAAAGTTGCATTGCAATGTGTAAAATAAACGAAATAGTTTTTGAAAAATAAAGTTTAATGTATGAAACCGTTGCATGTTTTGATTTTCGTGGACAACAATAATATGTAGTAATGCCAAAAATAATACCGGTAACATCAGTCTTAATGTAAATGTTCACTGAAACAGAAATCCACAAGAATGCTGCATTTGTTGTAAAAGTAACTGAAACATTAGGATTGTCCATAAATATTTAAATGGCTGGCATAAATTTGAAAGTACGAGGTTTTTCTGCTGCAGAAACTTCATTAAGTCTGCTTTAAATGTTGTTTAGTCGCACGAAGACACTCATTACTACGAGCAGAAACGTAATACTGCGAAGGGTATTATGTAAAAATTGCCCTTTTTTAAATAAAATTTGAATGTTAACATCCTAACTAATAATACGAGTATAGAGGTGATATTTGTGTTGCAATGCAAAACCAATCTGTTAAATCGATTTATACTAGATATGGCTGAAATATATTTTACTTAGAATACTTTTTAATAAAACATTTAAAATTTCCAACAGTTACGACATCAGAGGCCGTTCGATGAACCAACCGAAGCTCTGGTCTTCTCCATCAGTCTTCGGAAACAGAGCGTTTTTTCGCGGTAGTGCCACTCCTGCCGTCCTCATGGTGGACAATGTAATAGCCAGCGATGCTGGCGTGTATAGATGCAGGGTTGACTTCAAGAATAGTCCTACTAGAAACTTAAAAGTTAATTTTACCGTTATAAGTAAGTATTCATTTTCAAATTCGTATTCTTTATTATTTATCAAAACAACATATCAGATACAGGAAGGAAAATGGCATGAACAAAGACGAGCTTAACCCATTGTTGATTATTATTTATCAAAACAACATATCATATACAGGAAGGAAAATGGCATGAACAAAGACGAGCTTAACCCATTGTTGATTATTATTTATCAAAACAACATATCATATACAGGAAGGAAAATGGCATGAACAAAGACGAGCTTAACCCATTGTTGATTATTATTTATCAAAACAACATATCATATACAGGAAGGAAAATGGCATGAACAAAGACGAGCTTAACCCATTGTTGATTATTCTGCCAGCAAACCTTGGGACTGAAGAAAGTACCTATAGTAAAATAAATAAAAGTATGTATTCATTGTCTTTTAAGTAGAAATTGTGTACCCTTGACAAAGTATTAATGAATAAATGATGAATAAATACTAATATTATTACAACGATCAAATTCGATATCACACATAGTAATTTTTTTTTAGTTACATATGCAATTGTAATTTAAAAATGATTTTTTGGACTTAGAAATATATAGCAAAAGATAAAATATACCATCAATTCAAAATTATGAGAATATACAGGAAGATCTTATATATAAAATTCTCGTGTCACAATGTTAGTAACCATACTCCTCCGAAACGGCTTGACTGATTATCATGAAATTTTGTGTGCATATTGGGTGGGTCTGAGAATCGGCTAACATCTATTTTTCACCCCCCTAAGTGTTAAGGGTAGTCCACCCCTAAATTTTTTTTTTTATTATTAGAATTTTTTTTATTATACAGCATTAGAAAATACACACAACCCATACGTGCCGAAGCATTGCTCTCCCACTGTTAAACTTTAAATATGTCAGTTTAGTTAATGAAGTACTTTGAATTAAGAAAATGAATGGTTGATGTTTTGTTTTTTTTATAGTCATAGACCCCATCCCACAATAAGTTAGTTATTTTCTGACTACCAAAATATTCATTAGAAATAATTAATATGGCAAAACAACGTGTGCCGGGTCAGCTAGTATATATATATATGTACAGAGCCCTCCTATATTAACTGCGGTTCATCTGGTTTAAAATCATTCATGAATTTAATTTCCGATGTTAATTGAATATGTGTTTCCGATATCCATTAACTTTTAAATTGTATTTACTTATTGTAAATACTTTTATATTGTATCAACGTAAATATCATGCGATGACTTTTATAAATCTTTCTCTTTCTAGTTCCACCAAATCGTCCAACAATATTTGATGCAAAAAGAAGAGACAGAACTAAATTAGTTGAACCGTATAACGAGGGATCCAACGTGCTTCTTATATGTGAAGTTGAAGGAGGTAAGGCTTTATCTCGTTGCTTAAATTTAAATAGTAGAAATAAGATGTTCATACAAATATATTTTGGTTTTTAGTAATACTTACAAAGTTACGATATATTAGACATCGTTAGGTACACAAAATTTATCACTATGCAATTTAATGTTCTGATTGATCATACTTGTAATGACTTAAGACATCAAGATAAGTAATGATTAAAATATCTTAATATTTAAAACCAATTTACTCATCGCGACCTTAAAACAATTTTCTTCAATCTATGTCCCATCAAAAGTTTTTCTGTAAATTGGAAAACTGTGTTAATTTGAAGTTACTGCCATTATTCTTTTTGACAAATTGTAGCCGCGATCATAATGGCTTCATTTTACTTTCTGTCGTAGCTTCGATCAAGAAGTGATAATTTTTTTAATATTAATGTTGATTGCTATTCGGAACACTTCTTTCAAAATTACTTTTAAAATTTTATTTTCGTAAGTAATTTTAATAATATCAAGAAACAATGGTAGTACTTGTGTTATTGGTTAACTTGTATTATTCATCATTTTTATTTTATTACATATTTAAGAGTTGGTAAATAAATAAAAAACATACTTAAAAACACAGGAATGAGTATAATATTATCTACGTATGAACGGGAATTAACGCGATCACGAAAAGGTATTACATACCTCTGAATTGCCTGACGTTTCGACCAGGTTGCACTGGCCGTGGTCACAGGCTGACTGGCTCAGCGGTGCACGCCCTCCGTCGCCGACATCGTGAGGTAGAAGGTTCTTCATCCACCTCCACTTTTTTGATATTTTTGATATTTTCGTTTCGCCATGTACCGTCACATACTATACTAACAGTGTCCCTATTCTGTAAGCAAACCGATGTGGCCCTATTCTGGTGTTCACCCGACTGCGCATAAAAGCGAGGTGGCATGTTTTTTATCACTGGATTCCACGCTGTAGCTAATTTGAAACCATCTTCCCGATTGAAAGTTTTGTGTTTTTTAATTTCAATCGCTTCACGTACAACTCTTGAGTAAAAGTGACGTTCCGTGGAGAGGACTTGCGTACGGTGAAATTCAATCCAGTGATTGGTGCCCGCTTCGAGTGCATGTTCTGCAATCGCTGATTTGCTAATCTGTCGGTTCTTCACAGCAGCGATGTGTTCTTTGACCCTTTCAGCAATGGTCCGCTTTGTTTGGCCTATGTAGGAACTACCACAGCTGCAGTTTATTTTGTAGACACCTGGAGTTTGTAACGGCAAGACGTCCTTCGGTGTACCCACGATGTTTAGAACCTTTATGCCTGGTGTGTATACTGTCGGAATGGAGTATTTCTTTAATACGGAGCCGATCTTATCCGTTACTCCTTCCACATATGGCATGTAGGCTGGTTGTCTGTTCACCTCCGGATGCTTGCGTCTCATTGTCGGTTGCTTCCGTGTTCCATTCACCAGATATCCGTTACTTTTAAGTACCTCCTGAACATGATCCAGCTCTCGCTCCAAATGTTCAAGGTCACAAAGATCGTATGCTCTGTTCTTGAGTGAAGTCATAACAGACTGCAGGTGTCGGGGATGATGATGAGACGTGGCGTGTAGGTACCTATCCGTATGAGTAGGCTTGCGGTACACACAGTGCGACAAGGACCCATCTGACCTCGCGGTTACTTTGACATCTAAAAATGACAATGACCTATCCGCCTCCACCTCATATGTGAACCTTATCTTGGGGTGAATGGAGTTGAAGTGTTTAGAGGTATGTAATACCTTTTCGTGATCGCGTTAATTCCCGTTCATACGTAGATAATATTATATCATGGAACGCGAAAGTTTAAAAGTTAGTACAGGAATGAGTATTATGAGTAATATATAACACTAAATGATGAACATAAATAATTCAAAATTTAATGCAACAGATAATTAACATTGGTTCCGTGTTACAAAATTTTCACACCTACATCATATTCGTGCACAAGTGATATCATTTTCAAATAGCAATTGAGATGTACTCTCGCTGATTACATGGCTATAAATACTACGAATGAATGCTGTACCAAGAACACAATTGGTGTCATGTAAGGATTATCTTATCCTGGTAAAGAGATTTACCGTTATCGACGTCAAAATACCGTCCCTCATCTATTTCCCATCATTAACGCCCACGATTTATGTTTGTTTATCATTTATGAAGCTATTGTTTCCTAAATTGTATAGGTTTGGAATGTTTTGATTGTTTAACACTATGGCCAACGATTATTGCCTTTAATTGCTCGGGTGGCTTCAAAGGTTTGTTATGCTGCATCGTTGTTCTTTGAATCATTATATTTTTGAAAGTAATCTTGAATTTGGCGGGGGGTTATCTTTAGTTTTGGTCATGGTTTTGTTTATTAACTAGTTAGTAGGGTTAAAATAAAAAAAAATAATTATAGAGTGTTAGTTTAGAGAGAAATAGAAAGAAAATAGATACTGAAAGTGAATAGATTTAGAAAATATCAGTTGGTAATAAATTACAAATAAGTTTCATCTCCAGACTAATTAAATTGTTATATTTCTTCCCTCCTGCAGGTCGACCGCGACCCAAAGTCATCTGGTACCTTGAAAATGACCTCGTTGATGACTCGTATGAGCAGCGACCAGATGGCATCACTGTGAACACGCTGACGTTTCCTAATGTGGGAAGACAGCATCTTAACCAAAGACTTCTCTGCCAAGCCAGCAACACAAATCTAGCACAGCCTGAAACTAAAGTTCTCATTCTGGACATTAATTGTAAGTATAAATAACAGGTTTGAGATTTAACATGCATAAAACTATTATTAACTTCAAGATAATAAATTATTTTATAATATTTTTGATTTTAAAATAAAACTGCAATAATAAAATTACAAATTAAACATTTCAGTATTATTTAAAAAAATGCAGGATTTGTTATAAATACTAGACTCCTACTTGACTCCCCTAGGCGGTATATAATTGAACTCCTTACAATCTCACTTTACCAGCAATATTTTCATCTGCGAGTTTTTTATTTAAAAACCCCAAATATTACATAAGTAAATTTAATAAAAATAAGTGAACTTAAAGAAAAGGCCTAAATGAATTTTCATGAAGCACCAGTTAGATTAGTTTCTTTATTCAGTTTTATGAAAGAAAAAGAAATAGGTACTCTTAAAAAATACCATTAGCGTCAAAGCTTCCAATTTAAATATTATAGAAATAATTTTTTTCCTTGCAGTAAAACCAATAACAGTAAACATACTAACAAAAGAAAAGCAAGTATCAGCGGACAAAAGATACGAAGTGGAATGCAAAACAACAGGATCAAGACCAGAAGCATATGTAACGTGGTGGAAAAATAATAGACAACTGAAGAGGATGGCGAAAAATGTAACTTAAGATACATTAAAAACATAGCTTTTTATACCTTTCACTGACACAGCTAGCGTATAATATGTTTGAACGGTTTCTTTAGAAAAAAAAACAGAGTTTATAAATTTCTATTGGAGTTAAATTTTAGCAGTTTTTAAACTTTCGTGCCTTGTATTCATATTTGATGTAAAAGTTTTCACGGTTGGCGCAATTCTATCAAAGGTCGGCAAAATGAAGTGGTATTGTTTCTTGTAAATATTACCGCGATTAAGTCGAGATTTACACATCTACTATGTCAATTACTTCTGCGTTTTCAAATACTAATATTTTGATGATGCAATTAGGGCAATAAGTACATACAAGGTCATAACTAAAATACAAAATCTAGATAAATAACAATTCAATGCAAATTCATTTTAAATCCCATTATTTATTTCACACAAACGCTTCAATCTCTCCAAACTACACAATATCAAATACAATTTTATCTAAAGCGCATCTTTTCGCAGTTTTCCGAGAACAACGAGACTCTGAGTGTGCTAAGCTTAGTCCCGAGCGTGGAGGATGACGGCAAATATTTGACGTGCAGAGCTGAGAACAAACATATACAGGACTCAGCTATAGAGGATAAATGGCGCCTGAATGTGCATTGTGAGTGTTGAGGGGGTTTAAAAGTGATGATAGCATTAAGAGATATTTTCGTATTTTGGGCACAATTGGAATACCAACGAAGGAATGTTTATGAATATTGCTATTTTGGTTTGCTAAAGCATGTTTCTGATGTTTTGTCAGGGGTTTATAGCATGCGTTGCCGATCATTTAAAAACCTTTTGATACCCTTTTTAAAGATCTTCTCTAAAGCTGGCTTCTTCTTCTCTAAAAAGGCTCTAAAGCTCTCTGCGCTCTATCAGGCGCATAATCTTCATCAGGAAAAATTTCAGTTCTATCGTTAAAAACTCAAAGGCTTACAATGTCTGAATAACAAACATTACGAAATATATTAAAATTCTTCATTTCCATCGTTTATATGAGAACTGCACCGTACTCGGGTGCACCGAAATTCAAACCTGCGTCGATTGTGCGCACAGTTGGTAAGATATTCATTCAATTGAAGCTGTTAATGGTTACATATTAAACTTATTTGAAGGTTACTACCATTTCTATTATATATTAGTTTAATTATGAATAACAAATTAATTCTAAATGTAAACAATGTATTTTTGTTAATTTAAATTTTTTAATTCTACATGTGAGTACTGTGCATTCACTGAAGCAACAAGTTAATTTTCTATATTGCCTAGCAGCTTTGTAATTTTTTTATATTTTAGAGCAATATTATGTTACATTGTCCTCAGATTAAATTGCGCTTATAAGAAATGTAACAAGTAACTTGTAAAAATAAAAAAATTAAATGTTAAAAAAGAGTGTCCTTGGAGTTTCTTGCCTGTTCTTCTCCATAGGATCTACGTATTGGAACAGGTAATTGACTTCACGACCGACTTATACTGACTGACTCCTAGTCCTGACAATTCAAATATACCTACAATAGGTTTACATGAAATAAATAATTTTGATTTTAATTTCGGTGCTGACTTTTTGGTCGGTTTCTCAAAAACATTTCACAGCTGCCTAAATACCATTATACGTTCTCATCGACTGCTATACATGTGGACCAAGCAAGATTTTTTAAAGAGTAAAGAAAATGATGATAAAATAGTACCTACATTATTATGAAAGAATAACACGAATTTCAAACCATTTTTTATATAAACAGTTAGTAAAGTGCCAGAAGGTTAGGTACATTTTACAAAGGTTTTTTTTTTAAAGGTTACACAGAGAGTTATTAAAAAATTAAAACCTGAATAAGCAACCTTAAGTTCCTTAAAGTAAACATCTATAAAACTAACAAAATTAAAAGATGTTAACAAAATATTGTATACTAATAACTGTTTGAACATCAACGTTGTTTGTCGTTTCTTGGAAACTTCTGAAATCTACAAGTTAGCCTCGGGGAAGTTTGAGTGTAATAAAAAACTAATTGTAAGCGAAACTTCTTGGCTTTTGAACACGTGCCTCGACCACTGGATTATCAAGTTGTAATTTGACGCTTCTGTGGGTGCGCGCCTCTCTGAACTGGTGGGTGAGGCCCCTCGTACACAGGGTGAAAAATCCATGAATCCAAAATTGATTGTTAGTAAAATTCCCAACATTTTTCTAGTGCTTTAAGTTTAAAAATTGTTCTAAAGAATATATACATTGGACAGAATTTTCATCATACGAAATTGTGGCAACCCTATACTCACATCATTGTCTAGCTAATCTTAGTATGTACTTAAATTATAATTGGATTTCTTGTAAGTTCGAGAAATTTCTTTTTAAAATAATGTTTTGCTTAACTTCTAGTGTCTTTGAATAACATCTTAGTTTCATTACAGTTCACACAAGTCGACTTGAGAGACGTTTAAAATTGTAGGAATAGTCTGAAGCTTTTACTACCATCGCCTAGTCATAACGTTTTTGAACGCCAAGGATGGATGCCACTGCGAGTACCGGCCGCATGTACACTAGTGATAAATTTTAACTAGCAGTGAATGACTTTTCGTTATAGTAGGTAAAAAGGTTTTTACATGATTGGCGACACGCGAGCCCCAGTGTTGCAAGCGTTTGTACCCTTAGGTGATCAACATCAGGTTACCCATTAGCTTATTTGCCATCATATTAGTATAAAAAACTTGTAATTTTAAATTGAATATACATATTACGTATTATACATAATTTAAAATATATTATAAAGGTAGCCTAAATATAATGATGAGCGTATGCAGGTGGTAGTATCACTATGGATTAAGATAAGATAAGATACATTAGGTGACGACATTAAGATAAGATAAGATACATTAGGTGACGACATTAAAAAGCAGCCCAACATATTCGTATAATAAAACTTACATTGTCCAACAATAGTTGTTAATACTTCATTTAAATTAACATTTTCATATAAAAGTGTTTGAATTTCTTCAATCTAAAACGAATTTTTTAGACTAAATGCTTAATAAATATGAACTCGTATATTCACAGATATACCAATAGTAGACTTGAAGATGGGTTCAAATCTCAATCCTGATGAAATCAAAGAAGGTGATGACGTTTACTTCGAATGCACTGTAAAAGCTAACCCAAAAACACATCGACTAGTATGGTTTCATGATGTAAGTGTTTTTGATCATAATGACCTTTTCATTTCTTTATGCATACTACTTAAGATCAATTTGTTTTTAATATTGGAATGTAAATTTAATATTTTCCTTTTTAAAATAGAATTCAGAAATCTTCCACAACGACGCTGCTGGCATCATTTTAAGTGCTCAAAGCCTGGTTCTACAAAGCGTTACTAGGGGAGCTGCAGGAGACTACACATGTATGGCAGCAAACAGCGAAGGAAAGGGCACGAGCAATCCTGTTACTCTATTAGTCAGATGTAAGTATCTCGATCATCCATACAGGTTAATCCTTTTAGTTCTGATAATATATTTAAAATAAAATCAACGAACTGTTATGTAAATTAAATTAATGGCAAAGCATGGTTCAGAACGATTTTAACCATTGCGGCGAGGACTTGTGCTATCACATTTTTCATCCAAATATCTAATTTACTTGTTAAAATTGTTTGAGAATAATAGTTTATAAATGTAAATAATTTATAATCAGCCGCGTGTTACATGGGATTTACTTTCAACATCGTATCTTACCCTCTCAGGAAACAAACTAACAATAGGTAATTACTTTTTGGTGTAAGAAATTATAAGAAGCCGCTTTTAATAATGCAATATTTTATTTATATGCCCACTTGATTGGATTGTGCATTGGCTATAAGTCTGTGGTTTTTATAATGTTGCTATTTAAATATATCATGATCTACAAATATGTATAATTATATGACTTTCAACCCCTTTGCCGAGATTGCATAAGTAAAATGAATTTAACCTGGTAAGTTTAATGCAATACATTGACTAGTCTCAGCAGTGCATCTCTTATCGCTTTAGAAGTATAATGTTGTCATAAACGGCTGTAAAATTTGAAAACAACGATTTATTATTAATTTGAACACATCACTCAAAACAATACAGGAAACATGATGTTGTCTGGAATGTTTTAAATATTAGAAACACAGGAACGTAAAGGGTTAGAAATCCAAATAAATATTTTAATAAGTTATGAATGTTTTGGAACGAATAAAGAAGCAAAATCTCGCACGCACAATAAAGTCTTGAGTGTAGTTGAATAATAAAATAAAAGAGCCAAGGGTAGAAAACACCAAAGAGATTTTCGCTCACATGAAGTTCAATCGAAAAAGTTGTAGATAAAATGAATATTACATTTTCCAAACTGAAGCAGTAAGCTCAAAGTATACAAATAAGTGGGCTACCTCATACCATAATCGATGTTAACCGAAAATGAATAGAATTTTTTTATTGGTTTGGTTGAGCAATTTTAGTTTAATTAGCGTATATGTGTTTAGATGAGTGTGTATACATAGTACCCACGCCCTTTTACATTTAACCCATTTATACTGTATTATATCTGACGTTATATTGATATTCAATCGTCTGGTTGCAGAAGTTTCGAATTAAAATAAAAATAATGCCAAAAATAAATTTCACTTGTTGTTGAAAATTTCTTGACGTTAATGTATTAAAAAGAAATGCAATGTTTTTTTTTAAATAAATATTACTTTATCTAATATCATAGACATAATCAAAATTAAGGTCTAAACAAATTTTTGCTTGTATTATAAAATAAATTATTTACAGTTACGCACAGGAATAATTGGGCGAAGAACTTATTTAGACATTACTACTGATTAAGTCCTATTCCTTTTTGTAAGTGAGTCCCCACACACGTAAAGATAAGGAAATTCATATGAAAGTAAATACTAATAACATTGACAAGTACAGTTTACCGATAATGTATCAGGATTATTTCCAGCTAGCATTCTCTCTCTCTAACATTACTTCAGGTACGACTCATCTATGTCATTATTCAAACCGTAGTAGTCACACACTAAAGCTACAGTTTCAGTCTTGAGCTGAGCCAAGAGCCGTGTATTCCAATTACAATACTTTCTACTACGTATGAAATTTAGAACAGCCAATTCCTCAAAGTTTAAAAAACGTAAATATCTAAAAATTATCGTCTAAATCTTACTCGCTAATACTAAAATACCCGGGATATTACCATTTAAACTGAACAAAATTATATCAAAATTTGTTGCCTCGTCGCTAAATAAATAGGGCCTTAAAATTCTCCCGGGGTCCCGTAAAATCGTCGCAGTTTCCGTCAACCACGGAAGTAACGTTAAAACCTGAGAAAATGCAATTTACTTACAAAATGGATGAGGGGTTGCACGTAGTAGCCCGAAATTGTCCTCTTATATAAATAGGAGTCTGTCTAATGGCCTCCAGATGGGTAAAAGTTGTCTGAGAATGAAAATAAGCCTCAAAGAATCTTATTAAAATATTCTAATATCCAGGAGATTGTGGCGTAGGGTATTGTTAAGCTGGGATTACGATTCTTACACATTTATATTGTATTCAATGGACGAGATTAAGATTTCAGTGGTGTAGTGCGTATCATTGCTTTTGTATCCTCTAAAACAAATGTTAAGGCTAATCCTGGAATGATTTAGTACTTTAAGTATCTGTCGTGCATGTTCGATATTAATGTTTGATAATCTAAAAATAATTTTAAAAGACTAATCTCATTTTTATTACAATAGTATAAGTACACATACCTAACATTGGCTGATAAATTGAATATTGAACAAAGCTTTCAAACACATGCAAGGTTTCATATAACTTGGGAGATAATGAGTCTAATAATACCGACGACTTCTACAAAATAATTGGACATTTGTTGCAGTACGTTAATCTACTATGGAATTTGTTACCCACGCGTATTTAGTTTTCATTCTGTCTAAACAGGACGTTAGAGAAACGGTTCTACAACGAATATAGTTGCTAATGCAGTTGATGACTTTTGATATGATTAATATATTTTCTACGCTATAGGGGGTGTGGTGTGAAAGCTGGTTGTAAAATTCAAAATATGATTATTGCTTTACCTATTACTCTCATCATTAAATATTTAGTATAAGGGCTTGTTACACAAATCCAGGTATAGTTAATTGGAAGGTGTCGTGTAACAACACATAGTTTGGATTACGAGATTATTGTTATCATTCACAAAACAGACTACAATGCCATCTAGTGAAAACCAACCGAAGTACATGGTATCTACTAATCCTTTATCGCGCAATGAAAGATATTGCACCGATTACTACAACCGCCGCGGGCCGCGGTTCAACAGTTAACTTCCGAATAACGGTCACTTTACTAAAAGATTGTGAAACAAACTCTAAATATAAGAGGTTCTGCGTAAACCTTACTCAAAACAGAATCAACTACCAAGTTCTTCTTCTAAGACTAAAAGCTAAATTTGAAATCAAACTGATTCTTCCAACGGTATCAAGATCGCTAAAGTTCGTCTTCTTTTACTTTACACTAGTTGGACTTGTTGGACGTTAATCATTAAAAGTACTTGAGAAGTGTTCTTTGTGTTGCAGTTTTATAACGATGGCCAAGTTCTTACATCTGTGTAAAATTTAACTGGAACTTCTGTTATTTATATAGCTTATAGTTTTAATAGAATGCTCTGGCTTAGTTTTTAAATCATATTTTATAATATCGTATTTTGTTGTTTTTATTTTTACTTTAGTCTTCGGCAACTATTATATTGCGTTTATTATTAGTCTCAAACTGCAATGGGTCGCGTTAAAATTCAATTGGAATGCTATCATTCTCTGAAAAGTATCCTCTTCTATTGATCAGAAAATTTCTATTCCATTTATATTCTTTTAGTGAGGTGGTATCACAAACACCTAACAGATGAGATTTTTGAAGGAGGCTCGTGAAATATCCCAATAGGTTCGAAAATACTCTTGAATGGTATACTGGCTTGTGGTCAGCATTTAGTTTGTAGTTTAAAATTGAATGTTGCTTATTCCATATTTAAAATTCGTATTGAATTTAATAATAATATTACTGGTAACTGAAATTATCGATTAAAGCACCCAGAAGTAATTGTTGATATCACGTGAAAGAACAAATATTTAACAACTTACGCAGTCTTGTGGCCCAAATCCCAAGATTTATATATTTATATATTATAGCTAAGAGCTGCGACCAATATTTCGAGGAGCTCGCATTGGGTAGCTGGGTCAAGGGTCTGATGGAGAAGGCGGTATTCCCCAACACGGCACATATAGGAAGTTTAGAGTCCTAGAACCCTTTAGAGTCGTAACTACCGGTACCTCGGTCTTTCTTACTAATTTATTAATATTATTTACATTATAGTGTTTTTAAAGTATATTTTTAATTATAAGTAATTTATATCTACTTCTACAAAATAATGAGAATAATAGTAATAAATGTACTCAACTGTACAGTTAAAAATTGAATTTCTTGTACAAACGACGATTGTGAAAACAAAATAATAATAAATAATTTAATTTCCTTAGACGCTCCTGTTTGCGCTGAGAGAAGAGATGGTGAGCTATTCGGAGCTCTCAAACAGGAAACAGTGTCACTACACTGCTCTGTGGATGCCAACCCTGCCTTAGTTTCCTTCCATTGGACCTTTAACAACTCTGGAGAGCAAACAGAGATACCACCAAAGTAAGTGTCCTTTGATGTATGTACCCAAACATTGTTTGGCTTGTCCAACGTGCTTTATTTGTGATAGACATACATTCTAGATATACACAAAATAGGTAGTTGTTATCCTCTTTTCAAACTAGTATCTACAGTTACATTATTATTTCAAATCCTACTTTAATAATTTTCAAAATGAATTAAAAATATATCGCTTTTTATCAATGAGTTCTTACACTTTCTGTCAATGTTCGTCAAATAATTTAGAGTTTTGGATTTAAAAAACATCAATCAATATAAGACATCATTATAATACAGAACTGTTATTAAACTCCACCAAGTTATAAAAAAAACTATATTGTCAAGCCTAAATAGTATACTATAATTTTTTCTGCCTATTTGATGTTGGTGCCGATTCTATCTAACAAAATCTCTAAAATTCTCCTATCTTAGAAGATTTCAAACATGCTATTCTGTTGAAACATCAAATTTAATTTAGATTTCATTAAGAAAACAATAAATTAGATTCTGACATTAAATTAAGACTTGTGTTGTGGCTGAGGCGTAGATTTATGACAGGCCTATTGTTCTAGTAGTTAGTTAACCCGACTGCTGAGCTAGAGGTCGTGGATTCGATCCCCACCCAGGACAAATAATTAAGTAATTTGTTCTATGTCTGGGTGTAATTTATCTTTACTAATAATATGTATGTATTTAGTGATATATAATGAGGTTTATCAGGAGTCCGGTTACCATAGTACAGGCTCTGCCTAGTTTGGGATCACACGGCCGTGTGTCTCAAATTACTATTCAAACTAAAATAAGTTTAATCTTTCTATTATTTGAATTCTTAGTCGGATTTAGCTTAATTAAGAGAATTTTAAATAACAGAATCGACACCATTAGAAACAAAAGAAAAGAATAAAAAGTGTTGAAAAATTGAATTTTTGAAATGTGTGTAAACAGCACTACATGTGTATTTATAACTAATGTTTACTATATTTTAATCTACCCAGGCTGTACAGCAGTCACGGGCACACTTCTACTCTTAACTACACCCCAACAACTGACATGGAGTATGGCACACTTGCTTGCTATGGAGAAAACGCCGTAGGGCAACAGAAAGTGCCGTGTTTGTTCCAGCTCGTAGCGGCTGGTAAGTAAATCATTTATGAAACCACAGAAAACATCCGAAACATCAGAAAACGCAGGTCGGCATACTAAAACTGATAATAATTAGGTGGTATTGTTAAATAGCTTAATTACAAAATCAATTCTATATTTTACACACGCCATTTACACTTTCAATATTTATAATTGGTTGACATTATTTCCTAAATTTACTGAAGGCTCTGAACTGAAGGACATATGCCATTGTTAAATCAACACCCTATGTAATCTTCGATCTATTAGTGTCACTAACTTTTTGTATTGCAATTGCTTGTATAAGAAATACATCTATACACAACAACAAATTTACATATCCAGGTTTGTATTTGTAAGTCAAGTCAGTATTTGAGTTCTTTACTGTAACACGTAAAATCAAGGATAGCGTGTTCGGAGTACCATAACAGTTTGAGTTACATTGTCTTTTTTATTCTAAAGGAGCCCGCATGCAAATAAAAGTAAGAAAAACAATATTATAAATGTTTCATCTCCACAGGTCGTCCGTTTCATCTTCAGAACTGCTCTGTAGCGAACCAAAGTATAGATTCATTGAACGTGGAATGCGTGGAGAACTTCGATGGTGGTCTGCCCCAGACCTTCCTAATGGAGCTTTTAGAATTACCCTCACTTATTGTAAGACCTTTTTTATGTTACCATTGTCACTGTAAAAATGCCTTATTTGCTATTTTTTACATCAGACCAACCTTGTTACTTGTTGAAATTACCCTTTTTATTGAAGACATATGGTTTTATTTACGTGTGTTCGGCCATGCCTGGCAACGGCGGTGGCTTCACCTCTTGATAAGGAGCCTCCGTCAGGTTTAAAACTAGTTGAGCGTCCCCGAAATACACCCTTGAGTAAAACCAAGTATCTTTAATAAATATGAATACCACTCATGGTAAGTTTTGCTCTAATGTAATGTCCCTGTTGTGTATTGTAATACATTGGTGTAGACGTGCACTGAAATAAAATGACCCATATATTCGTAGGTCCGTTACAACGTTTCTACAAACAGAACTCCTCCGTACTTCGAAATCCGCGGCTTGCCACCAGGTGTCAGTTACAGGATCGACTTATACGCCGTTAACGCTAAAGGAAGGAGTGACGTTTCTACTATTGAGACTGTTACTCTGAAGGGGCAAGCTAAATTTACTGGTGAGTGTAGTATCTGTCACGATTTTTGAACACAAATAGCCTTTTATTTTCAAATTATATTTTAATATTACCTATCACAATTACGTCATCATAGATATAAGTGCCTTACAAACTTACACCTCAAAAGAAAGTTCATAACTTGCTAAAGCAACTGTTTGCAATTGTGTTAAACTGTTTTAAGTAACTGGAATTATGGTTGACTTGCGACTCCGCTTGACGCGGTGTGGCGTTTGACACCAACACGGCAGGTTGCTCTACTCTATGAATTCCATCTTAAAATACACACGTGTTCACAGTTAAGGCGCACACAGCAATAAAATTTAACATTCTGATTCCTTTGACAACATGTTATTTTAATAAAAGGATTCGGCCATTTAAATAAAAGTCCGTACGCCATTTTTCACATAGCATGTTGTTGTAGCAGTTCGGTGACACTTCATATTATGTTTTTAAGCCCATTTTCAACGAATACAAAACTCAAACTGAACTGCGACAACGCGCGTTCTACGCCCAAGAAACGTTCGCCGTGTGAACACTATACAGAACCTAACGCGCGTATGACGCGCGGCCAACGCCCGTCATCTGAACATAGTCGAACGACAATTCGAATGGGAGCGTGATACAAATTACCTACACAGAATACTTAGTTTTCTAGAAATTACTCAATTCAAATAAGAATTTCTCACGCCCGATAATAACACCTACGCGTTTTCGCAGCAAGTACTGAAACTGTTTGCTTTTTTTATCTATTTAGAGCTCTTAGACTATAATAGTTTTAAGTTAACACTTCTTATTATTGACACTACTGAGAGATTTCGAGTTACTTTGAAGTTTTTTCTACGATAAGTACTTTGATTGATCTAGTTTTTATTATTCGGAATTTAATGATAGAGAATTTTTTTCCTAAAAAACTTTTGGTCAATAACTAACAGAGAAATTTTTTCACTAGTTTTTTTGTTAACATAGTAATAAGATTTTAGGCAATAATTCTTTAGATTCCACATTCTTTACACGACGTGTATATATAATATACTTATACGTGTATATATAATATACTTATACGTGTATATATAATATACTTATACGTGTATATATAATATATATTAAAATATCTAAAATACCTACTATTAATTTCAGATCCACAAACCATAAGTAACGTAATATTACTTCTTTACATTACCCACGATAAAGGTTGTTCTCAGGAATAACAATACTAATCCTAGGTCTAACAAAAGCTGTACACAGGCATACGTTGTAATGTTCACCTATAATTTTCTCCTTAACAACAAACTTCCATATATTATTCTGTAACAAGTTTGGTTCTAATGTTAAGACCCGTGATAAATAGCTTTGAATTAAAAGGGAGCTCAAAGCATAACCCACCAATCACGTAGCAAACACCATGAAGCCAGTAGGGTATGGTTTGAGCTTAATGCTTTAATTCCGCAAACCTGAAAGGAATAAGCTGCCTAGTCACGCCATCTCAATGACTATATTTTGTTTTTTTTAGTACTGCAATCAAATTCGCAAGTAAAAAGCATAAAATCGAAATATGGTTTGAAGTTTTTATTTTTAATCATTACACGATTCATTGATTTAATGAGCGACATTCTTTTTAAGATCAGAAAAATGTTGAAGCTTACGGATTTGATATAATACGTGTTACAAGCTTGCTATTTAGGTATCAACGGTAAAGGAAAGAGTTTGACATGAAAAATATAACCACTGTCAAAACGTTAACATTCCGCTAAGAGAAGGCGACAAGATCCCTCTAGCTCAGGCTTTTAAAAACAGAGTTGAGTTTTATATTTCTGTACTGGGTAGATAATAGTACGTTCAAGACACTGCTAGAGCAGAATTTATTTTTACACATTTATATGTGTAAAAATATAAATAGTTATAATAGGTTACAATACACCCGGTTTTATATTCCCTACGACTCAAAAATACCTGACCTGAAAAAAGAGCTGATGATCTTCAAACGACTGAACAGTTTTTCTTAAATTATAGTTAAGAACATTCTCCATCAAATCATCTTTCCAACAAAAAAGAAACACAGGTACACAGATAATATACTCGTTCAACTTATAACAAGCCGTCTTTTTGCGTCGGGGGTTAAAAGAGTTATAAGGGCTTCAGAGATGACAATATTATTATACTATATTATACAAAAAGTAAGTACCTACAACGAAATAGAGGTTAAAGAATTGGTAGATCAGGTGTTCCCATTGTAGTCGCTCAATGACACGCTGATATCTGACTAACGACTTCACTTTTATATGTCTAAATAATTTATAATAACTTGAGACACCTTAGACACTTCCATCTGATCCCAAACTAGGCAGAACCTGTAACCAGACTGCTGATAAACATACTTATATATTACTAAATGCATACATATATATTATAGATAAATTACACCAGACACAGAACAAATGATGGTGCACATCATACAATTATTAGTCCTGGGTGAGAATTTAACCCAAGGCTCGTCCTCTAAGGCTCTTCTTGATATTAGGTACAGCTTGTATTTTTCCATGGCTTCACAATGCTTCAAACAGGAAAGAAATATTGCTACATTGTTGCTGCGCGCTTCGTAAAGTGGAAAAGCTAATTCTAATTTAAGTTGTTATGAACATAAACGACGCCGTAGTTGGTCAAACTGGTTGTTTTGTTCAAATTAACTGCTTTATCGACGAGCATTTTAGAAACGCTCGTAAGTTTTGTGGTCTTGTGTATTTCGTTTAAATTACTCTGTTATATAAGTAGGTGTAATTCTATGAAAAGGTTATATTATAGGATATTATGTTATGCATCAAAGGGATATTTAATAAAAATCTTTAAGAATAGCAACCAATTAGTAGCTGACCTCGCATCCTGTTCATTAAAAACTAAGTTTATACGGACAATATCAAGATATTTATAATTTTAAAGAGACTTATTAGTTTTTATGTAATCTATAAGTAACCAGTACTATATATTTTTTTCATAATTAAATAAAGTGGGGGAGAGGGCAGGGGTAAACTTCTTCTTAAATAACTTCAAAACTGTTAATCTTAAAAATAAAATAAAAGATATATATTTGAAACTTCCATTACGAGCCCTTTCATTCGATATGTCAGACGATACTATTTATGGAGTTTACTCCTTAAGAATCGATTTGCATATAAAGCGCCCGGTTTAAAAAAAATATGAAGAGTAAAATTTAGTGATCGGAGGGCAGCGTAACGCTTTAACGCTTTGTTCTGCTTTTTATGCTTTATTGGAGTTTACTCGAGTTGATTCCAAGTAGCGATAGGTATGTCGTTAGTTGGAATCAATCATACAGTTGAGTAGACAGTACATAGTATATTTATTTATTTTAATATCTCTGCAATCTCGCATGGATCTGAAAAAGGTAAGACACCCTGATCCTAAACTAGGTCGAAACCTGTACTATAGGTATCAGAGCGCCTTATATATAGCAACAATGGTAGCACAATATAAGAGAGAGCAAAATGCATGCATGTGTAAATGTGTGTGTGTGTGCGTGTGAATGTGTGTGTGTATGAATGTGTAAGTGTGTGTGCGTATGCGTGACATGGATGCGTCAGTGTTTAGTATGGGTGTGAGCATGTTTTCTTTATCTTCGACCTTCAATACGTTTTCAGTGTCAGTATAATCCAGATGATGCAACCATTCAAATAGGTATAGTAGTTCATTTCATGTATTTCTAATATTTTGTTTATTTTATTAAAAATAAAGCTACCAAGAAAACAAGGGAATTTATTTACACTTTAGCATTTCTGTTATTTTAACCTAACTATATTTAAGTGAAATATCTGTGTGACATGCATGCTTCCAATCAATATCTTCTATGTCTTTTATTAAATATAATGCAAGGTTATATAAAAGTGATCTTACTTTGAAAATTTTAAACAAATTAGTATATAGATTGGTCCTCATTCGAGTTCTTCGATCGGCTTTACTTAGAATCTTCGAGATGTGTGTTAACATCAATAATGTATTATATTATACGTCTTTGGTAAATTTTAGATCCAACAAAGACTTGTTATCTAGGTTACAATAACTAGGCATTCATTATTGAAGCACTAGACTAATTACCTTATACTTGAGTAACACTTTTATAATCTGCTTTATTTTTTAGTTCAGTAAAACATTATTTTAAACTTAATTTTAAAATATGACAAATGCTGGTTTAAAAGAATAATATGAAAGTGCACGCCATTTTAAGTAGGAATGTAATTGTTTGGAGGCAATATGCAAATTTCTTGAACGAAGGTGCGAAGCCAGTAATGAATAACACATAACAAATATGCAATTCATGTAAATGAAGTAGGTTTCATTCAGTTTACACGAATTAAAAACTTCATTAGTAATGAAATTCACAAAAAGTTAAATCATAAAACGAACTAAAATAATTTGATAATAAAAGAACAAATAATAACTTAAAAAATCAAGAAGTTGCCGAATTTGTTACATTATTAACTAACATATACTTGTTAAAAGCATATTCATTAATCAATGGTACTAATTCTTACAGTTACTTTCATCCCTGCACCATGGTCAGACAAACACATATTTGCCGATAGATCCGATGCCGATATGTTCGTGGAACAAAGACATAAAGACGAGAACACGCACGCGAGAGTTTAAACAAGTTAAAGTTTTAAGTGTGTTAGGTCACATTTAGCTATTGTCATACTTAAAAAAATATTTTTACCCAATCCTTTATCTGTCCTTTCTGCAACAGGTGAAGGGAATACTCTTGGCATGTCACCAGTCTTAGCTTCAATAGCTGCAATGTCTGCTCTTCTAGCTACAGCGGTATGTGGTGTCTTGGCAGTGCTTTATCGACGGCATACAGCTCGACACAGACATCTACCGGCGAAACATGCACCACTAAGGTAGATTATATTTGCAGCATCTTAATCATTTGTGTTGTGTTGTGATATAACTGAGATGATAAATGCCGCATAATACTTAGGGGGTTTCTCTTATGATAGTTTCCTGGAGGCTTTTAAACGCTTCCAATTAAACGTTCAGAATAAATGTATACATACAAACATAGCTTGGCGGCTTGACATTCGTCTAAAGATATTTCTTGCTAGAGTGAGAAAAATAGAACTTGCCTTGGTTTCCCTTTCGTTTCGTTATTGGATGACGATTTTTATAAACTATTTTATTAAATATTTACAAGATAGATTGTTACCTTGACATTCGCTTCCAACTTTCTATTGGGTAAAAGGTGATTGTCAGAATTATCAATATTAACTATATTCTTTCTAATTACTATAAGGAACCTTTTCCAACAGTGAATCCATGTACGTAGAACGAGCTCCTCACTGTCCGACTCCCGTAAAGCAGGAGCTAGAATCCAGGGCTAGCAGTACTGAGCCCAGAGAACGAGGAGAGCGGACTGCGAGGGGAGCTTTGCTGCATACTACAGACCCAAGAGAGGATGATGCAGACCCTGATATAATTCCCTCTTTGTATGGTAAATACTCTAATAATTTTCCTGTTCCATGGGATTATCTATTTTAAGTCTTAGCTTGATAGGATATTTATCAAGATAAAAAATCCATGTTTTCCACGGTCTTTACGGCACTAGTTTGGTCACATGTACGTTAAAAACCCATCTCCTTCACCTTAAAAAGCTGTGGTAAACCTGCTAAAAAACAGCTGTATACTGCAGCAGTGTTAGTCAGCCGTAGTCTTATATAGGCTGTTAGTATAGAGTTAACCTCAATTTCTCAAAATCTGCTTGATTAATTCCTTTTTAACATGCTTTTATATTAGCTCCACTTGCAACTAACTAGCAATGTAAACGAATTATGGAAGCCAATTTTAACCTACTTCTAAACTCGAAATGGTCATTGATTATTGTTGAATTGATGTGATTATTCGTATAAATAATTATAATAATAATTTTCATGTCAGCAATATTGACTAAAGTCGCATGTGTTAAAATGTTTAAACATGTAAGATCTTTTGTGTACCGACATTGCTGAAAAAAAATTAATTTGAAATGGAACTTTGTACGTACATGTAGTGACAAATGATAACTATACTATAATTTGGCATTCTGGAGTTGATCTCATGATGGAGCCAGGAGCTGGATAGTAGGACTCTATTTTACTTTTAATTGGTTCGCTGCTAAAACGTGTATTTTAGTTATCCTAACTTTAATTTATCTACATTTGGAACTACCAAAATTGAATTCTTCCATTTGGAATCCATTTAGGTAGTTTGCTTCTCTAAATTCTATAAAATTTTGATTGTTCTCTAGAAAGCATAGTTAATCATTAATAAATTGTTTCTTCACGACAGAACGAAGGCCAGTATCTAACGGATACATGAGCCTCCAACGGCCGCCATCTACCGGCAAGATCACTAAACTCAACGGTGACGACGTCTGCTCTGAGCCAGACGGCGGCGCCTACTACACAGACTATAGAAAAAAGGATTATAGGATACCTTTAACTAGTGTAAGTAATACCTAAACAAAACTTAATTAACTATAAATGAAACATGTTTTAGAAAAAAACTCATACCAGAAAGTTACATTTAGTATTTGATGCTGATATTCATATACAGCTAAATTTACTTCAACGACATCTATTGAAAACAAGTAGAACAACTATTGAACATGCCTCGCACAATGAAAGTTCTCATGCATCATGCCAATATACGCGGACTACATACGCATTAATATCTGATGGTGGATACATGTTTGTAAACACGATTATTATTAATCCTACCAGATTTCGACGTGCTATAAACCTGCAATTGCAATATATATGTATGTAAAGAGTGGTTTAATGAGTAAATGTTAATTAAAATTGTAAGTTAACTTTAAATTTTATAGGTATGTAAACTATATTAAAACGTTTTCTTTGTTACAGTCTTACCATAGTTTAGGACGCGTGAACAAGGGTGTAAACGCGTGTAGCCCTAGTTCCGCAACAGGCGTGACGTCCTCGCTTACAGCCCATCGACTACGACCCGAGGTCGTGACGACGTCACACCGAGTCCAAGAGTCTTGTATTTAAGTACTATTGCACCACCAGAATTGAGCAGGTTTTATACCACACTCACCCGCGTTAATCAATACAATATGATTTTTAAACGTGAATAAAGTAAAATAAAACTTATGATTAAAACGGATATCCCAATTTAAGAAGCAAATTAAGGAAAGTGGAATCCATGTTGTTCAAGTTCGCCATTAAAATCATTTATCAGACCTCCATCTAATTAAAATTTGGAATTGATTGGCTTCTTTTGTGTGTTTGTAACGCGGTATTTTAGCCATTGTGAACCGATTTCAATAATTCTTTTTTTTTTATTGAATTGGTTGTACCTACTCAAGGTTGGTCCCATTTAATTTTATAGAACATATTCCACATATAAAGGTGGCAAATTAAGGAATAAAGAATACATCTCATGACGATTAGTCATGATTTAGACGCATTCAATTCGATGTTACTTTAAAACATTAATTATTAAAATTTGTCCTGAAAATTTAGTTAATATTAAAAATAACTATCGAAGTTATGATAATTGATCTTGCGTAGAACCAGGGCGGGACAGGGCCACGGCCTGGTGTACCGTGAATCAACTTTTACACGCGTTTTAGATGAGCAGAAAACAAATACCAAAGTAACGATATTTCAACGTCGTGAATACACCGCGCACCGGTCTTGATCCGGTCTTCTTACAGATTTCATCCGTTGTAACATTAACAAATTCATACAAAGTAAAATTAGTATTTTTGGTATTATTGGTATTAAAGGGGCCAAAAAGCACCGTCTCGTAGCCTATCGACGTACGAAAAACCCAATGATCTAATAAGTGAGAAATGGATGAATTAAATAGAGGCATGGGAAAACATCTGTGGCATGCCACAGATGTTTTCCCATGCCTCTATTATAGTTACATATATATTTACATACCTATATAGTTTACATACCTATAAAATGGATGAATTAAATAGAGGCATGGGAAAACATCTGTGGCATGCCACAGATGTTTTCCCATGCCTTTATTTAATTTATCCATTTCTCACTTATTAGATCATTGGGTTTTTCGTACGTCGATAGGCTACGAGACGGTGCGTTTTGTTCCCTTTAATACCAATAATACTAACAATACTAATTTTACCTTTAATACCAATAATAAAGCTTATCGAGTTATTCTTTGAATCACATTTTATCTCAAACAATCCAGCGACGGGTGAGGAGTGACATATCTTCTGCCTAAATCTCGTGGTATAGTCGTAAGTAATATCGTGTACCCATCCTTTGTAAATAACCTTTATAATAAGTATTGACTGTGTTCCTTTATAGTCTAAAGAAAAAAGAGATTTTTGTAAGATTTTATGAATTTCATCTATAATAGTGTTTGTGTGATACGCTTGCTATGGACGTGTTGCGGTCGGTTATTGTTGTATATAATATTTATAATAGGTAAACTAAATAAAATTGTAAATTAATTGTGCTATTTCTTCCTGACATGTAATCTGTTGCCATAAGGCTGTCTGTAAAGTGAGTCGAATTTGCATCAGTCGATGACACACCGTACACCCTACGAATCGTATCGCTATTGCTACCGTACTAAAAACGTGTAGGTCCCGCTTCGTGTGTACATAAATTCACTCATGACACTAGTACCGAGTTCATACATGTAGTTTAATAATTCATTACGAATTTGTTAAGATTTATGAGTTCTATAAGAACCAAAATCGTCTAATACGTTTCTTATTTTGTTAGCTACATTAAGTAATTAAAACTTCTGTGTCTTATTTACTGTTTATTTATTGATGTATTTAACATGAAAGAACAAACAGAACACAATTTTAGGAATATGCAAGTTACACAACTTAACACTAAACAGTTATACCACCCACTTAATTTTAAAAGTAAAATTTAAATCTGTAATGTTGACATTACGAGTATAACGTGATTTCGGTTCAGTGGAGGTACTTTTCAAACGCTGATTTTATTACTGCAGATTACTGGACAGAGTGTACAGAAAGAGATCCGAATTCTTCTTTAATAAATCTCAGCATTATTTTATGACTTACCATATTAAAGAAATTACGTATAAAGATTAACTGTCTTCAGGCAACATGTTGATTTGACTCTCAATATAATATGCATTTGAATTAAATTTCACCAATTTTTTTTTGTATTTATCGCACGTATAACATTATTTTTTAAACGGAGATGTATGCGTGTCTAACAAAACTATTGTTACTTTTAAGCAATACTTATCTAATCTTTATTGGCCTAAACAAATAACATAAAACTGTTAAAGACTAAGTGTTTATGAACTTACAAGAATTTTTAAAGATAATTTTAAATTATTTAAAGCGTTTTATTACTCTGTGAGTATTAGTTCTCTAATTTGACATACAATCGTTAAACTTTTAACATAAAAGAGGTTTTAATACTAACACCCAAGATACATAAGTGGTTTTAAAAGAAATGGTAACATACTGTAAAGGTGTCTTATAAAAAGTATTTGTTTTTAAGGTATTGTTAAAACAAATAGATTTACAGGTGCATTACGGGTTCAACTAAAGTTGATCAATTTAAACATATGGCCATAAAAGTAGCGATTTAAAATCTCATAATACGCTTCGCAAAACACGTTTTGTAAAATTTTACCCATCCAAACGGTTTCATGATAGTAGTCGTGTATGGTTTACATTGCAATATTCATAAGTGGAATACACAAAATAAAAAAAAAGCTCAATTTTTCTATTCTCCAATGCTAGGTGCATTAAATATAGTAGAAGTAATAGTAACTTAACGATATAACCTGATACGATTTGTTTAAGCGTTTTATTATCTCTGTAAACTGAGTACTGGTGTTTCATCTCAAAGGTTATCATTTACAATCACCAAATATTTTGGTTGTTAATCTTAAAACAAATCTAACACAACATTTTCTGACGTCACTTATAGGTCTTGGTATGGTACAGCAAACAGTTAAGACTTACTCTCGAATACAACTCACTTACATCAACGTAAAAGCTAAGTAAAAATTTACAAAATCCTAAGTAAAAATTGCCACACATCAATAATGTTTTTAATCGCTACATCACCGAAACACGTCGTTTTCAAAGCCCCACAATGGCTGACCACACGCGAGACATCGTTAACTCAAACGACAACATTTAGCCACATTCGATATACAAATAGTTACTTAACTCCGTAAAGTCGTTGTCAATTACTCACAACCAATATAACATAGCGGAATTATGTAGTGAGCGTTCACGTTTGACAAGTTAACGACTTGTACCAACTGCTTTAGTGTTGACATGTGATTTAAATACGTTTAAGTGTTGTTCAAGTTCGGTGGCTTAAGTTACACGAGCAGAATAAATTTGATTTTTACAACAATGATCTTGTTTTATTGATAGATGAATATGTAGCGTGCAATTTCGTGGTCGGAGGTCAGGACGTTTTCATACATCGCAACACAAACGCAGAGGCGGTGCTAAGCCAGTGTAGCGCCTGACACCGATGCGGAGGTCCCCCGCCGGGTCCTTAATAAGTCTTTCAACATGTTACGTAATCTTGCAATATGGTAGTTGACTGACATGTCAAATCAGTTTCTCTAAATTAAAGGTCAAAACGATTAGTTCTGTACAAATAATGACCTCTGTTACTTTTCTATCGTCAAATCATTATTTTTTGTTTTTTTTTGAGTTATTTTTTTACAACAGAAAATAATAGTCTTGAAAACCCTTAGCCTTTAATTAATTGTAAGAGACTGTTAAATAATAAAAGCAAAATACCCTATTGTTTCTGCGTCATGTTTGTATTTTTTTTTTTGTATCCTTGACTGAAGTGGTGATTTATATTTAAATAAACATACATAACTATATTATATTTATTTTAATTGTATTTGTACCCTAAAATAAACCTAATATGAATAATACATCGCAAGGCCATACAGACAATTTTTTCAGTTATATAATAAATGTAGATAAAAAACATTATTTTAAAAATATTTACTTATGGTAACAAATGATTTGCTGCTTATCTTTGTGGAATACAAAGATAAGCAGCAAATCATTTGTCTTCTTGTTCTTCGTTTTCAAAATTAAAATCATACATCCAATTCTTTTTTATGTTACATTAAACATTGTAATTATGTAAAATTGTAAATAATAGTTATAAGTAATGAAATTATAAAATCTAGTCTAATTTAGTACTAACGGTGCTAAGTACTGTACATTAATAAATATTATTAATAATAAATATAGGTTAACGTCAATTGCCGACCTCATACTAAGTATGAGACTTTGATTATTGTTAAAAACATTGTTTCTTGTAAATGTTTCCAAATAAATACAATGTCAAGCATTTATCAACCATGTCGTTTTATTGAAGTGTGGTGATTCTGCATCGAGCAAATTAATGATTAATTATATAAAATTATAATTCACGTTTGTAATCAACTAATAGTCTATCTAAGAATTATAAAAAATTCCATTCATCATGAGTTGTTACCTATAGGTTGTTACATAAAAGAAGCGGACACAGCAATGTTACTTACTTTATCAATCAATCGATCAGCCAACCGCAGTTCACTGCTGGACATTAGGCCTCTACCAGTGTGCGCCATAGCATATTATTATGGTCCTCCGCCTTCCGCATTCAATCCATCCTAGCTACCTACCTCCTTCAGGTCGTCGTTTTAGCAGTAAAATTTTACATTTGACATAAGCTATGTTAACTGGTCCGATGATCAAATCAAAGTACCTATGCTTGCTTTAAGCTATTCAATATAGACTTGACAAAAAAAGAAGAATTAACCTATCGTATGTCTAACGGTTGGTTAATTTTTGCGTCGATCAGCCGTTCAGAAACCGGGTGTTAATTTCATAAGGATTTATTTTAACTATTGTACTCTACCATATCATACTGGTATGTGTATAATATAATAGTTTGTTGTAAAAAGACACCAACTATCTAGACGTGGTTAGAAACATGGGACTGCCAACAGAAGTGAAAACATAAACCAAACGGCGAACTTAAAACGTCACATTAGCAGGTTGTTGACATTAATTAATAAGGAGCTGACAGAATTCAATGTTTTGATTACCGCCCTCTAGTGGATCTATATATTATGTATTATTAGCGTGACGGTCACAAGTTCAGTGCTTATTCCCCATATCAAAAGTGCACAAACGTGCCTAAAGAACCTTGGTAATTGATTTATTCAAAAAATTAAGGATGCAAACAAAACTTTAAAACAAAGTTCAGTAGTTCCAGATAACTATAGAAATAAAACGAATATCTATAAGGTTTTATTTCCTATATCGGAGATGCTCGGATCCCAATGGCACCATAAACTCAGCATTCAAGAGAATTGCTCAATAAGGCGGATGCAGCCATTTTAGTGCTCCAAAGGAACATCGGAACAACGGGCGTGGAACAAACTTGATGTCGGTTGCAGTATTTTGTCAGATAAACTGGAATGAATATCGAGGTAAATAGAAACTAAGTATTTGACGAAAGTGGGACATTTTCACTTGAAGTTTGGTCGGTGAGTTAATGGTTTATTATGGTACGATCGTTAAACGTTAGTGTTCATTAATAATAGCTACATCTATACTAATATTATGAAGCTGAAAAGGTTTTGTTCGATTGTTTGTTTTGTTTAAATGCGGTAATCTCTGGAACAATCAGTGAGATTTGTATAATTTTGATGAAACTTTTTTGTATTGGATAGAGTATTCATTGATAATGCTTATGGGTTATCTAACAGCACGTTACGACCTTTTGGGAGCAAAACAGTGAGTGACCATAAACGCTGGTGTAACTGCGAGGATCGGCTAGTTTTGTTATATACCAAGAATAATGTTACATATATCGTCAGAGATGGCAGATTACCCCTTGATTCTTTGACGTCACATATGATGTTAGTCACGAAAGCGAGTAGATCCTACTAATATTATAAACGTGAAAATTTGTGGGGATGTATGGATGTTTGTTGCTCTTTCACGCAAAAACTACTGAACTGATTGCGATGAAATTTGTTATGTGGAGACCTAGATTAACACATAGGCTACTTTTTATCCCGATATTTCATCGTCATCTGGACTTATGCGAGTGAAACTGCGAGGCCCAGCTAGTTACTAATAAATAGCCAATTTTATTATTTATAAGATTTTACTGCGGGGAACCATGCTTCGGCACGTATGGGCCGACTCGATCAGAGTGATACTATGACTTCACAGAAAACCGGCAGTGAAGCAATTTTTCGCCGAGCGAGTGAGGTTACCTGAGCCTCTAACCCTTCCCTCTCTCTCCCATTAATATACTGCCATCTTAAAGGCTGGCAATGCACTTGTGACTCTTGAGAGATGGGAGGTGGCGGTAGTCACTTACCATCAGGTGACCCGACTGCTCAATAGCACAGAAAACAGAAAGTTGGTAGGTAGGTAACCTACCTACCTACTTTCTGTACAGCTGTGACGTACTCATCATGCTATGGTTCTAGTGTGGGCCACTCTCGCCGACTCCTCTAACAAGACTGAAGCTGACGACGACGACGACTGAAGCTATCGAACCAGACGGACGGTGAGTCACTAACTTCATCGACTTCCACCAGGTGACGATGGCGTTCTTTCCTTTTCCTTCCAGTGCCTACCTTTCCCTTTCAATATACTTCTAATTTTTCCATCTTTAATTCCCAAAGTGCCCGGTTGGCGGAACAAGGCTTGCCTACTCACGTAATTTGACCAAACGTTGGACCAAATTATTATTTAAATATAAGCAAAATGTGGGTATTTCTTTTCTACCCCTTCGGGGGTACAGGAAAGTGTATGTTTGTACTATTAGTATAGTGGATTGTCCATTACTTGTAGTCTTGTTAATCCCTTCAATTGAACCAAATGCTTGTGTTAGGAATTGGTTTAACAATGATTTTCCCGGCCCCCGTACCGTGTGATTTTAGTCTGTTCCATTCTGACACACCACCCATCTTAAAACTTAGGTGATGGTGACGTTCCATAGTAAGAAAAGCATTGGTAAGTCCATGTCGGTACTGTACTGGGTGAGGTTCGAACACGCAATCACTAAATCACAGGCTTTCAATACCTTAGGCGTTACGCAATCGAGGTTTCATACGACCTAACTGAAATATGGTTCAATCAAATATCCATTGGTAGATTTTAAAAATATAAACTCTATCTCATAACAAAAACTAATACCCAATTGCACTGCATGGATGGCGCAATGGTTTAAGTGGTTGCCTCGCCATGGTTTATTACGTTGAGTGTTGAGAGTTCGATTCCTACACGGGATAAAAAAAAATGTGATCCCCAAATAGTTATTCCGAGTCTGTGGGTTCTTGTGTTCTTTGTCTCCGTTGTTTTAATATTTGTACAGACCCCTGCGGCACAGGAATCCTAGTTCGGAAGTTGACTTTTTAATAAAAAATAATTCTGAAAAAAGCCTAACCAATTAAAAACATTGCAGCAAAATACAAAACAAATAGAACATAATGTCGTTGAGCGACGCAGCGTTATACAATATTTTTTTGTTTTTGTTTGAAATTCCTTTCTGCTGGAACTGAAATGACCGTAGGTGCATGATGCATCTTTCATTTGTTTCTGACTAGCATTTGCCCACGGTTTCCCTCGTCTTGAAGTTATTTTTCTATTTTTAGGGAACGATACTTTTTTTGGGATGAAAGGTAGCCTATGGGCTATTTGTTACCCCTGATAAAATTTATACAAAATTTAATGATGATCGGCTGAGTACTCAAGGCTTGAAATCGTAACAAACAAACAAGCTCACTTTTGCATTTATAATATTAGCTTTAACTAGTAGGCGTAGCCAATCCTGTTACCTCCTCCCGTTGATCTGTGATGAGCCTGCTTAACAGCGGTATATATACGGTAGCGCTTTATAACCATGGTTTTCTATATTCAAATTCAAATTCAAATTCAAAATCATTTATTCAATTAAGACCTTTATGAACGTTAAATTGAAGCTAGAGTTAAAATCATAGATCGGCACAAACAGACGCCACAGCATGTACTATAAAGTGACAGCCCTATCATGGGATACCCAGGGCGACACGATTTCAGTAGAAATAGGTCGTTTCATTCTTCTACTCTAAGCCCGGCCTTATAATACGTACTACTACGTACTATAATACGTGTACTACCAAAGATTTTAAGATAGCAAATCAATTGGAGCATTGTAAATTGAAGACTCGTGAGAGAGTACAAAACCAAATTCTCATATAGAAGAATTATAGTTCTTTCAAATAGTATTTTATGGGACATAAAGTAAACATAGAAATATATTAAATTTAAACGGAATTAGATTTACAAATAAGAGCGGAAACGGTTACATTTCAATTTACAAGTTCGATTCATAATTGAATTATCGTAAGTTTGCTCATATGAAGCGCTTTATCGCATAGGAAATAAGATCTATAATAAAATGACATATAATTTGATAGTAGTTCGTAAAATTTTGTAGTTGCTTTGGAATACAACGGGCTGCTCTAGGGTTGTCAATTTTTTTTTTGTGGTTTCCGTATCCCTCCTACTTAAGGCGCAGTACGGTTCGATTCCGACACACCGCCCCACCGAAAACCCCGGTGGGGTGTTTCCACACGCTAAAAAAAAAAAAGGGTTATCAATTTATTTTTATAGAATGGATATAGGCAGCCTTTTAACTTTCATGTCTATAAAATGAAAACCTATAGAAATTGTGAATAAAATTTAGTTGTTTTTAAGTATTTCGTTCGTTCTACCCCTAGGTTGTTTAAAAATTGCATGTACTATAGTTATTATGCTTCATTGAAAATTTTGTACCTATCTTATAATCTTAACAGTGATTTCAAGTAATGTACTAATTAGAAAACCTTAAATTTATTTATTCGTGTAATAAAATACTCTATTTGTATATTGTAAAAAAAAAACACAGTACTAATTTAACAAAAAAATATACAAAACACAAAAGAAATGAATTTCAGTACAGCCCTGCGAAGTTTATACGTGACATTGAAAAGTATCAGTACAGACATACATTTTTATAGCGACCCCTGTAGTGTACAATATCTAACCGATTTATGATCAAAGTAATTTACTAACATTTATATAGGAAACACTTTTATGGCATCGTTAAAAGCGATAATGGGAAGATTTTTTATTTAAACGTCAAAACACATGCTCACCATAGAAAACATATTTTTAACATTGTGAATTTATTTTATTAATTTGAAATTAGTTGACATTGATTGTAATTTTTAATTAAATTAGTGTTTCAAACATTAATATACTTATAGAAGATTTGAGAAAAACATACAGCATATGTGAATATGCGTGTTTTTAATTTTTTTTCATCGTCTTCAATGCACTAGGTATAAGAGAGTAAATTTGAGATTGTACACTTTTATAATAATAATAACACTAAAATCCTCTTACAGGCGATAAAAAAAATTACCATGAAGTGTTTTATTAATAACACCGAAGGCCGTCAATTGCAACGGAACAAAAACAAAAGAAAATCGATTGAACTGTGAGAAGAGAAAATTATAAAATTTTTGACATATTATGTATATGTAGGTACATGCCATTTTAATTACTTACTTGTGTTCTTAAATACACCACTTCAATTTTGTGTTGATATTCGTTTAATTTTATAGATATTTTTTTTTTATTTTATTTTAGTTTAGTTGTTTTTTTAGGTTTAGATGTAAATGATTGTGTTTTTTTTTTACTTATGTTTCTATTAATTATTTGCATATTAAAGCCAACCAGTTTTATCTGGTTATCAAGTAATTGATAGTTTGAAATTCCTATCTAAAACGGAAATGTAAAAGTGTGAGTAACTTAATAAGAGCGATTTTATCGTCCCCTATTATTATGGTTCCGTTAATATAATTTAATTTCTTCATCAGTCGATCCATTACATCATAGCTACTACCAAAAATTACATTCCTGTTTGATAAAAAAGCAATTTTACGAATCATGTTATCTCTACATGAAATAAATCCTTTCTTGTGTATGCAGTATGATGTATAGCAAAAATAAAAACGGGTTGCACTCCGGGAGTGCCGGCAGAAGTGATAAATCGAATAAGTTTAATAACGATTATACACTACCCTTATACCTACCGTGAGCTGTCAAAATTATTATCCTAAAGAACTATGGCAAAATTTGTCTCATTATTTAAAAATGCACGTAAATATTATTTATACCAAAGTAATTTATTGTGAAGTGCGAAAGTGAGCTTTATCTGAGTGATTTTCGCACTTCATCAAAAACTATCACGTGTTTCTTGTCTTTATTGACATGACAGAAGACGGAGGACATTCTGACATCAGGGTCACGTGTCCTGACGCAAGTTTCACATTTTTTACCCATAAAAAAGTGCACAACACCGCTAAAGAAGTTTTCACTTCAAAAACTTCTTCGATTTTGTTGCGAATAAACATGATTTCTATCGCGGTAATATTTTTAAGGTACCATACCTTTTTTATTTATGAGTTGGTCGTGAACTACATTTACGCGACACGCTAAAGTTGCAAAACAATTAAACAAATCATGTTAGTATTGTAAAATATTATTTATTGACTGCCTACTCCTGGGGATGACGGAATTACTACCAAGCTCCTAAAGACAGACGGGAACTAATGCTAAAAGAGCTAATCTGCCTGGAAGCCTGGAAGAAATTGCTTTCAGTGATAAGGCCGCCCTTTGTCCATTCACCTGATGTATTTCTTGCAAAAACATTTTTGATGGTGTACAATAAAGTTTATTTCTATTCTATTCTATTCTAATGAGTCTCTTTTATGCGTTGGTACTGTTCTTCAAAAAAGGCAACAAGACCTTGTTGAAGAACTACATACCTATATTACTCATGAGCGATATCCACAAGTTGTCTTCCAGAGTCGTCACCAATCATCTCGTGAGAAAGCATGCATCTTGCATAACACTTTCTAGATGCGTCGAGCATAGATAGGTTTTTAAAACATTGTTCACTTAGATATGAAAAGTGATTCTACAAGTTATCATATCCGTATAATGTTACACTACTGAACGAGAAAAACGGAATTATATACAACAAAATACATTTAAACACAGTCCAAACTTCTCGCGATACAGCAAGTTAACTCGAGTGATACAGCAAACTGACAACTTTATTTAGTACACCTTTTAGGCAAAGTGCGATCTAGTTGCGTGATCGAGTTTTTTGAGTTTCGTTTATGTTTATTTAAATTGTAATGTGTGTGGGTAGTAGTGTATATATGTGTAGTGGGTTACAAAGTACGAGATGTCTCGTGTACAGTTAAAACAGGTGTCGAAATATCACTTTGAAGATTGTTCGGTTTGCCGTCTGCCTTACCTGTAGCAAATAATAGATTACATGAAAGGAAGGTGTCAATGTGCAATACTTTAATGATTGTTACTATAAAGTAAAAAAAACCGGCCAAGTGCGAGTCGGACTTGCGCAGCGAGTGTTCCGTAAAATATTTTTATTATATGATGTATAAGACTGGGCTATAAGACGTTGCTTCGAACCAAATTTCAAGATTCTGAGTTCACGGGAAGTACCCTGTAGGTATTGATTTCCTTGCGAGTGTCGAAAATAAGTGGAAATTTGTAGCATAAACAGATGTATCTTTTGATTGCGTTGGCTTAGAAGTTTGATCTTTTCACATCTTCAAGGGACAGTATGATGAATTGATATAAATTCCAGCTTTATACCTCCACGCGTTCCTGAGAAAAAGGTCTTGACAGACAGACAGACGGACGGACGGACGGACAAAAAGAAATCCTAAAAGGGTTCCGATTTTTCCTTTCGAGTTAAGGAACCCTAAAAACAATGGATTCTCTTCAAATGAAATAAAGATACATTCCCTTATGTAGAACAATTAATAATGTTTATTCGACTGACCTGTTGGTCTAGTGGTTAGTGACCCTGACGCTGAACCAGAGATCGTGAGTTCGATTTATACGCACGACACATAATTGTGTGATGAACATGATCATTTGTTCTGTGTCTGGGTGTAATTTATCTATAATATGTATGTATTTAAAAATTTATTAATATGTTTTTTAACAGTCTGGTTACCATACCAGATGGCCGTGTGTGAGATGTGTCAAGTTATTACATTATTAATAATGCAAGATAAAAAAAATATAAAATATAAACAGTAATTGTAATTGGACCTCGAAATCCCACACGGGATAAAAATTTGTGTAATCCACCAATAGTTGTCTCGAGTCTGGGTGTTCTTTGTGTGCGTTGTTTGAATATTTCTGAAGCCCCCCGCGACACAGGAGTTGTCTTTTTTAATGAAAATAATCTAATTTCTGGAAAAAAAAAATTATGGCATACGTTATAGCAAGCCACTGTTTTTATGGTAATAAAGTACCTAGTTTTATGCCTTTTTCTCTTTACTTCTATTTTACACCAAAGCTACATTATTCTTTTATCTACGAGTATCATCGATTTTGTTCATCCAAAGGTTTGCCTGTAAAAGATGGCTCTTAGCGATAAGGATATTTATTTTAAGCCATATTATGTCGTTTTTGTACAATTAAGATTATTCTATTCTAGCCTTTTGGTACCTCCTCAATTACTATTTACCTAATGGTGGATTTTCATCATTAATTTTTATTTATTTTTTATTAAGGATAACAACAGTCAATTTTAACACAGAAATTATATGATTATTAAATTTTACACATAAGATAGTTACCAGATTATGACCAATTACAGTTATCCACTAATACAAACTTTTAAATGGTGCAAAGAACATACTCCTGTTAATAATTATTGCAAATTTTAAAGTATTTCATTACAAATTAAATAGTGTTATCTATCATTATGGACGTGCATTGAGCGTTGAGCGCTCGGTCAATCGGAACCGGTTTGTGGGTTGTAAATTGGTTAGTAACTGTTAGGTATAGACGTCAAAAAAAAAGAAAAAATATTTATTTTAGTATTTTTTTAAAAGACAACTTCCGCATTAGGAATATTTCTGTATCGCGGGAGTTTCACAAACATTCAAACAAAGGACACAAAGAACACCCGGACTCGGGACAACTATTTGTGGATCACACAATTTTTTATCACAACATACATACTTACAAAAATAATTCGTAGAATAATGTACTTTCGTATTGTAGTTTTAATTTCAGTTATACATTTATCAATAGACTAGCTGTCCCCACAGTTTCACCTGCGTTTATGATCACTGCTTCGCTTCTATTAGTCGTAGCATGATGTTATATAGCCTCCTTCCTCAATAAATGGGCTATTCAACACTAAAATATTCTTTAAATCGAACTAGTACTTCCTGAGATTAACGTGTTCAAGCAAACAAACAAAAAACTCTTCAGCTTTATAATATTAGTATAGATTAGTCACTCGATATAAAAAAAATACATAGTTTTAGTTTGAAGTTTGTTTAAAGATATACACAAAATACATACATACATTGATTCTAGAGTAGTTTCTACAAAATGAGATAAAAACAAGCTGGAACCAAATCATCGGTGCATTAGTTACAGCATCCCTGATCACAGACCTGTCCAATTACAATCGTAACAAGCGTGAAGTGAAATTAAAATCCCATAATCAAAGATAAATTAAGGCTTACATGACCTTATCATTCCATCATAATGGTGTTTACAAATGATGGGAATGCAATGGTGCATGTTATGTCTAATCCTTGTTAGTGTTTGTTTGCGTGAATGATTGAGGCTATAAAACTAACGTGAAAGGAGGTAGCGGATAGCGTTTTGACTCACTGATATACCATTAAACGTCGTACTGATTATTATTACCCATATAAAGTACTAGCTAATGTACATGGCTTAGCTCGCGTTAAAATAATTTTTCATGTCCTTCAAAACAGTACTGTTTTGTAGATAAAAGGTACCTTATGTCCTTTTCTGATTTGTAGTCAAAATTCAATAATAATTTAGAAGGCCTACTACTCGCATTCGCATTTATGTATATATTAATTAGTTAGGATGATTGGTCAGGAAGATTGATCAAATAACGTAAGTATATTAAAACAACCATCGATCAATCCACTGCTAGAAATAGACCTTGCACAATTTGCGCCAATGCCCCAAGTGACTGAAAAGTTTACGCAATAGATTAAGTGATCGCGATACCATTGCCAATACGTCGAGTGAATTCCAGTGACAGAACAATACGTGATTCAGTCAGCTGTTTTAATGGCCACAAATTCAAGTTAAAGTAATTTATAGTAAAGATAAATTGTTCAATATAGAAAAAGTATTATGTAATTAATTATTTTAAGATCTTAGTATAGAGATATTTTATGGAACACTATAAATTTGGACTTGATTTATTATATGGAAATAGATGTATACATAACAGTCGTAAATTCGTATTGTTTTAGATACATAATATGTTATGGGCTTGAGAGATAACTTATTTATGATCACCTCAAAACTAATATTGTGTTTTAGTTCGATGCCTGATTTGCTGTTAGGGTCAAGTTGATAATATTGTTTTAAGAACTGTGTATTCTCCTTTCTTATACATTGTCTGCATTCTTTAATTTTAGCTTGCCCTATTTTATAAAGAAGGTCTGCTCCAGTAATGGTATAGTGAATCCAATCCACAAATACAAGTTTAGAATTTTCTACTCTTAAAAATAATAGGTAATCAAAGAGCTGATTGTTACTACGCCATCAGGTGTTTCATACAGAGACTAACACCCGGTTTCTGAAAGGCTAATCCAATTATAGTTCAACTACCTGTTAGTCAAGTTAACAGCAGTGTCAAGAAAATATTACTAATCTATGATCAATTTTATTTAATCGATATCGAATGATGAACATAATTAAAATTTGTCAGCGCTTTGATTTGATCATTGGATATTGACCAAAGCGCCAAATAATACTTTCAAAAACTCAATATATACTTGACATGAGATTTCACATACGATTAGTTAATTTTTGCGTTGATCACCTGAACCTTTCAGAAACCGGCGTTAACATCCGATGTGATTTAAAATAACTTGTTATCGGCAGAACAGTACAAGGTTGAGATTTGTAACCTTATATAGATTGCGCATGTAGCCTAAATATATATTCATCTAATATTCAGGTCATGCGTCATAATAAAACTTTAATTTGTTGTGTTAATTGTTTTTTACTTATATTTATATATTTACTAGCAACACGCCCCGGCTTCGCACGGGTACAAATTATACACCTAAACCTTCCTTATGAATCACTCTGTCTATTAGCGAAAACCGTATGAAAATCTGTTCAGTAGATTTTCAGTTTATTGCGAACAGACAGACGGACGCTGCGGGGGACTTTGTTTTATAATATGTACTGATTTCTGACAATCTGCAATCTGTTGCCTAACTACTAAGTTGGCAAATAACACATCCTGCCTAAAACTACTCAATGGTTATTGGTGCTTTTAAACACTTGCAACATTAGTGGTGCCACTTTTGAGTTGCAACGCAACAGGTGCCACTTTTGTGTTGCAAAGGGATTTTCCCCACTCATGAAACTTTCTTGACGCTACCTACTCACCAGCAGAAACAAATATTGCTACTCCAGAAGTGCCACTTAACCATGGTTTTTACACGACTGCTCAAAAAAGGAGTGTTATGGTTTCAGGATTCATGTATGTATGTGAATTTCTTTATAGATTTTGGTGGGTTTAGTATCGTTGGAATCCTCAAATCATTCCAAATGACGCTGCCTATCATTTTTTAAGAATATTGCCAATTTATTTTGCTAAAGTAAAGGATTACCGACTGCTTTCCAAGCAGTGGGTTATCCTTACCTCTATGTTTTTTGTATTTGCAACTTAGATGTTTCACCATAATTTTATAATTTGTTATGCCATTTGAGTACTTTTATATAATTTATCCTAAGTAACTGTGTTTTAACAGTAATGGTTAAATTGAATGTATGTTTGAGAGTAGATAGATAGATTGGACCAGTCCGTATATATAGAAACACATAGCCTAACGCAAATATATTCATGAACACAAATATTTGCAGTCGAATGTTCAAACGCTGCATCAAATAGGTCATCGTAAAATATACCTACATACTGAACGCGACAAGAATCACTTGAGAAATTATGTGATCGAGACTAACATAGGTAATTTATTCGGTTAACATCCTTAATTTGAATAAACTATAAAATTCTCCCAAACTCGAAACACAAAAATACTTAACCAAACGAATACCCTTGTCGATAACCCAAATACGGTCTACTCGAGGGCCTCTTAGTTAGCAAAATATATGGATAACTATATAGATCCCTTGTGATAAATTAACATTTTGATCGACCCATCTCGGGTTATAGAAGTCATTTACGTAAGCAACGTGCTCCATCCTATCAATTTCATAGAAAATTTACTGTCCTCCATCAAAATTAGGAGCATCCCCTTTTGTTTATGTTGAAAGATAGGCCAGCTGACGGCAACTCTTGGATGTAATAAAGTCTTTAGTTATCTGTTTTACATGTCTCTTTGGATCTGTGAGTTAAGATGGCGATGTTGTCAATTCGATTTCAGATTTGTAAATAAAATCAACGGGGTTTAATATTGACTTTCTATACAATGCGAAAATTTGTATTATCATCAGCCATTAACGGTATTTAGCGTTTTGGTAAATGTTACTTAGAATAAATGTAATAATTATTTTGTAAACTTTATTGTTCAAGTTTTGCGCCGTTTTCAATGTCATTACAACTCGAATGAAACAGTAAAGAGAGGTATCTTACTATTTCATTCGAGTTCTGACTCCAGGTTTTCCTAAAATAACAATTCATGGCAAAAAAAAACCTGCATATTTATTAAACTATTATAAATACAATGTATTTTCGTTTTTGTGTGTGTCAGTCAATATACTTTTCTCAACAATGAAGGTATCAAGTTGAACAATATCTAATATGTGTGTATGTAGGTCTATGTGGTATAGTTGCTCAGCTATTGCCTTTGGTTTTTAACCTGTAATAATAGTTGTATGTTTAGTAAATAAATAAATAAATGCTCCCTTCAATATAAAAAAAGCAAGCTATTACATGCAAAGTGGCACAAAATATAATCCATTTATGTACTTTCCCTTGACTTCGAAGATAGCACTGCTTGAACAGTCTTTGGTTTCAGGTAGCCACTTAGTCAGTATAGCTACTTTTCTTTTTTTTTGTAATCGTGTAAGCCACGGGCAAGATGAAGTGGTATGTCCGAATCTAACCGACTAAAACCACACGATGTTCCGTGACAAGTGACGGAAGTGAGTTTTGTAAGGGACTCAGGTATACCCCGAAAGACATTGGCCGCTATTGTGTGTGGAGGGCCTTCTGGCTTACAGTAGCGCGCTCGGAACACGTCATGGAGGCTAACGGGCAGCCGCACTCTTTAACCCCAGGCCAGCGCTCATGGAGGTTGGAGATCACTCTGCGCTCGCTATAGCTATTTGGAGAGATATCTATCTCTATTAGGATGAGTAAACTTGTGAGTTTTGAAATTTGAAAAAGAAAAAAAAAAGATTTTAGAACTTAGTGTATACACACATTCATTATTATTATCCAGATTATGGTCTGGAATAGCACATAGGCTACTTTTTATCCCGGAAAAATGTACGGCTTCCGATAAAAAATTCAATAAAAACTCACGTCTGCTGTTCCTCGGTTGCAGTTTATTACAATAATCGTAATCACACAAATAAAAACTAAAATAATTAGTCAGGACTTTTAATCTTATGGGGCAGTCAACACTTTTGCTCCTTTAATCACTAACGATGGGGTAGGCAAGCGGAGGTGGTTGTTTGCAAAACTAAATAAAAAAATTAACTTTCTCTTGTTAATAGTCACAAAAACAGCAATGACGACAAATTACTTGTGTCTGGCGTCTGGTCTATATTAAAGTGTTATATAAACATCATAAACTAAAATAATTATACGATGGAACATGTAAAAAGTGACAGCGTATTCATTGTGCATTGTAAAATTTTAATCTTAATATGTAAGCAATAAAGTATTTTTTTACGGTGAAGAAAACTGTGCTGCTTGACGGCTACTGTTTGTTATAGTGCGCTGGATAGGATAAATATTTTCATGTGAAATACATTAAGGTAAATAAAGGAATCACCTGCCTTTATAGACTTTTAAATGACATAGAAGAAATAGAGCGTGGCAATCTGTGGCAATAAAAACGCGGATGATAATAAGGCGTATAGTTAGAAAGTAGAAGCACAGACAAAAATTACACAATTCCATGTTTTTGTTCTAAATAAGACTAGCTTGTACCTGTGGCTTTGCTTGCCTAAATGTAATGTGATTAGTAATGCCTTAAAGATGTAATGTAGTGATTTTTAATACAGAAAACTTATTTTAAAGCTGGAAAATGTTACTTTAAAATTGACCAATAAAGAAAATATTTCTTTTTTTTTTATTCCTAAACTATATCTACACTATAACTATATCTACACTATAACTATATTCTTAAACTATAGGTATTTAATACCAAGGATGTTAATGGAATGTTCAGAGCTTTCTGAAAGTGTCTGCATATAAAAATAAAAATAAAACTAAATCATTGAAATTGACATTTAAATACATAATGCGTTGTTAAGAAATGTACACCTACACTAGGAAAAGCATTCTCCGATGAAAAAAAAATCCATATTTTTTTTTCTATATTCATTTATTTCAGGCTAAATCAACTATCAACTATTTATCGGCTACACATACCTAAAATTTGACCATTTTTTTCTGTAACACCTTGTCTAGAGAGGCACACTAAGAAAAAGTCCAGCGCAAAACATAGACTGCTCCCACAAATGACACTTCCATTGCCCAAGGTGCACCATGAGCAACCAAGCAACCTTCTTTTACATGGGACCTGATATATATTTCAGTATTTGCAAAAAAAAAACTGACTAATAAGGCACTCCTTTTTTCTCCATGAGGTAGAAATCTGATAAAAAAATTCGGGCCCGCAGCAGGCCCGCAGATGTAGATTTCGTGTTTTTTATTTTTTTTTAAATCTACCCCCCAGGCTCCCCCCCCTTTGGGGGAATATCCCCACGAACTTAAACTTAATTTTTGCCCTGTTGATTTGTCGTCCAAGTATAAAAGCCATCGGTGCATAATTGCGACCTCTATCGTGCCGGTAAAATTAAGGTACACACATATATTAAATATATAAACTTTTTAACTGGCGATTGTTTTGGGGTCTAGGGATCATAACTAGACCTCCTGTAAAGATTTATTTTGGAAAACTCGACAACTGGTACAAAGCCAATCGTTAGACTCTTCTTCGAAATCTACCTAAAATTGCTGATGACAGCTTATTGCATTTTAAACTGTACAACATAAGCAACTTAGTGTAGGTATACATATCTAATGGCACTATAATTGCGCTATAAAGGGCGGTGAATGAAACAAACGTTGTTGAAGTTTAATTAAGAAGCTGTCAGATGGTCTCCCGGGAATCGAGCCTTATGCGGAATGTTTAGAACTTGGCGTACTGAATTTTGTAATAGCGGTTCTGTTGGCTTACGTCATCTTCAAAGTTTAAGGTTCGATGTTGGGAAATTGTTGGCAGAGGAAACACTTTACCTGCAATTATGATGAGCTGTTGAGATACTAAACGATTCCGGCGGATCTTGATTCCTGATTTTTATGGAAATGTTTGAATTGGGTAGCAAAAGTTCCTGTATGAGTCTGAAGACATGGTTCGGCAATGGTAATAACCCATATTCAGATGGATGAATGATTTGTTTTTGTTTTTCTTTCTCATGGTGTAAATTATAATTGTAACCACAACGGGGGTAAGTTTATTTAACTCGTAAGTTACTTTAAGTTAAAGGTGTATGTCATCAACTTTCCACACACAGACAGAGAGATTTGACACACTCATAGTAAACGTAAAAATCTCATAGGTACTATGGATACCGTTGTCTAAAAGTTTAAAGTAAATGTCTAAATATTAATATTCAAAATATCATAGTTTTCATTATAATTCAATGGCTCATTCAGCTGTGAGATTTAACAATTAGAAAACTAGTAGTATGTATAAAAAAATTAGAAATTTCTTGAAAATTTGTATAATTTAAACGCAATGTTTACAAATTGCTTTTTATTAAACCCACTTCACACACTTCACAAACACGGCATCATCTCATTTAGAAAGTTGAACCGAACAGATAGCGATTGACTTTAAACAATAAAAATATCGCATTAGTTATTAGGGTATTAAATAGTAATATCTTGTTTGGATTGTCACCTGTTACTCACAGCGATTCTAATCATTCAATGTCGTAAAAAAGTTGATTTAAGTTACGGCGCAAAGGGACGACGAACGCGGAATCTGATTTACATTTTGAAACTATTACATTAATTTATTTTTTAATCATCCCGAGTTTTCTGCATTTCTGTTGTCAGTTACTAAATTCTGGGATAATAAATGTATGTTTTGTAATCATTAACACTTAACACGAGATATATGCTTAGATACACGTGTTTCGGGCCCAACAGGAGCCCTTTATCAAGTAGCGAAACGACTTGTTACACACGACGTGTCAGGCTAAAAACTATGAAAACCAGTCACGGAGTTTATTATTCTAATACTGTTTTAAGTGGTAAATCGTACCTACGAGTAAAATGGCTACAGTCCATACAGGCTTAAGTTGTTATCGCTGTCGGTGTTTTTTTTTTCATACAATCTGTTAATGAAATATGATAGAAATATTCATATCAGGTATAGGAGTTATCATGAATTATCAGTACTTGACAATTTTCTTGATATTTACATAACGTACACCATAATCATATACTCTAACCCCAAATCGCTACAGCTTTTACCTTATACGACATCAAAATACATATAACAAACATTCAGCTTGTTGCAAACACGCGTCAAAATTTGTCAAACAACATTTTATTAGCGAATTAAACTAAGATGACATATGTAGATATTTACTAGTACTTATTCTTTGTTACCTTTTATTTTTAGATTTTTTTCGAAAGTGATTGTTCATTATTATTCAGGCAAAATATATTAGTACAGTCAGCAAATCAATACTTGAAAAAACTATTAAAACACGAGTGTAAAAGTTACTTATGTTCCATGATCCTTGCGATCACACCACACGCCAAGATACAATGGAGAAATACAATCGGCAAATTTGTACTTCCTTGCCTCCAATACCTTTTATAAGATAGAGGCAGTATTGCAGTCTTTTTATGCCGCGTTCCAATAAACAAGAAACGATTCGTTTTGCTTACGGACGGTTAAATTTTGTTGAATTTTCGATGAAAATTTTACCGTCTGTAAGCAAAACGAATCGTTTTTGTTTATTGGAACGCGGCATTAGCGGTGAAAAGTCAATGGTGAACACGTCACTTACTTTAAATTTAAGCATCGCTAGCGTAATGACTAAGGGTAAACAACGGCAAAATACTCGAGGACTTTTAAAATATAAATGAAATATTAGCCTAATCTTATTATAATAGAACGGAACATAGTATGTAGGTAGTTTAATCTACGCCGATGGACAGCAGTGTACGATTTTCAGCTGTATTTTAAAGGAATAAAATTTATATACCCTAAAATGTCGGACTTACCATCTAGTAGTTCATTACTCTAGTAGTAGTACAGGCATTTAGCTATTTTGGAGGAAGATGACACAGTAACAATGGCACAATTCCTCGACAGTACAATGTTAAAAAAACATTAATCTGGTACTTCATGATTTACATTATGGTGATCCTGTCATTTGTAACTATAAAATAAATACAAGTATAAAAACAAAAGTAAAATCTGCTGACTGTACATTCCGTAAAACCCAACATATATGACTACCATTTAATTAATTAAAGTAACGTAATAAATTATTAAATTTAATAAAATAGTAATAGAAAAAAGTAGTATAGGAATGTTGTGTATCATCTAAATATACACCTGGGATTTGGCTGCAAGATCGTTGTTTTTCCTCAACAATAAACGGACACTTGATCACGCGCCCTCAATGTTAAAGTACCTGTAGTTAAAGTATTTATTTATCTAACGAATTGCCTTAGTTATGGGCTTACTAAAAATATTTATATAAATATTAAAGGGAAGTAAGTAGCTGGTAAGTTATTTTGTTGACAATAATAATAATAAGCTTTGTATAACAACACGACTCGTGAAGTGAACGTATTTATATCGTACTAACAGTGCCTCGCGGTTTCACCCGCGTAAGTCCCGATCCCGTGGGAATGTCGGAATAAAAAGTAGCCTATGCGTTAATCCAGGTCTTCAGCTATCTACATACCGAGTTTCATCGCAATCGGTCCAGTAGTTATTGTGTGAAAATATTACAAACATACAGACAAATATTTCCTCTTTATAATATTAGTTTAGATAAGAGTGTCAGAGATTCGTGAACCGAAATCAAATGTACTTTTTGTATAATTGTTTAAATTCAGTTTTTTGATATATTTGTGTATCATAACATGGATTAATTATGTTATATGCTGGAAAGCCTCTAAACAAACTTTTTTTTACATACAACGGGGGAGAGAAGGAGATCATCCTTCTCTGGAGAAGGAATCAAGACTATTATTATTATCAAATGTCCGGAGATAATTATCATTAGCAAAGAAATCATTACCCGATCCCCGTTGTATGTAAAAAAAAGTTTGTTTCATGTTCATTAGGTCTAATCATAATCATTTATTTCGTGAAAACATAGATTCTATAAAATAATACATCTGTCAAATTACACTAATAATAAATACAATCAAAAAAACTATCTACCTATTTCTACCTATAATCTACCAATACCAGAAAAAGTTATACCAAGAGTATAACTATACTCTTGGTATAACTTTTCCTTGACTTTACCTATTGGTAGATTATAGGTAGAAATAGGTAGATAGTTTTTTTAATGCATCATGCAATGCAATTTTTATGCATGCACATGCAATTTTTAATGCAACATGCATTAAAGAGTAATAACTCTTGGTATAACTTTTCCTTGTTGTAATATTGGTCTTCGGTAGCATTGCTTAGTAGTTACTTATGACTAGAGATCGGATATTCGGATGCATATTTACCTAAAGTTGAGATGTTGGCTATTATGGAAAGCACTTTTTTATCGAAAGAATCCCGCGATTCCAGGAAATTCAAATTTAAGTGTACCTATACTCCGTGAGATGTAATAAACCCCAGTTTGACACAAATGACACTTGCTCTGTTACAACGTATAATGGTTGCTTTTCCCTCAGTGATTTTTGACGAAGTAGAAACAACCTTATTACGTTGTAACAAGTGTCAAATCGGGCCTATTAAACCCCAGGATGTAAGCATTTTGTAAGAGTGCGAGTGAGACGGCAAATTATACTTCCTTGTGCGCAAGTAGCGACGCGACAATACAACTGCATTCGTAAATAAAAATATACTTAGAAGCTGCTTCCATAATTTGTTATCCAAAAAATAACTTTAGGTAAATATGCATCCGATTATCCGATCTCTACTTATAACCCACTAGCAACCAGCCCCGGCTTTTCACGGGTAGCAGAGACATCTTCAACAATCATCATCATGTTTCGTAATTCTTTTACACCTAGGGTTACATTATTCGAGTTTTAGTAAGGATCCCTAATTTTTTTGAAAGTATAATATAGCCTATGTCACCCGGGGATAGGGTAGCTTCCCAACAGTGAAATAATTTTTCAAATCGGTTCAGTAGTTTCGGTGCCTATTCAATGCAAACAAACAATCAAATCTTTCCTTTTTATAATATTAGTATAGAAAATGGCTTTCAACGATAACACCGAATTTAACAACACTATTGTAATGCACTTTTATCATTATAACACTTCATGTCTGCATTCCTTCATTCAGTCATTTAATGGCATACGACAATACACTTAAACGAACTACTTACAATGGTAACTAATTCAAGAATAATAAATCGACCTTACCCTTAATCCTTAAACTGCTAAGATAGTTTTGTGACCCATTTGCAATCTAAGTTAAAGTATCTAATTCGAAGCTTTGCAACAAAGTATTTCGTCCCCACAAAATCGTAGTGCTTTTAAAACAGTGAAAGAATTAAACTCCTCTTTCCACAATGTCTTTAATCCAGGTGGAATCGATTGAGCAGTCGGCACTCTCAATAATGCAGCTGGAAATGTTTAAAAAGAGTCTCTGGAACGAGTGGAGAGCTCTTACTGAGCTGTAGCGCTGCTTTTGTTTAAGGCTGTGCGGTAAGTGATGCGAGCTGAAGCGAGCTTGGTAATAAGGGATTTCGCATTTACCACCCAACACTTAAAGTATTGTGGCTTCGGAACAATAAGGACAAATTACCCATACTATCTATTGATAGGATGAGTCTGTGTGTTATTTGCGTTTGGTAAAAATCCCGTGTCTGATTAGTTACTCTGTCTTTAAAATATTACAAATCTTATAAAGACGCAAGGTTGTAAGGATGGATGGATGAATGTTTGTTACTCTTTTACGCAAAACGGCTGAACGGATATGGATAAAATTTGGCACTGAGATAGATTATAGTCTGGAATAGCACCCTGGGACAGATTTCACCAAAAATTAAATCCCATCGGGCACCAGCTAGCATACAATATTTTATTCCGCCATCGCTTAAAAGATGGTAGCTACCTGTATCAACAAGAGTTTGCAGTTGATTATTATATTATATGTAGTGAATTCGATACTCGACTCTGAATTAAAATCAAGGCAGCACCTCTTCACAGAGCAATTTTATACCAATTATTTCTTTATCTGAAGGTTTATGTTAAATAAGTTATGTTCGGAGATGAGGTATGGTATGGTCCATATTATATTGTAAAGAAGTAAAACTTCTTGTCGATACGAGCCATCCTCCTTAGTGAAGCTAGACGACGTTACTCCTAAAATAGTTTATTTTAATTGAAATAAACCTACAATTTATTGCTTGTAAAAGCATCGGGTTGCAATAAAAATACAAAATTTTATATCAATACAAACTTTTTTTTTTTTATAATAGTGTATTGGAAAAAGATTTCATATAACAAAGTGTTGTACAAAGTCCAATCAACAATGTTTCATTATTTACAGGTATAAACGTCAGTTTTCAACCAACTCGTGAAAACTGAAACGCTCATAGTTCAGCTTGAAACATTTGTAATTACAGTACCCACCACTCTAGGGCTGTCAGTAAACCACTTTCGATTTCTTTATTAAATTATAAGCTGTGCATAATACACATATAGAAACGGAAACCTTAAAAAAAACTCAAAAGATTTTCACCAAATATAACTAAACTTCTACTATATTTATTCATTTCTTATACCTCTGCTAGCAATAGGTCTACTGACAAAAACAATATCTTGTAGTTTTTTGTTAGTTAATTTTTTCATAATTTCTTCAGTGCACAACGCTTTCGGTGAGGTAGTATTTGGAGGTTTACACATGAAAAACAGAATCCGACCCACGACAATTCTAGCTTTAGCCTTTATATGCATCGGTAGCTCTTTCAGGCATGCTGTTCTCTTGTTTCCCTCGGTTGGTAGTCACTCAGATGTTGAAAACCGCAAAGATCAGCGTCGAAAGCTTAAAAAACATGTTTTTGGCAACAATAAAACTTGTCACCAACGTGTTGTCTTTGCCCAGTAATATTTTTTTATTTAACTTGTCAATATTTATAACAAAAAATAAAAAATTATATATATATTATATTATAATACACCTTAAATTTCTAAAACTTTTGAATTCTATGCCATCTTTTTATCATTATTCCCCAATTAGAATTCTCTCTCTGAAACAGAAAATATTACTCAGTAAAGCTGCTTTCAACTAAAAAATAAATCAAAAGTTGTCCAAACAAAATGAATTTTCTAGAATTCGAGTACGCAAGTCATTTTTATGGTCTCAATAGGAGACCATAAAAATGACTTGCGTCAACCCTAGCGCAGCCAGCGGACTGATTGCGAAAGTTCTGTGAAAAATATCGGTGCTTTTTAACGTATTTTTATTCGTGTATAATTTCACGAGCAAATAGATTTTGCTCGTGAAATTATATACGATGAGAACATGTCTATAGAAATATGATTCTTGTAAAAGGGATAAATATCAACTGCGGCGTGGGGAAAACTCCGGCGTAGTTATATTCTTAAGCATCTGTCAAAAAGAAAATAAATGACTAGAAAGAGAATAATAATAATACTACATAAACACTCCTGCTTCCACTTGCTAAGTAATGACAGCTGGCAAAAATGAGGGACTTTAAGGGATGTCACACAATTTGACAGTTTAATATCACATTTTAATAATTAATATAAAATTTTATATGTATTATCTATGTATGTTTGGGCACAGATATGAAGGTTTATATTCATAATAATATTTAGGAGGAGAAGAATTCTTTGTACGCAAACGCGCACAGACAGGAGTGTCAAATCCCACTAATATTATAAATGTGAAAGTTTCGATGGATGGATGGGTGGATGTTTGTTACTCTTTCACGCAAAAACCACTGAACTGATTGCTATGAAACTTGGGATATACATAGCTGGAGACCTGGATTAACGCATAGGCTACTTTTTATCCCGACATTCCCACGGGATCGGGACTTACGCGGGTGTAACCGCGGGGCGCTGCTAGTTTAGAATACTTAAAATTTATGTATAGAAGAAGTGCAGAAAGCTAAAATGTTTAAACAATATGTGTTAAAAATTTGATAATAACGTTAAAAAACGCAAAAAAAAATCATACCAAACTCAAAAGAGAAAATATCTTTTGGAGTTACATCTCACTGGTCAAAATCAAGCTGTTACTTCCGTGACGCGGTATCTAGTCATGTCTACAGTTATAGGATATGTTACAATAGTAAATGAGAATTGTTAAACATACTAGCCTCTGATATGTCAAAAAATTTTGCATAAAGAAAAAAACATAGGTGCTTTCTTCATAAAATGGATCTCTGTTACAAACAGAATCCTAGCTAATATTATAGAGTTTGTTTGTTTGTTTGTTAAAGAAAAGAAAGAAAGAAAGAGAAACATTTATTCTGACATTCACAGGATCGCACACAATTTTAACATTATATTATATGATTTTTGTTACGCCAATCATCATGAAAATTTGCTTACGTTATATAATACCTATTTCGTCATCGCGTTAATTCCCGTATATATACATAATTATATACATTTAGACAGTTTTTAAAGGGGGGTGTCCTATATAGTCATCGACTTTTAATGGGTATTTTATCGCTTGGTTTGTCTTCAAAATGACTGTTTAACATAAAGCGTATGGTTTTTTTCTTAATAGAGTACCGTCCATTTTCTTTATTCTAAAACCTTAAAAAGAGTAACGCTTACATACATTAACTTTAGCAATAAACTTTTTATTGCCTTATACAGGATGTATTCAAAAAAGGAACACTTACTTAAACCACTTAACCACAGAAGCATAATCTTATAAACTTAAAATGTATTCTGTAATTTTAATTAATGATCTTGGAGGGCTCGTTAAGGGTTCGTTAATCTATTGTTTTTCACGCATTGCATCGTAACAATTGGTAAAGAAGTCGTAGTCCACAATTTTATAAGATAAATCACTTCTGCATCAAATACTCCAAGAGATAGAAGGCTGTTTGCCTTTTATTTTTTCTGTATTTAAAAAAAAAATAATATGCCTCAATATTTTGGGTGTTGTTGAAAGCACTGGTGTTTTAATCCTGCGATGCTGAAAAGGTAAAGTACTTACATATATTACTTTTCGTGTAAATCCATAGGTATTTTCGATATTATGTCGACATAATCTTAATCTATCTGAAAATAAAATAATCTTACAACTCACAGTAATCAAATAAGTTATTATAAATCACATATACAGATGGAAATTTAATTTAAAAAGAAAAAGATAACAACGCAACCTAATTATACAAATATCCGTAATTTTCGTTCATTTTTTTCACATTAATGTCATATTTATTTCAAATGCTGACAAAAGGTAATCAAATGTAATCATTTTGTCAGCATATTGGCCTTTTTATTTAAATTAGGGATGTTTGGAGTATTTTAAGCGAAAATAATAATAAAATAAATTTTTATCTCCTAGTATATAAAATTTCATATATCGGTCATTTTTGTTATTTTTCGTATACTTCAAGCGGCGGTAGAGGGCTAAAAGTAGGTTCTAATATATATTTTTTTTGTTTATTGAAATGCAACGCAGTGTTTTGAGACTATTCGAGATTGAAAAAAAAAAAAAAAGTTTGACACTCCGACCGTATATTTATGTACTATACATGTCGCACTGCTATTACAAGAATGTATCAACTCAAAATGAAGCTTTTTTCAGAAACGACAGAAAACTGATTACTCGCTTTCTGTTAAAGATTAAAAAAAGTGAACACTGTATATAGATTATTGATAAAATTAAGGGATTTCTGTATTAATGAATTATTTAAAAGATTGCAGGTTATCAAAGTATTTTAAAATTTTTGATTTAATACTCTATTGTCTGAACAAATAAAAAAAAATGAATTATTTTTAGTTGTCTTTTTGAAAAATTTGGCTTATTACAATTTATTATTATTATTTTATATTTATTGACGCGTAGGGAATTGATATTTACGTATGAAAAATGAATTATCTCAAATTTACCCTATTTTGAGTTGATACAGTCTCGTAATAGCAGTGCGATGTAGTATTATAATTAGAAATAAGTTAATCAGGTTATTGGTTTAGATTATCTATTATTACCGTATCTATTATTCTATAATATCTATAACTATATTAATATAGGATTCTAATCAGTATCTTATATATTTATAGCCATGAATTTGTCTTTTTATCGTTGATATAAAAACATTAGCTATCACTAATCTTGAGCCTAAATTAATTATCATTTTAAGTGCTAGTATTTCACTAAAGCTAAGACATAAATACCTGTAAAAAATATGAAAGTTAGATATAATATTACTTATTGTACCTACACCATATTCTAGACAGTAATTAAACATAATTAGAAGCAGTTGATAAGAACAATAAAATTGGAAGTCTTATCGCTTTAAGTGATGTCTTCCAGACAACATTTGTATGGAAATAAAAGAGAAAAATAAACGGTCGCTGTACTAAAAATGTTTAGAATGAGAACAAATAAATATAGTAGTAATATAAAATGGATGCTTTAACGACTTATATGAGAGTTAAATAAGAGGGTATAAGATTTGCAAATTGTATTTCAAATTCATTAGCTCTTTTTAGTTACTGTCTACTTTTGCACAGATTACAATACTCTGAAGCGGAACGACAACCTACCTAGCCTTTCTATCTATCAACCGTTACGTTGTCAGCTCGCTGCGTGTGTAACCCTTGACGAACACACACAGATCAACGGTTATAATGTCAACACGAATGTTATCGCGACTGTCGCGAACGGACCCCGCGTTCCATCGCGCCGCGCGTCGCTCTTGTTGCCCGAGCTGGCAACGCCGCCCTTCTATTTTTAGTACTCCGTTCGCTTCTGTCGCGTCGGTCGCATCCCACGTTTCTACGGTTTAATTCATAGAACAGTATTTTATCTTCATATTTACTAGTCTAACAGTGTTACAGTGAGATTTGTTTGAGTATAAGTTCGTGTGTTTAAATGAGTATTTCATAAAATGAATGAAAACGAGCCTCGCAATGTAACAGAAAAATTGATCCATGAAGTGCAAAACAGACCTATATTATGGGACAGATACAATGATCTCTATAACAATCGTTTGGCTACGGACCGAGAATGGGTTAGTTTGTCCCTGGTAATTAATATACATAGTAAGTAGCGTGGCTTTACTTTCTTTTACATGACGGCCCAAAAAATGGAGTATAGTTTCAAGGTTCATTTACATTATGTATGCATGGTGGAATAAAAAACTTAACATGCATGCATGCAACTATAACTTATTAACTTACTGCCTATGTTAATGCCAGCAGTGGACTATGATAGGCTGATTGATTGAACTTATAAATGCCCCAACAGATTTGGATGTACGAGTATCGTTAGAATCCATACATCAGGCCGAGTGACACTGGCTATAAATTTTGAGAAAAAAATCAAAATGGCGGCTGTGTGTCGCGTAATTTGATTTTTGGCGGGGCAGTTGTGTTTTTCCTTTTTAGGGTTAAGTTCCTCAAACGGAAAAAGGCCCTTATAGGATCACTTTGATGTCCGTCTGTTTGTCTGTCCCTTTCCCTTTTTTTCCCTTTTTCTCAGGAACCCGTGGACGCATCAAGTTAAAATTAATACCAAATACATAAGTCTGCGGTACCTTGAAGGTATAAAAATCAAGCTTTCAAAGTCAACAATCAAAAGATATGGCCATTTAGGCCTTAGTTTTAAATAAATTTTAACATTTCGCATGTAAATCAAAACTTATAGGGTACTTTCTATTGACCTAGAATCATGAAATTTGCTTAAAAGCAAGTTCTCACAGCACAGATGAAGGAAATATCAGAAAGTCGTTGATTTGTTGTTATATCTGTCTGTGTATCTGTCAAGACCCTTTCCCTCAGGAACCCGAAAAAGGTATCAAGTTAAAATTAACATCAAATACTTACGTCAGCGGTCAGTCATCGCAATCAAAAGATATGGCCATTAAGCCTTAGATTTTAACAAATTTGAAGATTTTGCAGGTAAATCAAAACGTATACCGCCGTCCATTAATCGAGGAATAGGAAAACTGACTTATACGCAAGCGAAGCTTAGGACAAAACTAGCAAACTTTATTATCCATAAGCGCATCAAAATGTTTTTAAAATAAATCAGGATAGAATAGAGTTTGGTTCAACAAAAAAACCGCTTCAGTTATTTACATAAATTTCAAAATAACGCAAACTGGGAGACCGATGCTTCAGCACGTATGGGCCGGCTCAACCGGAGGGATACCACGGCTTCACAGAATACCGGCAGTGAAGCAATGATTATATTGTATTTCGCCGAGTGAGTGAGGTTACTGGAGGGCCTAACCTCTCCCCTTCTTCCCCCCTTCCTCTACTCACACCTTAAAGGCCGGCAACGTACTTGTGATTTTGACTTCCAGGTGCCCATGGGCGGTGGTAGTCACTTAACATCAGGTGACCCATCTGCTCGTTTGCAGCCTATCTCATAAAAACAAATATAAATTAGACATATTTATTATTTCAGAAGACTTATTAAGACAAAAATGGAAGAACTTAAGAGACCAGTTTCAAAGGGAACTCAAAAAAGTAAATATCCCTAATGGAGACTCAGCGAAATCTTATCTCGACAATTACACTGGGAAGTGGATATACTTTGAACAGTTGCTATTCCTTAAAGACGCGGTTAAAGCAAAACAATGTAACCGTAATATAGAAGAAGTAGAAATTCCAGAAGATACAATAGAAGAATTAATTAAATTCGAAGAAGAACCATTAATAGAAGTAGAAGGTAGTTATAGTTTAAATTCAAAGAACCCTTTACTCCAGCATCAAACAATAGAGTTGTTGCCTTCTGAAACAAGTATAACAGACATTATAAAAAGTAGGTATTCAGAAGATGAAATGTATGAAGAAGTCGGACAAAAGAGAAAGGCCACAGAAGAGCCTCAAGATAGAATCAAATGTAAAAGATTGTCTTTGGCAGAAGATCCACTTGAAACAGATGATGATCTACATTTTTTTAAAAGCTTACTTCCATTTATGAGAAAATTAAATCCAGTTAGAAAATTACTAGTCAGAAACGAAATTCAAAACATTTTGCTGAGGGAAAACTTGTGTGATAAGTGTAATGGACATTCGTGCTAAGTACCTTATTATTTTGTAATTGTTTTGTAACGTGAACAATGAAAAAATGCTAGTTTAAACTGATATATTTTCGTAGTACAGAAGTTTTGTACCGAGGAGTATTGAACTATTGTATCCTTTGGTAATAATTGTTATTAAATTAATCCTGACGCTGAAGAACATTCAGTAAAACCTTACAATTTACAATTTTAAAAACTTTACGATGTTGGATCCAAGTAACAGAGTTTATTTATTACTATTTATCGTGTTTATAAGTGTGTATATACTGTTTATAAGTGTGTATATACTGTTTATAAGTGTGTATATACTGTTTATAAGTGTGTATATACTGTTTTTTGAACGTTTCCTAAACAAATTCTTCTAAAGCAACATTAAAAATGTTAGCACTGGATGACAAATAGCTACGCAATACGATGCGACGTGAGTTAGTTTTTAGTGCGTAATAGTAAAAGCCGAATAACCATTGTTCGAAAGTAATGTTCTCCGGCTGATCATAAAAAGAAGCTCCTTAATTAGATAAAGTCTGCCAATGTTTGTTAATCAAGCCTTCGCAGACCGAGGAACGATGTTAACCAATAAAAAATTTATGAACCTACACTACGTTTTCTATTTAACTTGGCGTTTACAGCACAATTAAACAGGACAGATAATGTCCGAGATAGTCAAACTGGATTAAAAACAATGATTATATTACGTCGAGATAAAAATCACAAGTGCTCTTTGTGAAAGTCTTACGAATCACCTGTTTATCAATGGATGTCCCATCCTACTAATATTATAAACGTGAAAGTTTGTGAGGATGTATGTATGTATGGATGTTTGTTACTCTTTCACTCCAAAACTACTGAACCGGTTGCGATGAAACTTGGTATGTAGATGCTGGAGATGGAGATGGATTAACATATACTTTTTATCTCGATATTCCCACTGGATCGGGACTTACGCGGGTGAAACCGCGGGGCGCTGCTAGTGGATAATAAATGTCAAATATTCATGCTGATAATGATAATGGAAATAATAAAGAAATAATATGAGTTACTAACCGTTTATTATCAGAAGTGTCGCGTGAAAAAAAAGACTCATGACCTTTAATAGTACTACTAAAGAAGTAGTACCAGTACAAGTAACAAGTAGGACTTGGTACTTATAGTATAGTACTATAAGTAACAAGTAGGACTTGGTACTTATAGCACAGATAACATAATAGTTTGCTTACAGTAACAAGCATACAACCCGTCTGATCGTAAGTGTTTATCATGGGTTAACTATGAACTCTGTACAAGATATAAAAGTATAGAATGAGTGAAGTGCAAGAAACAAAGTATCTAGCTCTGTATAAAAAAACACATTAAGTAATCTATGTTCATTGTAGTGCCACAAACATAACTTTAACATTAATTAATTAAAAAAGCAGATCAATCAGAATAAGACCGTACTCAACTAGTCTAGAGATTTATGAGTGTGACATAACCTTTTTCCCAAAAAATGATCTTTTCTCTGCATTCTCTATCGCTCTCTGCATTCTCTATCGCTTGTATTAGGGGAGTGCTCCGACGAATTGTTCGGATCAGCGAAGCGATATACCGGCTGCAGCGTTCCGCCATCGTTCAACGCAACAAAACTATGCGGTTCTCCAGAAACTTTTTGCCTGACACAACCAATCTGTGGAACAAATTGTCGCCTGCGGTATTTCCGGAAGGGTACGACCTTCAAACCTTCAAGAAAAGAACGCACTCCCACCCCAAAGGCCCCGCGCTTCTGAATCTTGAGGTGCTGGTTTCCATGAACGGCCGTAGTCATTTATCATCAGGCGACCCGTTGCCCCTATAACATAAAAAAAAAGTTATCTTATGAATGTTTAAAAAGACAACATTGAAAGCTATTCATATCTATATTAATATTATAAAGCTGAAGAGTTTGTTTGTTTGTTTGCTTGACCACGCTAATCTCAGGAACTAATGGTACGAATTGAGAAATAGTGTTCAATAGCCCATTTATTGAGGAAGGCTATAGGCTATATAACATCATGCTACGACTAATAGGAGCGGATCAGTGATCATAAACGCAGGTGAAACTGCAGGGACAGCTAGTAAATTATATTAGCCACAAAGGTAGGTAATTTGACCTATAGTTATTAGACTTTATCTTCAATAAGATTAGAATTATTGTTTTCGACGTAAAAAGTGAAATAAAACATGTTATAAGCGAAGAAATTCTTTACGTGCAGACATAAAATAGATTGACGGGTGTCCATCAATGTTTTAGTTCTGTGATAAATTACGAAGAGGGGAAGTGTGATAAAAAGTATATATGCATATAAAAGGTCTAAATAATAAAATATGGTCACTGTGGGTGTGCTGAGTAAAAACTATTATAATACTATAAATTAAAATGTGCTTTAATAATAACTTGAGACACGTCTCACAAGTGGGCATATAATCCCAAACTAGGCAGAGCCTGTGCTATGATAACCAGACTATTTACACTGTTAAACTTTAAATATGTCAGTTAAGTTAATGAAGTACTTCGAATTAAGAAAATGAATGGTTGGTGTTTTGTTATTTTTATAGGCCGCCAATAGACCACAGCGCTCCATTCTTCTTTCAGTCATAGACCCCATCCCCACAATAAGTTAGTTATTTTTTATTTGACTACCAAAATATTCATTAGAAATAATTAATATGGCAAAACAACGTGTGCCGGGTCAGCTAGTTACTAAGTAAATACACATAAAGACACATAACAAAGGCCTGTCAAATATTATATTCTTCTCGGATTTCAACACAAGTTGTTACTGGACGAGTCCCATGCACTGTATTTTCGAAGGTCACACCTGTAGAATAATGTGTAGAATTAGTCCAAAATAAAACTTATCATTGATCTCTGATTAATCATTGGAAAAACCACCATCTCCAACTAAACTGAACTTGCAAATAAAACAAAACTCAGGTAAACTGTATTATCAAAGACCGGATCTCTTGAACCGTTTAATCTGCTAAACTTGGCTGTTTCATTTGAACAAAACGCAACAGCCACCCGCATTGGTACTGTTTGCGCAGCATTAGCCGCTGTTGACATACTTATCGATTCGCTCATTATCATATTAGGGCCTCAATAAGCGACGACTATGAACTAGTGAACGATATTTGATTAATGGAACTGTTTTGAAAGCTTTTTAGTTTCACAATTCTTACTGCACTTTTTTCAACCGAGGACGGGAGTATCGGCTTGACTGGACGGTAATCATTATTATGTATGTACGTCAGCAAAAAATTAAATAAAAGAAAATCAAATACATATTTCTGACCCCTATAACCCAAAGATGTTACAGAGAGACGTGACGTTTTTGTAAAATAACTCGTTATAAATGAAAATGATATTGATTTATTTTCTATGACAAAATCTTACTACTATTATAAATGCGAAAGTTTGAATGGATGCATTTTTGTTACTCAATCACGCGAAAACAGTTGAACGGATCTGGATAAAATTTAGCACAAAGGTAGATTATAGTCTGGAATTGCAAATGGATACTTTTTATCCCGGGTTTTTATCACGCGAGAGAAGTCGCGGCCAACAGCTGGTTTATTAATATAAACCCACCAGACACAACTGAGTTACGAGCCTAATTTTATTTTATTTTAAAAACGAGTTGCATCAACGGTTATTATCATAGAATGTACATACAAATATATAGCTAATGTATATTGATTTTACTGTAATCAGCATACAAAATACTAACTTTATATTAATTATCACTTACAATATATACGCAAAACCCATTCCAAAATTACCAAGAATGAACTCGTATAATTTATGTCAAAGCTCGACCATTTATACTAATATTTTATCTATTTATCATTACGTACCGTGACCTATAGAAATTGTGAGAAAGACAAATGTCTATACATTTTGGGGGTCTTATTCTGGTGACATCGGAATGTTAATATGAGAAACTTAAATTTTATAGTTTAGTAACAATTTAAAAATATTAATGATTATTTTAGCAAGTTAAAGCGTATTGATATTTTTGTTTAAGCGACTGTCGTAATGTTTTTAAAATCATATATGTAAATTGTTAATGGATTTTTATATAAATCAACTATGGTTATATTATTTAAAAAAATCGTGTAAGACTCCTAAATAATAAAGTCGAGGTTTGTTTAAGTTAGATATTTAAGGAACTGAAAAATAAAAAAGGCAGATCAATTAGTCGGGTTTAAATGCTAACCAGTCTCTTGCAAAATTGTTTTTTTAAACCCAACCCAAAAATATTCTTAAAAACAATAATCCCAAAAAGCCAGATCAATTTGGTGGAATTTTTCATAACATAATCACTACTAAACTTACATAACAGAAGCAGAATACATTGCCATAATTATAATAACAATATTTAAGAAAAAAAAATCAAGCCGATATATATTTTGTATTCAGATGATTATAATTAATAGATAAAAAGAGCGGTTTGCTTTTAAGATTATAGTAGAGATATAATAAACAAGAATTTATAAATCTGATCACCGTTCCAGATAACAGACCTTATAAAAAAGAAATACCCTTAATCGATGATTGCATCGATAAATCTATAAAAGGAGCAATTACCAATTATTGGATTCGATGTAATCCTTAACTTACAACCGATTCAGGTAATATCGATACAAAAAACGAATAGAATTGATTATTGATATCGTTTCGAGAATAGGGCTCCAGTACCGAAACCAGTTCCGTAAAGTTCCGATTACTCAAATACCGGGGACTTTTGTTATAGACTCGTTGTTTGTTTCATTGTACCGTATCGCTTTCGTAACGGTTATAGGACATACGTCTTATATTTTATTTGTTAGCATGTTCGGACCTTTGAACTTGGATTGTATTGCATTAGTTCCGGATAATTTAGGGCAACAACCGTAAAAAAAGATGTGGGTAAATTGTATGAAACTACTTTTTTTTCTGTATCTTACCATGTGTTTATTTACAGAAAGTAAAAATGGGATATTTTTTAATGTAAACTATTAATATTGAAAGTAACATCTTAATAGAAGCATTTAGCTATTCTGGAGCTGTTCACAAGAATAGTATGTGACCAACTCAAAAAAAAAAAAACGCTACAGGGGCACTGTCACGTTGTCAATCTTGTTCTATATCTCCTTGAGCTCATGCCACCTTCTTAGCATGGGTGCTGTCAGCAAAAATATGGAAAAATTGACGATACACATCGTAAATGTTAGTGTAGCAACTCATACTTATTTAGCTTCCAATACGTCGATTTTTTGAAGAAAATTAAATCACTGATAAGCGACAACACTGGATGTTAGGTACATAGATTAAGACATGGAACTATCTCAAAACTTTGTCATAAAACAACTATTTTATTATGTTAAACTCCAACTATAAGTAAGAATCATACAGGTGATATGCAGAGAATAAATCTTAAAAATCAGCCACGGCGTTTAGATGGACTAATCCCACCCACAATCCCACTACGGTGACACGAAGATCAACAACAGTGACCCACAAAAACACCGATATGTTTTTGTTGTGTTTGTTGCTATTTTGTTGGAGTGGTGTCACTTCGTTGTTGCTGTAAAGAGCTATGGAAAATATATCGTTTAGAAGAAGAACAACAAGAAAGATACACACTTGAATTTTATATGTAACGATGTACGACTATACAATAGTTTTTAGCAAAACACCTGACATCCCCAAGCAATGTCCCTGAAGCGCTTTAAACCTTCCCAATGTTTTCCAAAGTCCGCTTTACGAGTTGCCGAACTTCGATATCCACCTGTCGTCGCCAACAAGCTTCTTTAGACAAAATATTTGCCTTAGAGTAAAATATATATAGGAAATGGTGAGTGAAGTACATCTGGCTTTGTTTAGTGTCAAACTTTATATGAATAAATGTCGGGTAAAGGAGTAAATGCAAGACTTTATGTAGGAAGTTCTGGAAGTCATATTAATAATGTTATTATTAATATTAATAATAAAACTTTTATTCCATAAAAAGGAGCTGTAGTATAATACATGAAGTAACTTATAATAATAACAACAAACACTTAAGTAATAACTACACATTAGCGGTTAAAGTACTGTCCTCTTACTGTCTTGTGTGTGTGTGTGTGTGTGTGTGTGTGTGTGTGTGTGTGTGTGTGTGTTTTTAACACGCTCTTATTAGCTTGACTTGTAATGTAAACAAATCTTGGAAGTCAATTTTAACCTTCTTGTAATTGTCGTATCAACAAGAAAGTTTGTATGTTTATGTGCTTAAGATGGCAATACTATAATTTGGCATCTTGGAGCTTATCTGGTGTTGGAGTCAGGAGGTGGATAGTGGAACTCTACAGTGGCTACTAGTAAATCCTTCGAGTTTGCACTCATATGATTCGTTTTGATAAGCTTAGAAATGATGGTCTGACGATGAAATTATAGGTGGTTATTGGAAATATTTTTTATAAGCCTAAGGGGCATAAGGTATAAATATCAATACTAATTCGGTAACTGAACTGAACTTACGTCATTATTAAATTTTATTCTGCTATTCAATGAATATCACCACTAAATAACAGTTACGCAATGATCTCATACATTACTTGCCACCCACTGAAGTAGTGGTACACTTAGTGCATGCGTACCACATAAATATTCATTGGACAACGGCCGTTGTGACAGAAACATCACGGGGGGTGGTACAGTATTATAATTCAATTCGTTATTGTTTTGATGTGTACGGTTAGGAAAACCAATTTTGCAGCTTATTCGTATATTTTTAACTTACGTAATATTTCAATCTGCATTTCAGTTAGATCCTTTTGTCTATTCATAAAACAAACAATTTAATATATAAGGCTTTTTTAAAAGATTTTATTTAAGTTTACGTGTATGTATGTCCTGGAATTTTGTAATCAATATTTTACCCACTTCCACTGAAGCTATCGTACTGAAATTTGGCACACACAGTTTGGTTCTCATGACATTTCACAATAAAATAAGATTTTTTTTTAATCATTAATCATTTGTACAGACAAATTTTGTTGACAATATTAAATTCTTTATGGTCTCTCTCAAAAGAATTTCTGAAACTAATGGATGCCTTTGCCACGTTATGGAAATTCTACAGATTGCTTAGGGGTCATTCTGAAAAATGTTTGAGAAGATGAATGATGCGGCTGATTTTTACCACTGCACCGCTCCGGAACGGTCACATACCATACAGTTTTAAAATATTTTTTTTTTTGAAGCCTAGTGTAACCGCTTTTTCTTTTGAGGACATAAGTATTATGGGGTTTTATAAAAAGCGCACTAGTGCCGAGCACACGACTGCTGTTTTCTTTTTTAGTGAAAGGGAATAAAAAGCGGTCTTTTGCTGCTAACGACACTTTCTAAATCATCACGATTCACACTTCGTATATTTTCATAGAACAATAACAATTGAAACACATTCAATTTGTATCACTCGTTACCTTGTCAATCAGTTCAATGAAAGGGCAAATCATGGGCAAATCACGATCTTGAAAATATTATTTAAGAAATGAACTTCAAACCACTTTCGTGCTTACTTCTATTTATGAAATACTTTAGTTATTTTCTTTCGTCCTTCTATTTTAGGATATCATTTGCAGAAGCGGGAGTAGCTAATATTTTTTATTTCCGTATATCGTACTGCCAGGACCTGTCTTGTTTATATGTGGTTTTAGTCGAATCCTCTCTGACATTAGCTTTGCCCTCGACAATGTGTCATCTGCAATTTTCTACAAATATGTATAATGAGAATGAAAAAGAGATGGTTATCGCTACATCGTATAATATTATTTATTCATCTTTATGCTCCCGAAAAACCTGGGAATAGTTTAGCGGTAACAAAAGCCTACTCTATTTGCATCACCTCGGGATATGGTTATCCATGACGGAAAATTAATATTTTCTTTCTTAGAAGTTATAACTTAAGCTATGTATTTCTAAATTGTGTCCACCTTTTTGCAATGTTATTTAAATTATAATTCGTATTGCTATGAAAGATTGAATTAAATACGCGCGTATGTGGCACCAATACCCAATACTCAAAAAGATATAAATAATTCATCGAGTTATTATTATAGTAATCATTACACTATTCCTTTATCAATCTTGACTGACCTTGAATGTTTTGAGATAGATGCTTCAAAGGTTTTTGCTTCTGAAATGTGTAAGCACATTAAACTAGGTGCATAGTTGCTATTTTGTTAATATGTCCATGTTTCTATGTCTACCTACCTCATTAATCTATTTCGTCGAAGTTGAAGGACGGTGGTAATAACCTAAATGGAACGAAACAGAACAAACAAATAGCTTTGGCATTTAACAAATCGGTGGCTGAAATCAATTCCGGTGAATTGATTAGTTGGGTAAATGGGTACTACTAATATAAGATTCTGTTTGGTTAAGTGTCTCTGAGTAATGAATAAATGAAAAGGTATAGTATTAAATAAATTGACTGATTAATGAACATGATGTTAGGTCAAAGGGGCTCACTATATAATTATAATTTACTACACTATATATTATAATATTTCATAATAATAAAAGACGAAATCAAGATGATGTCAAGTCGGTTAAGACTGAGCAGTCTGCAAGTTAAACGTGGTGAGATGTCCGTCAACACCAGTTTAGACTGCTTACAGCCGGGTGTGTTGGCCCAGCGACCGTTGTGCGCTTTACGAGTCCGTTGCCTAACTAGGACCGACAAAGTGACTAATGAATATGATGGAGACTGAAAGTAGCGCTAGTGAATGAAATAATGAGGAGCAATAGATTATCGTGGTATGGATATGGTGGATGGGTATGACTAGAAAGGGAGAAGGCAGTAAAGTGACGAATTACAGAATAGAATAAAAAACCAAATTAGATTGCACCCCAAATAAAGGGAAACGGGCAATGATGATGATAGTATTTTGTTAAACTAACAAATGTGAATAAATTATATTGAGGCTTATAATATTGGTGTTAATAAAGAAAACAAAGTATTATTAAAATGATAATTCATTAGGTAGAAATACTAGAACAAGATAGTCTGTAATTATATAGCAAAATAGTAATAGTAGTATTCATAAGTCATATCTCACATGACAACCTAAAGATGCCGAGATGGGACAAAACTTCAACCACAGAATCTAATTCAATAAACAAAATAAAAGACAAAAGGTCAACAAAGAAAGCGGGGCTTGAAAACTTACATCCTCGGTTACTTATGGAACTAACCGAGAAAGAGCCTCGAGTTGGCACACATTTCAGTCTAGTCAGATAAACTTTCCAGCAAACACACCGAGAGTTAAGAACTAGTTCACAAAACAACTAACGTCTTAGTCCTGGTTAGTTAACATCGGCTGTTTTAGACGTCCCAGAGGCTGAAACACCTCGTAGGATGTGAGATTCTGGAGGCTGGATTACAAAGGTAGGCTGCTTAAGAGCAGTGGTTTAAGTGGTGGATTTGCAGCTGTATTATATTCCTAGTTTTATGGTGTGGAGTTGACTTATTTATAAAAATATTTACAAATAGCTTTAGAACAATCGCTGACGTATCAAAATCGTACTACGGTGAAATCATTACCTTTCCTGGTCATCATTTAATCTTGGCAAGTGCTATAATTTTATTACTTTTCCATCTCACATTTTTTTTTATTCTACTTGTTGTATACCAGTTTTTTATTCTAATTGTTATAAAGTGTTATATTATCAGAAGAAACAAAGCATTTATATCACGTCTACGTTCGTATAGTCCACGTACGTTCCTATCTTAACCATTCCATTTTTTTTATTTTAGCCATTGCCTATAGGCTAAAATAAAAAAAATGGAATGGTTCAGATAGGCGGAGGAGATAAAATCTATTCTACTTCTTAATAAAATTATTGATATCCGTTTCAATTCTCGCTAAGAAAAAAACAAAAAAAAAACCTCCTTGTTACGTGCAATAGTAAATGTGTACTGTCAATAAGAAGCTACTATTAGACGAAACATCTACGCTACATCGACATTTCACAATTTTCGATAAATAATAATTTTGCATAGAAAGCAACGATCAAAACATCAGAATAAATTCTAACAAAGTTTGCTTGATAATCAATCATCTGGAAGTCACGGTGTCAATAAGTTTGTTTGTTTGTCCCTCGTGAAATTCGTGACGTAGATAAATTAGTGAGCTAACTTCGTTTGAGCTGATTAATGGTAACGGGAAAAATGCCTTCGGTACCTTTGTAACTGATATGTGTTCCAACCTTATGTCATTATCTGTACTACGAATCATTGTGTAAGGTATTGTTACTGACATAAAAAAAAACAGATGTAACGATAGCAAAATGTTTATATCGTCGTAGCGTAACCGAACGTACAATGAATACACGTATCGCCATCTAGTTTCGATAAGCCACACTAATAAGGATCAAGTGATGTTGGATCTTTCAATGAATCTCTACATTGATAAAGAGATATATTCATTAGGGAGGAAAGGATATCTTACCTATTTGTGTTAAACATAACTATAGTTTTTGTTTAAAGTACCTATGTAAAATGTGGCAGGGAGAGGTTTAAAGACGGTGTAAACCTGAGACGATAACGTGAGACGAGTAACTTAGCGTCGAAATTTTCTCAAAATTTTCCGACATATATTTTTATTTGAAATCGTATTTTTTTATTCATATCACTAAAACTGGACAACAGCTGCGATACAAAAAAAAAACGGAGTCTGAATCGCGCACTAAGTGTTCTGTAAAAACTTGTATGTACCTACTCGTAGATAGTTCGCCGAACTCAGGAATGGATTCTCAAAGATTTTTGCCTGTTTTTTTCCGGGTCTGCCTCCCCCAAAACTCTAAGAAAAGTATCTTTCAAATTTCTTTTGGCCGTTCTAAAAACACTGGCCCATCCATCTAAATACGTCACAGAAAATTTTTCAAGCCCACTATTTAAGTTTGTAATCACAATTTTTTTTTAAGTGAAAACTTCTTTAGGCACTTTGGGCACTTTTGGTATGGGGAAAAAAGCATTGATTTCGCGTAATCAGATGACATATATAAGGATGAATGTGTATATGTATAAATATAATATGTGTATATGTGTTTTCACTTCTGACGTGCAGTCCTACGACTGGCAGATTTGTTTAGATGTGATATACCAAAAAAATTAAGATGTGTATATTAAACTTCTAAAAGTTTGATTTACAACTTCAATTACTATTCCTGAAAAATGGGGTCTTGATAGACAGTTTTGATAGTCATACAGACGGAAAACGAAATAGGCCTATGAGGGTTCAGTTTTTCGCTTTGAGGCACGGAACCCTAAAAAATATAGAAAAGCGTTTGATGAATGGAGGAGAAAATAGTTCTTAACTGTTTTGTCTTTGCCTTTTTATAGAGATTCAGCAGTTGACAGATGCTCTAAGCCTGATTTGAGGAATATCAAAGATCTTTTGAGTCCAGAATAATAAAGATGTCTGATTTCTATGTACATTATTAGATGAGTTTATGAAACGTTTTACCATTCATCACATTAGTATTAGTTATGGTATTGGTATTGTAAGGCATATATGTCACCTAAGTTTTACAGAAGATACTAAAACAACACGGATGATTCCGGGGAATTAGTAGTTTTTTTCTACTGAGAAGCAGGATTACTAAATATTCATAAAGATTGGGATAGGGTTCTATCCCTCCTACAGCTTGCTCCGTAGCTGGTAGGCGCTGCGTCCGCCCTTGGGCGATTCCTGCCCAATTTGGGTGGACCCAGCGTCGCTACAAGACGGCTGTACACGGGGGTTGTCCGGTCAATGGCACTGTACGGTGCACCGGTGTAGGCGGGGGCTCTGACCGCATAGAATAGGGCGCGCCTCTGGCGCCTTCAGAGGGTTATGGCGATTAGAGCCATACGCGGATACCGCACCGTGTCGACGGAGGCGGCGTGCGCGTTGGCCGGGACACCCCCGTGGGATTTGGAGGCGGAAGTGCTCGCCCAAGTATATCGGCGAACGGCCGAGTTCCGGGCGGGAAGCGGCAGTCGGCCCCCGCCCGAAGAGGTACACGAATGGCGTGAGGCCGCTCGCCGAGCCACCATAGCTCGTTGGTCCAACACGTGCTGGCTTTGGCGCCGTGGAGGCCCTCCAGCCGGTCATCGTCGAGTGGGCAAGGCGGCAATACGGGACCCTTTCCTTCCGACTGACGCAGGTTCTTTCCGGGCACGGCGGCTTCGGGAAGTACCTGCACTCGGTAGCTAGGAGGGAATTGAGTCCCGCCTGTCACCCCTGCGACGGCAGTGAGGACTCGGCTCAGCACACCCTGGTGGTTTGTTCCGCCTGGGCAAGGCAGCGTCGGGCCATCACTGCAGTCATCGGAGGGGATCTTTCGCTACCGGCCGTCATACGCTCCATGACCGGTAGCGACAGGAATTTTACCGCGGTCGCGACCTTCTGTGAGGATGTCATTTTGCAGAAGGAGGCGGCGGAACTGGTCCGGGAGGATGATCTCCACTCGGACCAAATGCGCCGCCGGCGAACCGGGCGGCGGAGGCGCGCTTACCAGCGCTTTATGCCGCCCTGAGTGTGGCTGCGGGTGGACGGGACGGGTTTTCCCCTCCACCCGCTATAGTGGCCCCCCGCGATGTCTTAATAAAAGCTGTTCCCGGATCCCTCCTATTAAAGGCACAGTACGGCACACCGTGTGGTTTTAGTCGGTTCAATTCCGACACACCGCCCCACCGAAAACCCCGTTGGGGTGACGGCCCGAGGGGGTTTCCACACGCACAAAAATAAAAAAGGGTTCCATCCCTCCTATTTTAGACGCAGTACGGCACACCGTGTGGATTCAGTCGATTCGATTCCGACACACCGCTCCACCAAAAATCCCGGTGGGGTGACGGCCTGAGGGGGTTTCCACACGCACAAAAAAAAGGGTTAGTAACGTCATTAATCTTGCCAATATTATAGATATGACATATGGTATTTATATATTAATACGTGAGACTTAGATATCTACATACCCTTGTATGCTTTTCAAGCAAATTTCACCAGACGGAGAATGTAAAATTTGGAATACTTAATGTTTATTTTAGATAAAATGCAGAAAGCTAAAACATTTAATCCATATATATTATAACTTTTAAAATTATGCAAAAACCGCTACAAAAAGCTGCATGGGTCCAGTATATTATATTGATCCGTCATAGTATGGAAACTCTATACCCTACTAAGTTATCGATATAAAAGTAACATTTAAAGTTAATTAAATATGGTTTATGGCGATCTCAAGTATATTTAAAAAAGGCACAGGTAGCAGTTACTGCCAAGAAGATTGTGTGTTTATTTAGTCAAATTAGCGGTATGAAAAATACGATACGAAAATTGTATAAATCAATGTTGGTACCTGGCATCTTAATTTGAAGCCAAAGCAGCCAAAGCGCCACATTGAAGGGCTATTACCATCCTGTGAGTTGATTATCTCAATATGAAATGTAAATTACCAATTGAAATCTCGTTTCAGTTAGCTTTTGTACAATATCTATGTACTTGTTCAAAATAAAACGATGAATTAATTGTTAATCTCGGTACGAAAACGCCCAATGTTTCCGAAACGAGAATAAACTTGGAAGGTGACTAGATTACAGAAAACCAAAATGTTAAAACCTTTGACTTATATTTGATTAACAAAGCAAGACAATCTTATTTGTTTTAATTTGTTACATTGATCTACTAAACTTACCTACTAAGCAAAAAGGGGATTTACCAGAAAATTTGTGGTAAAAATTTATTAACATTCAAGTGAAGACTTTTTTCGTTCACAAGGGTCTAAATCGTGAGATCTAATTGAACTCTGTGGTTACACACATACCTAAGTATAGTAGGTATCGCTGGACCTCACTACACCATCTTGTTATTAGATCGCACAATCGGGAATTTTGTTAAATGTCAAATGTGTCTAATCTTTCATCAAAAGCACAGATGACGTTATTTGTTGATCTTTGTTACGTACTCACAGAGTTTGTGTGTTCACCTTATAGTGAAAATTATTTTTATATATACGACAATGTAGTATAACAAGCAATGATGATAAACCTATGTTTTTAAATTGCAACTTCAGTATCATCACTCGCATATTGCTTACCTAATTCAATGAAGCCCTACTTACTCGCAGCAACAAGACTACGCTTAATATTATTGCTAATTGTTCACGCTTCATTTCGAGCAGAATTCATATATGTACGACCCACGTTGTATATGCATGTCTCCAATAATATAAAATTGTAGTTATATTTTGAGTAGCAATAAATCCATCAAGGGAGTTGTTTGTCTACTCATTTAACATGAACCGTAACATAACACACCCAAATACATGGTGTGTTGGGGTGTGTCAATATCACTATCTCTGTTAGGCAGTAATATATATATAGTATAGTACTATAGTAATATAGTACCCCAACTACTACAGTATTTTTGCTTAAAAAATATTTTTACCATCTATGTTATTTATAAAGGCTTTTTCAAATAAACGCTCCCAAGACACCCCAATAATTATTTTAGATGTTTATGAGGTGAAGCACCGAAGAAATTAGCATATTAGTACTGAGTAGTCACAAACATTTTAATTATGTGTGTGACTAGTGGTTACATAATTTAATAACAAACCCTAAAATTTTAATTAATAAGTTATTTGTTAACTAGCACGTCATCGTGGCTTGACTGAGGTCAATTTTCCGAAAAGCTTTCAACAGTTGTATATATATATATATGATTTAATTACCTACGATAACTTACTTTGATTGGTATTAATTTTATAAAAATACTAAAACAATACTTAGGTCAATCAAAACACATTGTTGAGGCATTAAATTATTATATTTCTGTCTGGTACTGGTAAATCAAGCATATATTACATTAATTTATAAAGAAATCACACTATACTACCGCTACAAGTACTGGGTATACTTGAAGTGGTGATATAGTATGTAGTTTGAACAATGTTAAATACAATTTAATGCATTTTTTACCTTTGTATACCTATAAAAATTTCCTAGAACAGGCAAAAAAACAAAGGGTTTTATTTATTCAAATTCTGCTAAACAGACATGTTTAATAACGTAGAATTAAAAAAAAAATAGGCAGTCATGGAACTGTCGACAGAAGTCAAAACTTAAACGATACGACGAACTTTAAACTTCACATTAGCAGGTTGGTGATATTAATTAATAAGGAGCTGAGAGAACTCAATGTTTATTTAGCGCTCTCTAGTGGATCTATATATGTATTATTAGCGTGAAAAGTGCACAAATGAGGCTAAAGCAGTCTTCAATTAAAAAAAAAAAACTTTATGATTTGACAGCGACAAACAAAACCAACTGAATACCTACTTGTCCGTCAACAATAAGACCTGGGACAAAGATTTTCTAAGCAGATGACGATGTTTTTATGCCATATGATGAGGTACCTTTTAATTTTACGAAAAAGACAGCTTTTGTAATAATTACATCCAGAAATCTGATCACGGCAAATAAACTTGTAAGATAACGCGTAGTGATAAACCGTATTTATCTCGGACTTTTAATATTATATAATCGAAAGCTTTTAAGGTTGGATTCAATCGGTATTGATAGGTCAAGGATTGGATAGATAACTGAGTCATAAGAGGCAGCGATAGCGGGTAATTATTAGATGCAGTAGTTTTTCATTTTAGTACACGATCGTGTTATTCAAACCTATGACTTGGGCCTATCGGGTGGTTATATATTTGTAATTTTCATCATTTATCGAATGCAATGAGTGCCACAAATCGTGTAGATATTTGTATTGCACTAAATGTTACTTATAATAAATAAGATACAGAAGAAATTTGAGTTGCAAACACCATCACTATACAATATCTGTTATGACTGTAAGTATGGATAATAATAATCCATAAACGATTATGTTAATAAACCCAAACACTTTCTTAATTCGTGAACTGGCTCCAGTTACGGAGGAAGACGAGGATGCAAGTAGGTACTACTACAAGTTGTAAGTTAAAATAAAAACAAACAAAAAAAAATACTTTCCGGTTCAAAGTAACTAATTTTTTCAATAAAATTGACAGACAGCTCAACTATCTCGTAGGTTCTTAAAGATGTGTTCAAGTAAAAAATGTACGTGTAAATTGCACCGTGCCAAACCGGGTCGAGTCGTTAATGTTAAACAAAATAAACACGCTCTCGCTGCTCTCTTTACTGACACCACCTTCAATACCGACACGCACAGTAGCAATTTGTACGGTTTTTTTGTGCGTGCTACTGCGGTAATTGTTAGTTTTACTTCGACGCCCTACGCACGCGATCCAAATATTGTTATAGCACTTAAATATATTCGGCAGAATATCACTGAGCTAAGGGCACTTGAGTGTAAGATCTTCAAAGATTCAGCGTTTCATCTATACCTACAGAGAGGGATCTATTGATACTTGAATAGATTAGGTGTAAGTTACAGTGAAGTTCCTACACAAGCTTGAGTTAGTTGGTTCAAGGCTGGTAAATAATTCAACATCTAATGTAAATTTATATTCTGTAATACAGTCGTTTTGTAGTGTGAAATGGCTCTGCTTACCCTTTTTTTGTATACTCGCCCCTTCATATCACACGAATCTTGTAGTTATAATTTGAGATCTTTTTTCATTACTTTACTTGCTAACAAATCAGCTGAAAACCAAGCGCGAAGTTAGCTTCTCTAGACAGGAACTATTTAAACCTGTTTCTCCTCACAAAAGTAATCATAGAAAGAGTTTCTCCAGCTATATCAACTATAAGTAAAGTAGAGGAAGTAGTTACTGTTTCTGTTAGTTTGTTTAAAAGCGTTTTCTTTGATAGTTGTTGATGCTATCAGTGGTAGACTTTTCATATACCCACAAACCTTAAGCTGAGTTAATTTGATATCTCAAAAGTAAAGTTTATTTTCATAATATTATTGATTCAGAACGGACTTTTTGTACTATTAAGGTGAAAAAAAAACAAGTGCGCTCCTGAAAGTAAGCGGAAACAGTAAAAAAATGTGAGCAAAGAAAACAAATATTCCCACACCGTTCACACAACAAAGTTTCCCTAAAAAACTAAAATAAATATGTATATATATATATAAAATTAATATATGCAAAATGTAGTGAAAAGAGTTTTATGTTTGGATGTTGACGGGTACAAGAGAAGTGGACGACCAAAGAAAAGATGGATGGACTGTGTGAGAGAAGATATGGCTAGAAATGGAGTAAGCAGTGAAATGACGAACGATAGACTAGAATGGAAGAATAAAACATATTGCACCGACCCCAAATAAAATTTGGACAAGGGTAGGCAGATGATGATGATATATAAAATTTAAAATCCCTTCAACGATTAGTAAAGAGCTGATGAACGAACTTGTATGTAGATTTTCTTGAATTATAGGTAAGAACACTTTCGATCAAGTCACCTTTGAAACAAAAAGAACTAAATCAAAATCGGTCCATCCACTTAAGAGCTATGATGCTATAGACACAGATGCACATGTAAAACTTATAACACCCCTCCTTTTTGAGTCGGAGGTTAAAAAATTTTAATATTTTTTTGGGAGAGAAACCTACCACAAACCCTAGATTTCTCAACTATAGCGATTTGAACAGAAAATTATAAACCTTGTTATGCAAACCGAACTAGCTAGCTTACAACTAGCTAATTTAAAACGCGTTTACTGGCTTGTCCCACCTAGTAAGTAAATTCTTTGTTGAGGGACAAAGAGTTGACTTACCAGGTGGGAGAATTATATTAATTTATAAATCGAACGCATCTTTATTATTTATGACACTAATCCAAACTTGTTCATTTGAGTAATCATATATAGTTAAATGTAGGAGGAAACCTAAAAGCGCAGGAGTTCTTCAATTTACTTTAAAATGGCACACATAACGATTGTAAAATTATTTTAGTGAATAACCAAGTTCTGTTGTTCCATAACTTCATAGCAGCAGTTTATTTATTCTTTAATTCCTTGAATATCGGGAATTACCCTTCTTCTTGTCAAATAAGAGTGCCAATAATCCTTCCTAAAAACTTAAGGCCCCCAACTTTGCCACAGCACTTCCAGGCAGTCTATGTTACGACATGACTATGAACGAAGCTTAAGTTCAAATATTTTACGTTACGAAAATGAACCTTAGCCAGCTTTAGGTATGTCGCTATTTGTAAGCAAACATAACAACCTTTTGCACTCTACGTGGTCCACTGCTAATATATAGTGGAGTATTTTCGTATATAATTTCCAGTTCTAGAGGATCCTCCACATTCACACAGGAGCAGGTGGTATATTACAAGCGGTTTATTATTTCATTTACACAATCCATGAATATAATATTTGAAGTCCATTAAATATTCTGGACTTTACTTTTTTTTAGACTATATTGTAAAAAGCATTAAATCAGATTACTCTGATCGATGGGTACACGAGTAATGAAATCAAAACTGACATGTGGCATGCCAGATATAACGGTATGGATATAATTGGACACCCAATAAAATTTAACACAGTAACGAATAAAAATGTCTATTATTTAGTACACGCAATGTTGCTTATATATGCGAACCATGTATTTGTTTTAAAACCATACAGTCCTGGAATACACTTCAAGGAATTATATGGCATAATATAACAAAGGTCTTTTAGCCTTCCTCTTTTCTCTTTCATTCTTTATTTTTAATAGCCATAATGTATTTTTTTTTAGCTTAGCTCAAGACACCGTCCATTACATTTGGATTTTCAATAAAAAAAGCTTTTAGTCTACTTTTGGCTTAAAACTAATGACATTAATTGACAGGTTATCAATGAAATCGGAGAATCTATGAGGTCGTAACGATCTTAGTATTGCATGTCTGCCTATATACCATTTATGTATATCATAGTAAAAATCTTCAATTAGAACTTTGGTTATACACAATAAAAGAAGAAAAATGGTTTGCCAATTGATTAGATACGACAACCTCTTCAATACAATATTGGAAGGAAAAATAGAGGGAAAAAGAAGACGATGAAGAGGAAGAAGAAGTATTATACAACAAGTGAAGGAGAAAGTGGGGATTGAGACTCACCAAGAGGTCAAAATCGATCGATCGCAAAGAATAGAGAGGAGTGGCGATTGCTCCACCGACAAGAGCGTAGCTCTTAAGTTTGAAAAAGAAGTACTCTGGTTACTATGAATTGATATTATCTTAGCCTATTTTTTTTAGTGGCGAGGTTTGAGATCCTCATGGATATCCTCCGCCCTTGACGAGCGAAGGGGTCTGTCAGACTCTTACCGACTAAAAACCACCCCGGTGTTGCCTACGATCGGGGGAGCGAGAATCGATATTGCGAGAAACCCCCGATACTCGTCTCACCCTAGAAGGATCCCGTCACCCGGTGCGACTATCACCCATCAGCTGCACTCCTCTGAAGTTCGCTGCCCGCAGGCCGTTATCTTATCCTCTTGCGATTTTAGTTGCTGACTTTCTATAACTTATAAGCAAGAGAATTGCCAAATCCTGCATTAAACTTCATTTTTTTTTTGACACATAGCACACACGTCCATCTGATCCCAAACTAGACAGAGCCTATACTGTTTATATTTCTAAATACATACATCATATATATAAATTTCACCCACACACAGAACAAATAATCATGCTCATCAAACCATTATTTACCCTAGGTGGGGTTCGAACCCACGACCTCTAGCTCAGTAGTCGGGATCTCTAACTATTAGACCAACAGGCCCATCTGAAAGTACTTAATGGCATGAGATATTATAAAACCTTATTTTATTCTGTTGAGTTGAAGTTTCTTCCTATTTTTCCACGTACTCTGGCCTTTTACTTACACATAAAAATGTTAATGGTTGATCAGTAGTAAAGTTTATCTAACTATCTAGGTTTGTCCCGAAATGCATTTAGTGGTAACAATTCAGTCGTATTATTACTTGACTACTCATACGGCATACGTTATCAGTTCGACCCAGTGCTTATACAAATTCTCTTATTGTATATCATAACTACTATCCTTACTAGTGTAAAAGATAATAATTATGTTATCCTTTAATCCCTTTATATCAAATTAGTTGGTCCCACTACTACCAGTTTATGCGTAGACCTAGCAATGCGACCTTGCATTACAAACATATTTATATTTATGAATTAAGGTTAAGGCATTTACCCTTTTTCTGGAATCTCTTTCGTGTTATTTTAGGTTATATGTAGTCATTTTATTATTAATATTATTGAAACGATGATAGCACTTGATGATGACTGTGCTTCAAGATCGCCATCGTTCTATCCATACATAATTACGATTGATTTTTTTTTTTCGCATTTCGTACAACCCTGAAATAATAGTGTTGTTGTTCGCTGAAATGGTTTGTGGTTTTTGAAGTTTAATAGTGTGGTTTAGTGCCGACTTCGCCATACGTCCGGCTTGTTTGTATTTAGTTATGTAAGTTTTAAAACGATACACACAATTTCTTCCTATTTTAACTTTACCTCTCAATTGCAAGTAAGTGTTTTATCTCACTTCTTATTAGTTTTTTATTTATTATATTAAAGTGCGAACACTAAGAACTTAGGAGGACTTAATTTTTTATCAATCATTTCTTACATATCATAGTATAAGATAGATGTAGATGATTGACTAGTTTTCAGAAAAAAATAACACTTTCATTTCGGGTTTAACAATGTGGCAGCCATTGGATATCGACTAGATTTCTTTCTTAAAGACGTACAAAAAACTGTCTTATGATGCCTCAATCTAATATATGTATACTTAGATAGTTTGATAACCCACTAAAAGGTGCAGAGAATTATTGGCCGTGATAACACTAATAACTTCCCTAGATTAGAGGTAATTACGCTCGGTTAGCTCCCTTAAACACAAGACGGTAAAAAGGAGTAGGTATACACGGTAGGTAATATATATGTAGACGTGGGTCTATATCTAATTTTAGTTTTTTTACGAAAGCAAAGTAACAAAATTGTGCCTAGAGAGTATTATCTGATGTACCTAAATCACCAGTACAAAGAGAATTTTTCCTGCTCGTAATCAAAATACTATATTAAAAATTCAATTATGCGACTCTGCGTTGGGATTAATATTGGATCACCCGGCTTACGGATATTACAGAAAAATCCTCAGTACATGTATCATATATATTATGAAAATGTGTAATATGATGAATTCATTTTGAAGCGCTACTGAATAACTAATATTTGTTCGTATCTCGATGGTGCTTTCAAAATGGATTGTTATTTTTCTTTTTGCTATTTAGATTATTTGTTTTTTGTTCATAATTAATTTCTGTACACGTATTTGTCTAAGCTACGGTCACCATAAACTTTGAGTACACAGGAAAGTGGCGTCGTGATTGAAGCGAGTATTGGTCCGTCTCGATGTAGTCGCATAATTTACAATAAATATTTCTGGAATTAACGCGATCACGAAAAGGTCGTCACATAGTCGTCGACATCGTGAGGTAGAAGGTAGTGGAGGTGGATGAAGAACCTTCTACCTCACGATGTCGACGACGGAGGGCGTGCACCGCTGAGCCAGTCAGCCTGTGACCACGGCCAGTGCAACCTGGTCGAAACGTCAGGCAATTCAGAGGTATGTAATACCTTTTCGTGATCGCGTTAATTCCCGTTAATACATAGATAATATTATATCATGGAACGCGAAAGTTTAAAAGTTAATAAATATTTCTGGATCTAGACAAGAGCTACGCGTACTGTAAACCATCCAGATGACTTGATTAGTTAAACTGCATACACCGAATCTGAAATTAAACAGCAATTAGGTACGCCTATTTTCATATACTCCGAGTTTCGACCACATATAAGCACAGGTCACCCAGTACTACCTACAGTACACCCAAAATATTTGAAGTTTTAGTTGTGCAGTTACAATACAGTATCAATATGTCTAGTCTTTTGAAGTATGAAACTGATTCACGTTGAATAACATCGTAACCACGTCTAATAAGTCCTTCAACCGAGTGGTAAATTTGTACATATATTATATAGTACCTATACATTTAACGTGTATTGCGGTAACCACCGATACTAATTTAATTCACACTTTCAGACCTACGGCACTTGCGCTCTTAATTGGAAGGTTCTGACTTGACACTCTTTTGAAGGGTGACTTAACTGTTGTATAAGTGCAATAATTTGTGTTAAGGGTAGTTTTGAGTTACGAGTTTCCGTAATTAGAGATAAGAAAGCTCGAAGGGGATTTGTAAAACACATTTTATTTTTATACATTCTTTATGTCACGCTCGCGCTGTGGTTAAATAAATATGGACAAAAGACAAATACATTTTTATTTGTTTAAACATGAATATACATACATACGCAGTCATGCAAGATGTATAATAAATTAGCTTATAGACAGTCATGTTTAGCCATTGTGGCGTACAAATAAACGCAATCATTCCTAAATTTTATATTTTTTTTAGATTTAAACAATACAGAATTAATTATTATTATTCATTATATTATAACATTAATACATCATTATTTACTATAATACTTTGCAGATTGTAAGTCATTAAATTAATAAGTAATATCAGTGGATCAGTAGATAAGGTATCAATTGTATCATGCAGGAAACTCATCAGAAGAAGCTTTATCTGCTAGACATTATACTTAACTAAGTGCAGATAATTACATTACTACTAGCTAATGTTATAAAATTCATGCAGTTTGCGAAACAAAGATAAAATAAATGATTTAACTTAAAATAATTTTTAACTTATTTACCCTTAACAAAATAAAATCGTTACCATTAAGGCAATGGAAGGTAAGTTCGATCAGTCATACAGCTTTTCATGTTGAGCTGTAGGGTAGCTTTACGAGTACTTTAGCAAAAAAAAAAAAAATCCTTTAAGTATTTGTTTCATTCTATATTAATTCCAATTTTCTTTAAAAATGAATGAAGAAAATAAATAAATGTATTTAAAGTCCACAACAGACACAAGATAAAAATGAATAAAAAATTCAAAGATTTTTACATTGGTGGGGGCCTGCATAGGCCTGAATCTGAGCATAATACAGCATATAATAGTATGTTGTGCAGCGCTGATTTTCAGATAGCTTCTTTAAGGAGACGTCGCGACGTTATACATCATTATACAAAAAGTAGTAAACATTGTATAGTAACAACAGACACAATATAAATTATGATAAAACAAAATAAAAAAATGATATACACCTATAATCACTACATATTATAAAACAAAGTTCCCAACCGCGTCTGTCTGTCTGTTCGCGGTAAGCTGAAAAACTACTGAATGAATTTCATGCGGTTTTCACTAATAGACAGAGTGATTCATGAGGAAGGTTTAGGTGTAAATTTTGTACCCATGCAAAGCCGGGGCGGGTTGCTAGTATTACAATAAAATTGTCCGTATCCCAATCAAATATAAAATGCAAATAATACAATTTTTGACAGTTCTGTTAACTTTTAAAAATATTGTCTGTGCCTCCGCGCATATATGACGCTAGCATTCTGAAAGGTGGATGACGTATGCGTAATTGGAGAATGCTAATACGCAATCCCATGCTGACACTACTAAAGTATTTTTTTGGAGCAATGTTTTAACAAGTAAAATAAAGATGGTCTTTTAAAGACGGCGAAGTCGAATAGCAAATAATTAAACGTATGTGTCATGCATATATTCTGGCAATTTGATGTTTCAACTTTGGATGTCTAAACGTATCCTGTTCAAATATTACTGCGACAGATTATAACTAACCGAAATTTAAATTCTCACAACTACAAACAACTCATATGCACAAATAGAGAAGTTTACCTGTACCTCAACTTAAGAGAAACTTATACACTAGTATTGAGCAACTCAGGTATACAAGTTATTAGCCAACTGAGACAAGTTTTAATGAGCAATGCAGGGTTTCAGAGCTTGTTTATATTGACTTTTGTTGTTAAGATTCATGAGTTTGAATTTGTGAAATGTATGCGTTGTGGGTAATGAATTAGTTCGATTGTTTTGTGTTTAAAGACTGTTTGTACGAAGACTGGTTCATTTGGTGCGTGATTGAACTCAGGATTACAACTTTACGGGCTTTGAAGGACAACCATGTTTTGTTTTATTTGATGGGATGCCAACAGTTACAATTTATATAATTCAACTAAATTTTTGCTTCTGTTAGATATTAAACAAATCACTGATTTACTACCATCATGTACTGTGTCACTTTTTAAGGAAAAAAGTTAGTTTATCTTCAACGTAAAATATGACAGTTTTACCTTAGGCATGATTTATTTCAATTTATCTCGATGTGTACCTATGTACGTACTTATTATTTACTTATACAAGGTAATCTACTAATACAAGAGACATAAGATATACGAATTTTGTATCTAATTTACAATCTAGCAGGCCTGGCTGCTCTTTTAATTTTTTTTTCTTGATTTCATATAATGAACCTCCTTACATACAGTACTTCATACTTTTAATACCTACTCAGTTATTGTACTCAGCCGTAGTGACAATTAGTTTATAAAATGAAATGATTGGAGAGTTCAATTATGCATGCATTGCATTTAGACAACAAAAAACATGAGTTCACAATTTGATTTAACCAATTATCACTAATACTGTTGTCGCCACATTAAAAACTCTTATTTATTTTATTAAAAAATAGGGACAAACTAGAATAGATGAAAACACAGTTCACTATTTAGTAAAAATAAGTTAATAGATATTATTTTGACTGGTTATACCGGTAACGCAATACTATTGGTCGATGGATAAATATTAATAAATTGTGGGATTATAAAAGGGTAGGAATATGTTTAGAACGAGGGGACTTGAGTGCAAACAGAGGTACGAACAACTTGGCAGTTGCTGTTAGTTAGTGATTTTCATAGTTTATATCAGTGGTTTTGAGACTGTTTCGAACAATACTGGTAAAGAAAGAATGTGTAGTGACGGAACAGATGTCAACAAAATTGAAACCAAACATTAAAGTAACTGTAACATCGGTCTTGAAGTAAGCTTAAGTTTATTACGCATTGAACAATTTATTATTCAAACAAGTTTGAATTAAAGTCATATTTTCAATGATAACGATGACCAAAACATCTTGAACAGGCAGAAGTGTTATCAGTAAGTTATAACACTTGATATCCTACCAATTCTCTCCCTCTTCGTACAAAGTTAACAGAGAGTATTACACCTGCATTTGAAATTCAAATTACAAACTCATTTATTCAGTTAAATTAAATTAATAATTCTTCTGAAAGGCATAAAATAAGTGAAGTTCTAAGCTGGAGTTTACTAAACAATTGTTTCAGGAAACTCGTACATAAACCAATGTAAAGCCCTTTCGGAGTACTTTAAAAAATAAGGAAAGGTTATTTTCTTATTTGGTTTGTACACATGGTAGAGGTGGTAAAATTCAGAAATGCGTATCTCATCTTAACTGTCAATTCAAACTAGAAAGGAAAAAAAATCTTCGAAATGATTTTGATATAATTACATAAATAAGTTTATCACGCCTTAACCGAAGCTAGGCGAAGCTAGCCAAAAGAAGGTTCTGTATTTAAGATAAAGTTCCTGTTATGGAGAAGATGTATTAAGAGAATTGAGTCCCATCTACCATCACTGCAGCTGCAGTGAGGACCCGGCGCATCACGCGCTGGAGATTTGTCCACGTTGGATAGCACAGCGTCTTTGGTAGTAGGAGCTGGCGGCTATCGTACGCTCCATAACCGGTAGCGACAGTTAATTGACAAGGAGGCGACGAAGCAGTTAGAATATATATCATCGCAGCACCGACGACTCACTTTAGGCGCAGTATGGCACACCATGTGATTTTAGTCACCGATAGCCCCGGTGAAATATCACCCAAAGGTTTCCACGCATTAAAGTAAAGGAGGATGTAACTATTAACTAAATGTTATTAAGCGTGAGAATAGAAAAAAAATCCTCCTATAAAAAAGAATATTCAAACTATCGTTTGCATTTGTCAGCTAGTAAGAAACTTTAAAGGTCAAAATATCTTCACTGTTCTTTTCTGTTCTGTGTTTAGATTCTATTAACACATTCCAGTAGATATGTACAGACTGAAGATGAAAAAAGTATAAGACGAAGACATTTTGCAAACTATACCTATGTGTCCTTGATAACTATCTAAGTATTTAGAACTGATTTTTTGTTACAGATAGATTAGATTATCGTAGAGATAGACGTCTGGACGTGTGTGGTTTCACCAAAGAGGCACATATTAAAAATTTGTGGAGTGAGTATAAACTTGGCGAGTTGATGGTTTCTACAGAGTAATTAAACCAAAACAAGTCTTGAAAAACAGTAAAATTTCAGGTATTTTTCGCATATTGCTAAGTATAACATTTAAAATAATTAACCGACCGAATACTTATGTCACTGGCTACATCAAAGTAGTGTAACTTTAAGTTAAACAAAAGCCTCCATATTCCAACGGTAACCAGCTCAAAACACAACAAAAATAAACCTCACTTTGTATTTTCTTTTATTCTACACTCCGCCCTAATTGCGCCCAATCAAATTGAATCAGACGCATATCAGGCCACACGCAACCCCGTTTGTAAACGTGTAAGGCTCTAACAGAATAGGTATAGTTAATGTTGGTTAAATTGAATAAATTGTAGCACTATCACATGAAGTTTATATGACCAAACTTGTAATTTGTACAACAGGGGTTAAAATAAATTAATCTGTAACTTATTCAAGTCTAACAAGACTCAAATATAGAACATACTGCTCTAGTACATGACTAAAGAATGCAACGGTATTAAAGTATGAAAACTTTATCCTTTATAAAAAAAAAAATATAGACACGGGGAAGAAAAGGTGACCCAAAAAGACTTATGCCAAACTTTGAAAAACCAATTAAAATGATAAAAAAAGGAACGAGATGACTTGCTTTCAAAATCCTTACAGTTACGTCTTTTATTGTTTCAGGTATACACCATTGTACGGACTTGTATAATAATGATTATATTTTGTACTGTTACTGAAACAATGGGACTGTCTAGCCAATAAACAAATTGGGGCGTATTTACTTTTGTAAAAAAACTTTAAGTATAATGACATATTTTGCAGTAGATATTTTTGTTTCATAGTGTACCGTGTTGTTTCTTGGATTATATCATAAATAACGTTTTTAACATTTTTATAAACGATAGTTACCTTAAATGTGTTTCAAATTTACGGACATTGCAATGACCGGTCTAGTGGTTAGTGATCCTGACTGCTGAGATAGAGGTCGTGGGTTCGATTCCCACCTAGAAAAAATAATTGTATGATGAGTACGATCATTTGTTCTTTGTATGGGTGTCATTTATCTATAATACATCAGACAGCCGTGTGTCTCTAGTTATTTATTAAAAGAATTACGATTGATGTTTTGTAAGATGTGAGTTATGTTATTTTGAATACATGATTGTAGTGCTAACTACAGCAGGAAGAAAATCATAGGTGACATAACACTAAAAGGCAGCACTAGTCTTACTTTACACCTTAAACATTTCCACTATTTTGCGCTGCTGAACGCTTTGTCAGTGTTTCCACTTTCTTCTTTCGTACCCTCGAACAATGGAAGCAGCAATGTCGGTAAATATAACGATGTCATCGTAAACTATCAATCACTAAATAATATAGATAAAAATCTGTTACAGTAACGATGCTAATAATAAAGGCAAGTATTGATAATTCTGACACCGAACAAATACGTCTCATACTTTTACTTTATGATGTGCTAACAAATTTATTCTTATTTCAGGTCTTTCTGTTGACCCGTTTAAAAACATCTTGGGCTACGGTGATCACTTGTACACATAATTGTATAAAAATATTGTTTTCTTTCAACATGATACGAAAACAATCCAAATTTTGTCTTGAATCTACTTTTTATACAAATGTTTTGAGCACCATTTCTGTTTTTAAAACTACATTGACGTTAAATATCATAAGAATTGCAGCTATGCCTCCTCGCAGCATCAAGCAAATGACAGTCGTATCAGTGTCAATTATATCAAATAGAATAGTCTTAAAATATAGAACTAAAAACGTGTTCAGCTCAAATAATAAAAAAACCATTGACAATATAATTCAATATTCTTTATTGTACACCATAAAACAGTTTACAATATTAAAAAGACGTAATGGCACAAACGGCGCGGCGGTCTTATCGTACAAAGGTTTCCAAAGGTTGTCTGAAAGAAATCGCATCTAGGATTTCTTTCAAACAACCTTAAGATAGACAAATGCAAAGGATTAGTGAATAGGGCAGTTAATATGTGTACAAATTGAGCTCAGTTAGTTATTGAAATTATATGAATGTAACAGAAAAGGAATACACAATAATGTAATATGTATCTTACACACAAACTCATTATCCTATACACAGTTATACACATATATATGTATATACCTACATACATACATTATAATCATAGCAATATTAACTAAATATAACAGATAGCAGTCAAAGACCATTTTTTAAGTGTTTAGTTTTTAAGCATGCCTTACACATTTAGACAATGCATTCCACAGGCAAGCTGCATGGATCGTAATAGATTCATGAAGGAAATGAGAGGAGTGCGATAGTATTTTCAGGCGCTGATTTTCCGATGACCTCAAGAACCTCCTATGAGTGTTATCAATTAAGTCAAAACGTTCTTTAAGGTAGGTTGGAGTAGTTGGATGAAACAAAATTTTCAAAAGTCGGATAGGGAGTCATGTGTTCTCGCCACATCAGAAACCCTTATTTGTTTTATTAAAAATAGGGGCAAACTGTAATAGATGATAAACAGTTCATTATTATAAAAGTGAGTTAATAGACATTATTATGACTGGTTATGTCGGTAAAGCAATGCTTTTGGTCGGTTGATAAATATTGATGAATAGTGGAGTTATAAAAGGGTTGGAATGTATTATAAGTTGATAACAATCATTTGAGTGCTGTTCGAGGTACGAGGTACGAACAACATGGCATTCAGTTATTTAGTGATTGTGATCATTTATAGCCGTGGTTGTGATCTGGTTTCTAACACATGTGAGCTTAATACGAAATTCAGAAATATGGTCATATTTGCTTAAACCAACCAACCATATAAATGAGATGCAGACGTTTTGTAGACGCTCAAGTTTATTAAGAGGGTCCTCATTGCGATCAAGATAGCTGGCTTCGGCGTAGTCGAGGATTGGGAGCAGGAGAGATTGAAATGCAGTTTTAGTGCCTATTAGAAGAAAGTTAGGCATTGACGTTATATTGGAGTGGACAGTAACACAGAGCTTGACTACTGTGTAACTAGCTATAAGCGTATAGGTTGACACGCTTTTTGTGAGGTGGAAAACTTACTTATTCATAAACAAGCAAACAAACAAACAAACAATATAAACAAACAAACGAAACATTTCAATGCTTTTTACTTAAGGGATGATTAGACAAACTCCTCAACGGTTTACAGCAACAGATGTTTTTATGTCACCAATGGTTTTTACATTTAAATAAATGCAAAGCACGAACCATGAATATTAGTTTAAGTCTGTGCTTGTTATTTCTCTAACTCCGACAGTGTTTCGTATTTGCGCTGATTTCGCACTATTAGCTTACTTACTTCATTCGGCTTAATTTTCGCGATAATTTCTTGTTAAAATATTTTGTAAGTTCTTAAAAAGGTCCAATATACGCACTTCACAATCCCAACGAACGGGCTGTCAAAAATTGTAGCCAAGTCATTACGATAATTTGTAGTGTTCGAAAAAAATCGATAGCTTTGTCTGTCGAGATCGAGACTACGAACTCGTTAAAATCGAATCGTTGCGTCCTTGCTATTTAATTTTGCTGGCTTATCTACACCGAGACACCAGCCACTATTTTGTAAATATATGATATATCCAAACCAAAGAGGAAAAACGTATTAGGTATTTGTATTTATGTAATTTAGTATTTTTATTCTAAATTTAGATGTGTCAAAGAGTTTATTCGATGCTATTTCCGAACGTGTTCCGTCTATTTCGTAACATACGGGAATTACTAAGCCCATCCTTACCCGCAGCTCTTCACATACCACTTACATGCTCGAATACCTTTAGCATGTGATCCGGTTCGTAACAAGTTTCGACATGTCGCGTGATGTGACGCTGTCCCGTGACATGGTGGGATGTCCGTGCCGTGTTTCCACGACTTGAAAATGGCACTTATGCCGCGTAACGATTTTAAAACGATAATTTTCGACAAGACTTTATTGAATTTTTCATTTAACTATATAGTCGAAAGGTTTTTTGTCACGTGTAAGTTAACATTAGTAACAGTAATGGGCGAGTCTTGAACCCTCCAATTTCTTGACTGCTATATCTACCTAATACTTATGCTCGTCGCTTTGTTTGTCACAAACAATGTACCTACGTATATCACCGCTTTGCGTGTTGTAGCAGTATGAGGGTTCCAAAACGAATGCTCTAAGATATGAGTTATTGAGACACATTTGTACTAGATCTGTTCAATGAGGATCCCTATAGAATAAATAACGTCTGTTCTGTTTTGTACGTCAAACTGGTGTTAACATTCGATCTTCTGTGGGGATCAGTATAGGATTAAAATTTGCTATCGTCATTATTAGCCAACTTTCACCTGAGTTTTCTTCTTTCGTCACGAGTTGAATTGGCTCCCCGTCAGGGCCATCAGATGCAGAAATTTTCATGCCATTTAATTTTATTTATTAAAATGACATAATTGTGAAATTTCTATGATATTCTAGTTTATTTTGATTGTATAACTGAGTTTTCTATTGCTAAGTTATTATGTAATGCCTGTAATTTTGAATTTAACATTTATTATAAATAATGTAGAACCTAATTAACTAATGTTGCATGCCCAAACAGGCAGAACATGGCTTGGATATCATCATGTAACACCTTTGATACTTAGTAATTATGTACCTGTGTTCAGCAATAAATGAATAAATAAATGAAATGAAATGCACCAATTTCACCGATCTTTATTCTATTCTCAATTCGCCTAACATGCTTATTCCAGTTTTTATGTACCAATCAACAGAAAGCTCCAATCTACAAACAATCTTCTCCTGTTATGCCTCCATCATACACATACATCCACGTGTCTCCACTCTTCCCTTTTTATGGCAGGCAGAAAGTACCTATGGCATTGCAAACTATAATTTGGTCCCTCTCACGTAATGAGGAGCAAGCTTATTGTCGCCAACGGAGCTGGTACTTTGAGAATTAAAATAGGTAAATGCAGACTATATTTTCAGGGAAAGGCAGGCAAGAGCTGAAGGCAAAGGATATTGCTTATAAGATGAATTGGGGAGTGTTAGGAATAGCTCGAGCAAGTCAGGGTCACACACGTGTAACTCGAACTGGATATTACTGGAAAATCTAAGCCCTCTAAACTAAACACTTCATGAAGTTGTGACGAGAATACTTACTCAAAAAAGCACTACACTGTACGAGGAATTCCATTTATCAATTATTTTTCTGAATGCTGGAATTACTTCCTCGAATTACGAAATTTTACTCCTTTATAGTGCATTGTAATTGTATTTTCCATTTTTGTTCCGTTTGTACAGCTTTGTGCACAATGTCAAACATAAAGTCTCCAGCCAGTATTTTACAAAATATATATTCGGAAGCGATGCCTGATGTGATAAATCATATTTTTGCAGATGCTTAAAAGAGGAAGAAAGATCAAAGAGAAAACTTTTTCAACCAAGCAAAATTAACTAGATAATTTGCAATTTCCTTCTTTAATGTTCCACTTAATGAATTACCGTTACTCAGAATACTCTCCAATACCGATATTCCTGAGCGCTCTCCACCTCTTTTAAGTAAACTTCCGGTAAGGTTCCGTGCACCGGAAAGAGCAGTCGGGTCGGCTACAAAGCGAAGCAATATTGTGCTCTACAGACCTTCCCTACTTCATAGATTACAGATTCAGTGAATGTTTTGTTCAGTAACAGTCTTGTGTTCGTTAGCGTTTATATTTGAACGTTCGGGTATTATAAGATCTATTTATTCTTGTTCAGCCATGATTGTGGGACGATGTTTCGGTGACGCAGTTCTTTGTTGATTATTTAACTTACATTTTTTTTAATAAAAGTTTAATACACAAATATTTTTGATCGATTTGGGGTTCAGAAAATGAGTTGAAGACTCATATCACTTATCCCACTAATATTATAAATGTGAAAGTTTGGATGGATGGATGAATGATAGTTACTCTTTCACGCAAAAACCGCTAAACCGATTGCAATGAAACTTGGTATGTAGATAGCTGGAGACCTGCATTAACGCATAGGCAGTTTTTTATCCCGATATTCCTACGGGATCGAGACCTACGTGGGTGAAACCGCGAGGCGTTGCTAGTAGGTATATAAGGTAGGCCGAGTTTTTGTTCTCAATTGCGTAAGGTTATTTTGATTACTTTGCATATTGTAATCAAATAAAATAGTATTTTCGTAACCGAGAAAAACAGAGTGGACACCTTTTTTTTATTGGGTAATGGAAAAGGTGTTTATTTTCGGTTCACTCTATGCTTGAACGTTTCAAGATTGTAATTGACTGGAAAAATAGACACAGGCAGTTCATTCCAGACCTTGGCGACTCTAACCAAAAAGGAGCTATTGGTGCTATCTCACCGAGACCAGACGGTATGCCATACTACGGCTAAAATGAATGCACCATCGCTGCTGTGATAATATGTCCTCAATGCATCATCCAACACTAAGCCGCGAAAAATACAGATCATCTAAGTCAACACAATCAAAGTGAGCTCATTTGTAACGGTATAAAGAACCGAATAGTCCGGTAAAAGATAACGACTATTGTTAACAAGGAGAAAAAATAACTGTTGGAAAGAAAATCACAACTAAAAAGAAATAGGACTACTATAAAAGTATTCGAGTTGCTAGAGATAATGAAAAAAGTTGGTCAAATGATCACCCTCCTTCCGGCCGAACAAGAGCGCGTATTTTCAAAGTGTGTGGTGTTGATTAAATTTTACCCATCACGTTTACCAGTAGGTGTACTGGTGGTCCTTTGGTGTTTACTAATATTATGAAAGTAAATGGTAATACAATTAAATATTTTTGTGAGAATATTTGTAACTACCATCTAAAGCATGTATTCTCACATCATTGAAACCGCTCTTGAGAGAGTATGACTCAAAAAAAATATATTTTTGAGTATAAAATATTGAATAAAAGTAAAAAAAAATGTGATGTAATCTGGACAATAAAATGGGTAAAAATTCTTTCCCACGGGGGGAAAGTTTTTTTTTATTGATTTTACAAAAAGTTATCCCATTGTTAATAACATATAACAATACAATAACAAAATATAACAATACAATAACAAACTATGACAAATACATACAGAGCATAAAAATCAACGTAAAAGTTTAGATAAATTGTGTTAAAAATCTGAATCTTTTTGGAGACTTTTTCATATTAGTTCTTAATGAAACCATATAGGGAAAAAGTTAAAGTTATTTATTTTATTTGTTACTATTTTTTTTATTTTGTGTTTATAAAAATATCAAGCATCGAATGAGCCATCGGCCATAATTTTCTGACTTTACTAACGATTTATCGCTGATATTACACTTCTCGACTAGATTACTTTGTAGATAACGTGTCTTGATACTCACTGTGTCTTTTTGGTAAGTGTTTCCATAGAATGCCGCACTTAGCAGAAGTGAGATAGTACGAGGGCGGCACTGTAAATTTCGGGAATCAAGGAAGTGACACAACATTACTATTAAAAAATGTATTTATTGCTTTTCGAAGTATTCTCCGCGAAATTTGACACATTTTTCCATACGATGGAACAAATCATTGAAGCAACCATTCCATTCGGAAGTTGGGGTCTCCAAAATGGCCGTTTTGTAGGCGTCCACAGCTTCTTCAGGTGATGAAAATCTCTGACCACGCAATTTATTCTTTATTTTAGGGAAAGTATAGAAATCATTAGGACTTAGGTCGGGGCTGTACGGCGGATGGTCTAATAATTCTATGTTTTCTTGCTTTAAAAACTCTTTTGTTCTGTGCACGGTGTGAGAACTCGCATTGTCGTGATGGAGGATGATGCGGCGGTTGCAGTTCCCTTTACGGAGTTCAGAAACGACCTGTGGCAAACAAATGCTAGCATACCATTCTGCATTAACCGTTCTTTGTCCCTCAAGAGAAATAGTCGCAACATGGCCGGTTTTGGAGACAAACGTGGGCACCATTTTTTTTGCAACACTCCGTGAACGAACAATTTTTGTTGGCTTTAACTCATTTTCGAATACCCAAACTCGTGACTGGTTTTTTGTTTCGGGTTCGTACGCGTATATCCAGGATTCGTCGCCTGATACGATGTTGTATACAGCATTTGAGGATCCTGAGTGGAATCTTTCGAGAGTTCTGACGCACCAAGTAACGCGAGCCGCTTTTTGCTCTTCACAAAGCTAATGCGGTATCCATCGGGAAAACAACTTTTTTACACCTAATTGTTAATGCAAGATTATTTGTATTTGACTCATGCCAATGACTAAAGTTGCCTGAATTTCGCGGTATGTCACATGTCGATCTTCCTCAATCAGCTTACGCACAGCATCAACGTTTTCTTGGGTGACTGCAGTTTTTGGACGACCTTGGGGATTATCACTGAGCTTGACACGTCCACGTTGAAATTCAGCAAACCAGCGATAAATTGTGATTTTGGATGTGGCTTCATCACCAAATGCAGAAATCATCCGGTCAACACACTGTTTTTGCGTTAAACCACTTCGAAAGTCATAATAAATCATCGCTCTTCAATTTTCTCGAGTCAATTCTATTTCCTCAACGACTAAACAAGTTTGACAAAACCTTGTGATAAGACCGAGAATCTTTTTTTTAAATAAATAAATGGTATTCAATTTTTAAAAACAAGGAGTTTTCAATTAAAAAGATTTTAATATGACAGAAACAGTGGAAATATTCCATTCAAGATACTTTTAGTGCAGCCTACGTAGTTATTAAGCACCAATTTATTATAGGCTAGTTATGAAATATTTAAGAAATTCTTTAAAAAAAATTATCGTTCGTTTTTCATATACTTCTTTTTGTGTTCAAAGATTATTTTTGTGTAAGGTGGTAATTAAATTATAAGATTCCGGTACAACGGACAAGAAAAAATATACACATAATAACGCGTAACACAATAAATCGTTTAAAACACTTTACTAAAAATTTACAATCGCATCCGTAATAAACTTCGTAAATATGCGTCCTGCTCCTCCACTTCTGATTCCTTACAACTTCACAGAGATAATTACTTCCTAGATGTAAAAACGGGCGTCTTTTACGCGCGATACAAGAAAAAGGAAACACTTTTTAACTCCTTTATTAAACTAAGAACCCGTTTTAAACTGTGAGGGCAGGGCGCTAATGCTTAACGATATAGTTAGCTATTAGAGCCTTTGTCTACTACTAGAGAAATGTTACTAGTTTTATATAATACAAGAAAGAGACAGAGAAGAGAGAGAGAGAGAGGGGGTAATTTGAAGGAGGTTGGCAGTCTAAACACTCGATCTATGCAGCTAGCTACGTACTTTAGGCATCCACTTAATAAGCTCAGTTAATACAATAAATGAAAAAAGCTAGAAGTTGTTTCATACAAGAATGTTAACTCAGCTTTAATTTCTACTAGAATAGCTTTTGTTTGAACTTCATTTAGAGTACTAATTTAACTCTGAGTAACGGAAAGATGTAACTAGACAGCGACGGCGACGTAAGGGCGATTTGTAGGGTAGCCAATCGTGAAAACAGCACTGAGACGGGTAACGGTTTCGACGTGACTAGTTACGTACCGTACTCGTACTTTTTAAACTGAAGGTGACAAGGGCAACGCGTAAGTGTAAGCGTAGGGTTGCCACAATATTGTTGTTTCATATCATCTTCCCAATTTTCATTAGAGTCGGCGCATTGTGTTACACTGCAAAGGGTTTTGGCTGTATTGTACTGTACTGTAACTGTAAATGTAATCATTTTCAGACGGGACAGAAGGAAGAAGGTAAATTTCTATAAAGAAAAATGGGAAGGGAGAGGAAACTATGGTAAATGATACCACAAGTCTCGGATATTGTTGCCTCTATAACATATTTATTTTTCACTTCTTATTTAAATTTATCATTAATGCATGGTTTTAAATTTTTGCAACGATAAATTATCAAGATTGTAACTACCTCCATGTAATGGGAGTGGGTAGTTCGCGCCTGCTTCCTTCCTCGGATTTCGTCACCATTTCTCAGGCTCCCGGAATATTTATTTTACCGTGTCTTCGGGTATAAAAAATCGCTAATCCTGATCAGGCAAATGGAACAAACTATTTTAATTATTGTATTGTCATCGGTTTTTGACAAGTGTGCAAATATTCAAATTAATCCGACGTTTTGAAGGGGGTTATTATGGCCGATGGCTCATTCGATGCTTGATATTTTTATAATCACGTTTTTCGTATCCCGTTTGTTTGGTACATTATTTCCATGATCCTGGTGATGTTATGTTTGTCGTCGCATTATAACAACTAACTTTTTTGCGGCTTGTCTCGCGTAAAACTCGGCAACTCTACTTTTATTTCTGAATGAAAAGTACCCTTTGTACCCTCTTCTGTACGCCTGACGATGCAAGTTCAGGACGATCGGTATCAGTGGGTGACGAACAAACAAACTCATATTTGCATTTATAATATTAGTTAAGATATCTTGGATTTCATTTTCATTTACATCATATTATTATGTTTATTTTCTTTTCAGTAGCGGGATATATTGAAGAATTTCGGGTTTTAATACTTGTTCGTCTAAAGTATCTATGTATAAATTATTACATAGAAGGAGATCAAACGAGTACAAAAAGGTAGTCTGCGAGAATTCGTTTCAACCCAGTGTGCGGTTATTCGGGGCCGTTTGGACCAAATCACTCGGAAATTCAGGTCTGATTAATATCGGTAAAACTTTTGGAAATGATTTTACTTTGGAATTTCATTTATTTCATTAAGAATAAATTAAGGTTTTATTGTGATGTAACAGACATAAACCTTGGGTCGAAATGCGATCACTATGTCTTTTTGAAGTAGTGTCAGGGAGAGTGACAATCCAGCGAATCGTGCAGTATACATTATTATAATCACATCACCTGAAATTAAAATTCAGGTCAGTCTTCGCTACTTTATGCAAGTTAACATGGACGGGTACTCGCTAAAAACTGGACGAGTCATCTGTTTGTTTGCTGTTTTGGAAGTATAAAATAATTTTGGGATAGACCTTTATCTGGCCAGCTTTTTTTAATGTATGTTTTCATTGAAATACAGTTGTATAACACATGTGACTTACAGTGTTAAGATGGCTGTCATGGATATTGAACTTACTCAACGTAGGTACTTTTTTATATTCGATTTGCTAACTGGTACAGGTCTAATGCAACAAGCTACTATTTGCTCTTGTTACAAAACCTTTAAATCCAAAGGTGGTTCTTATTTTGTAATGGCGTTAGTAAAATTGTGATAGCACCCCATATGCATAAAAAAACATATCATCTTAGAATATTTTGGCTACATTGCGTCTCCTTCCAATAACTGATTTTAAACTTGCGCGATTTGAAAGCATTTTAAATACCTAAATCGGAACTTATCGAGGTAACATTTATAAAGTACGATATGTTATTGTTTAACGCTTTTAATCGAATAGCACATCAATATTCAACGGACAAGCACGGTGACCATGATTGGTACTTATAAATGTTACCGCGACTAATTCCAGATTTAAACCTCTAATATGTCTCCTTCCGGCCACGTACGTTTGTGCTCCACCGGGTCCAATGACAACAAAAACAGGTTCAGTGGATCTCGGGCGATAGGACTACGTATAAATTTATTAGTTAGTAGTCGGCCAATCTGTCCTTTGTAAAGCTCCGTGTTCTATTCGGCTGTAGGATAAAGGGGGACATGTCTTTTCCCAATTTTCTAACGCATAAGTGTTTTATGCACTAATATTGTCCTATTAGTTAAGGATATACGATTTTCCTCACGTGTATATTTCGGGGATACCGGGGATTTCGGGGACTAATTTAATAAGCGAAGGTGTCAAGGGCCATATTAATGCCCCTTCAAAGGGTGTGTCCTTTGGAGCCATTCTCTTGCTGCCTTATAATATATTTTCATTTTAAGAGATTCTAATAATAAAGTAATAGTTTCGCACATACCATTGAAATGTCTGACGTTTCAAACAAGTTACACTGGCCGCGGTCACAAGCTGCCTGATACAGCGATATCTGACATTATTTATACCAACGCAGTCTGCAATCCTTTAATTCTCGGACACTCTTGGCTTCCACTCCTAACCCGAAATTCAGCGGTCGGCCGGTAAACTGCAGTAAGCAGACTTCCAAATTGCACAAAAGTGAACTATTCAACGCACGTCACATGAACTCTTGCGGTAACTACATTCGATCCTGGCCATCATAACGTGGACCCTACATTCTGGTTCCCACGACTATTAAGATACATGTGCCTAGTAAATATTATACTCAAACACTACTAATGTGTGTTTTTGTAGAACAGTACCGAATCACAACTCCATTTTAGGGTTGACAAGCACAACACTCATATTGCAAGCGTTTATTGGCATCCTATTACTATCAGATAGACTGTATAAATATTTGCTAAAAAACTAACGAAAAAAATTTTTTTTTTCAGCATCACACAGAAGGGTTAAAACAATTTCGTAAAATAAAAGCCTGCTATTTATTTTAACCCGTCGTGCGGCTACAGGGGTCTGCAAGACCAAATCGCTCGGAAACACAGCGACAGTTATTGGACGCGGTGACCGGCCGAATTAAGTCCGATTGCGTTCGTAGGGTTGCGTACAGGCATTTTATATAATTTGTTGATTTAGTTTTACCATAGGTAATACTTACGTGGGAGAGCCATGCTTCGGCACGTATGGGCCGGCTCGACTCCGCTAGATACCACGGCCTCACAGAAAACCGGTAGTGAAGCAATGCTTGCATTGCATTTCGCCGCGTGAGTGAGGTTACCGGAGGCCCTAACCCTTCCCTCTCCCCTATTCTCGTCCTTCCCTTCTCAACTCTTCCCCCCTCCCCCTCTTCTCCTACTCCCACATTAAAGAGCGGCAACGCACTTGTGACTCTTTGAGTTACAGGTGCCCATGGGCGGCGGTAGTAATTTATCATCAGGTGACCCATCTGCTCGATTGCCCAATATACCATAAAAAAAGGTAATATCGGACGTAGATATGTAACTCACTATCCTTAACTTCTCTCAAATTAAACAGTTAAAATACTATTCTTCTGATTATAAACTAGTCTTAATATGAACATTTTTCAATCTGAGTAATACATAAACTAGAAGTAAGTAAGAAACAAATCGACGAACTGCATCAGTGAATATCTCGAATCAATTTCGTCAGAATGGAGATAATCTCAACTAATTGCCTTAGACAGGATGTTTGATGAATTGTTTGTTTGCTGTCAAGGAGAAAGCGATCTCTAATTTGCCTCTTAATATTATTTATCTTTCATGGAACTCGTAATTACTAACTTGTTTATGATTGCGTTGTTTAGTTAGAAATGAGATGGAATAGATCAAAAATACCCATTGATCCTGATGTTTATCTGTCTATCCCACTAATATTATAAATGTCGAAGTTTTAATGGATGGATGGATGGATGTTTGTTACTCTTTCACGCCAAAACTACTGAACCAATTGCGATGAATCTTGGTATGTAGATAACTGAAGACTTGGATTAACGCATAGGCTATCTTTTATTCCGATATTCTAACGAGATCGGGACTTACGCGGGTAAAACCGCGGGGCGCTGCTAGTTTTAAATAATGCTGCAATTTGGACATTTATCACTACATATTATAAAACAAAGTCCTCCGACGCGTCTGTCTGTCTGCTGTCTGTGTTGCGATAAACTAATGAACTAATTTTCATGCGGGTTTCACTAATAGACAGAGTGATTCATGAGGAAGATTTAGGTGTATAATTTGTTAAGGTTTTGTGTTAATTGATTGAAATATTTTGATAATTGTTGAAGATGTTTCTGCTACCCGTGCAAAGCTGGGGCACGTTGCTAGTTTCTGTATAAAACTAAGCTATCCTTTATTGAGCAATATGGCGATATTCACATAGAGGCAATAAAACTAGAGAAGTTATGCATATGTGGAGGAACGAGTGTGGTGTTCCTTTAAACACAAAAGGAGGATACTCCAACCAGTCGAGGTGATCATGCCTGCAAAGGTTGTTTTCTTGTTTGTGTGATATATGGATGTTGACCGTAGATGGCCTCCACCACCATAAGCGCGTTTTTGGTGAACGCTTCTCTCAACCAGTATACCCAAATGCATGCGATGCAGGATTAGCAGTTACTGTGCAGTTTAGCTTGTCTTCGCTAGATGACGTTGAAGTACGTATGTCTTCATGCTGTAAGTGAAAGTCGCTACAAAGATCAGTCGAACTTACATAATACTTTTGATATTGTTTACTGATCCTGTAAGCAATATCAAATTTCCAAACATCAAAATGAAAGGGAAGGTTTGGTCTATTCCACACCAACGTAATTGAAAGTACTCTTCATGAAACCAATCAGCAACATCATGATCGTCACTGTCCGCTTCAGCCTAAAAACATCGTGAAAACACAACCATTTTATCATATTTTAATCATTTATTTGTGGCTAGGGAGTTGACTTGTATTGAGTGAACTTCTCGGTTTTATAGAACCAGCACTACAAAAATATATAGCGCACTATGCTACAAATTTATTTTTCAATCCAGCTCCAAACGATTTCTAAATATAAAGAATTGAATTAGATTTTTCAATTACCGCAGAACGTTTGGATATCAAAGAGAATGGCATGAAGCGATACACAAAATAATTGCGGATGTTCTCTCCGTTACCGGCAAATGGGAGAATTCACTTCCGCCGGATGTAGGCACCGGCGGAAGTTTACTTAGCCCGCGCAAAACCGACGGTGGCCTGCGTCACCTCCGGTTATATTGGGGAGGGCTGGTTTCATTGATGCGATTTAAAGATGCAGCTCATGAAGCATGCAGCTAATAGAACTAGACAAAGGACAAATATAAGTTTAGTAAAAGTTTCCGGAGTTTGATTTCTTTCTCACTCTACTCTTCTTTCTCTGTCTTTTGCACAGTTGGTTGTTCGGTGAAAATATTTAGACATTGTGAAAAGGACAAAACTTTGAATCCGGACAATTTGCAGTATTCGTAGTAAGCATTGTTCAATGCCTTGTCAACATTTTCTCAAAGGAAAAAGCCTGGTTTTGTATTCTACGTTTCACAATTCAAAGACCGGTTCTGTCGACTGATTCAAGTTACGTGCTAATATAAGGTTTCTTGATTCAATTTTCTACAGTTCAAAGAAAAGCTAATTTAATATTTTAAGTGTACAAGTGACGTCATCGTGACAGATTAGTATTTATTGTACAAATACATTATTGTACGATTCTTGAATGATGATAAAAAGTTATATTTTTTTCTTTTTTTTATGTTATAGGGGCAAACGAGAAGACGGTAAATGACTACCGCCACCCATGGGCACCTGTAACTCAAGAGTTACAAGTGCGTTGCCGCCCTTTAAGGTGGTAAAAGGGGATAGGGGAAAGGAAAGGGTTATATTATTATACCTCACTTCTATTTATACCATTTAGTAGTAAATATGAGTTATTTAGTCTGTATTTTATAGTTGCATTACTTAGGTTTGATGTAATCGTGTAATGAATTGTATTTTGGTTATTAAAAGTTTTTACAATATTCAAAATGTTACTATAGCTAAATATTGCCAGCACATAACTCTCGATTATACTCTTAATCGAATGCAATAGTATTACAATATATCCCACTAACATTATAAATGTGAAAGTTTGGATGGATGGATGAATGTTTGTTAGTCTTTCACGCCAAAACTACTGAACCGATTGCGATGAAACTTAGTATGTAGATAGCTGGAGACCTAGATTAACAGATAGGCTGCGTTTTATCCCGAGATTCCCAAGGGACCCGATCCCTTACGCGGGTGAAACCACGGGGCGCTGCTCGTAAAATAATAAATACGTCAAAGATTTTTCTTTCATTGTAGACTAGTGATACAACTTTTGTTTGCATTAGCATTAGCATGTTGATGGTTGGTTCACAAAGACTAAGTTCAGAAAAGAAAACAATTTAAACATATTAGGAAAATCATAAAACTTATCATAGCTAAAAATATTCTTGAAATTTGTATGCGATTAGTCGCAGCTCTCGAATCCATATTTAACCACTGGTGGTTGTTCGCGTGCTCCCACTAGTTACTGCAAAGCGAAACACACAAAAGAAACGATAAGGTTCCGACATTAGGGCCATCCCTCTTACAATGTATAGAAATTACGCCCCTAGGCCTCTAAGATAAATGGGTACTCGGAGATCGCATGGACTTGCCTAATGTTTAGATGCGGAACAAAATTAAGTGGGTAACAAAAGGTATGTTCCTTTGAAGGCAAGGTCACTTTGTTCATGTGGGTTAGTTACGAGGCAGAATGTAATAATGTGACGACTACCATTTTATTGGTTTTTGGATGGGATATTTACTATGCTCACAAATTATTAATAATCCTTCTGAGAATTGTAAAATTTCGTGTAGACGATTTTCATACATCTAAAAAGATTGTGTATTACATTAACACTTCAGCATACCTATTAGCATGGACGCAACCGATTTCGCTAGCATAACCTAGTATAATTAAAATAATTATGAAATGCATTCTAATAGATGCTAGACGATAATTTTGCGGCAGACCTAAAATTTACTGATTAGATAAGCTGGACCAGCATTACGTAGTTCAGCTAATAGCAACGAAGGATTATGATTATTGACAATAGACAAAGAACTTTGGCTTGCTATCGCACATGAAATGAAATGAAATCAAATGAAATGTATTCACTGGAAATGTCGTTAACAAAGAACATGAGTATAAGTCAGCACCATTACATTTTGTCTTGAATAGGACATGCGAATGTTTTACAACATATTTTAAGATATATTTTAAGATAGAAATGATTGTAATAAGAAATATAAGAATACAAATAGATTGAGTAAGCAATTATTAATTATTACAAAACTCGAAGCCATAACAATAAAATCCATAAAATATAGAAAACAATAATAATAGTATTGTAGTCGTAATTTAAAATTCTTCAGTTATACAGAATTCCTCAGTTATAATTATGGTTAAGTTTTCCAATTAACCATAATTATAACTGAAGAATTCTGTTACCGTGTAAAAACATTTTTCCGTGAGTTAAAAGTACAAATTGGTCTTAAATGTCTCATTTCTTATCACCGCTGGTATTCTATTATAGATTCGAATTGTCATTGGATAGGAATTGGTATTTTAATATTTTGTACTAATATTTGGCAGTAGCAGTCTGATCGGGTATCTCGTGTTAAATTGACAATGATCTCTATAAGTCTTATACAATATATATCATCATCCTCCGCGCCTTTTCCCAACTAAGGTCGGGGGTTGGGGGTTGGCGTCGGCTTTCCGTCTAACTACGATACGGCTGAACTTTGATATTTTATGTGAAGCGACTGCCATCAGATCTCCTCCAACTAGGCGTGGGACCTCTAAGTTCTGTAGTTAGACCAGGTTGTCAGACTTTAGGGCTCCAACTACCCCTAACGAATGCCACAGATGTTCGTATGGCAGCCGGGGCCGACAGTTTAACGTGCTCTCCGAAGCACGGAGAGGTCTCAATGTGTTAAGAAAGGTCACCTATCCTAGACTGACCTGGCTAGTATTACTCAACTTTGTAATGTGCTAACCTACTCGGTTACCACTTAGCAACAAGCCTCTTCTTTATACAATATTATAATTATAATACAATATACAATACATTATATAATTATATGTGATAGTTTATTATTATTTTAAACTCAATTAATAATAAATAGTGTAAGGATGGTACTTTTCAGCAATTATCCGTATAACATATAAAGTGCTTAACTGTTAACGCAATAAATTAAGCCTGCGAATAAAGAGCCATTCAATAAATACTCACCGGCATTCGTTTCCAATTACCATCTTATAATAGGCAACACCGTGATTGGAAAAAAAAAATAATAAAAAAATAGAATAGATTATAGTAATCTTAATTGTACATACACAAAGTGGATATGAGCAAACGTTAAAGGTCTCGTTATTTTCAGGTAACAACAGATTTCAATGTTGTTAATTTAAATTTAGCTTTTTGGTTGCGTCATTAGAAAATGAAGAAGTCCGAACTTAGGGCGTAAACCGCTACATGTACTTATTGTGTGCACAATTTCATAATAATCGGTTGCGTTGTTGAGGCGTGAACGCGTAACAAAGAAACAAACAAACTCACCTTCGCATTTATAATATTAGTTTCGATTATGATGTTTATAAGATAAGTCACACACAAAGTATATTGACCTTATTCCATACTCGATTGATTTAATGAAGTAAGTTTTTTTTATGTTATACGAACGGGGGCAAACGAGCAGGCGGGTCACCTGATGGTAATTGACTACGGCCGCCCATTTACACCTGCAACTCCAGAGTTACTAATGCGTTGGCAGCTTTTAAGGTGAGAGTAAGGGGGGGGGAGAGAGGGAAGGTTTAGTCCTCCGGTAACCTCACTCGAGGCCGTGTTGTCACTCCGATCGAGGCGGCCCAAACGTGCCGAAGTATGGCTCTCCCACGATCGGTAAGAAAAATATTCAAATGTTTAAAAACGCAGATAAAACTTTTGGTGACTGTTATTTTATGACGACAAGCAATGGTCATATGATGTGCTAAGTCATCATCATCATCCCCTTATGGTATATGCACTTCTAAATATAGGCCTCACTGAAAAAATGCCAAGAAGTCACACTAACTTGAAAAATATCTTGAACAGCAATCATGATTTTAATTCTAAGCTGGCTTTGATGACCCTATTTTATTTATGTTTAAACACAAATCAGTCACTAAAGTATAAATAGAAAACAAGATAATAATATACAGAGAAAAGATGGGTCTGAGGGAAATTAAGAAAAGGGCCACAGACGCGAGCCATTTGTCCGTCTGTCCGTTACACTTAACTTGGGAACCTCATTCGCTTAACACTCACCTGGGGATCTACGGACAGAAATATAAGGGGATATTGTTCGGACGGAGCCGACCAAACAAAAAGCAGCTTAAATGATATTATTAATACATCTAACTTTTGCCTCAGCACTGTTCCCTATAAGCGATGCCTCCAAGGTCCTCGTTTTTTTTCTAACAAAAAATAGTTTTAATTTTTCCGCAAGGTCTGCTATCCACCTTGTGCTGCAAACGCCTAAATACCACTCAAACCACTTATTACTTTACCAGACACACCATTATTTTACATACTCTGTATTAGTTCACTTTCCGTATCTGTCACTCACCACCATTCACTCACCTCTAAGTGTTTAACTGGATCCAAAACATTTTCAAATATTATATTATTAGTATTCTAGTTAATCCCTCTAGCTAAGCTTAATGCTTCTGTTAGGAGTGGGTTCACGTCTGTAGTGTACCCGCAACCACTTGATCGTAAGTCCGACGCATCAGCAATTAAACGAATTGATTGACGAGGTCAGCAAGACGGGTGTTGGATGTCATGTCGATGGAATATGCGTTAATAACATCAGTTACGCGGACGACATGGTCTTGCTGAGCACGTCAATTAAAGCAACGAGGAAATTAGTAAAAATTTGTGAGTCCTATGTGGAAACCCATGGGCTCAGATATAACGCGAAGAAGAGTGTGCTCACTGTGTTTCAATCAGGAAACAAAAAAAAATAATTGATTTGCTAGCTCCTCTCACCAGGCCCTAGTGACTAGGGTCTCTAGTTTTAAATATCTGGGTCACTGGGTCTCCGAGGATCTAAGTGACAATTTAGACCTTGAAAGAGAACGCACGGCGTTGTCTATCCGTTGCAATATGTTGGCTCTTAGATTTGGATGATGCACAAGAGGGGTGAAAATCACGCTTTTCAAAGCCTTGTGTAAGTCCCTCTACACGTCTAGTCTGTTTGTCAACTATACGCAGTGGGCATACAACGCCCTGAGCGTTCAATATAACAATTCCTTCAGGGTGTTGATGGGACTATCATGGCGCTGCAGCGCATCGGGCATGTTTGCAGAGGCACATACCGACGGCTTTCATGCTGTGGTTCGTAAGCGGTGTGCTTCCATGCTCAGACGTCTGCGCGACAGCCCCAACAGCATACTGAAGACATTACTGCTGCAGTGCGCCTGCAATGGGGGCTATTTTGTATTATGTTATTTCATTGGCCACCCAAACTGTGTAATAGTAACACTAGTCTTAAGAAAAATTGTTGTAAACAAAATGGACCTAAGTCTGAAAATTAATTATTATTATATTAAGATACCGCCGCTTATTACATTAAATATTTTAATTTACGAACGGCCTGTTCACTGTATTGACTCGTATGTTTTCATCCTAATACTAGCCCTTCCCTGCCTCTTAGTTTAGATGAGATTAGATTAAACGTTTTGCTCTTAACAATACACAAGGGGCAACATTTTTTGCTTCAAAAGCTTTTTAGGGATCCTAGGGAATGTTTTTTGGGAAATTGGGATAAGGGAAATTGAATAATGGATTCTATTTAGTTCTTGCCTTTCTATTTGTGTAGTTTCCTAAGGAATTTGCGCATGTTTTCATTTTGTACTATTTATGAATTTAGTAGAAATTGATTATAGGTGTGTATGTTTAAATTAAGTGTGCTGCTCATAAGGCTATACTGGATGACAGCTAGGTTAAGAACCGTTTTAACCCACTTCTCAAAAGATTTTTTTTATGATATAGGTGGCAAACGAGCAGACGGGTCACCTGATTGTAAATGACTATCGCCGCCCATGGGCACCTGCAACTCAAGAGTCATAAGTACGTTGCCGCCCTTGAAGGTGGGAGTAGGAGGAGAGGGGAAGGGCGAAAGAGTGGGAAGAGGGGAGAGGGGAATAGGGAAGGGTTAGGGCCTCCGGTAACCTCACTCACGTGGCGAAATGCAATGCAAGCATTGTTTCACTGCCGGTTTTATGTGAAGCCGTGTTATCGAGCGGAGTCGAGCCGGCCCATACGTGCCGAAGCATGGCTCTTCCACGTAATCTTAGATACTTTGATTATGGTCATATAGTTTATTTCATAGACTAATTTCTACCCCTAAAGATGAACGAATAGGTAGGAGAAGTCACAATACTTTATGTTGATATAATTTAAGCGTATTTTTACATACATATATTTTTTTATTAACAAAAATATCAGGATGGCATAGTTTTTTTTTTCTACAGTAAAGATGTTATATGTGAGATGCTTCCTTGTTTGGCTGCTTACAAACACTTTCAGAGGTGTCTCTGGTTTGAACCTATCCTATCACCCGATAGATTATACCCATTATATATACATCATATAAATATATGTATATTATAATGATGATGTATATTTATATTCATAAATATACATATAAATGTGTATATAGATGATATTTTCAAAATAAACAACTCAACTCGACTGATAGGTTGCAGACCGAGCACATCCACTATAAATCTCTTGTATTACGAATGAGTACATAAAAATTCATTGCTTTCCTTCGATTTATCCGAACAGTTTTCTTTTCATTGTAAGAGTATTATTTTATGCACCCCCAGTGAACGGTGTGACTTGGAATATCCTAAACTGGAATGGAACTATCTTGTCAATTAATAAATTAATCTAATTGAAAAAGTCAAAAAAAAAATTATGGTTTCTTACTTTATTTTATATTTGAACCAAATACCCGAATGCAGTCGTTGATTAAAATGAATGTATATATTGTATGAATAAAAAAAAAATGTGTTCCGCCTAACGTTTTAAGTAACAACTTTAATGTAACCTATTTTTTTATTTTTGTTTGACTCTTTGTGATTAGTTTTGATCATGGTTATGTAATCTCGTGTGCATGTTGACGGTCATGTATGTTCAAGTAACATTAGCAATCTTTCTATGTCTCTCTCTCTGCAAACTGCCACCGTTAACATCTCTTACTCATTAGTAGACAGATGAACGACCCTTGCGCCTGCTGTTACCAGTATCTGTTTATTGTCGGGAGATGAACGAGGCTACTTTCTTTATAAAAAATAGCGTAAAAGACATGGTCATTCTTGTAATACTATTCTGATTAACAAAAAAATCGGTTGTCTGTAAAGTCGGTTTACTGACGATAGTTGAACGTGACAACGTCATAGGGACGCCTCAGAGCGAGGTAACGCCGCATGAGTCATGTTTTTTCCATGGAATTATAGGACGTTGTCACGTCAAAAAATGAAAAAGTTATGCAACAATAACGGGCTCTGAGAGTAACAGCTGGCATTCAAATCCGCCTTTACAATCCAATCAATTATTTAGGGCATACTTTTACCGTGCTGGCATTACTGAAACTGGACTTTGAATGGGGGATTACTATTGTATTTTGTTTATTGTGTTTATTAGTTAACGATCAATCTTTAAAACAAACAAACGACACAAACAAACTGAATTCTGATACTTTTTCTTTATGGTATAGGGGGCAAACGAGCAGACGCGTCACCTGATGGTAAGTGACTACCGTCGAACATGGACACCTGCAACTCAAAAGTCACAAGTGCGTTGCCGGCCTTTGAGATAGGAGGACGCGCTTTTCTTGAAGGTTTGAAGGTCGTATCGGTCCGGAAATACCACAGGTTACAATTCGTTCCAGAAGTAGGTTGTGCGAGGCAAAAAAATTCTGGAAAACCGCACAGTGGTGGATTGCCAATTATCCAGGTGATGGGGATGAAAGTTTTGTCGAGTTGAACGATGGCGAAACGTTGCGGCCGGTATAAGTCCGAACAATTCCTCGGAGCACTCCCCATGGTACATGCGATAGAGAATGCAGAGTGAGGCTACATCTCTACGCAACGCCCAGGGGTCAAGCCGATCTGAAATATCCTGGCAATCGATGATTCGAGTCGCTCTCCGTTGAATGCGGTCAAGAGAGAGAAGCTGGTACTGGGGTGCTCTTGCATAGATATGAGAACAGTATTCCATATGCGGCCGAACCTGCGCCTTATAAAGTTGTAGGCGGTGGGCCGGGGTGAAATACTGTCTCGATCTGTTGAGCACACCAAGCTTCTTCGAGGCTAATTTGGCCTTACCCTCCAAGTGACCGCGGAACTGGAATATAATGAATTAAAGTGGTACAAGTAAAAATCAAAAAAAATACTAGCTAATGTTTTTAAAATTGGCATGTATCTTTGTACTATTTAAAATTGTTATTTTATTTTATATTATATTATTATCCGCACGTTGGTAATCCTCACTTTCACATGTTTAACCACATTACAAAATATGGTCGTTTCCTATTGTTAAAATTAAGTGGTATGTCATTTGTCATACGACTAAAAAACTTTATATGGTACCTTTTGTCAAGTATGTTTTATTGTTAAACCAAATATTAAAAGTCAATAATTTGATAATAATTGTGAGTTCATACTTACAATAATTATCAAATTATTGACTGTCAAGTCAAAAAAAAAAGGTTATGATGTCATCATCATAACCCATTATTTTAACTTGACAATCTGATACAGTGTTGGTACCATAAGAAGACGAGAAACTACTTTGGCGTGAAAATCAAGATGCCTACCCACCCTTGTATTAATCCAAGTATAGCTCGCTTTTTACTACCAATTGGAAATGAGTTACAGTTCAGCAGAGCTATGGATTTCATCTGTGTATATTGCCGCCAGAGTTATGATACGGAATATATGAAACTGGAATTACTCCGGTACGGTTTTTCTGGATATACGGTTTGTATACCGATTGATCTCGTGTTATATCTGTTGAGTTCGATTGGAGTTTACTGTGATAATAATGTGTCTGGGAGAATATTGGAGCGCGATATTGATTTTTAATCGTAAAAGTTTGTTTTGATTATCTGAATTGTGGATTCATTGCTCGTGCATTGAATGTACTTCTTAAAGTAACTATGAGTACTTACTTGTAAACGAGTACTTAATTGCCATATGAAAGGTATACTTGAAATGATATGGCATAGGTTGCGATTGCGTAGTCTGCTGAAGTATTCAAACTTGAAGTACAAATTGTCCGCATTAATTAATTTCTTTCGTTTATAAACTGCGGCTTACTACAAAGCTGAGTGCACGACAAAGCTGATATATAAGAGTCCAACTAATTTAAACTAGTCTTAAAAATCGTAATTTCTATCCTTTACTACTCGAGGTCACGGGTTGAGCGGACTGGAGGTATGTGACAGACTCTGTCCAATGTCTTTGAAATTATCCAGTCATCCCTCAAAGCATGCCTTTAGCCAAGAATATTTTAGTTGATACTAGCAACCCGCCCCTGCTTTGCACGGGTAGCAGAGACATCTTCAATAACCATCAACATATTTCAATCAATTTACACGAAATTTTAAGAAATTATACACCTAAACCTTCCTCATGAATCACTCTGTCTATTAGTGAAAACTGTATGAAAATCCGTTCAGTAGTTTTTCAGTTTACTGCAAACAGACAGATAGACACGGCGAGGGACTTTGTTTTATAATATGTGTGTATGTAGTAATATGTGTATGTAGTAATATGTAGTAATAAATGAATGGGATACAAATGATTCCTGTGATTTGGCTGCTTTAATCCTGGTAAAAGATATCAGTTTTCAAAGATGGCCAATCTACACATTACTATTACAAAAATATTTTGATCTAAATCAGTTATAACCGAGATGTAAAAACGTTCGCAAATGAAGCTGATAGTTCAAGTTTGATGCCTGGTCACGGATCATATTTGACTTTTGGAAGTGTATTTGAATTTAACAAATAATTTTTCACTTAATTTAACGGTGAAGGAAATTATTTTGAAAAGCCTAAGAGAGTTTTCTCGAATGTTCTCACATTCAGCGAATCCGTAATAGAATATCATAACGAACCGTGAACTAGCTTTTCTCATATTGCGAAGAGACCCCCACCCAATAGTGCAACAGTGTTTAATTTCGAAGACGCTTAATAGACAGTGACTTTAAACCATTTGTAGTGAATAAAACTTATCGTCTTGTTGAATTAATTTTACCTGTATAACTATTGATATACTATTATTACCATACCAGTGACTAGGTCGAGACAATATGGACATGCCACAAGCCAGTCGATTCATCAATGCTTTCTAACCAACGAAGGAAATTTTCAAGTCAACCTGTATATTTGTTTTTTGTCTTTGAATGAATCTTTGTGTACCTACTTAGTTCATCTGTAAACAGATATTATTGAAAACTGGCACATATAATATAGTTTAAATTATACTACAAGATAAAAGAGGCCTGTGGTTGATCTGATGACATAGACGGAAGCCAGTCGAGGGAACTCCTCAACGGTTTACAGCAGCGACATTGTGTTTGGATTTATTTATTATTTAAACCTTAAGTAATGAGAACTTTGAACCTAATAACCGCTAGAACGTCCGCTTTGACAGTTCGAAACCAGACACCACGTCCACCAATTTGGGGGGGGGGGGATTTCGCGAAATCGCGCGGAAATCGCGCGGACCACTGTGCGGAATTGGTAACAAAAACCTCTCCTATCAGCTATCTATAACAGCTACAGCCAAGATAAAAATACTGGCAACTAGCTAGACGTTTATAGATGAAAGTTATCTATTTCTAAATTCAAATAAATACTTATAAGATTCTTATAAGAAGGTTTATTGTGAGGTCTCGAGAAAAAAAAAACAAAAAATTCTATAAAATGGTTTCGTAAGCCTAAAATATCATATTTTTTACCAATAAAGCATTTAAAAACAAAACTAGACTCATTTCCCTAAATTATGATACTAATATCTTGATATATAATTATTTCTCAGTAGCTTTAAAAAATACATCTTTATAGGTCGACTATTCGCGGCCCTGAATAGCGCGGAAATGTGCCGGCAACTTGGTAACAAAAACCTTTTTATAGCTAAAATAATAATATCTAGAGAGTAGATAAAAATACTGAAAAATAGCTAGACGTTTATAGAAAGAAGTTATCTATTTCAAAATTCGATAGTGATAATTTAAAATACTTCAAAGGAGGTTTGTTATGAATTCCTACTAAAAAAAAACAAACTTTCACTTAATTTGTTTTATAGGCATAAAATATCATACTTTTTAAAAACAAAACACTATAAAAACAAAACTAGATTCATTTCCCTTTAATATGATGCTAATTTAGACATATATAATTATAATCTAATTGGAATTTATTCTAATTAGAAAATTCTGAATTTCGAATTTTGCCTATTTCTAGACCATCGTAATCGTTATAGGGGGCTGTAGTCAAATTACAAGAACGTAAAATCCTAATTAATGTTTATTTAAAATATTAATACTAACCACTCATCCTAATTACCAGATAAAATATATTAAAATATATGATATAACATACAAAAACATTACGATAAACCGGCGAACAAAGGCGAAGTTTTAATTGAAATAATATACCAAAAAAGTTTTATCACATCTAAACACATCATAACAAACTTTGGATTCATAAAAAGTTTACATATACTAAAAGAATGATTCATAAGGATAATTTTGATATATAATACTAATACAGAAGAACAATAAATACATTATTACTTACATTTTAAAAGCAGAGCTCACACACAAAAATAACACAAAAAACCAACAAAACTTTCACCACTTTCACCGCAATTCACTGACTTTTGAAAAATTTCTGAGAATTTAATGGCGTCTCTTACCATAGATTAAAAGGAACCAAACGACGCGGTATTTCATAGAGAAGAGATTAGTATAACATTGTTAAAAGAGGCGCAATGGATATGTTGACTAAAAATCGATTATAGCGTGCGAGTCGCTTCGCGCCAAAAATTTTTCGGGCCTCATTTGTTTGGGCGTATATATACGCCCGGACGTTTGACGGTTTGACAATTCGGGCGTATAAGTACGCCCGGACGTTTGAGCGGTCGCGATGATTCGCGAAGATTGTTGTTTAAATATTTCCTAATAAAAACAAATAATAATGAATAGTTAAAGCAAGTTATTAGTGAGTTAGTTACATTACGTATTAGGTGAGTTAGATAAGTAGGAGTTTTAAGTAAGTTACTATCAATTATTATATTCCAGCTCCAAAAAAAATAAAAAATTAAAACTTTCATTACAAAAAAAATAACTTTCGAAAGAAGAAAGGAGTGGGACTTACGCGGGTGAAAGCGCGGGGCGCAGCTAGTACCTAAATAATTTTGAGTCGGCGTCAAACATTATGTACATACAAACAAAATTTTATTCAAAAATATTTCGGTTAAGGAACGTGTCGCGTCGCCACGCATTTCGCTGTTATCATTTTATGTTACGTAATAATTAATTTGCTTCTGTGTATGTTTGGCGCAAAATTATTTAAACGGAGGTTGGCTAATTACTCATATCAATACTTCTAATTGAAATATATAATAAAACAATTTGCAATGGTTCTTGCCTTCTTGAGTTTTCTGCAGAGACTCATTGACGGGAGGTAGTTCTTTTTTAGTCTAAACTAGCAACCCATCCGGCTTTGTATGTGTACAAATTATACACCAAAATCTTCCTCATGAATCACGCTGTCTATTAATGAAAACCGTATGAAAATCCGTTTAGTAATTTTTCAGTTTATTGCAAGCCGACAGACAGACACGGCGGGGGACTTTGTTTTATAAAATGTAGTTAGTATATAGGTTTTATATTTCATAGCCATAGTTACATATATTTAAAATGATTATTTGAAGAAAATATTTACAGTTTATACAAATGTAAAAATACAAAAATACAGCTAGGTTATATCTACGAATGAAATCAAAGACGAGCCATAAATAATACAACGCTAGTTTAAGTACAGTTGTAATGTATAATACAAAGGTCAGTTGCGTACCCGACAACCAATTCTAATTACTAAAATATTCTCAGTATTGTTACAACATTAATGCTCGTTTGTTTTTGCAGGGGTTGTATAATCCACTAACAAACAGTCAGTGGCGGTCAAATAATTACATAAAAAGTCCAGTGTGTGTTCGTAGCATATTATTGTTGTAACTCTTAATTAATCCTATTACGTATTATCCAATATTAAAATAAAATGGAAACATTTGGATTGAGTTTTTATATTTTTCAGGTAATTATAATACATAGTGTCTATTTGTATATATTTAGTTGTATATAATCAGCTTGAGAGTTTTATTTATTTATTTATTAATACTGCCTGCATTGCATGAGGTGGACTTAACGCCATTGGCATTTTCTACCAGTCAACCTTTGGATGATACAGAGACGTGTGACCGTGCGTAGCTGGTGTATGATTATAGTTAAAATTGCGATTGAAAATTTCAAAAATGAAAAACAATACTAACAAAAGTATGTATTTATATTACATAAATAAAATAACTTAATAATACAATACATAATATAATCTAAATAAAATATTATGTTATACTATTTAAATACATACATATAAATTTACATAGAAATACATATACAAAGTGTTATTCAGATGATTCTACCAATAGTTATGAGCTGCAGGCTCAGGCGTCAGGTTCTCAGACTCAGGCATTTTTTGCTTGTGGATATCGTCACATCAGAAATGATACTGCTCATCATCGTTAAGGCTTATAAAAGGATTTTTTTGGGCTTGTTAGACTTCACCTTCAATAATACTTACGATATTTTATAGATTTATGCCCACAGACGTAGACAGAGAAGCCTTATCTGTCTACGCCCACAAATTATCACAGAGTACCTACAGACTTTTTTCTTTTTCTTATCCCACCATAGATAAGGCTCATTTCCTTTTTTTATTTTGTCATTTGCTTTTTTCTTGTATACATGGTCTTTGTTTAATATGTGTTGTGTGCGTTGTGCATAATAAAATAATTTTCTGTTTTTTCTTCTTTCTATACTCGTAGGAGTAGGTACCATGGATACTCTTGCATATTTAGGTATATACTAAATTGGAAAACAAACACAAGACCCGCTTAATGGTATGCTATCACAGATACTATAAACACTTGTAGCAACTTCGTTAATTTGTTCGAATGGTTGAAGATTTGGCAATCCCACTTTAGTGCACACTATTATCAACTCTTTTGAAAGCTGGTCGATCTTTAGCTTGGGCGAATCCAAAGCATTAAGAAGCACATGCGCCTCACCTCCTTGTAATATTGCTACTTAAAAATCGGTAAGAATGTTAATTCTCTTCGTGGGAGAGCCATGCTTCGGCACGTATGGGCCGGCTCGACCGGAGTGATACCACCCACGGCTTCACAGAAAAGCGACAGTGAAGCAATGCTTACATTGCTTTTCGCCGAGTGAATAAGGTTACCGGAGGCCCTAACCCTTCCCTCTCCCCTCCTCTACCCTCTTCTCCCTTCCCTTGAGTTGAAGGTGCCCATGGGCAGCGGTAGTCATTTACCATCAGGTAACCCGTCTGCTCTTTTGCCCCCTATACCATAAAGAAAAAGTATCAGAATAGGACCGAATTGTTTAATATTTTACTATAATAATCAAGCGCCCGCCATTGTGTCTCAATCGACAGTAATTTGCATAATAACTGTTATTTCGCCCGCTATGGTGTAAACCCCTCGCTTGCATGGTGGCGGTATTTTGAAGTGGTTGTAAAGATTATTAGGTCAGATGGTTTGTATTATTTTATGGTATAATAATATACACATATTACTGCCTTGGCATTATGGCTTAAGTGCACTCGTTTATGACCTGCATGTTATTAGGTAACGGAAAATGGTTAGTTATTCTATTTATAGAGATTTTTTTATTAAACATTTTCATTAGTGTTTCACATTTGCCAAACGCATTCAGTACCATCTAGTGTTGATAGGCTGAACTACTGGTGATATTGTTACCAAACCAGCTTATTTTCAAAATGGACGTCGAAGAAATAACATGTCATTACTGGTTAAGTAAGCACTCTTTATTGTACACATACATAGTTATATATATATACATACAAAAGAACTTAAAAATAAAACGCACAACAAGCACTGTAATGATTTAGTGTGGGTGGTTATGGTGTCAAATATTTAATATGTACTAAATGTACTACTCGCATACATATAATATATACATACCTATACATACAACTACATACTCATATACAAATACATACATATACGCATACACCTTAATACATACGTTATTATTATGCATAGTATTACATTATATATGGATTATCTTAGACATAACTTTGCAGATACTATTGAAGCTCCTAACGATTGTGCTTGCCTGAAAAAAATTGGTAGGGCATTCCAGAGAGTAAAAGATTTATCAGCAAACTTTGTTGAATACACTAGTATTTGAAGGTTTAAGCTTTTTTTATACTACAAACAAGCATACGGACCGCCTGATGGTAAGCGGCTACCGTAGCCTATGGGCGCTTGTAATTCCAGAGGACTCGCATGCGCGTGGCCGACCGTTTATAAACCTATACCTACTCTGGAACCGTTCTATTTTTTAGAATGTTGATATAGATAAAACAAAAACTGATCCAACCATGCATACAACATAAATATAATCGTATTGAGAAGACCCTCTACGAATAAAATCTGATAATTTTTGAAGTGATACTTCTTTAGGCACGTTGGGCACTTTTGGTATGGAAAAAAAGCACTACTAGCATATGTACACATGTGTGTTTAATATTTTCACACCTGACAGTTTCTTTTTTTTTTTTTTGTTTTTAAAAAGACTACTAGTAACGTGGGGCACATTACTAGTATTCTTGTTAACCCCTCCAGCTAAGCTAAATGTTTGTGTTAGGAGTCGGTTCACGACGTTAGTGCACTGGGTGGGGTTCGAACCCGCAACCACTTGATCGCAAGTCCGACGCCTTAGCCATTACGCTACCACCGCTTAAATTATGCTTCTTTTATGCTTCTTTTACCAAACAAATTGACTACTATTCACACAAGCTATTTAGCCACATATTTGCTATTAAAACATTAAATATAAACTTAATCGCCAACAGAAATAAATTCAAAATCAGCTTCATCCTCCATTTTTAACACATTCACGCCTTACACGGGCCCTTTAACGAGAATATATCTGCAATACGTGATGTAATCAGCCAACTAACAAGACAGGTAAATTTCACCTTTTTGTGTAAAAAAGGATCGCTAGACTGGCTTACCTCACTACGTAGCTTTGTTGTCGGGACCTATTCAATACCAAATCTAAATCAGACAATTTCATGTACGTGAGATTTGAATACCAAAACCCGAATAACTTATTAATTCGAGACTAGTTTCTGCCCGCGAAATCGCTACTTTAATGCAGATTTTGTCAATCAATTCAGATATCCCTAAAAAAAACAGTTTTTTATTGATGAATATCCTTTTTTGTGACCCTGAAAACTTGTATGCAAAATTGCATAATGATCGATTGAGCATTCCAGGCGTTAAAGCTAGTTCGCATTTATAATATCAATTCATCAATCCATCATATTTGACAATATCCGTACAAAGTTTTGGCTGGCCTGTTGGTCTAGTGGTTAGTGACCCTGACTGCTGAGTCAGAGGTCGTGGGTTCGATTCCCATCTGAGTCTGGGTGTTCTTTGTGTCCATTGTTTGTATGTTTGTAAAGTCCCCCGCGACACAGGAGTAATTCCTAATGCGGGAGTTCTTTTCTAAAAACAAAAAAAAAGGTTGTCTGGAAGAAATCGCCACCTTAACATCTGTATCTTGTTTGCACTATTTACTACTTAAAGGTACAATAAACAGAAATAAATATTATAAGTTAGAATTGCATTCAGTTAGTAATGCTAATTTATGATTATTGTTAAAGTTCGATTTCATATGTACAACCGCTTATTAGATAGATAGATAACACTTTATTTGTACACCAATCTTACAGTAGAATTATCATACATACATTTGTCATACAGATAATGTACAAAGGGCGGCCTTATTGCAAAATGCAATCTCTTCCAGGTAACCTTCTATAAAGTTGGCTAAAATAAATAATTATCTTTTAAAAAAAGAATTAACGACTTCAATGTGCTTTTTAGTGGAAAGTATATGTATTTTGTTGAAAAAGACGCAAGTAACCATAAACGCCTTTAAGACTCTATAAAACTCTAACCGATTATGCCATAGTGCCATAATAACAATTTTCACACATTTTTTAAACGTGTCGATAAATATGGCCATACACGGTTATCGTATAATGGTTCCCTGAGGGAAGCTATTACCGAGACCAGATGCATTGGCTGTTGTACGTTGTGAAAATTACAAGGTAAGTCAACATAAATATTGCAAATTGCGTACCGAATATATTTAAAATGAACATCAAGCATATATCATCATAATAGAGTAGTCAATTAAAAAAGTGTTGCAAGAGATGAATCACTAAAGAATATAAGATAAAGTAAATTAGGAGATTAGTGTAATACAATGTTTTAATAACAGACGAAAATAGATACAGTAATCATCCTATAAAGTGAACGTTAGGAAATTGTATAAGAACACACGTTATTTCACATCCTTCTTTCTGCTCTGTTACTTCCTTCTTAGGTAATGCAAGGGTACCATCCATTGATCTAGGTAGAAGTACTTTTAGTCGATTCAATTCCAACGTACCTTTTCACCGTTAACGCTGATGAGCTCATGCTCCGTTAAGTTTCGACACCATAAAAAAGATCATCACCTAATATCAAATGAGACAGATTTCAAATGCAAGCTAATTATGTATACAAACGTGTATGGTATATTATTTATCTTGTCATACGTCCGACTACTTTACATACCTTAATGTGCTAGAAGGCTCTACGTCAACATGTGTTCTAGGTATTTATATATGGTCCTGATATAGACTTTAAAGCGTCTACATCTTGGCTACGGTTTGGTGATCTTTTTGGAGAAATCGAAGGTTTTGTCTTTGCAATTATGGACGAAGTTGTTATGACGAATAACTATCGGAAATATATCGTGAAAGATGGTACGGTAGACATCTGTCGGGCATGCCACCGTCCCGGTGAATCTATCAGGCATATTATTTCTGGTTGTTCTCGTCTTGCCAACGGTGAATATTTGCACAGACACAACCAAGTGGCCAGGATTGTGCATCAACAACTTGCCCTTAGATACAATCTTGTGCTTTCAGAGGTGCCATATTACAGGTATGTGCCCGACCCAGTTCTCGAAAATGGTCGTGCCACATTGTATTGGGATCGATCTATCATCACTAACAGAACTATTGTTGCCAATAAACCTGACATTGTGGTGATAGATCGATTAGAGCGCCGCGCAATGATTATCGACATTGCTGTTCCTCATGACTACAACCTCGTGAAAGTTGAAAAAGAAAAACAAATCAAATATTTGGATTTGTCTCACGAGATTGTCGATATGTGGAATGTCGATTCGGCGATCATTGTTCCGATTGTCGGATCTGCTCATGGATTGATAGCCAAAAGCCTAGACCAACACCTTAAGAGGCTCGCGTTAGACGGTTGGATCAAGGGACTGATGCAGAAGGCAGTTCTGCTCGACACGGCCCGTATAGTGAGGAGGTTCCTGTCTTTGGAGCCCTAACCACCGGTGTCTTGGTCCCTGTACCCGATGTCGTTGGTATACTATTTTTTATATTTTTAAATATATATATTGTTTTATAGGTACGTATTTAAAAATGTAATTAATAAGTTTTATGTTGAATAAAGAGAATAATAATAATAACTCCACACATCTCACACACGGCCGTCTGATCCCAAACTAGGCAAAGTCTGTACTATGGTAATCAGACTGCTGATAAACATACTTATATATTTCTAAATACATACATATTATAGATAAATTACACCCCGACACATAAATTGAATTAAATTTATTAATTGAATTTATTATTTATAATTAATTTTTTAATTTTAGGTATGGATTTAATTTTAATCAAATGTTGTATCAATCATTCTAAGGCATAGCATAGGTAAGTCTACTATAACCACTCCCAGTATTTACGTACTATATACCTACCTTGCTAAGCTTTGAGTGATTTTAATAAAGCACGGGTTACGTGGTTTACCTTTGTAATTCAATCTGATTCAAGTTGGAAGAGCTTCCTGTATATGTATTGAGTTCACTGAGCATATGCTGCTGGTAATTCAGAAGCATGGCCAGCGAGATGACTAGCAACTGCACACAACAATCTGGCAGTCTTCACAACAGTCTGGTAGTTTTGAGTATTTTCATTGGCCTACCTAAATGTCCTATTCCGGTGGCAGACCGATTGGATTTGTGGAGCTCCCTAAAATAACCCGGAAGAGCTGCCTATATATTAGACTCCTGTAGCTTTTTGGAGCCGGTTTCATATAATTTATAAAACATATTGATTAATTTTAGCTTTCGAAATATATCAATCAATTTAAACCATAAATAATATCTAGTAGCGTCAACGATTAATTACACGACGGCGACGTCCTCAGACTGATTATATGTTGTCATTTAATTCCAGTGTTGAACGATTACTGCAAAAGTCAATGTTATGTTGTATCCATTATTTCGAATTTGGTTTAGAGTTTATACATTAAATTATACCATATTGTTTGTGTATAATTTTTCACAGACACAACTTCAGGTATACAATAAATAGTCGCATTTCTATCTTCAGAACAATCTTAGTAAAATTATTTTATACATATATGTATAGGTATACCTAGGCGTTCCTGGCAGTATCAAACACGTTTTAGGCTCCTAAAGGTCGTAGCGTGATGTTCCTCTTCTTGTTCCTCCACTTAAATAATTTTTCGAATGCGACTTATAGTTCCAGAGATTAGCACGTTAAAACAAATAAACAAATAAAATCTTCAGCTTTACTATACTAGTATAGATATAGATATGATATCTCTAAGGAAGTAGCAAATAACAGATTTGACTTCACGAATGGCGCAATGGCTTAAGCGGTCACCTAGCCACTTCGGTCACTTCTAATGTTGTAGGTTTGATTCTCACACGGGACCAAAAATTTATATGGACACGGATAACAAAACAAAAAATGTTCTACCCCTAGTTAGGTATTTCCACTCTACACAACACAGCATTTAGATAGCAATGTTGAAGTAGTACTACGTAGGGCGCTACATAAGTTTTGTCGTATGCCAACTAGTATCATTATACTGTGATTTGAAGTCATATCCATAAACTCTAAGTAATAATAATAATAAGAAACGAATTAGGAGGCAAGAAATCGTTTGTTCAATTTTTAAATTATTTTCCTCAATGAAAATGGCTTCTCTCCTTATAACATTCCTGTAATTATTTGGATTTACTTTAAGCGTGGCTTAACTAAACAAAAGTGTTTCGAGGAAATGGGTGGAGCACTCAGTGAAACTTGTCTATCTCTAAGGACCATAGAACGGGTGGTTTATTAAATTTTAACTTCGAGGATGATCCAAGGTCAGGCAGGCCGATAGAAGTGACTATTGATGAAGATCATTAAAACTTACAAAAATTATTAGAGTAAGACCGATGCGTGTGACTTATCGACAGGTCGAGGAAACCCTCAAATTAAGTGCACAAACTGTTTATCGGATTTTTAACGACCATTTGAAAGTACGGAAACTTTTTTTACTCTAGGTACCGCACGTAATGACTGACTGACTAACTGACTGACTGTGAAGCCGTGGTATCACTCGACTGGAGTGATACCACGGCGTCACAGAAAATAGGCAGTGAAGCAATTGCATTGCTTTTCGCCGAGTGAGTGAGGTTACAGGCATATATGCGAACTATCTGCCAGAATGATACTATAGCAATGTGTTCAGCCCCTGGTTTAAAAGTATGAAGATCTGTATTTCTGCCAGTGGAGACTACTCCGAAAAAAATTATAAATCACAAAGTACAACAAAACTTATGTAGCGCCATATTGATTCTTAAAAACAGCGGACCTTTGATTTTTACGGAAATGTATATTACTACTATAGATGAGTAATCCGCGAAACAGGAATAATTCCTAATGCAGGAGTTGTCTTTTATAAAAAAAAACCTGTATTTTTACCCAGTCGTGGGTTTTAACCCAGGTGATTACCCATCTCTATGTAAAGGTAATCACCCGTGTTTTTCCCAGTCGTGGGTTTTAACCCGGGTGATTACTCATCTATAGTTACTACTAAAGTCTATATTTATTGTCAACCTTGAATTAGGTACATACTTTCCTTTTATATTTTCTAAAGGTCGCGCCTGAAGAAATCAGCAATACTAAAGAAATAAAAAAATCTTTTATGTTTTTAACTTGGTTAATATCTATGCAAATGTTTTATTAAACACGGCGACGAAGTTACTAGTCTTGTGTCATATAAAAGTTATTTTATCCACTGAACAGCTGAAAGACTCAAGATGCATATGTTCCCGAGGGATCTTGAATATCTTGTATTAAAAGAAGGCTTTACGAGGAATATCCAGCTATGTTTATGTACTTATTAGTAACTATATACAGAGTGTTACATAAAATGTGTTTATATTTTATGGTCGTATGTAGACTCCGTAAATAACGGAACATTTTAAAAAAATCGTATTTTTAATACAGAGATTTTATTTTGAACTTGTCACATTGAACTAGATAATTGACCGACAAAGCTATTCCATTTCGTAAGGCTGGCATGAATGAAACAGTATAGGGTATTTAATACCAAGAATGGTGATGGAATGTCCAGTTTTTTTGTCAAAATAATAAATAAAAAAATAAAAAAACAAAATCAGTGAAATTGACAAGAAAATTCATAACATGGGGTTTAAAAATGGGCTCTTACACCAGGAAAAGCATTTCGAAAAGAAGAAAGAAATATATTTTTTTATTGAAATTTATTGAATTTTATTTACTGTCGTCTTTGTCCATCCAAAGGTTGCCTGTAAGAGATTGCTTTTAGCGATAAGGCCACCCTTTGTACATATTCACTAGATAAACTATTCCATGTAAAACAATTATTTTGGTGTACAATATAGTTTATTCTATTCCACTTCATTTTTTTCATACTAAATAAACGATTTGTCGGCTACTCCTAACGGTGCTAAAATTTTACTACACTTTTCTATAACGCGCTGTATAATTTAATCAAATAGGGCTCGAACGGTACAAGAACTATCTAATAGACTAAGACTTGGCGTCGAGTTTTTCCGAATGGGATACTACATCCGGTTTCCGGGTGTCGCTCGTACCGGAAGTTTGTCCGGACCGGGCTGGGGCGGGGAGTGGAGATTTCCTGTGACGTCACTGTCCTTGGGTCTGGAGCAAAGGCTTTTTATTATATTTGGTGTTAAGTTTCTGTTCTAATGGATTTTGTTGATAGATATTAAATGATTGAGGAAAAAGTATTTTAATGACGTCAGAGTTCTTATACCTTCGTTGTTGGGTTTTTGAAGGACTGCTCTGTATCGACACATGATGATGGTTACTGATATATAAGATTCGCTTGCTATGATAGAAGCAAAACTTGATACACGAGTTGTTTTCAGAGTGCAAACAACTTTGAAAACATGTTTTGTTTTTGGCATATGGCCTCCCCGATCGTGAGCGGCTACCCGTGAATATAAGCACTCCCAACAATTACCTACATTAACGGGAATCAGCGCGATAGTTTGAGTATGTAGAAACCTTTGGAATGGCTGACGTTTCGACCAGGTAAAATTGGCCGTGGTCAAGTAGTTTAAAGGTTAGTAATACATATTCAAGCTATCGCTATAATTCCACTAATATTACAAATGTGAAAGTTTTAATGGATGGATGGATGGATGTTTGTTACTCTTACACGCCAAAGCTACTGAACCGATTGCGATGAAACTTGGTATGTAGATAGCTGGAGACCTGGATTAACACATAGGCTTTTTATCCCGATATTCCTTCGGGATCGGGACTTACGCGGGTGAAACTGCGGGGCGCTGCTAGTTCCTTATAAGAGAGAAAGTGTAGGTTTCAAAGTTACTAAATACCCACAACAAAATAATGACGTCCTTTTTAACGCAAAAGTGAGGTCATTACTTCTGTTGTAAGTCGCTGTTGCTCGTTAAATAACTTCAATACTATTTCCATGTAGTTTAATTATTGAAGAATCAATAGCTCTCCAATACAATCAGATGAACACTCTTCTTAAATAACTAGGGTATCACTTCAAAACGTCTGCAACGTTATGATTTTTTGTTTAAAAGCTTCCGTAATAGTACAAATAAAGTTATAGGGAGAAAAAATTGGTAAAATGTTAAAAAAAAACTTTTAAAAAAATCATTTGAACGATAAAAAATAAATTTATTTACATTTGACAGGACAACGTCTGTCACATCATCTAGTACTTCATAAAATTAGAGAGTATGATCCCCTTAAACTGAATAGTCGTTAAAAACAAAACTACTAGAGCAAGTCTGAACTTGGAGAAATCCAAGTCGAACGCTTTCAGAAGTTCTCTGTGGTAATTGGAAACGTATTGGGTACGAACAGGCATGTCTAGCATTTTGTACGTTTGGGAATCAATGAATCTCGTATTCCGTCCACCTATCGGAGTTCGGCCTTGTGTCAGTTTGGCGGTAATTCTGTGTTGTCTTCGCTAAACTTCATTATTTGTCCGATGGGGTTAGTCCTTATCAAGATTTTGGCACTCGTGTTATCTAATATCTACGTGTTGTATAATTGTAATTATTGTTTTATTAGAAAGGTGCGTGTATACGTGTACATTTATCTACTATTCGAGAGAAATCATCACAACGAACATTCGATGGCGAACTTGTAATGGGACTATGGTTTTATAAGCACTGCTGGCAAGAAAGTGTTTTTTTTAGTCGCTTCAAGAAAATGTTTATTTGATTGTGAAAGTGCAAAATATTTTGTAATCCATGAATAATTTTTAATTAGTAAATTAAAGGAGTGAGGGAAGGTTTTATTCCCTCGATAATACCAAAAAATCTTTTAAGATTTCTACGTGATTTTCGGAAAACATTTGTATGTAAAATATTACATGTATAACAAACACAATACATATACCTATATAAAGATTTTTAATTTAAAATACTATAACTATTGACCTTAGACCAAGTTAATGGTCGGGATATTGTAACACTTTAAGAAATAAAATAATAATTTCTTACAGCAAACAATGCAGTGCACCTATATAAATAAACGGAGAACTTTTAAAGATCAATATGCAAGTTTTTACTGCAAGAGCGCATACGAGGAGTAACCAACAAAAACTTATCCAAACTAGTACGTGGCTTTCATTCAACTCGTTATACGTTTCTGGGACACACGACTAGAGTTTAGTTCAACTTTATAGTTACCGGTGGGACATTTCGAAGAAAATTGTTAGTATGTTGATTGGTTGTTCCTGCTACTGTAAAGTTGGTTTTGAGTTATAATGTTTGCTTCTTCATGGAACTATATTCATAAATATTATTTTGTCTTGGAGTACTTATTTGTAGTTTTCAGTTGAATATTTTAGCTGTACACAATAAGTAATCTTCAAAATCGTCGTTAACGAGACAAGTGTAATATCTGTCTTACCTACCTGAAAAGTAAAAGAAATATCCCAAAGTGAGACCTCCGTTTATAATACAAATCTTTGTGAGGGGCTCGATAAGGCATTTTTGTCTTAAAGACCAGGGTATATTACGTATTTTAGAAACTGTCAGAAACTGAAAATTCAAATAATGAAGAAAAAAAGAAGAAATTGAAATTCCGGACAATTTAATGGGTTTCATATACAAATTAACTTCTTATAGACTTGTCTCTGTGTATGAGCTTCTTACATGAATAGTAAACTGCATATATTCAGATACTCACAAATACATGAACGATGTCACTTTGAACTGATTGATGAGAGTAGGAGTTACGACGTTTATGAATGTGCATGCTATTAAAACCAGTTCCTCTCACCACTATGTTGATATCGAGAAAACCCAATGATCCGTCTATCTCAATTTCGCATGTCAATTGGATTTTCGGATGAATGGAATTCAAAATGGTTCAAACATAATGTGAGTGGTGCTATTTCCAATCTGTAAATGAGAGTTAATATACCATTTATGAACAACGAAATTAATCTTGGTATTTCTTGGCTACAATACGCATTGTTTTGCAAGATTTTAAAACTTTTCTTTTTTTGTCTCCAGGGATAAAAGTATTCATTCTAAAAGCTAGAATCTTTATTTCAGTCCAAATTGCATCTCTCCTCAAGGTCGAATCATAAAGGTGGAAGTGGAACTAACTCCGTGGTTGTAATTAATCCGAGTGTGTCCCTCGCGACTGGAAAATTGGTCCTTTAAAAGTTTTTCCATTTGAAATTGTAAGAAGGTGGCCACGCTAATTTTCTTTTGATTGTGACTTCCTTGGAGATTTTTCCCAACTTTGATTAGTGAATCTTAATGAGAATCGTTGATGGATGTCTACAAAAAAAAATTGTTTCCATATGAATGACTTAAGTTTAAGAATAGTCGTGTCAAACACGACAGAAAATATAAATATTTTTAAAATGCAAGTGTCTCTTATCTAAAAAGTTATCTTAAAAGGCTACATTAAGATATTGTCCAGATGAGAATAACTTAATAAGGTTTAGTAAATAATGTGTTAAAATTAAAAGTTGACTAAATAGTAAATTTCTTAGGGTTTATTGCTCAAGTTATTATTTGATACACTTTAATACAATATCTGGTCACATTACTGTGTAGAGTTTATTTTAGAGAACTTGATTGATTTCTTTGTGCATTACTCGTAAGATTAGCATAACAAATCAGATTTGGTAATTCAATACAAATTTGTGATCAGCTAAATTTGATTAAATACTCATACAAACAGATAAACCAGGTCGTCTAATTAATAACACGCCACTGTTGAATGTTATCTCTAAATTACTAGATATTGCAATGCAATCGATGGAGGACAGAAACATTAACGCGTGAACAAACATCGATTGAAATGCAATTAAAGATATATTGTCGCTTGGCCATCTGTTTGTGGCAAATGTTTTGTTACCGACTGCGTTAGAGCAAATAAGGTCTTCGTTAGTTTCTGGTTAAATATGTGGGATTTTGATACTGTGTTCAATCCTCAAAAAGCGAACACCTAAATGACGGAGAAGTACATTAAAAATATACATAGAAGTTAGGCTGATCTTTTTAGAAAATTATTACATTATTACAAATCTTTACTTTACGAAATGATTGTTTTTAAACTTTCGTGACGTTGATACATATAACACGGTCACGATCTGTGCAATTACATGTGATCGAATGACATTCGATCAAAACGTCGGGTAACCAAAAAGGTATTGTACCTTATAACTCTTCTAAGTATTATCGCAATTAAGTCCCTAGTTCACATCAAACATTTACCAGATGACTTCGATTATTAGCAAACTGTTAGCAACAAATCAAGTGCAAAATGGAATCACATACTATAACAGACTTTATAGTCATTGTGTTTGTATCGTGAAACAAGATCAGATTGGAGATTGTGTCTGTCGTGATGTATGATTGTATGTTTTAGTTATATAGTGATTTAGGTGTGTAAACAACACGGGCGGTATTATAATTATCGCTAGTTTAAACATCCTTATAATTTAAGTAGTATAATAATGTAACAGAAGCATTATTTTATATACACTTTCATGAATGAAAAAAATATAAATGTGAAAGTCAAAAGTAGCTCATTTTTTGTCCGTCTGTTTTTTTTTTTATGAAAATAAGTTTTTAAACCTACTTTAAGTTATAACTTTTTATAAATCAATACTCCATATCTTAACACTAGAACACAGAATCATAGAGCTGATTTAAGTGCACAAAACGTCGAAAACTGAGGAAAAGTTGGAAAAGTCGTTCAATCCATTCGTCACTGTCAAAGAAACGTCAAATTAGTATAGAAAGGAGTGATGGAACCTAGTATTGATTGTACTATCATCCATCATTGGCGGTTACAAATATGACAGTTTAATACCAACACACGTTGAAATGTTGCTTATCAAAAGTAATGCTAATAAATAGTATACTTATCAACATTAGGTAACCATAACTCAACAAATAAAAAAAAACCTTACCAGAGTTCAATTCTCAGTCTAAAACAGTCTAGAGTGTATTTTCAATAATTAACTAACCTAAGTTTCGAACATGTTTTGTTACTTTTTTTCTTAGCTAAAGGATTAGGAAACGAGGAACTCTCGACCGTCCCGATCCCGGATCTCCGACCTCCATGCTCACCAACCAAGGGGGTTTCCGACTTGCTCAACCTAATAGGTCCAGTTCCACAGTTCTTCGGAACGATCACGCGGATTGAAGGAGCGGCCGGAGCGGTATTGAATGGTGGAACGAATAACGAACTGTCCGTGTGACGTATGCCGCCAGCGTTGCGCTCTGGGCCGTCATCCCCTAATTCTGTTCCGTGCAAGGGTGTATTTTGAAAAGCAGGACTTACTTTTATGGACAGAAGGCAACGATTGAAAGCATCAAAGGTGCCTGAGCTACTTTTTATGTTAGCAATTATAAATAAAATACCTATATATAATATATTATGTATTATGATTATTTATGATGTACAAATTTAAATATTACTTAATGATGTAATACTATCAATGAATTTTTAAAGATCAAGCCAATACTTTAATTTAAAAAATTTTAAGTCTAAATAAACAATATCATTGTTTACAACCATGTATGTCCGAGGAACTGTCTGAACCGAAATAAAAAGGCGCAAGACCTTACGTCCTGTATAACGTGTCCACCTGGGTAGCCAAGATTTGCAAGGGTTCGTAGCTTCTATCCGAGCCCTTTGTAATAGACCCACCCATGATATACCATTGTGTGGTTTTGGTAGCCCCAGTTAGCTAATGACCGGTGAAGGTCCACATCCACACCCCAAAAATGGTTTTGGAACTATGTTTCAGGTCCACATAATATGTTATATGTATTTTAAGTGATTACTTTAATCAATTCAATCTTTTTAATAATGTAAATTTAGTAAAACAGTAGTGACAACATATTGTTACGAATATCCCGCCATCTATTGGCGACTGTGGGAAGTCGTATACAGCTACAAAATAAAGATACACGCCATCTGTTGAGACAACACGGAACTAAGTAGTAACCCGTTAATGGAATATTCTACGATGTATTAGCGGATTATATTGTTGTGTAGAATTTGCCAGAGGTGTCGCGATTTTTCTGGAAGTACCGTTTCGCTATATAAAGCGTGGCATTGCGGAGTAGTTAGTTAGTTTTCAAGTGAGTGTCAAGTGAGTTTAGTTTCAAGTGAGTGTCAATCGAATTAACAGCGACTAAAGTGTAAGTGAATTAAGAAGTTTAGTGTAATAGTGATAATAAATTATTGTAATTGTGTTGTTGCTAGTTTCCCTGTGCATTTTGTGATCTATCAAAATAAATTGTGTCTATTGTGGTAACAATCTGGTATAATTCTCTAATCCCGAACCTTAGCTCGTAACAAATTGGTGACAGAAGTGTGATTAGATGATGCCGGTTTTACCGAAGGAGGACACGGAAGGCGTTCGTACTAGGGGACAGCGACAGCAGGAGATAGACCAGAGACGGTTTATGGATGCTCCGCAACAACCAGCGGACGGTAGGTAGAAAGAAAGAAAGAAAGAAAGAAAAGGAATTTATTTAGTAAAACAAGGCATACAACTTATTTCTCTTAAATATCATGTCTAAAAGACTTGTTTTCAAACTCACTCTAGAGTGAGGTCAGGTGATATAACAATAATCTGTGGTATGTTGAGTGAGTTGTTGACGTGGCGTGCTGACGTATCATAGACCACGTTTATTACATAGGTTAAAAGTAATTATAATATTATACACAATTAGTGCTTTACTTTATATCCTACGTCATGCCTATGATACAAGCATATATATTAACGAGGGTTGTACACCGTGTCCCACTAAAAGGTGGACTCTCGGCATTTACTGCGATAGGCGTGGCCCACCCCAGCACTGATTTTCAGTGCCCACCGTAGTTGTCGACCTGACGCCGACAGATGCAATTACCACATCATACTTTAATAATCATGGTAAGTAATTTTCATATTTAACTAAAACTAAAAACTTTACAAAGAACTTTACAAAGTACAAACTCAAATAAAATATAGGTACTTAAATTATGGATGATCAGTCGCCACAAAATGCATGGTGATAATTATATCAAGCACTACCCTTACACATCTATATACATACGTAGATATGTATATACATACATATACACATGATATTGCCATTTTCATTAACCAGCTCTTATTACAGGTTCCTAAACTAATAAAGTAACAAATTATATTACAAAGAGAATCAAAATGAATAAAATGAAAATTGAAGCCTTTCTACTTCTCAACTCCAGAGAGCCCTGCTCAAGCTTCTTACCCACTATTGTATACAATAGGAGCAGATAAAAGGAGACACTAGAGGTGGCCTGGATATGCTATACAATACCACCATTATATTGCCAATGGGCCATAATACTACAGGTATGTGTGCTAATGTCTTACTATTGTTGTTTTTGTTGGTCAAGAAAGTATTTTCTTAAGTGTTTTTTAAAAGAGTATACTGTTTTTAGGTCCCTAATTGGCGGTGGTGTTGAGTTCCAGCATCGTGTAGCAGCATACCTGAAACTACCACGGAATGCCATTGTTCTGTGTGCTGGAATATTCAATGCTCTAGCTGAAGGTCTGATGGAGTATGAGACATGATTGAGTCTCCAGTCTATTTTCTCATACAAGTAGGTAGGGGTTTGCTTATTAATTATCCCGAACAGTAAGCTAGCTAGATGCAGCTGTCTTCTAGCATCCATCTTTAGAACATTATTATCATTCATGTAAGGAGTTACATGATGGCGTCTGGGGATGTTGAAGCAGTAACGCATGCAGGCATTTTGAACTCTTTGTATGAGACCTTTTGTTCTAGTAAGTAAGCACGGACCATACACTATATCACAGTAACTAAGTCTGGATAGCACAATACTGTCTACTAGTTGTTTTCTTAATGGTATACTAAGATAGTCACGGATGTTATATAAAATTTTTAACCTATAGAAACAGTTTTTTACAACATTATTTATATGTGCTTCAAATCGCAGCTCGGAGTCCATTAGCAGTCCTAAGTTGGTAACCTCATCTACTCTTTCAATTCTTTGTCCATTTATAATTATTGTTGGGTTGGCTTGCACTATAGTTTGTATCTGTCCCTTACTGCCCAGTATCATAAATTTGGATTTAATTGGGTTTAAAATTAGTGAGTGATCTCTAGACCATTTGACTATTCTTTCCAAATCCTTATTCATACGATCCACAGCCGACATGGTTTCGCTAGGTTTAAAAGACAGAAACAACTGTGTGTCATCTGCATACATGTGGTACCCACAATTTTGGAAGCAATCTGTTAAGTCAGCTGTGTATAAAATAAACAAAATTGGCCCGAGTATTGAGCCTTGTGGAACTCCCCTTTTCAAAGCAAGGGGGGAGGACGACATAACTGATCCATCCTCATTATGTATTTCTACTTGTTGTGACCTGTTTGTTAAGTAACTGTTAAACCACTGTATTGTTTCAGGAGCAAATCCGTAGTATGTTAATTTTGACAGCAATAGGCATGTATCAATGGCATCAAAAGCGCGGGAGTAGTCTAGTAAGGTCAGTATTGTCCCCTCCCCTCGATCTCTAGCTTCCAGGATGTTGCCTACCACATCACATAAAGCTGTTGCAGTTCCACGGCCTTTCCTAAACCCAGATTGTTTTTCTGGAAGGATGTTATTTGCCTTAAGGTATTGCATGGTTTGTACATATACAACCCTTTCAAGCACTTTTGAGAGACAAGGAAGAATGCTTACTGGTCGTAGATCCTTTGAAGTATTTGGTAGGCTAGTCTTAGGTATGGGTCGTACTATAGAGGACTTCCACATGCTTGGGAATGTATGGCCAGTAATAGAGGTGTTCACAATGTCTGTTATAGTTTTTAGTGAATTTGGTAGTGTTAGTGTTATCATTTCTATGTTTATTTTGTCTGTGCCTATTGCATTTGTTTTAATATCCTTCAGGATATTGAGTATAGTACTCTGGTCTACTGTTTTCAGTTGAAAATACAAATCTGCATTGTATCTATTAAACTCATAATATGTTAGCCTGGATATGCTCAGTCTAGATTCGCCTGGTATATTTAAAAAATCTTTGTTTATATTATCCGGATTGTTAAAGTGATCTGGCAAGAGTCTAGGTTTATGAGATGGAAGCACTTGGTTTTTTAGATTTTTCCACAAGGATTGTGGGTTGTGTATATTTTTATTAATATTCATTGAAAAATAAGCGGATTTTTCGTTATGTAATGCTACGTTAGCTTGATGTTTGAGTTCCAGATAATATTCCTTTTTTGAATGTAATTTTGTTTGCTGATATGTCAATCTAGCTTTGTCTCGCAGTCTGAAAATTAGTTTAATATTATCTGTTATCCATGGCGTATGCTCCCCTCTGAATAATGATTGCTTTATAGGGGCATGGATGTCAAACAGCTGCAGTATATATCTCGATATTCCTTCTACCATGATGTCAACCCCATCCTGTGCATTCAGAGTATGCCACGGAATACTCTCTAGATCTGCATCAAAAAGGTCTGGTAGTATGTCCTTATATGGTCTATATGTGACCCATCTTGGTTTCAACTTGTCCTTCTTAAACACTGACTCACAGGTTACTATTGAGTGCTGTCCTAAGTCGGGAACATGACTCACTACTACATTTCTCATAGCCATGTCTGTGCATATGACATCTATTAATGTGCAACTATCTCCTATGAAATGTGTGGGGGTGTTAACTACTTGTTGCATATTAGTGTAGTGTAAGAATTGCTTTAGCTTTGTTGTGTTAGTGCTACATCCGTCCAACATATTAATGTTGAGGTCACCCAAAAGAACAATGTAATCAAATGGAGCCAGTGCACTAATACTGTCGGTTAAGCTGTCTAAGAATGTATCTATGTTAAACCAGGGGGGTCTGTAAGCTGTGCCAATAAGAAGCTTTTTGCCCGCTCTGGTTAGTGACATCCAATACTGCTCCACCTCGCTGTGTGTGGGGTGGGTTCTAGTTTGTACCCTAACTCCACTTTTTATGTAGAAACCCACTCCTCCACCACGACTACCTCGTATAAAGTCAGGTCTTGGAATGTGCCTCAAGCTATAACCCGGCACTTTAGGTGCCCTCCCCTCTTCACCTGGCCTCAACCATGTCTCATTTATTGCCATAATGTCAACTGAGTGCGCATTCATAGCAACCAAGAATTCATCATGCTTAGTTCCCAATGAACCTGCATTAAATAATCCAAACTTCAAAAATTTGCTACGGGTCATTGTTAGTTAACAAATATTTGTAGGTTGTTACATATGTATAACAACAATGTTAACTGGTTATCATTATGGCTTTGCAGTTGCAACAAGTAGGCAGTACTTATAATAATCGATGCATATCTATTTACAATCTTATAAGTCTTTAAAATATAACCCACAACAAACACAATTACAGCCACTATAACTAAACAGATACACAGTTCAATTAATTTAATGCATTCATCTATATGTACAACCCCCAACCTAATTATATGGGTACAATTAAGGGAGTTGCACAGTGTAAACATATTATTCAGTTTTTTAAACTGAAATAGATTTATAAATTTCGTATATTGAGTGCATGCTCCTTTATTATGTTTATTAGTTATAAGGTGATCATTGTGATTTTGTACTATCAATGTTTGTATGAATTTCATAATAAAAACAGTTGTAAATAAATACAATTTAGAATAAGTTGCACATGAATAATTATTTTTACAAAATCTTGATTGTAAACATGTATATACATGTATAGTGTCTTTAACATTTAGGCGTATCAGCAACATTATCTTGATATCTAGAAAAATCAAGACACACCCATACAACATATACATGCACGACACACACATAATCTCACACAACAGTAGGAGTGGCGAGTGGATTACATAATATAGTACACAATTTACATGTATACAGATATTTTTTAATGTATCTCTACTAATCTTTGTTAGTCGCAGTAGTCTCTTTGCCAAAAACCCGCTCAAGATCGCTCTCTGACCGAATAACATACGTGCGCTTCCCGTCTGCTTCCTTAGTCAGTATTCTACCGCGTTTCGTCCACGTAAATTTCCAACCCAACCCATGGGCCGCTTTTCGGGCTTGATAGAACCGGTGTTTGTTATTTCTAGTAAGCCTCTCGTTGAGGTAGAAACGTTGCGACGGCGCGTCCAGGCCAAGGCCAGCTGAAGTGGCTCCGCGCCTCACGCGCGCACTGTGCAGCAGCTCGTCTCGCAAGCCTCGCCGTGCCAGTCTTACTACGATGCGTCGGCACCGCGCCGCCCTCTCCGCCTCACCCGAGTCACGCGATCGCTCCACTCGTGGGCCCACTCGCTCTGCAAACACCACGTCCCGTGGCTCCAAGGCAACGCCCAGCTTCTTGGCTACCAGCTCAACAGAGTGAAACACATTCTCGCCAGGGCTCTCAGGGAGGTTCGAGATCTCAATGTCAGAGAGCAACAGTTCCTGCTCTCTTTCACTGAGCTCCGTTTGCAGTTGCCTCACCGTGTGCTGCAACAGGTCCACTGCTTCATCCTGGGAGGCTGCTGCGTGCTTCTTCTCTAGGTCATCGAGACGAGTCTCCAGATGGTCGACCTTTTTTTTGTAAATAGCCACCGCCTGACGGAGATCAGCCATCTCAAGACGAATCTCCCGCAGCTCAGTCTTTACGTCCTCTCTCATTTCTCTCATCTCTGTTCTCATGAGCTTTAATTCGTGGGCAATATCCATACTTTTTGAAAGACCAACACTGCCACAGACCGATTGAGAGGAGTCGTAAGAGCTAGTAGGAGTACTCTTATCGTCTTCATCGCATGTTTCTCTTATTGGATTTGGTTGGATGCGGTCCTTAATGGTTTTTCCTTTGCAGTCAGGACACTGCCATTCTTTACTAACTTTCGTAGCCTCCGGCAAACGAACACACGGCAGATGGTACTTTTTTCCACATTTGCAACATACAGCGCCACCCTTTGAGGAAGTGAACTTCCCGCATGCTGTGCAATTCGCCATGTTATTAAGTAATATTCTAACTAGACGCTAGATGGCTATCACTGAGATCGATATAATGGCTTGTTCGTATTGAGCAGCCTAATCTACCTAATCTTTAACAGATGGCGCTGTTATCAACACGTAATTGTTTCAGGTATATTTCTTAAGTTTTTCACAACACACTTGAATGATGTAATCACTTTATCCACTACACATAAAATTAATGTTCTTTTAATACCAGTACTGCTCAGTAATAAAGTTTATTGTATATATTTTATAAAATAGGGTAGATTTTAGTCACTTTCCTGTTTCGTATTTTAATTTTAAGTTTATTCGAGATCACACAATATTTTGAGGCTTGAAAACACTGTACAGTTATTGTTAGAACACACTAGAGCTTATGAACTAATAAATTATTTAAACAATGAAGTATATTTATTTAAAATGAATTATAAACAGCAACCACAACTACTACTACCGACGTCAAACCGACAATCCTGTTGACGGTTCATTTGCGGCTCCTTCGACCTCGGCGGCTCCGGACCTCGCCGCATTAATGATGATGCTGCAGGAGCAGAAATCGTCGCCAGGAGGAGCAGGCTCGTCAGCTGCAGGACCAGTTGCGGCGGGACAAGGAAGAGCAGACCCGTCGCCATGAATAGCAGACCCGTCGCCATGAAGAGCAGACCCGTCGCCAGGAAGAGCAGACCCGTTGCCAGGAGGAGTAGGCTCGTCAGCTGCAGGACCAGTTGCGGCGAGACAAGGAGGAGCAGATGTTCCTTATGAAGGAGCTCCAGGTTGCGCTAGGTAAGGACCTCAAGGTGATGAAGGAGACGGTCCACCAGCATAAGGCCCGCATCACGGACATTGAGCACAAAATTGTGGATATGCAGAAGGCAATAGGAAACCTGAAGCTTGGAACTGCTCCTGTGGGGAGTACTCCCTTCGATGGAATGTCCTCATGGTCTACTTATAAGATCCAGTTCGAGGCCGTTATGAAAGCGAACGGGTGGACTGATGCGCAGGCCATGACAGCGCTGACCCTGGGTCTCCGCGACCAGGCGTTGACTGTGCTGGAGGCTCTCAGCAAGAACTTCACCTACGACCAGCTCGTTGAGGCGTTGGAGTCGAGGTACGGTGACGCGCACCTGGAGCACGTATTCCGGGCCCAGTTAAAGGAGCGCGTGCAGCGTGGAGGTGAGAATGTACAGTAGTGGGCCTTGGAAATTGCAAAGCTCGTCCGGAAGGCATATCAGTCAGCGCCTACACTGATCAGGGCAATCTTAAGGCTGCCCTTGCCCACGCATTGGAGGTGGAAGCGGTGAGGCAAGACCACCGAGCTCACCATGTTAGGAAAGTAACTACACCCACCGTCCATGCCCGTCCCCAATACAGCCCCCGATGCTACACCTGTGGAGAGAGGGGCCACCTTCGGACGAATTGCCCAAGGCAAAGCGATGGACGACCACAGGGGAGAAGGCTGGTTGATACCTGCCACCCAACAGCAGGAGTACGATTTCGAGGTTCAGCATCGTAGCGGCAAATCCCATGGCAACGCTGACGTACTGTCAAGGAGGCCTTGCACAGAGGACTGTAAACACTGCGTTAGGCAAGAGACCAGGGAAGCTGTGCCCATCCGCATGTTAAGAACGGACCTGAGTGACGAGTGGAAGGAAACCTTACGGAAGGCTCAAGAAGAGGACACAGATGTCAAGTTAATCCTCGAGTGGGTCAAAGCCAATGCTCCGAGGCCAAAGTAAAGCGACGTTGCAGCTATGAGCACAATGACAAAGGGGTATTGGGCGCAGTGGAATAGCTTGGTCGTCCAGGACGGAGTATTGTGCCGTAAATGGGAGAATGCTCGAGGGGACACCTGTCACCTCCAAAAGGTTGTTCCGAAGGCCAAGGTAAAGGAAATTTTATAGCTTTACCACGATGGATGTTCAGGAGGCCATTTGGGTGTGAAAAGGACTTTATTGAAGATTCGAGAGCGGTTTTATTGGATCCACTGCCGCGACGATGTTGAAGGCTGGTGTCGAAAATGCATCAATTGTGAAGCAGTGAAGCGACCTCACACACGCAGCAGGGGTGCACTGCAGCTGTATAATGTGGGAGCTCCGTGGGAACGTATTGCCGTGGATGTAGCAGGTCTATTTCCGGAGAGTGAAGATGGCAACAAGTATATTATGGTTGTCATGGATTATTTTACGAAGTGGCCGGAAGTAATCTCGATAACGAACCAAGAGGCGACCACGGTAGCTGATAAGCTGGTCCATGAAGTCTTCTGTCGATTCGAGGTACCTTTAGAGATTCACAGTGATCAGGGGAGGAATTTTGAGTCCCAGTTGTTTCAGGAAACGTGTCGCGTGATGGGTGCTTTTAAAACCCGAACCACCTCTTACCACCCTCAGTCAGATGGAATGGTGGAACGGTTTAATCAGACATTAGAGAGGTACTTGGCAAAAGTTGTGGAAGGCATACAAAGAGACTGGGATAAACACATCCAGCCGTTCCTCCTCTCGTACCAAAGTGTGGTCCACGAGAGCACATCAGTAACACCAGCCTTTGTGAACTTCGTTCGAGAACAGCGGTTGCCTGCAAATTTAATCCCGGGTACTCTCCCTGACATGTAAATAATAGAAAGATAAATGACAGAAGCTTTGAGGAAGGATCACTGGTCTGGCTGCATAACCCGGTTTGCAGAAAAGGCAAATCTCCGAAGCTGCAAGTGAAATGGGACGGACCGTACAAAGTAGTGACCAGACTCAATGACGTAACGTACCGCATTCAGAAAGGACCGCGGGGCACTCCCAAGATCGTCCATGTGGATCGGTTGGCGCGTTTTCATGGCGATAATCATGCTCGGGACGAGCATGTCTAAGAAGAGGGCAGTGTTACGAATAACCCGCCATCTATTGGACGACTGTGGGAAGGTGTAGAGAGCTACAAAATAAAGGTACACGCCATCTCAAAATTCAAAAAATTCAAAATTCAAAATCGTTTATTCATTTAAGACACTAAGTTACAATTATGAACGTTAAATTGAAGCTAGAGTTAAAATCATAGATCGGCGTAAACAGACGCCACAGCATGTGCTGGATTGTCGAGGTAAATTAGGTGAAAACACCAAAATCTACTGCCTGCTTGTGTCGATCTGTAACTTCCAGTTTCCAAAATGCGTAGAGCCTTATGAGAAGTATACTGGCAAAGAAACTCATGGCCACTCTTTTTAAAAGTCAGATCTTCAGGTACAATAGTGTTAGTGTTACACGAAAGGTAAACAGGATGCAAGCTGAAGCCACCTGAATTTCATTTTATTGAAATGCTCCAAAAGCAAACGTACTAAAAAATAAAAACCACTCAGTGATACCGTTGAAGGTTTGAACTTATTAAACATAGAAATCATTCAAGGTGCACATCTACCTTCATTCAGTTACAAAATCTACAGTTAAAAATAATTCGTGACTGGATTAAGAGGCTAGAGTTGCAGTTGAACGAACCAAAATAATAGTATAGGCTAAAGCATCGCTGACTAGGCCGACCAGTCACCCCAAGCAGCACCCGTTCACGAGTATGACGCATGGACCAGCCATCATCTCCTTCGCCATATCAGAGGAAAAGAAATGACCCGCCCCATGACGACGCCGCAAGCAATGACATTTTAGTGAGCATGACGAACCATCTGTTGAGACAACACGGAACTAAGTAGTTAGTAACCCGTTAATGGAATATTCTACGATGTATTAGCGGATTCTATTGTTGTGTAGAATTTACCAGAGTTACCGTTTCGCTATATAAAGCGTGGCATTGCGGAGTAGTTAGTTAGTTTTCAAGTGAGTGTCAAGTGAGTTTAGATTCAAGTGAGTGTCAAGTGAATTAACAGCGACTAAAGTGTAAGTGAATTAAGAAGATTAGTGTAATAGTGATAATAAATTATTGTAATTGTGTTGTTGCTAGTTTCCCTGCGTATTTTGTGATCTATTAAAATGAATTGTGTCTATTTCGGTAAAAATCTGGTATAATTCTCTAATTTTGAATTAAACCAAAATCTAAATTGAACTGTCTAGAGCCATAATTTATGAATTTGTATTGCATTAAATAGAAGAATCAAACTAGCTAACTGACTGTTGGTCTAGTTTTTAGTGACCCTGACTGCTGAGCCAGAGGTCGTGGGTTCGATTCCCACCCAGGACAAATAATTGTGTGATAAGCACGATCTTTGTCTGGGTGTAATTTATCTCTAATATGTATGTATTTAGAAATATATTAGTATGTTTATCACCAGTCTGGTTACCATAGTACAGGCTCTGCCTAGTTCGTTATCAGACGGCCGTGTATGAGATGTGTGAAGATATTATTATTATCATTATAATACAGATATTCAATCATGTTCTAGTCTGGTTTAATGTGAATAACCAACTGTTTAAGTACTATTCATCTACCGGAATACAAAAAGTTATTGTGTCGCTACATTCTAACTAATATTATAAAATGTGATTGTGATTTTGTTTACCATTTCATTGTTTCTTAATTACTCATGATGATCATCTTAGATGGATACGTTGGTAGGGGACAAAGAGCATAGTACCTCTTGATCCAGAAAAAAGTACCCACTATTCTCGAGGGATAGAAAAGAAACCATTATATTATCACTTTGTTTATGTCTGTGTATTTGTCGTAGTTGATTATCTGAAAAGTCTATCTAATGAAAAACATAAAAAAGACTAAATCTACTGGAAGATTTTTTTTTTTAAATAGTGATAACTTTAATTTAGACCACAAATAGTTTTAGTAACGAATGTTAGTACATAAACTTATTCTAGAACCTGGAAGTCGGACCGCACACTAGCCACGCAACATATTTTATGTAATAGTGGATGTATCAGGTCCGATCCAGTGACACAGCATCGGACAATCCCACCTGCGACACAGTGTGGGATGCTGCGACAGCTGTCACGCGATTTATATAATATTGAGGCACACTGCTTATGGATGAAGGCATGAAAGCCGTCAATCCTCGCCTCTTCAAACATGAAGATTGACATAGCCGAAGCACTGCAAAATCGCGGCAGATCCACCTTGTTACATTGCATACGTAGATTGTTGTATGCCCTGCGCGTATACATCATTGCAGACTATACTCGTATGTGTAGAATGACTGGTAGTAAGCTCTCAAGAGAGTGATATTTACCTCCTTGCTACATCACGCAAATCTGCGGGTCAGCATATGATGAGACAGCCAACGTTATCTTTCTACACACACACACTACTTCACATCACCCGTCTTATTTTGTAATATGGGTACGACTATGGTCTTCATAATTAAATCATTGTTTTGTTAAATTGCATTTATTTCACTTAGGCATTTCGGAAATTCAACTAAGTTATTACAATCAGTAAGCGCACTAAAAAAATTAAAAATAAATCCTTCAGATAATTGCAAAAATCAAACACTGTGCAAGGTACATTAGAGGATCTATAAACAGTCTTATTCCGCCATATGGTTTCCCTCGACGTATACCAACCGGTGTGTCTACTATATTTACTGCAATTAAAAGGCAGGATCATCATGTATACTGCCAAGAAATGCCAAATCGTGAGGCATCAACCAAATTTCTTGCAATGCTGTTACATCGCCTGATACACACTGTCGTCTAAAACAGTCAACGGATGTTTTCACCCATTTACGATTAAAGGATATCATATGAACCGATTTCACATTTCACATCAATGAATTTTACTGGTAAAGGGGGTACAGTACTTTTGAGGGGATAATATGATAGAAAAGCTGTGACATATTAACTACATGGCTCTTTTTTATACTATAGGGGGCAAACGAGCAGACGAGTCACCTGATGGCAAATGACTACCACCGCCCATGGGCACCTGCAACTCAAGAGTCACAAGTGCATTGCCAGCCTTTAAGGTGGGAGTAAGGGAAGAGAGGAAGAGGGGAGGGGGAGAGAAGGGTTAGGGCCTCCGGTAACCTCACTTACTCGAAAAAGAGCAACGAATCGTTGCTTCACTGAAAGTTTTCTGTGAGGCCGTGGTATCACTGCAGTCGAACCGGCCCATACGTGCAAAGCATGGCTCTGGTGTTTTAAAATACAAAGTTAAAACCACTGAAAAAGCAAATCATACTTCAGTTCTTTGAGGTTTGAGCCTTCACTTTAATAACAGTACAGTTTACAGAGTAACCCAAACGTAGATTTTTATTTCCGACGGGAAATGAGAATACCAAACTTATAAAAAAGAGCTACCTGGCTTTACATATCAAACTAACTTTAGTAAGAATTTATAGTTTTGCCAACAAATCTGAGAGAATGTGAGCTCGCTTGTTTGTCTGTGTGTTAGTTACGCTTTCACGCCATAAGTACTCTACTGATCGTCATGACCATGACCAGAAAAGAATACCGTGTGCTGCGGCAACGGGGGTCACGGGTTCGATTCCTGCTGAGTGCAAATATTGATATGCATGAATATGGCTATTTGCATTAGCCTGGGTCTTTCTATGTGTAAAAGTATAGATATATGTTTGTCTGTGTTGCCGTTCTAGAACCCACAGTACAAGCTCTACTTATCATGGATCTAGATAGCGATATATTATGTCTCAAGATATTATTATAATAACTTTAAGGACTTTACTAAGAAAGAAACAGAAATAGAAAGAGAAGAAAGAAAGAAAATACGTTTATTCTGGCACAACTAAAGGAGACGCTAACAGAATGAAACACTTAACAACATAACTGACTTAAATTTAGAGACGAGAAGTACTCATCTCGCGGTCGCACCAGAATGGGAGCCAGTTCAGCTTTGTGCCAGGCACTGGTGGATGCCTGACGCTGGATTTCAACTGGGCCCTTTTTTTTTTGTGTTTTTTGCGTGTGTGAGGGTGTGTGTGTGTGTGAGGAAATTGTGAGTGTGGTGATATTATGCTTGAATCTACAGAGTAGAGCTAATATGATAAATGTTATGTGCATGCTAATGCAATACATCAATATAAATAAATAAAATTAAAGTATCTAAATTAAAGTAAACTGAACTGCTAATATAAAAGATTTACCCACTACGTGTAGGTGGGCAAATATTCCATATGTGTACTTCTACCGTTCATTATGCTGGAAGCATTCATCTGACAGCTCGCGAGACGTGCTTATGCGGGAGCGTAGATGTGGTAAGAGAACATGGTTCAACGAGACGCGCGCGCCCGCCGATACAAAAAACACAACATACTATGTTCGTCTGTAGTGTCGTCCCATGATAATGTCTGGTTTGTTTAGTGGCCGTTTACAACCATACCATATCTCTTCGTCATCAAAACATGAAGATAAACTAGGTGTGAAATAATAGAATAAGTATTAAAGTATTTATAACAAAGAGGGAAAAACAACAATAGGTTATTAGAGAAAAATATTGTGTTCGAATTGGAAGACAAGTGTCAACAGAGGTGGTGGAGCAACGCCGGGTACAAGCTTCATATGCTCTAGTGCGGGGTGTGTCCAGATGTTTATAACTGCCATAATTTTAGGTCGTGAAAAGTGGGTGAGTGTGTTTAATTTGTATATTGTAGAATTTGCTTTTGTTCTGCAAGAAGGTACCTTTTATAGTGAAGTTTAAAACTGTTATTTGTTTTCAGTGACCTTAGTGGCGGCGGTATGTTGTTCCAGCACTGCGTGGCTGCGTATTTGAAACACCCCCTGAACGCGGTTGTTCTGTACCCTGGCACTGATAGTGGATGCGACGTAGATCGGCTGGGATAGTGATCAAGTCTCCAATTAAGCTTGTCTCCGTCCTCTGTCATAATGGTGCCAAAAAGAACGTTACCTAAGTGGAGCCTCCTTCTCGCGGCCATTTTAAAACATTGTTGTCATTTAAGAACGGGGTGACATGGCTTCGCCGGGGTATGCTAAAACAGTATCTGGCGCAGGCATTTTGCATATAATAATAATAATGATAATGTTTGATGCGTACTAAATAGATATAGAGCGATGGTACTTTCCCAAAAGAACTACACGATGAGGACTACAATGATTGCGCTATTATGGCTCTTTCTATAAGACAAAAAATAATAATATCCATCGATACACGGTAACATGGAAAATAAAAACTACATATTAAAAAAGAAAATATCGTTCTGACAATAATTAAAATCAATACACCCTTGTAGTTTTTTTCATCGAACACTTAAACCTTTAAAATAAATCAAACACAGTTGAGGTACTGTTTACTGTTCCACTGTGGCTGAAAGGAGAAAGTGTCCAAGATTAATAAGTACTCAGCCAGTAATGGTTCGCTTTTTGTTTTATTCTACAAAACAGTCTTGACGTGGCCCATTAGCCGATCCCGCCCATTCATTCGTCCCTCACTCGTTCAACCATTCACTCAACGATCACCTGGGGACTAAGCTAGGTTTCAAATAATCGAAAGTATTTCCTTGTTCCTTGTTTTGTATTTTGGGAAATTTCTTTTGTGTTCTACTATTTGTTTGTTGGAAGTAGTATTTATAGTGCCTATTAGGAAGTCACATTAGCCATGTATCACTGGACTAACTGTATTACAGCGTAATTGCCAAATATATCCAAAGAAACCCGATTTTCTCAGAGATATAGGGCAAGATGTACATCCTACTCATACTTGAAGTTACTCACTCGACAGCTAGTTCTTGGTTATGTGTATGCTAGAAGACATAAAGTAATTAGAAATTCCACTAATGAAAGAGTGTCGGAAATATTCATTTCGATATAACATACAACCTTTGCTCTGAACTATGAAGAAATCGTTAGCGTTTAGAGGTGAAGGTGCTAAAAAGTGTGTGCCTTTATTTATATACTAGCAGCGCCTCACGGATTCACCCGCGTAAGTCCCGATCCCATTGAAATATCGGGATAAAAAGTCTGGCCTATATGTTAATCCAGGTCTCCAGCTATCTACATACCAAATTTCATCGCAATCGGTTCAGTAGTTTTGGCGTGAAAGATTAACAAACACCCATACATTCATAAAACCATATATCCTCACAAACTTTCAAGTTTATAATATTAGTAGGATTTTGAATTTTTATTGAACGTATACATAAACATTATTCAAAAATAATAGTAAATGACATTTGAGATATTTCATAATGAGATGACATGTGAGGGATTTGTGACAACCGGAAGCCCTAACCCTACCCTTTCCCCTATTCCCGTCCTTCCCCTCTCCCCCCTCTCCTCCCATCTAATCCCCCTCTCTCGTCTTCCCGCTCTTCCCCTATTCCCACCTTAAAGGGCGGTAACGCACTTGTGACTCTTGAGTTACAGATGCCCATGGGCGGCGGTAGTCATTTACCATCAGGTGACCCGTCTGCTCGTTTGCCCCCTATACCATAAAAAAAAAACTTCTATAAAGATGTACACTTGAAACACCAACAAACAGATGGAACCATTGCTAACAATGAAACTTCAAAACCTTGCTATATTATGCCACACAGTATCAAAAGTGAATAGTCTTCAAATTACAGTTAACCGAAACGAAATTACTGACGACGTTTTAAAAGCATTGCCTACAAGTACGGTATCCTAAACATGAAACAAGTGAGGTTCGGTTCAATAAATTCCCAATGTAGTCCCAGCTCTAATTAGTGTGGCGGCTGAACGGTGTAGACACAGCGCAGATAAGTTAATTGCTTAGCTGATACATTCTCACGGTACGATACGATATTGGTAATCGGGACACCTAAATTTAAAACGAAATTCAAAATTTTATATCAGATTTTTTTAACTTAGCGAGGCAACTTCAGAACATGAAAGTTCAAACAGTTGGTTATCGAGAAGGCTATATAGTTACCCCTTAATGTGATATAAGAGCCAAGAAGAAGCTCTTCAAGTCGCCAAATGACTTTTTGATTTGTAATCAAATCAAAAGTAAAGCGCTATATATAATCAACAAGTAGGAAATAGTAAATTTCAACTCGTATGGTCCAGCTACAAAATTAACAAGTCGTTTCGAGGTCAATGTCTGTGATTTTATAATAAAATCCCAGATAATATAGGAATGTTAAGTCAAAACTAATAGCTAATATGTTTCCTATTTTCCGTCGTTCATGTTTTTTTTTTGATGCCATTTAATTATTTTCTTTTATTAGCTATCTAGTTAGCTAGTTTCTCTATTTTCGAAGCTTAATCTTAGTTTATTCGCTTTAATCTTAATAACATAGTAGCGTACAATAAAACAGTGATGTAGTATAATTGACTAAATATTATTATAACTATCTGGTGAAATAACCGAGTGGCCGTGAGTTTGTTTGCCCGATTTCTTCTTACAAGCGTCACTTGGAAACCACTATCTAGAACCCACGATAAAGATTACACTGGGAGGTTCTGCCACCGGACCTTACACCCGTTTAATTTTAGCACAATAGAAAGATTTAAAATGGCTAGAGAACTTGATTCGAACATGGTTTGGACATAACTATTTCACCAATTCACCAAGTACCAGTGGTGCATGGTGAAGTTAGATTCGCTGTTTTATGGAACGGAGTGCCACCGGGTCTCTCTTAATATCAACCTTCCTTAGCGTATATAGAATGAAGAATGATATCTAATCATTATTAGTTTCCGTTCATCAAACGTTCTTTTTATTGGGGATGGTTTTGTTTCTTTTTGGAGTTGGCCTAACGGGTTAGACCGACGACCTGAAAGCCACCCTGGCTGGGATAGACTGGATTCGGAAGGTGGAAGACCTGAAAGAGGCCTATGTGCAGCAGTGGACTATAACAGGTTAATTGATGTACATGTTCAGTATGTTTAAGACAAATATTTAAGTATACTAACAATAAAATATTATAAAATCGTGATATCTAAATTTATATGTAACGTAAAAATAAAAGTAGCAAAGATTAATTTTAATAAAGTTAATTAACAAATGTAGCGGTGTCGACCAGATGGCCTTTTACAGGCGCGATGGGGCATCAAAACGCTATTCTACAATAATTTTAATCCACTAATTGGAGACCCTGGTCTGCTCAAAAGGGATAATTAGCAAATTGGCTGATGATATTATTTTTCGGTGCCGATAAATGACCCTTGATGTGGTGCAAATTAAAAATGCTTAGCATGAGCTTAGCTTGTACTCCTCTTAGATAATATTATGTACTATGTTAAATGTCTATATACACATTACTTAATGATAATTGTCTTCACAAAATTATAAGCAATTCTGTATCAATATAGAAGCGTCTGCAAAGTTTCCTTAGCTTCACATAAGCTAATTTATAGTTTAAAACTCATTCTTATACCATGACATAGTTAGGTATTTCTACTGACAAATTTTTGTGAATAACAAAGACATTCAATGAGAACTATGAGCAAGGTAAATATCGCTAAACGTACATGAAGTGAAATGGAATCAATATTTTTGTGTGGCTTTTTATTCGTAGAAGAGCCATGACTCGGTACGTATCGGCGGCTGGACCGTAGTGTTACCAGAGCCTCACGTAAAGTGCAGCAATGTTTACATTGTTTTTCGCCGAGTGAGTGAGGTGACCAGAAGCCCTAACCATTCCCTCCCCCTTTCTCTGCTCCCACTTTAAAAACCAGCAACGTACTTGTGATCAGGTGATCCTTCTGCTCGTTGACCATAAAAAAAAAAGTTTTCGATGTATCCAGCGTTTATTGGGTGTCACATCGCCAAAGTTTAAAATCGAACACTTTAATGACATATTAATGAAAAGTGAGACTAATAAGGAAGTATGGAAATAGTCTAATGTAGTTCTTTAGCTGCCTAATATTTATTTCGATCACCTATAAATTAATTATTATTTTCTATAGGGAATTCTCCGGGAATAGTACTTTTTTCTGAATTAAAATGTGTATGTTACACTTCACAATGATGGTTTGAGTAAATAAGACGTGAAAGTGACATATAAACCAATTAACATTCGCATTTATAATATCAGCAAAGAATTTGTTAAATCAGGGTAGTACGAGGGAGTTGTTTTGGCAACTAAGGAGAGCCGGTTCCATGGTGATCAGAGTACTGATAAACGTGCTTACATAGTACTGAATACATACATATTACAATATAATACAATACAATACTCTTTATTGTACACCATGAGGAACATTTCAAAATATGCAATGCAATGGAGTTATGTATAGGGCAGTTAACAGGTGTACGACTAGCTAAGTAGCAACTTAAATGAATTTAAGAGACAAGGAATAAATAATTATATATACCTTACCTCTATATATATATATATATATATATACATACACATATTACATATACATACATACATTTACACATATAGATACATACACCGATATTAAAATAAATATATACACATATCCAGTATTAAAAGCAAGTGAAATATTACTGTGACAGATAGTAATCAGTGACCATTTTTTTAAAAGTATGCAGCGACTGAGCACGTCTAATAGCTTCAGGCAATGCATTCCACAGGCGAGCTGCATGTACTGTAAAAGATTTGTGAAGAAAATTTGTGGAATGCAAAGGTATTTTCAGTGCTTGATTTTCCGATGATCTCAGGAACCTCGCATATTATGGATAAATTACACCCAGAAACAGAATAACTGATCGTGCTCATCACCCAATTGTTTGTCCTGGATGGGAATCGAACCCACGATTAGCTCAGCAATTAGGATCACTAACATCTAGAAATCTAAACCAACACGCCAGTCATAAAAATATCACATACCTAATTTATATCATCGTTTATTATGGAACGCGTTTAGAAGTTATTTTATCTTTTTTGTCCTTTATGTAATGTTCTCTTAACACAAATATTTTACATGGTACTATCTGAAACGATTTAATATTGATACCCGCATGCTCTCCTATCTTGAGCCTCAAAAGGTCTGGCGAATCCACCTCATTTTAAATTAAGCAACTCAGATATCGCTTACGATAATCCGGCCTAATGTGGGCCTTTTTGTATTTTAATTATATTTTATTAATTTAATACAGATGTTCTTAATGTGATGTAAGTTCCCTCGTTATATTTTAATTATCTTATAATAACGAAAATATGTTCGCATTAAGAATTTAGAAAAATAATTCTAAGAAAGAATTTAATTATCTAAATAGTAATAATTCTGTTAAACAAAGAATCTAATATGTTTAATATTAAAATATTTAGCCTGATATCTTAATTATGCTTTAGTGAACACAATTTATAGTTTTGAGATAGTTTATAAAGATATGATATTTTTCGCAATAAATAGTTTTATAAGGATATGATGATGATTCACTTACGTTTATGGTCTCTGCTCAGCTCCTAAGGGTTGTAGCGTAATATTACATAGCCCTCTTGAAAGAATACTCTATCCAATACAAAAGTAATTATTACTCAAATCAGACTGATAGTTCCATAGATTAGCGCGTTTAAAGAAACAAAAAACTCTTCAGCTTTATTATATTAGTATAGATACTAGTCCATTACACCAAAGACAAAACACAATGCTGATTTCAGTTAATGTTCTGTTAGACATTTTTTTTATTGGTAGCGTCATCAATGTGTTTATTTTGTTCACATAGGACACCACAAATATCAAAGCCTGTCCACCAAGTACATGTAGACTTGTAGACGTGGCCAAATATCAAATCACTGTTGGTCTAGTGGTTAGTGATCCTGACCAATAATTGTGTTATGAGCACGATCATTTGTTTTGTCTTGGTGTAATTTATCTATAATATGTATGTATGTTTTTAATAATATATTAGTATCTTTATCATCAGTCTAGTTACAACACTACAGGCTCTGCCTAGTTTAAGATTAGGCGGCCGTGTGTGAGGTGTCTCAAGTTTTTATTATTATTTATTTGTTTTGTGCGAGAAAAGAACTTATTCACTCAACGTTGAGTTGGGCAAGGTGAAAATCTCATATATATATATATATATATATATATATATATATATATAGATCGATAGATAAAATAGAATAAAGTTTCATTGATAAAAAGATTCTAAATTATTTATTTAGCACTTGTAATGCGAAAAAACAATTTCAGCATAAAATTCCCCCATATTTCATATAGCTACTGAAATAAATTCACATCCCCAATCTTCCAGTGTTAACAAACATTTGTAAGAACGAATTCCCCGCACATTTCCGACCAACAAAGCGTACATCCGATATTAAATAGAAATAATCTAGTACATGGCACTGAATACCGAATAAACGGAGTCGACCTAATTTTAGATAACTGGAAGGGAATTTATCTGTCGTTAGCAAAAAGAGGAATACAAAGGCACACGATACCGCCTCTCTTGAATTAATTGCCTTGCCCGCATTTTGCTTAGATTTAACCTAGGTAAGTATATCCTTACCTTTGGTACCAAAATTAATTATATAAAATTTCCCCGCTGAATTATTTGTTCTATTTTCATCTTATAGGCATTTTTGACAAACCAGAAAATCATCAAATTAGATGTATGAAGTTTGGGTTTTCATACTATTTCTGAATTGTTTACCTTCAGAGTCAGAGAGGAAGATTCAACCTTTATGTTTGTGACCATAAGCTACAGCAATAAAAATAATAATAAGTTGACACATCTCATGGCAAACTAGGCAGAGCTTGTACTATGGTATCCAGACTGCTGATAAACATACTTATTGTACTTCTAAAAACATAAATATTATAGGTAAATGTAATGTAGGGTATACCTATATGTATAATATTGTTCGGAACCTGTATTCGTTATAACACCAGTCGGATTATATACAGTACCCCGATACGACGTTGTTTCTGTTACCCCCCCGCTTCATACATTCCATACATATCAGTGACGACGAGGATGGGACCGACAAATTTAAAAGTGCGTGCGTACTATTATCCGGGTACAACTATGATATTGAATATGTTTCTTCTAAAAATAATTGCGCCGACGCTTTATCGCGTTAACCATCGAAAGTTGCTAAGGATGCCGCGGTTCGAGAAGTCACGTACGTCAATGTTGTTGAAAACTTTTTACCGATAACAAACTATGACGTCAGCAAGGCTACCTCTAAGGATATTGTACTTAGTAAAATCAAAGTTTACATAGAATCCGGAATTAGACGAAATGAGTTGTACATTGAAGGCAGCTGCATTATGTGGGGCTATAGAATGATTATACCTCAATCATTAAGACAATTGGTATTAAAACAGTTGGTCCTGATATTGGTCCTATAAAGGGAAAAACCTATTTAATATTGATTGATTCGACATCTAAGTGGCTTGAGGCATTCGAGACGCAACACACTAACGCGTCAGCTATTATAAAAATCCTTCGAGCTACGTTTGCTCGATTTGGTCTCCCTGCGGAACTAGTATCGGATCAAGGTCCTCCGTTCACCAGTAGGGAATTTACTGAGTTTTTAAAACGTAACGGAATTAAACAATGTTTCCCACCAGTTTACCATCCTTCTTCTAATGGTGCAGCTGAAAACGCGGTCAAATTATGTAAGCGCGCTATTAAAAAAGCGCATAGGGATAAAGTTGACGTAGACGTCGTGTTGCAAATATTTCTTTTAACCTACAGGAATACTATACATAGCACTACAGGGGAGACTCCGGCAATGATATTACAAAAACGTAAGTTACGTTCACGTTTGGATTTATTAAGAAACGACCAAGCTTTACGGGATAAGTATGCACAAAATAGTCAGGTTCAGAATGCTGGTGGGGTAAGACGCGACTTCGAACAAGGTGACATAGTTTGAACACGAGGTTATGGCCAACAAGATAAGTGGGTTAAAGGTCAGGTTCATGAAAGGGAAGGTTCGCGATATGATAACGGTCAATTTATAAAACGGCATGTTGATCAAATACGATCAAATAATTTCTCTAACATTGCTTGTCCTGATATTGAGACTAGTGGCTCAGCAGCGGGCAGGGGTGAGAATGTCATGCTACCGCAGGAGGGTGAGGTGGTGGATGAAAGTGTAGATGACTTAAGTCAATGGCATAAAGAAACGGCTGAACCAGAACTCCACACAAAAAAGAATGTGATCGAGCCGTTAGCGTGGGGCGGTAGCTTAAATAACAAGCAGACTTCACTTTGTTCACCACCTCCAAGTGTGTTTGAATTACAACCAAAACGGGAGCGCAAACCAGTGGTCAGATATGGTTTCGAGATTGATTAGATATGAGTTGTAATAATTAATTGTATTATGTGTTTTATCAAGTAGACTGTTATCTTACTAAGTTTAAATTTATGGGTGGAGGTGTAATGTAGGGTATACGTATATGTATAATATTGTTCGGAACCTGTATATGTTATAACACCAGTCGGATTATATACAGTACCCCGATACGACGTTGTTTCTGCTAGCCCCGCTCCATACATATCAGTAAATTACACCTAGAAACAGAACAAATGATCATGCATCATATAATTATTTGTCCTTGATGACTGGGAATCGAACCCACGACCTCTAGCTCAGTAATCAGGACCACTAACCAATAGACCAACAGGCCAGTCATAGCTAATAAAAGCTTTGTCAATAGAGAAATTGGATGCTTGTTTGCCGTTTTATTTATACAAATAATAGTGCTCCAGTTCTAACATAAGGTGACAAAGCCAACAAAAGAACGTCATTGTGATATATTGACAAGCATCCAGCTGAGTATCTAATACAATGTAATGTGCAAAGGAGATGGAAGACTAATATTGTACTGATAAGTCATAATGCTCCTCAAATTTGACCACACTTTTAACATCCCGTATAGACAAGATAACAAATTGAGCAGAAAGTATTCAGAGCTTAAATTACTTCTAAAATCAACGATAATGACGTCGTGATCGTCGCTACAGTCGTTTGTTTTTCATCCGATTACTCCAACTTCTGCTGTTCCTGAAACTTGATGCACTCTACTTCTTCTCTACGGATTTGTTTTTAGTAAATTAAATACAAATTTTACAAGATAATTGCTTCTTTATTACACCAACCGATATTTAACCGAGAACTATGTATACTTGAAATAACATCGGTTGGTATGGACAAGCCTCGGACCACCCACGTAGTTTCCGATGCACGAATTCCGATAAATCTATCTCGCACTATAAGTTCGCGACTGTCCATTATGACGTCACGAAGCAGACGCCCTCCTAACAAAAACCTTGCGAGATGACTTATTGTTATTGTCTTATTTTTTTGTTTATGGCATACTACAAATGGCTTCGTACGAGGTGAACGAAGTGATGGATGTTGATTAATTTTTTTCTCGTTCCGTGTTTCCGGGGCTTAAAGGAAATGAAAGTATGTAAAAGTATCTATCTTTGTAAGGTTATTTGTGGGAGGGTATTGGTGATAAATAATACAGTAGGAGTTTTTTTTTCATGCATTGATTATATTTCACGGTTTGTGGTACAATTCTATTTCCACTTTTCTCTGGTCTGCTGTCAAAATGAACGAACCAATAACACCGAAGTTAATAATAATAATAATAATTTAGTTATTTCTCTCAAAATTAAATAACTAAACAGGTGTTAAAGCGGAATACATAGTATGTAGTCTACATTGTGAGAGCTGGTGCCTGTTAAGGGTTTTTATAAACCTGTATTACAAGTCACCAGGTCCCATCTGGCAATTGTATACATTGTACCTACAGTAAAACTATTCTTAAGTACATGCTAGAGAAACAAACCAGAAACAACAAGTATAACAAAAATAAGTAAGTATATAAAGAAAAGCAAAGAAAAATAAAAAACAGAATAAGCAGACGAGTGGGTGTTAGTCAATTGTATTAAATTATTGTTTGTATTTATTAAAATACATACCTTTAGGGGTACATATACTTTTAACGGACACAGTTATTTATATAAATAAGCGTTGTTAATATTTTATAAGTCTATAAACAAAAGTTACTTTCTATGGCCATTGGTAAAAATACGTCATCTAGCGAAGATAGACTAATACGTACGTACGTACGTACGTACCTACGTAGTAATTATTGATAGCTTTATTAATAAAATTTGTTTCTCTTGTATCATACACACTATTTTACATAATGCATTTAAAAATGTTTTGTAGTTTGTGTGTCTCCATAGCTGACGTTTGATACAGTTATGAACAGACGATTTTCTACAATGTTATCTTCATCGTTACAGGGTCCATCCATATTCGTACTGTATATACTAACTCATTATGATGCTACACAGGCGTTAATATCATCGTCATTTTGTGCCCCGCAAGTGATCACCAAATATAACGAAGGTAATGAAAGTTAATGAAGGTAATGAAGGGCAACAGGATATGAATATTGACAGTAGCAGCTTACGACATAAATCCTACAGGAAAACGATGTAACCTTCGCAGCCTAACAATGTTAAAGTAAAATTAGATCTCGAAAAATATATACAGGCTCGTACCTTGCCATCAAGTTGTATAACTCTATTACGAAGATGCCTACTCTGATATTGTTCCTGTAAAAGGATAATGTCTAACTTGTGCTCAATGAATGATCTAATTGTAATGTAGCTACCCTGTTATTGTGAAGGTATAACGGTCCTATAAGAAGATTTTCTGTTAAGGTATTTATAAATTATCATGTATGAGTCGTTAAGGAGGGAAAAAAAGAAACGATTAATTTATTGACGATTTTTGGAACTACGAGATTTATTTATGTCGCAGTAAGATGGTTATAGCCGTGATATAGTTATATCCCTATGATATAGCTATTAGCTATATACCGTTATAGAGATATATCAAAGCTATTCATAAATGTCTTACTTAGGACGATTTAGTAATATTACTATCTTACTAGACTAGAATAAAAAAAACTAACTTTAAAAAAAACAATCTATTTTTATATCTATGTATGAGTAAATATAAAAACAAATTGTTTACTTTAAGGTTAATTATTTTAATAACTGCTCATTACTACTTATAACATAGTTTATTTTGGTTGTTGTAATTTCAATACAAAAGCTTAAGATTAAGGGAGTATAAATATTATGGTCGGTTCAGGCCCACATAAAATATCTGGGCCTGATCCTAGAGGTGGCGCTTCTACAAACACTTCCTACAGCTTGCTCCAAAGCTGGTCGGCGCTGCGTCCGCCCTTGGGCGACTCTTGCCCAATTTGGGTGGGCTCAGCGTCGCTACGAGACGGCTGTACACAGGGGTTGTCCGGTCAATGGCATTCTACGGTGCACCGGTGTGGGCGGAGGCTCTGACCGCCCAGAATAGGGCGCGCCTCTGGCGCCCACAGAGGGTTATGGCGGTCAGAGCCATACGTGGATACCGCACCATGTCGACGGAGGCGGCGTGCGCGTTGGCCGGTACTCCCCGTGGGATTTGGAGGCGAAAGTGCTCGCCGAAGTATATCGGCAAACGGCTGAGTTCCGGGTGGGAAGCGGCAGTCGGCCCCGCCCGAAGAGGTACGTGAATGGCGTGAGGCCGCTCGCCGAGCCACCGTGCTGCGTCGAGTGGGCAGGGCGGCAGCACGGGACCCTTTCCTTCCGACTGACGCAGGTTCTTTCCGGGCACGGCTGCTTCGGGAAGTACCTGCACTCGGTCGCTAGGAGGGAATTGAGTCCCACCTGTCACCACTGCGACTGCAATGAGGACTCGGCTCAGCACACGCTGGCGATTTGCCCCAGTTGGGCGGCGCAGCGTCGGGCCCTCACTGCAGTCATCGGAGTGGATCTGTCGCTATCGGCTGTCATACGCTCCATGGCCGGTAGCGATAGGAATTTTACCGCGGTCGCAACCTTCTGCGAGGAAGTCATCTCGCAGAAGGAGGCGGCGAAAAGGGTCCGGGAGGACGACCTCCACTCGGACTTAATTCGACACCGGCGAACCGGTCGGCGGAGGCGCGCTTTCCAGCGCCTCATGCCGCCCTCAGTGTGGCCGCGGGTGGTCGGGACGGGTTTTCCCCTCCACCCGCTAAAGTGGCCCGTCGTGGCGGCTTCCCTGTGTGTCTGGATGTCGCCTAATTGAGAGATTTTACCCGGAGGTGGTGCCCGCGCTTTTACGGGCAGGCGCTAGGGGGGGTCCGGATGTCTTAATAAAAGCTGTTCCCGGATCCCTCCTATTTAAGGCGCAGTACGGCACACCGTGTGGTTTTAGTCGGTTCGATTCCGACACACCGCCCCGCCGAAAACCCCGGTGGGGTGACGGCCCGTGGGGGTTTCCAACCGCACAAAAAAAAAAAAGTATAAATATTATGGTAGTATTGTACTACTTGATTGGATAGTTCTGTATTATGTACAAGATTTTTTTTGTACTTACTTTTGTTGATTCTATGCCTAAATATAAAAACAGGTTGTTTTTATAAATATATTTTTATTTTAACACACACTACAACTACTACCTATTGTTTGTTTTGGTTGTGGTTAATTCGTAACAAAAGCTAAATATTTATTTAAATATATATTACATAGACAACATACCTAAAACATGGAAATTGTTTGTATTATTTTGAATGTTGATTTATCCAACGACTAAATACAACCCTGTTCAGAATTATTACCAGACGCATTTCGTAATTTCTACTTATATAATCCCTTCCAATAAAATAGTCGTAAATTTTCCAAACATAAAATATGAAGGATTTTAAGTAAATTTTCAATATCAGTAGAGATATTTATCGTCGCCCTTTCGATCCATTAGTTGGGGTGGGAGCAGTTCCGGTTTCCGGTAAGCCGGTTCCGACGGATGTAAGAACACATGGCTGCCTAAGCCGTTCGATCGTAAAAAAATGTCTTATGAAAGGCGTCGCCAGATAGTGGACTCAAATTTATTCAAACCTTGCTCTAGTGGTTTTCATTTTTATGAATTTTTCTGAGTGGATTTTTTTGAGATAATTATTTACTCTTGCATAGCATAGAAACTATAATTATTTATATATAAGGTATAACGCGATCACGAAATAGGTATGTATACCTCTAAATTGTAAAGAAATATTCCATTCAGACGGTTTACACCACGCATAAAGGTCCAAAACATGATGGATACACTAGATACATGGAAACATGAAGGATGTCTTGCCGTTACTAACTCTAAGGTGTCTAAAAATAAACTACAGCTGCGGTAGTTCCTACATAGGCCAAACAAAGCGGACTATTGCTGAAAGGGTCAAAGAACATATCGCTGCTGTGAAGAGCCGACAGTTTAGCAAATTAACGATTGCAGAACATACACTTGAAGCGAGCACCAATCATTGGATTGAATTTTAACGTGCGCAAGTCCACTCCACTGAAAGTCACTTTTACTCAAGAGTTGTACGTGAAGCGATTGAAATTAAAAAAACATTAAACTCTCAATCGGCAAGATGGTTTCAAATTATCTACATCGTGGAATCCAGTAAGTATTAAGTAATATAAAAACATGCCACCTCGGTTTTAGTCGGATAAAGGGCCTAACTATATATACATAATTATATATCATGGAATGCATAAGTTTAAAAGTTAATATAGCATAGAAAACTTTTAAGCACAAGGTAATTTTGTCTGATTTTCATACACACCTTTTAGTAACTTTTCGAAAAAGCCTTAAATGATATTGGCAGCAGATCGTGTTTGTATAAGAGACCAGTATCTTAGAAAACCGCGTCAGGCCTGTACACACACGGTTTTTCGTCTGAAAAATGTACGTTTAATTCGCCGTGTATCACGATCGTTAATGTTGTATGGATCACTGTGGAAGCTAGTTGACATACGGGCGGCGGTGGCACTACGGTTTGGCACGGCGCCGCCGCCATACGCACTACACTAAAACGGTACCGCAATTAAAACTACACATAGTACATATAGAAAATATTGAGTTTAAGTCATAAGTGGTATTAAATTCCCAAGTTGGACCGTACGTAACGTATTGTCACCCGGTGATCTCACGGAGTAAGTGTCTATTGTACTCATGTTCAGTATTGGCGTAAAATGACAATATTTAATAACAAAACTGGAATAAAATAATAACTATATACTAGCTTTCGTCCGCGGCTTTGCTCGCGTGAATATAGATTTTCTCAATAAATTCACTACCCTTTTCATGATGATCGGTTTAATAGTGAAGGTGTCAAAACATAACAAAAAAAAAAAAACTCATTTTTGCATTCATAATATTAGTATCGACATTCTTATTAAACAGGAACAGTATTAAAAAGGAACGCGCGGTTGTCTTCGTGTGTCATCATGTGTGTAACAGTCCATATATGAGGTGTGACATACATCATCATTGTTAGAAGCGTTATTGTGCGTAATAGTTTGATACATATCAAATAGCGCAGATAGAAACATATAAAGATGTAAAGAAACTAATATTTTGACGTGATCTTCCTCTGAATCTGTCTTAATAATCAATCACAACAAATTGAAAATTCTTTTCATATACGGATACGGGAATTACTATGCTATCATTGTTCAAGTAAACTTGTCTCATGAATAACTACGAACTTATGGTATTTGTTTTTTATTGTTAATAAAGAATAGTGTCAACATGGGTCACACGTTACTAGTATTCTTGTTAACCCCCCCAGTAAAACTAAATGCTTGTATTAGGACCGGGTTCACGGCGGTAGTGCATTGGGTGGGGTTCAAATCCGCTACCACTTGATTGCAAGTCCGACGCCTTAGACATTATACTACCGCTGTTTATAGATACGTCTTGAGTGCGCACTGTCTTGGCTATACCAAATAACCGAGCAACAATAAAAAAAAATTTAGAATAAAATTCTGCATAGGGCCAATTCGATACTTACGTATTGTATCTCCGACTGATCCCATATTCATCGCGTGCCACCCCTTAACTTAAGGGTTGGTATCAGGACGTGTGTCACCGTCTGTACCAAACTTGGCAACTGAACAACTTATCAATTGTTACGTTTAGTTTGCACCTGAAAGTTTGCGCTGTCTATTTTCGGGTCATTGGAGCGAATGGTGCTCACAAGTTTAGTTTAGAAAGGTACGGTAGTACGGTATTTTTTGTGTTCGTCTTTTCGGACATTTGAATATGTTTGAGGATAATTATTTAAAGCTGATAATAACTGAAACTGAATCTAAGATTATGGGCTAAGTCATGTACTGGAATATCTCTTTCATCTTAACAAAAAAAATATTACAGTTTAAAAAAAAACCCGCAAGCGAACCGAATTCAAAAGCAAAATTAAATTTTTGCTTGTAAAAATGTATGTTTTATACTATGTTTTTAAACCGACTTAAGAAAAGGAGGAGGTTCTCAATTCGACTGTATTTTTTTTTTATTATGTTTGTTACCTCAGAACTTTCGACTGGGTGAACCGATTTTGATGATTCTTTTTATTTGAAAGCTGGTGCTTCCCGTGTGGTCCCATTTCAATTTGGTCCAGTTCTGACAATGGCATTCATGAGAAAACCATATAAGTCTTTTATGGTATAGTTTTTTTTTTAAGTCGGTTTTTTTTTAAAGAATTATTATAAATAGCTACCAATGAATTATTTGTGACATTTGATGTCAAGCAGCTTACGCTTTTTTCACGCTATATAAATACCTGGACCTGTATCTATCTATCTATCGCCAGATTAACTGAAAAATTGCACACGTATCAAGTTATGAACACTACATTGAAAGATTCCGTTACATAGATAGAAGCGACGTGCTTCACAAAGGACAGATTAGCCGCGTCGAACAAATCACGTCCGATGTTCTAAACTAATTATACGCAGAACTATCGTCCAAGATCCAGTGAAACGTGTTTTTGTTGTTATTAACAAAGGACCCGGTGGAGCACAGACGTACGTTGCTGGAAGGAGACATTAATTTTAAGGGAACTTGAAAATGTGCATACAGCACATTTTCAAGTTCCCTTAAATTTAATGGGACAATAGAATTCGCTACAGTTCTGTGTTGTTTGTGACATCAAATTTTATCAACATAGTCTTTTGCTATTTTTTACAATCAAAACACAAAACACGTCGTAGATAAACTAATAAATACAAGAGTTCTAGGAGATTCGTTAGTTCATCCGATGTGTGGGACCCTGGAAACCAAGAATCTTGAAAATACCTAACGTTTGAGTCATCTAATTGGGAATCTAACTACTCACACCCCCTGTGTAATATTTATCGATATGCAGTTTTCATATAACTCCGATGGCAAGCAAGCTATCCTATTTGCTAATTATGCTTACTCTGTTGGTGGCTTCCATTTAAGTAGAATTCTTTTGCACTACATCTACAAGGATACATCTTTGAAGCTAGCTCTACTAAGAGCTAGCTTCAAAGACGTATCATACTACAAAGCACTTAATTCTAGGCGGTATTCTTTAACACTGCACTTGGATTGTATTTATCGAGTGCAAACATGTGAGTATGTCTTCACAAAACTTGCACTAAATTGGCACACCACGTTAGGCTACATTTGCCAAATTCGCACTAAAAAAAGGTTGTTCCTTCCATTGGACATATATCCGGAACAGTATGTAGTCGTTTACGTATTCAGACCCAAAACTATGTATTTGATTAAGTACCGTACAAAGGTTGATAAGGTCACTCCTAGCTTTGCCTTGGACTGCTAACTTAGTTCGAAGCTAACAAATAGATACCTTGTATAATCAAGTGCAACTTTGTATCTGGTGTTTGGGGTTGCAGATACACTGCTAATTGGATTTTAATGTCTATTAACTGGGGACAATTTTAGAAGTTACTAGATGTGCCCGCCGCGGCCTCACTCGCGTGTACATATGTTTTGCGCGTAACCCTAATTCTTTTACCAGAATTAAATTCAAATTCAAATTATTAATTTACTTTAAATGGGGTTTAAATAACGTGGTAATTCAAGTGTGATATAAGGCGAACAGGCTCATTTAGCCATAAAAATAGCATGCAAATATAAAGTTAAAAGTAGCCTAAGCCCCTTCTCCTTATAACATCAGCTTTCTGCTATTGAAAGTCTCGTGCAAATCGGTGCACCCATTCCGGATTTATTCCGGAGATTAGCCGGAATAACCAGACAAACAGTTTTTTAAAAAAAATTGACTTTTAGTATAAGTACCGTCTAAACATTCAGATGCACTTAGTAAGAAGCTGTAATGATATTACAAACAGGCACTAATTATATTTATTTGCATAGATAATTTCTATAATAGATAATAACTTTTAAACTTTCGCGTTCCATGAAAATAATCATCTATTTACACGGGAATTAACGCGATCACGTAAAGGTTTTACATACCTCTGATCGCATAATTTCTATAATAGATATTTAAGACCTACAAGTAGGGTTTGTGTGTTATGTGCGTTATACGTCCTGATGGCATGCGCTTTGTAATTTCTATTTTTTTACATTTTCTGTTTCATACAAAACAAAAAACAGTAAGGTGACAATGAACGTGCAGTCATTTAGTCAGAATATGGTGGTGGAACGGCGGTATTCGACTACAATATCAATTTGTCGTGGGTTCGATTCCCGCTCAGTAGTAATAGACACGTGCATGAATATATCTATTTGCATTGGTTTGGGTGTTTCTAAGTGTTCAATTACAACAAAAAAATTATCTAGATCTAGGTACATCTGCGTTCTAGAACTCATATTATAGACTTTACTTAGTTTGGGCCTAGATGGCGCTGTAATATGTCTCACGAGAAAATATTATTCTCACGCCTTATTTTCCTTTCGAGGTAGGCAGAGAAGAGAGAGGGCTATTTTCATCAGACCTTTCATATACGCTGGCTCGCTTCATATACAGCCGATCTGGACAGTACAGCATTCCCCTCGCAATTCTTGTCATTACATCTTCTTTCAACCCACACCGTTTTTATCGTTTATTATAGTCAACAGTAAATTTGCTACTAATTATAACATGTACATAATTATTATTTCATAGTTCCAACCCCGCTACAAGTAAAAAAATTAAACCTTAGAGTATTAAAATGAAGTGTTTTAAAAAATGTATTTTGAATGGCCATTCATTAAAGCATCCTGGACGGGGCTGTTTCGCCGTGATAGCGATCGTTAAGAAATTACACTTCCTTCCTTATTGCTGGCGAGCGAAACACGTTCCTGGGGCGCTAAAGAGAAATATTTATTGTAACGACATTCCATTAAACTTTTACCGTGAAAAATGGGGCGATAAAATACTTGTATGCTGATAAACGTAAAATATAGAACCACGTTGTTATTTCCATGTTCCAATTAATTACTAGTAAGAACAAGACAATGGCTGGTGACTTGTGTATTCAACTCACCATAACTTGTGGTGTTGAGATGGGCCCTCACACAGGGTACTACAATATGAGAACAGAGTTGCTTAAAGAAATCAGGGTAATAAATTCAGGTTATTAATAGCTACAAGCAAAAACCAACTTTCAGAATATTGGTGATTAGCATACGACTCCTTTAAAGCGGAGGTAAGCTAAATATTAATTAGGCGTTGTAGTGATAGTTGGAGCAATGTATTGACAGATTAGCAGAGTATTACAGCTACCAGAAATGTTACCAGCCGTGGTAAATGTAGCAATTACGCTTACCATTAGCCTTGCTTTATGTTTACTAGTTTTTGCTTGATAAATTAAATTTTATGAATCAATTCAGGTGGCCCTCAAGAGCAGTACTTGTTTTTGGGTTAAAAGATACCCTTATCTTTTCCTTTTAGTCCTTTTCTGTAAGCCTGACAACGTGTATGTTACATGATGATCTATTTAGTGGTAATAGCGTAACGAACAAATAAACAAACAAACTCACTTTGGCATGTATAATATTAGTTAAGTTTCATCCTCCCATCCCATCCTAAGTTTCCTATTTACAACTGTACAGGAGATGTGTGAATGTGTTTGTATAGCATTTCGTAGATTGTATAGCATTAGTTAACTTATGATTTAGCAATAAACTATGTAAGAATAAACTATGTAAGAATATATAAATATGTAATGGTGATGACACTGATGCACGGAAAAACTCGAACGAGTTTATGCGGCATCTTACAGATTGTTTTACTTTTGTACCTTACTTTATAACAATAAAAAAAACCAAAAAAAAAATCCACTCATTCAACGAATGACAGATGATTGTATGATACTCTATATTTATTGCACGATTACCCAAAAGAAACACAAACAGCGGAAAAATATAACAAGGAGAATGCAAATGGATCTAGTTTTAAATTGAAATAACTGTATCAAAGAAAATTACTATTCGTTTCAAATGAAAAATGCTCAGACGCCATTTTTGTTTTGGGTCGTTGATTAACTTTTTTTACACAATTACGTTCCAGGAAAATTTGCATGAGGTTCCTAAATCTATTTTGCATAGAAAATATATTACTTCGAGACCGAACCAGAAAGCTTTGTTGGCGGTACTCGCAGTGAAGCCGATGTTAAGAACTTTATTAAAGAACCAAAATTATATTATATATTACTTTGTAGCGTTTATCATATTTTATACATAACTATAATTAGTGTAGTTTGGAAGCCACAAGAGTTACTAAGGTTTTGGTTAGGTTGGCAGAGCCCAGAATTGGGTACTCTCTGTAATGTAATTTTTTTATGAAACGTTTTTTAGCCTTTAATTCAATTATAGTAAATGCTTACGACTTACTTTAACAACTTTCTTTCATGTCTAGACTTTTCGGCTTTCAAATCTTGAAACTTGTTTAAAATTGCTTAGGTTAAAGTGTAACAAAAAACGTGGAACGTAGATATTCACCTTTATTAGTCATTTCAAAAAGAAACATAACAACAAAGATATTACCCAAATTATCATGCATATGCATAGCATGCTATAACTGTAATTAACTTTAATTTTGCGAGTAACAAACTATGCGAGTTACTATTAATCACTATCAACTTGACAGATTTACCAAATGAATAAAAGAGTACCAATTAGAGAATGAAGGGTAACCAATTATCGCCTGCTGCATCTTAAATCTTGACGAAAAAATTACAAATTGACTTTCAAATTCGCACATACGGTTTTATCTAGGGCTGTCATCGGAAACTAAAGAATACCGCAAACGAAAATACATTAATAGAGAAGAAGTTTATCTTTGAAGAACAAAACTCTATGATCAGAAAATAAGATATTTTTAAAAATAAGATACTTATCATATTATCATAATAAATTAAATAAATTAGTTGCAAAAAATTGTTGTTGTATGTATATCGAGATATTGGGATTTGTTTATTACAAGAATTTGAAGGAAGTTAAAGAGTTCATCCATCAGGTATTAACGACTCCGAGTTGCAAAAAAGAAATCCAAAAAGTTTTCAAGAAGCTATTGCAATCTATCACTTAAGTTTTTATTGATTAATAAGATTGCTTAAGTAGTTAAGGCGTGGAAACGTCACAATCAAACAAACTCATATTTTCATTTATTATATTAAATTAGGATAGTTAAGACATTTATAATTGGATTAAATTAAAACAAAAGATTCTGTACGAAGCGTCGTACAGAATTTCACTCAAAAGTTTTTCTTGCTTATTGGGTGTTTAACCAATTTTGTGCAGACGGTCAGGATCAGACCTTAACCGTCTTCGAGGTTTTAGGAGATTTATTTGTTAGGTTCCACGCTTCACTCCGTATGGTTAAGTCAATTTCGGGTCCAACATTAAACTAGCTGTTAGCTCCGAGAAGATGACGACCCGACCGTTTTCCTCGACATATAAAGGTGAAACCTAAGGCATGACTACACAGTTTCCAGTTTTGTCATGCATGTTAATAAAATATATTCCACAATGTTGACAACCCTTGCAGGTACCGGTTGAATAAGGATGCCGTTCGGTCGTTCGACATCGAACGCTAATTGGCGACGAGACGCATTTAGTGCTAACCACTGGGCTCGGTTCGCACCTCGACGCATTTATTCATGAAGTGCTTACTATAACTCGTGCGGTAGAAGTATACGCATGTGATGAAACACATACACACATGAAACCCATGATTACATTTTTTTAAGCAGCTTTCGAATGGTTAGCCAATCATTTGTAGAAAGTTGTGTGTAAAAATCTTATGTAGCGGTTACCAGTGCTAATTAAACTATGGTCTTTAAGACACTTATAGTCGAGTTTCATTAAATTCTCCCATACACTACCAGAGTTTGTAAGTCGTCTTATGGGAAAGGATGTCTGCAACTTCGTGTTTATTTTAAAAGTAAATTTTATGTTTGGGTATTGTGTTAAAACACAAAATTTTTGACAATCTTCTATCAGTGCTAGTAACACATTGCCTACCTTAAATTTGCAGTATCCTTTTTATTCAAATTTATTATTAGATTGAAATACAATGATTTTAAAATAAATTTCGCAAAAGACTTCCTTGTTCAAAGTTTTTTTTTTGTATATTGGCTCGAGTTTTCAAACATAATGCCAATAGGCCATTTGAATTTTTGACTAGGTAGTAGGTACTACTAGGTAGAAGTGGCAACAGCCTCAACCGCTATTTGCAACTGTTTTCGGTCTGGAAATTAAATGTAGTCGCGTTTTCTATCTTTGTTTCCTATGATTTCTTATTCTCATTAATAACGAAGGAAATAAAAATCATAAATTTTCTATGTTACTGCTGTACTGCAGTAAATAATCTGTTGTTTAAATCACTTATACTATAAAGGTAAACCCAGGGATGTCACTGAGGTTATCAAACCTGTTTAATTTAATAAAAAAATAAAATAAATAATATTTAAAAAACTGTAATCGGACCATGGAAAAGTGATCTAAAAGTACGAAACAAAATAATATTTTAGACAGAAATCAAGCCATAGGTACAAAAGTTGTCAAAGCAAAGCCTTGGGCGCATGCAATTATAATTCTGAAGGTGTATCTGGTACCCACATGGTATTAAGTCACACGAAACGTACCGCAGTTTCATTTTTGCTTGCTTGTTAACCATTTAAACATACTTATTTACTTCGATAATATGATATATACAACAAATCTGTAATGTGCTTAGACCTTTCTTTTAATACCCAACATGTCATGATTATCACAATTATTTTTTTTCGATGTCAGGAATTTACGTGTAAAATCCACTATATTAAGTTCATAGACAAATTATATAGCCTATGTCTTTGTGCAATTTGTATGTATGTATATTATTACAAATCTATTGATACCGCATTCATCAAAATTAGTTCAGTGATTAAAGCGCTATGGTGGAACACATGTAGATACAAATATACATACATACATACACTCGAAAGGAATGATCTGGGTCACATAAAGACAACCGAAAATGTCTGAAACCACTAGACTGCCAAAAATCATAACCCTCCTTTTGGATTTACCGTAGTCGGGTAAAAAGGTTGCTGTACTAGTAACATCAAGAAAAAGGTAATTAACTTTTGAGTGTAAGAGAGCTCTAGAGACTGGACTGATAAAAGGAATTCTACAAAAGGTTCTTACAGCTAGATATGCATTCTCTAGGGTTATTAACTTGTCTTGAAAATCGTTTCTTTAATCTCTTTTACGAAATCCAATATGTAAGATACGTATTACGTATTAGATAACCTACTGAACCAATAAGAGCTTGATCGACTATGAAATGAGAAGATATTTCAACCTAACTACCAACAATTGATAAAGCTTAGCAAATCCCCTAAAAGCATGGCCTTAAAGCGGGCGCACTCATCGGCCGCACGCCTATTAAGTGTCTACAGAACCTGTTGATCAGATTGGCGCGTTATTGAAGCGATTTGATCGTTCCGATATGTCGTTATCGCCTCGAGCGCATAATTTGCGACTTAATGTCACAAATGAAGGCAGGTTATCCTTTTTTGTGAGAAGTAATTTTTGTTAAATCGATGGTCGAGGGATGTAATTTGAGGTGAGAGTTTATGAAGGGTTTTAAGATTTTATCAGTTTAATAGCGGTGTCTTTGAAATTTATTCAATGCTGTTAAAAGTAAAATGATGTTAATGCTTTTCTTGTTTACCGTTGATTTTTTAATTAGTCTTTGGAAATTTTGTAAAATTTTCTTTGTAGCTTCTAGTAACGGTAGAAAAATAAAATATAAGCGTTAGGCATTTAAAAAGTATTTACATGGTTATAATTATATTGTAGAAACTAGTCTTATCGTGAAACTTAAAAACTCTTTGTTATATAAAAAAAATCAGTAACAGTAGGTCTGATAATTTGATTTTCAAATTATCAGACACTTCAATGTCTAAGTTTTATGCTAAAAACAGTTCGGTCATATAAACCTACCACAGGTGTTTGATCGGCGCTCAGAAAATGACACCAACTAACAGTTTTGCTAATAAATGCTTCGAGGTTGTTTAGTTAAAAATGCGTTAAAAGTAACTGCTGGAATCGTCTCAGTATCTACTCTACTCATTAATCGGTGACTGCCAATTATGATGGCTTGATAAGCCAAAGCTTTTATACTAAATATTGAATGATTCGAAGTCTCTATTGACCGTAGCTACATATAGCTGTTGAAATGTCTTCAACCTTAGTTTGAGAATATAGTTGGAGGTTATCGGCACACTGATGATACGGACATTGAAGTTTCAGTGTTAGGAGATGAATTAACACAGAAAATAGCAATTTTATCATGTGTTATAATTTCCCCTATTTTTTATTAAATAAATAAGAGTATTCGATGTGACGATAACAACTTGTGTGCTAAAAAGCTTGATTTAACTCAAGTCTATCACTAATAGAGCTTAGTTAAATAAAATGAATATGATAGCCACTAATTTTAAGTTTTGGTGTTACCCACAATAGAATTTTAATCAAATTTGTTTCTCTGAAATTTAAAACAATATATTATTCTAGTTTTGTTTTGTTATTTTTATATGGTTTTATTCACGAACCCATTACCTTCGAAGTATCGGTTGTCCGATAAATTTTGTTATGTTTATGCTTCGCTGATTTGTCACAGAACAATTATATACATTGATTTTGATGGGAAAATATGGGTACCTCTACAACTATGCAACGAATGCGATGTAGTGAAATTTAAAGCCAACTATTAAAATTTATAGTTAAAATAATATATATAATCATATTCATATAACCTTACTATAAAGTGAGTGAGCTTATTTACAATATAGATAATTTATAAAAATAGATATTACTAGCAGCGCCTCGTGGTTTCACCCGCGTAAGTCCCAATCCCGTGGGAATGTCGGGATAAAAAGTAGCCTACGCGTTAATCCGGGTCTCCAGCTATCTACATACCAAGTTTCATTGCAATCAGTTCAGTAGTTTTTGCGTGAAAGAGTAACAAGCATCCATCCATCCATCCATCCATCCAAACTTTCACATTTATAATATTAGTGGGATCATCATATTAATAGCTGACAAATAATTGTTGTGGTTTTAACAGATACATAGATACAATATCTCATCTGGAGTAAAGTGTCTCAAGAAATTTTTAATAGGACTGGTCTTAAGTAAGGCAGTTAACAGAGTACCTATGTCTAGTCTAAGGGCCTGTCACAAGGTTGAATCAAGTTTTGAGATGGTCCTTCTTCAATTTAAAAAATATTAATGATTTAGCACAAAGAATTACTTGAAAAATACAATACAAACGCTCACTATTACTAAGCGAATATGAATCTTAAACACGTTTTGAAAGGATTCATATTTATGATTTCATAAAATATATGGTACCTCCGGTTACCAAGACTTTCTACAAAGGGCACAACTATTATAAAAACGAAGTTAAACTTAGTCCAAGTATGACGCCTGATAACGGTGAACTCTCGGGGGCCGAGTGAGTTACTGTCCAAGTTTAATACAGGAGTGAGGAACGAGGGACTGGAGAGTGAAATAAAAGATATTGTTTTTTCAATTTACTCGTTCTTATTAGTTCTTGTATTACAGTAGCAAACTTATCATTACGCTTATTATTATGTAGTGCTAATGGATACGTGTAAACTACTGAAGTTAGAATAAATTTTTAATTACTTTCAATATTAAAATGCTTACGGTTAGATAATGTGTTGTATAGACTATCACTTATACTATTTACAAGTATTCTTTACTTATACTGGCGGTATTATACCTCATAAAACTATAATAAAGTACTTATTACGTCAAAGCACACGAGTCACTCCACGCCCTCTGCCTGACATCAAGCAAGCAGTTTTCACAAAACTTTTGATATAACCTCTGTGTAACCTACTGAATATTTCATTAAGAAGCTCCCTTTTTTTGTCCTGACACCAAATTTGCATGTTATGAGTTAGGCAGGCATGATGACGTGTTTCCAAGCTATTTATTAAGGATGGCTTTAAGATTCTTCTACTATATACTTACTTTAAAAGTTTGTAAGCAGGATTCTACTCAAAATAGTACGGATGTCTACTTTAGAGGTTAAATCTCGTGGTACCATTCACCAGATCAAAATCAGTAGAAAATTTTAACATAAGTAAGTTTTTCCTTCGTTGTTTTCTTTCCCTTTTTTATTGTATCACAATACCCGGGTACAGGAATTAAAAGTTACACAAAGTGTACTGAGAATTAAAACGAGAAATTTTAAATTTACACGATATGTCTCAAAGCATGTTCATTGCATTTTTTTTTTATGTATATTCACTAATTTGAATTACTCGAACTGCAGTCTCTCATGTCAATAATGTTGTTTATATAGCAGTGCAGTGCAGTAGATAGATTGCGATAGACTTGGTGCTCTCAAATTAAATATGATATTTATTGACATTCAAGGGACAAAACAGAGAACAAACTTAATGTTGTTGAAGTTGGTTTGCGTTTCTCTAAGAAATTGTAATTGTACGGTGGGTTTTTGTTTTTCGTTATCGTTTAAAGGTTATTCTCTGTTGACCAATGTTCTTGACTTAATAGCACGACACACCATGAGGTGTTTTCTTTTCTTCTAACTGGTTACTTTATTGTTCCTTTATTAAGATTATTTTCTTACTGTTTCCGTTCCCGTCTATTTTACCTGTCCTTACTTCAATGTAAATATTTTGATTCAATGAGTTGTTGGTTTCCACACGATAAAAAAAAAGCCCTGTACAATGTTTTAACCAAATGAAAGTAATTATATGTTTTAAGTCAGTTTGATTTTATTTATACCAGAGATATATATTATCCATAATTAATTTTATATTTAATTTTTTTAGTTCAAAAGTGGGAATGAATTTTCAGTCTCGATGACTAGTTATTTGCCACAGCGACACATAACAGTCTTACTGGACGCGATATCTTGCTATAAATATGAGATTTCCGTGAAAGTTTCATATAACAATACTGATGCGGATATGAGTGGAATTTCTAGTTATGAAATTTTGTTTTTTTGTGGTGTTTATTTATTTTTATAAAAAAGGCAGGGTGAAAATGGCTAATATCATGTGTGGCGTCCTAACAAGCAAAATTATCTTGTGTCCCGCAGCTTATTATGCTTTGGATTTTAAATATATCGTATATTGGCTTTGCTCAATCCCATCTTATATGTAAGCGCACTTTTAAATACCTTATTAAGATCACGTGCAAAAATGGTCATAAGAAGGTTTACATGACTTAATTATGACCTTTACAAGATCACACCGATAAAACAACCTAAATCGAGTACTCGATATGACTTGTAATCTAACCTAAATACTCAAGCATTAATAAGGTTCTACCTAAGACTAGCGCGGCTTCACTAAAGTACGTTTATATTTATTTTTTTTTTTTAACAATAATTTATATTTATTTTTTATAATAATATATGATTCGTACAAGAATATTGGTCTTAAAAACGCAAAGATTAATCCCAACTTTTCTATAAGCTAAGAATCGTTGACATTTATAGGAGCATTAGCATTGATTTTGATAACATCTAGATTTTATGTGGACAAAGTTAACATTTTGTTAAAATTGCAATATTTGATGTGTTTATATTTATGTTTGTTATTGTTTGTATTTTTGTTAATTCGATGTTATTAAATATTATATTAAAAAAAATAGTAAAAAGTTAGGTACAAACACATTTGCAGAAATTCTTCAATAAGCATAATTTACTCATTGATGAAACTCAGGAGTTATAATGTAAATGAGTATCGAAACAGTATTATGAGGGATAATAATAGGGTAAGTCTATTTTCTACAAACAAAACAAAACTAACTAAACAAAATATAAATAAATCTGGTAACCTAGTAACTGAATCCCATTAGCGTTGGGTGATGAAAATGAAGCGGCCCCTGGACGGAATCAGATGACAAATAAAATGCGAATCGCCCTTTTGTCTGCCCTGGGCGGACAAGCAAGATTCAATTTGTCAGGAATTTGCGCGTGGCTTAAGTCATATGCTTCAACTGATAAAACTAAGCGTATGTTGGATGCCACTAAATATTAACGGGCCCAACTATGCATGGGTTTGTTGTGTATGGGCACTTTGCACTATGTACCTACTGCGTGTAAGGTAATGTGTGCAGGAGAGAAATGATACTGGCGGTCCCCCAGAATATAATTTATTCTTACTGAGGAATTACAATGCACAAGACAAGTATAGACAACGGGGTTCTAACAACGACTAAAGACTGTGAGGAGTTTACACACATCGCTTGTTGTACGATACTCAGAATTACACGTCAGCATTAAACACCACAGGTTCAAGTATTACCTTTAATGTTGATACGCATAGGTGCATTTCAGATTACTTTTTTACAATGTAGTAATCGTAGGTTTTGGTGGATGCTTATCACATTTTTATTTATTATCGCTTCTATTTTCCGAGTACTACCTACTAAGTTATTCTGATTACACTTGCTATTTTTATTAACTACTAAGTTTACCGGTTAAATATACCATAATATTCTCCGGTAATCTAGTTATTAGCGCATAACAGTCAAGATCTTATAGCAAGGATATGTGTCGGATGAAATGAAAAACAAAAACTAAGTACAGGTCTGTACTTAGTTTTTGAGGTAGGGAGAGACGTAATAAACACTTTGATGAAATCATTTTGCTAACCGCATATAATCATCGACAGAGAACTTAGGTCGCTGTCTGTTAGCTGTAACATGTATGCCCGCAGATTTGCGCGATGTACAGAGGCAGTAAAATCACTTTATTTAAGGCCTTCTGTCAATATTTTTACACATGCAGACTATGAACCTGTGTGACCTACGTGTCCAATACATTAACACACTCAGGACATTGTTGGGGCTGCCGCGGAGACGTAGCGCATCGACAATGTTCGCCCAACGACTTATAGATGGTTTTGCGGCCATCATGCGTAAAAGATGACATGAGCCTCCACTCTGGCTCGCCTTCGTGGCAGTGCCAACGGTGTCTTGAATTTTTTTTAGACAAATCAGAGTCTCCAATGCTGTGACATTATCACAACGCTGTATGATAACTAACACTAGCACGATTTTTTTTTAAACTTGACTATAGGAACCCGGCATAAACTGACTCAGTTTGTATAGAAATAAGGAGTTCGTTGTAGATTGTATCGTGATAAGCTCTAGTTACTTGAATCGTGTTGATTTCTTCGATAGTAAAAAATCACAACTTTCGATCTGAGGAGGCCGAAAAAGAACTAACTCGAAAGTTATGTCAATAGAATAGAAGAGTAAAATTGATTATATATACATGTATATTTTATTATTATACCTACTTTGATAACCGTTTGTTTTAATTATTAATATTAGGTCAAAAATGCTATAAGCTTTATGTACGCCTTAAATCGATATGAGAATTTTGAAAATCTGTAATACCGTTATCTGTAGAAAGATAAATTTGAACTTCCTGCCAGTGCCAACACTCAGGTTATTGCAGTGGTTAATAGAAGACAGAATCTTCACAACCAATTTCAACCGTTATATAAGCGATACAATTGTATTTACTGTACAATAAAACACTACATATTTATAAGCTAGCGTGAATATAGTAAACTTATTCTTCTTCGGCTTAAAAACGACATACTTTTGTTTTATAGAGGACACCTCATCAGACTAATTTCTCGCTACCGTTGATAACTTAAGGTCACAAATTGGTAGCACGGAGAGGACAGCCCCCGGGGGTCCAGGGTTTTTGTCGTCCGACACCTGCCCAAAAGATCCAGTTTCTTGTTTGTGAATTCTTATTGGAGACAACTGATAAGACTACTTTTAGTATAAACGATTCTTCGTAGTGTGAAATATCAAGGCAACAAGTAAGTTATTGATTTTATGGAGATTATGTAATGTAAAGTTCTGTTTATTTTACAAAAAAGAGGTCGTATAGAGCGACTTATTTTCCTTAAAGTAAAAAGGAACCAGACAAGTGCGGGTCTGAGTCGCGCTCCGAGGCTTCCTTTTTTTTCCTTTTGGACGAACGGAATCTTAAGAGTATAAACATATCGCCCGATGCTAAACCAAATGCCACAAAATAGTTTTGTTTGCATCACGGGATACTTGTAAGGTGCCTCGGTATCGGAATAACATAGTGTAAGTAAAATTGGTTTTTGGATTTTTTGAGGAAAAGACAAAAACGAGATAAGTACACTACATTGCAGTTACAGCTAGCGTGTCACGAAAACATAGGCAATCGAACAGTAATGAGCCAATGCTAACCCTTATCAGGACGTTCACGTTTATTAGTGGGTTATATGAATTCAAAATTACAGTCTTTAATTTTTAATAAGCAATGTAATACATGTTTTGCAAAACATTCATCAGGGATCCGATTAATCGTCACTTCTAAATTTTATTTGTGAAAGATTTGCGTCGCACACGACACTGAAGGGAAATCTATTGGCCATCGTGTCGAGACGTATCGAGGAATCGAGCCGCTTGTGCACCTATGTTCAAATCAAGTATAACCATTGTGTCGAACACGATGTCTGCTTGTAACTGATTGTACGGTAGTCAGTACATTCGATTGGAAAACCTATCTTCCTTGTTACAAGCATGTAGATGGAATGATATTAAACTTAAAAGCGTATTTGGAGATGTTCTGTGACTGCACAGATGGCGCAATGGTTTACGTGGTCGCCTAGCCACTACGCCGCGGCGAGTTTTGTTGGTTCAAATCACATAAGGGACGAAATTTGTGTGATCCACAAATAGTCCCAAGTCTGGGTGTAATTTATGTTCATTGTTTAAATGTTTGAGAAGCCCCCTCGATACAGGAATGTTCTTACTGCAGTTGTCTTTTTTTAGTTATAAAAAAATAAATTATGATTTCTCAAAAAGGTTAAAAACAAGGACTTGGCGGGGCTGATGGGAAGAATACCGGTAGTCACTTGTTATGTGTCTAAATTGTCAAGAATCTGAACCCATCTTCCTGGAGAGACTGTAATCCAGGGGTTCTGTAATTCCTGCAATAGGGTCTGACTGTCTAGGTAACACAAGATCAAATTGACTTACCCACATATGTGGCCTCAAGGCTGACCGATCCCTAGTATATAAGTATAGCACTTTAGTTTGGGATGAAAATGTTGAAAATATACCACTTATTGTTGCCAACGTCATTATTATGTATTACCCTCAAAATGTTACAAGGATAGGTATGCCAGTTAACACACGTAGTAGTTACTCTAAACATCTGCAAGGGCGTTTACAGTCGATACAATAACTTATGAGACACCATAAGACAATATCGCACTGCTATTACAAGAGTGTATCAACTCAAAATGAAGCGTTTTTCAGAAACGACAGAAAACTGATTACTCGCTTTCTGTTAAAGATTATAAAAAGTGAACACTGTATATAGATTATTGATAAAATTAAGGGATTTCTGCATTAATGTATTGTTTATAAGATTGCAGGTTATCAAGTTATTTCCATTTTTTGAGTTAATACTCTATTGTCTGAACAAATTTAAAAAAAATATGAATTATTTTTAGTTGTTTTGTTGAAAAATTTGGCTTATAAATAATAATAATAAGTTGTATTATTATTATTATTTTATATTTATTGACGCGTAGGGAATTGATATTTACGCATGAAAAATGAATTTTCTCAAATTTACCCTATTTTGAGTTGATACAGTCTCGTAATAGCAGTGCGATATAGTTCAATCTATGTATAAAGCGATGTAAAATATATGAAATATTCCGTCGACAGCCGAATTAACCTTTGATCCTTTTGGGTTGTGTTTTACTAGTGATGGGATTTATCGACAAACGGCGGCAATAGGAATATCCTATAAAGAACAAGTGAGATAAGTAAGTCCGACAATAAATGGATGTGAACCGATTTCGACGACCGAGGTGAGATTTATTATAATAGTCCAAGTGACATAGTCCTCCACTTTCCGCGTCCAGTCCATCCCAGAAACTTTCTTCAGGTCGTCAGTCTATCTTCCTGGGGGCGTCCTACCTTCCGTTTACTGATCTCTAGAACCCCTTTCCTCCAACGGCTATCGGTTCTTCGGCAGACGTGACCCACCCATTGTCACTTCATTATTATTCTGCGAGCTATGTCGGTAATTTTATAACAATAAAAACTTGCATATGTTACAAACAGTCTCAAAACCACTGATATAAACTATGAAAAAATCTTTTTAACAAAAAATTAAACCGACGAAAAGAACTAAAAAGCAAAAAAATAAATAAACCTTAAGTCTTAAGTATTGAGCTTATTTATATAAACTATCTAATTTTATATAAACTTATTTTGAGTCGGCGCCAAACAACAGACTGATTAATTATCAAAATTTTAATGGCGCCGACTCAAAATAAGTTTATATAAAATTAGATAGTTTATGTAAATAAGCTCAATACTTAAGACTTAAGGTTTATTTATTTTTTGCTTTTTAGTTATTTTCGTCGGTTTAATTTTTTGTTAAAAAGATTTTATTTTATGTTTTTTTTCATCATCATGATGATGATGATGAAAAATGATGATGATTTCTAAACGCAATACCTGATAAAGTAAACAGAAACACTATTCGTTCCTACAATTTTCGAGGGTTTCTCTAAATTTTTTCAGGATCCCATCATCAGATCCTGACTTCCTTGACATGGAGCCACCCTTGAGGTATACCCTATGTAACAAAAAAAGAATAATCAAAATCGGTTCATAAATAACGGAGTGAGGGCTGAACAGACATAAAAATAAAAAATAATAATTAAAAAAAAAATATTATGCGGTCGAATTGAGAACCTCCTTTTTTTTTCGTCGGTTAAAAATCACTAACTAACAGCAACTGCCAAGTTGTTCGTACCTCTGTTTGCACTCAAGTCAATCGTTCTAAACATATTCCTACCCTTTTATAATTCTACAATTTGTTAATTTTTATCCATCGACCAAAAGTATTGCGTTACCGGTATAACCAGTCAAAATAATATCTATTAACTTATTTTTATTAAATAGTGGACTGTGTTATCATCTATTATAGTTTGTCCCTATTTTTAAAAACATAAATAAGAGTTTTTAATGTGGCGACAACACATACACCCCACACTCAGCCGTCTCATCCCAAACTAGCCAGAGCCTGAACTATGATACTCAAATTACTGATAAACAGACTAAAATATATATTACTAAATAAATACACATTATAGAGATATTACGCCCAGGCACAGAACAAAATATGATCGTGCTCATCAAACGATTATTTGTCCTGGGTGGGGGTCGAACCCATAACCTCTGGCTCAGTGGTTAGAATCAGTAGAATCATAAACGGGCCCGTCAAGTTTAGTTCTTCGTCGGATGATTATATATTTTATATGGCATACGCACATACAGTTGAATCCAAAAGAGGGGTTTTTCTGTTATTTTGATTTGCTTTCGATGTTTAATGTTAGATTAAAGAGGAGAAAAGTCTTTATTCAAAAATACAAATTACCAAAAAGCTTGCCATGGTACAGAAATACAATACAATTCACTAAATTATTTTAACTTTAATGAATACCAACCTAACGCCATCTATCGGTAGTTTTAACTCCTAATTGTGTAATGAGTCGGGAAAAACACAGTTTAACATGCTGCATGTAATATACTGAATATATCTAAAATACGTGGAGTATTTTAAGTAACCACCAGTATTTAAATAAAATTATATAAACGCCAAACTGAAATTTAATTAATAACACAAAAAATATATCTATCTCACTAATCCCACTATCCAACTAATATTATAAATGTGAAAGTTTGGATGGATGGAATGATGGATGGCTGTTTGTTAGTCTTTCACGCAAAAAGTACTGAACCGATTGCGATAAAACTTGGTATGTAGATAGATGGAGACCTGGTTTACCGCACGTGCTAATTTTTATCCCGATATTCCAACGGGATCGGGACTTACGCGGGTGAAACCGCGTGGCACTGCTAGTATAATAATATAATAACTAAAATGACAATATACAACATTTGAACTGAATAGTCTGAATAGTCTTTAAATATACTAGGTATACATGAAATAAACTAAAAGTAAAAAAAACAAGATAAAAATTTTCAAAGGAGTTGTACAAGATATTGTGGTCAAATTTCAGGAGGGTTTTCCTATAATATTCATTTTATCCTTATCAGAGTTAATTTCAAAAGTTGTACCAAAACGTATGAATAACTTAGAACTATGTTTATTGTATCAATTTATACTACCCGTTTTAGGGGTTATAAACCAAGATTGGCTTAGTTATGGACTGGCCGCCAACTTTTATAGTTAGGTTATAATACCGCCGTAACTGATGGATAATTATTCTAAAACCTTTATGGGAGCATGGTTTGTAATATGGCATTTGTAATATTGAATTCCGTGGCATAATATGCGACATTCGTTCATTATTTATGGAGCTTATTAAAATGTTTCTTTTTTGTATGAATTGTGGTCATAATTATAAATAAAATTTACTTTCATCGCATTCTACTTTGGTGAGATCTCTCACATCTTTTACAAAAAAGATGTGAGGGGACTGACCATTTCTTTTCTAATTGGAGCACTCAGACCAGAGAGCATTTAACACATGTATTTCTCATGAGCAGAGTAGCTAGACCTCCAAAGGAAGTAAGGTTGACAATATGCGAGATGCACCAGTGGTGTTGCAGGGTTTATAAGAAATGTTTTAAAAATCTAAGAGCAGAAACCAATTAGTATCACTTATACACAGAAACAAAAACAAATAGTTGATCATCGCATAAAGAGCAGAAAGAAGCCTTAGGGCCTCCGGTAACTTCACACACTCGGCGAAATACAACAAAAGCATTGCCGTGAGGCCGGTTTTCTACGAGGTCGTGGTATCACCCCGTCAAGCGGGTCCATACATGCCAAAGCATGGCTCTCCCACGTTTATTACCACCACGGTCATAGTTGAATGGCAATCTTATAGTGCTATAGAAACTAATTATAGTTTAATAAAACTAAAAAAACACAAAATGACGAACCGAATTAAAATAGTTCCACTATCCCCCTGCTGTCTCCATCATTAGACCACCGTTACCAAACCAAACAGGTTGAACTCAAAACGAATCATATGAGCCCAAACTTGAAGGGTTTACTAGTAGCCACTGAAGTGTTCCACTATGCCAAGCTCTCTCCGCTCCAAGATGCCAAATTATAGTATTTTCATCCAAACTACATACACATCTAAAGTTTCATTTCAGATACGACGATTGGAAGTAGCTTCAAATTAACTTCCATTGCTTTACTGTGAGGCCGTAATATCACTCCGGTCGAGCCCGAGCCGGCACATACGTGACGAAGCATGGCTAACATCGGAATTCGCATTTTAACTTTATTTATTAAAATAACAACATAATAACAACTCGCAAAGCACAAAAGTTCGTACTTAACATAAAATAAAAGCAACAAAAATACGTTTCCTTTTTTTTAAGTATCACAGCTCTAATCAATAAAGCATTCCGACCAGTTGGGAACTACATTTATTATTCAGCGCTCCAGCAGATAGCATCTGCTGTGTAAAATTACACTTCCTTCCCCCAGTAACGTGAACGATCGCTTGAAGTGCTTTAAGCGCTTGAGGTGCAAGGGCCCGTAACTCGTTGCTTCACGCTGTTGAGCAAACACGAGGCTTCACTAAACTTTGTGAAGTGTTGAAATGTGAAATCTTACGTTTTCTACTGTATTTATTTTTTTGGTTGTGTTTGATGAATCGTGAATTTCAGATATTGAAACCATTCAGTTTCAATCGTATTCAGGAGGACGGGAACGAGATAAGATGATAACATTGTGTTTGTGTTTTGATGAGATGAGGAAACAGACACAAGCCGATTCTCATCGAGGCTCTGTCCTTTGATCTACGGGAGAACAATCTTTGTCATTTCCTTTTACCGTTGCGCAATCACTTGGGGTAGTTAAATAATAATAATTTTACACATATCACACACGGCCATCTGATCCCAAACTAGGCAGAGCCTGTATCATGGTAACCAGACTGCTGATAAACATGCTTATATATTTATAATTACATACATATTATAGATAAATTGCACCCAGACACAGAACAAAGTTATCGTGCTCGTCACACAATAATTTGTCCTGGTTGGGAATTGAACCCATGATAAATACATTCAGTGTAGTTGAAAATAAAAAAAATAACAGTATAACAGTGTAAAAGGAATAATTATGTTTTTAGTATAAATGGTATGTGTATTTTTATATTTTTTTAAGTGTGGTTATCTGTGTGGCTGGAAGAAATATGGCGGCAACGTGACGACTTAATCTGTTCGTACCGTGTTAAAACAAGAGAAATGTGGAAATTATTTTTATTTCCTACAGTTTTATGAACAATGTAATGTGCTTTGTTTGGGGTTTTAGGTTAATAAACATATATTTAGCAACTTAGGAACTTTAGGTTAAGTATACATTTATATAAAGAAAAAAGTTTCAACAAAATTATTACATTTATTAGCACCGTTACTTAAAAATATCAAATAATAAATTTAGTGAAGATGAAAAACGTGAAACAAAACCTCTAAAAAAAATAATGGAATAGTGTAATACAGAAAACAAAGTAAGCGATAAAAACTGAAACAAATGACTGTATAATATATTTCCCTTAAAACGACATTAAAAGTTATAAGGGAAACAAAATAATCTCTAGTTAATTTGACACTTCACATTTTGTTTTATTAATTGCTTAACTTACTACAGTATAATAAAGAACAATAAATTCAATGGTTGTTGTTTTGTTTCTAAATATTTTTACTTTTTATTTCACTGTCCTAAAGTGTCTGAAAAATTAACGGTATGGTACAAGATATGTCAAAAAAAAGATAGGAGATATTAGCTTAGATCATAACAAGGTTATTAAAAACCGAATTACTATTGTCAGTATTTAAATAAAATACAAATTACAAAAATATAATACACAAAAAAGGGAAGGAGTATTTTGAAGCTACCTTCAAATATCTACTATTCACTTCATCTATTTTCCCTGAAACACTCAACCAAAGAATTCTTGAGCTCACATTCAATTCGGTCGTCGGTTTTCGTCACACACACTCGTTGCAATTTGCAACGAAAACATCCTTTTCTAAGGCCAAACTGCAATGCGAGCGCAAAAGGCTTATTCGGCTCCGCACGCGCTCCATTCAAGGAGGAAGCTAAGTAAGGAAAAATCGGGTCTCCTTTTTCTCTGTAGCTTTTCAGTGTAGAATGAAAGGGGTTGTCAATATTTTGAGCGGTATGAATGGCTCTCTGTAGTGGATGTCAATGTAGGCTTAAGTACGGGGCGGTGTTTTCCATTCCGTAAGTCGATACTGAGTTAAAAACATTACCTTGTCTTGGAAAATTATTTTTGAAATTAAAACTTCCTTAGCCACGAGCGATTCTTGGTGGGGGCAAAACTTTAGGTTTGCGTCATCGACATGCTACTGTAACGTATTGCGCCAGATTGGCGACGCGCAGTTTAAAGTTTTCAATTCTGTTGACAGTACCCATACTGCATATTTTTTTTTAAAGGGGAAGCTCAATCTACCTACTCAGAGTCCCTCAGATTACTGTTGAATAAGAGCCAAGATTTTGGCATACTAAGTAAGAGTTTTGGATTCTGCAAAGTATTCAAAACCCGGTGAGTGCAAATGTCTGTATTTGTATCCATGGATACCTCTTTTTGCAATTATCTTTCAATGTATAATATCTATGTATTTACATAAAAATAAAAGAATGTTTATTCGTGTTTTAGAACCCACAGTAAGAGCTATGCTTATTTTGAATCTAGATAGCATCGTGTATTATGACACAAAACATTGCAATTATATTTCAAGTCTACAAAAAAATATACATACAAAGTAGAAGGATTTCGAGGCAGAACGCTATTATGGTTTCTCAATCCTATGAATGTACATGTTACTCTAGAATCCTTAGCCACTCATTACAAAATTCTTTATGTTCGAGTTTCAGCTTGTTGCTCTAGTAATTCGGGTTCGGGTTCGTAAAAGGGTTCGATTCCCACCCAGGACGATAAAGAGCACGATAATTTGTTCTGTTCTGGGTATAATTTATCTATAATAATATGTATGTATTAAGTATATATAAGCATGTTTATCAGTGGTCTGGTTACCATAACACAGGCTCTGATCAGACGGCCGTTCGTAAGATGTCTAAGCTATTATTATTAAATTACCCATTTTCAAATTATTATTTCCGAAAGCTATCTTGTTAGTTGAACGTTCATATTACAACACAAACTAGTGCTGAACAAGTAAACTGGTTAAGAAGTTGGGTGTTACTCGGATACCCTTACACCCCAACTGTGGGAACTGGGTGTACATAAAATGTGCACTGTGTTAACATTCGCTTCTAAACTTAGTAAATGTAATATTATTGAGCGACAAAGTGTAATTTACAGGTTATTTAAAATGAGACGTTTATTGTGCCTTCAAGAACTTTTATCGTGCTTATTATCGGAAATTCTATCTAAAGACATTTTAAGAACGTAGTTTTATGTACATCAAGCTGTTGCTCGCCAAATTTATCCAACGCGAACCGTACAGTTTTTCGGGATAGTGCTGTTCACTTTAAGAGCGAAGCAGTGACCATAAACACAGGTGTCTCTGCAGGGTACGGTTAGAATAAAATAAATACATATTTAAAATATCCTCATCTTAAGCAAAAATGTAAAGGATAAGATAAAATCATGTTTAAAAAACTTCTACCGCGTCGTCACCAATGGCAACACTCCCGTATCGTGCCTTACCCTTTTGAGATAGCTCAAAGCCAATTAGATGCGACGACAAGCCGAGGACCCCGCACAGGCAGGCTGTATGCGTCGGAGGCTCACTTTTACAAGACTTTGTTACTGCATATTTAGATGAATCTGGTGATAGCGTGGATTGAAGGGACTGAAGATAGTCACTGAAGCTTTGAAGAAGTGATTGATTAACTGTTTTTTTGTGTACATCTTGTTTTGAATTTGAAATTGTTTGTGTTTTGTTTTTGTTTTAAGCAATTGTAACAAAGCTTCACTGTAAAAAGACAAATTTGACAAAGCACAAACGAAATCGTGATTCGCAACGATGCAGGTATCACGCGTTGCTAATAAGCCCCTGACTGAGACACTTTCATACCAAGAAAGCCTCAATCTTACTTTTTACTACCATTATAAATGCGAAAGTTTGGATAAACGGACTTTTGTTACTTAATCACACCAGAACGGCTGAACGGAGCTGAATGAAATTTGGCACAGAGATAGATTATACACTGGAGTAGCACATAGGATTTTACCGTGCCGTACCAGTGCGGTAGATTTGAATTTCCACGGAAACGAAGTCGTGGACAACAGCTAGTGCATACATATAGTGCATACACCACATGGTAAATGACTACCGCCGCCTATGGGCACCTGCAACTCAAGAGTCACAAGTGTGTTGCCGGCTTTTAAGGTGGGAGTAGGGGTAAAGAGGGAAGGGTTGGAAGGGTTTAGGCCTCCAGTAGTAAAAGCAATGCAAACATTGCTTCACTGCCAGTTTTCTGTGAGGCTCTGATCACTCCGGTAGAGTCGATGAATACGTGCCGAATCGCAATATTAGTGATAGCACTTAGGCGCTGCCAATCGTATCTCTTAAACATGGAGTTCCAGAATTCCATGTTAGTGGTCCTATCTACTAGCAGAAAAAAATTAGCGTTTTTCTAATAGTGGTGTCCAACCAGAGGATTAGAAAGGCGTGGAGGTACAAGACTTTTTTTAATTCGAGTATATCATGTATTATGTGTGATTGTGTGTATAATTACGAAATATATACAAAAATTTAAACAGGTTTTATGTTAAAAAACAATCAGAATACAAATGACTTAGGTCTCTTTTAAATAAAGCTGTTACTTATATTGTTTTAAAAGTATAACACATTAATTTGAGATTCACAATTACAATTCAGTACGTTTTCTAAGTTATTAATGCTTAAGGTTCATAAAAAAAAACTACAGTAAGTTTTTCAAAAAAATATTTTTATATCAGATTCTAGGTATTTTCTTATAAATTTAAAAAAAATATATATTTATAGAAAACGAGAAATTCATTTACATTAAACATTGTTATCAAAGGCATAAAAACATAAATAGAGCACAAAGCGTTTTCCTCAACTCGGTTTATGATTTAATTAAGTGGCGAGATCCACCGCTACGTTTGTAATGCTAAGATACTGTCGACAAATATCCCTCATATTTTCATTTCTTACCTAATATTTACGTAATCATAGTTTCATTTTAGAGAAAACTGTCCCATGACATATTTTTTTTTCATTTTCTTTTTGTTTTCGTAAGTTCAGGTGCTCCGTTATGTGTCCTCCTTTATTTTACGACATTGCCAGTATGCGAGTGGTATGTCTAGTCTTGCAAATGTCCTTAAGCTGTAGTAGACACATTCTTTGTTGTATGTAAACCTTCAGCTACCACTTTGACACACTACTAAACTACAGAGCGTCTTCGATACTCGGCCTATTGCCGATTAGCAGCGGCATAAGGAATACATAAGATGAAGATGTTTGAAACCACTCCAAATGACCGTGTCACCTTTAAAACAACAAAGCTTGAACCGCTTGTTGTTGTCTCTGGAAGCGTAAGTGAAATTATTAAGCCATCTTTGATCCGTTACCTCACATCCGTTACATGTAATTCGTGTATATATTATTTTTTCATAGAGATTATTTTCTTCGCATCTTAAACGACTAACCATTCTTGTTCATTGATAGAACATGAACTCCAATTATGTCATAAGATATTTATTGTCTCTGAGCGAATCCAGAATCCTACTGGATAACTTTTAACTTGACTTCATCAAATACTTACTCAAAACACTTCAAAATGCACACATAACCAACGATTTCCTAGCCATTAGTTTAGCCTAAACTCCCAACTTACTCTTAATTAAATATCCAAACTTAAGTGAGCCAAATTGAAGCAAGTTTAAAGCACCTATTCAGGTGTCGTCCATAATAAAACAGAACTTGGACGTCAAACTTTGAGTATATACTGCCGTTGTTGTCTCGTTCTAGTTTCAGCTTTGATGCATGGCGCTAGTTGATCTTGAGTGTAATATCTGTAGTACCTAAATAACATTTTTGTAACAGCATAAGATGGTATCTTATTCAGAAGTTCAATTATCGTTCATTGGAAATATTTGTACGCTTTACTAACTGTGCTCTGTCTATCTATTTGACTAACCCATTGATGTAATAGTTAGTGATCCTGAATTCTGAGCCAGAGGTCATGGATTGAATTCCTACCCAGAGCAAATAATTGTGTAATGAGTAACATCATTTTGTTCAGTGTCTGGGTGTAATTAATCTATAAACATATATAGACATATATCGCATTTGTCCATTTTTTATTGTACAAATATACCTAATTAATTAACGTGTTTATTATGAATTATTTGATTTTCTTCTTTATTACTTTCTATCGCGTAGCATAAACTATTTTTCTATAACATTGTGTATAGTAACAAGTGGATAATAACACCGTGACCTCGCGGCGACTATTGGAGTGGGAAGCCTCTCACTGGAGACCATGGTCCAACGTGAGAGTGCGTGGGAATCCGCTGCCTCTTTTTGTGAGCAAGTGATGTCTGCTAAAGAGGCGGCGGAAAGGGAACGGGAGAGGGCTAGTGCTCTCTCGTCCCGAAGGAGAGGCACCAGGCGCCGGAGAGCTCAGAATGATCTCCAGCCTCCATGATCGCTGGCCTGGGGGTAACGGGTGAGGCTGCCCGGTACTCTAGCAGAAGCAGGCCTGAGACGGTGGCGCGCCGTGTTTTTGTGTGTCTAAAGCGGAACCGGAACCGGCTGCTTTATGTTTAAGAGGCGGCCAAGGTCGGCCGGGGTTCTCGGGGACTTCCTTCCTAGGGTATACCCGAGTCCCTGGCAATAGACTCATTTATGACGGTACACCGTGTGGTTTTAGTCGGTTCGATTCCGACATACCACTTTACTGGCAGCCCCAGTGAAGTGATGACCCGAGGGTGGAGGTGGAAACCTCCACACAATAAAAAAAAAAAACAAGTGGATAATGCTGTCGGTAGTATAATTGGCACATTTGTACTGAATTATAATGTGAATAATTTAATATTGTACAACTGTTTGATATCCCAAATAAATAAATAATAGGTATGTATTTAGTAATATCTAAGTATGTTTATCAGCAACCTGGTTAATATAGTACATGCTCTGCCTAGCTTGGAATCAGACGGCCGTGTCAAGTTATTATTATTATTAGTACTGGTTTGCGTATGTATTTCATTTAGTAAAAAAATATAATAATATAAGTATCTAAGTATATGTATGTTTATCCGTGGCGTGGCGTGGCGTTCTAGAACCCATAGCACAACCTACATTTAGTTTAAAACTAGAAAGCGCTGTGTAGTATATCCTAGAGTAATTAATTATTATTATATTTCAGCTAATTTACTTCCTTACTATATTTTAATAAAGCTGACTTACTAACGTCTTACTATGCGTACAAAATTCGAGTCAGTGAGTCAACGAATTTTGACAGACGAAGACGGCAAAATAAACTTAAATAGACTTTCATGATCTATAATAATTACCATCTCACTTGTAAGTATCAATCAAATCCGAGATCCGAGATAAGTAATCAAACAAAAAATATAATCATCTATGAACCCCAGGCCATGTCCTATGTCCATATTATATGAACTAATAGAACTAACACATCATATTATACGTTTGATTAATTACTCAATTCCTCATCAGTGTTATATGATCAAATCACTTTGAACTGTTGGCGTTTGGTCTGCCAGTTATTACGAGACCTACATACAGTTATTAAGTTATTCAATCTAAGCTCTGCTATGTCTTTCTGGTATCTATAACTTCCAAGCATTGGATAGATTGAAAATACAACAAGAGTAGAGTATATATAAATAAATACAAATGTGATTGAACATTCATACATAACCCTGGAGTTTGATTAAATTCGTTCAGGCTAACTCTGAATTCCACTGGAATTTTGATGAAATTTGTTCAGGAATTCTCTGTGTTCAGAACAGAAACATTTTTTACACATAAGAACTTCCTATGTGTAAAAAAAACGTGCAATTTTGCAATATTGATTAAAGATATATTATAGGGTTTCGCTCACGTATGTATTTCGGATATTTCCGACTAGTTTTGGTTATGATGGGGGCCTATTTATCAAGGATTGAAGTGACCTGTCCCTGTGTGACCTGAAAAGGGTGCAATAATCAATTAAAATCACCAATGATTAGTTATGAATTGAACTGGACTCTCTATCATTATTATTATAGTTGTACGGTGGATGGCGCAAAAAATTCAAGCACGTACAACCCGGCCTACTCTCAGCTTATCAGAGGACATACTCCAGTTGCCATTGAAACTGCCCAGGCTTAGAGCACCAGACATTAGGACCTCTTTTATATAATCTATAGAAACAAGCTATAAGTTTATTTAGGTCGCAATAAAAATAAGATAAAATCAATAACAATAAATATAAGACGTACAGTCAGCTTAAAATAGATTAATTTTAGTAGGAAATTAGCAGCATGCCAATTGTAAGCTATAATTTTTACTCTAGACCACGTTCATTGTTTTGTAACTTTCGCTACTTTAATACAATTAAAGCAATTCGATCGAAACGTCGGGTAACCAAAAAAGGTATGGTACCTTATAAATAATATCGCGATTAATATCTAGCCCATATTACCCTCCGATACGATTTCCAGCTCCAGATTTAATATAGGTATAACTTTTTGTTTTAAAGAACTAGGTGCAAAGCTCTATTCATCTCGTTTTATTGAATTGCTTACATTTTAAATTTTGTACTGTGATATCTCTTCCTTTCAAAGACAAACCAATATGCACTCTTTTACTCGTATTCCACATTATTTGAGTTTCTGAACAAGATCGGACAAAACTCGCTCTCCGATTTTTACTCATAAATATTCACGATGAAATACTTTATATTATTTTATGATAAGAAGTATTTCTTTGTAATAATCTAATCATCAAATCCTGACGGTTAAAGATGCCAGTGAACACTCGCTGCACTACTCACATCACATTCACATTCTCCACCAGGGCGGAAGTACTGAAGCTCTAATTCGTGCCGAAATTAACATAGAATTATCCTACCGTGATGAGTAATGATTTGATGAAATACTTGATGAAAGTTGGGCATCCTCAAAATATACATGTGAGTAGACCTGTAGTACCTGGTATTTGAAGTATTTACTTATAACAATCAAAAGCAAGTCATGATAGTATTTTCATTTCAAACACCTGTATTTTCATTTCGGCCTCACTTTCAACTGAACCAAAATCACACGATCGTGTGTTAGCAAATGACGCAGTCGATATTAATATCTGTTTGTGATTGATATCTGATTTATGACATCGTGACTTTCTGAATAAATGTTAATGTAATAAAATAATTTTTGACATTCATAAGTCTTACTTCGCAACTTTAATGGACAGACTTTTCGAAGTGATATAAATAAAAAATCTTAACTAGTAAATAGACCTTTCAAAGTCTGTTGACAAATAAATAACTCACCCAATTAAAAGTACAGCCCTAATAATCATTATAAAGTTTCTTTTCAATGTCTTCGGCACGAAAAAATGAATTTACCGAAAGAAAAAGTCCTAAACTGCGCTTTCAACGGTCCCTTAAGCTAGCTTCAATTGGCTGACTAATCAATCTTAGTTCTTCACCTAATTAGAGTCGGCGGCATCAAACTTGGTAATAAAAAAATCTACGGGGAAAAAATAAAGATAAGGTTTGACTTCGTAAGATATGGAGGTTCTGTATATTCATTTATTTGTAGATTGTAGGCAGAATAAAAGAATTAGAAATTATGGTATTTTTCACCAGTATTTTTTCTGTTCGAAATTAAGTCAAAAAAAATTCTTGGAGCGAGAACCGTAATTAGATAAAGATGTAGTTAGAAAATGTTAAATTGTAAGTAAAATGCTAATAAAAATTTTAAATTAACAAGTTACTGTCTTATTACCAACGACGGATTTTAAGTAAATCAGATTTAAATTCACTTGTATGGGATGTGAAGTGATTCAATCACTTCTCATCCCCCATTACTTTGTAAGTCTTGAGGAGAAAGTTGATGTTATTTCGTAATTTAGCTAGGTAAGGGGTGCTGACATATTTGAATAGACTGTCAGACCAATATAAGTACAAGTATTCAAGGATGAACCTTGAAAAACTTCCGATACGAGCATGTAGCCAAGTTGGATGGATAGATCGTTAAGAACACTAGTTATATGCGACCCTCATTATTAGTAGGATGTAAAAGCTTTAGTTAGCCTTAGATAGCCTGATATTCTGTAAACCAAACAAATTTAACAGTAGACAGTATTTTTTATACACCTTCGACTTTTGGAGTTACATGCGAGAATAAATTCACTCCAAAGGATGTAACATAGGGTTATCTTTGCTACGGTCTTCCGTAGATATTTTGTATTTTGACATTTCGAAAACTTTGTCTACTACTACTATGAAACCAGTTTTGCTACAAAATCAGTCTTCGTGTCTTTCATGTGGGTCTCTAAAACGAAGTTCTCCATAGTTATGAACAAAGGAACTCCGGCTTAGTAAAATGTTGGGAAAAATTAGAACACTCATATTTAGATCGAAATATTACGCTATTTTGCTTTTCTACGATCATTAATCTTTTTGGTTGCCTGAAGTCATTCGAATTCGGTCATATTTATATTAAACTTGAGATTGGTTTCTTTTTAGCGATATCTGCACTCGAGACTTTTCTTATACATGCTCACTGTCTTTTTAAGAAAAATGTTTCAGACTCAACATGAGGCTGAATACGTAAGCTTTCTTTCGAAGAAGTCGAAGTCTTCTGATTTGAATTTTATTATTCTTTTTTTTTAAGTCTTCCAGCAAAATATGCTGCACAAGCTGGACATAATATACCCACATATATTATGTCCAGCTTGTGCAGCATATTTTGCTGGAAGACTTGGAGGATCTGTATATTAATTTATTTGTAGATTGTAAGCAGAATAAAAGAATTAGACATTATGGTATTTTTCACCAGTATTTTTCTGTTCGAGCAAAATATGCTGCACAAGCTGGACATAATATACTATATGGGTATATTATGTCCAGCTTGTGCAGCAAATTTTGCTGGAAGACTTAAAATAAAAGAATAATAAAATTCAAATCAGAAGACTTTCTGACTTTCAAGACGCACGGCGTACTGAGATTGTATATAAAGAGTACGGCACTCTAAAGTGAGGGACAATCGAAGTTTACCGACACGTTTTGAATCCCCTGTCAAAGGTTACCCATGACGGAACACTGTTTGGTTAAAGTCGAATCGATTCTTACATAACCAAATCGTCCAATACCCTTCTTCCCTCATACATGTGGGACGTTGGAAAAAGAGCTGTTAATATTTTATTTTTAATTTATTTTAGTTAAATTAAAGTCAAACTAGAATTGTCCTTCTAAACAGTCACACAGAAGTCTCTACGACTTTCATATTATCCAAAGCAGAATTCAGTTTAATTTAAATAGGTAAAAATTCAATTGCATCATTGTATTGAAGCCAAATATAGTCGTATATCTGTAGTGTTGGTATGAACTTCCCTTACTTATAACAGTCTAATGCTCCTCATGGAACTATCCAACAAACTGCACAACATAAAACAGTCGGTTCCTACAAACATATCCGTACATTTAATATGGATACACACCTCGTAACACACGGTACAAATGAGATTTGAACGCAACCACCAGACTGACCACATGCATTCTGTAAAAGACGGGATACCATGAGTTTTAGTAGAATTAACTATTACAGTAACACGTAACTATTTTCACTTAGTTTCATAGAATCAGTACTCTGATCAAGTAGGATGCAGGACTACACATATTATATTCTCGTGTGTTTTTGATAATTATTCTTATATAATTATTAGTATTCTGTATTTTCTTTTTATGGTTTGTGTTAAATTAACCTACGGTGTTAGACAAAACGCCTGTTTCAAGTTGCATAAATTACATGACTAGACCTTAGAAACAACGTATTCCCACTGTTTGACTAAGAGCCTAATGAATCTTTAGAAAATAATAACCACAAGTAATATGTCAAGTCATGTAGGTTCGTAGCTAATGATAATCAATCGTGATCAACTTTGTACTCAATTGAACTCAAATAATATAGAAAACCGTATCGTATTAGTTATGAGTAACCATTGTCTTATATTTTTCCATCACAAGCTGTAACTCTAAACCCGTGTATTCGTAATTGGGTATAATTTCATTGTAAACCCTAAAACTATTAAGTTAAGGGCACAGACTGCCTAGTAATAGCCAAATATAGTCGTATATCTGTAGTGTTGGTATGAACTTCCCTTACTTATAACAGTCTAATGCTCCTCATGGAACTATCCAACAAACTGCACAACATAAAACAGTCGGTTCCTACAAACATATCCGTTCATTTAATATGGATACACACCTCGTAACACACGGTACAAATGAGATTTGAACGCAACCACCAGACTGACCACATGCATTCTGTAAAAGACGGGATACCATGAGTTTTAGTAGAATTAACTATTACAGTAACACGTAACTATTTTCACTTAGTTTCATAGAATCAGTACTCTGATCAAGTAGGATGCAGGACTACACATTATATTCTCGTAAATAAACCGTATCGTATTAGTTATGAGTAACCATTGTCTTATATTTTTCCATCACAAGCTGTAACTCTAAACCCGTGTATTCGTAATTGGGTATAATTTCATTGTAAACCCTAAAACTATTAAGTTAAGGGCACAGACTGCCTAGTAATAGGTAATTCGAGCTACAGGAATAAAATAAAGATGATAAAAATTATATCTTCTTTATTTTATTCCTGTAGCTCGAATTACCTATTACTGGGCAGTCTGTGCCCTTAACTTAATTGTTACTACTGTTATAAAATCTTCTACTCATGGTATACCTCGGCTCGTTCGTATCCATTCGTAATAGTAGCTGCGCAAAACTGTTCTGTTGGACAACTTGTTACAGTGCTACGATGGAATCCCTAGATTGAGAGCTAAGAATGTTTGAATAACAAATACATAGACATAATTATTCAAGCTTAATCTTTATCATTACACTTACTCTTACTACAGAATTGTGGTCATTGACTTTGGAAAGCTCTTTTGCGTTTTGTTTCAATGTTTTTTTTAATACCACGCCTTCACACTTGTAATTAAAGACGTGGCGTATGTGCGTTCCCGACCGGTCAAAACACATACACTTCAAGGGGTTTAAAAACCCCATAGTCTAGTCCCTCAGGGAAACCTCAGCTCATTACAAAATGTTCCGTATTGCAACAGTGTCAAGTTCTTCGTCGATTTAATTCAAATTATTATAAAAATAGCAGCTGGTATCATCGTCTCACATTACTTCCCTTTCCCTGTAGTCTACCCTTCCAACTAAGCTATAAGCTTATGTTGGTAATGGATTCTCAACAATAATAATTTTAAATTGCGCGATGCAGTATTAGTTATTACTAAGTAATTCATTTTATCTGCGTTGGGTGGCACTGGGTATGACCGATGTGTTGAAAGTTCGCCCTCTTGGCTATTACATCACGTTTTAGTTATGTATTTTATGAAACTAATATTAACTTTGGTCAATTGTTAAAGTTCAAAAAATTAGGGAGACACGGGAAAGCACCTCTTTTGCTGGCACTTGCACACGATAGTTTTACTTGGAATTGTTGTATTTATTTATAACTAGCAGCGCCTCGCGGTTTCACCCACGTAAGTCCCGATCTCGTGGGAATATCGGGATAAAAATTTAGCCTATGCATTAATAAAGGTCTCTAGCTTTCTACATACCAAGTTACATCGCAATCGGTTCAGTAGTTTTTGCGTGAAAGTGTAACAAACATCCATCCATCCAAACTTTAACATGAATAATATTAGTGGGATAAATATATTTGAGTATGTTTATCTATGTTCTAGATCTCATAGTACAAGTTATTCTTAATTTGTGCCTTGAAAACACTTAGTAAGTGCGCTTGAATTTAAACAACAATCACATCTTGTTTAAAAAATACTATCCGATCCTACTAAGCGTTGTTGACTTCAATTTTATTAATATATTACTGAGACAATAATGCTACTGCTATAGAGGCAGCTGCATTCTAAACATGAATCTGTATTCTGTGAACAATAGTAACGCCGGCAAGATTAGACAGAGCCGAGACAGTTTCATTTGGTGTGTCTGCATCGGTACAAGCCCTGAATAGCAAGGAGCCAGCTGAAACCGCTTTAAACCGGATCATCCAGACAAAATGGACGTCCCAGATTGTATTAAATTGAAGAGTTGTTTATGACGACTTTGTTGTTTATGTTAATTAAGGTTTTAATTTTTTGAAAGCGTCGTTAGAAATATTTGTTAATTTTGTAAGTTGTTGTAGTGTTAGTATTTTTTAAATGATAATAAAAATCTTATATACTAAGGTCACAGATTAACAGGCTCTATTGGAATTCCACACTCGTAACAGTTAGTCAGGTATATTTTAAACACCTAGTGCATAAGCTAGCACTAGGTGTTTAAAATATACCTTTTTATTTACTTTTTAAGTTAAGACGATTGGATTTTAATTGTGCTTGTACTGTTGTCTGACATTGTTGTGAAACATTGTTGATGAATTGATTAATTAATTTGCAAAAAACATTTTCAGATATCGCAAAATTTGCTAATACTCCCCTTAAAAGAGGAAGTAAGAGGGGTCCGGTAACGTTGTTGTGTTAATACGTTTTGTGTTGTGGAATCAAGTAATTTTTTTTCTTTATGGCTAGTCTAAGAACTACGTCTAAACCTTGTTTATTTTCTTATTTTGAAATAACTCCATATTCCACACTTTGTGTATCTTTTAGTATGAAGCAGAATGTTGTAGGTAATTTATGTTTATCCGTGTAAATTAAAATGAATTTTGAATTTTCATCCGTATGTTCATCCGGTCATCGTAACATTTTGCAACACGTTGCTAGGGATACAGAAAAGAACATAGGGTACCTTTCATCCAAAAGAAAAAATGTTTCCGAGGGATGGAAAAATTAGTAAAAAAAAACTAGTGACATATAAAATATACAGGATAGGAAAGGAGATAGGGCACAATAAAATATACAGGAAAGAAGATAGGGCACAGTTTACATCTGTTCCACTGAAGCGGAGGAGTGGTAAAATTTTAGAAGCGTTATGTGTAACCGAAAAACGTTTTTTTTTTGTTCTGTAAATACTTTTCTTAGTGTTGGAAGTGTAAAAATAAGATTTCTGTATAAAAAAAAACCTTAAATTTTCCTAAAACTTAAAACGTTATTTACGGGGTCTACTATACGACTCTAAAATAGGGCCCTTATGAATGTTGTGTATACCCAGAAAACAATTGGAATGACACTACTGTCAGCCTGAAAAAATCCCTTTTTTTTTTAAAAAGTGGTATTAATTTTCATGTCAATTTCGATGATTTGGTTTGTTTATTTTTTTATTATATATTGGTAGTAGATATTCTATCAACATCCTTATTATTTATAACCTATAACAATTCATTCTTAAGAGTATTTTCTCTTTTTAATATTTAGTACTCAAATGTTAACAGCGAGATACTATTTATGTCTACGGCGTAGCAAGCCGCGTAGTGCGTAGCGCGTCTACGGATAACACGATAAAGCTGCCTGCAACTCCTTTACGGGTGTAGACAGATAATAAAACTTCTACTTACTTATATATATATTCTGTGAAATTATGTTTTATAATCATATCACCAAACAACTGCTCTTAATTCCAGTGTAGAACAGCAACTACTTGGTAAACAAATTGTGATATAATCGTGGGAAGGCCATGCTTTGGCACGTATGGCCCGGCTTGACCGGAGTGATTGCTTTTCGCCGAGTGAGTGAGGTTACCGGTGGCTCTAACCCTTGCTTTCCCCTTCCCCCTCTTCTACCCTTCTCCTTCTCCTACTTTAAAGGCTGGCAACGCACTTGTTACTCTTCAGTTGCAGGTGCATATGGGCGGTGGTAGTCATTTACCATCAGGTGACCCGTCTGCTCGTTTGCCCCTTATACAATAAAAAAAAAACTATTTCTGAATATGTAACCCATTCCACTACACACTAGCAACTAGTAATGTTTAGCATGAGTTGGAACTGGAACTGTATTTTCAGACAGCCAGTTCGAGTTACATGTATGCGACCCTGGACCCTGACCTTTTTTTCAATTGTATCTATTCGAGCTATGGCTTACACCTCCATTGCCTTCCTTTCTTAACTATCTTTCTCTGTAATATGCTATCAATTATCTCTATAATTCTCAAACTGCCTGGTTAGCAGCAATAGGCTTGCCCACTATTACGTAAATGGGACTAAATTATAGTTTGGCAAAATGTGGTTATTCAATACACCTTTCCTTACCCCTCTGGGGCTTCAAGCGTGAGTGTATGTATGTATTCCTGAATGCTAACTAAAGATTTCTTAAAAGATTTTAGGTTTCATTACAAAAACAGTTAAAATGTTTTTGAAGTGAAACTTCTTTAGAATCATTGTGATGTTGCGCCTGCGTACTATATGTCAATGTCAACGTGGTGTAATTTTTGTGCATTTTTTCTCCATATTTCACTTATACTTAATTGATTCTTTACAAATATACATTTAAATCCAACCTTAACCTATATTGAAAACGAAGTATTGTTTGTTTTTAAAGTTGTATACACTTACAGTTGTAACTGGACTTCAGGTTTGCATACTGTTTATTATTAAAGCCATTTTTTGTATGTCTTCATCTGTTTTCCTTTAGTTTTACTACTGCCGTATGTGAATTGCACACATACACTTTTTTTATACGGAATGCAAATGGTGCGTTTACAGTTAGATAATAAAGCTCCACTTCACTATTCATAGACTGTTCTACGTAGACAGTCACTGCCATTCATTATTTACAGTTCAGCTGCATTAATAATCTTGACCTAATTTTATAAATAAATCATTATTGCTCCAAGGAGGATATCTGTACGTGTGCTTCGTCTGGCACAGTAAAATTTGAAGCTTGGCTGGCTCTGTGAAAACTCATAACACTCAAAACTTAAGCCATCCACCATCACTCCTAGCTATCCTGTAAAACATATCACTTGAACGTTCAAACTGAAAGTCCCGTTTATTTTTATACAGTAGCAATATAAAATATTCGCGGGACCCAGGGCCGGGATTACTTGGTAAACAACTTTAGTCTGATTTATGAAAGAAGTTTGATATAAATAATATTTTAGAGGCAAAAGTTACGTCGAGACCAGGTGTCCCTTAATATATTTTTATGAAAGCCTCCTGGTAATGCAATTATGCAAATCTATAACGTTCCTGAACTTACCCGGCGATGACACCCGCTGATGGGTAAATGGTAACGGAAAATTTTGGCTGTTGTTACCCAAATTGGTTGCTGTTTTAACGGTTTATTGAAATTGAGGATTTTATAAATTATCATTCCGACTCTGTCTCTTTGTGCTTTATTTTTGAAAGTATTTTATAGTAATTACTCTCCAACGCACAAGCATTGTCAAATTCTAGTGATCTGTCTGAGATTTTTTTCTTACCGAAGACATAAAGTCTAAGATATGTGTGTCGGTATGTGACACATAGTCTGCAACACATATCTACTAATAAAACTTAAATATAAGAGCGTAGTTAATAATTATTTGCAAAACACACCCACACACACACACACACACACACAAGAAAAAGGCGAGTGTCTATAACACAGTTTTAAACTATGGATAGCGTTGGACATATTTATACTTATATATTCACAAATTGGAATAAATAAACATAATAAACTTCTAATTTAGTTTAACTACAAAAATCTTAAGATAGTTGGACTTTCTGAAATAGAAATATCCTGAAATGAACTCTGTCTGAAAATAAGTGACAATTAAATAAACGTTTTCTTTCCTTAAAGATTAGATCTCCTTCTTTCATGTACTGTTTGTCTTCAGTGGGAGTGAGACATCGGATAAAAACCGAGGTAAGTAACCGTTTCCTAGAATATATCAACTTTTTATTACTTAAGATGGCTTCTCTAAGTAGCAGCTTTAAGGAAATTCTTGCAATTAAGCTTAGCTCCGTATAATCCAATATCTCTTTGACTGAAACTACATTTCTTTTCACAACATTGAGTTTTAGGTTAAGAGCTTGTATATTTATTATTAAAGACTCTTAATATTTACAACAAAGGCGTATTAAATACATAAGTTTTACTGACTATATTTAAGTCACACTTATGTCATAGGGGGCAAGCCTGTTAACGTGAAAGTATATTTTTCCCCTACTCCCACCTTTAAGGCCGGCAACGACTTGTGACTCTTGAGTTGCAGGTGCCCATGGGCGGCGGTAGTCTTTTATCATCAGGTGACCCATCTGCTCGTTTACCCCCTTTCCCATAAAAAACAAAGAAACTCACATTCATATTTATAATAATAGTTAGGATTTTATATTGTTTTGTTCTTAAAAAGTTTTGAATAAAATGATTTAATCAATAATATAATTTTTCATGGACAATCATTAGCGATTAGAAATTGGAATGTGATGAGTTCCATAACTGTAAGCATTCTATGGTCACGGCTTTCCGCTAGTATGCTTGTTTGCCATCTTAAGAGTATAAGAACAGTTTTCCTTTTATTTTTGAAATTATGTAAAATATCTGTCAATATAATTGTCACCTCCTAGCCTACAGTACTTAGGATGGAAATAGATTTATATAAAAAATGTAATCTTCAAACTTAGTGAATATAACAGTATTCAAGTCTAATTCTGACGAATGATTTACGACTATTCGAAAAGTAATGGAGATATCTCCACCCGGGGCCTAACAAGTCACCTACATTTGTCCCTAGACACGAGTTCCTTTCCTATGAATTATTACAAGATCTTTTCTACAAAGCATTCTAGTAGAGGTCTTGTACATGTCCAATTTGCTACTATTTCGTATGCTCTTAAACTTTTTACGACGATTAATTTATTATTCTGATCTTTCCACGACTGCCCAAAAAAGGAGTGTAATGTTTTCAGGATTCACGTGTGTAGGTATGTACCTATGTGAGTTTTTTATTTCCCCATAACTTTTATGTCAAACAAATTTGAACGTATTAAATTATTAAAATCCTTATGAAAAAAGACTATATGGTGGGTATATAGGTATATGGTGCTATGGTGCTGGTAGGAGATGATGGCTGGTCCATGCGTCATACTCGTGAACGGGTGCTCCTTGGGGTGACTGGTCGGCCTAGTCAGCGATGCTTTAGCCTACTATACTATTATTTTGGTTCGATCAACTGCAACTCTAGCCTCTTAATCCAGTCACGAATTATTTTTAACAGTAGATTTTGCAACTGAATGAAGGTAGATGTGCACCTTGAATGATTTCTATGTTTAATAGGTTCAAACCTTCAACGGTATCACTGAGTGATTTTTATTTTTTAGTACGTTAGCTTTTGGAGCATTTCAATAAAATGAAATTCAGGTGGCATCAGCTTGCATCCTGTTTACCTCTCGTGTAACACTAACACTATTGTACCTGAAGATCTGACTTTAAAAAGAGTGGCCATGAGTTTCTTTGCCAGTATTCTTCTCATAAGGCCCTACGCGTTTTGGAAACTGGAAGTTATAGATCGACACAAACAGGCAGTAGATTTTGGTGTTTTTCACCTAATTTACCTTGACAATCCAGTACAGGCTGTGGCGTCTGTTTGTGCCGATCTATGACTTTAACTCTAGCTTCAATTTAACGTTCATAAATGTCACTTAGTGTCTTAATTGAATAAATGATTTTGAATTTGAATTTGAAAAAAAAAATTTTGTAAAAAAATAGTATTTTGGCAGGGCAGTCGTGTTTTTAATAAGTAACTTGTTATTTCAGTCAAGAAACAGTACACAACAGTAGTAGAAGCAGACCTGCTAAACATAGGGTTGTCACGAAGACTGTACCAAGGATTAGTTTTGCGCAATTACTAAAGTATAGGCTCTGTCTAATTTGTGATCAGACGGCCGTGTGGGAGATGTGTCAAGTTATTATTATTATTAATATATTTTTTCCGTACATGACAGGTCAACATATTTACAGGACACGTGTAACATATTTACAGGACACGTGTAACTTTATGGAGCCGTTTTCACATATTTTTTCAATTTATAACACATAATCTAAACATTCTAGCTGTATACATATAATATTTAATTAGGTATTTCAAATTTTATTACTCCTAGTGCGAAATTTTCAAAAAACGTGTACCTATAAATTTACTCCCGTAATGGTTTATGTGTACACATATACCTTGACTGGACCTGATTTTACCAAGTTACTCTGGCTGTAGTAACATGCTGACTACTACGGGGATGTCAAATCTGTGTAGGGGAAATTACTTCATCTTCACGTACTGACACATTTAACTCTGTATAATATACAAATCATTCGTTTTAGAAACATTAATGGCCGTTGAGCTCGTAAAAGAACATAAATAAATATGATAATTTAAAGCACACAAATATAAATTTGCTTCTAAGCCGCTGTCACAAACACAAAATCTTAAAAAGCGTCCTTAGAATATAAACCTCCACAATTGTCTCTGTTCTTTAACAAGGAAATCCAGTTGCAAGTCGCAACAGTACAGATATTTAGCGTCGCCCATAAAATACGTGGAGTGGTCAGGGTTTGCAACGTCCCGCTGTTTATACTAGTTCAAATAATGGCGCCCGAAGAGAAATTGTCTCCATTTTATAGTAACACCGTCTTCTGTCATTGGTAAGCTTGTTCGTATTGTAGTTGAGAAGTGGCGTTCGATATTTTCTGTTTATTTAATTGATGATTGATTGGCTCTCTGCTTTATAGATTTGGGGACATTATCTTTTGTTACTGGTCTCAATCCGAAGTATTTTTTTTAAATTTCAACTTTCTTAGATTGAATTACTAATAATACTAACCTATAATATTTTTTCCTGAATGAACTATTACAGCCTTACGCTTCAAGAAAAAAATATTTTATTTATCACTTCAAGAAATAAAAAATGCTAAAACACTTAAAAAAAGTTAAACCGACTTTAAAAAGCACTAACAAAATGCACTGAACAACATTAGAACAAACTTAATTAAAAAGACTTATGTAATTTTTTTATATATCACATAACATTATAAAGGCACTAAGTACCTACTGGTATGTCATTTGTCAATGTTGCTTAATTAACAAATACACTGCATGAGCTCTTAATTTCTGAGAGTTTCTCACGTTTACCCTCATCAAATCTGGAGTGTCAATGGGACCAGCTCGGGAGCATGACCTTTTCTTTTAAATCCGTGCATAGTTGACGGAAATATCTTTTAATTTAAATTAAAAAAGTAAAACATTTTTTAAAGTCGGTTAATAAGCAATTTTCTATACTTACGTCCGTTTGAATGCAGTTTCTTTCATCCTAAAAATTTCAACTCTTTGCAGGATATAGGGGTATTTAACTCTAAGCTAGATCCTCAGTTACAAGGGTAAACAAGTTAGAGGATATTAGTATATAACATATTCAATAAAACAGAGGGGCAGCAAACAACTTATTGTCCAAATATAGCAAAAAAAAATGAAAGTAAAAATTTTTATGTGTTCAATTAATTTTGCACACACATGGTTTTAATTAAAAAAATGTTGTACACAAAAATCGTATTAAATTATTTATGAATATGTAAATAGGTTTACATACAAGAGTATCAGAATGACGGGCGTTATAAATAAATAGAGTAATTTACTGAGCTCTGAGCGCGTTCCTGTGACGTCGTATATGAATAGCAACAGGGCTGCCACGTCTTTTATTCGCTGAGTTGTATTTCAGTTTTCAATCACGGGGAAAGAAAACTGCCTAGGTATTAAAACTGCATCTTTGATAATAATTGTAGTAAAAATATTCGTCTTATTTAGGTCTATTTTAGGGAAATAAATGTCGTAATCATAACTGGTCAAAGAAGCTTGGTGTGAATTTTAAGCATACAGTCCTTCTTGAATATTAAGTAAAATAAAATGAATAGACTCAGCAACTTCCACATTTCTGTCGTCCTTAAAGCAAAGTAACAACTTCAATAAAAATTCTAAAACTGACATTTTTACTTCTTTCACCATATTTTGCTAAAATATAAACGCAGCAAATTAAAACCAGGACACCCTTAAATTCTAGTCAAATAGCTCTTAATCCCATGACGTGCTTATGATTGTGCTGTGCACTTATTTCCTTGTGACGTTTTACGCGTTAGTTAAAGTTTTCACGGGCTTGCTACGCGTGCCAACTCTCAATTTTGTAATTATTTTTTTTATAATTTCCTGACGTCTATGCGCAACACTGCGGATGTTAAAATATACTACGGTACTGAGAACATGTGTGGTGTTCCTATAATAGTACATCTGTTGATGCTTTGATACCATTTTGATGTAATGAAGCTTAATTTTTGCCTTGCTAGCTAACATATTTTTGAAATGATTCTGATCAAGCTTTTTAAATCAAGCTCTCCGCTACTTTACTAAATCATAAAAATGGTTAAAGTTGAAAATAAATTAAAGTTGTTAGTTCTGACTTGAGTATGCATGAGAATAGGGAGCACACTATTCGCGAAAGAGAACACAAAACACGATGCTCACCAACAGCCACTTCCGTGCAACCTAAATCTAAAATAAAACCGACGGCAATTAAAAAAAATGTAAAAAATAGCGTCACACTTGAGCAACGTTACATAATTACACAACAAAGTCCGCAGTTCGCGCAGCGTGTCAACAGTCGCAAACAATAAACGCCAGGGCGCTGGAGAGCGTAATCGCTGGTTGCCGAGTGGTGAGTCTCGAGCTGTGGAGTTCCATTCTGTTTTAGTTTTAAGTTAAAGTGATTTTAAATATAGAACTTACGGAGTAAATTTTGAATATAGAACTGTTTGTGTAATTTTATTTTTGTAAATGTGTCCTAATGTAGCCAGTCAGGTTCGAGTTACTAAAAGTAATTCAATGTGAGGGTGTTGTTTCTACGATTGCATGCCTAGTCCCTTAAAAGTAAAAACGGTGGGTAGGGCACCCATTTTTGTAAAATGTTCAAGTACCTACGTAATTTAAAAAAAATAATTGTGAATAGATGTGCTCAAAAGCATTGATCAAAGATTGCTTATTTAGATCTTGTAATTTAAAGATTAAGAAAAACAAGTTTATTTTTAAAATATATCTCTTGATTCTGTAGAAAGACAAATTTGAGGATTGCCAATTATCTCAAGGGAAAACTGTCTTGAACCTATGTGCTTTAGAACAGATTTTGTCACCCTATGTATTCTATCAATTGCGTAATGGTTTGAGTTCAGAGGAATTGTTTAAGACCATACCTGGGGTTACGTTTTATCATCACACCGCTGACCGCTGGCTGGGATCATAATCAAACTTTTTGTACCGGATAGATTATGTACTGTGCAATTTAAAAAAGATTACTCTTTGCGCTGACCCAAATTAAAGAATAATCTCCTTGAAACGGTATTCCCTTTGACTACATTAAGGGGTATAATTAAGTATTTACAAGTTCAGTAACGCGTCGCCGCGTCGGTCCTTTTTGGAATCCATGCTTTTTAAATACAAAAATAAAGAATATGTTTCACGAGTTTGAGATGACATGGCACAAAATTTTAAAATTGAGCACAATCCATTGGCCAGCAGTCAGTTAGCAACATCAGTAAGTGTTATTGACAACGCATAATTATGCCGATGCATCAAAAATATATTCAACAACAATTCAATTTGTTATGTGTTTAAATTAGATTTTTATAAGTATTAATTACACCTGAATATCAAGATAACTATTATAAGTATATGTGGTTATTGTCCTGCACTTTCTACTTAGGATATACCTAAACACTTGTGAAATGAAACATGTGGTTTTAGCCAGTTCCATTTTCACTACTTCACCTCGTTGAGGCTAGGCGCGTTAAGCCCGGTGGAGGAGAAAAAGGCTTATCAAAACATCTATTAATATTTCATTTACATTAAGAAGCTAATGAATTACATTATCTAGTGTTCACCAAAAATGTTAAGTAAGATATTGAGCTGGCAAGCCTGCTAAAAGTATAATTATCACTACATATTATAAAACAAAGTCCCGCGCTGCGTCTGTCTGTCTGTTTGTTCGCGAGAAACTGGAAAACTACTGAACGGATTTTCATGCCGTTTTCACCAATAGACAGAGTGTTTCATGAGGAAGGTTTAATTGTATAATTTGTTAACGTTTTGTGTAAATTGGTTGAAATATGATGATGATTGTTGAAGATGTTTCTACTACCCGTGCGAAGCCGGGGCGGGTTGCTAGTATACTAATATAATAAAGCTAAAGAGTTTTTTTGTTTAGAGTTGTTTTGTTTTTTTGTTTAGTTTATTTGTTTGTTTGTTTAAATGCGCTAATCTCTGCGCTAGTCTGCTTCCAAAAAATATTTTTGTATATGATAGCCAGATTCATGAAAAATAGTATAGGCTATGTAATATCATGCTACCACTCTTAGGAGTGGAGTAGTGACTATAAACGCGGGTGAAGTGTGGGGAAAGTGTACATATGTATAAGTTGAAGAAAGAGGGCAGACGAAACGAACAATAGTCGTTTCGAACTACGCATATTACTTCAACAAGATATAATTCATAGGTAGTTCGTTAAATTTTCCTTTTTTTATTCTATGATACTATTTTTATTCTAGCAAATTTAAATGTAAGTATATTTCAGATAGAAAAACTTGGGGTACTTGGGTATAATCGTCCCTGAAGTCTAACTTACACTACAGAAGTGATAACATATCCTTTTTTTCTTTTTTGGACACGTCGAATTTTACCAAGACGGGACTTAAAGAGAGTAAAAAAACACGAGTATTAATAACTTCAAGTCAAAATATGCATATAAATATATAATACTAGCTCCAGGCTAGCTGTAGCTAGGTAATATGCAATAAAAAAAAATAAAAACTCTTATTTCTCAAGTTGAACCAAACTGCACACATTGCGTAACATTTTATATTTTCGCTTCATTCGTTAGAATTTCATCGCCAACAAACAAAGTGACACGAAGTTTGTTTATAAATGTATTAGGTATATTAAACATTTTGTATTTGACATTCTTACATCATCTCTTATATCATTACTGAAAAACTATATTTTTATTTGGTGCTCGTCCTAGCTGTTACGGACAAACAGGAATAATTGATAGACGGGAAAATGACTGTGAGTGAGTGAGCATATTTAACATACAACAGCTGAGATGTTAATAAAGTCTTAGACTACCACAAAATAGTTTTCTTCTTATTGGTTCAAAATAAAGGTGCTTGCATTTTGCCAAGAATAATGCATGCTAAGCTAAGGAGAAGTCCAGTCCTGAATATTAAATTAGTACTTACTTCACTCAATATCACGATTGTTCCTTATAAATTACTAGCAGTGCCCCGCAGTTTCACCCGCGTAAGTCCCGATCTCGTGGAAGTATTGAGATAAAAAGCCTATATGTTAATCCAGGTCTTCAGCTATCTACATGCCAAGTTTCATCGGAATCGGTTCAGTAGTTTTGGCGTAAAAGAGTAACAAACATCCATTTATCCAAACTTTGACATTTATAAAATTAGTTTGATTTTGCTACCTACTACGAACTCACGTTTTGCAATTTTTAATACAGAATTAACTGTTGCAATATTTTATTTATAGTTCTCTGTGGCGTCCTCTAACGTCATTGTTTTAAACTGTTGACCCGGGCATCAAGTGGCAAGCGACGACGACACTAGTGTTAGAGATGAGGTCAATATCGGATATGCATTAGCGGTTATTTGGATGTGCGGATATTCATCTCAGAATGATTTAACATTATGACCTGTGATTACAGGTTTTTTAAACCTACTTTCGGCACCAGCCTCTCACAAAGTACCTTATCTTTTTTTTTAACGTGTGGAAACTCCCACGGGTCATCACCTTACCGGGGCTGGCGGTGAAGTGGTATGTCGGAATCGAACCGAATAAAACCATACGGTGTTCCGACATAAGTGGGTCTATTGCAAGGGAAACGGGTATACCCTAGGAAGAAAGTCCCCGAAAACCCCGGCAGACCTTGGCCGCCTGTTAAATAATAGGCAACCACACCAAAATGTACGGGGGGCCTCGCCCCCATTTCATCAGAGGCGCGCGCGGACTTTCGACTCGGAGGTGTTTGAAATTTTAAATTTATGATTATTTTAAGAAGGATCCATAATTTAAAGTTATTATGTATATATACAAAATGTTACGGAAGGGTGTGGTCAAATTTTAGGAGCATTATGAGTAGCCGACAAACAGGTTTGACCTTGAAAAATATATATATAAAAAAAAATCTTCGGAAAATGCTTTTTCTAAGGCAGGCGCACATTTTTAAGCAACATATTACGATGTTTTTTATCAATTTCAATGAATTTGTTATTTTATTTTTTTACGCAGACATTTTCGAAAATATCTGGACATTTGATCAACATCTTTGGCATTTTAAATACTCATAGTTGTATTAACAGAATAAACAGAATTGTACCCAACTATTTCGAATGTTTGTAACAATCTTCGCAATTACATATTTCTAGAACAATCGGAATTTTAAAGTGTAGTTCTTGCGGATATCTACTGCACATCTCTAGTGGAACACGGTACAGCACTTGAGAGTTATAACAACGTTATATGAAAAATGAACTTATGAATGCTGTTCTTTTTTTTCGTATGCAATTTATACGAGTTTACGAGTATGAAGTTTTGTATTTTGCACATAATATACATATAGGCTAAAATGCTTTTGTAGAAAATAATTGTCAAGAAAAACACACTAACGGACTAATCATTTTTTGTGTTCCATAAAGTTCAAATTCTTATACATATATACCTTAAATTTTATTGAATTTTGATACTAACAGGTACCTAGTAGTTAGTATGAAAATTAAATAAAATAAAATATATACTCTATAATTATTAAGAATGTTACAGCTTTTTACTACAACCTACGATTTCCGTATTTTATGATAATCTTAAATTTTTATAATTTTTTTTTTTAATTTTAATCATAACCATCATTTATTTATATTAAAACACGATATTTTAAGATGGTAAGGTATACATAAATCAAACATGTTTGGCTACAGATAATAGCATGCAAAGTTAATCTAGTTTTTAAAACTATATTAGTTCTTTAACACTATAAAAATTATGCTCTATCAACCAAGCCTGTAACTTAATTTTAAATTATCTAGTATGTAAGAATCCTACTAATATTATAAACGTGAAAGTTTGTGAGGATGTATGGATGTATGGATGGATGTATGGATGTTTGTTACTCTTTCACGCCAAAATTACTGAACCGATTGCGATGAAACTTGGTATGTAAATAGCTGGAGACCTGGATTAACATATAGGCTACTTTTTATCCCGATATTCCCACGGGATCGAGACTTACACGAGTGGAACCGCGGGGCGCTGCTAGTTTAAAATAATTCTTTCTTTTTTTTTTTTTTTAAGACAACTCCCGCATTAGGAATTACTCCTGTGTCGCGGGGGACTTTACAAACATACAAAGAACGGACACAAAGAACACCCAGACTCGGATGGGAATCGAACCCACGACCTATGGCATAGCAGTTAGGGTCACTAACCACTAGGCCAACAGGCCGGTCAATTAGGCCCTTTATTATAAATTCGCACACACATTGTTCTTATTATATTTGGTGGTGTTCCCGACGATACCTCAGTGGATTGTATAAATGAGAATAGTGAACTGTAGCTTAAAGTTGTATAATGATTAAAAATAAATTACAATGCTTGGAACTCAGAGTTATAATTGTGAGTAGAATCTTGTAGTTCATATGTATCTACTCTCAGTACCTACTCTTTTTTAGCGTATTTATATTAAAGTCACCTGATAAACCCAAATTTATCTTAAATTTATATTTTACTATAACGTCATTTAGAAGTTTTGTCAAAAATAGCATCGGGTCTGTTCTAGTGTTCTCTTCCTCAAAAGGAAAAAAGGAACCCCTATAGAATCACTTCCTTGTTCGTATTTATTTTGTATTCTTTAAAACGACTACTTATACGGATGTATGGATAAGAAATTTTAAAACGGATAAGTTTGTCTTTTAATAAAAATTGTCAAAAATCTTCGTGAATCGATTACGGAGATGTTCGATTTATCTACATACAAGTTTGTACGGAACCCTCGGTGCACTAGTCAGACTCGCATTTGTCAGGTTTTTAGACTTGGACTACTATGTAACAGAATTATTTTGACTTTTTTCTAAAGTGTGACTTGTAAACCGTTTTTTATTTAGTTGGTTAATTTAATACAATAAAGTAATTTCAATAATTTAATACTTCAAAATAACTTACAAAACTATATTCAACAAACGGAAATAAAATAAGCGCTTTATTGGCAAAATATATCCGACACATTGCCCAATATGTATTGAAAATATATTTTAAGCTTAAAACTAAAGTTTTCCAATGGTTTTATTCGCATATATAAATTCAAATCGAGTAAGAAACGCTTCGGAGGTGGTCCCAGACAACTTCACGGTATCGGAGAACAGTACACTACACTTTATTGGTAAAATTTTATTTTCACCTTATGCACTTAAGTGTGAGATGTGCTTATATAAAGCATTCTGTTTTGCACTCCGTATGGTTTTCAGGCGTCTAGTGTTGAAAAACAATGCTCAAAGAAGTTCTAGTGTGTATTTATATATGTATATACCCAATACATCCCACTGATGTTATAAATGCAGTAAGCGCATCCGCATTGAAGACACCTTCTCGGCATGGTGCACTACATCTGCTGGCGTACCACAGGGTGGCGTTCTATCTCCCTTGCTCTTTGCAGTTTTTATAAACTCTATTTCCAATAAACTTTCTTCTTCTTACCACCTTTATGCTGATGATTTGCAAATTTATACTCAAGCCTCTCTAGAAGAATTGTCAACGGCTATAGGCATTATAAACATAGACCTAGAACAGATCTGTGTTTGGAGTAAGCAGCACGGCTTAAAAATGAATCCTGTGAAAACACAAGTGATTGTTGTTGGTACTTCTAGGATGAGAACAAAAATAGATTGGTTAAGTCAACCCCAGATTTGCCGCGATGGTGCCCTTATTCCCTTTCAAGATACAGTAAAGAACCTTGGGATATACATTGACAAAGACCTATCCTGGAGTCCACAATTACAAGAGGTTAGTAGGAAACTTTTTGCATCTGCAGGGTCCCTCAGAAGACTGCGTAACCTTCTTCCGGTTGCCACTAAGATTGCGCTCGCAGAACCACTCCTTCTTCCTATCCTTGATTATGCAGATGCCAGCTATCTAGATCTCACCGAGGACCAACTTGAAAAACTTGAGCGACTTCAAAATTTCTGCATCAGGTTCATCTTTGGATTACGCAAATATGACCACGTCTCTGAATATCGGATTTAGCTCAAGTGGTTACCCATACGCCTTCGCCGGAATACTCATATCCTTTCACTGCTGTATAATATTGTGTTCAATCCTAGCGCTCCTCACTATCTCAAAAAACGTTTCGAATTTTTGCATAATACGCATTTAAGGTTCCTGAGGTCGTCTGAGAATCTTAGGTTAAAAATGCCGACACATACCACAAAGTTTATGGACAAATCTTTCACAGTAAAGGCTGTCCGTCTGTGGAATAAACTGCCACTAGCCATCAGACGTGCACAAACATTAACAAATTTTAAAAAACAAGTGAAAGATCACTATATCTCTCTATGAATTGTGACATAGTTGGTACTATTATGTAATTATTATGTACCTCCGTATTTGTTATACATTGTTTATGTGTGCTTATGATATGTCTAAGCATATATGTATATATGTGTGTGTATGTATATATTTGTGTACCAATCATCATACCCATCTACAAACCATTAATATTTATAGTTAGTAGTATATGTAATTAGTACTTATATATTATTTATTAATTGTTACATAGGCTCCATGTACATTGCAGCCCTCTTTTCATGTTTATTTCTCTTTCCATCCAATGGTTGCCTGGAAGAGATTGCAAACTGCGATAAGGTCGCCAATTGTACATAGTATTAGCTAGTAAGTATTTAGTTATAAGAAAATATTGTAATCTGCTTTGTGTACAATAAAGAGTACATCTATCTATCTTTCTATCTAAATGCGAAAGATTAGATGGATGGATGGATGTTTCATACTCTTTCACACCAAAGCTACTGAACCGATTGCGATGAAACTTGGTATGTAGATAGCTGAAGACCTTTTTTTTTTGAAGTGGTATATCGGAATCGAACCGACTACAATCACACGGTGTTCCGTCACAAGTGGGCCTATTGCAGGGGACCCCGGAATACACTAAGAAAGAATGATATGGATATTTTAAGTTATAATTGTGAGTTAATTCTTGTAGTATTAAGTAGTGTACGGTTAACATATAAGCTACTTTTTAAGTAAAAATCCTAATCTTAAATCATTAGACTCTGTCCATCTAAAGATTGACTGAAAGGTATTGCTTTTCGCGATAAGGCCGCCTATTGTGCAATTTAAGTAATTTAAACATATATATTCCTATATTTTTTTTATTTTTAATGTACAATAAAGAATACTTACAATTATTCTGCTTTATGTATTGGTGAAATATCTGCTTAAGTATATGGTCTTCAAAGTGAGAAAGACGCTGTATTATGGTTAGGGCGGGATGGTGATGCGACCCGGCGTGAGTAGGTTATAATGGACTAATGGATTTAGAAGATGTCAACACGCAGGCCGTGTCGCTCCAACCTTAATAGTGCTACACCATCACATTTATTGCATAGAATTAGTATTCGGACAGTGTTTGTATTGCAAGCAGAATTCAGATAACGTCGGAACGTTTCCTTTAAGGCTTTTATTAGAAATCCTAGTAGGTAACAGATTAAAAAAATTACTTTGTTACACCAACATTAACGAGCTTTTTTGGTTCAATTGTTAACATTTATAGAAAGGGTTATCCGTTCGCCGAAATCAAATCCAATACATTTATTTGCAAGAATGTAGGTTTACAATTTAGGTATGATTTTAAATTAGGAGGTTACTAGCAACCCACCCCGGCTTCGCACTGGTAGCAGAGGATATTATGTCTACATTTTTTCGTTATTATGTGTTAATCTTACAAGATAGACATATAGCTTTTCTATATTGTAATAGCTATTATTATGAGGAATAACCCCGTAGTACATTGTTTTCATACAACTCTATTGATTTACGCGGCGAACGCCAGTAAAGCTTCCAGTCGGCATGATTTTTTCCGACATTTTCAACAATTTTTCATATTCCAGCAAGTTTATTCAAAATAATTAATAATAAATTATACACCTAAACCTTCCTCATGCATCACTCTAGAATCATCATCATCCCGAAAAATGGATTATTTACATTTATACGAGCGAAGTCGCGGGCAAATGCCAGTACACTATAATAAAATATCTTTTGATCTTTCACGTTACATCATATTATATGATTACTTAAACGGACCCTAACGTCATGGTTTCAGTGGTGGTTTTGACCTTTCAAATGCCTGATGTTTTATATAAATGGCGGGGTCACAGGCTGACCATTCCGTTATAATTTTAGCCGACACAAATGCTAATCCGTAGCAGTCGTTATAATAAGTATAAACTTTTGCGTTCCATGATATATATATACATAATATATTTTTTTATTATTATACTAGCAATTGGGTCAAATATTACTCGTCTTCTTGTTAATCCCTTCACCTATACTCAGCTAAGTACTTGTATTAGGATTAGGTTTTTGACAGTAGAACACTGGGTGAGGTTCGAAGCCGCCACCACTTGACGTGTTGACTTGGCAAGTCTGACGCCTACATTAATTACATTTATTATATACTAGCTGTGCCCGCGACTTCGTTCGCGTTTTTTCGGAAAACAGCAATTTGTCGCTTTTTGCATAGTACCTACCTCTTTCTCCAGGCAGGATATGTTTTTATTGTATTGGCGGTGAAACAACCTGGAGCGTACAAAAAAGGTTGTTTTGGTTGCTTACACGTGAAATAACGACACAATTTGGACGTGGTAACATTACTCATTTGTTTTTCGTGTGGAAGCTCACCTCACCGAGCTATTGGTGAGGCCGTATATCATACTTAAACCAACTAAAACCACACGGTGTGCCTCACAGCACCGTTTATGAGTTGACCGTCGGTACGGCGACGTTTTGCCTCCAATGATCCACCCAGTGCTGGCTAGCGGACGGCAACTGGGTGATGTCCAGATACTCTCTTCACGGGAGACTCTGCTTCGGGTGAAGAAAATAAAACTCGTCTCATACACCCACAGCCACTCTTAGCGTACGCATGAGAGCGCGAGTGGAAAGGTTCCACCTGGAAGTTTTCTACCGAATCCACACCGTCACCTCCTCCTTGCGCGAGATGTTCTCCTGGCAGAAAATCGTCATAAAACAACTGTGACGACCTAACATCTCGATTCGTCCGACCAATTGGGAGACTCTTGCTGTAGTCAGTCATTCAGTGCTGCTTCCTATAAACTATGGGCCCCCTCGGAAGCTCAGAAGCAAACATTTATCTGTTAGGTATATAACAGATAAATGTTTGCTTCTGAGCTTTGTTTAGTCACAGTGTAATATAAGAAATCACACCACTGTAACCGAATGGAAAATAAACTGTCTAAAAGTGTAAAAAAAACTTCACCGGTTACATGTCAATATTTCAGCTTAGATGTATTTTTTTGGCGAGTGTCTGCCATGCATTTAGTATAGTAAAATACTGTAATACTAACAAAGTGTTAAGTTAAACTAAGAACTAAGTCATAGATGCTTTAAATAAAAATTCTATTCTATTCTAATATAATCATGTTGACGGGAATCAACGCGATCACGTAAATTAAAAGGTATGACATGACATACCTTTGCTTTGCCGTGGTCGTGGCCGTGATCACAGGCCTGTAGGTACTGTAATACTTTTGAAATACGTGATCGCGTAAATTCCCGTCAACATAATAATATTATCATGGAACGCAAATGTTTAAAAATTTGGATCTTTTTTTCTATAACTCTATTTATAAATATATGTATATTTACTGGACTGGCCTGATGGTCTAGTGGTTCGATTTCCGCACAGGACGAATTATTCTCTGTCTGGGTGTAATTTATTTATAATATGTATGTATTTAGAAATATATAAGTATGTTTATCAGCAGTCTTGTTACCATAGTACAGGCTCTGCCTAGTTTAGGATCAGACGGCCGTGTATGAGGTGTGTAAAATTGTTATTATTTTTAACGCCCTGAAACATATTTATGAATTTAATGGCTGCGAGAGGCAAAATAGCTCGTTGGCATAGTCAAGAACCAGCATCGATTACTCTGGGATCACCAAACAAAGCAAAAAAAACTCCTGCTGCTTCAGCAATCACCACAGAAAAGCATATTCCCCTAATACATACATTTAGAATTACATTCAGAATATATACATTCACTCGAAATCCTTCAAACAGACATGACTATTTGCAGGTAAAATCTAATGTAACTAATAATATTTCTTTAAATCACAGGTAAAAATCGATTCTTTGTACTCTTAATATTTATTAGTTAATTAAATTGTGGTTTTACAAAAAATTTAAATTAAACCGATGAAAAGAACTAAAACGCAAAAAAATAATAAACCTTTAGAGTCTTAAGTATTTAAGCTTATTTAAAAGGTTTATTTACTTTTTTGCCTCTGTGTTTTTTTTCTTCGGTTAAAATTTTTTGTTAAAAAGATTATTATTTATGATTTTTTTTTCATCATCAGCTCGGCTACATGATGTGATGATTTCTAAACGCAAATACCTGATAAAGTAATGAAAAGTAAACAGAAACACTATTCGTTTCTACAATTTTCGAGGGTTTCTCTCAATTTTATCAGAATTCCATCATCAGATTCTGACTTCCTTGACATGGGACCACCCTTGAGGTATACCCTATCTAACAAAAAAGAATAATCAAAATCGGTTCATACATAACGGAGAGGGCTGAACATACATAATATATATACAAAAAGAAATATGTATATAAAGGGTCGAATTGAGCACCTCCTTTTTTTCGTCGGTTAAAAACGATACCTAATTAAAAAAAGTAAATTAGTTTCTATATTAAAAAAGTGAAAAAAAAGAAAAGAGTGTCAAAGCGGGATTCGATCCGGCACCCAACCTAGTAGAAACCGTACTCTACACCAGATAGGCTAAACGCTCGCTGTAATGTAGTTCGAAATAAGTATTTACATTATACTAACGTTACAATGTTATTACAGCTTTCATTGATTTTCCTGTGGGAACCAAAATTTAACCCGTTATAAAAAGTACCCTATAACCTGCGCAGGCACTTAAACTATTATCATACTAAGTTTCAAGCATATCCCTTCAGTAACTTCTGAGTTTATCGTGAACATACAAACAGACAGACAGACAGACAAAAATTGTTTGAATCGCATATTCGGCATCAGTATCGATATCTTAATACCCCTCAGTCGATTTTTTTTAAATATATTCTATGTACAGAATTCATCCCGCTACAGATTTATTATAAGTATAGATTTACAGGAATAATAGATACGACAGTTTGGGTATGTATAAGGATACATCTTAGTATAAGCCATTATTGAGTCTATAAACATTTACAACAGTATAGTCAATTCTAAGTTGCTATCCCTCTCATGCATAGAGTTTGACGATTCTACTTACCAATTGGTCAAATATACACAGTAGATAGACTTTTTTATATTATTTTAAATGATATAACGACCTAACCTGATATGCTTCACCCCACACGAGCTCATGAAATGCCAGTTAACTTTCCAAAGACCAACATTAACGCCTCCCGCTACAAAAATAATGCGTTTAAGTGTTGTTCCACAAAACGTTCAAAATTTTAAAAGTTTTGCGGGTAATTAGTGGGCGCCTGCTAGTTGGTAATTCAGCTGAAACGGTCCTGCCGTGCAGTGAATGAGTGTAATGCCATGTTGGTCATGAGCGGTAGCGGGCTAGTTATTGAGTTTTTTTAGAGTATACTTTTTTATTCAGTAGGCACAAGAATAGACATTAACTTGAATCATTGTAACAAATACAATTTTGTAATGTCACAATCTCTTTTCTAATCGTTGAAGGAATTTTCGAGTCGGGGGTATTTTAAATTATAAATTTATAGTTATTTATTTTTTTTTGTATCTGTCTGTTTCTTCCGGCTAATCTTCGAAACGAGTGGACCGATAGATATTTTCAACTAAAAGTTAAAATGAGAAATTCATTAGAAAACCCGTTGATAGTAAAATGAAACTTATACGTACTAGTACGTACTAGTAGTACGTTATACGTACTTATTGAGTACTAGCAGCACCCCGAGGCTTCACCCGCGTAAGTACCGATTCCGTGAGAATATCGGGATAAAAAGTAGCCTATATGTTAATCCAGGTCTCCAGCTATCTACATAACAAGTTTCATCGCAATTGGTTCAGTAGTTTTGGCGTGAATGAGTAACAAACATCCATACATGCTCACAAACTTTCACGTTTATAATGTTAGTAGGATTATTTCATGTTTTTAATATATTTATTTTATTGATTTGGCACGGATCATATTTTCTTCCGAAATTTAGAAAACAGATCATAACTATGATACTGTTCTTTTGTGAATTCAAGTATCACAAGCATGATTTGTTGTTGTAAATGTATTGTGTGATTAATTATTTTAGACGTGATTAAAACTGATTACTGCTATTAGTGAGACAATGGTCCCAATTCTGTTACTTCACTCGCTAAATTAAAATTCACTAAATTTTCTTCATATAAGATGTAAACCTTGTGCACTTCAAAACAAGGTCTTTTTTCAAATTGAAACAAGTAGGTAACATATGTCGCTATCGAAATAAGCAACTTATTTGTCTACTAAAGTCTGATACACTTAAATAAACTTTAATACCACGTAGTGAGAGCCGCTATCCGTTGAATGCCATCTCTTTTGCTCTGTGTTTTTAGTAAGCGTCTTTGTAGGTGTAGATTAAAAACACGTCATCCTTGTTCGTTTTTATACGAACAAGTTTTTATACGGCAATTATACAGCGTTTGAATAAATGAAGACTCTCGCTGCGTGGAAATAAAGTTGAGCATACGTTGGCAGGTTTTAATGAAATTTAGCGGCGCTGAGAAATAGATGCTAGTAACAAATAGACCTTATTACGAAGAACACTAGGTTGATTTCATATGAAGAAATTAAGTCAGGTTTTAGTTTAGTCGAGTGTACAATAGAATCGGCACCAATAAGCAACTGTTGAGTACGCACAAGTAGAGCGATCGTATCGATTGCACTCAAAAGTCAACTAACCTACTTCATCATTATTTGGGATAAAGAATAATATATAAATTTTTACACGTAACATAAAAACATGTCAACTAAAATATTATCCCTTGATTGATTTGAAGGAACTTTGCCTTATGTTACTTAAAAATCCTCTAAATTAACAGAACACACCTAAAACAACGTCTTTCTTTACACAATAATCTAAATATTACAAATCTATAACTATAAAATGTCCATTATCAAGGAACGATGTAACCTGTTATAACAGAGCAAGCAGATCACTTCTCTCTAAGAAAAGGACTCCTATCGGGTTCAGACTCAAATCCCTAGTCTCAGCCCTTGTTACACTTACCAAATACAAAGGGTACAACTATATAATAATTATTATATTGTCTATAAAATGATAATTACTCGACCTAGCTGTTATTTGACGCTAAACCAAAACATTTGAACATTAAATAAATACAATACACAAGCCATGTTTCACTTCATTCCACGAATAATGTACTAATACAACACCCACGATGCTTAGACACATAATATATTCGATCGTCTTGTAATCCAGAGAGCTCTCAACGTGACGTCACGGGTCCGCTCCACGTCGCTCGCTCAACGCTAATCCATGCACATTAGGATCGCACCCTCAAAACACACATTAAAAGGGTAACATCATCTGCAATGCAGATAAATATCATATTTCGTATTTAATTTAATTAATGAGCTCAATTCAGCAGGTTACACGTCCAGTCGGCTATCGTTCAAAATTATGAGTTCTGTTAAAAAACAGAATTTGGGGTCGTTTTTTTTATACAACTAAGCGTCCAAAGAAACTTATTGTCACTTATTAGTTCGTACAGTCGTCATCGTTGCTGATGCTGCATGATATACTCTTGTGAAACCAGTAACTTTAATCGTGAATGGTGAATTTCATATTGTGACAGCAAAGTGCCATCTTCTAGAGCTCTGAACACTCCTCTTTACAGAAATACAAGTCAAGGCTGTTTTAGCTTCGATATTCTGTATGATGGAAAATAAGCATTAGCCGAGTGGCTCCAATTTAAGGCAAGAACAAATCATTAGGCGGTGTACTAAACAACACTAAACTGCAAGGCCCAATGCAAGCATTCCTTCACTGCCAGTTTTCTGTAAGGCCGTGGTATGACTCCGGTTGAGCCGGCCCATAAGTGCCGAAGCATGGCTCTCCCACGGTAAATAAAATGTTGATGATTGTATTGATATTGTTGTCTGTATTGATATTGTTGTCGTTATTGATGATGTTTTTGATGTTTAGGTATATGGTTAAAGTGTAAATCATGCTAAACATTGAAGTCCAAATAGAAACCTTTTCTAAAAACAAATATGTAACCTGTAAGCATTTATCTGAGTTCATTACAACTTCTCCGTATTTTCACACAGTAATATATAAGTGCACTCTGTATGCATAAAACTCTACACCAGGCAAGTGGATTCCACACGAAATCAGGTATCCGAGGTCATAAGTCAAGGGAAGTAATGCCACCATAAAACACCGGCTCGCATCCTGTCCTCAGATTAATCAACAAGCTAGAAGGTACTATGAAAATATGTGGTTGCGCATTTGAAATACTAAAGCGGTTTCCTTTTGTTCGTGCGGAAACAAAAATGGAGAAATAAATTTTCACTGTGTATTTGTTCTGTGGAAAGTGATACTCACTATTGCACCGGTTTTAAGTACTATTACAATACTTTTAAATTGCAAAGGTTTCTTATTTTTGAAAGAAATATGTGTGTGTTCACGATCCGAGCGTTGAAATAAGATTTTCTATTTGATTCAAAAGGTGTTGATATTAGAAATAGTTTTCACTGTTTTCTTTTTTACATTTGAAGCTGTTTCTGATTTGTCGGAAATAATGAGATATGATATAAATTTCTTTACTTTTATTATAATTAATAGATCTAAATTGTTCGGAAAGAATGATAGCAGTCGATGAGGGGAATTACATCACTCAGCCTTGGTTTGTAAAACCCAATGAGGATAACAGCCAAGGATATACCTTAGCGAATTTCTTTGTATCAAATCATTAATTCAGCTAAACAATGGAGATTAAACCTCTATTAGTGGGTTTGATGCAAGTAGCATTTAGCAAAGTAGCATTTCTATACGATAAAGCTCTACCCTTATTTATCTTAAAAAACATTCCAACTTATACATAAAACCCTATAGAGTTATCTATTTCAAATCCCTAACAAATCAGACATCACGCGCAACGACACATCGCATCAGAAAATAAAAGCACAAAGCACCTATTCCCATCACAATAAAAGTTGACGTGTTATCACATGATGTCGTGAGCACGTCGTCGCCTAAACACGTCGGAGCACGTACCGTCTTGTCACGCGCTCCGAACACGTGACCGAATGAGCACCGTGATCGGGCCCCTACCTGTCGATTTTTATTTATACCTTTCAGTCTACTGTTAAGATTGTGTAGCGATTTTTTGAAATAGCGATTTCTCATAGGGTGAGGAGCGCACATTGTGAGGTTGGGTATGAATCGTGACTTGTGAGTTGTGACTTATAAAAATGGTTTTAGGGATACGGATATATTATATTTGAGATATTGTATTCTAAATAGGCGCCACTAAATTTAAAAAGAAACGTCATTATCTATTGTAAACCGATTTCAAAAATAAAATGATATTTTGAACTTCTTATTTTGTGTGTTATATATGTCTATGATCTTTTGATTTCACCTAAAAAGAAAAACAAAAATCGCATGGATGTCAGTTTGCGAGGTCGTCAAATAATATTTTAAAAAAAATGTGACTGACCAACGTTTAACTTAGAAACCGTTGATTTTCAAAGATATAATATCACACCTAGATCTAAAGCTAACTTAAAAAAATAATTGTTTTAGTTATGCACACCATCTAATCCCTTATCTAAATACCTACCGACCAATAAAACAGATTAAAAAATATCACCACTACTCGACGCTAGACGCTAAATTCATCAACAAGCGCTCAACTCAAAAAAGTAAAACAAATATACAATACATTGTTAAACAATAATGACATAACTACAAAAATTCAATTTTCAGCCCCAAAACATGATTAAAACACAAGAATTCTAACTTTTGCAGTGCACAGAGATAGTAATTAGTTTTTTGCTTTTTCTAAAATAAGTTTTTTTTTCAGGTAATACCTGTTTAGACCTTGGTATGCGATATTAAGATATGTTAGTTTAATTAAGGATTATCAACTACATTTTTCGCCGAACCATAACAATGTATATTGTACCAAAGCATTAGAGGCCACATATATCAATTCGCGATAAAAGATCGGTTATCTGTCGGCCTGGTTCGTATGCTACGCAAGTACTTGGCAATCTCCACACGCACGAAATGGAGTAGTCCTATTCTTAGGGCTGGGAATGACAAAATGGATTTCAACTAAAGTTTGGAAAAAATTGAGAAACAGAAATCTAATAATGCTTATTTACTTTTTCATGCTATTCTAACTGGTGGATAGTTTGAAACATCTACAATTATGATTAGACATGAAACAAATTCGAGGAATTATAAATGTCGTGTGATTATGGCAGATTGTATTGTGCATTCATTCTCATCCTCGTTGAACAAAAGATTAATTATTAATTAAGTGAAATAACCTTAAAAAAAACACATACACATTCTTTTATAATCATTTATTAATCGTCAATCATTAATTACAATAATTGTATGTATGTGTGATCAGAACATTTGTCGAAATATCGGATATTATTTACTCTCATAAATGGTCATGTTCCTGAAGAAGACAGATATATCAGAAGTTTCTTTCTATGGGATTCCAAAAGGGATTTTAGATCTATTTCAAAGTCAATCTTCACAACAGTCATGATTAAAGAGCTCACGTATTAATGAGTAAACTATGTACAGAAAAATAACGTTACAAAAACCTTCATAGGCGTATCAACAGAGTACTATATCGAAAGTCGTATGAGATTTTTTCCGGCCAGCCCTAAGTTAATCCCTCCATTCATCTGGATCACGACCCTGATCGAAAGGTATACCTTAATCGTTCAATTGGAATTTATTTGTTTGTTTCTTAGATAGAACAAATTGTGTCAATTGCTCAAAATGATTCGAGTGGAACCGGGATTCCGTTACCTCATTTGCTTTGCAAATCTGCTTTCAAGTGTTTAGAGGTTTGCTATATTTCATCTGTGTGTATGGTATCGTTTGAATAATGCTGACCTGTACGTGAATTGGCTTTATTCACATTTTCGAAAATGGATGCAAATTTAACTGGACAGTACACAGCGCTATCTGGACATAACTAAGACATTCCTTGTGCCATGGGTTCTATAACAAAGGTAAATATATTGAGATATAAATTTTTCTGTGAATACTTAAATAATATATTACACATAGACACCACAAACCCATGCAAATGAAATTTCCATGCATACAAAAATTAGACTGAACGGGATTCGACCCTGCAACCTGTGAAGTTGCAGTCAAGGTAGAGTGTTATTACTAAACGTATTTACCGCTATTTTTCCTAGTCATAATAAAGATGTTGAAATATGTTATGATGGTGTCTCAATATTATGAATTGAGAGTGATAATGTAATCTAATAAAACCTATTTATAAATCCCAGGTTAGACATATTGAATAACGGATTATTTTAATATATGCTAGCTGACACGACAGATGTAGTAATATCAAAATTTGTTATAATTTTTTGTTCTACTACTACTTCTACTTTTCAAAGAATTATTTCTATTTACTTAAGTTTATTTTTTTATATCTCAGTAGCAGCTCTAATAATTTGAACCTCGAAGCCGCGGGAAATAGCTAATTAGAAATATATACAATTAATAACAAGGCAAGGATCTTTCATAGTATATAATTGCTTCAATGAAATTGACATTTATTTTAGAGGTCAGTCATAACAATCTTGTAGACGCTTGTAAAGCTAAAACAGGCTTTCGTATTCCAAAAATAGATTCGATAGTCAGATACATTGATTTATTAATTTTTATTAGAAGTTAGATCAGTTATGTTTACTGTAAGGTAGTTGTTAAGTTATTAGAAACTTCAATTGCTACCTGATATCAGAAATCATCAGGTATAATGGATTGAGGAATAATTGAAGCAGTAAAAAGAAAATTTGACTCCTGGTAACCAGAATGAAAACTTGCATAGATCTGCTTTACAAGCCAAGCAACGAAAACCATAAAACAAAAATATCATTCTAAAATCATGGATCCTTTGTGAATTACAATTTATTGATTTAATATTAAAGTGGTGTAAAATGTTCATTCTCACCTCAATGGTACGATAGTTATCATAGAATGCTCGTAATGCCAGTAGTTTCGAACACACGTTCCAACACGGTTAATTATTTATGAAATGCTTACGATTCAAAGTCATTAAAAACAGTCAAAAATAAAACCCTCCCAACATTAAGCGTCATGCATCTTCCGTGTAGTCAAAAAGGACCAAAACACACCACCTATTTTTCCCGATGTGCCTAAAACCGGTAGCATTTAACATTAATTACCACAGTGCAATCCGCATTTTGCAGTATTATAGTTGTGATATACGGATCTTAATTAGGTTGAGCATGTTGGGTGGTTTTTATACCTCTCTCGACAGTCAGAGGCAGTTAGTTATTTGAGCTACTAAGAACTCTTGTATTAATTACAATTACTAGAAATGGAATTTCAAAATTCTTAAGCGTAACTTTTCTGTTACAAGCTTTTACATAATATATCCGACCCGTATTTTACGAGATCTAGTGTAAGTGAGGGCAGTAACCTTGTGCCCCTCCAGTTCATAATAATGATAAAGGACCTTCTTAAGGCAGTAAAAGACGCCTAATACCTACTGTTCGTTATCTCTTGCTATTAAAAGCGCGGAGGGCTGCATTAGGTTAACATCTCAAATTTTGCGATTATATCTCCTACTCGAACCTACTCTTCTGTCTGGTACAATTATTATAGCATTGACGAAGTACCTATGACATGAGTCACTGAAGTGAGAGACTTGGGCGTGAGCCTTAACACGAGATTAACATATCGGGATCATATAAATAAAATATTCAAAAAAACATACAGGAACCTAGGCTTTGTCCTTCAAATGGCTGCTGGGCATTCAAATAATTATAGTATTACTCATTGAGGTAAGGAGTCAACTTGAATGTAATGGATGGCTCTGACATCAAACATGAAACTAAATACAGGCTCATGTTGGAGAGAGTACAAAACAAATTTATTCTATTTCTTTTTTTGCGTCTTATGGAGTCTACCCTTTTTACCGATTAATTTTTTTTTTTTTATATTTGAGCTGCCAAAATGACTCTGCCCCGCCTGTCGGAAAGCACAAGCAGAATCCAAGAGTGGTGTTCACCATCTCTAATGTACCAAAAGGTGTTTATTTTTGGAATGGCCGTGTACAACGAACTCGGTATCTGAAGAACAATACTTATAACGTGCTTATAGGTAAAATAAATAATATACAGGTTTTTAATTGGTTAGGTTTGTGAGTTCCTGATAGGTATGTGTGGCGACGCTTGAAGCCGACCTTGCTTGTGGAGCCGCGAAAGTGAACCAACCTCCTTAAAGCCAATCACGAGCGCAATTCGCACTCTGAACCTTATAGGAAGAACGTACGAAAGGGTCCACAAGGGTAGCATTGTTAATTGTTTGTTATAGACAATAAATATAGTGTTCTTTCATTTCATTTCATTTATTTCTGTAAACATGTATCATAACGGTGTTACATTTTTTTGTTGTATCGACTTGTTTTGCCCATAGGCGTACAAAAATGTTGTGTTTTAGAGGTAGTAAATCTAATGTCACAATATAAATACTTATCACATGTCTAAAAGTTATGCAATAAATTTTATCCTGGTCATATTTTTGTAAACGTCAACAGGAATTAATAAAAAAATATAATAAAAATAGTAACAATAAATTATAAAGATAAAGGAATAAACAAATCAATTAGGTATGTCCATATTATAAAATTTTAAATTTAGAATGTGTCATTAAGGAACTCAGCTATATCATAGTAACATTTACTGCCTAGTATATCAATTAAAGATATTTTGAAATCATTAATGGGTAAGTCTTTGATAGTATTAGGTAATTTATTATAGATCTTAGGAGCTACGCAGAAGATGCTCTTGTTCATAAGTGTCATTTTGGTCCTTTGTATTCTCAGCCTACTGATGTTCCTTTGACTGCGTGTGGCACCATCAGCCAACCGGGGAAACAGATCAGGATTGGACTTTACAAATAAGGCGGTCTCACATATATATAATGACGGAAGTGTTAGAATTCTACATTTGAATTAGGTAAATAAAATTTAATTACTTAATTTGCTTTCAAACATTACTGACATCAACCTTCCAAATAGACGAGAAACTCCTGACATGTTGGCTCTAGTATCCAACAAGCATGGCAATTTCTTTTCTCGTATTATCGCACGTAAACCGTTGCCAATGCTCAGCTCGCTGCAAGCGGCTAGAATTTATAGCTCACATTTAGTTCGCATACTTTACACGTTGGCCTCTTAACAGCACTACATTACGATTCCAGCGTTACGATGCACTTTATGCGTATCGCTTGACGGGAGGATGACATTGGATAGTTGTACCGCAAGTGTAAATATTAAACCTCTGAGGGATCTTTGTAGCTATTGTTTTATGTTGCCATCTCTAAATTTAAAATCTAACATCAACATTTTGAAATATATGCTCAAAGATAAATTTACTGTAATAGGGCCATGTGACATGCTGTGGTGGCATATAATTATATCCAGCTATCATCGTTAGAATCTTCAATTATGTTCTTGTTTCATACTTTTTATTTTTATTTATTACCTCATTTTTTGATAGTTTGTAATGATGAGTGACATTAGATTGTGAATTCAAGGACTGTATCAAGAAGTGTTACAGTGTTTATGTATGTTTATACCTTTTTTCAATTGCAAATGCTTTTACGGATGTATATCCTTGAGGTTTGTATGTTAAAAACATTAATTTGATATTATTTAAGAAAGTGTTGTTTTAAAAAAATTCGACTATACGTACTCATCGAATATAGGAGATAATTAAGACAACATAAAGGCTAAAGCCTACATGACTTTGGAAAATAGATTTTTCGAAAAAAAATGCATCTATTTTGCTCATACAAAAAAACTTTTGCATGGGTAAAGGATAAGTATCGTATGGTTTGAAATAAAGAAGTTATCATTTTTTTTTATGGTATAAGGGTCAAACGAGCAGACGGGTCACCTGATGGTAAATGACCACCGCCGCCCATGGGCACCTGCAACTCAAGAGTCACAAGTCCGTTGCCGCCCTTTAAGGTGGGAGTAGGGGGAGAGAGAGGAAGGGCGGGAATAGGGGAGAGGGAAGGGTTAGGGCCTGTGGTAACCTCACTCACGCGACGAAATGCAATGCAAGCGTTGCTTCACTGCCGATTTTCTGTGTGGCCGTGGTATCACTCCGGTCGAGCCAGCTTATACGTGCCGAAACATGGCTCTCCCACGAATAGTTTTTGAGTTAAAGTACTTGTAAAGTTTTCTTTGTCATGAAAATAACCGTTTTAATATTTTTATGGATAACACTAAATCGCGCCAATAACTTCTAAAAATAGTTGGTTGACAATCAGGTGCTAAAATAAATAAAAAGTACTGAATTATTTTGTTTATACCAGTTTATATATAGATCGTTAAAACGTGGTTTACTCGTTGGGAGAGCCATGTTTCAGCACGTATAGGCCGCCTCGACTGGAGTGATACCACGACCTCATAGAAAACTAGCGTAAAGCAATGCTTTTGTTGTGTTTCGCCAATTGAGTGGGATTATTGGCCCTCCCTTCCCCTGACTTACTTTTAAGTTGCAGGTGTACATGGGCGGCGGTAGTTACTTTCCATCAGGCTGCTCATTTGCTTAGGGAGCACCCATTTAATAAAACGTAAACTTAGTTTTATGTATTCTCTTTACATTTGTATCTAATAGATGGCGCGATGTTTCTAGATTGCGATATAGTTTCATTCAAATAGTCGTAAACATTGAGCTTATGCTATTAGTTCATACGAGTATAAAAATATGTGCGTTATTTATTGACGACTGTTATAAACGAATAACTAGTATTACTTAATTGAATGCATTGCATTGCTTAATATGAACCAGTTAATTTCGTCGTTCGCCGGCGTCCGACGGCAGTGACCGCTCATTTGTCACCGGAGACAAGCGACGATAGCCAGGTATTAGTTAATATTTCACTGAATATTAACTGCTGCACCACGTTTTCATTTGTGTTGACAATATATAAATAACAATATGTCGTATTAATTTTTTAAATAAACTATTTGTGAATCTTTATTACAATTTTTTAAATAACATACATATAAATTCAATTAAATTAAGATAATCAAAGTAACCCGTCCCGCATCACTCCCGGCGCAAAAGTGCCCATGATGCTGGCAGCGTTGCCTCGCTGAATGGCAATGGACAACCTTTGCACCAGGAAAGACCCGGAACGGGAATTGTGAATTAAATTTGAAAATTCAAATATCAAGTACTTTTCGCACATTGCTTAGACAGCTATACGAACAAATAAACGGGGATATTTTTCTAAGGAGGAATTGAAGTGATTCGGTCGGTCATGTTCTTAAGTGTTGCCGTTGCTGTTGGAACTTCAAAAAGATTACTGAAATTATGTACAGTGACAAAGTCTATCCGTAGAATAGAACATTTAAAAACATAAAGTGTTTTTAACAATCCTCAATACATTGTACATTTATAATAGGTAATATAATTATAATTGCATAATTGCAGTTTTATAGCAAACAATAATTTCGTTTTATTGCAATTAATAATTTGCATTGTCTGATCATTTACCAGTTCATTTATTTTTGCCTAATCATTGGTTGCTTTTAACACCACGTTTCAATAGCTACAAACCTCTAGCATTAATTTGGAGGATACATCAGAGGAGGCTCGTTAAACAAGCGTTTTCTAGATGACTTTAGAAGACGATGGCAGATTTCCTTTGTAATCAGGATGACCTCATCCTGATTACAAGATTATTATAAACCGAAGCGACATTCTAGTACTAAACTACTTTTAACACGAAAACACATTTAACAATAAAAGAGATAAAATTTATCAAGCGAATGATTTTTATCGTTTTATCTAACGAATATAAATTGATCTACTAATTTAATTTCAGTCTTGGTTAAGGTTTATAAGATACTAGCTGTGCCCGCGACTTCGTCCGCGTGGAATAGTGTATTTGGGTAGATTTTTTAATTATTTAGGCTAATTAACAATACTTCCATACAACTTTTCATCCCCACCTTTCAACCCCTTACACCTCTTTTTTCGCATTAAAAAGACAGTAGCCTATGTCCTTTCTCAGGCTCTAGACCATCTGTGTACCAAAGTTTAACTTTTAATATCTTACAAACCTTACCTTAAACTACCAAGGAAGCACAATACTAGGAACTGCCAAATCAGAATTTTCGGTATTCTTGTTTTTAATTTTTCTTATACTGTGAACCTTACAAACATTTAGGCGTTTGATTAATAAAAGCCTAAATTCCTCATTACACCTTATTCTTATTGTATCATCAGGACCATACTTGCGACTAATTTGTTATAAAGTAGGACTTAATAATTTGTCCCTAGTTAAATAATTATTTACTTATTTTCTTATGTATTACAGCAACAACAAAGCTAAACAAAACGACCGTCATACAATTGCGACACCGAAATGTAAATTTCAATTCTAAATCGGATTGTGTTATAATCCAATGCTAACACAAATTTGTGACATGGACCAAAACGTCACCGCGTGTTGTAGTCAGTGCAGGTGTTGAGTGATGTTAATCCTCGGACGTTGGGATGTCTCTGCGGGCCGTTGTTGTTATATCCTGTCAACATTTTTGGATTAAATGTATTAATTACTGGAATTTACAGAAAGCTTGTTTAGAGAAATATTTCTTACTTGCAATATTAGTTATTTTATGATTATTTCAAATTCAAATTCAATATCTTTATTTCATAAAATTGATCATCAATTAATCGAAATCAGCAATTTAAAAAAATATAATAATATAAAATTGTAAATCAACACACAGAGTCACCGCAACAACAGTTTGCTTTGTCAAATGTAAAATTATAAAAAGAAAATGGATAACATAATATCATATCTGCCTGTGTCTATGTATAACCGCCCGTTTCCAAATGGTTGAGCCTTGTGAGAAGAAATCGGGCAAACAAACTCACGGCCAATCTTTTAAAAAACCAGATAGTTTTAACAACAATTTACTTTTCTTTGTTTTCACGTTACTTAATAGATATAGATGTAGGTATATTAATTGATATAACTTGTATCTCAGCACCAAAATAAACGGATTTTCTTTCTTCTTAAAGACCGACGCTCATTGTTACGGTTCTGGTTCTTGGGGACACTCAAGAACTGTTCATTCATAATTTTAATATATAAAAGAATTTAATTGAATTATTCAAATTAATGTATGCGTTTTTTTAAATAACTTATACAAAGCTAAAACTTTATTACAATATGATCTGACTTCGGCGACCAGAAAAGCTTTGTGCATATCACCTACCTTGTATTTTGATTACCATATATTTTGTTGCTAAAATAAGCAGGTATGAGTATGGTAGATGCTCGTAGATTAGCCTATTCTCCATGCCCATGAGATGTCTATGAAGATATCGGCATAGTAAGATAGGCCTCAGGTACTTTAAATAGCATAGCATTCTAGAGTAGAGGATCAGTATCAGCTAGAACCAAGTGACAGTTTATCATCCATCAGCACGCTGCTTTATCTTAAGGTCCATAGATAAATTCAATATGTCTAATTACTTGCCAATAGAAAACCAAATCTGGAGTTACGATAAAATAATGAATTTATTGAACAAATATATCAGTGTAAACACTGACGGTACAGGGCGTGCTAAAAAAGAGATATGCCATGATTGACGTTGTCGGCTGAGCCAGAGCAATCCAAATATGTCGTTTTTTGTGAGTGACAGTTTTGGAATCATTTTAATTGTATGTGAGTTTTACTCGTTTTACATGATTGTGTAGGTGTAAATGTGCTTAATTGCATTCGAATTCCATTTTAAACAGATTTTAGAGGAGGCTGAAAATTATACCTTTCGATTTGCTGTTGGGTTGAGATTGACAGCCAGACTAACTCTACATATTTATATGGATAAACCGCTTTTTTTAAAGACACCGTACTCATAAAATAACTGGTGAAGATACCTCCACAAATTTCATGTCTGATAAGGGTTTATTACGTGATTTACATCTCGTATACTTATGTAATATCTTTACTAACATTTTAATACTTTTATTTTAAGTTTGTACAAGTTGCGATGATGATATAAACGTACGCCAATCATTCCTCAAAAATTTATTAAACACCAAAAATAGCACTCTACAGCCATAACCGGGCAACTGAAAATTTATATCCAATATGGTATCCATTTATTTCATTTATTATAATAATGAATACGTTTGCGAAATTTTCCAGCTGTCAGATTAATCTGAAACGCAACGCGATCACTCCTCACAAAGGCATTCAGAGTTTTTTCACTGACTCGCATTTATCATTAATTTGAGCTGGCAATATATCATTCGTATGTTACTTTCCTGAACTGTTCCACGGAGTCTGGTCTTGTTGCACAAAATAGAGTACTATTGGCCCCAATTCTGTTACTTCACTCGCTAAATTAAACTTCACTAAATTTTCTTCATATAAGAAGTAAACCTTGTATACTTAGAAACAAGGTCTTATTTCAAATTGAAACAAGTAGGTAACAAATGTCGCTATCGAAATAAGCAATTTATTTGTCGACTAAAGTCTGATACGCTTAAATTAACTTTAATACCACGTAGCGAGAGCCGCTATCCATTGAATGCCATCTCTTTTGCTCTGTGTTTTTAGTAAGTGTCTTCGTAGGTGTAGTTTAAAAACACGTCATCCTTGTTCGTTTTGAACAAGTTTTTATACGGCAATTATACAGCGTTTGAATAAATAAAGACTCTCGCTGCGTGGAAATAAAGTTAAGTATACGTTGACAGGTTTTAGTGAAATTTAGCGGCGCTGAGAAATAGATGCTAGTAACAAATAGACCTTATTACGAAGAACACTAGGTTGATATCATATGAAGAAATTAATTCAGGTTTTAGTTTAGTCGAGTGAACAATAGAATCGGCACCATTGTCTTCGTAATTGGTGAGAATTTTAAGCAAATTAATATTTACTCAATGGCTAAAGTTGCCGAATTGGAAATAATTAAGAATTTATATCTAACAGTAGGTGTTATAATTAATATTATAATTTGGTTTGACAGTAATGACAGTAAACACTTAAGTGATAATTCCTGTGTGTCAATGAGGAGTTTTGAAATGTCTGAAGAGTTTATATCAGATCTCTCACAAAACAATTGTTTCTGAAGTATTAGTTTTACCCATCAGTCTTCTAGTTTTAATAAATAACATACTGAGTCCTTGTTTTTGTATAAAAGGATTTCTGTGGAAAACTAAATGTTTGATGCATAAAACCTTTGTCGTGGGAGAGCCATGCTTCGGCTCGTATGGGCCGGCTCGATCGGAGTGATACCACGGCATCACAGAAAACCGACAGTGAAGCAATGCTTGTGTTGTATTTCGCCGACCTAGTGAGGTTACCAACCCCATCTTTCCCCCCATCTCCGCCCCTCTACCCCCAGCTCCTGCTCTCTCCCCCTCTACCCTCTTCCCCTCTTCTCTCCTTTCCCCTACTCCCACCTTAAAGGCCGGCATTGCACTTGTGACTCTCGGTTTGCAATTCACACACGGCAGAAGTGAAACTTCAGAAAAGTAGCCTACGAGAGAATGAGAAATAAAAAGTAAAATCAACACAAATAATTTACTAATGTCAATAAATTTAATTTTAGATAATTTCTATAAAATTTATTGTTAATTTTTTTTTTTTTTTTATTCAATAGGCACAGATACAGACAACAGATCAACATATACAAAGAATGGCCTTAATAATAAACAGTAAGCAAACCTGAAGTCCAGTTACAACTGTACACAACTTTCAAAACAAAACAATACTTCGTTTTCAATATAGGTTAAGGTTGGATTTAAATGTAAATTTGTAAAGAATCAATTAGGTATAAGTGGAAATATGGAGAAAAAACTAAAATAAATTTAATACGCAAATGCACAAAAATTAACTTATCTCTTTTCAATGATTATAGGAAACAGTGTAAACTTGTATTTTTTATTTTTTTTATAGGCAACTCCCCGCATTAGGAAATTACTCCTGTGTCGCGGGGGACTTTACAAACATAGAAACAACGGACACAAAGAACACCCAGACTCAGGTGGAAATCGAACCCATCGAGCTCAGCAGTCAGGGTCACTAACCATTCTATCAGTCAGTATTCTATCTCATGCTCTCGCAGGCTAAATAATATTTATGAATATGTTTGTTTCTTTATCGTGACGCTTTTCCGTTTCATCGAATTTCAAATCACAACGATTCTAAAGAAGTTTCACTTCAAAAAAGGTCCTATTTTACTTTAAAATCTCACTAAACTCGGCCAATATGTTTAGTGTATATTATATATGTCGGAGCATATATGTATAGACAGAAAGATGAGCGTGGCCGGCCACGAAACAGCTAATACTACAATGGTAAAGCACAATACTAAATGAATTTCTTTTTGTACACTAAACCGTAAAAAGTCAATATTACGCAGATGGTACGGATTTTGTTTTTAAAATAGAATGTTCTTTGATGTCTGAAATACTAACTTCAGTTATTAAACGGAAATTTTACACGTCGCGTCTCCTGAGATAATAACCAGATTGCTTCATCTCTTTTCGCCTTATTTTATATTCTACTTCTAACTCTAACGATTATCTCAGTGTATCATTTTCAATTGAAAAATTTATCAATCGTTTGAAGAAATTGAGTATTAAAATATATTATACTGACAGATCCCCGCGGCTTCTCTACATTAATTTTTCATGCATAATTTTTTTTTAGGGCCAATAATTGTGTGATGAACATGACAATTTGTTCTGTTTCTGAGTGTAATTCATCTATAATTATGTATGTATTTAGAAATATACAAAGCAGTACATTACTATTTGCTAGACCTATTTTGAATATGATTATACTCGAATCTATAATACCCAATGCACATGTACACCTACACAGTTTAGGTAATTTTACGTCATGAGGGCGTAGCCCTACAGGTAAATTTGCATTATTGTGTAGGTACAAAAAACTTTGAAATTATCTCAAAGATAGACATTATGAATTTCCACATATCACTCAGTGTAATAAACTTAATAACCATATTAATTAATATTATCTTTAGATACGTGTCAGATTATTATTACGGAACTGAAAAAAAAAATGTTGTTATGGTTCTAGTTTGTATGTATATTTAAGTTTATTTAATTCCATCATAACTTCTGATGCCTGAGCAGATTTGGATATTTAGAGTATTGCTATAATCCTTACATCGTCTCGAGTGACACTGGCTATAAATTTCAATATGGCGGTTATATGACATTTAAAACTAATATATATATATATATATTTTTTTTTGCAGGACAGGACAGTCTTGTTTTTTTATTACTGACTAATATAATAAGCGCGAAGGTGAGTTTGTTTAATTGTTTCGCTTTCACGCCATAGCTACTCAACTATCATCACTTATTTCTAATGATACGTAAAATGATATAGGGTCTTTCCGTCCAGAATAAAAGTATGGTTAACTTCCGGTTTGACATAATCTACATTAAAGCAAGCGAAGCCCCCTGCAAAAACTACTTCAAAATAATTGTCATTTAAAAAAAAAGTGTGCGTCTCGGGACGCCCGACAGAAGTAGTAACTTAAGCGCCAAACAGACAGGCGCCGTAACGCGTTACGTGACGAGGCGGTTATCACTTCAATACTGTAGATGAGTGTTACACATGCATTTCTTAACATCTCAGAACGAAAATCACATCTAAAACAATATTTTTTTTGCTTAATAACTTGATATCAATAACGAAAATCACCATCGTAAAACTATTTTTATTTAGCTGCCACAAAACGACGCGACGGCATACAATGTAAGCGCTATTTAACTTCCAGTGTTTTGTTTTGCCTACATTCCATCGATGCCAAAGCGAACCTAGACCAACATAGCACCAGTAGGTCACACCAGGTCACAAAGTGCAGGTGTGGTTGATTTATATAGCGATTTGTCATTGCGACCACACTAGCCGTGTGTGGTTTACGTGGTTTGTGGTGAGCAGCCATTGGACCTGTGGGCGCGATATTGGTGAGGTGTAAAAGTACGAGTAATGTGGTTTGTGGTTGGATGACACTACAAGTATCACATGTATCGGATCCGTTTAGTTGATGTTGGTGCAAATAATATGTAATAGTATAGTGATTAAATGTAACTGTTGCGTGGGTTCTGTAGTGTCTAAAGTATTGGTATCGCAATATAGTAATGGCATATACAAATATAACCCCTCACTTAAGGCGATAAGTTTAGTTGAAGATTTTGAACACTTGTATATTTGATTTTTTTATGCAATTTTTTTTTTTTATTTAAGTAATGAAATTATATAACAGAGGTGTTTCTTAATTCTAAACTCGCCAAACTTTTACGTCTGATGGCGAGAGGTGCTCTTTTGCATAACAATGAACCACCTTGTACACTTAATATTAGACACAATAATATACAATTCTATAATACAGTAACATATAAACCTATGTGTTATTGTTTCTATGTTAACTGTAGATCCTTATGTAACTTTAAATATATTAATTAAATACCTACTGCTTATATATTATATTATTATGGTTTAATCTACTTTAATAAACGTATTTAGTGACATTAGCTTTATGTTTTTTTTTTTTTTAATTTTGTCTTAAGCGATCCATTACATATTTTTTACTTTTTCTCTTAGCATATATATTTTTTTAAACACTTCAGGTTTCAAATCACGCTTTTAGTAACAAGTGAGTACTTGTAATTATCTATGTAAACAAATCTTGGAAGTGAATTGTATCCTACTTATAAATGGCGTATCGAAATTGAACTTTGTTTCTTTTTAATTTAATAATAACTTATTGGCACTACACACAAAAAAATGTACTCACACATAAATCACATAGTGTGTGATTTATGTGTGAGTAGATTTTTTTTTAATTTAAGTACCAATGTATCTTACTTAGTGCCACTAAGTAAAAAAAAAGAGGGAGTTTTTAAAGTAAAATAGGACCATTTTTGAAGTGAAACTTCTTTAGAATCGTTGTGATTTGAAATTCGATGAAACGAAAAAACGTCACGATAAAGAAACAAACATATTCATAAATATTATTTAGCCTGCGAGAGCATGAGATAGAATACTGACTGATAGAATGACTGGCCTGTTGGTCTAGTGGTTAGTGACCCTGACTGCTGAGCCAGAGGTCGTGGGTTCGATTTCCACCTGTGTGTGTGTGTGTGTGTGATTTATGTGTGAGTAGATTTTTTTCTGATAATTATAATAGTAATAAAAGAGTTGATTCACACGATTGGTGCGGAATGACCATTAGGGAGTACTTCATGTACTACGTACGCATAGTTATCAACCACATTCATAAAGACTACTATGTGGTCTGACAGTGCCGATGAACGGGTAGGGCTGGGTTTAGATTAGGTTTACACGGGCAGTTTTCCGTAACTCCACGACAAAGCGCCTATTTTGCGTTAATGGGAATAAACGCTATTCGAGCCACCCTAACTCCCCGAAGAACGTGTTGGGCTACTGAATGTTATCATTTAGCTATAATTAGTTTAGTTACACACCCTATGAGTTTGTAGCTCGTTGGTGTATATGTTAACTGTAAATGTCCGAAGCTAGGTGGTGAATGTCAAAGATGAAGATTTTGGTCTTTCACCAGTGAATGTTATCATGCACCACTATGACGTGGTGTATCTTCATTATGAGTGACAGTAAATGAAAATGTAATGAGTATTACTGATTTAAAAAAAATAGATATGCGAAAACAGGACAGGTAGAATATGAAGTCAATAAGTTAAGAAACAAATATTGTTTAGTGATTCTTGTAACTTTGAACAAAATTTGAAATTGTTTGAAAACAAAACAATAAATCCAAATTTCTATTCCAAACCAATGAATTTACTCGATGACATTTTTGAGTAAGAAGTTATGAATATAACTTATACTACATTGTATTCATAAAAATTTTCTTAAATTTTATATGTATATCGTAAATCGTTGAATTTACGATTCACTGAATGACCTTGGTATGTACTAACATTCACAGGTGTATGTTCGATTCAAATAAATAAATGAAATATTTCAGACTTACACCTTCACAATTGGTGATTGTCGACATACACCGGCGCATCTTAACATTCACTAATATCGAACATTCACAGTAACATAATATACAAACAAGAAGGTACTATTTAAAGCGCAATGGTTACGATCGCATACATGTGTTCCTAAATACGATGGCTGCCAAAGTTCCAACTTAAGTAAGATTAGTACAGTGACAGATAAGACAATAGTTACTTCGTAAATATAGGCTGCTTATAAGTTCATAAGTCTAGTTCAAAACTTCGTTTGAATAAATAACATTGTACCTTATGAATAACATAGTGATTTTTTAATTATTTACTGTACACACAAAAATTTAAATTTTTTTACGAGCACTATCACAGCCAAGACATAAATTATAGCACTATTTATTTCTTTTTGAGTATACATTTTACTACATTAACCAGAATTTAAATCTGATTGAGATCAAGTGGCTTTCACAGTCAGTTTAAAGGATTCAATTGTTTAAGTCAACCGCTCACTTCATATAACCCGAATAATTATAGTTTACTAATACTAAAAAAACAAAGTTCCCACTATCCACGTCCAGGCTTCATCATCAGACCATCGATACCAAGCCCAATCTATCTCGTTTATTCCCCTTATTTCCTGTATATTACAACGTATTTATCTTATCTCTGTATAGGGAATACTAATCCAATATGTCTTTACCTGCCCATGTTCGGGCACAACTTTTGAGAGCCGTCGAAGACAACGTCACCCACGGGATTAAGCTAGTGAGTAATTACTAGTGTCCTGGTAGATTGCAAGTTTTGTTATAATATATGACCCCACAACTAGCTATTTATGTATGATAGATGAATTTTCTGCGTTTCATGACATAAATAAAGAAAATCACTTGTATGGAAGACTCATAAAGTTTAATGCTTTTAAGGTAAGAGTATTAGTAAAGTAGATTACATAATACCAGTGATCTTGTTAACTCATCGAATACACATTGAACATCGAAAGTACTCACGGTCACATTTTGGGGATGTCCGACTAGTTGGACCCGACGGGTCTTTATCCAAGGGGTGAGGTGTCCTTGCAGACTAGTTGCAGGCACCTGCAAAATTATACACGTGAGTAAAACCGTATACCACTACATATTATAAAACAAAGTCCCCCGCCGCGCCTGTCTGTCTGTCTGTTCGCGATAAACTCAAAGACTACAGAAGGGATTTTCATGCGGTTTTCACCAATAGATAGAGCGATTCATGAGAAAGGTTTAGGTATATAGTTTGTTAAGGTGTTGTGTAAACAAATATGATGGAAAATTGATAGATTAAAGATGTCTCTGCTACCAGTGCGAAGCTGGAGCGGGTTGCTAGTCCTTAAGAAATATGAATATCACTCACGAAGTTATGTATTCGATTTAATAACAAAAGCAATTGTCACTTGGTATACTGGTCTTAATGAAGTTAATATCGGAATAATGAAGGTACAAATGGAATGAAAGACAACTATGTGTTAGAGGCAGAGGAAAGCGATTTGTCGGCATATTTCCGTCGGGAGTAAGGTTATCAGGGCTCCAGTGACACTACTTATATTATAAACTTCATTAAACCTATACTGTGTGTGTTTATAGTCATCAATAATATCGATTAACATGTGGTGATAGTATACCTATTTGCCAGTTTAATTGCATGAAAAATCTTGAACTTAAAAAATAGCTGTTTTTACAACCACTATATTCTTTCCGTCAACTTAGTGTGTTCATTGTACGACACTGCGTCGGACATAAAGCGAAGAGCACACGGTGTCGGCGTGGGTAATTCGACTATTAATCACACAACCACTGACGCCATGTGCACTACTCATACTGCATCATAAATACAGCACCCTTTAGTGGAGACGCGACGGGAACGGATCGATTGGATTAGTAGACTTATTACGCGTCCTGAGTTTAATAAAATTTGAAGTTAAATTCTTGCGGGGTCTGTTAACAAAAATAAATTGTAAATCTGAAGGTTAAAATATAATTGTTCGTCATAGATGCAATACAAGGTGACGATGATTAATGTGATAGGAGACCTTTAAAAGCAGATTTGAAAATTGTTATAATACTTGCAGTTCAAAGGGTCTTTTCACCTTTTGTCGGTAGATTAATTACCAGGGTTTAGGTATGAATTTTTTCTTTAGTAAAATTTTATGGCGATGGAATTTTATAACGCACGCATGTAGCATGTATATAATCCGATAGTAAATAATCTTTTTTATATCCTTATTGTTAACCCAGTTGTATATCAATATTTTATCATAATAGTTATCATCACTACATATTATAAAACAAAGTCGCCCTCCGCGTCTGTCTTTCTGTTCGCGATAAACTGAAAAACTACTGAACGGATATTCAGAGTGATTCATGAGGAAGGTTTAGGTGTAAAATTTGTACTCGTGCAAAGCCAGGAAGGGTGTAGTAAGTTATATAATTTATTGAATGACTGCATAATATTATTAAAATATATATATATATATATATATATATATATATATATATATATATGAATAAAAACAAAAAAAAAACCTTGCTAGTTATAATTGCAAGTATTACAAAAAATGTAATTGTTTTTTCCTGTTAGGAATGCATGCAGAACGGAATTTAGAATCGTGGACCGGTGGACGGAAATTGGAAATTAACTCGAGCATAATACACAGGTATATTATATTCAAACTTCAGAGATATATTGGAGTGTGTATACCCAATAAAAGATATTTCAAGAGCTCGATAACAATATAATAAGATACTACTTCTTTTACACAAATATTCAGACACTGTAAATCCTATATCGTGTCTTATAAAAAGGCTTCCAAACCTCCATTTTTCACAAGCCGCATACATAGCTCTCGAGGGAAGTATTAGTAGGAAAAATGCTAAACTTATATTTTTATGTTCGCCTTAGATGGGACTGGATTAAAATTATATGAGCTGAAAACTGGTGGCGAAGGGCGAAATGAATGGGAGTGCTAACGACTACCTTGTAGCAGTTTATGAAGGCTAACATAATACGCGTGTGGGTTGATATTTGTAAATAAAATGGGTAAGTGTAAAATTCTTTAATTTACATGATATAATAATAAGTGTAAGTAGGTATGATACTTTATGCAATTCAACTAAAAATTATTTATATCTAGGTTTATGGACTTCAGTCATAGAATTCAAATAATGATATTTTTACACAGTACAGTTTAGATTTTAAGTAACCATCGCTTGAAATACAGGTTCTATAAAATGGATCGTGTGTAAGTACGTATATCTATATTTCTATAAGACTGACCTGTTTTAGTCTGTGTTGGTCTAGTGCTTAGTGATCCTGACTGCTGAGCCAGAGGTCGTAGCTTCGATTCCTACCCACGACAAATAATTATCTGATGAGCCTGATGAGCTCGATCATTTGTTCTATGTCTGAGAGTAATTTATCTATAATATGTATGTATTTAGTAATGTATATATTTGCCTAGTACAGGCTATGCGTGGTTAAGGATCAGACGGCCATGTGTAAGGTGATGCAATTTATTATTATTATATTAAATATAGACATCCAGAACAATGTAAATAGATATGGTAATAGATACGATGCACTGAGCGGAAATCGAATCCACGGTCCCCAATTTGGCAGTTGAATGCTCTTCGACGGCACTAAAAGCTATTAATTTATTGTATGGATACAAATAACTATGCATTATTAGTTTTTTTAAGACACCTTCAGCTCTAGGAATGACTCCTGTGTCACGGGGAATATAACTAACATTGAAACAACGGATGGTTAAAGAGATCGGCGCGCCACTACGCCGGGCCGTGTGTAGTGGGTCCGAAACCCACTTGGAGCGAAAATTTGTGTGATCCACAAATAGCTGTCCCGAGTCTAGGTGTTCTTTGTGTCTCTATGTTTGAATGTTCGTAAAGTCCCCGCAACAAAGAAATCATTACTATTGCAGAAGAAGTCTGATAAGACATATATAATTGGTATTGCTATTGGTATAGGGCTCTGTTTCAGCATTTAGACTCATAGGCGGTCCATTATGCGTTTGAATAAGCTGACTAGTTGAGCCAGCCTAGCTCCTTCCAGAAGCACAAAAGCCTCCTGGGGCTTTCACAGGAACGACCTCGCACCCGCGAGGATACGTGCCCGTTGTGCGGCCACTCCCTCGCACTCCAGGTAACGTGGGCGGCCGTTTCCTCCGCGTTGAGACATCCTCTGCATAGGGACTGTCTGTCGCACTGATGGTGAATAGGTGCCGGTTTAGGGCCAAGTGGCCCTAATGGTTCCTACAACTATTCTGATGTCAAGTCGGTTAAGACTGACTGTTAAACGTGATAAGATCTCCGTCAACACCAGTTTAGACTGCCTACAGCCAGGTGTGTCGGTCCAGCGACCGTTATGCGCTTCACGAGTCCGTTGCCTTACCTATACATAGACATATATACAACTTAGACATATAATTTAAAAAAAACGGCTTTTTTTAAATTATATGTTCTTAAATAAATATCGACCGAGACCGACAAAATTCTAATTATCACGAGTTCTAGTTCCATTGAAGTTGCGTTTATCCAATTTAAAAACATGTATAGTTACCCCATTCTTGTAACAATCGCTTAGTCAAGTTTATCGCACACAAACGCCACTTAATCTCACGACTTGCATAAAGAAAATACGACTGCAAGGATCGCATGCATTGCTCTAATTAAGTTTAAACAAAACATGTATCATTAAAGGGGTATAATGCCCGTGAGAGGGGTGCGCGGGGGAGGGGGGGCGGATGGCGCATCCTCTTGTGATTTATACCCCGATTTGTCGTCGAGCCAAACCGCCTCTGATTCACCGCCGTAATGCTGTGTTTACCGATAAACAGCGGGAAATACCGAACGTCCTAGTTAATGAATTTTCATTAAGTGCTTTCCTTGTTTAAGGGTGTGTTGAGATTGATAATTTTAATGAGACATGGCAGTTAAAATCATATCTCTCAAACGGAATTTAAATCTTGTAAACTTACTTGAGCGGTAGCACATCAACCAAGAATCAGCTAAGTGTTGCGTGATGAGTACTGACGTCAGTTATTCATGACACATTTCTAAAATGTCGACCCACTTAAGAATTGTACTGTTATTCTCTATTTAAGCTAATTGAAGATAACTTTATAATAAGTTAAATACTTAAGTCAAGGTTCTTTGCTCAAACAGTAATTAGTTGAACACTGTGTATGCAGGATTAGAATCAGTTTTTGAAATAGGTATAATCCTTGAAAGAGCATTCTACATATCAAAACCACTATACTTCGGCAAGCTCAAAAATAGCAATATTGCATTGAACGAGTCAATTTAAAAACTCTGAGTGCTTTATTCCTCTTTCTGTATTCAAAACAATACTCTGTATCTTAAAATAGATACGTACAAAAAAGCCGAAGCATGGCTCTCCAAGTTTTTAGGTGAGCCATGCTTCGGCACGTATGGGCCGGCTCGACCCCGCTCGATACCACGGCCTCACAGAAAACCGGCTGTGAAACAATGATGTCATTCGCCGCGTGAGTGAGATTACCGGAGGCCCTAACCCTACCCTCTCCCCTATTTCCGTCCTTCCCCTCTCCCGTCTTCCCGCTCTTCCCCTATTTCCACCTTAAAGGGCGGCAACGCACTTGTGACTCTTGAGTTACAGGTGCCTAAACCGCTAGTCGTAGAGACGTCAAATGTGGAGAACGTATTCCTTATATGATGTAGGCATCTGATAAGAAAGGATTATCGAAAATTCCACCCTATATGGTATGGGCACACGTGTGTGTTTGGCCTGATCAACTTCAAGTTAATAATAAAAGTCAAGACGTCAATCATGCGACAACAGCCAGTTCGAGTTACAGGTATGCGGCCCTGGCCTGCTCGTTCTATTGGTTCATCTCCCCAATTCATCCGTATAAGCAATACGTCATACGTATTGCATAATCCGTCCGTGTCCTTCCATCGTCTTCCGTTCTTACCTCTCTTATATATACTCCCAATTTTCCCATCTGTAATTTACCAAAGTGCCGAGTAGACGGCAATAGACTTGCCCTCCATTACGTGAGTGGGGAAAATGCTAGTATTTAATACGCTTCTGAAAACAGGCGTGAGTATATGTATGTTTGTACCCTGTGAAAGAAGAAATATCAGAGGAAACCGAGACCTACACAGACCGAACGACAAAACAATTAAACGCATTGCATTGAGGACGAACTGCCGATTTTGAACTGCATAAGAGTAAGAATACAGTTAGCTACGTCTCAAAATGCTTGATAGTTACTAGAAACGGCTTATGATCACGCAAACCCGGTAATTGTATATCAAATGTTTGTATACTAAATAAGTTAAATTTCGTTATGATCGTAAATAATTAAAGTGATTGTAAGTAATAGTACAGTGGACTCAAATGCTGTCCCTTAAGTGTCTACTATCACTTACGATCATACCTAACCTCGAGCTAATGCATCTAGTGAGCTATGTTTTTTAACAATAATTTTAAACATCTACAAATATGACCATGCACTAAATACAAAATAAAGGACACAATACAACATACACAACCATCTATTACTACAAACACTTTAGTACATAAAATCCTGGGTATAACAGTTGGAGTAAGTTGGTCATAAAGTAAGGACCTCGGTAAAGACGCACGTGACAAAGGTTCTTTGGAATGGTTACTACATGTTCTCTATATTGCATACTATAGACATTACCCAGTTACAGAAATCATAGCCAAGATATCGATATCTTTTGGCTATCGAGAAAATTAAATACGAACTTAATGATCAACAGAACCAATTTGCAACTACACTATTTTATGGAACGGTTCATGCATTATCAATATGGTTAGGAATACTGAAATCACTTCTTGTTTTTAAAATTTCACGATTTGTACGATGTATTAGATCTTTGAGTCAGCACCTCATTGTGATAACATTTGTAAAATATTACTGAAGTTGAAATTTATATCCTTTTCTTTTTTTTTCTTAGCGTGTGGAAACCCCCACGGGTCATCACAAACGTGTCCAAAGAAGTTTTCTCTTCAAACAATCCTTTCAAACGTCATAATATTCTATTTAATACGTAAAGAGAATTATTTGTACCCATAAACGTGAAATTTGGAATACTTAAAGTTAATATATATTAGACGTGTAAATCAGGACTTAATCACGGTAATAATTAGAAGGTACAATACCTTTTTTAGTTACCCGACGTTTCGATCTAATTGCACCGATCGTGGTCACGGGTATTTATTTATTTACGTTTTTTTTTTACGGTTATAACCGCGATTAACACAACCGACTTGTTCCTCTGACCACTATAAGTCATTAAGAATTAAAACCAGCCTCTTGGCCAAGTTGTTTACTACAGTCGCTACATCTAACTACTTCTAGGGACAAATAGTAAGGGTTGTATAACTCATGAAACAGATTGCAACGCCTTTGTGGCTCCGTGAGTAGTTGTTATTACAGGTATCTGTGTGTTTAGTTAAAATATTAGTGGAGACGGTTTAAATTTAAAGAGGTTTGTAACTCAGATGTTGATTCGAAACAAACACATGTGTCTCATTGCTGCAGATAACACGATTTTGCAGTAACACTTACTAACTAACTAACTACTAACTCTAAGAAACTGACTTACTTACTGACTAAACTGCACGGATGACGCAATGGTTAAGGTGGTCGACTCGCCAATACGCCGCGCCGAGTGTTGTGGCTTCGATTCCCTCACAGGACAAAATTTTGTGTGATCCACAAATAATTGGGGTGGCTGATCTTTTTGTCCGTTGTTTTAAGGTTTCCTAAAAAAAATTAATTCTGTACAATTAAAATTAAATTAAAAACTTTAGTGAGTGGTATTCATATTCAACACAGATATGGTTGTACTTACGTGTGTATTTAATCTTGACTAGTTTCAGGCCCAATATATATTTTATATTTTTTTCTAGTTCTTTGGGGAAATGATTAATTATTTTTTTATATTATAGGGGGCAAACGAGCAGACGGGTCACCTGATGGTAAGTGACTACCGTCGCCCATGGACACCTGCAACTCAAGAGTCACAAGAGTCATAATTATAGGCATGATTATTCACTAGCTAGGCTGCTTCCCACATAAAGTATTTTTATTCATCAGTATAGTTGCACTTCCTTTTTTTTTTTTTTTTGTGCGTGTGGAAACCCCTTCGGGCCGTCACCCCACCGTAGTTTACGATGGGGCGGTGTGTCGGAATCGAACCGACTAAAACCACACGGTGTGCCGTACTGCGCCTTAAATAGGAGGGATCCGGGAACAGCTTTTATTAAGACATCCGGAACCCTCCTAGCACCTGCCCGCAAAAGCGCGGGCACCACCTTCGGGTAAAAAACCTCTCAATTAGGCGACGTCGGCACACGCGGACGCCGCCTCCTCGCGGGGGGCCACTATAGCGGGTGAAGGGGAAAAAAACCCGTACCATCCACCCGCGGCCACACTCAGGGCGGCATGAGGCGCTGGTAATCGCGCCTCCACCGCCCGGTTCGCCGGCGGTGAATTAGGCCCGAGTGGAGGTCGTCCTCCCGAACCCTTTCCGGCGCCTCCTTCTGCGAGATGACTTCCTCACAGAGGGTTGCGACCGCGGTAAAATTCCTGTCGCTACCGGCCATGGAGCGTATGACAGCCGGTAGCGACAGATCCACTCCGATGACTGCAGTGAGGGCCCGACGCTGCGTCGCCCAACTGGGGCAAACCGCCAGCGTGTGCTGAGCCGAGTTCTCACTGTAGTCGCAGTGGTGACAGGCGGGACTCAGTTCCTTCCTAGCGACCGAGTGCAGGTACTTCCCGAAGCAGCCGTGCCCGGAAAGAACCTGCGTCAGTCGAAAGGAAAGGGTCCCGTGCTGCCGCCCTGCCCACTCGACGATGACCGGCTGGAGCGCCTCCACGGTGGCAAAGCCAGCACGTGGAGCCTCCAGCCGGGATGACCAACGAGCCATGGTGGCTCGGCGAGCGGCCTCACGCCATTCGCGTACCTCTTCGGGCGGGGGCCGACTGTCGCCTCCCGCCCGGAACTCAGCCGTTCGCCGATATACTTCGGCGAGCACTTCCGCCTCCGAATCCCACGGGGGAGTCCCGGCCAACGCACACGCCGCCTCCGTCGACACGGTGCGGTATCCGCGTATGGCTCTAACCGCCATAACCCTCTGAGGGCGCCAGAGGCGCGCCCTATTCTGGGCGGTCACAGCCTCCACCCACACCGGTGCACCGTAAAGTGCCATTGACCGGACAACCCCCGTGTACGGTAGCCTCGTAGCAACGCTGGGTCCGCCCAAATTGGGCAAGAGTCACCCAAGGGCGGACGCAGCACCGACTAGCCTGGGAGCAAGCTGTTGGAAGTGCTCGTCGAAGCGCCACCTACCGTCGAGGATCAGGCCCAGATATTTAATGTGGGCCTGAACCGGTACGAGGACTGAGTTGACCTCGATAGAGGCGCCAGGGGGCGGACCACGACGGGGCCCATGGAATAAAAGGGCCTCCGTCTTATCCAGGGCCATCCGCAAACCCAGCGCCTCGATGCGCCCGACCACCAGAGAGATTCCCCTGTTGGCCAGGCGCGCCGCCTCCTGAAAGTTTACCCCCCGGGCTGTGACCAACGTGTCATCGGCGTAACAGATTACGCCGAGCCCGGGAGGGAAGTCGCCTCGAAGGGCCCAGTCGTACCCCATGTTCCACAGGAGTGGTCCAAGGACAGACCCCTGCGGAACACCGCACGACATGGACCGACGACTCAAAACTCCATCTCGGTCCTCGTACATGACAGTACGCTCCTCTAAATAGTCTGCCACTAGCCGCCTCAGGTACCCTAGCACTCCGTGATAGTGGAGTGCTTCCCTGATGCAGCTGAATAGCAGACTATTGAACGCGTTGGCGATGTCCAACGACACCGCCAACAGCACGCCGCCACCGCTCACTACTTCTTCGAACGCCCCGCTCGAAAACCGAATTGGGCGTCCGACAAATCGGGGCCGACCTCGCGAAGGTGCCGGACGATGCGGGCAGAGAGGGCCCTCTCAAACAATTTACCCGCCTGGGGTCCTGGATCCGGGAGAGCTCGAATCGGATATAGAGGTGATCCGAGAGCGTCTCAACCTCTTTCAGGACGCGCCAGTTCCTTACTCGTGCGATAGTTGTAGAAGCCTCTTAAAATTATTTAAAATGGGTCCACCATCTCTTCTACTTATAATTTGTAATAACCATTTGCCGACAACTCAACATGAAGTGCCCCGTGTAGTTGTCAACTAAATGCTCATTAAAATGAATTATATCTGTAAATACAGGGCCCCACAGCGGGCTAAATAGCATAAATCACCGGTCCCATGTTGAGTGCGCAATAGAACGCTTATTTGCTGTTTTGAATTTAGAATATCCGGAAATAAATTGATGTTGACTGTGTTGGTTCAATTGATTTGATATAGAGAACTGCAAATTTTAAATTGTTCAACATTTATTGAAAGATGTGATCTCAAATTAGTTTCAATTATCAGTGATATGCAATGATAAAAATGTTATGACAATTATTATTATTTCAGTCAAAACAAATTAATTCATTCGGTAGTAAATATTTATGCTCACGTAACAAAAATACTATCGTAGTAGTGCAGTGTCTGGTTTTGCATCTTGATAACGGGCCACTGTCAGGCCCTAAAGTAGCCGTGCTTCCTTAAGACACGCATTTGAGTAAAAGCGTATGTACATCTTTAATAACTATAAAGAGCCTCACATCAATGTAATTTCGCCGTGAGTTTGTTTGCCCTATTTCTTCTCACAAGACTCAACCATTTGGAAACGGGTGGTAAAAGATCGACACAGGCTGATATCCCATTTTTTTTAAAATATCTTGCTTTGTCTATTTTACATTTGACAAAGCAACATATTGTTGCGGTGACTCTGTGTGTGTTGATGTATAATTATTATTTATAATAATATTTTTTTAAACTGACGATTTCGAATAATTGCTGATAAATTTTGAATTTATTATTAAACTTCTGTCTTCAATTTTTTTTACCTTATTTTATTATAAAAATGCATGCTTTTCTAAGGTATTCATAAAATATTGTTTTGCAATGTTCTGAGAACCTTAGTAAAGCTTTAAATTAGAAGTAGCAAGAAGAAGGTTACACGGTAAAGGAACCCGAATAAGTTTTAAGGGTAGGTCATAAAAGATAGTGTTTATAGCTCTCCATTATCCCCCATTTCCTTGAATCCTGGTCAGTTAAAATACTTAACACAAAATAAAACTACGAGGATTGGGCAAAAAGAGGCGCGTCGACTGAACATTAGTTGAAAATGTTGAATGGGAAATGTCTACTAAAATTATATGATATTAATCAGCACATCAATCTACGTATTTATTATTATTTATTGAATCATATTCCATCGTTTGAAACTTATACAATATACATGTTGTAATTGTTGGTTTTATAAACTAGCTGTTGTCCGCGACTTTATTTGCGTGGAAATTTTGGTGAAATCTATCCCAAGGGAACAGTAAATTTTTCCATGAAAAAAGTAGCCTATGTGGTATTCCAGACTATAATCTATCTCTGTGGCAAATTACATTCAGATTCGTTCAGCCGTTTTTGCGTGAAAGGGTAACAGACATCCATACATCCTCACAAATTTTCGTCTTTATAATATGAGTAAGATTAGTTAAGGAACTATTGAGACAAATGTTCTGATATACTTGATGAATTGTAATATTTGAGATGGTGGTATTAGATTTGTTAAAATACATTATTTTCTAAGATAATTACATACTTGAATGCCACCTAAACAGGCAAGTCAGGCTTAGAATGTTTTCATTAAAATCTTGCATGCGTTGCTTGTACGTTACATATACTCGTTTTTACAAAGAACTATCTACCTTTCTATGTATATATTCGTTTTATTTCTATTCTGTTTTATATGTAGATGACACATCTCAAAGAAATTGACTCTCAACTATCTAGTTGTGAGCCAATTTCTTTAAAAAAACATTTACAATAAGTAAGTGTGAAAATCTTAGTTTTCCATAACAGAAACGGATTCAATCGTGTAGTTGAACTATCTTTTTATTACATATAAATTAGGCTTTAAGTAATAAACCTGATGTTACGGATCAATGAAAGAAGGAGGGAAGAAAGTTACAAATTTATTTTAACCTCATACACATGTATATAACATTTACAACAGAGTTATAATTAAATTAAGATTACAAATTTTACAATTATCAATAAATACCTCTGCATGAGCTAAAAATGGTCGGTAGCTTAGCATAATACCTCTTCGAGGAAGTAGCGCTTGTATTCTGCTAGCACTAGTTGTTGCTGCTGCTGCTGCTACTGATGGCTGCTTTCCGTACGTGTACATTACACGGACGGAAAGCAACCAACAGCAGAAATAAGAGAGAGAAAAGGAGATATTAAATAAAACAAGTTATTTGGTCTATAAACTTACTTTTAAAAGTTAAGCCAAAGAGCTTGATACATTTCCAGGAACGGTTAACAAATGTCCGAAGAAAAGTTTATGACGTAATAAAATCCCTTGTAGACTAGCGAAAAACCTCGGAAATTTTAAGAAGCAAATCAAGCAATCTAACACACATTGTAGCTTTTATACCGCACAGTGGTCTGAACTGAAAAACTCCGGACAAAAAACGTCCACTGACGCTAGTCGGTTTAACTGCCAATATCACTGTCATTTGTCTCTGGGCAGCTTTGCGAAACAAAAATTTACTAACACACTACAAAATAGAATTTTCTACTTTATTGTAATATAAATAAGACTATATTTTCCATTCATGAAAATGCGAATAGAAAGTTTGTACGCCAATAACAGGCTCTCAGTGACATGTACGTTTTGAAAGCGTTTCGCTTTATACCTCTAATTGCGTTACGCTCTGAAATATTTTTGAGTGGTCATATTGAAGTTTATGACTTATAACTAGATTTGCACACTATGTTACTAACAAAGTGGTTTGTCATCGACGTTACGTTATTTTCCAATGAAATATGTATAACTAATGCGTTGAAACTAAATGGGTAAATATTAGAGACTGCAAATTGAAACATTCCATTTATTAAGCTTTAATTATCATTTTTCTACTATTACATGAAATTCATTGTTTTACCTACGAACACTACAGAAATAAAATATTATTTTATTTTATATAATGACGAAAAAGAACAGAAAAAAATGTATATGTTATATATGGTACTCCAAAAAGTCGTATTATTTTCGTCGGTCATTGCCGACAGCGGCGTCATGGGCACGTTTTCATCTATCGACTACGGCTATAGCCGACGATAGCAAATGTTACTGGAGCGTAAGTCCCCACTCACCGATGAATTCCATTGGTTGCCATTGTGTTACCATGTCGTTGCAGGTGTTCCAGGTAAGCGTCATAACGCTTGAAGGAAATACCTGTGTTGTGTTCTACCACGCCTAAACTCACCTCACCTGTTATCCTAGGTGTGCGACGGAACGCGACATGTAGTGACGCGACGCTATGCGACATAAAGCGACTAATACTTCACGTGATGCGTGTCCTAACCGTTGTCCTATGTGAGCGACGGGGTGCAACAAGTCATTTTAAGAAAATTTAATTTAAACATGGATTATGTTTAAAGCTCAATAAATGAAGAGCTTTAAATCGTGGGAGAGCCATGCTTCGCCACGTATGGGCCGGCTTGAGCGATACCACGGCCTCACAGAAAACCGACAGTGAAGCAACGTTGCATTGCTTTTCGCCGAATGAGGGAGGTTACCAGAGGCCCTAACCCTTCCCTAAGAGAAGTGTGGGGTCTTCTCTTATAGACCTTAAAGACCGGCAACGCACTTGTGACTCTTGAGTTGCAGGTGCCCATGGGCGGCGGTAGTCATTTACCATCAGGTCACCCGTCTGCTCGTTTGCCCCTATACCAAAAAAAAAATAAGAAAATGGAATGTCTATACATATTATGCCTTAAAAACTATAGTAAATGTAGTTTTCTTGGTAATTCGGTAAGGCTATCGAGTAAGCGCTGAGTCTGTTCAAATCTGAGTGCCAGACTCGCCACCTCCAACTGACAAACAGAAGGTATAATATAGCCGTAGAAGTATAGTATTCAGGTAATTAGGGTAGTAAAGTTTCTTGCGGTGGAGGACAGGGTTAAAAGATTAGAGAGGATGTTGAGATGGATTTCCTCCATCGCTTGAATAACACGTTGCATTACTTCATAAGTACCGTTAACCGCTCAGCATTTCGTGAGCCGTGAATGCCACTTTCGTAGTACAAAAGCATAATTACTCATTTTTAAGCAATAGACAATTATATAGAGTGTAGCAACACGCTGCAAACATTGTACTGTTGTAAGATTTGGTTTCCTAACAGAAAAAAAATACTGTTCTTTTTAACCGATGCAAAATCGGAGGGGGTTCTCACGTCAACCCGTATATTTTGTCCGATTTTCCTAATTATTTTTTTATTGGATAGGGTATACTTTGAAGTCAGTCTCAAAAATTTTAACTCTACGGGTAGAAAAATAGGGGACGAATGATTGTTGTTTGAATTTACACATGTGAACCGAATTTGTTGAAACCTACACACACAGTGTAGCTAAACGTCTATTTACACGTTTTTAAGTAATGATTGAGTATTGTTCCACACTGACTTTACCACTTGCACTATCTACTTAACAGACTGACTTGGTCATAATATACAGTAGAAGGTAATATGTTTGACGTCATAATCTTATCTATAGCAAGTACATTACTGAACATAAGCCTCTCCTAAAAAATCTATAAAATACCGCCTGTCGCAACGAGTTCGAAACATATAAACTTAGCCCGTGGTGTCCCTAACAGAAGGCTTATTTTATAACTTTACTTTCTATTACCTCGTTGTAATAAAATCATACCTTAATTTCACGAACATGTAATAACATTGTGGCGACTTCCACATACAGCGAAAACATACTCCAACATCATCTAGCGTAGACAAGCTGAACTACGAGGAAACTACTAATCCTGCATCGCGCTATGAGAGTTCTCGCGCCTATTAGTATATATACAACTTCCCAACATCAACCGTTGGACCGCCAGGCTTGATCACCTCGCCTGGTCGGAGGATTCTCCCTTAGTGTTGGAGGGACATAACACCCGTTCCTCCACAACATTATATTTATCTGGATTCTAGACTGACTAAATATAATACTTCCACTGCAATAAAGCATCATAGCTCCCAAAAAATAAACGTCGAGGAATCCGACTGACGCTGGGGCATTCGTATTCGCACCAAATATTAATAGATTTTTGTTCATAAAAAGTTGTGAGTGGTATGTACCAGTATGCAGTGGGAGCCGCAACGACTGGTTGTTAGTCTTGTCACACCAAACGCCGAAATTAAAGAGTGCCGCAATCGTTCACGGATAGATAAATATTGATATTTCATTTATTTTTTTGGTTTGTGTAGGTACTAGGTGTCTATTGGTTCTGTATGTTATACACATTACTACAAATAACGTTCAAAGTATTTTTTTTATATTCTGTAGTTAGGTATCAATATTTTAGTGTTCAATTTCATATTTCATGTAACATATTCTACTTTATTATATATACGGAAATTAAGGCGATCACGATATAGGTAAGTTATATATACCTCTAAATTGCCGGACGTTTCGACCAGGTCACAGGCTGATTCATATCATATGTAATATCCATTTCGTAATCGCGTTAACTGCCGTATATATACATAATTATATCATTCAACCGAAAGTTTAAAAGTTAGTGTAACATATATTCTACGTTGCTACTACATAAATAACTATAAATTAAAAATTAAAAAAACCCCGACCCAAAATAATAACAAAAATGCCTTACATCGCATCGCATCGAAATCGGTCCATCCATTTGAGAGCTACGATGCCACAGACAGATACACACACACACACACACACACACACACACACACACACTTATAACACCCCTCTTTTTGCGTCGGGGGTTAAAAATAGCAAGGACGGCCCACTCACTGAACCCGAATTTAACATAACAAACATTCAGTTAGATAATGTACTTACCGGTTTTTCTTCGGAGGCGTCGATATATGCCCACTAAGCTATCTCATACAAAAGATCACAAAGCTGTTTTCGTGGTTTCCTTTAGGGTTATATTTACTTACCTACATTGTTACCTATTTTTAACTCACACATTTTAAGATCCATTATAAATGATGTGAATTTTGGGAAGGTGTGTCCATACCAGATACTGGCGCCCAAACTTGACTTCGGTCACCAAACCAAGTCCATGGCACAAACAGCTTCCAAGAAATGGAGAATCATTTCGAAGGTTTAGCGGCACTTTAGCTCTGAACAGCTGCTTAATAACTATACAAGCCAATTTCGACCTTGCATGGAGTACCGCCTTCTAACTTTGGCATGGCTCAGCTAAATACCTACGAAGGCGTAGGCTTATAAACGACGACTTGCGCGCAAGCAACGTCTTAAAGTCTAGAAGAATTTACCTTAGTGAGTGAAGGTGAAGGAAGAAATTAAATTCAACATCACCAGCCGCAGACAGAAGTTTCATCCTTTCATTGTTGACACACTAAAAAGTCGAACTTAGTGCTGTGACAGTTCCTTCGAGTCGCCAAAATTTGGATTGTACTGTCAGCGTCTATTTTTCTTGACAAATATAGTTCTGGAGCGTTCCAGAGGAGAGCGAATTGGTTTCTTTTGAATGGTGTAAACCATCTTAGTCCGTCACAGATAAAGAAGAGAAATATCTATTCAAATTATGACTATCCGTCGTTGTATACACGAATGAATTAGGTACGTCTCAATACAAATTTGTTTACAGCCATCAAGAATTTGACATTTATTTGCATCCTCCCACAAATACACCGTTTGCGCGTATCAATTCTCTCTCAAACCGAGTGACAATATAGCCCACAGCAATATAGTATATGATTATTTATCTAACATTATTGATATTATTCGTATGTAAAATATGAATATAATTATAATATATATGATAATATAGATATTTATAGAATAATATAGATATATAGATATTTAAATGTTCGAATTGTAAATTGTGGGGCCTGCGAAAATATCAGCGTCGCAGAGCAATCTGTAACAATAGCTGATGCAGGTACCCTATTTGATCTTCGATACCACCCTAGGTGTTAAGACGTATGTTTATTATTATGTAGAAGATACAAATAAAATATTTTTCTTTCTTTCTTTCACTAAAATTAATTTCTTTACTCCGGTTAAACAACTCTAGAGTCAATAATCGACCGGAACTTTTCCAATTACTTTTGTTAATTACTTTACAAAAAATAAATAGCGATAGATAATTCCTAAATATTGAGTTACTCAATTAAGTCGTAAAGGTGAAAAAACCTTCCTAAATATTTTATTAAATTATTAAACCGTCAATTAATGTTATCGTTACAATTTTTTTTAATAGAAAAATCGATAATGTGATGGAGTTATGATAAAAATATTATCCCAAAAATCTTGTTGGCTATCTGTTGCGTATCTGAGGTATCGGACTCAAGATAAAGAAAACCACAGACGATACTAATGATCTAAATAATAATTAAGGGATTCGAAATAATTTTACTACTAATAACGAGACAGTAAAGAAAGTTGATATAGCTGATAAGTAATAGAAGGTCGTCAAATAGTTACAGAAGAACTCGACATTTATCATATAATATTGTTGTTTTTTTTAATTTCTTTCTAGATTTAAACATAAGTTTTAAACTAATTTAGCGTCTCAGCTGAACAATTTTCATAAGAAATTACTAGGAATTTTGCAATCAAAAGCGAACAGTTTTATTGTTCTTTGTCGATAGCGCTGTCAAAGTTGACAGCCGCTGTCAAACGAAAAGATATTACAAAATGCGTTCATCTTTTGCGTCTTCTGGAGGCATTGGTTAAAGTACAGTTATTGTTTTGTTTGTTTATTCATTCCTTTTGAATTTGGCTAAGAAATTTTTATTTTGCAATAAGATAACATTCCAAGGAAACGAATGGGGTTATTTTTTTATGGATTTGTCTCATTGTTAAAACGGAGAAAATAATAAGAATGTTATTGAGTTAATTAATAATAATAGTTTATTTTGTTTCTCTACAAATTTTATGTGACAATATCATGTTCTTAAATATATACACCCAGGGATTTTATTGTGTTGGTGTAGGTGATGGTAGCACAGGCACAGTTTGAAGTGTGTAAATAGGGACAAACGTGAGCTACATAGGAGGTAGTGGTATTTGGAATAAAGGATAATAAAGAACCTGGTAGCCACCTTTAGGCAATTACTACAGCAATGACGTTGTACTTTATAGCAAAAGGAGGTGAACTAGGAACAAAAACTGCGTGTCACTACCTATTTTATGTACTTACTTACCTGCGTGTCAGAAACTTGTCACAGGCATGCCAACCAAGACCCCTGCTGAGGGTATTTTTCATTTCATTGTTTCCTTATCGATACCCGGGGTTTCATAAGAATAAAGAAAATAATTTCAAATAACAGATGACGTAGTAGAATTTTGTGAAACGAAAACCTATTACAATGTATCTGACCTTACTCACGGTCAGTCAAAAAGGCTGATCTCACTTAGAAACCGTGGAGAAAATCACAAAACAAGAACAAAGCTGCGATAGAATTATACCTTTCTAACTTAAATTTCACGACGTTTGACGAGAAACAGTAGTTTTGATCGCACCTATACTTTGGTACATTATGTATGTACGATGTGATGTAAGATAAGTAAAAATCAGACACAACAAAACATAAGTACTTCTATTTATATGTATATTTAACTCATTGACAACTAAGTTTAATCAATCCACACCATATTTATGTACACTTTGACTTCAGGAATAAAATAGGTTCTGAATTTAACTTTTTTTTTTTGTCTATAGACACGCTGCCAGCCCTTTGATAAACAGCTACCGTAGCCTGTAAGCATTTGCCAACCCTATAAAAAAGTAAACGCTCTTTTTGAAGTAACAAGAAATTAAAGAAGTTATTTTTGAATCACGAACGAAAAAATCTTATAACAAGAATCCGAAAAAAAATCATCTGAACTTAAAGTCAAAAACCAAAGGCGTCTACGAATTGGAACAGGCAACTAGCTGCACGACAGATTTAGTTAGACTGACTACTACTCCTGACAATTCAAAAATACCCATAATGGTTTAATTGAAATAAATGATTTTGATTTTTTGATTTTGCGTTAGAATATACATATTGTTTCAAAATATCTCCTAAGTATTAGTATTTTAATACTGTTTGTGAAATTATGATCACCGTTAATTTTAAAAGTTTATCTTTGTCAAATGAAAATCAAAATCAAAATTATTTATTTCAAGTAAACCCATTGTATGTATTTTTGAATTGTCAGGAGTAGGAGTCAGTCAGTGTAATTCAGTCGTGAAGCTAGTTGCCTGTTCCAATACGTAGATCCTATTGTTCCCAGTCTAAAGACTCAAGGCTCAAGTTAGTATCCAGGCGTTGTACATGTCTGAAGTACTCCATAAGAAACTGAAAGTCTTTGTAAGCTTACTATACGAAAACTGAAATATTAATTAAAGACGTACCTACAGTTTTCCTCACGTGAGGATTTTGGCGCCTGATACGACACGGCAGGTTGCTTCACTTTTTGAGAAAGGGCCCCCATCGGGTCCGAGACCAGTCGGACACCCTGAAATACACACGTGAGTAAAACCGTAAAAAAAATATTCTAATAAAATTTAACGAATAAAGTATTTCCGATTAGTCGTGTAGAATCGGAAGGTATAATTCCACCTTCATAGACATTTGTTGGGCCATAATTAGAAGTTCTTTTACGAGCATATTTCCCACAAAACTACTGTCTCTCAGGTATGTGTTAACATTTTAATTTCGGTGTTAATTGTGTATACAAATACTTTGTGTACTAGTACTTACTACTAGTTTTAGTATTCAAGTTGCTTAGTTTCTACGACTTCATACAACGGTATGAAGCCTAAGAAATTATGTTAGTTGACTTTGAAAGTTGTAATTGCTATATTATATTAATGACTTTGACCTTAGCCCGCGTTTATTTAATACTAAAATAAAATATATTTTATGTTATGTGGATAAAGTAGCTTTGTAATGGTGAAATAATGATTAAAATCGGTTCAGTAGTTTCACAGTTTATCGACTACAAACAAAGCGTGTTTTCTTTAATATAAAATAATTATATACAGAATTACTGGTAATATGTCGGTAATCTATTAAGGGGATGTGGAAGAGGTTATTTGCAACCAAATAACCCCTATGACCCCTTTGCAAATGTTAATTTCAAATTGTATGTTTTTTCGTAGTATACAAAAAAGGCCAAGTGCGAGTCGGACTCGCACACCGAAGGTTCCGTAAAATATTTTTATTATATGATGTAACTAAAAATTTACAGTTTTCACAATTTTTCCTTTATCTGTGCTATAAGACGTTGCTTTGTACCAAATTTAAGATTCTGAGTTCACGGGAAGTTCCCTGTAGGTTTTGATTCCCTTGCGAGTGTCGAAAATTTGCGGCATAAACGGCTGTATCTTTTGATTGCGTTGGCTTAGAAGTTTGATTTTTTACAGATCTAAGGGACAGTAGACTTAGGTATTCGATATAAATTTCAGCTTGATACCTCCTCCACACGTTCTTGAGAAAAAAGGTCTTGACAGACAGACAGAAGACAGACCTTCGGACGGATGGACAACAAAGTGATCCTATAAGGGTTCCGTTTTTTCCTTTCGAGGTACGGAACCCTAAAAAGACTGAATAATTTGTGGAATTACTGTTTTACAAAACTCTAATTTTTTTTTTAACAGGTTTTTTAAATTAAATGTTGATTTCTACAAAATAACTATTAAGCACTTTATCGGCAAACAATTATGAAACATGTACAACTTCTCAGCTATCCAACGATGTACAATAGAATACCAGAAATTAGAAATTGAGTGAACCAAATGTAATAGACCCCTATAGGTCATAGGGGGTCATTTGGTTAAAAATGCCGTCCCCGCAGTTTCACCTGCGTTAATGGTCACTGCTCCTCTCCTATTGGCCGTAGCATAATGATATATAGCTTATAGCCTTCCTCGATAAATAGGTTATCTAACACTGAAATAATTTTTCAAATCAAACCAGTAGTTCCTGAGATAAGCGCGTTTTTTTATGGTATAGGGGGCAAACGAGCAGACTGGTCACCTGATCTTAAATGACTACCGCCGCCCATGGGCACCTATAACTCAAGAGTCACAAGTGCGTTGCCGCCCATTAAGGTGGGAGTAAGAGAAGATGAGGAGGGGGGGAAGAGTGGGAAGAGGGGAGAGAGGGGAAGGACGGGAATAGGGAGAGGAAGGGTTAGCACGGAAGGGTTCCGTTCAAGCAAACAAACAAACAAACTCTTCAGCTTTATATATTAGTATAGATTTATAGAAAGTATTCAATGTTTACTTTATAAATAACTTTTTTTTTTACAATAATAATACATCTTAGGAAGTTTCTTCGGATACGATTCCTGTCATCCAGAAATAAACTGTGACTACTGTCCCCGAGGGATAAAAAATAACTTTAACACGAGCGACGCCGCAGGCAAATGCTAGTAACACTTTATGCGGTAACCCCCGCTCGATACCAAGGCCTCACAGAAAACCGTTAGTGAAACAATTCGCCACGTGAGTGAGGTTCCCGGAGGCCCTAACCCTTCCCTCACCCCTATTCCCGTCCTTCCCCTCTCCCCCTCTCCTCTCCTCTAATCCCTCTCTCCCGTCTTCCCGCTTTTCCCCCCTCTCCCTATCTTTCCCTATTCCCACCTTAAAGGGCGGCAACGCACTTGTGACTCTTGAGTTACAGGTGCCCATGGGCGGTGGTAGTCATTTACCATCAGGTGACCCGTCTGCTCGTTTGCCCCCTATACCATAAAAAAAAACCTGTGGTATGGCATATATGCACTGCTATTAAATAAATAGAAATCATGGATTGTTGTAAAAAATACATGTGATTCCGTACAAATACATACATATTTAACATCTTGTCTTATTTTACTAATATTATGAAGGCGAAAGTTTGTCAGGATGGGTGGATGGAAGGAGATGGATGGTTGTTTGTAAACCTTTCACGCAAAAACGGCCAAACGGATCTGAAACAAATTATAGAGAGTACATAGGCTACCTTTTTAACAACAACAGTGAATACATAGAGATGAGACAACAGTATTCAATGTCAATTAAATGTACGTCCTTTCTCAAACATCTTCCAACTTATCCTACAGTTATATTCTCCTTAATTCCATTAACAACCTTCTTACAACTGATTTTATTTAGAACATTCAGTGCTCTAATTAAGAATTTATGAAACTTGTCTCTGTAGACGGTGTTCATTTAAAATTCGTGTACTATCTATTTTCCGTGATTGTTCGTCCGAGTAATTGCGAAGTCGGAACTATCCGGTATTTACTTGCAGAACGGTTAAATGTTTCCTTTGATGACACCTTGAACAGTAATTTTTGGAAGGCATTGAAATTTTAAATGTATTGCTTTTTGTTTTAAGTGCTGTTAAGTTGATAGTATGCTGCTAGTAAGTTAGAGGGCTTGGACTTCCAGGCAACAGCCAGTTCAAGTTACCAGCACGACGCTGGCCTGCTTGAGCTATTGCTGACACTCCCCAATCCATCCGTTTATGTAATATTCCGTTCCTTCTATTGCCTTCTCTTCTTGCCTACCTTTCATATTCTATATACTTCTATTTTCTCATCTTTAGTTCCCAGTAAGGGCAATAGGCTTGCCCCTTATTGCGTGCGTGAAAACACATTATAGTTGTCAAAATGTGGCTGTTTAATACGCCTCTGTCTACCCCTTCGGGGGTATAGGCGTGAGTGTATGTTTGTATACTGTTCCAAAACAAATCCTTTTAAAATATCATATATTGTTTTTTATATATATTTTGAATTAGAAGTTGTGCAGTAAAATAAAAAAACCGAGAGCTTCCTTTAAAATGAAAATTGAAACAGATTTTAATCATCATATCAATTCTGGTACGAGGAGTACCAGAATTGATATGATGATTAAAATTGCATCGTGTATCATCAATTCTGACCGGCGTGACCTCGTTGGAATACTCTTTCGTGGAGTATTTTCCGCCATCTCGTTCTTTCTTGAGCGGGTGGATGGCATCGCGAACTGTGGTACCCTGGGTGGAGCTGCATTGGTGTGGCCAACGTATGGAACTTCTGCCACGGTATCACCTCACTTTTTTGCAATGTGGAAAATACGAAGCTTCTCCGAAGGCCGATGGTGGTTAGTCTCATAAATATTTTAAATTCAACCAATATCGATTCGTCGGTTCGTTGTTCTGTCCAGTGGATTTCCAGCATTTTTCACCAGCACCACATCTCGAATGCGTCAATTTTGTTTAGCACCCATGTTTCTGCACAATAAAGAAAGATGAAGAAGGCAAGAATAGAGACAAGTTTTTCTTTGTCTTTCATGAGATGTCCCTGTCAGTCTATATGTATTTCTGTTAAAAAAAGGCTATTCCGATTCTCCTTCTAACATCCTGTTTGCATAATCTAATATATACATACCTTAACTAATATTATAAAGAGGAAACATTTGTGTTTTTGTATATTTGTAATGTTTTTACACAAAAACTACTGGACCGATTGAGATGAAACTTAGTATGTAGATAGCTGGAGACCTGAATTAAAGCATAGGCTACTTTTATCCCGACATTTCCACGGGATCGGGACTTACGCGGGTGAAACCGCGAGGCGTTGCTAGTTTTAATATATTTTGATATTAAAGACACGATGTGAAATGATGTGTCACCGAACTCATGTCATGTGAAAATAGTATAGGACGTTAAATCCAGTTACGCCTCATATATTTCCTCTTTGTTTTATTAGTAACCAGTTTCGCAAATTCATTGCTAACAGCTTACTTTGTCACTTCAAAAACTTCGTTAAAAACTCGAAAATTTCGGTTTAAATGCGACCAGCGTCTTAAGTGTAGTATTTCGGCGACTCCGGACACTCCCGGTCTAACTCACTTAGTGAAATAGTTGGTTAACTAAATAACTAGTGCTGGTCCAGAATTAACTTTATAGCGATGACAGGTTCTCTTAAAAGCTTGGGTAAAAATAAAATATTCTGTTGAATGAAACTTGGACAACAACTACAGATTCGTTCATATACTGCTTGCTATCAGGTGGATAGCTTGTATGCCTCCTTAATAGTATTAAATTGTGTATAAAGTTTTTCCTTAAGATAGAGGAGTTTCTAGACAAATGCAAATGCGAAGAGCTAATGTTATCACTTCTAATTCATATTTTGTACTGTTTTATTTCCTACAAAAAATTATACAAACTCAGAAACACATAATGTAGAACATATTATATTGTATTATGTTTTTTTGAGTTTGCAGATTTTTTTTAGTTTTAGTTTATTTATTTCCTTGCTTTAATTTCATATAAACATAATTAAGGGAGTTAAAAAAAGCTTCAAGTTTTAATATAACAACTCGAGACTAGCGTCATCTAGTGGGTCACGCCGCAACCTCTATAAAGTACGGAACAAACGAGGTTAGCGTACGAAGCGCCGCAGTTTAATTGCTACGTTTACTGACAAGGAATACTGAGTTAGAGTTTCAAAATGTTTTGAAAATAACTATAAGATATTTTAAATATATAACTATGTTACGTTCGAGAACATTATTTTCTTGTTTGATTACATATTTACTTTTTACCTACAAATGTATTAAGGTATTTTGTGAATGGAAGTCTATTGATAATAATATAATTGGATATACAAAGTGTTCCAGAGTTGTCTGGTCATATTTTATATTCATATAGTTGACCCTGTGAATGATGTAACGCTTTAGATAAGATAGAAAATTTCGTGAAATCTCATTTTAAAACTGACAAATTGAACCTGAAAATAGACTTACAAAGCCAATATTTTGTAACAAAGTTGGTTAAAGCGAATGAAACTACAAGTATTTCATACCAAGGATGTTGATTGAATATCCGGATTTGACCCGCAATGTCCGCATACAAAATAGAAAAAAAGCAATTACTAAAATTGACTAAGAAATTGATAACAATATTAATATAATTATGTTATTTAGAAATGTTCCCTATCCATATACTGGGAGTATATGGATAGGGAATTCTCCTATCTTCAGTACCTAAAGTGCCCGGTTCACGGCAAAAGGCTTGCCCTCTATTACGTGAGTGGGGCCAAATTGTTTCCAGTTGACAAGATGTAGGTGTTTAATATACACCTCTGCCTACTCCTTAGGAGATATAGGCTCGAGTATATGTAGGTATGTATGTAGACATGTATACCTTCCCCAGAAAAAGCATTTATCGAAGAAAACATTATTTTTCAATATCCACTTTTTAAGGCTAATGCAACTATTTTTATGGGTCATTAAATATGACTATACTTTTGTATTACATCATGTATAGTGTTGTGTTTGGAAAATGATTATTTAAGGTAAAAGCACAATTTGACACTCAAGATCTCGCATGTGCATCATACGTCATGTGTCTATAACCCCGGGTTCTCTAAGCGAGATGCGACAAAGCATCTCTCGATGCCGTTAAACTGAGGGGCACCATCTTAGTATAGTTAAAATGGCCTTTAATCTTTGGACCTAAATATAGCTTACCATCAATAAATTAAATAGATGATGGAGGGACGAAGGCAATATCATAAGTAATCCTAAGAAATTATGAATTTAGAAGCTTCCTCGTACTATTATTATTCGCCTGATAAATTAAGCAATTGCATGTAATACGAGAGACTTACTGACATAGAGTTAAACGCTACCAGACCCGGCAGCTATTAGCAAAAGGGTAAAGACGTTTCACACAAGCTGATTGCCGACGAGTTAACACACTCAAGAACGCGAATGAGAGTCATTAAGTCGAATTCGCTCGAACATCAGTTCGCAATTTCGCTTGCTAATTTGCATTTTCGCCTCTAGCTGCTTAATAAGCCTTCGCTATGGTAATGCACCCTGTAATCTTTGCGCGAATCGGTTATATTCGGATGAAGGCGGACCGAGGTGGTTAAAAGAGTGTTAAACTGGTCGCAAAATTGGATTATCATAATATTTTTTTTTAAGTTTATTTGTTACTTTACGTTGTTTTACAATTAATTTTTCGAAGTTTTTTTTTTTTTTTTAATATAATAAATCAGATGTTAGTGCGAAACATGCCTACTTACTAGTGTATTCATTTCTTCATCAGGATAATAGAGTAAATTATCATGGTATCAATTATCCCGTTAGGTGTTCTGTTAGTGGAAGATAGTCGTTATGGTTCTACAGCTTGTTTAAAGTTGGTTTGTTAGGGGATGTATACAGGGTGTAAGTGACACCCCACCGAATCCTGAAATAGTGTATTCAGACTATGACTATGAGAGGAAAATCATTGGAAATTTCTGCCGGAAAATTCATTTTTTTTGCCTAAAAGTTTTCCAAAATAAAACCATCATACGGCCAAAAAACTGCAATGTAATCAATTAAACAACATTTATTCAATCAGCTGCTTCGATGGCAATTCACCGTACCGCATAGTACGCATTTGGTATTGGTATTGGTGTAGGGCTCTGTTTCCGCATCTAGACTCATATGCGGTCCATTATGCGTTCAGATAGGCTGACTAGTTGAGCCAGCCTAGCTCCTTCCAGAAGCGCAGAAGCCTCCTGGGGCGTTCACAGGCTTCTAGGAGCGACCTCGCTCCCGCGAGGATACTTGCCCGTTGTGTGGCCACTCCATCGCATTCCAGGACAACGTGGGCGGCCGTTTCCTCCGCGTTGAGACAGCCTCTACATAGAGGACTGCTTGCCGCGTTGATAGTGAATAGGTGTCGGTTTAGGGCCAAGTGGCCCGTAATGGTTTCTACTACTATTCTGATGTCAAATCGGTTGAGACTGAGCAGTCTGCACGTTAAACGTGGTGAGACCTCCGTCAGCACCAGTTTAGACTGCCTACAGCCGGGTGTGTCGGCCCAACGGCCGTTGTGCGCTTCACGGCTCCGTTGCATTACCCATGAGCGAAGTGGATTAAAGGGAAGTGGCAGCAGTACAGTTGGACCTGCCACTGACGTTACAGATCCCTTCCTTGCCAGCTCATCGGCGGCGTCGTTCCCAAGTGAATCACTATGCCCCTTGATCCATTGAAGAATTAGGCCATTGGCATAGTACGCATGTTGCGTTACATTGCGTAGAGTAAAATCAAAGTATTGAATGTAAATCCTTAATCTCGCATTTTTATGATGAACAGACTTTTACATTGTGATAAGTTTGCAAAGAAGGACGTTTTTGTAAGTTATTCGCGACGATGACACTAACACGCTGTATAATCAATATATTATTATCTATTGTAATAAAATTAACGAAAGACATTCAATGGCACCTTAATATGTTTCTGTCTTTCTACGTTATAATTATTTCTTCCAATACTACATAATAAGCGTAAAATTTAAGCGGCGGTAGCGTAATGGCTAAGGCGTCGGACTTGCGATCAAGTGGTTGCGGGTTCGAACCCCACCCATTGCACTACCGGTGTGAACACACTCCTAACACAAGCATTTAGCTTAGCTGGAGGGGTTAACAAGAATACTAGTAATGTGTGACCCACGTTGCTAGTATTCTTTAAAAAAAAAAAAAAACAAACTCACGAACATGAATAACTAAGACTCATCTCTCTTCTAACAAATTAAAACACAATAATTATAGAATCTAATTAAGCTTCAGAAACAAAGTAAACTTATAAAATTTAATAATTTTGACGGAAAATATACAAAATTTAATTATTATCTGCTCCGTTTCAAATCTTCAAAAGTAAATTGCAGTTTAAATTAATTTTACATTTCAAAATACTTACTTTTATTACGAGGAGACTTTCAATGATTTGACGATTTACTTACAGGTGCTATCCTGTGCTTGTATTTGTAAAAAGAAACAATGTATAAAATATAGTCCAAGTCTCTCAGACAGATCTAGTTAACATAGTATACTAGATATAGTTAGACGCAAATGACTTAACAAAGTGATTTTTTTTCATATTATTAGACTGACAGACTTCTGTTAGTAAATAGTTAGAAACGAATTTACATCATGGAAAGTAATCAGCATAAATTAGCACCACGATTGTCACGCCAAATGAGTGTCACTGTGAAAATCTTTCCTTTTTAGTAATATATACTGGTATTATTAAGAAAACAAATGGCAGGAAGGTTTTTCGTCGATGCGATAACACGCTTAAGCAAGTTTATCTCAAACAGAGACTACATAGTATAATATTATTTACGTATTTACGGGAATTAACGCGATCACGAAAAGGTATTACATACCTATGAATTGCACATGCCGTGGTCACAGCCAGGTCACCACGGCCAGTGCAACCTGGTCGAAACGTCAGGCAATTCAGAGGTATGTAATACATTTTGGTGATCGCGTTAATTCCCGTAAATACGTAAATAATATTATATCATGGAACGCGAAAGTTTAAAAGTTAGACTACACAGTATTTCGGGTTTTAAAGTGTCACTGGTGATTTAGTCGAAGTTTGATATCAATTTTGCCACTTTACCATTTGAGATGCAAGAAGATGCAAGAATGTGACAAAATAAAGTATAACATTTAAAGCCAATTTATTGAAGCCTTTTTTCTCCGAAGATGGCATACGCCATTCACGTTTAACAATCTAATTTATGATCCTATGAAAGCCAACTGAATAATGTCGTATATAATTCTACAATATTAGTAACACTAGACAGCAAGGAAGCCTCATTTAAACTAGTCCTGACAGAGTCTATACCTGTGAACGATTTCAGTCAAGGAGGCTGTATACTAACCACAAAACTCAGTAGACACTTGCCACAAATACTTCCAGCAAACCGCTAATACTGTAAACTTATTTTTGAGCTCACAGCTCCAGCAATCGAATTAGTTGCGAGTTTGTGCACTAGACGTCCGGGACGAACGTTACTTGCTCTTTACCAAACTTACTAACGGTGTTAGAGACTTACCACCACCACGCTAGATCGGTAAATGGGACCTTTGGGATACAATCTCGTTGGTACCGACTTCAAAACTATGCCCGTACTATAAGTTTTTGTATAACTATTACAGTTATCGTATCGTATAGTTGAACATTACATATATGCAGTTTACTATTTAGAGCTTGCTTACTGAAAGTTGAAATTCATTCTTCTGTTAAAATATTGATAATAATAAAAAAATTATGATTTCGAAATCAAATCTATAAAACCCAGACGAAGACTTTGACGGTTGAAAACGTGGTTAGTTGGTAGTGCATTTTGGCACCTCATTTTTTTTGTGCGAGCAAATCCTGAAACTTCCATAGAATCCTTCAGAGTGTCAATAAGAAAATGTACACAACAGTAATGTTTCTCGATATGTCTAAGGCATTTGATTTTGTTCCACATGAACAGCTTTTGACGAAGCTTTAGTATTACGGCATTAGGGGATCAGCTTTAGATTGGCTAAAAACCTACTTAGATGATAGATATCAGTGTGTTGATGTGTCACAACTAAATGCAAAAGACTGTGTTGAAGTAAAGAGATCTAACTATGATATAAATAAATTTGGAGTTCCACAGGGCAGTGTTTTGGGCCCGCTCCTCTTCCTAGTGTACATTAACGATTTGCCAGACACTACTCACCATAACATCATACTATTTGCTGATGATGTATTAGTAATAGGAACTACAAACAAAAATACGACAGTTTCACAACACGAAAATGACGTCAATAACACTTTGACATTAATTATTAATCGGATGCATAATAATAATTTACAAATAAATTTATCGAAAACACATGTAATAAATTTTAATAATCTTAATGACAATAACATACATATAAATTAGAACGGTCTAAATCTAACGATGGCTAACAATACGACATTTCTTGGTATAATTATAAATAATAAACTTAACTGGAAGGAACATATAGAAAAAATCGCAAATAAAATAAATGGATTTTCTTTCTCTCTCTACAAACTGGCAAAAGTCTCTTGCCAAAATACAGGTTGTACAACGTACTTCGCGTATGTCGAATCTGTGTTAAGGTATGGATTGTTAGTATGGGGTAACGGTACAGACATAGATAAGGCTTTTATAGCACAAAAACGGTGCATTAGTTCTATATGCGAAATCGCTCCGGATGTATCTTATTATGCATATTTAAAAAAATTTAAAATCCTAACATTGCCGTGCTTGTACATCCTGGAGGTGGGCAAATTTATAAAACAGCACCCTCAAACATTTAAGGAACCGAAAGATGTCACTAAAAGGAACAACATTAGAAATCCAAATCGACTTGTATTAAACATGGTATCTAGGATGACCAGGTTTCAAAAAAACAGTTACGATATGTGCGTTAAAGTGTTCAATAAAATCCCAGAACGCTTCAAAGAACTACCCTTAAATAAGTTCATTCCAGCTCTGAGGGATTGGTTAATTATTAAGACATTTTATTCGGTCAAAGAATTTTTGAATGGTAGTGGGAATGATGAACAAAAAGCAAATTATGATCAATACACAAAAACTGATGAACTGACTTATTCATAATGACAATTATACTGTATACTAGTAATGTGTAATACTGAAGCTATTTTAATAATAATATATTTTATATTTGCATGCTATTTTTATGACTAAATGGGCCTGTTCGCTTTATATCACTCTTGAATTACCACGTTATGTAAACCCCATTTTGATCAATAATTTGAATTTGAATTTGAAGTGGGCAACACTCTCCTCTCTATCTCTTCTCTGATGATTTTTTTTATAAGTTTTTTTTAGACAACTTCCGCATTAGGGTTGACTCCTGTGTCGCGGGGGATTTTACAAACATACAAACAACGGACACAAAGAACACCCAGACTCGGGTGGGAATCGAACCCACGACCAATGGCATAGCAGCTAGGGTCACTAACTACTAGGTCAACAAGTCAGTCGGATTTTATCCGTTAATGCGATGACCAGCTGCTCTTTATGCTTACTCTAGGCCTCCTTTTGTAAGCTCCTTCTAATCCTTTAAGAGCCTCATTCCTAAGCTTAATAAGGTTACGTGTTAGAATATAGGCCTGTGCCTATGCCAAACTATATTCACCGCCCTGGAAAGTTCAAAAATGACCACAAAATTATACACACACGCGAACATTGGGCCCTTCAACCTGCACTTCATTTTAAACTTAAGAGCGCAAGTTCGTGATACGTAAAAAGTTGATGACCGCGTAAACTCGTAACAATGACTATAATCATTCCAGAATGAGCACTGTATTAATGAATAATAAAGTTCTCATCACTCATGGTACACCAGATTAAAATATTTTCATAACTATTACAAGAGAAGAATACTGGTGGTAATTTATAGCAGACGAAGAACCACGATTGTACCAAAATTGGATGCGACTAACGTCCGTGAAACTAAAGTAAATGAAATCAAGTCTCTTTGTTGGTTAAACTCCCGTTCTTTATTGTGCACTATGATGAAATGAATACGTGACTCGGAAAATAGAGCTGAGGTTAAAAGGCCCTCGGAGGGCTGGCAATGTTTTAATTTCTGTCCAATGTTTTGGTTGTATCGTAAGTCTAAATAACTTGTTTAGTTTTTTGCAAATACACCTCTTTTAAAATGGTAATTTATCTATAGTAATATAATAAAGCGGTAGTGTGTTTTTGACTAATTGTTTGTTCAAACGCACTAATGTCTGGAACTACTAGTTGGATTGCAAAAATTTGTATATTAATTATTATATTACAGTGTATTTATTGAGTAAGGTTATAGGGTAAACGAACATCATGCTATAACCTCTGGAGCGGAGCAGTGAGCACAAATGCGGGGGGCGGCTAACATCATATATTTGAAATAATATGGCTGGTCTGACAAAACCATACTTAAGATAATTATCTTTTAAAAAAGTATCACCGACTTCAATGTGCTTTTTAGTGGAAAGTAGATGTATTTTGTTTAAATATAATATGGGTAGGCCAACCAAACGCACTGCTCCAATAAGACAGCGATGTTTTGGAGCAAACGAAAACATCATCGATGTATACAATTTTTAGATAATTGTTAATTAAAAAAAAACCGCTTGACTTATTTCGATAAAATTTAAATGGGACCACATGGGAATATCCCTTAAAACAAAAAATATTTTTTCAAATTGGTTTAGGCGTCTTCGAGTAATCGGTGAACATATATAAATAGAAGATTCCGACGAATTGAGAACCTCCTCCTTTTTGGAAGTCTGTTAATAATTTAAGAAATACTTTAATTTCATGGCTATGATTATTTGCGTTACACATTAACACTTTATTACACATATGCCTGTATATCCCTCTAGGGACAAGCAGAGGTGTGTTATACCCACGGAGCAGACTGCTCCGTGGTTATACCTATCTTTTGCCTGCTACTGTTTAGTATCACCAGGCCAGGTCCACTCCACAGTGTAGGTATAAAGTTACAAGTACACGGCGGGATCAGCTAAACGTGTCAAAATTCAGTGGGCTGCCACGCACCGGCCGGGCCGCACGTTAGTTCAATGCTTACTTACGCGTATCCGTTCGTAACTAGACAGCGTTTTTTTTTTCACAAAAATAAAGTAATGGGATGCACATATTTTTTTGGTAATTAAATATGCAGATTAATTAATCCCCAATATTGCGGCGACGTTAGAATAGATAAGAGTTACATGATAGAAAGAGACGCAACTTCTAGGCGAATATAAGTAGGTAATTAGCACTGTGTAACCTAAATTGCGACTTTATTGTGTCGGAACAAGTGTCGCTATTGATATAAATGATTTGGCGTAGTGTGACTTCTGTACCTGTACTATTATTTATTCTGTAGTATCCCTGGGTAATAATCTATTGGCTTTTTGGGAGAATTTCTAACCGCAAAACGCTAACAATCTAAGCAAAACCCCAAAAAATACCAAAATAAAAATGACTGCAAAAAAACCAACATTACCAGGGCACAAAATTTAAATTCCTATAATCAGATTAAAGGCGACCCGTAATACTTCACAGAGCATATTTCTCTCATTCATTCATCAATACGAACGAACGAACGATCAATCTTCAAGCACAATGACACCTCGTTAGACTGACATTGTCCATGTATCATAATTTTGTCCAGATGGTATAATGGTATAATGAGGGCTACTCCGTGCTATTTTAGAGTTCACGTTTCAGAATTGAAGGCCTGAATAGGTTATTTTGGGTTCAGTCTTTTGTATAGTTGTAAGTGTGATATCAATATCTGAGAGTAAATAAGGGTTGCCGTTTACTAAACCGGAGTATAATTTATAATTCTAAATTTAAGAAAAAAAATGTAATTATATATTTTTAATGAAATATCTATATTTTTAGGATCTAATCTAGGCCCACTCTTGTTTCTGATTTTTATCAATAATTATTTTGTTTGATGCAATAGATAGTAAATATCATATGTAGATGATATACAAATATTTAGATCCACTTCTGATTACCGTGAAGATCTTCAATCAGATTTGAATACAATTGTAGATTGGTGCGTGGTAAACTCAATGTCACTTAATATTAGGAAATGTCAAGTTATAACCTTCACCAAGAAAAAAAAAACAATTTGACCGACCATATCAACGGATTGACTATACGAGAAGAAAGCATTAAAGTGGTTCTCGATTTAGGGGTTATTTTTGACACGACTGTCATTCAAAACCTCATTATGAACATATCTGTATCAAGGCTAACCGTATATTATCGTCTGTGCTTCAAAACGCAAGGCCGTTGAAACAAGCAGACTCTTTAATTACATTATACTATTATTTAGTAGGAAGCCTAATTGATTACTGTTCATCGGTGTGGTCTCCCATTTATAGGAGTGGGTCCCATAGATAGAATAGAGGCAGTTCAGAGACGCTTTGTAAGAGCACTATCGTCTATGTTTGGTGTAAGACGGTAACTACCAGATTACGATAGTCGACTTTGAAGGTTTGAAATTGAGTCTTGATATAAGAAGATAGATGAGACAGGTGTACTCTACACAAAATTATAAATGGCTCACCTGATAGTGAACTGATCGGCCAGTTAAATTTCAAGATACCAACGCACAATTGTTTAATGTACCGAATAACATTAATAATCTCCTAAATCCTATCTCGCAAATGTGCACCCAATACAATGCAATATGTTCACAAGTTGATATTTTTCATAATGACTTTAATGTATTCAAAAAGTCTTATAATTAATGAATGCAAGCAATGGTTAGATAAAAATAATGAAGGCAACCAATTTATGTAACATTATATTCCTTTTTTGTTTTTCACTATTATTGCTTTTATTTCTTGTGTATTTTCATTTATGTCTTTTACTCACATGCGCTCTCTAGAAGATAAATGACGTGTGATAATTGGGATACAGGTTGGAATAATGTATACTGTTATATATTTTTGTGTATGTGTTGGTCTGTAATCTGTTACTATACCTATGTAATAAAATAACACAAAATAAATAAAAATATATTTTTTACTAACACGCTTTTATTAGATTCACTTGTAACGAACTAAGTAAACAAATTTTGGAAACTTCCAATTTACTTAATTTGTCGTTTAAATGACAATACTATAATTTGGTATCTTGGAGCTGATCTGATAATGGAACCAGGAGGTGGATAGTGGAACTCTTCAGTAGCTACTAGTAAACCCCTTGAATTTGGGCTCAATTGATTTGTTTTGATGAGTCCAACAGATTCTTTTGGTAACGATGGTCTGATGATTAAGCCAAAATATGAATGTGGAACTCTTTTTTACTAAACTAGAATTATTTATTCAAAAAACTTAAAATGTATTTGAGACAGTGTATCAGTTATGTAGGTCTCTTTGGAGTTATTTAAGTGAAACGCTATGAAGTCACACGTATGGTTTATTTATAGAGCCTTTGAGATGTTGTCTTTACAAATTTGGAAACGCTACTTTTTTACAGGGATCAGTGTAGCATATGTTCACAAAAAATCTTTGTAGGCAAAACGTGCCCCAACACAGTGTTAAAGAGTGGCCGTCAACCGTCTCACTCACCCAAAATAGACATTATTAAGTATATATTATAAAGTAATGCATTGAAGTGACTGTTATATATCAGACAAGCCTTCTGTTACTAACTTGTTGGTATAAAATCTATGTCATATTCCTGCTGGATACAGGTCTCTTGAACTCCAAAAAGACCGGTTAAAAGAGGCCTGCACACTGTCGACCTACCATCTTCGCAAGGTAGTCTATCCATCTTGCTGTTGGACGTCCTACGCTGTGTTTTCCGGGCTGTGGTCTCCATTTGACAACTTTTCGTCCACTTCAGTAGTCTTTGTCCATCTGTTCTGCGTACTACGTGTTCTGCCCACTGCCATTTAACTTGATAATCCATTAACAGAAAAAATGCTGTACGCTTTTACCTGAATTACAACACCATTAACTTTTACTCAACTAACGTACTACTACAATTTATGTTGTTAAAAAAACAATACAAAAATATCGGTCCGTTTACTTTAATATCAAAGGTTTATCACATCTGTGTCCCACTGTGGATCAATCCTTTACAAACTGACAAAAACGCAATATGACGACCAAAACATTTTTTTTTTATGGTATAGGAGGCAAACGAGCATACGGGTCACCTGATGGTAAATGACTACCGCCGCCCAATGGCACCTGTAACTCAAGAGTCAGTGCGTTGCCGCCCTTTAAGGTGGGAATAGGGGAAGAGGGAAGAGGGGGAGAGGTCGGAAGAGCAGGAAGACGGGAGAGGGGAAGAGAGGGGGAAGAGCGGGAAGACGGGAGAGGGGGTTTAGAGGGGAGGAGAGGGGGAGAAGGGAAGGACGGAAATAGGGGAGAGGGAAGGGTAAGGGCCTCCGGGTGCCTCACTCACGTGGCAAAAAGCAATGAAATCATTATTTCACTGCCGGTTTTCTGTGAGGCCGTGGTATCGAGCGGAGTCGAGCCGGCCCATACGTGCAGAAGCATGGCTCTCCCACGTAAAGTACTAACGTAAATTTGACAGTATTAAATTATTCGAAGGAATAACAACGTCACAATAATAAACGTTCAGCGTATTTCAAAATAGGTAGGTATTAACAGTCACCATCACCAAATATGTGAATCATCAAGTTATTGCTGGGAGGTGTTGGCGCAGCTGAAACAAGTGAAAGATTCTCAAGGCATAAGTTATAACTTAATTGAAACACATCCCCATTAACATCAACATTAAATGTCTCGTAGACGTTTCTACATAACTGACATAGCAATCGTAGCTTACTGCGAAATTCGTAGATCATGTTGATTGATAAATAAATAAATATTTCCTAAGTTATTTTGCCATAATACCTATATGTACATACTTATATCAATATTCATATATCAAAATGGATCTCAGGTAGCTCAATCAGCTGTTAATCTCGTGTGTTTTGAGGTTTATTTTTTTTTAAATAAAAAAGTTAACTCATTCAAAATGTAATTGAAAGTTGATAAAAAATAATGGGAGAGTATAAAAAACCAATATAATAAGCAATGTATTTGAAGCAATTGAAAGTCCATTTTTGCATTATACTGCCAAAACATTTGTACCTTATTATATTTTATCCAAGTGTAAAAACATTTCCAAATCCAAATTTTCAATATTAGTTTAGAAATTATTAATAGACTAAACCAGGAACTAAAATACCTAAATTTTGGATTACAACGCGTTATATATTTGGATAAATAGTAAAAAAAAACGAACAAGTGCGAGTTTGACTCGCGCACCGAGGGTTCCGTAATCAAACAAACTTATATGTAAGTAGATAGTACGTCCATCTCAAGAATCAATTCTCAAATACTTTTGCCCGTCTTTTAAAGTAAAACAAATTTAACTTTGCGGTTGCGATGTATGACAAAGTCAATTTTCCAACAGCAAAATATAAGTTTGTAATCACAAAAACAATTATTTTATGTGATATAACAACAAATTAACGACTTTCGGATCTAAGGCTTAATGGCCGTATTTTTGATTGCGTTGACTTAGAAGCTTGATTTTCTTTTAGCTTTAAAGGATTGCTAACATACTAGCCAAGTCAAACCTTCAGGATTATCTACAGAACTTGGCAATAATTTAGATCTCAATTCTTTTGATTCAATTGAACATGGCTCCTATTTCCACATTTATGTTGTGGGAACAGGAATGCTGACGCCGAAAACACAAGAACCAGCTAACCTATAAAACTAACCTAGAAAAGAACAATGTAACCAGCTAACCTACTGCTCGCGACTTACGGCGTCAGCACATTCCGTCGCGATAACACAGCAACAATTGTACACTTAAAATTAGTTGTTTGAAAGTGAATGATATGCTACTACGATAGTAAAATATTGTATTGAAAATTTGAATTGCCTGATTTTTCTGTTTGTTTCTTTCCTCTCTCATAAAAGGGGGGGAGTACTGTGAAAACAAGAATTCTGACGCCGAAAATATGTGTCATACGTCCAAGCGCCCGGCGCGCTCGCCAGTCGCAATCGATCCGGGCAGTAGGTTGAACACGTACACGTTACGATACAACTTTTGTAACCCTTGTAACCTTGTGTAACTAAAGTTGAGTTCAGTAAACAGTTAACTATTCCTTCCGACTCTCTCTTACGTGAATTTCCCCCGACAACGTAGATACACCAACAATGTTTTTGATGGGATTTAATTTACCAATACAAATGAACAGAGAATTTTCGTCCCTAACTGTAATACAAATCTTGTTCCTACCTCGACTTCTAATTAAGCTATCAATTTTTTCGGTTTTCATATTATTGTCTTTTGTCTAAACTAATATTATAAATATAAATCTAAACTAATTATAAAGAGGAAACTTTTGTGTTTTTGAATGTATGTTTGTAATGTTTCCACACAAAAACTACTGAACCGGTTGTGATGAAACTTGGTATGTAGATAGCTGGAGACCTGGATTAACGCATAGGCTACTTTTATCCCGACATTCCGACGGGATCGAGATTTACGCGGGTGAAACCGCGAAGTTCTGCTAGTATCAAATATGTTTTACGTTTTATTTCATCGATAGTATTTACATTGCATTTTTGGAGCTTTATTTTTAATGAAAAGTGAAACCGGATTTATAATTTGTCTCATTTAAAGATGTAGGAGGTGTATCCATGATAATAAGTAGTAGTTTTTCAAACATAAAAATATAAAAAATACATCAGTCTTTAGTCTAAATACATGTCTCTTAAACTTTTAAAGGCGTTAAAAGTCTTTGTAACAACTTTAAGAACCAATAACTCACCAACAATTACATTAAAACTTTGTTCTCATAAAGATAAAAATCGATACAGCTTATTGTGGCTCAATGGGCAGCATCAGAACTGAAATGAGCGCTTCAACACCCACGGGAAGGTTAACCCCAATATATCTTTAGACTAGACGAGTCTGGGTAAATCGAAAAACTTTAAATGGTTCCAATTTCTAACGCCCCGCTACCCCGCGCTTGCCTCGCCTCGTGAGACGTGGGGCAATTAAAAGAATTGCCTCAGAACGATTCAGTTTGCAGACTTTTGTAAACATATGGATGATAAACATGTGTGTATAAAATGTTGCGTGTAAAATAACACTTCGTGTAACAACGAACGAACAATTCAATGTAATTAGTTTTATTTGAAAATATACTTTGCATGCAAATTCTCATTCACAAAGATTCCTTTTTCCTGTTTTCTCAAATTTGGGCGAAATGTAAGTCTACTACTCTAAAAGAACCTATAGTTACCGGAGCCATCCGCACCTTTACGTATGTATATTACTGGACTCTCTGAACAGGAAGACACGCAGAAATAGAATGGTGTTAAGTGTGGGCCACTTCTGCCTCGTAGAACAGGAATAAATGGCAAATTATAGATAAGATAGGTACACAACTTCTATTGCTAATTTTGCACCACAAGGTGTTTTCCAAATAAATAGTATTGTAGATATTATAATTTTTTTTGGGGGGCATTCTCTAATCGATACTGAAGCCAAAACTATATATTTTTTTAATTTAGTCTCTCTATCTGTCTGTATGTCTGTATCATGGCCGCGCTTCACGCCGAAACTACTGAACGGACTCAAATGAAACTTGGCATGATTTGAGTTCATACTACGAAGTAGGACATATAATACTGTTTATCCCGAAACTCATGACTGTTTCCTTGAGAGGGGGGATGAAAGTCAAAATGTGTACTTAATTGTGATTCATTAACCCCGTAGTTTCATTTCAATAATATTTTTTTTTCTGTTGGAAAGGAGATACTTGACGATTTTCACGTAATCTTCTTATTTTCTAAATTTATATGTATATTTAATCTGTATTATATAGTTTAAGAAAAATGTATGATTATGTAACATACATTTGATTTGGAAAGAGAGAGATCTTCAATGTCTTTACTTACCTCCACTTGACACAACCCGTTTTGTCGGATATGCTCGCCATATTATGACCTAGCTTGCTTCAATTGGTAGGTATCTAAGGCAAACCTTTTTAATTCGCTAAGAGTTAACTAAGAGTTAATAGCGTTGTAATCATCAGTCATCACAATGTTGTCCGTTGTCACGATCACTAGATTACTGTTCCTACATAAAAAGGATAAAACTTAACCTAATCAATCTTGCATAACTATTTGCAGATTATACTACAATCTTACCAACTAATCAATTTTCAAATTATAATCTAATCAGTTTTCATTACATAAAAGTAAATTATCAACAAACTAACAGCACGACAGACGCTTACTCCGTATAGCGAACTGTCTTTTCTATATAATTCGACAAGATGACACCCGAGGCGGCGAGTTTGGTGGCGCGCGCGCAGCCATCAGTCGTCTCAACACTGCGCTTGAGACACGACACGTACTTCAGCTCGGTGCCGACCCTCAGTGTAAGTGTACAGTGTACAGTTAAACTATTAAACCTCGACTCTCGTAAATCTGTTAATAATTATAACAGTTGTTTCTAAGTGCCTTAATTGTTCCCGTACTGGATAAGTTGTACAAATTAACTATTTTGTGTAGCTGACCAATGTAAATAACTATTCGTCGCTGTAAGTTGCCTCGTATGAATTGTGAACATTATAGTGGTGGTAATGTTGTAAACGATTACGGACACCAGTACTTTTATACAATACCTTCTATTTTCTTTTCATGGCAAGCTGTAAGTCTCAAGTCTGTATTAGCTGCTAATGCTAGATGGAACGGTTTGCAGGAACTCCTATGGGGCTTGAGAGCTGCGCTCGACTATAGCTCTCGATAACCTCTGCTGCTCGCTTCGACTGCGGTGTTACCTCAATCCTTCTGGGCTACGCTCCGCCAGGCCACGCCAGGCTTCTGCTACTCTCTTCGCCCCAGCCGCTACCTCCGTCTCCCGGGTCCTCGCTCCGCCGGACTACGCCGGGGTCTTGCCAGCTGACACCGACCAGGGGAGTGCGGTATTGTGGGCCTTATACGGGCCTAATACCCACTTTTGTTACCATTTATATTTTTTAAATATAACAACAAATCCTAAGCTTTGTTCGTTTTATTTAAACTCTATAATAAATGGTGACACTGTTGTCTGTATAAAATATTATCTTCAATGAATTCAGATAGAAGGTTCGGTAAGTTTAGCCTCATCTTAGCTATTTCCACATATTCGAATGCTTCTGGGATGTTAGTGATGACTGGGTGAAGCTTGTTTATTAGCTATATCCTATTCGAAAATCACGATGAGCACGATAAGTACGATAACAATAACGAGAATATATTGTGACACTGACGTTAGAGTTTTCATTTTAATAATGTTTGTCGCATCATCTTTTTGACAGGGATACCATACATTACCATATAAATTACGGGAAAACTAACACTGAAGTATACATTCAGTAAATAAACTACGACTACATACACGAAATAATAAGATTACTAAACTGCAATATATTTTAATGTGACATTACGAATTATTATCACGTATATTATTATTTAACCATTTTATTTTAAAACGATGTTTATTTGCATTCAACCATTCATGGCTTATTTTATAAAATGGCAACATTTAACTTTAATTGGAATCGGTAATAGATTCAAGTTATAGTCCTTATAGGATTTTATTTCAAACCCCAAGTTCTATAGAAGAGATTTAGGGTTGAAAAGTAACATTAAAATCAATTTGTTTTTTAACATTTGAAATAATGACGCGAACGTCTAAAGTGAAACTATGAATGGGCATCCTCCTTTCAGCTTTCTAGGACTTCAGAAAGTACCCTAAGAATTTTGATGATCATCAGTGAGTCAATGACAAAATCGGAGTGTTTTAGATACCAATAAAATTTAAAGTATAAGATCTATGTAATAGAAACTTTATATGTTTAATAAGTACACTATTTCCATATCCCGAGAATTTTGTGTATCTGGTAAAATCCAAACCCAAGTTATGAGGGTTCAAGAAAACGACGAAGCACTTCGTCTTGGCGGGGTCACTACCGTGCCCCCAGATTTGTTCCGTTACGGCACTTTGCAATCGTAGAATAGCATTAGGTAACGCACGTGAGTTGAAAATAAGTCACACCTAGTATATACATAAAGTATTCAGATAGTGACTTTGCGCTACATACATACACATTTAATAAAAAATTATTTATTTGGAACTGATGACAAATTACAGTTTTTTGATGTGTTCGATAATGACCGCATTAGTGAAACACTGTGGTGCGGTCAAGAAAGTGTTGTATCTCCCGCATTAATGTGCTTTAATGTGGAAATAGCAGGCATCAGCAACAGCAGCAGTTTTTTTTCGTTGTTTGGTGATCCCAGAGTAATCAGTAGCCGGTTCTTGGCTATGCCAATGAATTATTTTGCCCCCTCGCAACCACCAAGCGCCACCATTAAATTCACGAATTTGTTTCAGGGGGTTGTAAGGTAATATGCAAACATCTATAAACTTTCGCATTCCATGATAATATAATTATGTTCACGGCCAGTGCAACCTAGTCGAAACGTCAGGCAAATCAAGGCTATGTAATACCTTTCAAATACGAAATCGCGTTAATTCCCGTCATCATAATTATATTAAGAAGATCCCACGCACTATCTCCAACAAAATGACATCTAAGCTGATAATGTCAGATTGTCGGTGTAGTGTTTTGTTGCGACCTAGAAATTATGGGCTGCCTAGGGCTGTCATCAGTATACCTACCTAAAAGATTACTCCCAGCCAATACTAAGGTCCACCCCCGCTGCAAACAAATCGTGTGATTGTTTCAAAATATAATAAATATTGTAAAAACTCGAAATTAAATTTGAGTCATCTGTGAAAGTTGCTTAAACTAATATATGGATAATTAGTATACGACCACATCAAAGTACAGTAGTATTGCGCAGAATCTACAGATGGCGTAAATAAATTAAATTAACTCGCGCTTTTTCGTTGGGCTAACACTTTTTTCCGCCTAGCCCCCAACCGCCGAGCGTCTGAAGTGTACCGTGCGTTAAGGTACTTCGTTCCAAAATCCTACCTGGAGGATTCCCCCTTTCAGGAAGAGGTGAAGCGCCTATTGTAAACTGTTTTCCGACATAAACGTGAATGAAGTCGCGGGCACAGCTAGTTCTTTACATTTTTTGAACAATCATAATACAGAATAAAATTTTTAACGAAACGAATTTGTAGGAATCTTGAAAATTGATTTGGTCAACTTACTCAATATACTTTAAATTTTTTTTTTAAATAGGAACGTCACGTTTTCTTCAGAAATATAAAGTCGTATGTTCCTTTAAAATATCCTAATCCCGTTTGTCCTTCTACTTTGCTACATTAAGAATTAGTCTTAATAGGCAAGTTGAAACACCTTCAATTACAAAGTGAACTACAGAGCACATTGTTATACTCCGAACATACAGGAATACTGATATCATATTTAGTGATGTAGAAACGTGTTTCTCAAATTGTATTGACTTTTTACTAATCCATGCCCATCTAACTTTCTGCCGACTTCTCAGCCCTTGTACCTCTCTTAGACATAAGACGCAAATTGCTAAACATAGGTCTCTTCCTTAAACTTCAAACACCGTACACCGTTACACCGTAAACGAATTATTACTAAATAATTTCAAGTAAAACAGTTCTTAATAACATTCTCGATAGCAGCAGCTGTTGTGTTAAAAGACATGGCGCTCTTACAAATATGAATTACTAATTCAAACGGTAACATTTTAACTTTTCAACGATTCTTTTAAAAGCTTCTGAAAACTCAGCAAAAATGCAATTGGCTCTAAAAACATTACAAAAAAGCTCTTTGGAAATGCATTGATTGCTTTATTTTAACCAACATAATATTACATGTTTCAATATATTAGAAGAGTACCTACCGATGCAAATGTATGATAAATGTGAATTATTTAGTTGATCAAACCCTTTGAGCGTCTGTAAAAACTTCGCCACAGCATTGGCCAAATTATTCCTCTTCCGTGGAGCGCTGGTAGTCTTTCTTATCGTTAAAAAGCTATTGAAAAACATATTTCTAATTTGGTAAATTAAAAACACAACTGCCCTGGCAAAACCGAATTACGCGATATACAGCCATCGCTATAGGATAAAAAAAAATATTCACCAATGATTCTAGCGATACCCCATACATCAAAATCTGACATTTAGAAGTGGTATAATATAAATAAACTCACATACACACATACATGAACCCTGAAAACATTCCATTCCTCTTTCGTGTTAAAACAGCACTTGGTTGGCATTGCTGCCTAATCGCAGTCTTCTGCAGTGTGATAAGATTCCACCCATGAGCACGATCGGTGCGATTCCGTCGAAACGTTGGATAACCTAAAAAGTAAGTCAGTAAGATTAAGTCCCGATTTACACATCTAGTGTAATGAGAATAGATTTGCAATAGGCTTGTCCAATATTACTTGAGTTAATTTGGTCCCAAATTATAGTAGTAACAATTTAGCCTACTTCTTCGGGGATACATGGGTGTAAATGTGTGTTTGTATATTTACTGTACAAGTATGTACATTTATGACTATGGGTAATACTTATACCTTCTACAAAAAAGTTGTTGTACTACTTCTTCTACAATGGCTGGCCGGTTGGTGTAGTGGTTAGTGATCGTGATTGCTAAGACAGGTGTCTTGGGTTACCCAAGACAAGCAATTGTTTGATGAACACGGTGATTTGTTCTGTGTCTTGGTGTAATTTATCTATAATATGTATGTATTTAGTAATATAGTCTGGTTACTATAGTACAGGCTCTGCCTAGTTTGGGATCAGACGGGCGTGTGTGCGATGTCTTAAGTTAGTATTATTACCTACTAAAAATTAAATATTAACATACGTTTTCTTGTAGTTGTAAAGTAAATGATTCTGGTTGTAATCGGACTTGTCGTTTATTTTCGAAGTTTTCTACGACTAAAGGATTACCTGAGATTTGAGTATCATCGCACAACTTTAAATGTTCTGGTAGTAACTTTACAAAGTAGCATAAATCACCTTCCATCAAATATACCACAGTAAAATCATCGGTTAAACAGCTTTTTCATTTAATATTTTACTCTAAAAGCAATACTTTTTGAGATATTAATGAAAACTGAGAAAAAAGCAGATTTTTAAGTTATTTTGCAATAATATACAATGATGCGAAGTAGACACTTTTAGCCAAGTTATCGTTTTGTTATAAAAGACCACCACTTTTCGCCTTTTTTTTTGGCTTTGGCACCCGGTTTATAAATACATATTGATACTTTTTATGTATTTTGAGAAAATTTTGTTTGTGACGAAATAAATAATAAATAAAATAACGCGTGAGGTGTCTATAGAACAACCGGTAGGAACGAAATTCATTTTGCTACATATAAATATATTTAATGGATTGAATAAATTGTATCAAACTATAGAGAATATTGTAAAAACTTGAAATTAACATTGCGCCATCTGTGAAAGTTGGTCAAACTAATATATGGATAACTAGCAGCGCCCAGCGGTTTCACCCGCGTAAGTCCCGATCCCGTGGGAATATCGGGATAAAAAGTGGCCTATGCGTTAATTCAGGTCTCCAAATATCTACATACCAAGTTTCATCGCAATCGGTGCAGTGGTTTTCGCGTGAAATAGTAACATTCCATTCATCCATCCAAACTTTCACATTTATAATATTAGTGAGATTAGTATACAACCAACATCAAATTACATTAGTTTGCATAAATAAAAACATCAACTCGCGGTCAGTGTTTTTCGTTGCGCTAACAGTTTTTCCCGCCTGTGTAAGGTGCAATAAGAAATTTCGTTATAAAAATTAGGTTTTTTAACTAACAACTGAATCGATTTTGTGAATGGATTGAATGTCAACTTGTAATCTTGAATTTTATCAATTCATATTTTTATTAAAAAAATTAGATTAAGTAGATTAAAATAGATAGGACCCAATCACAGATTGCCCGGATGTCATCAAATATCTAATATTGTGGAAATATTTAGTTAGTATCTTAGCATTATTATGTTCACATTCTTCGAGATCCACAGCTGGGAAGATACAGCGCAATAACCCGACCACAACGTGTCGTGGTTCTATGATCTACGAGTAACAAGGAATTTCGCGGATGAATTTGAAATTAAATTATGTTAGTAATTTATTGAAGTTATTCGTATTTAGTGTGTAAATTTTAATGTTGCTATATTTTCTTAATACTCTTTAACCGACTTAAAATGCGAAGGAGGTTCTCATTACGTCGCAAACTTTATTTTTATGTATGTAACCTGATTACTCAAAAATGGCTGGACTCAATTAAATATTATTTTTTATTTTGAAGTTTTTATACTTTCTGATATTTCCATTTATGATTATAGGAATGTAATACCTTGTGTGGAAACTAAATAAATTTTTCTTTCTTTCTTTCTATTGTAATCAGGTCAGTATCTCATGATGGGATCCTGGAGCAATCGGAGGCACTCTTCAACTATTTTATGCAAATCTATAGCGATTTGAATATTTTTTATAGTAACTCGTGCTTTTTTTTTCCCTAAAGGGCACCAACTGGTGAAGTGAAACTGATAATGCAAATCACATAATGGCTACCAAAATTAACATAGATTAATAACAATTTATGCTCGTAACAATGCATATGGGAAGTACCCACCATGAGAAGTCCTCAACAATTAAAATCCCTGCATCGGGCAAAGCAATATTTTGTAAAAGGTGATGAGCGGTTTATATTAGGCGAAAAATTAACAAATGAAGTATAGCAGCTTATTACAATTGCAGCTTATTACATATGCAGCTTATTACAATTTAACATTAATTAGGTGCATTGAATCCAACAAAACATTTCGTAGTAAAACTACTGTTGATCACGGTTCTCGGTTTCGACTAGTGTTTTTAATAATTGATGATGAAAGCTAAAAATTTAAATCCTTTTGTAAGAATGAACACTTTAAAGAATATAATCTCTCTATTGTATTCAATATACTACAGGTTTTTATTCAATTGCAGCTGTCAGAATATAGCATAGCCAATTCGAATGACGTAATACTCATTGACAGACAATCGATCCCGGCTACAGCCAGTCTACGTATGGGACCTTAATTACAGTGCGTGTCTCGTTTCTTTGTGAATCGTGGTTATATCCAGCGACGGTTGGCTGAAAGTCCAAAAAGAATTCAATTAACGAATGATTCGACGCGAGTTTTATTAAAAAAAAGATATGTCCGGCGTATTGACTCTTAATTTCTACATTTTATAAATGCTACAATGGTATTAGCGTAATAATTTTACACAAATATCAATCTACTCGGTGTACTACTAACTATTTTGTATCTACATATAAAATGGTTTTAGATATGGACATTAAATCAATATTGGACCCAACAACTAGCTACAAAACTGTTACAACTATCATGATAATTGTTATCATTATTTGCAGTTTAATCAATATGACACGCTACAAATATGCAAATCTAAAATTACCAATAAATTTTATTTTCACTCTAAAATTGTGTTTGTTTGTATGAAATAATTCTAAGTACAAGATCGGTTCCAATGATCTCAATATAAATATAACTTAAATTTACCAGCAATTCGTAATGAAATCCATCATAAAAGTAACAAATATTACCTACGTATGTAATAACACTCAGAGTATTTGTATTAACTAGAGACGAACAATATTTCTGTACAAAATTACGTTAAAAATGCCTTCTACAAAATGTTTTTGAAACCTCAGCGATAATGTACTATGTCCCTATATATAAGCCATGTCGCATCGGATAATATACAACACGTATGTGCAGCACTCTACCGCAGTCTTCCGCAGTACGTGTAAGTGCAAACACTCCATATTACAACTATTTTTAATATTGATTACAACCTTAAAGTTCTGAAAAATAAAACTACTGTTTCTAGTTCTTAATTTCTTGGTTTAGTTGTTGATATTCAATAGTCAAAGGACTTTGGCTTTTCGGTTCAAATACCTCACCCTTAAACGGAGATCTAATTAGTAATCATGGGAGAGCCATGCTTCGGCACGCATGGGCCGACTCGAAAGGAGTGTTATTACGGCCTTACAGAAAACCAGCAGTGAAGCAATTCTTGCATTGTATTTAGCCGAGCGAGTTAGTTTACCGGCGGCCCTAACCCTTCCCTCTATCCATTTTCCCCCATATCCCTCTCTTCCCTCCCTTCCCCTACTCCCACCTTAAACTGATGGTGCACGTATAATGATTTAATCATAGATAATTTTGTGTATTAAATATACTAGGTAAATATCATATATTTCGTACACAATACAACAATAAATTAATACAATCCAAAAAAAAAATAACGTGGGTACACATGGACAGTCGGAAAAAACCATCGGGGAAATGGTAAAAAAATATATTTATACTATTGGGCAGCGGACGCAGCCCAATTTAATCAGTATCAATTTCATACCAAAACACACTTTAAACTCCCAGTGGAATCGTATTTATTCGTTTTTTTTTTCACAAATGTACCCACCACGGTCCCGGAGTGCATTTGAAATTCAGATTTTTTTCCGAATCCAGGCCATTATTCAAATTTTTTCGACTATGGCCAATGAGGGAATGGTCGGATCGTGCGATCAACACAGTAACGCTTGTTTGACGTGTCAAATGGATTCTCTCCATGTCTTATTATATTGCGTGTTTTTTCTGATAAATATGACTGCTTTTTAATTCAAAATGGCAATTTGATAACGTAAAACGTTAAGACTCTTATGACTTCTAGGGAAAAGCGAGGGTAAGTTAAACGTGATCAGACATTTAGTGAAATATATGTCCGAAACCAGATCAAGTTCTGTCCTGACGTTCAATATTGTGTATGTTTTTCTTATTGTTTTCTATTCACAATATTTAAAAATGGAAAAGACATGTCCACCATAACATAATTATAAAATAAATAACATATTACCAGTTGTCACCTTTGGTAAATTAAATCACACGTAATCACATTAAATATTTTTGAAGTGAAACTTCTTTAGATTCTTTCTTCTTCGTTGTGATTTGAGATTCGATAAAACAAAAAAGCGACAGTAAAAAGATATAAACATATTCAAAAATAGGATTTAGCCTACTCGTAGGCTATCTCTCGAGAATGCTCTCGCAGGCTAAATCCTATTTACTAATCCTATTTGAGATTGAGATAGAATACAAGTGTCAGTGGTTTTGTGTATTAAAATTCTTTGGCTAATTAATTTATGTTAATTATTTAACACATCTGTTAATGGACATTGCCCATTTCTGTATGAAAATCAGTTAAACACTTTTGAATGCTGCTTAATATGTATAAACTGCATTATTAAGCCTGCACTGAGTATTATCTGAAATACAAACGTATATTGTAACATAACTTGGGGTTATTGAGAAATTAAGTGCCAATATTAGGTTAAAAAATAACAGCAATAAGTACGATAACAATAACGAGAATATATTGTGACACTGACGTTACAGTTTTTTTTAATAGCGTTTGTGGCATCATTTTTTTGACAGCGATACCATACATTAACATATAAATTACGGGAAAACTAACACTGAAGTATACATTCACGATGTTTATTTGAATTCAACCATTAATGGTTTATTTTATATAATGGCAACTTTTCACCTAAAATGGAAACAGTCATTGATTCAAGTTTCAGTCCTTTTAAGATTTAATTTCAAACCTCAAGTTCTATCGAAGAGATTTAGGGTCGAAAAGTCACATTAAAATTAATATTTTTTTTTTTTATTTGAAATAATGACGCGAACGTCTAAAAGTTAAACTATGAATGAGCATCCTCCTTTACCAATAACTTTTATATTAATTATCTAAAATTAATTTATTAACATTAGAAATTATTTGTGTTGTTTTTTGTATTTTATTTCTCATTCTCTCGTAGGTTACTTTTCTGAATTTCACATCTGCCGTGTGTGAATTGCACACCCACTTTTTTTTTTTTTATTGTGTTTTGGTATAAAATTGCATAAGCGTTTGTCCTGATGGAAAGTGACAATGAAGACCAAGATGGTACAGTTACACGCCTATCCAAGAGAAACTTATTCACTCTACACTTGAACGTTCCAGGATTATTACTGACTGGAAATGATAGAGGCAGGCGGTTCATTCCACACCTTGGCGACTCAAACCAAAAAGGAGCCGTCAAAGCGTTTAGTTCGACTTTTGGGTGTTTCGACAACAAAGAGATGGAAACTCTGCGCCTAGTAGTCCGATAAAGGAATGGTGAGGGTTCAATTAATTCGATGAGAGCTTTCGCACACTCACTAAAGGAAATCCTATAAAAAACCGATAAGCACCGACTTTACGAACAAGAACAAGAACTTTGAATGGCAAAATCAAAGCCTTACAAATTTATCTCCATTCGATATTACAGAAGACAAGAATGGCAACGTGGCCTATTATTGACCTTATTAGCAACTCTTTCAATCAACAAGTCAATGAGTGCTTGACAATCGAATAAACCTGGAAAATAAATAGGGAAACTATTAGTAAGCAAATGACTTTAATGACCAGTAAAATGCTAATACTTGTTTAACATATACCACTAGAATTTTTCTTTTTTTTTGATAAGTAATGCATCAAAGTTATTTTTTCATTACCGCAGTTATTAAAAGGGTCTTCACTAGACATTGCTTTTTTGTTCGGAAACCAGTTTGGGCCCTGGCCTGTAGCATTTATCCACTTAGATCTTTTTTTGGTCTTTTGGATGTTGTAGAAATCTAAAATAAAAATAACACAACACTAAAAGTATATCTGCATAATTTGTCAATATAAATTTATATTCATATATTTTAAAGTTCACTAAATAATACTAAGCTAAAATGTGTACGTGACTCGACTTTTAGGCATATTAAAAAAATCGTAAGAAACAAAAGAGACGTATCATGCGCACATCCCTAGTTTACGGGAGCCAGCTGGAGCTGTACTACGAGCTTATTGTGCTAATGAAAGAATCGGCAAACAAACTCATACATTGCGTCGCTAACAGTATGATTTATTATATAGGCCGAACTAGGCCAGCAATGATGTTGGTTTTAATAATATGGTGAATTTAATATTTCATTATTATAAATATCAGTGCGCCATATTTGCTTATTGATTATTATTTCAAAATATAGTTTAATTATTGTATTGTATGTAAACCACAAATAGGCACTCAAAAGCGCAAAATAAATTAATAAAATTATTATAAGCGCTACCCACTCATCTGTTTGAAGTCGATGCCAGCCAAGCCAAGTAAGTAGTAGATAGAATGTATGTATGTATTAAGTAGGTAGACAAGTATGTATGTAGTATCTATCTACTACATAATTAAGTAGATAGACAACTTAAACTTAGCTGACACCGACTTCAAATAGATAAGTGGGTAGTGCTTATATTAATTCGTTTTTTATTTATACAAACCCCTAAGCGATTGACGACTGACTTACTGACTGACTAAAATATCAGGTAAATAGAAAAGATTCGTACCCTTTGAATATTAGCACGATCAAGTGGCAAATTAAAAAACAAATAATGTTCACAAAATGAATCTAAAATCAAATTCGAATTGTACGAAATATATGGCTAATATTTCACCCATAATTAAAAAATTCTAAATCACTGTAAAATAAGTCCAACCTTTTAAAAATAAAACCTTTAAAATAAACAGTAGAATGATCCATATTTAAGCCATAAATAAGAGTAGAGTACGGTGAATACTCATATATGTACCCCCGGCAAATTAAGTCGGGAGACATAAAAAACATAAATGTTTATTAAAGCACTGAAACCTGGCATCAGGGTTGTAATTTGGGATTTAATGCCATGCCATGACCGGGAACTGTGTAAATGAAAAAGAAAAAAGACAGTTGAAATGAGGAATGGGTTCCGTTATCACTGTACGTATTTGACTCATTAAAAAGAATTATCTATTGCATAGGATTACGGTGCCAATACGAGTTATATTGACACAATCCTGTATCTGGGAACGGTGGTATCACCCTGGCAATGTGACAATTGTAGCGATCATCTATCAACGATGTAAATATCATCATCATCATCATCATTTCAGCCATAGGACGTCCACTGTTGGACATAGGCCTCCCTTAATGACCTCCAAGAAGACCGGTTGGAAGCGGCCTGCATCCACCGACGTCCTGCGATCTTGACCAGGTCGTCTGTCCACCGCGATAGTGGACGTCCTACGCTGCGCTTTCCGGTCCGTGGTCTCCATTCCGGAACTTTTTGGACCCATATTGAAATTTATTTACGTGTTATAAAACTCAAACTATTGAGAAATTACAGGCTGTTGCGGCTTGAATGTGGTGTTCGCTCACAAACATTATCTGATATAATTGTCTCTTATATAATTGTTGTCTCTTATATAATTGTTCGCTCATAGCTTTCCGTTAAACTTTCTATAATCACTCTGCAGTAAAATTGATGTTAGGTTTTAAACGAGTTAAATAAATTAGAAGGCGTAGCGGAGTTGCGTACTTGGAAAATATGAAGTTAAAGTGCTGAATAAAAATCTGTTTTCTTTGTGGTTATTTCTAGAAACCATGTACAGTAAGTATCTAGAGATTTTTTGGTGACCAACCCTATCAAAAATGGCCGTCGACGAGATAATTCCTAAAAAATCAATCCCGAAAAATCTCGATATTCCCACGGGATCGGGAGTTACGATGGTGAAACCGCGGGGCGCTGCTAGTTTTAATATAATTATATGTTTATCATACGTCTCTCACATTTCAGTACAGAACACCAAAAAGCAATTGGAATTCAGCACAACGATTTTAATCAAACTGATATACGGTGACTGCCGTATTTTAAATTTCCATTTGTTAAAAACCCTTTAACTTCGAATTTCAGTATGTTCCATTGAAAGTTACAAATTCTCAAAAAGAATTAATTAATTGCCAAATAATCTTTGGCTTCAACCCAATATTTTTTTATTTATTAATTTTCGGACAAGTTTTATTAGGCTCATGTACGTTTTTTTTTTTAATTAATGTTTAACTATTAGTAATTCTAAAGGAACGCTGAGATCATGGTTATAAAAGATAAGTAACCCGTTTGTTAAGTGGCCTACAATTTGTTTACTTCTGAGTAAGTTGAAACTGATTTTACTGATACCCAATATTGAGAGATTTTGTCACTCATTACAAGTTGTCCGACTAATGCCACGATTACGATACGATTCCTTTTGCTTACAAATGGTAACATTTTCGTTGAAAATCCAACGAAATTTTACCGTCCGTGAGCAAAACGAATCGTTTCTTGATTATAGGAACCAGGCGTTAATGTTATATGTCTACTGTTCAAGAATAATCTGGATGAAAGGTACCTATGGCTTGTGCTATCCCCCCAACAACGTGTGTGCAAAACTTCATGATGATCAGTATTGTTGTGAAGACGTGAAAGCAAACAAATAAATAAGCTAACATTCGCATTTACAATATAAGTTAGGATTGTGGGGGTTGACTGGCCTGTTGGTCTAGTGGTTAGTGACCCTGACTGCTAAGCTAGAGGTCGTGGGTTCGATTCCCATCCAGGACAAATAATTGTGTGATGAGCACGATAATTTGTTCTGTGTCTGGGTGTAATTTATCTATAATATGTATGTATTTAGAAATATATAAGTATGTTTATCAGCAGTCTGGTTACCATAGTACAGGCTCTGCCTAGTTTAGGATCAGACGGCCGTGTGTGAGATGTGTGAAGTTATTATTATTATTATTGTGGTGCACACAGTAAAAAAAACTTCTAAAACTGTGCAGATAACCATAAAATAGATGTAAGCAATTGTAGGAGTGCTAGGACTTTCCAGGATCAGACCTCTCATTGCCTTCCCTTCTTACTAAGATTCGTTTTTGTTTGAATATACTCATACGAATTTTAGTAGATATATTCATGCATACAAATACTATACCATAGCACTGAGTGGGAATCAAACTCGCGGACTCTGACGTTGCAATCGAATGAACTACCACTGCGCTACATAGGTCTATAAAAAATCCATTCATTTAGGGTCTAGAGCGGAGAGTGCCAAAGAAACCATAAACGTACATTCCCACATACCTACATTCACACACATTGGAAAAAGTTACGTTAAGTTATGGTTACTTCGTTTATTATCATTATAATTCAAGTCCATGTCAGTCTTCTTCATTCAATTTATCGGAACTCAGATTAGCGCTGCTCTTCAATCTCTATTGCTTTCTTTCTTAACCACATCTGTCCATTGGAATTGATTAACATCTTACAAATAAAGTGAAGCAATTGAACAGATTGTAAAAATACCATGCAATAAAAAATGGTAATATCTACATTCCGTCAACGTCCGTCTTTTTTACTTCAAATATATAAAAAAAAAAAACCTCCTATTTTCTGTTCAAGCTAAAATGATTCAAGTACAAGGAAATTCAGTAACAGATCAAGGAAAACAGATTTTTACACCATATTATAATAACATTGATCGAGGCTAAAATACTTAAATTACTAGGAATTCGGTAATAAATGTAGTATAATTATTTTATGTACAAGGTTTATGAAAATTGGAAAAGAGTAAAATAATGGAACAGCAAAACCTGCCTATTTTACAAACAGGAAAAACGAATCATAACACATCTTTAGTTGTAAACAAATAACTTCAGTTTATAGACATAATGTTACTCTTAGGGATTCTGATCTTTGAGCTATTGTTTAAAACAAGATTAAACGTCTTTGAAAAGCACTTAAAAATTAAATAGACCTCTTTAATCCGACCCTGTCATAAAATCCATTTTTATTTGTCGTTTCCTACCTCTTATCGACCACCCTGCCTAATTTTAGATCTCTTGTACAAAAAACCAATGACTTTTATATAAATCTACGAGAGCCATTAGACCTCTTAAATCCGACCTTGTCGTAAAATCCATTTTTTTCTGTCGTATCCTAGCTCTAAACCACCCCCGTGTTCTGGTTTCTGGTACAAATCACCAAGGACTTTCGTACAAACTTGCGAGGGCTCTTAGACCCGCTAGTCGCAAAATCCGTAGATGAGTGAAGGAGTGAGTGAGTATCCTTTCGCTTTAGTGTAAATAGATATATTACAACATAAAAATAGGAGAAAAATCAATACAATATAGCCAATTTAAATAAAAAGTTTTGCCCAAGTCTTTGCTTTCGTTAATGTGTGTGTATGTAATCAATTCTAGACGGAAACAGAACTTTTTTTCTGGATAAAAAATACCCGTAAGGTAGATAAGGTATGTCCTTTTCTGAACCCCTTACTGCGCAATTTCATGATGATCGGGTGACTAGTTTAGACATGAAAGCGTAACAAACAAACAAACAAACTCACTTACACGTTTATAATATTAGCTGCGCCCCGCGGTTTCACCCGCGTAAGTCCCAGTGCCGTGGGAATATCGGAATAAAAATCCTATGTGTTAATCCAGATCTCCAGCTATCTACATACCAAGTTTTATTGCAATCAGTTCAGTAGTTTTTGCGTGAAAGAGTTACAAACATCCATACATCCACACATCTATACATCCAAACATCCTCACAAACTTTCACGTTTATAATATTAGTAGGATTAGTTAGGATTACAAAACAAACGTAAGAGAAGACGTTTATTTGCAGACTGAAATGAAGAACTAAAATAAAATCTTTCAAATTGTTTGTGATTTGACCAGCTTGTGTTATTAACTCGCAAGGTAGAAAGATGGTATTAAGTGCCATTATACACTTTTAACTGTGTTTCAACACAATATACCCACAACAACCCATAACAACTTTATTGATTCCAAGAAGAAAAGCTTAAGTGACATAGTCTACTGAAGAACTGAAGCTCAAAGTAAACGCATAAAGCGCCGTCGCTATTTGTACCAATTCAGAGTGAAACGATACAAATGATGTACTTTGATGGGCCTGATCAAGACAAAATGCTTCAAAGTGCTTGGGTTAGTATGGGTATACTTGGGTAGGTATGTACTTAGTATGTTTGAGCTTTAATCATCTGTATTATTCTCTCTCTCATATCTCAATTTAAAAAGGAAGATCAATTTTGTTAATGTTTTAATTTTTTCAATATTTCTTTTTTGGTATGTATGTTGTAATTTTATTATAATTTAATTTAACGGTACAAGTAATGGCTGTGTTAGTTGTATTTGCCTATAATTGAATGAGCACAAGGTATGTATTTGTGATTTCATTTCTTATGTCATATTGGTTATATAGGTATCATTTGTTGGCAATCCTAATAAATAAATAAAAAGTGCAAAAGCGATTTATTATAAATCACGCAAAATTAATTGAAATGACCATTATCAAATAAAAAAATTAGTCAAAAGCGAAAAGTAAGTAAATTTATAGATCATTTTAATGGAGTTAAAGATCCACCTTTAAAAACACGTTTTTTTTCGTTTCACACCGCCATCTTCAAAATTATAGTCAAATTTAGCTTGGAATGAAGCACCATAAAGTGATTTTCTTGAAATTCGGATCAAACAACGAAGAAAAAATCGCTGATTGCGACGATATCTGTTTTTCTTTTTGTTATTTTCCCTTACATCTTTGAATTGTAAGAAACAGTCTCAAAACCACTGATATAAACTATGAAAATCATTAACTAACAGCAACTGCCAAGTTGTTCGTACCTCTGTTTGCACTCAAGTGAAGTTCTCATCTTATTTCTCCTTTTATAAACCCACTATTCGTTAATATTTATCAATCGACCAATAGTATTGCGTTACCGGCATAACCAGTCAAAATAATGTCTATTCACTTGTTTTTATTAAATAGTGAACTGTGCCATCATCTATTATAGTTTGTCCCTATTCTTAATAAAATAAATAAATGTTTTTAATGTGGCGACAATACGGTCGTCCTGCGTACGCATCCGTCCCGGATAGCGTCATGGTATGGTGTGAGGACTGCACGGCCCACGGGATCGGGACTTACGCGGGTGAAACCGCGGGGTACAGCTAGTATATAATAATAGCTGAAGCCCGTGACGAAGACTTTTACAGACGTGGCTTAAACGGTTAGGATTTATAGAAATATACAATACAATGTTTATAATAGTGCTTGTTCACAAATGATAGTGGGCGTATGTTATCCATTTGCTAGGACAAAGAAGTTAGAAACGTCAATTACCCGTGAACATGCTATTTTACGAAAAATGTTCGGCCTTGGTGTTTATTTATTAGCTACGACACTTGAATTTAAGGTAAATGGTTTAGTAGTTATACTTATCATAGCTTTCTTGACGGCAGATACTAAAACGCATTATCGAACTGTATACCTACATAATATCTATATATCTATCGATCTAATTTGACGCTATCTGTCGAAGTAAACTGAAAACTTGAACATTTTTTACACTGTTTCTCTTTTTACATACCCTAAATACTTTCGAATTCAAAAGTAGCTCTGAAAACTAGGTGGTAGTAGAAGTTTTGAAAGTTCTGAATCTGCCAGTAAAAATCTGGCAAAATTACACACATAATAAAAGTGGTTAAAAATTACACACATAATGTATTTAAGTATTTGTCGAAAAGAAAATCTGAGGGATTGAACCATATTTCTCTAAAAATATTAGCAATTTAGTTGTCAACATTACTGATTGGTACGTTATATAATATGCATAATGAACATCGGCTATTGACCTCTATATCATTGTAACTCAAACCCAATCCAAATGATTTGAGGTAAAGAAAAAAAAATTACTTGATAATATTACCTTCCATAAATAAACAAAATCATTGTGAGTTAAGTATAGGCATTTTATATTGAATTGAAAAATAGGTATGATTTACAGAAACATGGAAAAGCTGCTGCGAACACATAATAAAATGGAATAATTAATTAAAGTGATTCATCAAGTAATGACAGTGCTAATGAGTCAGACGTCTTTGAAATCAAACCATTCTAAAAGATTATAGAAATGAAAATGTCAAATTAAGTTTAAGATATATAAATTCTGATTTTGATGATTCATATTAAATATCATAATATTAGCTTTGATGGTTTTATTTTATTGGTTTGGTTGCATGCATTTGACCTCGATGAAATGCTATTTACTTACTATGATAATAACAATAATAATTGAAAATGGTCGTGTAACATTGTACTGGGTTCGGTCTATTATCACTGACAGGACTATTGTTGCCAATAAGCCTGATATCGTGGTAATAGACCGATTAGAGCGCCGAGCAATGATTGTTGATATCACCATTCACCACATGACGACAATCTCTTAAGGGCTGAAAAGGAAAAACAAATGAAGTATTTGGATTTGGCCCACGAGGTGGTCGACATGTGGGATGTGGATTCGGCAATAATTGTGTCGATAGTCATATCACCCCATGGGCTGATTGCGAAGAGCCTCGACCAACACCTTCAGAGTCTCACGTTAGGCAGCTGGGTTAAGGGCCTGATGCAGAAGGCGGTCCTTCTTGATACGGCACGTATTGTGAGGAGGTTTCTCTCTTTGGAACCCTAACCACGTGTAGCTTAGTCCCTGTACCCGATACCGGTGGGACACTATTTTTTATATTTTTAAATATTTTTTTTTATATAATAATGTATTTAAAAATGTAATTTATATGTTTTATAGATGTTAATAAAGAGAATAATAATTAATGACTTCATACATCTTACACACGGCCGTCTGCCGTCTGATCCCAAACTAGGCAGAGCCTGTACTATGGTAACCAGACTGCTGATAAACATACTTATATATTTCTAAATACAATACATATTAAAGATAAATTACACTCAGACACAGAACAAACGATCATGCTCATCACACAATTATTTGTCCTCGGTGGGATTCGAACCCACGACCTCTGGTTTAGAAGTCAGGGTCAGTAAGCATTAGGCCAACAGGCGAGTCGAATGATACTTTATAATACTTGTTGATTTATGTAAAATTTTAGAAAGAAAGCATCGTTGAATAGGTCAAAAATCAACAATGTTCTTGTTGGAATTTTTAATGATTCACCATAGTATTATAAGTTTATGTTTTACCATTCACGCTATTTTTTAACCCCTGACGCAAAATGCCTGGTTGCCGTGGTTCTCGGGGAGACTCATTTATGACGGAACACCGTGTGGTTTTGTCGTTTCGATTCCGACATACCACTTCAGCGGTGGCACCGGTAATGACCCGTGGAGGATTCCGCAAGACATAATTATATACTACAACCATCAATATATTATTACATTTATTCAAATGGTCTTACTTACTTCAAGATAATCACATGAACGTTCAAAAACAAGTGAAACATTTAAATGTATTTGTTAATTTACTCGGATCTATTCCTGATAAAAATTCAAATTTCGGAACAAATGAATTACTTTTTAACTCTTAACCCTTATCCTATTTAAGCGTCTATCAACCTTATTATTATCAATTTCCGGTTGTAAACTGAGCAATAATGCACTATGTCTCCATATATAAGCCATGTCACATCGGATAATACTCAATACGTATTTGCAGAAGTCTACAGTCTACACGCAGTACGTGTAAGTGCAAATACTCCACATTACAATTTGATTTGACATAGATTATAACGTTAAAGTTCTGAAAGATAAAACTACTCTTTCTAGTTTCTTAATTTTAAATCTAACTGTATAGTAAAGTGTTGATACTCAATAGTCAAAGGATTTTCTCGACTCAAAGTTCAAACACCGTTTGCAGTTTGTCTTCTTTTTTTTGTCTTTTGTCTTTGTATTGTTTGTAAGGCAGTTGGGTCCCGTCAGTTAATAAAGTCATTGGTTCCTAAGTTTTTGTATGGGTTTAAACACTATAGCGGCAGAATAATAACTTAACATGCAAGCTAAGTTAAAGAAAGAAATGAGTGTCATCCCAGATTTGAAAAGGGAAAATAATTTTATTCAGCTCTCCGACACATTAGTCAGTCTATCGAAGTTCTCGTTTATAGTAGGCACATCATACGGTAAATTAAACGAGATGATTACTATTGTGCTGTATCCAAGAGGCCTGTAATGCACTTTAACGCGTAGTTGGAAAATTCTTTATAAAGTGAAATGTCTTTATGTCAAGAGTAAAAAATTGGCCCTGGCAAATTGAACTGAAACGATGGTTTACCGGGTAGCGAGATAATCCTTAGTAAAAAAAAACATAGGTAGCGTGTGTCACAACAACCCAATGAAATTTAATTTAGAAGATTGAATTGTATTAGAAATAAACGTGGTTGGGTTTCCGATCCCCAAACCTTTAGAAGGGAATTCGTATGTTGTTTTAGGATCCTCTCTCCCTCAGATTTACCTTTTACCAACTTAAAACGGCAAACTTTTTAAGAGTTATCAAAACCAGTCTTCATAAATGTTCCTAAGTTTAATTGCGTAAACAATAGTTTCATTCATCGTTAGCCAATTTTAAGCCTATAATTGACTTCAATAGAGAAAGACTCCTCTTATTCAAGAAAAAGAAAGGTATCATGAAATGTATTTTATGAGTATTCTCTTTCAACGACTACTAGCACACTGTCATATTTTTCTTTTTGATTAAACGCGAACAACTTAATAACTGTATTCTGAATTTGAATCTGTGAATCTTTATTTTCGTTTTCTTATAAATAAGTTGTTATTTCAGGAATACAATATCAGCAATGAAGTTTGCAGCTGTCATTCTCGCCCTGGCCGTCATCGCCTGCGCCGTAGTCACCCCCCGTGCCGCTGAAAACTGCCGTTTTATAAAAGGCAATGCAAAGACGTGCATGGACTCTGCGCAATGTGACACATACTGCACCGATAAAGGATACAAGTATGGTCAATGCAGAAAACGTATTCACTCGACGGGTAAATGTAGTTGTTGCAATTAGGTATAACCAGCGATGACGTCAGTGTGTTAATTTAAAAAGAATATTATGTGTTTCTGAATCTACGAACCTTATTTGTTTATGCACGGATCTATGCAGCGCCTATGTTAAATTATATTATATATTATATTATTGACTTTTAAAAAAAGGTGTTTTTTAAACTTTCGCGACTTCTATTTATATTGGAAGAGTACATCGAGACTTAATAGCTGTAATAATTGTCAGGTACGATCACTCTTGTTCACCAGAAATTTCGACCGAACTGTACCGTATGCCGTACAAATATAACCGCGATGAAATCCCGATTTAAACTAAAATAAAAATAAAAAACTCTTTTTCTTCTCTCAGTATATTTCCGTATATCGATATTATTTTTTAATAATATATATAATACCTACTACATTTGAAAAAATACAGTGAAAGTAATGGTTACTTTCACTGTATTTTTCGTCGTCCTCTTTGTATGAAAACTATATGCTCGCTTGCCTCACGAGAGGATTTCAGAAACTGGTGATGTGTATATGAGAAACTGTGGATAACTGTAAAACAAAATTGTATTGGGAGTTAATTAAATTATAATGCACGTTAACATCAAGTCACTTTTAATTCTTTGGATGGCCACACCGGGTCGCGGACGAACTGCTACTCCTCTTTCTTGTTTTTTCTTTCCTATTTAGTCCAGTGTATTAAGGTTTTTGGCTCCCACTTTTTTCAAGAAAGATGGATTATGCTGAAATTTTAACAGTAAGTAGGGAATACCTCAAAAAGTAAAATCTACCCTATGCACTGAGTTATTATTACTAGCGTATAGAGTAGACACCGCGAAGAAAAAGTTTGTAACGCGAACTGCGGCCACTGCACCGCAGTGCTAACAAAATTAATCTTTGTAGCAGTTTGTTGGGCAACACGCGTAAGCGCCATGAAAATCGCGGCGCTTAGGATCTTACGCTCTCGAGACAACTACAACTCAAAAACGATCGAGCGCTGCTTGTAAATACTGTAGGATTTGACTACAAATTATTGTTTTAGCGCTGCAGCGCTTTTTAGTTTTAATTCAAATAAAAACGGAACATGTATTTTGTTCTGAGTGGCTTCTCTAGTACATAATACCTCGATGACCCTATGCCAATGTGTGCTTTTTCGCTAGGGGTGAATACCACCCTAACCAGGGGGTGGTAATTAAAATAAAAACAGGAATCAATAGAAGAATGAATTCTAAGCCAAAAATTATCTAGAGAGGTTCGTCGAAAAATCAATACATTTTGAGAAATTCGTAATCGAAAACGTAATTTACTCTAACTAAAAAATGAACGATATACGTAAAAATTACTAGAGTGCAAAAAGTTAGCATTTTATTTATTTATATTTATTTATAACACTTCCTGCAGATAAATTGCATGAGGCGGACTTAATGCCGTAGGCATTTTCTACCAGTCAACCTTTGGGCGATACAGAGACGTGCGTGGCAGGTGTATAATTATAATTAAAATTGCGAATATAAATTCAGAAAATGAAGAACAGTATTAGAAACATATATATTACATATATAAAACTGCTTAAAATACAATACATAGTATAAACTAAATAAAATACTATATTATACTATATAAATACATACACACATATATCTACATACATTTACAAAGTGTTATTCAGACGATTCTACCAATAAGTCTGTGTAGAGCTGTCGTACTTTGACCTTAAACGTTTGTCGGTTAGTGGACATCCTGATTTCTAGTGGGAGCGCATTCCAAAGGTTTACAGCTTGGACAGTGAAGGACGAATGAACTATGCTGGAATTATGGGAGGGACAAAGAAGGAGAGGATTATTAGATGAACGGAGATTTTTTGAATGGTTAGAGGACAAGTATTGGAAATGAGACGTTAGGTAAGAAGGTGAATTAGGTGAGTGGAGAAGAGAGTAAAGCGTACTCAATGCTCTCAAACTGCGGCGTTGCCTTATGGGTAACCAAGACAGTTGGTTGCGATAGGTAGATACATGATCATACTTTCGCAGGTTGAATACGAACCGAATGCAATTGTTGAGAAGTCGGTCTAGTTTGTTGAGTAGATCTGCATTCAAGTCGAGATAGCAAACATCACCATAGTCGACAACAGGGAACACCAAAGTCTGTACAAGCAACGTTTTTGTCTTGGCTGGGAGAAAATTTCTTAAACGATAAAGACTACGCAAGGTCTTAGTTACCTTCTGACTTACTTGAGCTACTTGTGTTTGCCAACTTAGTGTACTGTCGATGTACAAACCAAGATCCCTAACTGAAGGGCTAATGGGCAGTAATGATTCATTGAAAATAATATCCGGTATGCTACTAATATCAACTCTACTCATCATTCTTGGGCTACCTATTAAAATTGCTTGGCATTTAGACGGATTGACCATTAATCCGAACCTGTTGGACCAGTTTTTTATTGCCTCCAAGTCGAGATTGATGCTAGCTATTGCATCGTCCAGGTGGTCTACTCTGGCCTGTGAATAGATCTGTAGATCATCTGCATACAAGTGATACGCATACTGAAGTTCATGGGATACGAAATTAATGAATAGTGAAAATAGAAGTGGTGAGAGAATGCTGCCTTGTGGAACACCAGAATCAAAGTCACACCAGGCCGATGAAGACTTATCGGTCCGGACAGACTGCTGGCGTCCTTGAAGATAGGAGGAGAACCATTCCAGTGCATCATCGGAGATCATAAGATGGGACAGTATAGACAATAGGATATCGTGACTGACGGCGTTAGAAAAATCAATCAGGACCAATGCAGTTATTTTACCTTCTTCCACCGCCGCCTTGATGTCGAGAGTCACTTTGAGCAAGGCGGACCCTGTGCTATGACCAGGTCGAAATCCTGACTGGAACGGACTGAGTAAGTTATTCTGATATACAAACCGAGAGAGTTGTTTATGTACACAGGCTTCAAGGACTTTAGAGAGAAAAGGAAGAATAGAAATAGGTCGAAAGTGATTAGGGAGAAAGGGATTAGGAACTTTGGGCAATGGACGTATATAAGCCTTACGCCATAAAGATGGGAAAGAACCAGAATCAAGGGAATAGTTAATAATGTGGGTGATAGCGGGTAAGAGTTCTTCTAAGATAGTGGTAACCATATAGCGGCTAATATCATCGCAACCTATGGCATTAGATTTGATGGATAGAACGGATTGCTTGACCTCCTCTAATGCAACTGGAGAAAATTGAAAACCGTCAATATTAAGCCTAGGCAAATTGGCTACATAATCGATTGTTCGAACTTTGCTTTGATGATCCAATGTAGTAGGTGTGACGAAATAATGAATGAGATCATCTAAGGCAATGCTCGTTGGAAAATCTGTATGGCGCTCTCTACCGATGCCGAGAGTCCCAAGGAACTTCCAAACATCAGCAGGTGACGAAGACGAAATATTGTGAAGTATATGATGGCGCTTAGCGTTGCGTATCACTTGATTGCATCTATTTCTGGCAGTCTTGTAGGCGATCCATTTATCCTCGCAGCGATCTCTCTTGAATCGCCGAAAAGCACTGTCCCTGCGTCGCATTGCCCTGTGGATATCTTCCGTCAGCCAAGGCGCAGGTGGGTGCTTTAATTTAATTTTTTTAACGGGGGCATGGACATCATATAAACGTGTAATATTGTCGTTGAATATTTGAACCTTTTCGTCTAAGGAGATAGCTGCCCCGAGTGGTTCCCAGTTGATACTTGAAGCATCCTCTCGCAGTCTTTCCAAGTTTATGCGTCCGAAGCACCGTCTGTACAGCACTTTTGGTTTGGGCTTTGGTGGTTTAATTTTATAACTAATGAAGATTAGATCATGATGTGAAAAACCAGGCGCTGGATATTGCCCATGCGTTGATACGTTCCGAAGAGCTGAGGTGATGATAAGGTCCAGCAGGGTGTCATCGCCGTTGATATTGTGATGAGTGGCTTAAAGGGGTAAGAGATATAAGCTAGTGGATTCTATGAATTTAAAAGTTTACGTGAACGAGGTGAATTGTGAGCAATAATATCAGTGTTGAAGCCGCCCATGATGATGTGATGCTCATACTCAGACCTTAAAGATTCTAAAACCGATTCGAATTCAGTGAAGTAATCAACAGCGGGGGCACAGTAAACTGCACCTAGAATGATTTTCGCTCCCTTGACACAAACCTCAAGAAAAAGATATTCTGCAGGCGAATCAGGAGGAGATTTAGAAAAAATGTTGTAAGAAAAATCGGAACGTAGATAAATTGCAACCCCACCGCCTCTTTTGCTGACCCGATCGTTCCGGATGAGAACAAAACCGGGTAAGGGGTAAAGTGTAGAAAGAAGTTGAGGTTTGAGCCATGTTTCTGAAATCAGAATGGCATGTACGTTTGACCCATTGAATGTCTCCCATAAGTCATTGTAATGACTGGGTACAACTTGGGCGTTTATGTGACAAACATTAAACAGTCGGTTACATTCTTGGTTAAATTCATTTCTTAAAATATCTCCGAGTGTGTCAGTCGCTGAAATAAAACTTTCATTGAACGATGAATTAAGAGAATCATTGGCAGAGTAATAAGAATCAATATCAGACATACTGTAAGATATTAAATATGTAGAAAAAAGGTAAATAATAAATAAATATAAAGATATAAAAGAAGTGTGTTTACAAAAATATTACAATAGCATTAAGTAACACGATACTCACGTTTGTGCACCACCCGCCGGCCTACACTGTCACATATTACAAAAGATAGTTATAAAAACAACAAGAACACTACCTACTACTATAACATAATATATGTATCTAATGTAAAAAAGAGAAAACAAAAAATAAAAACAACAAACAAAAAATAATAATCAATTAAAATATTAAAACGGTGAGCACATTTCCGAACGGCTCTCGAGCGCAACCGTGTTAACTGTCAGTATTGGCAGTAAGTAAATTGAACACGGAACGCATCCTTTAAGCAACGTCTCGTAAATGTCAACCTAAAAACTTTAACATGTCAACTGCGGGCCAACAATACCACAATGAATTTGTGTTTGACTATGCATATTGGTAGTTTATAAAATATTGTTAAATAAGTAAAATGCGTGAAAATTGTAACACAACACAACAACACGTATTAAACACTGTGAAAACAAGACTAGTTTCTACGAGCTATGTTCTTGGTGTTATTGCTTGCGGAACCGGTGGTCGTTGTGCTGTTCCCTTTGCTGAACGGACCACATCCGCTGCTTTTGGATGCTTCTTTATGAGTGGTTCTAATTCATCCAGAGACGTGATCTTAAACCGACAATCATCCGGAGTTTTGACTACTACGACACCCTCCTGCGTCCAACATCCTCTCATACCAAAATGTAAACGAGCCTTGGCGAATACGGACTGTCTGGTCTTTGTTAGAAATTATCATTAACAAAAATTTAGCTTAAAAATTATCTGAGATATGGCTTGTCAAAGTTAGCATTAGTATGAAATCAGTACCACCCTTGAGCCCTTTCATCGTTTTTAAATTCACCTTTATAAAATGAAGGGTTTGAGAAATATGAAACTTGCATGGGCTTATAGGCTATAAAATTCTCTACAAAATGGGTTTTTTTATGATCTCTAGTCCAAAATAGAGCCGAGAAAATATCAAAAAACCAAACGCGTTTTTTTTTTTTAATTTCGGAGGTCTAGGTCTAGGTCTGTGACGCGCTCGGAGTGCAAACAATCAGGTGTTTCATTCCGACGTGGTTTTATACGTTTACCTAAAATAGACTTTGTTTCTAATATTATCTACGTATTAACGGGAATTAACGCGATCACGAAAAGGTACTACATACCTCTGAATTGCCTGACGTTTCGACCATGCCACCTCGCTTTTATGCGCAGTCGGGTGAACACCAGAATAGGGCCACATCGGTTTGCTTACGGAATAGGGACACTGTTAGTATAGTATGTGACTGTACATGGCGAAACGAAAATATCAAAAAAGTGGAGGTGGATGAAGAACCTTCTACCTCACGATGTCGACGACGGAGGGCGTGCACCGCTGAGCCAGTCAGCCTGTGACCACGGCCAGTGCAACCTGGTCGAAACGTCAGGCAATTCAGAGGTATGTAATACCTTTTCGTGATCGCGTTAATTCCCGTTAATACGTAGATAATATTATATCATGGAACGCGAAAGTTTAAAAGTTAGTATAGACTTGCTTAGTTTTGGTGGTGGCTATCAGTACCGGCTAGAGTATAGAGATTCATATTTTTCAATAATACATAGTAGTAGCAGCATTGATGACATAAGCAAATTCCACAACCTTCGTGCTTCGCTTATAGTCATAAAAAATATTGATTTTAAAAGTGAGCATTACCAGATGGCGTGGAAGTTGTCGTGTGATCGTTATGATAACAGTAGACTTTTAGTTAATAATCATGTGCAGGCGTTATTCAATGTTGAAAAACTCTCAAAAGAATCTTGTTTTAGTTTGAGATGTTTTGTTGACTTCATAAATAAAAATTCAGAGCTTTAAAGACGTTGAATGAGCCTACAGAATACTGGGAGACGTTAATTGTGTATATGATGTCCATTAAATTAGATTCTATTACCAGCCTAGGTAAAAATAGACCTATCATACGAGACACTAAGTTAGGATGGGTTGTCTCAGGCTCTCTAGGTTTCTCAGTACATTCATCTACGAATACGCAGTCACACTTCTGCAACCTCTCGTTGAGAGAGCTTTATAATAACTTAAATAAATTTTGGAAGCTCGACTCTGTGCCTTCAAAACATTCTTTGTCACAGACAGAACGGGCTTGTGAGCACAGCTTTCACTTATACACTAACATGAAAATGGTCGATTCATAGTTACTATGCCTTTGAAGGAGGATCCTAGTGTGTTAGGCGAATCTTACGAAACAACTAAACTTCGTTTTTCGTCACTAGAGCGGTTCTGTCGTGATCCTCTCTTCAAAGAGAGAAATATATCTTTTATGCAAGAGTATGAGCGTTTAGGGTATATGCCGGAGACTAAGGAAACCTCACTCAAGTGGTACGATTGAATATTTTTACCAATCATGGAATGATCAAGGAATCGAGCGTCAATACTAAACTACGAGTAGTGTTCGATGGTTCAGCTGCAACCACGGCTGGGATATCACTAAAAGACTTACAGATGGTGGATCCCACTGTCTGAGATGAACTATTTTCGATCTTGGTACGTTTCCAGCAGCATATATATGTCATTCCTGGAGACGTAGAGAAGATGAATAGATTGGTTTTCTTATCACCATCGCAGCGTCCGTTAACGTTATTACCGTTAATACATGTTGAGTTTTTTGATTAGTAGATTTAATAAAAAAACCACCCTTATTTTGAAAAATATTTGCGCCTCGACTGAGACGTACCGAAAGCTTTATTGTTAAATTTAATAGTATAAAAAATCGTAGGGGCGTACTGCCGGCTGATTGTAGCGTACCGACCTCGTTGATGTGTTGCGGTTGGCTTGCACTTATTACGGGTATGTAAAGACTATTTATTTAATTAATAATTTTTGAAGAAGGGTTACAGACTAATAATAATTATGGTTATAAGAAATATATATCGATATTGCTAACAACAAGCCTCCATAGTTAGGTAACAATATACTATATTTAAAGAGAAATCCGTCATGAACTAATACATACAATATACATACAAACCTAACCGTACAAGAAATTTTAGAAATAGTATTTAATAATAATGTAACACTAACGAATTCGAAATGAAATGAGATTAGATGAATAAGAATAACATTATTTACTGCAGTACCTAACAGTTTGAGTACCGCATCTGACACTATCAATGAAAAATAGTTTTGCTAAAAGGTGTTTCACTGTACCAGTCTTGGTGCTGAACAAATCAGTGTAGTGAACTATGCAGTTCATTGTAACCGCGTGCACTTCGCAGTAAGAAATAATTACGCCTGTCATTAGTGGTCACAAAAGGTACATGGAGCAGTGGTCGTGATCTTAAACAGATTTGGTTAGTACGTAATCCTAGTCAATTTATTGTGCCATTTGCGATGCTACTCAAATAACTAATGTCACTAATATGGCGCCTGTATTCGAGTGGAAGGAAGTGATACCATCTGCAACGATGATAGTAATCATGTGAACATTGTTGTGCCTTAAAGTTCAAATACCGTAGAAGCCTCCTCTGGATACCTTAAATACGAGATTTATAAACTTCGTATAGTGAGCTCCACACCTGTGATCCATATTCCAAAAAGCTGCGTACAAAAGAACAGTACAATACTTTTATGGTTAATATGCGTATGGTTTAATAGTACGGAAACAGGCCGCAGCTCTCATTATGAAGCCCAGAGCCCTTGATGCCCTATTGATGATATCATCGATGTATTGTATGACTCCAAGATCTCAAACACTGTTGACTTTAGTAATATTTTGCTGACTCAATGTGTAACCTGAACCTATTGTTGTTTTTTAACAAGAGAAGGTTATCTGATAGCATTTGGTTACATTCAGCTGAAGTTTGTTAGGTTTACAGTATGTATTAAATCTATTGAGGTCAGCTTGTAACTAATGTGTATCGGAAGGGTTTTAACTCTTTTATGAATGTTTACGTTATCAGTGTAAAGTAGGGTGTAAGAATATTCGAAGCAACTCTGTATGTCGGCTATAAACAATAAATATAACAAAGGCTCCAAAATAGAACCCTGTGGGACCCAGAAGGGATAGACTCCCAGTCAGAGGTGTAGCCCTTAAGAACCACGGCCTGTATCCGACTTTCTACATATAAAGAAAACTACCTATACAAGTCACCGTGAATTCCGGTGGCCAGTAATTTTCGTAAAACCTGTCTATGATCTATTCTGTCAAAACATTTACTGTAGTCAGTATATATAACATCCAACTGCGTGCCCTGTTCCATCCCATCGGATACAAATTCATGTAAGAGAATTAAATTTGATGTTGTGGAGCGGTTTCTATGGAAACCATGTTGTTCCTCAGCAAAACCATTCCTGAGTACCGCGTAAACATCTGTGTAAACCACTCGTTACTTTAGAAAACAAGCATATTTAAGAAATGGGGTGATAGTTTTCAACCTCCGAATTCCCCTTTTTGAATACAGGGGTAACAAACGCAGATTTCCAGTTTCTTGGAACTATACCTTCCGATAAAGATCTCCTAAAAAATACATTTTTTTTTATGGAATAGGGGCAAACGGCAAATTAAGAACTAGAAAGAGTAGTTTTATCTTTGAGAACTTTAACGTTTTAATCAATATTAAAAGTAATTGTACTGTGGGGTGTTTGTACTCACACGTACTGCGTGTAGACTGCGGAAGACTTTGGTAAACTGACTCCTATACTTGTTGAGTATTATCCGATGTAACATGGTTTATATATCTGTAGGCATATATAACTACAGATATATAAACCATGTTACATACATTAATCACTCAGTTTAGAATTGCAAATAGTTAATAGAAGCACAATAAATTAAGTCAAGATAAGGTTTAAGAATTGAAAAAGTAATTCTGTATGTACATAGGAGTTTTTAAAAGGAAAGTCAACATGTTAATGTTGAATGTAAAATAACATAGACTAAATTCTTTAAAATGTATTGGTAAATTTTAACTAGGGTAATACAAACGGCAAAATAAAAGTAAATTAATATATGGTTTAATATAAAAGTTTTGTAGAATTATATAGATTTGATCCATGCTTAAAGGATAATAGGTACATCCGACTCATACGTATTATATTAAACAAACAATTTATTTTTATAAAATAAACATTCCCACCTCGTGGGTTACTAACAACAGTTACAATCAAATCCATGAAAAGTACTCATGCAATAACTAAGAGTATATCATTTTTTGGTGCAGTGATCGTTACAGCCCCTGTCATTGCACCGGCCTCCCATACTTGTATCAACAAAGTACTGGCGTACTTAGGAGTATTTACTCAATTAACCTGGCCATAAGTTGAAAACAGAAAGTGTGTTAAATGTGTTTAGTTTAAAATCAGTTAGTAAAGTAAAAGAAATAGATATAGGAGTTCACTTATATGAGTATTTACTTTTCTTGTAATAATATTTCCGTTTATTTCCTCTAATAAAAATTTATATAATTTATTTAATTGACATCGCACCGATTATTTTAGTTGGCAACATTATTAATAAAGTGTCAGAAGTTAGGACACTGACGCAACACCGAGCGCTGGCGCTCGGCGGATGAAAGTTACAGTTCGGATAGGCGAAAAGGCGCAGAAGCGATTGGCATCTCGTAGGCGCACCACGTGTTCTGTGGAGTGTCGTGATTTAAAGCTTGATTGAAGAAATCTAATGATTATTCTAATATTTTTGTGTTTTAATAAGTGTAGTAAAATTACTGTGTGAAAATCACGCTTTTATTCTCCTCGCCCATCAACTCACGTCTACCCGCAACATTAAACAACGCGCCCGATGTTTCCGATAGACGAGGAGGTGTTTCTACAAAAATACGATTTTTGTGAAGACGATGGCGGAGGCGAAACTCCGAACTTCATTGTTGATGTTGTGTGATCTTGAAAACAACTGATTTTTAAACAAAAATGCAAAAAGATAAGCAATAAAGATGCATTTTATGTATGTTCAGCCCTCACTCCGTTATTTTTGAACCGATTTTGATTATTCTTTTTTTGTTGCATAGGGTATACCTCAAGGGTGGTCCCATGTCAAGGAAGTCAGGATCTGATGATGGCATCATGATAAAATTGAGAGAAACCCTCGAAAATTGTAGGAACGAATAGTGTTTTCGTTTACTTTTCATTACTTTATCAGGTATTTGCTTTAGAAATCATCACTTCATGTAGCTGAGCTGATGATGAAAAAAAATCATGAAATAAAAATCTTTTTAACAAAAAATTAAACCGACGAAAAGAACTAAAAAGCAAAAAAATATATAAACTTTAAGTCTTAAGTATTGACCTTATTTACATAAACTATCAAATTTTGTATAAACTTATTTTGAGTCGGCGCCAAATAATAAAATGATTAATTACCGACGTAGAGCCTACGTAGGGTACATATAAAATTTTGATAATTATCACTTACATGCATCACCGAGTATACCATATGACACACGATGAGACACAAACCTATTTGACTGAAGTATTAGTAACTCCCAGCATTTTAAAAGCTAATTATTTTTAATAATTTCTTTTCTAATAATATCTTCACTCCAGAGTTAATTTATATTATCTAGGAACACAAATATTGATCACGTGATCTACATGATCAGGCTACTTTTGGAGTTTATTCGTTTAAATTTCTAAGTTAAACTACTCGTATACTTCTTATCTCTATGTCTCATCTTATTTGTGAAGTTAATTATCTATATAACATAAATCAATCAGCTTAACCAATTTGAATATTTTTTTGGAAAATTTGAAAAATTCTAAATGTATAATTTAAAAAAAAATTAAAACTACCTATTTAGAGTTTTTCGATGTTTTAGCTGTTCTTTTGTGTTTTCCTATTTTTTTTATTTTGAACCACCCCTATATTAAAGCGAATTAAACAACAAAAAACCAAACAAGCGGCGGCGGCGCGGGGAGCGGCGCGTTTCAATGCATACATTTGTAAGGAACTGGCCTCGAAGGCAGTGGCGCGGGGAGCGGGTGGCGAGTGGCGCTGACCTCGTGTCCCAGGTCTAAGATAAGTTGATATATATATCGTCGAAGTCAATCAAATGTGCGACGAGCTACCTCACCATGATTACTAGTGGGCGGCAGTTGTATTAAATTTGGCAGAGTCCGCAATCACCATTGGAGATATGTTAAGTGAGCGAGCTTCATTATTTTGTTGGTTGGTTGGTTGGTCTAGTATTTTGTGATCCAGATTGCTAAGCCAGAGGTCGTAGATTCGATTCCAACACAGGACTAATAGTTGTGTGATGATCGCGATTTTTCTAAAAGTGGGTGTTATTTATGTAGTATGTATGTATTTAGTAAAACGAGATTTGAGTATGTTTATCAGCAGTCTTGTTACTATGTACCGTGTGTAAAGTACCTCAAGTTAAAAACTAAATAAAACCGACCAAATGCGCGTTGAACTCTCGTGCAACTTACACGCACAATATTAAGAGATACACCTTAGCAACTATTATGTTATCTGTGACCTTAGTCTGTAATCTATAATTAAAAACTATTTTCTGTATTGTTTTTGTAATCTTAGTCTTATTAGTAATTTTTCATGTATTTTTTTAAATAACTTTAAAAATAATAATTTATAATACAAAATACACACAACAAGCCCTTTCATTTAATAGTATATGCCACGATACAGTTTGCAAATATAATATATATAGTTAATTTTATAATTTGGCTCCCAAACGTTACCCTCAAATTCAAAGTTCCTTTATTTACGTTTCATGGCTGTGTTTGGGTCATAATTATTAATTGGTATACAAAATTTCAACTTGATCAGTCAGGAGCAAATTGACTGTCATAAGATGTGAATAAGGTTTCGTTTTTTTCATTCGGTCAGACGAAACCCTAATTATTGGACAGCTCTAGTATTGTGGCGCAAATTTCCTAGGCGAAGGAGGGTTAACTTATAAATTGAAGATATTTCGAAACCAGTGCAAATAAAAGCCTTAACAAGCATTATTGTTGTCGCTACATAAACCCCGACATCACAATACTTTTATAATCTCAATTGTTATCATGCATCTATCTGTCACTCGCGCTCCGTTTGATGTCTATAAAAGAATGAAGTCACTTTGAGGAGGAGCTGTAAATCTACAAGGACAAGGAAATTTACACCTAAAGGGATGATGTCGTCCGAGAATAATGACTTTTTTTTTGTACTGATAAACTGCTTTGCCTGTCTGAGAAAGAAAATCTTCAATGCAGAAAAATCGCATTGATTTATCGTCACGTACTCGTCTATATTCCACTAAAGTTAAGCAGTTACATTTTTTTTTCCATTCAACAAAAATACTAAGCTAATAGGTAATCTGTCCCTTTGGCAGAGAAAAACACTAATCCATGCATTTACTTTGTCATATCATCACCTACGGATTTTTTTATGTATTTTATCTGATTTCATGATTTTTAGGAGTACTGCGTTGGTTCTCAACATAACTTCGGAGTCACCAAGAGTCTGCTCACGTCGGTAAGTCTGTGTCGTATTGATGTCGTCTTCAGCGTCCCTCAACGTGATACTCGGTCCTTTTTTTTTAATCTAATCTTATAATACGAAACTTTATTAAACTTTGTTCCTCTCATATCCACAGTAAACTTCAGTGGTTTCGTTTCCCTCCAATCTGTGGAATGTGCTACCTCTGAAATTAGGAGGGTTAACCATTATGCTTAAGCTAAAAGTTGGAGAAGTTGGTAGCATCATCGAAGTAATAATGCTAAAATGTAAAATTTTAACAGATGTTCAGACTGCACAGCATCTGTAGTTACCTATTTAGTGAACGACTTATGTTTTTACAATTTCCAACAATTATTTGTTGAGGCTTAACACAACTGTTTTTGTGTTTTTGTTTTCTTGTCTTTATATATTTTTTAAAGTTCCTTATAATGCATGTTGTTGAAGCAATTCGGCTGTCGTATCGTTATCGTATCGTGGACTATAATGATACTCTATCCGTTCGCTGACTCAGCGAACTGACGCGTGTACTTTATGAGGGGCCGCAAAATATCGCCGCGTTTATTCGAATCTCAATGTTATCATCCGATAATCTAGAAGAGAGTTCGGAGCACCCTCCACACTTATAATATTTTCTGTAAGTATATTGATCCATAAATAAGTCTTACCTTTTTATATAGCTTTCCGTCAGACGTAATTAATAAATTAATTATTCATTTTCTGTTATATTCATAAAAGTTGTTACTTAGCTAAACTTGTACACCTGTTGACTGTATAGGGCATACAAAAATCCATTGCATCTGCCCATCTAAAGGTTGTCTTTAAGAAATCGCAACTAGCGATAATACCGCCGTTTGTACCATTATTTGTTTGTCTTTGTGAATATAGCAAACTGTCCCTCATGGTGTACAATAAAGAGTATTATTGTATTGTAACAGTAACTTTCTTCTGACTATCTTGCGATAGAGAGAGTCTCCGCAAGGACTGGCAAAATGTTTGTTTTATTAGAACACAAATCGTACGTGCATATAATATTTTTTTATTTAGAAGAGTCAGATTTAGCAGAAGTTGGTCATAAAAAACTTGTATTTGATCAAGAGCGAGCAGCAATAACATATAAATACCCTTCTTCTTAGTACTTACCTAACATATTACGTTAAGCGTTGAAGCATGAAGGTATAGTGTAGAGGATGTTAGTATTGTGTAACCGTGTATGTCCATGCCCAACCATGTCTTTTTATCATAAGCTAAGTTATTATATATCGATATCAACCTAGAGCGTGCTCAGAGAGCGGTCCTCAAAGTCATGCTTCGGAAACCCTACAGATATCCTACCAACCAAATTTATAAAGACGTGGCATGTCTCACGGTTAGGCAGCTTTATATGTTATAACGGATGTCGTCCCCACAAACTTAGCTAGAAGACCCAAAGCTCCGTGTCCTATAGTCAACTTCATGACAACCTTTGGTAGGAGAAACTTCGAGTATCTTAGTGCAAAAATCTACAACAAACTACATAAGATCCTAAACTTACAACACCAGACAAGGCCGAAAGTCAAAATTAAAATTAAACAATGGTTACACGGTCTTGATTACCACGACACAGAGAACCTACTGTAGTTTACCAAGACAGGCGTAGAGATACATACTCATAGACAAACACATGTAAACTCCCACACACACAGACACGCACACACACAAAAACAGGAAGGCCTAGTTTGAGGATCAGGGGACTCATTTAATTGACTTCCATACTACCTAATTCTACTATTGTTAAATGAAGTAACTATGTTTTGCTACCTATTGTATGGTTAACTTTATGCAATAAATTATTATTATTGTATTGTTATTATTTTTTTTCTTATACACACATGAACCATTAAGTTGCTCCGCAGAATTGAGTTTAAGTTGAATGTTCACATCTAGCTTCCTTCCAAGTTAACCAATTTAAGTAGGCAAACGCTCAAATGAAAGAGTTCGTTCCGGCGAGTGTCCTTAGACCAAAACGAACGGCAAAACAAGAAATGGCGTTTGAGTATAATTTAGAAGGGTGAAATAAGAGGATTTCCACTACTTGATGATAAATCTGTGCCCGTCACGTATGCCTTTTATTTAAAAAAAGAAGCAGGATAGCAGCAGAGTAGGATAGAAGGACTGGGTGTACTGGTTTCATATTAGCAGATTTATAAAAAAAAAATAAGGCCATATCTGTTCCTGAAATTTTAACATAAAGAATAGCTATAGAAAATAGAAGAATAGAGTGAGTATATTTACTTTTATTAGCTCCGCATCTTGGAATGGCGGAGCTTATTAACTGTTATTATAATCACCGAGATGAGTTCGTACTACAGTTAAAGCTCACTTTATATCTGACATTCTTTTTGTGTTTTTATAAATACATTTTGTTGTATTTGAAGAAACTAAATCAATAAATAAATGAAGAACTAAGTAAGATACCACAGTAGGGTTGTTATAGGCTAGATATAGTCAATGAACACATATACTTAGGCCTTATAATCGACAATAGACTTAGTTGGAAACCACATATTAACTACATATGCAACAAACTAAGAGCTATACTGAGGAAACTTTCAATAATTAAATATAAAATACCATATAAAATTCTAAGATTATTATATCTGGCATTGGCTGACAGTATTGTTGGACATGGTATATGCAGTTATGGACGTACGTGCAAAACAAATTTAGATAAAATTTTCAACTTACAAATAAGACTATTAAAAACAATTGTGCCTAAGACTGTAAAACACCAACATAGAAACTGTTATAACGATTTGTTTGAGTACTGCGATGTAATACCTGTACAAAGTAAGATTAAGTTATCCATTCTCAAAGAAGAAATAATTAATGTTGATAAATTAGAGAAATATTCACGAAGTCAAAACCTGAGGTCCTTAGAATACATGAAAAAATATTGCTTACCAAAAACCAAAAACAAATATGGTAATAGAACCAATACTTACCTGTTACCTCTGATATTAAATAGCCTACCTAATCACATTGTTAATGAATATGTCTCTAATTCCGACTTCTCCAATAAACTTAAAATTGTAATAAAAAAACATCTCAAAACAAACCCTGAATATACAACCTTGGAATGTATGTAGTCTCAATATTCTGTAAATGCGTGTTTGTATGTGTACGTACACTCATACATACCTACACATATTTTGGGTTTAATTAATTTGTTTACTGCGTTATGCAATCTAATATGGGTGTGTGTTTGAATTGCCTGAAGTACCACGGTCATGGCAACCCGATCAAGTCAGGCAATGTAATGGTGTAATACCTATTCCGTGATCGCGTTATTCTCTGTTCGTATACATAATTATATATTATATCATGTTACAGGAAGTTAAAAGTTAGTTAGAATTAACTGAAATGGAAAATACGCTGGCATTAAATGTAACTGTTCGACTTTAGCAGTGCCCGTAATGAGGGTAGGTAGATAACACTGCAATAGTCTTCGTTCTTTATTTAGCTCTGTAGAATTCATTCACTGAAGGATACTTGTATAATGTTATTATAGCGATAATATTTTGTATGGTGATAGTACTTAACATGCTGAGACTTCTCATTTGAGCGTTGGTTAATCTGTTCTAAACTTCTATTTCATCTCTTTCTCATGTCTTTGACTAAGTTTATGTGCTTTAATTATTTTTTTATGCGATAGGGGGCAAACGGGCAGACGGGTCACCTGATGAATAAATGACTACCGCCGCCCATGGGGACCTGCAACTCAAGAGTCACAAGTGCGTTGCCGGCCTTTAAGGTGGGAGTAGGGGAAGGGAGGGAAGAGGGAGAGTGTGGGTAGGGGGAGATGAGGGGAAGAGGTTGAAAGGGAAGGTTTAGGGCCTCCGGTAACCTCACTCACTCGGTGAAAAGCATTGCACTCATTCCTTCACTGCCGGTTTTCTGTGAGGCCGTGGTATTATGGTGGCCGAAGCATGGCTCTCCCACAGTTATTACATGAAATAATGTTTTCTGAAAATTTTACTCGGAGGTCAACAAAGACCACCCTACCCTACGGGTTTAGTTGACCACGTTCAACATACATTTATAAGTGGCGGTAGCGTAATAGCTCAGGCGTTGGACTTGTGATCAAGTGGTTGCGGGTTCAAACCCCACCCATTGCACTACCGGCGTTAACCCACTCCTAGCACAAGCATTTAGCTTAGCTGGAGGGGTTAACAAGAATACTAGTAGTGTGTGTCCCACGTCACTAGTATTCTTAAAAAAAAAAGTTAAGATATTGTTTTTTTTCATTGATTTAAATCAATGAATTTGATTTGATGATTCTGATATTTCGGTGTTTCTATGTATTATTAAAAAATCTGTGTGATTTTTTGATAATACATAGAAACACCCAGACTAATGCAAACAGACATATTTGTGGATACAGATTTACACAGAGCAGGAATCGAACCCCCGACGTTGCAGTCGAATGTACTACTTGCGCCACAGAGGTCGTGTTTTAAAACAGCTTAAGTAAGCTTAAGTACAGTCATAACAAAATCCAACTTAATTTAAGGAACACTTTAAGGAGTGTTATCATAGTTCATACATCATTAAAGTTTTCGTATGAAAGAGTACTGTTGTGAAGAAAAATGGTAATTTGATGTTATACACTCGCTTTACCAGCGACGTACAAAAAACAACTAAGAATATTCTGAGCCAAATGGAAGTGTCTTTTGTGCATAAATGCTGAGTAAGCTTTTGACAACATTATATTAAATATGTATTTTATTTTGTTATGTTTGGTTACTTGCCAAAATAAAAGCAAACAGGGTCAGTTGAAAATAAAGTCATTGTGACATAAACTACAAAAAGTAATGTTAATGAAACAGTAATTATATTTAATATTAAATGTGCAATTCGAGACTTAATCGCTATAATATTTAAAAGGTACAATACAACAAGTCCACTCGTGGCCACGATCGGTGCAATTCGATCGAAACGTCGGGTAACAAAGAGGTATTGTACCTTTTAAATATTATCGCGATTAAGTCCCGAATTACACATTTCATTTGTATCAAAGTCGCGAAAATTTAAAAAACAGGAATTATATTTTTTGTTTGTAATGCTAATATAACATCTAGCATACACTTTAAAAAACAAACTCAGGAACACTTTTTTTTAATGACAATGGTAACAATATTTATTATTTATCTAATTGCGCCAGTAAAGTACATGCCATAGCCATAACAGCCACATACAACTTCCCATTAACCTATGCATGCTTTTCCCTTTTCCATTCGTGATCACCCCTTGAGAACGTTTCTTCAGCATCGGTTGTCGATTCTCCGAATTACATATTATAGGACCTATCCATTGACAATTCAACTAGTCAATGACAAGAGCTGTGTCGGTCACTTTGACTCTCCTACCTATTTCTTTATTCCGAATGCTATCTGGTAGAAAAACGCCCATAGTTAGAGATTCACAGAGAAAGCTGTGGTGCATTATATAAATTTGAGGAGAAGCACAAGAAAATGTGATTCTTACTCTATACAATGCATTAAGAGATGTGTTGATTTTTTTGTAATCAAAGTCAAAAAATTCATTAAAAAAAACTTAAAATCACGTTCAAAAATTTTAATAATAGTCATTCTTATGAGGGAGTTTAAAATCATAAATCTGAAAATCATTAAAAGGGCCATAAAATTCAAACTGAAGCTGGAAAATAAAAGGAAACAATTTTAAGAGTTAATAACTTTTAAGAGCGTCGTCAAAACGAATTCTCGAATAAATAATTGAGAAGTCACGTAGAAATCATCTTTTTTCGTTTGACATTAAAATTGAATCCCGATTAAATCACTATCGGAGATTAAACTGTAAAATTATGCAGACGCCAGAAAGATTGGGGGAGAAATAACTGCGTCCCGCTGCAAAATACATGTTTATTTTTACATTTTTCTATGTTAATTATATTAGAATGGGTACATTTTTCTCTGTTTTCACGGGTAGGCTACATTTTCCCGCAACAGAATTTGAATTTCAAATTAAGAACAAATCCCGCTCCACGGTTATTCAGATTTATATTCGGTTGAGGGCCAATGACGCAGAAATATGAGTACCATCTTTCATTTTACTTTAACACAAATTTATTAGAAACACTTCAGTCCGAAATGGTACATTTGGAATTATTGTTCTTCGTGTTATTGACTAATTAAATGTTTGTCGTTATTTTGTCAATTAATATTCTCGTTCTGGTTTTTGTTTCCGTTTTCAGTTTTTTTTTTTTTTTGTTATTATTTCATACACAATTCCAATATCATAGCTTCGAGTGCTATAGACAATAACAAGGGTCTATATCTTTTCTGCTCCTCGTTTTTTTTTTAGAACTTCGTGTTGTTGTAGTAAAACTTATGGATATTGAAGGAAAAAACACTATTCTATTCAATCCTCATAGTATCAGTCGTCGAGAGCGTTCAGCCATATCAGCATCTAACACCAGTTCAAATATGAAACCTTCAAAACGTGTTACATCATTAGGTTTTTAATTTGTTTCTCATATTTACGTTAAGATCTCATTAATAAAAAAAAGAATCGACAAGAGTCTAACTCGCTCACCGAAGGTTTTGTTTAAACTTGTAATAGTTTTTTTTTTCTTTTCTTTGTTCTTTTCTTTGATAGTTCGTCTATATTTTTTTTTATGCTATAGGGGGCAAACGAGCAGATGGATAAATGACTACCGCCGCCCATGGGCATCTGCATCTCATGGGTCACAAGTGCGTTGCCAGCCTTTAAAGTCTGAGTAGGTGAATGGTAGAAGAGGGGGAGGACCTCCGGTAACCTCACTCACTGGGCGAAAAGCAATGGAAGGATTGCTTCACTGCTAGTTTTCTGTGAGGCCGTGGTATCACCCCGGTCGAGCTGGCCGATACGTGCTAAAGCATGGCTCACTGACAAACTTAACTTTACCGTTCTAAAAATACTGTACCATACATCGGTATACATCACCATCAATTTTGCAAGCTCAAAATATTTACTACTACTTACTACTAAATTTATCGTATTTTTTTATAATTGCAACACTGAAACAATGGTTGTATATGCAAAAACGATGTAGTTAAAATGCAGCTACCCTTTGATGCAGTTAATTGCAAGCGAGTCAACATGGGTGGAACTCATTACGCCACAGAGTGACGTCCTCGCGTAAGTGCACAGGGTAATAAATAGTACACTTTTACGTTGGTGTAACCTTTATTATGCATGTCGGTAGAGCATTAGACTACAAAGTCAGATGTCACGGGTTTGATTCCCGTTCAGTACTAATTTTCGTATGAACATTTATATTTGCATTGGTTCAGACCGATACATAGAAAGACCCAGATTTTTCTGTTTATAATGTGTGTATTTACAGAAAATAGATATTTATGATAAAGGGGTTAATAAGAAAAGTAGTATTGCTTGACTAAGGACTGCTCTGTTAGTCTAGTGGCTAGTGATCCTTGACTGCTCTGTTAGTCTAGTGGCTAGAGATCCTGTTAGCAGTCAGGATCACTGGCCACTAGATTGCTGGAGGTTGTAAGTTCGATTCCCACCCAGGACAAACAATTGTGTGATGAGCATGATCATTTGTTATGTGTCTGGGTGTAATTTATTTATTACTAGCAGTGCCCCGCGGTTTCACATGCGTAAGTCCCGATCCCGGTTAAATATCGGGATAAAAAGTAGCCTGTGCGTTAATCCAAGTCTCCAGCTGTCTACATACCAAGTTACATCGCAATCGGTTAAGTGATTTTTGCGTGAAAGAGTAACAAACATCCATTCATCCATCTGTCCATCCATCCAAACTTTCACATTTATAATATTAGTGGGATTTGTATGTGTTTAGTTAATAAATAAGTAAGCATGTTTAACAGGAGTCTGGTTTGTATTGTACAAGCTCTGCCTAGTTTGGAATCAGACGCCTGTGTGTGAGCTGTCTCTTTTTATGTTACAAGGGTTTGCCCGATATACCATAAAAAAATCTACGAGCAGACGGGTCACCTTATGGTAAGTGACTATCGTCGTCCATGTGTCTAGAGTCTTAAAAATGATTATTGACTACAACTTGCCCGCGGCTTCACTCGCGTGAAGGTAGATAATATCAATGTCTCCCTCGGGGACACTCCTTTTTTCTACATGGAAGCTATATAAAGCTACAAATATCTAAAAAGCTATAAAATATTTTTAACCGATTTAAAAAAATAGGAGGTTCTCAATTCAACTCAATGTTGTTTTTGCACGCACACCTGTAACTTGACCTGCTTTCCTATATCCAGATATTGGAAGGCAGTTCGAGCCCTCTCACCAACATATAATACTGTAAATAAAATTATTTATTAAAGGTTTATTACTAATTAATATAAGAAAACACGTTGTTCTTTTGTTTTTTTTCTTTTGTTTCTTTTGTTCTATTCTTTTGTTTGGTTTTCTGTGAGGCCATGATATCACTCCTTTCGAGCCGGCCCATACGTGCCGAAGCATGGCTCTCCCACTGTTAAACTTTAAATATGTCAGTTAAGTTAATGAAGTACTTTGAATTAAGAAAATGAATGGTTTGGTGTTTTGTTATTTTTATAAGCTGTCAATAGACCACAGCGCTCCATTCTTCTTTCAGTCATAGACCCCGTCCCCACACTAAGTTAGTTATTTTTTATGTGACTACCAAAATATTCTTTAGAAATATATAAATAAAATAATAAATAATATATATATTACAATCGATTATAACAATCGCACTTTCTATTTTCACTGGGTTAAATACTTTAAAAAAATTGTACCAATGAAAGTAAAAATACTAATATCGCTTTATAAAAACTGGAGTTGATTGTAGAGGGTTGAAAGTTCAGGGTTGTATGTATTTTCTAATGCTGTATCATAAAAAAAAAAAAAGAAACATTATATTATATACTATATATTACATTATATTTAATTTATACAGACATTCATCATATATCTAGAAATTAGTTACTATATTTGAGTTCAGTACAACTGTACAAATAAAGTATTAATATTAAGAATTTAGTACAATAATTCTGAATTGTAACACAGAATATGTGAACTGTAATTACCTTACCGAGTGTGATCTTCATAAGCCATGAAGTCTGCATTTTTCACAACAATAACACAACACAAACAACACTTCACACAGGCTGGCAACCTGGACATACCGGGGTAAGCTCCAAAAAATAAAGTTCCTCGCAGGCGCATTATTTGTGCAACAAATAACAATGTCTTCAGAGTACATGTTACAGCCGGACACAGCCCCCATTAAAGACAAGCGTCCCGGAAGTTTGGGGTTTACAGGGCTTGCGTCATTTGACTGATGACACGCCCCAGTGTTGCCAGCCATAAATACACAACCCAGTTTATCTTTATTTAAGTAGATCATAATATTATATAAAAATATATGTATATTTATTTTATTTAATATGTGCGCACCTACCCCACACGGTCACCGCTGAAAATCAGCGCTGTTTGGCGCACAGCAACTCCCTTGCCGGCGTCATCAGCATCAATGCTGAGCGGTGACCAATTTCAATAAGTGACGTGCAAGTGCGTGCAAGGTAACATGTAGCTCTTTTTTGTTTCTTTTGCCGTTATTTTTTATTTTGTATTTCTTCTATATATATATATTTTTTTATTTTTTTTTTATGTTTTATCACGTCGTACTGTAAGCACTTTAACGTCACTTAGAAATAAATATTTTTTTCTTTCTTTCTTTCTTTCTAATTTATCTAAAACTTAAAAAACAAAATTTAGGTGTGGACTACCCTTAACATTTAGGGGGATGAAAAATAGATGTTGTCCGATTCTCAGATCTACCCAATATGCACACAAAATTTCATGAGAATCGGTCTAGCCGTTTCGGAGGAGTTTAATAACAAACACCGCGACACGAGAATTTTATATATTAGATTATCATGTTGAACAGATTTTACAGACAACGTACAATAATATAAAAAAATTTACCAACAAAGAGACCATTCATTACTTAGTACTGATTATACTTTTGACTGGCCTGTTGGTCTAGTAGTTAGGGACCCTGACTGCTAAGCCAGAGGTCCCGGGTTCGATTCCCACCCACGTCAAATAATTGTGTGATGAGCACGATAGTTTGTTCTGTGTCTGGGTGTAATTTATCTATAATATGTATGTATTTAGGAATATATAAGTATGTTTATCATCAGTCTGGTTACTACAGTACAGGCTCTGCCTAGTTTGGGATCAGACAGCCATGTGTGAGATGTGTTGAGTTATTATTATTATTATTACTTAACAAATTTATACCTCCTTGTCCAAAAATAATAAGGTTGTTAATACAATACCTATAATTGAAAAAAATATCAGCATTATTTGAACGCGTCCTTATGGGGCATAGTAGGTATAGATGTTTACACGTCACCTAGCGTAGCGTTGCCCTCGTTCAGTAGTTAATACTAGTAGTAGTTTGTCAGAACTTCTCACCAAGTTAGATAGCATTGTCGCTAGTTTTTAATGGGATTGGTACCCGCTTACTATCTAGCTTCGGAGCGCTTGACGGTGACGTGTATACGTGTTAGTTCGCCTCATCTATAGGTAGACAGGTTGTCGGACTTTTCGAGCTAAAACTACCCGTAACGAATACCACTGATGTTGATGTGTTAAGAATGGTCACCCATCCTAAGACGGACTGTGGTTACTTAACTTTGTGATAACCTACTCGGTTACTACTTAGCCACGAGTCCCTGCTTGTCTGCTTTACAGGAGAGCAAAATAATTGTTCCACTGAAGGTGGGGTTAAATCTTCAGTTTCACCCGCGTTGTTGGTCACTGCCCCGTTGTAAGGGTCGTATCATAATGTTACATAACCTTCCTCAATGAATACTCTATCCAATACAAAAAGTTTTTTAGAATTCGACTAGAAGTTCCAGAGATTAGCGCAACAAACAATAAAAGAAACTCGTCATTGACCCGGTCAGCTTTTATAAGTTTCGTGTTATATAGCCGGGTTTTTTTTAATGAAGTGATATACTTTTTATGAAATTATCGTTTCATTTAGGTGTTATAACATGATGGAGCTTCAATAATGCTATAAAAACATTGTAAGAAAAAAATCATTGTAGGTAATCGATTTTTTTTCTGACCCATCATCAAAGGTGTCATTAATACTATCGTCTGTCTTCGTCTTCAGGAGCATTTATCGAACACCCTGTATAAAATTAAACAATGTTCATACAGTTTTTTTACATAATCCGCTAGAAATCGCCTTAACAACTCGGTGGTGTGGAACTTATAATTTAAAAAAAAACACTCTTATAAGACGACGTTTCAGACTTGCAGTCCACTATTTAAAAGTCTCACAACCTAACCACAGATAAGATAATAGTTACTTACCTAACTACTAATTATGAATTTGCTACAATGCTAATAATTCACTTTTAGCTTATGGTGATTGCAACAAACCAAAGACGTTAGTATACTACAATGCCTACTTACTAAAGTAAGTAAGCATTGTAGTATACTAACGTCTAAGCTGTTTAAAATTTTCTGTTCTAACAGAAAATATTAAACAGCTTTCAAGCCATTAATTTTACACAGCTGTAACCATTAACGTTTGAAAAATTCCTGGGTAATGTATTACGGAGTAAATATTTGTACGTATCGTTCGTCCAAGCTAAATGCACAAAGGGTATGTAGTTGAAGGTAGTGTTTGCAATATGTAAGCAGTGCAACGGCGGATGTCTGCCACCAGGTGGCGCTCGCTAACTTGTTTGCGCTAACACAACAGATGGTGACTTTCGAAATCAGGGATGTCACTAAAATGACAATGTATTATTATTATTATTATTATTATAGTTTTGGAAAGATAAAGAGACAAGCTTCTTTTAAATTTCTGGTTCTTGTCGCAACTATGGACAAGAACTGAATAATAAGAGTATTAAAGCAGGATCTGTGAAATTTTTTCATACGTCACAAATTCCACAACCCTGTATTCCAATAAACCATGAGTTGTTTTGTAAAGAGCTTTTTCACTCTGTTTAGTACCGTATGATACTTGAATCTAGTAGCATGCCGCTAAGAATGAAGTATCTAATATGTAATCTATATATTAAAGATGTACTCATAAATCAGATGAACAGATACAAAAGAGATTCAACGTATTAAAGCATGCGTTTTCAGGAATCTAGTGTTGTTTTTCTTGCGGTTAATGTACTCGCTACATTTCTTTAGCTAGAAGCTGTGCTATCAGTGAACGAGCAAATTAATTTATCGGAATTGGCTTGTCTATCAAACAGCTAATCGTTGGCTAGCTGCATTCATGCTAAATAACATTTTCAACAATAAAAAGATTTATTAAAAACTCTTCATAATTGGCATTCTTCACATCACACATAATTTCGTTTGGGGTTCAGTTGAAAATAAGTTATAAGATCACGAGATACTCTAATATTAGTTTTCCAAAATTAAACAATAATTTAAGTGTTAATTTTCGAAACAGTTGTTTGGAAGTCAAAATAATAAAAAAGAAAATAAAAGTTTTCTATGATTCCTAGGTGCGAGTGCGCTAAACGACATGAAATACATACGTGTCCAATATTTGAGAGCTATAATTGATCAGTTCAGTTATGGAAAACTGATCCAATTTCCACAGTTACTGCTTTCAGCGAGGTTGCTCGGAGGTAAGTATCTAGCTGAGTGGTCATGTATAACAATTCGGTTTAATTATTCACAAAGAATAACAAATTAAATATCTAATGTTGTGTCTAATGTAATTGTTCGTAATAGAGATACTCATTATAAAGGTATAATGTAAGTATTAGGTGTTTGGTTGTGTAATATTATTGAACTAAAATCTTGACTATGCTCTGGTTTATAGCAGTCCTAGCATTTTTCACCCCTTTTATTCTCATTCATAAGAAAAATCATGGCATGTGTAGATTATCTTTTTTTTTTAGTAAAAAAATATTAAGTTGATAAGTGATAAATATAAATTAAGGAGGAACATTCAGTCAAATAGTTTAACAAACAATTAAAAGCACTAAGTACTTCTCATAAGATTTTACATAACCGTAATATACTTAACCAGAAACATACACATACATTCTACTTTTTTGTAGGTAAACCATGAAACACGAAAATTAATATACTGGACATTATAATTATATTTTTTTATTTATTTATATTACACAAATTACAGTACAAATTTCCACCTGAACCTTCCTCGTGAATCACTCTGTCTATTAGTGAAAACCGAATGAAAATCCGTTCAGTAGTTTTTCAGTTTATCGCGAACAGACAGACAGACGCGGCGGGGGACTTTGTTTTAATGATACGTAGTGATTATAGACAACTATGATAGTTTCCAATTTACCAGTCTGTACTGAGTTAACCAACCTTTTGTGTTCTTTCGACAGAGTCACCACATCCAGAATGTGAAGAATGACGTATTACTTCAAGTACTAATCCTACAAAACTGCAGTGGCATAATGGCCACTAAGTACTTAGTCTGCATTTCCGACACGTTCATGTTTTAAGTGTAGTGTACAACTCCCTTTGCTTAGCAATGCATTTATATTGAGTATATAAAGGTCCCAAGAGCAACACTAACTATTTAGCACACAAAATATTTAGTATATAATTATACTAAATATTTGGTGTCATCATCATACTGAGCAAAATTCAGACACATTATAATTAATGTGTCTGAATTTTGATCAGTATGATGTACATAAAATCATTGATTTCAAGAGGGTTCGTATACCAATCGTAGTCAGATTTTTAATTTTGGAGAAATCAGAATCGTTCGTAGCATGTGTAATAAATTCATCTTCTGACTTAATTAAAATAGGAATAACACGAATATGCAAACAAGAATCGCAACTGAAAAAGAAATATAATATGTCATATTTATTCATGACAGTATCCTACCCCATAGCGGCTCGAGCGCCCGGCAATCGAAAGTTTAATTAAAGCGAAACGTATAAGGTGTAATATTTCTCACTCGCGATACGGAGCTTCAATTATTAACATCGCAGTCTCACAACTATAAATATAGTATTTTTATAACTGCCGTTAACTGAAGAGTCGATAGAAGTTAAACACGAAATAATTATACTTTAATAAAACTAAAAAAAAAAAACACGTTTAATGGCGAACCGAATTCAATAATAAAAAAGAGTTCCATTATCCACCTGGTTTAGCTTCATCAGATCATTTGCCAACAAGCCCAATCTGAATATCGCCAAAACGAATCGCGATATGCGATATATGAACGCAAACTCTAGGGGTTTACTGGTAGCCACTGAAGAGTTCTAGTATTACCTTCTGGATTACCTTATAGATTAAAATTGACTTCCATTTTTAAGTTCGGTTTTTATATTCTTAGTTTATTTATTGATAGTTTGTTAGTTACAAGTGAGGCTTGTGCAAGAAGAAGTTTAATTTTGCTTTTGATAAAAATAGTCCTAACTTTTTAACTTTTTCAGTAAATACGAGTATATCTGTTAAGCTGCTTTTTTGGGTTTAAATATCTACATGGAGATTTTTTTATTTTGATAATTATAAGTGAAACGGATGTTTAACTTTCCGTTCAATTATAAATGATTACATTAACGGGAATTAACGCGATGGTTTGGGTATGTAAGTTAATTTTAAATTGCCTGACGTTTGGATCAGGTTTCAATGTTCGTGGTTAAGGGCGACTGCTACAACGGTGTCTGCCTTATATCGCTAAGTCGATAAGACGGCAGTTTTTTCACCTAAACTATTATTTCGCCGAATACTACACACTATACCGCCCCGGTGTCATTATTCGCGTTGTTCTGACTGCACAAAAAAACGAGGCGGCTTTTTTTTTACACTGCTGTTTTGCACTACAATATTATAGTATAATAATACAATATTATATTGTTTCATTTGCGTTGTCTAAAAAAATACGTATACAGTCTCTCTGTTATTATTTATTCTCGCTAAAATATTATAAAAATAAAATGCTACAGCAAAGTTTGGGTTAATAATTTACTGAATAGTTAAGTAAATTTTGGTATGGTTGAAATTCCTTGTTTTCCTGTGAGATTTTTTAAATCTCAATAGTAAACGTATTCTACTACAAACAAATCAAAATCATTATTAGTACTAATTTAATATTGATAAAGAATCCTCCATGACGATAGTTTTTTTTTCTAGGGCACAATTTGACACTATCAGGTGGATCATGTACGATAATCTAAAACGCTTACCACAATGGTTGCACCTACCTAGCAGAAAATTGACTCAAAAAAAGTACTAGTGAGTGTCTGGTGGACCAGTACTGGTGTTGTTTACTTCAGTGCAACGCTCGACCACACACTGCACAACAGACGGCCGCAAAATTAGAGACAATTTCTTGCGAGGAAAAAAATCAATTCCGATGAGGCAGTCCAAACCCCTTTCAAGAATTTCATTTTTTTAAACTGTGAAAGCGAGTCCCTCGCATTTTTTTAACAATGGTATATACTTTGATTAATTAATTAATTAAAAACCTGACGTTGGAAATTCCAACCCACACCAGAACTTTTTCTGGCAAATCTTTTACAGTGCAAGCTGCACGTCTATGAAATGCATTACCAGAAGCTATCAGACGGACAGTCACTGACTATTTTCCAGAAACTCGTCAAGGATCACTACCTATCTTTGAAATAACCTATACCTATGTACTTATATATTTCTCTGTATTTATGTGTTTATATATTTATATGAATATGTATGTATATGTGCATGTATATAAATTATGTATGTATGTCATTGTTTTGGTAAGTAAGATTAATGTGCACCACAAGCTACCTATTACTATACAGTATAGTCCATCGAAAGTTGTCTGTAAGACATCGCAGACTTCGATAAGACCATGTTACTGCTACTTAATATTGTATGTTTCGTATGTATCTATCCTATTTTTTGGTGTACAATAAAATATACTCTATCTATCTATCTTTGATTAGTTAAATATATAACTTCAAAATGAAATGACGTTTTAGTTTTTCCATATAAAATAATTTCACTAAAAATAATTTCATATAAAACAAATTTCACATGTAATATTTTCGCACATTTCTTCTAAGAAAACAGAATACCGTACAGAAAAAAAATACGTACCTATTTTTAATGTATATTGAATAACGAAATCCTTTTATTTCTAAAGTCCCTGTCTCACTTTTCAACAGTGTAACAGAATAACTGAAGACGTTCATTTAACGCTATTACCACTTTCCGGAAGGAATTGTTCGCATACAAAACAGGGAGTGGAAAAAACCAACGTGAATGTTGAGAGGGTTAACCGTTAAATGCTCGATGCAAATTGCTCCCGCGGTACTCTCTGGCAACATTTAAAATAATACAAAATTCCAGAGGTAGAAGTAAAAATGTATAACTTACTTTAAATATGTCATTTTTAGGTTTGGAAAAAGAGTTAACGCTGTCATGATTTTTAAAACTAAGCATAGCTTGTACAGGTTCTAGAACATGGATAAACATGGGTAAATATATGTTGGCGAATGGGTATAAACACCCGGACCAATCTCAATACACATATTTAATAATATTCACACATATACACACATGCACTGAATGGACCCCTTACATTGCAGTCGACTGATATTCCGGTGCGCCACATAATATGCAGGTCTTCATGTCAAAACGTCAACGTTGTTCACTGTTAAGTATATGAAGGATATGTTCCTTCATAAAACAAGCACGTGAGAGAGCCATGCTTCGGCACGTATGGGCCGGCTCTACTCCGCTCGATACCACGGCCTCACAGAAAACCGGCAGTGAAGCAATGCTTGCATTGCTTTTCACCGCGAGAGTGAGGTTACCGGAGGCCCTAACCCTTCCCTCTCCCCTATTCCCGTCCTTCTCCTCTCCCCCCTCTAATCCCCCTCTCTCCCTCTTCCCCTACTCCCACCTTAAAGGGCGGCAACGCACTTGTGACTATTGAGTTACAGGGGCCCATGGGCGATGGTAGTCATTTACCATCAGGCGACCCGTGTGCTCGTTTGCCTCCAATATGATTAAAAAAAAAATATTTTTTTTACGTTTAAAGTAATAAGATATAAATATGGACGAAAACATATTATTGAATTAATTATTATTCAGACGAGATAGGTTTGTATGTAAGTATTTTTTTTAATATTTAGAGTTTTGCAGTATCATTGCAAACGATGTTGAAAAGATGTGATTTGATTTTTTAGGATTTATAGAAATAATCGTACTGTAGTAATAACATTATAGTGATGTTCCTATATCCACAATACTAGCATGAGTAGTCTTTGTGTTCTTGGAAGATCTTTTTAACATTTTTGGACCTACATTTTCTTCAGGACAAAATAATCATTTAATTTTGTTCCATACTACTATTATTTATAATATTACGTGTGCTTATTCTCGCCTACACCTTCACCACACAATCGTCTACAAACTCACCAAATACAGAAATATTATTCATACGAGAAACTCGAATAGTAACCATTTACCGTACAGCGAGTTACTTTACTAAACAAAGCAACATTGTTCTGTAAGCCTGGAGCAAATGCGCCGATTGCAAAGCCCACAATTCTCCAATAGCCCGTTTTGAAATCTACTCCAATTTGTAAAGAGTACTATTGGTTTCGTTTCTATTGTACGAATGCTAAGGTAAATGCTAGTTATAAAGGGATTTTGTAATGAGTTGTAACTACGGTACTGTTTACTATGGAGTCTGTTTATTAAATTATAGTACGACTAGCAGTGAACGTAATTTAGCATAAATTTATACGTTTACTTTTGCACTCCTATGTCTATATAACCCATTTATATAAGCTCAGTAAATGGATAATCTAACGCAAAAAGATTGATTTGATTCCGATGGGCAAAAACATAGATTAAAATGTTTAAACAAAATAATCTTTTCACTCTTATAATATTGTTACTTAATTATGGATTCAATTTTATAATAAGTAACTTTATTAACATGTTAAGTAATAGTGAATACTTAGAATGGAACTCGGAAAACGCGATCTTCCCTATTTGAAGTTTTAAAAACTGAGCTTCATTGCAGAAAAAAAAAACTAAGTTTGAAAAAAAAACAGTTCTTTATGTCCGTTGTTTAAATGTTTGTGAAGCGACACAGGAATATACGTAAAGCGAAAGGTGTTGCATTGAAAAAAATATTTGCACAGAGGGAAAATCGAACCCGGGAATCCTGATATTGCAGTTAAAAAATGTCATGGCATCTTAACAATAAGGAACATTATAGATTGTAATAGTTAAAGATATGTCTTAAACTGTAACAATGTCATGACTCATAAGATGTCGTATCAAATATCTCTCTTTTCCCGATCGCAGTCTTCATGCTCCAGGGAAACTGTAAGCTTGCAGTAGTTTGCTACTTTTGATGAATGAATGGAGAGATAAACGATCGGCGCCACGAGACTTCGCTTAATTCTAAGCAACACTATACAACATTATTACAACTTACAAAGCAAGTTGTAAGTTTGTTCAACTTGGAGGTGGGAAACAGAAAAATGTTTTGGGAAATAAATAACTGTACTTGAACTGTGCAATAGAAATGTATCTGGGCTTATTATCACTACATATTATAAAACAAAGTCCCCCACCGCGTCTGTCTGTCTGTTCGCGATAAACTGAAAAAAATTGATTGAAATATGATAATGCTTGTTTAAAGATGTCTCTGCTAGTAGCTTCGGGTTGCTAGTTATCATTTAAATTAAGAAAAAAAATTATAATTAATATTTTTCGACCACTGCTCGTCACGTCACCGCATGTTGGTAAGTTGGACTCGAATCGGCCACAAGTGTAATCTTAAAAGATTTTTCATTATTATAATTGTTAGGGTTTAAAATAAAATACCGATCAAATCAAAGCTAACACATGGAGTATATCACTTGTCGAGTCCTGTACCTACCGGAATTATGACAAATTCAACGACGTGTGTACGACGGTAACACATATCGGACAGGTTATCACCTGTAGGGCCTCTAAAAGGCCCTAAGAATGTGGTTTAACAAGAAAAAAACTGTTATATACATTGCCCACAGCAAGTGTTAAAACAGAATTTTATAGGTCATGCAATAAATGGAATTAACTTTTAAGACGGTATCAAGAAATAGGTGAACGTACATGAAAAATATACATATGCGATAAACATAGTACGTGCTCCTATTTTGGAAGTGGTAATTATTTTTATCTCGATATATTTTGCCTGCGGTTTCGTTCGCGTGAATGTAGATTTTGTCAGGCAATTTAGCTATCCTTCTAGAATGCTAGGTACCTTTTTTCTAGATGAATGGTACCCTATGTACTTTACTGAACGTGTATGCAAAATTTTATGATAGTCGTTCGAGTAGTTAAGGTGCGAAAGCGTAACAAACAATTTTTGCAAACAAATTACCTAGTTTGTGTTTAGGGGACTTAAGCTTTGCTTCTATGTCGTGATACCGTTATAAAAAAAAAGAAAACGTGCAACAAAATTGAAATAAACTCTTAAAGTGTACTTGGACTTAAACACCTACGAATGACGTTTAATTAAGATTTAAAAAAAATGTGTGTGTTATCTCCGACACACGACTGGAGTTTACAATTTACTGGAGTCTCTCTCTCTCTCTCTCTCTCTCTCTCTCTCTCTACCTCCCTCCCTCCCTCCTTAAAGTCAAAAAAAAATAAAGCATAAAAGCACAATAAAGCGTTACGCTGCCCTCCGATCACAAAATTTTACTCTTCATGTTTTTTTCATATGCATATCGATTCTTAAGGAGTAAACTCCAAAAAAGTAACGGACCAATTATGTGATGATTGTTTCATTAGCGCATTCTACATATTTTCAGGAAGATTTAGTATATAATTATTTATACATTTAAAATTCAATTAAAATCTTCTGCAGCATATAATAAAAAAATTTCAATAGCCATTTCGTGAAAGTCTGCTTGTTTTTTGTTATTTTTTGAATACTAGCTACACCTGCGGCTTTGCGACTCTCGCAAATATACGAGTTGACACAATTATATTCACCAAAAGCTTTAAACAACTAAAAACCATTATGATCAACGTCAACCGGGCATTTGGGAATTACATTTTTTTTTGTGGGATACGGGGCAAACGAGCAGACGGGTCACCTGATGGTAAGTGACTACCGTCGCCCAAGGGCACCTGCAACTCAAGAGCCACAACATAGCATAACATAACCATAGCATAACCTCTACATAGCAGGTAGGTTTACTCTGCTCTTCGGAGATTAGATTCTAAATTTTGAACTGATAACGGTCGGTTTTTGCATCGACTTACCGGTGACAGCCAGTTCGAGTTACAGGTATCAAACCCACACCTGCTCTAGCAAGAGCTTACACTCCCCAATCCATCCGTATAAGCAACAAAAAAAAAAAACACCCCTTTTCTAACATTGCCTTCCCTTCTTATCTACTTTTCCTTCCCATATACTCCGAATTTTCCCATCTAATTACCAAAGTGCCCAGTTGACGGGAATAGGCTTGCTATTACGTAACTGAGAAATTTTTTTTTTTCGAATTTTTGTTGCTGAAAATTTGGGCGTTTAATTCGCCTCTGCCTACCCCTTCGGTGATAAAGGCGTGAGTACGTAGATAATGTATCAGAACGAACAAGGCTATGACTATTTGATGCTATTATAATCATATATTCTCAATTTAGAAAAAACAAAGTTCATCACTTTCGCTCCAAGAATGGCATCACAGCCACCCCCTTCTTTTACCCTAATTGCTCACCTATGTACGGTTGATACTTATGAAAACTGCAGTTGTGCCCACATTAAGCGAACAAACTTTATTAAATACCTTGGCGTGTATGTGGATAGTATGTTGACCTGGAAGGAGCAAATTAATTCATTGGTACCGAGAGTTCGAAAATTAATATTTGTCTTTAAAAATCTAAGGACAGCTGCCGACCTGCCAACACTGCAAATGGTTTACTTTGCTCTCTTATCTTAACCTACTGTGTTACTGTTTGGGGTGGTTCAGTAAAATCCCTAACATTACCTCTAGAACGGGCACAGCGGGCTGTGCTGAAGGTTATGACACGCAAGCCTATTCGTTTCCCAACTAGAGATTTATATGCTCTATGTGAAGTCCCCACTGTGAGACACTCTTTCTTACTGAGTAGCATATTGCGTAAACACACAGAAGTGCCATTTGACGCGGTATCTATTTCCCAAGTACGCAGGTCAGACAGAGTATGCCATATTGAATTAGCTGGGCTTGAGATGCTAAAGCGTCAATATTATTTCCTTAGCCCTGCATTATATAATCGAGTAAATAGAATACTCAATATCTATCCACTTACCGTTAAGTCTTGCAAATTGGTTACCAATAAGTGGCTGCACACCCTCAACTATGAAGAGCTTGAAATCATGGTTAAGCCGCATGCTTACGAATAGGCTCTGTAAGTTTCCTGCAAAATTCTCCATATTAGACAGTCTTTTCAAATTACCCACAAAAACACACACCCCCCTCACTTACACACACACGCGCGCACACACACACACACGAATACACATACACACAAAATATACATACAACCAATACTCCCACACAATTTTCATTTTGATTTTTGTTTCTTTTTTTTGATTTTGTTTTTTTTGTGATTTTTGTTTCCTATTTTACTACATAATTACTAATATTTAAATAATATTCGTTTATCAATATTGTAATTGTTACATACTCCTTTTTCTATAGATTGTTTATGATGGAACTCTGACGGCCCCAGCCTGGAGGTGGCGTTAATGTCTGCGACACAGTTTTTACCTAATGCAGACATTATCGTATATATTTATGGTATTTGTACTACTGTCTAAGTTTCCAATAAAGATTTATTATTATTTATTTATTATATTATAATCACGAAAACTAAAAATAAATATAGAAAGGCTTGGTATTATTGCTTCGTAATGACGAAGACATCTAATCTAAATCGTCGACAAGTCGCCGTCTAGTCTTAAAACATTGTGCCTGTTACACACCTGTTATATGGATCATAAAACTATACCTCTAACTATCCTCTATTACTTAAATATGTATAGTAGTAATTAGCGCGTCTATTTATATTTTAGAATAATAGGTATGTTACATTGTCCTCACATTTTATTTACGCTTATAAGCAATGTAACCAGAAATTTGTAAAAAACATTTTGAAAAAGAGTGTCCTTGGAGTTTCTTGCCTGTTCTTCTCCATAGGATCTACGTATTGGAACAGGCAACTAGCTTCACGACTGACTTAGTCTGACTGACTTCTACTCCTGACAATTCAAAAATACCTATTATTGGTTTAATTGAAATAAATGATTTTGATTGATTGATTGATTGATAGCTTTGCATAGTCTCTTAATATTCGTTTAGTAACGAATATTAGATTAAAGACATTATGTTTTACTGCTAAATCTATATGAGAAAAAACATGGTAAATTGTAGCCTATAACTTGACCCAATCATTAGGGATGAAGTGGGCAAAATTTTAATAGAATTTGTTATGTAATGGGTAAGCTTGGATTGCTCTCGAGTTGTGGAGATGTGTGGGAGCTCAGCTTCGGAGATAAACTTGTAACTCGTTGTTTTTACAACCGTTTTAGTGTGTATACTTTATGTGAGTATTGTAGATGTTATTGGCGTAGGTGTTATGATTTTTTTTTGGTTTTTGACTTTAGGTCTTAAATAGGAAAACAGAAATTGAAGCCTGATTATCATCTGATGAGGAATTATTACAGGTACAAGTATTCATTGAAGCTGATTTTCTAAAGATGCACAAAGTATTGAGGATGTCATAAACATCCCTGCCTTCAACATCTTTGCAACTCTTGTAAGAATAGATTAGATAGAGATAGAAGTTTAATTGAAATTCTAAGTGATTTTCAAATTAAATGTTTACATTTGAAAATCAGACATTATAACTTCAAAATTTAAATTTTGGAACCTGGATTTGAATATGTGAAATAAGATTATAATCAATTTGTAGGGGATTAACTCGGATTTTAGCAAATAAAACAGCAGAGATGTGAACTGAACTTGTAATATCCTTGCAAAGCTCAAAGTCCATGCAAGGTGACAATTATAAAACTAAACTTAAAGCTACTGACGATATACCGATGACAATGAAGACATGCAACATTTAACGTATCGTTCGCATTGCGGTAATTAAAACGTCAGGCACCTGAAAAGAATTGCCTTTTCTTCTCGCTCCCATGCTCGTTCTAATTCGTTGTGATTAAGATTATTTATTATATTAAAAATTAAAATGAAAGTTGATATCTGAATTTAATTGTGTGAAGTATGATTTATAATGGAACGCCTTTTATTCTCACTTTCCTATGTTGTGATTAAGACTATTCATCATCAAATTAAAAAAATAAGTTTTGAAGTTGATTAACATATTACATTATTACTTGGTTTTAAAGGTTGGGCACTGTTTTGGCCTCCGGTTTGAGAGGAAAAACGTGAGAATCGGAAAGATGGCCCGTCATCCTTTCATTGGGTCAGAACGTTGCTCGTTTTTGTCTGCTGAGACACAAGCAAACTATATAGTATCAGTTGCCAGGACCTGACTGCTTCTCCAGTCAGCGAGTATACATCGAACAGAACTGCTCTCTACCTCAATCACAACAACAACTAATAAGGTCAAGAATTACAACAAGGCTAATGGGGACGTCACTATGCATAATATCGACAGTTTATAATATAATACTTAAAGTGAGATCGTCCAAGTCTAGTGAAGTGGTGGTGGACCAATTTGTATGCAAATATCGATAGCACTCATAGCGCCGCGGTGGAATACTGTCTGTGTGTAATTTACAAGCGATATTAATACTATTTATTAAAGACCTACGGTTTTACAAACGTGTGTATTTCGGGGGTGATCAGTTTCAAGCGTCACTCTGACGGGAGGTTGCCTTATCCCTTGATAAAGTACCTTTGGGTTCAGTGGATGGTAATTGAAACCTCAGTGTCTTTATTCGGAAGCAAAAATACTACACCACACCATAAATTCTGGTGAATCGTGGTTTTCTGTAGAGTAAGGCGCTTAAGAACGTGGGCATCTCAAACTCAAGGTTACAGAAACGGACATTGGACGCCACTACGTCCACAAAAAAACTACGGTTCGCGAGGGATAAATGAATTGATTGACAAAATGTACTAGTATACTATATGTACCCATAACAATAAAATAATTCTTAAGTCGCTTCTACTGTTCTCTTGGGCCGAACTAATATGTATATTACGAGATAAACTTTGTTCAGTGGTCATATATATCATGTTTGAGTTATTGCTAGCTTACTGATTAAATTTTTCTGAAAATATATTACTAAGAAAATTATTTATTCGATATATTGGACACGTTATGAATAGGGTGAATCTATCATGACGAGTTATAAAGATGATATATTTGGTATACTAACTTTTAAACTTTCGCGTTCCATGATATAATACTATCTACGCATCAACGGGAATTAACGCGGTCACGAAAAGGTATTACATACCTCTGAATTGCCTGACGTTTCGACCAGGTTGCACTGGCCATGGTCACAGGCTGACTGGCTCAGCAGTGCACGCCCTCCGTCGTCGACATTGTGAGGTAGAAGGTTCTTCATCCACCTCCACCTTTTTGATATTTTTGATGTTTTCGTTTCGCCATGTACCGTCACATACTATACTAACAGTGTCCCTATACTGTAAGTCCCTATTCTGTAACGTCAGGCAATTCAGTGGTATGTAATACCTTTTCGTGATCGCGTTAATTCCCGTTGATGCGTAGATAGGATATATTTGGTGTCAAGATATGGTTGGTTGCAGATAGTGTAATTTAGTAAAACTATGGTTAAAAACATTATTTTTTGTTTTGTTATGTTATACGACAACTCTTTTATGTTTACTTGTAATATAAAGGATATCTTATATATCTATAAATTAGCAGTTGTAGCTTTCGCAGTGCATTTGCCATCTTTTTTCTCGTCTTCTCTTCAGTCTCGGTGACCAATTATTTCAGCAGATACTTCTAAAGGGACATTTGAAGTAGATTAAGCTGTACCATTTATTTCTTGCAGACCACTTAATTCAAATGGTATTTCGGACAACGGACCTGTTTTTAGGATAACTTATTGTAGCGTTAGTCATTGGAATGGTGAAAAATACATGTTAAGAGAAGATTTTGTTCATATTATGCAGCAGGGTCCTAAAAATTATTTGAAACTGTACACTATTTTTATATCATAAAACATGAATGTGACGAGAATTGTTGTGTTGAAGAGCAGCTTGAGATTTAATGATTTGCTTATTAGTATCTATTTTGATTGATATTATACTTACTATTTGTTTTTCGTATTGTAAGATGAAGTATAGTTTAAATTTTTATACTTAAATTGAAGATTCTATGCAATACATTATGTTTCATCAACAAATATGTTAATTAATAAAAGTAGGAGTTTATTCAACTATATTTTTTTTGTATGTATGCCAATACAATTTTGTTATTTAGAGACTTTTCCTTCTAGACGGTACTCACCTCAAAATTAAAGAGGTTTTCAACATTATTCAAACTTTTATAACAAATGAAATATATATTATTTGTAGATTTTACTAAACATTAGAGACACTGTTACATATACAAAGCTCATCATCAGTCAACGCCCTCAAGTCGGAAGGTTATCAAAAACTTGGTAATACAGTTTAATTTATAACAACAACAACATTCAGTCTATTATGGGTTTATTTATATTACGTATGTGTGTGTACATATTACTTGTATGGTTAGAGAGGTTAGATAATATTTTGTTTATATAGTTATTCCACTAATTTAAGTTAAAACGCACCTACTTTCTATTTTCTCTGCATCACCCAATGGTTGACTGGTAGAGAAGGCCTTAATAAATAATTACGTACGTGTAAATAAACATTCAAACTAGGTAGTTACCTGTATCCTAGTAAAAATTACTCAATACACACTCGAGCTTCTACACCAAAGGCCACCGGACTCGACAGGGGCCCTTTTTCAAGAAGTGAAATGTAAAACCGTTTATCTTTAATAAACATGAATACCACTCACGAAACACCAACCACTCCAACTGACAATAAGTTCCAACCACAATAAAGCTACTATAGTAAATGTTATTTTGTGGTCTATTTGATGATAACTATTTCACTATAACGAAATTTTACATACTACAGAACATACTTACCTGCATGCCTTGCATGCTTCGGCACGTATATGGGCCGGCTCGACCGGAGTCATACCACGGCCTCATAGAAAACCGGCAGTGAAGGAATGCTTGCATTGCTTTTCGCCGAGTGAGTGAGGTTACCGGAGGCTTTCCCCCCCCCTCTTCTCCCCTTCCCCTACTCCCAGCTTAAAGGCGGGCAACGCACCTGCGATTCATGACTTGTAGGTGTCTATGGGCGGCAGAAGTCATTTACCATCAGGTGACCTGTCTGCTCGTTTACCCCTTATACCATTAAAAAAATACATCTAGATTACAGGTTATTGAATTTCAGTCACCGTGAAAATCAATTTACTGAAAGTTTCATGCGTTGTAGTTAAAAAACAATACTGTTTTTTTCTCCTTTTTTGCATATCAATTCATACTGATAGAGGTATTTAAAATTAAGAGGTTTTTCAAATCAGAGAAAATTTAAAATCTTCAGTAGTTGACAACAAAGGGTATTTCTAATTTCTAATTAATTACTTCCACAGTTTTACTACTTCGCTACTTTGGGTTAAATACAAAGACTAATTCTAAACCCTTTTGTCAGTCTTTTCTTAGTATATACATTTTTTTTATAAATCGATCCGCTTAAGTACATACACATCTTGTACGAATAATTCCCGTGAAAGGAATCGGGATATTAAACTCGGTTCGAGCGTTGCGTGTCAGCGACAGATCCAACAGATTTACATATTCCACATCGGAAATATTGAACTTGTTAATATGGACCCTGTTTGCTGAGGGGTTTAATGCAAAGTTGTAAGTAAGAGGCTATTCGATATAGGTTTTGATAAGTAAATTCAATTTCATTTTTATATTTCGATAGGAAACATAAAAATAGATATGGGCTGAGATTTTTAATACATATTTATCTGACACATTATATAATGGGAACATCTGCTTTTCAAATCAGAGATATGCTTGTAGTTGGAGGTGAGGCGAGCCACACGGTCTATCGTTATAAGAGACATAATATAAATAACCCATATAAGAAATCCCCTAGAAAGGTGACGTAAGCAATCATAGCTACCTAATTGTGTTGGCTTTTTTTATTATAGAATTTTTTTTTTATAGATTTTTTTTTTTTTTATTATTATTATAGAAAATTATGTTACAAATAATAGTTTTAGAACTCTGTTACAAATAATAGTTTGGCAGTATTAATTTCAAATATGTGGATTTAGCTACTGTAACCGAACTAGGCAAAGCCTGTATTTCGGTTATCAGTGCCTTTTCCCTCGAATGTTAAAAATAATTATTGCCAACAAAGTGAATATTGTAGTTTGGTTGTGTTGTACTACTTATAATAATTCTAATGAATATCTATATAAATATTACATTACATATGACCATATTACAATGAGTATTTTAGTTAGTAATCTGTACGTAAGTGAAGTGCTTACATTATGAGTGTATATGGACTGGTCGGTGGTTTATGTGAAGTTTGTGTGATGTGTGCGGGTTTGTGTGAGGGTGAGTGCAGTGGAGCGTGAATGTGGGGATGAGTGTGTGTAAGTGCTAAATTTGGTTTTACAGGGGGTTCGTTCCATATTGATTATCCTTTACAATATTGATATGATTACGGAAACAAGAATAATAAGTACACCTATTTTCGGACTAAATATCTAACTGTCACTGTACCGAGCCTCGTTAACCTTTTGGCTTCCACAAGGATTGACGCAATCAGCCTTGTGGCCTTTGTTAGTGCCAAGAGACATAATGGCAAATGATTACTTAAAAAATATTTTTGAAATTTCGTTTTAAATACATTTTCTTTTGGGTTTTAGAAATGCCTCTTAATTTTATTGAGCATAAATTCTATCACATTCAAAACATGCAAATAACAAAACTGCCGTACCCATATTCATCATTTCACTATACGCGTTCCGGGGACATCTAGCGTTAATATATCAACGCTTGAAGTACCGTTATAAATTTTTCGGTCAAGAAATTGGTCGGCCTCAGTGATATATACCGGTTTAGTCAGAGTAAATACTTACTGGCATAGGGGCTACCATGAAAAATTTATAGCTAGCAATATGGAGCTTGATGAAACTAGTGGATAGACACGATTTTTTATACCTCATTTTTATGTAAGGGTATGTTGTGTTGATGGTCTTGTGGTATTCTATGATGTAATTTAGGAGTAAAATTAGCAAGGAAAATTGGTTAAAGCATTTTTTCGTTTGCCTTACAGAAAAATATGAGAAAATTGAACTATTTTAAAACAGTAGAGAAGAACTGAAAACAAAGGTCAGCAACAGCAGAGATCGTCTTTAATTTTCACCCTTTAACTAGATAAAACACGGTCATCATCTTAAACATGAGACGTGACATGAGACATGAACTTGGAGCTTTCGTGAAGACTTACGCAGAGAGCGGTCTTACGCTATTCAATCGCACCCTATTAATTTGACTAGGTTTCTATTAGTCAGAAATCATAGGTAATAATTGTAGTTTGAAGATTCTAATGCTCTGCTACTTCTAATGGGGAGACGTCACACGCTTCGCTTTGAAGTCTCTGCTTGTCATTTGGGGAAGTTTCTTCAGCAGTGGTTGTCTATATTTTTTTTTATATTAGGTAAGTTATTAAAGCACCTCCACCTTTGGTATAGTTGGCTAACGTTGATACTCTACTCCGTCACATTAATTTAGACCATCGTCTTGACAAAACTAATATGTAGGATGAATATATATGTATGCCGTAATTATTCAAACCTTCTCGAAATCAATTCAAATCTTCTCAAATTGTTTGTCCATTCGTGTTTACATAAGATAAAAAACAATACAAATTGTTGCAAAGGTTGAACCATAAACACACCATTCATTTCCTTTGGCAATAAATATTATTCTTCCGTAGAATTCACTCACGTATCCCGTGTACAGTCGATCATGGATCATGGATGAGCGTTGTTGTATAAATATGTTCGGCTCCGTCCCTTGTATTTGTCAATGTTCGTGCGAGGGAACCTTGCTATATTTCTTGAGACGCCAGCTTATGTACGACAGGGTAAACAGAAGTTTAGCTGTAAACTGTGTTTGGGATTTGTGTGTTTTACATATTTTGTTTTATTTTATTCATTCTATTTTGTTTATTCATAATTATCTTTTAAAAAAAGTATCACCGACTTCAATGTGCCTAAATTATGATAATTTGTTATAAGGGGCCATCCATAAATTACGTCAAACGAATTTTGGATCCCCCGTCCTTGTAACAGTTGGTCACAGTTGTGGAAGATGTATTTTGTTTAAATATAATATGGGTAGGTTAAATTAGATACCAAGTGTTTTACGACAATAGCGGTTAAGATCAAGAATATCAATTTTATTCAAAACTAGCTGCGCCCCGTGGTTTCCCCTGTGAAAGTCCCGTTGCCGTGGGAGTATTCGAATAAAAAGTAGCCTATGTGTTAATCCAGGTCTCCCAATCTACATGCCAAGTTTCATCGCAATCGGTTCAGTAGCTTTGCCTGAAAGGGCAAGCAACTTCCATACATCCTCACAAACTTTCACGTTTATAATATTAGTAGGATGTGTAGTTCAAATATATTGTTTATACAAAGATACGTTCAAGTCTATTGTCATATAACTATTGTATTAAATATATTATGAAAAACAATTTCATCTTAAGGTTTAACAAATTGTAATACATTGAAATAAATTTAAAAATTATTAAATTTTTCTTTCGACATCTGACCGGACTGCCAGAGGGAGCTTCAAACTTCGGTAGAGAATTCTAGTGTATTTAAGTAATAGCGTGTCTGCCTCAATCTTGTATTAAATCGAGTCCAGCACGTCTTGTTTATACAAGTTTAATATATTGTTAGCTGAATAGTAAATAGCAGAGGGTACCCTCTTTCACTCACTCACTTTGGTGAGGGCGAAAGCTCTCTTCGAACTAATTGGACCCTCTCCGTTTCTTCATCGGACGACAAGACACAGACAGAAGTTCCAAACTTTCATTGTCGAAACACTAAAAAGTCGAACGAAACATTTTGACATATCCTTTCTGGTTCGAGTGTTGGCCACTCGAACCAGAAAGGTCTGTAATGAACTGCCTGCGTCTATTTTTCCAGATAATAATCTTGGAACGTTGAAGAGCAGAGTGAATAGGTTTCTCTGGATAGGAGTGTACAATCTTCGTCTTCATCATCACTTTTCATCAGGTGAATTATAAGACAAACGCCCATACCATTACACAATAAAAAAAAATAAACTATAATGTAACCATTAACTTAATTAGTGTGTTATATGACCTTTCAGTTACAAGATACGCCTTTACTGGTGACAGTATATGTACTCGTACAACGAATGTAAGTCCTACTGTATACATTCTTCGAACATTTTAGATGACATGTACTCTTTAGACGTATGGGTAACGCGTTTACATGATAAAATAAGATTTAACTTAGACCGTGTAAACGGTGCAAAAAACAAGCACGAAGCTACATCACTTAAATTCGAAGTTCTTTAAGAGTTAAGTGACAAATACTATGGATGGAAGATGATCTTTTCTAATAGCTCTAAGAGTAGAACTGGCTGTGGTGCAGGTTGTTTTTTTTTTATTTATACTTTATGCACAAAATGTGTCAAAGGTGGACTTAATGCCGTAGGCACTTTCCCCCAGTCGACCTTTGGGCGATGCAGAGGCAAAAGAAGGTAGTGCGCAGAGATTTAGAGATATTTATTTTAAATTAGATAAAATATGATTTATTATTTATTATAGAAGTAAACCTATACGAATCCCTTGATTTGCAGATGGCAAATTAAAAAGAGCTTATGTTGTAATGGCACAAAGATTGCGTTTTAGTCACGTTCCATCGAGGAAGTTTGGATTCCTAATGAAAAAGGTTGATCCACCTAATTGCCAAGTATACGGAATGGTAGAGGATGTTCAACGCATTCTGATGGAGTGTGAAAAGAATCGAAGAGATAGAGAGAGCTAGTGATGCAAAACTTAAAAATTAATAAATATGAAATGATAAATATTATGTATAAAGGCGTGGGGGACGCCTTTATACAAATGCTATCTTCTATAGGATATGGTCGCTGCATTACTATCCACCTCTACTACCAACGATATAAGCTAAGTTTAGTATATTAAATTAGTTGTTTTTTAATTCGTTTCTTAGTTTGTAAGGTAAAAGTCCCTAAATAAATGAGATATAATATTGCAGACGATGTCAAAATATAAAAACGTATCTTCTCACATCGATGTACTCCACACTTATCTGGATAGGTATTGTCAATTGGTTTATTAGTTTTCAACGCACTACTAAGAACACCCAAACTTTTGTAGGCACCACGAAAATACATTAAAAAATATATTAAATAACACCAATGTATAAGTCAGGTAGAATAATAATAATAATATGTCTGATATTCTACCTGACTTATACATTGGTGTTATTTAATATCTTTCGTTAGCTTATCTTTGTACAAACAGCGAATTAGTAAAATTTACAAAACCTAAAATTATTAACTTACGTGGGTTACAATTTAGCACATCTGAATTATTGATATTTAAAAACAAACAACAGCCTGATAAATATTAAGCCGTACAATAAGAATCACAGCTACCTATCGCCATACTCATAATTTTTAAACTAGTGAATCAATAGTAATCAATACACATTTACTAGAGAAATAATCTTTTAAGATCAATAAAATTGAAAACAATTCAAAGGACACCGACAGATTTCGGCCTAAGCGTGGTCAGCAGTTTTGTAAACAAATAAAAATAGTAATAGTTTTCTTTTAATCTAGAATATTTTTAAATCTATGATGAGATGTAAACATGGTTTGTACTTTGTAACTATTTGCTTAAATCTTACCTGAGTGATAGACAACAGCAGGTTCAGATAAATGGTGTCAATTCTTTAGGATCAAAGATGAAAATGGGCGTGCCACAGGGATCGATATTAGCCCCGTTTCTATTTCTCGTCTATATTAATGATCTCCCCCATTTACTAGATAGCCAACCCAAAATAGTTCATTTATAACTCGAACAGTGTAAACCCATGAAATAGGCGATTAAGGTAAATTACAAATCACGCTTCTACCACCTCAAACTTAAAAAATATATAGTTTAATAATTTTCACCGTTTATTATAAACGTAAATTTATACATTCATTTTCAAGAGATATTAAGCTGTTATCAATATATTGTAATTATTAACAGTTGGTGGAGCGCCAATATATTTATAAAATGCATACATAATCGCACCATAATATATTTCGTTATATTATTAATTTCATAGTCTTTATGTAAACCACATTCTGTTTGTCGAATGCAATTAGTGCTGGTACTGCTGTAATATTGCCAATGTACTCGACGATCTCAAGAGATGGCGTTAGCAATCTTCAAATAATGTAACGCGCTGCACCCTGATTGGTGCAAGAAAAAACGGACATACCCTGCTCTCATCGCTTTTCGCTAAGAAGACGCTTTAATATAAAAATTTTGTTCCGCCACGGACTTCAGTTATATTTCTCGTGAAAAGAAGCTGATTTTCCATTAGTCCTATAGCCGTGTAGTGTTTGGACTCGCTTATAACCTTTACAAGGTGTATGTGGAGTGCTCTAGTCTTCGATCGTGACCGGCCGGTCAATACCTGGACGTTGCAAGAGACCGTAGAAACCTCGCCGCTGCTCGCTGCCTTCTGGAGGATCGGGACTTGGTCGGTGTTGCAGGTTAGTGCTGGCATGGTTGTGTTGATCGATAGAAGTGGTTTACTTCCCTACACCTCGTACGCTAACCGTTGAGCAATCACACCCTGGTCGGGCTATTTACACGCCTGACCATATAATTTGGTCCTTACGAGTACGGATAGGCCAGTGATTCACGTAAATATTGGTGAATTTACTTTTCTATTCATATCATAAAAAAGATTCACGTAATTCTAGTGAATTCTTGCCGCCATTTTTCCTCGCTCACAGATTTACGTAAAATTGGTAAATTCTGTGTTTAAAACGCACGAGAACTACGTAATTATTGGTAGACTCGTATTTAAATATAATTAATTGTTAGATTTGGTGAATTACGTATTAATTGGTAATAATATCCATTATACTCAATTTAGTTGAACTTATTTATACCTACCCACTTATTTACCGCTCCACCACTGTACTTTACGCTAAGTCATTTTAAGATTTAAATTTAACTTGTGTTTTTACACTAACTAGGTAGATATACCTATCACTTTGTAGTTGTATTGTGATATTATTTTATAAACATGACGGAAAGCGAATCAAGCCGCGAAGTCATGTTGGTTATGTTGAATCAAAAGAAAGAATTATTATTTCAACGTATTAATCGTATGTACACATCGTCGAAAGGTATAATTTCTTTCGATTCATCAACGCGAGCTAACGAGAATTTTCTGGCTGAAACGGAGATAATAGATGAGTTACGCGATAAATTTGAGTCCATTGTTGATAAAATAAATAATATAAATTTGTTATCAAAGATTACGGTCAATCCCGAGTATTCTTGCCTCGATTCATTTGATGATTTATACTCGAGAGTTAAACGCGTTAGAAATAAAATATTAACCACTTCTAAGGTGCGTTCACTCGAGACCAGTAGCTCGATCAAGTCCGTAGTGAAATTAGAACCTTTAGTAATTCCGAGTTTTGACGGACGCCCTGAAAACTGGAATACCTTTTATCAGTCTTTTAAAGCTAATATTCATTTGAATCAACAGCTTTCTGACTCGCAACGTGTACAGTATCTAATTTCTAAACTCACCCACGACGCACTAAAATTCACTTCCGGTATTATTCCGTCAGGTGAAACATATAAAATACTGTGGGATAGTTTGGTTAAGAAATACCACGACAAACGCTCATTAGGTACATATTATCTCAGTAATATACTGGACTTAAAAACTTGCTCGCACACTGCGAACGCTCTTGATACCTTTGTTAGTAAATACTCCGCTTCGATTTCAGCTCTAAAAGAATTAGGCATAACAGATCTAACTGATTTTATTTTTCTTCAATGCGCTTTGAGAAGGATGGATCCTCAAACCATCCAAGCCTTTGAACTTTCGATTCGGGATGTGGAAGTGCCTACGACACAACAGCTTATCGCTTTTATACAAGATCAGGCTAAGATTTTGGAGCGCTCAAACCCGCGAAATTGGTCATATACGAAACCCGCTGCTGTTGTTACGTCGCCCTCACGCGACCGGCGCGTTCATCACACCTCCAAATCTTTTGTCGCCAGTGAGTCCGCTAATAATGCAAATACTCTCACATATTCGGCGCCCGCAGCAGTTACCGCGAATTGTTGTTTGTGTAGTGGTAACCATCGACATTTATATGTTTGCGCTCAGTTTAAAAATATGCGAGACGCAAGGGCTAGATATGAGTTTATTAAATCGAAGTACGGTTGCGTTAATTGTTTAAGCACTTTACATAAACTTCCGGATTGTAAGAGTACGTCAGTCTGTTTCTGTAATAAAAGACACCATAGGTTATTGCATTTTGATAGTAATAATTCGCAATCGCATGCGGCTATGGTAAATACCGCCGTCGCGTACTCGCCGCCGCCCGCTCATCGAGCGACCGTTACTTCGCCCGCGCCTTCTCATCGCGCTCACACGACTTCGTCATGCATTCGAGCGCCCCCGCTTGCTACAGAACCAGTTACACATACACAGTCTTACACTTCTTGTCATAAGGGTGATATACTTTTGTCAACCGCTCAGGTATACGCGCGCTCTAAGGGTAGCGCTGGTATCAAATCTGTAGTTAGGTGTTTGATAGATAATGGCTCGCAGAATAATCTAATAACATCTGCTTGTTCTAGTTTATTAAATTTACCGATAATACCGTTGAATAATTCCTATGTTAAAGGTGTTGGTTCCGCTTCAAGTCCGATAATCGGTTATGTTCATTTAGACATTGAATCCTGTATTTATCCGGATCAGAAATACACTATACATGCGCTTGTTGTAGAATGCATTACGGATCAATTGCCTTCGAAATTTATCGATTGTGATCGCGACCTAGATTTTCGTAACCTTCCGCTCGCTGACTTAAGCTGGAATATTCCGGGCAAGATTGATTTATTGTTAGGTGCCCAGCTATTCCCATTTATATACTTAGGAAATATGGTCGAGTGTGGGCCGCGCGCACCGTGTGCTTTATCTACAACATTTGGTTACGTACTTATGGGAGATTACCCGCGTAAACATATTTTACCTACTGCCGCGTCTTTTTCTGCGTTAGCGCTTAATGATATAGTGCAAAAGTTCTGGGAACTTGAAGAAGTACCCATGAAACGCTTGTTGTCACCAGAGGAGACAGATTGCGAAAATATTTTCACGGCTACCGTGACCCGTGACGACGTAGGTCGTTATACAGTTGCATTACCGTTCTGTAGGGACCCTTCGGAATTAGGTAATTCGCACGCTACCGCTTATCGCCGTTTCGTTTCACTCGAGCGTAAGCTCCGTCAGGCACCGATAGTGCGCGAAAATTATAACAAGGTTATTCAGGATTATATTGATAACAATTACCTCAGTCCTGTTAAAGAATCTGAGCTGTCCTCTGATGGTTATTATATACCGCATCACGCAGTAGTCCGACCTGATAAACCGATGCCGCGCATCGTATTGGACGCGAGTGCTAAAACGCATACAGGACTTTCGCTTAACGATATATTACATATTGGACCCAATTTACAGGCCGATCTGTTTTTATTATTGTTAGGTTTTAGATTATTTCCTATTGCAATGAACGCTGATATAAAACAATATTATTTACGGATTGGTGTACCAGTAGACCAACATAAATACCTACGCATTTTATTTAGATTCAACGAATCGGAAAAAATTCGCACTTATGCCTTTAATAGGCAACCTTTCGGTCTCAAGTCAAGCCCTTACATAGCTATGCGCACTGTGCGACAGCTGGCTACTGACATGAGTCCGCTCTATCCTGATGCCGCGAAAGTGGCAGAGACCTGTCTGTATATGGACGATTTGGTTCTTTCTATTGCAAATGAGGATACTGCCACGCAATTAGCTCACAACTTGATTAAGTTTTTCAAATCGGGTGACTTTGACTTAGTGAAGTGGTCTAGCAATTCACCAGTGCTACTTGACTCGCTTCCCGACACGCACCGCAAGTCGCTTGATTTTGATGTTGACAATAATGTCTCTAAGGTCTTAGGTCTCTCATGGGAACCATGTGAAGATAATTTTCATTTCACATGCGCCGCAATTAATGAAAGGTGCACCAAGAGAAACATACTCTCGATGGTTGCACGACTATTTGACGTGCTCGGATTGGTCGCGCCTGTGATTCTCTATGCCAAGTTGTTAATTAAGGGACTGTGGCTCAGCAAGTGTGATTGGGACGATCCTGCACCGGAGCACATACGCACCCGTTTTTTCGCTCTTGCGCAAGAACTTCAAATGCTTGACACTTTAAGGATTCCACGTCATGTAGGCGTCGAAGTTGGTTGTGAATTACGTCTTGTTGCTTTTTGTGATGCTAGCATGAATGGTCTGGGATGTGTCATTTATGCCCATTGTACCTACCCGTCTGGCATTCAAACTCGCATTCTTTGCGCTAAATCAAAGGTTTCGCCAACAAAAATCACTACGCTCGCTCGCTTAGAATTATGCGCTATTTTACTTATGTCAAAATTAATAAAAACTGTGCGAGACACATATGCAACTCGTATGACCATTGCCGGGATATACGCATTTTCTGATTCCACTATTGCTTTATCATGGGTTCATTCTTCACCACATCGTTGGTCAGTTTTCGTCGGTAATCGCGTCGCTCAGTGCCAAGAAAACTTGGACTCTAAACATTTTTATCATATTGCCGGAGCTAGTAATCCTAGTGATTGTCTTTCGCGTGGTATGCTTCCATCGCAACTTTTGACCCACGATTTGTGGTGGAAAGGTCCTCCGTGGATTCGCAGCTCATCTGAGAAGTGGCCGATTAAGCCATTCTCGCTTAATAATTGCTCTGTCTTGCCTGAACTCAAGGCAAATGTGTTGGCTGCCATTACTCACACAGAGCCGCCGTTGCTGTGTACGTTAGCACAACGTGTTTCTTCTTGGGAAAAGTTGCTACGTATCACCGCATATGTATTAAAATTCGCAAGACCTAAAGTTAAGGTCGAACCTCGTTCTATAGCAGGGTTGACAAGTGCTGAGAATGCGTTAATTCTCGCCGTTCAATCTGTGCACTTCTGTGAAGATATCAAATTGATCAAGGCTGATAAATTACCTTCAAAAAAGCTGCAAAGCCTCTTCGTCTTCTTAGATAAACAAGGGATTTTACGCATTGGAGGAAGACTTTCTGGATCAATGCTTCCTTTCGAAGCTAAGCATCCGGTTCTTCTCCCTAAACGCGATCATGTCGTTGACTTAATAATACAGCATTTTCATGTTGTTAATTGTCACACCGGACCTGGACTTCTTATGTCTATTATACGACAACGCTACTGGATCTTGGATGCCAGGACTGTTATCAGGTCCAAGTTGCGAAAGTGCAACACTTGCTTTAAATGCAACCCAACGCATCCAACGCCTATAATGGCTGATCTTCCTGATTACCGTGTTTCAGAGGCCAAGGCATTTTGTCACACTGGTGTAGATTACGCTGGTCCGATAAGGACAATCCTTTCTCGCCGCAGAGGTCAACATGCGCAAAAGGCGTACATCGTTCTTTTTGTTTGCATGGTCACACGTAGTCTACATATTGAAGTGACCAGTGATTTAACTACTGAAAACTTTCTAGCCGCTTTTAAACGCTTTATTTCCCGTCGAGGACCAGTTTCATGTCTCTATTCCGATAATGGATCTACTTTCATCGGTGCGAAGGCACATTTAGATGAGCTGTATAGTTTTTTATTGAACTCTAGCTTCAAAAACGCGCTGTCGAATGAGTTGCTCTCTCGACGCATAGAGTGGAAGATGATTCCCCCAAGATCACCAAATTTTGGTGGGATGTGGGAAGGGAATATAAAGAGCATGAAAACGCATTTATATAGAGTAATAGGAAGTCAGTTACTTACATACGAAGAACTGCAAACTGTTCTTACTCAGATAGAGTGTATTCTTAACTCTCGTCCATTGAGCGTATTATCGTCAGACCCTTATCCTGAGGTGTTAACTCCCGCGCATTTTTTGATGTCTACTCCGTTGCAATATTTACCCGCTGCTGATTTGTCAGATCAACGATTGAGTCTGTTAGAACGTAAAAAGTTGTTAGATAGTATGGTCCAATCCTTTTGGAAGAAATGGCACTTAGAGTATTTGCACACGTTGCAAGTTAGGCAAAAATGGGCTACTCCCGACAAACCGGTAGAAATCGGAACTGTTGTTCTTCTTGAACAGGAGAATTCTCCACCGTTGCATTGGCCGTTAGGAGTAATTACGGACGTGTTCAGAGGCTCTGATAACGTTGTACGCGTGGCGATAGTTAAAACGCAAACTGGAATTTACAAACGCGCTGTAACTAAATTATATCCTATTCCTACACAATAAATTCAACTTAGTTTAAACCTTATTTTTTAGTTTAGGCCGCTATATTTATCATATTTATTATTTAATCGCATAATGCATGTGTTACTCTCAGTCAGTTAGAAAATTCGCGTGTTTTGAAACATCTTGTGATGTTCCAAGGCGGGGTGCATGGTGGAGCGCCAATATATTTATAAAATGCATACATAATCGCACCATAATATATTTCGTTATATTATTAATTTCATAGTCTTTATGTAAACCACATTCTGTTTGTCGAATGCAATTAGTGCTGGTACTGCTGTAATATTGCCAATGTACTCGACGATCTCAAGAGATGGCGTTAGCAGTCTTCAAATAATGTAACGCGCTGCACCCTGATTGGTGCAAGAAAAAACGGACATACCCTGCTCTCATCGCTTTTCGCTAAGAAGACGCTTTAATATAAAAATTTTGTTCCGCCACGGACTTCAGTTATATTTCTCGTGAAAAGAAGCTGATTTTCCATTAGTCCTATAGCCGTGTAGTGTTTGGACTCGCTTATAACCTTTACAAGGTGTATGTGGAGTGCTCTAGTCTTCGATCGTGACCGGCCGGTCAATACCTGGACGTTGCAAGAGACCGTAGAAACCTCGCCGCTGCTCGCTGCCTTCTGGAGGATCGGGACTTGGTCGGTGTTGCAGGTTAGTGCTGGCATGGTTGTGTTGATCGATAGAAGTGGTTTACTTCCCTACACCTCGTACGCTAACCGTTGAGCAATCACACCCTGGTTGGGCTATTTACACGCCTGACCAACAGTGAGACACCAAAATGTAATGTAATGCACCTAGCAATGTGAGGCCTTGTTTAGAATGTTTAGACGATGTGAATTTTTTCTTGCTAGCTACAGCATCGTGTCCACGAAGTCACCACGTTTCATATTATTTTAATAGCGAATGTGGATTCTATTTGATAGGGAATTCCACACCATTCAAATTCATATTAATCACGTAACCTCTGAAGGCGCAATTGTGCCTGTTTTTACAACGAAATACATACGTTGTACGTTGTTACATACGTGCAGAGTCCTCGCACGCTGCGCGTATGCCGTGTGCCTACGCGTTCACCACACAATTTAAGGTGTAGTAGTAAAAAAATCTGATGAATTTTGTTGTAACAACGTGGTCTCTAAACAAGGATAAACGGGGCTTCACAAAAAATCGAATCTTTTTGACCTGAAATAGCATAAATTAATTGGAATAAACATTAAAATCACATTTTTAAGGCACAATTACTTTAATGTTTAAGTATTTAATAACATTAAAGATTTACATTTCTGATATTTACTGTTTATTGACAACATGTACATCTATAGGCCGGAAACACGTAGACACATTGGCCATACCTAGCTCCCTCACGACTAACGCAGTGGTTGTGACAACCTTGATTGAGGGCGTTGCAGGGACCTTTGTAGCTCGCAGCGCCTGGACATCTCGCATCCGTCGATATGATGGTGCAGGCAACGATAACCATGACGAGAAGTAGCATTGATGCCTTCATGATTGATAATCGAGGAGAATAAAGTTGTATATCTAAAACAGAATAATATATCTTGACCCGAGAATAGACAGCCTGAAGTCCAAACTTACATACGAAGTGGAATGCGTAGGCAAAACATCTGAAAGCCATAGCTAATAATAAAAGATACACTGATAACTATAATATGATGCTGCTAACTTCTTGTAATAGTGTACTGTGAAACGTTCTAGAATTAGTGAGAACTATGCTGACTGACTTAGACTAATTTATTAATCAAGAAATCTCATACAATATATTTCGTACAATATAAAGGTAATGTCAAATCTCCTCACATGAGCGTAATGCACTAAAATAAGAAAATGTATCTCTTAACCATCCGCTACTTCTAGTTCTGACTGGTAAAAAACAAAAACTGTTGAGGGTTATCTCTTCTCTTATCATGCACTCCTTCAAGTAGTTCGGGTAGTCATTAACTTAGTCGCCATGTTGCGGCACCTATTCAGCTCTCCTAGCAATAGGTTTCAGTTCCGAAAATAATATCATCAGGAAATGTAGGTTTCCACACAAAAACCTATAGTAATATTTATGAGTTATTGTTAATAGTTTAACTACTATTTTAATCTTGTGTGTAAGGTTGATTTAAGAAAATATGAATAAGATAATATGTACTAATAAAAAAATTCTGCAAGAAGTTTAAAATGTAAGTGGTATGTATTTCAAACAAATAAATATGAATAATTTTAAAGTAAAAAAAAATTATTATTATATTAAAATAAATAAAAAATTAATGGTTAAGGATTTACTCACTAGTATGTAATTGATTAGAGCAGTCACTGCTAGAGGCAACACAGTTCCGTACAAGTCCCTAGTGAAGTAACACGACTTATATACCCCGATAACAATGAATTGAATACACATACATATGTAAAACAAAGGAGCGTAACAAGTGAGTAAGATAATTATACGAGTAGGTAATTGATATTGTCCTGGACATAGATATTTTTATTGTTGTCTATAAAATTAGAATGCCGACACATTTACAAAAGATTAGTTGTTCCATCGATTCATTTCTTCCTGAGTAACTCTGAAATCGTAATTATTCACAGTTTAGTAACACTATATCATTTTTGTTTTGAGATTTTATATTTAATTCTTTGAGAACTGAAATTATTTTGAATAGTTTTACAAAAACGATTTTTTTGCAGTCTTTCTTTCAGAAAACTTTCGTGAGTGGTATTCATCCACTCACTCAGTTCTGATGTATTAAAGAAATACTTTAATTGTTTTTTAACCGGACGGGGTCAGCACTGAGCGTCAGGAGTGTGGCGCCCGACACTCCGAACTCCTTGATAATGGGCCCCTGTCGGACTGAAACTAGTTGGGTATCATGAAAATAAAGACATGAGTAAAACTGTGTATAAATAGAAACTATACAGAGAGGCCAAAAGTCCTACCATGGTGGGAACCTGAATTGGAGAGGTTAAGCGAAAGGTGAGAAGCTCTTAAAACGTGCAATGACACGAGCAAACAATACGACTGGGATCAGGACAAATACAAAAGTATCAATACAATTAACGTATTAGATTTAGAATTTCTGAAGGCTGGCTTAAGTATGGAAACGCCATCGAATGCCAACAAGTGGCAAATAACGGCAAGTTTACGTGGGAGAGCCATATTTCAGCACGTATGGGCCGACTTGATCGGAGTGATACCACGGCCTCACAGAAACCCGGTGTGAAGCAATGCTTGTGATGTATTTCGCCGAGTGAGTGAGTGAGGCGTCCACCCTTAATATCCCTCCCCTAATGATGGTGCCGTTAAAAAGTATGCTACCCCCGGGGGGTAACTGCTGTGCTAGCGTTAGCAGAATCCCCCTCTGGTGTCCACGCTCCGTACACAATGCACCCGAACGTGGAGGCCCAGACTGCCCCTCGTAACCTGAGGGGCGCACAACGGTGCTAAAAAAAATCCTCTCGGAGAAAGAGCAAGCATACCAGGGCACCCCTTGCCAAGCTTACCGTTGACTTCTGCAACATTAGGGGCATTAACTCCAACCTCAACACTGTCCACCACCACCTCGAGACAGTAAAGCCGGCCTTGCTCTTTTTAACCGAAACGGAGATATCGGGTCCAGTGAACACATCCTACCTCTCCTACCTTGGGTACGGTCTGGAGCACTCCTTTATTCATAGGGCTGATGTGTGCGTGTACTTTAGAGATTGTATCAGTTCTCGCCGCCTCCGCAATCTTGAAGGCAGGGACCTCTCCATCTTGTGGCTGCCGCCATGTGTGGCACTATAAGTCAGCAGACTGGGATGGGATGCGCTTCTTCTTAACGTCCTACCCTTGGAGGCAGGTTTGCTTCATGGCGGGTGATTCCAACGTAGTTGCCTATTCTGTCGCTGATGCGGTGCTTCAGGTGATGGGGCTTTTCATTTCATCCTCTTTGATTCTCATTGGTGCTACATCCCAGGCTTAGTTTGGTTGGAACTGCAAAACGGCGTCCCGCCTAAGGCAGGAATGTTACCAAGCGTGGGCAAATACAGCGACGGTAGGTACGGGATGAAAAGGCTGGTCTTTTTATGAAAAGCATTAAAGAAGCAGTTCAACTTTGCCTCTAGGTCCTTCAAATGAGACATTGCCAAAGTCGCAGCACATCGGCAGAATTAGTGAGAGACTGGTGAGTCTCCCTTCTGGAACTCGAGCATTTTGGTCTCTTGCCAAAACTGTCCAGGAGAATTTCTGTAGGCCATCTCTTCCACCCCTGCATATGGGAGATAAAGAAAGGTTTAAGAAAAGAGCATACTCCCACGTCAAAGGCCCGCAATGCACTTGTGACTCTTTAGGGCGACGGTAGTCACTTATCATCGGGGGACCCGTCAGAAAAATTGGGTAAGAAAAGTAAGGATTTTCTTACACTGTTTGCGTAGGTTGTTTAGATTAAATACCTATGTTGGTTAGGGAGGTCTTACCAATTTGGGTGGGTATGTTTTGGGTTCCCTACGAAAACCTGAAGACACTTTTACGTATTCACCATAGGAAGCAGAGCGAGTTATATTATGGATATGCACTTCCCCGGCTGCAAAATTACGCAACTTACGTACGGGTGGAAGAAAGTACTACTCTAAAACCACGCTAAAAACAAGTTGGGCTATTAATTTCTTTTACCCCTTTGGATAATCGCTGCAGTGGGACCAGATGAAGTTTTTCATACTCTACTACAATGGGGAGTAGAGACTCTTCTCTCCATGATGAGCAACATATTCAGTGCGTGTGTTGGGCATGGATACGTTTCATTAAAATGGCGAAAAGAGTCATACCAAAACCAGGTAAGAGTAACTACACTAACTCTAAATCTTATAGACTAATCAACCAGACTTCCTTTTTGTTAAAAACGTCGGAAAGGCTGTGCGAAAGAGAGCGCAGGCAGAAATATCTTCAAACTATACCCTTGCACTCTAATCAACATGCGTACTGTCAAGGTAAATGAGCTAAATCTGCGGTTCAAACTGTGTACTGGTAAGTGTTATATGCACTCACAGATAAAGCTATATGCCTGGAGACATTTGTGGATATTAAAGGTGTATTCAATAAAAAAAAAATCATCACTATTCAAGCTGTTTTAGAACAAGACGGTGTATGTATAACTTAAAACTTGAATAAGAAACAGCTTAGTAACAGAGTAATTTTACTAGTTGAAGGAGAGTCACAGAAGGCGTTAGCTACAAACGGATCCAACACAACACCAAGACAAATAAGTAACTTCATTAAGTAGACGTTCAATCTGCTCACTATTTACTATAAATGAGTTTATACATAAAGTCAGCCAATCAAGCTGAACTTGGGTAGCCCCATGTTCGGTTCATCAATAGTGTTCTGTACTACATAGGCCACTACATTAGTTTTGTGGTATGCAACTACATATCACAATATTGTGATTTGAAGTTATATCCAGAAACTATTATGTAATATAAAAAAAAAGGAATTTGTGGGCAAGGAAACGTTTGTTCGATTTGTAAATTAATTTACTAAATGAAAAATATGATATTCTTATAATTATTTTATACTAGCTGCACCCCGCGGTGTCACCCGCGTAAGTCCTACTTTAAGTTTTCTTAATTTTTCAAATTTTACCTTCTCCTGACAATAACAAACACAAAAAAAGATGAATTTGCCAAATCGGTCTAGGCGTTCACGCGTGATGCCGTGACCAAGGGAAATAGGGATTCATTTATATATATATATATATATATATATATATATATATATATATAGCTAACAGTAAGCGTAGTGTGGCTTACCGTTAACACTAACTAAACAAAAATATTTCGAAGTAATGAGTAGTGCGCTAAGGGAAACTTGTCCATCTCTAAGGACCATAGAACGGTCGTATATTTAATTCAATCGCGGAAATTTTAACTTGGAGGATGTTGCTTGGTCCGACAGGCCGATATAAGTAACTACCGATAAGAACATTGAGACTGTACAACAGTTATTGGAGAAATAGCGACGTGTGACATTTCGACAGATCGAGGAAACCCTCAAGTTAAGTGCATCAACTGTTCATCGGATTCTTCACGACTATTTGAAAGTACCGAAACTTTGTTTACTATGGGTATCGCACTTGCTGACTCGTGCGCTCGTATTTATTTTAGCCTCTAAGTGGGTGCAAACTCTTCCTGTGTATTTATTGATTTATTTATATATACTTTATGCACATCAGGTACAGAGGCAGACTTAATGCCTAAGGCATTATCTGCCTCTGCCGGGTGATGCAGAGAAATCAGGAAGCAGGTGCGTTTTAACTCAAATTAGTTGAATAAAACAAAACAAAATATTATCTAACAGAAGGTGTTAGATAATATTTTACATTACAAACATACTATTAATATGTTGATATGCATGTACACATACATACAACATAAACCCATCACAGACTTACCATACATAATACACCTATATATTTATTAATTACCAGAATCCAGAATACGATTAATGTCCGAGTAGTAATCCAAGAGTACTCGGACATCCCACGGCATTCCAGGCATTTTCACGGACGAAGTGAGGAGAGAATTAAATTGGCTCCAAAATTTTAATTTTCTCATAATCTTTTAGGTTAGTTAGAATGTATGAGATAAGAACTGTTTCTTATATACTCGTAGTAAAAAAATACAAAGTTATATTATATATTGGCTCAGTAACAGAAAATCAGTGCTAATAATTGCTAGAATGCTGTGGCCATTGCAACGATCGTCAGTTTTTTAGGATCTATTTGGAACAACAAGAAAAATAATATTGTTCCTTACCATGGCTCGAGCTGGGTTTTGAAATTAGGCTCCAGTTTTATATGTTTGAGTGATCGCAATCATTATGTTAAAGTATTAAAACATATGCATACAATCTTCTTCTCTGCCACTGAAGTTCCTCAGGGGATCACATTTGGAACAATGATAATTCTTATTTTTTTGTATTATAGGGGGCAAACGAGCAGACGGGTACGACCTGATGGTAAGTGACTACCGTCGCCCATGGACACTTGCAACTCAAGAGTTACAAGTGCATTGCCGGCCTTTCAGATAGGAGTACGCTCTTTTCTTGAAGGTTTGAAGGTCGTATCGGTCCGGAAATACCGCAGGCGACAATTTGTTCCAGAGATTGGTTCTACGAGGCAAAAAAAATCTGTAGAACCGCACAGTGGTGGATTGCCATTTATCCAGGTAATATATCTTATCTGGAAACCGAGTTAACAGTGTAAGTGATCAAGGAAACATTCCGGGAGTTTATTTTTGCCTAAGATCTTGCTTTTGGGCTAGATCTGAGTAATAGTAGCTCCAGAGTAAATTAATAGGGAGCATCTACTATAATAATCATATAAAACACACCGTTGTAGATTGTCGTTCATTGTTTTTAACTGGTACATAATATGTAGGTACTTATTTTATACAATAGCGTGGTTGCAGTGTCTATTTACTTTGATGCTATTTATTGAAATCATGACTTGTAAACAATACTGATAATGTATCTTTTATCTTATCACAAACAAAGTTATTAGTCATATTATGGTCTGGAAAATTTCAAAGGTTTTATTTCTTGACATCATTGTCAGTCGAAAATGAAAAAATACAACATACAAATACAATACAAATACAACAAATCGAAAATGAAAAAATACAAAAAAAAGTATACACTAAAATGTTTGTATGTGTGTACTTACAGTGTTTTTTACCGTAGGCGTTGTTGTATGTTACGAGACTTGTGTAATGGGAGGGTGAAACTGCAGGGATCGACTAGTTAACACTATATAATATAATAATAATAACTTTACACATCTCACACACGGCCGTCTGATCCCAAACTAGGCAGAGACTGTACTGTGGTAACCAGACTGCTGATAAACATACTTATATATTTCTAAATACATACATATTATAGATAAATTACACCCAGACACAGAACAAGTGATCATGCTCATCACAAAACTATTTGTCCTGTGTGGAAATCGAACCTATGACCTCTGGCTCAGCAGTCAGGGTCATTAACCACTAGACCAACAGGCACGTCACAGAATAATAAAGTACTTTTAATATAAGTAATACTTTTAATTATTTACTTCTATGCTATACAAAAACGATATACATAATGATAAGTGAGGGGAATCACCTACTTGTTAACGAGTGCGTCATAATCATAATACTATAATATTATCTATGTATTAAGGCTGACTGCCTGTGACCACGGCCAGTGCAACCTGGTCGAAACGTCAGGCAATTCAGAGCTATGTAATACCTTTTCGTGATCGCATTAATTCCCGTTAATACATAGATAATATTATAGTATTATGATTATGACGCACTCGTGGCTCACTCACTGGCCGTGGTCACAGGCTGACTGCCTGTGACCACGGCCAGTGCAACCTGGTCGAAACGTCAGGCAATTCAGAGCTATGTAATACCTTTTCGTGATCGCATTAATTCCCGTTAATACATAGATAATATTATAGTATTATGATTATGACGCACTCGTGGCTCACTCACTGGCCGTGGTCACAGGCTGACTGCCTGTGACCACGGCCAGTGCAACCTGGTCGAAACGTCAGGCAATTCAGAGGTATGTAATACCTTTTCGTGATCGCGTTAATTCCCGTTAATACATAGATAATATTATAGTATTATGATTATGACGCACTCGTGGCTCACTCACTGGCCGTGGTCACAATCTGACTGCCTGTAACCACGGCCAGTGCAACCTGGTCGAAACGTCAGGCAATTCAGAGGTATGTAATACCTTTTCGTGATCGCGTTAATTCCCGTTAATACATAGATAATATTATATCATGGAACGCGAAAGTTTAAAAGTTAGTATCATAATACTAGTGGAGTTCTTGAGATTCTTTAAAATTATATAAGTAACAAAATTAATTCATAATAATAATCATTATCATCATCATATAAAGTATACATCAGCGTGGTAAACGAATTTATATTAGTCGAGTTAAACATAGATACACATATTGGAAATCACACATTCAAAAAATTAAATCAAAATTATCAAGTTTTTGTGACGCTCTCCGTGAAGAACGAACACCACCGACATACAAACTGCACTTACCACGTATTATGCTTACGCTTTTGCATGGCTGAACTGCGGAGTCATCCTGCACGGACGGAGCACGGACGCGCCTGCATTGTTAATTATGCAGAAAAGCTAATTAGAATAATTTTTAACATAGACGACATAGAAAATTGCAAACCACATTTTCAAAAACTAAAAATTTAAACTCTCCCTAACATGTATATTCTTTAAATTTTTAGGTTTGTTAGGAACATAAGGATTTTTACACATAAAGAGATGACCATACACAGTACACATTAAGAAATTTACCAACGTCCCGATTTTTTTTTTGTGTGGAAACCCGCACGGGTCATCACCTCACCGGAGCTAACGATGAAGTGGTATGTCGGAATCAAACCGACCGAAACCACGCGGTGTTCCGTCAGAAGTGGGTCTATTGCAGGGGACCTGGATATACCCTAAGAAGGAAGCCTCCGCGAACCCCTTCAGTACTTGGCCGCCTGCTGCCAGCAGACGACCACACCGTGGAGTATGGGGGCCCTTACCCCCCTCATTCAGGCACACAGGTGAAGAAACCCTTTGAAATGACATTGCGACGACCCCAATTAAAACTATAATAAGAGCAGGAAGGTGATGATTTTAAGCATGTCTCGTCCTGTGTGTAGTTTAAGGCGTCTCTAGAGAGACTAGAGAGTAGTGACGTGCATGTGAATATTATCTCTTTGATTGCGGTAATCGTTTAACACGAATGTGCATATATAATGAATCTGAAGCACATAAGCTATATATAAGTTCATTGTAAAAACACAAAACACTGCTACCTTTCACACTTAAATTGTATGATATTAGGGACGGCCCTATATACAAAGTCTCGTTTCGTTCTCTGTAAAAAACATCTTTTAGGTTTATTGGTTCCAGTGCAGTGTAGTTATAAAACATTTAATTTATAAATTCAGGAACAGTCTTCACAGATTACTACGGCGTTGACATCAAAAACATTCAGATATCAGGAAAATGCGCCAGGATAATTTTTCTTTTTCTTACTTTAACGGCTGTCTTTTTAACAATACATTATACCTACATATTTATTTGTGTTCTCGATATCATAGCGTATTAATATCAGGTTAAGAATTCTGTATAGCAAAAGACCCCTACACAGAATTCTGCAATGGTAAATGATACAGGGTTATGTGGTTAAGGAACCCAACTCTGTTATAAATTAAAACAACAACTATAATTACCATTAAAACTTTACTGATATTTTGAAGACAAATACAAGAATGTGTTAAGTCTTTTCACAGTATGAATCACGGTGCCTGCTAGAAAAATTACTGCAATAATTAAAACGACATTAACGCAGGCGCTTTAGGTCTCCTTTGACACACGAACACACGAAATGGAACCTAGTATAATGGACCCTCATGCATGTCCTGTGATGATGCGTGGCAAGTGCAGTAACAGAAGTCGTTTCACCCCTTTCTGCTAAGAACTATTCCAGTAAGAGCAAGAAGTATATCGGCCTTTTGTTGGGAGGTCAAGACCTCCAAGGTCTTGACCTCCAAGAGACCAAGAGGGCTTGTTGGAACTTGCCACGTTAGAATTTTCTAAAACTTCCTGTTTATATCGGGTTGACAACAATATATCTTATCGTTAGGCCCTTGTTGAACTATGTGTGCACTATTCTGTAGGGGGTTTCACAAGTGCCAAAAGGAGAATATAAAAATTAAGAGAGCGCTTGGTGGCTGAATTTCGACCAGTATGCATAAAGTTTTGTTTTATCTGATTGACCAGTATAACTTGATCTGACATTGTAAAGACTTTCCGTACAGTGACAGGTCAACATAATAATATATACTCGACCTTGTAGCTTTTTCTAGCCGTTTTCATATAATTTTGGTGATGTATAACACAATCTACCCATAAACTTTAATTAGGTACTTCAAATCAGATTCATGGAAGAAATTTGCTTAAAAAGTGGTACAAAGAATTATCTTCAAGTACTAATAAAATAGTTACGTAGAGTTTATAACACTACTATGGTTTAATTTAAAATAATTTCTAGTACATAGTTATATTTTACTTTAGAATAATTTATTTTTAAATAAACAGCAATTACCGCTGCTAGGCTAAGACTGGTTATTCCACGTTATAGACTTGGAATTACCAGTCTTCGATAGGTACCTAATTCTAATATTTTTTTGCTAATTTACTTACTTTTTGCGACTAAGGATATAAAAATTAAACATAATTTGAGAATTCAGCAAGAATCTCGTTTACAAGAAACAGATATATTAATATATTATTTGATTAAATAAGAATTTACTTTGTTTCGTATTAAATTTGAAAAAAAATTAAAATCAGTAATCAGTATTATGACGCCCACATTGACACGTAGGTGATTCCCCCTAGATTTTCTTAGCATTACCTATATCGTAAATTGTAAAGCATGGAAGGGAATATTTAAAGTATTTTTTTTTATATTACAAGTATTTTATTATTAACCGAGTTGCAATAACAATAAATATTAACAGGTTTGCGCAGTTATTAATCATTTACAACACGTACACTTAAAGGACGGAAACTTATAGACACATTGGCCACTCTTGGCTCCTTCGAGTTTGGTGCAGTGGAATTGGCAGTCCTGGGTGAGGGCATTGCAGGTGCCCTTGAAGAACTTAGAGTTGGGACAGGCCGCGTCAGCGGAGATGACAGCGCAGGCGATGATGGTCAAAGCCAGGATTACCATTGATGCCTTCATTTTTGTAGTGTGTTTTTTTGAACTGAGTTTCTAAAAAGGAAAGAAAGATAGTAAAAACATTTTTTTTAGTAAGAAATTAAAATTTACGATTTTAATATTGAGTTAACTTTTAGATTTTATGTTAAATTAGCTTGTATCTGTGGCTTTGCTTTAATACGGAAAATCTCCTTTAATACGAATTAAAGGAGCATTTAAATATTTCAGTATAAAAGATATTCTATGTCGCTTTCTGTACCAATGACAACGTGAATTCAAAATTTCCTACGATTGGTTAAGTAGTTAAGGTGTGAAAGCTTAACAAACAAACAAACAAAAGCGCTCACATTCGCGTTTATAACATTGATTAGGATTCTTTGTAAAATTCTTCCTTTTTCTAAAACAATAATGTTTTGAGTTTATTATGTAAAAATGTTATATTTATACATTAGTTTTAGTGGCCTTGAGCTTATACTTAGTAAGTATAGTTTAATAAACATTACTAAAATACTGTTAAAAATGTTAGAGAAAAACTTACTAGACTCTAAAATACCGAATGATTTAATTAAAAAATTATTACCATTAATAACATAATATACGCTCACTTTTCGCAAAATGGGAGTTAGAAAATAGCACCTAATACTAATTCATGTCTACGCACAAAAATATAGTTATAATTTATTTTATTATAGTAAATGTCCTTGAAGACTTTTTTACGCAACACGTGTTTGTTACTCACCTGTTAATAGCCAAATGGTGTACTGACTGCTGGAGTTAAGCAAGTTATGTTTCTTTCCTGAGAAGTTACGTCTTATATACGCATTTGTGAATCACCGCTGTTTGTCCAAAGCAACATTATCATAATGGGTTATTACTTTGGGTTTTCCTGACCCAATAATTAGCGTAGTGGTAAGATGAGGTAAATTATGTTTTGACACCTCAGTGGTGTAAAACAAAAATGCGAACACCTTAAAGACAGTCATTTTTAACTGAAAAAAAAAACGTATTTTTGAAAATTTTAACGTTTAAAAGACTATATAATTATGTGTTAGAGGAAATTAACGCGATCACGTATTTAAAAGGTATTTAATTTGCCTGATATTTCGATCAGGTTGCACTGGCCGTGGTCACAGGCTAACTCTGTGTTACCTTTTAAAAATATATATTGTTGTGATGAGACCTCTCGCGCCGCTTTCATCCTCCTTCTATTGGAATGAAAACTCCTTGAAAACCCACGGAGGTCTTGGCTCGTGGCACCAAACTCGAATTTAGAACATGTTCGAAATATTTTTGGAAGACGAGGACTCGTATGGCAGACTCGGTGCGACGTGCAAGGAGTGTCCAAGAAGCAGTAGTTGTAATTGAAAAAGTATTGGAATATAATATATAATTATTGTTAACAGTTTCAACTGATTAAAGCAATGAGTTGCGTTTGCTTGTGTTTTTAACTCTTCTCCTTCAATAGCGACCCTCGGCTCGACATCTCGGCCACCGCAGTCCCCGATCATTGCAGTATTTAATTTATTATATTATCATGGAACGTAAAAGTTGAAAAGTTAGTTTAAAAGACAGGTAAAAGTGAAATATACAGTTTATGAACATCTAAGCCAAATTTCCGCCAAACGGGCACTTTGAGAATTAAAGGTGGAAAAATTGGGAGTATATTGAAAGGGAAAGATAAGCAAGAAGGGGAGGCAATGGAAGTAAAGGATGTCCGAGCCTCTCTCTTTAAAAATAATTTGAAAAATTCTTTAGATAATATAATTAATAATTATTAATAGATTAATTAACCATCACCCCACACAGCTGTGGCTATTGGATTAAATTCAAGCCACTTACAGCATATTACAAATTTATGGAATAAAAACAACATAATTATAAAATAAAATAATAAACAAACAACCAAAATTAAAACATTATACATCAAAAATGCAAAATACGCGTCAAGCTTTGAAGTTCTCAAGGATTAAATAGTAATAATCAAACTTAAATTATACTATTTTTAATTTTTTACTTCGACTATCATCCTTATCCGGCTACTCACCGGCATCCCTATTCAGTGACGGCCCGCCTAGCTACTAGCAGTACCAATCGTACTTTGTGAGTTGCCAACCCTATCGTCTCTATGCCATGCACTCTCTTCATTCATTTTAATATATTCATATACAAAACCAAACGAATAAACACAAATGCTTACCATCACAAAACATATTTATTAGAGCAGATAATTAGTATTCACTTGGCGAATGAAGATAACTACGCATCTTTTACTCTATAGGTTTAGTTTACTAGCTTCTGACCGCAGTTTCGCCTGGGATAATGAAGATTTTGCCAAACAATTCATGTCTAAAATTATTTATTCCTTTCTTTCCAAAAAACTAAGTATATATTATAGTTTAGCAAAACTAAAAACCACGGTTTAATGGTAAACTTAATTACAAAGTAAAGAAGAATTCCGTTAGCCAGGCAACCTTAGGATGGATCAAAGAATCAAATGATGCAGAGAGACAGCGGTAGTTAGTGGTTTTAACAAAATTTGTAATTGCTTATACATCTATACAAATAAATAAAATTGGAGTGTCTGTTTGTAATATTAAAATAACCGCTTTTTACTAGGTGCATTTGGATGTATACACGGTACATATACCAAAACAACATTTTTTACAATTTTTATCTGTCTGTCTGTCTGTTTGTTTCGGCTAATCTTTGGAACGGGTGGACCGATTTCAAAGGGACTTTCACTGGCAGATCGCTGGTATTATAAGGAGTAACTTAGGTTACGTTGATTTTGGAAAAAGAATTAGGGTTCCGTGCAAAATATATAAATATGTTCACACGAGTAAAGTCGCGCGGGAACTGCTAGTAGGACATAAAAAGATATTCTGTAAGTACAGAAGATCTATTATACTCCCTATAAATTTATACCAGTACTTAAACATAAACATATATAAATATACACACATAAACTTAATATGTATGATATTGTACATTATATACAATATCATACATATTAAGTACTCCTATATGTATATAATTATATCAGTGACATTGTCAAATGTATTATTAATAATAATAGTGAGAAATAATGTTCGTGACCCATTTTCTTAGAAGTGATTATTGATTGGGCTCGCCTAATACTAACTGGCAACGCATTCCACAAGCGTACAGCATGAACAGTCAAAGATCGGTCATAGAATTTAGTAGAATGCAGTGGCTTCTCCAGTCTCAAATCTTCAGATGACCTTAGACATTTTTCGTGTGTGTGTCATGAATGAACTTAAACCGTTCTTTGAGATAAAGTAAAATTCCATTGTGATCGGTTGACTAGTTAAGGGCGAAAAAGCAAACAAACAAACAAACTCACATTCAAAGTTATAATATTAGTTAGAATTATTAAATGCTCAGAATATGCTCGTGAATTTCGTGAATAGGTAGTTATAAATGGGTTTTTTTTCTATTAGGGGAAGTCGTAGTTTGGTACAGTTTTAACGCAGTCAAGGTCTTTGTCGTTCTACGTTAAAAAATATCCTGTCGACATTATTTCTTGTAAAAATAATATATTGAAAAAAATTGGTCAACAGAAGTTTGTCAGAAATAATTATAGGTACTGTTTCCAGATAATCGGGTACCATTGTGAAAGTATGTCTTTGAGTAAATGTAAAACATGGCATCCTTGACACATTTAAGGAAACCTCTTTTGATCCAATTTTTAGATTATAGATTAAAGAAAATAGAGTATTCTTTTTTTTATTGCTTAATTATACTATTCTTTTTTTTTTCTTACAACAGAGCATCATTAAATTTTACAGGATCAGCAATGAGCACGTGGCACTCCTGAATATTTTAAATTTTATAACTTAACTAGCGGCCCGTCCCGGTTTCGCACGGATGCAATGTAAATACTAATGTGGTGAACAATAACCGTCATATTACAACAAATTAACACAAAACAATATTAAAGTATATGTATAAACCTTCCTCTTGAATCACTCTATCCATTGATGAAAACCGCATTAAAATCCATTGCCTAGTTGCGTAGGCGGAAAGCGACTTTGTTTTATACTATGTATAAATAGAGAACTTCAAACTTTTTGACTTCGAACTGAACCAAGGAGGAGTTATCTTTAAAAAAATATTACAGGGTATATGTGGTCCGCTATATTCCACCCGAAGATAATAATCATAACTTCACACACTTCACACACGGCCGTCTGATCCCAAAATAGGCAGAGCCTGTCCTATGGTAACTAGACCGCTGATAAAAATATTATATATTACTAAATATACACACACAATGTACATAATTTAAACAAGGTTATATATAATACAGTATTGGAAAGTACTTACAATAATAACATTAAAACCGTCTAGCTAAATCTACCACATAACATATTAATCACATTTAAATACTCCTCGATTAGAAATACAATCCATTAGTTCAGAAGTAATGCCTTTTTAAGTAATGACACATTATTTAAACAACATTTAATTGAATACTAGACGCTTTTAATTTCCAATTAACTAAATACATTCCTTTATTTGCGCAATTATCAGGCAAAACCAAAAAGGTCTATTAGTTTTCCCACATATTATGTCACATATATAAAAGTCATTAACTCGTACATACTGTAACCTTATGACTCTCGTGACACTTATTGAAGTCATTATGAAACTATTCTCTACATGTCGTAACTTGATCAGTATAAGACAATCAAATGGAGAAACAATAACAACAACACAACATTTAAAGTTATAAAAAGTCCCACTTGTAACTAAAACTTTTAGTTACGTATACCCCTTGGTACTAACTGACGCAACAAAACCTGTTTCCCTGCCGAGAAGAATACGCAGTCTTCTCCGATCAGGTAATTGAACAACAAGGTTACTTAAATGTAATTAATAAAGGATGGAATAAAACAAGTTAATTTTCCGAATCCTACTAATATTATAAACGTGAAAGTTTGTGAGTATGGATGTATGGATGTTTGTTACTCTTTCACGCCAAAACTACTGAACCGATTGCGATGAAACTTGGTATGTAGATAGCTGGAGATCTGGATTAACATATAGGCTACTTTTTATCCCCATATTCCAACGGGATCGGGACTTACGCGGGTGAAACCGCGTCGCGCTGTTAGTAAATAATATGTAAATCGATTGGGTTCAGTAAGGCCGGTTAAACATCAGCGCCTTATGCCGCGGGTGGTCGGGACGGGTTTTCCCCTCCACCCGCTATAGTGGCCTCCCGCGAGGAGGCGGCGTCCGAGTGTGCCTGGACGTCGCCTAATTGAGAGGTTTTTACCCGAAGGTGGTGCCCGCACTTTTGCGGGCAGGTGCTAAGAGGGTTCCGGATGTCTTAATAAAAGCTGTTCCCGGATCCCTCCTACTTAAAGCGCAGTACGGCATACCGTGTGGTTTTAGTCGGTTCGATTCCGACACACCGCCCTACCGAAAACCCCGGTGGGGTGACGGCCCGAGGGGGTTTCCACACGCACAAAAAAAAAAAAAGGCCGGTTAAACATAGTAGAATATTCATATTTGCAACAGAAAGCTAAAGTTTTATTGTAGCAGTAATTTCTAAGGTAAGATTACGATTGGAGTCTATTTAAAGTAATTCTACGAATTCGATTATATGTTATTGTTATTAAGAACTGATGAACTATAATTATAACTTAAGGTTAAATATGCCAAGTTATCCTTATGTGTGCTGTTCATTGTTATTAAAGCTTAGACGGCACAGCAATAGTTTGTTCTAATTTAGAGCTACAGAACTATATATACTAATCTTCTTTAGGGAACGACATTACCGATGAACTAGGAAAGATCGGATCTGCAACATCGGTGGTGGGTCCACTCCGACTACACTGCTGCACTCTTCAACCAACTTTAAGGGACACGTGAAGCTCTCAAAAATCTTTGGACCAGCTAACCAGGCTGCAGGCACTGTAGGTGACAGAAGTATCACCACGTTTAAGCTATAGACTGCTCAGTCTCAACCCTAAAAGTATTATCGATTCCTTGCTATAAAATACCCAGAGCAGGAGAAAAGAAAGACATTTAAACATACTTATATATCAAAATTACTTTATTCATCGACTTGATAAGTATAATAAACACCGACATTGTTAGGTAGTTATTGATCAGTGACAACAAGTACACCTAAAGGCTGGAAACTTATAGACACATTGGCCACTCTTAGCTCCTTCGAGTTTAGTGCAGTGGAACTGGCAGTCCTGGGTGAGGGCATTGCAGGTGCCCTTGAAGAACTTGGAGCTGGGACAGGCCGCGTCAGCGGAGATGACAGCGCAGGCGATGATGGTCAAAGCCAGGATTACCATTGATGCCTTCATTGTTATATTGGTGAATTTTGTACTGGGTTTCTAAAAGAAAAAAATAAAGTTTTATAAAAATTTAACATCTTAGTTTTAGTTTGTGTTTCTTAGTTTCACAAATACAAATTACGATATGTATTATTTATAATTAATCAAAAATCTTTTAAAATTATAGGTCACCTTTGTCTGTTTTTAGAGTGTGTTACCAACACCGAAGTTGGTCCTCTGGTGTTAGAAAGGTATATAGGTCAAGATGACCTCTTTCCATCAAGGAATTAGAGCCATCAAAATATTACAACAACTGATGTGACAATTCTTAACGGCACAATTAATTGCATTAATTAAAGAGAGCTTATACTAATTTATGACATAAACCTACAAATTGAAAGTTTTTTTTTTTTTGTTATTTAGATCCTAAAAGAATTAAACAAGTGATCAAACGGATATACAATCGTGCACATTACGAGTAAAAACTTCGTATTCTTTGAAAATATTAGTTTCACAACTTCAAATCACAAAAATCACGAATCATTTCAGAAGCGGATACTTTAAAAACGTAACCTGTTAAGGTGACACTTACCAGAGCCAATTAGTGCACTCACTGCTGGAGTTGACTGAGTTATGTGTCCCTACTGGAATGGTCCCCACTTTATATACCAAATTCTGAATCACCGTAGTACCGTTTGTCCTACCATTAGCATTATGGGTTAGTACGTTGGGTATTCCTTACCAAACAATAAGCTACTTACAACGTCTTCGTCTTAAAACGAAACAAATAAGTATTAATACAAGATACCTGATAGTAATTTTGAATTTATACCTGAGAGAGAGAGAGAGAGAGAACAGAGAGGGAGCAAAACCATATCTTTATATACAGAATGTTACAAAAACTTATGGTTATATTTTAGGGTCATATAATGTGGAATGTCATGGAATGTCCTGATTTTTCTGAAAATGTCTGCATAAAAAAACAAAATTATTGAAATTGACATGAAAATTCATAACATAACGTGCTGTTAAAAAATCTACACCTACACCTACACCTAAAAAAAAAATATTTAAATCCATTTTTTTTAAATCAACTATTTGTCGGCTACACAATACGATCCTAAAATTTTACCATATCTTCCTGCCTTTCTTTTTCGGGTACCACTTCACCGATTGTACGATGACGTGGATATGTCGGACACGAACCGACTAAAACCACACGGTTTACGATATGGGCTAACATTTCGTAAACCGTGTGGTTTTACTCGGGAGTTGAGGTATGCCTTTTAAAGATTACCACTCAACCCCCGATTCCTGTAACAGCCTGCATATGTACATATAATTCTTCTGTACGTGTGTATGCCACTTATCTCCTCCTAAACCGCAAGAACGATTTTGATCTTTTTTTTGGTGCTGGTTTGAGTTAGTCCCTGGACGATTTAGATTCACAATTGAACCCGGTAGGTGGCGCTGCGATAGGATTACAAGATTTTTTTTTACATTTTGGTAGAAAAACGACACTGTCGGTTCCGATGTTTCTTTTTAGTCCGTCTCTTGGTCTGTCAAGACCTTTTTTTTAACCGACGACGAAAAAAGGACTAGGTTCTCCATTCGACCGTACATACGAGTACCATTTATTTTTTTTATATATGTTCAAGGGTATCAAGGAAGTCAGATAATGGGATTCTGATGAAATTGAAAGAATCCCTAGAAAATTGTGGTTTGAATAATATTTCTGTTTCTTTTATGTTTTCCCCTATTCCATAAAAAAAATGTGAAAATAGTAAAGAGTGTTTTTTTCTTTTTTATGTTATGGGGGGCAAACAAGCAGACGGGTCAGCTGATGGTAAATGACTACCGTTGCCCATATGCACCTGCAACTCAAGAGTCACAAGTGCGTAGCCGGCCTTTTATGTGGGAGTAGGGGAAGAGTGGAAGAGAGGGAGAGGGGCGGAGGGAAGGGTTAGGGCCTCCAGTAACCTTACTCACTCGGCGAAAAGTAATGCAAGCATTGCTTTACTCCGGTCGAACCGGCCCATACGTGCCTAAGCATGGCTCTCCCACGATTACTTTTCATAGCTTGATTTGGTATTTGCGTTTTGGAATCATTAAACCACAAAACTGAGCTAATGATGGAAACCATACCTTTCCTAAACAATTAGAAGCTAGATTTAAAAAATGTGGTTTAGGGACAGAAATCATTTATTTTGTTTTGAAGAAAAGACGTCCTTACAATATTGAAGGTAACCTCAAACTGAACTCTGAACTATTTTCTATACAAATATGAAGCGTTAATAAAACTTGATACTAAGTTTACCTTAATTGCCAGATTTGCAACGCAAAAGGTAGAGCCACACCTGTACATGGGTAATTCATCAACTCGTCCTATATTAACTTTTTTTTTATTTTTTATTTTTTTCATCCTACATGTCTACATTTAGGACAACTTGCAGAAAATCTAAATCAATAATATTTTCGCTCTGCAATTCGTCCCACATTACTATCAAAATTAAAAAAGGTACAATCAATAGCAAAAGTATTAGTGTGGAAATAATTATAAAAAAAATGTAATGTAATATTTAATCATCACAACATTGTCACATATAAACAGAAAAGATTAAATCATCACAAATTTGATTCCAATTAACACATGAGATAATAATGAACATTCATACCCAAACCTACATGGTTTAATAATAATAAACCTAAAATTATAAAATAATAAGCAATCGTCTAGCAATAAAGATAATAATCAGCAATTTTAAAAGATTTAACAATTATATTAGAACTGAAAGTAGGAAATATACCTAGAAAGCCTCTTCTAGGTTTTATCATTAACTTAAAACTACAAACAACTCTAAGGAGTTTCTACGACAAATACACCCTACAGTTCTTAAGCTACTACTACTGACTTTTTTAATCTTAAATAATCTATGAACAAAACGAAAGTAAAAACTAAAAATTCTTAAAAAAATATTGTTATATCTTGTCTTACTGACTGTACCAAACCTTGATAAATTTTAAAGTTCCACACAAAAAGAATCGTGGGACGAGTTGCAGAATAAAAATATTATTTATTTTGATAATCTGCAAGTTGTCCTAATTTGGCTGTAGGTATATAGGACGAGTTGATCAATTACTCGTGTACATTCTTTTTTGTTTGCCATTAATTGCAATCATGATGATCGGACACTACATTACGGTGTCATATTTTCTGCTGCTATATGGTTGTCTAAAATATGGCGATACACAAATAACAAGAATACTAAATTAATCAATCAATCAGCCCGTCATAGTCCACAGAGCTAGAAATAGGTCTCTCCCAATGCGTGTGCTGCTTCGCACCAGGCCTTAGATAAATAATAATTAATAGATGATTAAATTTAATTAGTCAAATATAATTTTGTCTACACTTTTTATATATAATGAGAGATTTTTTTCACATTAATAAAAAATAAGATAACAAGATGCTGTAAGTACTGCGTGGTTAATAGCAAATTAATGGGTTGTACACCACTGACGATACGCAGCGTAACCGGTTTGTCAAGTATCAGTGTAAGTAATTCTTGAGTTATCATGAGTCTTTTACATTATTTTGTTCTTTGAGCAAGTTTTTAATCATAATTTTTGTTTTATTATTACACTCTTGTTATTTCCGATAACTTGTATTCTATTTATAAGTATTGAAATACAATAAGGCATACTATATATAGGATCACACTAGTATACACCGATTCACTATAGTTGATTGTCCATATGAACAATTTTGAAAGTACCAAAAATGCTTAAATCTTAGTATAAAATAATTTCTAGTTTAGTACCTTATTAACAAACCCCGGACTTTTTTTTGCTTGTTTTACTTGTTTTCATAACATGTTCGTATTTTTAATATCCTTTTATTATAAAAAAAAATGCGTAATAAAATGCAACGGTGTGTACAATATTTGAAGTCAATTTAGCGACCACTCTTTGAGTTTTGGGAGCACACACACGGAGGAAGACATATTATGTATAGTGTGATTATTGGAATATCTACTAATTATCCTACTAATATTATAAACGTGAAAGTTTGTGAGGATGTATGGATGTGTGGATGTATGGATGTTTGGATGTATGGATGTATGGATGTTTGTTACTCTTTCACGCAAAAACTACTAATCCGATTGCGATGAAACTTGGTATGTAGATAGTTGGAGACCTAGATTAACACATAGGCTACTTTTTATCCCGATATTTCAACGGTACCGGGGCTTACGCGGTTGAAACCGCGGGGCGCTGTAAGTATTGAATAAATTAATGTAGTGTCCGCAGTTATCAAAGTTGATACATATAGGTATATCAGAGAAAAAGAAAAAATCATTTTATTAGAACTGGCATTACCTACTCGCCGGCCACGGATCTTTTACAAGTCAAGCAGTTCAGACTTGATATGAGTCAAACGTCAAATTTTGTTGTTATTATGACATAAAAAAAAATGTTTTTGTGAAACTTATATTTTGCGATTGGAAATATGACTTTGTCGTAAATACTCGTAGATGTATGGGAGAGTATTTTTAGAAGAGTAGAGTTAAGTTTGTCTTTCGGGAAAGACGGGCAAAGATCTCATAGAATTGATTCCCAAGATGGACGTACTATCTATCTACATACAAATTTGTTTGCTAACGGAATCCTCGGCCCGCGACTCGCAGCAAGTCCGGTTATTTTTCTATATTTTATGCCTTTGCATTAACTAAAGTGCATAAAGATCTTTAAATTTGAAACATTTATCGTGCTAGATATGTGACTATACTTACGTTAAATAGTTTCGATCACATTGGGTTACGTTACGGATACGCAAATGTATAGTAGATATAATATATAAGTAACATTGTATTTTGATTGCGCATTGCGCGGCTGTATTGTGAGGCAATAAATGGTTCTTTCTTTCTTGTCTCAAATGTCACCTTTTTTCACACACTTTTTTGTCACATTTTTAATTTCCTCTGAAGTCATAGTATATTTTTCTTAAATATGACATTAGGAAATAAGCTAAATTAGTGAGTTTTAGGCACATAATAACTTTATTTTAGAGTTTTGTAAGGCCAGAATTAAGGCGATACGTTGACTCAGTGACGGATGGTGAACATCGCTGTAAAAGTAACCTGTGTAACCTGGTCTTAATCCTATGCACATAAGTATATACATACCGTAACTGAGATCATACTAATTAAAGTAATTAACTATTTTTTTCCATGATCGATCGTGCCGACAAATGAAATACCGACGTTTGATAAATCATAACTGTGCCTTAAACGTGACAATGTAAAATGTAAAGTTACCCTAAGTCATTAAATCGATTTCTGATGCACAAAACATTGATATGAGATGACTGGCCTGTTGGTCTAGTGGTTAGTGACCCTGACTGCTAAGCCAGTGGTTTTGGGTTCGATTCCCACCCAGGACAAATAATTGTGTGATGAGCATGATAATTTGTTTTGTGTCTGGGTGTAATATATCTATAATATGTATGTATTTAGAAATATATAAGTATGATTATCAGCAGTCTGGTTACCATAGTACAGGGTCTGCCTAGTTTGGGATCAGACGGCCGTGTGTGAAATGTGAGGAGTTATTATTATTATTATTATATGTCAAATCGTCATTGAACACAAATTCTCTAACCAAAAAAAAGACAATATAGGAAGAATAAGGAATTAATTGAAATTAAAATAACTTTAATTATATAAATAAATAAGTAAAATACTTGTTTCATAATTAATCGATGTAGTTTATATCGAAAGAGGAAATCGGATCCAGTTGTATGTCCCAAATTTTCAAACTTAATTTCATATTCTTATTACATACCTATGCCTATTGAAAAAAAAACGTGTGCGGTGTCTTTGTTGACACTTGGTTGGAACAACGTTTGTTTCGCTATTTATATAAATAAAAATCAATTTATATATGTATGTCCTCTTTGCATTTCTAAACCGTTTATCAGATTGTGGTGAAACTTCGACAGGGTTTTGTGGGAACGCCCACGAGGGTTTCTGGCTCACAAAATGTTGATAAAATGAAGTCGATTAAAAAAAATGTATTGCAACGTATGTCAGGTACAGCTAGTACATAAATATTTTTAATTCATTGAATATATTTATATATTTAATGGTTTGAATAAATTGTATCAAAATATAGTAAGCTGACCCGCGCAACTTCGTCTGTGTTTGTAAATTTTCCCCGTTGTTGCAACATATTTCCTTGATGCTCCGCTTCTATTGGTTGTAGCGTGATGTTATATAGCCTATAGCCTTCCTCGATAAATAGCCTATCCAGCATTAAAAGAATAAATTGTTTCAAAATCGGATCAGTAATACCCGAGATTACTCCAAACATCCAAACTCACAAACTTTACCTCTTTATAATCTTATAGTAAAGATATTTTAAAAACTCAAAATTAAAATTGCGCCATCTGTGAAAGTTGCCCTTTATTATATTACAAGAGTATCGCTCAATATTCACAGATTTTGTAAATAAATAAATCAACCTGCGGTCAGCATTTTTCGTTGCACTAACAATTTTTTACGCCAAGCGTCTGAAGTGTGACATGCGATAAAGAAATTTGTTCCAAAAAGATTTGGAAAACATTATAATAAAAGCCAGGTGTTTTAATAACTATATAATATTTAATTCTGAATAATTTTTTGCATTATTTTAGAGTAGGTATAGGTTTTGATTAATTAATCGTGTATTAACATTAAAAGTACATTTTAATTTAATTACTTTATTAAATATATATTACTTAAAAGTAAACACAGTACAATAAGTAAGAGTTATTCATCAGTTACAACAAGTACATCTAAAGGCCGGGAATTTGTACACACATTGTCCACTCTTGGTTTTCTCGATATTGGTGCAGTGGAACTGACAGTCCTGGGTGAGCGCATTGCAGGTGCCTTTGAAGAACTTGGAGTTGGGACAGGCTGCATCTGTGGAGATGACAGCGCAGGCGATGATCATGGCCAAGGCGAATATGACTGTTGAAGTCTTCATGGTTATTGCTGGGAGTTATTTTTAACTGCGTTTCTGATAATAAAAATGAATACGTTATCAAATATTTTCAATTAAAACAACAAATTTTCAATTAATTATATAAAAAACCTAAATCAAAAGTCACATTATTAATATCAACAGAAATCATTATATTAATACGTGAACAGAATTCTTTGTACCCCCTTTTTAAGAAAATTTCGTGAACGTAGTAACGACAATTTTGGAATATTCACAGTTTATATATAGAAGAAGTGCAGAAAGCTAACCTTTTTAAACAATATGTCTTACAACTTTAAAAATTACGTTAAAACGGCCTTATAATATTATACGCGTCCAGTAAATACGATTATCTGTCATGGTAAGTAAGTCTATACAATGACACCTCAAGTTACACTGGCCAATGAAAAAACCATGGTCGAAATTCGACCACCACGCGACCTGTAGTGTATATAAATAGAACTAATAAAAAAATAATGTGTAATTTGTGCAAAGAAAAGTTACATGAGTAAATAGATAAGGTAAAGAGATAGAAAGCGTAATCTTTCTGAAGCCATATATTTTATTTAATATCAACAAAATCTCATTTACTTCCCAAGTCATAATAAAAATTATTAATATTGTTTATCTGATGTAGGAAGATGTCAACTTTAATTGAGGCAAGGACAAATATTGTATTAAATAAAGAATTGGTAAAGAAATAAGTTTAAAAAAAATTCAAAAGAAAAACATGGAGTAATCTAATTAATTGCTTGTGAGACAAGGTAATACAATCATCCGTCTTAGGGACAAAAAAGAAGACAAAATTGCGAATCAAATACTAAACTTTATTTTTTTACTAAACTTACAACTATTATTCCAGGTTAAAAACCTAATGCAATAGCTAAGCAACTATACTAATTTCTGTATGCCATTTTTATTTATAACATATTATGAATAGTATAATCTTAATGAATTCACTCAACAATAAATAATATGAAACATAAGACTGAAACACCACAAATAAATGCTAAAATTTACAAGACCATGTCCATAGTTATTATTATAAGAATATGCTATGCCCAGGGTCTAAAATTAAAACTATTCTATTTTTAAGTTTTTTAGACCTTTGTAAACATCTTGGAATGCTTAATATAGAATTGAATTGAAAATTCTATCAATCACCATTCCTTTTTGTCACCATTTCTAAGATCATGTTGTATAGACAAACCAATAAGCTTACATATCCCCCAGTAATATTTCGTGATGAATTAAATAAAGGTTCTACTCACTGCAAGTGCACTCACTGCTGGAGTCGTTCAAGTTATGTGTTCCTCCCGAACTGGTACGTCTTATATACCCAACAGAATCACTGTAGTGCTTGTTTTATCAACAACATGTTATTACGTTGTATTTTCCTGGACCTACCAGTAGTATAATTACATAATATAAGTACTTAGGACCCGGTAGAAATTATGTGCGAATAAAAATAAAAGAAATATATTTAAAAGTTTTAAAATCATATATTTGTTGTCGCCACATCAAAAACTCTTATTTATTTTATTAAAAATAGGGGCAAACTCTAATAGATGATGAAACAGTTCACTATTTAGGTTGATAAATATTGATGAATAGTGGGGTTATAAAAGGTTAATAATGTATTATAAGTTGATAACAATTCCCCTTGAGTGCTGATCGTGTACGAACAACTTGGCAGTTACTGTTAGTTAGTGATTTTCATAGTTTATATCAGTGGTGGTGAGACTATTTCTAACATATTGTATTGTTTTTTAAGTTATGAAAGTTCGACCATGATTCTGAAATTTTCAAACGTTTTGTTTCCTAAGTTGAAGTGTTAATGTCAACTTCTATGACAGGTCAAAATATACGTACACTGGACACGTATAGCGCTATGTATCCGTTTTCAAGTAAGTTTTTAATATGTAACACATATTGATAAAAAGGTTAGCGTTCTACACTTCTTCTCCGTAACTTTAATTATTTTAAATTTCACATTCTTCCGTGCGTGAAATTTGCTTGGGATACCTATGTATTAATATATTACATGTATGAGAACGTGCAAGTTTTAATAACTAAAACTAATGATTTATATAAGAATGATATTAACTCTAACTTTTAGATTATTGTTTTGACGGAGACATGGTTGAATGCGAGAATGCCCAGCGCTGAGTTGTTTGATTTTCGTTATATTGTTTACGTTATGTGTATAATTAGTGTAGAAAATTTTGGAATTTGTGGGTAACGATTGAAGTTCCTTTAAAGCACACTGTAAGAAATTAACAATTTGTGTAGTTTACTTGTCTACTTCTTCTAGTAAGAGTAATAATGACCGTCTGTGGATGGGACCTGTGGTGGACTTACTATAATGCAGTAGTTTGGATAAAGAGATACTTCCTAGTAATATGTAACTAATGTTACTACTTTCTTCTAGCAATTTCTTTATATTCCACTAATCTTATAAATGTAAAAGTTTGGATGGATGGATGTGTGTTACTCTTTCCGGCAAAAACCACTAAACCGATTGCGATGAAACTTGGTATGTAGATAGCTGGAGACCGGATTTACGCATAGGCACCTTTTTATCCCGATATTCCTACCGCGAAACCGCGGGGCGCTGCTAGTAGTACATAAATATTAAAGTATTTAAAAAAAGCCTTCTTAACAAAAGTGACCATGCACGTCAAATAGAAAATGTAAATCTTTAGATTTTTTAACTATTACAAATTACTATTGCAAAATATATTACAGAACATTATAATAAGTGTTGTAAATTAAAAAACAATTGAAAATACTAATACTTAATAACAGTTTTCGAGACTGTATCATCGAACACAATATAAGGAAGCGTTTGTACACTTCCACTGATTCATACTTTTTCCAAATTTTAATTTAGTCATAATTACTTTTAAACGAAGATAAACAATAAAGAAACTGTTTACTTACACAAAACATGAGTGGGTAATTAGTATTCACTGTATGTACAGAGCGCGCAAAGAATATATAGCATATGGCACAGGGGAAGAACCAAAGTTTTTGTATCTTTGCCAAAAGGAATGAAAAATAGCACATGCCAAAGCGGAGTAACTGAACTAGATATACGCATATAAAGCCTGAGAATTTCATACCTGCATCTTGTTTTTACAAGGTCGGCAGCGATAGCATACGGTTCAATACTATGCACTATGATTGCCTTAATAAAAATATTGTATAAAAGAATAAAAAAGTAAATCAGATTGACGTCGCGACTTTTCTAACGTGATCACAAAAATAATCTCCTATTTACAATCGACATCCTTTTGTTTTTAAGCGTGTGTAAACCTGCCATTGGCCTGTTGTATTGCCTGCTGTTATATTGTTTCAAAATCGTACCGAATAAAACCTTATGGTATGTTATACTCACATATCAAGGAAGAGGTAGGGGGTCTAGGGGGTATAGGAATGGTTGTTTTCACTTCACCGGTCCTACTCCTAGGGCTCGCTCAAGATGGAAGCGGGCACCCTTTTGGTGCATGTCTCTAATTGGGCTACGTCCAACCGCGGCCTCACACGAAGTAACAGGACATTGTGTGACACCCTAATCAACGGTAAGTCTAAATTTTCTCTCTTAGCTATAGTTGAAGGCTCTTCCTCTGTTGGATCCCGCATTTTTTAAACTTCTTTATCAAATATAAAGACCTAAATAAACTCTGCTAATCGAACTAGTTTATCCATAATAACAATAACCATCCAATTTACTAATATTTGAGTTAATAAATTTGTAAGTGTATCAGTATTTTATCTACCTGGAAATTCTAATATTAGTAGTAATTTGGTTTTGTCTATCATTAAAGCACGTGTCTTAAAAATGATGATAACATTAAGTATCATTTGTCATTGTATAAAGTGGGTTTGCTTTTGAACTGGTTTTTTTAGCTATATTAATTAGTTAAAAATTTAAAAGGGATAACGATTATTTCCATTATATTTCATGTTACCTGTGCAGTTTTCATTTATCAGAATTATGCGGTATATGGATAATTCTAAATATATAGTGATAATGATGACTCTTGTCCGAAACAATCCATAAATTTTATTGAGTTTAGCTTACAAATGGCCCCCGACATCATAACAACGTTGTTCCAGCGGCTATTTGAAGTCGTTTGAAATACAGAAGGTACTTAGAAAGAAACAAAGAAAATATTTATTCAATCTGTCACAGAATTATCCTAATATTATGATGGAAAACTTGACTGTTCTAATTTTATCTCGAGCGTAATTTAGATAATAAATAAATGTACGCAGGTATTATGTAGCAACAATCCAAGACCGCACAAGTAAATCATGTTATTACATTCAAGTGAATTCACGATTTCGTATAACGTATCTATAGGTATAGTAGTAGGTATCTGTAGAAGAAATATAACGAGATATATTTTTGTTCTTACATTCGCACTCTCGTACTGCTAAACCCGTAAATTTCTTATGAAGCGTGCCTATCCTTGACGACTATGGACAATTGTTTTCGTCATAGGTATCCTTGACGTGTGTCACATACTGTATTACAAATATTGGTACCCTTAAATCAAAATAACTAATGTGTGTATGATTTATTATGGAATTTAACGGAAATTGTATTTATACTTAATTTCGAAGAGCAATGTGATATTTATCAAGTATTATTTTTCTAAGAATATTGCTGTAGACACTAAAACTAATTTAATAAGTTTAATTTAGCTTAACCTATATATTTCATCTTTATTAATCATTATCTGTTTTTATTTGTGAACCATTTCAACACAATGTATAAATGTACAAGAACTAAATAAAATAAAATACACTAACTATAATAAACCTTGAGTTACGAGTTGGCTGACGTCAGTTGGTTTAACGGCGGTTCTTTTCTTTCATTGGGGTAGTAGTGGGCCTATCTGAGCCCCTATCTAGGTGCAGTCGATCCTTGTTCGGTCCAAGTTCCAAGTCAAATATCCGAGCCTCATTCTAGACTTATGCCACAACAAGTTTATGATCTTAGTCTGTTATCACAACTTAAAATATATTTTAAGTTGTAATAACAGACTATTCCGTTGGGTTTTCATAGTTTGACATAGTTTTAAATAATAAGGAACCTGGGGACTTAACTTCTGATAATTATTTTTAACACGTTTTTTAGCGATGGTATTGTTTACCACGGTAAAAAGTAGGTTTCCTATGTGTTATAAAACGTCATAAATGTGCCAAATTGTACCCAAATTCTTTGAGCCTTTTTCGCGTGAATGAGTAACAAATATCCATCCTCACAACTTTCGCGTTTGAATATTAATACGATATTATATAAACTGCTACTTTTGAGTTAATGCTTTGACTACAGAAATAGTTTTATTGATTTTAATGTACAAAAATTAAACAAATTCTAAAGCTTAGTTGGAGGTATTAACAAAAATACTAGTAATATGGTTTAGCAAAATGATATATAATCTTTTTAATTAGCAATTACTGAATACGGTTAAATATAAATTATATAAGAAATAAGGTTAATGACCAATTAAAGGAATCGCTTACTTTACATGACATATTAATGTATAATGTTTATCAATCTTAAATATAAATAAGTGTTTTTATGGGAATGTTTTTAGAAAGAGCACAGATCCATTACATTATACCTTTTTTTTTGTAAATAGGTACATAATATTGTAAACACTCCGACCAATGCAAATAGACATTTTTGCATATACAAATACTTGCATTGAGCGGGAAACGTTCTGGCAACACTCGTCACACACCTGCCATTATGGTCAATTGTTATAATACTAGATTTGAGTAATTAGTATAGGTTCACAAAATCTCTCAAAAATTTCAAAAGACGAGTACAACAGACTAAATGCACCAAAGTCACATCAGCCACCGAAAATATAAAATATTCTTTCTACGTATGTAATTAGTCATGGGAGAACCATGCTTTGGCATAGCCATGCGCAAACCATGTCTGACATTGGATTGAACCTGGAACGGTTCCTTTTCTTGTCGGAACTAGTTCCAGGAAACATGTCCGTGTAACTATCTAGTTCCTTAGTTTTAACCGGACATTGTAGTCAACAGTTTTATTTCGGTTCAGACAGTTCCTCGGACATACATGGTTGTTGTAAACAATATCCATTGATTTTCCTTCATACTCTGATACAGGCGTAGGACTGTCAACCAATAATGTACAAATAATAAAATAGTGTAACTAGACTTAAAATATTTTAAATTAATGAATTGACTGGGTCTTTAAATATCAATTGATAGTATATATATACATAATTAAGTAATATTTACATTAATTGTATATACATAATATACTAGGTATTTATTTATAATTGCTAACATAAAAAGCAGCTCAGGCACCTTTGATTCCTTCAATCGTTGTCTGTTAAAGTAAGTTCTGCTTTTCAAAATACACATTACGGAACGGAACTGAAGTAGCGGTGAACGGCCCGGAGCGGACAGTTCGTTAGTCGTTCCACCATTCAATACCGCTCCGGTCGCTCCTCCGATCTGCGTGATCGTTCCGAGGATTTGTAGAACTATTAGGTTGAGCAAGTTGGAAAGAACTAACATTCCGACTGCGGACATAGTTACAGGAACTATTACGCTCCGGAACTACACATGTCTACTTCGGCACGTTTGGGCCATCTCGACCGGAGCGATACCACGGCCTTACAGAAAACCGGCAGTGAAGCAATATTTGCATTGCTTTTCGCCGAGTGAGTGAGGATACCGGAGGCAATAACCCTTCCCTCTTCTCGCTCTTCCACCCCCCTTCCCCTACTCCCACAGCACTTGTGACTCTTGAGCTGCAGGTGCCCATGGGCGGTGGTAGTCATTTACCATCAGGGGACCCGTCTGCTCGTTTTATCCCTATACCATAAAAAAACGATGCAATTTTTTTTTTTAGTTTTACAAGATCAATCTTTGTTGAACCCGTAAGTTACGAAGTAACTATTATTATCTTATCTGTGCCGTAAGTATGTTTAAAAACTTTTATTGGAGCTATCTCAGTTAATGATAAGTAACAGCAGTTTAGAAACAGTTTGATAATCTGCAACCGGCGCGGCAGGACGCCTCACCCCTTGATAAAGGGCCCCCGTCGGATTCAAAACTAGTCGGGCATCCTTGAAATATACATAAAAGCTAGCAAAATCTAATGTCTGCAAAAAATTATTTGTAGGATTTTTAAAGAAGTTAAGCAGGTACTAAGCCCAGATTGAGATTGAGATACTTGAAAACTTTTCTATGCATTTAAACCGACTTTAAAAATAAGGTGTAAATCTATCTTGCCTTATGTTATATCTTGGTCTAATAATAACGTTATGTATTAGAGCTGAAAATAAAAAATATAAATGACTAATTCGTTCCTAAACAACATGAACTCAATTAATTATGTTTGAGATAACCTTGTTTACATAAAATAAACTGTTTATAAAAGATTAGAAGATATCCTTAAGTAAATTATATTATCTTTAAACATATTTTTTAAACAACACTTTTGTCATAGACTAGCGTTCTAGAATGCACGGATGGCGCAGTGGCTAAAGTGGTCGCCTTACCTCGTGGGGGTTCGATTTCCACACCGTACAAAAAGAAGAGTACCGGTTTGGATGTACTTTGAGTGTTATTTGAATATTTCTAAGATCCATCACGACACAGAAATCTTTTCTTTATTATTAAAAGACAAAGAAGAATACAATATAAATGGGAGATTGTCTTCAACTTACTTCTAGTAACACTTTAAGGCGCTGACATCTTTTGTGTACCGGCAGAATCACTTTACGTCAAGAATTGACGTAGGTTTATGTTTGGGCACAGGGTAACCGCATTTCACCGTTGCGGCTAACCGTTGAATGGGCCGTCGATAATAAAGCAAATTAGTCACAGACATTCTCATTTTCAGTACTGAGTATGGCTCAAAGGCTTTCTGTAGGCCTATTGTATGTTATAAACCAGCATCTATTTGTTTTCATTTTCCTGTAAAAAAAAAAATGGAATTAAAGGTAAACCAGATATAATAATTATGTCCCGTCTGATAACGCAGTGATTCAGAGCCGGGTATATAAGCGTACACACTTCAGCAGGGAGACATAACTCAGTTTACTCCAACCGTGGGTACACCAGTGGTAAGTAACACTTTCTTTATTACGCATTTAAAACTAAAGTAAAAATGATTGCACTAAACGGAACAGGTATAGAAAAATCGGAATTTATATCTTAATAGGTACGTGAAGAGAATCCTTTGTACCTTTTCATAAACAAATTTCGCGGACGGAGGAATGAAATTAAGAATACTTAAAGCGTAGAAAGCAAAAATTGTAAATCAATATGTTTTATAAATTTAGAAATTATGCGAAAACGGCTACAAAAAGCTTCAGAGATCCAGTATTTATTGACTTATTCTGATACTGGAAGTGTGTACAATGACAGTTCAAGTTAAACTGGTCAACGATGCAAAATAAAACATTTAAAGTTAATGAACTATGGTCGATATTGGACCAACAGACAATCTCTAGGTCAATTTGAATATTCCATAACTGTACATATCAAGTGAGAGACATTATTCAGTATATTACTAACTGGAGAAAAACATTATCTCGAACTTAAAGTATTGTAGTATTGTAAGTGCATTTAAATATAATAAATAAAAAAATAGTTTACATTCAAATTAAGTCAAAATAGTAAATAATAAATATCATTATTAAAATAAAAAAGTCACGGTTCTTAAACTCCATTTTATTTATTTGTTATTTTTGCATATTTTGCAGAACTACACATAAAAAATCACATACAAAAATAACAATGAAGACTTCAACGGTAATCTTCGTCTTGGCCATCATCGTCGCCTGCGCCGTCATCTCTACCTATGCAGCCTGTCCAAACTCAAAGTTCTTCAAGGGCACCTGCAACGCCCTCACCCAGGACTGCCATTTCCACTGCACTAACCTCGAGGGAGCGAAGAGTGGCCAATGTGTCTACAAATTCCCGGCCTTTAGGTGCACTTGTTGTCACTGAGCAATAGTTGTTTAAGTTTTGGTATTAATAAAGTAATTATAACTTAAAAGTACTTTTAAACATTTATTTAAATCTTTGCTTTGAGAAAATTATAATTAAACCTGGAAAATAAAAACTACATCTTAAGATATAATCATCAAATAGAAAATGATTAAGTAAGTAGTGTCGTGGTCCACGACAGCGATTCCTTGATTTTTTGTATTTTAACTTTCGCGGCTTTGTTACATAGATGTTAGAACGGGTAACCCAAAAAGGTATTGTAACTTATAAATAGTACCTAGGAGACCGAGCCTCGCTAAAATCGTTTTTTATTTTTGTAAAATTTAGTTTTTTCAGGAAATACAACTATGCAGTTAAACTTAAAATGCAAAACTATATCTAAAAAACTAAATTTCATCAAAATCTTTAGAGCCGTTTTCGAGATACCCAAAATATATATACATAAATAAATAAATACATACATACAAGAATTGCTCGTCTAAAGTAATAAGATTATCGCGATTAAATCCTGAATTACACATTCTTGATTTATTGTCTGCCTTTTTACATTTTTATAATATTTCGACGCAAACGAGGTATAATATTTAGACCGAAACAGCTGGCTTTGGAAATACCCTGACAAGTATGGATACGATTGCGCCCTGGGCTGCTAATGAATGGCGAGTCTAATACATTTATTAAATTTTATAAAGAATATTTGAAATTATATGAATAGGTTACGGAATACGGAAAACCTGACTGCATATAAACAAATTAATTGTATTCGGAAATAAAATGTGATTAAACTAACAATCATTTAACGGATTTTTTTTTACTCTTGCTGTTAATGTGTAGTACTATGGTAAAATATAAAATTTACTTTTAATAGACCTCACATTAAGGAAATATATAGGACACAAAGTATTTCCAGACTCTAAACAATTACTTTTTCAAAATAAGATTATGCCAAAAGTTGTTATTATACATAATCTGTACTAATATTATAAAGAGGAAAGATTTGGTTGTTTGTTTGCATTGAACAGGCTCCGAAACTACTGATCCAATTTTATAAATTATTTGAGTGTTAGATAGCCCATTTATCGAAGAAGGCTATAGACTATATGCCACCACGCTACGACCAATGGAAGCGGAGCATCAATGAAAAACGGGGAAAATTTACAAACGCAGATGAAGTTGCTCCGCCGGTCAGCTAGTACATTATAAATAAGAAACTCTGAATCTCACAAATTCTAGATTGAGGCATCGAACACACAACGGTGACGGCCTGCCCTTGATGAACTGAGATAATAATGTGCAATAAACTAATTTAACCATTGTTATGGTACCTCGATGAGCCTAAACCGAGTAAAGTAGTTATTCGTTTATTCAACAGAGTATTTATCACAGAAACCAGCTCCCTTATTCCACGTTAGACTATAAGACTCGACCCTGGCTCGACATCTTTCCACTGGTATTCGATGTTTCGATATAATCAATAACAAAACCGCGTTAAGAGGAGATCTAAAAGTTAATTAGTATGATTGTATATTTAAACCCTTTGGCATTGGTTTGGTTTTCACATATATATTCCATCAATATTACCCCATAACTACCTGTTCAATACGCCGCTAGGTGTCGCGATCTGCGGTCGACCGGTGGGTGTACTGAATGAGAATACTAGAGTAGGGTTTGTGAAATGAAACCACTGCGCTGTATTCCGATCTTGATCGACAATATATTTAAAAAAATAATATGATCTAAGTAAATAACGGTAAAGAAACCATACCGCTATTGAAAAAGATAGAACTACGCCATCTATGGAGGATCTACAAAAATTATTCATAAGATCAATCAATTGATCCATTTGGTTTTGTGTTCATAGTAAACACTACCCCTTGCTAACGACTCCCTCGATACTTGGACTTCTACTAGACGACAACAACCTACCAATGATCAGAATGCCGCTGCGTTCAAGTTCGAGTGCAAACAGGAGACTTACATTACAGGATAACAATATTCAGTCATCCCGTTCAAGAGCACTTTCACCAATACCAATAAATTAATACCTTGAAACCAGTATGTACATGGGAGGTACATTTAATTATCTAACGGATACCACGTTACTTGGTGTATATCAATATAATGTCTATCACTACAAATTACAAAACAAAGTCCCCCGCCGCGTCTGTTTGTCTGTTCGCGGTAAACTAAAAAAGTAATGAACGGATTTTCATGCGGTTTTCATCAATAGACAGAGTTATTCATGAGGAAGGTTTAGGTGTATAATTTGTTAGGTTTTGTGAAAAATGTCTAAAATATGACGATGATTGTTGAAGATGTCGGCAAATATCAATATAATATGCTCTGCAACCCGTGCGAAGCCGTGGCGGGTTGCTAGTTAACAAATACAAATCACACCATTATAATCTTCAAATCTAGCGTAAACTACTAAGAATTTGTTTTTACAAGTTAATCTCAGGATATAAGTCGGATACGAAAACCAGCCTACAAAGTTCGTAAAACTCTATACTTAGCAAAATTTATTTGAAAGTAGTAACCAAAAACTAAAAGAAATCTGGTAAACTAGAGGCGAGTAGACAAAGTGAGATAAGATAGATATATTATCAGAATTAGGAGGTAATGCGGGCGTAGGCCAGTTCATACAACCAGATTCCCCTATTTCCTTTCCGGATAATGGCATTAGAGCAAGTATTTTTAACTTTAATATCTAGATTTACATCAGTTTTGACCTTACGTTTTCATTTATAAATAAATTAGTTACTATTTAAAGTTTTGAAATAAATTACCAAGACTAATAAATAAGATAACTACATACTTAGTTTAAAAAAAAAAATATAGAAGTTTCTACAAATAGATTGGCCCACTATTTATTTATTTATTTTGAGAGGTAAGGGTTAGGGCAGCCGGTAACCTCACTCACACGGCCAAAAGCAATGCAATTATTGTTTCACTGCTGGTTTTCTATGAGGCCGTGGTATCGAGCGGAGTCGAGCCGGCCTATACGTGCCGAAGCATGGCTCTCCCACTGACATCGATTCAATTTACCTTATGGCATGTTACAAGTCAAATTCAAAGTAACAAACCGACTCATGTAATCTAACTAATAATACCTTTATTAATACGGTGCAAGGTCGTAATCATCTCTTAGAACTCTTTAATTTTAGATCTCTTTAGTACAACTTAGATCAAATTCGTTTAGCAAAAGAAAATGTAAGGCTTAACACAATAAAGTCGTTAAATATCTCGAACATCCCATATTATATTACGTTTAAATCATTGATCGCCACTAGAAGTTTTTCATTGCGTCGGAAGAAATACAAAAAAGTTCCTTTAAAACAAAATTACTTTATTAAATATTAATTGCTCAGTAACAACACGTGCACCTAAAAGCTGGGAATTTGTAGACACATTGGCCACTCGTAGCTCCCTCCAGGTTGGTGCAATGGTACTGGCAGTCCTGGGTGAGCGCATTGCAGGTGCCCTTGAAGAACTTGGAGTCTGGACAGGCATAGGTAGAGACGACGGCACAAGCGACGATGATGGCCAAGACGAATATTACCATTGAAGTCTTCATTTTTGATGTTATAGGTGATTTTCGACGTGTGGTTCTGCAAAATAATATGACTTCAATCAATATTTTCATTAACATGAAGCCAGCTCAGGCCAGCGCTCATGGAGGCCGGAGATCATTTTGTACTCTCCGGCGCCTGGTGCGTCTTCTGCGGGACGAGAGGGAAGTAGTTCTCTCCCGTTCCCTTTCCGCCGCCTCTTTAGCATACATCACTTCCTCACAGAACGAGGCAGCGGAATCCCAGAGCACCGGACCATGGCCATAACCATGGTTTCTAGCGAGAGGCTACCCACACCAAATGCTGGGTGCTTCTTATAATTAAATATAAAGTGTATTGTTTTGACTTCAGACATGTCTGTTTCTTTCTATGAACATTTTTTATTAATAATTTTCATTGGGTCACAATGAATCATTTTGATTTGGGGTATAGTGGATCAGAGATCCACTTGTATATTTAGATTTTAAATTGAAAGGATTATTTTTATAGGTATTACTGAAAAAGTATTTTTGTTGTTAATTGTTGGTGTCTTCATAATTTTTATACTATAATGTTATTGAGTAAATTTTAAAAATAATTTATAACTTAAAATTTACGACTATATTATGTTGTAATGGTTCCAAGAGATACGAATTATAAAATTCCAATAATTGTAATCTTTACAAACTTTTGTAAGACTGTTTATAACATTCGATTAAATATTCTTGTATAGTACAAATAACATAAAACTCAACTGAACCACTGTCACCCATGCACCGGTCCAAAGTGACCTAATCCTGGGTCACAGTGGATCTTTTCCCAACTTCTTTTTCAAAAGCTATTATTTGTAAATTTACTGATTATTCGTCAAGAAATGCCCTTTTCTTTAAATATTAATTACCCATAATATAATTTAATTGTAGAAAACAGTGATTTAGCGATAAACCTTGTAGCTGTACGGGTTAGAAAAAAAGTGATCCACTGTAACCCACTCTCCCCTACTTATTCCTTTATCATTACATGTCATGTCACGATACATTATCAATATTACAAACAAAACATTTATAAAACAGTGTTTTATTGAAAATATTGTTTATACACTCAAAACAATCTCCCACAACATTAACATAAAATAAAAGTATTTCGTGATAACTCTATCTCACAATTTGTTGATTTTCAATCTCACAAATGACCAGACATTAAATTTAAAACTTTAAAACAATGTATAGTATTCAGTATATAGTATACTAGCAGCGCCTCGAGGTTACAACCACGTAAGTCCCGATCCCGTGGGAATATCGTAAAGTATAAAAGTAGCCTATGCGTTAATCCAAGTCTCCAGCTATCTACATACCAAGTTTCATAGCAATCGGTTCAATGGTTTTTGCGTGAAAGAGTAACAAACATCCATCCATTCATCCATCCATCCATCCATCTATAAAAACTTTCACAATTATAATATTAGTGGGAAGTGGGATTAACATAACCTTATATTGTACACCACAGACTACCCTCAATTATATTTGACAATATCCGTACAAAGGTTGTCTAGAAGAAATCGCCGTGTGTGATAAGACCGCCGATTGTTTTACCTTAACATTTGTAACTTGTTTTGCGATATTTACTATTAATTTAAAGGTGTACAATAAAGAGAAATAAATAATAAAAAAAGCTATCACTCACCAATAATGCCCTCACTACTGTAATTAGCAGAGTTATGTCTTCTACTGAAGTGTTAATGCTTATATACCCGACTGTGAATAAACGATAGCATTATCAGAAGGAGTTATGTACGGGAGAGGGGAATAACAGGTCATTAAATTATATTATAATACACACATCAAAAAAGTCTAAGCAACATGTACGGTTTTGAACTTTAGAATGATTTTTACTAATGTAATATATTTATATTTCTTTTATAAATAATAACTAAGCGTTCTCTGATGTATTAGCAGTAGTAAAGCAACAAAATCCTTCATTCAATTGTTCATTTAATCACAATAACTAACAATATATCTACCACAAAATACGTAGTCACTACATATTATGAAACAAAGTCCCCCGCCGCGTCTGTCTGTCTGTTCGCAATAAACTGAAAAACTACTAAACGGATTTTCATGCGATTTTTACCAATAGACAGAGTGATTCATGAGGAAGGTTAAGGTGTATCTATAATTTGTTAACTTTTTATGTTAATAGATTGAAATATGATGATGATTGTTGAAGATGTCTCTACTACCCGTGCGAAGCCGAGGCGGGTTGCTAGTTATAAAACAAAGTCTCCTGCGCGTTTGTCTGTCTGTTGGCGATAAACTGAAAAACTACTGAACGGATTTTCATGCAGTTTTCACGAAAAAACAGAGTGATTCATGAGGAAGGTTTAGGTATACAATTTGTTAAGATTTTGTGTGAATTGATTGAAATATATTGATGATTGTTGAAGATAGAGTGATAAGATATTTACAAAAACGAGCTTAGTTCGTCTATTCTTCATAATATCCGCACAAACCATCTCTGGAGCCACCGTAAGGGTGCACCTCCTGTACGCATCTCAGACATTCAGCATTTCCGTGATAACGATACACTTTTACCCTTCTCGTATCAGGTCTAAATACAAAACGGTACTCCTCGTAAATTAAAATTTTATCCCATTGCTCCTGGGCCCATGTCAAGTGTTCCCTACACCATTCGTTTGGGTCGGCACCTAATTGAGCGTCGTGCTCGTAGGTCGTATTCATGCAGCCTATTTCTCACGGTTTGGTGGCTAACAACAACACCGATTGAGAATTGTAGCTTTAAACCTATCTGATGTCTTGCAGTCAGTTGTATGGATCGGTCCTGTCGAGCAGTTGTACTCCTTCCACGTCCTAGGTGCTGCTCAGCAGAATTCCCTGTATTAACAAAACGCTGCCAAAGACAACAAATCACGCTCCTATTGACACCAAAATGCCGAGATACCTGGGACTGAGTTCCTCTCGCTTGTAGCATTCCTACAGCCTACAAATGACTCACCATTAATTTTTTTTGAAAACTGTATATCTTAAATATAAATGAATAAAAAAAGATATAAGTGAGATAAATACCAAATTTATCAAGCAACAAAAATACATGAAATGGGGAAAAAAATAATTAGCTTTTATTTAATAATTGTATGATAAGCATGATCATTTGTTTTGTGTCTGGGTGTAATTTATCTATAATATGTATGTATTTAGAAATGTATAAGTATGTTTATCAGCAGTCTGGTTGTCATAGCACAGGCTCTGCCTAGTTGGGGATCAGACGGCCGTGTGTGAGATGTGTCAAGTTATTATTATTATTTTAAGGAAAACAAAACACAATCGAAAAGTTTCTATTTTTAAAATCAGCCAGTATATGCACGTACCTATATGTTTCCGAGAACAAAAAAGATTGTATACCAATCTAATTTGATAAGAAAAATCTAAAATAACATGCAGTTTCTGTAAATAAATTATGCATGTTGCTTACACTTTTTTAGTGTGTGTATATTATTAATTAACTAGCTGACCTGCGCAACTTCGTCTGCGTTTGTAAATTTTCCACGTTTTTACAACATTTTTCATTGATACTTCGCTCCTATTGGTCGCGTGATGTTATATAGCCTTCTTCGATAAATGGGCTATCCGACACTAAAAGAATTTTCAGAATCCAGAATACCAGATACCAGATATAATTCCAGAATACCCCGAAACATCCAAACTCACAAACTTTACCTCTTTATAATATTAGTATAGATTATTTAAGAATTCAAAAAAATATTTTTGTATATGAATATGATAGTCAGATTCAACATGATTGAACATGTCGCATCTTCGGTCATTAGTACGGATGCTTAAAGTGCCCTCTATAATAAATTCACCGGAAAGGAACACTAGCGCCATCTATCGGCGTTACGCAGAGTCTAGGCGGAGGAGGGTGTTGGCGTGCGGAAGGACGAGTTCACTTTACGTTTCGTCACCGCCGAGTCAACACTAGCCCAGGAACTGTACAGTGTTTCTTTGCGTGTTTACAATACATTAGTGATTAAGTATCAGAGGGAGTTTTCTCATTGCCCGTACCCACTTCGTGCCCACATAATGTCTAATCCTGTGCCTAAGAATTCGACATATATAAAAAGATTTTTACGTAACTAGGCTATCTACCATCAGGTTACACCTCTCAGTCAAGTTAAATTTTGATTTTGGTTCAGTAAATCGCAACAAAAGCACTGCCGAGCTCCTTTATCCGCGTACGCAGTCGTAATGGTTAGTGATACGTAAATCCAATGTCCTATAGCATGTTTTTTGGACTCATGGCTAAAAAGAGATAATGGAAAATTATAATGATTCAATCCTCGGCTCACGACAACATACTCGAACGAGCCGTGTGCATCACTCTTTTCTATCGCCAAGAAAATGCTACTATATAAACATTGTGAAAAAAACTAAATCAGTGGTTTTTTTTAAGATATACGCGGGTGCAATCGCGGGGCTCAGTGAGTATTATAATAAAAAACATTGTAGACGAAAAAGAAGAATTTGGGTGTAAAAAGATTGGAATTATTAATTTACCATAGGTTAATTAATGAGTACCGTGAAGAAGATACAAATCTTATGAAAACTTCTGTAGCATGAAATAAGAGGCCTATGAATATTTATTGGAAAAAGTGTCCCTTATAATTAAAAGAAGAAAACACGAATGAGATTTTCAATCCACTACCAGCCTATGGTATTTCCCTTGGTTCATGTAAAACTTATTGTTTAGAGCGATCTTTTAGGAGTGTATGTAAAATTTTCCACTTTGTTAGAAAACTTATCAACACTTGCAAAAACATGGCTAGAAATTTAATGAAATGTCCTAATTTTTCCAAAACCAGCAAACAACAGGTTAGAAACGGTACATTGCAAAGTTTACTCTACAGTTAATGACATATTTTTACAACCAAGTAACAAGGAAAATGTGAAACCTGAATCAGGTTTGACGATTGAGAGCAGTGTCTTTTCTGCTAGTCTTACAAATGTAAATAAAGAACTTTAACTTCATTTTTAAGTAAGGCTGTTTATGTACCAGGAATACCTGTGTCAATAATGGAGCAAGTTTTCAATCAACTCTAGACATCATACAAATTGAGAATGATTTCTAGACAAAACCTACAGAGACAAGCATAACGAAATAAAATAAACTATTATATCTCAAACATGTTTGCACTTAATGCTGGATGGATGGTCAAATCAGAACATGTATTAAATAAAGCATTGCGACGGCAGCAAATCAACATACTAGTAATTATATGTGAAGAAATTCTAAGTGTATCAGAGTTTCGATTAATAAGATATTTAAGTAATTTGCAAAAATCTTTTTGTCTTGTGAAAGAAGCTCATTAAAATATAATTTCACTTAGTTCTACTGCTTACAGTTTGAAATTCTCTACAAAAATGTTATCAAATCAAAATAAACGCATGTAAAGATATGCAACTAACATGATTAAAACTATCAAAAAAGATAGATTTTAACATCTTTACATAGTTAAAGTTAAAACATTGGTAAAGAAAAATATGCTGGAATCATCAAAGTCACCATGCGATACTCGATGGTTTAGTTATTACACCAACTTTAAAAGTATCAAAAACACAAAGTTTGTAGACATAATATTGAAATGAATATTCATAAATTATGTTTAATAACTTGAAAAAAATATGTAATCGAAATTATTGTTTAGTTTACTAGAAATCACAACAACAGAAAATGATAAAAAATATGAGATTTTTACAAAGGTTGACGAGAGAATCGAAATGTGCTTGAAATCACAGTTTAAGGAAGCGGCGGTAGCGTAATGGCTAAGGCGCCGGACTTGCGATCGAGTGGTTACGGGTTCGACCCAGTGCACTACCGACGTGAGCCCACTCCTAAAATAAGCATTTAGCTTAGCTGGAGGGCCTCACATGACGAACGTTACTAGTAGTATTTAGAAAAAAAACCAGATTGGCGACGCCATGGAGTTCGTCTATGAAGATTGACAAACTGTAGGTTTAAATGTCATGGCAAACTTGGCTTCTTATTGAGCTAGAGATGGTTATTAACATTTCTGTGGGTAAATATTAAGGATGTAAGTCCAGTAACATGGTGAAAGGGGCTATGTGGGTCTACTGCACTGACAAAAGTTGCTGTCTGAATTCTCACAGTACCTTGCAGTTTTGCTGCTTTAAAGCGTCCTTTTAGTGCCCACAATAATATTCACAGCAAAAAAGAGTTAAAATTCAATTGGAATTTGTTACACAACTATGTTGATGATGTGCGTGATGACATCGAGGATGACGTGCCTGATTCACCATCAATACACATGGAATTCTGATAGTGATGATGATGTATAAACTCTAGTTGCCTAATATCTGATTGGCAACGCTTGCGTAATAAAAATGTATAATCAAGTTGATGATTAAATTAATAAACACTCTCATGTCCCACAAATACATGTATATAGATATTAATTATCTATCTTGCAAATTAAAACACAGTTTACAAACAAGATAAAATTTAAGAAATATTTTTATAGAATAATATTAGGAATAAAACATTTACTTATTTATTAGATTATTAACGAGCTGCTAGCTGATATGCTCACATCTAGTGATAAATGTAGTATAGTCTCTTTATTTTTAGATTTAAATATCCGTCACTTTTTGAGCACTGAATTGTCTAATCGTAGCTTATCGAGTCTGTTTTTGAATGAGTTTATTGAAGTGGCAGAAACAACGTCCTCTGGCAGTGAGTTCCAATTACGAACCACTCTATTGCTGAAGAAGTGATGATCAACTAGTGTGCCAGTGGAGGCCCGCATCAAACAAAGGCTGTGCCCACGGGATGGCCGTTGGCTGTCTTTTCTGAGAAGGATGTCTTGAAAATCTGGCAAATTAAAGTGTGTAACTAAGATCTTATACGTTTCTATGAAATCGCCTCGAAGTCGTCTTTGCTCAAGAGTGGTGAGATTCAGCGCATGAAGTCTCTCCTCATGCGACGTGCCTGTGGTATCTTGGTAGCCTTCCTCTGAACACTCTCCAGCAGGTTGATGTCTTTGTGTAAGTATGGGCTTCAGATCTGAAAGCCATATTCCAAAAGGGGCCTAATATAAGTTTTGTAATTTTTTTTAAAAACTTCCACTGAAATGTTTTGGAACGACTTTTACGTTTGCTTTTTTTACAATTGTGGAGATATGCTCTGCGCACTTCAAATCTGGAGTCATAAACACTCCCAGATCTCTTTGAAGATTCTCCGAAGTTAAGATGTTGCCCTCTAGATTATATGTTAGTCTTGCATTGTTACTCCCTAAATGCAGAACAATGCATTTAGAAGCATTTCATTTGATGATCCAGCCTTTGGTCCAGTTTTGAATTCGATCCAAGTCATCTTGTAGTTGTCCAGAGTGTGTAAGTGGATTGGCAAAGAACTTACCATCGTCAGCAAAGAAAGCAGATTGGAACTTGATCAGTTCAATTAAATCGGAGATGTATATTCCGAACAAGTGGGGGGCAAGCACCGAGCCCTGAGGCACACCACTCACAACAGGTCTCTGTTTTGAGAGAGAGCCACCAACATGAACCTGGATTTTTTTACCTTCCAAATAGTTCTTTATCCATTTGAGGAAAGATCCACGTACCCCAAAAACGCACGCTCGAAGTCCAGGTAAATGACATCAATGGGGTTGCGGCTGTCAAGTTCCTTGGTCGTGCTGTTTGGTTGAAATAACGCCCTCTCGGCCCAAGAACACGGCCAACCTGTCTGAAATTAGTTTTTCCATTATCTTCACAACCACATTGGTGAGACTAATTTCAGGTTGCATTTTGTCTCCCTTCTTATATACTGGGGTCACAATGGCATGTCTCCAGTCTTGAGGCAAGTATCCAGTTTCAAACGATGTGTTCATTATGTATGTTAGGATGGGTGCTATGCACACAGTTTTTGAAAATACAGCATTGTAATTGATCGGGACCAGCAGATGAGTGAGAATTTAGATATTTTATTACTTTCTCCACATCATTTAGTGTAAAAGTGATGTCACTCAAGCTGTGTTCCATGCGCGAGATCGTGGTTATTTTTGTTAGTTGGTCTAGAAACGGTTCGTCAAAGTAAGCTTTCAGCAATTCTTCAGCAAACACCTCTGCAATACCACTTGGGTTTATTACTAGGTCTCCATTATGAATGCTAACCCTGGTATTGGTACTACGCCGAACGTGCGAGTAGAAGGCTTTGTCGCCACCGTTCAGTATGTTCGCCTCAAACAAGTTTCTCTGCTTCCTGGTTAGGGCAACACACTTCATTCTTCATTCGACCCTGACGAACAGTATTTATCCCATATTTTTCTTTTGTTAGCTATAAGTTCTAGAACAATTATCTTCTAGATCTTATCAATCCAGGGTTTATTTTTAACCTTACGGTGTACAATTTTTTGTGGGGCATGTTTGTCGATTGCGGCCTTAATTGCCGCCAAGGTTTTTGCCCATAGTTGTTCCACGTTCCCAGTGGAGTTGGCTGTTTCGAGGTTATTTACTAGATCCACACTGAAATCATCATAGTTGATATGGTGATAGAGGCGTTGAAGTTTAGGTGGGTTTTTCAATTTTTGTGTCTGACACTGCACACTGAACTCAAGCACACAATGGTCTCTCTTACCTACAGGTGCCTCTTACCTATAGTATTTAAACACTGTGAAAGAGCTGATGTATTTAAAAAAAAAATGGAATATAACAAATAATGATCATAAAAGCTTAAAAACCATTTCAGAATACTATTATGGCCGGGTAACTCAACTATTAATCTGCTCAAGTGAAAGAAAGTAGTAGTGTTCGATAATCTGAAGTAGCATTAATATAAGTTTTTTGTCTGCACTACATAGAATAGAGCAGTGATGGGAAGATGTATCTACAGTATGTTCGACACTCGTACAGAACGAGAACAAGTTTTGATGATGTCCGAAAAGTATTGATGTCGCTCAAACTTATATTACCTACTTCCTTTTTAGTGCATACTACAAATAAAACTGTTACACCAATAGCTTATATTATATGTTAAAGAATATTTTACTAAGATGTAAAGTAGTGGTCCAAGTATTCTACCCTCTGGTACACCTACAAGTAACTTTTTAAAGAGTAATAATGATACTGATGTTATCGAAAGCCTCAACAATGGGCGTTGATTTTTTTTTTTTTATTTTAAATTGTATAACTTTTTGGGCCTTGTATCTACCAATATTCTAATTAATTTATTGAAATATGAAAATTTGACGCAACAAAAAACAAATCGGTAGACCTCTTTTCATTTATTAATGTATTAATATGTAATGTATTGCTTTTAAGAATTGATTTTGACATGTATTATATCCATAAATAAAATGATATAAATTAGTCATAAATAAAAGTGGGAGAGCTATGCTTCGGCACGTATAGGCCGGCTCGACCGGAGTGATACCTCGGCCACACAGAAAACTGGCAGTGAAACAATGCTTGTATTGCCTTTCCCTGAGTGAGTGAGGTTACCGGAGGCCCTAACCCTTTCCCCCCTTTCTCCCCCTCTTCCAGCCTTTCCCTACTCAAACCTTAAAGGCCCGCAAAGCACTTGTTACTCTTGAGTTGCAGGTGCCAATGGGCAGCGGTTGTCACTTACCATCAGCGGACCCGTCTGCTCGTTGTCCCCCAATACCATAAAAAATATATGCTAAAAAATATAAATTACTAGTAAAAGCCAAGTGGCTACTACTAACAAAGATACCTAATCGGGTATATAGCCAAAAATGAGTTAACATCCAATCATCAAATAATTAATGTAGTAATTAAGTGTAATGCTTCTTTATGTTAATTTAAGTGGGTAAAAGATCAAATATACATTAAAGATGTGACAAACTTAAACTTGATACGTGTAGGAAATAATAACCATTTAAAACAAATTTTCAATAGATTATTCAGGTTCACTTTATAAATATATTTTAATGCTCCCGCAGCTATTAATTGTAAAGCACGTGCGCCACACTTAGATCATCCCATCGATAACTGCGGACTTGCGATCAAGTGTTAACAAGAATACTAGTAATGTGTGACCCCCGTTTCTTACCCTCTATGTAAGTTAGAGGTCTCAGACTTCCCAGCAACCGCCAGTTCAAGTTGCAGTATTGCGAAGCCAAAATAATTGAATGATTAAATAATTGAATGATTGAATGTCTTTGAATGAACGTCTTTATTGATATTAATTTTATTCGTGATACTGGTATTTAAATCTCTGGCTCCTGAACTGCGAAAAAACTGTATTACAGGAGCCAGTGTCCCCTTAACAATATGTACAATAATGTCTGCATTAAAATCACTAAAACAAGGTAACCAATATAAAAAGATACAATAATGAATAATAATGTAAAGAAAAAAACGTCAATCCGGCGATAAATTTTTAAAGTACCTTAAGCCTCCATTTATAATGTGGTGTACAGTAAAGAATTTTCTATCTATCTAAGATGGTAGTCTAATTACAAAATAAACCTTTCTTTGTGCTGACGTAACTTATACTATAAACCTTGTAAACCTTTGAAACCTTTGATTAGCACTTATTTAAATGTTATTGGTATTGCGAATGTCTAGAGGCAACCGTACTATAACGCTTATCTTGAACACAAAAAGGGTTTTAAGAACCGAATCGAAGACAGAAATGCAGGTCTTGTCTACTGTGTAACTTTGGTCTGTTCTAAACTAATAATTAGGTCTAGAATACTATACACAGTTAGGCCACATGGTTTCACATAATGAAATCAAATAACTAAGCCTGTATTTACTACTCTATATATCACATGAGTACATCGCGGCTATCACTATCAACACACAACGTTTGTCTCAAAAGGTTTTTCTCGGAAAGGACCTGTTACCCCAGCGACACTCGGCACGACATTTGCAAACACTCCTGACAGTAAGGGCTCACTTGTAAGTCGGGACAAAGGCCTCACCTCACACCGTAATGTTGTTCATAAAACCTTGATTTAATTTAACTTAGATTTATATTATTTCGCTGCCTTTGATGACTGTTCGTAACTTCAGATGAATGTTTAAATAGGTAATATTCTTATATTAAACTTTTATCATAACTACAGCCAAAGGATTGCCACACACATTATTAAAGCCACTGCTTCGCATAGGTCTCCCTCAATGACTTCTAATTTAGAGCGAGAAGACCGATTGGAAGCGGTCTACATCCACCGAAGACCTGCAATCTTTACAAGGTCGTCTGTCCACCTTTTTGATGGACAACCTACGCTGCTTGCATTAAGCTTTTATCATTGTCAAATATTACTGCGTACTTTGATTGCCACAGTGTGAAAAGGCCGCCAATTGTATAAGTCACCTGACATTGTCGTACTCTTACCCTTTGTAATGTTTGATCATGACATTCGGTAATGTTGCATTCTTAAAAATACTTTGAACATAAATTTTGTCCTAAAAAATATCTGTGAAATATAAATTTAGTCCTATAAATGGCGGAAGCATTCTATTTAAACTCAGTATGCATGAAATGTATGTATTGAAATTACTAGGCAGAATCGAATCATCTGAGCAGTCAAACTATTTAAAAATTTCTTACAAGGTTCACCTGCATATTCAAGTCATGTCAAGAATCTCAATCCGACCCTTTTTTATTTAGGAACAACTAGTGAAGTTCGCTTGCACAATGTTGTCTGTACGTTATGGAGACTTGTTAAATACGAACATGGTACAATATTATATATACCCATACTTAGCAAGGTTGGGGTTAATTTTGACCAAAACGGATTTTTCACACATTACATATCGGTGTAACTACTGGTTTTCTATTAAAGACGCAGTCTTTACGGTGGTTTTATTTCACACGTCACACGTACCGCAAGAAAATAAAGTGTGTTAGCTACAGAAACATCGCGCACCGTTTCAATGGATTTTTCAAGGCTAATGTCGTTTATAACGCATTTTTATGACATATTTATGACTTTGAACTCAATAAATTAAAAGTACCGAAGGTTCTAAAAGTTCTAGTTCTAAAAAGGGAATATTAGTGTAAAACTAGCGAATGACATCAATCTCCAAGTGGTGTTGCGAAGACGTGTTACGTACCATCGAGAGTCATTCGGAATATCAAAACCTAGGACATTATACTTGAGGTTCATATTGGGTAATATTGCTTTCAAAGAAATCTGGAGATGTCGCACATATTTAAAGTGGTGTACCATCTAAAGAATCACAATAAAACCGTTGCCGTTGGACGGTTTTTTAATTCAAGCAGTCATAGGACACGACTGTCTCGGAAATTCCGTCTATCGCACAGAACGGAAGCTAATTCATTTTACGAGGAAACGGTATACACCATGCAGACGGCAAATACAATATAGAAAAAGCACCAGTTGCTAAAGGCTAGGACAGACAGTGGTTGGGGCGGGATGGATTTATTAATGTAGAAGATTTCACACAACGGCATCGAGCTCGGCGTTCGACTGCCCGAACCTTTAAGAATTTAGGCCTTCTTTATCGTTGGCCTCTAGAGATGAACTATAAAAAACAACCCAAAAATTATAATAAGGTCAACCAGTAAATTATTTTCAGGTCTAAGAGTTAACAATGGAAATACTTCTTCACCTCTATCTACTAATAGCAATCATCACATAAAATACGGAGTCGCCGTCACTCCGCTATCCAATAATGAGATATCGTTGTCCGTAAAGACACTAAGAAATATGTGGTTGAATCACAGTAACAAATGTCGTCATTACTCTCACATCTTGAAATATTTTTATTGAAGACTAGCCATCGCCGTGGCTTCGCTTATATGTCATCAAAAGTTTTTGACTGCCCATTTCTAAAATATTTATTGTTGATATTTATTGCCTAGGTTAATACTCACCAATTTTCGTTCTAATAATTGATGACTTGTTTCGTTTTTCCTGTTAAACTATTACAGTAGTTAAAGAGTGAAACCCACCTCTTACCCTCTTGTAAACCTCAACGATGGCGACAGCCTTCGGCTTAGGAGGTACCTACCAGGAGGCTGTTGTCATCAATAAGTCGGTGGCAAAAAAAATTAGTAAGTATCACTTCTATTGTCGCCACATTAAAAACTCTTATTTATTTTATTAAAAAATGGGACAAACTATAATAGATGATAACACGGTTCACTATTTGATAAAAATAAGTTTATAAATATTATTTTGACTGGTGATACCGGTAACGCAATACTATTGGTCGATGGATAAATATTAACAAATTGTATGATTATAAAAGGGTAGGAATATGTTTATAACGATGGACTTGAGTGCAAACAGAGGTACGAAAAACTTGGCAGTTACTGTTAGTTAGTGATTTTCATAGTTTATATCAGTGGTTGTGAGACTGTTTCTAACATCAGAAGTGAGATAAAGAACGCGCCCCAATTGAAAGAAAAAAAGTGTTAGTAAGTAAAAAGTTTCTTGTGCAAGATTTTGCTATTTGCAAATCCCAACGTCCTCATCATGGTGTTCAATAAGCAATCGTGATGCAATGAGTATACATCTAACAGTAAGCAAAAACGTTTTTATTAGTAATTTCCGAGTGTGTGTTTATTCTAATGTGGGTAGATGTGATAGAAGCGAATACTCGTACTATCGGATTCATTATTGTGATATTCTTACTGTTAATTTAGAGTTGGAAGCTTAATTATTATTTATAATTTACTAATTTGTTCAAAAAAATCTACGGATTGCAGTAGGTACATGTATTTTATTTAAAAAAATAAAGGGTATATGGATAAAATGAGGTGTTCGAATTTTTCTATATTTGTAGAAACTATTTGCCACAAAAACATAACTGTTAATACTTTGATTGCTTGGATTAATTTTTGCATGACAAAATGGTTAAAATGTGTTTTACGAGTTATTACGTTAAGAATTTTATAAAAATAAAATAAAAAAATTCGGACTTTAATTCGAAGTGTTTATCAAAAGTACTAGTAGTAGGTAGCTACTAAGACGAAAATCGAAAATGAAGCATGGTTAAATATCCCTTTAAATTGATGTTACTAACTCGTTTTTGTTGATATGTGAAGTAGTCACAAAAAGTGTGTTGAACACCCCAATCCTGTTAAACGCTTTTAAAGTAGATTTATACTCTCTAGTTTCGCAAAAGTAGCCTATTAACACTTTAAGCAGAAATACTATTTGTGCCTGTTCTCCGCTGATATCAAACAAAAAAGAAAGAATTGGTTTTTATCAGTGCAATTGCTAGGTGCTAATGTTTTATTAAACACTTAAAGTCAGGCCAGACCGAGCTTCACAGGAAAAGAAAGTCCAACCACGTCGAAAAACTTGATCAGGCATAAAACGAACCAGTGGCTATCAAACATTAAGAACATGTGTTTAAATATAGATATCTTGGACTAAATTAGCAGAACTATATGAAAACCACCTGAAATTGGATAGACCAGGATGTTGGCCGGTATTTATATTTCTGTATTTGTGAAATCTGCCTAGTACATAATTATGACTGTGACATAATTTTGTTGACTGATATTTGAGAGAAGTATGTATGATGATAGACTTAAGAGTGAGGAATAAAAACATAAGAAAATATGTATGATATTTAGTCTAGTACATTTGCATCGGACAATACTGTGTAACCTATATGCGGAATTTACTCGTGTACATCGCCAAGGGGAAGCTTCGGGTGCTTGACGCTGGCTGTATAACTTACCGCCGATGGAATAGTTATACACGCACGAGTAAATTCTTACAGCCAGATGTTGAGACTTGTTGTGATATGCAACTAGGGTTGGCCAAAGGCATCGCCTAGGGTAAACTTCGTGTCTAAACGTTGGCTGTATAACTGACCGCCGATGGAACAGTTATGTAAGCATTAAGGTTCTAGTAGTGTCCGGGGATTGTCTAAATGAAACGCTGAGCTCTTTATCTACTGGCCGTCGATGGAAGAGCCCTCGTTGCTGTTTAAAAAAAAAGTGATCTATGCAAAGAAATATGTTGAAATAGATACAATCTAATGGTAAATACTTTGTCCTCAGCAACTATACCACACCATGACGCTATCCGGGATGGATGCATACGCAGGAGGGCCGTGTTGTCGTCACATTAAAAACTCTTATTTATTCTATTAAAAATAAGAAAAAACTATAATAGATGATAACACAGTTCACTATTTAATAAAAATAAGATAATAGATATTGTTTTGACTGGTTATACCGGTAACGCAATACTATTGGTCGACGGATAAATATTAACAAATTGTGGGATTATAAAAGGGTAGGAATATGTTTAGAACGATGGACTTGAGTGCAAACAGAGGTACGAACAACTTGGCAGTTACTGTTAGTTAGTGATTTTCGTAGTTTACAACAGTGGTTGTGAGACTGTTTCTTACACTTCGTACCAGCGGAAGACTTTTTGCAAACCCATCTGCAATTTCGGTGGCAAAAACCTTACAATCACGTACGGAATGTCTTCCGCTGGCACAAAGTGATAGTAAGCTCTTGCCACCAAATCTGATCATTTGGTCATCGTGTAGAGGTGACACACGTGTCGAAGTATTGCTCTGTGTCAGCGTTGGAGTTACTTGCCAAGGGCAAAGAACATATATAGCTACAGGCAGATAAATTAGAGTTTGCCTTTTCTGTCTATAGCATTTTTTTATGTGTTGCTTCTGTACATCATTACATTATAAAACAAAGTCCCCCGCCGCGTCGGTCTGTCTGTTCGCGATAAACTCAAAAACTACTGAACGGATTTTGCGGTTGCGATTTTCACCAATAGATAGAGCGGTTCATGAGGAAGGTTTAGGTATATAATTTATTAAGGTGTTGTATAAATTGGTTGAAATTTGATGATGATTGTTGAAGATGTCTCTGCTAGTTGCTGTTGCTAGTTAAAGTAATTTAAAAGCTAATTTAGATGGACTAGAAATTACTTCAGTTCAGTTTTATTTACCCTTTCAATAAACATTTTCTTCACAAGATAAAGAAACAACATCCTTCCTTGTCCATCCTTGTTTTTTTTTATGACAACATATTATTTCTCTCAATCAAATCATCGCTTAAACATTCCACACCAAAGTGGAGATATTCAAAATCTTGTTTCATAGTGCTATATTATAGATGATCGGATAAATTATCATTCTGATTATAGGTCTGGCGTCCTAATTGATAACATGATTATAAGTAGACGGATAACTTAACTCAGTACTACGCACTCCACTATTCTACCGGTGTCCTCTTTACACACATTTCTCTTATCTACTGAACGCGAGACATGCGTAGTTCTGCGTCTTTTGCCCTTTCGGGGACAATGGCATTATGATGTTGATAACGCAGTTACAGGTACACTATCTAATTACTACAACAGACCGCGCTGATTATATCTGGTCTTTGTTATATTTTGCCATTATCGGAACGATGGCTTTAGTTGACAACACGGTTTGAGGTAGATGGGTACCGCTTATCTAACTATGCTTTTTGCAATCTTTGCATTTGAGGAACGATGACATTTATTTATTATAGAGTTGAGGAATGGGGCGGAGTAATAACATTTAGATTTTTTTGTAGTGGTGGCAAAACAAGGATTCGGCTCGTCTGACGGTAAGCGGTTACCCTTAGCCTATGAACGGTTGCAATTCCAGGAGACTCGCATGCGCATTGTCGACCATTAAACCTGTGCACTCCTTTCGTGATTAGTACTTGACAGTACCTGCACATAGCAAAAGACCACGATTATACAGGACTACAGCTTTGTACTATTCATTTCTGCTGATGAGGGTAGGCTGTAGGAAGGCTGTAGGTCGTCATGGAGTGAGAGTTGGTGACGCAGCATCAGACGGGTTATGTCTTAAAGATCCGATCTACTACAAGTTCAAAAAAGAGTAGAAGTTTTATGAAATTTCGTTTTGTAGTTTAGGAGCGGTTTTGGTTTTCATGTCTAACAGAGAGACCTAAAGTACTTGTATATTTGTGCTATAAACTTGGTATCATGGTTAAATCCTTAAGTGAATGTTTTCATTTTGTATTTTCCCTAAATTTTAATAAAGTACTCGTCTAAATGTGATCTGTATTAGATTCAGAGTCTTAATTTACATTTAAATTATAATCATCAATCAATCATCCTCAACCATAAACCTGGCATTTTGAAATTTAAAAATCCTAAGGTACAAGTGCTCATTTACTTATACTACCAGTATAAAAAACAAACCAAAAAGTTTATATTTAAAAGAACATTAAATAAAATATGATAAAATTTATGCAGCTACCCACAACGGTATACATAAATGAGTTCAACACACGTACAGAAAGACCGTCGCACTACGCCAACTTGAAGAAGATATATCTTAAACAGTCGTTAATAAAATCGCGTCACGTCAAGCACAGTATGAAGTATGCGTGATACGAGATTATGACGTCATCGCTGGTGCTCGCTCGAGCGGTATGTGAACGATAACGCAAAGAGAATACATACAGGGACGAAGGACTCGCTTGAACCAGTTATTTTACAAATTGCGTAAATTTGTCGTTAGGTTAGGATGACATCATCCATTTCTGTAGCATGTTCACTGTTTTTTAGGGTTCCGTACCTCGAAAGGAAAAAACGGAACCCTTATAGGATTACTTTGTTGTCCATCCGTCCGTCTGTCTGTATGTCAAGAACCTTTTTCTCAGGAACTCGTCGAGGTATCAAGCTAAAATTTATATCAAATACTCAAGTCTACAGTCCCTTGGAGCTGTAAAAAAATCAAACTTCTAAGCAAACGCAATCAAAAGATACAGCCCTTTATACCGCAAATGTTCGACACTCGCAAGGGAATTAAATCCTACAGGGTACTTCCCGTGAACTCAGAATCTTGAAATTTGGTACGAAGCAACGTCTTATAGCACAGATAAAGGAAAAATTGCAAAAGCCGTAAATTTTTAGTTACATCATATAATAAAAATATTTTACGAAACCCTCGGTGCGCGAGTCCGACTCGCACTTGACCGGTTTTTTACTAACTTATAACTATATAATGTGATTACACTATAATTTATTTATTAAAAAAATTTATAAATTTTCAATTTATCAAATATTAGGACGCTGAATGGCAAAAATGTTGTACCGTCAGTAATCAGACCTGAGTTATATAAATTTTCGAATTCTGTTCTGTTCACTCACTTCTCTTTTTTACTTACGTCAATTTGTTGAACTTGTTACACGTGTCTATAGATCAATTCGCTGGCAAAAAATGTAAAAGCATTTTTAAGGATATGGTCGTCTTGTTTAAGTGTTATTTTGGGATTTAAATAAATAAGGATATTTTTTGTTTTCATTTTCACTTTAATGTGACCAATGATGACATTGTATTTTTCGAGGTATGTACGTAGGTACTTGTAAAAATTTAAGTTGTTTGACATTAAGTCATTGACCTCAAAAAGTATGTCCTGTTCCAAATAGTGTAGATTTCCATATATTGATGCGGTATTTATTCACTTTTATGAATTTGTACTGATGAGCCGATTAGTGATATTTCATACATCGTCAAAGTTTAAAAAAACAAACAAAATTACAGATAATCATCACCTGGTTCGTCAATAACTTGGATTCCTTAAAGTGTATTTTAACCAGAAAACAGCCGTTAAATAACTTAAAGTTCTTTAAGTACCTGGATATGTTGTTGTTCCCACAGTCCAGCATCGCAAACGGTGCGTTGTTTTTTTTTATAACTTAACTTTTTTACCTTTTTCTGTCTGCTGCCAGACTTATTTAAGTTCTGTCTACGAATCATTACTACAATCTTTGTACATGGGAATCTTTCTTTCCATGTTTGCGATGCCCAATCAGAGGCCTGGAGATAGTTTTAAAATACCAAATGTAAATTTATAAAATAAAACAATTATATTTATGTTAGTTGTGTTGTTTTATACAATTAGATAAAAAGAAGTGTATGAATCTTGAATTATGGAGTGCATTAAGAAAACATTTATTGGGGTATCTTAAGTCAATATAATGGAATTCAAACATAATTCTAATCCGTACAGAAATCATTAAAAAAGATAATTTAGTCTAGAGGCTGCAAAAAATTAAACTCGAAAACGTATAACTTTTAGGCATGTATTTTAGCAGTGTGTCACCGATAGACATATGATGTCTGGTCGGTTGGTTCCATGTGTTAAAGTCTCAAGAAGTACCCCTTCATAACTGAGTTCTCTGAGTAGTCACTTACCCTACAACTTATAGCAACTTATATGTGATATCTGATGGAGTTGATGAGGTTGTTAATACTATGAAGGCAATATTTTAGGATAGATAGGGTACTTTGACAAAGAAAAGTTGAGGTGAATGTAAGTGATGGTAATAAAAACTCATTGTGTAAATTGTGTTTTTAGAGTATAAAAAAAACTTTTTTTGTAATTTGTTTATTTCAAACCGACTTAATACAATATACATGCGTACGTACATATATTAAATGTTATGAATGTATGTTGTGCTGTTAAGTAAGCAGGGCAAAGTGACATGCGACCACTGCTTCCTCTTGACAACTATAGCTATAATATATGACAAATTGAATAAGTTATTTACTGATGAGATGATAAATAAAAATTTGGTAGATAAGAGTTTCAATCAAGACTTGTTTTGTTGTTTTCACATTTTAGGGAGTTACTTTATCTGATGTCGAAATTTTGTTTAGGCTGTCCAACTGAATAAAATAAACTTCCAGTACCCTAGGTAATGTTGTCGCGAGTACTCTGTAACCAACGCTATGAACTGTGCCTGTTTGGTATTGAAACGAGTGTTTTGGTTAAAGTCATAAACGTGAAAGTCAAAAACGGCTGAACATTTAAATTAATTTTAGCACTCAGATAGTTTATTACCTGCTGTACGACATTTAATACTTTTCATCCCGGAAAAATATGTTATGTTTCTGTGGGATTACCGATATTCACGCGAACAAAGTCACAGCTAATGATAGGGATGCACATGTGAGTCTGTTAGTTTGTTACGCATTGTGTATCATGAAATTTTGCATATGCGTTTTTAAGGGCACAGAAAAGGATGTCATTTCATCCAGGAAACAGTACTTTTTCTGAGGGATATCTGAATTAATTCACAAAGTCTAAACAGAGATAAAGATTACTTTTGATATTAGAACGGCTCTCACGTGGTATTTGTGATAACTCTTAAATAAAATTGGAGTGGATGGGTTCCTAGAATCTGTACAGGACGGTATCCTATGTGAGGTTTGATGTCTCGCTGCCCTGTATAGTGGTGGGCAAGATGTCATCATGGGCCGTTACATCTATAGCAGACGATTTTTAGAGTAATGCATGGAAAAGGAGGTGACGCTCCAATTTCGCACACATCGTCCAGGTCTATTGAAGCCTAAAAGATTAACATGGTTAAATAAACAAGTCGAAGAGTATTGAGAACGTTTACTTCCTCAAAACAGCTAATCCGAGCAGAACTTTAACAACCACCAACAACAACAACAACAAAAACAAACGAATACAAGTTTGAAGATCTGTTTTTGGTGTTTCCTTTTCTCTTTTTGCTGATGTTTTTATGTATTTTAGATTTTTTGCAATTTCAGTAATATTAATCGGTGACTTCAATTAAATTAGCCGATTCCATCTACAATGTTTGTGACACAAATTGACATAAAATACATTTTGGGTTTCCAGCGTCGGGGGCTATTACCAAAGTATTGCAACAATGACTGTGTTTTTTAAACCTCCCAACTTGCTTGCCAAAAAGGGTAATAAAAAACCACAACATGCGTGATGCGTACAATTTTATTGACAATGAAAGTACGTATGTGATTTGTATATTTAAACATCATGTCACACTTGGCGAATAGTGTATAATATAAATTTCGTTGCTCATCTGTGTCCGCATGCTTGTTATTAGCCCTATAATAGGAATTTGTAGTAAATAAGCGTGCAGTATTTTATCTTGCAGGTTTACTGTAGTAACCTGTGGACGGTTGCCACAATAACATAAAAGTGTGCACAAATGTGAGAAGCACTCGCGCCGTCAGGGTGCTGCACTAACTTATTTATCTTTATAGTAAATACTAGCTGTGCCCGTGACTTCGGTCGCGTTTATGTTGGAAGACAGCTATACGTCGCTTATAATAGGTGTTGCATGATACAGACAGATAGACAGAAATAAAATTAAAAAGTTAAAGTTTTGGCTTCAGTATAGATTATTAAGTGCCCCAAAAAAAAATTCAAAATATCTTCAATGTACAAAATTGGACCTGTTACATTTTTTTTTATAATTATAGACTAGACTGTCAGGTCAAATCGGTTCTTCTTTATTAAACGTCAAAATTGTACGTTTTCTAGAAATTTGTATGAAATAACGAGTTTTTAATGAAATATAAAGAGTATAACCACATGACATGACTTCAGTTAGGAGGAAATATATATGTTCTCAATAAGGCTATATAATTTTGAGCCTAAATTAAAGTTTTCAACCATTCTTAGCGCGTAATCAGGTAAAAGACAGAAAGCAGGCTGACAGTTTGAACTGAATTACCCTACTTCCTACACAGAACCTGTCGCGTGCCAAGATACGAATGGTCTCTCGATCGGTTTTGGTTACACAGCAGAGTACCTGCATCAATTCAGTTTCAATAAACCCTTTTAGATTGACATAACCTAACGTTGTCTACCAGGTTATTATATGAACACTTCTTTAGAAGTTACGCATTATTAATTCAATGGTGCTAAATGATTCACAAATGTAAATAACTCAGAGATGTTCTCATAAATACTAGATAAAAACATCTAGTTCACAACCGAGATATTTTAATGTGACGTCAAACATAGAAATAAAAACCTGTTTTTGTTAAAGGAACAATGCTATTTAATGCTACCGATATTCTTTGTTCTTTCATTGTTGGCGAGAATATTTCTCTAAGTGTATTTTCACACGTTCAGTGTAACACTGAACTGCAACTATTTGTCGCACAATATTCCCTACATTTATTTTATGCCAAGAGAGGCGTCAATATAAAGCCAACGGTGTCCGGCGTTCATGACATTCCATTACCAACTATTCGAGCTCTTGGGGGCTATGATCATCAACAAGAATACTTGTAAGGTGAAAACACTACCCCCTGCTGCTAATTCAAAAGGTGACAAATGTTATATATCCTTGAATGTCATAATTGACACGCAAGTGATTATTTTAAATGAATTGTTTTCACCTGATGATAGACAATAATTCGTCTTACGATTAAGCGTGTACGGATATAATACCTATTTATTTTTATTTTTTAGCATGTCCTCTATACTTCTTCTTCTACCAGCTCGCACTTTGAGGTGATGCTAGAACAGGGCCTAAATCTTGTCGCAATTAAGAAAGATAGAGATAATGTGATAAATCCCTGATAAAAAGAAACATGAGAAAGGTTTCCATCGTAGTACTGAGCTACCTGATTATCTGAAGAAAAAAAAGTCGTTAAGTTTCGTCAATACAACATAAAAATGTTTAGCAGTGTTTTATTCATGCTCTTAAGAAAGTCATGTCGTTTAGAATAAAAACACGCATTTGTACAATGTGCGGAAAGGTTTAAGCTGCTACCTTAATAAATATTGGTAGGACAGTTAAGCACATGTGCTGTCGTTTAACTGGCAAAATGCCAGCACTTACTTATTTTTGATGATAAATCTTCGTTAATCACAACTATATTATTGTTGAGCATAATATCCGATTGCTAATTTTCGTCAGATCTTATAACAAGATAATTTCACAACTAACAGGCGCAGAATTCTCTCATGGAATAAAAATATTCATTTTTTAAATTAAATGCATATGTTTCTATTTAGTCTTCGGCTACACATCTACTTTCGAATAAATGATATGGTATCATAATAAATCTATTTTGGCGACGTCCACATGTAGCACGCTCAGGTACATATATATATGTGTGTGTTTTCACTTCTGACGTGCAGTCTAACGACTGACAGATTTGTTTTTTTACTTTTATTACTGGCAGCTTACTAACCATGTTCGTTTGTTTTGTATATATAGTATCAAAATGATTGGGAACCGCTAATACTATCACATTAATATAGATACTTTACCGTTTCTAAAAATTCAAAGTTGCACGTCTGTTTTGCCCCTTAGCAAGGAATAATAGGGTTTCTTACATTTATTTTTAGTTTGTGCAGTTTTTCTTTCCAGTGTTCTTGTGGGTACATACAATATGCAGTTAGACACTTAATTAAATAAGTTTACACCGACAAAGAATTACGTTAGAGTTTTTAAAAAGATTTTACAAGCTCTGGTCTCAAGTTGATCAAGAAAACTATTTATGTGTACAGGAATAAAGTTCAATATTAATTAATATTAAATTTATAAAATGCCTTGCGTATAAATTATGACGTATTTTGGCGAATGATAAGTACCTTAATTAAATTACAGTAGCTGGCAGAAATGTAGACTTCAATACTTGTTAGCCTTGGGATGAGGTCAACAAATAGAAGATTGTAATATAGAATAAAAATTATAATAGAAAGTGACACAACGACCGCGGAGCACGTTTGGTTGAGCCCGTGTCTTTACCCGATTCGGTTAGATCGCGAACTGATTATTATGACGCGTGTATGCCGCGCTGTATACGAATTTGCTGACGCAGCTGCTTGTACGGGCGGTGCACCGTACAATACTGTTTCTGCAGTAATACTTAATATATATACACTTAATTTTAGTTCACGCAATTTTCTGAAGTTTCATGTAGTCTGAAAATGTGATTAGTAAAGGACACTTCCTGCCGTCTACATGCTGATTATTTCAATAAGTGTATATTTGTACATCTACGAAAAACTAAAAAAAACAAGTTTTCATAACAAACTAAATTGAAAAGTAAAAAAGAGTTCCACTATCCACCTTTTGGGTCCACCATCAGACCACTGTAACCAAGCCCAGTCTCGTAAGACCCCAAACTCGATGGCTTTACTAGTAGTCACTGTTGAGTTTCACTAACCACCCCCTGGCTTCATCATCAGACCAGCTCCAAGACGCCAAATTTTAGTATTGTCAGCTAAGGTTTTTTTTTTTATATGTATATATATCATGTGTTTGGTGTACAATAATAATAATAATAATTCCACACATTTCACACATGGCCCTCTGATCCCAAACTAGGCAGAGCCTGTACTATGGTAACCAGACTGCTGATAAACATACTTATATATTTCTAAATACATACATATTTTATAGATAAATTACACCCAGACACAGAACAAATGATCGTACTCATCACACAATTATTTGTCCTGGGTGGGGATCGAACCCACGACCTCTGGTTTAGCAGTCAGGGTTACTAACCACTAGACCAACAGGCCAGTCAATAAAGAGTACTATCTATCTATCTAAACTACATATAGCTACATACTAATTTTCATTTCGATACGTTATGCAGATGTGTACTAAAATTAGCTACCAAGGTTTGTTTACATAATTATGTTGTGTACAAGTGAAGCTAATTAAAGCGTGTTAAAAATGATAATTGCGTATCAAACGTAGAAAAACATTTTTCATAAGTTTTTTCTTATCATGAGTACAATCACTTATTATATATATAGTATCGGTCAGACTGCCAATATCTAAATTATCGAACAAGCACGGCGTCTTATCTCTACAATAAAAAAATTAGGCAATTGTATATAATCTAATAAACAAGAACACCATGTGTGGCCAGTTACCCAATGACCAATTAATCATTTCCTTAATCACTACATATTAAAAAACAAAGTCCCCCGCTGCGTCTGTCTGTCTGTATGTTCACGATAAACTAAAAATCTACTGAATGGATTTTCATGCGGTTTTTACCAATAAACAGAGTGATTCATGAGGAAGGTTTAGGTGTATAATTTATTAACGTTTTGTGTAAATTGGTTGAAATATGATGACGATTGTTGAAGATGTCTCTACTACCCGTGCGAAGCCGGGGCGGGTTGCCAGTTTAGTATAAATATTTTTGGCGAAATTGGAAGTACAATACACATAAGTATCAACGTAGCAAACTGAAAATAGATTAATCTGGTATTTGTTATTTTTTTGGATTATATTTAAGTATAACTCTATCAAAAGCACACAATATACATACAATAAACCTGTTTAAGTCAAGATTTCAAAACAAGATTAAGCCTTGCTTTTTACGAGAACGCCGTCTTTTCTACGCCTTAAAAATGTCTTGGCAACAACTTCATTTGTCTTCGACAGAAAAAGCGTTGTCGAACACAGCCGAGTAACAAAGCCCTCTAAATTGACGTAACCCAAAAGCCTTCAAAGCCCCAATACTTCACAAATTACATTCTTAAGCACAAAGACATCAATCTAACAAAAATTCCATCTACCCTCTACGTTCGTTCAGCCATAAACGCACAATCTCAACTTAATTACTACAGGGGGGATTTGACGACCATTTTTAACCCTCTCGCAATCCAACGGTGGGCAACCATCTAAATTTGCATACAGAGAGGCGGGAATGACTCAAAAATGGCGCGGTAATCGCCGCCTGCCTGTGAGGGGAGTGAGACATGTGACCAAAAAAATTTGGATAAGGTATTTTTCATTCAACTTTTATTTCCATCATCATCAGTATGCAAAAAATTACAGTATAGTAAAACAAAAACATAAACTACAAAAAAAGACTTTCACTCCTGGCTCCATAATCAGATCAGCTTCAATATGCCTTATGCTATTCTCATCCAAACTACATATTACACATACAAATTTCAATTCCAATACGACAAAGAGAAATAGAATAAAATTTACTTTTAAGGTATGTTTACATAGTAAGTTACAAGTGAAGATTATAAAAAACATCTTTAGTATGTACAATCACCCAGTAATCCTTATATTTATCATCGAGATTTGGCAGTACGAAAGTCCCTTCACAGGTGTCAAATGCATTGTCGGTATACTTATTAATCCAAATCTCCATCAAATATTAAGTCCAGCGTCCATGTTGTACCAATACCGGTTGATGTTGGAGTAAGTACTATTAAAATCATAGAGAAATATACTTTGAACTGTCTAGTCTGTGGAGGAACCGTTGTCGTGTAATCATACCTGCCGGACCGCGGAGCAACGGTAGTTGTTTTGAAGTTGTATATAAAACATAATCCACGTATTTACGGGAATTAACGGGATCACGAAAAGGTATTACATACCTCTGAATTAATCTTCATCCACCTGCACTTTTTCGACTTCTACCTCACGATGTCGAAGACGGAGGGCGTGCACCGCTGAGCCAGTGAGCGCAGTGCAACATGGTCGAAACGTCAGGCAATTCAGAGGTATGTAATGGATAATGTTATATCATGGAACGCGAAAGTTGAAAAGTGGTATATATACTAATCGGCACGAGAACTTTCATTGCACGATGCAGGATTAGTAGTTACTACGTAGTTCGGCTCGTGTTCGGTAGATGATGTTGGAGTATTGTTTTTCAGCTGTATGTGGAAGTCGCGACATAGTCGAACTTTTGAAAACATGTTAGAAGGATCTTAGTACTATAGCCGCGAATACATTATTACGTCTTATTTGAATAATAGGATTCGGATGTACATAAAAACTTCTTAACAAGACTTAATTCTGAGAACATTTTTGTTTTTATTTTATAAAAATAACTTTAATCGTATTATTGAACACGAGATTGTAATATTTGCTCACTTTTATTTGGGTTAAAACGATAACGGATAGTGTTTTATAAAGTAAATACTGCTATCTCGCAGGTAGTGTGTAGTCAGACGTAAACACTTTACTTTTGAATGAAAACAACAATAACAGTAAAAGATGAAAGGTTGGACCTTGTGAACACTACAAAAAATGTTAAGGCATCGTTATAGATTTCACCACCTAATAGCTTAAGGGCCCACATGTTGTACAAATGTGCAGTTATCTATAGACTCATCATCCTCCGCGCCTTTTCCCAACTAAGTTGGGGTCGGCTTTCAGTCTAACTACGATATGGCCGAACTTCGATATTTTACGTGAAGGCACTGCCATCAGACCTCCACAACCCAAGTACTAGGCGATACCGAAGTTCTGTAGTTAGACAGGTTGTCGGACTTTTTAGGGCTCCAACTACCCGTAACGAATGCCATAGATGTTTGTAGTGCACCCGGGATAGACGGTTTAACGTGCTCTCCGAGGCACGGAGGGGTCTCAATGTGTTAAGAATGGTCACCCATCTTAGACTGACTCGGCTAGGATTACTTAATGTTGTAATGTGCCAACCTACTCGGTTACCACTTAGCCACGAGCCCCTCGCATCTATAGACTCAATTATCAATATTCTCTGTCAGAAAAAATAATAATTGACTGACACAGAAACGGTAGAGTATCTTGTGCACCAGGATCGAAAGCAGTAGCAAAGTGAAAATGCGATAAAAAATAGAGAAAAATCAAGCCATCTTAGTGAGTTTTCACTTACCTTTAAATGGTTTCCTCATCCAAATATTTTTCTTTTTTTGCTTTCCTATTCAATCCTGATATTTTAGAACACTGCAAGATTGTTTTGTAATAAACAGTTGTAAAAATAGTAAGTTAGAGACATTAAAATAAAAACAAAACTAATTCCTATATCTTTACAATTCGCAAACACAGTCAGTTATTTTTTACAAGTAAGTAGGTTCTTTACCTGAGCATTGTAACAACTGAACATTAATAATTTCCATAAAGCTCACCATATCAATTTATTCTTAGCTCTGTGGAAAGTAATCTCAGTGCGGCTCGACACGGATATAAGTCAATTTAGCCGGGTGTAATACACCTGTCAGGACACCGGTGACTACGGATATTAATACTTTTTCTGATGCCAAATGTAGTGGCTGTGTGGTAATCGACTGATTATAGACTAAAAGGCATTGAAGTTTTATTTAAGTTGTTTTTTTTATGGTTTATGTATGGTTATGTAACTTATTTTTTCACGACTGCGACTGCTAGCCATAAAGGAGGGTTATATGTATGTATGTGTCTGTCCCTGCTCCGTTCCCTCGTAACTAATAAACGGCTGAACCGATTCTGTCGTTAGATTCGTATTTATTGCGGGAGTGTCATTGGGTATATTTCAATTATAAAAACATCAATATGGTGGATTTTTGGCGTCAAAATGTATGTTTTCAAATTTCCCGACCTATCGAGTGAGGTATTAAAATAAAGGGTTTTAATAAGTGATTACAAAAATATTTATTAGTTAATGTTTTGAACGCTATTTTGTAGGGTTTTTGTTTCTTTTATTGATTTCTTGTTCAATGTTGTACTCCAAAGACTTGAAAACACAAACTGAAATGGCGGTAATGTTATGTATGACTAAGTAACTAGAGTATTTAAATCAGTTATTTCGTCCTACTACCAAGTTTGCTAGCAGGCACAAGGAGGGCAGATGGTAAGTGGAGTATAGGAGTTTAGGACACCTTCCTTGCCATTATAGTTTTTTTCTAAGCTATGCTGCTATATCGATCCAATTGCGCAGCTCCAAATAAAGCAGAATGAAAAATATATAAAAAAAATGCAAAAGTGTGCATTTAATTTTTTTGAAAACTCCTTTACGAGATCTGCGGCTTTGAAGTGAATTACAAGCCTGAAAATCTCAGGTATACAGACCTAGATTCAGAGCAGTTTTACCTGGATTGCACAAATACTTGTCCTATATCGAGCCTACAGCACTTTTTGTCTTTTGTGTTCGATAGCGCCGAGAGAATATGGTATGACCTGTTTCGTGTACCGATATTTCTGCGATCTCTTTCCAAGATGGTTCATAATAATACTGGAATGTTCTCGATATTATTTTCTTCCTTAACAAAAGCCTTAATCCTTTTTTCAATCAAAAATTTAAGTAATCCTTTAATATTCATATACAAATAACTCTTTTTCTGTTGTTATAATATGGTTTGTATAGGTATGTTGTAGAAAAAAAAATAGAAGAAAAATAACTCAATAGTCCGTGTAGATACTCGTAGTTCTGGGTACTTTCCCGAAGAACTCCACGAAGTGTTTATGATAGAGTCAAATCGACTAAAACCACACCATACTTTCTCTGAAAGATGCAGTCTTGCTTTCTAATGGGTGTGTTACGCCAAGTCGAATGCCAAATAATCGAATATCAATATTGTTTGATCACTATAACTCGAACGCCTAAATACGCGAACGTTCTTAATATCGAATGGTAAATAAATCGAACATTCAATATATCGTACAATCAATACATCGCATGTTCAAAATGTCGAATGTTTGTCAAACGGCCACAAGTGTAATAATTCTCTTGAAAAGCGACTGTTCTGGTGGGTTTGCTACTTTTAAGTACAAATAGGTGAATGAAGAACAAGTAGTTAGCGTTATGATAATAATTTTTATCCAAACCGTAATTTTAATGTTTATGTTTACAATTTTTTTCTTAGTAAACGAGGTGATGGTGACTGTTTTATACATAAAGTAATGAGGAAAAAAACAGTAAAATATACAATTCAGGTTTATTTACTTCAAGCCAATTAATTGCGCCGAGATTAAACTGTAAGACAATGATTGATGTATGTATGTATGTCCTATCATTGTAGTTACTCTTACTAACTAGTAAATACTAACGTTAAAGGATCATGTATGATAACCTCCAACTAATACAAGTTCACTTATAAGTTTTTAGAGAGGTCGGATCACACGAAAACCATCCTTAAGTGCATTTACCTGAAGGACTTTTTATGTGTAAGTTGATCTGTTAAATACTAGGTTGTTGAACTAAATAATATATTATCTCGGTATACGAATATTGATTAGAGTTACTATTACCTATCATTCTTACGAAATATTTGATATTGGGGTGAAGTGAACGTGGGAGAGCCATGCTTCGGCACGTATGGGCCGGCTCGACTCCGCTCGATTCCACGGCCTCACAGAAAACCGGTAGTGAAACGATGGTTGCATTCGGTTACCGGAGGCCCTAACCCTTCCCTCTCTCCTATTCCCGTCCTTCCCTTATTCCCCCTCCCCTCTAATCCCGCTCTCCCGTCTTCAAACTCTTCCCCCCTCCCCCTTTTCTCCTATACCCACCTTATAGGGCGGCAACGCACATGTAACTCTTGAGTTACAGGTGCCCATGGGCGGCGGTAGTCATTTACCCTCAGGTGACCTGTCGGCTCGTTTGCAACCTACATCATAAAAAAAAAAAATTAAAAAAAAATCACAGCATCTTGGAACTGAGCTGATGATGGAGCCAGGAGGTGGAGAGTGCCACTCTTCAGTGGCTACTAGTAAACCCCTCGAGTTATAGTACATATAATTTGTTCTGACGAGTATAACTTGGGGTTGATAACGATGGCCTACTGACGATGAACTTTTTAATTTGGTGGAAACGTATTGTTTTTTTTTTACTGAATTATAATTTTTTGTGCTTAGGAGTCTTGTGTCAAATATTTTTATATGAAGGTAAGTTCAGTAAAGCAATGACATTCACCGTGAAAGAGTAATTAGGTGAAAGTTTTTTTGTACCGAGCAGCTCACTGCTATGGGAGGTCTGTCAGGCGCTCATAAAATGGCATTTTAGGGCTCGCTACAACCGGAAAAAAAATAAGTATTCACCTTATTTATATATATAATTGGTATACAGTGCCAAAACACACAATAGGATAAAATCCGCTGGTATACCAATAAAAAAAACTACTAAATACATAAAAATTAAATATGCTGATGACATCGTAATGTAAGCTATGAGAGCAAAGAGTGTTACCAAATTTCTACTCAAACTAGAGCATCTTAATTCTACAGTACACCGTGGTTAACCAATCCCACACACGCACGCACGCACGCACACGCACACATCCATATATATTTATCTGAACGTGAAGGTCACGCGAGTTCATTGCTTTTTTAGGTACAAAAGATCCCAAAGTGCCTAAAGAAGTTTTCACTCCAGTAAAAATGTAGAAAACAGCTTCAAAATGGGTATCCAACAAGCTCGTAATATAATATCAAGTACATCACAACATTATAAGGCATAACCCGTACATTGCATGGGAGCCACAACACACTATCCTCAAGAGAAATGTCATGCACATCACGTTCGTAAAGCTATAGGTTATCGTACCCGATGTTATCAATACACAAGTGGTTTCTCCTGTACACATCACATTTAACGTATCTTAAGGAAACTCGCATCGTGATAATATTATTACGGTATATTTTCCTTATTATTGTTGTAGAGGAAAAAACGTAGCTCATCTGGTTAACGATGTGTGAAGAAACGCTACTATAATGCGGGCACGCCACTAAAAACCCGTGGAATGTTAACGTATCGGCAGTTATTAGGTATTTTCCTCAAGTTAAACTAGAAATACTAGAGTTAGAACTTAAATACTTTTACAAACAAATATTACTATATGAGCAATTCTACCTAAACAAACTTTAAAGTACTAAAAATCTATTTAGTAAGGCAGATTCCTCTGCGAACTTTAAAGCATTCCACTTTGCCTCAGCAGATGGCTTGGTGGGACAAAGTGGAATAATTCAAATGTAAAAACGTATCTAGCTCACGCACGCTCAAGTCGCTCAATGCTTCGTAATGTTACACTTATATAAAATGCTCAGCAATTAAACATGACAGCGATGTGCTAATTCATGGGAATTTCGGGAGACAGATACTTCGCGCAGAAGCGAAACACGTATCGAAGTAATGGTTACTTGTCTGCCACGATAGTGGTATATAAAAAACAAATCGTTTAAAAATAGATGCATTCATGGATGAAACTTTAAACTTAAGAAAACATTATTGCTAGCGTAATTAGATCGTGAGTTTGAAGGTTGATTAGGGTGCAAGGGCGGAGGACATCCATGAAAATCTCCTACCCCTTAATCCCTAACCAAAAATAAGGGAAAGCAAAAGCCTTCGTACTTATCATTAGACAGGTACTATGCTTTAGAACTTCGTACTTATCATTAGACAGGTACTATGCTTTAGAACTTCGTACTTATCATTAGACAGGTACTATGCTTTAGAACTTCGTACTTATCATTAGACAGGTACTATGCTTTAGAACTTCGTACTTATCATTAGACAGGTACTATGCTTTAGAACTTCGTACTTATCATTAGACAGGTACTATGCTTTAGAACTTCGTACTTATCATTAGACAGGTACTATGCTTTAGAACTTCGTACTTATCATTAGACAGGTACTATGCTTTAGAACTTCGTACTTATCATTAGACAGGTACTATGCTTTAGAACTTCGTACTTATCATTAGACAGGTACTATGCTTTAGAACTTCGTACTTATCATTAGACAGGTACTATGCTTTAGAACTTCGTACTTATCATTAGACAGGTACTATGCTTTAGAACTTCGTACTTATCATTAGACAGGTACTATGCTTTAGAACTTCGTACTTATCATTAGACAGGTACTATGCTTTAGAACTTTTCCTGTAGAAAAAATAACAAAAGAACGGTAGATCCCTCGTGTTTGTAGCTGTTATCAATATTTAGTTGCATATCCTACTAATATTATAAACGTGAAAGTTTCTGAGGATGTATGGATTTTTGTAACTTTTTCAAACAAAAACTACTGTATGGATTTTAATTAAACTTCGTATGTAGATAGCTGGAGACCTGGATTAACACATTTACAGGTTACTTTTTATCCCGATATTCCCATGGCATCGGGACTTACGCGGTTGAAACCGCGGAGCGCAGCTAGTAGTTAATAAATTTGACAAAGAATTACTTATAAATTAATCAGTTTTGAAGTATTTACACACTGACAAGAGTTCTCAGACTCATTGTCTTGACGTGACTTAGGTCAGTGTTACTACTAAGTTCAATGTCAAAGTACTGTTTATATTATTTTAAATTAATAATACTCTACTACGAGCTACTAACTGCTCGTGTGTGCGTACCTTTGTATAATATTATTTATTTATTAATACTTCATGCACATATTGTACAAAGGCGGACTTAATGCCTACGGCGTTAAATTTACAGAAGTAGCACAAAATTGCATTATTTCTGAAATATAATAGATTAATAATAATTATTTTTATTAATTGTTTATAATCATTTATTATAATTAGTTGTAAGCTTGCAATATTGCCTTGGGAGTTTTCCTGTAATAATATTGTAAATGTATCTTAATGAATCAATAAATTATCAACCAGTCAACCTTGGGGATCACCCCAAAGCAGAAATAAAAGTGGTAGGTGCAAAGACATGTTAAAGAGAGAAAACAGAGAAAAGTGAGCGATGTTTGCGTTAGTAATGTTTATATCTTTCTTCTTCTTCGCTATTTAAAAAAACATGTTTTCTTTAGTATATAAATTTTGTAACCAACTTCCGCATTAAATGCGTTACTAAAATTGAATTTTATTTACATTGTACATAGGATACAATGTTGATAAAATTCAACATAGAATACTATAGTAGGTAGTAGTAGTTACTATAGTAGGTATTCTTTGTTTTATAGTCACGTGTATCTATAAATAGCATAAAGATGTTGGAAAGAAAAATCACGCATCGTGTCACTCCTATCATATTGAACTAAGGTTCAAATTCAATAACAAATACATGTTATTACTTATAAATTTATGTATCACGTTATCTTTACCATGCACGTAGGTGTTGATTATAAGCTATAATTATAACTAGGTTTGTGGAGGAACGGGTGTTATGTCCCTCCAACACAATGGGAGGATCCTCCGACCAGGCGAGGTGATCATGCCTGGCGGGCCGCGGGCCTATGGTTGATGTTGTAAAGTTGTATATATACTAATCGGCGCGAGAACTCTCATAGCGCGATGCAGGATTAGTAGGTTGTAGATGATGTTGAATATATTTCCACATCACTCCCTCCAAGACCGGAGGTCGATATCTTGATGAGTCACATGTCTATGCTCTATTAAGGAGCGTGCCAGGGCCAGTAGTGAGTAGTTCCGGTGAGTCGGAACTGAGTGCCGCAAGTTCCAGTGAGTCGGAAGTGTATTCCGCTAGTTCCAGTGAGTCGGAACTGAATGCCGCTAGTCCCAGTGAGTCGGGGCTGAACGCTGGTCCCAGTGAGTCGGGGCCGCGTGCGGTGTTGCGGTGCTGCGGTGAAGTCCCCAGTGAGTCGGGGCGGTTGCTGCGTAGTGGCTGGCTGCTGCGTAGACGGAAGAGAGATGCTCTTCTTACGTGGACCGTAGGTGCAGTGTGCTGTGCCTAAACGCTGATGAGGCCGTAGGGGTAACCAGCCTGGAGCGGTGCTGCAGGCGTGTGGTGTATCTATTTCTTTTTGCTGTATGTGTAAGTCGCCACAAGGTTATTAGCGTAGATTTGTTTATTAAATCAGAGGCATAAGGAAATCGATTGGCGAGACATCGTGCAGTTCCGAGGTCAAAATTACTGTACTCAGGTATGTATTTCGGGGGTTTCTTATTAGTTTGAGTAGTGAAGCAACCTGTCATGTCAAATCAAAATCATCTATAAGTATGATATTATAGTTAACTTTGAAATAAACTAGAATTGTCAGTTTTGGTTAAAAGCAAGGGTTTACAGCATAAGTAAAGGGAAAATTCCAAATAAAAAAAAAAGTTGAAAACTAAGGTAAATTTTGGTACTTACAAGTTTTCGCGAAAATCTAAATTTGTCCTTATCTTTTTATCGTGTTGACTCAGAACCTTGATTTTTATGCACGTAATAGGGACTATAGACCTCAGTATCTGGTATGAATTTTAACTTGTTACGTTCACCCGTTCCTGAGAAAATCAGTGGTGACACACGGACAGACAGATCGACAAGAGAGTGATCTTATAAGGGTTCCTTTTTTTACCCTAAAAACGAATAGTCGCAATCCGCTCCAACATAAGCAAACTAAGTCTCACTGATGTGTGTTAGCACTAAAATATATAATTTTGGTACTAAAAGTTACATTGTAAAAGTTTATATTTAGCGGCTGACGTCTCTAATAAGCAGTTTTTCTATTCTATATAATGTCTACCCCTACCTTATTATATCCTAAAGACTGTGTATGTTTGTTTGTAATGTAAGCTGACAATTACCCACAGTATTTTTAGTGCCCTATTTTTTTATTAATAAATCGATAACTCTCAAAAGCGTTATCAATCCAATGATGAATATCAGAATAGTGACAACACCAGAATAGCTCCGATCCTTCAACTGGAATGATTTAAATGCTTCGTGTGCACCGGTCTCGCGACACGCAATGCATCAGAATTTGTTGTTGAATACGTTTTCCTTATCCTATAATAAGCATGCAATCGGAGCCATGAATATCTTCTCCTCAATATTATTTATAGCTACCAATCCTTATATAAGTATTACAGTAATGCGGCGTTCCTATAATCAAGAAACGATACGTTTTACTTACGGATGGCAAATTTTCGTTGAAAATTCAACGAAATTTTACCGTCCGTAAGCAAAACGAATCGTTTCTTGAGTATAGTTACGCCGCATAAAATTGTAGAAAATAACTATTTATAAGTCGAATATTTTCATGCAAACCAGTCCAAGATTTGATTTTGTCAGTAATTAAAATAATCCATACAAATAAATAAAATTGAATTGTCTGTTTGTAATGTCAAAATATTTTTTTTTTAAGCTCAAACAGATATTTGCACGCTACCTATGCCTAAAAATAGTTTTTAAATTTTTTGTCTATCTGCCTGTGTCTGTCTATTTGTTCCGGCTAATCTTCGGAACGGGTGGACCGATTTCCACGAGTATTTCACTGGGAGATTTTCACTGGTGTGATAAGAAGTAACTTAGGCTACTTTTATTTTGGAAAAAGAATAAGGGGTTCCGCGTAAAACATATACATATGTAGTAATTAATAAGCTTAATCATAATCGGATCAGTAGCTGAAGAGTATTAGAGTAGTAGTAGAGAGAATGGATAAAAAATCTTTTTAACAAAAAATTAAACCGACGAAAAGAACTAAAAAGCAAAAAATAAATAAACCTTAAGTCTTAAGTATTGAGCTTATTTACATAAACTATCTAATTTTATATAAACTTATTTTGAGTCGGCGCCAAATAATAAAATGATTAATTACCTACGTAGAGCCATGTCTATTTCTACGTAGGTACATATAAAATTTGGATAATTAATCAGTTTGTTGTTTGGCACCGACATATATATACAGTCGAATTGAGAACCTCCTTTTTTTTTCGTCGGTTATTCAAATTCAAATTCAAAATCATTTATTCAATTAAGACACTAAGTGACATTTATGAACGTTAAATTGAAGCTAGAGTTAAAATCATAGATCGGCACAAACAGACGCCACAGCATATACTGGATTGTCAAGGTAAATTAGGTGAAAAACACCAAAATCTACTGCCCGTTTGTGTCGATCTATAACTTCCAGTTTCCAAAATGCGTAGAGCCTTATGAGAAGAATACTGGCAAAGAAACTCATGGCCACTCTTTTTAAAAGTCAGATCTTCAGGTACAATAGTGTTAGTGTTACACGAGAGGTAAACAGGATGCAAGCTGATGCCACCTGAATTTCATTTTATTGAAATGCTCCAAAAGCTAACGTACTAAAAAATAAAAATCACTCAGTGATACCGTTGAAGGTTTGAACCTATTAAACATAGAAATCATTCAAGGTGCACATCTACCTTCATTCAGTTGCAAAATCTACTGTCAAAAAAAATTCGTGACTGGATTAAGAGGCTAGAGTTGCAGTTGATCGAACCAAAATAATAGTATAGGCTAAAGCATCCCTGACTAGGCCGACCAGTCACCCCAAGCAGCACCCGTTCACGAGTATGACGCATGGACCAGCCATCATCTCCTTCGCCATATCAGAGGGAAACAAATGACCCGCCCCATGACGACGCCGCAAGCAATGACATTTTAGTGAGCATGACGAACCATAGTCGAGATACTGATAAAAATCACTAATAGTCAAATTACCATAATAATCGTCACGCATTACTTTCAACTGACAATGGTTTGTTAATAATTTAGCTTAATTATAAGACAAAGAAGTTTGTGTGTATATACCTAATGACACCTTAAGCCCACGACTGTTTGTCGTTTAGATAATCGTTGATCGTATAGTAGGATTTCCTAATAAGGTGATTTTTTACCGTTCGCTTGAATTTATCTACAGGAAGGTCGATTACATGTATAGGAATTTTATTATAAAAACGTATACCAAGACCTTCGAACGAGTTGTGTACTTTATGTAAGCGATGATAGGTCCCAACGAGTTTAGACTTGTTTCTTGTATTAATATTGTGTATATCACTGTTTTTCTTATAATTATTAATGTTGTGCCTAACAAACATAATATTTGCAAATATATACTGTGATGCAACAGTTAAAATACCTATATCCTTAAACAACTCTCGAAGAGAGACTCTAGCACCTAAGTTGTATATGGAGCGGATGGCTCGTTTTTGGAGAATAAAAATCGTTTCAACATCAGCCGCCTTGCCCCAAAGTAGTATATCATAGGACATAACGCTGTGAAAGTAACTAAAATAAACTAGCCTAGCTGTGTCCGTATCAGTGAGCTGACGTACCTTCCAAACTGCATAAGCTGCCGAACTAAGCCTACCTGCAAGGCTGTCTATCTGGGCTCCCCATTGTAGTTAACTGTCTAATGTAATTCCTAAGAATACTGTTGAGTCTACAATACTTAACATTTCATTATTTAGATTTAAATTAGTACCTGGCTGTTTTACATTTGGCATAGTAAATCTCACACACTTTGTTTTATTTGCATTTAGTAAGAGATTGTTAGTTGAAAACCAATATAATACATCATTTAGTGCCCTATTCACATCATCAAAAACTGTTTTCTTACGATCGACTTTAAAAATAAGTGACGTATCATCAGCAAATAGAACTATATCACAGAGATCTTTTAAATAATAAGGTAAATCGTTTATATATATGCGAAAAAGTAGAGGACCTAATATAGAGCCCTGAGGAACGCCCATAGTAACCGGTAATCCAGAAGACCTCGCACCATTGACATCTACATGTTGAATTCTATCCTTCAAGTAGGAAACAATTAGTTTCAAAGCAATACCGTTAACACCATAATGTTTAAGTTTAAGAAAAAGCGTGTTATGTTCTACACAGTCAAAAGCTTTTGAGAGATCGCAAAATACACCTATCGCATCTTGCGAATTCTCCCATGCATTAAATATATGTCTCACAAGAGTTGCACCAGCATCAATTGTTGAACGACCCTTTGTAAAGCCAAATTGTTCTTTGTGAAATAGATTATTTAGATTAAAATGGCTTTCTAGTTGTTGCAAAATAACTTTTTCAAAAATTTTACTAATAGCCGGCAACATTGAGATTGGCCTAAAGTTACTTGGTTCAGCGTTAAAAACAGAACATATCTGTCGGCGCAAAGCCGAGGTCATCGAACCGCAGGCGACCTGGGGGTGGAGTGTGGGGCGGTGTGGTGCGGAGCAACAGCCGCGCGCGCACCGTCCGTCACACCCAACGCATCACTCGGCTAGCAGATATAGTGTATTATCTATGCTTGGCTCTTCGACGTACCGCGCTATAGAAACGGACACCTTTTATTGTGAATTTTGAAGATTACGATGAAGATTACAGCCTATGATATACTATCCAGATTTTAATTTCTACAAATGGGGTACAAATTATACACCGAAACCGTCCTCATGAATCACTCTGTCTATTAGTGAAAACCGCATCAAAACCGTTCAGTAGTTTTTCAGTTTATCGCGAACAGACAGACAGACAGACATACGTGACGGGGGACTTTGTTTTATAAATTTAGTGATGTAGTGATAAGTAAGTACACAAGAAAAAGTCGTTATAATAGATCCAACAAAATCCCCAAGCTATATATTCAAACGTTTTAACGTCATTTCTTTGAACACAGTTATAACTAAACCAACAAGAAGGAGCGAGCGGTCACGACACGATCCTATTTACTCGAACAACGCCAAAAAACCGGTGGTCTCTATCAAAAATTCCCCCGCTAACATATACCAGCCCATACGATACAACTATCGTATGAAAATCCACTTAACATAGACCCGTCAAAAACTTCCCATGTGCTCTTGGGGCGTAGAACTTGTGAATGTTGAGGGAGGGATGGTAGGTCGCGATAATTTGGTGTTTATGGGTCCGCTGGGAAATATTGTATGCATGTTCTCGCTACAGACCTTGATCTTATATTAGCGTTCGTTATTTATATACGTATATTTGTTTAATAGAAATAGTGAAAGAAATTGTTTGTTTTTTATACAGAGATGTATTTGTAAATAAATTGGTAATATGTATTTTTTATTTCTTTGAAGTCTTTATTTATTTTTATTTCTATACCTTATCTATTTTTACAGGTTAATAATACAATAGATTGGCCATAGTGTTCAGACAAAAAACAATATAAAGCAAACAAACAAACTTAATCACTAACTACGTAATACACAATAAGCAACTCGTGTAAATTCGTTCAGTGCACATGAAAAAATATCAATTTCGTTATCAATTTATTAAATTTGGGTAGTAATTGATTTAGAAGAGAATGTTTGTTTTCTTTAGTAAGCTTATGAGCTTAAATGATCGTTTTATGTTATTTCCTTTTCTTTACTTTAAGACTTAAGAATCCCTTTTTGTTATTGTACCCACCAGTGGTCAAAAAATTGCCAAACTAAGTTCAATAGGCCACCTAGTAGAATAATATTTGTATTTAAAAAAAATATATCTATTACGAGTACGTCTGGCCGTTCTATACAATGGATTTTCTTTCTTGACGTGATAACGTCTTATAAATCGATGAACGCCGGCTGCACGCATGACTCATTGTCACGTTCCGCCTGAGCCGAGCGTGTAAGCGAGAGCGCGGAACAAGCGATAGATAGGCACGATCGGCATAAGCGTTCGGCTTGTGACGCATCTATCTCTCTTCCACTGTTTTCTTATGACGTTATCACGTAAAATTATCGTCCGTAAACCGACAGACAAGCAATTTTTTTTTTTCAGTTATAGGATGATGCACATATTTTTTTTCAAGCATTGGAAGTCACCTAACTTTTACCCTTCTAAAGTTATATTTCTTATGTTCTCATAGCTTTCTTTCTCTATTTCTCCGTAATTCTAATAAATTGAGGTACGCTTTTTGTCTTTTCTGAGAACACTCGCTGGGACGAGCTCTTTTATTTGAGCTATGCCCACTTAAATTAGTTGAGTTTTAAGGAATCTAGATGTGACCATTTAACTTATATTATCGACACAATGCGCGGAGCACGGATTATCGCGTTGAATAATAATTATGTTCTGGGTCATATAACACAACGCTATCGAAATCATAGTTAGGCATATTGTATTATTGATTTTTGAACATCGATAAACATATTTACACATATTTTTTTAAATACGCACAACATATTACATGTACATAGAAACACGCAGCATAAATATTTATACTAACTTTTAAATGTTCGCGTACCATGATATAGTTACGAGCATGTATATATACGGGAATTAACGCTATCGCGAATGTATAGGTATTTACGAGTATAGGTATGTAATGTATAGGTATTGCGAGGCCGTAGAGCATACTACTTTAACTTCTGCTCGCTATAACATAAAAAAAAAGTTCGCGGTTACGATTCCAGTTCTGCTCAGTGCACATGTTTGTATACATAAATATGTCTACAATCCTACTAATATTATAAACGTGAAAGTTTGTGAGGATGTATGAATGTATGGATGTTTGTTACTCTTTCACGCCAAAACTACTGAACCGATTGCAATGAAAATTGGTATGTAGATAGCTGGAGACCTGGATTAACATATAGGCTACTTTTTATCCCGATATTCAGACGGGATCAGGACTTACGCGGGTGAAACCGCGGGGCGCTGCTAGTTATGTATATATACGGGAATGAACGCGATCAGGGATAGGACTCTGATTTGACTGACGTTTCGACCAGGTTGCATTGGCCGTGGCGGTAGTGAGCTTGTCTTTATGTTTCGGTGTCTGAGGCCGAGTCAGGTAGTTTGTTCTAACTGTGGAGAACTATGAACGTGACATACCTATTACTAAAGAACATAACATCTAGTGAATATACATAATAACGATCACTTAACTTTTATCCATTCGATATTACTTGTTATCCAAAATGGTTATTCACGAAAACGAAAAATAGCAGGATAAGAATAAGGTGTATAACATAAATATGCACGTAACATACGCATACAGGTTTCATAAAAAATAACGGTTTGGCGTAACGGTTTTCCACACGATATCTTTGGCGAAAGCTTTGAGGTTAGACCTTAAAACATTCATGGTATCAGTCACAGTCACGTTGAGAATATCGAATAAAAACGTGACAACCCTCAATTCATTAATGTACCTACGCAACGCCACGACATAATTATACGCCTGAGGCAAAAAGCTCAAATAACCTTGACTTTCGATACTTCAATTTACAACAAAGTTGAGAATTAACCTAATACGTTTTATAGGTACGTTACAAGTTCGAGCATCACTACATATTAAAAAACAAAAAACCCCGCCGCGTCTGTCTGTTTGTCTGTTCGCGATAAACTGAAAAACTACTGAACGGATTTTCATGCTATTTTCACTAATAGACAGAGTGATTTATGAGAAAGGTTTAGATGTTGTTAAAATTTTGTGTAAATTAATTGAAATATGATGATGATTGTTGAAGATGTCTCTCCTACCCGTGCAAAGCCGGGGCGGATCGCTAATTAAAAACAAATTATCATGATGTTTTGATGACGAATGTGTAATTATTAATAAACCGTATTATTGCTTTTTAAAAGGGCTTACGATAACAACAAGTTTAAATAAAATACATTCGAAATACAATGAAAACTTACATTTTCATCATTATAGTGTAATGACAGGATTCCACAAAGGAAATATCATTAATTGGGATACGATGGCAATGACAGACGACCCGGAAAATTTGGATGTACCTATATCGAGTTCTGTTAAATATTTTGTTTTAATGAATGAATTGAAAGCGTTCTTTGTCAGGAGGGTTTCTGTAAAATACACTGAAATGTGTGTTCAATAGAATAAAGATTATTTAAATTCGTTTTGCAATCGAATTGAATACATATTATTACTAATAATTTAATATAATTTAAAGCAGAAAAACGTCTGAGTAGTCAGAATTGCGATCAAGGGGTTGCGGACTTCACCGAGTGTATGACCAAGATTTTCGGATCGTAGATGGCAACCGATTAAAATCACAAAGTGTGCCATACTGTGTCTTTAAATAAAAGGGTAGTCGTAAAAGGTCGTTAACTCTGGGGTATATCTCTGTAATTGCCTAGTGAGAGAATTATCACCAGATGGAAATTTTCGATCAGATAGGCGATCAGTTATGCCCGGTTCCTATAAACAAGAAACGATTCGTTTCGCTTACGGACGGTAAAATTTTCGTTGAAAAGTCAACGAAATTTTACAGTCCGTAAGCAAAGTGCAAAGTTCACAGCAATAGATAATACTCTCTTATTACTTTAGTAGAATCAAATCATAGTTGGCAAAGCATGGGTGTTTTTTTATGGCATACGAGCAGACGGGTCCCCTGATGGTCAGTGACTTCCGCCGCCCATGAACACTAAACTCCAGAGTCCAAGTGCGTTGCCGGCCTTTAAGGTAGGAGTAGGGGAAGGGTGGAAGAGAGGGGGATGTCCGGGGTAGGGAAGCGTTAGGGCCTCCAGTAATCTCACTCACTCGGCAGTAAAGCAATGCCAGCATTGCTTTACTGCCGGTTTAATACGCTTCTGCCTACACCTTGTACCAAATGTATGTATGTATCGGCTAAATATTGCTGAGCATGAGCACGTTTAGCGTTAAAATTAACTATTGCGCTACCATTTCTAAGTAAATGCGGTTAATTAAGTAAAACATATCTGAAATATGTAACTGAAATTGTGGTAAGAACTGAAGCAATGGTTTTGCCTAGGGTAACAATGTCTTGGAATTCTACGCAAAACCAGTAACAAACAGTTTTTTTTAATTAGCCTATATAATTTTCCTTATGTAAACTCCGCTGCGGTTAAAACGAAGTTCCGTGAAATCGAACCAAATAAAACCACAAGATGTCTCAGGCCTGTTGGTGGGTAAATCCGCAGTGAGGTTAACTTTTCTAAACCCTGCACAGGCTTCTAGCCCTAGCCTCCATTTTAGACCGCTTTGTCTATTTCTAGGCTTTTTTTAAGCTTTTGAAAAGCGTGCGGCTTTCGAGAGCCTAAAACGCAATTGTGTTTTTTAAACACTAAATTGATTTGATTTCTCTAATTTTATTTATAATTAAGTTTAATTTTATAGTTAATCTGGCTAAAATTAACAAATGTATAATAAAAAATTTGTAGAACCTTGTACCGGCTTTCACGATAAATAAACAACACACCGCATGTTGGGAGTTTTGTAACTAAAACAAATATCGCTGACGTTCTAACAAAACTAACAAATCTCTGCAAATGAGTTCTTAATTGCTACAGAATCCGAACCGAAGTTGTTCTACACGTTCTGTCATACATTATAACAATACTTGGCTTTACATACCCCTGTGCTCATCATCATTGGCCTCAATATCTTTTGCAAATAATTTTTGCAGCATTTTAAGAGTATTGAAATTTTTCACAACGCTCTAAAACAAGGCTTCGCAACGGAAATTCACGACCAGTCTAAATTAAATGTATAATGTAATAACAAAATGTGTTTAAAAATTGTAGTGGAAGTCAATAAAATCATGTCCATTAACATATTAAATAATTAAAGAATACCATTATACTTGTTTCCCTGATAATAACAGCATTCAAAGTATTGAGCAAAAATGATGACAGACTGTTCTGTGTGTACTGTGACTACGTTGGTTATTACTCATAATTAATAGTTATAGTCAATGAATGATAACATTGAAAGTTTTGTAACAGGATTTAGTATATACGCATTTAGTAATTCCAATACGGTACTGCGTCATTATGGTTACTTAGTACTTGACTGAAAATTTACTCCTACATATTTATATGATTCAGAAATTGTTATCTGAGACTTGGTGTGATTAAATTCATTCCGGGTATGGTTGTGAAAATTTATAGAAATAAATTGTGCAATGCAAAAAACTATTGTAAGTGTTTCAATCAAATCAAATTTGTAGAATCTTTATGTATACATACGGGTGCCGAAGTAGCCTCAGGTATGACAGAGGAAAGATCTGTAGTAATTTAATTAAAGAAAATAATTAGGAATCAAAGTAGGTTATAAAGCCTTAAAGGGAGTGTTTTAACCGAAAACATAAGAAACATATTTTTTTACATGCTATTAAATCAGCTATCTATATATTAATATGATTAAATTTAACGGAGTTTTCACCAACTTAAAGACATCCGATTCATTTCAAAATTTGCACCTAAAACACGCATTAGTACTAAACCGAACCTAAGTAGATAATATTATTATTATTATGACAAACTCTTTAAAGTAAAATATTTTTTACTTTTTATTTCAGTTATCTTACAGTGGGTTTTGTTTTTGTTTTTAGGTATATTTATTTCAACCACATCTCACTCTTAAGCCATCTCACTCTTAAGCATTTGAGCTGAGCTAGAGAAGTTGCAAGAATATTAGTAATGTCTGCTCCAGGTTTGCTCCTGTTTTTTTACCACTAACTGAATGGACACGACGGCGTTGTACTGTCAAAAAATTTTCAATAAATTTGTTTCTATTTCATGAGAAAACACTTCCAACTACCCTTGAATTTCCCAATATTCTGGGTAACTTTTCTAACTCAAAAAATCATTCCGACTAAACTGATAATCGGACAAAATTTTTGACATATCAAAGAAAAAATTTGGACAATAGTACGTTTTTTTTTTTATATTTGAGCTGCCAAAATGACTCTGCCTCGCCTGATGGAAAGCACAAATAGAATCCAAGAGTGGTGGTCACCATCCTCACTGCCAACAAGGACAGTGTAGCATGGTGACCAGCACTATGGCGGCCTAGTGAAATGCTATTTTAGACAATTTTTATTGAAAACACGAAAGCATTGCAATACGTTTAAACGATGTGTGTATTTCAAACCAGTTTTCATGAATAGTCTGTCGCCTTCATACCTTACACTTAGAATAAAGAAATTGTTTGCTATTTAGTACTTTTAACAGAAGCCTTATCTCCCAATTGACATATCCTCCTTCAAAACACACGGATTCCGAATAACCGCCATCTATCGCAAACACTCTGTAACTGAACTGTACCGGTATAAATACTTTCGTATACCATGTAACGAAATATAGAGCAGCGCCATGGTGGACGTAATTGGAACTAAATGTTTTTGTTACTTTGACAAGAGAGGTAGTATGTATGTAGTTACATTTTACTAGGTTTGCATGTCTTTTGCTTGTAGCTTGGTATGTTCGAGGCATCTTGGTACTTCTTAGTACTATGTAAGTTTGTATAACGAATGTGTTTCTAGAAAGTTATAGAGAAATGTACATATTATTTTATAAAAACAGGTTTCTCTACTAAAGCTAAAATATATAAAATACAGGCTGCAGTTGGCAATATATCATTGCAACAATATCTCGAACCGATTTGAGTTTTATGTGTTGCCATCTTATGTGATTTACAGCTGGTTTTCGAGAAAAAATACTTTCAATTAATGAAATTATGTTTTTTATTTCTACTTATCGGAGGGATTATTTAATTTTAGTAATGAAATTGGCTTATATTGATAAGATAAAATTTTATTACTTTTTAGGGTTCCGTATCTCAAAAAGACGATTAAATATATAATAAATAAAATAATACATAATATTTCAACTTAGTTTTATGGATTTTCTTAATAACAGATTGAATAAACCCAAAATAAAAAATGCGTTTTATTTGAAATCTTTAACTTTACACATTCCACTGGCTTTTATAAGAAAAGGAGGTGATAAAACCTAGAAATTAAAACAGTCATAAATTTTAAACAGAGAGTTTTTTTTATTATTTTTGTATCTGCATGCTAGAGTGTTATATTGGGTTCGCTTTTTAAAGGGTGTATCTAAAAAGCACACCCTGAAAGGTTTTATAGAATAGCCTAGTGAATCGTTTTCGGTATTTTTTCCGTATACATATTAATCTTACATCAAATGAATTGTATTTGGGCCTCGCAGCGGGAGGGACTATACATTAATTACAGGAGCTGCTTTTATTTTAATTTGAACCCCCTCCTCCGCGTTCACGTTTCCCTAGACCTCACGTTTGATTTACGCCACAGTTGTTAAAAGATAAGATTTATTTTTATAAAGCTAAAATATAATACAGGTGTACTAATATTGTTCAAATTTAACGTGAGCATTTCAATTGTCCTCATTTCTCGTTATCCTCTACTTTATGAGCTCACGTAATTAATGGATGATCCCATTAGCAAAACCTACTATTACAATCGTTGCGAAAGTGTCAATACTTGTTTTAAATAAACAATGTTTGAGGACATAAACCTGTTTATTTATAACATAAATGCTCGAATGCTGTGTCTTAACGGTCCTAACTAATATTATACATGCATTATGTCAGTTCATCGTAAAATTTTGCTTATATTATACACGGAAAACGACATAATAATATGATACATCAGACATATTATGATTCAGAACAAACGTACTGTTTCCGAGGGATACAAGAACTAATTTAAAAAAAATACGATAGCGAAATCGCGAGCAAAAGATAGTATTACCATAGATTTAAAAGTGTTTTACCACCTTATCATAGAAACATGTTTACGTAGATAGTAAATGATGGAATTAATGTAAACTTATCGTAAAACAAAATATAAACAAGATTATAGCAATTAGCAAAGTTGTAAATTTCCAATATATGAATAAGTTTCACACATACATATATCTTTACATACATTTTAAGTTAACCCATTTCTTGTATTTTACTTACAAGATCCACCGATAGGTTCTTAGCTATAGATTCCGCCGACAGGTGGCGTTGTTGTCCAAATTCATATTAACATTTTTGCAGGACGATTTCCGTCGCGGTAGCTAGTATTATCTAAAATTAAAATAAACTAATGGAAGTGGTAGAAGTATTTCATAGTAAGAAAAAGGTGACGTACATCAAAAGTATAATTATAGGCACTAAGTACGTTTTAAGATATTACTGCAAGAGGGCCTTAAACATAGTTTTTTTTTTGGTATTTTCATTTGTGTTCGTTTAATTCCTGCAATAGCTAAATACGAAATCAGTTGTATTTCTCTTCTACTTCTGATTCAAAAAAGAAGAAAGAATAAAGACCAGAATGGTAGGAATATCATAAGTAGGCACCCAGTGACTTATTAATGTCAACGCACATTATATTGACGCCAATAATATTATAAGTCGCCTCAAGACAATCGACTACCTCATTGTTAGATCGACGGAGCTCCATGGAGCACGACCTCGCTTTACCATACACATTCCCATTCTTGTCTTTTTTTTTTTATATTTTGTTTTGTAAATTTAAATTAAATTTAATAAGGAGATTATTTAAAGAGATTTATTTTCGACTAAAACTAAAATAACCTCTTTTAGTCGTATTCTGAAAGTCGTAAAACCACCGCGTTTTTGACAAAATTGGTGGTTTCTGCCACAGTTTTGAGTGAAATCAATACGAACCAATGCTATTCATGAAAGTGGTCTTGAGTAGAGAAAAATTGTTCAAAGTGGCAGTCAGTCGGAGACTGATTCCGGGCAACGTGCATAGGTACATAGTGTAATGAGTTGCTTTTAGATGCAATGTGGTTGAGTGCCGTGAAGTCCGAATGGATTTATCGCTGTTCGGAACTATTTATAAGCCATTTAGGAATAAAATAAAAATACTCAACAGTCAAATTCACAAATATTAAATCATGGAATTATATGACCTTCTCATGAAGGTATATATAATTCCATGATTATATGATTATGATTATCCATATAATCCCATGATTATATGGATGACTTCACTCGAGATGAAACACAGTGTCGGATTCTGTTTATTTTCAACACGCGAATATTAATATGAGGAAAGTGCAGTATAGGCTTTGAAAAAATTAACGTAGCGCTAGGCTAGTTTACAAAAAACACTGGCAAAGGGCACTGAAAAGTGAAAAATAATATAATCTATACATATTATATAAAAATGAATGCCTATTTCCCTTGGTCACGCCATAACTTCAGATCGACTTAACCGATTTCATTCATATTATTTTATGTTTTGTAATACTTTCTAGAAGGTTCTTACGAAATGTAAAATTAATTAATTTGAATAGATTTCACCAAAACTTCCACGCGAACGAAGTCGTGGGTAACAGCTAGTTGATTATAAATATAAAATGAATTAAACAACACATGTCACTTTTTTAATGTAATAGGTTACATTACAATGGCATTGGTCTGTTAGAACTCAAAAATCAAAAAGCTGAATTTGCATAAAATTGTTCTCGATCTAAGATGTTTTTCCTGATACGATTATACACACATACTTCACAGACTTACGTTAGCGTTCCGTACGTACCTTATTAGCGATCTCGGCGAATTCGTGAAACTTGTTGAGGAAGTTCTCACATGTATCAACATCCAATCTTCAACTACTATACAATATAATTATTATATATACAATCCATACGTTTTAATAGTTATGTAATCGACAGATTCCCTCTTTGATAAATTATACGAGCGTCAAATTTATTTTAAAATATAATGAAAAATTTTGTTATATACGTGGTCAGTCAGTCAGTCAGTATCTTTCATCTAAAGAAACACTGTTCTCAAGGACAGAAATTAGTTAATCGCGAGTGAACCTGCACTTGAACTAAAAATTAACAGTTACAATATTAAAACATAACCATAAAGTAGCTTTGATGGACTAAGTCTTATTGCGGCCTTCCAAAATAAGTAAGTTACAGTAGACGAGTAAGATATTTTTTCTATGAGAAAATAAACGAGTCTATACAGACGTCAGAACACCTATTTTCCTTTACGTGATCCGAGCTATCTAAAACACATAGAGATAAAAACGGTTGTATATTAGAGAGCTGCTAAAAATTCAGCTTGCGTTGAACGAGAGCGTCTTTTTCAGCATTCAGGCGTTTCGAGCCGTGAATTTTCAGCTGAAGTGCTAGATTTGCATCACAAAGCTTAGCTGTTTATCCGTTTGCTCTCATACCCTCGTCTTAAGAAGAAAAAGAGGTGTTTGTGCAGTTATTCATGAAAAGGCTATATTAAGTTACGTAGGTAAAACAAGATTGTGATTTCAAGACCATATTATAAGACTTTGTTGCTCTGGTAAGATGTAGTTATGGATAGGTTTTTATTGGATTAGGAATAACATGTTTATGTGAACGCAAAATAATGCATTCATAGACAGTTGTTTTGAGCCCGTAATTGTTATCATTTTATTTCATTAAGGGACAAAATAACAAAAAAATGAAAATTTGTATGTTTAGGTGTGAGTAAGTTTTTTTACTCCTTCATGCTGTGGCACTGCTGGATGGATTTAGATGAAAATCGAGATCTATAGGTGCCCCGAGATCTATGATAAGAGATAGGAGGAAGCCGTATCTGTAGAATAATTTAGAATTGAAATTCCAGTCGCTTTGAATCAACCTGCTGAAAAAAATATCTAAGACAATAAATGTTAATTAGGTTCTCGGATACGGACTTTTTCGGCCTACTCGGGAATTGGTTAAAAGGTACTTGTGACTCTTGAGTTGTTGTTCATGGGTGACGGTAGTCACTTACCATCAGGTGATCTGTCTGCTCGTTTGCCCACTAATATATAAGAAATGGACTAAATATGGTTAGTAATCCTCTATAATAGTTTAAAGATTATTTTTTGCAATTTTTGGTTAGAGTAGAGTTTCTTTTAAAATCTAAAAGCTTATTCACAAAATAAAAACAGTTTTTGAAAAAAATATATTACCGTTGCAAATTACCGAACGCAGAACTCATTCAATACAAATTAAACTGGAACACTTGATCCCTCCCAAAAGAAAGCGTCAAAAATGCCACAACGAATTAACTGGTAATTGCTTGAAATTTTACGACTTCGTCCTTTAGCAGCTCCTTATGGAAAATTAAGGCTTTTCAGGTGAAAATTGCATGGCACCGCTCGACTTAAATTTACCAGTGACTTAAATTTAATCACAAGTAATGTTAAAACGCGGCGCTTTAGAGGACACGACGTTTTTTTTTGAATAAACAGTTTCGTTGATTCACGACTGACTGATTCCTGCTGCCGTAGATTTAAAAAAACCTGTAATTCGTTAAATGAAAAACTGTTTTTGGTTTCATTTATATTAGATCCAATATGAAACAATATATAGGTATATATATTTAAACAACCCTTTCCTTGAAAATAATGTTAAATTAACAGAAGCGGGTACAATCATATTACTATTTAAATGTTATTATAATTATGTCTTACTTCAATTATTACATGTCTCCACTTAGCGCCATCTAGCGTAAATAGACTAAACTTTTTTGTAAGAATCGAACATGTGTACCGATTACAGCTTAACCTCCTAACACCAATTTTTGTATTTTACCTGGTAGGTAGAAACAAAATCTTTTAGGACCAACACCAATTTTTTCAACTAAACAGCTATTTGTGCCAGATATAAATAAAAATTAGTAAACGCTATCAAACCCTTTGAATATACAAAAACGATATAATGAAAATTTGTAATAAAAGCATACACCCGTCCCTAAATAAATTACAAAAAAATGTACAAGGGATTTCATGTCGATTAACATACATACATAAGTATCAAAATAACGTGTCGTATGCTGATTTAAATAAAAACGGGTTTAGCTTTAATAACAACAAACGTGGCTCACAAACCGCTAATGTTTATGAGTTTGAGGGTCCAATACCTCGATTGGATCGAAGGCTGCGATAGGCTAAATAAATAGCAAAGGGGTTATAATCATATGCATGATATTACACTTTTACCTTCGGGTAAATCAATGAAGTAGATAATGTGTTCGTCCACTGATTAAATATTGCTACGATCGGGTTTTGTATGCTCTGATTCTCAGATATTGGTATGTTTGAGAACGCGTTCTATACTTAAGAGAGTGCGTGGCGGGAGCGACAGCGTAACGATTTATCCACACAAACTAGATTTTGCCCGTGGTTCCGCTCGTGTTAAAGTCATTTCCTATCCCTCGGAAACGGTATTTTATTGTGACTGAAAGGTATAATATCATTTTCTGTAATCTTAACAACGTGTATTAAAATTTCATGATGATAGGTTGAGGTGTTAGGACGTGGACGCTTAATGACCCAACAAACAAACTAACATTCGCATTTAAAATATTAAATTTAGGATTAAGATGACGTGTTATTTTTATTGAGTCCATCTCTTTATTTCTTTTTTTATATTATCTGACACCAACTCAGCCTTAAATTTGTTTTTATGTTTTTTACTCTTAAATTAAATTCATTTAAAAGGCGCAGGTATTGAAATGCAGGTTGAGCTATTAATTTGAAAGATTGCAATCGATGTAACTCAGTATTGTGTTCCTATGTCGAGGAGGGTTTTTAGGTCATAAATCAGTTGTTAGTAAAATAGAAATACCAACAATACTCTTGGGCGAGGAATTTTTATCAAATAATACGATGTTAGTACTAAAAATAATAATTATGTTGTTTTCAATTTATTGTGTTATTATATTGAACAGTTGAGCAAGCAATCGTAAAGGTAACTTGTTTTCGTATCGTGTCCTATAAATGGGGCGATTTAGAGGAAATGAATGTCAGAAAATAATCACTTTCTACCGAGTAAATCTTAAATTTAATTTATCTCAGTTTTGAAGAGCATTGGTCTAGTGAAGAATAATAGCCGATTTTGCAACTTTCTATATTATTAATTGAAGTTACGCAACTTTGTTTTATACATAGTATGCGGGGTTCAGCAGTGCTTTTAGCAAGGAAGATTTTGTTAAAAACTTTGTAATTGATTTGTGTGAATTTCAGATAATAATATATACCATTTGGCATGTCATGATAGGGCATTATGTCGTAGACGCGAACGGATCCGTTAATTTCAAGAACTAAGGAGACGGAGTGTCAGTATTAAAATTTCCAATGATTATTATGTAATCTATATGTTGCAGACAAAACTCTTAACTGGCTGGCTCACAAATGTACTTTTGACTTTGGTCAAGGTTTTTTTAACTGTGAAATTAGTCAAAAGTGATTTTGACTGTAGTCAAAAGCACTTTTGACACTTTTGACAAAGGGCATCAGTCAAAACTACTTTTTACCATAAATTTGCAGTCAAAGGTTTTCAACCAACCTGCTCTTTGACCAACTTGTTCAATCAAAACTACTTTGACTATAACATGTATAATCATATTCCCCATCCCCAAGCTACACCACTAGCCTTTAGCTAAGTTCTTCTACCCCAAAACTTCTAGAAGGAGATTATGAGACAGGGTAAATAGGAGGAAGTGAAATAACACAATATTAGGTAAAGTTGCTTTTTGATATGATTTGATCAATCTCCAAAACCAACAATTGCTCCCTGAACTGGCTGATGATAAAATTATTAGTATCTTTTTTTTTAATTTGATTAAAAAAGACAACTCCCGCATTAGGAATTATACTGTGTCGCGGGGGGCTTCACAAACATTTAAGCAACGGACACAAAGAACACTTAGACTCAAGACTTTGTGGATCATCCAAATTTTTCTCATGTGTGGGATTTGAACCCACAACACGAGTAGCGAGGCAACCACTTAAACCATTGTACCATCCGTGCAGTCAGTATTGAAAAACAAAATTGTTAAATTACGACTGACTCACTACACTGAGGACTGAGGACTGTTCACATTCATAGATCAAACCGTGCTTATCTGTGACCCGCTGCTTTGCACTGAACTACGAAACATAGGTACCCTTCAACATAAATCACGCAATTTAAATGTACACATACATACATTTTTAATATGTATCTTTACATCCATCGATGGTACTTCCTTTTTAAGCAGTGCATATCAAAATATGACAGCAAATTAGCATAGATGAAAACGATGCACTCGACCTAAATAAATAAAACCATCATCTATTGGAGGCTACCGAAAACCATAATACCCCCTAAACGTCAACATGCTGGCTAACTGTTAAAACTACGAATAATAGTAAAATAAGACAACAGCTGATGTGCAAAATTTTAGAAAAATACACCTAAACTCATTGAAGAAGTGATCGTATATCGTGAACATGTAATTTCAACTTTTTCATTTCCAACTGAGTTTAGATTAGTTTGACGATATCGCGAGCTGTTCCGTGAGACCGACTTACTTTTGAAGTTAATTAGTTTCATATCACATTTAAAAGAACAACTAAGTTCTCCCTTACTTATCGCAATCTTTATCTACTCTATCTCAAATTAACTTCTTTCTTTCCTACCACCTATATGCATGCATTACAGAAATTATCTGAAGCGGTTCATATCATCAACAAGGATTTAGCCCAGATTAGTTGCTGGAGTCCTTGCTAAATGCTGGTCGCATGGTCTGTAGGTGAATCTTTCCAAGACTGAGATTATATAATTATTGTCGGTAGCTCAAGAAAGATCTCACCGGTTCTATTTGATGCCACTGTGATAACTTTCAGTAAAGTAGTTTAAAATCTGGGTATTCTCTTGGGCAATACAGATTCAGGAAGTACGTCGCATTATGTTCGCAGCTGCAGGATCCTTGAAACGTTTACGGAACATTCCTTCAACCGCCACCAAATTGCACTTGCTAACACCCGAACCTTGCTACTTCCAATCCTCGACTATGCAGATGTACCGATCTCACCGAAAACCATCTAGACAAACTTGAGTGACTTCAAAGTTTTTGCATCAGATTTACATTTAGGTGGCTTAAATATAACCAATAACGATATCTCTGAACTATTGTTATCTGTATGTAACTAAGTACTGTTCAGTCCTTCGCTACTCTTCTATCTCTAATAACCATTCAAGTTTCTTAATTATACCCATTCGTGATCTCTAAAGTCATCAGAAAATCTTGAACTCAAATGCCTGCATAGTCTACTACATTTTTGATAAATCCTTTATAGTATTTATAATTTTTTTGTGGAATAGACTATGTGGAAACTAAACTTAAGAAAATCCGAATTTAAATGTTTTACAACTCTCTCGCGTTATGCAGTAGTCTCATTATTAACTCCGCTAATTTGTCTTCGTTATTAATAATTAATATTAAAATTTAATAACAATAGTAATAGTTTCGAAATGCTTCTGCTTCTCGAAAGTTTTGAAATCTTTGGTTCGCTGAATAAAATCTAATAAAAACAGCTTTTAACAAATCAAAGCTCTCGGTGAGGCTCTCTGTTCATCGTAATATAATTATTAAATAAAACCTATAAGCAGTTAAGCGCCATCAGTGAACTCTGTAATCCCTAAGCAACTATGTAATTACGTAAATGAAAATAATAACTTTGATCGGACAGATAAACATATAATTCCCTGAAGTACTCTCAGTTAGTCATCTAATTTAATTTTAGATCGTCAGTCGCTCGAGGACATTCCTGATTTAACATTCTTCTACACTGTGTAAAACGTTAAATACACTTAATGTAAATGTTTAAAAATTAAACAATAGGGTACATTATATTAAAATATAAAGTGACTTTAGCATATAATTGTTAATTAATACAAAAATTACATAACAAAAGGAAGTTAAACCAACCCGTAATAAATAAAGATAAATAATAAATTAAACGTCAATAACTAAAATTATAAATGAATAAATTTTGAACTTTTTTGATAATCCACGTTCGTCATCATGCCTGCAAAGACTGAATATGTTTTTGAACATTATGTCATCTTGGAAACATTTTATTGCATCAGCAGGCCATATTTTGTACAAGGCAGAAAGACTAGAATTACCTGTGATTCTATTTCATTTTTAATAGCTATTATTGTAATCGGAATAATAACCTTAGATATTTCTTCCGATATCAACATTGGTTTCAGAACTTTCCAAGGCATAACAGGCTTTGAACTATTTTTCCTCGCAATTAATGCAAGATTCAGAAAAATTTCATCTAAGAGTATGGAAAGACTAGATGAAACTTGTCGGCTGAATGAAGAACATATTTCCAAATTAACCATCAATGCAATCAAAATTGCGGTTACATCAGTTGCATCATTTATGGTAGATATTATTGGCTTAAAGTTATTGAATTTAAAAAACACTACTGTGTTATTTTTATCCGTGGTGTTCGCGGCTCATGATGCAGAGTTAGGGTATTTCTCTCTGTTATTTGAATCGATGAACGCAAGGCTTGAGATGTTAAAGGACTCTTCTCCTAGTGCTGGTTCCAGGCGCTTTGGGCATATATTAGTAGCAGCGTCATATTTGAGTGAACAGTGTGCACCACCGGTAAGAGTATTTTAAATACTATTATTATTGTCGTTATTATAACGGATAGTAATTAGATCATGTGTGTGGTTTAAATAACGTCGAACAAAATGTTTATTACATTTTTCTGCCAAGAACATGAAGGCCCATGTGGGGAATTTACTGTGTTGCAATAGGTGATGTATGTAAAATTTCCACTAGCATGAGCCTACATGTTGCGGCAAAGCATTCGACTGCATTCAACATTTGCCAGCACCGATACCAAATTTGAATTCCTAGTTCTGACAAACGTTCTGACAACTGTTCTCAAAAACGCTTTTTTTTTTTTTTTGGTAAGGAAACTTTCATCTTTGCGCATATTAAAAAAACTTTTAATTTTTGTTTGAACTTAGTTCTTAGTTCTAAAAACAATAACAAAATAGTCTGCTTTGGATATAATCGAATCGAATACGACCGAAATCTTCGATCAACAAATAATCGACTTCTCCTGTGCCCCCCTCACTCCACCGATTTCATCAACTCTTCGTTCTTCGTGCAATCTGTTCTTCTCTGGAATGCGCTCCCAGTCGAAATCAGGATGTCCACAAACCGTTTTATATTTAAGAAGAAAGTCCGCGATCTCCTCTTCAACGAGTTAGCAGAATAAGCTGATACAAGACCCCGTACTGCAGTACCTACTCATAGTTTATGCATCTTTATATATTATATGTATGTATGTGTACATATTATGAATTTGTGTATATATAATATATTAATGACGTATATTATGTTTCTATATACATATGTAAGTAATAGTGTATATCCCGTATATTATATATGTATTTCAATTTGTATTGATTATTTTAACTTCTATATATAAATAACTTTAAATGGATCATACGACACATCCTTGCACCTACCGTGTAACATTTCTACATCACCCTAAGGTTGACTGGTAGAGAATGCCTTGGGCATTAAGTCCGCCTTTGTACAAATTGTGCATGAAGTTTTAAATAAATAAATAAAATATATTTGAAGCCTCTTCCAGTGTCTATTAACTGTATTTTATGCCTAAAGGGCAATCCTTTTAAAAGTTTGCTTTCATTCTTAAACTAAGGGATAAGCAACAATGAGTAATTACATGACCTGAAGTCGAACTCAAACCACGCGGCTGTTATCACTTCCTGCAATATACATAGGTATATAACCAACCTTCACCTACATGTATAATTACGTTTCTAACTAAGAATGTAAAGACGACAAAAATAAAAAGAAAAACATTTCTTAAAATCATTCCGTTTTTCATTTTTGTCTCTTCTATTTCTATGTTACGAAGATATGATACGATACCGCTAACTCTAGCTTCTATGATATTTATTATTTGATTTGGAGGTTTCATATAGCGTAGTATACGTTATAAATTTCAAGCATTCCGCATGCATGAAATTTTAGATTCCTTCCAGGAAATACAAATATGTGGAAATATTAATGTTCGGGTGTATTATGATTTATTCATTACTTGCCAACACTGAAAGCAATTAGTTTAATGAGAAAGATTAATTTATTTTCAAATGCTTATAAATGTAGTGCGGTAAAATAATAATTAGAATAAATACAAGTATGTCAAATAATTTGTAGCTACTTTGTGAAATAATACTATTATTGAATTATCTGATTGAATTATTTAACATACATATGTACCTCCTACATGATAAAACCTAATTATTAGTACTGGAAATGAGCTTATTGATCAGTAAATAGAAATGACAATACCAGGACTTTAAAAGTCTTCTTTTCAAGTGTAGGATAAAATTTGAACCTGCTTGACACCTCTTGATATACTACCTTGAAACTGGTTTTATGCTTTCAAGTAGAAGATGAATGAATATAGTAGTAAGATTATGCCTGTGAATCTTTACTTAGTTAGCCATTTATCATCTTTGTTATAATGAAGTGGTTAGTGAGGAAACAAAAATATAACAGTAGGTTATCAAGTGAGGACTATTATATGGGGGATGCGACATGGAAGAAACTATTCTTTCTCCTTGGACAACCCGGCTGGGTTCTCATGCCTAGTAGGCTTTAGTACACTTGGATAACTTTCATATGAGGAACAAGAAAATATCTAATGAACTGTTTACTTAACTTATCGGTACAATTATATATGAATTTTATTACATAAGCTGTTTCGGGGTTTTAGCGATCAAATAGATAAACGATCATATAGAATAAATCAAAATAAAATGATTCGAAAGATTCAATTATACATATGTAAAATGTAAAAATCACTAACTAACAGTAACTGCCAAGTTGTTCGTACCTCTATCCGCACTCAAGTGAGTGTTAACCACTTATTCCTACCCTTTTATAACCTCACTATTCATTAATATTTATCAATCGACCTATAGCATTGCGTTACCGGTATAACCAGTCAAAATAATGTCTATTAAGTTATTTTTACTAAATAGTGAACTGTGTTATCATATATTATAGTTTGTCCCTATTTTTAATAAAATAAAGAAGAGTTATTGATGTGGCGACAACACATATAATATCAGATTCTGAAACAATCAATAAAATTTATTTTATTACCAGTTTTTCTCAATGAAGAGACGACTCCTGCGATATGAAACTGTTCCTTTTCTCAAAAAGACAGCGTCCAAATTTCGTCTCGATAAAGGAACGACGAAGTTTTTTTTTTATACCAATAACATAGGTAATAACCACGTACGTACAACCACGGTGCAGGTAATACACCAACCTGTAAACCCAACCTTCGTTTCCGGTGTATAATTGGATCTCAAGATGTTATTGCCGCTTCCATGAGCTCATCTATGCCCATGTTCCTGTCTATTGCCGATCAGTATTACGTGTTGGGCGGAGGCTAGCTGAAGCTCCGCCACGCGTAGCTTATTATTTAAAAAAAAAATTAATTGTAATTTAACTGTAATTTATTTCAGTAGCCCAAATTACACCGTAAGAAAGTTTGATTCTTAGTGCTGTTACGCAAATGCCTATTTCTCATATCAAAATAATAATATGACATAAAAAAAAATATAAATTACTCTTTATATTTATTTAAGCGTTATTTTGTTTTTATAGCGTTTATTATTGAATGCACATTAGAAGAAAACAAAACTAACTTAATTTCCAAATATATAGGTATATACTAGGTACCTGGGCACGCGTGGCTATAGCTAGGTAATTTTCAATTAAAAAAAAAAACAATCCTATTTCTCAAGTTGAACCATACTGCACATATTGTGCGAAACTTCATTAAAGACGGTTAATTAGTTTAGTAGTTCAACGTAACACAAAATTTTTATATCCACAAATACACAACAATATTTTTTTTTCAGTTATTATTGCTACTATGGTCAACACTATTTACGACTGTGTGTTATCAATTCCTTTTGATAATTGCTGATACGGACACAGTAAGTACATTACATTTTAAAGGCTGTGCTAGAAAAATCCTTAAGTATATTCATATTAGTGCTATAATTCACGGGATAATGGGTGTATGTAGCCATTAAGCAAGACCGATGCCAAGTTGAAATTGAAATACGCAGTCTATTCTCTTAACTTGGTATAGTAACCATCACTTAATAATTCCATGTGACCTGAAAATAAAGATGAATTATTTAGGAATTTAATGCAATAAGACCGTGTACTTGTGCGTTTAATATTGACATCCCTTTTTAATTTCTTAGTTTTGAATAGGCTCTCTCGGTTGCACGCGAAATGTCAGTATATTTCCTATTGTAGCCCTAGTTCTAATATTCGAAGATGGTTACGTAGGTGACACTTATATAAAACTACTGGATGTTTTTTTTCGTCATATCCCATTAATCTTCTTTGGTTTTCATAGAGTAACCATTTTTATTTTATGGGATCTGTCATATTATCTCAGTTCTATGAATATAACTCATAGGCACATTAGGTAGCAGTCCAGGGTAATGTGTAAACAATTTCAGTAACACTAGAAATTTTATACTTTTACCTGATTGCGGCGAAGCCAAAAAACTTGTGTTTTGTTTTTATGTGTTTGACCTGTATGTATGTCCGTTCATATATCCCCTCGTAACTACTAAACGGCTACACCGATTTTGATAATTGATACGTCTAATTGATATTTTTCAACTAAAAGTATCGAAATCAAAATGAAAAGTTTTAAAGGGTTTTCCATAAAATATAGGTTTACAACTTATATATTAATTAGTTAGTATTTTTAAGCCGGGTTTTCTGTCTCAGTTAAAGATTTATTTCTTGTAATAACTACAATGTTTTACTTAACATTATTCAGTTAAATTAATCATTATTCTTTTTCAGTTTTTTAATTTATCTCTCTATTTAATATGGCGTGAGTCGAGGTCAATGTATTCTCTATGGATGATTTGTAGAACAACAGCAAAATGTGGTACTATATGCAATGATCTGGCGATGCACCTGATTGGACGTCTTACATTGGATAAGAATATTAGTAAAGGTACTTTAATTAATGCTTACCTCATTTTTTACTCGCTCCCGTCTGTTAACAGTTACTTACTTACATATTTATAAGTATCTATTTATTTGGTCCAAATTCATTTATCTGAGAAATAGATGATACAAAAGAATCTTAAATTCATAGTTTATACAAATTTTGTTAAATTTATTGCAAGTTAATGTAGGGTAATAATTCATTGAAAAATGAATCATATTAGGTCGATACAAGCTTAAAAAAACTACTACTAATATGAAGCAAACAATTGAAGACTCTCTAGCGTTGAAGTTAATCAATTTCCATAGTTCGTGTTCGGAAAAAATATTTTAATTTTATACTTGACAAATCACAAATTCTCAAGTTGTAGTCATCAATTATACTACAAACAACCTTTTATCACAAAACGCTATGTGATGAATTATATAATATTTTCTTTGAATTGTACTCACAAGACTCACTGTAAAAATTCATGGTAACTGTTGGCTACGGGATTAGTATTAATTTTATTTAGGTCAGTATTCCTATGATACTGTAGGCATTCATCGTAGATTTAGCTTCACCTGTAGTAAATGGTTACTTTTTTTGGTTAACAGCTATGTTTCAAAAATGTAGTCATTGATTTTACTTTTGGTGCCGTGATTCTTCGAGACGGCGTTCTTTAGTCAGCTTGTCGATTGACTCGCTTCTTTTCATTTGAAAAGACTAGCAGCTTTTCTGGATTTAAATGATTTGTTATATATCACATCTAGCCTATTCAAATATCGCAGCATTCTAGTTGAAAGCACTAATGTACATTTATAATAATATACTAAGATTGAAGCTTTAGCTTTTTTGGTGCCAGGTTTATGTACCTAATACAGACAGATACCTATTAATTACTATTAATTTGCTCTTACATACACAAGCTTTTTCCGGGCACTTTGAAAATTAAATATGGGATAACTGGTAGTAATAATAAATAAAAATAAATAATATGCCTAATGAGCGTACACCATAAATCGATTTCCTATGTTTGCCTCATTCCATGGTTGCTTATAAGAGATTGCCTCAGTGCGATAAGGCCGCCAATTATATAAGCCACCCAACATTGCTGTGCTCCTTCTCTTTAAAAATATTTTGGTGTACAATAAAAAAATATATTATTATTATTATTATATTAAAAGGAAAGGTAGGAAATAAGTATTATTGTAATTTTATTTACCTTGTTTTAGAAAATAACCCAAGTCAATACAAAATATTACGGCGATGGTATTATGTTTTGATATCGCAGCAGCCTACCTACATAAGTGGGTCTATTCTGAGTATTGGCCTCAGTACCCCAATTGTACTACTTGATCTCAGTATCAACTACATGTTGATTATTGTCCAGGTAACTACTGTTTGTGGCCCTTGCCAAACATTATGATATTTCCACTGTTAAGAGCCATTTCTCTAGTCCAATTTTTGTGGTTTTAATTGCCAATTATCATGAGCAAATATTTACAGTATACAGGGTTATTTATGCGCTTCTTTGCGGTGAAAACATCACAGTGTTGAAAGTAAGGGAAATTTTTAAGGTCCAGTTTTTGTGGCCAGTGGAAACATTATTATGTATATTGATAGATGGTAATCATGATAGATAGATGTCATTGTAGAGATTCACACTTACATATACATATCTATATATATAAAAAATAATCCCCATTTCTCTTGGTCACGCCATAACTTGAGATCGATTTTAATGTTTTCTAATACTTTGTAGAAGGTTCTTACAGATCGAAAAACTAAGAAAATTGAGCTGAAAATCGGGTCCCGTGGGATAAATTTGAATTGCCACGCGAACGAAGTCCCGGTATTCAGCTAGTATTAATATTAACAAATATTTAAAGAAGAATAACATTTTATGTTTATTTCTTTCTATAGTTGAGAAAAGGTTTGTGGAAATATTGTTAGGGCGCACAGGTTGAGACGGTACTAGCGTTTTGAGGACTCGAAATTTCTTTGCTGATGCTTTATCGGGTTTGCGTTTTCTGGCTTCATTAATAAGAAATAACATAGCACAAAATATGAAATCAGTTAATTCTGGGAATTGTTCAGTTTATTCTCATGTTTTATAAAGTATTTTTTGACGTGACGTCTGATCCAAAATATCTAAAATCTTCAGATGAGATGTCAAATGTATAGTGTTGTTTATATTAGACGTCAAACTTTGAATTAAATTCCAAATATAAATCATTTGGCCAAATAATGGTGCTACGTTATATACGTATTAGAATTAGAATAAGAATATAATTATGTGTTTTCACGGGAATTAACGCGATCGCGCACTTGCACTGGCCGTGCAACCTGGTCGAAACGTCAGGCAATTCCCGTGTAAATACATAATTAGATCATGGAACGCGAAAGTTTAAAAGTTAGTATAGAATGGGGATATTGATTAGGGATAAAGTTTTCACAATTACGCTCCTGATTTTGTGTATTACTTTAATAATACTTGTCTTTTCTGTGTACTGGTTTTTCCGTTATCTTATATCAAATTATTTTAACCTTTTGTTACGTAATCAGGTTTTCGTTGAAATTGTTATCTTTTTTTACAGATGTATATTGCATATAAGTGAACACAACAAAAAGCGGCTAAAAGTTTACAGAAACATAAGCTATAAGTAAGGATCGAGAAGGAGAAGAATAACATAATATTAAACATTTCTTAAGTTTTAACTATAGATCTGCTATGTCAATCTCACCTTTTGTTCTGCGTGTAGAAAAACTTCAATAGAGAGCTACAGGAGAGCCTGTATCTTAAAATTAAAGCATTTAAAACAACACGGTGTTCTTTATTGCGTAAACATTGAGGAAGCCGCCGTTGCTGCGACGATTTGCCCTAAACAGCACTTTTGGAATTTCAAATCTTTCAACGTTTGTAGCAATATGATAAATGATACCACGGCCTCACAGAAAACCGGCAGTGAAACAATGTTTGCATTGCTTTTCGCCGAGTGAGTGAGGTTACCCGAGGCCCTAACCCTTCCCCCTTTCCCTCTTCTCCCCATACCCCCACTCTCCCTCTTCCCCCTTCCTTCCCTTCCCCTACTCCCACCTTAAAGAGGCCGGCAACGCACTTGTGACTCTTGAGTTGCAGGTGCCCATAGGCGGAGGTAGTCGCTTACCATCGGGTGACCCGTCTGCTCGTTTGCCCCACGTATACTATTGTCTACCAGTCGCGTGGAAATCGGTCCACCCGTCCTGTATAGCGTAAACAAACAGAAAGAGAAAAATATTAAAAACTGATTTTTAGGCATAGGTGCATCGTGCGTAAATAAGTGTATGAGCTTAAAAACATACTCAAAATATGACCTTACAACCAGACAATTAATTTTATTTTATTTATTTGCCACACCCTTCCCAGTGCCCATATTGTTTTTTTTTTATGGTATATTAGCTTCATTGCCGGTTTTCTGTGAGGCTGTGGTATCCCTCCGGTCAAGCCGGCCCATACTTGCACAGAACGGGAATTCAAACTCTGACACCAAAGGTGTCATCCCACAGAAGTTGACAAATGTATATAATTATATAAAAGCGAAAGGATACTCACTCAATCAATCTAGATCAATCTACTCAATACTAGAGGCCTGAAATTTGGCAGGGAGATAGTTTATATGTAGGACACGTCACGTCATGGATTTTGTGAGAGGTCCAGATTAAAGAGGTATAAGGGCTCTCACAATTTATATGAAAGTCTGAAATTGAGAGTGAGAGACCCTAATTTTTGTCACACCAACGTTATTTGATATGTTTACAATATGGATTGTGGTATTCATTGCCGAATACACATTTTATATAAAAGCCCAAATAAATTTAAAGTTCTTTTATCCTTTGCATTCGTACGACTCTTTTGTGAGTGGAGGATCATTAATTTTATCATTGATCGGTTAAAGCGCTCCCCAATGACTAATTCATTAGGTAAATTATTTTTAAATTTATATGACTGTGTAAATGGTGATTTCGATCCTACAGAGGCAACACTTAGTTTATTGCTTGGTTGCTACGGTGTTATGAGGTTTTGTAATTAATAAAATTACTACATGGATTCTGCAGTGTACAAGTTGTTATTTTAACATTTAATTTTGTGGGTTCAATCCCTACGTAAAAACATTGTATATAACTCACAACCTTTGTGGTGTGGCCGTATTTCATTCGTCTGGAACGTTAAGGGTGGCGGGTTCGATTCCAGCTAAGTACAAACATTTGTATGCATGAATATGTCTACATGCATTGTTCTGGGTGTTTCTATAAATATATATTGAACGTATTTATAAAAAAATAAACGTCTGTTTTCTACAACCCATGGTAGAATTAGTACTATGCTTAGTTTGGGTCTAGGTAGCGCTGTGTAATCAAATCAAAGAATAATAATGGTAATATATATTACACAAGGAGTTTGTTTTTAAAGATTATTATTATTACGTGAGTCCCATATAATGGGTTTTACAAAAAACATAGTTCCTTTAAAAAAACCAACTAAATTAAAAACTTAGGTATAGTAATACTGACCACGACTTTAGTAGTTGGCTGACCAGTTTCAAAGGAAAACGATATTTTAAAACTGAAAAAAGTACTTTCCATGTCCTCATCACTGGCTCTGAACATTCAAAGAGAAAAAATCCTATTTTTGGCTGCAAATATTTGAAAAAGCATGAAATTAAAAGATCAACGACCCGGAACAGATTGCCCTGACGTAATATGGTTGGAGGGGCCACGCAAATAAGATTTGATAAACTTGGTTTATGATAATGAGTTGGGCAACGGTAAAGAAAATACTCATATATATGTAAACAACAGTAAATATTTATTAAAAACTATACGGTTTTACTCACGTTTGTATTTCGGGGATGCCCGACTAGTTTCGGACCCGACGGGGGCCCTTTCTCAAGGAGTGAAGCGTCCTGCCGCGACGGTGTCAGGCGTCACACTCACGGCGTAAAACCGTATAGTTTTTAATAAATATGAATACCACTCACGAAAGTTTTTATTGTAATATAACAACAGTAAAGTTATACGTCTTATTGTTTGATTCTATATATTTCTTAGCTTTCAACTTACGTAATAAAATATTATGTTTACTATACTAATATTTGCCACGTTTTACGGAAATTCGTCTTAGGGCCCTATTCCATTAGGACACCACGGTGGCGCGACCAGTCGCGCCACCAACAAAATGTGTATAGTTGTATGGAGGGTATCTCACCTGGTATCAACTTGGTGGCGCAACCAAGTGGTTGCCGGCGACCGAATCACCCGCTGGTGGCGCAACCATTAATATGTATCAAGCTATTTGCCACCTCACTCATTCTGCCACCAGTTGCACTACCAGGGATGCCCCTCCCTCCCACTCGTCGTACGTATAGCAAAAGAACTGTTAATTCTTCGACGTCCATTTTGAAACTGATAATCCTAGTGCTTATTTTGGTGTTTTTCGCTTGGCAGCTCTAGACACCACAGTGGCGCGACCAGTCGCGCCACCGTAGTGTCCTAATGAAATATGGCCCTTATTCTATAAGTGTCTCTTTATTCCTGAAGGTTGGCTGTGGTTGGCTCTTCTTCATCTTTGTTAATACCAGTCCACTCCCGGATGTTGCGCAGCCACGAGTTTTTTTCTTCACCCAGCGCGTCTCTTTCCTTCTAACTTACCCATCATAATTATTTGGAGCAGGCGATCTCTATCGTGTCTAAGCACGTGTTAGAAATATTCCAGCTTGTTCATTTTGATGGTAATCATCAAATTTCATTACATATAGACATACTGGAGCACGGTTTCGTTTTTAACCCTTTGTGTCCCATTAATGCGCAACATATGACAGTAGCATCACATTTCGAACGCCTTTAATGTTGTAATATTCTATTTCAGCATCATTAATTCACTGCCGTACATAACGACAGGCCAGACGTAGCACTGAGGTATCCTAACTCGCAGGTTTATATGATTAAGATTAAGATTATATTTATTGCATAACTGTGTACATAGTTGTTATTGTATGAAAACCATTACAGTTTTTAGGCCCAACAGTCTACCCATATCGGATATGCAATAATCGATAATTTTTTAAAACAAATTTTGTTATAGGATCGCTGACATAAGTATTTGATGTTAATTTCACGATGCATGATTCTAGACAGACAGACAGACACACAGACAACAAAATAATCCTAAAAGGGTTCCTTTGTTCCTTTTGAGGAACGGAACCCTTAAAAACAAGGAAGGTTTCTGCTGTCTAAAGTAGTATAGCTGTTCTTGCTAAGTACGTTAAACCTACGTATAAAGTACGTGTTTGTCAAAAACATGTTCTTTGGTTAAAAAAAAGCATACCCAGAAGAAAAAAATATCTTTAGATTACTTTAAGAAACTTCGACACGTATTTCACCTGTAAACAAGGCATTTTCATTGACAGACAGGCAGTGAGACATAAAGACACATCGCCTATAGTCTTATCTGTTCCAAATACAAAAATTGATAGGTCGCTAAGCTAAACTGAACTTGTAGCCACTTTGTTTCAATAGCCATTCATGACGTATTTTTTAGAAAATATCCAATTATAAAAACTTTTAAAGACCTGTATGTTTTTATTCACTTTTAACATCGTATTGACGGAAAACAAAGAAGAAATTACTTCCCCAAAATGCGCTATTGGAAAAATATGTTGTACGGCAGATAATGACATGAGACAGCCATTATCTGTACCTCATCGTACGTATAATAAAAACGGTATTCTTAATGGTTTTACACCACACTTCTTCTTAACTGTAGCTAAGGATGTCACTCAATAAAGAATGAAGTATTTGCTAGAGGGCTCGAACGTCCCGGGCAACAGCCAGTTCCAGTTACGACCTGAAGTGCTTGAAATATTGCGGACACTCCCCAATCCTTAATATAAGCAATATCCAGGCGCGTAGGTCCATCTTTTAACCCAGGGGGGAGGGATAATATTTGTTTTTGTCATTCTAGGGGGGGGAGGGGGCAAAATTTGATTTTGTCGGTCAAAGGGGGCAATTAAAAAATATTATGTATTGACTCAAAATTACTTTAGTACTACGTAACCTTGTTAATGCCATTGGTGGGCAAATTAAAAATGTTCGTTTGCCGCCGCCCAGCAACGCCGAATATTCTAGGTTCAATTTCCACATGGGACAATTTGTGTAATAGGTACCCAAATAGTTGTCCCGAGTCTGGGTGTTCTTTGTGTTCGTTGTTACAATGTTTGTAAAGTCTACCGCCACACAGAAATCATTCCCAGTGCGATTCTCTTTAATGTAAGCTAATTACAAAATAAATTAGTTGAGACAGTTGTTTTAAAAAAGAACAGAATGTGCAAAATTTGTATAAGGGTTGTCACTCTCTGAAAAAGACCATGGTTGACATAATCTGCTTATAATTAATCAAAAACTCGGATTCCAGCCTGAAAATTCCGGTCGATGGTAGCCCTACTTCAGCCGAGAGCATTAAAGGCTTATTCTGGAGCATTTTTCTTCACTCGCAGTAATATATTATTTCAATGTGATGTCATGGGTGACAACCATTTGTCATTTAGGTTGTGACGTCATGGAGTGTGAGGATTAGAGGCTGGCTTCGATAAATTAAGATGTGGTCGATGTTTTTAAGATGGTAATATGAAAAAAATGTATTAAAGGAGTTTTTGAGTGTGAGGTACAAGGTTTTCAGGATCTTAAAGGTAGCATTTAGTTCTTAAAATCACTGAAAATACAACTGTAGCTGGGTTACTTAATTTTTTATTATAATTTTCATATTATATTACAATTCGTGAGACTGTAAATTTTATTAGAAATACATTTACCTAAGGTTTTTGAATATAATTTTTGTTTAAAGAATACTACCAACGTAAGTCACTCCAGCTAAGCTGAATGCTTGTATTAGAAGTAGATTCAAGTTGGTAGGTAGTGCACTGGTTGGGGTTCGAACTCGCAACCACTTGATCGCAAGTCAGCAAGACATATAATTATAAAAAGTAATTATAATCTAATCTTACTACTACTACTTAATCATCACATTAGCAGGAAGCTGCAGCACGGCATGAAGCTTTTTTTTAGACAAGCATCCCTTATGATTGCTGCCTAACATAAGAAAGAACTATAAGCACATTCAACGTATTTCCACAAGAAGCAAAAATTAAAGAAAAACTCAAACAACTAATAGCTCTGTTTGAAACATCTTAACGAGCTTCACTTGTAACTAACTACATATAACTACATAATATAAAACAAAGTCCCCCGCCGCGTCTGTCTGTCTATCTGTGTGTTCGCGATAAACTGAAAAACTACTCAACGGATTTTCATGCGATTTTCACTAATAGACAGAGTGATTTATGAGGAAGGTTTAGATGTATAATTTGTTAAGATTTTGTGTAAATTGATAAAAATATATTGCCAGGGCGGGTCGCTAGTTATTATTTAAACAAATCTTGGAAGTTAATGTTTACCTACTTCTAAATGCTGACGCAGGTACCCTATTTGGTCTACCACCCTAGTCTTAAGTCATATGATTTTTATTGTTATAACTGAAGATACAAATAAAATATGTTCCTTTTTTCCTTTCTTTCTTTCAAATGTCGTATCGAAATAAAACTTTGTATGTAAATTAAGTTTGGATGACAATACTATGATTTGGTATCGTAGCTAGGGGCTGATCTGATAATGGAACCGGGAGGTGGATAGTGGAACTCTTCAGTGGCTACTAGCAATCCCGAGTTGTGGCTCATATGATTTGTTTTTGTTGAAAGAATACTAGTAACGTGGGTCACACATTACTAATATTCTTGTTAACCTCTCCAGCTAAGCGAAATATGCTTGTATTAGGAGTGGGTTCACGTCGGTAGTGCACTGGGTGGGGTTCGAACCCGCAACCACTTGATCCGGCGCCTTAGCCATTACGCTACCGCCGCTTTAAATGATGGTGTGATGATGAAGCTATTTTAAGTTTAACTAAACTAAAATTATTAAAATCTATGGACTACCGGTGCCTGAAAAAGTCTTCATAACGTATTTCTTTACTGTAACTGTTGAACATAATCCGCGTACACCAGTTTGCAGTACTGGAAACAAGGGTATCATTTTGCGACCTTTAAAATCAAATCAAACTTTTTGTATACTCAAAAGTCTTAAACGTGAAGCTGCCAGGTACGGATTGTCGAAAACAATACATTATCAAAGTTGTTATGTACATAATTAATACTAGGGTTATGAACACTCCTTTCCTTGAGATTATACTTGAAACTGGGGAACATTTTGTAATAAAAATTGACCTTGAAATCATCGAGTCAAACAAAGATGGAAGAAAGTCATTGAGTACTTTAAGACACTGCTTCCCTACTAGGGGTTGCAGCGTGATACTAAGTCTACACTTCTCATATAATAAAACTGAACAGTTTTATGTTGGATTCTTTGTTCCTCTATATCTATCAGCCAGGTTTGAATAATTAAAAGGTTTTATGGTACTCAAAGTCGACTACCATATAACTTGAATTAATAATAAATTCAATATTTAAATATCTTCTTTGCTACTTGAAAAAATCAAGCTTTTAACGTCAACAAAAATGTCGGATAATAGAATATAGTGATCGGTGGAACCTGCGAAAAATTCGGCAGAAAAATCTTACGGACAGTAGTTTAAACAATGGCTGTTTTTACAAATTATATCAGGAATCATTATATTTATACGTGAAGAGAATTCTTTGTATCCCTTTTTAAGAAAATTTCATGAACGTAGTAACTTGAATTTTGAAATATTTACAGTTTAATTTAGAAGAAGTGCAGAAAGCTAAAATTTTCAAACAATATGTCTCACAACTTTAAAAATTACGTGAAAACGGCTTAATGAATAATGAAGAATTTTAATGTTGTTTATTTATTTATTTATAGGTTTGCCTACAATTGTTACACATTTCTTACAAATAATACATGCATGATAAATAAGGTATGGGTGTACAATATCAATCGGCAAACACCACTTGTATATAAAACATTCGGATTTTAGTATTAACACAGGTTAGGTTAGATAACAGGTATTAATGTTACAATATATTAGTGAAAAAATTTTCAATAATTCAGAAACAATAAACAAAGAAATTAAAGAAAATAAAAATAAACACAAAGCTAACAAACAATAGTATAGCCTACAGTTTTTAAAAACCTAATAATTAATTGGTACATTTTAATTTAATTAGGTTACTAACAGTAATTAGTTCTGTTGTGAACCTGGCTCTTAAATCTATAAAGGCTGGTACTAAAGCATATCAATTTGTGTGTCGAACTTATTATAAAGTCTACTTAGTCTTGGTTTCGGAGAGTTGAAGCCGAGAACCGTTTTACGTGATGGTGGGTACAGTAGATTCACAGTATTTCGGGGATAATTACGAGGGACATTAAAATTTTGTTCTGAGTGACTTGACTTATTTGCTCCAACACTAAACTTGTTCTTTGGATAGTCACAGTTAGGACAAAGAGTAAGATCTAACATCATATAATTACTTAGTAACAATAATATTGTCTATAACAGCTAACCTGGAAGTTTGACAAAGAAACATTTTACTGTAGATCATTAATATGAAAGAAATTTCAACCCAGTAGGGATAAAGGCTTTTTCACAATATGCGCCATCCACTCGGTCCAGACAATAAAGTCCTCGATCCATGCATGCGCGACGAGGCCTTTGAATTCCTTTTGAGTATATTTCTTTCTTGAAATTTGGATTTTTTTAATTATGATCTTAACTGTTCTGAAGTGTATGAAAGTTTTTCCTTAACATATTAATTGATCGTTGGTGAGTTGGTAAACTATTCACTGTCATATGTATAATAGATCCTCCTCGAATAGATCATCGCGACATTAAAAATATTGTATTATTTTCATACTCATATAAGATAAAATAAAATAATATAATATAAAATAAGTATATATAATAATAGTCACTGACCCGAGAAACTATATTATTTGATAAAACAAGTTAAAGACGCCTTAACAAGACATACTTATTATGATTCGCCCCGGGACACACTATTCATAAGAGGCACTTTATTAAAGGGTAATTAATTATGATACCGTTCTTTTAAATATTTAAAGTCATAGAATGTTTATTCTGTTAGACAAGAGGGAATGTATAAAGTCAATTCTGAGGATGGGGTTTGAACTAGTGACTGCTGTTAACCAAGGAGCTAAACCTTGAGCCTCACAGGGTTGGACTTGATGAACTATAAACACGAAATCTTCAACTAATCACCAGAATGTTTAACCGTCACCGTGCTTCGAAAGTAAATCGAATAAGTACTCATAAAAATGCAAAGCCGAATAACGTTCAATAAAAGTAATCAAATTACTTAATGTTTGAGTTCGAACTTATTTGTTCAACCATTCAGTGTCAGCCTCTCCGTATACCCTGGTGTGCCTATACTAACTTGAACAGAAAGTTAGTTATTACAGCTCATAGACTCAGATCAGGACACATTCCATGTAATAAATTTTACTTCATGATGAGAAAGACTGCTTCACCTAGTTGTGAGGATTGCGGTGTATATGAGGACATATATCATCTATTGATGGAGTGTGTTCGGTATGAGTCCATGAGAGTACAGATGAGTGACTATGGCTTGAACAGGTTTGACGTTGGTAGTTTTAACAGTATTCTAGCTCAACCTAACTCTGAGGCAGCTGAAAGCTTGTTTAGGCTAATGACACTCAAAAAAGCTTAATTTTAATTTTATGCATACATAATTTAAGTACAAATATGTAATTAGGGTATGATGGGACAGATGTGCACAAAGTGTAAAAGTCCCTTAAAAATTGAAATTAAAAAAAAAAAAAAAAAAACTTATTTGTTCAATTCATTTAATACAAATAAGCTTTGATGCGTTTCATATTTTCATATTTTTAAATATTTACCAGTTTAATAAGTTTCGCATATAAATTCCCGTATAAATAGTTATTAAACCTCCATTTTATCTTGGCTCAAGCGTTACTTCATAGATAACTATTAATTCTATTCTAATTTCCCGTATTGGTTAAATGATAATATTACCTTAAGGAAAGCTATACCTTTGTTTAAAAATGTTATTTTGAATAGTAGTTTATTTACAATTTTGTTGAGTTATTGAGTAAGTATTAATTATATTATACATTTTTTGTCCAATCATCTGAAAACGCGCCACGTTGCTTTCAACAGATCTCTTTGTCAATTAAAAAAAACTTTTTTTTATCAGCCGTAATCGAAAGCTTTTATCTTATCCTTTTGTGGCCGATATAAAAGGTAACAATATCTTTTTTATGATGAGTAAGGAAGCTCGAGCTAAAAGTTAGGTAGATAGATTTGTTTTATTAAGTATTTTTATGCATTGCAAGACGGCCCTTGTGCTAGCTTGGTGTCTTGGGTAAATAAAAAAAACTGAACTGAGTTCTATTTTTCTTTCTTGCTTGTTAAACTTTAATTTTCATATATCGTTAAATCCCAGTAATATTATAAATGTGAAAGTTTGGATGGATGGATGGATGGATGTTTGTTACTCTTACACGCCAAAACTACTAAACCAATTGCTATGAAACTTGGTACGTAGATAGCTGGAGCCCTGGATTAACACATAGGCCACTTTTTATCCCGATATTCTCACGGGATCGGGACTAACGCGGGTGAAACCGCGGGGTGCTGCTGGTGATATATATAGCAGGGATAAAACCGAGTCTGATATAAAAGTTTCGAATTATTCCGGATAGGAGCGAAGTCTAGATAAGACTTAGTATGACAGGTTTTTATTATTTGTTTATGACTGAAATGATTGTATAATGTTGTTTGTATTTATTATAATTTCGTTATTGCATTTTAAAGTAGATAGACACATAAAAAATACAGACAAATAACTTCCTAATTGTATTTTTCATTACAACTCCTTAAAATCTAATTATCCGAAAGTATGATATAAGATAACTTCATATCCGTAACTGTATCTGAAGCTGGTAGGATAATTATTCATACATATATCCTTATCCACACCCAGATCCGAAATTTCATATCCATAGCATACTTCTCGTATGTAACAACGTTTTATTAAGTTAGAAAACTCTTTACAATTACGCACATAACAGTTACGAACGTAACATCTCAAATTTCAGCCTAATTGCAACTCTTTAGTCCATCTTCATTCATATGATTCATTTTTATAAAATATCTATTAGGCACATCATTAAAATCCACGTGAGCCTTGACCCCGCCACATCGGGGGTTGACGGAAACGCCTCGTTAAGGCCGAGCGCCTGAGCTCACGGCCTCGGGTGACAGGCGCTGAAAATTAACCCTTGATTGCTTAGTCGAAAAATACGGAAGAAATGTGCGGATATGATTCGATGGTGACTTTTTGTGGTCATTACTCAAAATGAATTAGTTTTTCATTTCTCTCAGACTTAATAAATAAGTGGGCTTAATCTATTTCGTTATCAACAAGAAAACAGTTAAGTATACCATTTCGAGAGAATGCATTTTGTACTTCACAATATACTGAATAATTATAATCTTTAGTGTGTTGATTCTGCCTGCTTGATTAATTATCGTTCTTCATAATGTTTAATCTGGGAAATTTTCTATGTCATATTCTCGAACATCATCTCACAGCGCTGTCTAAACCCAAACCAGGCCTTGTCCACTCCGTACTTTACGTATGAAGCTACAAATACTCGCTCGACTTGTCGGCCCAAATTTAGTGGGAAAAGTAGAGTAATAGGCACTCAACTTACTGGTAATTAAATATTCAAATTAATTATTCTTTAAAAGAAGACAACCCTAACGTTAACAAAAGAAGTAAAATTTACGATATAAAAAGAGAGGAAACATCTCGGTAAACATAACTGCAGGTAGTTAACGCTGTGTGACCTGAATTGTACTTTATTGTGTCAAAGCAAGAGTCGCTATTTATTAAAAAGATTTTGCGGACTGAGTCTTCTGTACCTGTACTTTTAAATATTCTGTGCCCAAACCCAAACTAAGCGTAACTTTTACTATGGTTCCTAGAACGGAGGAACGGATAAAAACCGAGGGGTTGTCGATCCGTTATCACTTTTCAGTCGAATGTTCTAGTTGCTGCGCATACATATTCCCGAGAATAAAACTATGTAATATACTAATATAAACCACACAAATATGTAGTAGTTATTAAATATTTATCAAAAATGAACCAGGATATGAAGAAGGTTACGTACAAGTGGAGTTTCTCTTTAAAGGTACCTGCCACACTCGGAAGCTCTTTTTGGAGGGATTTCAGTTTTGTTAACCTTGTCTAGGCAATCATCGGCTGTCGTCGATTAAGCGATATGACGACCTAGCTGTTGCCCTCATTGTGGTCGTCAAACCGAGGTGGTGAGTGCTGAATTCCCCTTCTCAGTAACAAGATTACTTTAGAATGTAATTTAACAGTCAGTGTATAAAAATACGAATCTGGTAAGCTTCTTTTTATGGAATTCAGAATAAATATGATATCCATTTCAACAAGAAAATTAAATATGTCTCCAAACTTTTTTGTAGGAGAACGCTTCCAACGATATATTATTAAAGTTGGGAGAGATTTACTCCACAACCATTTTATTATGTGTCTGTAGTAGAGTTAAACAAAGCGATGGTCGGGGTTTTTCATACGTAGATAGAATTATTAAACTGTGGAAAACTTCATAGTATATTTACATATGTTATTACTCACAGTTAATAGCACTAACTTGTTAATTCATATTCTACAGTACATCTTATCAAAGATAATATAGTAATAACACGCTATAAAAATTAACAAAGGAGCATTACTTGAGTTGTTGAGTGGTTGACTCATGATGCCCGTTCATTTATATGTGTGCACCTATACTTATTTACTCGTATTTGTGTTTGTATATATATACCTATATATTTATATATATGTACCTATATTGTTATTTGTATGTATTTGAAAATATATGTTATTATTATGACTTAGATAATATTCTTAATTATACACTGCAACTCCTCTTGCCATACATAAACTCTCGTTCCATCCAATGGTTGCCTGGAAGAGATCGCAGAGCGCGATAAGGCCGCCAATTGTACAAGGTCTACTTTTAGTTTGTAAGAATGTCTTTAAACAGTTTTGTATGTTTTGTACAATAAAGAGTTTATCTATCTAAAGGGCAAAGTTTCATCATCAGCCTATTGCCGTCCAATGTTGAGCGAAGGCCTCCTCCAAGGAGCGCCACCCGGTCTTGGACAGTCCGCATCCATCCGCTGCCGGCCACCTTCTTTAAGTCATCGGTCCATCGTGCCGTAGGGCGCCCTATACTACGTTTGCCTAATCGCAAAAAAAAAGAATTGCCAGAGATCGCCTGGTAGTCGAATTTCGACTATAATTCAATTTTGGGTTGTTTTATTGACAAATATAACATGAACTGTCATTGTATAGACAAATGTAAAAAAAAAATATCAGATCGACACATTTATTGTACGCGTACTTTATATATACCAATTGTAGCATTTTCACGTAATTTTTAAATTTGTGACGAAAATTGTTAATATTTTTTAGCTTTCTGCACTTCTTGAATATAGACTTCCTTGAAAACTGTGAGCTTACTTGTTTAAATAAATAAAATAAAAAATCCTTAAAAAGGGTAAAAAAAAATCCTTAAAAAGGGTAGCCTTATGGTATGACTGATTTTTTTTAGATGTACTTAGGACCAATATTTTTGGAAAATATTGTATATACCTATCACTAACCATAACGTCAGCGCACGTGGTTAAAGCTGTCTGGGAATAATTTTTCTTCCTACTTGTTTACCAGAAATCAATAACTCGAATCTGAGTGGTATGGTAGTTCCAGAGATTAGAGCAGTTAAACAAACAAAAAACACTTGAGCTTTATTATATTAGTATAGATTATGAAATTAGTTTAGATTGAACAGCGTAGTAATAAATCGTTATTGATTTTGTTAGTCCCACACGCCACAATCTGAACGAATTTGGATACCTAAATATTTATTAGGGCGTCAGGTGTATTTCATACAAAATTAACTTGAAGACTCTGACATAACTTCCAGCGCGCAGCCAACGTGGTATATTTAGTGTATAGGTAGATAAGTTATTGTTGTAAGAAGTCAGATAACATATGTCTGAATACACATCATCTACTTAGATGTTCCTTTCACAGGCAAAAGAAAAAAACCTGTTCTTTTATTCGTTATTGTAAGTACTGACCTCAGTTTCATATATCCTTACGTATTCGGTTTCGACAGGTACATAGTAGCTCTAAATTGAAAAGCTAAAAATCCAGCTAAAAATTGGACTGGCGGTCAAGCCGTTCAGTCGAAAAAGACGCGCACACCCAAATTTTGTAAAGATGATGTTGTATCTTATAAAATAATATTATAGTTTCTTGATTTTTATTTATTTACAAATGCTTTAAACGATACTCGAATAAAAACATTCATGAGTGGTATTCATATTAGTTAAAATATACGGTTTTACTCACGTGTATATTTCGGGGATGTCCGACTAGTTTGGGGCCCTTTATCAAGGGATGAGGCGTCCTGCTGCACCGGTTGCAGGTGCCAGACTGGATTGTTGTCTGTCCCACCGATTCATTTCATAAAGGGACGAAACTAGTCGGGCATCCCCGAAATATACACGTGAGTAAAACCGTATATTTTAACATTTTTAACTAATATGTTTTAAACTATTTTGAAATCCAGAATTGGGTGAAAATTCATTTCGGTTAAGATTTATACAAAGTATATAAAAATCTTCATCAATTTATGGACGGTCCATATTATGCATTCGGTGACTATTAAGGCTATTTCTGCATTTTTAAATGAGAGCTTAATGGTGTGCCTTTGTTGCCATATCTTTTCACTTACTCGCAATTAAAAATGGGGGAAATTACTTGTAATAATTATGTTCCACGTCATGCGTACCTAATGGTAATAAAAAGAAACACTTGTACTTGGCAGCTGCCTGTCTTGTTACTGGAATCTACCCCTGAATTAGTTTCAGTCATAGCTTTATACATATTAAATAGTCATGAATTAATAGATATAGTATAAATGTTTATGATACTGTTTAAGTAATTATAAAAATGGATAAACACAATTGCCAAAATCGAACTGATTATTTTTTTTACATTTGTAAATGGCGCCATATGAAATATTTTTAAAAATTCTAGCCATTAACATAGATAGTGTAAGGAATCTAACGATACATCCAAATCTGTTCAAACTCTTTTCTCTCTCTTTCTGTTATACTCCTTTTTTGGGCAGTCGTGTAAAGAGAATAGTCTCATGAAAACCTGTGAAGAAAAAAAATATTATTGCATGACTTTCTTTATAAAATTAAAGATAGTGAAATTATTATTACAACAAGCAAAATTACAAAATTATTGCTCACATTAGCTGTAAGAAACCCAATTTGGTGTTAGGTGTTCTACCCAAAAACAGTAACGCTTTTTGACAAAGTTTGTATAGATGGCGTCTTGGATCATGTGTCTAGTAAAGTTTCTGAGAAATACACTTCTTGAAAGGTAACGTAGATTTTTCCGCGAGACTCTATCTTTTATCATAAGACATGGATATCTTAAACCTAAATAGCTCAAGAACGAACGTCATAGGAGCTTAAGATTATACCTTGTCATCTTAAACCTCTTGAATTGTAAATGATCGTCAGCACACTGGTGCTGACGATCATTTATAATTGAAAACATTTTCAGCACGGCAGTTTTAGTACTGACTAAAAGTGCAGTGCTGAAAATGTTTCCCTTAAATCCCTTAAACACCATTGAAGTGACAATGTGAATGTCTAGAGATTCTTGACCAGAAAAAAAAGGCATGCAACAAACACAAAGGCAGCCACTTCTTTTATAAATGACGATGTGCTCACGAATAGGGAACTACATAGCCTTGAGCATAGTCGTAAAGTCGCCTGCTTATCGGTTTTTTTAGAGGATTCAATTTGGTGAGTGTGCAAAAGCTCTCTTCGAATTAAATAAACCCTCACCATTCCTTTATCGGACTACTAGGCGCAGACGGAGGTTCCATCCTTTCATTGTCGAAACACCAAGCACCTTTTTGGTTCGAGTCGCCAAGGTGTGGAATGAACTACCTGCGTCTATTTTTCCAATCAATTACAATCCTGGAGCGTTCAAGTGAGTGAATAGGTTTCTTTTGGATAGGCGTGTATCATCCTCGTCTTCATCGTCACTTTCCATCAGGTGAGTTAGAAGATAAATGCCTATGCCATTTCCCAAGAACAAAAAAATAAGATAAATTTGAGCTGTATTAGAATAAAAAATTTCGTGAGTGGTATTCATATTTCGATGTTGAGATAAAGCCGTCACCCCACTTTCAGGGATAACCGAGCCAGTGACTGAGCTCTGCCTCCTGCCTAGCGGCCGGCAATAAAACTTACGTCCCACGAGACAGATCCAGTTCGAAAAAGTGACACAGTCAGTTGAGTGTGTACCACGGTGTCTGTTAGTAACAACACCGCAACACCGCAACACACAATGTAATGGAAACAACCATCCACACTCGCACGTTCTGAAAGATAAAAAAAGCACTGACTATCCAATGAGACGCCTGAAGCCGTCGCGGCAGGACGCTTTACTCCTTGATAAAGGCCACCGGGTTCAAAACTAGTCGGACATCCCCAAAATACAATCGTGAATAAAACCGTATGCTTTAATAAATATAAATTTTAGCTTTTTACATTTCAATAAGTCATACTAACTTGAATAAAATTGGTACAGAATGTCAGTACAATAATACAAATGTCATGAAATTGGAAAGTGTTCAAGCAAAATATAATTGCCAATTATTATAGTGGGAGAGCCATGCTTCGGCACGTATGGACCGGCTCGACCGGAGTGATACGGGCTCACAGAAAACCGGCATCTTCCCTCCTCTCATCTCTTCCTTAAAGGCCGGCAACGCACTTGTGACTCTTGAGTTGCAGGTGCATATGGGCGACGGTAGTCATTTACCATCAGGTGACGCGTCTGTTCATTTGCCCCCTATAACATTTTTTTTTCAGTTAAAATGTCGTGGATTCTTCATGTGTAAACTAAATAAGTTTACACGTAAAGAAACGCTTTTCTAATCCCTAACTTCGGGTTATTTTGTCCCTTTTTTTCCATAACGATAGGCCACACGCAGCTGATCATTTAATAAAGGCAGGACGATCTTTCTTGTTCACTCTATAGATATTGTCCAAGGGGCTTTGTCTTATGCTACTAAGATTACATAGGAATAGTAAATGTTTTGACTTGTTCCACGCGTGGCGCTTTATAGCTAACTAACTAGAGTTTGCTGGGGTTCTCGGAGATTTTCTTTTTAGGTTTTCAGCTGAGCCTAGACTTACACACCTGTAACGGTGTGGTTATAGTCGGTTTGATTTCGAAATAAGACATCGCCAGACGCAAGTGAAGTAGCGATCATTCTTTCCTAAGCCACTAGCAGTTTATACTAAAATAGATTCTGTATTAAAGATTTTGAAGCTCTTACAACTACAAGTAATACACATGTAAGTTGTTTATAGATGTGACAAGGTGTTTTAAACTCCTACTTACCACTTAACATAGTGATTATTTATTATAAGAGATATTATAGATACCTGTAGGTTAGGTACGTCTCCCGAGTACAAAGAACAAAGTTCCTGGAACGCATTCCTTTGTGCGATAAGGTCAGCCATTGTGAATTTTATACTATAAATGATATTTAAATTTTTTTGCGAATTTAAATTATGTGATCTATAAAATGTAAGTAAATCTGAAATGATTAAAAGCAAAGAGCGCGCTTGACAGTCGCTCAATTACAGTCATATCCTTCTTGAGGATGTATTGTCGGGCAAAAACACATGTGTCACTTTCTGCAGGTGCGGCGAAAGATTTTTATTACCAGGTTTGCCTTCTGTCTATAGCAATTGGAATTGGAGTTGATAAACCACATGAGAGAGGTCAGTTTTAGTTTATTTCATACTAGCAGCGCCCCGCGGTTTCACCCGCGTAAGGCCGGATCCCGTGGGAATATCGGGATAAAAAACTATGTGTTAATCCAGGATGTCAGCTTCCCGCATACCAAATTCTATCCAAATTTGGTAAAGCCGTTTGCGCGTGAAGAAGTAACAAACATACGCACACACACACACACACAAACTTTCACCTTTATAATCTTAGTGTGCCATACAGCGCTTTGGTTGATATTTTTTTTTCTATATTGGAATTTTATATTTCTAGTGTTAAATGTGCTTAAAGCTACAAAACGATTACACCCAGGTGAGCCGTATCCTTGTTAAACAACTTAGTAGAAAAAATAAGTCTACTATTCAGCAAGTAGTTATTAACATTGCAATAACAAGAGCTCAAATAGTTATCTCCACGAACATAAATTTAACTTCTAACGATCCCAGAAAGGGAATACAAAATTGCACTTACCTACCGTAAAAGCACCGCTAGAAACCAAGTTGGTTGTAAACGGTTTATGTTTCTCACTTAATATATTTAGTTCTTCTACACATGTAGTGAATACTAATACGTAGGAACACATGCGAGAACTTTACATTGTAAACTTTTATTGCTTTTGCAAAGTAATATCCTCTCTTGATGTAGATAAACAGATGTAATATTCTAGTGAGAGTTTGTTTAAAGTTGAACATTACATTACGTAACCACCTAGTAGCCTACTAAAGTACAATATACGTATAATTTACATTACAATTTAAGCATGTTCGATAATAGCCATATTAGTTAATAATAAGTTTGGTAAAACTACAACATAAGCTTTAATGGCAAACCAAAGTAAAAATTAAAAAAGAGTTCCACTATCCACCTCATGGCTTTATCATCAGACTATCGTAACTAAGCCCAAGTTGTTGGAGAGCACGAATCATATGAGCCCAAACTCGAGGGGTGTACTAGTAGCCGTTGAAGAGTTCCACTGTCCTTCTCCTTGCACCATCATCAGATCAGCTCCAGGTTGCCAAATTATAGCATTGTTAACCCAACTATATATACATAGAGTTATTATTACAAGTTTCATTTCGATACAACTATTAAAAGTAGGTTCAAATTTACTTCTAAGATTAAACAAACAATTTTTTGTTTTGTTTTGTTTGTTTACATAGTTTGCGATTTAGAAGTGAAGCTTTGTTAAAAACTGTGTCTTGGCTATTAATTCTAATTAACGCCATCTTCCAGAAAGAAGAGTACATCAAAGTTCCAGATTACAAGGTTTTAGAATATATATTATATATCAGAGTTAATTAAGTTTAGTCGCAGTTGACGTGATTGTCAAAAACAAGTAGCGGCTTCAATTATACGATAAGTATAGCTAGTGTAGGTTTTACTTCGACAAACGAGCATACGTGTCAACCTTTTACCTTAGAGATTTTACTTGTTTCTCTTTATAAGGAAACTACACTTCACGCAATAGATAAGTACAGCAACATTTTCTTATGACATTTTTGCGATGAAACAATTAGGTGAGTGGTCAGTTATATGAAAATATTAACTGTTTGCCATGATCTAACTGTATTCCTAGTAAATATGCAACTTTTTAGGCCGTGTCGGCCTTCACAACGGAAAAGTAAGTTCATGATTCTAAATATTTTATTGTAAAATACATTAACCAACTTCATTTAACCACGACTCTGTGGTTGAAGTTTTAGACATACATTACAATGTGGCAATATTTTTTTTATATACTTATGCGTAAAATAAAACGATTATTAAATAAATATTTTCACTCATTCCAGTTCCCTTCCATTTCAAATGTTCCATTCAAGTATTTCAAGACAGAGAAATCACACTGCTGCAGCTGCTATAACTGGAAACCGCCTAGTGGTCGAATTTCGACCATAATTGATTACTATAGTTTGTTTTTAATGTTTTTTATGTCATCGACCAGTTTAACTTGAACTGTCACTGTATAGCTTTCCTTACTACAACAGGTCAACGCATATACTGGAGTGTAGCTTGATGTAGCCGATTTTACGTAACATTTTAAAACTTGTAACACATATTGTTCAAAAATTTCTGCTTTCTGCACTTCTCATATTTGATCTTTAAGTATTTTAAATTTTACGGTCCTCTCTTTCACTCTTGCTCTTCACGTTATAATAAATACATAGAAGATAACAACTTGATACACCTTACACACGTAATTAGATAGCTAAGCAGCTGCTATACTCTGGTGTAAGTTCTTTATGTAATCAGATAAATAATACGAAATAAATCACTTTAGTAATTGTTTTTATTAAAACATTCACAATCATCGTTTACATTATATCACTATAGGTAATGTCAGTCAGGTTCGCCTAATCATAAACATATTTTTTTTAAATTTTAACAATAAACAGATTTATAATTTATCAATTTTGCCTTGTCGTCAAATTTATAAATAAACATTTTATTGCAGGCAATTAAAAAAATCACTTTAATCAATTCACTATTTAAAAAATAATGCCCGGATTTTTTTGTTTTTTAATTGCTTGCAATATAATAAATTAATTCTAGTAGTACATTTAATATTTTGTATATTAATAATACCATATTTAACAACTATTAATTAAACTTATAGAATATTCACCTTGTAACTCGCTCAATTCGAGGCAGCCTCGATTAGAGCGAAGTGCTTTGTACGCCTCGTCATGAACAAAATCAACGCCTTAAACGCTTTTTACAGAATAGCAATAACATTTAACATTATTATTGAAAACCATATAATGCAAGCAAGATTTGGAACCTTATTAAAATCATTCGCAATACACATTTGGCATGAAGATCTTTGTCCTTTAATCTTTTGACATATTACATTAATTTACATTTTATACACCGTTAATTATATGAAACAGCTTCCTCTCGTCACGTCTAAACTAATGAGACTAATAATTATATTAGTCTAATCGATTTAGAAGATTACCATAACATAATGTGCTAACAGAATATTCCTAGCAGTTTAGAAATTAATTTGTAACTACGTACATACGTTAGAACTTATTTAATTATATTTTATTAACATTTACTTACAATCAAATATTATCATTTAGTAATTTATAATATTGACTTTGCTCTGTGTACCATTTCAAAAAGTTACCACAAATCTAATTATTGTTTGATTGGAAATAATAATAATTCTTATATACTCAACATTTAGTTTGAATGCCAACAGCCATTCTAAGGAAAATAATATGTTTTTAAATATCCACGACATTTACACATGTGTTTATGTGATATTATATTTATATATATGTATGTATGTATTTATACATATATATGTATTTACAAAGTGTCATGAATAATTTGACTGGCCTTTTGGTCTAGTGGTTAGTGATCCTGATTGCTGAGCCAGAGGTCGTGGGTTCGAATCCTACCCAGGACAATTAATTTTGTGATGAGCATGATCATTTGTTCTGTGTCGGGGTGTAATTTATCTATAATATGAATAGATAGTAATAGTAGAATAGTCTATAATAGGAATATATAAGTATGTTTAATCAGCAGTCTGGTTGCCATTCACAGGGATTTCCTTGTAAGGGTACACCTAAGGCCCTGGGAATGTGGACTGTGACGGAACATCGTGTGGTTTTAGTCGGTTCGAGTCCGACATACCACCCTACCGCTTGGCCCGGGTGGGGTGACGACCTGTGGGGGTTTCCACACGTTAAAAAAAAAAAGTCTGGTTACCATAGTACAGGCACTGCCTAGTTTGGGATCAGACCGGCCGTGTGTGAGATGTGTCAAGTTATTATTATTATTATAATTTTTCTGATAGATTACGTAAGAATCAATCGAATCTCTTCAAAGCCACAAATGTTACTTAATTATTTAAATAATTGTTATTTTGCATCGTATCAAAATACACCTCTTTTGTGCGAAAATCTCTCAAGTTATGTGAAACACTTGTCGGATGCAGAAATTAGCATAATTTATTATTACTTGAGATGTATATATTTTAACCATGTACATTATAACAGTTACACTCAAAGCTAATGCGACACAGAATGCTGCATAGAATTATTTCTTCTTTTTTAACATCAAGTAAAAATTCCATCAAGATCCTCCTATTGTATTGACAGGTGGCTACTATATTATAGAAGTAGAGAACAGCTGGAAGAACAAGGACAAGATCAGAGAGACAAAAAATTATTTTATATATCAACAATTGAAAGATTGTCCACTATGTACATACGACACTCTTTTAAATACAGTGGGTATTTAAATGAGTGTCGTATGTACATAGTGGACAAATAGGGCAATATAATATTAAAACTATGATTATTATATGTATTACGTCTTCAAAATCCCGTGCTGCAGCTATCATAAATGTTGCAACAGGATATTCACATACACGATCTTCGATTTATGCTTCAGAGGGCACGTATTAAAGCCGATTGCACAGACTGTCACAAACATATATAAAGTTAACATTCTACAGATATAGGTCAATCAGTGAAATGATTTCACTGACTTAACCATAGAAATGCGTTCTTTTTCAAAATACGACAGTATAGTCGAGTGCAACTGTAATCATATACCACCTCGAAACCTAGCTATAGTAATTTGACTTAATTAATTAAAAAAAAATAGAATTGCCTATTCCATATACTAAACTGTTTATTTACCTACCCATTTAAACTTTCCACCAACGATTTTACTATGTATATATCGGCGCAATTACATTATTTAAAGCATCTGATCAACATATAGTAATCTGTAAGATGCAGTTACATCTATGAATAAGTAAATTAAGTGTTGATTTACATTAGGATTATGAAATAATTATTTAAAAACACAAATGTCTGTGTAGTTAACCAATTTCGTTTGATTACATAGTTAAGTTAATGTTATTTTCTTCTAGATTGTTAATTACATGGTTGAATTAATGTTAAAATCAAATTATCTTTAAAACTATTCGAGAATATTGTTAAGTTTATAATTTATTTACATAGTTTAATTCCTAACCTAAAACTTGAACACGTGCGTCGCGCGCGTAGTCGGTTTCTATAAATACAGGTGACGGCTCCAGAGCTATTCATTCGCACACGAACCATCGGACGGAACACATCTCTGTGAGTCATTGTATTTTTACTAACCATTTTGTCACTGAATAAAAGTTATTGAAAGTGTACTAAGTTTTAATTTGAATAAAATGGCAAATGATCAAGAGTGTGATGTCAGCATTGCTGACGTCACTCTTTTTAAAAATAATCAAAACGCCGACCACCCGTCATCAGAAGTGGGATTCGAAGAAATTCCCGCTTCTACTTCATCAGCTAATCCATCACCGCCACAGCAACAAACGCAAACGCTGATGAATTTACCCATGCCTAACATACCCATGGGGGGTGTACCTCCAGAATTTCTTATGCAAATGATGCAGATGATGCAACAAATGTCTGAGCGCCTTTGTAAGCCCGCTGAAGTAAGGGTCAAGATCAATGACATCTACTTGCCATCCTTCGACCCTGATACCAATGTCGGGGTACGGGAGTGGTGCCAACACCTTGATAAAGCCATTGAGACATACAAACTAAGTGACTTTGATGTACGCATGAAAGTTGGTGGTCTCTTGAAGGGGCGAGCCAAAATGTGGGTGGATGACTGGATGGTAACCACATCCTCCTGGGAAGAACTCCGCCATAAACTCATAACTACATTTGAACCGGAAAACAGATATTCTCGAGACATTCTTCGGTTTCGTGAACATGTTTACGACTCGTCAAAAGATATAGCAGAATATTTATCACGCGCCTGGGTGTTGTGGAAAAGGCTCACCAAGGATAAGCTTGGCAATGAAGATGCCGTGGAAGCCGTCATTGGATGTATTAATGATGAGCGCCTGAGAATAGAACTATTAAATGCAAGGGCAACTACAGTTCCTGAACTAATTTCAGTTGCCTCTTCCATACGCTCAAAACGTTCACATCCAAGTTCAAATTCTACGGTGCCAAACAAACGACGACGAATTTCAGAAAGCATCCAATCATCTTCATCCTGCCGTTTCTGCAAAAGAAACAATCATAACTCTAATGATTGTCGATTCAAGCCCAAAACTCCAGATACTAATGCTGCACCACCAAGCAAGGATACAAAGCAAATAAACACACCTACCTGTACATTCTGCAAAAAAGTAGGTCACACTTATGAAGTGTGCTTTAGACGGGAACGTTCATTAACATCAAACGTGAACTGTATAGGAAACCTCAAGCTTGCACCTATCAATATAAAAATAGGCTTGCAGTCCATACAAGCCGTGTTTGACAGTGGAGCAGAATGCTCAATCATGAAAGAAACTATTGCTGGCGCATTACCGGGACAAAGGACTCGAACGGTAAACTACTTGAGAGGGATTGGACGGTTTCCAGTACTGTCCCTAACAACGCTGTCTACCATATGTGTCATTGATGATATCAGAGTTGAATTACAATTTTATATACTGCCAGACTACGAAATGTCTACAGACATACTAGTTGGGATGAATTTAATCAACAACACGAATTTAAGTATGATTATCACATCAACTGGAACCAAACTCATTCGGCAACAATCAATCAATCAATTGAACACTAAGAACCCGATCTTTGACAAACTGGATTGTGATCTCACCAATGCTGATGAGATTGCTCAATTACACTCACTTCTTAATAAATATGAGCACTTGTTTATTCGTGGCTTTCCAACAACACGAGTTAACACCGGTGAATTAGAAATTCGTCTCAAGAATCCTGACAAATACGTCGAAAGAAGACCATATCGTCTGAGCCCAATTGAACGAGAGAAAGTCCGTGAAATTATTAAGGAGCTACTGGATCATAAGATTATTCGTGAAAGCAAGTCGCCATTCTCAAGCCCAATAATTCTGGTCAAGAAGAAGAACGGCGATGATCGTCTGTGTGTGGATTTTAGGGAACTGAACTCCAACACATTGCGTGATCATTACCCGCTACCACTAATTGCAGACCAGATTGATCAATTGGCCAATGGCAAATATTATACTAGCTTAGACATGGCTGCTGGTTTTCACCAGATCCCAATTTCAGAATCTTCAATTGAAAAGACAGCATTTGTAACTCCTGATGGCTTATACGAATATGTGACCATGCCATTTGGGCTGAGCAATGCCTGTGCAGTTTATCAGAGATGCATCAATAAAGCCCTATATTCACTGCTTGGTACCGATGCTCAAGTTTATGTGGATGACGTACTAAGCAAATGTGTGGCATTCACGGAAGGAATATCGAAGATTGAGCGCATCCTCATAGCCTTACAGGAAGCTGGATTTTCAATCAACGCTGACAAATGCAGTTTTTTTAAACGCTCAATAGAATATTTGGGCAATGTCATCTCGAATGGACAGGTGCGTCCAAGTCCAAAGAAAGTGGAAGCTCTAGTTAAAGCACCATTACCCAAAACGGTTAAACAGGTGAGGCAGTTTAATGGCTTAGCGGGATATTTCAGAAGATTCATTCCGGACTTCTCGCGTATTATGGTGCCATTATATGAATTAACCAAACAAGGCGCAAGATGGGAATGGAATGATCGACATGAGGAAGCTCGGAATAACGTTATACAGATTCTGACATCAGCTCCCGTACTGAAAATATTTCAAGAAGAAGCACCAATACATTTATTTACCGACGCAAGCAGTCTGGGATTTGGTGCAGTACTCGTACAGACGATTGAAGGACGTCAGCATGCAGTCGCCTTCATGAGTATGAGGACTACTGATGCTGAAAGCCGATACCACTCGTACGAATTGGAGACACTGGCAGTGGTGCGCGCTATTAAGCATTTTCGTCAGTACCTCTATGGTCGTAAGTTTATTGTCATTACCGACTGTAATGCTTTGAAGGCGTCTAAACACAAGAAAGATCTACTTCCAAGAATTCATCGCTGGTGGGCTTTCTTACAGAACTATGACTTCGAAGTAGAGTACCGTAAAGGTGAACGCCTTCAACACGCTGATTTCTTCAGCAGAAACCCAACTGAACTTGCAGTCAATGTCATGACAAGAGATCTGGACTGGTTAAAAGTTGAACAACGACGCGATCAAACATTACGGCCACTAATGGATACTCTACGAGACAACAACCCAGTAGATGGTTATAGGTTAGAAGATGATGTTTTAAAGAAAGTTATACAGGACCAAGTTTTTGGGGAACGTGCTTCTTCAGTTGTACCCAAATCATTCCAGTGGAGCATAATAAACTCCTACCATACAGCACTTAAACACCCTGGTTGGGAAAAGACTTTGCAGAAAATCAAAGAAACCTATTGGTTTGATAAAATGAGTACCACTGTTCGCAACTTTGTAGACAATTGTGTGATATGCAGGACATCTAAGGGATCATCAGGTGCTGTACAAGTCCAACTGCATCCAATCCAGAAACCAAGCGCTGCATTTCAAGTTATACATATGGATATAACAGGAAAGCTGGGGACTCCAAACGATCAACAGTATGTCATCATTACAATTGATTCCTTCACAAAGTACGTACTTTTTCACTATGCTACCAACAAAAATCAGTACAGTACACTAGGTGCCTTAAAACGCCACGTACATCTATTTGGCACACCTGTACAAATAATTGTTGATGGAGGGAGAGAATTCCTCGGCGAGTTTAAAAACTATTGTGACCAAGTTGGAATCAATATCCATGCCATAGCACCAGGAATTAGCCGAGCGAATGGACAAGCCGAACGAATAGTGGCGACACTAAAGAACGCATTAATTATGATAAAAAATTACGAGACTGAGCAATGGCACAGTGTCCTCGAAGAACTGCAGTTGGCTTTAAATTGTACTCCTCATCGTGTCACTGGAATAGCTCCACTTACTCTCATTACCCGACGCAAACATTGTGTGCCTCCAGAACTCCTGAGTCTCGTTAATATTGATGACCAAACGGTGGATATGGAAGCTCTGACTCAACATGCACAACAAAAAATGGCCTTATCTGCGGAGCAAGATAGACATCGCTTTAACCAGCGGAAAGCTAAGATCCATCCTTTCCAAAGAGGAGACTACGTGCTTATAAAAAACAATCCACGTAATCAAACTTCGTTAGATCTTAAGTTCAGTGAACCTTACGAGATCTGTCGAGTACTGGAAAACGACCGTTATTTAGTAAAAAGAGTGGTTGGTAGAGGACGACCACGAAAGGTTGCGCATGATCAGCTTCGGCGTGCTCCAAAACCAGGTGATCAGGCAACCGTATCGGCGGTTGAAAATGAACAACCTACAATGCCAGCTGGGGCAACACAGCCAGTGCCTTCCACCTCACGAACTGAGGTGTTAGAGCAGCAAACACAAAACTCGAATACAGAAAACACACATCTACAATAAATGGTGAGCAACAAAGTGCTTTTATAAAGAAATAATTACTTCTTATCCTTTACCATTTAGAGCCTCTGTGTATAGCACAGCATCGACCTTGTTCATCTTCCCAATAGAGCCTCTGTGTACCACGGCGAACAGGACCGCCCAGAGCACAGCATCATAATTTTCTTCCCATTTCAACGAGGCAATCTCCGAGAAATAAACTTCCCATTTCAACGAGGCAATCTCCGAGAAATAAAATGTGTGTAGACGTGATGGATGGTCGAAACACATAATAAAATACAAACAATACATAAGTACTTTTAAAGTACAAAACATTATGGTTGACAACAAAATATTTTACAAAAAGCCCAACATAAGTTAAATGTTCGGCAGTTATAAAATATCCCCATCGATAGCACTACTGGTTACAGATACCAAACTCAAAAAACAAAAATAACTGTCATTGTTTCAGATAATTACAAATCTAAAACACAGGCTGGTGCAGAGCACGCACCGCCTGTCAGAATGGCCGTATCGGCGCAATTACATTATTTAAAGCATCTGATCAACATATAGTAATCTGTAAGATGCAGTTACATCTATGAATAAGTAAATTAAGTGTTGATTTACATTAGGATTATGAAATAATTATTTAAAAACACAAATGTCTGTGTAGTTAACCAATTTCGTTTGATTACATAGTTAAGTTAATGTTATTTTCTTCTAGATTGTTAATTACATGGTTGAATTAATGTTAAAATCAAATTATCTTTAAAACTATTCGAGAATATTGTTAAGTTTATAATTTATTTACATAGTTTAATTCCTAACCTAAAACTTGAACACGTGCGTCGCGCGCGTAGTCGGTTTCTATAAATACAGGTGACGGCTCCAGAGCTATTCATTCGCACACGAACCATCGGACGGAACACATCTCTGTGAGTCATTGTATTTTTACTAACCATTTTGTCACTGAATAAAAGTTATTGAAAGTGTACTAAGTTTTAATTTGAATAAAATGGCAAATGATCAAGAGTGTGATGTCAGCATTGCTGACGTCACTCTTTTTAAAAATAATCAAAACGCCGACCACCCGTCATATACTATATACCTTTGCCTTTAAACGCTGAGAATAATTAAACATTATATCAAGTACACACAAGAACAACAGACAACCTTGAGAAGTAGATATTGCAGTATTAATGAAAATCATTCGAATCGGTTAATTTGAGGCCGATCTCTTAACCTTGTAATTAAAAAATGTATTAAACACATACTTTTGTATTCACGTGGGTACTTAAAGGCAGCCCAACTAGTTGCGTGTCTCAATAACCTTTATCAATGACTGAATTGACCTCCCGCGTCGGTGTCAGACGCCCGTGGGTTCATCTCTTGATCTAGGTCCGAAACTAATTAAGAGTCCCCAATATTAACGCATACAAACGTATGCCAGTAATAAATATGAATACTAATCACAAAAGATTTTGTGTTTCTTTGCATCCTCTTCTACGCAAATTTCGCGCCCTTTGGAATGTGAAATTTGAAATACTAAATGTACATTCAATATGTATTGTGTTATACGTTTCAAAATTATGCGAAAACGGCTACACGAAACTACAGGGTGAAAGTGTATAGTGTCAATAAATACCCCATACGGCCAAAAGCTGCAATTTAATCAATTAAACAACATTTATGCAATCAGCTGTTTCAACAGCGCCATGCGCTGAAGGTCACCGTATCGCACAGTACGCGTGTTGCGTTACATTGCGTAGCGCAAAATCAAACTAATGACTTCAAATCCTTAATCTCTTAAAAGTTATAAGTAGCCAAAGAAAAACGTTTTTGTAAGACATTCACGATGGTGATACTTACACGCTGTATATGTACGTATGTAAGTCATCACGGTAAGGAAAGTCTAGACACTGACAATACAAGTTATAGTGGTTAATGATATAAAACAAAACATTTAAAACTTGATGAATTATTGCAGAAATTTGACCACCAAGCGATATCTTGTTCTAATTATAAAACTTGATTGAAGAAAAGGGGAAGGAGGTAGGGCACATCAAATTACCAGGGATGAAGTCACTCTACTGAAAAGTTCTCCGAAGTAGGTATTAACTTCTAGAAAAGCTTGAGAGACACACTTGGAAATGATTAATTACGCAATAGTAAGGTGCTTTAATTTAACACGTTAAATTTTAACATGAAACATTGAGACAGGTCAACCCTGACGAAGAAAGTTTAAATTTAATCAATCACTTGGAGCAGAACATCTAATATCCCCAGCTCCTACCTAAAACATTAACCGTAAAAGTTTTAGACAATATATGTCTGTGAGGGAAAAGGCAGTAATTATATTAGTTTTAATCATGTTATAGACTCTATAAACTATAAAATGGAACAAAAAAGACGAACTCATATAATAGTTTTGTAGTATTATGTTTCTGTATTCTAAATGAAATACCGGCGAAAATAAAGAGCGTGAATGGGCTCTGCGTATCGATTACAATATTCCATTTTTACGTTGGTTTATCATTGATAAGAATCGGTGTAATTTGTTTAAAACATTGAATAAACAATGCGCGATCGAATTCCATATTACTTATAAAACATTAACATCTGTATTTGATAATTACATTTTAGTATTCATAATCATTTGGAGAGATATCCGTGTGCGCATAAATTGATTACTTTTGGTTTTTAAACTTTCGCGACTTTAATACATATTAGACGCAACAGTACGAATAGAAATAAACATAGTGAAGACCAAGGGGTGGTAGTTGCTGAAGCTCGCGCTTCACGGAGGTCTCGCTGAGATCTCATAGGTCCACTTGTGACCACGATCGGTGCAATACGATCGGGTAACCAAAACGGTATTGTACCTTATAAATATTATCGCCATTAAATCCCGAATAACTTTTTGAATTTGCTCTCTAATTATTTTCAGTGTATTGAGGTTAATATAGACCTACTTGTGCATGGTTGTCTCATCTTTATATTTAAGGTAGAAAGGTAAAAAATTTACGTGGGAGAGCCATGCTTCGGCACGTATGGGCCGGCTCGACCCCGCTCTATAACACGGCCTCACAGAAAACCGGCAGTGAAACAATGATTTCATTGCTTTTCGCCGCGTGAGTGAGGTTACCGGAGGCCCCTAACCCTCCCCTATTCTCGTCCTTCCCCTCTTCCCCTATCCTTCCCTCTAATCCCCCTCTCTCGTCTTACCGCTCTCACCGCCTCTTCCCTTATTCCCACCTTAAAGGCGGGCTCGTTTGCAACCCTCTTGAGTTACAGGTGCCCATGGGCGGCGGTAGTTATTTACCATCAGGTGACCCGTCTGCTCGTTTGCCCCCTATAACATTGGGCGGCGGTAGTCATTTACCATAAGATGACCCGTCTGCTCGTTTGCCCCCTATAACATAAAAAAAAAGGTTCTCGATACTTCTGAGTATAAAATAATCATATTATACATAGTAACAGCTGATCCTAATCTCATGCTCATTCTACTATACCCAACTTACGCTACCATATATTAGGTTGAGGACTGGTATATCCATTATGAACTTTCTAGCTTAGCAGTTTAACAGATTTATGAGTAGTGTACTCTACATAATGTTACATAAAGATGTGGTCATATTATAGTAGACCACGTGAATTGCGTTAAGCGCTAACAGCTTTGAAAAGAATTGGAAAACAAGGGTATTTTATTTTGAATTTGGAAAATTCACCAATTAAGGCAATATTTAGTTAGAGAGAGGGCTGAAATGAATAAAAAAGATGGATATTTAACAGTAAGGGTGTTGATTGCTGCCTTTGGAACCGCACCGTGCGCGACTATTTAGGTTCCAAGGCCTGAGGCTGAACGCCCTGCCAGCTATTGGCAAACGTTTAATTTCACGCAAGCACTGTGCTTGTTGAGCTCTGTAAATAAAGAAGTAGGTACAATGGAGCCTGTTCCTGAGTATAGATCTTGCTAGCTTTGGCCGGCGGCTTATGCGACTTTCCCTGACACCGTTTATTCAAAATGTCCAGACGATTGGTTGAGGAATAAAGGCGTACAATAATATGATAAAAGTAATGAATGCTTTTCAAAACCTATAAAACGAACGAGTAGTCAAAAATCAAAAACATTGTCTTATTTTTTTTTACTATGAAGAAAGTTTAAACATTATAAGAAAAGAAAGTATGCTTTATTCTAAAACGTGTACGGTGTCGAGGAATGCTAGTGTTTATATTTTATACCCTATAAGCTTCTGATACATAGTTTAAAGCTACTGTGGAAAATGTATACTCAAAATTTTATGTGTGAACAATGTCTCGCAAACAAAAATCGAGAATCGCTCTAAATCTTCCAAACGTGCTTTTTGGCAACTTTGTAAATTTTTTAGGAAGGTAGATAGATAGATAGATAGATAGATAGATAGATAACGCTTTAGGTAATCGATTATCTTATCTTTACACATATCATTTTTGCTTTAAAAAAATATTCTGTAAATATTCAACGGATCTTAAATTAAAAATCTCGAACTAAAATGGACAACTAAGAAAATGGAAATTGTATCAATACTTATAGTAAACATAAACTATTGAAACTTATTAATTGATAACATAATTACTACCACCCCAAATAAGTAAATTTAAAGTGTCACGTGTTTTGTATCATCCCGGCAAGAGCATGCCTGAGACGGTGTAGTAAAATTCTGAGCCGAAGGGGGACAAAGCCTTCTACGGGGCGGCCGCCTGCTATTTAACAGATGGCCAAAATCTGCGATGGTTCTCGGAACTTCCTTCTCAGGTATAGCCCTGCCATAGTTATACATGTGACGTTACAATGTGTTGTTTTAGTCAGTCGAATCCGACACCGTTAGCCCCGATGAGGTAATATAGGCCTAGGGGGGTTTCCACGCGGTAAAACAAAGGAGTAGTGTCAATGAATATTATTTTTAAAAGGATTAATATTTAAAACTAATTTATTATTATCTGTACACCTATTTTATTCTGAACAAGTTATGCCACATACAACATTCTTTGACACTGACATGTTATTACGTCAGCATATTATGTGTATAAATGTACATAATAATATATTATTTTTGTGACTCATATAAATTTTATTCGAGCTTCAATTCGGTGGTTTAATGCAGCTCGCAAATTGTGGCTTTTACAGAAATTAAGGTGGTGACATATCTGCTGAAAATAAAACATGCATAAAATTTATAAATTCACCGTCATGGCAGATCATACGACATATACGTGATTTGATATAATATGATTATGACATTCGACAAAAATGTCAGGTAAGAATACAACTCATTGGCATTCACTCCGGAAAACGGCTGTCTACAAAGATTCTGGGAAGCTTCGTTCTCAGTTCAAAGGCTAATTGCAATGGATCCATTTGCGGGAGAACTGCCTTTAGTTTTAGTTGGTTTCCGAAATACCACATCACCATTAGCCAAGGTGTAGTGATGACTCGTGAGTGCTTCTGCATGATAAAACTAAAAAGGATGACTTGTTTACTCTAATCCTTCACGTCACGCTGAAAACAAGACACAAAATAGACCTGATTTCACAGTTTAAATAGCATGATGTTCCTTTCATATGACGCAAATAAAAATACGACTTAACTACTCCACTGATCATCATGCAATTACGCCATACGATACGTATTACGTCAGGACTACAGAAAAGGCCACAGGGTACTTTCACCCAGATATAAACTATTGTTCCCGAAGCATGATTGACTGAATATAACATTTAAGCGAGCGAAGACGAGAGCAAAAGCTACGTCAGTTCACCCGTGACCACGATCGGTGCGATACGGTCGAAACGTCGGATAACTGAATAAACTTCAATGATTTTACTGTAACAAAAGTCAAAGTTAAGTATCTTTATTTTATTAAATTCATTTAGAATTGTTTGGACACGTCTTTTTTATAAACTAAAATTTTTAAATTATGGACCAACACAATGTCACCGCAACAATAGGTTTAAAATTTAAAATCAAAATGAAAACAGTGGCCGTCCAAGTTGTAAATTTCATAACAGCTTTGCTCTAAATTTGAAAATGTATTTGACAGTAAAATGCTTTTTAGCATGCGCAAATTTGCGTACATTGCTCTCTAATATAATGTTATTGTACAACAACTTGGGCACTAATTGGTAATGCCGGTAAATGGTTCACCTCAACAAGATAATACGTATTAATGTGAAGCAGAACACCATGATCGCTGAGCAAATAGCTTTGACATCGGTCATTCAGTATATATCGGTATATTCTATGTTATATCAGGCGAGAGATTAGTTAGCGAGTTAGTAAACAGAGTATCAAATCTTACAAAATGTCGGGAAGTCAAGTATAAGAGAGGTAAGTTAGGCATGTGAGTATAGATATTTGAGTAAAAAAAAAAAAGTCCATAAAAAAAAGTTATACGTCAAACTGTACACTAGTTATTGCATCAATGGTTATTTACAGTAATGGAATGGTTATTTACAGTAATGAATCGTTTGTCTCAAGAAATCAAGAAAGTTTTATTCTATAAATAGATCCTGCACATAAAAAATAAGCATTCCAATAATTCTTCAGTTTCTTAAATACCTAATGTTTTATAAGTGTTTTAGAATATATATAGGTACATAAATTCAGGCCTTAAGGATAATTATAATATTGTATTAGTAAGTAGATAATCATCATGTTATAAACATTAAATACAAAAAAAAAATACATTATCAAACATTTTATTAACTCATTTTATTCGATCAAAGGGTTGGGCGGATATTCCTAATTACATAAATTATTTATACATTATTTTAATAATATTTTACCGCTGTGTTCCTAACTATTATGTAATACAACAATTTTACTATCTAATTTGTAACTTTCGCTTTAATAAGTTTTAGGAAGAATCACGCCATTTGTTACAAATTCGAAAACATAGTAAGAAGAAGTTGTATTAATGTTGTATTACACAAAAATTTACACACCACGTGTAAAATTATTCTAAACGACTTTTCTTCACCTGAACAGAATATTCTAAAAAACAAAAACAATTAGAAAAAAATTAAATAGTTACCTACAAGTATTTTTTGTTTTGGATTTTTTGTTAAAATATATTAATGTCTAATATTTTTAGATAATTTTTTTTGAAAGGTAAAAAATAAATAAAGTTTTTAGTACCAACTTGTACGTACGTATTGATACTTTTGTACACGATATGATAAATGAATACATAAGTATAATTTAAATACAATTAAAAAAAACGTGATTCTTCCAATTAACCTTTAAACTCTGAAAACTATCTACTTACCTCCCAGTTCATTTAGGTATATTATGCACTTTTCTACCTCATCAGTATTCACCTGTTTCAAAGTGTTCATTACTATCTAGTAAGTTTTTTTAATGAAATCCTCAATTTTTCGTCCTTCTATTATCACTGAAATTCACAATAATTGTCCAAACACATTTAATATCACCTTATTTGTTCGTCCACACCTTTCTAAAGGCTATATTAACTCCAATAAACTACGATCAATCACAAATTGTTTTATAACTATCTCAATATTTTACGTCACTTAAATGCAGCTTTCTCGAACCTTCCGCGCGGTCGTCACGACTTCTGGCCTTCTCGCGGCTGCAATGTCTGCACTGCGGGCTGTCACTCCGCGGTTGACTACGCATATGTTGACAGATGACTGTAGAGAAAAAATAAAATGAAATATGTATTTAATGACGAGGACGCGCAGAGGGATAATGTTTATTTGCGTGAGTCGTCTTATATATATTTTCCTTGCAAGTTTCACGAGTATCAAAAAGCCCGTCTTTTGGAATGGTAAACGGATAAAATCGTCTCAGATCTTACCAATAGCCCCTTTCATAAAATGGCAACTGTAACAGGGTTGAGGCTAATAGAGTTGCATACCATATAGGCATTTTAAAATCAACATGATATTAAATCGTTTTCTTTGCCACAGTTATAAGCTCTGTTTAAGAATCCCATCACATAAAACCCATCACAGTAGCAAAATATTTTAAAATAAAAAAAAACGACTGCGTAAATTGTTAGCTATAAATATGAAAATATATTAAAAAACATCCAATCAAATATGATAAAGAGTTGCAGTCAGTGGTATACATTTGGCAGGAGTTACATCACAGAAAAATTGTCATATTTAGTTGTATTGTGTACTCTGACACATTTTTGGATTTTCGTATTCAAAGTCCGTCGTTTAAATCATTTGATTTAACTAGTCCACTACCTACTTGAAATTCGATCATAATCATATCATAATTATCCGTCGAAAGTAGGAAGAAAATATATATAATATATTTTTAGGGTTCCGTACCTAGAAAGGAAAAAACGGAACCCTTATAGGATCACTTTGTTGTCGGTCTGTCTGTCTGTCAAGACCCTTTTTCTCAGCAACGCGTGGAACTATCAAGCTGGAGTTTATATCAAATACTCAGGTCTACTGTCCCATGGGGCTGTGAAAAAATCAAACTTTTAAGCCAACGCAATCAAAAGATATAGCCGTTTATGACGCAAATTTTCGACACTCGCAAGGGAATCAAAACCTACAGGGTACTTCCCGTGAACTCAGAATCTTGAAATTTGTTACAAAGCAACGTCTTATAGCACAGATAAAAGAAAAATTACGTACCCGTAATTTTTTAGTTACCTACATCATATAATAAAAATATTTTACTCAACCCTCGGTCCGCGAGTCCGACTCGCACTTGGCCGGTTTTTTAATATTACTGCTACTATTACCTTTTCATCACTAAGATGCGTTAATTGAAATCGAAACAAAAATAGTAAATCGGTTGACAAATGAATAAAAATAATTGGTTTCCCGAATTAAAAAGTTTAAAAGAGTTCCATCATTATAAAGCCCAATCTGACTCGTCAAACCGAATCATATAAGCATATACTTACAGCACTGGCAGGTACAATAGGTCTGTCGCTGAACATCCTGTGTGGATCAGAGTCCAGCCCAGGGGAAGGCAGCTTACTAAAATCACTTATTGATTTCTTGTCTGTAACAACATAGTATTATTAAAAATATAGTATTAATAAAATTTATTAAAAAAAGATATCTAAAGGTTTGTTTTATTATTTATTGATTTATACTGTAAGGTCAATCATGCCCTAATATAAGTTACTTGTATAAAAATCATCCATTGTATAAAAATCATCCATCTAATTACGTCATATAAGTTAGGTGACATTGCAATTGGCGATAATGGTGGGACACTCTAAACTATATAATAATATGGAGAGATTCGACGACGTTCATCCAACATATTAGCTATATAAACCAGACCTCAGTTTTCGAAATAAGCTCTTTTCACAGGAAAAAACGGACCTCCTTCGACTCTGAGAAAAGTTAAACCAAACAGACCAAGTAAATATAGCACGTAAGTTACCTCGAGATATTGGTCCCAATTCTGTTACTTCACTCGCTAAATTAAAATTCACTAAATTTTATTCATATAAGATGTAAACCTTGTGCACTTCAAAACAAGGTTTTATTTTAAATTGAAACAAGTAGGTAACATATGTCGCTATCGAAATAAGCAATTTATTTGTCGACTAAAGTCTGATACGCTTAAATAAACTTTAATACCACGTACCGAGAGCCACTGTCCGTTGAATGCCATCTCTTTTGGTCTGTGTTTTTAGTAAGCGTCTTCGTAGGTGTAGATTAAAATAACGTCATCTTAGTTCGTTTTGAACAAGTTTTTATACGGCAATTATACAGCATTTGAATAAATGGAGACTTTCGCTGCGTAGAAATAAAGTTGAGTATACGTTGATAGGTTTTAGTGAAATTTAGTGGCGCTGAGAAATAGATGCCAGTAACAAATAGACCTTATTACGAAGTACACAAGGTTGATTTCATATGAAGAAATTAAGTCAGGTTTTAGTTTAGTCGAGTGTATAATGGAATCGGCACCATTGTCTTCTAAACGAACAAAAAATTAATTATAGACGACCCGAAACTCCACTCGGCATCACAATAAGTTTTAAATTTAATTCTAAATAATATAATATTTTCCCTTCGAGTATGTAACATCTGAATAGGCTTTTTCAAGACCAATAATAGCATGTATTAGAATAGGTGCAGATACTGTTACCTTAGTAACACTGAAGTACTTATACTTCAGTGACAAAGCGCACTATCAAATGTCGACAATGGGCCCACGCAAACAGAAAGTCATTGAGAGAAACCTCAATTTTAGTCAAGACAGCTTCAGACAGTTTAAAAGTTACATACCTGTACCTAAACCATTGCTTTAATTTCCGTTAATATAATCGTACAGTATCGTTCGCGAAAATTTAAAAGTTATTACGACTACTCCAGTTATGGCACATGGCACAGATTCCTATGTATATATGTATAGGAATCTGTGCCATTAGTATGACTCAAACCACTTAATAATCAATATAAACTATACTATTTATTTCATAATTATTTCAATACTAACTTTTATCTGTGACTTAGCACGCGTTAAAATTATTTTTCTATGCATTGAGAACAGTAGGTACTTTCTCACATGTCTTTTTATGATTAATTAATTTATGATCAGCTATATGAGTATGGATAGGCTACAGACATTCTTAACGTCAAAAATTCGACCTTACATACGTATTTCTACAAATATCTACGGGTCCTTTTAGGATGGCGCTGGTTAATAGCATGTTGCCGCTTGTTATACACCCTCATCACCACTAAGTCTAATTAACTATATTATAATAATAGACGAACTTAATATACATAATTAAATGGGGGACTTTCCCTGTAACATAATATTATACCGTAATCATCGTCGGCCTTCTCACGATAGAGGACGCGTCACCTTTCAGTAGGTATTATACCTATAGAAATATATTTCAACATACCTAAATATTAAAAGTTAAATATTGTATGTCATTGTTTTGCATTTAGGTTTTTGTTTTTTTGGGTTTGAAAAGAGGATTTTTTTTATTATTGCCTCGAAAAAAAACTGATTTTTAGAGCAAAATAGTCAAGCATAGAATTAGCTTATCAAATTCTTTGACTTTGTAATAGTGCGGTCTTTTTTATTGACCACTAGCAACCCGCACCGGCTTCCCACGCGTCTAAACCTTCCTCATGATTCACTCTATCTATTAATGAAAACCGCATGAAAATACGTTCAGTAGTTTTTCAGTGTATCGCGAACAGACAGACAGACAGACGCGGCGGTTTTTTTTTAATATGTAGTGATTTCTGTTTTTAGAGTGATTGCTGTTGATTGGTATTTCTCGTTATTATGACGGTACGGTTATAATTTACACTGAACACAAGTGTAATATAGTAAACCGCTAGGTGACGTGGACATGCAGGTTTATTTTTGTTATTACACCGCTAAGTGAGCTTAGTTGAGTGTGCGAGGGTCACACCTATTTTTTAATTTATTTTTCCTAATTGAAGTTGCCTCTAGAAATCTGTTTACAACTCAATTAGGTATATCATATTTGTGTTTGGTTTATATTAAAGATGGTATAAAGTTCAAAGAATATTCAAAAATGGCTTTAGCTAATGTAGTTGATAATTACTTAAATAGCGCATGTTATTTAAATTAATAATTAAATTAAAGTTCGTAATATCTAATGGTTGGTAGATAAATAAGTAATAATTTTTGTTTTAATTTTTGCAGCCTGCTATCTTTTTTAAAAGTTTGGTACAATAGAAACAAGTCGTAACAAACAGTTTTCATCTTTATTTTTCATGTTGCAACCCTCTTATAGACACAAACACGAATCTAGCTATCTAATCTAGCTGAAGAGTCTTTTGTTTGATTGTTTGTTTAAACGCGCTAATCTCTGGAACTATCAGTCAGATTTGAATATTAATTATTGTATTGAATAGAGTATTCGTTAAGGAAAGTTATAGGTTATATAACATCAAGCTACGACCGATAGGAGCGGAACAGTGACGATAAACGCGTCAGAACCTGCTGGTTAAATATACAAGTATTATATAACCAAGTAAATATCATGAATATTATCCATACTTGGTGTGAAATAAGCTATATAAAAACTCAAAACAGTCTTACAAAGTATTTCGAACATTGGACCAAGTTCTTCTCCTTTAATAACTTAAACTTTCGCGTTCCATGATGTACGAGTAGGTACATTAACTGGAATAAACGCGCTGGTTTGGTTTTATATATAAAACTTTGACCGACGCGACGCCGACGTTTTGACCGGGTTACACTGGCCATATTGTTTATTATCAACGTATTGTATTTTGGTTACAAGTGAAATTAATCTTACCATAGTGACACGGTATAATGTCGGGATCCGTGTCTTCTCCACTCCCCTCCATCTTTAGTTCATACTGGCTGCAGTAGTCCAGTTTTGGTGAGGCGCAGTAGGTGTTCAGGTTATCCTGCTTCGAGAGTGATTCCACGCTCTGGTGCATGTAGAGGGCGTTACTGTGAGGGGGTTTTAAACTTAAGTAAATAATTTGAAAGTTAAACTTACTGCACATGGAATGAGTCACTTTTACTCACTTTGGGGTGTTGCAACTTAATTGCTATTGTCATGAATATATTGAGTGTTAATTAAGAAAATGTTTAATAATAATAATGTAGTAAATAAGCCTAATGGCAAGCAGTTACCGTAGCCTACACGTTGTGATGCTCTTGAACAGCTTCACATTGTAGAGTTAAGGGAAAATCATGGCTGTTATTCTAACATATTATTGTCTTCTAAAGAAAGTTTCTATCAGACCTTGTAGAATGCCACCGGTGGTGAGCGATGCGAAAGCAGCTCTGGACATAATCTCAAGCAACTATCAGAACACAACCCATAGAAATTTTTGAAATGAAAACTACTTTAGGCACATTGTGCACTTGTGCTATGGGGAAAAAGCACTGAACTCGCATGACTGTCACGCTCAGATGACAGATGTGTCAGTTATGTTTTCACTTCTGACGTGCAGTCCCACGACTGGTAGTTTTTTATTTGCTTTTTAGTTAAACTTAAGAAATAAATAGAGAAAGAAATTAGATCGATTTACCATAGCCAAAACGGAAGTTTTGATGTCGTGTATATAGTCTTGCCAGATGAGAATACAAATCAATCGTTCGAATCGTAATTTAATCTGTATTTAGTGTTCAAATAGGCTTTATCGCTTAGTTACATTACAACCAGGCTCACTTAGTGGTGTAATACCAAAAATACACCTTTGATTACACTACACAGCTCACTACATCACGCGTGACGTTGCAATTCATATAACCATGTAACCTGTCCAAATAACTACATATTGATACAAAAACCTAGCGGCGGTATATACACAAAAGTTCACAAGATCCAATTATCGGAAATTCTCAAAGGGACGCGAATGAATTTTCATTACTTTTTTTTACATTTATTTCATATCTAACTAGCGAACTCGCAATGCATGCATTAACTGGAATATGTGATGAAAGAGCCAGGCAATTAAAACGCACGCAGATTATTTTTCAATATGGTTTTTTTTTTTTTTTTTCAAGCAAGAACGAAGCGAAGCTGTAATCAATATACATAATATATTATATATCCATAATGTTACAGATAGGTTCTTCTTGAAATTATTCACCCTTTATAACGTTCACGGGGCCTGCTATGTGAACACAAAATATGATCACATCTTTCGTTAGCACCTTTTATACTGGAAATATTATTACACAGATAACTAGACTCAACCCAAAGTGACTGGCCTGTTGGCCTAGTGGTTAGTGACCCTGATTGATATGCCATAGGTCGTGGATTCGATTCCCACCCGAGTCTGGGTGTTCTTTGTGTCCGTTCTTTGTATGTTTGTAAAGTTCCGCGACACAGGAGTAATTCCTAATGCGGGAGTAGTCTTAAAAAAAAGTAGACAGCTCGTACTATTGGTTTTACAACAGGGATAAATATACCAGGTACCAAGGATGTTGATGGAATGTCCAGATTTTTCTGGAAATGTTTTTATAAAAAATAAAATCATTGAAATTGGCATGAAAATTCATCAAACGTTGTTTAAAAAATAAATGTGCACCTACATTTGGAAAAGCTTTTCCAAAAAAAAAAAATTTCAAAATCCGTTTATTTTTTCAAAAATGAACTATTTGTCAGCTACACACACCTTGACCACATCTTTCTGTAACAGCCTGTATATTATACAAAGAAACACCCAGACTTTTTAACCCCCGACTCAAAAAGAGGGGTGTTATAAGTATGACGTATCTGTGTATCTGTCTGTGGCATCGTAGCTCCTAAATGGACCGAAGACCTTAAGAAAAGGGTTGGCAACTGGTGACACTTACGCGAACCGTTTGCTAAGACAGACTGTGTGCGCATGCTTGTGTATTTACGTGGTATAAATATTAGATAGATACGCATCATCGCAACACGGTTATCTGTACCTACTTACAATACTAAACCTGGTCTCGAAAAATATAAATAAATAGTTACGTTCGCACTAATACATGTGGGTGTGAAATCTGCCTACGCCTTTGAGGATACAAACGTGAATGTATGTATGTACTACATCTGCAATTTAAAACTGACCTTGATGGCGGATGCTTGTCTATATCATGCCTTCTGGCAACGTGACGACGGTAAAGAGCGGTGATGACCCCACATACACCAGTGCAGAGAAGCGCTGCGATGGACAGCAATGACACCAGCATTGGAGACAACGGGATTGAAGTGCTTACTCCTGTTGAAGGAATATTGGGTTGAGTAGACGTTTCATGTCCGTGGGGTGTGAGAGATTTTATCTATTTTTAAACATTATTTTGTTTTTGTTACAAGAATCATATTTTCTCAATATATTCCATTAAGTTTTAAAACTCATCCAACGCATTCTTACCAGGAATAATAATAATATTTATTTATTTTCTTTCACAAAGGTTAACTTAAGTTCTATATTATTTTAAAACATAATTAAAGAAGAAGAGATCTCTCTTTGTGAGAGATTGGTATCTGAACTAATAAAAACCTCCCAGACAGATTACCAAGTTTCCTCATATATCGAGTCTCAGATAGTGTGTGTAGTGTGTGATATAACCAAATAAAATAAATTTAACGATGAGCATGATCATTCCTTCTGTGTCTGCATGTAATTTATCTATAATATGTATGTATTTAGAAATATATAAGAAAGAAAAAAAAGAAAAGAAAAGAAAAATATATTTATTTTTTAAAACACAGCATACAACAAAAAATATAAAAAAAAGAAAAAACAAAAAAACAATTAAAACATAAAACTACTACATCACACAGAGCCGTTGCAGTTCCACGACCCTTCCTAAACCCAGACTGTTTATCTGGAAAGATGTTATTTTCTTCTAGACATTTCATGACTTGCTCATACACAACTCTTTCCAGCACCTTTGACAAACAGGGAAGTATGCTTATAGGTCGTAGGTCCTTTGTAGTGTTTGGAAGGCTAATCTTAGGAATAGGTCGGACTATAGAGTACCTCCACATGCTTGGAAAAGTATGGGTAATAATAGAACAGTTAACAATATCTGTTATAACTTTCAATGAATTTGGTAGTGTAGTAGTAGTAAGTGTAATCATGTCAATATTTATTTGGTCTATAAATATTGCACTTGTCTTAATGTTCTTTAAGATATTGAGTATAGTAGTCTGGTTTACTGGTTTCAGTTGAAAATGTAAATTAGCATCATATCTATGAAACTCATAGTATGTTAATTTAGACATGCTCAGTCTACATTCACGTGGTATATTTAAAAAATCTTTGTTAATAGTATCCGGATTATCGGACAAGATTCTAGGTTTATGTGATTGAAGTACTTGATTTTTTAGATTCTTCCACAAAGATTTTGGGTTATTTATATTATTATTAATATTCCCTGAGAAGAATACTGAATTTTCGTTATTTACTGCTACATTTGCTTGATGTTTAAGTTCTAGGTAATATTTGTTTTTTGACTCTAATTTTGTTTGGTGATGCATAATTCGAGCTTTGTCCCTAAAACTAAAAATGAGTTTGATAGTATCTGTTATCCATGGGGTATACTCGCCTTTAAACAATGTTTGCTTCAGAGGAGCATGTTTGTCAAACAGTAACATTATGTGTTTGGATAATCCTTCCACCATGCTATCAACCCCATCCTGAGAGGATAGAGCTTGCAATGGAATATATTCCAGGTCGGTATTAAAGAGGTCTGGCAGAATGTCCTTGTATGGTCTATATGTTACATATCTAGGTTTGACCTTGGTTTTTCTAAACACTGACTCACAAGTAACTATTGAATGTTGGCCTAAGTCGGGGACATGGCTTACTACCACATTTCTAACATTCATATCTGTGCATATGATATCTATTAGTGTACTACCACTTCCTGAGAAGTGTGTTGAACTGTCCACTACCTGTAGCATATTTGTATAGTGTAAGAAATGTTGTAGTTTTGTAGTGTTTCAGCTACATCTATCGAGCATATTAATGTTAAAGTCCTCTAATAGAATAATATAATCAAATGGAGCCAGTGCATTAATGCTTTCAGTCAAACCGTCCAAAAAAGTGTCTATAAATAGCCATGGGGGTCTGTAAGCTGTGCCGATTAGTAGTTTTTACCTGCTATGGTTAATGAAAGCCAATACTGCTCAACCTCATTATGTGTAGGGTGGATTCTGGTTTGTACCTTAACGCCATTTTTTATATATAATCCGACTCCCCCAACACGACCACACCTAATACTATTAAAACTAAGGAACTAGATAGTTCCTGTTGATATGACATGTTTCCTGGAACTAGTTCCGACAAGGAAAGGAACCGTTCCAGGTTCAATCCCATGTCGGACATGGTTTGCGCATGTCTAACAGTAACTGCTCTAGTACGTCGCGGCGCGCGAACCGCACGGCAAGGGGGCGGGGGCGGGGCCGGCGGAATCCGTCGACACTACTCGCCGCGGTCCTACACGTTCAGCGCTTACGATGTCCCGCTCCTCGAGCTTCGATGCGATCTGTATCGTTGTGTGAATGACGTTCTCCCCTTTCGTCTCTGGTAGATTGGCGATTTCAACATCATTCACCAGCAGCTCTTGGTCTCGATCATTTAGGTCTTATTTGAGCTGAGCAATGACCTCGTCCACACTTGTCTGCTGAATGGGCTCCTGCTTCTCCAGATCGATTACGCGGTCTTCCAGTTTATCGAGCTTGTTGTTGCAGATCTTTAGTGACGCTCTGATGTCAGCCAACTCATTCCTAAAAGCTTGCAGGTCCTTGTTGAGGTAGCGCAAATTATCTCTGAACGTCCTGAGTTCAGTTTTAATGTCAGCGCTCAGGTCTTGGGTGCTCTCGGTAGCAGCAGCTTGAGGTGAGTTTGCTGATGGTTGATAGGCGATGGGTGAGCTCTGATGGGTATCCGAAATCGGCGTCTCCAAGACATCATTAAGTGGTCCCCCAGGGCTGACGATATTTGTTGAGAGGTTAGATACTGAACCCCTGACCGGCGTCTCAGCTTTATTATCTGTGGCCCGGTTCTTTTTGCACTCAGGACACCGCCAGGTCGGGGTTATAGTGCCCGAAACGGGCAAAGCCACACAGCGCCGGTGAAACAGTGCGCTGCACTTCTGACATCTAGCGGCGTCTGACGTAGAAATAAAACGACCGCATCCACCGCACTTCGACATGGTAAACTATGAAACTATGAAACTATGTAAGTGTAACAAGATATTGATATTTAAGTTTTTTCGATAGATGTCGCTAGTACAAAGTAAAACAACGATGGTGTTTTTTATGTGGTTTTATGACACTGTAGCCGCCGTACAATCAACACTACACAGACCAAGGGTGTGCACACACAGTGACTAGTTTATTGATAAGTTTAATTAAGTTTTTATAAAAATCACTTTATATTTTAAGTTGTGGGGTAGGTTTCACTGGGCAAGGGGTCTACAAATGTTTTGATGTTAGTTTTATTTATTTACACTGCACAGAAAAACTTGCAAACAGTCTATGACGTATATAGTCTTCCGTATTGTATATTTACAGTAAACTTAATACAATACGATATCGTTTATTATTTTAAATATGTTAACTACAACAGAGGTCAATGTACCGATTTGACATTCGTGACGTCAAGCACTAGATGAAAACCCGGCTTCGCTCGGGTGAAATGTGACTCATAAAACACAATCTTTTACAAAATGTAGGTAGATATATGTGTGAATCGGCCTTAACGAACTCAAGATGGCATCCGAGTGGCCAATATGGCGACTGCCATTTGCACCATTAGAATTTAACAAAATACTCGACAATCTGAATTTTGTGGATATATGTTTTCGACTCAAAATCATTATTTTTTTACGTTTTATTATTCGGGTAAAATTTCAATCGAGTCTACCGTATCCCTTGACCAAATTATTAATATAGATGTGTACCAGCAGTCTGATCACCCTAGTACAGTCTCTGCCTAGTTGTAACGATGTTATTCTTGAAGAATAACATATATAGTAATATAAACCTAAAATAATTAAATTAAATATATATTCAAAATTCAACAGGCTACAATTCAAATTTAACATTGCACTTCAGCCTCATTGCTGTGATTGCATCGCGCGCGAGTATTATAAAAGTATAGTACGCGAACTCTCTCTCTCTCTCTCTCGCACCCGGCACTCCGTGAAGATGGGTATCTCCTAGTTGTCTCGCATTTAGCAGCGTTACTGTTATAACGTGTATTTAAAACTAAATTATTTTCTACAAATCTGCATAACATTAGCAACCCGCTGTATTGTATTATCGTCATTAATTAATATTATTTTAATGTGTTCTACTCACTTTAACATTTATGCTGTAATATATTTCTTTCGTTTTGGCACTGACCTTAAACTAACCTCTGTGCCGTCTAAGCACCTCACTCATACCTCCCTCTTTCCATAATAGGGATCCAGATTTCGAGCTAATGTTTCAAGCTACAGTTTCAAGCTACCGTTTCAAGCTACCATTTCAAGTCACCACTTCAAAGCTGAAGTTCAAGCTTCTAGTACCAGCTCTCCATGTCCTAGACTCAAACGAAAATAAATCACTGACTACGCTACGACTGGCCCCCGCCCTAGTACATGAAGACCGCATACAGAAGACCATGGACCTAATTAGCTAAGGCCAGTGTGCCCTACATTGTGCGAAGACGTGAGGCGGCTGCAAGAATATTGGCTACATTAAAAGAAAATAAACTGGCTTAACTCTCTTCTTTACGAACTCTCTATCTGTGGCGGCTGAGCGGGAGCTTCCCCTCGCCGCACTGTGAGATGTGTCGAGTTATTATTATAGATAAGTCAAGTTATTATTATTATTTACTAGCAGCGCCCTGCGGTTTTACCCGCTTAAGTCCCGGTACCGTTTGAATATCGGTATAAAAAGTAGCCTATGTGTTAATCTAGGTCTCCAGCTATCTACATACCAAGTTTCATCGCAATCGGATCAGTAGTTTTTGGGTGAAAGAGTAACAAACACCCATACATCCATACATCCTCACAAACTTTCACGTTTATAATATTAGTGGGATTAAAATAAAAGCAAATCAACAATGAAGACGGTAAAACTGTTTTTTACTTTATGTTACCAAATAACTGTTAAAATCGTTATCAATGAGACGCTAGTTTAAATATATGCGCATACTTACATTGCCAAAAGTTTGAGATTATCTAAAACTTTTGGCCAGCAGTGTACGTTTGTGCATACATTTATGATGTCAGAACATTTCCTATGAGAGTTTTGGAGTGAACACAAAGTTTCAGCAAGAGGCGTGCGTAATTTAACCACTGATTACACAGAAAATATAATCAAAACCAGTTTTAAAATGTGTCAAAAAATTCTCCCGATAGTGATAATCGTACTCTAGCCTCGTTCACAGAATAAAAATGTCGTAAACGTAAGCTCTATTAACAAATAAGATTGTTTGTTATACAACTAAATTCAAAAACACGTACACGTGTTTCCTTGTGGTAAGCGGTTTCTGTTACTCATAAATACTTGTAACGTATAGTATAGTGTGTATGTGGCCAACACGGTGTCTTTCAACATTTCAACTCTGATGACCATACTCACCAAACGCGAAGGAGACCTTAATTAGTGTAACTGTGATGTCTAATCACGGTACAAACGGTACTCTTATGCTGCGTTCCAATAATCAAGAAACGATTCGTTATGCTTACGAACGGTATAAATTTATTTGAAATTTCAATGAAATTTTACCGTACGTAAGCAAAACGAATCGTTTCTTGATTATTGGGACGCGGCATGAATATGTCTAAGTAGTAGTAAAACTATACATTATAACTAATGACTTTCGTCAAATTCTGCAGCAACATCATGATTTGAGTCACGAATTTCTTTAAATATTAATCAAAAAGTATTACCACAAGAAAATAAATTCTTACACGAATAGCTCCGCCATGAGCAAAATACCACGCAATTGTAGATGTGTTAGAGTAGAGTATATGATTTAAACTTTATTAGACTTTAGGTAAACGGTGGATTTTGGTAGCATGGAAAATAATACGAAAGAATTTATGCATGAGCAAATAACTTATGCGTGAGTAAATATGTACTTTTAGCATAGCATTCTTATTTAATTTTTTTATTATTGATATCGGTCACAAGTGGCGAAGATATTGGGTAACATACACACACAAAAAAATCTCCTCCTTTTTAAAGTCGCATAAAGATAAATACTATTCACCTGCGGAGAAAAATAAAACAATTTCCAAGGAAATGGAATAAGAAAATTCTAGTCGCAGTATTTTAAGTATTCAGAGGTAGGGTATGTGCAAAGATAATTAAACTTTTTAGTTTTACCTTATGGCCTTTCTAAAGAATAGAGCACCTCGTAAGTCTGAGTGGGTCTCGCATAAAATGAGCAAGCGTTTTATATTAGTTCAGAGAGTGTGTAACGTTGAGTGCTGGCAACATTACACTGCAGTAATCACAGCAGTTGCTCAGTATCTTTTTTGTACTAAAGTATTATAAGTTTTCGACTTAAGAAAAGGACAGCAATTTCAAAAGTCGTAAGTAGTATGTATTGATTGTAGGTAGATTTCGAAGAAAAGTCTACCTATTGGTTTTTGTACTAGTTGTCGAGTTTTCGGAAAATTTCTTCACAGGAGGTCTAGTTATGATCCTTAGACCCCAAAACAACCAGTTAAAAAGTGTATATGTATATATATATGTATATGTATGTACCTCAATTTTACCGGCACGATAGAGGTCGCAATTATGCACCGATTGCTTTCAAACTTGGACGACAAATCAACAGGGCAAAAATGAAGGTTAAGTTCGTGAATGGGGATATTCTCCCAAAAGGGACGACTCGACAGATTTTCAAAAAAATTTAAAAAAACACGAAATCTACTTCTGCGGGCCCGATTTTTTTTTTTTTTAGTTTAATTAGAACGTTTGTAGGCTAGCAATACTAACTAAACATTACAATACAACATGACAAAATATTTTATAAATAAATTTTACTTTATTTGTACACCAGGATAAATAGTTTAATCTGACTGAGTCTCACTGATCGGTATTTAATACGTGAGCGAAATGTTAAACTATTCGAGTGAAGGAAAATTGGTATTATAAAGCTGAAGAGTTTGTTCGTTTGAACGCACCAATCACAAATCCTACCGTTCCTATTTATAAAATTCAGTTATCTCATTAAATAGTCTGTTTATCAAGACAAATTCTAGTAGGTATATATAAAAGTCTCTCTGTGTCTATAAGCCTTTTTTCTATATCTTGGAAACAGAAGGTTGTTAGATGTAATCCATATGTAATTTTCTGTAGCCCTGACGTGTATTCAGAATTCTTTTATGATCGGTTAAATAGTCAGTGAATTTGAAATCATAAAAAATCATCGCCCTGAAATCTTTTTGCGTTAATTTCATTTTGATACGGACGACAAACTTCAACTTGTGATAAAAAGCAATTGACAAGCGATTTCAAGCCAATTTTTTTAAATCAATGATTGAGTTTCTTATGTTTGAAAAATATAACATTCGAAATTCAAACATTTATGAGCGGCCAGGAGCACAGAACTTTCAGTGTGCCCTATGTATTTTGTTGAAGTTGGTCTATTTTTTTTATTATGTACTTTACCTTAAATACGATTACCAAATGCAAATACAAGACAACAGAATTCTTCACAGTATTGAATATTATTATTAATACAGATTAAAAATACAACTAAATTTAAGAACTGTTATAGCTACCAATTGGAACACTATTTTATTTTCTATACAGTTGAGTTAGAATAAGATCACGTGGTCTACACAGTTCACACACAAACTGTGCCTACAAACATTTGCGACATCAGTCATTGGTATTTTACCAACTGTAAACTTTCCCGTGGAACTTTAGAGAACTCAATAACAGGAAATAATAGCATCGTGTTAATAGTGCAGTATAAGCCTTCAGTGAGGTGGATGTACTGGACTACTAAAATTCGAATAGAAATTCCTTTGAAACCCCGCATCAAGCCCGATAAACACTGGCAGTGTTCAGTTCACAAATAAGGCGAGGCAATAATAAGACCTCAAATCACGTTTCTACTGCAATCGCAGTATCTAATTGCTGTTTCTTGGAAATTGCAGTGAATAATGCCTCACTGTGCTACCACTGCATATTGTAGTTGAAAATTTACGGAAGGTTGGTTACCTCAGCATTGTTGTTCATTATTTGTCGCGTTTAAACTTCTTGTTGTTGCCGCTCTGAATAAACATGCTGAATTAGCATTGAGATCGTATGCATATGATTTCAATATTTTAAAGTTAACCAATATGTGCACGTATCTTTACTGTTGGTAATATTGTAGAAAATTTCTTTAGACATTGGATATTTTGTTGAAAAAACTAGCTGGGCATAGCAGAGAAAACAATTATATAGAAGCAATTATTTTTTGTTATTCAAGTGTGTGTATTTTTATACATAAAATTAGTACACGGCTCTCCTGGTGGTAAGTGGTTACCCGTATCGTAAAACGTAAATAATTTTAGTGTAATCACTCGCGTATTACCAGTTATTTCCTATTGAAAACGAGCGCGAGCACCGCTCATCAGTGCTAGGTGAACCTATTACTGAAGGTGACCTTCCACCTAATTCAGGCTGTAGTGTTCTATAATAGGCTCCTCGTTATCATGTCATTAAATAAGGACGCAAGATTTAAATGACAGCATATGGAATTTATTCAGCTTGATAAAGATGGAGATTATACGAACGCTCCTTCAATGCTCCTCTTCATAAGTATGCAAGAAGGAAACTCCCTTAAGTTGACTACGTCTTAATGTCAGTGGAAGGGAACCGAGGGTATTCTATAAAAATACAAGATCGTACATTTTGGTATAGATTCCACCAAGAACTGCTATTTCGTAAAGTGACAAATGTTGCATAGTAAACAGCGTTAAAATAGTCTAATAAAAAAAGACCAAAGGAAGACTTTCTTTTCAAAATTCATCGGTATCATCTTAAGAGGTTCCGCGAGGTTTTGAATAACTAAAAACGCATTAACACTTACTACTGACGCGGCAAACTTGACACGAACACGAAGCAGCGAGACGAGACGATGGCAACAAACAGTCAATAACTATTGAAATGTCCTACGTTACCAAACGCATGTGCAATGCGGTGCAATGCGATCATATTTTTGCGTGTACTAGTTGGAGTGCTGTCGTTTGTTTTGTTCATAATGTACAGCTGCCACGTCGGTGGTCCGCGACGATTCACGAGCACCAAGGAGATAACCGTCGTGTCGCACCGCATCGCATTGAATTCTCGCATCATCGCATCACATCGCGCCGCAATCGAGTTCGCTTTGAATCGCCTACGTAGGACGTTGCCTGAGCTAACATTGAAATGTTGTAAAGAGAAATAGTAATAGTATAATATTCAACTGACCGGTATACTTATCTGGAGGTCTAATGGCGATAGTATACAGAGTGACTTCCTCACTGCGGCCTTTAGCGTTGGCTGCGTACAGAATCAACGCGTAGCTGGATCTGCTGTCCCAGTTGTGGATTTCGAAGGTTGGAGTTCGGTTGGACGTGATGTTATCTCGAACCTAGTTGAATAAGTTTGATTACGTTATTGCAATAAATGTAATTAAATATGTTTGACTTTCAGCGCATATCGGATAAGTATTTATTAGTAAGTATCGGACGTAGTAGAGAAAAATACAAGACTTTAAAATATTGGTGCGCGCAGCTTTATATTATGTGATTATATTTCGCGGTTTGAAATGTTTAATAACATGGCTTTTAAAGGTATTACATTCCTTTGAATTACCTGACGTTTGGACCAGGTTGCACTGGCCGTGGTCACAGGCTGATACTCACGTACACTCACGTACTCCACACTTTGGTGGAGTGCACTGCGAAGGGTGCAGCAACGTGCTGACCTCGCGGCGGCTATCGGTGTGGGTAGCCTCTCGCTGGAGGCCATGATCATGTGTATGGTCCAGAGCGAGAGTGCGTGGGATTCCGCCGCCTCGTTCTGCGAGGTAGTGATGCATGCCAAAGAAGCGGCGGAAAGGGAACGGGAGAGAACTAGTACTCTTCCGTCCCGCAGAAGACGCACCAGGCGCCATAGAGCGCAAAACGATCTCCGGCTTCCATAAGCGATTGCCTGAGGGCGACGGACAGGGCTATCCGTCGCCCTAGCAGAAGCAGGCCTGAGACGGCGGCGCGACGTGTTCCGCGCGCGACTCTCTAAATTAAATTAGATTGGACAGGTACATCTTGGTGGAGTCGCCTTGCTCAGCAGGCGGCCAAGTCTGTCGGGGTCCACAGGGATTTCCTTTCTAGAGTACACCTGAGGCCCCGGCAAGAAGACCAGTGACGGAACACTGTGGGGTTTTAGTCGGTTCGAGTCCGACATACCACCTTACCGTTGGACCGGTGAGGTGACGACCCGTGGAGGTTTTTACACACAAAAAAAAAAAAACAGGCTGATACTCAAAGTATGTAATACCTATTTAATCGTAATAATTCCCGAACACGTAATTATTTAATAACCTATTTTATCACTGGAGACTGTTTAAGATTTGTAGTGAACACGCTAAAACAATTAATGGCTTAGGCATTAAGTCCTATCTACTAATTTATTTATTTAAAACTTCCTGCAGTTTACATTGCACGAGGCGGACTTAATGCCACATGGCATTATCTACCAGTCAACCTTTGGGTGGTTCAGTGAGGGACATGGCAGGTGTATAAGAATGAAATTTCATGAAGAAAGTTATAGTTTACATAGAAATACAATTGATTATACATAATACATACATATATAAATACTTACAGATAAATATATATTCAAATAAATACTATATATAGATACAAAATATAAATATGGTTGTGAGGTTATGAGGATATTTCTGCCAACTGCTTCCTGTATAATGTGCAAAATGTTTAAATAAATAATAAATAAATGCACCGTATTGTATATAGTCATGGTAAATATATTTTAATATACCTTTTAAGCTACTTTATGCAGCTTTTTAATGGTCCAAATATTTAACTAGGAATAAGATTATTATTTATATAATAACGATAGATAAAATATTTTTAAAATGAATTATCGAATGTTCAATACAATTGTCGTAGATTACATATTTATTACTGTATCACTTAGTTAAATAAATAATAATAATAGTGATCGTTATATCGTTATATTAATTATCAGGGTAGATACACTGATAGGCAAACATTTTAAAAACATAAAAGTATCAATAAAAATCCACTTACCATCAAAGAAGGTAGTTCTAGCACTTCCATGTAGAATACCTGCGGCAGTCCTCCATCGAACCCTTCCAAGCACTCCACTACGAGGGTGTAGCTCTGGTTTACGACAGAGCAGTTCTGCAAGGATGTTGGGATACCTGCTGAACCGTAGAGGAGGTTTAAAGGTGATGTGATGATCATGTTTCGCAAGAAACTGGACTTCACTTAACCTACCGTCTACTTTACACATGATGAATTACAAGTAACTTGTTCCATGTCTTCGCACAGTAATGTTTTTCGAGCTTATGTATGTATGTCTAAAGGTCAGCTCATACCTAAACGTAGCATTATATTTAGAATTTGCTTACTTCATAAAAAGGTACACAGTTCAGTGAGTACACGAAAGTACTTCTTCGGCTTCGCACTGCGTCGCGTGGCCCGCAACTTTTATGATATCAATATAGAACTTATTTACTACATTAAAAGGTATACAGTTCAGTGGTTACGCGAAAGTGTCGGCAGCCGAAACTACTTTTGCATACATACCTCTTCCAAGCATCGTTAGGTCGCGTAGCGTCTTGGTGTGATCTGACCCTAATTCTTTGGCACGCTCTGCAGCCTAAACCGTTTGACGGATTTCCACATTAGAGGTGCCATTAGATTCATTTCAATTCTAAGAGTGACATAGGGTATAATGTTTTGCTTTTTAACTAATATTTTTACCGCAGTCGGGTTTTTAGTTTAATTTAATAATTATCTTGTAACTTGTCTCGATTTAATTTGTTCTTTGAAATAACGAATGACCCTATAAATTAAACACCTACTGATCCTTTTTGAAGATACTGCTCTATTCATAGTACACTAATGCATTTTTGACATGGGTTAGGACCCGATGTAAGTGGTAGAGAGAAACGAGACGTCACTGTGTCCTTGACTCGTATGTACGTGCACCGCTACAGTTTGACTTAAGAGATTGTGTTTTTACTATTTCTATTTTATCAAAATCGATACCGACAGGTTATAAAATTAGACTGAGCTCATGAGTAAGATCCATGATAGAATGATGATTATTGTTAGAAACAGTCTCAAAACCACTGATATAAACTATGAAATTCACTAACAGCAACTGCCAAGTTGTTCGTACCTCTGTTTGCACTCAAGTCAAATCGTTCTAAACATATTCCTACCCTTTTATAATCCCACAATTGTTAATATTTATCCATCGACCAATAGTATTGCGTTACCGGTATAACCAGTCAAAATAATATCTATTAACTTATTTTTATTAAATAGTGAACTGTGTTATCATCTATTATAGTTTTCCCCTATTTTTAATAAAATAAATAGGAGTTTTTAATGTGGCGACATTATATACAGTTTAATCTCAATTTGGGTAAATGATTCAAGTATTTGTTCCCCTGCTGATTTGCAAGGGACTCGACCAATTTTTAGTCCGATTCACTTGATAATTTTAAATAATTATCTTTTAACAAAATTTAAGTGAGTTCAATGAGTAATCGTGCCATTTTATTTAGTTATTTTGCAGCTCTTGGGATTGTTTTTTTGTTATTTCAACAAGGAATAAATCTATTTTTAGCTTGCAAACGGGACACTGTTTGTAGCATAGGAAGTCACGTAACATCCGCCGAAAATTATAACAATTCTTATTTTTAGAAGTCTGTTAAATTCAAATTCAAATTCAAAATCATTTATTCAATTAAGACACTAAGTGACATTTATGAACGTTACATTGAAGCTAGAGTTAAAATCATAGATCGGCACAAACAGACGCCACAGCATGTACTGGATTGTCAAGGTAAATTAGGTGAAAAACACCAAAATCTACTGCCTGTCTGTGTCGATCTATAACTTCCAGTTTCCAAAATGCGTAGGGCCTTATGAGAAGAATACTGGCAAAGAAACTCATGGCCACTCTTTTTAAAAGTCAGAGTTAATTTTTTATTATATTTATTTAGTTAATTTTATTTTACCTTTTGTATTCTGTAGTCGCATGTTTAGCTCATAATACACTTACTATCAAAGAGAAGCGAGAAAAATAATACACAAGACTATTTAAAAGAGAAAAGACGATCTCCAATTTTTTTATCCTTAAAATAAAAACTTATGGGACGAAACAGCGGCAGGTTCTTTCATCATTCTAATCACATTGAATAAAGGATACACAAATTTAAAATAACTAGTTATAAATTAAGTCCTCAAAATAATACAGCTAACATTTCGCAAAACTCTAAACTTGTTTTTTACCTGCAGCAACTAGCTTATAAACACAAGGTGTTTCCTGTCGTCCCACAGCATTGATTGCAGAGCACAGTATAGTCCCAAAGTCCACGTCGGTGGTCGGGATGTACCGAAGCGTTGAGGTGTTGCCGGAGTTAGTGTATAAACTGGCACAATAAATACATATAAATATTAGTGATTGCGTAATAGAGTTCTTTGAACGATTCTGTTTAGCACCGCAATATTTGGGGGGCTCGCAGCTAAGTGGTAACCGAGTAGGTTAGCACCATGCAAGGTTAAGTAATACTAGCCAGATCAGCCTTTTAGAATGAGTGACCATTCTTGACATAATGAGACCCCTCTGTAAATCGAAGATCACGTTTAGCCGTCGGTTCCGGTTGGCAAACGAACATCTGTGACATTCGAAACGGGTAGCTGGAGCCACAAAAAAGTCTGAAAACCTGTTCTAACTACAGAAATGGCAGTCGCTTCATGTAACATATATCAATGTTCGGCCGGTTCGTAGTTAGACTGAAAGCGGACCCCAACTTAGTTAGGAAAAGGCGCAGAGTGGAGATAATTAGCTTCCTGTTGTGCCATCAGTGCCTAAAACTTTCTACAAGTTTCATAGAAAACACCTAGTCGTTATCAAAGTATAAAGAACAAAAATGTAACATATAATGTATGTAGGTATCTAATGTAAATTTTATTGGTATAATCTAACCAATTTCGAGGAGATGGTAAACCTACAGGAAATGTGCATATAAATTACGTCAGTGTAAAAATATTACTTTCTATTAAAAAAGAGGATACCGAAAGCTTACTTTGTTGGCGTACGAAATCGTCAGATTAATTTAGATTAAGATAGACGAAAGTTAGTAAACCAGTTTGTTTTTCATATCTTTATCTCAACATCACATAAGCTCACAGAGAACACTCGTCTTCTTAAAGTCATATAATGCCAATAGCATTCTTCGAATAAAATTATGACATGAGAAAGACATTATGTCAGACAGACGGAGCGGATGCAATTATATGGCTTATTTTTTTTGTCATTTGCCACTTAGTCCTATGACAAATTCGATACTTTTATTCCATATTTTAAGCACGACACAAATCATAGTAGCGATAAATGAAATGAACATAATGTTCGATAGTCTATACAATTTACACACTTGGTTACATCGAGATGATTTATCCACCTGAAGCTAAATTTTCTATCTAAACTCGTTCGGGATCAAATTTTTCAATCCATTGAGTCTGTTTGTATCATGTGCAACAACAAAACTCAACAAATGTCAATGATACAGATAAAAGGAATGACTATTGCTTTGGAAACAATTTTAATAATCACTGGTACTTTAACGGGATGTTTACCGTGGATTTTTTTTATTTAATTTAGTTATTTTTGTTGACTTACTGCAGCCAGTTCTAATTATATAGCATACCTGTAACCGATACCTGTTGTTGTCAGGAAGTTAAGTTAGCCCACTAACAAAAAAATATGCGATTCTGATCTACTCGAGTTAGGTACTGCTTACACTCCCCAATTTCAAATGTTCGTAAAATTCTTTTAAACTGAGAAGGGAAGGCAATTGAAAGAATTCTCTTTTTAGCTATACCTTTTAATAAAAATAGTCCCAATTTTGAATTGTTAAATTCCCAAAGTGGCCGGTTGACGGCAACTGGCTTGACTACTATTACGTGATTGAGTAATATGCCTGTAAAAAAATATGCAAGCAGTTTCGTGTGGGGACCATACCCAATCCAATATAAAATTATATGACAATGTTGCTCTATCTGAGGCAGATATACGTAACCTAATTTTATAAGATACTGGTGAATTACTATATCCCGTCTAAATTGTACTCGTTTGGATCCTAATCAAATTTGTCTGAATAACGGCATCAGATTTCTAAACTTTGAACTATGACAAGGTAACCAATTAACAGAGATGTTATATACAACAAGCGCTCTGTACGTAATAGATGTAAAATTGAAAATTAAAACAGAAAAGACAAATAATAAATTTTACAAGGTTTTTGTTTTTATTTCTCTGTGCCTTCATTAGAACTGCGTAAATGTGTAAAGTTTTTAAATAAAAATCAAACATCGTCTGATTTGTTTCATGCAAATTAGGTGATTCTTAATTTTTCAGGTTCTAGCTTTCCTTTGGGACTGGTTTTTTTTTATAAACTTAAATGAGACCAACTACTAGGTTTAATCTAATCTAATAAAAATATAAATATAAAAATGTAAAGTAAAATGTTAGTTATGCGTGATTACATAAAATTTCAAACAGGTTGGACTTTAGCCACAGGTTGACTGATGAATGCCAATTTTATATCATGAAACGCGAAAATATTAATAGTTAGTGAAAATTCTTACCTCGGCGATATCTCTGTTTGTTCTCCAGAACTATTAAAGAACCAGCTGAAGTAAGTGGGTGGAGGGCTGGAGTCTACAGCGCACTGAAGCACGACTGTCTCCATCTTCAGAGCTCCGTATACTGCTCCATCATCCGCTGTCTTGCATACAGGAATATCTGGATGGCAGATGAAATATCGTAGTAATTTTTAAGGATTAAGTATTCCTAGTTCATCCTTACTAATCCTTTTTTAGTAAGGATGAACTTACTAATCCTAACTAATATTATATATCTATGCGAATGTGAGTTTGTTTGTTACGCTATCACACCTTAACTACTCAACTGATCATCATCAAATTTTGCATACACGTTAGATAGGTACTCTTTATTGCACACCAAAAAGTATCAATCTAGAAATTTAATACATATTAAATAACAGTACAATGGGTGGTCTTATCGCAGTCTGCGATCTCTCACAGGCAATCTTAAAGACCATGGTAATGTAATTTTTGATGAATGTCGCATCATTTGAGCAGAAGACAGAAAGTTTTTCTTGCTATTGCTATTTATGACGTGGGAGAGCCATGCTTCGGCACGTATGGGCCGGCTCGACTCCGCTCGATACCACGGCCTCACAGAAAACCGGTAGTGATGCAATGATTGCATTGCATTTCGCCCCGTGAGTGAGGTTATCGGAGGCCCTAACCCTTCCCCCTCCCCTATTCTCGCCTTTCCCCTCTCCCCTCTTCCCACTCTTCCCCCCCTCCCTATCTTCTCCTACTTCCACCTTAAAGGGCGGCAACGCACTTGTGACTCTTGAGTTACAGGTGCCCATGGGCGGCGGCAGTCATTTACCATCAGGTGACCCGTCTGCTCGTTTGCCCCTATACCATAAAAAAAAAAAATCCACATAGCAAATCTGATAGCTTTCTGGGAACGCTACCATTCGATAATGGAAAACGAACATTTTGGTCGAATAGTCTTAATTGTTTGATTTATTGACATAAAAAATGAAAGGGATATTAATAAATCTTCGAATTACATTATTACCCTTGTTCAAGCGTTCATAAATATGTAAATCTGTTGTATAAATATGTAAATGTCTTATTTTCCATCTCTCATGTTTTCCTTTTCTTCTTTTTAACTTTTTCCTTAATTTTCAGTTTCCCTAGTGTCATATTCTTTTTCTAGTTTATTCACTTTTAATTTTAGAAACATAATAGCACACAACAAAATGATGTGATATTTACTGAATATTGTTGAAACTGTCTGGTTTTTCTTTTTTAAAAAGAGTGGCCGTGAGTTTGTTTGCCCGATTTCTTCTCACAAGGCTCATCCATTTGGAAACGGGCGGTTATAGATCGAAACAGGCAGATGTGATATTATGTTATCCATTTTGTTTTCTTTAATCATTTTACATTTGACGAAGCAAACTATTGTTGCGGTGACTCTGTGTGTGTTGATCTATAATTTTTAATTATAATAATTATTTATTAAATCGACGATTTCGAATAATTGATGCTCAATTTGATGAAATAAAGATTTTTTTGAATTTTGAATTTGAATTGAATCAAGCGTTCATAAATATGTAAAGTTAAACATATACATGTCCCAGCGATCGTCTAAAACTCCAACAGGTTCACTGCCTATACTCAGGGTCACTGCTGTTAAATATATATATATATTATATATATATATTTGTATATATAAGGAGAAACCGTTAATGTTTATAAAAAAATTATATGGTTATTATTTAATTACTTTTGTTAATGGCTTTCACTAAACAATCAACATAGTTCCAGACATATGGTAGCTACTGGCAGAAATATAAACTTTCAGATACTGAATAAAATTATACAAGACTCAGGTAGCGTGTACTAAGACGAACCCACGAAGCTTACAAAAATGTTGATTTATGTTAGCTTCATGGGTTCGTCTCTATCTCTATCAAAATATAATGAAAATAAATTACTAGATGTTGATATAGTAACGTAATTCTGAAATATTTAGTCGTGCTAGCATAGGAAACAAGTAAATGGCTAGCGGGCTTCGTGAAGCGAAAGAAAAACTGTCAGTCGTAGGAATACACGTCACAACTGCAACTGAAAACAGTCACACAACTGTACATATATTTATCGGAGCGTGACGGTCACGCGAGTTCAGTGCTTTTCCCCAAATCAAAAGTGCCCAACATGCCTAAAGAGTTTTCACTTCAAAAACGAGAAGATACGTTTTATTGAGAGTTTAAAATATTTGATCAAATACATGACATTGTTTATTTTTGAATGGTTTTAAAAAAGAAATAAAATTAACCTTTATTTTTCGTTTATTCACGTAATATTTTATCTAACCAGAACCAATAAGACATACTTACAAAAAACGCTAATTTTAACTAGGTATATATTAAAGGGTAGCCGCTGTAAAATCTAAGCAAACAGAGTTGAGAATATTACAGTCACTATAATAGTTCGCTAAGCATGAATTTTGAATAATTTCTGACGCTGAGATTGAAATAACAATTTGTCTGCCATTACATGTCTTGTTAAGTGGTAAGTTATGTAAATTTGGACAATAGTTGCCAACTCGTGATAATATGTTGGGGAGGTTTCAGATGCGAATTCCCGTGGATCTATGAACGAAGACTAACAAAAGTGTTAGCGCATTTAAGTTTTGATGATTGAGTTTCCTGTGATGATATAAAGCAAATTAAGAGCCGTTTATAGAAAGCGAGATGTATAATAATATTTAAAGATTGCCTCTCATTCTTAGAGTTTGATGCGTTTTTTAACAAACGGGACCCTATTACTAAGCCTCCGCTGTCCGTCTGTCAGCGGGCTATATCTCATGATCCGTAATAGGTAGACAGTTGAAATTTTCACAGAATGTGTATATCTGTTGCCGTTATAACAATCCCACTAATATTATAAATGTGAAAGTTTGGATGGATGGATGTTTGTTTCTCTTTCACGCCAAAACTACTGAACGGATTGCGATGAAACTTGGTACGTAGATAGCTGGAGACCTGGATTAACATATAGGCTACTTTTATCCCGACATTCCGACGGGATCGGGACTTACGCGGGTGAAACCGCAAGGCGCTGCTAGTAAAAAATAAAAATAAAAATTAAAGGTAAATTTAAGCTACTTCTAATTGTCGTATAGAAATTAAACTTTGTATGTGTATGTGGTTTATATGACAACACTGAAATTTGGCATCTTGGGGCTGATCTGATGATTATAATTATAATAATTATAATAACTCCACACATTTCACACACGACCGTCTGATCCCAAACTAGGCAGAGCCTGTACTATGGTAACCAGACTGCTGATAAACACACTAATATATTTCTAAAAGCATACATATCATAGATAAATTACACCCAGACACAGACCAAATGATCATGCTCGTCACACAATTATTTGTCCTGGGTGGGAATCGAACCCACGACCTCTGGCTTAGTAGTCAGGGTCACTAACCACTAGACCAACAGGCCAGCCAGGATGAAGCCAGGAGGTGGATAGTGGAACTTTTCAGTAGCTAAATGCTAAAAGTAACTCTGTATGTCTGTCTGTTACGTTTTTACGACTTAACTTCTCAACCGATCATGACTTAATTTTTGACACACAATTTCAGGAGTACAGAGAAGGACATTTGGTACCTTTTATCCAAAAAAAAAGTACGGCACCCGATGATACAAAAATATCTGTAACAGAAGTATAAGAATAAAGGTTTTTATTTCTTTTTTTCTTTCAGAAGCTAGTTATTATTATAAATTCGAAAGTGAGTTTGTTTGTTTCTAACACTTTCACGACTTACCTTCTCAGCAGTCAAGGGTACAGAAAAGGAGATAATATAATTGTGTTTAAGGGCTGACAGTCAGCCTGTGGCCACAGCCAAAGCAACCTGATCGAAACGTCAGGCATTCAGAGGTATGTAATACCTTTTCGTGATCGCGTTAATTCCCGTTTAAACACAAATATTATCATGGAACGCGAAAGTTTAAAAGTTAGTATTAGAAGATAATAATACTTTGCTCGATGTACACTCCGAAAAATCATTTAAAGAAATAGCAACTCTTGTTCCGACACAATAAAGTCGCAATTCAAATCGTACAGCGATAACTACCTACTATATTTACTTAGAAGTTGCCTTTCTTTCTATCGCATAACTCTTACTTGTTCTGACAACGCCGTGTTTTTGTAGCTTTATGACTACACTGAGTAGGCCTGGCCTGCTACTGGCACAGAATACATAATACATAGGCTGCACTTAAAGTATCGGGAATGGAATATTTCCACTGTTTCTGTCATATTAAAATCTTTTTAATTGAAAACACATTGGTTTTAAAAATCGAATACCATTTATTTATTTAAAAAAAGATTCTCGGTCTTATCACAAGGTTTTGTCAAACTTGTTTAGTCGTTGAGAAAATGGAATTGACTCGAGAAAATTCAAGAGCGATGATTTATTATGACTTTCGAAGTGGTTTAACGCAAAAACAGTGTGTTGACCGGATGACCACAATTTATTTATCGCTGGTTTGCTGAATTTCAACGTGGACGTGTCAAGCTCAGTGATGATCCCCGTCAAGGTCGTCCAAAAACTGCAGTCACCCAAGAAAACGTTGATGCTGTGCGTAAGCTGATTGAGGAAGATCGACATGTGACATACTGCGAAATTCAGGCAACTTTAGACATTGGCATGAGTCAAATACAAATAATCTTGCATGAACAATTAGGTGTAAAAAAGTTGTTTTCCCGATGGATAGCGCATTCGCTCTGTGAAGAGCAAAAAGCGGCTCGCGTTACTTGGTGCGTCAGAACTCTCGAAAGATTCCACGTAGGATCCTCAAATGCTCTATACAACATCGTATCAGGTGACGAATCCTGGATATACGCGTACGAACCCGAAACAAAAAACCAGTCACGAGTTTGGGTGTTCGAAAATGAGTTAAAGCCAACAAAAATTGTTTGTTCACGGAGTGTTGCAAAAAAATGGTGGCTACGTTTGTCTCCAAAACCGGCCATGTTGCGACTATTTCTCTTGAGGGACAAAGAACGGTTAATGCAGAATGGTATGCTAGCATTTGTTTGCCACAGGTCGTTTCTGAACTCCGTAAAGAGAACTGCAACCGCCGCATCATCCTCCATCACGACAATGCGAGTTCTCACACCGCGCACAGAACAAAAGAGTTTTTAAAGCAAGAAAACGTAGAATTATTAGACCATCCGCCGTACAGCCCCGACCTAAGCCCTAATGATTTCTATACTTTCCCTAAAATAAAGAATAAATTGCGTGGTCAGAGATTTTCATCACCTGAAGAAGCTGTGGACGCCTACAAAACGGCCATTTTGGAGACCCCAACTTCCGAATGGAATGGTTGCTTCAATGATTGGTTCTATCGTATGGAAAAATGTGTCAAATTTCGCGGAGAATACTTAGAAAAGCAATAAATACATTTTTGAATAGCAATGTTGTGTCACTTCCTTGATTCCCGAAATTTTCAGTGCCGCCCTTATAGTACAGGTACACTACGGGTGAAGTTATAAAAGGTCTTAAAAAGGTATGTAGGTATGGTGACAATTTTGAACCCTGTTGGGCACAGCAAAAGTTGGAGAGAGGCACACGCAGTTACACATAAAAAAATATTTAAAATTTATTTATTTCAGTCTGTAATTTAATTTAAGTTTATCAATTATTAGATATATTATTTAAATGGTCCTTTATACATTGCAAAAAATAATTGTGTTATTTTATGATTAAAACTCTGACTTCCTAATTTTTCATAATTGTATGTAATTTATAGTAGATTTTATTTATAAGAATAACATTTTTGCTTGGCACGTTGGTAAAACTAAACAATATTTTTAATGTGTAAATGTTTGATTAACAAACAACTTACAAGTCGCCAGAATGTGAATTTCAATCTGATCTCCTACAATCATAACAATTCTTCAACCATCTCAAAACCTACTTCCATCAGTTGTATCTCTTTACCCAGGACTATTCTTTCTTTTACTGGAAATTGCAACATTACGAAAAACTACAGTTAATAGACTATCAATCGTAAAATGTCTATCTTTACAAGACAATATACTCCTACATTTATTTAGATGCTTTTTAGGGTTCCGTTCCTCAAAGAGAAGAAAAGAACCCTTATAGGGTCGCTTTGTTGTTTGTCTGTCTGTCAAGACCCTTTTTCTCAGGAACAAATGGAGACACCAAGTTGAAATAATTAACATCAAATACTTTGTCTGCGGTTCCTTCAAACTGTTGTTGTATTGTTTTTTTAAAGAAGAAGCTTCCAAGTCGACGCAATAATGTAAGTCAACGCAATCAAAAGGATACGGTTAAAGCTTTGGATTTCATGATTGACCTAGAATCCTGCAATTAAGTAAGAAGCAAGGTCTCAGAGTTACAGAAAAAGAAAAAACCGGAACTCGTTAATTTGTTGTTACATCACATTTTTTTTTTTTTTGTGATCAGAAACTTATATTTTGTGGTTCGAAAGTTGACTTTGTCGTATATCGCCTTTGATGCATGGAAGGGGATTTTCAGAACTGCAAAATTAAGTTTGTCTTTTGAAAAAAAACGGGCATAAATCTTTGAGAATCATTTATCAAGATTGATATACTATTTAAATAGAAGTTTATTTGCTTTACGGAACCTTCGGTGCGAGCCAGACTCGCACTGGTCCTTTTTAATATGACTATATAATAGTAAACTTTATATGCAGTCCGCATACAAACCATTACACACGGGTATATTAAAGTCCATTCGAAAATAAAATTGAACCAATCGTGTAGAATTTTAATCCAGATACCATCAATAGATTTATTTGGAGCTATGCAAAATTAACGTTCGTCACGTACTCGATATATGAACATTATGTTAGGTATAGGTATAAATGGTAAATCAAGTTGAAAAATTCTCAGATAAATTACATCTGTATAGGAGCTAGAATAAAATAAATAAATATATATTATAGGACACACACACACATAGCGTTTTCTATACACGAACTAAGCATGGCGAAAATACTTCGATCATGTATGATGTACTTCACCATAGATGTTTGATCGGCGTTAAAAAAATAACCACCAACTAAACTGTGCTTAAATGCAGTTGTAAGCACAGTTGAGCTATCAGACATTTTGCGTCCGCACTAGCAGTATTACGTTTCAGGTATTACCGAAAAATGCTTAAACTATGCTTTACAATTGCAAAGAAGGCATGAAATGTCGTACTTTTGATAAAAATAATATTTTTATCACAGCTTCAATTTAAAAAGTAGAATACTGGCACTGTAACAAACGATAATTTAAAAAGTTAGTTCTTTTTTAAATACGTAGCTTGCATACCTGTCCTTTTTACTCTCGCGAGCGTGCGTATGGAATACGTACCACGAGTCTCCGTTGTGGTAAGTAATAAACTACAGACGCTTTACATTGCAGTTTTTTGTATCCACCTATTACAATATATATATATATTCACGGAAACATTTATTGCAGGGTCTGGTTTATTATAACGATGGCATATTAAAACAACGTGCCAATATTTGACGCGATTTTTGTAGGACATCGTATATCTATGGTGTATTTAATCTAAGCACACAACATAGAAACATCCAGATCAATGCAAATAGATATACTCATGTACGCAAATATTTAAATTGTGTAAATATTGAACCCGCGATCGATAACGATCCAAGCCTCATGTCGCCGACAATGATTGAGGAAGCCCATTTTCTGTAAGAATTAAGCAAGCAAATCAATCAGAGCAAACATTTTTGATAAAAAAAATACTTGTTAACTTTTTCAGCCAAGATGAATGCTTCTTTTAAGAGTGAGTTCACGTAGGTAGTTTACTTTGAGGGTTCAAACCCGCAACCACTTGATCACAAGTATAACGCCTTAAGATCATCACACACTATACCGTCACGACGCCAACCCAGCAATTAAGTTGTCATTAAAATCTGAGCATTAAAACGTGGTCGTTTAATATATTTCATAATGTCAATATGGAAAAAAAACCAACGGCGGGCAGTAAGCGCGCTTGCTGCAACCATACAACTCGACTCGCAGTCGGCGCGCTGTAAGTTCGCGGTCAGCTCGCTGGCTTACAGTGCGCCGACTGCGAGCCGCCAGCGTAAAACTTTGCGTCGTGTCGCACATGAAGATGATGAAATTAGCTTAAACTCCGAACTTGCATCGCACGGGCGACGCGTGGTAAAGCACGCTGGCGGCTAACGGTAGCCTCAATTACAGGCGGGGCCGTGCTGCGACTGTGCCGTTGCAGTGCTGTTACAGTGTGTGATATTCCTTTAGACATTACTACTTGTAAAATACAATAAAAAACTTACAATTAACTTGTAGTGACACTGGATTACTTGTTGCACTTCCTTCATTATTGTAGGCAAGACAGCTGTAGTCGTCAGCCGCGGATCTAGACACGCTCTGCAGCACTAGACTCTGGTCACTCAGGATAACTCCAGCACTTGCGTTGTGCTGGATTTCTTTTGCCTGAAACATTGTTACTGTATAGTTCTGGGAGTCCTACTAGTTGCAAACGTAATATACTTTCTGCCGGATTTTGAAACATGGTTGTAATAATTTTATTGTTGTATTCTTTTTCTGGGTCTACATTTCTAGAGGAATTGTTTTGCGATATAAACAAGACACTAGCGTTTATTAGACCATTATATGGTACATATTTGGTATAATGATACATATTTGGTTTACACCAACATTGTAGTTAAATTAGTTTTGTACAAATTTACTTTCGATTTAAAGTTTTATTCAAAAGAAATTATCAAATTCAATTTTAAATGTTAACTAAGCAAAATCAAGACTCGAAAAAGACAAATATTTATAAATATTCGTTCGTTGCGAAAATTCAAAAAACAGTAAACACGAAATATAGTAGTAACTAGCCGTTCTCGGAGATTCACCTGCGTTTATGGACACTGCTCCGCTCCTGATATCCATAGCGTGATGTTATATAACATATAGACTTCCTTGATAAATGGGCTATATAACACTGAAATAATTTTTCAAATCGGACCAGTAGTTCCTGAGACTAACTCGATCAAGCAAACAAACAAACAAACTCTTCAGCTTTATGCATTAGAATAGATTTGCGCGACTATTTATGTTTTAGAATAAAACATTACATTGTCCTCACATTTTATTTGCGCTTATAAGCAAGATTAGAGTTTCTTGCTTGTTCTTCTCCATAGGATCTACTTATTGGAATAGGCAACTGGCGTCACGACTGTCTTATTCTCACTGACTCCTACTTCTGACAATTCAAAAATACCTACAATTGGTTTTGATGACATAAATAATTTTGATTCTATTTGATATGTACATACTATATATACTACACATAGAAATATCCATACCAATGCAAATATCATTAATCATTAAAAAAAAAAATACTGAGCGGGAATCAACCTCATGACGTTTCAGTAAAATGCTATCTACATCTGCACCACGTTATGTCTTCTTTTACTTCCCTAGTTAGTTCAAAACTCCACTTACCCCTTTGTACCAGGTCAACTTCTTCGATTTCGGGTTAGCTTTGACGCTGCACTCGAAGTATACATCATCTCCCTCCTTGATGTAACTTGGGTTTAAGTTCGATCCCAACTTCAGGGTTACGATTGGTACATCTGGTGACAAAACAAATGTCTATTTTTATAAGTAGTATTTAGGAAAGACTGGTATTCACCAGGAATTTTCGAGATTTTATCTGAAACTTGTATCTAAGGCAATTATCAGAAATTACAGTATTCCAGGACTTCTTATCTATACATGAATAAAACTCGAGCAATGTCGACGGTTCTGCGAACCGATAATATGGACTGAAAAGAAATGCCTCTGTAAATAAATAGAAAGGAAATAAAAGAAATCCAATAAATACTTAACTACATGAGAGCGTAAAAAAAATTGGAACATAACTGACTGTATTAAAACAAATGAGAGAAGAAAACTAACGCCTATCATAAAAACTGTTCAGTTAATATTACAATACTTATTTTCCATTTTTAAACCCTCTATTTCATGTGCAGTATTTTTTTTTTATACCGGTACCGGTTTCCTAATATGGTTATGCTATGAGGACCGTATTTGAAAATACTATTGTTTATAAATTCAGTCTCTGATTTAGTATAGTAAAGCGTCCGGAGGAGAACAGACAACCAAGCTGCATGTCCTATGTCAAAGAAGTAATGGATAAGATCGGCTCCACGTTAAATAAATACTCCATTCGGACAGTATACACACCAAGCACAAAGGTTCTAATCATTGTAGATACACCGAAGGATGACTAGCCGTGGGTACACCAACCTCTAGGTGTCTATAAAATAAACTGCAGCTGCGGTAGTTCCTCCATAGGTCAATCAAAGCGGGCTATTGCTGAAAAGGGCAAAGAACATATCGCTGCTGTGACGAACCGACAGACTAACAAATCAGCGATTGCAAAACAAGCACTAGAAGCAAGCACCAATCACTGGATTGAATTTCACCGCACGCAAGTGCTCTCCACCGAACGTTAGTTTTACTCAAGAGTTGCACGTGAAGCGATTAAGATTAGAAAACAAACATTTTTCAATAGGGAAGATAGTTTTAAATTATCTCCGGTGACGACGGCCAGTGCAACCTGGTCGAAACGTCAGGCAATTCAAAGATATGTTATACGTACTACGTGATCGCGTTAATTCCCGTACATACATAATTATATCGTGAAACATGAAAGTTTAAAAGCTATTATTAGCGTAGTGTTAATCAGGTAAAAAAGAATACTGATACCTATATTTCAGTGGCTACATCCATAACATCAAAAGCATACTACAGAACAACGTAGTAAGTGTGGTAACACACAGTTTTGGCACCGGTCAGTATATATGTTATGGACGCAGTGATTAACATAGCATTACTCACAGTGTCCAGACCGTTTAAAAAATGCTTAATATGAGTTGTCAATATAATAAAAACTATTTACATAAGCAAATTGACCGGGCTGTATAATATTGGTCCCCACCTATTTGGCAGAGTAATAAAATATGTTTTTTATTAAATAACGAATATGCATATTTTTATTTTTAGTCTTTATTGCTTTAAACATGTTATATGTTTAAATTCAGTTTATAATACATTCATTATAAACTGATATGACTTAGAATTCCATGTTCAATATTATAATTTTAATTGTATTTTACAATATTTGCATACCAGCGTGGTAAAACATGGATTGGACTAATGTATGTAATTATTAATATCCTACAATGTACCTGTGTTTTAGCAAATAAATAAGATTTGAGTTTAAAAAGAATGTTTCAAAATTTCAAAATCTCGAACAATCTTCTTGAAATAAACTAGACGTAAAGACTAAGGTTTTAAAACTAACTAACTAACGACTAAAGTTTTATATATTCTTTACAGTTGATCTGGTTTCTCTGCAGCCCACTGCAGTTAAAAAGTAAATTAAAGGGTCCCAAGATATATGATAAGACAATGTCAAGGGTCGCGGGTTCGCAATAAAGAATGGTGGCGATACTGTCTGTTGGGCGTTACTAATCCGAGTATATATTTAAGAATTATCCTTTTTACAAATAATTCTTTTTTTATATCGTAACGTAGATATTGTTTCTTGATTAACTTTTTAATATGGTTTCAGTTGTCCCCAATCATAACTATTTCATAAATATTGTGTCATTATTAGCTTCTACTTTCTTCTTAAAAAAAAACTTGAAAATTCTTTTTATTTTTTTTAAGCCTAGGCTCTTACTGCACAGATTTTTGTACGACAGCTTTATTTAATTCTTCGTAAAAAGGCACCAAATGTGTAATATAATTTTGAACTTAGATATATAAAAATCATTGTAATTTTTACAAATTATTTCAATTATTCAGTTTATTGAATTGTGTAATTACTATGAATTGTTAATGATATTCCCTGCGGCAAGTATTTGTTTTCAATATTAAAATTTGTTTTGAAAATATGACTTGCACGTTGTCAGTGGACGAATTTTCCACGCCGACAATTCGAGGTTACCAATAATTTTGGTGTTGGGACTTAATGCATAAATGTTTTAAAAGTATTTTGTTGTCGATAAGCTTGATTAAAGTTAGAACTATTAGGTACATTCAAATAAAACCTTAAGTGATCGGTAATTATATTTTATCTATACTAATATTATAAAGCTGAAGAGTTTGTTTGTTTGGTTGAATGCGCTAATCTGAAGCACTACTGGTTCGAATTGAAAATTATTTTAGTTTTGGATAGCCCATTTATCGAGGAAGGCTATAGACTATCACATCACGTTACAACCGTTAGGGGTGAAACATCAATGAAAAATGTTGCAAAAACGGTGAAAATATATGCGGCTTTACCAGAATTATTAAAAATATTAGTTACCTTTATTTTATGGTAACAGTTTAAATAATTTTGTGTTTTACTCAGAGGCGTAACAAATAGAACATTTTTTTAAATAAACCATCAAATCATTTAATGAGTCATAATTGCAGTAAAATCTAGTCTAATAGTCTATTGGTTTTTAGAATAGGTTTTGGAGTACTAAAAATATCTTTGAGATTCGATACGTTTTTATTATTAAGGTATATATTGTCTAACGTATATGCGAAACATTTGATCTTCTTTATAAAGCTACGACGCCACGGACACTGTGTGTCTGTGGCATCGTAGCTCCCGAACGAATGGATCGATTTAAGTGCTTTTTTTTATTTAAGGGTGACTTGATCGAGAGTGTTGTTAGATATCATTGGAGACAATTGTTCAGCCGTTTGAAGATCATCAGCTCTTTTCTAATCGTTGAAGGGATTTTCGAGTCGGGGGTGTTTTAAATTTATGTTTATTATGTCCACACACCCTAATGACATGTGACTCAATCAGAGTTACATGCCATTCCCACCTGGGTACATTATTAGGTGGATGTAAAATACAACTTCACTTAACGTAATAAAAGACAAGCATTGCCACAAGCATACTCAATATAGGAAACGCTAAGGTTTTTTAAGTAGGAATTTAAACTAGAACTTTGAAAGGAGAGAGAAATTGTACCGTCGTGTGCAAGAAATTGTAAATTGAGGCTGTTAGAAACATCTTTGAATGTAGTCAACCTATAGAATAAGAGCAGTATTATTCACCAGTATGTAGTAACATAAATAGTAGCACAAAATACATACAGGCTCTGAACAAATATCGGGATTTTTATCCCTTTTGGGATTGATATATTCAATACGTACATCGCAATATCCATGCTGTCGAAACAACAAAATATATTCGTCAAAACATTCTGTAACTGTCGTTTCAACAAAATAACTTTCTAGAGAAATCTAAAATCCATAATCTTTAGATTAAAATTTTCATGTGCGTCGTTGTTTAATTTGTATTTCCTTCGACTCAAAATATTTGACAAATACAAAAAGCAATACATATCAGCAAACTTTAAATCTATAAATGTCAGATTTCATGCTTTATTAATATATTTTGCAATACAAATAAATAAATGTACATTTTCTAAAGTGTGTCCGCGCTGTCTTACGCTCTAGTTACTGAAAGACAAGGACAGGCTTCAGCGCACATAAAGGGCTACGAGAGCATATTCCACATTTATTCCGAAGATCAAAATAATAATCATAGGCATCTCACGTAACATGGAATACTTTTTACAAGATCACTACAAATATAAGGTAAAATCGGCCCTTCTCAGCAACTGGATACAATGGCTTGTCAGCTAAAATAGCTTAAAGATTTTTTTATTTTATCCGATATAAACGATTTTTCATTTTAAAAGGAGGACTTTCTCAATTCGTCTGTCTTTTCTTTTTTATGTGTATGTTAAGCGATATCTTCGCCATTTGTAAACTCATAATTCTTTTTTTAATCCTGAAAGCATCTGACCTCTTGAACTGATAGTATTTAAAATATGTTTAGTTATATTTATTTATAGTTATAGGTTAAGTTGGGATTGAGTTACATTTTGAGTATTTTCTTTTATTACATTGCCCTATTTATATCATAAAAAGCTATTAATCTATACATGTAATGTAGCTACAGTGCTAATATTTGTATTTATTTCCCCCTTTGGTTACAGCTGCAAAACTCAAAACGTCTGTCATTTTCTTTCGAGTCGTTCACTTAGGAAGACACAAAATATGATTGCATTATTGTTATTGATTTTTAATTTGATATATTCTGTAATACTTATTAAGTGGACTAATGTTCTTTTAAGTAAAATAAAGACCTTTATACGTAATTTAGTTTAATAGATAGATAGTTAATCAAGTGGCAAACACTATAAGGTGAGCCTTGTTGGCAGACAGTCCCCGTTACCACGAGGAGATGCCTCACCTGAGGTCAATTCCCCAGTTCTTATACAAGTTTTAATACTTAAATTACTCACAGTGTACGTTGAGAAGCCACCTATCCTCAACTACAGCGTTCGCCATTTTCACTCTTGTATTCTCTGCTCTACACACCAGGTACTTCTCGTGGTCTTCAGCCATCGGTACTAGATTGAGAGTGCTGATTGTCGCGTTGTTGTCCGAAAACTGTGAAAAGAAATTGTAATAAGAATCAACGTAATCTGAATATTAATAGTAATTGTATTTGGGCATTTTATATATTAAAAATCAAAGTAGGTATCATCCATACGTTGTCAACTCCAAAATTTATTGTAAACTAACTGTGCCCACCGCGGCACAAGCTTTACTACAAGTTGTTCCACTTAATATCTATCGTGGATTTGCCCTCATAAATTAAGTCTGTACCATTCCACGATACCCACTTCGTCATATTTCAAAGTAAATTTTAGATATTTTCAGTTTGTTGAACCGATAAATGAGCCGAAACAGTATTTTCTCCAACAGAACCTGCCAATATTGACAATCACCATCCGGGTACGCTTACAATTTCAAGATAGTATTGGCTTCTTCCGATATTATCTCGCCACCATTTGGCGTGCAGCCACTGTCCTAAGACTGAAATACGACAGCCGGCTAAGTAATAACGTTGTTCCGGGGCCTTCGAATAATTTAAAAAGCCATTACATTCTAGATTTAGCCTTACTGTTTTGAAAAACTGTATAAAACCGTTTATCGGTGCACAATATGGAGAAAACTAAAGATTAACTAAACTAGAGGAGTACTTCCTCTTGGTCATAACTGATCTATACTAAAGCTATGTAGTTGTTTTATTTAAGGCAATAATTTCAGAAAATAAACGTTCTATTTTAAATAATCTTACTACGTCAGATACCTCTTTTCTGAAGAAATGCCATAGGCAATTCATTACTATAACAAAGCAATTATTTATGCGTAATAAAATTAAATCTTATTAAAAGTACAGACTACGAAAATTATGAATGATCGCACTACAAAGAAAACAATTCGTAATAATTAAAATTGGTAAAAAATAAAATTTTCTATTAGTGCTGATACTGCTTTTAAACATATTTTTTATATTAAAAATGCCAACTATTCCATGACAAGTCCAGCAATGAAAGCAAAGCAAATTGATTTTTATATATTAGATTGTTTAATTTTCAAGGTCCGTAAGGTTTTCTAAATTTTGAAGATCCTATTAAATAAAAGTACGTACTTAAATTGCGGTACATATTTTTTTCGTCATCTAAACGATACCTAGCCTATAGTCATAGCATGTATTAGATTTGTCTAATGTCTCTCTTTGCTGCCGAATAGAATAATGAGCAAAACTAATAAATATTAACTATTCATACAGCATACTGAAAACTATTTCTACAGTTAAAAGCCATAAAAATAGTTATAATCATAGCATGACTGCTTGCTTAACCACCATCGAAATTACAATACTTTATTTATTTTTGAGGGAAAGGTTTCTATTTTTGACTAACGTTATTGCTCCCTGACATATTAGGAGACGGAAAAGTTTACCGTCTGTGTATTATGCCGTCACGCGGGAAAACTAAGAATATTCTTAAACATTGTGGTTAAGTATTTTATTTTATTGTTGGGTCATCAGTGCTGAAGAGGGACGTTCAATTAGCCGTTTCCCAGACCGTTGTTGAGAACCTTACTAAAGCAGCAACAAGAGGGGCAGAAAATCGTGGGATGAGAGCAGCCTAATTCTCTTATTCAACCTGTGTTCAGCAGTGAGAATCCCCCGTTTGAGATGATGGAGTGAGTGAGTAGAGTTTCCTTAAGAAGACGCTGAACTATTGGCTGGAGGATCATCTTTGTAAGTTACAGTACATCCTTGTTCTGGCGAAGTCCTTTACCCGAACGATACAATCAATTGAAATAGAAAATATATCATAATCGGTTACGAATTTTCCAAATTAAATGCGTGGTGAAATTAACTAATTATAGCAATTAGATGTCAAAATATAATTAGTTTCACATGTCACTGCAGTTGTCATGCATGAAATTAATTTGGCTAAAATGTCGAAAACGCTACGAAATGATACCAAATCGAAAAGAAATACACTTAAATGTGATATATTAAAAGAAAGTCTCTTTAAAAAGCAGAACTCAAGAACGGATTTATTTTTATCAAAATAAAAAAAAAAACATTGTTACACTGATCTACATTAATGATCAGTTAAAACCCTATATTTATTAAATCAGGACGTAAAACGGAATAAGACAACCTTTGATCTAAGTTCAAACGTTTAGTTTATGAAGATATAGATAGATATTTACGGTGTTTTTGTAATGCCAGGCCGGGGCCACTCCGCACTTTGGTATTTAGTATAAAGTTACAAGTACGCGGTGCTTGACTAACCATGTCGAAAATTCAGTGAGCTGCCGCGCGCTGGCCGGGTTGCATGTTAGTTTGCTGCTCACTTACGCGCTGCATCGCGTCATCCAATTATATCTAGACTATCCAGTTATTAGTACCAAGCTTAGGTTTATTTGTTCATAGAAAGAGGGTAATCGGCACATAACTTACTGATAATGAAATATTCAGATTTAGTAATTCTTTAAATAACGACAACCTTAACGTCGCGGCGTGGCCAGAAGAGATAAATGTTACGCGATAGAAATAGAGGCAACTTGTAGGTGAGCTGTAGGTAATTAGCGCTGTGCAACCTGAATTGCGATTTTATTGCGTCGGAGCAAGAGTCGCTATTTATTCAAATGATTTGGAGGAGTGAGACTTCTATAACTGTACTATTATGTAGGTATTCTGTGGTAATACTAATATTCTCAAAAGGTGTCAATGTAAACTGACCTCGTTGTACCAATTACTATGACTAGAAATATCTTTCTAACCAATTCACTGTCCACACCAATTAGATAAATATATCCATTTTTCGACACCAGAGATAATATATATACAACATGCCATACCCAAAAATAGCAAAAAATAAGCAAATTATTTCAGCCCATCAATCAATGGAAACATGAAACACGTGTGTTCAAAAGTCAAAACATATCGACAAAAATATACAACGCGTTAATACATATCAAAGAACTGTTCATTTGTGTTGATTGAATGTTGTTCAAAGAATTCACAAATTAATACACAGTTGATATCCTAATTGATAAATGTTTTATTTACACAATATTTGCACTCGTGTTTAATAATTAATGGAACGTGAAATTTAGCGTCATAGTTTTACTTAATGTAAAGGTACAAATCCTGGAGAAGTGCTGCAGACCGCCGATCCAAAAAGAAATGCAAAATGCATAAATAAATTATTATTTTTATTCCAATTCCTTTACAAATTTCAACAATTTGGGAAAACATTGGGAATGAGCCAAAATATTTTTAGACGCTCAATTGATAAGCGAGCCGTTTTGTTCAATTTCATAGACGACAGTCGTCCCGTGTTGTATGCCGGTTTATTGGTTCAAAGCGCATTCGTTTGCTTTTCATATCATTGGCATGAATTTTAGAACAATTCGGATATTTTTAGCTATTGGAAACCCGTGGGTAAGGAAAACTCTCCACTCTCTTTCGGTTTGCTTCCTAGACAGGTAATAAGTAACCCTTAACGAAGAGAAACAGAGGTCAAATAGTCAATTTTCTGTTTTTCGCGTGGTGCCCTTCTCATTGTCATTCAGATAGACATACAGATAGATAAAAGTTAAATTGTAAGAATAAAAAATAGAGACAATTCCTTTATTTACTCTGTCAAATAAAGCACCACAAAACATCTTTGCCATTAATGTTCTAATATGGCTTTTATGGGTCAAACACAAAATGATGCACAATTGAAAAATTGTATACAGAAACTACTTTTTTTATAGTCTTAAAGGCTATATTCTACTCAACATTCCGAGACAATGAGTTGCAGCAGTTTGTATACGAGTCCTTAGCTATGAACACCGCAGTGTCGATTCAAGAGGCTCTTTGTTGAGAGCCCTCAGTTCTACCGCAGCGACAGATGTACCACTTTCCGAGAGTTGATGGAAACACGTTGTGGATATATGAATGGCTTTATAAATAGTAATGAAGTGTAAACGCATTATGTGTGTGTAAAAGGTAGTTGTAGGTAATAATATTGCTATATTTTCATAATTTAAGCGAAGTATCGGTTTTACGAAAGACAATGATTTTGCATGAATTTGGAATTAATTTAATACAAAAACTAGTTTCAGATTCAAAGTATGAAAGTATGAAATTATATTTGACTCAAAAAAAATGCGCCAAACATAAAAGGTTTAATAGCGCGTAAAGCAAAAGACTGCCCGATTTTACATAACAGGCTCAAGCAGTCTTTAACTAAACATGTTGAACATTTCTATGTAAAGCGAGAAACTAACAATTGAATTACATCTATTCCTTTTATTGAGTACCATTAATGTTTTTAAATTTCGCGGAAACCGAATTTGTAAACGCTGTGACGTTTACAAATTCGGTTTCCGCGAAATTTAAAAACATTAATGAAAACGTAAATGTTTCAATCAACACTTTGTATATTGACAATATTGAAAATGACCTTTTAACCCCCGGCGCAAAAAAGAAAAGGTGTTATAAGTTTAACGTGTGTATTTATGTGTCTATCTATGGCATCATTGCTTTTCAAGGGATGGACTGATTTAGATTTAACATTTCTAATCGATGAAGGGACTTTTAAGTCGCGGTGTTTTACATTTTTTATTTATATTCGTACTTGTAAAAATCTGCACTGGAATACTTTGTAAAGTACAATGTACAATGTATCCTTAACCAGGCTTGCTTAAGCTTGTTTAATATCTTATAGGTATGTAAAAAAGTATGCTAATAAGATACCTCACTTTCCTTTTGTACAATACTATCCAGTTTCATAATGTAACATTATAATATTCTTTCAAATCTAGTGAAATCAATCATAACACAAACAGGACTAAACAGAAGCCGCTACTGAGTATGACCAACATCGTACTGAATATTAAACAAACATCAATTTTTTATGTATTTTCACAACATTCTCTCATTTACTTGAATATTTACAAATGCTTAATATGTATGCCATAGTGACAAATAAATGTTCTTAGTATTACTTAAATAACATTTCCACGATCATTGTGTCTGTACACAGTAAAACAGTCATACAAATTCAATATTAAAATGTTTTTATTCAATATCAAGTTAATATAATATACAGATATTTAGGCAATCCTTTTATTATCTTTTTGTTATAAATTAGTTGATACTTCAATTGTTCGCTAAGAAAAACATTTCTGAAAAATGAGATACCGAGAGAGCTTCCACGACATTGTAGTGAAGTGGGCTATGAAGTGCTTCAGCGAGTATCATAACCGCTCCAACGCAAAATAACAGTTCTAACATTCACATGAAATGTAAATATTATTTTTACGTTATCAATTTGTTATTTATATTTTAATTTACTGAAATTCATAAACTATTACATTTACATGACTACTACAAACGGCAAGAAAATAAATGATTTCGTTAAAATAGCGGAGCAAAATTCTTCATCACTAATTGTCACTGTAGTGAGTGTACTGAAACAAAGAACAACAAAATGAACAAAGGGAACATCTTTATTGTTCCGTCATAACTTTGTGATGTGTAAACTTATAATTAATGTCTACAACTAGCCGAGAAGCTATCATCGTGCGAAGAAAATGTAAAAATTGTTTTTTCTCTTCATCTTCTAACTATGGTAAATACAGATCACCAGTAGATAACGTTTTGGTGAAGTAGCAAGAATATATGTGTTTGTATTTAGTACTGTTACACACGTATACAGACTGACGACCTGGATTGACGACGACGAACGGACGAAAAGGTAGCTTTGATGGATTAGATGCGGAGAGCGGAGGACCGGGTGCTATGGCACACATTGGCCTATATCCATCAGTGGACTGTAATAGACTGATTGAATGAGCACGTACTTGGTGAAGTCCTTTAATTCACAACATACACATTATAATTGATTGCACTGTAATAAGCCTTATGGCTTTAATTTTTTTTCATGTCACTAATTTCGTCTTATGTACAACAGATTTTTACAAAAATTTACCACGAAACAAGAAATATTCTTTAATTTTTAACATATGCATATAAATGTGTAAGTGTAAAAGAAAAACAAATTAGGTACTGCAAGCAATACCGCTAGTGATTTATTTTCTGTGGAATATAAAAAAAATATATATATATATATAGTATGTACCCCTACTATATATATATATATTTATATTTTATTATATTCAATATTTTATTTTATTTCTATATTCCCTATTCTATCATTTAAATACAAATTAATCATTCCAATCTCTGACCATGTCCATGACCATGAAAATGCCGCTGGCACTAAGCCTGCGTTTGTTAATTAGTTTTAGGTTGAGAAGTAATAAAGAAAAAACAATTTTCCCGTTAATCCGAGGACTAATATAAATGTTATTCTTACCTTTCCTACGAATTAATGTCTACATATTAACAGCAATAGGAATATTATCACAATAAAATAACTACATTAATGATACGCAAATCCCTAAAACGGTTGCAAGTTTGTCCCTGCTTCCTGCTATTTCTTACTGTATTAATCAAATGCTTCATAACGCTAAGATCCTGCCTAGAAATGAAGAATAAAAAAATGTCGTTAACAATCCATTAGGTGGACCAAAAATACTACATGAATTCAATCTGTTTATAAATATTTTAGTACATCCACCTAATACCAAATGTACTAATTACGATTATGATTACCTAGCGTGCGTTATACGAGTATATTAGTGGTTTGTAATAATTACAGGTCATAATGCCATCTAGTAACATTTCATACGCGTATGATTATTTTATAGACTTCTTATTACTATTATTCGTTTGAATTGATATCACAGTCGGGACTTTACTTGTGTCGTTTCTTACTAAGTATTTATCTAAGTAAAAGGTTTGAAGTTGAAAATACATTTTTTGTTTATAGCAGGAACGGAAATTAGTTTTAATTGAAGCAGTAACCGATGTCTTTCAGATTAAAATTGGTGAACAAGCTTTCGTTTATTTTATAAAAAAATAGATACATTGGGAACATCGTCAGTTGTTAGCAATTTCTCAGCCTCGTTTGTTATTTCATGTGACCGACTCCATATACTATGCGCTCGAAGACACTAACAAGCATTTTTGTTGGTTGGATGTAAAGCGATTACAACCAGACGGTGTCTCTGATAATAAGCTTATTGATGAGAGACACACGCAATGTGGCAGCTAAGTCATTTACAGATGGGAAATTCGACGAAACTACTTCTTGCGACCCTTTTCTAAGCGAATCGATAGCGAACTAACCCTCCTTTTCTCATAAATAATAAAACCTACCAAATGCGAGTCGGACTCACGTATGAAGGGTTCCGTACCAGTATCTATACAACATTAGACACTATAATATTCTGTGAATATTTCAAGCGTCTCCTGTTTCCGTCATTAAAATCGAGCAAAACACTGCAAAAAACACGTTTGTTTGCACTTAAATATTTATTTTATTCTGTTTTATTAGTTGTTATAGCGGTATCAGAAATACATCATCTGTGAAAATTTCAACTGTCTAGCTATCACGGTTCATGGGATACAGCCTGGTGACAGACAGACAGTCTTAGTAATAGGGTCCCGTTTTTACCATTTAGGTACGGAACCCTAAAAACGATCTATTTACACGGCTTTGACACCTTCTGTCCTTCTTGACCAGGTGTTGGTATGATCGACTGTTTAGTCGGTTTCTGTTTCGTTTGGAGCAATCTGTCATCCGAATCGAAACGGCCGTCTGTGTAGCTTTTACAGAGGTTCTTTTCTTAGCAGCTCCTAAAAGCCACAGTTACCCTCCTTTGCCGGTCACAGTTACTTTAGCAACCAGTTGCCATCAAACTCAATGAAAGCTTGTTTAACTCTTTCGTGCCTCTATATGTGGATTTCTTTTGTTCTGTTTGTTCTTTTGTTCTTTAAAAAGACAACTAAGACAACCGCATTAGGAATTACTCCTGTGTCGCGGGGGACTTTACAAACAACGGACACAAAGAACACCCAGACTTGGGTGCGAATCGAACCCACGACCTCTGGCTCAGCAGTCCGGGTCACTAACCACTAGACTAACAGGCCAGTTTCGACCGACACATTGAAAACAAAAGCAATACCTTCTTTGTGACCGCAACATATTAATAAAGTTAATGTCTATAATTGTTATATGTATAAAAATATTGATATAAGCCTAATTCAAAACTTTAGCAATTACAACGTATGTACGTCGTACGTCTTTATATTTAAATAAAATATTAAATTGTTGAACTCAAATAGCAAGAACTATAACAAATACTAAAACCACTAACTAATATTGAATTCCCTATGAGCTGAAGTAATAACGGTTGTAAATAATGTATTATATACTGTTATAAAACTTTTTAGAAACTATTTGAGTACGTATATTAAACAAACTAATAAATAAAGAGGTAAAAAAAAACCTAATAAACATTTCAATGGTTAGAATTAAAACTTCTGTGCGAGAAATATTTGTATGCAAGAATATGTCTATCTGCATCGTTCTAGGTGTTTCTATTTATAATAAGTAGTGTTTACAAAAACAAGTACCTTATTATGTTTATTCATGTTCTAGAGCCCATAGTACAAGCTCTGATTAGTTGGGTCTAGATAGCGATGTATTATCCCAAGATATTATATAATTTTATGATATTCATTAAAGATAGTTTATAGGTTAAGGTTGTATTCACGTGTGTTTGTCGGGTCGGTGTCAGACTGACGCATAAGTTCGGTTCATCCCTTTTTATCGCTACCAAAATTAGTCCCGCATCTTCATACAGCTGTAGATATATCTTTAATAAATTACAATAATTTCTGAATTGACATGTACATTTGTTCTTTTTCTACATGTTTGTTTGTATGAGCTTCGAGCAAAAAACCTATTGAGCCAGACTATTAGAGATATACATTTCTAACACTGCTGCAAGAATTTAATGACACTGTTTGAGAGATGTAGATTCTACATCGATGACATCCTAACCCAGACATGCGGCAGCGTGTCAAACCAAGTTCAAGAAAAAGGAACTGACGACGCAGCAGCTGTGTGTTATATTAACAATTTATAGCCAATTTTGACCGCTTAATAGCTCATAATCTATTTGACATAAAGACTTGAATTTTTGTTTATTTATGAAAACCTTTAGATTAACTGGAACCCTAAATGTAATAAATACAGCTCAAACAGTCATCGAGATATTATCATTTAAAAATCGGCATTTATATTACTGACTGACATTTAGATCCAAAATCTAGCCCACTTCCTGATTACAAAAAATCACAGAAAACAGTGAATTTTATGATTTAAAATATTTTCCAAACAATTGATTTTTATTATTACTTAGCGCCTTTGAAAACAACTTCTTTAACAGGAGAATAGTTTCCGTGATTTCATGATGAAAGGTCACTTTTATCATGTTGTATACCAGATTATTTATAAACACAAAGTGCAACTAACAGCGCTAGCTTAACTATCTGACATCATTGCAAACAATTGTAAGAATTCAATTCAGAAATACGTTCTTACTCAACCTTCCCACTTATATTTGAAAATAGTAAAACTCTGTGATTTATAAGAGCCCAAATTAACTTGCTGTTGTCTATTCATTTATAATACACACTTTTAAAATGTCTCACTTTTAAAATCTCTACCAAAATGTAGGTTACGTAAGGAAGGATTCATCAATGAATGGGCAATAATATTTCTAATATTCAAGAAGATATACAAAATTGCACAAAAAATAAAACTATTTAATGTAAACGCAGGAAAAACGTTAATTTTACAGATCACTTTTGAATGATGAATAATAATAACTTCTTTACAAAAATTTATGATATCATATTTCTACTTTACTGTCTGTATTTCTACTGTACTACCATTTACTGTCTAGTTAGTGGTAGTTTCTTACGATTACTGCATGTTAAAGAGCTCAAGTAAACCCAAATTCTTCCAATGCAATCTCTAAAAACAATTTAAAAAAATATTTAAAAATTCAACAAATTCAGGAAATTTTTTAACCACATTCTGTGTACCAATTTAATTAAAAACCCTACTATGCAAAGTTGACTGTTATTTCATTTTAGCATAAAACAAATAATAGATTTTCGTTGGCAGTAGATTATAAATGCTGAACATATATTTGTAGTGCGGTTGTTCAATCAACGCGGGCTTAAGCGTGGCTTAGAACAGTAATAAGTTTTCAAACGGTAGCAACCCGATAGGTCTCGATTATGAAATCGAGAATTTAATTAAAATTTCTTAAAAAAAAATTACCGGGCAACGTCTAGAACCAATCTAATATTTCTAGTTAGTGATTGAGTTTGATTGGCTTCAGTTATTAAGAACACAAATATTCACTCTCCTCATTAATCTAAGGCTAGGGCATTGATCAGACAAAAGAAATTGTGGGGCATAGCATAACTTGAGAAAATAATATGTAAATGATCGTTCTGTGATGTCGCACTATGATAGTGACGATTATGATTATTTATAACTAGCAGCGCCTCGCGGTTTCACCCGCGTAAGTCCCGATCCCGTGGGAATGTCGGGATAAAAAGTAGCCTATGCGTTAATCCGGGTCTTCAGCTATCTACATACCAAGTTTCATCGCAATCGGTTCATTAGTTTTTGTGTGAAAACATTACAAACATACACACAAATGCTTTCTCCTTAAAATATTAGTTTAGATCAAAACGTTTAGTTTAAAAAAAAGTTACTATATTTGCAAGATTTTGGAATTTTTAAATGTTTTAATTTTAACGTGTATTTCATATTATCTAACAGTAAAAAAATTTAATCAGCCATTTTGTCGCGGCGGCCAACTTAAAGTTACAATAATACTTAATACAGATAATTGTATTGTCATCTGAACCAAAGATTCTGATGACCTTTCAGATCAATCGTTGAACAGGAAGAGGGTAAAATTTTAATTATTATATATTACGCAAACAGACACAAACCAGGGAAGCTAAGTAAACCCGTATAATAATAATATAGTACTTTAAACTACTGCGAGATCTTAGAATCCAATCTCGTAAACAGCAGTATGCAATGTAGGAGCTAGTTTTAAACCATTTCGTTTTTAATTACATTCCTTTGGCTTTGAAATGGTGACCAACTGATAAAGTTGTCTCTTTGCCTACAAGTTGAATGTAATGAAATCCTTAGCCGTATCTAAAGCGCCTTGTATAGTATCATGTTCCTCAACTTAGATATCGCTTACTTAAAACTTAAGATGTCAAGACCTTACTTTATGTAGTAACTAGGAAACACTAAGGGAGAAATCCGTGTTTGCCATTAAAACAAATAAAGTTACATCAGGCTAAAAACTTTCGTGAGTGGTATTCCATATATCGTGGCGTCGCGGCAGGAAGCCTCACTCCTTGATAAAGGACCACTGTCGTGTCTAAAGCTAGTCGGTCATCCTCGAAATACACACGGGAGTAAAACTATATATGCTTTATAAAAAAAAAACAAGTTCGAGAAATTATTGGGTTTTGAGATAAAGTACTGGCAAAGCATCTTCACAATAAAAGAAAGACGAGACGAATAGCGTTATATTCCTGCTAGAAAGTAAGAACGCGAGTCCAGAGCTGCCTGTAGAAAGCTACTCCAAGCGCGAGTGATACCCACAGGTCTGCTAGTTAATTACCACGTAAAAATAGTTATCATACATAATAGGTACGCTAGATAAATAGCTAGACTTAAGAAGAAATACTTTCTTATGGAATAGTGGAGTCGCGGCGTCGGCTCGGTAAAAAGAGTGTTGTTGTGACTACCAAAGACTCAAAGGTACTCACGTTTTTCGCATTCCTCCTCATCTGTTTCCCAGCTTTCCACCACGTGACCAAAGCCTCTGGTCTAGAGCCCACCGTCCTACACTCCACAACATAGTTTCTGTCCGCTGACAGGGGCTGCCGCTTGTTCAAGATTTGCACACTCAATGGCCTTACTGCAACAAACTAGATTACTTGGTAGAAGGTTATGATAGAATTATATTTTGTATTTTGCAATTACATTGTTCTAAAGTGTCGTAAATTATTACAGTAGATTGATTCTACTAAATTTAATTTGTCGACTTAAAATTTAGTCAACTAAATTGCTTTCGCGGAGCAAAAGTTTAAGTTCACTTAGAATGTGGAATAAATTATTACTTTGGAGGCCATAATTTCTCCGAGAGTTTTTCCGAGATAATTTATTATAACGGTATATTGTTCTGAAAAATAGGAAAACAACCCAAAAATTTTTGAATAAAAGTCGAGTAATTCAACGTAAATGTTTTTAATTAATTATACGTATGTAGTTCTACAATTATCTCTATGGCTTTGAGATAATTCGTATCTACCATTCGAATAAAGTAATTGAAACCAACTAACAGACTAACTCAGTCAGAAATTCCTATTGAATGCCAGCTTAGAATAGAACCCAAAACGGCCACTTTACTCAAATAATACCGTCTGGTACCAGGATTTATGTAATTTATATAACACCTTCATTTATTTGTTACTAGCTTTTGCTCGCGGTTTCACTCGCGTTCCACTAGATTTTGACAAGCAATTCAGGTATGTCTCGAAAATAGGTTCTCGTAATTTTGTTCTAAAAAAAAGATACCTTATGTCTTTATGTGTTCTCCTGACAACGTGTATGCAAAACTTGATGATGATCGGTTGAGTAGTTAAGGCATGAAAGCTCACAAAGAAAACTCACATTTGCATTCATAAAATTATTTAGTATATAGAGAGTAATAGTAGATTAAATTGCGAGAAAATCTGAAGGAGAACGAGCCCCCTAAGACGAATTATGAAATCATAATAATGATAATTTCACTGACAGATATATTTCACTTCTCAGCTTCAAAATTCAAAAATGCAAATTTACAAAACGTCACCATGTAACCTAGTTTCAGTTTTTTTTTTACAATTGTTTGTTTCTCTGTACTTTATAATTATGTTATATTGTAACTCAGTAGAATGCTACCATTACGTTGTAACATTATTTTGTGGATAACTGTGCGTTGCGTGAGTAATTAAGATAATATTCTACAAACAAGGAAAATTTTTTAACCTATTATTGCGCAATAGTTTGTTGTCCTGAATTAAATAAAAAAAATAAAATATATGTGTGAGGTAGTTATTTCACAACATGAAATGTAGGTGTTGACTTGTTCTAGACTCTAGAGCATTGAAATGGAAACGACCTATTTCGCCATAGAGGTCAACGATTACGCTTCTATATAATATGTCGCAAAGGGTTAGTACCGCCACTATTATTTTTCTGGTTAAATAGTATTAATGCAATGCATTAGTAACTATCATTAAACACTACAACTTTTTTTAACAATTTCCTTGTATGTAGCTTCACATTTAATTCAATAATTTCGTTCCTTCTAAATGTCCGAATCTATACAAGAAGAGGGTGGTCATATTCCAGGGTTGTATAGTAGACAAGAAATTGTAAAGCTAAAAACAACTAAAAAAAACATAGGTACTAAATAGGTACGAAGGATATTTAGGTACAGAATATCCAGTTTTCTAAAAAAAATAACTAGAAAAAAATAATTAAAATGTTGATGTTGATTAGAAATGAGCCTCTAAACGAGGATAAGTATTTTTGATGTAAAATGAAATCTTTTTTTTTTCCATTTGGCTCACTGGAAATATTTAGTGGTTAAACATAACAATTAAAAAATATGACCACACATAAAATGTTGTATAGGCAGCTAAAGAATATTGATTTTGTTCTTAATGGATACTCCTTTTTAATGTATAGTTGGGTTCCTGGTCATAGATTTCTGTAACGGGACGCCGTGGGTTTTTACTATGTTTGGATATAACTACGTCACTTAACCATCAGCTGGGTGACAAATAAAAAATGGATTATACACGATTTCCAATTTAGGTTAAGAGCCAGAGAATTTTACAAACATGATAGATTATTGCCATATATGTAACATCAACTTACAATTGATATCCAATATCACTAATTTCGACTCAGGAGCCGCTAGGTTTGTGTTAGAAGCTTGACAGATGAGCCTGGAGTTTAGATGCTGGCGACCAACGTTGGGGAAAGTAAGCGTGTTGACTGTAACGCCATCCGGCCTCTGGTCGTAAGAGTCATCTATCACGGTATTCTCATGGTACCATGTGAGGCGTGGTCGAGGGTCTCCTGTAGAAGAGAAATAATATATCATTGATATTGCATAACTTGCATTAGGAACGGGGTACAAGATATCACAAGCTTTGACGGCCCAGTGCTTTGCATTATAATCAAAGGCATTTGACTCCAATGTACACTCTGTTCATTAGCACTTTATACACTCATTGGGAAAAAAAATCCATATACTTTTCGGAAAGACTTCACTAGGTAGAATTATATTTCATGAACATATTTTTTATCACACGTAATAAAAATAATAATTCGCCAGAAGTGCGCTCGACCAACGTGGTATTCAGAATTCAATTTATCGCATACGGAAATCATCTTTAGAAAACCAGCATACCTAAGAGTTATCCTCAATATTTTTGAAGGTTCGTTAAGTTTTCCAACCTGAACTAGGTCATTGCGATGGATCAAATATCCCTAATAATAATCCCTTTTGTGATGGAACGATAACAGTGGAACAAATGCTGTACAGGACTGATATGGTATACTTAACTCTTTTTCTACGCTTACCGCTAAATTAATTTATAAAGTACCACCCTCCTTTCTTTTCATTCCTATATTCAAAATGAAAAATGAAAAGAATAATCGAAATTTATTTACAAACAGCAAAGATATACGCACTAAATAAGAAAACCAGTATGTGCCCTTTTTGATCTTTTTTTTGTTCATTTTTCGCCTATATTTCAGTCATACATAAATCAGATATCAATATATTAAACTTTACAGACGAGGTCAGTCCGTAAACGATTTTGTAGCCATTAGATACCAATAAGCTGATGCATAGACAGAAAGTAATTTATCTAAAATATCTTAATTCTTTAACCCCTTCACTTCCACGTCAACTTTGAAGAGAAATGTTAAAGTTTCAAGGAAAAAATACCCAAGATAAAATACTTTAAGTTGGTAAACGTCAAGCTATACTTTGACACTTTTATCTCTGTCAAGCCTCCTGAGGCTTGACAGAGGTGGCGTTACTCCCGAGTAATCGTCACTTATGTAAAACACTTTGAAATGGATAACGATTTTTTATTTCCTTTCTTGCAATATCAATAATACTTCTATGTTTTCTCAGTAAATAGTTACTAACTTACCTGCTCTAAACATAAATGCTAAATTATTATTTTCAAAATGATTGCTTTTAAGTAGAAACTTTTCACGATTATTTTGTTTAAATTTTATTCGCAATAGTGAAATTTATTTGATTCTGTAGTAATGAAAACTATATAGCTGAAGATAGCTGAAGAGTTTGTTTGTTTGGTTGGTTGAACGCGCTAATCCCAGGAGCGACTGGTTCGCATTGAACAATTCTTTAAATGTTGGATAGCCCATTCATTAAGGAAGGCTAAAGGCTATATAATATCACGCTACGACAAATAGGAGCGGAGCAGTGACCATAAACGCAGGTGAAACGGGGATGACTAGTAAAGCTATAAAATATTAAATGTATTGTAAGCATAACTATATAGCTTACAATACTATTGAGTAACGACAAGTAATCAAGTAGGAAGGAATCTCACGGTCATAAAATGTATGTTTTAATAACAAAACTATTTTTAAACATTTAATAAATGTTTTGAAATGGAGAGGAACGAAACAAAAAACCTCTACATACGGGCAATGTAGTTGTTGCTAATACAATTTTTTATAAGAAAATAAGGGACATAGAAACTTATAACAAATATAATCTACATTATTTCATGTTACTAAGAACTTATTAAAATTTATTTAAAAGGTTTGAACATTTCCATTTTCTCAAAAACATAATTTCACTATATAAATACATATATATATATATATATATATATATATATATATATATAATATACATATATTCTAAAACTGCGGTATATATCACATCTGTCATCATCTCCACACCTTTTCGCAACTAAGTTGGGGTCAGCTTTCAGTCTAACTACGATACGGCCAAACTTTGATATTTTACGTGAAGCGACTACCATCAGACCTCTAAACCCAAGTACTAGGCGATATCGAAGTCACGCCTGTATCCCTGATAATACAATCCCCGTCTATTTGGCAGTTTCACAAATAAATAATACTTTGGATTGGATTTTTTCCGCCCCCAGTAAAATGATTAGTTTGGCCTTCTTGAAGATTGAGGAAACATTTTTGGCCTAACGTTACATATATTAAATTTAGAAAAAAAAAAACAGTAAATGAGTAGGTTTTTACAGGTTTGCTGAAAATTTTATTTGATTGGTTGTCCATTTCCAAGAGGTGAAAAGAAGCGGTTGGAATAAAAACTATGTATGTACATAAAAAAATAACCGAGTAGATGAGTACCGTTTGTGAACATCTTGAAATCCTGTCATCGGCAAATGAAACACCGAACTTTGCCAGAAAAATAATGCGGATTATGTCGAAGTACTGACAGTGCGAATGAAACACGAAGACATTATTCAGTTAGTTACCAAAACTCGTCCACAGAGCAGTTCACAGAGGTCGCTGAGCTCTTATCATCACCACCTGTGACCGCTATGAGTGCAATGCGTTCGAATTGTGGGGTAAACAAGAAGGTAAACCTTTATAGGTACTTTATAAATATTACTAGGATTAAGTTCCAATTTACCTATTTATCTTATATGTTCGAGTATCCTTCTATGAGTAATACTTCACTTAGAAGTTTGTCATTTGAAATATGAAGACACTTGGCTTAGTTATATTGTTCCCGTATATCTTAATATAATCATAGAATTCATGTGTGATACTACTGTAGCCTCAAGTATATCCTTAGTCTTATTCATGTAGATAAAGGCCAGAACAAGTCCTAAGCCGGGATTTCTTCCTTATAAAAGTACAAAGAAACACAAACAGTTTTTCCTCGCCTTGAATGTATGAGACATCTCGTTACGGGGTTGCAAAAAAAAAAAAAATTATTTCACAGTATCAAAGTCGGTAAATATCAACATTAATTTGAAGAAGCCATTTTTCATTTTCAATTACTTACTGGGAATTTGTTTTTTTTTTTTGGCAACATTGTAGATGACTGTTTTGTTTACTAAATTTCAGTTTGGTTTATGATCTTTTTTTAAACCCTAAAAAGAATATCATTGACTTATTAGTTATTTAGATTCAACTGAAAAAAACTTTAACAAATATACATAGAATTCATCAACAGATCGTTTAATACCGTGTTCGTGGGAGAGTCATGCTACTACACGCATGGGCCGGCTCAACCAGAGTGATACCACGGCCTCACAGAAAACCGGCAGTAAAGCAATTCTTGCATTGCTTTTCGCCGAGTGAGTGAGGTTACCAGAGGCCCTACCCTTCTCTCCCCCCTTGCCTGCCCCTCTTCCATCTTTCCCCTACTTCCTACTACTTACTACCTTAAAGGCCGGCAACGCACTTGTGACTCTTGAGTTGCAGGTGCCCATGGGTAGCGGTAGTCATCTACCATCAGGTGACCCGTCTGCTCGTTTGCCCCCTATACCATAAAAAAAAAACAAAACACGTGAGTACAATCGTATTTGTTTCTTTAATAATTATGAATACCGCTGGAAGTTACTGTTATTAATTAAACTTGGTGTTTATTTTCACACATACATACATACACTCATGCCTGTATCCCCGCAGGAGTAGGTCGAGGCCTGTAATTTGGTCCCACCCACGTAATATCAATCATCAAGTCTATTGCAAATATCAAATATCTTATCGTATCTTAATTAATTAAAATTAAATTGCCACCATCCATTTCATAGTCAAAAACGGGAAAATTGGGAGTATATAGAAAAAGAAATGTAAGCAAGAAGGGAAAGCAATGGAAGAAAAAGCCAGTCCATCTCCTGCTCCAGAAGTAGAAGAATATTATATTGGAAACGTTCAAACAAGTCGAACCGAACAGTGCAGAACTTGTATACAAACGTGTGACAACATAATAAATGTAGCGAATCAAAACCGTCTAAGACCACGTGGTTCCGACTGAAAATAAAATAACATTATTTTGGTCAAAACATACAATACTTTGAATATATATTATATCACCGTGAATTCCTTTTAAAACCCATAACCTTTACCTTTATAAAACATTTAAATCCACTAAAATACACAAAGAAGTTGAATATACATTGTTGAATTTAAATATACACTCGAGAGCAATGAATCCGGGTTACATAAAGATACCTACCTGAAAATCTCGGAAACTCTCTCGAGTGTATTTTGATTACTTTATAAACACATTTGAATTATGCTATTTCCACTTACAGCCTATGAATAAAGAGTTATATGTGAAAGGAATTACTGCAACTGAAGTTTTAGCTGAATAAATAGCTTTATTATTCTTATACCATGAAAATAATTATCTTTATCACAATTTGAGTAGGTTGATATGAGATGATTGTATCCTGTGTTGATTTATGAACGCAATTAATTTTTTCTTTTCTCGTGTTTTTAAGTTCAACCGTTGTATTTTAGGATTATTTACTGTAATTATGAAGAAACGGAGTGTATTGCTTTTCTAACATAAAGAGAGTATCCTTTGATTAGGTTAAATATTCGTGCCTGAAAGGCATAATGTACATGATGACCTTTGTATGAACTATCATTGCGCGATGCAGGATCAGTAGTAAGTTTTATTGTCTTGGCTTATCTTTACTAAATAGATCTTGATTACATTCGCTGTAGGTATATAAATCTCGCCACCAATTACACTTACAGTAACTACATACACTGTATGTATCTGTACCTACATTTTTTTAATGTAAATAATTATAGTTTAGTAAAATTGTAAAAACAAGCTTTAATGGCGAACCAAATTACAAAGTAAAACAGAGTTGCACCATCCATCTTCTAGTTTCATCATCAGACCATCGTTACCAAGCCTAATCTGTTGGACTTGTTAAAACTAATCATATAAGCCCAAACTCAAGGGGTTTACTAGTAACCACTAAAGAGTTCCACTATCCACCTCCATCATCAGATCAGCTCCAAAAAAAGTAAATTAAAAATGACTGAATGATAGTTAGTTATTTACAAATATAAGCGTAATAAAAAGTGTTAAAAAGACAATGCCGTTTCTGGGAATAATTCAACATTCCGCGCGGTGTAATGGCGAGGCGAAAACTTGAATCGTTGCGCCATCCATGCAGACGAGTGCGAGTGCGAGTATTATAAGCAGCCGAAAGCTAGTTACCGTGTCCCACGCACTTTCGAGGACCATGAACGTAATCATGATCTTCAGCGAGAGCCTACCCACACAAATTCATCAACGCCTAGAAAAAACGTAAAAAAAAACATTCATGTAATCGTTGCTTGTTGCCATGGCATGCATTGCCATCGGAGGGTTTCCTTTCGTCAGCTTGATTCGATTATTTATTAGTACTAAGGTGGGAAACAAAAACAAGGCCTTTAGAATGGTTACCGTTAGGTGGTACAAGTTTAGAAAACACAAAAGTAAGTGAAGTCAAATCAAATTTCTTAATTTTCTTAAAAATTACTTGAAATCGTCTTTCTTTTTAAATAAAAATCATAGATTAACACAATGTAACCGCAACAATAGGTTACTTTGTCAAAAATAAAACAAATAATACTGTGTTTCAAATAATCAATCGCTATTGTCAATGCTATGAGTACCACCTGTTTCCAAGTAGCTCAGGCTTGTGAGAAGAAATTGGGCAAACAACAGTACAGTAACACAATAGTAACCATTATAACTAGAGATCGGATAATCGGATGCATATTTACCTAAAGTTATTTTATGAATAGCAAATTATGGAAGCGGCTTCTAAGCATATTTTTATTTAAAATAAAATCCCGGGATTCCGGGATCGCATAACTAATCGGATGTATATTTACTTTAAGTTAATTCTTTTTTCCCATTCGAGTATGTACGTATGTAAGGTGTAAGAGAAATGGTGGTGTGGTACATAAGAAAACATAAATTAATATAAACTTATTCATAACATCACATAATATTTTTATGTTGTACACACAGAAACTATATAGAAGGGAAATGAAAGATAGAAAAGTTGTACATGGGCGCGGGATTCTTTCGATGAAAAAGTGCTTTCCATAATAGCCAACATCTCAACTTTAGGTAAATATGCATCCGAATATCCGATCTCTAATTATAACACACGTAGCATAAAATAAACTCTTATATACGTTTAAAGAATAAAACAAAGAGCGAGCCCTAAAATTAAAAATAGTCTTAGCCAAGTGTGCTCGTTCGTTACCTAACATAAATAATTAGTCATGTTGAAATCCATTTAATCCTCTTCAGATTCTTAAGTCAAACAATTTGATTAATAGAATAAAATGAATTATAAGATTCAAGATTGGAGCCCAATGAATAATTCAGGGATGCAATTAATACCCTGAATCTTAATAGATCAACGGATGCTGGATAACAAAAACAGTCGTAACTTTTATACGAGTTTTATCTGATCTGTTCTTGTGATGTAACTGAGGAGTGGGACAAGTAAGGCTTTAGAGATTATTCAATCGGTCAGGTTTAACAGAATTACAGAAGATCGGGTTAGTCTGCAGTGGGATAATGTGTTTTTTCTGATGAGCCAAGTCAACACTCCATCCATTTTTTTTAATGCGTGGAAACCCCAACGGGCCATCACCTCACCGGGGCTAAACGGCAAGGTATGTTGGACTCAAACCGACTAACACCACACAGTGTTCCGTCACCGACTCTTATAGCCGGGGCCTCAGGTGTACCCTAAAAAGGAAATCCCTGTGCACCTTGACAGACTTGGCCGCCTGTTAAGCAAGGCGACCCCAGTATGAAACACGCAGAACACGTTGCATCGCCGTCTCGGGCCTGCTCCTGCTAGGGCGACAGATAGCCCCTTCAGTTGCCCTCAGGAAAGCACTCATGATGGCCGGAGATCGTTTTGCACTCTCCAGCGCCTGGTGCGTCTTCTACGAGATAGAAGAGTACTAGTTCTCTACCGTTCCCTCTCCGCCGCTTCTTTGGCATGCATCACTACCTCACAGAATGAGGCGGCGGAATCCCAAGCACTTTCAAGGACCATGAACGTAATCATGGTCTTCAGCGAGAGCCTACCCACACAAATTCATCAACGCCTAGAAAAAACGTAAAAAAAAACATTCATGTAATCGTTGCTTGTTGCCATGGCATGCATTGCCATCGGAGGGTTTCCTTTCGTCAGCTTGATTCGATTATTTATTAGTACTAAGGTAGGAAACAAAAATAAGGCCTTCGGAATGGTTGCCGTTCCATGCGAATAGTTCTGCTTGCCAAACTTTTTGTGTGATTAAACAATTAAGTATTTTTCCCTATTTCCTTTCATTATTATCATGTTTTATGAAAATGAAATAGAAGTTTATTTAATTCTCTGAACATCTATGTATTTATGTTACATAAGATATTAAACTCTTCGAATACCGTGATTGTTATTTTGATCAATATCGAGAAACTCAATTTTCGTCGAAATGGTTCCAAGGAACTTGAAACCTCGAGGTCCCTATTATTTTTATAGCCAATATAAGAGTAGGCGCTGATAACAGAATTTGAGGCCAACCAATTTCTTAAAAAATTACGATAATAATCACTGGTCATAAAGGACTCTTCTTTTAAAATTGCTGGCGTAGATCGTGGATCGCATCGGGCGCCTATGATTGGGTTTTTTAAGGTATTTATCAGAAATACCTACCACTAGTAAGCAGATCTCTGTCAAGTGAGTTTGGTTTTGCCTTCCCTGTCTCAATTTCTGTTAAATTTATCCTTGGCTGTTGCCATTACTGGGGTTTTCAAGCCAAATGCGAGTGGAGGAGCTTTGTCTCCTCAGCTATTATTCTATGATGTATTTCCGCCAAATATTTATAACACCTAATTCCATTAGTTATTTTCATGCACATATGAAAAAATAACACCAATTACATGTTCTTTTAGTGAAATACGCTATTTCCCACTAAATTTACTCTCTACATCATAACTAAGATACCTAAACATAGCAGTAACGATCTTACAGAGAGTTTATGTGACGCACCCATGCATGTATATAACAATTTTTTCTCTGTTACATTAGACTATGATTTAAAAAAATCTGTTTAGCCGTTCAAAGTTCATGTAGAGTAGCTTTTTTATTTATTCTTGTAAGACTCAAAACATCAGTCTCTAAATAATAAATACAATTCTCACCTCCAAAGCATTCACATGTCAACTCCAGAGTGTCTCCTTCATTGTAGGGCTCCAGTAGGCGCGTGTGGCTTCTAGTCTTAGCGTCCATTATAGTAGGTCTGTTTGGTGGCGCTGGGGACAAAATAAACAGTTAATAAAATATGAACTTCAGAGTTCCCACGGATAAAATTAATATTACGTATAGAGCTCAGGTAATTAAGTGTTAAGGAAGTTGCCAGGATATTTCAGATCGGCTTGACCCCTTGGCGTTGCGTAGAGATGTAGCTTTACTCTGCATTCTCTATCGCCTGTATTATAGGGAGTGCTCCAAGGAATTGTTCGGACTTATACCGGCCGCAGCGTTTTCCCATCGTTAAACGCGACAGAACTATCATCCCCATCACCTGGATAATTGGCAATCCACTACTGTGCGGTTCTAAAGAAACGTTTCGCCTCGCACAACCAACCTGTGGAACAAATTGTTGCTGCGGTATTTCCTGACCAGTACGCCCTTCAAACTTTCAAGAAAAGAGCGTACTCCTATCTCAAAGGCCAGCAACGCACTTGTGACTCTTGAGTTGTAGGTGTCCATGGGCGATGGTAGCCATTTAGCATTAGGTGACCCGCTGCTCGTAAACAATCTTACTATTTTCACCTTAATAATATTTTTGGTAATAAAATAAAATTCTACGGTAACTTTATACCAGTAAGGTGCTTAGAGTAAGAAGAGTATCATGATATTTGAATACAAGGTCAGAGTGAGAAGAAATATAAAAAGTATGATATGCAAAATGAGACGAAGCAATAAGTTTTTGTCTCAATTATTGGTATTTAAACTGGCTACTGTCATCAGTAACCAATCAAACATATCATTTCATCATAAAAAGTCTGTCAACTACGTAGTTCTGAAAATTTATGTCGTTTTGAGTATTGTGTGTAAAAAGAAATAAAGATAGCTTAGTCCTTACCCGTTTTGTTTCATAATTAATCACAGTGGGTTGGAATACTTTAGGTTTGGATTTTTTTATTTTCATGACTGGCCACGCTCTGACGTGCGTGAGCAAGTAAATACGCTAAGGAAACGTATAGTATTGAAAATCTTCAGTAATATTTAAAAATAAAAAAAAACTGATTTTACTATGAATCCAAATGAATTATGACTTTATTTCAGGGACATAATAAACCTAAACGAGACTCATTCAGTACATCAAGAATAACAATATCCGTTTTTTTAGTAAATAACCAATTTATATTAGATAAATTTTAAGTAGTTTTGCGGATGAATAAACTGCTCAGATTATCACAATTGCTTCATTTCATAGGTTCCCTCCCAATGAAGCCATGTTATGACAAGGTATATAAAAAAATGTTAGACTACAAATACTACATAGAGGGTGTTGAAATTAAGAGATTGAAAAATATTCGCGACCTTGGAGTTCAAATCGACCAAGCGCTGAAGTTCGACATACACATTCTAAATGTTGTCTCTAAAACCTTTAAAGCACTGGGTTTTGTTTTGCGAAACAGTAAAGAGTTTAAAAAACCAACTACAAAGATAAAGCTCTTCAACACACTAGTCCGTCCTATCTTAGAGTATAATTCAGTGGTATGGAAGCCGTACTACGAGGTTTACAAGAAACGTATAGAGAGTGTCCAAAAGCGGTTCCTCTACCACCTGTGCTACGGTGATAATTTAGCTAAGCAACTTACGAGTTACACTGAAAGGTTGAGACATTACAATATGGATAATTTAGCCAGTCGTAGGAAGAAGCTGGACTTCATTATACTTCACAAAGTACTGAATGGATCAATAGATTGCAGTGAACTTTTGAGATCATCACCCATTCAAATTCCAACTCGGATCCCCAGGCATAACACTTTTAGTCTATTTTACATCCCTGGCTCAAATACAAACCTGGGTCATTACGCCGCTGTACCAAGGCTTTGTAGGCAATATAACACGTTAGCCAAAACGACTGATTTAGATATATGCCTATGTATGTCTAATTATAAGAAGTGCTTAAAACCTTTAATGTAATAGTTTTTAAGCATTTCTTATGGTTGCTTTTTTTTTTTTTTAACTTCTTAATTTTGCCAACTTTGTTTTTAATTGTTTAAACTTTTAATTATATTTTTATTTCTTTTTTACTTATAAACTTCCTCTATTACGTGTAAGTTTGTTTACTTAGTTAATTTTTTCATTGTGCTTGCTGTGGTCTCCTGTAAGTGAAAGAGTACACCAACTTAAAACCCCTTGTTGTCAACTATTGTCATCAATTGTGTATATCTTTTGTTGGAGATCCTAATAATAAATAAATAAATAAATAAAAAGGTATATTCCTTGATAAATTAATTTGATTTAAATAAATCTCAGTCTGTGTAACTGTTACTTAACCCACACAAGTTTTTAGGTTTCAAAAATATGTGTTCGTATGTTGTTGTAAAACTAATTGCATGTAAAAAAGTAATAAGATAACTTAAAATATGTCCATACCCTTTATAGTTGTGACGTCGCCACATCAAAAACTCTTATTTTTTTTTTTTATAAATAGGGACAAGCTATAATAGATGATAACGCAGTTCACTATTTAATAAAAATAAGTTAATAGACGTTATTTTGACTGGGTATACCGGTAACGCAATACTATTGGTCGATTGATAAATATTAACGAATAGTGGGATTATAAAAGGGTAGGAATAAGTGGTGAACACTTCACTTGATTGCGAACAGAGGTACGAATAACTTGGCAGCTACTGTTAGTGCAATAAGATAAACCAACGACAAATACATACAGTAACGAAATTAATAAACGCGAATGCATACAGGAAGCAAGGCTAGGCTATTTTTTTTTATTGTGTAATGGTATAGGCGATTGTCTTCCAACTTACCTGATGCAGAGTGATGATGAAAACAAGGATAGTACACGCCTATCTAAGAGAAACCTATTCACTTTACTCTTGATCGTTACAAGATTATGTGTCTGGAAAAATAAACGCGCAGGCAGTTCATTCCAGACCTTGGCCACTCGAATCAAAAAGGACCTGTCAAAACGTTTTGTTCGACTTTTTGGTGTTTTGACAATGAAAGGGTGGATAATTATACAAGAATACGAACTAATGAAAGAAGAAAAAAAGTTATGAATCCGAGTATGAGAGAGAGATGTGGTCGACTTTGCCAGTAATCACTTTAAAAAAACTGGAGTAAATATTTCACCTCCCGGCAAAAAAGTGTCATAATACAAAAACAGTTATTTCGGGAGGACACAACTTTTGTGCCTGTGAATTGAACAAAACAGCTCAGTGAAAAAGGTTACTTTGTTCCCTTTTTCACTGAGCTAATAACGATGTTTTTCACTGAGCTAATAACGATGTTTTTCACTGAGCTAATAACGATGTTTTTCACTGAGCTAATAACGATGTTTTTACAAATGACCAAATGCAACATTTGCTGTTCAATGCTACAAAAATGTTAAATTAACCGTACCTAACATGTGACATGACACTGTTTTGCCAGGAGGCGATTTATTCTTACTCTTAACCTGTCCAAAGTTTGTCGGTTAGCTATACTACTAGAAGGTCCTGATCCTTCAGATATTATTATTATTGGTCTCAAATACTGCGCCTTTACTCATCATTATAAGTAAGCCTTCCTGTCCGAATGCGTAACCGAGGCACACTTTACGCAACTTTTTTGCCTCACGATATTTCTAAACTTCTTATATCCTCGAATACGTAAAGTTAGCAAAAGATAATCGACAAACTGTATCTTTTTTTCTAAGTCAGCTAAGATTTTAATGCTGCAATAAAAATAATTAAGAAATTTATGTTAAGGATTGTAATGTAACATCTATTTTTAACCGACTTAAAAAGGAGGTTTCGTAAGTTTGTATATATATGTCCGCAATTTTCTTGAAAGGTAATGGATTGATGCCCATGGTTGTTTCACTTATGTAGTTAATTTTTTTCACAATCAATTTCATTGAAGTCGGTTTGTTTTTTCTAGAAAATTTTATTAAACAGAGCACTCTTTTAAAATATTGGTTTAAAAAATGTTGTGTACGTATCGTATCTTACCTTTACATTAGTGACTGAAAAGGTAACACTTACTCTAGAGGTCGTTAAGTGTAACGGCCTCTAGAGTAAACGTGTTATTGGGTAGAATATAGCATGCAAGTGAACAAAAGAATAAGCATTTATAGTGACTGAAAACAACACAACACCACATTGGTTTCGGTGGAGATCCTGTCCCTTTGCCGTGTGTGCCGTGTGTACATGTCCGACAAACTATTTATTAGATCACATTCTTGGTCATTAGTTAGTTATTAGTCGGTAATTAGTCTAATCTTGGTTCTTGTATGCTTTAGCGTTTTCAAACATACTGGGATTTAATCATAAATATATACATACAAAATATTATTGGCGTCAAGAAGGCGGCCCACCATAAAAAGAATTGGCCAAAACCTTGTACAGTATGAGTACATATTGCGTTGACCCCAAATAAAATTGGGACAAGGGTAGGTATATAATGATATTATAAAAAACAAATTATACGTTTCTTGACAAACAAACACTCGGCCGGTTTGATAATAACCCGTTACCCGTTAGTGTCACTTACGTGTTGCCAAACGCAGAGAAATACTACTACTTTAGTAGGTCTTACAGAGTGTAATTTAAACCCTCAGTACTTCTTAGAACAGGAATTAATTGTATCCTAACTTTTATAGAATTTTATTTAAGAGTCCATAGAAATCCCACTAATATTATAAATGTGAAAGTTTGGATGGATGGATGGATGTTTGTTACTCTTTCACACAAAAACCACTGAACCGATTGCGATGAAACTTGGTATGTAGATAATGGAAGACCTGGATTAACGCAAAGGCTACTTTTTATTCCGATATTCCCTCGGAATCGGGACTTACGCGGGTTATAAATATTTAAGTAAAACTGTCGTGCTGTATTAAGAAATCTGACCCTCAGCCTAATAGTAGATTCCCATTGAACTTATAAGTTACTCACAACTTATAAATCCACTTTTACGAAGTACAGAACCCTGTCCGTTCATTTATAACATTCCAACATGTCACAACAACTTGTTAAATGGTATCGGATAGAAGTTTTCCTTAAACATTTTTCGTAGTTTCACAACTACTGGACAGAATGAGCGACGAATTACACTCCCATTTTATAAGGTTGGATTAGCAATTTTTCTATATAAATAAAAATTAATGTTTGTATATATTAGATGTGTAATTCGGGGCTTAATCGCGATAATATTTAAAAGGTACAATACCTCTTGGTTACCCGACGTTCGATCGAATTGCTCCGATCGTGGTCACTAATATGTATCATAGTCGCGAAAGTTTAAAAACAATTAATGTTTGTATGTTTGTCGTCTATGCGTTCTGATTTCTAAATTATTTGATTCATTCACAATAATGTGAAGTAGGTCATAAACATATCGCACTGCTATTACAAGAGTGTATCAACTCAAAATGAAGCTTTTTTCAGAAACGACAGAAAACTGATTACTCTGCTAAAGATTATAAAAAGTGAACACGGTATATAGATTATTGATAAAATTAAGGGATTTGTGTATTAATGAATTATTTAAATGATTGCAGGTTATCAAGTTATTTCCAATTTTCGAGTTAATACTCTAATATCTTATTTTATATTTATTGACGCGTAGGGAATTGATATTTACCTATGAAAAATTAATTATCTCAAATTTACCCTATTTTGAGTTGATACAGTAAGATATTAGAGTATTAACTCGAAAATTGGAAATAACTTGATAACCTGCAATCATTTAAATAATTCATTAATACAGAAATCCCTTAATTTTATTAATAATCTATATACAGTGTTCACTTTTTATAATCTTTAACAGGAAGCGACTAATCAGTTTTCTGTCATTTCTGAAAAAAGCTTCATTTTGAGTTGATACACTCTTGTAATAGCAGTGCGATATGTTGATCCCTTTTAAGGTTCCGTTCCTCAAAAGGAAAAAAGGAATCCTTATGGGATCACTTAACTTTCCAGCTGTCTGTCTAATTGTCACGACTTTTTTCTTAGGAACGCGTCTAAGTATCAAGTTGAAATTAATATTAAATGCTTATGTCTATCAACGCAATCAAATCATATTTAAGCCATTTAAGCCGTAAATTTATCAAATTTTAACACTTCATATGTAAATCAAAATCTTTAAGGTTGTCCATGGACCTAGAATACCGAACAAGTCAAAGAAAAAATCCGAAAGTCGTTGATTTCTTGTTATATCACATAAAAGTGATATTTTTTGCGAGTACAAAATTATACATTGCGTATAAAAAAGTGACGTGTAGCAATGTATGGGGAAGTATGTTTAGAACGGCAAATTCAATTCATCAAATTTTTCAAATTTCAAAATAAAAAATCTTCGAGAATCGATTCCGATGCATGAACTATGTACATACAAGTTAGTACGGAGCCTTCGGTGTGCGGATCCGACTCACACTAGTTCGGTTATTTTACTCTTCCTATGAAATGTTTACACCTAATCTGTTGAAGCCTAACCGTTGGCTATATAAATGTGTGTGAGATGTGTAGAGTTATTATTATTATTATTATAAAGGCCTCGTTACCCGTTAAGTGATGTTAAGATTAGTGCACCGAAAAAAACCGGATAAGTGCGAGTTTGACTCGCGCACCGAGGGTTCCGTAAGCAAACAAACTTGTGTACGTCCATCTCGGGAATCTATTCTTAAAGACTTTTGCCTGTCTTTTTCGAAAGACAAACTTAACTTTGCGAACAAAGTGAACAATCCAACCGCAAAATATAAGTTTGTAATCACAAAAACTTTTTTTATGTGATATAACAACAAATTAACGACTTTCGGATTTTTTCCTTCACTTGTGCTGTCAGACCTATCTTCTTAAAAAATTTCATGATTCTAGGTAAATGGGAAGTACCCTATAGGTTTTCGCCCCCAAAACTTATACGGTACTCCCGGTTGACCTAGGATTGTCAATTTCCGTTAAAATAAAGGTCTTACAGCACAAGTAAAGGGAAAATTTAAAAAATTAAAAAGTTCAAAATTTAGGTAAATATTGATACTTACAAGTTTTCGAGAAAATCTAAATTTGCCCATATTTTTTTATCGTGTTATTCAGGATCTTGATTTTTGTATACCTAATAGGGACTATACCTTAGTTTGTTATGAATTTCAACTTGCTAGGTCCACCCGTTCCTGAGAAAATCGGTGGTGACACACAGACAGACGGACAAGAGAGTGATGTTATATCCTTTTTTACCTTTGAAGTACGGAACCCTAAAAAGTTAACAACAATATTTAAGAAACATGACCAGATTATTATGTTTAAGCAAAATGCTTAAACGTAATAATCTGATCATTTTATAATTTTGTTTAGATGATGTGGATTGCAGAAACGTAACTGTGAGAACAGAAATTTGAAGACAGACAATAAAATTAAATGCTTCGTAGATATGTTACTAGAATTATTATAATTTCCAGAGAATTACTCATCAAAAACATTTATAATAATTACAAGGAAATCGTCTTAAAATTGTCAAACGCTCTATAAAATTACAATAATTAACATGTAATTGGTTTTTTTAAATCATGAGATTTGTGCCGAGACAAAACTGCGTGTAAGAAGCATTATGTTACAACGCATTTAACGGCCTGTTGGGTGTTTTAATTTGAAACGTTTTCATGTGCGAAACTCAATTAATTGGGGATCCGTTGATCTGATGTGTAATTACGTAAAGTGAAAACAGAGGATCAAGTTTATGTTAATAACTGCTTTTAATTTCTTTTTTGCTAATTGATTAAGTAGGGATACCAACGAAAAAGGTCTTAATAGGCATTGAGAAAGCATGACATGAAATTTTATCACATTTCAAGTCACATACAACCACTGGCAATGATGTTGTGTATGAACACAACATCATTGCAACATATACTAAGTAATACTATAAATGCGAATATGATATCCTATAGATCATAGGATACTTTCCTTCTAAAAAAACTGTTAAACGGGTAACAGGAATAACCTCACATAACCTTTTAGACAGACGTCTATGGATTATAAAATCTACATTAACGCGAGTAAGGCCGAAGGACAAAGCTAATATGGTATAAATGGTAATTATATTTTCAGTCTCCTTGAGTTGTTGAGAAAGTGGCTTCAGAAATTCTTGAAGATTTAGCCATCCGTGGCTTACCTACGTCTGAGTGCATCGACGCGTTTAAAATTTATTTCGGATGCCGAAAACTTTCAGTATATCCTTTTCTGTCTTGACATTACACTAATAAAAAAGTATTACTGTCATCTATTACTCACACACGGCCGTCTTATCCCAAACTAGGCAGAGCCTGTACTCTGGTAAACAGACTGCTGATAAACATACTTATATATAACTAAATACATACTTATTATAGATAAACACTGTTTGGCAGCACTGTTATACAATAGAGAATTACCTACATACTCTGACACGCTAATTCCAATGCCATCCACAAGAATCGATTACGTCATTGCCCTAGGCAAGTTACTAAAAGATTCAACTGTTTGATTATTTCGCCTATCGCTCCATCATGCATCTTTATGAATCATCATCATCATTTCACTCAAAGGACGTCCACTGCTGGACACAGGCTTTCCTTAATTACTTCCAAGAAGACCGGTTTAAAACGCCTTACATACACCTATGGCCTGCGATCTTTGTTAGTTCATCTGTCCACCATGTTGATGGACGTCCTAGGCAGCGCTCTCCTATACACTTTCAATATGAATAAATTATTTAAACTTGTGAATATATTAAATATTAAAATATTGGTATTTTAATTTAATGCCCCGAAAACATAGTTGATCTAAACTCCTACTTTAGTAGAAAGTGCATTTAAAACTAGTTGAAGATTATGTGACTGTAATTATACATGTCTAATAAATTTCATCTGATATCACTTTAACATTACAATGCTGTGAGTTCCTATAAGAATTACTATCTTGCTCTAATCGAACCACAGTTGAACTACTGTTTTATCTACCCTATGGTAACTTTCATAATCTCAGTCTGTCTGTAACACGATGTGAAGGTTCTTTGTTCACGCACACTATTTGCCTCTTTGTGTCTCGCATTAATTACATCCACACTGTAGGTAAATAGCGCTTGGATCTATTTAATTATTAACAAGAAGTAAGTGTAACAACTCTTTCTTTTGTTTCTGACAACAATGTGCGTTGTGTAGAAATTATTCTTTACATAGCGGTTTGAAAAACAAGATTCTGTTAATATAAAAATAATAATTGAATTTGAAAATTTCGCAACTTTGAAACATATTAAAAGTGTAACTCGGGACTTTTTTGGTTATCCAACGTTATGATCTAATTGCACCAATCTGTAGGAGGAAGTAATTTGATTCATGTAATTATTTTGACATAAACTTTACGAATTTCTACAATGTCACAGGGGAATACATAATAATAAATAATAATAATAAATCCACACATCTCACACACAGCCGTCTGATCCCAAACTAGGCAAAGCCTGTACTATGGTAACCAGACTGCTGATAAACATACTTATATATTTCTAAATACATATATATTATATATAAATTACACCCAGACACAGAACAAATTATCGTGCTCATTACACAATTATTTGTCCTGAGTGGGAATCGAACCCACGACCTCTGACTTAGCAGTCAGGGTCAATAATCTTTATTTCATCAGCAGAAAAAGAAAGTTATAGGGTGAGAAACGATAAATAATTATCAATAATATGAACTATAAGCATCTACGTGTACCACGTCAGTATATTAGGCATAATGTCTAACTTTACTTTAGAGGAACAATGCTTTTTGAATAAGTATTGTAAACCTCGTATAAACCGCCAAGTGATTGAAGAACCAAATTTTAGAATATTGAACCTGTAGCTATCTTGAAAGGTAAATTTCCATCTAATAGGACGGTGTAACAAAGAAGCCAACATAAAAAATTGGAATCGATTAAGACAAAACCAGGGTATATGGCAAACCTCACTAGGTTTACTGAAGAATGGGGAACGATAGCTGTGTTGCTGCTGATAACAAACTATGAGAGAAAATAACAATGGACTTAAGGTATTGTTGCTTACAATATACAAGTATTTACATATATACATGGATTAAAAGACGATATTTGCTATAGATACCGGGGGAGAGCCGTGCTTCGGCAGGTATGGACCGGCTCAATCGGAGTGATACCACGGTCTTACAGAAAACCGACAGAGAAGCAATGTTTGCATTACTTTTCGCCGAGTCAATGAGGTGACCGGAGGCCCTAACCCTTCGTTCCGGATGTATTTATTTTCATATTTAAGGCGCAGCACACCGTGTGGTTTTAGTCGGTTCGATTCCGACACACCGCCCCACCGAAAACCCCGGTGAGGTGACGGCCCGAGGGGGTTTCTACACGCACAAAAAAAAAGGCTCTAACCCTTCCCTCCCCCTCTCTCTCCCCCTCTTCTAACCTGCCCCTACTCCCACCTTAAAGGCCGGCAACGCACTTGTGACTCTTGAGTTGCAGGTGCCCATGGGCGGCGGTGGTCATTTACCATCGGGTGACCCGTTGCTCGTTTGCCTGTATACCACAAAAAATTATCTACGTACAGGTCAAAACTTGCTGAAAAACACTCGAATGAGTTCTGAACCGTAGTCTTGGAGAGCAATCGATAATGTTTAAACACAATACCTGATAAGCTCCGAGTATCTACTGTTTGAGTGATTCGTTGTTCAAATAAACAACTCAAATAAAAGTGTGTTTGAGTGTATTTTGGAGGCTCCCTTGTGTTACATAATCTTCGATTAAAGCTTTGGTAAGTGCGAAATCAAGTAAAATCAATATTACGTATTGTATTAGAAATGGAGTGTCGTGTGTGTTATGTTTGGGACCGTTACCGTAATCGTTCTTAATCTTCGGTTAAGTAATGGTGTTATGTACAGTTATAAATGAATAATAACCGGTTTAATTTGAACAATAATATTAGACCATTGATAATGAAATTGCCGATAAAATTATATATTAAAATATGTAGAAAAAAATACTGTTTGCCTGTTACTTTAGATGCAAATTTGCCATTTCATTGCAAGTACATTCATGCGTTTGCAATTTAAATCCTAGGGTCGGAATTCGATGGGCTCTTTAAACGTGTTTTTCATCGCGTCATTGTTTTTTTTTCTTTTAGAAATAGTCATCCGAATGCCGCTTAAAAAGAATATCATTTGCAGCAAGGTTTGGCGAGTATTTAGACTGTGTTCAGATTTGAGGGCGCGTTTTGATAACGAATTTTGTTGAAGTCGTCCACATGCGTTTTGATCCAACATTAGCATTAGCATATGGACGACTTGAACAAAATTCGTATACTTGTTAAAGCACTTTATGAAAATGCGTTCAACATATGTGGACGAGCGTTGTCGTGAAGGAGAGGAATAAAGTAACTAACAATAATATTCCTTCTTTAACAGCAAGTTTATCCATCATTATTTGCAATTCGTTACAGTAAACCTCGGTAAAATTGTTCGGCAAGGTGTTGGGCATTAAGAGCAGTTAGCAGTTCCTTTCGGCTTGTTTTGCCATTACAATGGATCTTTTTGACTGTCATACAGAATTCACTTTTCATTACAAGTGACAATCCTATTAAAAGTGCCCTTATTTATGTAGCTTTTCAACAAAATTGAAGCAAGCTTCAACTTGTTATTGTTTAGTGAGTTTATACGGCACCCATTTTCGCCTATATTTCTAATTCAACGCAAATGGATCGATTTCGTTTCATGACTAACGTTGAAGACTGCTGCTAATTTCAACGTGATTTGAGAGTTTCCACCAGGGTTAGATTGCAATTGATGTATGGCAACCAGCAATACCACTGTAATATATTGCATTAATATAAAAATCCATTTGGAATGCGATTCAAACTTACAATTAAGGTATGTGTAACAAACAACAAAAGTATATTTAAATTCTTGGTCCCTTAAACACTCTGTCCATTAGTCGGAGCCCATCGACACAGAAATAAATCTCAGCCTCTATCCTTCGGCAGAAACAAGAAACAACAGCTGTAATCGCCCGCATAAATGAATAACGGATCCAAAATGTACCCAGATTTAGAGCGAAAGTGGTGCGAGGACCGACGGATTATGAAATTAATCTCGATGGACTTGATACTCGGAGTATACTGAATAAATGTGATTTTGTAAAAACTCGGCCTGAGGAAAAAAAAAATGTCTAGAAGAGTGATTATAACAAAGAACGTTAAAATTACCGTCAAGGGATTTAACTTCATCATCAATACTCAATACAAAAAAATAAAATGGAAGTGCCTGTTTGTAATGTCAAAATAATAGTGTTTTTTTTAAGCTCATACAGTTATTTGCACGATACCTATGCTTACAATTCAGTTTTTAAATTTTTTGTCTGTCTGTTTGTTCCGGCTAATCTCCGGAACGGGTAGACCGATTTCAGTACTTTCACTGGCAGATAGCTGGTGTTATAAGGAGTAACTTAGGCTATACCAACTTTTAAATTTTCACGTTTCATTATATAATTATGTATTTGAAGGGGAATTAATGCGATCACGAAAAGGTTGCCAGGTTGCACTGGCCGTGGTCACAGGCTAACTAAACGTCAGGCAATTCCGAGGTATGTAATACCTTTTCGTGATCGCGTTTATTCCCGTTTAAATACATAATTATAACTTAGGCTACTTTTATTTTGGGAAAAGAATTAGGGTTCCGACCAAAATATATAAATATCTACACGAGAACGAAGCCGCACGGGATCTTGTAAAGATATATCACTAAGGAATCATATTACAGTAAAGCGAAAAAGATAAGAGATTAATTTTCTGCAATAAATTATCTTAATTAATTTATATTGATGCATTGTAGTCGGGATATGACGGGATAAGTTATAAATACTACAATTTTACCGAAACACATTTAGATATTTATTTTACTTATCGCTATAATAACAATCAAATTGTTGTTCGTTGTCTCGCGTAAACTCAAATATGGCTTGAACGATTTGAATATTTGTTGTTTGTCAGGGGTAATAGGAAAAGCTTAAGGCTGCGTTTCCACCAGAGGTGTGCAAGGTAGCTGAGCGGTGCGAGGATGCGTAACAAAGCTATGAAACGGTGTGAGCGATTCCACCAGAGATGTGCTAGGCCGTTGAGCGGTACGAGGATGCGTAGCAACGCTGTGGAACGGTACGCAAATGTGAGCGGTGCGAGGATGTGTACAATACACATCGACCTCACGACAACAAACGTCTAGCACACATCACTCGCACACATCTCGCACACATCCCTCGCACAAATTCCCTCGCTTGTTATGTACGTACAAAAACCTCGCTCCTCTAAGCCGTTTTCACAGGAGCTTCGCTGAGCGAGGCTAGGTTAAAGAAGCGGTTTTATTTGGTTCTTAACAAACACATTTCTCGCTACGCATCCTCGCACATCTCTGGTAGAAACGTAGCTTAAAAGAACAGCGAAAACATTTAATATCCAAAATTAGTAATTCGGTATGAAAATCGCCCCTTTGGATTACGTCTAATGGACGAATGCAGAAAACAGTCAAAACTTAAATCATCATTTCAGATTACTTTTAATAAAGGGCGTTCGTGGCAGACCTATCATCTAACTGACGTGATTATTTATTTCATGTTTGGTATCAAAAGTAAGGTCTTGACGAGCACATTACAAATATATAAAATAATACAATATGAATATCATTTGGTTTAAGTAAATAAATATGTTTAAATTATTAACAAACAAGCAAAAACATGAATGCGCTACGTACGGCGCGGCTGTACAATTAGTACCTATTATATTTTATTAATGAAAAACAATAAAGTATAAAATAAAAAAATAAAAATAAAAAATACAAGTGATCTAAAAAGTACGAAATGAGAAAATATTTGAGACAGAAATCAAGACGTAGGTACAAAAATGGTCAATGTATAGCCGTGGCCGCATGCCTACAAAATACATATAAAATACCATACCAAAATATCTAAGTAATACCTTTTTTTTAGTGTGGAAACTCCCACGGGTCTTCAACTCACCGGGGTCAACTCACCGGGGTCAACGGCAAGGTGGTATGTCGGACTCGAACCGACTAACCGTCACGGGTCCTAATGCCGGGGACTCAGGTGTACCCTAGAAAAGAAATCCATGTGAGCCCCGGCAGACTTGGCCGCCTGCTCGACAACAGGCGACCCTACAATTTGGTGCGGGGGCCTAGCCCCCTCCGATTTAGAGAGGTGCGCGTGAAATACGTCCCGCCGCCGTCTCGGGCCTGCTTCTGCTAGGGCGACGGGTAACCCAGCCCATCACCCTCAGGCCATTTAAGTAATACCTACAAAATTATAATGTCATGCGACCACGGTTCTCAACGCTTTTTATATTATTTATTTTGAGATCTCTAGGCTCACATTATTAGCTGTTTTAAATTTTTACTGATGAGAAAATTTAATTCCGAGCTCTCATTTCAAAGAATCTCTGCTTCTGTTGTGGAACTGTGTGTAATTTAGTTGATCTAAAACTAAATCTTATTTTCATAGCAATTCCACTTTCCTCTTTATTTATTATATACCTAAATGTTTTTCATTTATAATGTCACGTTTTGTTCTATGAGCATCGGTAAGAACTTATCATCAAGTATACCGTCTCTTATTCCTAGCCTAATTGTATAAACATAAATGAAAACCAGAGAGTGCAAATCTGACTTGCATACGATAGGATCGAACAAGATTAAACAAAAATGCCGATTAAATAAAAACACGTGTCTTGTACCATTTCTTGGTCTTCATTTTCAATTTTTTAAATAAAAATGTTCTTACTTTTAATAACTGATACTTAGGTAGTGTAATATGGCTGTAATAGCCCTTGGCACCCTTTGGGTATGGAACCTAAAGGTTATTGCTGATTACTTGAATGACGACAAGTTTTTCTTCCAATGCCTACGACAAAGAAATCCTATTTGATAACATGCTAATTTCATTATTATTTTATTCTGATATTTTTTATTTTATTTTTGTTGACCAAGGAATTAGAGTACCTATTGTTTTTAAATTTGCCCCGTTTTTGCAACATTTTTCATTAATGCTCCGCTCTTATTGGTAGTAGCGTGATCTTATATAGCCTCAAGCCTTCCTCGATAAATGGGCTGTCCAACACCAAAATATTTTTTTCATTTGAACCAGTAGATCTTGAGATTAGCGCGTTCAACCAAACAAACAAACTTTTCAATTTTATAATATTATGTGTACCTATAAATAAAAATAATGATATAGTAAATAATTGTCTGATAAAATCTGCGACTATTTAATTTGCTATTGACTTTGCTATTAAATTAAACACTTTTGTTAAAGTTTAACTTTTCACAACATTACAAGTGCTCAGACAGCTTCCATAAAAAATCGACCCTTAAAAACTCGTGCGAACGCACAGGTAAGCGTAAACCAAAACAAAACGAAACTACATTCGTGTCCCGCATTTCACTAACCAACCCAAGACGTGGCCAATAAGAAATTTGCTCACGTATATGTCCAAAAAACATCCGCAGAAGTTAAATTTAATCGTGCAACTAGTTACAAAGAGCGGGCACGTACACTTGCAAGGAATGGAGGGATGGAGGTAATTGTCCTTCTGAAATAACCTATTCATACTTGGACATTAATGTACCGTAAAAAACTACTTTTTAGTATATAATACAGATTATATCTTCGGCTTTTGCCCCGGGCACCCACCGTGGGACGATAAAGGACTCAGTGGCAACAAACCAACTGTGAGTAGCCAGAGTTTCATACCACTTCTAAATTATGCCAGCACCCATATATGCCATGGTATGCCATGGTAGTGCCAGCACTGAGGTATATAGGAATTAAAGAGAGAAAACAGTGTGTTAAGATATCTCAAGATATAGACAACACTGGTATCCATAGAAGGCGAAGCAGACGGCTTTGATTACTGGAGATAGGCTTTGGTCTATGTAGTTGTTAACGGTGTTTCAGCGATTGCGCCATTAATGAAAAATAGTTACCTATAACGCTCTCTGTGATGCCATAATAACTATTGCTAAAAACCAACTTAAGTTAAACTTAATTTTTTTTGCACAAACACGATTCAGGACGTTCTCAAATAATAAAAATAAAAAAGCACACCTGTTCTAACACTTTAATCGCATGATGTTGTCGCGTGCACTACGGCAAGCGAAATCATAGCCAAAACCCTAATAACGTCAAGCCTTATGTATTGTAAAAATGTATGCAAATCCTTACAATTCTAAAAGGTTTTCACACACAAGTTTTTTTTTATTATAAAAGTTTTTGGAATAAAAATACAGGTGGATTTAAAAGTCAGGCAATGAACAAAATACTATGTCGTAAATCTTATTCTTCTACTCGCGTACATTTTGCACGTTGGATCTCTGATGGATGTCATGTAATTGTGGCAGACAAAGTCTTGTGTATTTGGTTAGAAGGGCACATTGGGATGATTACGGTTGATCTCTTGCATCACACACTGAATGTTCTCGAATTAAAAAACCTAGTCTTGTTGGATAGACACCTACTATTGTATTGGAGAGACATTAAAACTGTTCCCCTCACAGTCTCCAAATATGGCCACTTAACCTGGTTTATAGAAACATTAAACTTTATAACAGTTAAAAGTAAATTCAAAATAATTTTTTCTATAAAATCTTATCGTGCAGTTATTCTCATTTCGTTTTTTTTAAGAAAGAAATTTTAGAACTAAATGCGGTTTGTAGAACCTTTATAATTAAGTTTGAAATCCCTCCAAGTATAATAAAACATCGTCAAACTTTTTTTCCTTCGTGACATTCGCAGTCAAACTTCAATCGTTAGGATGTACATTTTATTTGACAAAACTTTGTATACTTCGTTTAAAAGGAAAAAGCCACCGTTATGAATATTTACAATTGTTAAGGAAATATACCACTTCAGAAGTTCTTTCATTCTCAAGACTCCAAAGCACAAACTGGAGATAAATTAAAAATGCAAAAAAAGGCGATGGCGTGATATTTTTAATACCGCATTATTCTTTTCCAGAATGTCGAATAAACCCCCAGACCGTTGCCGGAACTAATTTCGTTTCTGAATTATTGAAAACGTCTGTAGTGGTATTTCGGACGTTTATATAAATTGAAAAGCACTTTGATCGCACACGTTTTAATGAATTAAAATGGCTGTACGTGTCTCTTTTATGAGAAAAATGTTATAAGAAATACTAACAATTCTGGCTCCATTTTCAACGAAATTTGTCGATATTTATGATGTCGTATAATGAGAAACTGAATGAGAAAAATAAATTAGTATCGATATAACGGTCGTGTGGTCTGCGAATAAGAAGGAAGCAATATAATTTTATAACGTCGATTCTATAAAAATACCAGAGACAGATGGTTTCAGCAGGATTTTGCTGTTTTTCTAATGTCAATAAATTTACTTTTTTACTTTTGAACTGATAACAAAATAAGTTACCAGTATGAGTACTCCAGTATCATGCACTATGAGGCATCTAGTAGAACAAGCTGAACACGATAAGCTTACGTCTTATAGTAATTGGTTATATGGAGGAACGGTATACGATTCCTGTCACAAGGGAACAATCATAACGCCATGCAGGACTGCGGATGGAGTGGAGTCATGTGACTGTCACATCACTCACATCCTAGATGTAAGGATAAGCCGAAATATTTAGTAACCACTGATCCTGATTATTCCGCAACTCTATCGTTTATATTGAATATTACCTGGCCTGAAAAGTTATGTTTTTACGTTTTCCAACTTTTCTATTCGTAATAACCTTTCCCAGATTTTAACGAATATTCGTATTAAAGAAATAGCTAGATTGGCCCAGTTGTCCTCGAGTTCTGCGCTTAGCAACTCATTTAACGATTCATTTTTATTGATATAGATAAGCGAACTACACAGTAACTAATTATCGTGTAATCAAAGTTTTCACGATGATTAGTAAATGTCATATACTCATACATATACTAATCATCGCGAGGACTTTCATCGCCCGTCAAGAACTGTCCGCCAAGAAACCTAGCGTGGTGGTACTGCTACGTACCAATACTTCGTTAGATTACAATTATAACTTCAAGTTTTATACTACTACACCAGTAGCAATAGGGGCATTTATTTTGTGTTAGCTCAATAAAAAGTATATTACTCGTTACTGGGTTGATAATAATATTAGTTCAGTAGGTACCTAACTACTGAACTCACATAATTATCAACTCCCGGAACGCGATAGTTTGTATGAAAAATTGTGTGCTTAATCTAAAAAAAAATTAAAAAATATTGAAATATATTACGACACCGTCTGGTCGTTTTTGATGAAAGGTATTGATAGACAGATTTGTCATCAAGCATTGGAAATCATTTAAGTTTAACCCTTTTCAAGTTAGACTTAAAAGCGATTTCCTCCTGTACACTGTTTATGATTTCAGCTTTCTTTCCCTTTAGCTCCTGTTTTAATTAAGGTATGCGGTTCATCTCAGAATACTCACTGGAACGAGATCTTTTATTTAAGCTTTTGCCCACTTAAATTATAAGAGTTGGAGGGAAGCTTGGTGTGCACATTCAACTTGACTTTCAATATGCTTTTCAAATTGAAGATAATTGTCAATCCTATTATGTTCTTAATTTTTGATCGTTGAATACAGGGGTATTCAACTTAGGTTAGGTTATAATTGTTCATCATATAAGAGCGTTGTTTTTGAATTATATTATAAAACAATGCAGCGAAGCATCACGAGTGATCTGCAAACACTTCTGACTGCTGATTAAAACGCGTATTTAAGTGAATATTGTACACAAATTTGAAAATAACACATGTCTGATAAAAGTATAGATATAAAAGGCAAGTTAGTGCAACAAACTCTTTACAAACTTTACCCCAATTAGTGTTAGACTCTAAATTGGAAGTAATAACAACTACGACTATTATCCTGAAACTGGGAAAACCTTCGTAAATTCGTTGTGACACTAACTGAAATGTCAAACCGTTTAATGTCGATGACTTCTCCGTAACAAAAACTTCTTTGAAATATTAAATATACTCCGTATGCAGACACAGTTCCAATCGCTATGGGAATTCACAGTTAAGACACTTTGTAAACATCAACTTATTCCTATATAGTTGATCCACGCATATTGTTGCTTTATGTGGTAATATAATAGCTGTTCTTCCATATCTATGTAAAGTATGTTGAGAGAAGACTGTATGTTTAATTTCTATTTTATAAAACTTCTATGAAACTAACTTATTGCAACTTTATTACTTTTTTAATTTAATTTAATTTAATTAATAGCATATATTAAGTAATGATTTTAAATTTATTTAGTAAATTTAATTCGATAAATTTAACGAATGTAATTGAATGAATTAAATACGAGTAAGATGAAATTAACGAGTTTCATGTAATGATGTAACTTAATGAATTTAATCTAATGATAAATAAATAAATAAAAGCTGAAAGTATAGGAGCTAACTGGAACACTATATATGCGTCCATAAGGCTATAGCATCCATAGCTTCTGAGTATACGTACATAACTTTCTAAGTTTATATATTTAGTTACATAATATACGTATATTTATATTATATAAATTATTCATAACATATTTATCTCTCTGAAACTGTCATCATTGCTGTCCATCCAAATGTAGTCTGGAAAAAATTGCTCTGCGATAAGGCCGGACATAGTGCTTGTGTTTCATTCGTGTAAAATGTTAATATTGCATGGCTATAACCACAAAGAGTATTTAATATTATTATAACTACATATTATAAAACAAAGTCTCCCGACGCGTCTGTCTGTCTGTTCGCGATAAACTGAAAAGCTACTGATCGGATTTTCATGCGGTTTTCACCAGTAGACAGAGGGATTCATGAGGAAGGTTTATGTGTATAATTTGTTAAGGTTTTGTGTAAATTGGTTGAAATATGATGATAATTGTGGAAGATGTCTCTGCTACCCGTACGAAGCCGGGGCGGATTGCTAGTGATTTATAAGTATTAGCGCTTGATAATAATGTTGAGTATTTAGTTATTGATTGATCAACTTGTGACTGATATAATACACCTACTTGGTTGTCTTTCATCAATCACACAGTTAGCCTCAAGATAAAATTTATCCTTCTTTAGTTTCCGTACCAAGCTATAAGAGGCACTCTTATAAGATCACTTTGTTATCCATCTCTGTGTCACGCTTAATGGCCTTTTTTCTCAGTAACGAAGAAAAGTTTAGTAAGTATCAAAATACCATAATCTTTATTTTTTTGCAGGTAGTACAAAATCTAGCTATAAAAAAAAACTATCATGTTTGACGCCTCAAAAACTCGGGAGTTTTATTTTTACTTATAAAAGTAGCATATGATTATTTTTTAAATAGGCATATTAAAGCTAACTAAATAACAAAAAAAAAAAGTTTTTAAAAGATCCTTGTCCACGTCACGATTCAGGGCAATCGCCTGCATTAGTTAGATAGTAAGTTGTTTAATTAAAATTGAGAACGGACAATAAAATAATACTTAGTGCAGCAAAAGCGCGAAAAATATTGTGACTGTATAGAACGAGTAACTAGGCGCTCTCCTTTTACGTCACAACAAATTATAAGGGTGAAATATTGTACAAAAAATGGAATATATTTACAGATGTTGTAATTTATTACACATTGAAGCTCACTGAATGAGTTTCAATATGTAAGGCAAAAGTATTTACATTTTCATACAAGTTATAAGAATGATCGTGTAAACGTAAAATAGAGTACAAAATTATCGAATTCTCCTCTATAAATACTAGTTAATAACCCTAACTAACGTGGTATCACTCCGGTTGAGCCAGCCCACACGTGCCGGCTCGACCGGAGTGATACCACGTTAGTTAGGGTTATTGTGATACCACGGTCTCACAGAAAACCGGTAGTTAAGCGATGCTTGCATTGTATTTCGCCGAGTGAGTGGGGTTTACCGGAGGCCTTCCTTTCCCTGTCCCCCTCGTCCTCTCCCTTCCCCTACTCCCACCTTAAAAGCCGGAAACACACGTGTTACTCTTGATTTGCAGGTGCCCATGGGCGGTGGTAGTCACTTACCATCAGGTGCCCCGTCTGCTCGTTTGCCTGCTATTCCATAAAAAAAAAATTATAAGTGTGAAAGTGAGTCTGTTTGCTCATTTGTTTGTTACGCTTTCACTCCTTAAATGTTCAACCGATCCTCATTAAATGAATTTGCACACATGCCGTCAGGAGTACAATAAAAGGCATAGGATACCTTTCAAATTTTTTCCGAGGGATACCTGAAGCGATTAACAAAATCTTCATTCACGGGAGCGCAGCCGCGGGCAAAAGCTAGCGTCAACTTCATAATATAAAGGTGGAAGTTAGTTTGTTTGTTTCACGCCTTCACGTGTAACTATTCAACCAATTGTCATGAAATTTGCATAAGCGTTGTCAGATGTACAGAAAATACTTTTACTGAGGAATAAAAAAATAGTTTTTACGCGAGCGGAACCAATGTTTGCTTGTAAACATCATTTAATAGCATTTCATATTAATACGGCACCAGTAATTTTGTGGTTTAAGTATCAGGCTCAAGAGATTGATGGTTGCACATCGCCCAGTATACTAGGACGATGAACCCACTAACACAAACGATTAAAGAAGTTTCTTAAGTCTTAACAATACCGTCTTCCATGGCCAAAAACTGGAGCAGGAAGACCCAAAAACGGTGATTGGTCAAAATAAAATAAAAAAAGCCGCAGCCGACATCCGGCAGCTGAATTTATATTGTGTGGGAATTTTACTGAAAGATAATTGGTACCTACACGAGGCCTTTACCACGGACCACTTCTAGTTCGTTAACGACACCAGCTATTATCTCAGGTACAGACGTGATCAAAATATTGGTACAGCTTCAGTATGTTACAAAAGGTTTCCTTCATTTATTTTTTTGTCATGCAATGTGTTTTAAAAAGGTGGGCCTTAAATTTGATTACACCACCATGTACACGAAAAATTGTTGTTTTAGCTTTAGGGTTTTTTTAAGAATTTTACCTTTGGAGAATGCTTTTCCTGGCGTAGGCGCAAATTTCTAAACAACAAATATGAATGTTGAAATCAATTTCAACGACTTAGATTTTTTTTTATTTGAACATTTTCCTAAAGAATTGGTTTCATAAACATCCTTGGTATGAAATACCCAGTTTCATTTATGCCAGCCTTATCTCTTATGAAATACTAGCATCCCGGCTTCGAACGGGTAGCAGAGACATCTTCAACAATCATCATCATATTTTAACCAATTTACAGAAAACCTTAACAAATTATATACCTAAACTTTCCGCATGAATCGTTCTATTTATTGGTGGTGAAAACCGCATGAAAATCCGTTGAGTAGCTTTTGAGTTTATCGCGAACAGACCGACAGACAGACGGACTTTGTTTATGTATTATATATATGTAGTGATAGTGATTAGTTGCATCGGTTAATTCTAAATTCAATTTATCAGATTAAAAAAAAATCTTTCTTCTTTAAAAACTGACAAATTGAATTCAGGAAAATCATGAATTTTCCTGGAATTGTTATTCACGGAGTATACTATATGACCCTAAAATATGTACACACCCTTCTGTAACATTCTGTATAACATATTGTAACGCATAGTTACTAAGTACGGCCAAGCCACAGAGGTCGAGGTATAAGTATGATACAGAAAGGTGTAGATGACTGTTTGAGTAATTTTAAGAACCTTCCGAATTTTTAACCCGCCTCGCAAAAAGAAGGGGTGTTATAAGTTTAACTAAGGTATCTGTGTCTGTCTGTAGCATCAGAGCTCTTAAACAACTGAATTTCATTGAGAGTGTTCTTATTCAACAAAATCTGTTTAGAAAGTCGAAGATTTTTACCTCTTTTCTAACTGTTGGAGGGTTTTTCGAGTTTTTATATTCTTAATTGATACTTGTGTTTATTTATACAGATAGTTTAGTTTGAAACTGATAATGTAAATTTAAATGTACCAAAAAAGCTAATATAATGTAGGAGAAAGAGTTTCATTAATATTGACATGGAAATTCCCATTACTGTCCAGTCTATTTTCCTCTGAACTGCACTCCCTCGAGTAATTAGGATATCCGCAGCCACTATATCAAAGCTAAAGTTTCATAGGAAATATTTTGCAGAAACTTCCACACAAGCTCTCCTTATTTATATATTCATTACTAGCCGACCACGCCAAGTTTGTTTTTCTCCAGTTGGACCAAACTGCACACAGTGTGCAGAATTTCATTAAAATCAGTTCATTACTTTAGGAGTGACGCGAGCGATGAGCGAACAAACAACGTGACACGAAATGTAAAATGTTTAACGCATATGTATTTTATTACGTGTTATAATAAACCACTAATATGCTTAATCTTAATCATGATTTTGATATTTTTAAAACAAACCTTTAAAATCCATTTTAAATCAACGCAATTAAAACAACAAAGGTTCGTGATAAACGATGAAAAATAAAGTAATTGATCAAGGGTTAAGTTCGATGAACGAAACCCTTACACCGATAGATTAAAAGGGGAAAATGAAATAACTGAAAGCAATAAAGGATAAACTGAATGCTTTTTTGCTGCTTCCCTCGCTAACAGTACACAGAGGTTTTAAAACCAAATACCATATTCATCGTTTTGATATATATATCAATATTTTAATGCTTTCACATTTATATATGATAAACGCTTTATTGTACACCAAATTAGGAAGCTCATTCAGATTAGTGTCCATGTAAATATTCATAAAGTTTCACCCTAAAACAAAATCTTCAGCTATTTACATACCAAGTTTCATCGCAATCGGTTCAGTAGTTTTGGCGTGAAAGAGTAACAAACATCCATACATCCATAGTCACAAACTTTCACGTTTAAGTAAAATTTACCCTCTTCCTGTTCAGTCCTGTAGCCTTTGCGTTACTTCAGGTATCCAGCTATATACATACCAAGTTTCATCGCAATCGGTTCAGTGGTTTTTGCGTGAAAGAGTAACAAACATCCATCCATCCATCCGTCCAAACTTTCACATTTATACGAGTAATATTAGTGGGATTAGTGGGATAATCATCGCCTCGGCCTTAACTTTCATACAAAGACTAGAGAAAAACATTTTGAAACGATTTCTGTTCGAATTCAATCCGCCACGCCGCTCCCGACTAGGGAAATATCTCCCTGCAGCAAACTGCGGTTATTGAGTACTGTTGTTTTTTTTTTCATCTGGTAGATTAGGGTTGATAGAGCTTTATAGGATTAGACGTAGACGAACTGAAGCGGTTTCAGAAGGCCTACAGTATCACTAAGCACCTAGTGTTACAGTGACTTGACTATCTAACTAACTTATTTAACTTTCACATACCACTTGTTCAGCTACTGATATGAAGATGACCTGATGAATGTCCTGTCTGGTTTCGTTTTAGATATATGATGTGATGATACGATAAAAGTTGGTTAAAATTTACTTTGAAGATTTGTTTACATAGTTATAAGTGGAGCTAATAATAAAAGCGTGTTAAACATATAAATTACTAGAAACAATACAATTCAAATTGTCAACAAAGCCTTCCTGCTATACATTGTACTACGTTTTAAACCATACGACATTACAATGCTTTATTAATAACATTGGAATCGCCTCGTCAGCCACCATTGTTTGAAATAGATAGATCATGATTAGTCGCTGCTTCATGACTGTGACAAACACACCAACAGCTCACAAATAAATTATATTTATTGTTCCCAATGTGTTAGCACAAACATTTCTATGTATAGATAGTTTGATTAATTGGTGTATCGTTTTCCCTCTTGCCATCGTGGCTCTGGGGAAATTTCAACCGTATATAAAGTACGTACGATCGTAAGTAAAAACTGAAAGTTTTGTCAAGAAGAAGGAAAACTGTTCAGGGGCTGCGAATGACGTCGCTTGTTCTGTTATATTAGAAAAAATATGACGCTGACTTTCCCATCATTTTGAGTCATATTCGTTACACACTGTACAAAGGAATTTACTTTTTAATGTTGTTGTATGCATTATGCTTTAATGTCGTGAAAATTTAAAGCAACATTTTAATTGCTAATGTTTTCCATGAGTTGGTTTACAAGCTACAACAGCATATTAGATAGAGGAACTAGTACATTTGATAGGTAATTAATTTCAGCTTGCAGCTAATTATTTCATTAAATAATATAATTAATTGTGTCATTATTACGCCTCCAATGTCAAAGCGAATAAGAGGACAAGAATAGTAAACAGCAAATTCAAATCACACAGTTACACTACGCATCAAATCTAGATCTAGATCTTCACATACAGGCTCACCGGTTTCAGCTGATTCTGACCTATCCTTTTTCATGACATCACTAATTTGATGAAGTATATTTCTTAAGGTCCAATTACACTTTACGTACTAGAATGTTCATGAGTTTAGAACTCATTCGCCACAACGCCGCAACATAAATTTTACAACTTTAGTCAATACATACATATTCTTTCAAGGTATACCGCTCACGAATATCTGCATTTATTTTTATATCAGTCAACACATACTTTATAGTAATCTTGTTTAATCTATTTTCATGTTTTTCGAAATACTAAATTTGCTTCTATTTCATAAGGTATACAACACGGTATAATGAACTGCCACGCAAATTTTCTTCAGCACTAATTGACCACATTCATGGTCTGTTGTATGTGTAGTTAGATTAGAACACAAATGCGGTTTAGCATTGCGTTCTGCATTTCAAAATTATATTCTAGACTAAATAAGCATTCTATAATAAATACCTATATCAAAAAGTTTTAGAAAACAATAATTAATATACACTTCATCAAGTAAGACAAACTTGTCATAACTTTATTATAGTAATTAAATGGAAAATGGATTATCAACAATTTCAAATGCGATCTCATTTATGAAACTATGACATATGAGCATATGATACAAAGTTATCTATATCCAATCTAAGCAAGGCTTGTCTGGATTTCAGAAGACGGCACATTTTTTTATATATAAATAATTTTAAAGGTTTATATTAAAATCACTTACAAGTAAAAAAATTCAATTGAATGTTGTGGTGGATTCTGTTTTAACTATAATAAAGTGGAAGAGTATGTCAAAGAATCACCACAATTTATTTGGGATGTTGTAAGAACAGTCGTGAATCTAAATGGTCTTATAAAAAGTTGTGGTGTCGTGTCTGATGTCCAGATCTCATCGCATATTCAATTTCTTGTGGACCCCTCTCATTTATATACATAGAATTTTTTTCGTGGCCGTCACTTCTGTGAAATTCCTTGGTTAATTAAATTTCATGCTAAATATTTATGTTGTGTAAGTTTCGTTTGAATTTTGAAATTTAAATTAATTGAGCGTGAATTAATAGGTACTATATTTGACATATTTATCTATAATTTTATTTTATTAAACTTTAAAATAACAGATGTCACAATAAATAATTAATTAAACACAATTTCTGATGAATCGGAACTGCTTTGCGACGTAAAAGTTTGGAACATTCAATTGTTTCAGACCGATGTTTACTGCCGTAGCTTTCACTTCAAGATAAACGATACAAACTTTAACATTACTGTTTAAAGGGCGGGCAAACAAATATTATTGATTTTTCTGTTCAGACGCCAGTTTTGATCAATAAATACTTCTAGTCCCAAAGGTTAAAAGGGGACCCAAAGACTACATCGATGCGTATTACGCGAAGATACAGATAATTCAGAAAAAATCGTGTAATACATAAACTAAATGTAAATATGTTTCTTTCGCAGCACGATCTCCTTTCTCGGAATTTCAACTTGACGTACATGTTGACAGTAGACAAAAATTGAAAATTAATAAGAAATAAGAACCTCTTAGAATATATAATTGGAATATTCTAGTTTGAAGGTACACAGCGAACTTCAGCGGTTTGAATAATGTCTTGTAAAATAGTAAGGTAATAAGTTTAAAAGTGTTTCGATAAGTTTAATTTAATTTTCCTCGATAGGTGAGTAATTCAAATGGACAAAAAAGATAGGTAGATACTTAGATTATTTGAAAAGGCATGTTAAATACATTGAAATGTTGCTTCAAGATAAATAACTCACAATAAATATCATAGCGAATTTAATTTTAATCTTTCACGGTAATGTAAGGTCTTCCATCAAGATTGCCTCAACCGAAGACCACATCGCAAGACCCTCATATATTAACAGACCCAAAGGATAAGGACCCTCATCCGAGAAATATTTTGCGTGTAAATCTTGTCTGTAATAAAAAGACAATTTGACAAGATATTCTACTAAACGTAGTTTTTTCTTGGTGGTGGTGTAATAAATGATTTTCTATTTACTCGCGGACCCTTTATGTAATAAATTTCTCCGTCCACATTGACAAACAAAGCTGACACATCGTAAATAAAAGTAACGTCAATCTTTTGACTAACGGTTAGACTGTGTGGAATTTGGAATTTATATGTCTCGGTATTTCTTTGAGGTGTTCAATAAATTGAGCTGCTTACATTTAAATATAACAGAAATATATCTCATTATAAATAAAGAGCAAAGGCTGAAAGTGGTTCTGTTTTTTTTTTTCATTTCAAGTGGAAATTCGCTTTCATTGCTTTGACACTTCGTTACGTCTTTGAGCAGGTTCACCAATATATTATATGCTTTTACATTTTTCTACGCTTCAATATGCAGATCTCAATATATAGAATATTTTTTAAATTGTTCAATTAGGAAAATCTGAACGCTAGATAATAATTTTATCTATAAAATCGTTATATTCAATTTATCAATAACTTCTATTTAAATACGTACTGTACTTCTAAAACTCTTCTATACGTTGAAACAAAGCAACAACGTATTTAATATCAGAACGTTTCAACGTAGTTCTCCAAAAGAGTAATAACACCAGGTGAGAGATAAGAGATAATGTTAATATACGAGTACATATAAGCAAAAAGACTTCTCACAACGCTGGAGGCACAACTTGAAAATTATAAGAAAAAAGAACCAATAATTCTAATTTGAAAAGATGGAACCGTCCCTAGAGTAGTACCTACCTCCAATATTCGGAAGACTGCTGTTTTTTAACTACGTGGCCCTGACGCAACAGGGGTGCTATAAGTTTAACGTGTGTAGCTGTGTGTCTCTCTGTGGCATCGTCGCTCCTAAACGGATAGACCGATAATTTTGATTTTTTTTTTTGGTTTAAAAGGTGACTTGATTGAAAGTGTTCTTAGATATAACTCAAGAAAAACTGTTCAGCCGTTCGAAGATTATCAGCTCTTTTCTGAAGGTTGAAGGTATTTTTGAGTTGGGGATATTAAAAAAAATTTACACAGGTAGCTTTTGCCATCACGCTTTTTTGAGACATTGGTTTTATGAACAGAAATGAAAAAAAAGTCTGCTAGAATTAAAACGTCTTTATCATGAGACATTCAATGTGACATAATCTATTAATTAGTGATAAAAGTACTAGTACTTACTATGTGATATTACTAAAGATTAAGGTGATGCCGCATTTCCAATTTATGAGTAGATCATGACTAAATTTTACTTCTTAGTACACTGAGGGATTTTATTATAGTTTTTAAGTCCAAACTGAATATTTTAAGTTTCCTCTGACATATAAGTTAATTCATATTTCCGTCAAGGATAAAGTGAATGAAAATTAAGTCATATCGAATTTCTAACAAACTCAATTATTTAATGACGTACCCGAGGGTTTCATTCCATAACTTGACCCGATATAATAAACCGATAATTATCGATAATGGTCATTATTGCCCATTATAAGGATTAAAATTTCGTTATAATAAACTTATGAGGAAAATTTAGCTGCTATAAAAATGTTCGGTTGTTTAATTTTTTTTTTGGTATTTTGTGGCAGGAACAGAATCTAATGATTAAAAATATTAAGCTGAATATAATACTTTTAAGCTTAAAGCTTACTCCATTAAATAAAAGGCTTAATTAATTTAGTAGACAATTAACATTTTAAAGTATCAAGGTAAGTATGGCGTAAGCGTAACTCAAATTAGAGTCAACTGTGGAAGTATATTTAGAAACAAAGGAGAGAATTAAATACGTTCAGATAAACACAAAGTTCCTGTACTAAAACGAATCAATAAAAAAAAATATGGATTAATTTTGGCTCGGTGTAATATATGGTAGAATACTTCTTATTTTCTTCATTTCCTATCTAAAGGAGTTTTCATTCATGAAACCCACCCAAAATCAAGACAAAATTAAGGTTATCGGAGAATTAGGAATGAAATATTCTGGCGTATTCTGCAACGTTTATCGATAATACTTTGTCTGTTTAAGCTGTTCGGTTGTGGAATGACTTTTCCGATAGTATCAGACGAGCTCAGTAATTGTCCAAATTATGGTACAAAAATATATGTTATAACTGGTTTATGGAGGTTTTTATCTCTTGATTGTTAATACCATATAATGCCGCATTTGTTTAACGACTATAAACTTGTATCGTTTTTTTATCTCTATGTCACGCCATGGTGGGCGTTTGTAATACCTTCCAATCTCACTGAGATAGATACTAACTGATTTACTTTATTAAATGAATAAACCATAAACGCTCAGAACTATCCCCAGGCTTCATCGCATTACAAGTTTTTAATGTATACTTTTCACCCTCAAGGTTGACCTTTCTAAAATCTTTACTTATTATTAATTTGTGTTTTCAAAATTGCGTAGTAGTAAAATACATTTCTATAACAGGGAAAGATACAAGTAAATAAAAAACATATTTTGTGTTTATTATTGAGTTAGCTTATACTAAGAACTCCACTTAACTAGTATGGCAATTTTCTCATTTCTTCCGGTCTTCATGAGTAGAAGTCTGAAAGTAGTCATGTGTGTATGTCATCTGTGTGTATGTATCGTCAAAAAGTTAATTAAAAAGAAAAGGAAAAAAAAAACAGGTTTTATTCGATCCACTGATCGAGACACGACAGACGTAATACAGCGCTGATATCGTCGTATTTTGTTATATGATTTATATCCAGATCCTTCAATGCTGTATATTTGGAGTTTGGAGTAATTTTGGAGACAGAACCAAACCACTGGATTGATTTCAGTGACCGCTGAACTATATGATAGATCGTTAATAGTCTAGTCAACAAGTTGAAAAACGTGTTAATTCTTGATACTGCGAATTAAAATACATGCGATGGATTCGTAATGTCTAGAAAAATGTGCAACCCCGCATATTAACAATTGTAAATGGTATAAACGATTACAAGTTTTCAAATACCAATCAACGTAAAACATTCGAGACTAAAGACTAAGACTGAAAACAGACAGCTACTTCAACCTTTGACCGGGTCTGGCACGAGGTTTTTCTAACTAAGCTTCCAGCGTATGGCATACCAACCAAACTTCGATTCGAGTCGTTATATGGCTGCTCTTCCGATCTAATGGCAAATAATGCCGGGGTACCTCAGGGATCTGTGCTCTGTGCAACCTTGTTCCTGCTTCATATTAACGATCTCCTAACACCTGGCATTTTAGCGTAGTTTAGTGATATGCAAAATAAATATGCGAAGTAATTGTAATAAACTATCGCCTTCTCAGTGTAAGTGTACGAACTTTTATTTATATCCGCACCCCGAGAGCCATTGTTAAGCACATTTTAATTTTAAAATAGGTAGACTTTTTGGAAACAGACAGCTGCTTTTATCTGTGTAGGTGTCCAATATATCTATAATATAATTTAAAATATAAAACGTAAAAATATAATATACTTACTAATAACAGTAAAGTTGACCTTCAAATTCCTGGTAGGGCTATTTTTAAAGTCCACCCTACATCTGTACACGCCAGCGTCAGTGGAGACCACACTGTCCACGAACAACACTGCTGGGTTAGCAGCAGCTCTGAAGTAGGCTCTGGTGCCAAATCCAGCTGGCGACGACCAGAGCTTAGGCTGCGAAGCTAGACGGCCGCGGACGTCGTAGCTGTGAAACAAATATTGATCAGTTGGAGATGAAGATATAAAAAAAGTGCTTAACACTCGATTTCAAATATGAACCAACTGTTTATGACATTCCCTGGGTATGTAGTATATTTTGTCATATGTCACTGGCACTATACAGTAGTAAGTGAGACTCGTATCTCTGAGTAAGCTTAAAAAAGTGGAGAAGTTTAATTTTTTTAAGCTACACAAAACAATAAATAGTTTTCGTAGCCAGGGAAGCGCAGTAAGGGGACTAAACTCCCTTATTTTTAAAGAGTTCTTGATTTAGTTTAGGGCAGTGAATAGTTAACATAAGTAAATTTATAATTTCTCAATTGCTAAAAAGGCGTGGGTCTGGCTGCTCTGATGTCTTTGAAAACTTATTTAGAATAACTACATACAAAAAGCTGAAATACCTGTTTTCTCAGTTATCTCAAAGAATTAAAGTAACAAGTTTGAAGTATATGGCATATAGTTTTGGTCTTCATTTTTTTATTTTTTTTTCGTTTTGTATCTTCTTAGTTCTAAAATGTTAGGTTCTTGTTTTTATTATTTATTTATTATTTTATTGTTTTCGTGTGAAAAGTTGAGTGTCTGTGTGCCAAATAAATCTTTCTTTATTTTCTTTCTTTCTATATCTGATTATAATAAAAAGTTTTTGATACAAATTTTGGCACCCATTTTATTTTTCCTAGGCTGCTTAATAAGTACCAAATCCCCGGGGGCACACCCTGGGTAATCAATCATTATTGCCTCTAAATTACAAGCCTCTAATGGCTAGCATTGAAACTTTTGCTTTTATTATCATTTTAAGGTTAATTGTTACGGCAGAATGAGACTTACGAAGATCATATATAATTGAGTATTCGGCTTTCAATCCTGGTAATTTTATTCAATGACAAAAAGAAAACAATGGGGCCTTTCGAAAACCCATTGGACGCGTTTTATTGTCAAATTTAATTTTTGCATCGGATCATAACTTTAAAAATCATTATTTATGTATGGAGCGGCGGCATTCGACTGCCACGCCGGGGATTACGAGTTCGATTACCGATCAGTCTAAATATTTGTATACCTGAATATGTTCCTTTGCATTTGGCCCGGGTAGATAGATAGATAGATAGAATATTCTTTATTGTACACCGTTAAATAAAATTAATTGGAACAGATCATGGCTTAAAAATAGCGTACAATGGGCGGTCTTATCGCTAATAGCGATCTCTACCAGACCTTTAGATGGAGAAAATTATAGAAGTATTAAATAAAAGCAATAGTTGATGGCGTACTATATAGAAAATACAGACAAGTATTTACACATATATATATATATATACATATATACACACATAAATACACATACATACATACATATACACATACATACATACATATACACATACATACATACATACACACACAAACATATATACTTAAATAATCCAGCTATTCAGTCTACTGTTATGTAATCTCTAGATTACATAGTAAAATCTAAAGTAATTTTGATCTTAAGTGTGAGATGGAATAAAAATAAAGAATAAAATAAAGGTATTACAGTGATAGATAGTGTTGCTTGACCATATTTTTATAGGCTGTAAGGGTTTCAGCTTGCCGTATTTGTACTGGTAATGCATTCCACAAACGAACAGCCAGAACCATAAAAGAATTATCAAAAAAAGTTGTTGAATGCACCGGCACCTCTAATATCAGACTTTCCAATGATCTTAGGCATTTCGTATGGGTACCATAAAGGAACTCAAATCGTCCTTTTAAGTAGGAAGGTGTATGAGGGTTAAACAGTATGCTGTATAGCAAAGAGAGAACATGGGCATTCCGGCGAAGACGAATAGGTAACCACTTGAGCTTTTTTCGGAATTCAGAAACATGATCATATTTACGCAGTCCAAATATGAATCGGATACAAAAGTTTTGAAGTCGCTCAAGTTTATCTAATCGGTTTTCGGTGAGATCTGGGTATTTCTATGTATAATATGTATGTATGTATATACATACATTAACGAGAGTTTATACATTTAATATATATTTTAGATGCAGTGTAGTGCATCTAATATAATCAATATGTATGTATTTATAAAAACATGTATGTATTTTTATCCGTGTACAAGCTCTGCTCCGTTTGGGTTCAAATAACGTTGTGTTAAATGGTCCAGAATATTATAATAATATTGTATGCAAAAATTGAAATGAAGCGTAAGCAAAGGCACCTAAATCTTTGCAAACAGCGAGCAATGTGTACTCCGCCTCGTGAATTACTCCATAAATATCAAGTCTAACGCTAGTAGCACCTTTGAGCAGTACTACTTCAATGTAGCAATCAATTTGGTCGGCTTTTAGCATGTAATCGAAGAGCAAGCCCGTTAGTTCTGTTATTAATTTCACACATGGAAAAAATTTTAATTACACTTTTGAGATTTCAAAAATGCTCTTTATATCTTAGCGCGCAAACGAATTGACTCAATGAGTTACTACCTTTCTAGATAGAAACCTGTTTTATTACCTGCTAGCCAATATTACCACCAGTAAAGTAGAATGCTAATCTCTGGAACCCCAGAGATTAGCGCGTTTAAACAAACAATCAAACAAAAACATTTCAGCCTATATTAGTATAGAGAAAATTACCTGTAACATCTTGTCTGACCAATGCTAAACTAACTTTCGACTGGCCTGTTGGCCTAGTGGTTAGTGACCCTGACTGCTATGCCATAGGTCGTGGGTTCGATTCCCATCCGAGTCTGGGTGTTCTTTGTGTACGTTATTTGTATGTTTGTAAAGTCCCCCGCGACACAGGAGTAATTTCCTAATGCGGGAGTTGTCTTTTTAAAAAAAAAAAAAAATATACCTAAACTGTTGTGAAAATAAATGGTTTTAAAGTAATCACGAAATTAAGCATCACATAAGACTGTAAAAAACTATTTCTTTTACTTTTTACTATTTTCAAACTGCAAACTGAACAAACATATATTCAACATAAAGTTAGGCGGAAACACAACATGCAGATTCGGTCGAGAGGCAGAAGAAACTGCAATGCATATTCTATGCCCTAGTGATCCACTAATGCGGGACTGAAGTATGAAACTAAGGTTGCAAAATATGTAACCGCAGGCAATACCAGCAATCACTGCTTATAAGGTCTTTAGAGTTCTCGAAACCATACGTCTGAGCAGTGAACTTTAAAGCAAGAATGCGCTACAAAGATCAGAAATGGTCGAGGTAGCACTAGGCACTTAAGTCAATAATAATACTATTTTCAAATTTCTTATCTTTTTAATGCTAAACCAATTATTAAAAGTTAATGATTTCGCAAAATCTAGGTATGACGTCATTACTTATTATGACATACTAATTTCTAAAGAACTTAAAGAAGAACTGATTTGACTTGACAGTCTAATACCCTATTGTAGCCTTTGGTAATATTTTTAGCAACATAACAAGTAACATTAAGTAACATAAAAGTTTCTTTTTATGTGCACATTTTGCGTAAGTAAAATTAACCCATTAAGTACCTTAAATCGACAAAATTAAAAAGAATATATCAACATTGACTCGAAAAATATACAGAAAATTAGATTAAATAGTAGCGGAATTGATCACGCTGAAACGGATGTTTCGTAGAAGAGAGCACAAACTACGAAATTGTGTTAAGAATTTCTCATCACCATTTGTTTTCGTAGATAAAGTAGTTTTATCTTCTGTAATATCTATGACAGAACTCCCATATTTACGTTGTTATATTTAAAACTTACTTAGGCCTGTGTGTCTAAATGCATGCAAGGATTTTTTTTTTTTTGTAGACAGGTCACCTGATCGTAAATGACGCCCATGGGCACCTGCAACTTAAGAGTCACAAGTGCGTTGCCGGCCTTTAAGGTAGAAAAAGTGGGAGTAGGGGAAGCGTTGAAGAAGGAGAGAGGAAGGGAGAGAGGAAGAGGGAAAGGTTTGGGCCTCCAGCCGCTTTACTCCGGTCGAGCCGGCCCATACGTGCCGAAGCATGGCTCTCCCCCAAACTAATTGCTTTCTTTGTACTAACGTTATTTGTTAATTTTAATGTAATTTAGTTACTAAAGACTTTTTTCCGTGCAGTTTATTTTTACGGCTTGAAAGCTACTGATAACTTTATTTTACAACATTATCGTTATATTGTAACCTTCTCATCTAAACATTTCTTTCAGAGTTATCTAAAATCTACTTGGAAAAAGTAAAGATATTGAAAAATAAAAGACAGAAAAGTAGCCATTTTGCAAGCAATACTAGAACGTAACGTAACGTCAATAAGTCTTGAAACTAACTTGGAAATGGCGTATATATTAGGTTTTTTTTTAGAAAGTATTGGCTATTAAATGATATGTATTTATATATTTTTTTAAATCGAAGAATAAAATATTAAGTTACTGATATTATAAATGACGATACTTTTGTAATTTCGAATACAATGGAAAAAACGAGTTTCATGTGTCGATAAAACATTGTTGTTTAATGGAAAAAACACCGTTGAAGCACAGTAGTTGCTTATAAAATGTATAAAATGTTATTCAAAATCTGTTCCATCTAAACCAACCATTTGTTGGTTGTATGCTGATTCCAAACGAGGACGTGACAATGGATGAAACATGGATTCACCATTTCACTCCGGAATCCAATTGGCAGTCGGCAGCGTGGATACTCGCAGCAACGGAAGCTTATTTTGAAGCCAAAGATAAATCTTTCTACACACATCGAATAGAAAAGTTAGAAAAACGTTTGAGGGACTATATCGCAGTTGCAGGAGAGTAGTAACCTGCTATAAATTATTAGATTGTTCTAATTATCACTGGTACTATACTTTTTAAGTTTTTGGGTTATATTTTTCTTTTAGTTATTGTATTGTCAGGCTCTAAATACAAATCAGTGAAAATTTTGGTGAAACAATGAATTAGATTAAAAACTATATACATGTGAAGATAATATAATTATTCATAGTGTGTATAGAATATAACAGTGCGTGCATACCTGTACAGTGGTTCGCCATCCGTCTCTTTGAACCACAGTACCATAGAGACATGGTCTTCTGCAGCCAGTGGCTGAATGTCGCATGGCAGAGCTGCTTTCTTTCCCAGTACGCCTTGTGCGTGGGCCGTTGGAACTGTAACAAAAGAAAATCGATCATTACATTTTTTTGTATCTATTGAGCTGGAAATCCTACGCTTTCATTTAGCGTTAGCGTAGCGTAGATTATGATGTTCATGAAACTACCTATGCGTATTGCTCTATTGTTAGTAGTAATCAGCAATGGATGTGATACCTATAGGCTATATTGTTGTACAGTTTTTTTGTACCTTAGTGGTATCATAGTGCATAAAATAATACAATAACAAACACAATAGTTAAATACATAACAAAATATATTCACAAAACCAATCAAATTTGAACCAAAGAATACAAATAGCGTTTGGTTAAATTTATAAATTTAATTCCCGGTCCAATCGGGGCGTTATTGGATTTTTCTGTAAGCCAATTTACAAAAACATACCGAAGTTTCGCATAGTGCTCGCTAAACGTCGGTGAAATTCGAGGGATTTTTTTATACCACCGATATTTCAAACAAACATGGTGTTCAATCTGACAGTCAGCGGTCACCAACGCTTATTAACAGATGTAATACAGGTGGTGATTTTTCCACGTTATCAGAACTGTCCGTATTCTCAAGAAGCTACCCTGAAAACTGAAGAAAACCCCGCGTGCGGACGCACAGATGAAAAAACTGGCGGAGCCAATGCGTTAAGTTTCTGCATAATAGTACATGTATTATTTAATTCTATTATTTATATAAATTGTATATTAAATATATTATTGTTGATTGTGTGCATAGTCTATACTAATTGTCGCATTACTCATAACAATTTTAATATACATATCTTATTATCCTACTAATATTATAAACGTGAAAGTTTGTGAGGATGTATGGATGTATGGATGTTTGTTACTCTTTCACCTAAAAACTACTGAATGGATTTTAATGAAACTTTACAATTATATAGCTTATAAATCAGAATAACCCATAGGCTATAATTTATGAAGATATTGTGTATATTGGCCAAAATATAACGATAAGTGTTAGGTCGAAAAAAAATCTGTCATCTGCGAACTATTTTGGCGTGCGGTGGGAAAACTGTGAGAGTTACACGAATATAATGTACGGTGGGATTGTTCTTTCTAAATAGTTCTACAAAAAAGTCCGCAACAGTACATATCTATCTTTTATGTAAGCCATTATTACCAAAATAGTGAACCATAAATAGACACGTGGAAGAACTAGAAAGAAATACACACGTGAGAACTATCGAATGTTTTAATTCTCAGCACACACTGTCATTGACTTAGTATAAATTATTGTTTTCACTTTCGAAAAAAAAATCCATCAAAAACATAATACGTAAGAAAATGCAAGTCTCGCAACGCAAAAAGTGGTGAGATTAATTTGTTACCTAATTAGTTACCACTAACAACATTGTATAGTGACCGCATTAATATTAGACAACTTTGTTTCATCAATAAATGGAATAGACACAAAAAGAAGTTCGAGGAGGTGGTTTGTTGTCAGCAGAGCTCAAGGAGGGGGGGGCAGTAACAATTTCAATGCAATTTATAGTTCATGTCATTTCATAAGCTATATATATAAGCTAAATATATAAGCTCTATATATAAGCTGTATATATATATATAAGCTATATATATAAGCTAAATATATAAGCTATATATATAAGCTATACATATATAAGCTATATATATATAAGCTATATATATAAGCTATATATATGTAAGCTATATATATAAGCTAAATATATAAGCTATATATATAAGCTATATATATGTAAGCTATATATTTAAGCTATATATATAAGCTTATATATATATAGCTTATATATATAGCTTAAATATATAGCTTACATATATATAGCTTATATATATAGCTTATATATTTAGCTTATATATATAGCTTACATATATATAGCTTATATATTTAGCTTATATGTATAGCTTATATATATATAGCTTATATATGTATAGCTTATATATATAAGCTATATATATAAGCTCAAACAACTATTTATATTGTTGCCCGCAGCCGCATTCTACCACCGCACTGCTCACCGCTTTCATCCTCACACCTTGGAACCTAAATGGTCGCGCACGGTGCGGTTCGAGAAGAATTTCTTCCCTGTGGAATGAGCTCCCTGCCGAGGGCTTTCCGAGGGACTATAGTATATAGGTTTTTAAAGGGTTGGCAACACGCATGTGATTCTTTTGGAATTGTATACGTCCATATGCTACAATAACCGCTTACCGGGCCGTATTCTTGTTTGCCACAGACGTAGTATAAAAAAAACCTTATCACTACATACTATGAAACAAATTCCCCCGCCACGTCTGTCTGTCTGTTCGCGATAAACGGAAAAACTACTGAACGGGTTTGCATGCGGTTTTCACTAATAGACAGTATAATTTATTAAGATTTTATGTAAATTGATTTAAATATGTTGATGTTTGTTGAAGATGTCTGCTACCCGTGCGAAGCCGGGGCGGGTTGCTAGTATAATATATAATACACAATACTCGTATTTCAAAACACACGAATGCTCTCTCATTGAAATCTGTCACCATTAATTTATGGAACCTGGAGTACTGTCGCAACCTCTTGGGGTCCATTAACCTGTTATGAGGCCGTGTTAGCTTACACGACAACAAAAAAGTCTGTTACAGGTTTCAATTTCACAATATTAAATTACTGAATGTGTTCTAAAGCTTCTAGAAAATTACATAATATTTTATTAATATATTGAGTTGAGTTATTTTTGGATGTGTATTTTACAGTGCAGAGCGAAGAAGATTGTATAATTATGAGTGTTACGTATTACGTTAATAATTTATACCTGAGATGAACAGAGGGAAGAGCTCAATTTATACAACTTTAAAAAGGCAGAGATATTTTTACTGACTGCTGATCCGCAATTCAAATGTATTCGCACCACATTCACAATTCGCATATACCTTATTGTTACAAAATAGTCTGGCCATAAATATTATTGTAAAAGAAAAACAACAACATTACATTTGAATTAGGAATCAAATAAATGAAAGGAAATATTCTTGTGATATTAAAATGAAGTGGGGGGATACAAAAACCGAATTGTTGTAGTAATAAATGGAAAAAATGATTTCTTAGTAACAATATTTAGGGCAAGACTGTGTAACTTGGCATCACCCCAAGATTAACTGGTCGAAAGAAGTACTTCTAATCTACGTGCAAGTTTGTACGGAACTCTCGGTGCGCGAGTCAGACTCGCACATTTCCGGTTTTTAGACGTACCTTATTTAGTCAAATTAGCGAAATGTAAACTCATCCTTAATGCAGTATCACGCTGTACCAACACATCGAAACTTGGTCTGTTTTCGAGTAAATCGTATGCAAGATTCCCTTAAACGGCAGTTGACGGTGTATGTAAAAGCTGCTGCAAAATAAAGAGCCGGATATTCTTTTAAAAAATATGTACGACCCTTTGTGGGTTCTAGCGGATGTACTTCCGGCCAATGTCGAGGTTCAGACTCTGAACCACATCCTTATTGGGCTTCTAACTCTGAGCAAATTATTTCATATTAAATGTGTAGTTCGGGACTTAATCGCGATAATATTTTAAAGGTACAATACCTCTTGGTTACCCGACGCGACGTTTCGATCGAATTGCACCGATCGTGGTCACTATTATCACGATTAGGTCCCGAATCACACATTTAATATGTATGAAAGTCGCGAAAATTTAAAAACAAATTATTTCAGTTTAAATTTACTGTAGTATTCTAGATCGTCTCCCTCTCCTTTCATCGCTGTACCTATTACGTAGAACTCTTTCATCCCTGTCTTTTATACATGTGTAGATGCCCTTATCAATTACGATACCCTCTGTTCTAACCAAATGTTTAAAGTGTATGAATATTCAAAGGGTAATAAAAAGGGGTTTTAGGTATATGTAGTATATATGTTTAGGTATAAGCATCTTGTTTGCTTCTTCGGCAATTTAGTGGTAAAAAAATACTACTGCATGACTACAACTTGACAACGTCTTTCGTATTTGCCGCGAGCAAAATAAGTAAACATTATTCGCGCGCTAATACAAATGTTGATTATGAGATTCCCAGAATGCCGTTTTCAGAATATGAAATTCTTTTAAACATAATGGTTTAGGAACTTATCATTACCAAGTGGTTCGCTGACTTGTGTACCTGTATATAAGGTAGCTGATGACCTAGATACGTTAACCCTAAAAAAAGGTCATTTAAGAATGAGTTATACAATCATGTAGGGGATATTGGTCCCAATTCTGTTACTTCACTCGCTAAATTAAAATTCATTAAATTTTCTTCATATAAAATGTAAACCTTGTACACTTGAAACAAGGTCTTATTTCAAATTAAAACAAGTAGGTCACATATGTCACTATCGAAATAAGCAATTTATTTGTCGACTAAAGTCTGATACGCTTAAATAAACTTTAATACCACGTAGCGAGAGCCGCTATTCGTTGAATGCCATCTCTTTTGCTCTGTGTTTGTAGTAAGCGTATTCGTAGGTGTCGATTAAAATAACATCATCTTAGTTATTTTAAACAAGTTTTTATACGGCATTTGAATGAATGGGGACTTTCGCTGCGTGGAAATAAAGTTGAGTTTACGTTGACAGGTTTTAGTGAAATTTAGTGGCGCTGAGAAATAGATGCCAGTAACAAATATACGAGGGCGGCATTGAAAATTTCGGGAATCAAGGAAGTGACACAACAATACTATTTAAAAATGTATTTATTGCTTTTCAAAGTATTCTCCGCGAAATTTGACACATTTTTCCATACGATGGAACCAATCATTGAAACAACCATTCCATTCGGAAGTTGGGGTCTCCAAAATGGCCGTTTTGTAGGTTTTGTAGTCCACAGCTTCTTCAGGTGATGAAAATCTCTGACCACGCAATTTATTCTTTATTTTAGGGAAAGTATGGAAATTATTAGGGCTTAGGTCGGGGCTGTACGGCGGATGGCCTAATAATTCTATGTTTTCTTGCTTTAAAAACTCTTTTGTTCTGTGCGCGGTGTGAGAACTCGCATTTTCGTGACGGAGGATGATGCGGCGGTTGCAGTTCTCTTTACGGAGTTCAGAAACGATCTGTGGCAAACAAATGCTAGCATACCATTCTGCATTAACTGTTCTTTGTCCCTCAAGAGAAATAGTCGCAACATGACCGGTTCGGAGACAAACGTGGCTACCATTTTATTTGCAACACTCCGTGAACGAACAATTTTTGTTGGCTGTAACTCATTTTCGAACACCCAAACTCGTGACTGGTTTTTTGTTTCGGGTTCGTACGCGTATTTCCAGGATTCGTCACCTGATACGATGTTGTATACAGCATTTGAGGATCCTGCGTGGAATCTTTCGAGAGTTCTGACGCACCAAGTAACGCGAGCCGCTACCGAAACCAGCGATAAATTGTGGTTTTGGATGGGGCTTCATCACCAAATACAGAAATCATCCGGTCAACACACTGTTTTTGCGTTAAACCACTTCGAAAGTCATAATAAATCATCGCTCTTGAATTTTCTCTAGTCAATTCCATTTTCTCAACGACTAAACGAGTTCGACAAAACCTTGTGATAAGACCGATAATCTTTTTTTAAATAAATAAATGGTATTCGATTTTTAAAACCAAGGATTTTTCAATTAAAAAGATTTTAATATGACAGAAACAGTGGAAATATTCCATTCCCGATACTTTTAGTGCAGCCTATGTACCTTATTACGAAAACACAAGGTTGATTTCATATGAAGAAATTAAGTCAGGTTTTAGTTTAGTCGAGTGTACAATAGAATCGGCACCATTGTCAGACTTTCAAACAGTTAAATATCAGGCAACTACATTAGGTTGTTACAAGCATCTTTAGTCTACAATATATGGAACACCCATTGGCTACGGATGTTTCAAGCTATTGGGAATCCACCACTTACCCTTGTCTTGCAAAAATGGCAAACAGGTATGGTATAGAGATGTGATACTTCAACACATGTCTTACGAACGAATCGTTTTTGAAGGTGCTGATTTAACAAAGGATTTTCACCATGGATGCTTATGCTATGCTTGCTTACAAGTGTTATGAAAAATGAACTATGGTACTCTATAATTTACGGATTAGGTTACGGATATACTTAGTACAGTAACCGTAAATGCCAATATGATGTTGATTTATTTTTATTGTATTGGTTTTGATGACATGTTATATTGTATTGTAACAGTAGAAACACCAGAAAAGTGTTTTATGAAAAAAAAATGTTTGTTCTCTGTATTGTATGAACCTCTATATATTAGTAATAAACTATACTTCGCCAATACTTTCATGCACTCCAAATTTAAATAAAAAGTAAAGAGAAGGAAAATATTAACAAATTTAAAAGTTAAATGCTTTTCATATTTCAAAGCCATCTCAGTTATATGTTAATAATGTTTGCTACCAGTGTTTCTCATCTATAAAGTATCATTACGAAATGGTTTTTTTCGGTATACGATAATGTAAATGTGTGCATGCGCATGCTCTTTTGGTTTTTTCTTCTCTTTACTCCGACCAAATATTGTTTGCACTTAAACTAGTTACTAATTGTGAAAACTTGTAATTGGCCTTTATATATTTAGTTCTTGACACCTATTTCGATACTCAGCTGTAAGTTTTCCGAATAAAATAAAATAAAATAAAATAATTTAAGTTTACTTAATCTAAAATAGTTTCAAATAAAGTGGTAAAAGTTTTCCCTTTTCCTTTTTTCGTAAATCAGTATTAGTATTACTTTTATGTATATTACAATATTATGTTCTATTACTACAAAATATTTATAGCAAGAAAATATCTCACGCCACAAGTTTTGTTTTGGTATATTTTATCATAGGCTCACTTTTTTTGGATTTCCGAGTTCTTACCTTCATCATAGGTCACGCATTAGACGTACATTTGAAAACATTGTGCAGGTTCCCATACTGTACATAGGGGCTATGGAACCCCAATGCGCAATGAAAAAGAGATAGATATGAATCTCATGCGAGGCGGTTACCAAAATGTATTCGATCATTGTGTTATTAAAAAAATTACATGTTTGTTTTTTATGAATTCTACAATAAATATAAGTACATATTAATAAAATACATTGTTCCACCTCGACCACCACTTCCGTGAGTGGTATACATAAATATTCATCTTTACTTTCGGATCTGATAAAGTGATGTCGTTACGGCAGGTTACTGTGTTCCTTGATAAAGGACCCCGGTCAGGCCTACAATTGATTGAGGTGGTTGAATTGGTGGAGGTGAGTACAACCATGTATCTTTAATTACTATAATTATGACTTACTTACTTAAATGGTGCAATTGCCATGCATTTCTGTTCTTTGCGTTGCAAAAGTACAGAAATGGTCTAAGTAAGTCGAAAGCAATGAATCCGGGTCACATAAAGATAAGAATCGCGGTCCCATAGAGATACCTAAAAATCTCGGAAACTAAGAAGTGAAATAAAAACAAATAAATAAACTAGTGAAATAAATTGTGTTTAATGGACAATTCAATACACTGCTTATAGAGCATACCTTTTGATTCGTCTGAGAACATAACTCTTGACTAATATTCAACACTCCAATTTAAGAGGTTCCGGGCACATCATACTCTTGAAATACGATGCCCACGCTTTAATTAAGATCCGTTTGCAGGTCTAATTTAATTTAAATTAGCTACAACAAGTCGTCATCGTCTTACAGTCCACGCACTTAGGTGGTGTCGTAACTGATTTATAGTTTTAAGTTCTTGTAAGAAAGCGCTTTTTATAGTATTGTTTTCACCAAGTACCGATCTCTAGTGTTGTGGTATACCTGGCCCTATCTGTTCCTGGTCTGCGTAGATTAGAGCCGGTTTGTCCATAACGTTGGGGAACTCGTTGTACTGTTGACAGCGACACACCGACTGTGCTTGCTGTATCATGCTGACCCAGCTGTTTTCCAGCATAGTGAGAATTCTGGTGCATCCGAAAGTGTTTACGAAATTAAAAAAGCTTTAATAATCAATACTGAATACAAGGAACGTAGTTGACATACCTTTTTATATGAGAGAATAGAAACAAAAGCAGAAACAGATGCAATAAATTCGATATTCCATTTTCAGAAACCCTTTTTTTTATTTTAATATTTTTGTGGCATAAATTTACCTATACAATAACCTGTATTTAATTAAACACAGTTTATTTCACTTAGCTAGTATTATTAGTTGCCCAGATTTTCAGGTACATTTATGTGATTCGGATTCATTGCCCTCAAGTGTAAATAGGTGTATCTGAAAAGACAACTGTAATACAGTCATAAGCTAACCGCGTTAAAGCCTAATAACAACCAAAGTCTCTGCTTTGAGATATTAATATATAAAACGTACTCCCACGTACACAAAGACACTGCTACTAATATGAACTCATTTTTGTTTGGATATTATGTTGGTATTTGGTGATCGTGTTCGCTGAAGCCTGAAGTTCGGCAGCGCGCGAATATCTACAGTCGCACGGTATCGCTGTCGCCATGAGAACCGATGCCCAGTATCCAGTTACACCGGGGACAACTTTTAATGAAATGTTTTTAAATCCTTTGTAGCCAGTTGTTCGCTTTAATAAATGTGTGAATACTAATTTTTAAACTTCTACGTTCCACGATATTATGTTGACGGGAGTTAAAGTGTCACATATTTTAATAGGTATTACATACCTTTTGAATTGCTTGACTTTTCGACAGGCTAACTAAAGGTATGTAATACCTTATAAAATACGTGATCACGTTAATTCTCGTGAACATAATTATATTATAAATAATAATAATAATAATATCTCACACACGGTCGTCTGATCCCAAACTAGGCAGAGCCGGTACTATGGTGACCAGACTGCGGATAAACATACTTGTATACTTCTAAATACATACATATTTTAGATAAATTACACCCAGACAGAACGAATGATCATGCTTATCACACAATGATTTCTCGTAAAATTCGTATAAATCCCACCTAGTTGAAGGTAGGTAACGTACAAAATAGAAGCCGATCCATGCAACGGCAATTTGCTGTGTTCAAATATTTGCATGATGCCAAATTTAATTAAAAAAGTATTATTAATTGTTAAGCGTTGGAAGCTCTGATGAGGGTTGTAACTTTAGCATGCGGTATAGTCGATAACAAAATGTATAAAACAAAATCGCGTTTCTGAAAAACCTTTTAAGAATATTATAAATGGCAGAATTAGTTCATTTGGAAGATAAGGAAACCAAAAAAAATATCGTTTTATACTTATTCTCAACTAAAAAACATTTACTCAAATTCACCATTCATTGTTGAAATTAAAAAATAATTGATTCTAAGGTTGCTTATTCCTATTAATTACAGGCTCTATACAATAAAACTAAGATGACACTAATATGACAACCATAGGTTAAAAAATGCGTTCGGCTTCAGAAATGTTCACACATTGAGAAAATATTGGTACACAAATAAAGCTATTTGACTGAAACAAACTATAATTGTTTACATCAATGACTGCCCTTCGTGTAAAGAGAGACAAATGCAAATTACAGTTACAGGAATCCACATCCGCAGGTCGCATCTAGATTTGAAACTAGAACATGTACATATGTAAACCACAAACAGCTTTGCCCTACGTCACAGAGGTTGTAGCCTGAGTTTGTGTCGAAATACCTAACTGAGTTTCCATAGAATGACAGGCCGCGGCCTTGTAAGGATGCTTGTTATATTACTTATATATGTAGTTATATTGTGTTCATAATAATATTAACATATTAATTACGTAGACAAGTATAGTGAAGTACAAAGGCTTCTTAACGAAAAACTACTTGTTATTGCATTATTTATTAAATGTAATATGTACTAGACGAGAAATAAGTAGCCACGTCCAAATTTTAATACTCGAAATTTTAAAAAATCCAAAGAAAAACTGAAAAACGCAAGAACATTATTCGGAATAATAATAAGCATTTGCGCCTCACTTAGCGAGGTTCGCTAAAGAGGCAGCAGAAAGGATACTGGAGAGAACTAGTACTCTCCCGTCCTGCGGTAGACGCACCAGGTGCCGAAGAGCGCAGAACGATCTCCGGCGTAGATGAGCGCTGATCTGGGGGTGACGGGTGGGGCTGTTCATTACCCAGAAGCAGGCCTGAGACAGTATCGCGAATCACTCACGCACGAATTTTCACACGAAGAAATAATAACATTTAAAAATTATATCTGTCGGTCCAGCCTTTTCAAGTGATGCTTTGACCAATGAACGGAATATTTTTTTTTATTCAAAGAGATAAATATACCAAATTCAATGAAAATTAAATTTTATAAAAAGTAATTTAAAGCATTTTACTTTACTGGCTCATAAATGTTAAGTCAGATAGTAACCCCACTGTCTTATAAATACTGGCTCATAAATGTTAAGTCAGATAGTAACCCCACTGTCTTATAAATACTGGCTCATAAATGTTAAGTCAGATAGTAACCCCACTGTCTTATAAATACTGGCTCATAAATGTTAAGTCAGATAGTAACCCCACTGTCTTATAAATACTGGCTCATAAATGTTAAGTCAGATAGTAACCCCACTGTCTTATAAATACTGGCTCATAAATGTTAAGTCAGATAGTAACCCCACTGTCTTATAAACTACTTACTTTTGCTCTCAATAAGGTGAAGGTTTCTAAACCTTTAAAAATACCACCCAAATCGTGTTAAAACGTCAAAAGTTGAAAAGAAAATATATCTATTATACAAATATCTTTAAACTGTATTCCTACAAGATAATTTATTCAAATCTCATTCATTGCAATGGACATCTCCGCAAAACCAATGGACGTTTTGAAAGTACTTTTCGATTGCCAAGAAAGCCAATACTAACAGGGAAAGCTTTATTTCTATGTATATTAGATAAGCCTCATCAGTCACAATTGAAATAAAAAAGTCCTTCACGATTACATTAAGTATAATTTAGAAAGAAACAGGGTCAAGTACCCTTCCAATGTGGAGTGAGCTCCAAAGATAGAAAATATAAAAATCTTTTTGACAATAAAAATAAGCTTCAATAAAAATATGTTAAAAAGAACATTATGTTTTTATTGATTAAGAACAACAATTATGAAAGAAAAGAATTTTGCGTATTTGCATATTGAAGGAAAATATTAATGTATTCTATAAAAATTGAATTTATATTCTTATTACTGTTTAATACTTGGTTACAAATCTCAATCTAAATATATAAAAACTGATATTTCCCGCGTTATAGATATTATTAAAATAAATACTTATTCCCAAGCATAATTACAATAACTAGTTTGCGAATGTCTCTTTTTACTAAAATATAAAAATATGGTTCGGTACAATATTGTTGGAAATATACTGACAAGTTTAAGTACTAAACAACTATTTGATATGTCCTCTTTAATCTGGCACAGTGCCAGAACACTATGAGGAGGAAGGCGTTTAATGTTGTTTCTCTACATGACATAATTAGTTGCTAACTATGTTTGAACTTGGTCGTCCTCTTCCCGGTAACCGAATTAGACGATCGCGACGCCTGGTTGAGGCTGTGACTCCACGAGAGAGTTTTAAAAGTAAGAGAATAGTCTTATTTTTAATCTGAGAGCGCTGGGAGGATGTTAAACAATCTCAGATCTAATTTAGCTAAGAATGCTAAAGGAAAGTTGTGAGTTATATCTGAGTTTGTATTTTGAATATGTTTGACTGGAACATAATAATAATAAAAATAATAACTCCACACATCTCACACACGGCCGTCTGATCCCAAACTAGGCAGAGCCTGTACTATGGTAACCAGACTGCTGATGAACATACTTATATATTTCTAAATACATACATATTATAGATAAATTACACCCAGACACAGAACAAATGATCGTGCTCATCACACAATTATTTGTCCTGGGTGGGAATCGAACCCACGACCTCTGGCTTAGCAGTCAGGGTCACTAACCACTAGACCAACAGGCCAGTCAGTCAGTCCAGGTTCAGTCTCTATTTAGTTTAATGTAAGGGTATTTAAATACTACTAAATGTTGCTTTCGTAATTTTTTTTCTGAAATGCTGAACTTTTTCTGCACGGGTGGCGCAATGGTAAAGTGGTCGCCTCACCACTACACTTCGCCGAATGTTGTCAGTTCGATTCCCACACGGAACAAAAATTTATGTAATTCACAAACAGTTATTCCGGGTCTGGGCATTGTTTGTGTGCCTTACTTCAATGTTTGTAAAGCTACAGCACAACACACAACGGGAGAAGAATTCGTAATGCGGGAGTTGTGTTACAAAATATGTGTTTTTTGTTACTTTTGGAAATAATTTTATCTGTGATCTGTTCATTGCAGAGTTTCGGTATTTTAATTTCTCGTATAGTATAGTACATACAAACTGCTTTAAAAAAGGCATTGATATTTTCCCTCTTCCCCTGGGAAACATCACCACTGAAACACAAAGTCTCATTTCCTTGATTTGACAATGCGGAAGTTATAAATAAATCCAAAATATCATGAAAACATCTATCCAGAATTTCATATCATTCGGTGAAACGTGCGAACGTAACGGATTCCACGCAAATCTTGCTTTTGCATATTGCCCTATCTACTTGGTTATTTGCCGCCGGGACACAGACATCTTACTGTATAAGATATCACAACATCGCCGATCCATACACAAATACAAAGGCAGAAGCCACGACTCCCTCGAGGGATCTAGTTGTTCTACCTCGGTCTGCGGAGCCCAGTAAACTTGCAAATGTTATAAAGATATACTGAGTTGCATTATAATAACAAAATTGAATCTTTTTATTCACTTTTATATTATTTTTATACAGATGGAAGGCATATGGTGCTGCAATCAGGATTCTATAGAAATCAAGTTTTATTTAAAGCATAAAATAATACAATTTGATACAGAATTCTAATAGACATTATTATGCACTTTATGAAATTACTAGAATATGTTATTATTTTAAACATAAGTAGGTAATTTAATCATAACTTCGACTTTAAACAAAAAACAAAACAGTGTCTATTAGATCTAAATATTAGAGCATTCTAAATAATTGCTTTAATGTTTACTAATAATTATTTGAAGATCAGTCTAATGTATTTTGCATATTTTTATAATAATATAATAACTTAAAAAACAATGTTAAAAGATTTGCGCGAGATTAGATTTGCGTAGTAGTAATATATAAAACTGGAAGTTATAGATCGACACAAGCAGGCAGTAGATTTTGGTGTTTTCACCTAATTTACCTCGACAATCCAGTACATGCTGTGGCGTCTGTTTGCGCCGATCTATGATTTTAACTCTAGCTTCAATTTAACGATCATAAATGTCACTTAGTGTCTTAATTGAATAAATGATTTTGAATTTGAATTTGAATTTGAATATCTTATATGTACATTATGGGGCCAGAAGGTGGATAGTGGATTTTAGTAAACCCGTCGAGTTTGATATACATATGATCCGTTTTAACGAGTCTAACAGTATAAATATTATTGTATCCAATGACGTATAGGTCAATATAAATAATATATGATGATGACGACTGGCCTCTTTGTCTAGTGGCTAGTGACCGTGACTGCTGAGCCAGAGGTCGAGGGTTCGATTCCCACCCAGGACAAATAATTGTGTGATGAGCACGATAATTTGTTCTGTGTCTGGGTGTAATTTATCTATAATATGTATATATTTAAAAATATATAAGTATGTTTATCAGCATTCTGGTTACCATAGTACAGGCTCTCCCTAGTTTGGGATCAGACGGCCGTGTGTGAGATGTGTAAAGAAATAAATATTATAAATCCTCAATGTAGGCTAGAAAGCTTATTTTATAATTACTTAATCTTTGAAAATGCTACAGCCTCCTTTATTTAAATCAAGGTACTTAAAATTTTTACTATTTTGACTTCAAAATTCTCTTTTCGGCTTTCCAAACCAGAATAAATTTTAAAATCTGTTCACAATTGGCGAAAGTACCGCGTAACAATATGTTTTGTACGCAATACCTTCGCTACTGTAAACACTAAACAGGTTTAATTATTAGTTTATCTTCCTACCTTAAATAACAAGAAAGTTCACAATTTAACTCTGTTTTGGTTAAAGAAGAATAGTTATTCTTTCTTCAAATCATCGTACTTTCTTCTTTTTGTAAAGTCGATTAAAATACTACAAACACTTGCATCGCAGGACGTTCAACCTCACACCTTAGAACCTAAATGGTCGCGCAGTGAATACGGTACGGTTCTAGAGGAATTTCCTCCCGCAAATGTCCTGATTGTGGAATGAGCTCCATGCCATGGTTTTCCCGAGGGACAACAATATGGGGTTCTTCAAGAAAGGAGTGTACAGGTTTTTAAAGGATCGGCATCGCGCTTGCGATGTCCATATGCTAGGTTAACCGCTTCCAATGAAGTGGTATAAAAAAAGTAAAATATGTTCTTCATCCACGAGTTGATACCGTTAATAACATTCTTATTAACTACAAATACGGAGACGTTCAGCAGAAGACATCGTAAAGCGGAGATGATCGGACACGATTGCTATATGTTTTTTTTTACAGTAATTACGTTGTGCTACCTAAGTTCGTCATACCGCAATAGTAATAATGCTTTTAGTTTTCAGTAATGAAGCCTAGCTTAATTTTCTATTCTCTCAAAACAAACTACGTCGTATTTCTTCAACATTTCTTTTTGTTCGACTATCATGATGCTTGTAGGTTAAAACTTAATTTTTTTTTTGATTTGTTGAATTGAGTAATTCTTCTAAAATATGCATTTTCCTACTTTTCTTGCTCTTATTTTCTTTAAAATTATACGCAGTTTCATAGTTTTAATTAAAACACTTGGTTTATTTTATAAGGTTTCAATAATTTTACGTAAATATTTAAAACAATGTAATTTTTTTTTATGTGATATTCCTGTTTAAAAGCAAAAGTACTTTACTTCGTAACTAAGTATAGTTTCATTATCGTTTTCTAACTCACTCTATTCAATTTGAACTGTCATTGAACTAACCGATGATAACGTCAGAAAGCTCAATATCAAAGATGAACTAAACTTCGTAACTGTGGAACAAAGACGATTACTAACAGATAATAAAATCTGTTACCGAAGTAAACCTCAAATCTTGAACTAAAACCACTGGAACACCGTAACAATATTAGAGAGAACTTTCGCAACTTAAATACCCTTCAAAGTTGAGTACATTGATCGGTTGAGTTTGATAAATCGATAGAATGGTCGATTAATTAATTAGTAGCGAACTAACACTAAGTGTTTGTAATTACAAATATATCGCGAAGAAAGTGAAATTTAATAGGGATATTGTAAAAAACACGATCGTGCGGATGGCGCAATATGTCATCAACCTCGTCTAGTAGCACTTAGTTGAGTGCTGTGGAACCCAGAACAACTTTGTATACCAAAGTATACAAAGTTGTTCTGGGTGTGGGTACTCGGCGTTTGTTACTTATATCTATATGTGTATATCGGTAGATTTAGTTTAATATAACTAAATTCAAATTCAGTGTCAGTAAGACTAAAAGACTGAAAGAAAACACTTGAACTAACCTTGTGCTACACAAAGTTGGTTCAAGTGTTTTCTTTCAGCCTGGGAATTTTGATGTCAAAGATGTGGCTCGCTCTAGTTGCCCTCATACGGATAAAGCTGATGTAATTTTTGAAAAAGTGGAGCAAGATCGGCATATTCTTAGTAACGACATAGACGAGGACCTGACGATTGAATACAAAACAGTTTTGACCCATTTGAAAAAGTCTGGCTATACAAAAAAGCTCGATATTTGGGTGCAACACGAGCTCCCTAAAAGAAACCTAATGAATCGTATACTCATTTGCGATTCTCTATTGAAACGTAATTAAACCTAACCATTTTTTTTTTAAATTTATCACTGGTGATGAAAAGTGGATCACCTACATAAAGAACGTGCGAAAAAGATCATGGTCAAAGGGTAGTCAAGCTCGACATACTGTAGTGAAACCCGGATTCACGCGCAATAAAGTGATACTGTATGTATGGTGGGATTGGAAGGTCATCGTTCATTATAAGCTTTTACTTCCGGGCAAAATCATCGATTCAGATCTCTACTGCCAACAACTAATGCGACTCAAGCTAGAAATTAAGAAAAAACGACTGGAAATGATCAACATTTTAACGTCGGAGAGCCATGCTTCGGCACGTATGGGCCGGCTTGACTCCGCTCGATATAACGGCCTCACAGAAAAACGGCAGTGAAGCAATGCTTGCATTGCTTTTAGCCGCGTGAGTGAGGTTACAGGAGGCCCTAACCGTTCCCTCTCCCTTATTCCCGTCCTTCCCTCTCTTCCCCTCTTAGCCTACGTTAAAGGACGGCAACGCACTAGTGACTCTTGAGCTACACAGTGGGCGGCGGTAGTCATTTACCATCAGGTGACCCGTCTGCTCGTTTGCCCCCTATACCATAAAAAAAAAAACAGAAATGGAGCGGTCTTTCATCATAATAACGCTGGGCCACACACATTTTTGGCCACTCAGAACAAAAATTGAGAGAGCTTGGTTGGTAAGTGGCAATACGTCCACCATATTATAGTCCTGACCTCATATTTTCAACTGTTTTAGTCTCTTCAGAATTCTTTGGGTAGTGTTAGGTTAACAATAAGAGGGGACTGTCAAAACTACTTGTCGCGGTTTTTTAAAATTAAAAATCCCAACATTTTCTACAGCAATGCAAGGACTATGTCACTGACTACAAGATGGCAACAAGTTATCGAACAAAATAGCACATATATGTTATTATTAAACATAATTAAAGTTTGAAAAAAAAACGTCTTGAATTTGTATATAAAATACGGAGAAACTTTTTCCCCAACATTATATACATATATAGTCAGTGAGATAGGTAGAAAGAAGTTTTGCATTCGGTAAGTTATGGAACTTTATTGTCAATGAACCGCTTGTTTAACTGTGTCACAAATGCCAGGAGATTGTCGTGCGACTTTCAAAGCTAAAAAAGAAACATCTTATTAAACTTGTAGTTGGAACTTGAGATAGTTACTTAGTTTTTCAACGTCTAACTTATATTTTCAGCGAATGTATTGTAAAAGGTACTGCGTTCATAATTTGCACTTATTAGTTTCGTTTGGACAAGTATTCACATTCGCATCTTGAAGTGTTATGAAATTTGTAAAACTTAAATTGTTCAAGTTAAAATTTTGCTGTCCTCTTTAGAAAATGGAAAATATATTTTGTGCTTGTGTTGTCACTGTGACTAAATGTGGTGCCATTTCAATTAACTGTGCTACCTGAAACCTGAAAGGGCCTGAATTGCATACTATCCTAGTTGTGCAATTTCAAGTAGATATTTCGCTGTCCCCAAAAGAAATTGGGAGCACTGAATAATATGCACATTAATTAATTTATTATTTTTAAGAGTTTTTGATGTATCTTGCAAAATATTTTTTTAAACCACCAAATGAAATCTGTTTCGGATGAATAGAACAATCTTACTAACTAAAAGTTAAATAAACTCAAAAATTTAAAAGTAATGTGTGGTTAAGTGTAAAGAACAGCGCCTTTACGTATGTCAACATTTAAAAAATGAGTATTTCAATAGTTTCAATAGGTATACTAATATGACACATAACTAGATAATATGACATTCTATTTTATAGCTATGCAGTTTTGTAATCATCAGAAAAAAAAGGGACCGGATAAAGGGTCACTCACTAGCCTAGTTAGGTAACTGTAACACGCTAATTTGAATACTAATTTATTTATTAGTATTTACTACACCACGCAACATCTACAACCAAACGCATTATGTACTAACAGGTAGCTAATACGTCTCACTTGGAACGTAACTGCTAGCCATCCTTTATGACCGTGCGTGCTATGTCAGCCCGCACGTGTGCAGTAATAAATAAACAATCGTTTGGGAACGCATAAAGCTTAATTCTGCGGTACTAGAAGTAATTACGGACTGAGCAATGTTCTATAGCAAACAACAAACAAGAGACTATTAAATACATATCAAGGCTTTGTCCACATTAATATAGATTTTGTTAATCAATTCAGGTAACCCTCGGGAACTATTTTTTTTTTCTGCATGAAAGAAATCGTAATTATGTCTATTTCTGTACCCCTGACAAAGTATTTGGAAATATTTGAATTGCCGTAGCACTGGCGTGGTCCTTACTGGTGTAGAACGTCCATCCTACCACTTCACCACTGAACACTCACTGAATACTCACTAACGCTTCTGCAATTTAGTTTACTTTATCCCTTTCACATCACTACTCTTCCTCTTTCATCTTCCTCTTCTTCTTTCCTTTTCCCTTTCCTCTTCCTTTGTTAAACTTTGACTGACTATCGGCTGTGCGGCTCGGTGTCCTTTATAATAACCTTCTGGCCTCGTTTTCATAGACTTTTTAATCTTATTTTAGTTCTTGATTTCGATTGTCTTTCTTTAGATTACATCCGACCCTCCTAGAATGTGCTCAACGTTACTTCTAATATTTAAATACAAGTTCAGAAATCCAGAACATTCCAAAAGTTTAAAAGTTAGTAAACAGAGAGTAGTGAGTAGAGTAATCATGATTAAGTACCGTACCGTAACCACGTTTAAGTTCATCATGAAAAAGGCAGTTTCACTTATTTCTGTAATAAACTAATAACAGAGGATAAAGAAGATACCAAAACAGTTGATGAATTGTAAAGATTAAACTTTTAAAAGATTCCAATCAGTGACTAGTTTCTTTTGTATTTCAAACCCACTTGTTACAAAAAGAAAACTAGTTGACATAAAAAAAATGTTTGCTTACAGACGAATTGGCTGAAATTGAGATAAATATAGGTCAGACAAGTTTCTCAGAATTTGATAACAAAATTTAAGGTTTATTTCTAAATTTAACTATTTCTAAAGCAGTCTGAAATGTAAATTCATTTGAAACACTTTTAAAAAAAAATCCGGGCCCGCAGCAGACCCGCAGAGGTAGATTTCGTGTTTTTTAAATTTTTATCTCAAAAAATGTAAGTCGCATTAAAAACTTTTTTAGTCTACATTGTAGAGTAAAATAAAAAAACTAGCTTTCAGTTTACAGTTTCGGAGCTACGATTTTTTTTCCAACCACTTATGGTTCCGTACCCAAAGGGCAAAACGGGACCCTATTACTAAGACTCCGCTGTCCGTCCGTCTGTGACCAGGCTGTATCTGATGATCGGTAATAGGTAGACAGTTGAAATTTTTACAGAACGTATATATCTGTTGCCGCTATAACAACAAATAATAAAAATAAATTAAAAATTAAAGGGGGCTCTCCTACTAGAAACGTTTTTTTTTTGGCTTGTAGTAATAAATCTTGTACGATGGTGCGGAACCCTTCATGCGAGAGTCCGACTCGCACTTGGCCAGTTTTATTTTGTTAATTAGTAAAATTTTTATTGTACATGTGAGAACTGTGTAATCACTTAAGTATTAAGTTAATTTTCTATATTGTCTAGCAGTTCGGTGATTTGTTTGTATTTTAGATTGTTTTATGTTACATTGTCCTCACAAGTTTTTTTTTTTATGGAATGGGGGCAAACGAGCAGACGGGTGCCTGGTGGTAAATAACTTCTGCCGCCCATGGGCACCTGTAACTCAAGAGTCACAAGTGCCTTGCCCGCCCGCATGCCGCCGATTTGGATAGGGGAAGACGGGAGAGGGGGATTAGACGGGAGGAGAGGGGGAGAAGGGGAAGGACGGGAATAGGGGAGAGGGATGGGTTAGGGCCTCCGGTAACCTCCATCACGCGGCGAATAGCAATGCAACCATTGTTTCACTGCCGGTTTTCTGTGAGGCCGTGGTATCGAGCGGAGTCGAGCCGGCCCATACTTGCCGAAGCATGGCTCTCCCACGTAAAGTAACTTTAACAAGTAACTTGTAAAAAAAAAGTTGAAAAACAGTGTCCTTGGAGTTTCTTGCCCGTTTTTCTTCATAGGATCTACGTTTTGGAACAAGCAATTAGCTTCACGATCGACTTATACTGACTGACTACTACTCCTGACAATTCAAAAATACCCACAATGGGTTTATTTGTAATAAATAATTTTGATTTTGAAATTAAAGTTTCGGTTATCGTTAGGGAAACATGATTTAAAAGTTGTGAAATACCAAGACGATGTAGCTGCATATGCATTATCATCGATAGAAGTAAATAATGAAGAAAAATAAAAGCAATGCTCAATGAACATGTTTGGTTGTTTGTATTGGATTTCGAATGTCCGGATTTTACGGAAATTATTTAACGAAGTAAATGTTTAAAATCCAATAATATGTAATGGTTCTAAACTACGATTACACGTCTCTGTATTAAAAAATTAGAATAGATATGTAAATGTCTTCTTTGCTTGGGAAAATGAAAATAAAAAGTATTATTATACCTACGAGCATAATACGTTCTAGAAATCAAGTGAAAATACAAGTAAGACGAAGAAAACTTAACGTTGGGTTTATTCTGTGGCTGTATATATTATATGGCATATAATATACACAGATGGCTCAAAGAAAAAAAAACCCTTGGAGTAGCCACTTATGCGACTTCTGCAAAACAGTGTAATTTATAATATTAATAAGAATGTATCCATTATGACTGCGGAACTCATTGCGATTTCGTAGGCCCTATCTTATGTAATTTATACAATCTGGAACAGCACGGTTATGTTCACGGACAGCAAAAGTGCATTACAACACGTACTTACAAAGCTACTACAATTACAGGAAATGGGCAGGACTCTGAGTGCAATGAGTTCTAGATCACATTGGATTACATGGTAACGAAGAAGCGAACCGAAGCTTAAGTGGGCTGCATTCTACGTGATTATTCGTTCGTTCGTTACATAAATTTAAAAAACCAATCTAAGCCGCTTTGTATACCATGGCTTACAGGATGCAACATTCATTGAAATCATTTAGAAACTTTAATCAGACTTCGATCTGGACACATTCCATCAATCAAGTCTCCGAACTGCAAATTATGATGAGTAGAAGAAGATGTACAACACGTGCTGATGGAGTGTGTCAAGAACCGAAGAGAAAGAAAAGCACTAATGGAAACATTGCATTTAAAACAGTTTATTGTAGGAATTACGTAGACTATTCTTTCACCGTTAATTTCTGAGTTATCAGCTTTATGTTTTCACAAATACTTGTAGTTTACATTGTAGAGGATACAATAGGTTTGACACACGTTTGGTATCTCCAAGTGCATAGACCTATTATCGCAATAGATATAAATAAAACTTTTAAACTTGCCTATTATGCTTAAAGACAGCAGCAAAGCAATTTGGTTGTAATTTGTACCAACAGACATCTAAATTGACTTTTAGAAGTATATTGTACAAGTGGGACTCATTCCAAACAAAATATCTCCAGAGACCCACCAAAGTCTGTGCAAAAATACGAACGAAATACACACTTGAATTTGCTGTCACGAAAACACAGAAAAATAAAATCTTCTAAGTGGACCCGACCTCTATTACACGGCACACATGTACATTATGTATGCAAATATGCGTGCACTGTTCTACCAAACATTCTAGATATAAAAAGGTTTTAACACAAAAGTGGTAATATGAATACCACTTGATAATATTATAGCTTTTCTTCTAAACACTACTTAGCGTTCTAGCATATGGCCTATCCATGGTGAGCATACACGTTTACCTGTAATGAAGAAATACAAAAGAATATAATGCAACTTTGCTTGCTCTGCACAAATGTAGCACAAGATTGTTTTTTTTTTAAACTGCTCCCGTCTTCCTCATGATTCTTTCTTAACTATAAAGAAAGGAATGCAAAGGCAAGTAAGGCCATTGACCTGTAAGCCAAATTATTTATATATTTATCCTTATACATTGTATTGTTTAGGACGTGAATGAATAAGTATGAATACTTAGAAGCAAATTTTGTCTTATCTACTGATCTGACTATCCTTACTTCCTTACTAATATTTATAAATGCGAAAGTAACTCTATCGGTCTGTCTGTCTGTCTGTCGCCCTTTCACGCCAAAACTACTTAACCGATTCAAATGAAATTTGGTACACAGATACTCTAGAGCCTGAGAAAGGACATAGGCTTACTTTTTAATGCGCAAAAAGGGGTGTAAGGGGTTGAAAGGTGGGGATGAAAAGTCTTATGGAAGTATTGTCAATTAGCCTAAATAATTAAAAATTCTTCCCAAAGACATTATTCCACGCGGACGAAGTCGCGGGCACAGCTAGTTATTAATAAATTACTACCATATATTACATAACTCACTTGCAAAATATCATTTATCTTACTCTTATTATATTAGCATTAAAGTAGGCAGCCCTGTTGGTCTAGTGGTTAGTGATCCTGTATCAATCGTTTTTATGTATCCTAATAATCCCACTAATATTACAAATGTGAAAGTTTGGATGGATGGATGGATGTTTGTTACTCTTTCACGAAAAAACCACTGAACCGATTGCAATGAAACTTGGTATGTAGATAGCTGGAGACCTGGATTCACATACATACAACTTTTTATCCCGATATTCCCACAGAATCGGGGCTTACGCGGGTGAAACCGCGGGACGTTGCTATTAGAAATAAACTAAATATTCCAATCAATGCCATAATACGTGTTCTTAAATACGGCTCAGGTATAAAAATATTATAGCAATTGACAAGACGCGGGACCACTTAACCTTATTATGAATTATCAACTTTCCGCAAGTGTATTATAATGCAAAATAATTAATCTTTCCCGTTTTGAATACCCATTTTAAAGTAGAAAGGACTCTTCGACTTTAATTAAATCAATGTTACTATTATGGAAGTTGTTATTAATATTGGTAGATTAACATAAAGAATAGTTATACTAACTTTTAAACTTTCGCGTTCCATGATATAATATTATCTACGTATTAACGGGAATTAACGCGATCACGAAAAGGTATTACATACCTCTGAATTGCCTGACGTTTCGACCAGGTTGCACTGGCCGTGGTCACAGGCTGACTGGCTCAGCGGTGCACGCCCTCCGTCGTCGACATCGTGAGGTAGAAGGTTCTTCATCCACCTCCACTTTTTTGATATTTTTGATATTTTCGCCATGTTTCGCCATGTACCGTCACAGGAACAGGAAGTAGATCAATATTTACAACACCTCAACTCCATTCACCCCAAGATAAGGTTCACATATGAGGTGGAGGCGGATAGGTCATTGACATTTTTAGATGTCAAAGTAACCGCGAGGTCAGATGGGTCCTTGTCGCACTGTGTGTACCGCAAGCCTACTAATACGGATAGGTACCTACACGCCACGTCTCATCATCATCCCCGACACCTGCAGTCTGTTATGACTTCACTCAAGAACAGAGCATACGATCTTTGTGACCCTGAACATTTGGAGCGAGAGCTGGATCATGTTCAGGAGGTACTTAAAAGTAACGGATATCAGGTGAATGGAACACGGAAGCAACCGACAATGAGACGCAAGCATCCGGAGGTGAACAGACAACCAGGCTACATGCCATATGTGAAAGGAGTAACGGATAAGATCGGCTCCGTATTAAAGAAATACTCCATTCCGACAGTATACACACCAGGCATAAAGGTTCAAAACATCGTGGGTACACCGAAGGACGTCTTGCCGTTACAAACTCCAGGTGTCTACAAAATAAACTGCAGCTGTGGTAGTTCCTACATGGGCCAAACAAAGCGGACTATTGCTGAAAGGGTCAAAGAACACATCGCTGCTGTGAAGAACCGACAGATTAGCAAATCAGCGATTGCAGAACATGCACTCGAAGCGGGCACCAATCACTGGATTGAATTTCACCGTACGCAAGTCCTCTCCACGGAACGTCACTTTTACTCAAGAGTTGTACGTGAAGCGATTGAAATTAAAAAACACAAAACTTTCAATCGGGAAGATGGTTTCAAATTATCTACAGCGTGGAATCCAGTGATAAAAAACATGCCACCTCGCTTTTATGCGCAGTCGGGTGAACACCAGAATAGGGCCACATCGGTTTGCTTACAGAATAGGGACACTGTTAGTATAGTATGTGACGGTACATGGCGAAACGAAAATATCAAAAATATAAAAAAAGTGGAGGTGGATGAAGAACCTTCTACCTCACGATGTCGACGACGGAGGGCGTGCACGGCTGAGCCAGTCAGTCGAAACGTCAGGCAATTCAGAGGTATGTAATACCTTTTCGTGATCGCGTTAATTCCCGTTAATACGTAGATAATATAAAGAATAGTTATTTTTTTAGCTCAAAAAACTCTGGGGAAATATATGACTATTTGTGTGTTCTACCTCTGACGCAGGTATTACCTCCCAAAGAGTCTTCATGCCCCGAGAGGAGGGTGTGAGCAATAAATTCTATTTTCTTGTTATAATATTTGCGTAAAAACAACTTTAACAAAATAAAAAAAATCTCCTTTGAAATTTTCTGATAAACTTTGTAGTCATCGTTATATTTTTATGATAAGATATCTTGAAAAAAGTCGTAATATAAAATTTATATTGAGGAAGTTCCACTTGGCTTCACTCGAAAAAAAACCATGATGATTCTAATGTCTTATTATAGCTACAATGTAGTAAAATACTCAGAAACAGACAAGGCATACAAGGTTTTGTATCAGAGTCACATTAAACAACATTATTAGCCTAGAACTCGAAATTGCACTTAGCCGACAGAGATTAACTGAAACGCAGTTAATTTAAGAAATTCCACACCGTCTATATTAGATTATGTCCTAGTATATTCTCCACTGGTGTATTAAAGCCATTATTTAGATGTCGCTTTTCTGTCCAGCTTCAGGATGGTTTTATTGTACGTATAGTGTTTGAGGGTAACAAATTATTCGTACACTCAAATACTTCTGTTTATTTGGTTTAGACTGCACCTTGACAAGCCTTAAATATCACCTATAATGTAATGACGAACAACTTCATCCTTTGGGTGATTGTCAAATACGTGCTGTGTTTCACATGCTATCCGATCTTCTCTCATCATCATAATCATTTTCGGTGTTGATATGATTGTATTCCAGGACTAACAATCAACAAATTTGTTGTAACGGTAAACTGTTACCCCAAAATTGTTGACTGAACCCCAAAAACTGACATGGAAATCTCAAATAAGTTATGTAACACGAGTTTGCTATGTGTGAATATTATAACGGTTGCTACAAAAACACGCAGTCATCAAACATCCATAAATCTTGATTGCAAATGAATATCAGAATTTAAAAAAATATCTACTTCGACACTCAATAAATTATGCAGGCTTGGATTATGTTGTCTTAGTAATGCTATCTTTATTTTAAGGTTTATCTGTTCTGTGCCAAAATGTGTGTATTAGTTTTTATTTCCTGTGTAAATTATAGTTACTAGTTTTACGAAAGTTTAAAAAGCACTTAAGTGCTAGGCACTCGTGGGCGTAGTGAATTTATATTGTCCATTAAGAATGCAAAGCAATAGATTATAGTTTCTGTTTGTCATATACTTCGTAATACTTTAACTGTTCTACATGGGCTTCTTCTTTCTCCATTCTTTAGCCTTTATGAAAGTACTAAAAGTAATGATCTTGATTACTGTAACCGGTGTTGTCTTTGTCAGTAATACTGAAAAAGGTTATACCTAGCAGGATTAGGTATTTGTTAATCTTAGCGAATTTTGTCAGAATTGCGGTGAAAACTAATCGAGTCTTTGTGGGTTGTTAACCCATATTGTGAGTTCACTTAAACTTCAATATGTATCGCTCGCCAACACGCTTCTACTAAGTACAGCCTGCACAATCGTGCGATAATCTTGTGTGTAATCATTGATTGCTGATGCTATCAATGTCATTATCCCTTTTATATGAGCTGTTACGTCACATCAGCGCGTGTTCCTTAGTTAGTGAACCTCTGGATGAAGGTCGTCCTACGTAAGTATATTTCTGGTACTAAGGTGCTAAGTGATCCATGATTGTTTAAGCTTTATAAGTTATTCGCTTCTCTCTCTTACGCGCTTTTGCTAAATTGGTCATAAACATTTAATTGCACTGCGCACTGGAAGATTACTAAAAATCCAAGTAATTTCAATGCAGCTTTAGACGATTTCGTAATAATGCCAAAGTTTTGATGAAGCTGGAAAAATGTAACAATTATAGTATTAACGGAACTATTAATGAACGGCATGTTTGAGGAACCACAATACCATCCGCATTCATCTGGACTTAGGCATGAAGCCAATACTTGATACTGTTATTTCTGAAAAAAAACCATTAACATAGGTCCTTTTGTAAATCGTGTAAGTATTTACAGAAATAGGAGATTATTGTTTCACTCTAAAACGAAGGAGAAAACACTCTAGGAAATGTTACTTTGTTAAGTGTGGAATTCTTTCATAGGTTTTTTCCTTATATACTAACACCTGTACATCTCTGAAAGAGTAAGCAGAGGTGTCATTTTTAGTTGTACTTAAAAAAGACCTCATTTACCAAGTTCTTTTTAAGGCTGTGTGCTCCTACGAAGAATTACTTAACAAATCACCCAATAACAATTTGGAAGTAGTGGGTATCAAACTAAGGACCTCACGATTGTTAGCAAACTTAGACAATAGGACAAACGAGTCCGTCATCCTGTCTTTAGAAGTTATTAATTATAATAGATGTTGTTAATTTATTTCGTAAGGTTAATTTACATTTTATTTTAAATTTTAATTTAAATAGTCGGACACATCATGAAGTGGTCAATTCTAAGATCTGGCAACTACATATATGTATATATTCGATTGTTTTGTCCCTGGGTTTTCATTACAATTAAATTGGGGTCAGTGTTTTAATCTGTTCTTAAATTTTACATTATAACGAAGAAGATGTTGAGGTTGGAAAACAAATAAATCTTTGTTCAGAGTATATATAGAATCTGCCGGGATCTAAGAGCCTGTATGGTATTTTGGTAAGCTTATTTGCACGTAATATTGCATCGACATGTCCGTCAATCTAGAATTCTAGACAGACATGTCGATACGTACGCTTCTAACTGGTATAACACGGCTTGTATAACATGTAACGGTTCTCGGAAGGGTTCGGTATTGTATACGGTTTGGTATTATATACAAGTAATATAATATATAGCATAGAATATTGCTTGCAAGGATGACGAACTTAAAGTATCATTTTCCAACTAATACAGTGTCGTGTGTTGTGTGGACTATTCTCAAGTAGGAAAATAATAAAAAAAACCGGCCAAGTGCGAGTTGGACTCGCGCACCGAGGGTTCCGTAAAATATTTTTATTATATGGTGTAACAAAAAATTTACGATTTTCGCAATTTTTCCTTTATCTGTGCTATAAGACGTTGCTTCGTACCAAATTTCAAGATTCTGAGTTCACGGGAAGTACCCTGTAGGTTTTGATTCCCTTGCGAGTGTCGAGAATTTGCGGAAATTTACGGCATAAACGGCTGTATCTTTTGATTGTGTTGACTTAGAAGTTTGATTTTTGATAGCTCTAAGGGACAGTAGACCTGAGTATTTGATATAAATTTCAGGTTGATACCTCCACGCGTTCCAGAGAAAAACAGTATTGACAGACAGACAGACCTTCGGACGGACGGAAAACAAAGTGATCCAATAAGGGTTCCGTTTTTTCCTTTTGAGGTACGGAACCCTAGAAATGTGATTCACGTATAATAATTCTTTTTAGTATGGGTGCCTTTGTGTTCATTGGTTATTTGCTTGTATAGTCCAAGATGACACAGAGAGTGACAGTACTCTAAATAAATACAACAAGAGAGAAAAAAATTAAATACGTAGTTACAATAGCGGTGTTTGGAATTATGCATAGTGACGCGCTCCTCCTTTAATAGTTTAGTTTCAGCATACTGGAAAAGTTTCCAACAGGAAAAATACACATAAAACAATCGTAATTCGGTCGTTATTTACTATTTACTAAAGCCGTTCGTGAGGCGCGTGAGTATTTAACTTGTTCAAAGTTTTGTGGCCGTACAATACGGCTCGCAGCTTTTCAAAGTTCATCCAGATTAAGTGAGATGCTTAGTAGATGGGTTACCACATAGATCAATCGACTGTAGAATAGTAATAACTTATCAGGGGTTACGTCTCTTATCTTTATCTGTTTAAGAGTAAAATTTTAGTTTTCTTAATACTTGACCAAAAGAAACCGACAAATTACTAACCTGCTCAGCTAAATTATAAGCTGTAGGAAATGGGGAACCATGATTGAATCCAAGAACGTTCCAAATTGGATTGATTTCCTGCAGGTCGACAGTGGATGCAGGCCGTTTCCGACCGGTCTTCTTGGAAGTCAACTTTGGCTCCTATGGCTGAAATGATGACGACGATGAGGGTGGAGTACGTTTGGCCAGATGTCGCTTTGATGCACTTATATTTTCTCTGAGTCTGGATCTACTATGTGTTCAATTTTGAACGTTTACTGACGTCAGAACGATAAAGTTATATATTTTAAGGGAAGATATAGATGAAACATGTAGAAATTAGTGAACAGCAATAATTAGATATTATATTATAGAAATGCTGACTGTTCAGTAATTAGTCAGAGGTAACTCACACCGTTATCTCATTCATCTTCGTTACAAATTTAAATAATTTACTTGAACACCTTGAGAAGCAATTAATAACGTAGATTAACGTAAACAATCATCTTTTGAAACATCATGGAGTAAAATTTTATTTAGGCCTTGGAACTCTATCATCCGTCAAGGGTGTTTAAGAGATGTTTATTATCATAACATACTAGCTGTTCTAGGCAGTTTCCGCAGTTTATGGTCTTATTGTGGTATTAAATAGCTTATAACCTTAAACAACAGTATGGGTTTCAAATGAAAAAGGTATTTTAAAAATCCGAATATTAGTTCTAGAGATTAGCGCGTCCAACCAAACAAACTCTTCAACTTCGTTGTACACGTATTGTATTGTTTATTGTTTTAGTGCCTAGTGCTACCTCGACCATTTCTGGCCTTTTGTACACGTATTGTATGATATTCGCCGGAGAAGTTTCCCTTGGAGAAGAAGGAGACCCTGTGACTCCTAAGGGTTGGACACAAACACTCACCTGGAAAAACTGAGAGAGACTGATAGGAAGATCCACTAACAACGGGGCAATGTGCTTGATGCCGGCTGGACAGCGCCACACACTATCAGCACTTTCCGTCCTTTAGGCGTTGATTAAAAAAAATCAGGCAGTAGTTTCCTAACTACTAACTAACTAACTAGCATTAACGGTCAGCTATCTTTTAACGACTTGAATTTTAATATTTTTACGAAAACGTGTGTCTCGCAGCGCGTGTATATGTGTACATTAACATATTATATAAACAAATAGGCGGTATGTTTAGTATTTTTTTAAACAAAATGCGTTAAGCAGGTACCTATTCGTCAGATGTCTTTATATCACTCTTAATAAATGTTTAACATTTCGGATTTTTATTTTACGTAATGGACATACTCGTGGCTAAGTGGTAACCGAGTAGGTTAACACATTACAAAGTTAAGTAATACTAGCCAGGTCGGTCTAGAATGGGTGACCATTCTTAACAAATTGAGTACCGTACCTCGGAGAGCACGTTAAACCGTCGGTCCCGGGTGCCATATAAACATCTGTGGCTTCGATATCGCCTAGTACTTGGGTTGTGGAGATCTGATGGCAGTCGCTTCACGTAAAATATCAAAGTTCGGCCGTATCGTAGTTAGACAGAAAGCCGACCCCAACTTAGTTGGGAAAAGGCGCGGAGGATGAGGATGAAGGTGATGGACATACTTGTTATTACACTAAACTGAAAAGGTGAATCTATTGTGCAGATCAATAATGATATTTATTGAGATGAGGAACTAAAGAGATATAGTCCCAATTCCATAGTGAAATAGAACAAAAGAGGTGCTAATGGAAATTACAATCGTGATAGAGAACAAAAATGCCAGTAAATATTTAAGTAATTTTAATGGGGATATTATATAAGTTGTTGTTAATAGAACATAAAATAATGTTCAATGATCATACCATCTTTTGTTAAGTACTATATTATTGTCTGAAATTTTTATATAATAACATTTATGATAAAATTAATAGGCTATATTTAGATAAGAATACCGTCTAATAATGTCACGCTTGAATGAGGCTTCGGTTGTTTTTCCAATGAAGCCGTAGAAATTATTTCAATATTATTGTTATCTAGTTTACGTTTCCTTTCAAAACAAAATATATATTCGATTCATTAAATTTCGAATAGGTAATTTTGTTTTTCTTTAGAACAATATTTCTTTTATAAAGTGGAACTTTAAAAGAGGCATAAAGAGGATGGTACACGGTTGGCTAAATATACAAAAAGTAATAATTATAGGAAGATATGAGATACAACTCGGTTACAAATAAAGCACTGGTTATGAATTAATACTTTTAAATTTTTAATCGATTCGCTGATTGGATGCTATAGAAAATTCACAGTGACACGGACACGGTACGGTCAATTTCACAATATGCTATGGATTTTCTTTCTTTTATACCTACTTTACAAAGATGTTTATAAAGGGTGACCCAATAAGAGTACACGATTTAATTTAAAAATAAAACGCATGTTTTTTTTTAGCGAGTGATGATATTTTTATTGGATTGTAAAGTAGACTTATTCCGATTATGTATGGAATGAAATATCCGGCATATGGCCCCCTCGGCTCTGAACACAGGCTCTTGCTCTTTTCATGAAATTCTAGATGAGATTTTGACAAAGATGTGACTCTATCTCACCGATGACGCGTTGGATCTCGGCTTTGAGCTCAGGATTTGTTTGTGGTTTATTCACGTAGACCTAAGATTTCATAAAACCCCAAAGAAAGAAATCGCACGGCGTTAAATCGCATTTGGTGGCCAATTGACATCGGAATTTCGGGAGATGATTCGGTCTGGAAACCGTTGCTTCGATAAATCGATTGTTCCATGCGCGGTGTGGCAGGTGGCGCCATCCTGCTGAAACCACGTGTCGTTCAGATCCATACCAACCAATTGAGACCACAAGAACTCCGTTAGCATGTTCCTGTAACGAATGCCATTCACAGTCACTGCATTTTTGTAATGGGTTTTCACAATGATAACGCGTTGTTCAGTTGTCTATCGCTCATTTTTAATAATCGGAACAATCGTTGATGCTAGCTGTCAAATATCAGAGCTGCAACCTCCAAAAAAAAAATGGCGTGAAATTTAAATCGTGCACTCTTATTGAGACACCCTTTATTAAGGACGTAAAATTAATTTAATGTATTTCTTTAGTTAGAATATTCGCAAAGATTTCTGGTCTACACAAATTTAATATTATAAATGCCAATGTGAGTTTGTATGTTAACTTTTACGCCTTAACTAATAAACCGATCATGCTGAAACTTTGCAAACTCGTTACTAGGAATATACAAAAGAACATAGAATGTTTAACATCCAAAAAAAACTATTTCTCCCGAGGGATAGAAAAATACCTTTGACGGTCGCCGGCTTGATAACTGACATGGACTACTGACATGAATAAATTATGATGCTTAGACTAAAAAATAACAAAAATTAACCTGTGGTATACCGGAAAAATTATTCTCTCTTTTCTTCATTTCCCAAATAATTGACAAAAACTAGATAAATATATTTAATTTCGTATCCTTTTGCAAAATTTTTAAGACATAATATATTATTTAAAATATACGGTTTTACTCACGTGTATATTTCGGGGATGCAAGACTAGTTTCGGGCCCGACGGGGGCCCTTTAATAAGGGGTGAGGCGTCCTGCCGCGCCGGTTGCAGGTGCCAGACTGGATTGTTGTCTGTCCCACCGATTCATTTGTCGTAACGACCGCCGGGATGTGGACGCCTGCGCTTCCAGCACTGTGGTACACACTGAACTTACTGTATCAGTGTTTGGAGCCGTAACTATTTCGTGGGACATCAGTTTCAAGGACGGTCGCCAGGCTGGAGGTTATGCCCACCCATTGTCCCTATTGAAGTTCGGACGACGGCTTATTTCGATTGCCTCTCGTATACTACTTTTGTTGATCCTAATTATATTCCCTCATAACAGCTTATGAATATTTTTTTAAGGATAATTTATTTAATCCTGATAATGTTTAAGCATAACATTCTAAAGCATAAAAAATATATCAAAACATAATTTTTATAGGCATAAAAAACACTGTAATGTATGTCAAGGAGGCGGCGGAAAGGGAACGGGAGAGAATTAGTACTCTCCCATCCCGCAGAAGACGCACCAGACACCGGAGAGCCTATCTCCGGCCTCCATGAGCTTGAGCTGAGCTTGCCTGAAGGCGACGGATAGGATTATCCGGCGGCTTAGCAGAAGCATGCCCGAGATGGTGGCGCCGCGTTCCACACATGCCTCTCTTACTGACAGGGGATAAAATCCCCGACAACACAGTGGGGTCGCCTGTTGTTTAAAAGGCGGCCAAGTCTGCCAGGGTTCAAAGGGATTTCCTAGTAAAGGAACACCTGAGGCCCTGGTAATATGGACTATGACGGAACACCGTGTGGTTTTAGTCGGTTCGAGTCTGACATACCACCCTACCACTTAGCCTAGGTGGGGTGACGACCCGTGGGGGTTTCCACACATTAAAAAAAACCGTCACCACTGAGCCGTTGAAAATATTTGTTAACATCAATATGTCTATTTGAAATGGTCTGGCTGTGTCATATAATATGTATGTATTGCCAAAACAAGAAGAATCTAAGTATGTTTATCCATGTTCTACAACGCATACTATACTTTTTACCCAAACTAAGCTATGCTCATGTAATATAACCCCTTAAAATAAAATGTCCATTCCAGCATAATTCCATTTTCAACACTCATATGCCAACCTATTCATGTATGAAGTTTTGGCAACCCTAATTACCAGTACAATTACAGCAGCACGCTAGTAGTAGTAGAAAGAACTATTTATCGCACCTTAACCTATTGATACACTTCATAACACTATATAGTAACAAAACAAATTAGCCTAAAAGATAATTAAGTCAACATAAACTGTATACCAAAAAACAATTATGGCAGAGTATTAAAATAGTATAGTAGTAATAAAAATAAGTTGTAAAAACATTATGCGAAAAGAAGGGGTTCCATTTAATTATACGTATAACAGTGTACACAAAGACTGAAGTTAGCCTTCAATGCAACGCAATGCGGTTACATATCTGAATATAGTGTTGGATTACCAAGAAACGTACGTACGGATAACATCTGGTCCAGCAGCCCCGGGCGTCGAAACCAATTAGTGGGGTTATCTGTAACCGATGGTGGTCTAACCACACGCATATTTATAAAGCACATAGCATAGCGTGTATTTGAAAAAGGAACACTTACTGAAATCAATGAAAGGGCATGACTCTAGCATGATGCGGTTACAACAAGATTTTTTGAAAAAAAAACTATCCGTTTTCAAATTTTGTCCGTTTGAATTTCCAGGTATTTTTGTCTTCGTTTTTCATAAAAGTAGGTGGTGGAATGTGTAAAGTTAAAGATTTTATCTGGTACATATTTTTCAATTTTTTTATTTTTCATTCCGTTACTAAGAACATCCATAAAAACTAACTTTGAAGATAGTTTTTTATGGATTTTATCAATAAATAAATGAGCGACTAACTATATATGTATAATATATAATAACACATAATATTGCTTTAAACGTGTACGTGAACAGTTTAAGAGTGTGAGTATGACTTTTTGTTTTCGCTTTTATTTATTTCAGCTTTATGCACTTACAGTACAGAGGCGGACTTATGCTGCGTTCCAATAACCAAAAAACGATACGGTTATCGTTGAAAATTCGTCCGTAAGCAAAAAGAATCGTTTCTTGTTTATTGGAACGCGGCATTAATGCCTTAGGCATTCTCTGACAATCAATCTTCGGGTGATGCAGGAAAAAATGACTGTGTGGTTAGTTACACTAGTTATATTAACTTCCTTTTTTAAATAGATTTTGTCATTCAATTCAGGTATCCCTGGGGAATAGTACATACTACTGGATAAAAAGTACTCTATTTAATTTTCTGAACCCCTGACAACGTGTACGAAAATTTTTATCACGATCCATTAAGTCGTTAAAGTGTTAAAGTCTTACAAACAAACAACAAGCTATCATTATCAATTTAATTAGTAAATTTAAATAAAAGTTCACCTCGCTCGTTTGCGACAATAGCGACATAACTAAAAGATTTTGATTTTAGAGAATGGCAATGTTTTGTGATTTCCGCTAGAGTATTTTGTTCTAAATATGTAATGAACTTGTCGCTTTCTTTACAACGTTAGCATGAAATCGGCGTTGCATCTTTATTCACCATAAAATATCAAATATTTGTGATCATTTGGCATACTTAGTTCAATTCGCCTGAATTTTGAATTATGTCGATATTCTCGCAAACATGCGATATTACAGAATTCTTCTTTGTAATATTTTCTTACAAGAATTTACCGAATTTTATTTTTTTATTGTAAACTTTACGTGCGTGTTGGTTTTGGTCATCATGATCCTTTCATTTAATTTCAAACACTGATATGAATTCAACTAAATATGATACGCAAAGACTCATGTTACACCCAAAGGTTAATAAAGTTCTTAAAATTGACCTTTTAAATTTTAGTAGCGGTTAAAATCCAATAATTTACTTTTAAGAATCAAACCTCTCATCTAAGTATTTTACTTCTTTTAGCATGAAGGACAATCGGTGCTTAGTATTTATTTAAGATACCTAATTCCCGTTGCGACCTGATGTAAGATACAGTTTTTGTCAGTATATAATCGCTGTAGTCTTTTCTATAATTTTCTTTAGCCCAATGATTTTTCGTTCCCCTCCTCTGCTTTCCAGTTTTTGAGGTAGTGAAGTAGTCTCTGCCACTTTATATCCTTCCATGACAAAAAGTTATATGATTTACGGTACACCGTACGGCGGCATACGACTCAATCGTAAGCAGTTAAAGTAGTTTGTGAATGTAACACACTGGAACAATATTATAGAAGATTAAACTACGCTGATAGTACATGGAACAAATGAAGATTTAAATTGCACGGCGTGCAGCGTGCTGGATACTTAATTCACCGCAGAAACACAACATAAGGCAACAAAACCTACTTACAGTGGAGGCATGTCTCTAGTCTAGAATACACCTTTCTTATAATGGTTTACTTTTTATTGTCATTATTAGTTTTTAGAAGTTGTTACGATTTGAAATACTCTTTTCGTCAATATATTTGTGTCTAACATGTCTATTTTTCGTAGATAGGTATCATTTTCACTAGCGCTTTTTCTCCTTTTCCATTGAATGGTTGTTCTATAATGTGAGACGTTATATTGCTCTATAAGTTATATTAAATATTACATACAACCTTCAAGTCTTGTGACCAGCTGTCCCTAAATCAATCAGCCTCAATATTACCTCAGCGTTTTAAGTAAAATAATGTCATTTTCAACTTTCAGAAACTTGATTCAGAAGCAAATCGATTTAGCTCCGTCTGGCTGAAAGTTGTTTTGAAAGGAATATCTATAATTCAACCCTCTAAAGCGTAGAAATAGAAACTATTTTGATTGCTTATGTCTTTGAAGGCGAAGAACGGCTTGCTGTGCAGGTTAAAATTAATGAATGTATGTATGTAGGTTAGGAAAATATCCAAACGAAAGATCTTGTATATTAATTTGTATTTAAAAAATGTAAATGTATCCGAACATCGATGATATAGACGGGAGGAATGGAGAGAGTTGAGTGGGGTGGGGGAGTCAGAAGGTTTCTATGGGGAAGTAAAGTTGTTATTTTTGATTATCACAAAGTTTTCTTTTATTTTTGCCATTCAACGAAAATTGACTATCCCACATGCATTTCCTAAAAGCGGTTGATGTGTTTTTTACATCTTTTATTAAAAATAAATTAAAATATTACACCTATAACAGAGAACGTAGAGTTTTGAGTTCATTATTTAAATTTATACTTCAATAACTAAGCACTTCTTCCTTTAAGATATACTTTGTACTTGTTTCTTCTATATAGGATATAATTTACTCCACGGCGGTAGAGGTTAGCGATTGAGATTGTTCCAGATATAATAATAATAATAAATATTTATTTTAGACCAAAGTCCATATTTAAAATGTTTACGTATGTAAGATACACTATCGAGTCTGAGCACGAACATATGCTTTTAAGATATTAGAATCCTGCTTTTCCGCAATGACCTTCATTTAAATTTACCGTGCCTATTGGATCATTTTCTGGTGCGATATTTTAGAGGTTCCAGAGACAGAGAAAAAGAGCGCACCAACACTGAATGGAATTTCCAGCCTCACAGCCTAGAAAATTACGACTCTATTTAAGCCTGCTAGGAGGTATAAAATAGTGTCGCAACTCTCTAAAGGACAGTGGATAAGGCTGCTCACTCTCGAAGGTATGTTCACCTGGTTCCAGCCTAAGTTTATCAGGGCTCCTAGGGTCCATAGGTTACGTCCAAGCCCAACATACATAAACTAACCCGTATAGTCTAGTTGTAGTCGGTTCGAATTCTATACATCACTATTAGCCACGAAGATCAACGTGGTCTAAAAGAGGTTCGAATTCGTGTTTGCAAACTGTTGGGATTGTCACTGCCCAACAGAGAAGTTGGTGTTGACACACCCAACGTGCCATGGTTTGGGGTGTGTTATGTTATGTTAAATGAGTAGACAACCAACTCGTTTGTTGGATTTATTATTACTAAATAATGTAATTACTATTTTATAGTATTGTAGTGCCTATCTTAACAGTGCCTATCTTGACAATAATACCGAGATGCATAAAATACATATGTAGGTCGCATACACTATTAGATAATATAACTAGATTACATAACACCAAAAGGCCAATGTACAGCGTAGCTCGTACACAAACTTTGTCCAAAACAAAAAATAAACATCCTAAGTCCTTTTCCTGTCTAACCTGTTACACTACCAGTTGGTCAGTAGATTCAGAAATACAAATTTTGACATTCATTAGTGATACTTTTATACCATTAACGAGGGATGAAAATACTTACTTTTACTTTGTTTTTCTATATATTTTTTTTCTTTTCATTTGTACCTAATTATGTATGTAAATTCATGTAAACTATATAATAGGGGCGAAGACACTGACTCCCGTAATACAGGTAATAGTCTAGCACGTGATTCAGGGCTTCCGAGGAGATGTTCACAAATTTAAGTCAATAAAGATTATTATTATATTAAAAACCCTCACGTTTTTATTTTCGTATCAAAAAAAAAACCATTTCCTCCACGTTCTCAGTCCAGTAATAAAAAAGAGACTTGTATGTGTCTGAAGTTATTCTGTTTACCCTCCTACCTGTCAGTTAAGAGACGTCAAAAGCCTCCAAGACGTCGACAGCCTTTTGTGAGGTGCGTCAACCAATATTCGCTCCTCTTGTTAGAATATGAAGGAAAAATATTTCTTCTGGAAGTTAATGTTATTTTGTAGGAATAAATAGCATGTAACGATGTTTTGAAGTTTATATAATAAAAATGAACAGGCCAGCTTCCAACAATTGGAGTGGCTTTGAATTGTTAAATAAATGAGCATAGTGTATATACATATATTGAAAAAAAATATTTTGCTATCCCTCGGGGTCAGTACTTTTTCTGGATTTAAAGTACTCTATGTCAATTCCTGTATTTTTGACAACATACATGCCAATTCATGAGGATCAGTTGGGTAGTTGAAATAAACTCACTTACACATTAATATTAGCAAGAATTCTAAACTCAAAATATATTGACACTGACACGACTGACACTTATATTTAGTAGAAATAATAATAGTGTGGAAGATAATATGGTTTGGATAATTTTGATATTAATCAGTGACCAAAAATAATTTCCAGCTGTGTGCATTGAAAGCAAATCAACATTAACTAACAAACCAGCTCAAATCACAACTATATCACAAAGTTAAATCGATCCCCAAAGGCCATGCATATAGCGATGCCAACTGCACAAATTAGATTTGTAAAGGTCTTTTATTCAAAAAATACCTGAGGACTTTATTCTCTACTATAAATAAAAAGAGCTTTTGAGAATGGGAAATATGTTTTCACATGTACTTACTCTCTTTGTGCACACATCATCATTCGCGTCTCACTGTTTGACGTAAACACTCTAAGCTTACATAAATTCAGTTAACCTTAACCAACACTCGAACCACGATGTGATTCAGGACATGAAATTTCTTTGAACGTATCTCCAGAAGTTTTTACATTATAAGGATGATATCTGTTATTATGAAACACTGAAGCTTGCAGCAATAGGGTAATTAAAAATTGCGGTAGTAATGTGGGACCAATAAGCGATAAGTCTAAACGATAAGCCAGAAGTAAGATTTTCTAATTATTAACATTAGGTATAGTGTGATTTTTTGTTTTGTTAAGTCAGCGGCACGTCCATTCGAATTTCACTCTATCTTTACACGAGAATGAGAGACTGATAATTCAGGGCTCATTAACCTACTTAAACGTTAGCAATTTGGCAATACCTTAATATACCTTAATAATTGAAAAATGTTACTATTCAGTTTATGAATTTTTGAATGACAAATTTTAGATTTTAACATATTGTCATTATTTTTAATATTATTTAACATCAATCTAATTTTAAGCAACTATTTTTACTAAGTTCTATTTGTTACGATTGTTGTAAATGATAATTTGACCTCAATCTGTAATTTGAAATTTTTATGTTTGCATGCCTAACCTATGGCAGATTGTACAAGGATCAAAAACTATGTCAAAACCATTCATGTACCTACTTCCTGTGCAAATAAATAAATATTCTATTCTATTCTATTCTAATACCGTTTTAAATGTCCGTCTTTTTCCTGCTGTATAATCCTTAAAGTGGCAATACGTTCTACACAGGCACTTACAGACACAAGATACAGACGCAAAATATGTTACTAGTAATACTAGTAAAACTGGGAAAATTTAACTGCTATTGTAGTTAACTCATCCAATGAAACTAAATACTTTTATTAGGAGTGAGTCCGAGACCTTAATTATTTTGCTACCATTGCTCAAAGCTTTAACTTCTCTGATTCATCTTCTGTGTCGTCATATTAGACTCTGGTACCCAAGATACGATCAAAGTTGTGATAGGGGTACCAGGATCTCTTCAGATACTAGAGGACAATTTTATATTACGTATTTAATATAATGAATGAATTTTGAAAGCCCTTCGAGTAACTAAACGAATTCAGTTAATTTTCTTGATGAATGTTATTTTATTAGATTTTACTAATAATAATGAAGCATGAAATTTAAATTAAAACCACATTGTTTGAACAGGTGTCATTCCGGCTCGTTCTAAAGATATATCAATTTACATTTTTGTAGACCGAGAAATTACCATTTAAATAATGTTGATGGGCAATGTTTTAATAATTACCGTTCTTAATAACTTCATATTTTGTTTTTAAAATATTTAATTTAATCATCTGACTACATTTTGTAAGAGTCGTAAAACGGTACACAAATCCACTGAAGGTTATTTTGGACTGAAGTCTGATGTACCAATCCATGTGCACTAAACTATTTATTGCCCCCGACGCAAAAAGGAGGTGTGCTATAAGTTCAACGTGCTTATCTGTGTGTCTGTCTGTGGCGTCATAGCTCCTAAACTGATTCACCAATTTTGATTTATGTTTTTTGTTTGGTCACTTGATCGAGAATGTAATTAGCTACAGTTCAAGAAAATATGTTCAACCTTTTGAACATTGTCAAATAGGGATATACTTTACGTTCAGAGAACATGGTTACAAAAGTTTGGATAATTTTCGCATCGAATATGTTCCAAGTTCAACGAGAACATCGATCCTGAAGGGCTTTCTGATAACGAAGCAGAAAGTATGCTGTAGATCATTAACCCTGTTATTCCCGGGAACGAGTGCTGCGTATCGTCACTGACGGGCCAAGAGTCGCCCAAAAAACAAATAAGTCAGACCGATCGCAACCAACTGTAGTTATAAGAAACCCTGTACAAGTTGTTTAAACAAATGTTGGAAGGCGTACAGTGCAAGTATAAGGAGGCGAGATGGTAATAACTGTTATTTTCTTAGATTAGAGCGTTCTTTTTAAAGAAATTTTTATTTTAAGAAATGTTTGTTTAAATTTTGTTTGTTGTACCTGTAAGTGTTTTACTACCATAGTCATACATTAACTTTTTTTTTGTCGTAGTTGGCACTGACGGAAGTTTTTTATTGTGTTTAGTTTATCTGTACAATATAGTTAAAACAATGGCATCATTTGTTCTGATTTTTTATATTTTTTTTTTTAACATCATATCAAAACTAAGTAAATAATAATAAATAAATATTTTTCTTTTGAGTTTCTAGGCCACATCCCAAATAAATGTTTTACCTATTTACAATAAAGTGAGGAAACAAGCACATGCACAAGTACATTTTTCGTTGTCATTTCAAAGTTTAAGATAGTACTTCACTGACTACCTCATACAAGTCCACGTAAAGTTGAACTCAATCAATCACCGCATCGCTAGCTCTTATAAATCACACCACACCATAAAGCATTGTTTACATAAGTGACCCCCGGCATCGCCCGGGAATACATTACCGGACTTGTGAATGGACAATTTCAATGTTGATATTGACATTAAAATAATTATGTTTACACTCGTGGATTTCTTTCAGTTTGCGGGTCACCGTGGCCTTGTTTACTTAATGTAAAATTAGGAATGTATGCGGCCTATATTGACGTGTACACCAGATTTTAATGGAGTATGCCAACGTAAAGGACAAAGTTTGCAGTGTTGGAGTATATGGAATGCTTTTGGATCCAAATTTCAGTTGAAAATGCGTCAATTTATTGACAATCATGACTTTAATTAGTTTAACTTTTTTAGTTAAGTTTGGAGTTTTGCTTTTTGTTACTTATACCACAACTTAGTTTACGTTAGTCAATTTCAAATTTAGAGTAACAAAGCCATTTTGTACGACGGTGATAAAAAAATAAATAACTGGGTTTATGTCAGTTTTTTTTGTTCCCTAATTTTTATAAACAACTGTTTTAAACTAAACAATTTCATAATTGATTTAATAATAAATCTCGTTAAAGTTTTCATCTATTCTTGTTACTTCTCTACAGTACGAGTTTATTCTTTAGTTTTGAAGTCAGTCCATCCTGTATCATTATAAAGTTTCTTAGTGCTTTAACGCATATCCATGCGAATAAATCTAAACTGTCACTGGCTAACTGGCTTGTTTCACATAAGATAGTGACAACATTCGGTTCCATTACCAGGACCAGGAAGAACTACAAAAGAAGTAGGCTCTTTTGTAATTTTCACACTGTATATAGTAAATGTTCCTACATAAATATGGGGTGAAAAAAAAGGTTTAAAAAATAAAGCATCAAAGTTCAAATTTAGGCATTAAGTCTAATGATGACCAATCAATGATTCAAGTCTTTTAATTCAAGTTTTTTAGTTAAATATAATGTTATGTTCTGTGTTTAGAATAACTATCAGTTTATGTAAGGCTATTCATTTTCCTATGTGTTCGTGATCTTTTTTACCGAGACGTATTAAATTATATACGCGATACAGTCTACAGAGGGCTGAGTCTTGCAATATTCTTTGACAGCACTGATAGATCGATTCGTATTTCCGTGCCTGGCATCTCTAATGCTCTGTATATTCACAAATTGTTCCTTAACATAGGCATCTATGAAATGTACACCAAAAATACAATGAATATACATGAGTGAATAATTTTTCATTTTATGTATGGTTTCCTTGAATTTTTTCCCTCGTATTGTAACATGATAATGATTGGTAACTGGATAGAGGATTCGGTTAAATAATGTTCCATGACAACTTGTTTTTATTGTATATCGCGTATCAGATCAATATTTTAAAACATATCTTTATTTAAATATATTTGATACAACGTTTGGATTCGGTCTGTGATAGACCTGATGATGAAAGATGATTAGAAAGAACCCACTCTTAATCCTAATTACCATCAGATAGGCAAATACTTAGTACCTCTTTAGGGGATTGCGACAAAAAAGCCCAGACAGGCAGATGGCTTGAAGTTTGCAAAAGTGACAGCCCAATCACTGGAGGAAAAAGGAGAAATTATTGTACTGCAAGCGTATGGTGTTGATATAAATCGGTGAGCAGGACCTGTTGAGAGCTGTTATTAGGTTACAGGTCAAATTTAAGTCTTCCACCGTGTAGTTATTATTCCGAACCCTCAAGATACCCGCTTTTTTATAGCATCACCGTCATTGTACCTGAAGGTTTCCACACGAAAAAGGCTCTAACCTAATCTACTTACAGTAATAAAAGTAGGTTCTATTTATTCCACCCACAAACCAAATAATAGAAGATAACAATAAAGAAATCCGCTGAGAACTGAGATTTGAGCGAAATATAACAAAACTTAAATCAATATTTATTTGTATTTATGTATACATAGTATATGTGTATACGACGAAGCTTTCAATTTGTCACTTCTCTCACCATATGCACCTGCCGCATCCCTTTCTGCACCACTGAAAGGTTGACTTGTAGATAATGCCACTTGGCATTAAGTCTACCCAGTGCAAAGCTTTTTTTATGGTATAGGAGGCAAACGATCAGACGGGTCACCTGATGGTAAATAACTACCGCCGTCCATGAGCACCTGTAAATAACTACGCCCGTTAAGGTGGGAGTAGGAGAAGTGGAGGAGGGGGGAAAGACTGGGAAGAGGGGGGGGATGAAAAGGATGGGAATAGGGGAGAGGGAAGGGTTAGGGCCTCCGGTAACCCTACACACACGGCGAAATGCAATACAAGCATTGCTTCACTTCCGGTTTTCTGTGAGGCCGTGGTATCGAGCGGAGTCGAGGCGGCCCATACGTGCCGAAGCATGGCTCTCCCACGGAATGTAATGTAATATAAAATGCAATAAGTATTAAATAAGTAAATAATCATTTCAACGTTAAGTTAAAAGAAATGTCTGCAATAAATTTGACGCACCTGTAAGTTCTCATCGTAGTCAAGGTAATATTTTGCATAGTAACAATATTATCCTATCAAAATATTTACTTAAAAACAGGCCAGGCAAATTACCGCATTGTTCTTTTTGTTAAAAGTAAAAGAAGAAATTGCTAAAGAGTAGGGTAACAAAAAAAGGTGTTTTTAAGTAGGTGATAATACTACGCATTTTATCTGCCGTAGAGACAATCATAATTATCAAAAAATATCTTGCTGTGTTGAAATTTTTATGTAACAGACATAATCGCTAAGCAATGAAGTAGCAGGTCGTATCTGTAATGAGTATATTCTAAATTTATTGGTTAATAAAGTAAAACGAATAAATAATAATTATGTTAAATTTGCATCTTAATTTTTTTATTATGTTTCTTATAGTCTTTGCAGCGTAGATTAAAACAAATCCAATGTTTTTAAAAGTATATTTTTGTTTACGTTACACGTGACAAGTATAAAGAACTTGCCGGGCGCTCTCTGTGCGCTTCGATTTGAGGATGAAGATTCCCTTTGGTAAGCTTATCTCAAAAACTTCATTTGTTGGCAAGATTTAAATTCTCTTATGTAGATAAGGACGCCGCTAGATCCCCCGTACAGAAGTGGGAGCGAAGACTGAACAAAGAGACATCAAATGGTATCTTATAAATTATAATTTCTCGTAGATTAAGCAAAATCTGAGAATTTCGTCTTATTCAGGTAGAACACAGAAGTATCAAGTTTGGTATACATCTTATAATTTACCTTTGCTTTTTTATTAAAGGCTTGAAAGGAATTTGATATATTTTGAATAATCTTTTATAATTCAATTCTATTCCATTCATATGTAATTCATATTTCCGTTAAATATTTGCTTTATGAGCAAATTTTTTCAGATTATTATCTCCGATTAGCTAACAGGCATACTTCCCGCCTGATGGAAAGACCTTATCAACTTCTATAAACACACGCATCACCAGTGGGGTCGCTTGTGAGTTCTCAATCATATCCACCTATGGGGATCTGATATTACTTCTAGTCAGGAAAAAAAAATCAGGTCAGGTCAAGCTAGCAGTAGTGTTCAACTACGGTCTTTTATAAGAAAAAGTTCAGGACTAGAGAGATAAACCAGCTTTTTGTATGAATTGGTGTCACCTAATGACACCAATTAATACAAAAAGCTGGTTTATCCAAACCCTTTTTCTAAAATCGTGGCTTAAATTTTCATAGTTTTAAGTTATTCAAGTCAAATTATGACCAAAATTTCTCAAACAAATTTGAAATCAATATTTTATGTGTAGGACATAGTAACACTTTATCGTTAAAAAAAAAACAAAATTAAGATAATTAATAATTTACCGTTAAAAACATGATACAAATGAAATAAATAAAGCACACAATAAAATATAGTACCTACAGAAAGAACTTCAAATTGGGAAACAAATCCATCAACATAACTTGAAACTTTATTGAAGATTGAAATATTAAAGAAACTTTATTGAACATTGAAATATTAAACAACGGGTCTTTCTTTATTAAATTGCTGAAGTAAACAAATACTTTGAACCAGCAAATTGGTTGACGAAAATCGATTGTAAAATAAACATTGGTGAACACTATCAACCATTGGGTTGTAAACAACAGCGATTAATAAAAGCATGTATGATTCAACTATAATCTTATGATTGGAGTGATTGGCCTTTATATATTTAGTTCTTGTATATTTAAATGTTTAGCTGTAAGTTAAAAAAAAAAGAAAAAACTATGACAGGGACGTCAATTGACCACTGTGGCCAGTTGACGTCCTTTTCCTAGTTTCCTCTCCAATCACAAGATGGACTTTCGGGTACGCGACCCCAGCCTATTGGAGCTACTGCAGTCTCAGTCCCGTTACCCCATCCGAGACTTGCGGTATCCCTTACCCTAGCTCACTCGCTCTATCTGATTTCTTTACCCCAAGGTACCTTTTTCCTTTGTCCTGCCTGAAAACGATTACATACCTAAGGAGGGTTGGCATCATGCAGGAGGCATGCCATAAAAGAAATCAGCCCAAACCCTTTGCAATGTCACATTGCTTTTCCATTTCGTCTCCAAATAAAATAAAGAAAAGGGCAGGATGATGATGATGATTCAACTATACTCGGACTTGTTATCGTCATAACTGTTTCCCAGTAAATAGACTATGAACTTCTGCCGACTACGACTGCGTGCATTTCTCTTATGACGTGTGTTTACGCTGCAAGACATGTGCATGTGATAGTTGACTGTCAAGTAATATCTGTTTGTCTTTATTAAACATGAAAACAGTAGGTTTTCTACAAGATTGTATGAAATTACAACTTGTGACGTCATACTTTGCTGTCGTCAAATGATTTACTTTTAATATTTTGTTAAACCTATTCTATGTAATAACAATCTTGAAAATAATAATTCAAAGGCAAAATTAACATTTAATTTCATGAGGAACGTTAAATAATTTATCATAGCCACAGGCAACTACCCAATCTTTTTAAGACGATCAGACGAAGTAAAGGTATCTATTCCTGAAATATTTATATCACACAAGTTTGTATCACTCAATACTTTTTATCTTAATTGTTCTCAAAGTCAAAATCATTATCTTTAACATCATGTATGCGCCATAAAATAAATAATCATTGTTTCTAATTTCGCCCGCTATATTTACTTTTGCCATAACATCACTCAACAAACACTTTAATTACCAATAAAACGTTACAGCGTCGTTAACTATTAAATGGTTAACTAACCGAACAGATATCAAATGTGACTTTACGTACTAAATCTACTATTACAACTATGAAGTTATAAGGGTCTTATACACACAACCGAATTTGCATGCCTGAAGTACTCAAATGACCATCATGAAATTTTACATACACTGTCAGAGGTACAGAAAAAGAGATTCGTCCAAAAGTATTGTTTCTGAGAGAACAGCTACCTATAAGATCATCGACATAGAAGAATTACTTTCAGACAGTGGTCCAGCTTGACAAAATCTAAGCCGCGGGCAAAAGCTAGTCTAGTATTCAGTCGGCACGTTCGGCTAGGCAGTTTAATAACTTAGGTATTGTATAACACTTTGTTAATAAGTTTTGTTTAGTTATAATAATGTAAGTAAAAAAATATAATTCGGATATAACATCGTGGGGCGTAGTGTAATCTGAGTACAAATGTAAAGTATGCTACGCCCCTCATTTGATATCCATATTGAGGGGATTGTAAAAAAATATGTTATCCGATAAGATCTAATATTCCACTTACTGCCAAAGTCCTTAAGTTTAACTAAATGTTTCATAGTTGTGCCTATTCTATTACTTACTAATTTTAACATTTTGTTACAAGAACTATATTAATAACTCGAGAAACCTCACAAATGGCCGTGTGATCTGAACCTGTACTATAGCTAATGTTATTAGACTGCTGATAAACATACTTATAAATTACTAATATATACATATTATAGATAAATTACACCCAAACACAGAACAAATGATCGTGCTCATCACACAATTATTTATCCTAGGAGGGAATCGAACAAACAACCACTGGCTCAGCAGTCAGTATCACTAGATGAACAGCCACGTCAAAAACATAATATTTTCGTTACATCTTGTGGTGGTTTCAACAATTTGAATTTGAATTAGGTTGCTACCCAAAATTTTACCATTTACTCGATTGTGTATAACTTTCCTAAGCTTTGAAAACCTCACCAACGAATAGACCCGCCCACTTCAAACTATCCAGGCTATTGAGAGCCTAATTGTCCAATTATTCCAATCGACCCCTCAATAGCTAGCTAGCTATTTGGGACATTTTAATTAGATACGTCCCAAATTAAGCTAAAATTGCCGTTTAATAATGTTGACGTGGTATTACGATTAACCTAGTTAACATCCAAATAATTAGGGAAATTATTTAAGGTTATTTTTATTCCGCTGACAACGTAACTGAATAAACAAATAAGGAAGGGTATGACAGATGAAGCCGATGCGATTAAACCAATCGCATCGGTTCGAATGGAAGTGATCCGAAAAGTCTCGTAGCCTACAGAAACCCTAGAGTAGACAGCACCGCTACCGATTATTTTTGATGATATTCAAGCCCACTTATTGTTTTCTTAAAGTTAGGCTAAAGTTAAAAAAAGAAAAAGACTTAAGCTTGGAATAACATATTAATTTGTTGTTCCTAATTTCATTGGTTCATTTCAGTACTAACACAGAATTTACGTCTGCTCTATCTTAGAAATAATGTATCTTTTCTTTTTTATTTTTATCATCTGGATACCATAAACTGTGTGTAAGGTATTACGCCACAAATACTGGACGGAGGTGAGTGGATGTAGACAAGCACAGTAAAATTTTCTTCATTAACACTCTAACGACTAAAATTACGAAAAATAACTCATTTGACACGGCTCATGGTGATTTTAACAATTATCTGTTCAATAAAGCTGTAACCGATCGTCCTCTTTGCAGAGCTTCCTCTTCCTTCTTCTGAAGTGCACAACGCCACATAACGGGCCAAAAACCTGAGACGGTGACATCAGAGTTTGAATAGTTGCGATGAGAATAGTAGCCATCCAAGCACGTCCCGCAAAATAGGCGCACAGCAGATGTCGAGTTGCTGAAAGTGGCCAGTGACAAAAAGCTGTCTAGTTACGAAACCATCAGAGACCATTGCAATAAACCATTCGTATTGGATTCATCAGAATTTCACTTTAAAATATCGTGTTATAATCAAAGCTAAATCAACATTTCCCTATATTTGCACTACTGAAATCATAAAATTACATTCATATCATTAAATAACTTAATGAAAATTAGCAAAAAAAAAAAAAGAACAAGGTTCTTACTATTATTTATTTATTACTGACCCGCGCAACTTCGTACGCATTTATAAATTTACCCCGTTTTTGCAACATTTTTATTGATGTTCCGCTCCTATTAGTTGTAGCGTGATATTTTATAGGCTAAAGCCTTCCTCGATAAATGGGCTATCCAACATTAAATCATTTTTTCAATTTGAACAAGTAGTTTCTGAGATTAGCGCTTTCAATAAAACTAACTCTTCAGCTTTATAATATTAAGAATAGATAATAATGACATTCGCGTTTCAACAATTACATTCACGGGAACCGATTGTGTTTTCGTGCTCATATATATTTAGATTTCATTTTATTTTAGGGATGACATTTTATAGATAAACAAAGGCAAGTAACAGGTAAGTGCATAATAATATTTAGCACTTATTGATATTCAATACAATGCTTCACTTACAATACAATTGAAATTCTTACAATGCTCAGTCCATTATCATATTTTCAATGCGCACTTCAGAGCTGCTAAGCACTGTCGAGTTTAAATTATTGCTAACAGTCTAGCCGTGAACCATTCCTTACTGACATTTTATTATATTAATCCCTCGCTGAGGCATACGAGAATAAATTCTTAACCAAGATAATAACATTACGAGGCAGTATCCATCAATCAAAAGTCAATAATCGTAAAAGCCTATGCGATTGGACGGATTCTGACAAATTCAACTGATTTATATATCGCTTATAATGTAGGAATTTATTTTCTGATTTATCAGTTCAGAAAACCTCGCGTGACTTCCTTTATGAGAATGTTCTAGTGCGTTCTATAGTAGTACTCTGTTTGCAATATCCATTTGCTTACATATAAGCCTTATACTATATTCAAAGTACTTAAATAGAAAGTGTTACATTTTCATTACAAATTATACTTTGTATGAAGCATTTTTAATATATAAAAGGTGGCGTAAAGAATATAATTTTAAAAGGTAAAATGAATTATGCTGTTCACTTATATCGGTCAACATAAATAAAAAAACTTGCACAATAAAAATAGACCCGAATTACAAGACCATTTACATGATTCGCTCACCTGTGTAGTCATGGTAACAATAAAAATCTAATTTAAATTTTTAGTTTTTTGATATTTCCGCCGTTCAATACACATGGACATATTTAGAGGAACTCAAAAAAAAGGTTCGATTACGTTTATCATGTTCTTCTTACGCACTGGCCACCTATATCAGCATTATGTAACTTGAAACGAGAAGATTTTAATCGCCTTTTATTTTCCGAGTTTAATTTTTTTTTATAGCTAGTTGATAATTTAATGATTGTGTATTGTAAGAAAATTAACAGATTTTTGTTGTATTTGACAATTTCCAGTATTTTTTATTTTCTTTTACAAAAATTCACTGTCGTGGTGTTACTTATAGATCATTTAAAAGATTGAAATGATATAGCCAAATCTCAGCGTAGCTCAAGACAGATTTATTTTAAGCAGCGTGTTAAGAAATCGTACTTCAACGTCTTTTGAGGTCAGAGCTAGGCTCCAGGAAGTTCGAGATTAAGCACTAAAACTATAAGAAGATTTGAATCAACTGGAATAGCGGTGTTCGTACCTGCCAGAGAGCCTCTTCTTACCACAGGCCATGGTGTAGCTCGGAATAACTTCACTCACTCTCACCGCGATTGGAATGACAATGACTGGGGAAGAGTATTGTTTGCCTCAAGCCAGATGATGGAAGGGTCAAAGTATGGAGACGACCAAGGAAAAGATACGCTCAGTATAACATTGTCGGAAGAGAACCTTACGGTGATGAGTCAGTGAAGGTTTGGGGCGGCATTTGCATGGAGCTACACATCGTGGAAAATGGGTTACTGACAACGGCACTATACAAAACAGACATCTTAGAACAAATTGTGATGTCTTTTGTTCCATACATGGGAGATCATTTTCTTTTAATGCATGAAAATGCTCGGCCCCACACTGTTACCATAGTTTTGGGATACCTTCAAGAGGTCAACTTCGAAGTTTTGGAATGGCCAGCTCGGTCAAACATGTATTGTGAAATTCGGGGACGCTTCAACTGATACAGTATCTATTAAGCTGCATCATTTTATTTTCTTCTTCTGTATGTGTTCAAGTCAATTATCATCCAAAAAATGCCAATAACATTTTCGCAACACATTAAGATGTCCCACATCTGTCGACCAAAGGCAAAACAGCATTTTGAAATGTCTAATTAACTGTCTAATTAATTTTCATCTTCATAATTTATCCGTGGTAATTGATTCTGTAAATATTTCTGTTTTAACAAATCTAATCTCTACTTATAATAAATCTGTAGCGGGATGAATTCTGTACATTGAATATATTAAAAAAAAAACGACTGAGGGGTATTAAGACATCGATACTGATGCCGAATATGCGATTCAAACAATTTTTGTCTGTCTGTCTGTCTTTCTGTCTGTCTGTTTGTATGTTCACGATAAACTCAGAAGTTACTCAAGGGATATGCTTGAAATTTTTTATGATAATAGTTTGAATGCCTGTGCAAGTTATAGGGTACTTTTTATCCCGGGTTAGACTTTGGTTCCCACAGGAAAATTAATGAAAGCTGTAATAACATTGTAACGTCAGTAGAACGTATATACTTATTTCGAACTACATTCCAGCGAACGTTTAGCTTATCTGGTGTAGAGTACGATTTCTACTAGACTAGATTGGGTGCCGGATCGAATCCCTCTTTGATATTTTTTTCTTTTTTTGTGCATTTTTTTTATATAAAAACTAATCTACTTTTTAAAATTTTATTAGGTATATTTGCCTTTCGCAGCCATTAAATTCATAAATATGTTTCAGAGCATTAATAATAGTAACAACTTCACACACCTCATACACGGCTGTCTCATCCTAAACTAGGCAGAGCCTGTACTATGGTAACCAGACTGCTGATAAATATACTTATATATTTCTAAATACATACATATTATAAATAAATTACACCTAGACAGAGAATAATTGTGTGCGTTCGCGCAGCGGAATGTTGTTGAATTTATAGACTTTAATTATGCAGATATTTAGTGTATGACGTCGTGTAATTGTGTATGGTAAAAAAAAAATTGTGCATGCAGCCATTGTGGAGAAATTCGCTAAAAACTGATTCCGCTGGGCGAACGTTGTCCTGGCGGAACTTTTTTTAATCCATGGACTTAGAAGAAAAAAAATGTGTTCAAAAATTAGTGTGTACGAGTATTTGTGTGTAATTGTGTATGTATGAATAAAATTAGTGCATGCATAAACTTCGGAGAAATTCAAGTTTCCGCTACGCGAACGTTTGGCCATTAGCTAGTTTTCATATAAAGCGCTTATATAGAGAGCTGTAGATTTTCACATACGTTGTTTTGAATTTGTTTATATTTGTTTAAAAAACAGTTTTAGAAAAAATCGTAGGGTTTAAAAGATAAAAATATAAACGTAAAATACGCTTATTAGGTCTCAGTTCGTAAAGTATGCACTTTGGGGTCTAGATTTTCACGACTATACAAACCTTGTAAGTGTGTGCAACATGTTGCCAAGTATCAATGATGTTCTATTAGTAATTAATGAGTTATAGGACAATTTACCATGAATAGACCACTGTTTACAAAGCAGTCAAATATCACGACGTTCTAAAGGAATTGCATAGTAAAATGTATTCCAATAATGAGTGTATTAATTCAACTACTCACATGCAAAATTTCATCTCATTAAATTCAGTAATTAAAGAGAAACAATTAAAATACTGACAAAGCATCGAAAACCTACATAACCCGACCAAGTTCGGATGGCTACAAAAAAGCGGCCGTGCCATATATCCAAGTAACGTTCTTATCTTTCCAGTATAGTATTTATAAATATGGTACAGTTGCACACAAGCACTTGCACTTGTACACAAGCGTTAGAAAACAATTGTATTTCTTGAATAAAAAATATATTTTTTATGGCATAGGGGGCAAACGAGCAGACGGGTCACCTGATGGTAAATGACTACCGCCGCCCATGGGCACCTGTATCTGAAGAGTCACAAGTGCGTTGCCGCCCTTTACGGTGGGAGTAGGAGAAGAGGGAGAGGGTGGGAGGTTGAGAGGGGAAGGACGGTAATGAGGGAGAGGGAAGGGTTAGGGCCTCCGGTAACCTCACTCACGCGGCGAAATGCAATGCAAGCATTGCTTCACTACCGGTTTTCTGTGAGGCCGTGGTATCGAGCGGAGTTGAGCCGGCCCATACGTGCCGAAGCATGGCTCTCCCACGTTTAATAATAACGCCAATACTTTTTTAATAATAACGCCACTATCTACGATAAAAATAAATCTTCAATTAACAAGTACTTCTCTAATTAAACATCCGTGTGCAAAAATATTTTTAATTACATGTAATAATTACGTATTTATTATTTATTTCTCGCCACCTGTTAGGTAGAAACCCAAAAATTGGCGAAATGTGGGTGTCACAGAATTGTCACACCTCTGCCTACCCTTTCTGGGACAACAGCCGGGAGCATATAAATGAATGAAAATACAGAAAATAACCTCAAAATTTCTGACCCTCTTAGGGGCTAGTCATGACAATACCTGGGGTGCGCGCCCCAGTAACGGCAGAACTTGGCATACAAGTCAGTGCGCGCACAGGTGCGTGTATTTTGAGCGTATCGGGAGCGCAGCTGTGGCGCTTGTCATGACTAGTCTCTTGTTCATAAAACGTAACTTGTTCTGAACGTTAACAAACGCTTGCTAAACATACTCTGTCATTGGTTAGAGACAGCAATAGACTTAAAATGCATACATACATAAGTCACTACCAGTACAACGGTAATATCATATAGGTACTGACGCAAGTCTCAAGCGCATACTTAAATAAAGTACCTACGTAAATAGTACTTACTGTCATAGTCAAATACATTTAAAAAAGCAGGTTTAGAAAAATAAATGACCTATAAATTATATCGAAACAACAATTGTGTTATCATCTGTACCAATTTAATACGGGTATTATACTGTAAATTTTAGATTGTAACCTAAATATATTGCACGGCCGCTTTTTTGTAGCCATCCGAACTTGGTCGGGTTATGTAGGTTTTCGATGCTTTGTCAGTATTTTAATTGTTTCTTTTAATTACTGAATTTAATGAGATGAAATTTTGCATGTGAGTAGTTGAATTAATACACTCATTATTGGAATACATTTTACTATGCAATTCCTTTAGAACGTCGTGATACTTGACTGCTTTGTAAACAGTGGTCTATTCATGGTATATTGTCCTATAACTCATTAATTACTAATAGAACATCATTGATACTTTGCAACATGTTGCAGACACTTACAAGGTTTGTATAAACGTGAAAATTTAGACCCCAAAGTGCATACTTTACGAACTAAGACCTAATAAGCGTATTTTACGTTAATATTTTTATCTTTTAAACCCTACGATTTTTTCTAAATCTGTTTTTTAAACAAATATAAACAAATTCAAAACAACGTATGTAAAAATCTACAGCTCTCTATATAAGCGCTTTATATGAAAACTAGCTAATGGCCAAACGTTCGCGTAGCGGACACTTGAATTTCTCCAAAGTTTATGCATGCACTAATTTTATTCATACATACACAATTACACACTAATTTTTGGACACTTTTTTTTTCTTCTAAGCCCATGGATTAAAAAAAGTTCCGCCAGGACAACGTTCGCCCAGCGGAATCAGTTTTTAGCGAATTTCTCCACAATGGCTGCATGCACAATTTTTTTTTTACCATACACAATTACACGACGTCATACACTAAATATCTGCATAATTAAAATCTTTAAATTCAACAACATTCCGCTGCGCGAACGCACACAGAATAATTTGTCCTGGGTGGAAATCAAACACACGACCTCTGGCTTAGCAGTCAGGGTCACTAACCACTAGACCATCAGGCCAGTCCAGTAAATATACATATCTATATATATTTATAAATAGAGTTATAGAAAAGAAGATCCAAACTTTTAAACTTTTGCGTTCCATAATAATATAATTATTTTGACGGGAATGCACGCGATCACGTATTTAAAAAGTATTACAGTACCTACCGGCCTGTGATCACGGCCGTCGTGGCATAGCAAAGGTTTTAAATACGTGATCGCGTTGATTCCCGTCAACATGATTATATTAGAATAGAATAGAATTTTTATTTAAAGCATATAATATATGACTTACAAAAAAAAAAAAAGTTGTTAGTTTAACTCAACACTTTGTTAGTATTACAGTATTTAACTATATCAAATGCATGGCAGACACTATCGCCAAAAAAATTACAACTAAGCTGAAATATTGACATGTAACCGGTGAAGTCTTTTTTACACTTTCAGACCATTTATTTTCCGTTCTGTTACAGTAGTGTGAAATCTTATGTTACACCGTGACTAAACAAAGCTCAGAAGCAAACACTGACTACAGCAAGAGTCTCCCAAGTGGTCGGACGAATCGAGATGTTAGGTCGTCACAGTTGTTTCATGACGATTTTCTGCGAGGAGAACATCTCGCGCAAGGAGAAAGTGACGGTGTGGATTCGGTAGAAAAACTTCCAAGTGGAACCTTTTCACTCGCGCTCTCGTGCGTACGCTAAGAGTGACCGTGGGTGTATGAGACGAGTTTTATGTTCTTCACCCGAAGCAGAGTCTCCCGTGAAGAGGTGTCTGGACATCGCCCGGTTGTCCGCTAGTCAGCGCTGGGTGGATCATTGGAGGCAAAACGTCGCCGTACCGACGGTCAACTCATAAACGGTCCTGTGAGGCACACCGTGTCGTTTTAGTTGGTTTAAGCTATATTACCTAATATATTTACCTAATAAACTGTAATATTTTTAATGCACCTACTTCCTATTTTCTCTACATCGCCCGAAGGTTGACTGGCAGAGAATGCCTATGGCATTAAGTCCGCCTCTGTACTCTATGTGCATAAAGTTTTAAATAAATAAATACGGCCTCACCAATAGCCCGGTGAGGTGAGCTTCCACACGAAAAACAAATGAGTAATGTTACCACGGCCAAATTATGTCGTCATTTCACGTGTAAGCAACCAAAACAACCTTTTTTGTTCACTCCAGGTTGTTTCACCGCCAATACAGTATAAAAAAAGAGGTACTATGCCTGGAGAAAGAGGTACTATGCAATAAGCGACAAATTGCTGTTTTCCGAAAAAAACGAAGTCGCGGGCACAGCTATTGATTTAATAATTAGTTAGCAGTAGTTTTCAGTGTTAAATATATCGCATGTGTTTCTCAAATAAATTAAATCAAATCAATTTATTGCACTCCATAGGTTATTAAGGTGTTAAAACAACAATTCCAGTATATTATGGACCCTGTAGAGCACGGCAACTAAGAAGAGATGAAAACATTAATCCCAAACCAAAAATGTGTATCCAAAATCTAGATTGTTTGAGTTTGTGTTGAAGAAATTTTTATTTGTTTAAGATTTTATTTTGTATTTTTTGTTAGTTTACTAAAGTCGGCAAAGGTTGGTCATCACGCCAAGCATTTTTAGGATTTTAACACGGAAGTGATTTTAGCGTAAATACGAGTAGATGATATATTTAAAATGATGAACACACAAAAAATTGTCCTGTGGCTAAACTACTCAATATATTTCATTCATATTTTCCAATTCATCTAAGAATGGCAATTAATATCTTTAGTATAATATGAAATGATACACTTCACACACGGCCGTCTGATTCCAAACTAAGCAGAGTCCGTACTATGGTAACCAGACTGCTGATAAACATACTAAAATACTACTAAATATTCTCAGATATTATCGATAATTACACCCACAAACAGACAAACGATCGTGCTCATCACGCAAATATATTTTGTCCTGGGTGGGATTCGAACCCACGACCTCTGGCTCAGCAGTCAGGATCACAAACCACTAGACCAACAGGCCTGACGATTTGATCATGCAACTCTTATTTTAAAAATGATTTTGAAAAAATGGAAATAAAAGTGTGAAAATTTTCATTTTACAGTTAAACACTACCTAAAACCGTGAAAATGGATTTACTTTTATATAAAAATCTTCAGCTTTGATCTTTATCGTCTAAACGGTATTTTTTTTCTCATTATATTCCTAGTATATTTGTATTTCGACACTTCAACTTAGCATTGAACTTTTCGAGGATCTCACGGTTGGGTTCCCATATTAAAGAACATTTCAAAGACTGAAATTCCATTACACTTATTCATAAATTCAGTATAATTGAAGAAGTAAATTTGTCCAAGATATTAGTTTTTCCTTTGCTGCAAAAGAGACTTTAACTGCTCATTTGAACTTCTTAAAGGTCTCACAGTAAGGTTCTTTTATGAAAGAACCTTCCAAGTTAAGCTTGCCGTTACGTAGTATTGTCGCTACATTAAAAACTCTTATTTATTTTATTAAAAATTGGGACAAACTATAATAGATGATAACACAGTTCACTATTTAATAAAAACAAGTTAATAGACATTATTTTGACTGGTTATGCCGGTAAGGCAATACTATTGGTCGATTGATAAATATTAACGAATAGTGGGTTTATAAAAGGTTAGAAATAAGATGAGAACTTCACTTAAGTGCGCAAGGCTTGGCAGTTACTGTTAGTTAGTGATTTTCATAGTTTATATCAGTGGTTTCGATACTGTTTCTTACAGTAGTCATGAATTCAATATAATTTAAGATATAAATTACACTTAATAGTTATTTTTCATATTCCTGTAACCGTACCAGCTAACTAAACTAAATAACTAGCAAAATAGATCTTGGTAATCTAATAAGATTGAGTCTGATGACGATGAGAAGGCCTCGGTATAAGGGTTAATGCATTAATGAAGTTTAATTAGTTCTCGAAACATGTACACAGATCTACTGAAATCTATTGAATGTACTGTATATATTTTGCAATACGTATATTGACACACTGTTTCTTGACTTTGGACTGTCTGACACTTTGATTTTTCTTTCCTTTGACCTATTTTTCCAGTTATATAATATTTTATAAAGTACTAGGTCTTGTGCGATGTTTGATACCCTGTAGTTCCGCTTGTCTTTACTAGATATGTAGATGTCGCTACAGATTTACCGGGATGCCAAAAGCAAGCTCCTATAGCTTACCCGCTAAACTTTAAATGTCGATATGTTAATACGACTGACCTTGTGCGCAATGCTCTCATAAAATTCACAATTTTAAGAATAAGTTTCTCTATAATTATCTCTGCCGTTCCTTCTTTATCTGAAGAGAAAAAACATTTTCTAATGTATTTATACTATAGTCTACTTTAAATTAAATATCAGTGTTCCCATTTTCCTAATTTAAATACGACCTGTAGTATAATAGTATTGTGTAGCATTAGGTTACATAAGTTTGCCATAAAAGTCACATTACATAACAGACGCTCAGACTACAATTCACACCAAAAGTTTCCGTTACACAGCAGTTTTCTCATTCACAAGACTGTTCACAGTGTACGAACTATACAAACATAAAACGCACAAATTAGCACACTTCCGTACCCAAAACTTTAGTAACATAAAGGTGTTTATTACGGAAGGAGTATAAAAGTTCAGATAATGTGGCTTATAATTTTTTGTAAGCAGGTTGATTTGCAGTTGCATCATGAAATTAGTTTTGGCGAAATGAATTCTACAATTCTTGTAGAATGTACATTGCTATTATAACCACATAAAAATCAGTTTAACCTAACTATCTACCTCACATATTTTCCAAATTGTAAGATAAAATCAACATGTAACCAACGTCAACAACAGCTATATCATTCTTTTGAACTTTTAAATAGACGTGAAATAACAAGGCAGCTTATTTAGACATAAATTATAACCCAAAAATCCAAATAAATTCATTTATCATCTCATAAATATCTCTATAATTTCTATGAAATGAGTCATACACATCAGTTAAACGTATAAATAATTCTTAATGTTATAGAAGTGATAGTTTAAATCGCTTTCCAACCGCTGGAGCGATTTGGTTGAAATGTGAAACATATAAATCCGAACACGAGTAGATCCACGCAGCCGAATTCATACACAAAAATACCTCGGTTTGGAGTGATAGGCGCTCATAGAGTATACATATACTCTAAGTAGGCGATACATACCTTAACCAAGAGTCAAATACGGAAAGACGATGATAGATGATAAACTTCTAATGTTTCAACAAATGTAGAAATGATTTTTAAATTTAAAAATCATTCAACAATGAACGTAAGAAATGCACGACTAGATTAGAAAGAAAGAAAGAAAAGAAAGAAAAAGTATTTATTTCTTCAATGACGTGCTTACATTACTTAAAGTTATAAACCATTAAAAAAGGAAATAAATTAAAAAAGGAAACCAAAATAGAGCGACCATTGCCTTGCACGCACTTGCACGTCACTTGTTGAAATTGGTCACTGCTCAGCATTCATGCTGATGGCGCCGGCTAGGAAGTTGCTGCGCGCCAAACAGCGCTGATTTTCAGCGGTGACCGTGTGGAGTAGGTGCGCACATATAATTAAATAAATATACATATATTTTTTATAAAATATTATAATTTACTTAAATAAAGATAAACTGGGTGTGATGTATATGGCTGGCAACACTGGGGTGCCTCATCCGTAAAGGGACGCAAGCCCTGAAAACGCCAAACTTCCGGGACGCTTGTCTTGTTTATAAGCTGTGTCCGACTGTAGCATGTACTGTGAGACATTGTTATTTGTTGCACAAATAATGACGAAACAACTTGAATTTTTGGAGCCTAACCCGGTATGTGAAGGTTGCCAGCCTGTGTGAAATGTTGTTATTGTTGTGAAAAATGCTGCAGAGTTCATGGCTTATGAAGATCAATAGTAAGGTCACACTCGATAAGGTATTTCCAGTACACATATTCTGTGTTAATATTCGGCACTATTTTACTAAATTCTTAATATTAATACGTTTTTGAACAAACTCCCCCTAATTATACAGTAGACAAGGCGAAGGTAATTGCATACATGTTCTAGAGGGGTTGGTCACAAGTGAATGCGGGTTGAAAGGAGAAGGAAAAACTATTATTTGCAGCTTACTTCTCTACTGTTTTCTGTGTAGGTACGCGGAGGGTGAATATTTACAGCAGTAAGATTTTTTTTTAATTTATAATGCATATTGTATTCTACTCGAGCAGGAGATGTGTAATTTATTAAAACGGATAATGTAAAGGTTTATTATTAATACAATAGAAAGATCACGTTGCTTTCGTAACACGATACACGCTTAATTTTGTTACCACCCCGCTGAATGACTTGGCTCATGTAAAACCGATCATGCGGGGAGATCTGTACACGACTTCGCCCTGACATACATATGGCTTAACACGACTAGTACCAACGTCTACGCGAATCCCAAATGTAGAAAGCCACCCTGTAGAAAGCCTTTACTGTTGGACTTTCTGCTGACCTCTCACCTGGACGGCTACCGGACGGACTCGTGAAGCGCACAACGGTAGCTGGGCTGATAAGTCTGGCTGTCGGCAGTCAAAACTGGTGCTGACGAAGGTCTCACCACGTTTGACTTGCAGATTGCTCAGTCTTAACATCAGGATAGTTGTAGAAACCATTACGGGACTTTCGGCCCTGAATCGGCATTTATTCACCAGTAATGCGACAGATAGCATTCTATGTAGAGGATATCTGAACGCACAGGAAACGGTTGCTCACGTTATCCTGGAGTGCGAGGGAGTGGCCATACAACGGGCAAAAAGCCTTGGATGCGAGGTCGCTCCTAGAAGCCTGTAAATGCAGGGGCGTTTACAGGCTTCTAGGAGCCTTCTGGGGAAGGCTCCTGTGCTTCTGGAAGGAGCTAGGAGTAAAGACCAGTGCATTCAAAAAGCAGCTCAACTTTGCCTCTAGGCTGCTTTGGCCCTGGCAATGTCCTTTTTTTGAAAGCAAAAGAAGGACATTGCCAGGGCCAAAGCAGCTTTGCTTTTGCCAAAGCTGTCCAAGAAAATTTTCGTATACCATCCCTTCCACTCCTGCATATGGGAGATAATTCGTTGGCCTATGACGCCAAGAACAAAGCCGATCTTCTGGACAAACTAAACTCTGGGCAAATGACCATACCAAGGTGCGAGAGCTGTATGCCGGAAGTCCGGTTCTTACAAATCCAATGGAAACTCTCATATCGTGCTGACAACGTAAGCTCCAGAGTTTAAATACGCCTTTATTGGCTCTTCTACACTACTTTAGGCGTCGTCCCGAACTCATGAAAGACAGCGTTAGTGCACCCGATCCTTGAAAAAGGTGACCACTGAGATCCACCTAACTATACACCTATACCAATAACCTCGAGCGAAGTCCAGTTTTGCGGTCACTAGAAGGTAAGTCTAAATTAGCCTCGAAGAAGCTTGATGCTGAACAGATCAAGCCGGTATTTCACTCCAGCCCACCGCCTACAACTCTGTAAGGTGCAGGTTTGGCTGCATATGGAATACTGTTCTCATCTCGCTCTAGACCGCATTTAACGGAGAGCGACTCGAATGAATGCTCCGAGGTATTGTGCGAACTTTTACTGGCCGCAGCGTTTCACCATCGCTAACGCGATAAAACTTTCATCCTAATCACTTAGATAATTGGCACTCCATCACTGTGCGGTTATCCATAATTTTTTCGCCTCGCACAACCGATCTGTGTAACATATTGTCACCTGCGTAATTTCTGGACCGATACGACCTTCAAACCTCTGTATTGTGTTATAATTCTGGATTAAGCACACATTAAATTACGCGTGCGATCTCTAGGTAATATTTATCTTGCGTATGGGTGCTATATTACTCTATTCCTTTGTTGTTATTTCCATCGTTCTATTCATTAAAATAATGTTGGGTGAAAAAAATACAAGGTGTTGTAACATAAATGAAAAACATTTTTTTTAATTATACAAATAATTATTGTCATCTGCATCTGAGTTAATCGAAGCAATAAAAATGAATAACAATTTCACCAGTTAAAATGACTCGTATATTTTAATGTAGACTCCAGGAATTTGATACGTAAAATGAGAATATGTATCTGACGTTGAAGGTGCTTGACCTCATGGTCAAGCACCTTCTCTCCTCTCTTAATTTTTCCGACTTAATGACACCGATTGGTCAGTTACCTACCCACTGACCCACCAGTCAAGTAAGGACCCACGCACCCCGCTCGGGCTGAAGGAGTCGAGGACTTGCAATCTTGCTGGTCTTTAGATGTACGCGTATATTCGCCCAAGTCGAGAAACTAACAGGTCAGTCGGTGTATCCATACTTTCTCATATTTATCGGCTCATAAACTAGTTTAAAACTTAAATATTGTCCACTACCATGCCCAACATTTGCAATTTAATAGATGGCCGCTGCAATATGTATGTTTGGATGTATCAACTTGACAAAAACATTCCCACTGATCTACAACAGTGACACAGGAACGCCGGGAATAATATTTGTCGAATCCCAGGACAAAAGTTAAACTATCTGTCTTGGTGTTGGAACTCGTAACGAACTTAATCAGAAGCATAGCATTATAAACCTACTTTCCAATATAACTGTAGTCCCAATAACTCATGCTACATAAGCTATGCTTAGTTTTAATCTAGGTAGCGCTCTCTCATATATATATACTAATATAATAACGCTGAAGAGTTTTTTATTTGTTTGCTTGGGTTTTGTTTAAACGTGCTAATCTGTTATTATAGTCGGATTTTAATAAATCTTTTTGTATTGGATAGAATATTCATTGAGGAATGCAATATTATAGTGCTCATCACACAGTTAATGGTCCTGGGCGGGAATCGTACCGACGACCTCTGGCGCACAAACCACTAGACCAACAAACCTGTTTTCATATAATTATTTTTTATATTTCTATTAAGTTACTTGTTATTGCAAATAGTTGAGAACTCTTATTTTTTCTTATGTCAGTTTTGATCAAACTCATTAACTTTTACGGGATCTCAAATCTCTAATGTATAAAAAATGTTTAACATTTCTAGTTCAAAAATATAAACGACACGTGTTCCGGGTGTTTAATTGTTGTCCTATAATGCCGATACAAATGTAGATACCATTAATGATAAGGTACGGAAACAAAGATAAGTATAATCAACAATTTTTCTATAATTATACGTTCTAGAAGTAAGTACAGACATCTTGTAAAATATATAGTAATAAAATGATTAATTACTTACGTAGGTACATATAAAATTTTGATAATTAATCAGTTTGTAGTTTGGCGCCGACTCAAAATAAGTTTATATAAAATTTGATAGTTTATGTAAATAAGCTCAATACTTAAGACTTAAGGTTTATTTATTTTTAGCTTTTTAGTTCTTTTCGTTGGTTTAATTTTTTGTTAAAAGATTTTTATTTCATGGTTTTTTTTCATCATCAGCTCAGCTACATGATGTGATGATTTCTAAAGGCAAATACCTGATAAAGTAATGAAAAGTAAACAGAAACACTATTCGTTCCTACAATTTTCGAGGGTTTCTCTCAATTTTTTCAGGATCCCATCAACAGATCCTGGGTTCCTTGACATTGGATCACCCTTGAGGTATACCCTATCTAAGAAAAAAAGAATAATCAAAATCGGTTCATAAATAACGGAGTATGGGCTGAACAGACATAAAAAATATATATATATAATACGGTCGAATTGAGAACCTTCTTTTTTTTCGTCGGTTAAAAATAAGATAACATTCCAGTTATTCAATGTTAAATGTCGAAACCACCGAACTGTATGCTAAAGGAATTTATAATCAATTTATTCATCTTTCGGATTGATTTCAAAATTTAGAACCTCAATGAAGTTTATTCAAAAAACAAAGATTCAGATTTGAAATGAAACAAATCAAATCAATTTTTATTGATATAATAATGTACCATACATTCTAATAATATGAATTCCCTAACTCCATCTAGCTTCATAAGGGGGAAGAGTCCTTCCAGTGGTTCAAATATATGTAAAACTTCCTCTACACGTAATACGACACATAGTAATTTTTTTCGTATCGACCAAATTACGTGATACAAAAAGACGTTTTGTATCATCCACCAGAATATGACTGGTTAGTGTATAAGAAAGAACTGATTGAAATAGCACTTACGGATCTTCATTATAATAATAAAGTTATATGTATTATGTGTCTTCGAAACATTTTTAAAAGATGCAGACATACGGAACTCTAAATTAACCGGATACGAATTAGGAGCAATATATATTGTAGATCTAAATCTAGAGGGGAGTGTGCGTATATAATATATACAAAAAGTATTAAATATAATGCATTGTTAGACATAAAATGGTTTCCCCGAGAGAAAAAGTTTGGGTGTTCTGGTATAGAAATTAATAAATTACCTTGACAAATTATTGTTCAAACTCATGTGCTGTCGCTATATAAAACGCAAACTCATAAAACTCATATTTGTTGGAGACCTAGATATAAATATACTCACAAGTAATAGAATTGTACAAAACTTAAATAACATTTTACAAAATTATAACTTAACTTCTCTAATAAAGGAACCGACTAGAATTAAAACTTGTATTGACCATGTTATATGTGATATGAAACAAGCTAAAGGTGAAGTTTTAAAACTGCGTCGCTCTGACCACGATAGTAGGTGTAAAATGGGGTTTCTGGATCAGAGGAGAACCAGAATGGATCTATTTGCTCTAATATTGATTCAGTTATTCATCATTCTGTTTTTAATGTGAACAGGGTATCAATCACTCTATTCATAACGTTATATTATCCGTACTTGTTGTAAACAGGGTATCAATCAGCTAATTCATAACGTTATATTATTCGTACTTGCTGTGAACAGGGTAGTCTCAGGGTATCAATCAGCTAATTCATAACGTTATATTATTCGTACTTGCTGTGAACAGGGTAGTCTCAGGGTATCAATCAGCTAATTCATAACGTTATATTATCCGTACTTGTTGTGAACAGAGTATTAATCAGCTAATTCGTAACGTTATACACACACAATTTTTAAGCATTCTTATGACAAAAGATATTTCACAACTTACTAAATTTAAAAAAAATTTCCAATACTAACCTAAATGTAGTTTGATACTTTCTATGATGATTTTTGCTTTTTTACAATTTACGTTATCCTGCATTTCAAAAATGGCTCGTCACAAAGAAACGAGATTTAAAATGGAAAACAAGAAGCTTGAAAAGCAGTTTAAAAACAAAGAGATCTTTGCGTAATAGAGTCTACACTCATAAAACAAGAGAGTGTAAAAGTAAATATCATCAATATTCAAAAATCTTACGAAAATGTATCAATAAATCACAAAAGATTTACAATAAAAACATTTTACAGAACGCTACAAACATATGTAGAACTGCGTGGAAAAATATTAATGACGATATTGGCAACATTGTAATCCAAGATATAATATCGGAAATTAGAGTAGATGGTAAAATAATTTGATAGCCAATAGAAATAGATTCAATGAACATCTTATAGCATAAACCACTAGAAACCGTCAATAGTCGTTTTTTTTCTCTTTTTTGTAAATTTTTATATGTAAATTCATGTATAATTTGTTTCATCATCAGAAGTGCATACTCAAAAAAACTTAACTTAAAATAACTTCAAGAGTTAAGAAGTATCGCTCTTGTGATAGTGCAGAAGAGCGATATCTGTTAACTCTTGGAGACATTTTTGTCCCACATATATTTTAATACTTAATTTAAGCAAACTATGCTTATTTTAATCTTAACAACATAATAGCGCACGATAAAACAGTGTTGTATTATATCATATTATTTAATAAATTATGTATTGTTAAACTATCTGGTGGCGTAAAAGAGTGGCAGAGAATTTGTTTGGGCTGTTTCTTCTCACAAAGCTCAACTAGTTGGAAACGGGCGGTTATAGATCGATATTAGCAGATTACTTACCTACTTGTAACGCGATGTTATTAATTTTTACATATAATTTGTTTTACTTTTCACAAAGCAGCCTATTGTTGCGGTGACATTGTGTTGATCTATAATTTTTAGAATTTAATTTAAAAAAAGACGGTTTCAAATAATTTTTAAAGATATTATTAAATCTGTTAAACATAGCTTGATGGAAACTTTTGAAGGACGCAATATCATTGGTTAGTTCACGTTCGCACATAATTTGTATATTTAGTTTGTATGTTTTATTTGCTATTGTAAAATTCCGTAATCTCCTTTTCACAAGAATTTTTGACAGTACGAGTATAATTTATTTATTACGACTTGTTAACATTCGCTATCAATGGAATAGAACCATGTTCTAAAGGAGTACAAAAGTCCTAATTAGAGAACTCAGCAGTAAAGTACCAGTAAATTAAGTAAGCACCGCGGAAGGGGTGATCCCATTTTAATAAAACTAATTGACGAATGAGCTTAAGTGTAGACATTTCTTTGTAAGAAGACTTAACACATCTCTACTTTCGTGGAGATGCGAAATTTATTTGTTTTAATTGTTTTTAAATTTTGATATTCATTAAGTATTCTTAATTCATTCATAAGATCAGACGAGAGAGTGGTTTTTACATAATTGACGGGGTCTAAAATTTGACTACTTCTTTCTGTAACATCGAAAATACTACCAGAGATTAAATTGAATTAAACTATTTTGATAAAATGGTATTTCTAAGAAATTTAATTTATCGTCTTTTACTTTTATCTCATTTCTAAAGTGGATCTCAGCTATATTTTGGCTACTAACTAACTTTGGCCACTTTGGCCAACAGGCCAAAGTGGCCAAAGTTTAGTTTAAGTTACCAATGAGAGAAATCTGTTAGAGGAGATACCAGAACTTACTATTATCCTTAACCGGTGCGGAAATATCGTAATAAGACAGACCAAGTTTAAGTGTTTTGCCGCAACGTTTCGCCATCGTTCAACGCGACAAAACTTTCATCCCCATCACCTGGATAATTGGCAATCCACCACTGTGCGGTTTTCCAGATTTTTTTTGCCTCGCACAACCAATCTTTGGAAAAAATTGTAGCCTGCGGTATTTCCGGACCGATACGACCTTCAAACCTTCAAGAAAAGAGCGTACTCCTATCTCAAAGGCCGGCAACGCACTTGTGACTCTTGAGTTGCAGGTGTCAATGGGCGAAGGTAGACACTTACCATCAGGTGACCCGTCTGCTCGTTTGCCCCCTAAAATATAAAGAAAAGCGTTTTGTGTTAAAAAAGTTGAAAGATTTAATCTGTCCAAAAACGTTACAATACATACATACACTCACACCAGTATACCCAAAGAGGTACGCAATGTCGTTAAAAATCCTCTTTTGCTAATTATAATTTAATCCCAATCACGTAATAGGGGGCAAGCCTATTGCTGTCAACCGGGCACTTTGGGTATTTAAGTTGGAAAGTTTTGAGTAAAGTAAAAAGGAAAGGTCGGAAGGAAACGAAGGAAAGGTATATTGCTTATGCAATGGATTGCGGAGTGTAAGCAATAGTTCCATCAGGGTCGCTTTAACTGGAAGTGGCCGTTGCCATCAAGTCCGAGCCCTAAACCCTGCTACATGAGTGGGACCAAAATGTGGGTATTTAGTACGTCTCTATCTACTCTTCAGGGATACAGACTTGACTGTATGTGTGTCAAAAGCATTTATTTCTATGTTAAATAATGTGTACTTTAATCGATTAGTTTCGTTGAATTCCCTTATATACAAACAATTGATGTATGTTGTGTTATTAGCATGGATGACATTTCATAATCCATTGAATGTAACCTGTTATAGATTGATCTTGTATTGCATTAATCAACAATACTCAGATTGGATATGTTTTAAGAACAGAATCACTAAAACTAAGCTCAGTCCCCTGTCTTCAATTGCATTATAAAATATTGTTGTAGTAATATACATTTTCCACGAATGAATTGATTTAGTTTTAATAGAATTGATTGAGTCAAGTCATGGAAAGTCCTACGCTTTCACGCCGTAACTCATTAATCGATCATTAAAAGTTTTGTATACACGCTGTCAGTGGTACAGAAAAATACATTTCACCCAGAAAAAAGGTTGTGTTCCTGAAGGACAAAAAAAATTAAGCAAGTAAGGTGTTGTTTTATAACATTACAATCTCTCTGCTGGTCTTTAGAGAAGAGTATCCTTGACTTTTTTTTAGAAGTGATACTTCGGCATCTAAAGTACAGAAGGAACGTGGGAGAGCCATGCTTCGGCACGTATGGGCCGGCTCGACTCCGCTCGACATTGCATTTCGCCGCGTGAGTGAGGTTACCGGAGGCCCTAACCCTTCCCTCTCCCCTATTCGAGTCCTTGCCATTATTCCAAGAATATAAATAACGAAGAACGACAATATTCGTTTTATTCACATTATTTATAGCAAAGTCAAGCAACAAATCACGTTTTTTCTTTTTCTATCACTGTCACATTAAAAAGTTTCAAACAATATATTAAATAAAATACCGTAAAAGACTTTGCAAACTCTTTCAACTCTCAAAGAAGGACATTACCCACAGAAATGTGTTTAAGAGTGACACTTTAAACTTAACGGTTTGAGAATAAGGAAACTAGTTCAATGGACTTCAAAAGAGTAACAAACGAACTCAATACGAAAATCGACAGGAGCCAAGAAACTGAAGAAAGATGATCATCAAAGAGCATTTTAAGCGTCGCAATTAAACTCCTCACAACTGTAGCAAAATAGCGCTTCATTCGTACCCATACTTGAAGCTACAGAGTTATTGCAGCGCTATTAACAATTCAACATCAAAAGAATTCGACTGGCGTAGCGTTTCGTGAAATTGGACGGAATCGGCGCCTCTGTTGCCGCTATATTTGATAAAGCGAGTTTTATTATTCGAGATAGAATGCAATAAAAAATGCCATTCATCTCGTTTGGACGGCTTTATATTGTAAACATCATATAATACGGACTATCTGTATTCCCGGTGGTGATGCCCTGGAATCGGCCAGTGCCCAAAACTGTGACGAGGGTGTGCCAACAAAATTATTGGTCAAGTCTAATTTATTATCTACAAAATGAGATAACATTCAATCTTCTTGAGAAGGGAGTAACAAGCTGAAAATGGTTGTGTAACTTTTGACGTAAGCAATTTGTGGAAGGTATGTAAAATTAATTATTATTAAAGAACATTATACATCACCTATTTTCTTTAATACCGACCTGGCAACGTAATCAATTCGCTTACTGAAACGAGATTGGGTAAAATAATTTCTATAATATTGCGTGATTTAGATCTGTTCTATTAAATACATCCAAAAACATACTCCATTCGTTTCATCAATGGGAATTAATAATAACAAGAATACTAAAGATCATTGACGTCTTAAAATGTTTTATCGGTAAAGAGCTGTCAGCTGGAGATTTTATGCTTCAACATTTTATATTCTTTGTGTAGAATAGGATCACGTTGAAATGTGTTTTACAAAACACCTTTTAAGGTTCACTGTAGTAAAAATATTTGATAAGGTACTTAATAAAATGTGTTGAACTGAAGGTAAAAGCTCAACATTTTTTCTTGATATACTCAGTGTCATAATATGCTGTATCCACGTCCGTAGATACGTGAGGTTAGAGGGTTGGAAGGTAGTGATGAAAAGTAAATGAGAAGCGTGAATTAATGATTGACTAGATCACTTTCGGGACCAGACGGCTGTCGTCTAAGATATTTTGGTGTTCAGTTCAAAATATTGAGATGGATAAAGGCAGCATAATATAGTAGATATCAGACGCTTGTTTTGTTTTACCATATTTTATAGGTATATTATGTAGACTGTTTTATGTTTAAAGGGATTACTTGCGGGGGGGTAATGATTCATATGAAGTCTTGGAGTTTTTAGCAAAAAAAATTCACGGTACATCCTGGGCTATGAAAGCGGCAACGCCTCTTTTGTCTTTAGTTGGCGATGTAGTAGTTGGGGTTAACCACGCGTGCTTTTGTTGAGGGTACAGTAGAAAAACGGCCAGAGTCTCTGAATTTCAAAACGGGTGACAGAGTCTCCTTCGTTCAGCGTCTAATTGGAGGCAGTGAACACGGTCTGATATAGACTTCTATCCCTCCAGACTAGCAATGGATATAAATGGTGGCTCGTTAAGGCAGTTAGCAGAAAACAAGCCTCACTAAAAAATATGGTGGTACGGGTGTCCCACGTTTAAATTTGGGTTTGGTGAAGATAGAAGTAAAGTTGCCAGAACCTGTTGGGGATTGGTGGATGAATCACTGCGTTGACTTGTTGGTGACTAGTTTTATTGTGGTCGACTGTCACTAACCGGCTCCTCCTGTCTTCGATGCAATGATACCTAGCAGATTTCACATATCAAGAAATAAGGAGCAATTATTCTGGAAAGGGTGTTTGAGCTTCTTTTAAAAGAAGCCGGTAGGTAGCTTTTAGTAGAAGCTAATGCTGATATAAGTAAAGTAAGTTTGTTAGTGGGAGAGTCATGCTTAATCGGATGCGGATCGATCGGAGTTATCGGAGATACCACGGCCTCAAAGAAAACCGGTAGTTAAGAAATGATTTCGTTGTGTTTCGCTGAGTGAGCGAGGTTACCGGAGGCCCTAACCCTTCCTTCTCCCACTTACCTGCCTCTCTCCCTTCTCCCCCTCTCCCATTCTTCGCCTCCTTCCCCTACTATCACCATAAAGGCCAGCAACGCACTTGTGACTCAAGAGTTGCGTCTGCTTGTTTGCCTCTTATCCCATAAATTTTTAAAAAAAAAACTTGTTTGTCCCTACTGATGGATGCATATATCTATAAGCTCCTGCGATTGTTATTATTAACATCGCATAATAGAGATCTACTAATCGTTGGAAGCACTCCACTTTCGCAGTAATATCGTACGATATTATTAAAGCACAGTGTTTTTTTGGAAATAATACTTATATTTACGTTTGCTTTGAATACGAATTCAAATTAAATTCCCATAATTTCATTGTGAAATATTACTTTGTATTTCATTCAAAGGTATTTGTGTTAACATTGAATATTTACTTTATCGATCGTACTTTAACATTTCAAAATTTCATGTGTACTTTAATAAGAATAATAACTGGCAACACTAAGTAGCAGTCGTGTTTTACCAACAGTATATCTAATATTTATATTTTTTATCATAATTTAAGAATAAAATAGCACATTTTATAAATTTATACACAACAATGATTACCCGGAACAAATTTAAAATGAAAATACGGCAGAAATCACAAAATTAACCATAAAAAAGGTATATATACTAAGACATGACATTTAATGTCATGTCATGTCATACAAAAATAATGTATAAATTAATTTATTAACCGAAGACGATGCTAACAAGAGCCAGAACAAAAGCACTTTTACCATCCCCGGACTCATCGCTCAGCTCCGCCTCGCAGCCCCCGGAACCCACAGCAACAGGTCCGGCCATTGCAGAGGCGTCGAGCTCGACTTCGAGCGACGAGTTTTTCTCTCCGCCGACGTCGCCAACACCTGTACGTCGGCCGGGGAGAGGCCGGCCACCGTTCTGCTTGGGACCCCGAGGCCCATCGGCTTCGAATAGGGCCCCCGCTACCGGTGGTAATGTGCATCGCATGAAATGGACGAATTCGATGAATGAGAACGTCATGCGAGCATATTTTGTGGCTACAGAGGGAGGAGCTAACCTCACTGCGTATCGTAATCGTATGATGCCTCTGTTTCAGGAACTTGAGCCAGCTGTTAACGTTTCGGTGCAAAGATTATCGGATCAAGTGCGGGCCATCCAGCGATGTAATTTGCTGGATAACTCCGTACTTGATAGGCTACGCTCGGACTTGCAGGTTAGCCTTACTACTTCTCCTCCTTCACAAATTGTGACAAATGCAGACTCTTTGTTGTTACAATCTTATCCTGCTGAAGGAGGGGAGGAAAATGATGCTTCATCTGTAAGTACTCAGTACTCTGATATAATAAGGAATACTTTGGAAGGCGCTATTCTGGAATATCGGTCCATGAGTTTTGAAAGTAGACCACGTTTACCGCGTTTGCCAATGCATAAACGAAACAAAGCGCTAGTGTGTACCCTTGATTCGATGTTACCTATTTATTTTGAAGAAAGCATAGATCTCAGCGATACACACTCAATTTTGTATTGTGCTGCTGTTACAGCATGTCGAGTAGCTGGTGTTAAATTCCCAGGCAATGACACCGCTACTCGGTCAAAGCTTGTTGTTCCGGCGTGGCAATGCAGGATTGAGCGTCGTATCGCTGAGTCGAGGGTACTCATTGGCAAGCTTAACTGTTTCAGATCGGGTAACACACGCCCGAGAGTAATGCGTTTTGTGAATCGGGCTTTCTCGGGAACTGGTATCAGTTCCTGTGATTATACAGCACGAGTCACAGAGCGCATTGACTTTCTGAAACAGAAGGTTTATGCATGGGCAAATCGCATACGAAGGTACAAAAAAAGGGTGGACCGATATACTCAGAATCGCACATTCCAAAGGGATGAGAGGTGGGTTTATAGAAGATGGGAGCAGCCTGATTTAGTGAGCGACATTCATTTACCAGATGCTGAAATCACGAATTCATTTTGGCGTAACATCTGGTCAATGCCTGTCGCTCACACTGAGGGTGAATGGATGCGAGATGTAGAACGTTCATGTGAGTCAATTAATAGAATGGAGCCAGTATTAATATCAAACATCGATATAGCTTATGCAGTTCGTTCGTTGCCGAATTGGAAATCAGCGGGACCGGACGGACTGCATAACTTTTGGTTAAAGTGGCTCCGTAGCTCACATGTATGTTTGGCATCTCAATTTCAATCATGCTTAGAATCGGGTTCGCTTCCAACTTTTATGACCACAGGCGTGACTCACCTGCTCTATAAATCTGGTTGTGCCACGGATCCCAAGAACTACAGACCCATCACCTGTCTACCAACAGTATATAAATTACTGACGTCCATTCTGAGAGTAAAGATAGCATCTCATGTTACCAACAACTCTGTTATGTCTTACTCTCAGAATGGATGTAGAAGTGGGGCACGTGGCACTAAAGAGCTCCTTATTATTGACACGACCATTAACCAACAAGTTCGCCGTAACCGAAAAGATCTGGCGACATGTTGGATAGATTATAAGAAAGCTTATGATTCTGTGCCGCATACGTGGCTCCTGAGGGTGATGGAGTTGTATAAGATTGATACAACTCTATGCACTTTCTTGGAGGCATGTATGCAGCAATGGAAAACGATTCTTTGCTATCCAGGATGTCGACAATCTCAGGGTGACGGCGAGTATATAAAGATCAGGCGGGGTATATTTCAGGGTGACAGTTTGAGTCCCTTGTGGTTCTGCCTAGCTTTGAATCCTCTCAGCACTATGTTGGAGGGTTCAGGACTAGGCTATCGTTTGCGGAGAGGAGGTCAGGTTATATCCCACCTCCTTTTCATGGATGATTTGAAACTTTTTGCCTGCAACAATTTCCAACTGATAAAATTACTAGAGGTAACTGAAACTTTTAGTAAATGTATCAGGATGGAATTTGGTGTGGATAAATGTGCAGTCATGCATGTAAAAAGAGGTAAGATTGTGGAATCTGAAGGTATGGAACTCTCAGATTTTACACACCTTAGATGCCTTTCCGCGAACGAAACTTACAAGTATCTAGGAATGTCACAGGCGTTAGGTTTAAATGAATTGACTATGAAGCAATCGTTACAGGAACGCTTCTTTGGCCGCCTGAAAAAAGTATTGAAAAGTCTTTTGTCAGGTGGTAATAAGGTGCGGGCCTATAACGATTGGGTCATACCAGTCCTAACCTACTCCTTTGGCATACTTAGATGGACTCAGACTGAACTTGATGCCCTGGATAGAAGAGTCCGTACATTGCTAACCGCGTACCGAATGCACCATCCACGTTCATCGGTTATGAGATTGTATATCCCGCGGAAATGTGGGGGTCGTGGTTTTTTAAATGCCAGGACACTACATAACCGCGAGGTATGCAATCTTAGAGATTACTTTCTCTCTGTTGACGTGGAGATGCATCAGGATGTTGTGGTAGTGGACAACGGACTCACTCCGCTTGCTCTAGGTAGAGAGAACTGGCGCAAACCTGCAGTACTCAATATTACAGATCGCAGGGAGATATGGAAGAGCAAAGAGCTGCATGGACGTTTTTATCGGGCCTTAAATGGGCCCGAAGTAGATCTATTATCATCTGTGTCCTGGCTACGTTTCGGTGATCTCTTTGGAGAAACTGAAGGTTTTATCTGTGCAATTACTGATGAAGTTGTTATGACGAACAACTATCGGAGACATATCCTGAAGGACGGCACAGTTGACATTTGTCGGGCATGTCATCGTCCCGGAGAAAGCCTCAGGCATATAATTTCCGGTTGTTCTCGTCTTGCCAACGGCGAGTACTTGCATAGACATAACCAAGTGGCCAGGATAGTCCATCAGCAACTTGCTCTTAAATATAACCTTGTGACTGCGGAATTACCGTACTACAGGTATGTGCCCGACCCAGTTCTTGAAAATGGTCGTGTAACATTGTACTGGGATCGGTCTATTATCACTGACAGGACTATTGTTGCCAATAAGCCTGATATAGTGGTAATAGACCGATTAGAGCGCCGAGCAATGATTATTGATATTACCATTCCCCATGACGACAACCTCTTAAGGGCTGAAAAAGAAAAACAAATGAAATATTTGGATTTGGCCCACGAGGTGGTCGACATGTGGGATGTGAATTCAGCAATCATTGTACCGATAGTCATATCAGCCCATGGGTTGATTGCAAAGAGCCTCGACCAACACCTTCAGAGGCTCTCGTTAGGCAGCTGGACTAAGGGCCTGATGCAGAAGGCGGTCCTTCTTGATACGGCACGTATTGTGAGGAGGTTTCTGTCTCTGGAACCCTAACCACCGGTAGCTTGGTCCCTGTACCCGATACCGGTGGGGCACTATTTTTTATATTTTTAAATGTATTTTTGATATTATCTGAATGTATTTAAAAATGTAATTTATATGTATATTTAAATGAATAAAGATAATAATAATAACTCCACACATCTCACACTCGGCCGTCTGATCCCAAACTAGGCAAAGCCTGTACTATGGTAACCAGACTGCTGATAAACATACTTATATATTTCTAAAAACATACATATTATAGATAAATTACACCCAGACACAGAACAAATTATCATGCTCATCACACAATTATTTGTCTTGGGTGGGAATCGAACCCACGACCTCGGGCTTAGCAGTCAGGGTCACTAACCACTAGACCAACAGGAATAGAGAATAAAGAGGAATAGAGAGAGGATAATTATTAATATATGTATGTACTTATTACAGTAAGTTAGTGCAGTATTAAAAGCGCAGCTCAATAGAAAAATAAAATTACTTTCTTTAAAAGCTCAAAGAAAACAAAAAAATATACCTCAAATTTCACACAATGTGTGTCATAAAGGTGTGATCTTATTTTTTGTATTCTATATTAGACTCCGTAAATAACACATATAGCGCTGAATAATTTAGGAAAATCGTGATTGCACTATAAAATATATGTAGTCTGAAACAGAATTTGGACTGAATTTATTTGAAAACAGTAATATTTCGTAAATGGATGAATTACATTAATGAAACGACGGATAAATAGTCAGAGATATTAAAATATACACAAAAACACAAAGGTCTGTATAAACAAGCCTACAAAAAAATATGTAAAAAATAGGAATCTACAGATATCAAACACGAAATAGGTATTTTCAAAAAGAAACCTTTTTTTCTTGCATTTATTTTATGTCGCTTATTTGGCCTATAAATAACGATTCTAAAATATTGCCACAGCTCACTTTTGCACTAAAATTGGATTTGAATTGAGATAAAATAGTGTGCATTTGTATTGTTATATTTAACTCATCGGCGCAGTTCGAATACGACCATCGGTCAAGCACCTTTTACTTTTCGAAGCTTATGAATATATAACCGAAAGTTCTTCATCAAATTTTCAAAAGTTTGTGAAGTCTAACAACACGTTCTAAGTGAGAGAGATGAACTCTGACCCAACCCTCCTCGTACTGAGAAGGCGGACGGTGGCTAACAATGTTCCATGTAATAAATAGAGCTGATATAGGTCATTAACTTATTAGGTATAATAGTTTTCTATCCTAAGCTCCTCTGGCTCATATAATCTAGATTGTATTGAATGGATCAATAGAAGAATGCATGATTGATAGGAGAATTTAATGAACTAAATGGGTTACAATGAAATAAAATTAAATAAACACAAAATGTATAAGTCATGTGAGTAAAAAACATTGTCGCGTCCAGCGTAAAAAATAAGCGTAACAATAACTACGCTTAACTTTGAATATTACATTATTTAAATGCACAAATTCAAAATTTTTGCCAGACGATTTGCCAGACCCAGGACTACGAGCAAGGATTCGCATGCTTGCATGGGCATGATCTCGTAAAGGTAAAGGTCATTTTACTACACGCGACTAATATGGAAGTCGAGGTATTTCTATTTTTGATAAATATTCTAATATAACAATAGAGAGCGGCAAACGGATGTAAAAAATTCCGTAGTTTACATACAATAACTTTATTACAATAACATAATGATTGAATATGGAAATGAATGAAATACTTGACAACGGAACTATCCTTTTTAGAGCGCCTTTATTTGAGACGACTTTTTTGGCGCCAACTCAACACATTCGCCGCGCGTGCGGCAACCGTGTGTGTCTGTTTGGAGACCACGGTGTTACAGCGAAATATGTTCTATTTTTTGGGCACTACGCTTTGAAGTATAGAAAGCAATGCAGTATTCGCGGCTACCACGCAATCGACATGAGGTGCCGCGTAATGTCCGCGAGGTCCGCGCGGTATCGTGATTAATAGGAATGTATGTTTTGACGTCTAGAATCCACATTCGCCATTAACGCCGACACCGCGTGCTAACCGCAAGAAAACTTTAGCTTTGTCTAAGAAAGGCCTTAATTTTATATAGCTTTATTAAAAAAAGCACCAAGAAAATTCGCCATACATTTTTATGACACTTTCGATTTAAATGTAAATCTCGTTTTATATTAAAAAACCAACAGCGCCTGCTAAAACGGTTTAACAAACCATTATACATACCTTCGAAATATGGGCACTTCACTATACAATTCAGCTTAACTTAAATATGTATTACAAGAAGTTTGTTCGGTATATAATAGATATTCATGGTACTTAAACACACAATACCAAATATCAGTACTAATATTTGAAGTTAACTAAGTCCATTATTGAATCCATGAAATCAGTACAATACTACTTGCTAATTTAAAACCGTTAATTTGTTCAGCACAAATACAGCCTTGTTATGTATGCCATTTGTAGTTTCTATTATAGGCCCCAGATTTTAAATGAGGGCACCAAATTATTAGGTAATTAGATTGTACAAGGATTAGGTCGGCATCAGACTAGGGTTCTGGTTTTGAGTAGTTCATTCTGACTGACGAAGGGATCTAAATCTGAATAAATATCAATTTTTATAATAAACTAGCTGTTGCCCGCGACTTCGTTCGCGTGGAAATAGTGTCAAGTGAAACAGGTCTCCTAACATCAATCTGTACTCCAAGAAAAACAGTAAAATTTGAGGATAAATAAGCTGCATAGGTTTAGTTTTACCATTGATACATTTGATAATCCAATATATTTGAAGTTTTGTGTTCATTTCTTAGACATGTCATAATATCTTCTTACTCACCTATTTCAAAACTAATAAATATATATTCCTGAATTACATAATCCCCCTTTACCGCGAGTGCTGTATTTGATACATACCTTACTGCAATTCAAAACTTTAAAATTCATATTTCTACGCAAATAAGAAAGATGTCATCAACAAATATTTCCTTAAAATAAATTGAAAATGTATGCTTTCATCCTTAAATAATAAGAATGCAAAGAGCTTATTACAGCTTACAGCTGCCGGACTTGGTTTTATGAATGTTTATGTTGGCCAGTGGAATACAGAATGACATCATGCCGTGTCAAGTCCGTAAATGCATAGAATGGGCGTCTTTAAGTAAACTATTAATTAATTCTTGAAGTTCCTATGTTGCTCCGATGAAACTTATATTACCGATGACATCAACTTGCTGTTCTATACGTAATGCCTCAGAGAAATATATCTGTACTAACTTGTCTTTATAACCTTATCAAATGTACTGTACATTTGAAAAGGTTCTAAAGACAAGTTTCGATCTAAGCAGAATAACAATGGAATTAGGGCATTTTTAACCGAGAGTGTGACCGAAAATTAGGTATCACTTTTTATCAGGTGAGTTGGAAGACAAACGCATAAGCCGTTAGCCAATAAAAACAGATGTACGCTTCCTTTTCATGCTTTAAAGTTTTTCTACATATATTTTTATAGTTTGATTTTGATCTATTTACTTTAGTTTTATGTACCATGAGTTATGCAGGAAGAAAATTTCAGTACACACATGAAACCGTTGGAAACAATTGAGCAAAACTTAGCTCAAGGATATAACTGTGTATCTTAAACATACATTAACCTACATTTATCGTGATCCCTTAGCTGTTTAAAGAAAAATAATTATGTTAAATGGATTAAGTATCAATAACAATAGGCTAAACACGATTAATATATCATATGAACAATTGCAACCTTGTGTTGTCATGGCAGGCGCCCCGGTATGTTTAATTTTTTTTTTGTTTAATTCAACTAGTCTCAGAGGCCCTCTTGACAAGGATAAGTCTCCGGTTTCAAAATCATAAGTTTTGAACTTCTTAACAGTCCCTGTAATTTTTGAAATTGGATTCAATGGCAATGACAAAATGGAATCTTATGGCAATAACTAAAAATTAAATTAAAAAGTTGGTTTCGACGGATAATAATAAAAAAAAAAATCGTATTATTGCTTATTTTACAAACTATTTTACTTCAAATTTCCATTTGGGTTCCTTTTTAGGATACGATTTTAATAAATATACAAATACTTGTGTATTTATTAAAATTCGTTTAGCGGGGTAATTGTTCATATACTTAGCAAACATCTCATACTTTTCTATTTATGGTTTATATAAATAATATAAGAGCTTTGTAGGAGCCCTATTTGTGTTTGTTTAAGTGGGTATTGTTTTTAATTTGCTGAGTTCATTTTGCTTAAATGTGTATATAATAACTTATCTTAACTTATCTGCAAATTTTATTTTAGTAAAATAACTAAGCAACAGTTACAATCAATTACTTAGCCTAATAATTTATCTGCCACTTGTTACAATTAATAATGTAAAACAACAAGTAAATTGGTTGAACTTTAACAAGGACTGTGAAGTAAGCCTTAAAGTAAGCCTACTTAAATTACAACGTACGCATAAATTAGATAAAACATCACTTATCTTTACACGTTTTGAGAAACTTGAATAAGTAAAATTGCTTAGTTATCTTGAATACCATTAAAATATTAGCGTTAATGAAGTATGTAACATCTAGAGCACTGTTTGAGGTACTAATTGGTACGTAAGTAATGCAAGAATAGGTATAATTAGACAAATCCACTTATTTCAGTGTCTTTTTTGTTCAAAATAACCATTCTGCAATAACCAAAGCTTATCTAGCTACCATTGACTTAAAACGGAAATTTCAAATAATTTTACTTATTTCTTAAAACGTTTTAACATTAAAAAATATAGTGTACAACAAACTAATCATTATTATGTATTTTAACCAAGACAAACATACTTAAGCATAAAATACTAAAATAATATGACAAATTTTGTGACTAATTTTACATTTCAGTAGCTAGAGAAACCTCACCTAAACTTAAGCTAAACCTATATAGATAAATGCTGTCCGTGCCATAAATAATAGTGTAGATACTAAATAGGCAGACTATATTAAAACATACAACAGAAATCATCATAAAAACAAGAAGTGCCCAGAAAAGATATATATCGCTCGTTTGCGACAATAGCGATATATATTAAATGTGTAATTATGTGTAATGATAATATTCAAAAGGTACAGTACCTCTTGGTTACCCGACGTTTCGAACGAATTGCACCGATCGTGGTCACGAGTGGAGGAGTTTAAAGACAATAATAGCGACATAATTAAAAATTATTGCTTTTAGAGAATGGCAATGTTTTGTGATTTCCGCTAGAGTATTTTTTTCTAAATATATAATGAACTTGTCGCTTTCTTTACAACGTTAGCATGAAATCGGCGTTGCATCTTTGCTCACCATAAAATATCAAAGATTTATGATCGTTTGGCATACTTAGTTCAATTCAACTGTATTTTGAATTATGTCGATATTATGATATTATAGCGATATATCAACTACTTGTTTTAGATATCCAGATCTAGCTCAGCGAAATGGATTCCACAGAATAAGGTATGATACTTATTCACCATTATTTTCATTCATGCATGATTCATGATTACATATTTCCACTTCACTCAGCCCTAATTTTATTCGAAGCAGATTTTGAATTGTTAATCAGACACGTCTGTGATCTGACAAATTTACGTTTGAATATTCTACTTTAATTATAATATAGACATAGATAGATACTTTAAGAGTATTAGGAATTAACAACTTCGATTGCAAGGAACATGAATTTTGGAAACGCATTTTGAGGATAAAGAGATTTATGCATAGATAGATAGATAGATGGATACTTTATGCATAGATAGATAAATGGATACTTTATGCATAGATAGATAGATGGATACTTTGTGCATAGATAGATAGATGGATATTTTATGCATAGATAGATAGATGGATACTTTATGCATAGATAGATAGATGGATACTTTATGCATAGATAGATAGATGGATACTTTATGCATAGATAGATAGATGGATACTTTATGCATAGATAGATAGATGGATACTTTATGCATAGATAGATAGATGGATACTTTATTTCACATTACGAAATAGGATACTGTAGTTGGTACAGTCAGACAGTTTGATATCATATCGCATTAATCTGTATATTGATAAGGGAAGATAATTATTTGTGTGCATTTTTAAGAAAATTTTGCAAGACGAGTACTGAAAGTTTATGTATAGAAGAGATGCTACAACTTTTTAAACAATAGGTGTTACAAATTAAAAAAATTACGAAAAACCGCTACCTCATGCTCGTCCAGTATATATTATGACTTGCCATGCTATGTAGTATATACAATGACAGTTCAAGTTCTAATGGCTTTCGAAATACATCAAAAAAATTAATTATGGTCGAAATCTGACCACCAGGTCACATCGAAATCTTAATGTGAAATTACTCGGTTCGATCAAATAAAATTGACAGTTTACCCTACAAAAATGTTGTAACAAGAGCGCAACTGTGTACCTATGTACTTCTAAGTTTTAAATAAAACATCAATCTTAACTCTATACATCTATATATTTGTTTTTGAACTCTCGCAACTTTTCTACATATTAGATATGTAAACACTAGATGACTCGGTGAACTTCTTATCAACTAAAATTTATATGAAGATTTTCATATAAAATTCTGAGAGCACTTAGATTTCCTTAACCCTGCCCAAATCCGTTCTTAGCTCAGTTTATACCCATAAACAATCCGCTTAGCAAATTTGAGATTTCTAATAGAAAAAAAGGACTTTCATAAAAGCCCTTAAAGCTACTGAATACGGCAATGTGGTAAAAGCCGCTCTTAGCTGACGTTTCATATTCCTATATACTACCTCCCTGCCAAATTGCAGGTCTCTACTACAAAAAACCAAGGTCATTCATATAAACTTGCGAGAACCCTTAAATCTCCTTAATCCAGTTCTGGTGCGAAATCCGTTCTTAGCTGACGTTTCTTACCTATAAATAAGCTACCTCCCTGCCAAATTTAGCCATTTGCTCTGGACTCATCTTTTCAACATGCCTAAACTATCGCAGCATTCCTTTCTCAATTCTAGTCACTATATCTTCTTTCAACCCATACCGTTTTCTTACTTCATCATTTCTCACTTTATCAGCGAATCTTCCATTACACATACTTGTCAGTGAACCCATTTTCAAGGCATTAATTTTTCTTTCATATTTCTTTTGCTATATCCAACACTTGCTGCCATACATCAAATTGGTGACAACAGTTCCTAGTGAACCGCCAGACGTGTTTTTAATGACACGCTCTGACTTGTCACAATGTGTATTTCATTTTAAAGATAACTGTAATATCACTAAGTACTTACAAACTTACATTTAGCATCACAGTAATCCGCATCAATATGCATGGATAAATGATAGATGAAATAACTATAAAAAAATGTTTTAAAAAACCTTTACTTTGGGTAAAATCTTTGTACCGCAAGGTACTTTAAACTACTCCCACAATTTTTTTTTGCCACTTGAGTCGCATTTTTTCCTTTTTCCTATATTTAAATTTAAATTTCCCTATTTTCATAGTCTAATTTTTGTTTATTTACCTTTAATTTTAATAACATAACAGCGTACAACAAAAAGTGATGTTAATACATTTGACTAAATATTGTTTAAACTATCTATCTGTTGTTTAAAAAGAATGGCCGTGAGTTTGTTTGCCCGATTTTTGCTCACAACTATTTAGAAACAGGCGGTTATAGATCGACACAGACAGATACGGTGATATCCATTACTTTTTTTTATAATTTTACATTTGACAAACAACCTATTGGTGCGACTCCAATATTAAGAAATCTGTGAGTGCATTATTATTCATTATTGTTATTGTTTTAAGTTCCTAGTGCTACCTCGACCATTTCTGGTCTTTTGCAAACTCACTAGACTCAAAGTTCAATGACAAAATTAATACTGCACAGTGAAATTCTGCTTTAAAGTTTATAGCATTTTCTCATTGCACAAAAGAATACGGAGATTCCATTGTCAGTTAATGTTAAATGCCGGATTTGAGCAGAGAGCTTTCAGGGAGGAAACCGTTACCAGTTCATAAATATCAGCAAATACATTATGGCCCTCTTTTGTTTTCGGTTCCAACTCTTCAGGACAGAGGATTCCTTACTAGGTTATATAAAAATTTGTTTATTGCGTGTTTGTTTGTGTCTAACTGAAATAGTAGTATTTTATTTATTAAAAATACAAATTATCTTAATCCTGCTGGATGCATATTACTAGATTTGTTTATACATAAATGTAATTCCAAAACACTGTATATTTGTTAAATTCTAAAAGAAATACAATATATTAACTTACCATTTCAGGATTGATAAACTAAAATATCTACGTGTACTACACCCTATTCATTTATTCTATTCTCCACTCTATTTTAATTGTAAGAAAACCTTATTCTTGTACCTAAAGAGTAATGACTAACAAGAAATGTTTAGCAAATATATGTATACATACATACTCTCGTAGGCATATTGAATACCTACATTTTGCCAACCATGATTTGGTCCTACACACGTAATAGAGGGCAAGTCTTTTGCCGTCAACCGGGCACTTTGTGAATTAAAGATGAGAAAATTGGTAGTAAATGTTACACGTATAAAAAGGATAAGATAAGAAGGCAATGGAAGGAAAGGTATATTGTTTATACGGATGCATTGAGTGGTATAAGCAATAAATCGAACAGGTTAGGGTCGCATACCTGTCACTTGAACTGGCTGTGTCAGCAAATGTTATAGACAAATAACTCCACACATCTCACACACGGCCGTCTGATCCCAAACTAGGCAGAGCCTGTACTATGGTAACCAGACTGCTGATAAACATACTTATATATTTCAAAATACATACATATTATAGATTAATTACACCCAGACAAAGAACAAATTATTTGTCCTGAGTGGGAATCGAATCCACGACCTCTGGCTTAGCAGTCAGGGTCACTAAGCACTAGACCAACAGGCCAGTCAAATGTTATAGACAAATGTTAACTAGGCGTTCAAACGACAAGGCATTAAAACGAACAGTCTCTGATCCCACAACACGAACTTAACTAGACTAGAAACAAAAGCTAGTCAACCAAGATTACATTTCTACGACGAAACATGAAGTATTACAGCAGAATAACGAAGAACAGGAATATCGCTGTCCCAAGAGTAGGCTTCAATTAAATAATAAAAGGCATAAGTTTTTATCTCAAGGATTGTCTGTATGATACATTAGAAATACGAGTTGGGCCAAGTGCCATTTAAGCACCAATTAAAAGTTACTTAGAATTAGTAATCAATAGAGAGCCCCGAGTTTTAGGGCTCTAAGGCTCAGTAAAGATGATAGAGCGCAGTTGAAAAGTAAAAGACATTATTAATGTGTTGGCTTTTGGAGATTTATGGGGAAGTCGAGGAAAAAATATTCAGGTTGAAATCGCAGCTTTAGGATAGGGGGATTTTAATCGAGGGAACAATTTTTCTCTTTTTATATGCTCCTATTATTATTTTAGATCTTCATTATTACATTTGACTCTACGGAAAGAAAAATACCTATCTTTGTTTAAAGTATTTATTTAAAGGATTTTTTTTGAGATTAAATTGATATAACTAATACAAAATGCTTTTTTTCAGCCAATTACAAAAAAAAGTCAAACAATACTCGTATATTTGAATCCTTATCTAAAGTTGAGGACATTTAAATTATGATCACGATTTCGTTCCATTTTATTAAAGAATTCTAATTTAATCAAACCTCATCTGAAAAACTCGAGTCGTCTGAAATATGAGTTCCATGAACTGAAATACTTCATATCCCAAAATAAATTCTTCTGAGAAAACAACTTAATTTATTTATTTTAATATAATATCTATTAATATATTTATTATATTTAAGACTCCCGCATTAGGAATTTACAAACATACATAATCTACATATCGAACCCACGACCTATGGCATAGCAGTCAGGGTCACTAACCACTAGACCAACAGGCCAATGTTTTTGATGAGATCTATTTGCCAATTATTTCCTGTCTTTCTAAGCATTATATGTGTCTAAAGCTAATTTTTCACAATATGTGAAGTTATACAAATTTTGACCCCAATGTTCAAAACAGGTTAAACAGTAAATGAGAACAGTGAGGACAATAAATTATTATCAAGAGATGGAAACCGAGGCTTTTTACCAGACTGCAGTGTCCAGAAGGATAAAGTTTTGTAAACGTTCGAATTTTTCTACACTACTCTAGTCCATGTTGATGTTCTAAGTTCGAAGTTAGAAATGTTGTTTAGCTGATCTATTTAAAATCATGGATTTTCTACCTAATATTTTGAAAATTTTAAAATAGTAGTTTGAAATAGTTGAGTCGTATGAAATTAATTTCTGTTCGTCAATCGTCATCTATGAAGGTACATCATTTGATGGATATACGTTATATTCTACGTTATATTTAATTGGGCATGAAATTGACTAGCAGCGTTACCGAGTACCACGACTCGATATTCGACGAAAAATGTGTTACTTAGAAAATGGCGTACCGGCTACCCGGCTTCTATTGAGGCTGTCTTTACTAAGGTATTCAAATTAATTCAGAATACATTGTTACAAAAGTAGCTGAGATGCTACTTAAAAATTTCATAATAAAAGTTGTCTGTCTGATTTATGCAAAACAACAATGGCAGCCGTTGTTACGCTCATGAAGGCGGACATACTTGTGTATGATTAAATCTGATTCGAGAATTGGACGGCAATTTTTGATTAAGATTTAAGTTTAAGTTTGTTTGTATGTTTTCGTCTTGTTTATTTATAATAATGGGGCGTAACTGCGTAGCTCAGTTTAAAAACATATATAGCTACTTTTGTCTCTACTTTTTTGCTCATTTATGTTCTGAATACCTACCCATATTATCAGAGGCCGTTCGAATCCGAAGCAAAAACGAATAGTAGAATTACTTCAATGAAGTCAAATAAAAGTAAGTTTCTATTTGAGGTCAAAGGAGCATAATATTTCCATTTTGTTCTTGTGGCAATTTCAACTGACAGCATGAACAACTTACAAATAAAATTATTATTGATTATGTACTTAGATTTAGTCTTGTTGTCTGTGCTGTTTAAGTAGATGGGTATTTCACTGTACTATAGTGCAGTGAAATAATAGCTACCTTTTATAGAAGAATCAATATATTTCAGCGTGCATTTATATATTATTATGCAAAATTTCTTTTTGATTATGTTTTACTGTTACGTCTTCTTTCCTACGTGTCATATTGAAGTCTCCACTGATAGTCAAAGCCTTCTTACATCTACACCTGTCGGTGCTATCACAATAAGTCATCAATAGAAACTTCTAAATCGCATAATAATATGGCAATAGAGAAGTATAAGACCATGTTTAGACGTCGCGCGTCAAAAAGAACACGCATTTTGTTCAAGTCGTTCACATGTTAAGGATTCGACCATTTACATAAATTCAGTATACAGTTTTTCACATAAGTTCGGTGACATTTCATTTCATACATTTCATGAAATTATTTTTGTATTTAAATAAAAATATTTACTAAAAGAAATGAAGCCGAATTAATAAAAAAAGTAATAATCTGTTTATTTTTTTTATTTTTACGCCCATTTTCAACAAAGAAACTCTCACCATGTAAACTATATGTAAAAACTCAACACGCAGGATGAATGAAGTGAGATTTCGTTCCCAACCGCTGCAGTCTAGGCCATGCGCGAAACTGACAAAGCTAGAAAATTGTAAACCCTGTGATGTGCCGTATCCCTGTTTCAAGCATAGCGTTAGCAGCCAGTCCAGTCTACCAGAAGAGGCCTTAGGTGTGAGGATCACGTACCACTAAAAATAGTGCGATAGCATAGCCCTATTTATACTCCTGGAAGCACCGTAGCCTTATAAATCACCGATTAATCATCCAAAAATATTGTTTTAACCTTTCCTGTATATTCCCAATGGGGTCGGCAGAGGTGTATTGCACCGACAAGTTATTAGCTATATTTTTGGGCATCTATAGTATGCGGTGAACTGCTGTTGTCAGCCGAACGAGAGACAATCTCGTAATCGGAAACTTAAGCCACGGGTCAAAGGAGGCAATGAGAATCCAATTATATTTTATACTATAAATAGTTCAAGTACAAATACAGGATACAGTATGTTTTCTACAAAGCCCTGGAACTATGTTATTAGAAGACTTAACCGAATAAAAAGAAATGAACTTTGCTTTTTTTGGAGATTCTTTTTGTACTCAAACTAATAGTACTTACAAAGGAACCAATTTCAGTAAAATCTTGGAGAAATTCGAATAACATAAAAGGGTATATTGTTGTAGACTTGGTAGACTTGATAATCTTGGTAGAAAGATTTTGTAAACTTAAAAATATAAAAAAATAAGGTACCCGAATGGTATCGCTGGAATAATTTTAGGCATCAGGATCCATGAATATATTAATTGTTAAATTGTGTCATTCGTAGAGTGTTTAAGTTACAAAAAACCATCTTCTAATATCTTTATTGAGGGTGTCTTTGAAACCTTGAATATGTTTCAAATGTCTGTCTGTGTGTTATTCCTTTCTTCAAACTTTTTTCATTTAAATTTTTTTTTTTCATGATGAAAACTCTTCTTATTGATTATTTTAGGTATTTTTAAGAAGTCGTATCTGATATTAATACCACCTACGATTAACTACACTGTTTCAGATACAATGTAAAGGTTAGTCCATTTGCAACGGTTAAAATACGATTAGAATAGAAATATTATATTACTAAAATACTACCGAAATTCTTTATTGTAATTAACTCTGTTACCGACTTATCGAAATACCATTTCCCATTTATAAGTGGGGATAAGGGAGTCTCACGGTTCACCCTGGGCAATGGAAGCAGCAATGCCTCTTTCCTTTTGCGGTAGACATTCTTGCGTCCGTCTAATGTTATAACGACAAAAAGAAAGAACTCATATTTTGACTCTTTTTCGGTTTTTTCTTGTTTGCTATTTCTCTATGTCGTTATTTTACAATAGATTACCTGAACACTTATTTCCTTTTTTTTGTATCTCAATATAAATTGCTAGAGATACACTCAAAATGTTTGGGTTTATAATGAAACTAGCAACCCGTCCCGGCTTCCCACGGGTACAAATTATACACTTGAACCTTCCTCATGAATCACTCTGTCTATTAGTGAAAACCGCATGAAAATCCGTTCAGTAGTTTTTCAGTTTATCGCCAACGACAGACAGACGCGGCGGGGGACTTTGTTTTATAATATGTAAAATTTAGGTCACTTATCACAAGTGACCTGAATTTTACGCAAACACTTAGCAATATAAACAACTTTAACAAACTTTATCTGTACACACTGAACTGACGGCAGCTTATAGCTATCTCGGAGGAAATATCGTATTATCATAAGTGGGAAATAGTGCGGAATACAGAGCATCTACGAGTATATTGATCGATACTTACGTTATACATCAGTAGATCAAATCTCATATTTAAATTTTTAGATCCAAAATAACTCATGCAGATTCAAATCTCATTCTCTAATTTGTTGATTTTTTGTATAATCAAATGTCTCTTCAAATTAACAAAACATTTTAAGCCAGAAATAATATTATCTACGTATTAACGGGAATTAACGCGATCACGAAAAGGTATTACATACCTCTGAATTCAGTCAGTCAGCCTGTGACCACGGCCAGTGCAACCTGATCGAAACGTCAGGCAATTCAGAGGTATGTAATACCTTTTCGTGATCGCGTTAATTCCCGTTAATACGTAGATAATATTATATCATGGAACGCGAAAGTTTAAAAGTTAGTATTTTAAGCCAGATTAAAAAACAGTAATTTACGTGTAGGATTAAGTTTCTAAGCAGTAAAGCATATGAAGCGTGTATCCAAACGAGTGAGTGTGGAAGTGAAAGGTGTCAACATTAAGAATTTATAATAACAACTAGCGGAACCGACAGACGTTGTCCTGCCTGAACTTAAAAAATATCATTCCTGGAACTCTGGTCTGTCTGGTCAAATTTTAAAACTAAACCATTCTCGAATCCACCTGAAGACACACAATTTTTTTTATCAAAATCTGTCAGTATAGATTAATAACCTAGATACTGACTACAGCGCCATCTGCCGGTCTGATTTGTGAATCTAAACCATCCTAGGCGACACCCAAACGCATGCAAAAAAAATCATTCAAACGATGTTGTCCTTTCTGAACTTAAAAAATATTACTCCTTGCACTCTGTCGCATCGCCATCTACCAGGTTCAATTGTAAATCTAAACCATTCTCGAATCCACCTTAAGACCCACAAAAAATGTCATTAAAATCTGTCATTATTCCTGTAACCCTATCGCAGCGCCATCTACCGGGTCCAATTGTAAATCTAAACCATTCTCAAATCCACTTGAAGCCGCACAAAAAATTTCATTCAAATCGGTCGAGCCGTTTAGGAGGAGTTCAGTGACATACACACGTACAGAAGAAATTTATAATTATATTAAGAAGGAAAAAATAATTCTTTCCCATTCATTGTAACATAAGAGGAGCTCGTGGCTAAGTGTAAGTCAGGTTAGTCTTAGGATCGGTGACCATTCTTAACACATTGAGACCCTTCAGTGCCTCGGATAGCACGTTAAGCCGTCGGTCCTGGTTGCCCCAAGAACATCTGTGGCATCCATTACGGATAGTTGGTGCCCTAAAAAGTCCGATAACCTGGTCTAACTACAGAAGTTCGATATCGCCTGTACTGGGGTTGTGGAGATCTGATGGCAGTCGCTTCACGTAAAATATCGAAGTTCGGCCGTATCGTAGTTAGACCGAAAGCCGACCCCAACTTAGTTGGGAAAAGGTGCGGACGATGATGAATTCTTTTCCATTCTACATTTATATAAAATCATATTTTTCTATTTATTAGCACCAACCAAGAGATGGAACACGTCTACGACACTCGAAGGCCTTAATAAAGGGCTAAGATAAAAAGAACCTTTAAAGCTTTGAAGAGACCACCACAAAGGCCGGCAACGCACTTGTGACTCTTGAGTTGCAGGTGTCCATGGGCGACGGTAGACACTTAACATCAGGTGACCCGTCTGCTCTTTTGCCCGTTATACCATAAAAAAAGAACTTCTGGAGCTCAAAAGATACCAAATCTGTTCAGTAACACGGATCCTTAACGGACACTGCAAACTGAACAAAAATATATTCAAACTAAAGCTGGGCGAGAACACAATATGCAATAATACAATGCATATTCTATGCTTTTGTGGCCCACTAATGCGGTACCTACGAGTAAGTATTATCCTAGCGTTGCACATCATGCAACCGCAAGAAATACAAACATTCACTGCTGATAGGATCTGGAGGTTTCTCGAAGCCATAAGTCTGAGCAGTGAACTATAAAGCACAAGTGCGCTGCAAAAGACCAGAAATATTCGAGGTAGCACTTAACTAGGCACTTAAAACAATAATAATATAGCAGCAACACATTACCCTGAGGCAATCCACGGATCCACTCAGTATGTCCAACTAATCCTCCTCCTAACTTTATAAAAAAAAAATCTTTTAAAAATGGCTGCATAGTACCGGTAAACATATGAAAAACTGAAACGCAAAGCAGAAAACTATATATTTTTGAAGTGAAAACTTCTTTAGACGTTAGCACGTTAGGCACTTTTGGTATGGGGAAAAAGCACTGAACTCACGCGAGTTCGGTCGGTGTGACAGTCACGCGACCGTCACGCTCAGATACATATAAACACATGTGTGTCTGTGGTTTCACTTCTGACGTGTAGTCCTACGACTGACAGTCTTTTAATTTAAATACAGATACTCTTAGTTGATAGTGTTTAATGCTTTTTAAAAAACTATTTTGGATATATAGTGAAAGTGTGAAAGTGTAATTACTTGCAGGTACTAACGCAAGTATTATTATATACAATGTGTGTCATAACCAATTTTTATGGCGATTATCTTTTCGACTTCTGCTTGACTTCTTTCTTGTATATTGAAGTGAAACTTACCTGAAAATGTATTTACTCAAAATGATATATTGTAATTTTCCGTACAAAATATGAAATCAACTTCCTATACAATTAGAAAGTTGAATTTATATTACGTATGGAAAATTACCAGTATAACTATACTAGTAACACTGTTGCGGAGTATTTCAAAGCCATCATTCATCTCTACGGCTTCATTGTCAGTGAAGACAAATAGATACGTCATCATCCTAAACCAGCTACGCACAATACTATTGTTAAAATGTTTTGCTATCAGGACTTGAACTTAGAAATGTTCTATTTTAGGTTATGTTATCAGTAATTTACTAGTCTCATATTATATATCTTCATTAGTTACTTATGTAACATCTACAAAATAACAGCACAAGTCTAGTACTTTCCAAGTTTGGTATGAACACGTGTGTACCTTTTAGGTAAGTTATCATAAGAGTTGCAAGTGCCTAGTCTAAGGGCGGCGGTAGTCATTTACCATCAGGTGACCCGTCTGCTCGTTTGCCCCCAATACCATAAAAAAATATATAATGAACTAAAAATATCCAATATCGCCAATATATCACGCCTTAAAAGTAGTTATTACAAAACTCTGATTCCAATAGAAACACTGTAAATGCAAACCCTGATTCTATAGAAATGGAATTACAAAAAGATTTTTTCCTCTTGTTCTGCTAAAATGGTAATATGTTAATTTACATTATGACGTCAACAGAATCCAAGCGAGCAAAACTGGGAACACTGTACATTTATATGACATCCTTTTGTATCTCTTATAACTACCTAGTACCTAGTACCTAGTACCTAGTACCTAGTACCTAGTACCTAGTACCTAGTACCTAGTACCTAGTACCTAGTACCTAGTACCTAGTACCTAGTACCTAGTACCTAGTACCTAGTACCTAGTACCTAGTACCTAGTACCTAGTACCTAGTACCTAGTACCTAGTACCTAGTACCTAGGAGAACGAGCTTCACTTGGTAGCTTTTTGTAAATGTCGACATTTTTTGGGAAATTGCGTTTTTATAAGTATTTCTTATGTATATTGAGTTCAAATGCAACTCTGCAGTTGAACTTAAAATGCAAAACTGTATCTGTATACAAAATTTTATCAAAATCGTTAGAACCGTTTCTGAGATACCCGAAATATAGATACATACATACGCACAAGAATTGCTCGTTTAAAGTAATAAAATTACCGGAAAAAAAAATATTTTTAATAAAAGTATGATATCATTATAATAATAATAATAACTCCACACATCTCACACACGGCCGTCTGATCCCAAACTAGGCAGAGCCTGTACTATGGTAACCAGACTGCTGATAAACATACTTATATATTTCTAAATGCATACATATATAGATAAATTACACCCAGACACAGAACAAATGATCATGCTCATCACACAATTATTTGTCCTGGGTGGGAATCGAACCCACGACCTCTGGCTTAGCAGTCAGGGTCACTAACCACTAGACCAACAGGCCAGTCATTATAATATATTGGTACCATACGTCTCATTGGCATCTTCTGCCGGAAATCTGATATATATTATTATATATTATTGTGTATAGATTAATTAAATGTAAGTTAACTATTTTGTCGTTAATCGTAAAGGTAGAGTTAAACTTAAAATATTTTATTTTAGTTTTTTTTTGTGTTTTGCGATATATATTACTTTTTCAAACTCAGGAGTTAGATGACATCATTTTTTGACTATCTTTTGTTATTGCATGATAAGGGGCACAACTTCCATTTCATCAATTACTTTCGACGAGATCCCATTGTAGGCTAGATATTATCTTGTACTGTTCAAAAAAGGAGGAGGCTCTATGTTCGGCTGTATGTGTTTTTTTAACAAAAAAAAACAGACCAATAATTGCCTTCATAATGTTACCTATTACAATAAGAGTGTCACATGTGCTGTAGTCTTTTCAATTAAGTTTGAAATAGATCATTTTTCACTTTTCAGCTTTTTGAAGTCGGTTAAACATGTTTTAAAGTGTTTATTATTTTCAATATGTAAAATCTATTATCAAAGCCATTGTAGCTTTTAATATCTAGTAGCGTTTTTATGGTATCTACTTAGTACACATAATTATATAGTTACAGGTTGGAGACGCTTTGTATCTCCGGACAAGTATTTCGTAAATTTTAAAGATATTGAAAAACTTTAAAGTGATATGGGATCTGCATCGCTTAATGCAGAAAATAACATAATACAATAAAAACAGATATCGGCATACATTTACTGATGCATGCGTATTGTCGCCATATCAAAAACTCTTATTTATTTTGATAAAAGTAGGGGCAAACTATAATGGATGATAAAACAGTTCAATATTTAACGAAAATTAGTTAATAAACATTATTGACTGATTATGTGGATAAATCAATACTATTGGTCGGTTGATAAATATTGATGAATAGTGTGGTTATAAAAGGGTAGGATGTTTTATAAGTTGATAACAATCACTTGAGTGCGGAAAGAGGTACGAACAACATGGCAGTAACTGTTAGTCAGTCATTTTCATAGTTTATAGCAGTGGTTGTGAAACGGTTTCTAACATGCGGCACTCATACACTTCCTATCCTACGGTTGATTTTATACATCAAGCGATGTAGGCTTCATATCACTTTAAAGTTTTGCAATATCTTTAAAATTTAAATAATAAGCTTGACACACGTTAACACACTTAACACTTCTAATAATCGCGAGCGAATATAGTATGTATTTGCTTGCGATTATTAACATTACGCTACCACCTTTTTCTTAGTTCTCTGTGTTTCCAAATGAGAACTACACAACACACGTCACGTATTACCAATAAAATGCTTAGAAACTTGTCTGAATACAAAGCGCTTACCTCGATATTTGGCATTAGAACAGCCTTACACCTCAGTATGCAAACTTCATGGGATTACAAAAGATATGACTGCCTTTTTGCTAGACTTTTTATACGGGATATCGCTCATGTAAGCCGACAAGGGATAAATTTACATATTATTTGCTAGAATAATCATTCATAAACTTTTGGGTTTGTAAATTATAATAAAATGGTTGTGACAGCTGAAATACGAGTACTGTTATTTGTCACTAGTATTACAAAGTTTGTTTTTATATAATTTTCTTGTAATTAAGGTTATTAGCATTCGTTGGATGTTTGCCTTTGAAAACTTAGTTGATGATGAATAAATAAAGAAAATATTTGAATAACTACGGAATTGTTGTTACTTTCATTTCCAAATTACTGTTGGTTAAATCTATACTTGATAAAGTGAAAATTTTACTCAAACAGTTATTTTACATATTCGTAATTACTTATTTAAAACGAATTATTTTTCTTTTATACTTTTAGTAGTTGAAAACCTTTGTAGATATGCCGAATTTCAGGCACAGGATTAGGCACAATGTAGGCACGAAGTGGGTACGGGCGATGAGAAAACTCCCTTTTGATACTTAATCACTGATGTATTGCAAACACGCAAAGAAAAATTGTACAGTTCCTGGGCTAGTGTTCACTCGGCGGTGAGCCGGTGACCAAAGGGTAAGTGAACTCGTCCTTCCGCAAGCCAACACCCTCCGCCTAGACTCTGCGTAACGACGATAGATGGCGGTTGTGTTCCTTTCCGGTGAATTTATTATAGAGGGCAATAATGACCGAAGATACAACATATATATTGTTTATCATGTATTGAGTATATGAATAGGTACAACGTTGTTCATAATTAATATTGGACATGTTACATTACTCTTTCTAGACCTAAACTGATCATATCTTTTAACTAGCAACCTGCCTCGGCTTCGCACGGGTAGCGGAAACATCTTCAACAATCATCAACATATTTTAATCAACTTAGTGAAAACCGCATGAAAATCCATTCAGTAGTTTTTCAGTTTACCGCGAACAGACAGACAGATAGACGCGACGGGGGGCTTTGTTTTATAATATGTAGTGATAGAGGTTAACAACACGGCTTTTTTTCTGAAAATACATACATATATTGAACAGAAAACACCGAAATGAATTCGAAATGTTTAGTTTCCAGAGATTTAATAGTCTGTTCGAAATATAATTTGATTAAACCATAAAGAACTTGAAGGGTTTTTTTTCATTCGTTCATCTTTGTTTTCACGACGCAATAGGCTTCAAGCTCATAGTTAAAAACCAGAACCAGTTTGGTTTATAAATAGAATTTTAAAACTCTATCGCGTGAATGATGATACTTTTTGCTAATTTTTATGGCCAGAGCCAGTATGGTTTGAAGGAAAATTGCATTTGCACCACCGTAGTGTTTGTATACTCTTTGGCACCACCTGAATATGTTCTAATGATTTTGACTGAAGTTGAAACAATGTACACTTACTAGCTTGTACGCGCGGCTTCACTCGCTTGAAGGTTATTTTTCCATTATTCAGAAACGATACTTATTTCCTGGATTAAAGGTATCCTATGTCCTTTTCTATACCGCTAACTATGAGTTATCTTGAGTAGTTAAGGCGTGAATTTGTAACAAAAAAACAAACACTCCAATAATAAGAATAATATTAGGGTCGTCAAAACGACTTTGCGTATGATTTTATACTTTATTAGCTTATATATTTTTGCGTTAAAGCCTCGGTAAGATAATCACCTAAAAAAATTGTTAAGAGACTTATGGAAGTTATGGAACTCTTCAGGTTTTATAATCGCGATATTTTGGACGATATTTTACAGAAAAGTATTTTCAAAGTTATTGGCCAATCATCAATTGTGATCAAGCTTGAAAAAGAAAAAAAAAATATTCTAAATAGCACCATGCTACTAAAACAATGTAATTTTTTTACAAAATGAATGCTTGATGTTGAGACGATAAAAACACTCATTTAGCGAACATAATAGTATTAATTTAAGGTTTAATGTTCCTAAAACCGCAAACGACCCGACGCAGTCAGATAAGAAACATCCATTTTTCTATTACCAAGGTCACGAAAAACCGTATGACCCCTATAATTTATTTTACTAAAGTGGGGTCATTGAATGCTGAATAGGTTTGATTCACTGTTTCAATGAAACAGTAAGTATTTATCTTTGTTACTAGCTTTTGTCAGCGGCTTCACACGCGTAACAGTTCTTTCTTTCCATCGGGAACAGTGCTGTGTTTTGTATAGTGTATATGTTTGTATGTGTGTATGTATATAAGTATGATTATAGTTTTAAGTTTATAATATTCTTAGAAATGTGTATTAAACATAAGTATCTAATCTAATCATCTAATCCTAAATTTTCAATTAACTGTACAGTGCAACTACTCATCTCATCCATAATCTCTCTTTCCATCCAATGGTTGCCTGGACGTATACGCAATTAGCGATAAGGTTGCTGGTTGTACTCAGCCTTTAGTTTGGTAAGAATCTACAAATATGTATACAAGTGTGTATTAATTTCTTTGTTTGCTGTACAATAAAGAGTTTATCTATCCTTTTGTACCCCTGACAACGTTTATTCAAAATTTCACGATGATCAGCTGATTATAGTTATTACGTGGTAGCGTCACAAAAAAAACCAAACTAATTTACTTTCGCACATTCACATTTATAATATTAGCTAGGATGTGTCGCTTGCATGTGCTCTCACGTTAAAGTTGTTAATTAGAGCGTACTCGCGAGTACACGGGTGGTCGAGTACAAGATGCAAGTAACGCGTCATTTGTAATGCCGGAGCTACATGTTTTACACTTGCCGCAAACTCCAAGCCTCCAAGTCTACACAAACGTGTAGATGGTTCGCAAACCGAGCGCAGGGTATGCCACAATTGTGGCGGTAAGACCCATCATGGAGGATTGGCTGGAGAGGCGACATGGAAGCCTCTCCTACCGGTTGACACAGGTGCTCACCGGACACGGCTGCTTCGGTAAGTACCGTGGTAAGAGAGTGCGTGGGATTCCGCCGCCTCGTTTTGCGAGGAGGTGATGTTGACCAAAGAGGCGGCGGAACGGGAACGGGAGTGGACAAGCACTCTCCCACCCCGCAAAAGACGCACTAGGCGCTGGAGAGCGCTGAATGATCTCCATCTTCCATGAGCGCTGGCCTGGGGGTAGCGAGTTGGGCTGACCGTTACCCCAGCAGAAGCAGGCCTAAGACGGTGGCGCGGCAGGTTCCGCATGCGCCTCTCCCATCTGGAAGGGGGGGGGGGGGGGCTATCGCACGGTGTGGTCGCCTGCTGATCAGGACGCCACAATCTGCAGGGGTTCCCGGAAGCTTCCTTCCTAGAGTATCTCGGGTCCCCTGCAATAGACTCACTTGTGACGGCACACCGTAAGGTTTTAGTCGGTTCGAGTCCAACATACCACTTCACCCTCAGTGAGGTGATGACCCGTGGGGGTTTCCACAAGTTAAAAAAAAAAAAAAAAAAGATGGTTCGCAAGCGTTTTGCAAACTTCCTCTGATTTGTCTCATAAAACTGACACTCGACCAGATCGGTCCCAAGTACTCGCGAGCTAGGATAAGCCAAGTCAAACGTCCTATCGACACGTTTGAATTTGTGAAGGCTTGTTGAGGTTTGGCACGCTTGGGCACCCGGCGTGATAAATTATCCCGCTGTCTCGGTGCATCGTCGCTGTATTCCATCCACGCTTGTATTATTGTAATAAGATATACCAACCGCAATGATTAATTTAGGTTCACCGACAAAGAGCCAACTATGTATGTATCTGTAATCCTAATCCTAGCTAATATTATCCAACTTCCAAAGTTATCAATAATTAATGCGAATGTGTGTCCTAGCCAATAACCTAGTGTTATAAATAGTTATAATTGTAGGGAGAATAAAAAGGTTAGATCTAGAATGCAACCGGCTATATCTAGTATTAGCCATAAATAAAAAGAATACACATAAACAACACTGCTATATATAATAGTATCCATCTAATAATTCATATATTTAATTACTTTCGTAAATGTATCCAATGGGTTACCGCCACGTTCTCACGCTATTGTTTGGGTTCTTAGGACTTAAGCATCGCATTTACGCCGATTTATGATAGAAGCCTTTCACATCACATAGTCTTTTCTAGATATTCTTTAGAAATGATATAACTTAGGCGCTTTTAATATATAGGAAAATCTAGAAACCTAAGTACACCTAATAAAATTCCAACGATCCGCGCCTGCCGCCGAAACATAAGTACCTTCTACAAAATATCTTTAAATAACAATCTAATAAACAAAGTTTAGAGCATGAATGCTTTTAGAAGTAGGTATACTTATTACATTTACGACTCCAAAAATACTTACAAATTTACGGAGTATTAATCTGAATCGGCAATTTGTATATATTAAAAAAGAAAACTATTGAATACCACCATAATATCTTCATAAGTAACTAACAAAATGAAACAAAGATTCAAAGATTAGGGTGAAATCCCTGAGGGGTCTTAAAGTATGGAAAGTTCCACCGGCGAAAAGGTTGACAAAAAATCCTAAAGGGTCGCTACGATAAGTTAAGCAGGTGCCAGTGTTTACTTAGTAGCGGCAAAATTCGTGAGCCTACGGAAAATTCTTATGAATAATCTTATAAGGTGCTGTGGAAGGTTGTATGGATGTAATTTTCCTCAAATTCGGTGACCCTACATTTTCTACCGCCTCATTACTATGTGGAGGGAATTTATTGAAGGTTCTTGATCATTTCGGTCACTATAAATAAATGTGTCTAACAAGAGTTGTGGGTATGTCAGCATCTCAGAAACCATCTATTTCTGTTTTGGAAAAACTGCAAGACTGCTAAAATTCAGATACAGTTTTTTAATGGGCTTAAGTCTGAAAAGAAAAAGCAAGTAAATTTAGCAAATTGAATGAAATAATTTCAATTTTTCAATTTTGTGATGCTATGATGACATGACTAATAATATTAATCGCCCTCTAGACACTAAAGGAATGTCATAACAAGAACCACAAGCAAATTAGATATTGAAATAGAATAAAAAATATTTTGCGAATGAAGTAATTACTTTAACTAATAACAGTTGAATGTTTTGTAGTATACATTGCAGACAGATTTAACTACAAAATGAGAAAACTATTTGTCAAACTTTCAATTGGGATACATTAATTTGATTTATTGATTGTTTAGGTAGACCAAAGGGTCAGAGAGAAACGCCTCGGAACCAATACTTTTGCCTCTTCGTTTATTTTATACGCCAGTCGGGACCATAAATTTTCTTTCGGCCCTTTTTAATAGGGCTCCATATTTTTCAGACGAAGGCGACTGAGAATGGTATTTTGAGATAAAAATGTTTGTGTATCTAAACTTTAAAACTTAAATGGTTTTAGCGTACATTATTTACATAATTTTTGTCTTTAAAACTGTTTAATACTGCTACATTTAGAAGCTAACAAAAATAGTTTTCTGAATTAAACTCAGTTATACTCAACTCTACAGCATTTAACATATGTATTTCTTCAGTTTAAAGTTTTCCATACATCACTGTTTCTTAAAATGTATTTAACAAACAAGTTATATGTGTAAAAAAAACACAGATTCATGTTCTTTTTTGAAAACCGTGTCGAAAACGTATGTATAATTAAAAAAATTCAATCGAACAAGTGCGAGTCTCACTCACGCATCGAGGGTTCTGTAATAAAAACAAATTTGTATGTAGATAGTACGTCCATTTCGGAAATCAATTCTTGTGGATTTTGTCCGTCTTTTCCGAAAGACAAACTTAATTTTGCGGTTCCGAAAATACTTTCCCAGACGTCGATGTAAGACAAAGTCAACTTTCTCACCGCAAAATATAAGTTTGTAATCACAAAAAGTATATTGTTATGTAATATAAAAACAAATTAATTAATGATTAAGAAATGTTCAAATTTGGTCAAATCTAAGGCTTAAATAGCCGTATCATTGGGTTGCGTTGACTTAGAAGCTTAATATTTTTACAGCTTCAAGGGACCGCAGACAGACAGACGGACAAGGAAGTGATCCTATAGTCTTTTTTCCTTTTGAGGAACGGAACCCTAAAAAGCGTCTAAGTGCGACTAGAACTGGCGTGGAAAGGGTTCCGTATGATGAATTGCAAATGTAAGTTTGTACACACAATATTGAGAGGTTTACCATGTTGTTTTAAAACCATAGACGTATTGTAGGTTTTCCGAAATATATGAATAACGAACTGTTTTCTGTTGTTTTTTTTAATTTAGTAGTTTAGGAGATAAGGGAGGTAATGGGAATAGACAATTTTCATATATTTTCTTATATAACTTTAAAACTGTTATCTTAATATTATACACAAAAATATTTGAGATCCTAATACGGTACAATACGCATTTTTTTCTAATTTAGCCCCTAAAAGTGACACCCATTTGAAGCAAACTATCTGTGACAGACAGACAGACAAACGCACGAGTGATAATATAATGATTCCCTTTTTTAATTTGGAACCTTATTAGGCTTAAGCTATCTAATATCTATGGTTAATTGATCCAAAAAATAGGATGCGAGATTTTTATTTTATTGCAAATGTTTGACTTTAGAAGCGAATATCCAAAACTTTTACTGCGATTTTTTTTTTATAAATCCTATGTAATAAAAGTAAGCTCTAGCCTCAGTGCTTCTCCAAAGAAAGGTAGTGCGACGCAGTATTTTTACTAAAGACGACAGTTAATTTAGTCTCCAGTTGAACATCATCCCAAAAATATCTCTTTTACTTGTTTTATTTGAAAACAGCCTACAAATAAAGGTAGGTACTCAAATAAAACAAACTTACTTACCTCACAATTTTATTATTATTACGCCCATTTCAGTAACTTCGGACAACTTTTATATCATTACGCATTATATTGTCACTCCTGTATTTCCCACAGGAGTTTTTCCAAGAGGTGAAGAAGTTCATACATTCGCTTTCTGCCAATTACATTTTTATTACATTTTTTAATAGTGAATTTTAAATGTGTATAAAGAAATAATTCTATTAGCTGAAATGTCAATTTTCTTTGACTACAGTAAATGGAGTGCCGTAGGCCTTCACACGTTTGCCTAACGTGATGTCTTAAGTTTTTTGACTATTTTGAGAATGTAGTAAATAATTTTTTTGACTATTTTGAGAATGTAGTAAATTTTCAATATAACTATAGGACATAATCATAAACTTTTCGGTGACAGTTGGCCTGATGTCAGCTTAATCGCATTAATATTTTTAATTGTTAATAAGGTCTGAAACAAAAGTTAAAATAAATATTATTGTGTAACTAGCAACTCTTCGCTTCGCACGGGTAGCAAAGCCGATATATTTATATATATTGATTTTTTTCCGAAATCTTCAATCATCGTCATATTTCAGCCATTTTCCACAAAAGCATAATTAATGATACATCTAAACCTAAGGAAGGAATGAATCATTCCGTCTATGTGTGAAACCATAGCAAAATCCGTTCGGTAGCTATTGAGTTTATCGCGAACAAACAAACAGCCAGACGCGGCGGGGGACTATGTTCTATAATATGTAGTGATAGTGAAGTCATATCACAGTCTACCCACTCATCCTCATTAAATGTTCAATATCGTATCTAGGCTTTCATAAAAGTTCCTCAGATAAACTAGATCGAGAAATAATTTAAGCAATAATGTCGCTTAAAACTTGTGTGAATGAATTGAGAGCTATTGTGTATTGTTAAGCAGAAATAAACAAAAAACACGTCAGCTACTGCAGTAAAAACAGTTAAAGTAATTTCATAGAAACTATTATTTTTATACCGATTTTAGTCCAACTTCAGAACTGATGTATGTACGTATTATTTCTGTCTATTTTTTTAAGTTGGACCACAGGATTCTAACGAATAAATTCGCATTGAAAATAAAATTTTACATTATAACATTTCTTTGCACTACGATTCACATGAAGAAAACTATGTGTGCAAAGTAAAACATTAATAAGCTACTGTTTATGGCTTACTGATTATTAGAACATAAATATATTTCAGAGAAAAATGGTATTGTGTGTAGACATGATAAAAATATTAATATTTTCATTTTGGATTATTTAACAGTGTCAATCTGCATGCAAAATAAATTTGTTTGTATAATTCGAATTCAAAATATAAAGTGATCATTGTGAAGCGTAGATATAATACGTTGCAATGCATTAATTAGTGTTAATTGTCCCACAATGTCATTTTAACGCATTGTGATTTGAAAACACTATTATGAAGCAGTAAAAATCCAGAAACATTCAATCTCAGTTTTCAACAACGGGAACTATACGACTATTTGTATGTATGTACGTCTACTCGATTTACGACTGGTCGATACAGATAGCCGCAAGACTTGATAGGATCGGTCGCAACTCGTAACCTACCTGATTTATATGGTTTAACTTGCTTGCGATGGCATGAACAAACACCATTACTGAATAATGCAAATGATATTGTTTTTCAATTCTTCTCTCTCTCTATATAAGTAATTAAAAATGAAATTACTTTAAACCTGATAAAATAGCAGGTCAGAAGTACCGGCAACTGGTGAGGTGGTATTAAATATTTAAGAACAGTAGAGTAAAGGTCATGCTCATTAGAGCCACTCGGCACCCGTCCTTCACCGCCTCGCCTCGTGCGATTAGTATTCTTTATATGGGCTTATATGGAAATGCGATCACTACATCAACTTAGTGGCGTCACCGGATCGCCTCGCTCGCAAGCTGTCCACGCACGGGTTCCGAATGAACCGCAAATGAGTCACGCGAGGACGATGCGTTGGCGATGCGCTACTCCCCACCTGACTACTCGGAAATTCGGTGACCAGACCACGCTATATCCACTCGTTGACCACGCGACATTTACTGGTGACAACGCGGCGTCCACCCGTAGATCACCTGACCACAACGAGTTGACGCCGAACGACGAGACAGTGCTGGTCGGGTGCCGGGTGGCTCTAATATTATATTTATTATATTTTTAAAAAGACAACTCCCGCATTAGGAATTACTCCTGTGTCGCGGGGGACTTTACAAACATATAAACAACGGACACAAAGAACACCCAGACTAGGGTGGGAATCGAACCCACGACCTCTGGCTCAGCAGTCAGGGTCACTAACCACTAGACCAACAGGCCAGTCAAAATCTCATGAACTTGCTTCACTGCCGGTTTTCTGTGAAGCCGTGGTATCACTCCGGTCGAGCCGGCCCATACGAACCCCAGCATGGCTCTCCCACATGTATATCTTCGTCTTAATATTTTAAATTTTATATTGGACATATTTTGGGTATGAGCGCCTGGCTGATTCTTACGAATTTGTAATTTCTTTGAAAGACTTTTACGTATAATTATCAGGGCTATCAAATGCTTGGTTACCCAGCATATCCAGATTATGATACAATTCCGATAATCCAATATAAAATGTTTTAATAATTTTAGAAACTTTATAATAATTTCATAATTTTCTACTTTGAATCGAAACTTGAAATGTTTAGCTTCAGCACTCAACTAAACAAACACTTGATGTTGTAAGCTGTACTAATTAGGTTTCTAACATTTTCAATAATATTTTAAACGTATTTTGAAGGAATATTTTTGATCAATAAAGTAAAACTTAAGCTTTGCAAAGGGGCTTAAAGTTTAAATTGAAAATCGAATGAAATTATAAATCTTTTCGGTGTAGAAGACACGAGAGAGACTTAAGTGATTTATGTGATAGTGTCTTTAAAAGCAAATGTACTCGTATTATTAGTACTAAGTAAACTTCTAACTGACCTTTGAATCAGAGGTGTAGAAATTACCAACGTTTAGATTTATTATGATTTTCTGAATTTTAATACCATTTTTGGATCTTTATGATAATATATATTGTAGGTTTGTGTGTCTGTGTGTGTGATAGAGTTATGTGTCCTATACACATAAGGGAAAGGAGTGTCTTTGTCTAGAGGAGAGTAATTAAAAGATCTGCAAGACGAGACTAAACTTAATATAATGAACTATATCACATTTCTCCGTGCCTTGTTAAGGAGTTTTCGTTCAAATAGAAGGAGGTTGAATGATCGCTGGTCCCCATGCCACAATATGATGAATTTGAACATATTATTAGACATGGAACCTGAAAAAAACAGGTGTGTTAAGAAAAAGGGCAGATGTTGCCAGCCTTCTAGATCAGTAGACTCTACAGAAGATCGGTAAGCTCAGGTAATCAGAACTCAGAACAGAGGCAAAGCTTTATTTCTATTTTTAATTATAACTATTGACATTGTTCATTATACACAACATTAACACTGTTGACATTGTTGTTATTATATGTTTTTTTGTTAATTAATTTTTTTTAATATTACATGTGAGAACTGTGTAGTCACTTATTAAGTAAATTTTTCTATGTTGCCTGGCAGGTCTGAGAATATCATGCTCACCTAGAAGTTCTGCCGATGGTGTCGTATGTGTCGGGTTGTTCGGCTCCATTTAATAAGGTATAGGTGAACGACTGCCATTTGTCGGGGCTGGTAATCTCCGGACTGCTATTACTAATTGAATTGAGTAGTAATTCGCAATTGTTTATATCTTACAACAATATGTTACATAGTTTTCACATTTAATTTGTGCTTATAAGCAATCTGTCAAGAAACTTGTAAAAAAAAAAGTTGAAAAAGAGTGTCCTTGGAGTTTCTTGCCTGTTCTTCTCCATAGGATCTATGTATTGGGACAGCTTCACGAGTGACTTATTCTGACTTACCCTAGTCCTGATAATTCATAAATACCTATATTTGGTTTAATTGAAATATATGATTTTGATTTGATATTGATTTTGAAAAAGCATTATTGACGCCACGAGTACTGTTCCAATTTAGTTGTAAAGTAAAATGGCAGTTTGGAAATATGTAAATGCTACCCTTGATATTACTGGCATAAGTGCTACATAGGTGGTAATTAATGGACTAAGTACTTATGACATAGTCTTAGGCATGACACTGTAGAATACCGAATTACCAACAAGGAAACTAGAATAGTGGAAAGTAGGACCCCTGTGTGCTTTAAAATAATTATACGGATTTAAAATCACTTTGTAAATTCTATAAATAAATGTTCATTACTTTGTGTATTTACATTCTCCAGTCGACATTTAGTGTGAAAGTTAGGACATAATTCCGAAATCAGATTAGGCAACAGCCATTCTGAATATGTTGTTCTCAGAACTCGAAAATATGGTATCAACGGTTTATTATGACATGTTTGTGCAATTAATATCAGTATTCTGCTAAGAAGAAAATTTGCGATATTGTGCATCGTTGTAACAAACCCTTACAGATCGTTTACAAAGGAGAGTGGATAAAGAGTAATGGATGTTTACACTTGTGAACAATAAACACAATAATTCAGTGTGTGCATATAAAGTGGTGTTATTTTTAGAAATTATGGAATAAACAAAAAAAATTTGCGTGTATTGTAGGCTGAAATAAAGTAAATTTAATCACAAAAAACCTAATTGAATCTGCTGTACGTGATGTTGCTATAAAGTTCACAAAAAATTATACAACCTTGAAATTAAATCTCGGGTTTTTTACAGGATTCACTTTCGTGGGTGTGCAAAAGCTCTCTTCGAATTAATTGAACCCTCACCATCCGTTCATCGGCCTACAGATGTCTCAATCTTTCCTTGTCGAAACACCAAAAAGTTTAACAAAACGCTTTGACAGCTCCTTCTTGGTTCGAGTCACCAAGGACAATTATAATCATTGAACCTTCAGAAGTAGAGTGAATAGGTTTTTCTTGAATAGGCATGTACTTTATTCGTCTTCATAGTCACTTTCCGTCCAGTGATTTCGAAGGCAAACGCTTAATCCATTACTCAATAAAAAAAAACACAAACATTCCTAACACACAGTTAATTGTTAGAAACAGTCTCACGATCACTGATATAAACTATCAAAATCACTAACCAACAGTAACTACCATGTTGTTCGTACCTCCATCAGCACTCAAATGATTGTTATCAACTGTATATTACAATACTAGCAGCGCCCCGCGGTTTCACCCGCGTAAGTCCCTATCCCGTGGGAATATCGGGATAAAAAGTTGCCTATATGTTAATCCAGGTCTCCAGCTATCTATGTACCAAGTTTCATCGCGATTCAGTAGTTTTGGCGTGAAAGAGTAACAAACATCCACCCATCCATTTATCCATCCAAACTCAGTAACAATAGCACAGATAAATAATAATTATAGTAATAAGTAATATATAGATTTGTAGAGGCTCGTTACCCACTGTCAAACCGATTACTAGGTTTTGTAGGAAATTGTAAAATCTCAACTTACTAAATACAGACGTATTAAATAAATTTAAAAAAAATCACATTTATAATAACTAGTCATAATAATGTCTATCTAACTCATTTTTATTAAAGAGTGAACTACTTTATCATCTATTATAGTTTGCTTCTATTTTTAATAAAATAATAGGAGTTTTTGATGTGGCGACAACATAATAAATATATATTATGTGGGTCAAATACTCGAAGTAAGTTTTCTTTTACATATCCACATACATACACTCATGCCTGTATATTTATACTATAACTTGGTAACACTTACGTTATAGGGGGCAAGCCTATATTCAGCCGGGCACTTTCGGAATTAAGGATGGGACCTATATTGAAAGAAAAAGGTAAGTAAGAATGATAGACAATGTAGGATAAGAGATATTGCCTGTAATACGACCTGGCTGTTGCCAGGAAATGCGAATCCTTTATTGCAGTACTACCTTATAGCAGCGATATATTAAGTAACGCCATCTTAAAATTAAGTAGCTTTTGTAAATTCTACAATATTGATTACATATCTTCATATGTCAAACTTTCTAACATCCTACTAATATTATAAACGTGAAAGTTTGTGAGGATGTATGTATAATTGTATAATATAATTAATTGTATAACATCCATAATGTTTGTTACTCTTTCACGCCAAAACTACTGAACAGATTACGATGAAATTTGGTATGTAGATAGCTGGAGACCTGGATTACATACAGGTAAATTGTTATTCCGATATTCCCACGGGATCGGGATTTACGCGGGTGAAACCGCGGGGCGCTGCTAGTTAGGAATATATTTGACGCTTCAAAAATTGTAATATTACATAATTATCTTTTTAAAAAAGTAAAACCGACTTCAATGCGCCTCAAAATACCCAAATTGCTTTAAGTGTGCCTATAGAATTTGAAGAGTTACCTCGATTTCTCCAGGATTCCATTATCAGATCCTGACCTAATAACCATGGAGCTACTACCTGGGAAGTATACCCTGTCTGTCGGTCTGTTCGCGATAAACTGAAAAACAACTGAACGGATTTTCATGCACTTTTCACTAATAGACATAGTGATTCATGAGGTAGGTTTAGGTGTATAATGTGTACCCGTGCGAAGCTGGGGCGGGTTGCTGGTATATTACTATTTGAAACTTTTATTCGTGATCTGCCAATCAACATATTTGTTATATAGTATTCAATCTTTGTCCAGCGGTAAAATAATGACGTTACACGGAAAATATCTTTGCGTCTTTATTTCAAAATCTAATTCTTCAAATAGCATTAGATGTGAGTTCAGAACTAATCGTCTTCTAAATTGAATATGAGCTGGATATCTGGGGATAAATTATATTATTAAAGGCATTATCAAAACCTGTACAGAAAAAAAGTAGGAAAGCCTCAAAAGAGATCTTCATTCTGAAAATAACGATAAACTTAATACTTACGAAGGATTTGTAGATATCGATAAAGCTCTTGTCGGTCTCTGAAAAGCGGGGCCCAATAACGATTGAGATACACTTGTGTTTGTGTTCATCAAACTGTAGGTTTTTCTGTCGAGAGACAGTTACAACTTTACTAACTTTTAGTCAGTCAGTCAGCCTTTGATCACGGCCAGTGCAACCTGGTCGAAATGTCAGGCTATTCAGAGGTATATACCTTTTCGTGATCGCGTTAATTTCCGTAAATCTAAACTAATTTATTATAAAGAGGAAACATTTGTGTGTATGTTTGTAATGTTTTCACACAAAAACTTCTGAACCGATTGCGATGAAACTTAGTATGTAGATAGCTGGAGAACTAGATTAACGCATAGGCTTTTTATCCCGACATTCGGGACTTACGCGGGTGAAACCGCGAGGCGCTGCTAGTACATAGATAAAGTTACAACTTTATCTGCATTTATATAACCTAAGTTCAAACTTTTTTTGTGTTGTTTAGCGGTCACTTTTTGTTATGTCAACAACATTATCAACAAAATTGTCTCTTCATGTATGCATCCGGAATAAGTACCTAAAAAGTAGACAATAAAAAACCTAATATTTAACTGTTCTAATTTAAACAGTAGATATTTTCTTACAAGTATGTCATTTGCAAATACGATTTATTCATCATTATACGAGAGCACGATTTATTCTAGTAAACCTAGAATAAATCGTGCTCTTGATCTCCCATAAAGTAACACGAGTTAGTTAATTATATATCCAATTCTAAGAATATACAAACTTCTTTTTTTGTACGTTCTCTTAGAATCAAATCCAGACTATGTCAATATGTCTGGTGTGATGCGAGAAGTCTGTGTGTTAGAGGTGTATTTTTTTTTGTTGTATATATAATAATGTTGTATAATATAATTTATTTTGTATTAACGTTTCTCTCTTAATTGGTGGAAGTGGCTAAGGCCGTCCTGATTAAGATTAAATAAATAAATAAATATTTGAGAAAAGAAACATTCAATAGAATAGAATAGAATAGATTATGCTTTATTGTACACCTTATACATAGAACTACAAATGATCTTAATACTAATGTTAGTGTTAGGTACAATGGGCGGTCTTATCGCAAGAGCGATCTCTACCAGACAACTTTAGGATGTATTAGTACTACATATCTAAATACACATAGCTAAATATATACATATATACAGAACAAACATATACTTATTATTTGATTTATTCATATACATATATATACTTACATACATACCGAACTAATAAAATTTCATATACTGAGATTATCAATATTCAGCACATAAACATTAAAACAACAATTGACAGTTACAGTATACCTGCTGAGTGAGGTGAGAACTTACCAGCTGAGGAGCTATGAGTTTAGGTAGTAACTTTTCACCATTGCTTTAAATGCGTTTATTGATTGAGATTTTCTTATTTCGATAGGTAGTGCATTCCACAACCTTGTTGCAACAACGGCGAAAGATTTGTCCAGGAACGATGTGGAATGCATTTTTAATTCAAGGTTTTCTGATGATCTTAAGAATCTCGTATGTGTGTCATGAAGGAACTCAAGGCATTCCTTAAGGTAGGAAGGTGTGGAAGGGTTAAACTATATATTATATAATAAAGAAAGGATATGAGCATTCCGACGAAGGCGTATAGCTGACCACTCAAGCTTTTTCAGACATTCAAGTACTCTTCTTAAAAATTCAAATACATATTGAGATACAAAAATTCGCTTGTCATCACTTCTTGGATCGTGAATCCTGAGAAAGCGGGCACAGGTGAGTTATTTCAATGTGACATTATATTACTCATATCGTTTAGTGAAAATGTCTTGATATCCTATTAATTTATCTATTTTACAGTAGTAACGAATAAGTCAATAGTCCACGCTCTGCATACTTTTTATCTTCAATGATTATTATTAGATATTGACAAAGTAAGACCAGAAGAGTTACAGGTGTACATTTAAATTTTGCAGACATTGTAAATGCGTTTTGCACTTTATTGTATTCATTTTCTGTGAGGCCATATATAAATGTACATTTGACCGTCTACAACAATGTCATATTGTGATAACAATATGAGGTGTGTTTTTATTTATATTTACTTCAAGCTGCATGGAATAACATTCATTTTCATTCGTGAAATTCACTATTTAGTAGTAAATAGCAACAATAATAATACTAAAGATTGGAAACAATTCGGACCTTACTTAATTTTATGATAAACAATTCAGGCATATTTTCTTAGGCAAGATAAAGACGATAAATCACTCCGTCGACAAAATAAATTTGCCATCGCTGGCAGCTGTATCCGAATTCTTTCTATTTCCTTTTCTGCATCTTTCCGCTCACGTGCAGCAAGCCCCGCCCACATTCCCTCAGGAACTGTGACAGAATACTTTAAAGAGCCATCGGAATCGCTTCTAAAGAATTGTTTTCGTGCCGTAAAGGGAATTAAAGGGATATCTCGGCGCCGCCGTAAAACGACAGAGATAAGGTAGCGAACAGTTTTAAAGACGGAAACGGACCGGTTAAAGGCTTAGTGTTTAAGGCGACGAATATCTGGAGTAATCTTGAGGATGCTATCATTGTCCGTTTGCATTGATGTTAAAGTGATTACTGTGACGATCATCAATTCTGCAGGTAATGACGACTTTGATGTTAATCGCCTAGAAATTTAAGACAAATATTTGAGTTAAATATGTTTTCACTACAACTAGATCAGGCGAAAAGTTTGTGTTAATATGAGTGAGCTAACTTAGTCTGGATTCTTTATTCACAGCAAACAATAAGTACGGGACAGAGGTGATACTTGTTTATAATAATCCGCAAAACTCCTTATGGTCCCTTCCTTTCTTTTTTGTTTATTCAATGCATATGTACAATTTGATGAGGTATTTGGATCTTTAATTTATTAGTGAAATAGACTTATTTATCTGAAGGCTTTGTTGTAGTCGTGTCGTACATCGCGGGCAACGCAAAATAATAGTCGTTTTAATAATAATAGTGAAATAGATTGGTGAATAGATATACAATCTATTCACAAATCAGATGATCACAACAATCGATGATCATTTAGATTTTTTCAGATTAATGAAAAGCGGAAATGATTGAAGAAAAGTTTGATACACTGGATGCGGATACAAAAGCGAACCGTTCACGATGGTAGCTCTGAATGCAATGTCGGCAATCGCGTCCAACTGTAATTTCGTAACTGGTCACAGTTATTCACTCAGTCACTAGTGCTGCCAACGCTGTATCGACCTTACCCAAGCATGAATGGAAATCGGAATCGGAATCGGAAATCGCTTGAATGGCGAACCGAATTAAAAAGTAAAAAAGAGTTCCATTCCACCTCCACCTCGACGACGACAGGCGACGGTAGTCGCTTACCATCAGGTGACCCGTCTGCTCGTTTGCCCCCTATAATATAAAAAAAAAAAACCTCTTGGCTTCATCATTACCAAGCCCAATCTGTTAAACTCGTCAAAACGAATTATATGAACCCAAACTCGAGTGATTTACTAGTAGCCACTGAGGAGTTCCAATATTACTACTATTGTTTTGGTTCGATCAACTGCAACTCTAGCCTCTTAATCCAGTCACGAATTATTTTTAACAGTAGATTTTGTAACTGAACTGAAGGTAGATGTGCACCTTGAATGATTTCTATGTTTAATAAGTTCAAATCTTGAACGGTATCACTGAGTGATTTTTATTTTTAAGTACGTTAGCTTTTGGAGCATTTCAATAAAATGAAATTCAGATGGCATCAGCTTGCATCCTGTTTACCTTTCGTGTAACACTAACACTATTGTACCTGAAGATCTGACTTTTAAAAACAGTGGCCATCAGTTTCTTTGCCAGTATTCTTCTCATAAGGCTCTACGCATTTTGGAAGTTATAGAAGTTATAGATCGACACAAGCAGGCAGTAGATTTTGGTGTTTTCACCTAATTTACCTCGACAATCCAGTACATGCTATGGCGTCTGTTTGTGACGATCTATGATTTTAACTCTAGCTTCAATTTAACGTTAATAAATGTCACTTAGTGTCTTAATTGAATAAATGTTTATGAATTTGAATTTGAATTATCCACCTCCTGGCCCCATCATCACATCAGCTCCAAGATGCCAAATTATAGTATTGTCATTTAAAATACATATACATACAAAGTGTCATTTGGATACGACATACCATTTAGATAATACAAAAAGAAAATTCACTTTAATTTACCATAAAATGCCCATATATTCAAAATGTGTCCACGAATATTTTATCTATAATCCATGTCACTCTAAAAAAGACCAACATTTATGTATATATGTCTTCCGTCATTACACCGAGTCAAAGAACTCGAGACTGGCTTATATAACTCTGAAACAAGATTAGTATCACTACAGAAAATAACGTTATATGTAAGAGGCAAACCGAATCATAATAATATGATTCCTTCAGTATAATTTCATGTTTGTTTTTTCCTTAGAAGTTACGGAGTATGATACTGTAAGAATACGCGGTGAAATGAAGACTGATATTAGTTACGTCACGTTATTACAGTAGGTTATTAAACCACATCAATCTGAAGCCTGTCGGAATTAGGTGTAACTGTAAACAAAAGATAATGATTTAAATGTCGCCTGGAACACTATTCTAAAATGAATTAAAGATACACCTCCGTGTATCTTTAATATATATAATATACTCACGTGACTTTTACCTTCAAATACAGATTACAGTAACCGGTTAATACAAAAGATATATATGCTATTTTTCTAGACATGCGTATCATACTCTTGGGTTCGATCGTTAAAAACTTGAAATTTGTCAGAATTGAGTTATAAACAATACGAAGTTAAAATCTCGAGAGCTTTGATACCGCCATCCCTCAGAAAACTCTTACAGGCCATAGAGGCCATTTTAGTAGCTCTATTTTGTATTTTTTTTTTTCTTGCAGTGACAATAGCAAAACTTTTCAGGTTGTTTAGTAAACTTACGTTATCATTATCACTTAATTCTTTTGTTTTATAGAGCTGCAGTGGCCGCCTCTTCGGATGTTTTTATTAGGTCCCCGAGTCTAGGAGCACCGTATACAGCGATATTATTGTTGATTTATCACTGTCCGTTTCATGTAGAAAGCCGTTGTAGTATTTTGTAAACGTTTTATTTTATATAATTATGGAGTAGAATCTACTTGGTGTTACAGAAAGGTGTGGAGCGTTATGTGTAGCTAACAAATAGCTTATTTATCTTGAAATAAATGTGTTTTTGTTTTTCAGCAAGTGCTTTTCCTTGTGTAGGTACATATTTTTAAGCAACACATTGAATGTTAATTTCAATGACTTTGTTCTTTTATTTTAAAATGCAGACATTTTCAGAAAAACATTCCATTAACATCCTTGGTATTAAATACCCATGGTCATTTTCAAAATCAGATTTCTGAATTCAAAATCACATTTTCTTCAAACTGTTAGCGTTTTACGTTATTCTACTATACGACCCTAAAATATGACTACATCTTTCTGTAAGATTCTGTTTCTCTTTTTGGTTAAATATTATTTTAATTTAAACCAGTGATAGCTTATCGTTATACAACGGTAGCGTAATAGCTAAGACGTCGGAATTGCGATTGAGTGGTTGCGAGTTCGAATCCCATCAACACACTTCCGACGTAAACTTACTCATAACTTAAGCATTTATTGTAGTTGGAGAGGTTAATAATATAATTATTATGTTATCCACATTACTAGTATTCTTTTATTAAAAAAAAGAAAACAAATTTTAATTAAAAGTGCTTTCAATTTCTCACTCACGCTCACACAATTTAATTCTCAGATGCAAATTTGAATTTTATGTTATTATCTGGTTCACGGGTGTAGCTTACATGCTTCAGTATCCTGAGGATATAAAGCAACTGTTTTGGTGTGAAGATCATTTACCGGTGTAATTTAGAAAGGATTCATAGGTTAGAGGAACATGAAAGGGATCCAGATATATAACATAAGACAGAGGTTCTGAACCCCAAAGACTTAGGTCTCCTGAGGAATACAAAACATCTACATCTTGGTGTGAGAGTCCTGGTCCAAATATTATTCAGAAAGGGATAGGTGGTTCCATCTATCCCTTCCTATTATACACATGATGGGAAAGAGTCGTAAAGCGCCTTCTATCTGCTGTGATAGCCGAATAATCTTCTATACCCTTTCTCACCACTTTTTTGGTGTAAGTATGTCACCTCCTCAAAAAACAAAATAGCGGAATTCAACACATTCTTGCTGCGAAAGATTGCCCGCACAGTAGTCAAAATCAAGAAGGGAAAATGGAGATCACCTTGAACATCATAGATTTTTTTTTGTATTAGGGCAGCACTATCTTATACAGAATAAATAAAACTGTTTTAATTGGTTGGCGCTTTTCCCTTTTTTCTAAATGTATTTTAGAAAAGTCTGATACTTACAGCATTAGTAAACTAATTCGTTGAACTCCAAACATAAACCAACATTGTGAGTTACTTCCTAATACTTTACCTTAATCTCTTTATCCATACGTCTATTTAATAACTGTACTTTTTCTTGAGATTACCTCAAATAATAATAAGGTTAGACATAAAGACGAACAGCCTTAAAACCGTTAAAGTACTTATTTCCATTACACGAAATAGCATTTTTTAGTATTACGAACGTAGGTAAGTGTTAAAATCACGTATAAAACCAACACACAGGAGATACTGAAATAATCAACTCGCTGTTTGGCAATATCCTCGCAACAGTATTAGTATTCGCGGAGCATTCCCGTTTTTATAGTGCCTACATTTGAGAAGACTACACCCTACTCAAACCGGGTATTGAAATCATTACTTCAATGATTACCGTGTCAGTTAAGTGCTTGGAAGTCCGATGACTGAATGTTAAAACCTGAGTTCGGTTTACGCTACGAAATTTCACTTTAACATTTTTAAGCGTAATTTGGCTTTTTATTAGTTGTCAGATCATAAATTAGTTGTAAAATAAAATAATATAAAGTTAAGGAATAAATGACAGTCCTCGAAGGCCAAGGCATCGGCGTAGTATGCAAAAACGGCTTAACGAACCTGGATCAAATTTGGGACAGAGATAGATTATAGTCTGAATAGCATGAGCTACTTTTTATCCCGGAAAAATGAACTGTTCCCGTGGAATAAATTTAATTTCCACGCGAACGACTCAGTCGGCAACGGCTAGTAGGGATATAATATAGGGATAAACTCAAAAACTACAAAACGGATTTTCATGGATTTTCACCAATAGATAGAGTAATTCATGAGGAAGGTTTAGTTATATATATTTTTTTTCTTCTTTAATAGTGGTCGGCGACGGCGAGGAAGGCTGAGGAGGAGATGGAGGGACGATCTCGACACCCTTTTAAACATGTGGCCTAGGGTGACCGAGGACCGAGAGAAGTGGAAGCGTAAGCGTCTGACTTCTAAAAAGAGTGGCCATGAGTTTCTTTGCCAGTATTCTTCTCATAAGGCTCTACGCATTTTGGAAACTGGAAGTTATAGATCGACACAAGCAGGCAGTAGATTTTGGTGTTTTCACCTAATTTACCTCGACAATCCAGTACATGCTGTGGCGTCTGTTAGCGCCGATCTATGATTTTAAGTCTAGCTTCAATTTAACGTTCATAAATGTCACTTAGTGTCTTAATTGAATAAATGATTTCGAATTTGAATTAAGGGGGAGGCCTTTGCCCAGCAGTGGGACACGTGAGAGGCTAACTAAAAAAATAGTAATAGTGTTCTTTATTGTGGATCATAGGTAGGTACATAATACAGATGATGCCCCGCCCATTGGACATACAATAGTTACAGTAATTTTAATATAAGTACATGCATTAAAGAATAATATAAGTTATTACAATATGTTACCGAAATTGTTAACAGGCAATAATAATTTATTAAGGTTTTATGTAAATTGGTTGAAATATGATGATGATTATTGAATATGTCTCTGCTACCCGAGCGAAGCCGGGGCAGGTTGCTAGTATACTCTAAATTTTACCATCTTTATTACCCGAAATGCCGGGTGCCCGTAAATAGGACCAAAATACAGTTGGTGGATGTTAAATACTACTAATAAACATACTAAAATACTACTAAAACTACTTTCAGTTAAAACGCACCTACTTCCTATTTTTTCTGCATCACCCAATGGCACAGAATATATAATGGTAACATTGGGGTGGTTGACTGGTAGAGAATGCCTTAGGCATTAAGTCCGCCTATGTACAAAATGTGCATACAGTGTAAATAAATAAATAAATAATACCGCTCTGCCTATTCGGGGATACATGCACGAGTAAAAACATAATTTCTTACTGCAAAGGACAATTACAATCACTATACAAATTAAAATCAAGAATTATCCTTAAAATAAGCATGTACTTAATACATCCAAGTAATATGTAAAAATTATATGTGACACAGTACTGTTATCTAATGTACCTACTTATTATAATACTTGCTGTAAAATAATACAAAGTTTACGTCCTAAACAAATAAACGAGACGAGTTGAAACAAAACCAACTTAATGAAATTATTTAATGATATATTCTGGCGAATGAAATTATTACATATAATACTATACTGTGGCGGTACATTTTTAATGCCTGTTGATTTTTTTTCTTTAAGCCTTTACTTATTGCATTGCGAAATGGCTTTAAGTAAATGAAACCATGATTTATTAGGCAGATTTAATTTCAATAATATATAAGACAACAATTTATGTCTTTTCATTTTATCTCAGTAAATAGCCCATCGACTTATTATTAGATAAAAGGTTACCAAAGTTGAACTAAGTAACTACACTAATGAGATGGTTATAGTTGGTTATAACGATGTTGATATGACAAGCGTTGACTGGGTTATTAACTAGCGAGATAACCGCAAATCAAACGACCTTGTCATTTCAAATGCACGTATCGCTCGAAATTGTGTAGTACCTACTGATATTATTGCAAACGATAATTCCAACGCAATCTATACAGTCGTTTTTATGGTACAGGGTATAGTCACGACACACAGCATGTTTTATTAAACTAACATGAGCCACTAGCGAGCCCGTGACAGGCTTTAAACAGATTAACCCTATTCCTCTATGCAACCACGTGCCTTTCAAAGTCAGCCTTGTGTTCATAAAATCTTCAACCTACAAACGCACTAACAAGTTAACAAATAAAGCTCAGAATCGCATATCTTCTATCAACAAATTACTTAAATAGTTAAGGTGATCATTCGTCAATGTGGATCGAAAGAGCCTATTTTCACAGCCAATTGACTCCAATTAGGTTTAAATAAGGATTTGAATATACTCAAAATTCAACTTTCTCTTACAACGTATAAGGGTTGTTATGTAAAATCAGCTCGTTGGATAAATTTATACATAAAATAGTTTACATAATGTAGTATAGTTCTAACTTTCCACAATTGTTTAAATTTGCCTTGTAACTAGACCAAATAATAGATGTGATAAGCCAGATTAAAATAGTAGCTCCATTTGAATCTTTTTTAAACTTGTAATGTAGTGACTGGGTTCTATAATCACTGGCCTGTTGGTCTAGTGGTTAGTGACCCTGACTGCTAAGCCAGAGGTCTTGGGTTCGATTCCCACCCAGGACAAATAATTGTGTTATGAGCACGATAATTTGTTCTGTGTCTGGGTGTAATTTATCTATAATATGTATGTATTTAGAAATATATAAGTATGTTTATCAGCAGTCCGGTTACCGTAGTACAGGCTCTGCCTAGTTTGGGATCAGACGGCCGTGTGTGAGATGTGTGGAGTTATTATTATTATATATTATAATCAGGGGCGGCGATCCATTCATTTTACGTGCGGAGTATTGCAGTTTACACAACACGCTATTCCACCGACTGTATTAATAAAAAAACAGTATAAATCAAGAATTTAAAGGTTTTCATATTTTACACATTGTAAAATATAACTGTAATAGTTCTTGGCACGTTATAATTTAGCACTCTTCAAGACTAATACAAGTGAAACTACATTATAGTTTTCTGTCTTTCTACCAACAGACCAAGCGGAGTATAACCAGCGATGGTTTACGGACAAAAACAAACGAACCAGTGTGAACGTTAGCTTGCTTTCTCGGTAACGTCCAGACTTGTTCGTTTCATGTTGTTTGTAAGGTTTTTCTCGAATTCGTTGATGTGGTCTGTACACGGCATAAAGCGAATGCAATACAAAATTCAAGAGTAATTTGTAATAATGCTTTCAAGTTGTGCATCTCATTTAAAATTTTAAAAAGATATTAGTATTATTTTTAATATACATATAGACTGTATTTCATATGAAAACATCTATCTGAAAGTCAACCTTATTTATTTATTAGAAACTCAACGGCTTGTTTTCTATATTCATAGATAATAGTGTAGGTACTACCAGCAGCATTGACTAATGCTTGCTTAAACACTAGTATGAACATATGTATTATTTGCTGGTACTGCCTTTAACAAAAAGGTCTTAAGTCAACAATAGAGTTTCCTGGCGTATAAAAAAGGTAGAAGTGTAAATGTAACACAGAGTTGGCGAGTAACTACTAATACTAAGTTAATACCTAATGATGTACTTCATGGATGTATGGCATTATTCGAGAATCAACAAAAGTACATACAATTCGTTCACGGTATTTGTTTTTAGAAAGGTGAAATAGGTTGATATTTTAGAAAAGTGAGTTAAACTTACGAGGCAACCTTGTCACAATAGCATTTTTACCGTAGTTGGTACGATAAAAAGGGACATTCAATAATTTAGTGTTTCTAGTGCGCTTTTTGGGAATATTGAAACTAATTTTGGAAAGTAAATGAGAACCATGTACACGGCAAGATATTTAAGAATAAAGACATGCATAACATAGTAGGTACGTCCGTTAGTAAGTGACAGCATGTTATAATCAAATCGTTAAAGTAAAAATTGCTTTACATCATTCTACATGACACGAAGAACCGACTCCGTTTTGTAGGTACGAAAATACCTGCGCACGTATAAATTCTAGTAGAATTCAGTTGCAAAAAGATGTGTGCATCACAAAAGGCTTCCGACCAACGCTCGGATATCAGAGACAGGATGTGGGAGCTATTATATGCGAGATCACTGAACAACCGGAAAACTTGGGCCAAATTTCTTGTACGATTTTGAAGCATTGCCAAAATTATTACCTCTTTCAAGTGGTGTTTTTTTCTTTTTATTGAAAAAGTGGTAATCAACACCGGTACCTAATAATCACTACATAGTATAAAACAAAGTCGCTTTCTCTGTCCCTATATCCCTATGTATGCTTAAATCTTTGAAACTACCCAACGGATTTTGATGCGGTTTTTTTTAATAGATAGAGTGATTGAAGAGGAAGGTTTATATGTATAATAACATCCATTAAATAGTAGACAAACACTGTTATTTTTGAGGTTTCTAATGTGATGTTGTAAATAGTTACATAACTACTGGATCGATTTTAATCATTTTTTCAGTGAATGACATAGGCTATATTTTTTATACCCGTGCGAAGCCGGAGCGGGCCGCTAGTGTTTTATATTTGGTAACTCTACTCATCAACTAAACTAAAACATTATACAAATAGTGTTGAATTATGGAGGTCTTATGTTGGCTTGAGCCGGGCGGCTCATATTTTTATCTCCCTTCGTAAGTTCCTTGACTGACGAAACATAATATTTTACATAGAACTATATATTTACATACCTAGAATTAATTACATTAAACTTTTCCAAAAATCTGCAAGTCTAACAAAATATATTCTAAAGTTACCAACTACACTTGCACTGTTAATAACACTCACCAGTGCCGATTTTCTGCTACGAAACTTGACACAACTTTACAATTTACTATAACAAGTTGACCTATTAATCATTTGACATATATAACAATAAGAAAAAATATACTTTTGACATTTAAATAATATATAGATATATAAATATTCGCAGCTAACAAACGAAGATTTAAAATAGTATTTTTTTCCTTGTTTTTTTTTCGTAATTACGAGTATAATGAAGTGTATTCATGGTATCATTCAGTATTAGACTGTCAAGTCAAATCAGTTCCCTTTTATAAAACGGCACATCCGTAGATATTTCTATGAAATAATGAGTTATGAGTTTTAATATTTGGTTTAACAATTTAAAAATAATAAGATACATGGAAACGTAACGAATATAGTATTTCACAGTTATGTCATACTTAATTTAACCATAAGAAAACACTCTGATTTGGGTATGTGTCGTGACGAGGTAACACTTGGAGACACATTCTCGGTGAATTTTTAAGGAGAAAATGAAACACAGGAGCACGCGGCACATCAAGTTTTCTCGGGATCTATCAAAAGTCATTCAAGTAAAGCTTTTGATCGACCTAGAGCAAAGCTTTCTATTTTACTATTGCAAAGTTTTCTATACCTTAGATACGAGTGCCTTCGACAGGCTGCTGTGAAATATAAAGCTGCGAATAGTGACCGCCGGTTAAACATGTCTTCAATCTTGATTAATGATCTTGGCCTCTCACAAAATTAATAAAAACGCAGTAAGAATTAAATTATTAGTATGTTAATAGTTTTAACTTAGTCATGTTATTATCCTGAGTAGTGGTTAAACTCACTATATGATTCACTGAAGTTTTGATGGGTAGTATAGTGAGCGACCCGACCCTTTTTAACTAGACTTAGGTAATTAAGGGATTGGCCAATTTATGAATGTGTAAATACCTATGCTTTGATGTATTTTACGTGTTTTCTTTCATATAATCTTCTGTAACATGGTACCTGCTCAAACCGAATTGAAAAGTATAAAAAATTATATCGTTGAATATCTTACAAATTTTATAAAGGTGAAAGTTTGTGAGGATGGATGGATGGATGAATGTTTGCTACTCTTTCACACTAAAACGGCTGAATGGATCTGGATGGGAACTTGCCACAGTGTGCCACACTGTTGGTAGTAGCACTGGAAGTCGTCAACCGGTATGCCCGTTACACTCTTTTGGATGTTTTCTAAAATGCCAAAGTGACGTCTTTTGAGGACATCATCAGAATCAGATTACTAAAAAGGAAAAAGTCAAAGGGATTGGAGGTCAGGTGAATATGGGGGCTAGGAAACCAGAGGAATGCCTTTTAAAGTCAAAAATGCGGTGACGGAGAAGGTAGTGTGAGGGTGTGTGTTGTCATGATAGAGCATCCATTTGTCTGCAATGACTGGTCTCAAGCGAATGACCCTTTTCTGAGCCTGTCAAGGACGTTTTTATAAAAAAATTGGCTGACAGTTTGTTCTGGAGGAACGTATTATTTGTGGAAAATTCCCATTCTGTCAAAAAAAAACAAATCAGCATTGATTTGATTTTCGATTTGCTCATTCGAGCTTTCTTTGGTCCAGGAGAGCTCGCAGGAGGTATGCTCACTCACTTTACGATATTTATTTTGCAAAATTTTCTAAAGACTCCGTTTAAAAATGTTAAATTCTGTTATAAGAAAGTTAGAAAAGACAGCAATATGATGTGGACAGAGAGACTGAGAATGAATTTGTTTTGAAAGAAGGTCTTCTCAAACATTTTGACACGTCAAATTGTTATAGTAAAAGTAGATACCTAGTACTGACATTTTGTACGATTAGCCTTGAAAAAAAAAAAACTGAATTTTTGTTTATTTATTTATTTACTCGTAGCGCCCTGCCGTTCCCGTGAGAATATCGGGATAAAAAGTAGCCTTTATGTTAATCCAGGTCTCCAGCTATCTACATACCAAGTTTCATTGCAATCAGTTCAGTAGTTTTGGCGTGAAAGAGTAACAAACATCCATACATCCTCACAAACTTTCACGTTTATAATATTAGTAGGATTTATTGGACACAAACATAATTAGAACGAATAGATAGAATAGATTTAAGGATCCAAGTCTTCATAAATTCGAAATGATCTTGTACTATGTAGGCGTCTAGTTTGGTCTTTATATTAAAGAGTCATTTCAGTTTTGTTCCGATGAGTCACAACGATCAACGACTCCAACCACCTCCACAGTCAGACAAAACACTCAAAACTAAAAGACTGTTGTGAAGTATATGCTTAAACCTAAGCTTAAACAAAACATAGGATTATGAACGGCATTTTCATTCACAGACAAAGTTAGTATGAATTAAATTGAAAATGTTAATTAACATGTCACAGATTCAAAACCATACGAAACAGAATATTGTCAAATATTAAATAATTTTGTCTAAACACATAATTATGAACTGGTGACCAATGCTATGTAGAAGCATATGTCAAAGAGTATACAAACACTAGCATATGTCACAAATTTATTAACAGTAGTAAAAATTTGTTTTTACATAATGCAATATGTTTTGAATAAGATAATTATGTACTGTCACGATTGCAATTACGAGCGCCAAATGAACGGGCGCGGGCGGTGGAGTGTCACCACACAAAATATTTCTGAGCACCATATTGGGTCGGCTGAAATAAACCAATAAAATACTAAGCAACTAAATTACTAGGTTTTAATTGCCATGTTTTCAAAAACAGGGTATTAGATGAATGGGACATAGATTTATCACAACTTCTTCAAAACAATATTGTAAGAAAAAAACAGAGGGAAAAAGAAGACCAAGAAGGCTTGGAAGAAATTTTATACATACAACAAAAGAAAGTCAAAGAGAAGGTACGAATCGAGACGTATCAAGAAGTTGAAAAAGATCGTAGAGGATAGATGGGAGTGGCAAGCGACAAGTATTTATTCAGTATTCATTTATTTATTTGTGGAACATAGGTTGTTTTACAGATCTTGCAAGTAAGTTAGTTTGCACTAGTTCCTCCCAATATTGAATTGTGTACAAATCATTACCTTTTAAATAAAAAAAAACACATGATTGTATTTCAGAGAACGTGAGTATGCCACCGACAGTTAGACACCGACGTCGTAAAAGTAATCTTATATGGAGTAGTGCCCATCCGTGCAAAATAGCGCTCGCTACCTGTATTCTTCTTTAGGGGTGTTGCTGAATTATTCTATGCCCTAACCACTTCTCGAAATATTTGTGACAATAATCCATTCCCGACGTGCTACTATGCTTTTGAGTTGATCATTCTACATAAAAGGCCCGCGAAAGCCTGTACGAACTTTACCATTAAGTTTGTGATTCACTAACAAATATTCTTTACAATTCTGATTAGCTACTGACATCCTACTTTGAGGTTTATAGGCAAATGGTTAAGCAAAGAACAATTGGAGTGTTTGAGATTTATTAATGAGATTTAGGAACTAATTCAGTGTTCTTGAATTCCGTAATGCATTCATCTCAGCTGGCTGCGTAATAATCTCCTATATTAGCGGGATTAAAGACTTAACAACAAAGTATCCGTGTTTATTATTTAAATATTATTCCTTCGGGGAAATTTCTTGTAAAGATAGGCTTAACACTTCATACTTAACAAGCAGGCTTATGATAAAACTATAAGATGATTTATAACAGCAACAACAAAAGAAAATTTTGTAAGGTGTTAAAGGATGACTTCAAAGGTCAATCATGCCGCAGGTGTATTTCTACTGATATATATTATTATTTATTTCTATTATTAGTTTGTAAGTTTGAATGTATTGGGTTATCTGCAAACCCAATACATAGGTATTTTTTATTGCACCCGCGCGAAGACTACAGAATAACTTATTAAAATTTTGCAGTCTAACATACAATACATAAATAGTATTCAAACAGGTAAAATAAGTTTATTAATAGAAAACGCGAATTCCTTAATCATAGGCTGCTTCGTTTGGCATTGTATTGGTAAGGGAAAGCGTTTCATAAACTCTGTATAATAATTATTATCCAATTTTACAGTCAAGGTTTGCAGTAATAATATAAAATTTCTCAACCAGTCATTAGGCCACATCTATTCCTGGAGTCATCGTAACGTAGTTCTGTTTTGTGACGCTGCCATGCTGGTGGAGCTGTTTGCGCTCTGTCAGCTGTGAGTTTACACTTCCTATTACAAGAAATCAAAAACTATTATTATAACTAATTGCAGAAAAATGGATTCTTTTCAAGTGAATTACCAGCGTCAGATGCAGAATTTTTATTAGAGCCACACACAAAGTCAAAAAAAATGCCCGGATGGTAGATACAGACACGATTTTGTGAATAAACTAAAGGACTTAATGTCTTGTGCTAATTATAACAAAAAGATATGACTAATTTTTTATTTCTTTATTATATAGAAATTATTCTTCCTATTTCTATTAGTTATTTAACCAATTTTGTAATATCTTCATATCAAAGATGGGCAAAATCAGAATGTGTCTGCGTGTCGTGATGTACGCAGGCAAATCTCGATAGACCCACTTCTACGATTGGTCTACGATATATATTATATACCAAACTATACTTATGTATGTATAGTACGTATATAAACATTAGAGTAATGCGTGACGATTATTATGGTAATTTGACTATTAGTGATTTTTATCAGTATCTCGACTATGGTTCGTCATGCTCACTAAAATGTCATTGTTTGCGGCGTCGTCATGGGGCGGGTCATTTCTTTCCCTCTGATATGGCGAAGGAGATGATGGCTGGTCCATGCGTCATACTCGTGAACGGGTGCTGCTTGGGGTGACTGGTCGGCCTAGTCAGGGATGCTTTAGCCTATACTATTATTTTGGTTCGATCAACTGCAACTCTAGCCTCTTAATCCAGTCACGAATTATTTTTAACAGTAGATTTTGCAACTGAATGAAGGTAGATGTGCACCTTGAATGATTTCTATGTTTAATAGGTTCAAACCTTCAACGGTATCACTGAGTGATTTTTATTTTTTAGTACGTTAGCTTTTGGAGCATTTCAATAAAATGAAATTCAGGTGGCATCAGCTTGCATCCTGTTTACCTCTCGTGTAACACTAACACTATTGTACCTGAAGATCTGACTTTTAAAAAGAGTGGCCATGAGTTTCTTCGCCAGTATTCTTCTCATAAGGCCCTACGCATTTTGGAAACTGGAAGTTATAGATCGACACAAACAGGCAGTAGATTTTGGTGTTTTTCACCTAATTTACCTTGACAATCCAGTACATGCTGTGGCGTCTGTTTGTGCCGACCTATGATTTTAACTCTAGCTTCAATTTAACGTCCATAAATGTCACTTAGTGTCTTAATTGAATAAATGATTTTGAATTTGAATTGAATTTGAAGTGTAAATGTAAAATTTACTGTAGAAAGATTTTTTCAAATCAAGAATAACGCGTTCAAAGAAAAAAATCTCCTCATCTTTATTATATTACAGGTACATATTACATCAAGGTAGCATTGGCAAAATAAAAAAAAAACTTGAAAAATTGTAGCTCATTTGTTGCTAATGACATAGTTACCAAAATTACGATTTTATTGCTCAAGCAGATTGCTGCTAACTGCTAACTTAATAAAAAGGCAGCATGAGAACTAACAAAACTGATTCATATTTAATCGCGCTTATCAATGTAATTTATGACGTGGAAATGCAGCAACAAAATACTTATTAAAAAGTTTTCATAATCAGCATTTATTTTCTGAAACCACGCCACCCTGACAGTTTTCTAGGGCCTTGCAAGATACAAAACATTTGTTGCTGCACGAAATATTAATCGAAACTGACTAAAGCAGCAGCAACAAATAAGTAACTGGATCTGGACTGTATCAATTTTGAGAGTATCGTGAATTGGAGCGATCGGTTTGAGTAACAAAATCGTCATTTAAGTAACTAATTAGTTACAAATGAGCTAAAAATTTTCTTGTTTTTTTATTTTAATTGCCACTTCTCCCTTGATAGAGCTTTATGTTACTATAGGTTGTGTATACGACTGATTCCCACTTATTTTATATATTTGTAGGAATCACGGATACTTCCTGTGAGACTTTGAATAACTGAGTGCAGGTAATCTTTGTAAATCCCCCGCGACACCGAGTGCTCTAGTTCGGGCACTCATACTCAAAGTGTATAATCAAGTTCCATCTTACTCGATAACATTAACAGACATGCGGCATACAGGTCAGACAGTTCAAAGATATATACTTACCCAAACCGTCGCGTTATTCCTGTTAATGTAATTGTATGTCACGAAACGCAAAAGTTGGAAAGATATTAAGTCCAAACTCTAACAAAAACTTTTGAAATTGTTCGAAATTTAAAAAAAAATATCTCTATGCACCTATACGTATAAAACATCTTACAGTATACATAAACCTGAAACTCTTTGCTATTACGTGGATATCTCAAAATTGAAAAATAAAAACAAATCGCAGAGAAAAAAGGTTTAAAAATATTAAAGAAATCGATGTGCTTCATTTCATTTTTTTACTTCCACTCGCATCTTAGGAGAGACAAAGGCGTGGAATTATCGAAGAAATAACTTGAATTAAAGAACAGGTATGGCTCAGTGATTTATGCTCAAAGCGGTTTCATCTGACTATAGAAGAATCTGCATCATACAGAAGACCGCTAAGGGTCCTGGAGAGGGCTCACCAGTAACTCAATCAGTAAATGCTATTGTCATCGAATATCGATAGCATTCATCGGATTTTGTAAGCGTAGCGTGTCTAAGTATCGACAGTACGAACAAAAATATAAAATAATTGTTATATTTGGGACCAAGAAAGACAGTTGCCGAAACTCGCACCTCACGGAGGCGTCACTAAGCTCTTACCAGTTCATCCGTAAACACGATCGGTACAATTTGATCGAAACTAACCAAAAAATTCGATTCTATTGTACACTCGACTAAACTAAAACCTGACTTAAGACCATTGTAGAGGCATACAGGCTTTGTAAATTTCCTCCAAAATTCTCCACATTAGACAGTCTTTTCAAAACACCCAGAAAAACACACATCCCCCTCCTTACACACACACACGCGCGCACACATACATACACATAAAATATACATACAACCAATACTCCCACACAATTTTCATTTTGGTTTTTGTTTTTTATTTTACTACAATAATTACTAATATTTAATTAATACTAGTTTATCAATATTGTAATTGGTACATACTCCTTTTTTGTAAGATTGTTTATGATGGAACTCTGACAGCCCCAGGCTGGAGGTGGCGTTAATGTCTGCGACACAGTTTTTAACTAGTGCAGACATTATCGTATATATTTATGTTATTTGTATTACTGTCTAAGTTTCCACTAAAGATTTATTATTATTATTAATATCTCGTAATAATAAAGTCCCGTATTACACATTTCATAAAATAACTGAGGCAATGTATTAATAGATGCTGCGTCATAATATTATTCCTTCTTCCTTGCTTTAAATCACTATTATAGTTTGTTCAGTGTGCTAGAAGATAAGTCAGCTTTTTGATAACGTGAAACGACAATAAAATATTAATATATGTCTTACATGAACTAAAAACAGTTGCTTAAAATTATATTGACAGTTATAAAATAGATAGATTCAAAAGCATTTTCTATTTAAGTTATCTTGCATTAATCACGTCCTCGCCAGTTAGCTCTAATATAAGGGAAAATGTATTTGCATCGTATCGTGTTTTAGAATTTTAGTCCAACTGTAACAAACAAACATTTTCTCATTTGAAGCATGAACAAAACTGTCTTAGTATTTCACCGCAGCGCTTTCGTAGGCTATTCATACCCCTAAAGTCTCGGCAATACTTGCATTTGTGTGTATTTACACAGAAAGAGCCCTACACTCAACAGCGTTTGCTGAAATAGTTTCAGACAAGAAACAAACGAGATTCTTTGAAAAGGAAACGCTATGTTGCAAGCCATTTGACGGGCGCTCTCTTGCTTCGTTTGAGTGATGTTTTTAAAAAAGCTCTTCCGAGTTTATTATTTTAAATGTTCAATATAATAAAAAACGGTTTACGTTTTTAAACAAAAAGGCGGTGCGTAATAGACATAGACAAATTGAATTAAATTTTTTATTTTTTATTTATTTTATTGTTACAAAGTAAGGTACAAAAGTAAAACAATCTGTAAGATGCCGCATAAACTCGTTCGAGTTTTTCCGTGCATCAGTGTCATCACCATTACATATTTATATTCTTACATAGTTAATTATTGCTGAATCATAAGTTAACTAATGCTATACAATCTACTAAATGCTATACACACACATTCACACATCTCATATATAGTTGTATATAGGAAAAGAGTACAAAGACAAAAGGCATAATTAGTTATTAAATTGATATGTATGTGCATCCAGTCACTACGCCACCGGCACCGAACATTGCTGATTGATATTTTAAAAGTAAAGACAACAAGTCCTAATTATTTTTAGTACCATACGTATTTATTGACTTGGACCAAACGTGGTCACTGGTCACGAGCGCTGTTTTATGCCAATCAGCGTTGTAACTATAAACACACTGGCAAGTTAAAATTTCTTCCTTCGTTTTGAGTGTATAGGGATTTTAAAACAACACTGGTAATTTTTGGCAATAATGTTTATCTTATCTTATCTTATCTAATACTATTATATACATATACTAGCAACCCGCCCCGGGATCGCACGGGTGGCAAAGACATCTTCAACAATCATCATCATATTTTAACCAATTTACACAAAACCTTAAGAAATTACATACCTATCTAAACATTTTTCATGAATCGCTGTCTCTATTGGTTAGAACCGCATGATCGTTCAATCATTCAGTAGTTTTTGAGTTTATCGCAAACAGGCAGACGTGGCGTTTCAGTTTGTTGATAACCTGCAACCCTATTTGCCACTGAAATTGTTGCACTTTACAAATTTTACTACTTCTCGCACTATTCTGAAGTAAGATTGTCGGTCGGATGAGAGTACTTGTGGTTTGTAAAGTTTATGGTTTAGTGGTTTTACTCGAGACTCCAGCTAATGCTTGGCCATGGCCGACTTGTTTTTTTGGGAGAATCATTGTATTACATAACGACATAAATGTAAAATAATTTAAAGAAATCAATGGCTGTTTTTTGTAATTATCTGAGAATATGGTACTGGTACATGTAATACTAATAAGTAGTCATCAGATGATCCTGGTCGACGTAAATTTTTCCATTTTAAAACCATTCTCAGCTTCAGCAGGATTTCGAATAAGGACTGTCGATTCAAGATCGCTGAACGTGTGTATTTTATGGCATATTTCCAAACACCATAATATTAAAATACCTATATTTTGTCAAAATGTATCCTACATTACCGAATTAATTAGGATGTATGCATTAACTCACTCTGGTAGTTAGCTCTGGTACCATTTCCATACGTAAGTCCCAGGTATATCAAAAGCGAGTAATCAACATCATCACCATCAATCATCTTATATGGATAATATGCCTTATCCCGTATAAAGCTCATTCCTCTGTACCAAGATACATGAAAATAAACCTTGTTGGTATTGCTAATTGTACTATCCGGTCGATGTCGCCTTGCAATTGCTCCACATCCGAAGTATCTGCTATTGATATACACCTAAAACTCATCTGCAGAACAGGTACTTGGCTTACCAGACGACCGTTTATAAGTCATCAGAATAAAATCTACTGGCCCTAAATTTGACCCTTGACAAATTGCCGAAAAATAACATAATTTTGTTTTATTTAGGTAAACTGAATACTCCAAGTACCGACGCAGTTTGCTTCTTCTCTTTCAGGGAGAATTTAAGTAAATGGGATGTGAAACTTAGCACTATCACTTTCGACAGTAGCACGTCTCTACTGACCGTGTCAAACGCTTTCCAGTGACTGACTGACCTTCTCGATCGATCCGTATAAGAATCCTTTTAGTTCCATTGCCTTTCAGGTAATGCAGTGCAGGTAGTAGTTTTATTTAAAAACTTAGAGCACGTTACAATCAGACGCCGAGCGTCTGAAGTGTAACGTGCTATAAGGTTAGCCAGAAAAGAGTGTCAGTGCAACGAAAAATGCTGACCACGAGTTGATTTATCTCCCTTAGTATTGCAATTTTTTATTTCTACTGGTGAATAGTTTCACTGAAGTAGAATAATACTAACGTGCGAGAGATAATTCTACATACAAACCTGCACTCATACTTGCACCCTCATAGGGGTAGACAGAGGCATATTGAACATCCACATCTTGCCAATTCGCCTAGAAGTCCTGCCGATGGTGGCGTATATGTCGGGTCGTTTGGTTCCCTTCAATATGGTTGATTTGTACGATTGCTAGCGTGTGCGTCATGCTCGTGACCGGGTGCCGTTGGTCGGGGCTGGTCATCTCCGAACTGCTATTACTAAATATGTATAGTAGTAATTAGCGCGTCTATTTATATTTTACAATAATAAGTATGTTACATTGTCCTCACGTTTCATTTACGCTTATAAGCAATGTAACCAGAAATTTGTAAAAAACATTTTGAAAAAGAGTGTCCTTGGAGTTTCTTGCCTGTTCTTCTCCATAGGATCTACGTATTGGAACAGACAACTAGCTACACGACTGACTTAGTCTGACTGACTCCTACTCCTGACAATTCAAAAATACCTATTTTTGGTTTATTTGAAATAAATGGTTTTGATTTGATTTGATTTGAATTATAATTTTGTCCACTCACGTAATAGGGGGAAGCCTATTGCCGTAACCGGGCACTTTGGGAATTAAAGATGGAAACATTGGGAGTATATTAGCACGTTACAATCAGACGCCTAGCGTCTGAAGTGTAAAAAGTCTTTAAATAAAATTGCTACCTGCACTTCACTTCATCTAAATCACGATTTCGCTTACAACATTCATTTTTTATATCAATAAATAAGTACAAAATTATATTTATTTGCCGTCGTTCTCATTTATCAGACTGTAATAAATTGTTTTCATCAATAAGCCCGGTCTATGTATATATTTATTTATTAACGTTCTGTATTCTATGAAAATAATTTGAATTGAATTGGAATAAAGTTTATTTCTATTCTAACCTAAAATATATTAACTCCAGATAAATAAATTTTGTTGTTATTTATGATTCTATAATAACACTGAAACTAGTAAGAAATCGATGTATTTACAAAGACCAAAAGCTCGTTTGAGTATAGATAGATAGATTAAAGTTTATTTGTACACCAGGGTTTTATAGAGAATATGAAACAGGAGATGTACCGGATCAATAATGTTCAAAGGGCGGCCTTATCGCTCAAAGCAACAGATTGCTGGAAGAGATCCAGGCAACCTTAGGATGGACTAGTGTTATGTTCAGTGAACTGGTTGGCGTTAAATGAAAAGGTTGTCAATGCTTATCAGCTATTACATATATACAAAACTCAATAGTTATATCTACTCATCATACATACAAGTACACACAACAAATAATGTGAACACTATATTTTAAATATAGGTTTATAGTACAGATAATGCTTAAAAAACATTGTCTGAACTGAGCTAACGATTGTGCTCGTCTAATAGCAACTGGCAATGCATTCCATAAACGCATGGCTTCAACAGTAAATGATTTATCATAAAATTGTTGGAAAGCCCTGACGTTTCCAGTCTCAAGTTTTCAGCTCACCTCAGGCATTTTAAAAGTGTGTCATGAAGGAACTTAAAGAGTTCCTTGAGATAATGGCGTAACTCAATGGATTTATGAAAACATTGTTTAGAAACATAAAGATATGATTTCGGTGAAAGTGGATTGGTAGCCACTTAAGCCTTTACGAAACAAAGTAAATTTTCATGGAAAACTAAGGTATTAACTTGAAACCCTACACAGTGCACTATGGACGTAAACTCAATATAACACAAGTATTTTGCTTAGTTTGAGAGATAATTCGATTATTACACCTACATGTATCTGTAGACATACTACAAATAGTCGTAGTGCATCAACTGTTAAATAAGATTTTGCAAGGCAACTATAAAGTTATTATTTTCTCAACTATTTTCACGAAATGTCTTAATTAACCAGTCGCGTAAACAGCAATACAACACGCAGAAATATATCAATTCGAAGGTAAAGCCTTTCCATTTCTCTGGAGACCGCAGGTAGCACTTAGTAACTTATCTGTACATAAATCAACCTTAAGAACCTTATGTATTAACGTATCATAGCTGAAAGCCTCTCAAGTTGAAATGCGTTTAATTAACTCCCTTATAAAATATTTCACTTCAGTGCAAAATTTTGTTTCTTTATTGATGACATTAAATTTTTCTGTTAAATACACAGCCCATTTGATATAATCACGGCTTTGCCCACAAACAAATACAGCCGAGTTTATAGCTATAACCCTTCAATGATTACAACAGAGCTGAACAGATTTCCTGGAATTACAGCTAAGAACATTTTCGATAAAGTCACCTTTTGAACCAAAAAAACTAAATCATTATGATGCCACAAAAAAATACACATCCAAAGGCAACCAGATATACACGTTAAGCTTATAAACACACATACAAAGGCAACCAGATACACACATTAAGCTTATAGCATCCTTCCTTTTTGCATCGGCCGTTAAAAATAAACACAATAATGTTCTAAAGATAAAACGTATTAGGTTTGGTTTTGGTTATTAGGAATTAGGATTTTCCAATCTCACTAATATCATAAATGTGAAAGTTTGGATGGATGGATGGACGGATGGATGGATGGATGTTTGTTACTCTTTCACGCCAAAACTACGAAACCGATTACGATAAAATTTGGTATGTGGATAGCTGGAGACCTAAATTAACATATAGGCTACTTTTTATGGCGATATTCCCACGGGATCGGGACTTCCGCGGGTGAAACCGCGGAGCGCTGCTAGTAACAAATAAAGCTGTGAACAAATCTTTGAAAGAACATGCTGGAACCAAAACTAACATATTTTATAGTATTCTTATATATACATAAATACATACACTCAGGCCTGTATCCCTATCCCAAAGGGACAGGCAGAGGCGTATTAAACATGTACATTTTGTAATTTGATCCCACCCCCTTATTAGCAATAACCGAGCACTTTTGGGAATTTAAGATTGGAAATTTGGGGATTATATTAACAGGGCAACAAAGTTAAGAAAGGAAAGCAAAGGAAGGGAAGGGATATCGCTTATACGAATAGATTGCGGAGTGTAGGCAATAGCTGAAGCTGGTTAGAGTCGCATACTTGTAAGTCAAACTGGCTGTTGCCAGGAAGTCCGAGCTCTCAAACCAAATTCACATAGTATAATAATAATAATAATATATCTCTTTAAGTTGTGTACACAAGAAATATCCAAGAGTAAAATATGTAAGTAATAATAACAATGACGGTTATTACAACTGGTGGCCTTATCACTCTATAGTAATCTCTTACAGGCAACCATGAGATGGAGAAAAAAATTGAAATAAATTTAGGGCGTATGGTGCATGTTGAGTACATTATTTAGTTACATAAAATATTTTACAAGTATCGTAAGAGTATACATAGAAGTATACGTTAAACATATATACATTATTACATATATACAAAAATATATGTATAAATATGGGATACGGTACCCATAGTGACTTATACAAAAGAGGAAAAGGGAAATTATAAGTTATCAGATATTTCCTAGTGATGCAAAGTAGTCCTAGACAAGTTGGTGCAGTGTCCAGACATTTTTAATCTCGGATTTTCTGACGATCTCAAAGATCTAGAATGCGTATCGTACAAGAAATTAAACCATCGTTTAAAATTCTATTTAATATCTATCTAAAATTTTTATTTATTAAATAACACTAAATGGATATGTATTATCGGATATGATATGTTATTGGAAAGTACTTTATACCGTCGGTCCCGGGTACCATACGAACATCTATGGCATTCGTTACGGGTAGTTGAAGCCCTAAAAAGTCCGACAACCTGGTCTAACTACAGAACTTCGATATCGCCTAGTGCTTGGGTTGTGGAGGTCTGATGACAGTCGCTTTACGTAAAATATCAAAGTTCGGCCGTATCGTTGTTAGACTGAAAGCTGACCCCAACTTAGTTGGGAAAAGGCGCGGAGGATGAGTGAAAAGATATGTGTGTTCCGGCGAGGATTCAAAAACAAGATCATATTTGCGTAGTCCAAATATGATTCGTATTACAAAGATCGGTACTGCGGTAAAATTTAGATAACAAGCTTCGGCATAATCAAGGATAGGGAAAAGAAGGTATTGTGCAAGTGTATTCTTTGTGGAACCTGCCCCGACAAAGATTTTGCGACTCGGTTCCTGCAGCTGAGCTGTTCCAGCATCTTTTGGAGATATGTTATGAGAATGCAATATGCCAAGTATAACTTCAAACTGTACGGTACTGAACGCATTGCTGAATCCCAAAGGAGTGAATCTAATGTCCTCAGCAATATGATTTAAGGTAGTGGTAGTGCTGTGACTAGGACGAAAGCCAGATTGGAGGAAGGAATTTCATAAGTTAAGAGTGAACAAGTTTTTCTTTCTTTTTTTTATTATTAATTATTAACATAGGTAATTGACAAAAATGGGTAAATAATATATATATCACAAAAACTATCAAGAGTTTATCAGTGGTGTATTGGACACATCATCTCAGTACATACATGGTTTGACATTGTATTAGTAATTCTCTAATATATGTTTCCTATACAGATTTACAATTTTTAGTATTAATCGCGCTGCAGAGTTCGGAGGGTAAGCCATTTAATAATTTGGGGAGCAAATATTCCCACGTCCGTGTACCATAGACTTTTGTATGTTTAGGCAACCTATAAGTAGGTAAGTATGACAAGCAACGTAGTGATTTATACCTTACATTTTTTTCCACAGTTGTGTGTGTGTGTGATCAGCGAGGAATGCCACAAAATTGTGTTGTGGCATTCCTCGCTGATCACACACACGCAGAACTTATCGAATACTTTAGATTTCGATGACCGTGGAGAGAAAAGGCAAGATAGAGATAGGTCGATAGTCAGAAAAGGATAACGGGGCTTTTCTTTTTTGTAATGGACACAATTTTAGCATCTTCCAAGTCATTGGAAATAGGCTATAAATGATTTAAAAGTTTAAAACAGTAAGAATTTAATCAATGATGGGAAAAATATTATATCATATTATATTATGTTATCATGTTTCGGCTTAGACAGTCAGATCCCACAGCACTTGAAGTAATAGACATTAAGATCTTCTTAATATTACAATCAGAAAATTTACTAAAGAAGAACGGAGAACAGTCAGGAGATGAGAGAGATGAAATTCGTTTTAATGTTAAACAACATTAAAACGAATTTCATCTTTGCCATTTTATCAATGTTTGATGACGCTGAGAAATACTGATTCAAACAATTTAAATTTAAGTTTTGGGAATCGATTCTTGATAGTATAATGTTCAATAGTAGGTTATATTCAAAACACTTCTCAATAAACTACGTACATAACTAAGTAACTTTGCCATCAAGATTCTAAAGGTACAATGAGTCAAGACTTTGAAGTGATAACGAAGTTTTTGCGAGAAAGAGATCATTATGAGGTCGACATCTTACAGCCTTTTGTACATGCTGTTACACGTCAATTTTCACTTCACTTAAATTGAAAGGATATCTGTAGGGAATTAGTAGAATTAATAGTCGCCCAGAGGTTTTCACCGAAATTTGGCAGCAAATTATTAAATTTGATAACAATAAAGCTCCATTGAAGGCAGGGAAAGAAATATATACATTATATATATACATTACAAACCGGAAGCCACTCTTTCGAAAACGTTTATGAAGAAAATACGAGAATTCTTCCTTAGCGAGTTTCACAACGCTAGTACACGACTGTGTAGTGGTATTCGTAATGTATTTACTAATATATATATATATATGATATGTATGTATATACATTATACATATTATATAGAAATAATATTTAGAAATCTTTACATGTAACGTAAATATTAGTTTGTCATGATTTATCAAATTATTATTAATAATTTCAAATGTATCTTTGCACCTAGATTATAGCAGGTCTACATAACCCCAAAGTTGACTAGTAGAGAATGCCCTAGGCATTAAGTCCGCCTTTGTACAAATATGCATAAAGTTTAATAAATAAATAAATATTAACATAGCAGAAGTTAACATAGCTATTGATAAATCCATAACTTGGCTAAAATAGAATAACCTACAGATAAATTTCATAAAAACAAATCTCATTCAGTTTCAAACATATAAAGCGAATATACCAAATTTAGTTATAAAATACAATAATTACGACATAAATAATGTTAAGGAGTGTTCTTTTCTAGGCATAAGCGTGGATAAATTCTGTAACTGGAAACCACATATCAACAAAACTCTCGAAAAAATAGATCGATTTGTATTCGTAACTTAAGAAGATACGAGAAACAGTAAATATACAGACTGCAATAATTACTTACCACGCATATGTGGCTTGCACTCTCCGTTATGGTATCATCGTATGGGGCAACTCAGTAGAAATGATTAATTTGTTCAGAGGACAAAAGAAATGCATTCGAGCAATGTTTGGAGCCGATTACACTGACCGTTTTTCAGAAAATATAAAATTCTTCCATTACCATGCTTATATATATTTGAATCTTGTATATTTGTTAAAAGACATCCAGAATTATTTAAGAGATACGGAGATATGGAAAATAGTCGAACTAGACACAAAAACAGACTAATAATACCTAAAACTAACTTAGAGCTATTTAGAAGAAACTCTTATTGTATGGCCATAAAATTATATAACCACATACCGGACACTATGAAATTGCTGCCTCTAACACAATTTCGCAGACATTTATATGAAGTACTTCAAAAAAATATATATAATAATTTGATATTATATCCTTAAATATTTAGGTTCACAAATTTCCACATGAATGTAATAATGTTGTAAAAATTTTCTGCAGAGTAAGTAAAAGTTGGTTTAGTACTAGCGTCTACTAAATTGTCTGTAACACATATTTAGTAACATTATTATTGTTTAATGTACCATATTTGCACGCCACAAGTGGCAGAACATGTTGCACCAAGCTATTTATACCACCACCTATGTATCTTTTTGACCGTGTTCTTGGAAATAAAGATTTATTATTATTATATTGAGATTTGGGTGTTTAATTCCCAAAGTGCCCGATATTACGCAAGTGGGACCAAATTATAGTTGGCAAAAGGTGGGTGTTTAATACGCCTCTGTGTGAGTGTTTGTATGTATGTTACTAATTCTAATCTATTTTTTATACAACAGGCTTTCACGTTTTTATACATCTTGATAGCAAATTGCCGAAAAATGATTACTAAATTTCTTACCAAGAAGGTTACAAGGAAGAAACCTCAAAATATTAAGTTTCTTTGCACTCTTGGCGTGTTTCCGAGTTGATTGATAGTCTGCACAAAAAATGTGTAATACCAGCCGGTGTCCGGGACATTGTGCGTGGTGTCCGATATACTATATGTTTAATTAAAATATGTTTTGTTTGTGTTATCAGAAATCCTTTGTGTGTTAATGAGTCACATAAATCTGTATGTTAAAGAATCAGTAATTAATTATCTATATATAGATATACTAACAAATAGACAGTATTTCGTAATATATCCTGTTAATAGCTTTTGCACGCGGCTTCACTTGCGTAAGTGTAGTTATGTAAAACAACATTTCTCTCTCTCAACAGTACTTTTTTTGGCTGAAAGGTATATAATATACCTACTTTATGTCCTTTGTCATCATGCTCGTTTATGTAGTTAAGGCTTAAAAAGCGTAATAAACCAACAAACAAACTCACATACAAATCGTGTGAATACTATAGACTTCCCTTGACAGATATGTACTTTTGTTTTTATATGCATACTAGTGGACCCGACAGACATTGTCCTGCCGGAACGTAAAAAATGTTATTCCTGTTACCCTATTGCAACGCCATCTACCGGGTCCAATATTAAATCTAAACCATTCTCGAATCCACCTAAAAATTTCATTAAAATCGGTCCAGCCGTTTAAGACGAGTTCAGTGACATACACACGTACAGAAGAAATATATATATTAAGATATGTGTATATTTGTACATATTATGTGTGTGTACAAATGTTTATGTATGTTTATGATGTGTAAATATATATGCGTATTTCATTCTATATACTTTATTTAAGTATTTTTGTCTGATATTTAGTTTGTATATTTAATAAATTATAATATTTTAATGCACCTACTTCCTGTTCTTTGTTAACATAGTTAGTCAGTTAATTAAAAGAAAAGCCAATAAATGCGAGCTAAACATTAAAGTGTGCCGCCTGCAACCGACAGGGAAGGACTCTTTCCTGCTTGGTAAAGACGGTCCCCCATGGGTTCCGAAACTAGCCAGGTGTCCCCGAAATACATACATGAATAAAACCGTATATCCTTAATGAATATGAAAAATAATAGTCATATGATCTCTTACAGATGCAAAGATGATTATATTATAAGAGAGGAAGAAAACGAACATCGATACAAACATATTTGTGAAACTAACTGTGCCCGCGACTTCGTTCGCATTTTTTTCGGAAAACAGCAATTGTCGCTTATTGCATAGTACCTCTTTCTCCAGGCAGTATTTCTGATACTGTATTGGTTGTGAAACAACCTGGAGCGTACAAAAAAGGTTGTTTTGGTTGCTTACACGTGAAATAACGACATAATTTGGACGTGGTAACATTACTCATTTGTTTTTCGTGTGGAAGCTCACCTCACCGGGCTATTGGTGAGGCCGTATATTAGGCTTAAACCAACTAAAACCAAACGGTGTGCCTCACAGCACCGTTTATGAGTTGACCGTCGGTACGGCGACGTTTTGCCTCCAATGATCCACCCAGCGCTGACTAGCGGACGGCAACTGGGCGATGTCCAGACACCCTCTTCACGGGAGACTCTGCTTCGGGTAAAGAACATAAAACTCGTCTAATACACCCACGGCCACTCTTAGCGTACGCATGAGAGCGCGAGTGAAAATATTCCACCTGGGAGTTTTTCTGCCGAATCTACACCGTCACCTCCTCCTTGCGCGAGAGTTGTTTTCCTCGCAGAAAATCGTCATAAAACAACTGTGACGACCTAACATCTCGATTCGTTTGACCAATTGGGAGACTCGTGCTGTAGTCAGTCAGTCTGTGCTGCTTCCTAGAAAATATGGGCCCCCTCGGTATACCTAACAGATAAATGTTTGCTTCTGAGCTTTGCTTAGTCACGGTGTAACATAAGATTTCACACTACTGTAACCGAACGGGAAATAAATGGTCTGAAAGTGTAAAAAAAACTTCACCGGTTACATGACAATATTTCAGCTTAGATTATTTAGCGTAGTTTTTTTGGCGATAGTGTCTGCCATGCATTTAGTATAGTAGAATACTGTAATACTAACAAACTTCATTAAACTAACAACTAAGTCATAGATGCTTTAAATAAAAATTATTTTCTATTACGTGATCGCGTGAATTCCCGTCAACATAATTATATTATCATGGAACGCAAAAGTTTAAAAGTTTGGATCTTCTTTTTCTTTAACTCTATTTATAAATATATGTATATTTACTGGACTGGCCTGATGGTCTAGTGGTTAGTGACCCTGACTGTTGAGCCAGAGGTCGTGGGTTTGATTTCCACCCAGGTAGAATTATTCTCTGTCTGGGTGTAATTTATTTATAATATGTATGTATTAAGACATATATAAGTATGTTTATCAGCAGTCTGGCCACCATAGTACAGGCTCTGCCTAGTTTAGGATCAGACGGCCGTGTATGAGGTGTGTGAAGTTGTTATTATTATTAATGCCCTGAAACATACTTGTGAATTTAATGGCTTCGAGAGGCAAAGTCAAGAACCAGCTATTTTTTTTCATCATCAGCTCGGCTACATGATGTGATGATTTCTAAACGCAAATACCTGATAAAGTAATGAAAATTAAACAGAAACACTATTCGTTTCTAAAATTTTAGAGGGTTTCTCTCAATTTCATCAGAATTCCATCATCAGATCCTGACTTCCTTGACATGGGACCACCCTTGAGGTATACCCTATCTAACAAAAAAGAATAATCAAAATCGGTTCATAAATAACGGAGAGGGCTGAACATACATAAAATAAAAGAAATGTGTATTTAAATGGTCGAATTGAGAACCTCCATTTTTTTGTCGGTTAAAAACGAAACCTAATTTTAAAAAGTAAATTAGTTTATATATTAGAAAAAAGTGCAAAAAAAGAACTACTCGATCTGGCACCCAACCTAGTAGAATGCGTACTCTATACCAGATAAGCTAAACGCTCGCTGTAATTTAATTCGAAATAAGTATATACATTCTACTAACATTGTATGTTATTACAGCTTTCATTGATTGTCCTGTGGGAACCAAAGTTTAACCCGGGATAAAAAGTACCCTAAAACCAGACAGAAAGACAGACAGACAGACAAAAATTGTTTGAATCGCATATTCGGCATCAGTATCGATATCTTAATACCCCTCAGTCGATTTTTTTAAACATATTCAATGTACAGAATTCATCCCACTACAGATTTATTATAAGTATAGATAAGTATAGATATAGATAGTAAATAGTACACACACAATTACACTATTAATACGCATGTAATAAAAATACGCTTCTGTGCACCAACACATAAAGGACTCAATAAAAAATATTGGATGAAATCCACTTCTCCCCTGAAAAGTAATCTATAAAATTTCTCCGAAATTGAACAAAAACGTACTAAAAGTGGTACAAGGATAATGTAACAAAGAAAATCATTTGAACTAAAGAAACAAAGAAAATTTCAGCTAAATTGAGGGGATTGAGAAACATCAGCGACTTATATTCCTGACAAGTCGGCTGTCATGGTTTCCATACTCTTTTAAACACATTGAACCAGAAAAAGGTACAGGTAATTGTCTATTGCTTACACAGGCCTACTAAGTATAAATAGAGAAAGTAATACGACTCAACGAAGTTAATGAGTTTCCTAAACTAAATGCTTCTTAGAAATAGCCGTAATTTCTTAGCTTACTTAAATTTTAAAATTTCATAGGACGTTTACTAAACACCCTGCGGGAATTTCTGTCTGTTAACGATGTAAAATACTTTTTCAAGGACAAGCGGCCAAAAATCGCTTTTTTTTTACTTGAAGATTCGAGTTCGCGAATTAACGGAGTTAATTACGCACTTTCATCGTCTTTACGAGTCATAAAAAGCTACATAGTCATATCCGTAAAATGTACATTTAGAACTAGAGGCAGGTACCTAATTAGTTTTAGTTTCAAATGCAAATGACGTTCAAGAGTATTATCAAAACCGTTTGTTAAATAATGTATTAGGATGCGTTATACATCAATTATCTGCGTTTAAAACCTTTTTAAAAAACAAGAAGATTTTATATGATCCTGAAAACAATAATGTACAACTTTTAATATATGATCCTGATCTCCTTTGTTTGTCAAATACATCATCTTATTTTTCGTCCACACTGAGTACGTACCTGGTTTGTCCAGGTCACTGATAAATTCTTCAGTCTCCACGTATCCTTGTATTCCTGCAGCCAGCACTATCAAAACAATCCATAACACTCTGCCCGCCCCCACTGACATTTTAACAACACACCGAAAACTCATATCGTTTAAAAATCAAAAACACTGAACAAACAAAATTAATTCAATCCCAGACATTTTTTCAGTCCATGTTCATTTAAATTCAAATTAATTCTTCTTCAGAAGAAAGCTTGTTAATGTTCTTTTTAATTAATCCCTGTCACTGCTCGTGAAAATGAATAAATTATTTGGAGTTAAAGTAAATATTTCACGATTAACATAAACAGCACGACACGTGTTATCCGACAGTAAACAAATCGCAGTTTGACAGACGAGAGCTACGCGTAGAGTAACGTGCGTACGTCTCTGCGCCGCGGGCAACACTGATCGGAAACCGATAGGACAGCGCCAACAATCGCTGAAAAAATTAATATTTTTCTTTTTCTGAAATTCAAACTTTGAAAAGAGGACTCTAGTCGGTTTTTGTTATTTAAAATATCAGAATGGATACACAATCTCGACGGCTGCCGCGATACCATGTGAGGTGTTACAAATATTTTATAGACGAGTCGAATTGTTCCGTAGCTTTTGTAGTATTCTACCTGAAAACTTTTTTAAATCTATAAAGAAATCGAGAAATATTGCATGTTTATTTTATTTTTACTCCTTTATAATAGATTAGTATACGTAAGACGTAAGTTAAATGATAAATTAATTCCAAAGTTATGGAACCGGGAATAGTATTCAAACTTTTCGCGCAGATAATATAACTCTTTGATAGAAGTTGCTCGGTTAAAATTGGGTCACAAATATCAAAGGTTAGCTGTCAATAGCATAACGTCTTTATAAGTTTGTAATATCACAAACATTTTAGTTTAGTTTTAAGGTGATACCTGGATAGAGTCATCTAGGAAAGTTGGACGAGTTGAGAATTACTAATGATAAAACTAACATAATATTGTGTTGATAATTTAAATGAACAGTTGTTTGCTTTGTTTCTTATTTTTGAAGAATGAAAAAGAAAACAATGTATAGTGTACAGTTTTTTAACTTAATTAGATTACTACATAATATTGTTAACGAACCCAAATAATTTGCATACTCAAAGCAACTATTTAAGAATTACATAATAAATATATAGTGCTACGATGGGATTGAACTTAGTACCATCGACAGGGTTGCTAAGGCATAAAATTAAGTGGCGTTGCCGAAACAAAGAATGAAGAAGAGAGGAGTGGATTCTAACTAATATTTCTTGTTATTTCTTTTACGTCTCTTCTCTCCTCCGCTTGGCTTGCACAGAAGCGCACTTTTAAACCAATACACTAATGATGCAGTAATTTTTTTGTAACAGAATAGAAAAAAAATACTCACTCAATATAAAGGGACTCTTGTTACTGTGTAATTAAGTGCAAACTAGCTTGAAAAAATAAAATCAATATTCTATATTCAAAAACCATTTGCATCACGTTATCTTGCGTAATATAAGGCATTATGTATCGCATCTCCATACTGGAGAGTTTATTTTCTCTTTCCACTCAGAATACAAGGATGTCAGTTCACGAATGTTATGTAGGTGTAAATGTCGTAATAATACACCGTGCGCGATACACTCCACTGATTTAAGACATCTGAGAAGTCTGGCAGCACGGACAATAGTAAGAGCCACGCGTTGTTTTCTTTAATACATTTCCTTTTTTTTTGTTTCTCCTAGAAAGGTCGGTAAGGAGAAATAGAATGCAGTGAAGTCAACACTGGAAGTCACAAGTCAACGAAGTCAACAATGGGGAACAATGAATTTTGTTATTGACAATCTTACTAGCAAATATTGCGTCATTAGACTCCAACCGACTGCCAAGGTATTTAATTTTAAAATATTTTAGTCTGCCTCGATAGGAGCGATTTTTTTTGGATATGCTATTGCAAAATGCAAGATGCCAGAGAAAATGCTTTTGCACACGCTTCAGACGCAAGGAGTGGGTTGCGCAGTGTGGCCGCCAGACAACACTGCAATATTCTAATATGCTCCGAAAAAGAGTATTATAAAGCAACAATTCAGTTTTGTCGCTACGAAAGCTTTTACAGGTTCTTACAACAAAACCTAGGATTTTGGAAGCCCATATATATATAATGTGATCCAGATGAGGCCTAAAAGTAAGTTTCTTATCAAATATAACACCGAGGTCTCTCATAGTATCCACTTCCACGATCCACACGCTAATATTGATATTATGTATGTGTGTACTCAAAGCTAATGGGGTTTCGGTTCCTAGTGAATTTTACATGCTTACATTTATCGGTATTTAACTGCATTTTATAATGTTCACCCATTAAACTAGTTTATTGAGGTCAACTTAAAGATACCTAGCATCTTCCTCAGATTTGATTAGTCTTGAAAACTTAACATCATCTGCATATAAAAAAACTTTGAAGTGCAAGAAACAGTGTGGGACGTCATTAATAAAAAAAATAAACAAGACTGGCCCCAAATGGGAGCCCTATGGCACACCGGATAAAATAGGTTCTACATTAGATTGATAGCCATTAACTACTATAAAAATACCCTGCCCAACAAGTACGATGTCAGCCATTCGAGCAAAGATCCAAATATGCCATAAGCTTGTAAGCTTGTAGTTTGGACGTTATTTTTATATATATATGATTACCACGTTCACAATTATATTTACCTAATTATCTATACTCAATTATTATCTTTAATAATTTGTGCCAAGCGTTATATTTCCTTTATACATTATTTTAACAATGAAATCTTCTTCATAAGCAAGCATTTAATACCTCCCTTGTTTTAATTAATTTTCAATTTCGTAAAGTCTTCGTTTTAATACACTTCACACATTTGCCGTTCTAAGGAAAATTATATTTCGAGGGTACGTGAGTTAATTTTGATAACTAATTGAATAAGAATATCGGGTCCTCAATCAAAAAGATTACCGAGTGAAGATTCTGTCATTAGAGTACTCATGCCACTAACAAGCCCTGGTCGGGTGAAGATTCTGTCATTAGAGTACTCATGCCACTAACAAGCCCTGGTCGGTAGAAATTATACTTACTATTCCACTACTACTTAAGCGGTTTATAATTACGTAAGTGAGAGTATTATTAACAAGAATAGCAACAAAAAATTTTGTTGTTATGAAAAGTATTATGATAAAAAAGCTATCAGAGATATATTTTTAAAATAAAGTTATAACCCAAACGATAGTATATTATTTTGGTATTCTCTTACTCTCAAGTGTTGTCTATCAAGGCCTATAGTTTCATTTAAATTTGTGCTGAGATATGGATATTTTGAGTAAACAAGTTCCAAATTAATAATTCTTTTTCTGTTAAAAATATTCTCAGGTAATAAGAAAGTATCTTAAGAAAAAAATAATTATTGCCTTTAAAACATTACTCGTAGCGATGAGAACGATCTTTGTACCTATTTCATGTATTCCTGGAAAAAAACAATGATTTGTGTGTTTACAATAAATTTTAAATCTAATCTAGTATGATTCTATGTATTTCGTTCTATAATAGATATTACGCTTATTTTTTAACGTTTTATATAAAATAGGTAAGTTATTACTGCTCTAAGTAAGCATGCAAACGTTACTGAAGTCTGCAGTCTTAATACTACGAGCATCACAGTAACTTGTTAGAACACCAAGACTCGGGCTTTATCTCGTAGAGCGTATTGCTGAACACGTTTCCTGTCACATTAGTTTATGTTAGAGGTGGAGAACAACTTTTGTCATGACGATACAGTTCTAAACATAGATTGGGGATCGTCCAAGAGCATAAACATTACGCCAACTCCAATACTGTATTTTTAATCGACTTCCTAAAATTCTCTGTTAGTCAGTTGATAAACGGATTAATTTTTGCCATAAGATCTTTTCATACACTTTTACGCGTCGATTTCTTTCTTAAAGCTAGGTGGTGCCGGCATTTCTTATAGGTATAAAAAATGCCGGCACCATCTATCTCCTCTTGAGAAGAAACGCTGAAACAAACTCAAGGATCCAAGTCTTCATAAATTCAAACTGAGCAAATGCCAAGTAGGCGTCCAGGGTGGTCTTTATACGAAAGAACCATTTCTTTTTTTAGCTGACTAGTCACGACACCCAGTAGACTTGATAATCACGGAACTCAACCATATCTTAGGGAGCGCCACGACTCGAACCGGTCTGCCACCGCAGTCAGGCTTTTTGTAAGGCCAACTAAATACTTAAAACTGCCAGACTGTTGTGAAAGTAAGTTAGAAAGTTCTATTTCAAATGAAACCTTCATTCAAAAACATAATTACTATAAAAATATTTACAAAAAAAAATAATTAATAACATGTGTATAAAAATACAAACAAAAGAATACAGAATACAAAAGAATACTGTATTATAGACAGATATCAAAAATAAAAAAAGTATGTTGCGTGTGAAATCTTTGCCATTTGTGAACCGGTTTCAATAATTCTTTTTTTTAATTGAATTGGTTCTACGCAAGGTTGGAAGCGTTTTAATTTGAGGAAAATATTCCACCTCTGAGGACAACTTAAGGGATGAAGAATAATTACAATTTATCATGATGTAGGCACATTGAAGTCGGTGATACTTTTTTTATGTTGTTATGGACATTCTGTATTTTAGTCTTCATTTGTCGTGCTCTTAATAGTTTGGCAGTAGTATTATGCCCTTGGCTTCTTGCGATGTGGTTGTTGGGTTAAAGATGTATCATAGCTACACTTTAGGCAAGCATAGCCATAAACAACACAATGGTATCCAACCATTGTGTTGTTTATGGCTCACATTTGTGCGACGCCGTTATACCAGATTTCCCTCTGATTGCTGTAGAGCAACGGCAGAAGGGCGTTCGGGTTGAATTGGAGTTTCGACTCTGGGAGTATGATGTTGCATAATCTTGCCCGACCACACCGTACCTCTGATCAATAATTGGCTGGAACTGTAGATCTTCGGAGCTGTCCAACGAATTCAAGCTTTTTAAAACAAGAATGAACACAATGGAATTTATCATGTTTTCGTTTGCATATAATGTTGAAGAAATAGTTACTTCCTTCCTTACTAAGATTCTCATTTGTAGCAATTTAGCAATTAGCAAATAGGAAGCAACTCTCTTTTGCTTGGGCATATTCTCGTGTGAAAACTGCAACTAGAACATGAGAAACATTGTACTGAGTCGTCTGTAGATGGCTCCACAGATTATTCGCATCAAAATATAACTTGTGACACGTGCTGTGGATGTTGCAACATTTTGAGTCTTACCGGTTAATACCCTTTTAATTACGGACTTTTATAACTTAAATTTGAGCCTTATAAAGTGAACAACCGATTTTTCGATAAAAATGTTTTAAATAATTCTGTTTTGTATTTTATACTATGTATAATATTTCTTACAATAAACTAACTCACTCTAAGCTGAAGTTAATAAAGTTCTACTTTGTATTTTATTGATTTTGCTAGTTTGAGTTGTTTCGTTCGTGGTGTTTATAATGTTGATTGTTATGAATAGACAAACTTCGCACTCTTGTTGTTTATTAAACCAAAATGCTTATTGCTTAAAGTTAAATTCATTATTATTGAAAGTATTCCAATTTATAATATTACTATTAACCTCCGCAGAAGTTTACGAGATTTCATTTTGATATTATTTATGTTTATCTATACTAATAATTAACTTACATGACTAAGGGCTATTTGAGTGCATTGTTGTGCAGGTTAGAAGAAGGTAATTTTAATATAAAAGGACAGACAGACTAGCCTATATGTTAGCTGTCTACGTACCAAGTTTCATCGCAATCGGTTCAGTAGTTTTGGCGTGAATGAGTAACAAACATCCATCCATCAAAACTTTCACATTTATATTTATTTTTTAAATGGTATAGGGGGCAAACGAGCAGACGGGTCACCTGATGGCAAATGACTACCGCCGCCCATGGGCACCTGTAACTCAAGAGTCACAAGTGCGTTGCCACCCTTTAGGGTGGAAGGAGGAGAAGAGGGGGAGGGGGGAAGAGTGGGAAGAGGGGAGAGGGGAAAGACGGGAATAGGACGCAAGCATTGCTTCACTACCAGTTTTCTGTGAGGCCGTGGTATCGATCGGAGTCGAGCCGGCCCATACGTGTCAAAGCATGGCTCTCCAAGTCAAAATATTAGTGGGATTATCATGGCGAGATTCTAGTAGTCTTCAAATGCCAATAAATTCCTTTATTGGCGTTTGGAGACTACTCTGAAAAATTAAAAATAATTTTCAATCCTGTTCTTCGACCTATTATATTATTATCTTGTATTAGTCTTTTTAGGAGGCCTTAAGGCCCTGAGGCACTCTCTTTCAGACAACCAACAATAGATTTTAAAACATACTGTATTGACACTGTTTTATGTCAGTTGTTGTTTATCTCATTGTTGATATAGTTAAAGCCAAACATTGCAAACGTTGGAGGATGCGAAACATTTCTCGAGTAAAATATTGTAAGATGTCGTCTATTTGTCATAGCGGCAAATTGTTACAGTTCGTATACCCTTAGCAAAGCTATATATGTTTAGTTATTCGACACGATGTTATGTCACAATGCACGAATAGCAGTTACTGATAAAGTGAATTGAAAAATTTGTTGTTTATGTGGTGTGTTCTTGGTCAGAAAAAAGTCAATTCCAAAATAATGACTAAACAGCTCTGTACTTACTTACTTGTTTTGTGACAGGTACTGGTTTTCAGGCAGTCACTTGTTACGACGGTGATTTGTTTTTAACAGAAACATTTGTTTTCGGGAAATCGTTTGTTTCAATTGTTTTCTCCAACTGTTACCTGTTTATTTTCATTTTGCTAAAATTATGTACATTTTATAACGACAAATGTTAATGTTTAGTGTGCAACTTAAACAAAAAGCAATAGATATATAATAATATATCATAAGTATAGTATAACGTTTTAAACAATTGTTAATTTAACCAATCGTGTTTAGAATAACTATTGTATAGAGACATCTGAAAATAAATGTAAGGGAACACGGCAAATTAAAATAAGACAAAACTAAATATAATGAAGGAAACCATCGATAAAGAAAAACAGATAACGATCATATTCTCACACAACCGACAGAAATGGCTAATGCATGTAATGACTATTTTGTACAAAAGCTTAAACCTATACCAAATGCAGGCATAAACGTAACATCTTCAATTGAACATCGTGTAAATTCAATGTCTTTCGCTCCAACTCTGCCATACCATATAAATAAAATAATACAAGGTATAAAAATACAAGCAGCGTAGGATGGCATCGTATGATGGCTCCTGGACCAAAATAATTCAAGGTGAAAATGAGGACATTTGTCAGCACTTGAGTTATCTCATTAATTTAAGTATATCGATATATTAACTTGGAAAGATCACATTGAGCAACTAAACTCGAGAATTAGCAGAATGTCTTTTGCTCTGTACAAATTAGCTCAAACCCTAATCTCACAGTATACTACTCATACACGTCACGTAAAAAAAGGTATACCTAAAGATATCGATGTAAAATCAATTAAAATCGATATTTCTTGAATTTTCTAAGCTGGTCCAACCAGTTTTATTAGTTTAGAAAAATAGCAATTAAGGCTAAAAAAAAGTAAAACTGATCTCGCTGAAATTTAAAGCACTTTTTAATATCATGAAAAGCTACAATTTCAGAATGACATCTACATACATTGAAAAACCGCTTTTTTTACTTTAACCTTCATTTGCTGTTAAACAAAAGCACGAAGCGACTTTGAACAGGTCTCATTTTGTGCAAAAACGTACTGGAAACGAGATATCATACGAAATGTAAAAAAAAAAAAATATTTTTTTTCGTTATCGCATCGGGTATCGAAATTCTTAAACAGCACATTTTTTTACTATTTACCCAAAAATTAAAATGCGTCGTAATCGAAATGTCCATTTTTGATCATTAAACAGCTAGGATGACTGCGCTACTGTAATTACTAATACTGTAATCTAACAGTGGTAATAATTATAATTAAAACAATATAATTAGAATGTTTTAAGGTATCAAAGTTCTAGTAAAGGTTTTTTTTATTTTATTTTTGGGTTTTTCCGTACAGCAGGTACAGCAGATATAAAACTAGGTTGCAGAGGACAAACAGACAGATACATAAATAGACCAGCCTACAGGGGTTGGTCGTTTCCATCAAATGCACTGAATCATAAAAATGTAAAACACAACCCTATCGGTATTCAATTCCATTTATAGTAAATTAGCTGCGCCCCACAATTTCACCCGCGTAAGTCCCTCGTTAAGTTTTCTTAATTTTTTTCTTCCATAAGAACCTTCTCCTGACAATAACAAACTCAAAAAAAAGACTTAAAAAAAATTGGTCTAGCCGTTCACGTGTGATGCCGTGACCAAGGGAAATAGGGATTCATTATAAAATTTAATAGTTAAAAATTAGATTAAGTATACTTATGTGAACTATTATTTAAATAGACACCCTTAAAATGTATATTCACAAGATAATCTTGGTGTGTATCCTAACATGGCTACCTACCTATACATATAGGTACAGTACAGATTCAATTCTATTTGCTGACTAATTTGATTAAGAAATAGCTTACTACGCATGTGTTGTATTGATTCAATTAGAATAAAGTACATTATATTATGTTCCGCTCATTGATTTAACTAATTAATATTACTAGGATTACTTGGACTAGTGTTTATTCAAAACAAAATGCTTCGTCACAATTTCTTGAAGTTCTGCGTAGTACACTCTTGACTTAGTATGAAATATGACACTACTAGCAGCGCCCCGCGGTTTCACCCGCGTAAGCCCCGATCCCGTGGGAATATCGGGATAAAAAGCCTATGCGTCAATCCAGGTCTCCAGCTATCTTCATACCAAGTTTCATCGCAATCGGTTCAGTGGTTTTTGCGTGAAAGAGTAACAAACATCCATCCATCCAAACTTTCACATTTATAATACTAGCAACGCCCCGCGGTTTCACCTGCGTAAGTCCCAAAAACGTAGAAATATAGGTATAAAAAGTAGCTTATATGTTAATCCAGGTCTCCAGCTATCTACATACCAAGTTTCATCACAATCGGTTCAGTAGTTTTGGCGTGAAAGAGTAACAAACATCCATCCATCCATCCATCCATCCAAACTTTCACATTTATAATATTAGTGGGATTAGTAGGATGTCATTAAACCGCGGCTTTCAGACGCCAATGGATAGACCACTTAGCCATCGCTAGACTATACATTTAATACACATCAGTCACGTCAATATTAAAACATTTATGTTCAATGTCATTATACATAACATAAATAAATTGTGAAAATTACCTAAATACATATTAATGTAATTTCAAATTTAAATTCAACCACTTTTATGTTATTACTGAAAAAAGCGTTACGAAGTTCAAACAAAATCGTGGGCAAATGAACCTGATTACATCCAAAATGGCGTTCATTCCCAAAGAAGCATCGGTAATGAAATTGTATTAGAAAACGTTACAGGAAGGCCTCGAAGATCGATTCAATCCGATCATCTATACAACACAAATACCATACAAAAGAACAACACAACACAGCTCTCTGAAAAATCACGAAGGTTTCCACGGAGCTACATAATAGCGCTAAATAAATAATATATAGGAGAGTCTCTACTTAATTTCGGTGCGCTGTTATGTATTGTACGTGAGCCACGAAGTAAGCGGTTTATTTTAACCAATGAATTAACCAAATGAATATTTAATTTAATAAAACAAAAAGTAAATTTCGTTATAAAGTTTTAAATAAACTTGGTATTTTGAACGTAAAATTGAAAACATTTCATAAAGTAGCAGTATTTAATGACATATTGTATACTGTAACGAAAACTGGTAACTCAAAAGATACCTATGAAGTAAGTGATGGCATTAATTCCTGTCAACATAATTATTTATTTATTTTGCAAAATGTAGGTATAGAGAGTTGGCACATAGGTGCATAGCAAAAGTACATTACATTACATTTGGCCTGACGGCATGCAGCAATATTAGGCCATTGGCCCCAATTCTGTTACTTCACTCGCTAAATTAAAATTCACAAAATGTTCTTCATATAAGAAGTAAACCTTGTACACTTAGAAACAAGGTCTTATTTCAAATTGAAACAAGTAGTTAACATATGTCGCTATCGAAATAAGCAATTTATTTGTCGTCTGATACGCTTAAATAAACTTTAATACCACGTAGCAAGAGCCGCTATCCGTTGATTGCCATCTCTTTTGCTCTGTGTTTTTAGTAAGCGTCTTCGTAGGTGTAGATTAAAAACACGTCATCCTTGTTCGTTTTGAACAAGTTTGTATACGGCAATTGTATACGTTGACAGGTTTTATTGAAATTTAGCGGCGCTAAGAAATATATGCCAGTAACAAATAGACCTTATTACGAAGAACACTAGGTTGATTTCATATGAAGAAATTAAGTCAGGTTTTAGTTTAGTCGAGTGTACAATAGAATCGGCATGTAAACAACTCGAATAACAAAATTATTAATAATAATTATTATTAATTATTCCTAATGCGGGAGTTGTCTTTTTGTTAACTCGAATAAAAAATTTTCAACATGCAAATGTGTAACAATAGTGATTGATTTCAATTAGGTAATACCAAACCAATTAAGTTGTCAGACATGCAATCATTTCGATGTAAAGTAACTTACACAAACAACACAGAAAAAGAAAAAAGTATGTGTGTGTGCAATTTTTGACTGTCCTGTTGGTCTAGTGGTTAGTGACCCTATCTGCTGAGCCAGAGGTCGTGGTTCATTCCCACCTGAGTCTGGGTGTTCTTTGTGTCCGTTGTTTGTATGTTTGTAAAGTCCCCCGCGACACAGGAGTAATTCCTAATGCGGGAGTTGTCTTTTTATTAAAAAAAAAATCACACCCGGTAGAAGTTAAACGAGATGAGAGAATGAGAAATAAAAAGTAAAATCAACAAAAATAATTTACTAATGTTAATAAATTTCATTTTAGAAAATTTTTATAAAAGTTATTGGTCAAATAAACACAGATGTGTTAAATAATTAACATAAATTAATTAAGCTACACATTTTAATACGCAATGGCACAAAAATTATACACCACGTTGACTATGACGCATTTTCTGTGAAGGCTACGTAGTACCCAGGTGCAAAATACAAAGATTATAGGAAACACTGTACACTTATACTAACTTTTAAACTTTCGCGTTCCATGATATAATATTATTTATGTATTTACGGGAATTAACGCGATCACGAAAAGGCATTACATACCTCAGAATTGCCTGACCTGCCTGACCTGTAGACTTGTATTCTATCTCATTCTCTGGCAGGCTAAATCCTATTTATGAATATGTTTTTGTTATGTTTGTCTCTTTTTAGTGTGTTTTTAGTTTCATCGAATTTTCAAACCACAACAATTCTAAATAAGTTTCACTTCAGAAATAACAGAAAATAAAACAATAACGATTAAATTCTTGGTAAAATTTAGAATAAAATATATATACCACACATTCAAAATTATTTGTCATTCATGTATTCATCAATGCAGTAATAACATTTTTCCAGCAACAAGTGTCTTATTTTACTTTTAAACTTCCTTATATTCATTATCTGTAAAATAGATTTTGGTAGCTGGTTATAATGTTTCGATGCCATACAAAATATGCTTTTGTTGAGATACGCTGTACTATTTGTAGGACAATATATTTTTAGGTGATGTCTTTCGCTAGTGAGATTTCTAAAGAGCTGTCTATTTTTTCCAACAAACAACACGGTTTCCAAGATATATATGGATGGCAGAGTTAAAATATGTAATCTAATAAAACAGGGTCTACAGCTGTCAGTGGTTTTTAATTTGCATATAGCCTGCATTTCTTTTGCAACCTAAATATACTTTCAGTATCAGTGGAGTTACCCCAAAATATGACACCGTATTTTAATATTGGATATACATATCCGTAGTACGTTTCCGTCTTGTGGTGCCGGCGGAGTAGAATAGCACCACCCCATATCTTCCCGTGGGTATCGTAAAAGGCCATTAAGGGAGTGTGAGAAAGTCCTGACTCCTTGTAACTTACTCACCGTGATACTGTTCCATCTGTCTGAGTCTTGCTCCGGTCGTAACGGTTCCCGTGGTCGTTTCCGCGCTGCATATTTGGGGCGATAGCGCGGGCTCGGCAGCACCCGGGATGACAAAGCAGCCCTGTTTAGGGAGGCACTGCTTCCCCGCTTAGCCGGGGAGGGGGCTAGAAAAGGTGCCCTAAAAGGTGCTCGTCCCGATATGGCAGATGGTAGTAACCGTGGCTATCATCGCATCATTCAATTCGTGGTCGACGTCGCAAAGGAAATTTACGGTGTTTCGCCGTGAATATAGGCTACATAAGCCATCTTCGAGCGCACCAGCGCCATCTCTCCGACTAGGGGTCGAAGTGGTCGCCATGGCCGAAATCGGTCGGAACCATCATCATCACGCTGTTATAACTATTGATATACTGGCTGTTTTGGAAGATAATATTTCTAGATGAACCTTCCAGTCCAGACAATTGTCTATATTTAGTCCTAAAAGTTGTCCTGAGTTAGTTGTACCTGCTCTATACGTGTATCATTATACTGTATATCTAAGTTTGCTAGTTTATTTGTCCTATTTCTAAATGTCATAAGGCAAGTCTTGCTTAAATTTATTCTTAAATTATTAATTATGAACTATTTGATAGAATCGTGTAAAGTAGTGTTTATGTCGTGTTCAACCTGTGATTTGTTATTTCCGGTAAATACAATTGTACCTAATCGTCGCCTTATTATAGTGCTTATTTGTCGTATCGACCACATTTATTGAAAATTAACTTTAAATGCAGTATTGTTAAGACCCAAATTTCACACCTGTTGGTTATGGAATATTTAAAACTTTATGCTTTTAACGCAAAAAAAAATCTATTTGAATTTTATTTGTGACACGATATCGTAATGAAAATTTTGTGCTTATTTTTTCTATGTCCAGATTTTGTTTTATATCCTACATCGTAAGAGAAGTTGAGTGCTTGAGTATTCTATGTCCACCCAATCGACTAATCACAGGTCACATGTCCGCCATTTTGTATGATTTGTCACTGTGGCTGGCGACACCACAATATATACCGAAAATATTGTTAAAATCATAGATTTTTTTGTATTTTGTGATTAGATTACTTTAGACAAGTGCCTAATTAAGTCTGGAACATATTTCAAAAGTAAAAATAAACAGACGCAATCGCAAACTGAACAGACAGTACTTTTTAATTTACAATCAAGTCCGTTATGATTTTGAAACAGGCTGTTGTTTTTTAGTGACTTTGAAGAACGTCAATGCTAAGCCTAAAAGTGCATTCGTTTGTTATTTTATATTAATTAGTAACATAATTTGTTGGCCTAGACGCAGAAGAAAAGATTCATTCCCAGTTTGTCATGTTAAAATATTTTATTTCTTTAACTATTTTTCAGTAATGTCTTCGTTATTTTTATCTTCTTATCAAGCACGATTACTTTTTTTATTTTGTTTTAATAACTTTTTTTCCAACATCTAATTACCCCAGGAAAGCAGAAATTGACAAGTTATTTGGTATGTAGTAAAATAAAGGTAGGTACTTAAGAATTTATTAACTAATTATAGTGTGGTTTTAAAACGCTTAGCAACTAACTTAACTGTTTCGTTATATGATTTAAGGGCCTACCTGCTGGTACACTAGCGCCATGCACCACTACCGTGTCCTGAGAATAATGAACACAACAAAAAAATAATTATCCAAATCGGTAGAACCGTTCTCAAGTAATGCTCCGTCATACATGTTGCAATTGACTTTAATTTAATATTATATAGATAATTCACTAGCTAGTATTTTTTTTTATTAGGCGGGGTATTTTTAAGCAGCTTCTTAAGTAAAGGGGTTAGTTTAAGGTAGTGTTTTAGTTTAAGTGTTTTATGCTTATTCATTAAAAACTAAAAAAATAGGTACAAGTATTTTAATTTTAAAGCATCATAACTACGAGGGCGGCACTAAAAATTTCGGGAATCAAGGAAGTGACACAACATTACTATTTAAAAATGTATTTATTGCTTTTCGAAGTATTCTCCGCGAAATTTGACACATTTTTCCATACGATGGAACCAATCATTGAAGCAACCATTCCATTCGGAAGTTGGGTCTCCAAAATGGCCGTTTTGTAGGCAGCAGCTTCTTCGGGTGATGAAAATCTCTGAAAAATTAATTCTTTATTTTATGGAAATTATAGAAATCATTAGGGCTTAGGTAGGGGCTGTACGGCGGATGGTCTAGTAATTCTATGTTTTCTTGCTTTAACAACTCTTTTGTTCTGTGCGCAGTGTGAGAACTCGCATTGTCGTGATGGAGGATGATGCGGCGGTTGCAGTTCTCTTTACGGAGTTCAGAAACGACCTGTGGCAAACAAATGCTAGCATACCATTCTGCATTAACCGTTCTTTGTCCCTTAAGAGAAATAGTCGCAACATGGCCGGTTTTGGAGACAAACGTGGCCACCTTTTATTTTGCAACACTCCGTGAACTAACAATTTTTGTTGGCTTTAACTCATTTTCGAACACCCAAACTCGTGACTGGTTTTTTGTTTCGGGTTCGTACGCGTAGATCCAAGATTTGTCACCTGATACGATGTTGTATACAGCATTTGAGGATCCTACGTGGAATCTTTCGAGAGTTCTGACGCACCAAGTAACGCGAGCCGCTTTTTGCTCTTCACAGAGCGAATGCGGTATCCATCGGGAAAACAACTTTTTTACACCTAATTGTTCATACAAGATTATTTGTAATTGACTCATGCCAATGTCTAAAGTTGCCTGAATTTGTATGTCACATGTCGATCTTTCTCAATCAGCTTACGCACAACATCAACGTTTTCTTGGGTGACTGCAATTTTTGGACGACCTTGACGGGGATCATCACTGAGCTTGACAAGTCCACGTTGAAATTCAGCAAACCAGCGATAAATTGTGGTTTTGGATGGGGCTTCATCACCAAATGCAGAAATCATCCGGTCAACACACTGTTTTTGCGTTAAACCACTACGAAAGTCATAATAAATCATCGCTCTTGAATTTTCTCGAGTCAATTCCATTTTCTCAACGACTAAACAAGTTTGACAAAACCTTGTGATAAGACCGAGAATCATTTTTTAAATAAATAAATGGTATTCGATTTTTAAAACCAAGGTGTTTTCAATTAAAAAGATTTTAATATGACAGAATTAGTGGAAATATTCCATTCCCGATACTTTTAGTGCAGCTTATGTATCAAAAGTCAAAAAAATAATTCAAAAGGCACTTTCATTAATGTACATCCTGTATGTACATTTTGGCACTTAGGACAAATAAGCACGCACAAATTGAAGTCATTTTGTGCTATCTCTAATGAGGTGGGTCCTAACTCCACATTCGTAATTTTATTTGTGTATTTTTGTTCTATCTCCATAAAAAAATCTGTAAAATTAGGTATATTTAGTTACCATCCATAGATGAAAATTCTAACAATCAATTCATTGGTAACTCATGTATTGAGAAAGACTTTTAAATCTTGAAACCATGGCTTATTATTTCAAAAGATCAAAAAACTCTTCGTCCTGTAAAAATCAATCAATGGTAGATAGGACAAATAAGCACTAAGGCGACGTAATGTCATCTGCAAAAAGTATCTATATTAATAATTCGGTCAAGGGGTACGGTAGACTCGATTGAATAATAAAATATAAAAAAATAATGGTTTCGAGTCGACAACATATATCCGCAAAATTCGGATTGTCGAGTATTTTGTTAAATTCTAATGATGCAAATGGCAGTTGCCATATTGGCCATTGGCGGATGCCATCTTGAGTTCGTTAAGGCCGATTCACACGTATATCTTGAGTTCGTTAAGGCGGATTTACACGCATATCTACCTAGATTTTGTAAAAGATTGTGTATTATGTTAATGAGTCACATTTCACACAAGCGAAGCCGGGTTTTCATCTAGTGGTCTTATAATTTATTATTTGAGGAAAGTCATTTATATGAATAACAAATAAAAGCGGTCCCAGCACGCTTCCCTGACGATTATAAATTAGATATCTCGTTAAAATTACGAGAAACAAGTAATTCCATTAATTTCAGTATTATTAAACTCGTTGGTGACTCAACGTGTTATTTTTTTACCCTACTGCAAAAAAGTGTAAAGATTATTATAATTGAAACGACGTAAATTAATAACCGCAGGAAGTGTTGTAGGTATATCATAAAACCACACACAGGGCCAATGTCATTAACTAGGTACTCGTTTTTTTCCTGAAATGGTTCGTCCAATCGAAACACAAACCTTAAGGCCATAATCACGAAGAAAAGATATCAAAAACATTTACTGTTACTAAAATTACTTATTATATATCGTTTGTACCAGTATTCCATTACTGTTTTACTTCATATTCCTTTAATTGTTAAATAACAAACTTTGCAATGAATAGTAAAAAGTATTGATTTTTATTTTTTTATTTGTACGTAACGTATCAAAGATTGGAATTATGTGAACAGGAAACATCAGCGTTGATGGCCGTTGACAGTGATGGGAGTAACAATTTAGCTAACTAGATTAAAATTCAGCACAAGATGGATGGGTACATAAATCGATTTCGATATTGCTGGTAAACAATGTTTTAGACTTTGTTGTGTTTTTAGGGTTTCGAAGATCAAAAGGAAAAACGAAAACCTTATAGGATCAGCCTTATTTGTTGTCTGATTGTCTGTTTATCTGTCAAGTTTGTAACGTGGTGGTTTCTCTGAAATGCGTGGAGGAATCAGATTGAAGTTAGTACCAAATAAAATTATTTCTATGCTTAGGTCTACAGGCTCTTAGTGCTGCTGTAAAGATCAAAGTATAGGTTGATACTAGAACCTGAATCAACACCTGCCTACGGAGCACTTCCCCATGATCGAAAATCATGAAGTTTTACAAGAAGCAAAATTGAATAGTGCAAGCTATTGCGACTTGGCAATGATAGACTAGTTAAGTTAATATTGGTTTATTAAGAGACTCCATGAATTGACTGACTCTATATAATAAAATGTTTTCTTATACGAGTATAATAGTTAACAACAAAGGATAAAATAAAATGGAGGGGTGTAAGCCGGAACATATCAAACTAACATGTTTACACGTATTTTATAATAATTACAATTTAATTAAATAATCACGTACATGCATACTAATGATAACCATAGATATTCCCCCCTTAAAAATATATATATATATATCTATTATCTAACTGTTTACACATTATACATATAATAAATTTATTCTTCTACGAGTATTACGTGTCTTTTCTAATATTCGTGTTGTTTCATTTTCACTTATCAAAAATGCCGGTTTTAAACGGTCTAGTGACACGTTGATTTCTTAACCGTCGTTCAATAAAAAATCGGTTGTCTGTAAAGTCGGTTTACTGACGATAGTTGAACGTGACAACGTCATAGGAACGCCTCAGAGCGAGGTAGCGCCGCATGAGTCATGTTTTTTCGTGTGTGCAGCCGGCTCCATCGAATTATAAGACGTTGTCACGTCAAAAAAACCGTTATATACTATTTTTCTAGATTACAAACTCACATTTATGCAGTTGGAGAATTGACTGTGACGTATATCGATGTACGGAGGAACATTTTTTTTTCTATTTCAAAGTCTAGGACATTGAGTGTTAATCCTAGCTAAAATTTATTAATTTTGGTACGCAGGAATCCACGTTTGTATGAACTATAAACTATCTACATAATTAAGTTTACACTGAACCCTAAGGTCGACTCCTATTCACACTTGTCCGGTATTGTTTATTAGTTTACGTTTATTAATTTTATAAATTTGATAAAGTCATCATATAAAACTGTTGTGTAGTATAAGTAATGTAATAGGTTTATAAGACGACAAATAAATAGCAGCTCTAACAATTACACAATTAAGTACAAACTAGCCTAACGGGAATGGTGTCTGAAATCATGCCTGTCGTTAGCATTGTGTAAGTAACGATATTAGGGAATATTTTACTTTTTTTTTGTTCGTGTGGAAACCCCAACGGGCCTTCACATCACCGGGATTTTCAGTGTGGTGGTGTGTTGGTATCGAACCAACTAAAACCACACGGTGTGCCTTACTGCCTAAATAAGAAAGATACGTGAACAGCTTTCATTAAGACATCCGTATCCCTGCTTTTTTTTTTTTTATGGTAAATGACTAACGCCGCCCATGGGCACCTGTAACTCAAGATTTACAAGGGAAAAGGGGAACAGGGGGAAGAAGGGGAAGAGGGGGATTAGTGGGGAGGACAGGGGGAGAGGGGAGAAGAGGGGCAGAGGGGAAGGACGGGAATAGGGGAGAGGGAAGGGTTAGGGCCTCCAGTAACCTTACTCACACGGCGTAAAGCAAAGCAAGCATTCCTTCACTGCCATTTTTTCTGTGAGGCCGTGGTATCGAGCGGAGCGACTATCATTTTCTTTGAAAAGGTGTGGACTATCTTCACGACATACTAATTTTGACTTACTCCTGATAATTTAAAAATACTTCAAAATTGGTTTAATTCAAATAAATTATTTTGATTTTCACTGAGAGTCAGCCTGTGACCACGGTTAGTATAACCTGGTAGAAACGTCAGTCAATTCAAAGAACATATATAATAATTATATTATCATAGAGCACGATAGTGTGAGTCATTTAATGATCTTGATTTTTCTACTGACACCAACGATTTTGTAATCGTCCAAAGACTAAATTGACCCTCTTACCATAAGACATGATTGTCACTCGGCTTGCGTAACTTCAAACGGCATTAGTTGCGGTGTCGAACCACACCTAATATTAGCATTTAATTCTGTGGGAGAGGCATTGTGACTCTTGAGTTGCAGGTGTCCATGGGCGGCAGTAGTTACTTACCATCAGGTTACCTGTTTGCTCGTTTGCCCTTATATCATAAAAAAACTGCTGTGCCCAGGACTTCTTTTGCTTTTATGTCGGAAAACAGCAAATTGTCGCTTAAAATAGGCGTTGCACCCTTTTCTGAGAGGGGGGAATCCTCCAGCAGAACTTTTTTATACTGTATTGGCGGTGAAACAACCTGGAGCGTACCTAATTGAAAGATTTTTAATATAATAAAAGCTTTTAAAAAGATTTCAAATTAAAACACATCACAACTTCTTAAAAAAAACATTCCGACGTCAACAAAATAATAGCATTTTCGAGGAAAAAGAGGTTTCAAACCACCTTGTCTTGTACTTTCAAGGTTAATAGGTATTACGTGTTTATTTGATAGGCGTGCCGCTCCTCCTATCTTTTCGGTGTGCTCTACTGTTGCTATGACAACGCCATTCGAATGACTGGTATTAAAGGCAATAGTTTTTAACGAATTTCAAAATGGAGGAGGAAGAACTCAATTCGACCGAATATTGTGTTTTTTTACATGTGTTACACAATATCTAATTTGTGAACCGGTTTCAATAATTGTGTACCTTGTCTAATCTTTAAAATAAATTATTTCATAGTCTTAAGGCATTAAGTCTTATGGGATAATTTAAAAAATTTGAGACATTAATTAAACAAAATTATCTATAGATAGCTAAGTGTGTCGTCAAGATATTTACTTCAAACAAATGTCTATAGAACGGACCCTTTTGACATTCAATAAAAAGTGACTAATTTGACTTGACAGTCAACTACCATATCCTTTTTTAATTGAATTGGTTTTACTCAAGGTTGGTCCCATTTTAATTTAAAGAAAATATGCATTCACCTCTGAGGGTGGAGAATTCAGAGATGAAGAATGCTTATTGCAATTTATCAATATTTAGGCACATTGAAATCGGTGATACTTTCTTTAAAAGTTAATGATCGATGTAAATGTCACTAATATATCTGAATTTTTAATGATTAGTAGAATGTTATAGAAAAATACAGTACACTATATGTACATACAACAGTTTACAGAAGGGTGTGGTCATCGCTTAGGGTTAAAGGTTAATTTTTTATACAGAAAACCTATTCTGCAACAGACGATATGAACTTGTGAATTTATCAATTGAGCTAAAATTTCGTAAGAAATATAAAAACTTTTTAACAAAATATTGAACCGACGAAAGAAGAAAAGAACTGAACTGAAAAGTGATAATAAATGTGTTTAAATATGTTTAATAAATTATTGTTAAATATTGTAGTTTAATAATTATTGTTTAATAAATGTGTTTAATAAATGTGACAGCCTTCGGCACGCATGGTCCGGCTCGATCGAAGTGATACCACGGCCTCACATAAAACCGGAAACAAAGCAATGTTTTCATTCCTTTTCGCCGAGTGATTGTGGTTACCGGAGGCCCTAACCCTGCCTCTCCCCCACTTACCTCCTCTCCCTCTCATCCCCCCTTCCCCTACTCCTCCCTCCTCTCCCCCTCGTCTCCCCCTGCCCCTATTCCCACCTTAAAGTGGTGCTGGATTGGTTTCATAGTTACCTGTCTGAACGTGCCCATTGTTCTTTACAATATTTATAAGTACATAGCTGATTGGAGATTAGAACATGGCCTCAACGTAAATCCTGTAAAAAAATTGAATGGTCGAGGCTCATACAGGTTTCTTTTAATGGCTTATAAGGGTAAAACATCTGGAACTTTACATCGTCCTGAGGCGGGGGGGGGGGAGTTACGCCGATGCCAGCTATCTTTATTTCACTTATTCAAAATTAGTGTCTTAAGATTGTCTGGAATAAATCACAACTAGTGATAACCACCCATTGTACCAGTATTCAATATTTTTTTATGTTGTGTTTTGTATGTAGCACGACCACCTTTTTTTGCAGTCAGTAAATATAGCATGCTCTATAAATAATCCGACCTAACCCTCGCTCATACAAGCATCGTTACACGATAAGCCTGTCGCCGCTCTCACCCCCACACTAATTATTCCCTGTGAGCGACTACAGAATTTGTATTAATTTTCATTATGTTATCCAATTTATTCATTATGTAATGAACAAACAGAATATCAAACACGTGTTAATAGAATAACGTAGTTTGTAATGGTGTCACGTCTTCACGCTTTCACGGTGATTGAGTAAACACACACAGTGTTATGGACATTTGAGTAATAGTAGTAAGTGTAGAAAAAATATTTAGATTGTTTTATTTATTTAAGTAGAAAAGTGGGCAAATTTTTTAGCAAAAGCAAACATTAGACCCTTATAGAATCACTTTGATGTCCGTGTGTTTGTCTGTGAAAAGACTTTTTCTAGAAACGCATTAACTTAAAATTATGGTGAAATACTTAGGCACATCGCACATGTAAAATGAATTTTTTTTTTAGTTTTTCTGCTTGTCCTTTTCCCTGACAGGGTTTTGGACGTGTCGCGTCAGGACAATTCATCAGCTCTCTTAATATTTAAGAAATAATGATATTACGAAGCTCCGAAATTGGAACAAAGCCCATTGTTATTCTTGAAAGACTAATCTATATATGCTTATCGTGGAGATCCTTTTAATCGTTTGCACCACTATTGTTTTAGGTGAGTAATTTACCTCCTTTGCAACATTTTAGTACTACAAAATAATTAGCCTTATCTGTCCTGCTAACTAACGTCACTAACCAAAAAAAAAAAAAAACTTTTTATTACGTGAATTAAATCGAAATTCTGAAACATAGCAAATCTGCTTTGAAACTTAAAAGGAAAGGATTTTAAGGGTGACGTCGGCAAATCTAGCCAGGTATAGACATAACAAAATAGTACATTAAGCAGAAATTTAAAATGGCCGACTCTGCTAGTGACGTTACTTTTACGATTATTAGTTTATATTATTATAGAGCTGGCCGTCTTTGGTGATAAGGGTAGAAGCTGAAAAATATTGTTCTTTAGTCTGAATAAAATTCGCTGAAATTATTATTTTGGGCTTTGTATCAATATATCGTTGTGTAATAAATACAACGGAAGATAAGCATTAAACGACATAAGGACAGCCTGTTTAATAATATCAATTTGACCCATTCAACCTTCATAAATAATCTCTTTCTGTGTATAAGTATTGTATAAATGTAGTTAAGTATCTATATGTTATTTTATAAAACTGTGCTAGCTACCTTACAGGCATTGTATATATTTTTCATGATAAAAATTAGCCTATGCCACTTTGAAGCCTGTAAACTACAGGATGGCCGAGTTTTTCGAAAACAATTAGAGAGAAAAGCGCTATGGGTGAAAATGAATTCGTCGCTTTATGCAATTTGAGTCATGGAGCGCTTCGCGGAACAACAGCATGCTTTGCGGCTCTAGCCTTGAAAAAATACTCTTAACAAACGAGGCCTATTTTCACATTAAGCACAGTTATCGCTACTGGAGCAAGATAAACTCTCGTCTTAAACACCAAAAGCCACTTCATTCACCCAAAATGACAATATGGACTGCCATATCAGCAAAATACAATTTGGTCCGTGTTTATTTGGTAAAAATAAGGGAAATATGGTAACTGTGTATTCATTGGAATACGTGAGGATCTTGCAAGTATTTTTAAGGCCACAGTTACGGGAATTTATGGATACAACAACAGGACGTAGATAAAACAAGATGGAGCAACATGTCATAATTATGTCAAACATGACTAGTCGAAAGAAATGTTTTCGAACAAATTGGTTTCTCGCAGAATCCATGGTCTCCGAGGTGTCGGGACCCTACACCAGGCGAGTTTTTCTTTTGGGATACCTGGAAAGTCGTTTGTATGTTAAATAATTAACCACAATATCTTAATTAATATAGATCATCCACGAGAAGTTGAAGAAGCCGCGAAACCCCGCAGAAGTCAAGGTGTTTTCCAAAATTTGCGTAGTCTTACTTTTAAACTTTCATGTTCCATGATAAAATTATGTATAATATGTATGGGAAATGTCAGGCAATTCAAAGATATGTAATACCTATTACGTGATCGCGTTAATTCCCGTACATATACATAATTTATTATATTTGTGTAGTCGTTTGCTGGAGTGCCAGTGACGAGATGGATATCGACGATTTAATTAAAATAAAAATTGGATTAGAATATGCTCGAAATTAATGATAATTTAAATATCAATTGTAGTTTTACTTCTATTCAGGTTTTTCAAAAACTTTTGGGCCACTCTGTATAACATACATGTTTGAAACATTCAATTAATCACATCGCCTCTTACCTTTACCGAAAGCATATTAGTATTTGTGGTATCACGCTTAAAACTATAATTACAATAATAGCTACTACAGACCGCTCATGAAGGCGGTCGTGACTTTGGTAAAGGTGACAAACGAAGACGATAGTTTAGTCCTTAAGTATTTTTATTTTTCGTAGTTCGCTCTTAAGACGCTCTGGACGTCTTGATAGATGAAAACAAAACGCACAAAACGTTATTCTGGTTGGTCATTTATAATAACATACAGAAAATATTTCTGTGTGTTAACATTTGTATTAATTTCACTAATTTTCTTAACATTTTGTAATTAATGGAGAATCTACCGCAATGTGCTGCTTTATTTATTAATCGTTATCTACCACACTGGTTTTTTACGTCTATTACCATTTTACGTCCAACGACTTATCATTGCCTTTCCTCTGGTGTAATGTACAGAGATTGGCTAAATTAGAAGAAGTGTTCATTAGGTAATAGTGCCATTAATTGAAATCTGTTCACCTGAAATTGTTAAGTGTCTCTCTGTTTTATTTTTGGATTTGATAGTTAATAAAATATATATCCGTAGTTTTTAGTTCAAGGCACGTTAGGAATAAAAGAAAACTTAAGTGTATTTTTAAACATATATTATGAATAAATTATTTACTCATTATAATCTCTGAAAGTAGTTTTCCACATTGTCAAATCGGATTGGAATTTTATCTAGTCTACAATGACGTATTAGAGATGATGATGGTGAACCTATTAAACGACAAAGACATTGTATTGGGTTTGGGTATGATAACACCTAGCAGATTAATGAAACCATTTTTGTAGAGTGGTCTATACATACTATGAGTTAAAATATCTATAACTTTCCTTTGTCCTGGTCATTCCCCTATCATAAACACGAATACAACATTTCGCTTTCATAGTTTTGTATCACAATAACAATTATTCCCTAAGCACTACTCGGGAAAACGCTCGCCACAAATGTGGCAAAACATTGTAATGTATAATAATGGGATTCTGGTGTTCGCAGCTCTTAGCCGCTTCACTTGAAGACAACCATTTCCTTTCCAATTATATATGAAAAAGTGCAGCTGATGTTCATGTAAGTTTTATTTGTATTTGCACATTTCGCCTAGCGATATTAACTTTACAGCACCATTTATTACTATTCGAAACGCAAATTAAGTGACCAGTTTTGAGACGAGTATCGTATTCTAGATAAATGATAGAAAGCATGTACCTCGTTATGACGTTGGAATCTATGAATAAAGGGACACCAGCTTTAACAGTTTTTTCCAGTCGTTGGGAAGGAGGCTGGGGATTACGTTTTGCGTCTGCTACTGCTAACTAAGGGATTTATTAAATTTCGAACTCAACCAATTTATTTCTAGTTAAATTCGTTATGGGTTCAATGTTTAACGTTAAGTTTCGCTTATAAAACTATCCTAGATATTATTTATTTAGGTCACAGACGTATTTACGTCTGTACGTCTGTAAACTTTATGCATATTTATGCATAGAGTTTTATATACATGATGGCACGTGTTGTTTTGGCTGGTCGAATCTGAACATGGTGTTAAATATTTTGTTTATGGTTGAATTAGCATTGGAAGCTCTTTATATTGTGAACAAATTAAAATATTATTTTTGGTGGACACCAGCTTCACACAAAGGAGTCGCTTTGCCGGTATTGCTTTGTCTATCATTATTAAATTTAAGTGAAAATAAATACCTTCATACACTCATTTATGTGAGCAAATTTTCCAACAAATCGAAGGTCTGGAAATAACTGATTATAAACAGTTATTTAGTAAAATCCTAAGTAACATTATAAATGTGAAAGTGAGTTTGCTTGTTTGTTTGTCACACTTTCACGTCGTAAATACTCAACCGATCATCATGAAAAGGACATAAGGGTAGCTTTTACCCAGGGAGATACCCGAATTGATTGATATAATATATAAAATCTATATTAACCCGCGCGATCTGTGATAATCTAAGAAATAAAACAAGCAGAATATTTATTCAGATAACGCACATGGCACACATAGAACTTATTTCCTGATATTCGATATAATTTCGTAAGTCTATAAAGGAATCCAAACAGCAAATAGTAAAAAATATATACTTTAAATATATATCTCAAAATGTAAGTAGTGTAAGTATGTGGCCTCAAGTATAAATAGACTTAAATAGGAAAAATCCCAAGGACATTTCCTCATATACATAGTTTCAGCTACACAAAGGAACAACACGACAAAGAAAATCACATATTATTTTCCTACGTACACGAAAAATTCATAACCATTCAAGTTCATTTATCCGGAGATAACTAAATATGATAAAAAGTATAGCTCGCAAAACAAATTACTGCTCACTCCATCACTCTTTATTTAACATGGTTAGAACAGCAAAGCAATATATCAACGTTGCAACAGCCTAAAGGCACTTTGGGGAGGCACACGTCACTGAGAGGGAGGGGCGAAAACATCCTAATAAGTGCGTGTTCTGTTAAGTATTCCCTTCGACGGGTTGTTTAAATCGTTCGTATATAGGTTAGCTAGATATGGGTGCTTTCTTCTGTAAATATATTTACTGGGTAACATTTCTTGTGGCACCATGTGACAAAAGGCTTTACAGTGCCTTATGATATACGATTGCATTAAAGGGAATTAATACGATGTTTAGGGTACCATACCACATCTTTGAATTGCCAGACGTTTGAAACAAGTTTCACTGGCCGTGGTTATAACCTGCCGGATAGCCGGACTCTGTTACACAGGCCGTGCTGTGTAACAGAGTTCGGCTGACCTAATCAACAACGTCACAGGATGAATTCTCGTTAGTGTAATGGTTTATCAAACTCGTTTGCCTTTGATACCTACTAACGTTTCATATCGCGGTAATACACAGTTAAATATCTACTGACTCTGTTTCTGTAGCAAGCTGGTTTTCATCTAGTTACCCTGTAGGAATGGCTATTACATCACTTACAAAGACAACAAGCAGAATGAACACAATCATCACAATCTCTAGTGACCATTCCCCAGAGATGTTTATGAGGGTATGCGACAGGCAAGTGATACCACTGATATTTCGTGTGCTTATGGGTTCACTTGCTAAACACATAGTTTTGTAAACCAAATTTTGGTTTTATTATTGATTACGAACACTATTTCATAGTTACATCTTTTATCCTTTAACTTTTTAATGGTAGAAAAGAAACAAAAAACGAACGCTGAAAATACCAGACACTATATTTTATATTCTTAAAAAAAATAATAGAACGCCAGCTCTTAAGCTTTGAGCAATTTTCTGAGCCATTAAATATCTTTTCCCTTTTAGGCTATCTCACAAATTGTCAGGAAGATATACCGGTGATATATCCTGTTTTCCTTTTACTTAGATAAGTACATTATTATATACTTAATACAGATTTATTTTATTAACTGTCGGTTTATATTATAAATATCTACTATATTTATTTGTACCTATATTTTTTCTATATATAACTATTTAAATAAACATGGACTGGACTGACTGTAAGCGATGTTTTCAAATTAGCATGTGAATTATTTAAAAATAGTATATTGTTTGGAGATCCATAGACTGACAAAATTATACGGGTGTTACAGAAAGGAGTGACCGAATATTAAGCGCGTTATGTTTAGCTCACAAATAGTTTACGTAGCTTAAAAACGTATTTAAAAAAAAATCTTTTCATTATATTTCTTATTATTTTATTTTAAACTAGCAGAGCACTAGCAACCGCGTGAGTCCCGATCCAGTGGGAATATCGGGATAAAAAGCCTATGCGTTACTCCAGGTCTCCAGCTTTCTACATAAAAAGTTTAATCGCAATCGGTTCAGTGGTTATTGCGTGAAAGAGTAACAAACATCCATCCATCCATCCAAACTTTCACATTTATAATATTAGTGGGATGCTTTTCTTGGTATAGGTGCACATTTTTAAACAACATAATAATTATGAATTTTCATGCCCACGTTAAATATTGTTGTTTATTTTTATGCGTATATTTTCAGAAAAATCCGGACATTCTATAAATATGTTTGGTGTAAAATACCTACAGTTTCATTCATATCAGCCCTCTCTTACAAAATATTAGCTTTATCGGTCAACTTTCAAATTAAATTTGTCAATTCCAAAATAAGATTTATTTTAAAAAAAATCACGTTTTTTTTTATAAATGTAAATGCTTTACTTTATTCACGGAGTCCACTATACGATCTAAAATTATGACCTTCTGGAACCCTCTGTGTAACAAACAAAGAAAATCGATTGAGTGCCAAGCAGCTGCCTAGCACTCACTTTGTTGGCAACTTGGCAAACATTGTTCTGTGCGCTTTTCACTGCCGAAGGGTGGGCACCCTACAAACTGCATGATAAATGGGAAAGAAAAAAGGAAGACATGCAATTACTTTAAAAACTCCTTGTAACCAAGGTCACCAGCTGTTCAACATAGAGACGCCGTTTGTCGTACGTGCACTTTATTTTTCCAGATATTTGCGGGCGTACTTTGGTAGAAAATTCCTAGTTATCAAGTCCTTCACTATTATCTGAAGAAACCTCGAGAGAAAGAGAAGAATATCTGCATTGGCAGTAGTCTTAATCAACTGCTGCTTTCTCTACTCAAAATAATAAAACATCGAACAAAGTTGTTCACAATATCGGTTCAAACTAAAGTTTTATTAATATTATTCAGTAAGAGTAACTCATTTTAGAGTAATTGTTAAAATTCCAAACTAAAAATACATTTATGGTTACGTTATTATAGTTTTGCAAATATTTCTAAATTAAATTAATTGTATGGTTATAGATCTACCTACAGCTGTTAAGTTTGCTTGCATGAATGATAATATTTATACTGCTAGTACGATTTATAGCAGGGTTATATTTTAGCGTAAGTTGCAAAAGTCAGCCCTCGCGGCAGGGAGAGATTTGTGGGACAGGTACGAAAGAAAAAAAACATTCGTTTTAATAAATCCAGGGCTGGTTATAGGAGATAAAATATTTATTGAACGTTACTGTATAGATAAGTAATTGCAAGAAGCTGTACTTTTTTGCAGTAAAGAAAAGGTTAAGTAGTTCACCACTCATAGTATAAAAGTCCAAGTTCCAGAGAACTATTTATACAATACTAGCAGCGCCTCGCGGTTTCACCAGCGTAAGTCCCGATCCCGTGGGAATATCGGGATAAAAAGTAACCTATGCGTTAACCCAGGTCTCCAGCTATCTACATACCACGTTTCATCGCAATCAGATCAGTGCTGTTGCGTGAAAGAGTAACAAACATCCATCCTTCCAACCAAACTTTCACATATACAATACTAGCAGCGCCCCGCGGTTTCACCCGCGTAAGTCCCGATCCCGGGTGAGTATCGGGATAAAAAGTAGCCTACTTACATCGCAATCGGATCAGTAGTTTTGGCGTGAAATAGTAACAAACATCCATACATCCTCACAAACTTTCACATTTATAATATTAATAGGATTAGTGGAATTAGTGGGATTTTACTTTCGGGATTGAATTCTGTGAATGTGTAGGTATGTTTATGATATGTACATATACAACTATGTGTATTTGATTCTATAGACTCTATTTAAGTATTTGTTCGATATGAATAATTCTTTCTGATTTTTTATGAAGATTGGATAGAATATTTATTGAGGAAGGTAGGCTATGTAACATCACGCAGTGACCCTTAAAAGAGGTGCAGGAGCAGGTTAAAGGCAGGTGAAACTACTACTAGATGTTCTATCTCTGCACTGTAGAACCCATTTGTAAAGAGAGAGTTGTCAACAGCACCGATATGTTTGGTGCTAGCATAAGCTGCAGATGTGAATGACACAAGTTTGTATCCGTCGCGTTATATCTAGGGATATTGGCTATGTCAAGCAGCATATTACTTCCTGAGCTAATATTATTGTACACTTGTTTACCTTACGGCAACTAGCGATGTCTTCCAGCAATTATTGTAAAGAAAGATTTTGAAAAAAATTATTGGTGCGATAGGAGATTTTATTAGAATTGCAGCGGAAAAGGAAAATAAATTCTTACAATGTGATCTTGTGAAGATTGGTTTAGCAAGGCAGTATTATCCATAGCCTTCAGGGCTGTTTGTTATTAAGAGCAACGCATGTGATGGTGATGATATTTTTACATTCTAAGAGAAATGATAAACTGACCCCCGGTGTACCAAACACCGGGGGCCAGTTTATCATTTCTCTCGCCTCCAAAGTCGTCCAACATTACAACTAGTGTATTATTTGTTTTTTTTAGGAAGAATACCTGCTAGTAATGTTGTTCACACATTACTAGTATTCTTGTTAAACCCTCCAGCTAAGCTAAATGAACGTGTTAGGGTGGGGTTCACGTCGGTAGTGCACTGGGTGGGGTTCGAACCTGCAACCACTTTGCGAGTCCAACGCCTAAGCCATTACGCTACCGTTTATTTTAGTAATTTATTGTTTTTTCTTCCGAAATTTGCATACAATTAGTGTTACCAAGATTTTATTTGTACTCTAGTAGAATTTAATGAAAATATTCTGTTATTTAGCCCTAAATGCGCAACCGTGTTATTTGCATAGCTCCAAAATTAAAAGTTTATAATTAATTTCCCAAAAGTTGGAAAGATCTAAGATCTAAGTAGCGAACTATATATATAAATAAATATATTTATATATATATATTATATAAAATTTTTATCTATGAAAGTGCTTTTGATCTATAATTTTAATTATCCTTGTTTTTTTATTTAAGATTTTAAATTTAAGTCTTGTTAAGCTTTTTATGAAATAACGATATTGAATTTGAAAATTTAAAATACAATTATTTATTGATTAAAAACTATACGGTTTTACTCACGTTTGTAAGTGAAAAAGTGATACGGTTAGTATGGTGTGCACCGCGGTGGATGTTGGTAACAACAGCGCATCACACAACGCAACGGAAACGCAACCGTCTACATCCGCACGTTTCGAAAGGCAAAGGAACCGGTGGCAGCGCTGTAAACCCAGTGTGACACCTGACACCGTCGCGGCAGGACGCTTCACTCCTTGAGAAAGGGCCCCCGTCGGGTCCGAAACTAGTCGGGCATCCCCGAAATACAAAGGTGAGTAAAACCGTATAGTTTTCATAAATATGAATACCACTCACGAAAGTTTTTATTGTAATACAATTATTTATTCTTTTTCTTTACAACAAATATGTCCAATTGATTTGCGAAACACAGTTGCTTTGAAATACGAAGTGTTCTAGTTCCATGGTACGGGATAGACGGATGAATTGAATCATCGAGTTCGTATTGTACCAACTACGCCAAAGTTTCTGGGACGCGAGGCAGAACTGTTCAGCAACAGATCTATTGTCAGCTACATGTTGAGTTGGCAGGAGGAAAATAAAAGCGAAACATACGCGAATGCGATTGATATCTCTTTTGTATTGACTTTTAAAAGTAATTAATTTTTTAAGATGAAAAATTGAACAGTGTTGTATATTAAATGTGTATGTTTTAAAATAAGATAAGATAATTTATTTATTCGCTCAAACATACATACATACGTACATTCAATTAACAATCGCATGCAAGATATAAAGCTGGACAAAGTTCGAGCCATGTTTGCCAATACAATGACGTGCAATTTTAATCTGATTAATTAATAAATATGGATAAATTCCCATCCGCGATTTATTTCTATCACTTGACCTGATAACAACAGTTAACATTATATAAATAGGTATATATTAATGAAGTAATAATTATCAGCCTATAATTAATGTATACAATGTCAAAGTAATGCTTATATTAGATCTTAATATTACGTCAAAAGTATCTAATTAGGTACTTAATTATGTCAAATCATATTTATCATTTAAAATACTTCGCTACTTAGATCTTAGATCTTTCCAACTTTTGGGAAATTAATTATAAACTTTTAATTTTGGAGCTATGCAAATAACACGGTTGCGCTTGTAAGGGCTATATATATATATATATAATAATGATTTATTTCTCACCACAATAAAGTATTCAGTACATTTTAAAATATATATACATAAAATCCTTACAATAATATTGTGGGAGACTGGTTCCTAAGCTAGGCTCGAGGCCTGTGTTTCAGGACACCAGGTCTCCACCCCGTGTATATTTACATTTCAATTTAACTATAACAAATGGGCACTACTTTACATATTAAGTGCATTAGAGTAACGTTTTTGTAGTAATTGGTATATTTATGCAACCAAAAGGCAAGTGAAGAGAACAAGACAGCACATTGGCAGGGAAAAACGATTGTCCAAAATGTTCATCCAACTCATCTCAACTATATATTCAGTTACTTTTCAACTAACATAAAAAATATATTCCCTCTCGCAATAATTCAATCATTATCATCAGAATTTAACAGGAGGGAACATTCCAAATTCAAATGCCTTTAACTTTTAGAACTAATTGGAGCGGCCGGTGAAGTTGTACATTGGGAACGACTTCGGGAATAGATACTTCAACAATGATTAAAAGTTAGTCGGGGTATCCTCCTACCACAAAAATAAAACCAAGAAAACCATAAATCCACATCCTTTCTTGCTCTGTACTCAAACGTTTAAGAAAAGAATTTGAAAACTTTAACCACAGCTTGTCTTTTGAAGGGGTTTCGTTGACTTTGCGTTGACTTTTGACGGACTTTCGCAATATTAAAGTTGCTATGAAAGCCGAAACACTCCACTAAAGAGGTCATCAACTTCACTCTCCTATATATTACAACACATTTAAAGTTGCTATGAAAGCCGAAACACTCCACTAAAGAGGTCATCAACTTCACTCTCCTATATATTACAACACATTTAAAGTTGCTATGAAAGCCGAAACACTCCACTAAAGAGGTCATCAACTTCACTCTCCTATATATTACAACACATTTAAAGCCACAGTTAAGAAGTACAGTTATTCGTTTTTCTTTTAGGTTCACAAATGAATTGACAAAATGGCCGTGGTATTACTGTGTGTACATTACTTGGCCCAAAAATACTTTTTGACCTTAAGAGACCTCAGATATTTCTACTTTCTATTTGATCTTGCCTCTAACTTGACATATATATATAAACTACTCAAAGTTACTTACTATAGTATATTATATATACCTATATATACAGTATAGTAGTATAACTCACTCACTTTAACTCATCAATTCCCAGTCCTCCACTGCTGATTGTGCTCCTCTGATTTGTATAATAATTCCTGTTTCTTTTCCGCCTTCTTTCAAAAGACCTCAGATGAAAAAAAAACACCTATTTAAATTTAGAACATGTAAGTATAGGATGTTCTTATTCCGATTGGAGACTGAACTAACTACTTTTACATTAGCACATTATATATAAACTTCTTGAAACAAAGTATCGGCAACTTGACCGCAGTTCCCTCTGACTGCTCCACGTACTCCCTTCTCTCGTTCTTCATTCTACCAGTTATAGATTTTAAATATCTATTAGGAATTACTATTCAAATATTATATTACCAGCCAGCTTCTACCAAGTTCAAAATAGGTTTGAACGTTACAATGTGTTGTTTGGATGACAATACTGTAATTTGGCATCTTGGATCTGATCTGATCTGATAATCGAGCCAAGAGGTGGATAGCGGAACTCTTCAGTGGCTACTAATAAACCCTTCGAGTTTGGGCTCATGCGGTTTGTTATGACGAGTCGAACAGGTTGGGCTTAGTAACGATGGTCTGATGATGGAGTCAGAAGGTGGATAGTGGAGTTATTTTCTTCTTATAATTTGGTTTGCTAATAAAGCGTGTTTTTAGCGTTCCGTACCTCAAAAGGTAAAAAAAGGAACCCTTATAAGATCACTCTCTTGTCCGTCTGTCTGTCTGTTCGTGTGTCACCAGCGACTATAATTAATTATTTGTTAACTTATTGATCAGTGTTAGATTATATTCAACGTTGTACTCGCTTAAACTTGATTAAAAATAGCTTAAGTTGGTGTTGATTTAGAGAAGGGGATAGATAGAGAACCTTTGTTTCTTAATATGTTTACTAGTGCGCACAATAAACGTTTTTCTAACTTGCAGTCCTAGTATAATATGTTTGTTGCTCTCCAGCCTTTGGAATTAAAGTTCAACATACATGTTTTCCGAATATTATTATGTTCCAAATATCACGCAGGAAGATAAATTTAAAAATAATTGTCAAGCGATGCCAACAAGTGGTATGAGGGTTAACTGTGCGTGTCGGTGACGTGAACTAAATAGTTTATGGTACGCTACACACGTTTATCCACGTATTTAGGATAGGGCTATAACTATTTTATGGTAAAGCGAAAATTGGATGTTGAAAATTTACGATGTGTATGCATGAACAAACCCATTAACAATTTTTGGCTTGTTATGTTGTAATTTCCTTGAAACATTCTTAATACTAGTGATGCCACGCGTGGGTTGCCAATACCAACTAATGATGAGTTGAAAGAGGGAATAGCTCCTCTCATCAGTTACTAGATGAAATAGAATACTTTGAAACCAGTACCATTTACACGCGATCCTCTGTAGTGTGAAGGTGTGCCATTAATCGAAGGGCTTTCATAATAAGTAAGTCAAACACTCACACAAACTGTCAATTTAAAAACAAATTTTGAACGTTACTCTCATAAAAAACAATTAATACTATAAAGATTCTGGGTAGATACAACTTTGTCCTAAAGCCCTTATTTATAGCAAGTCAGTCATAAATAGTTTTACATCAGTCCTTAATAATCAAATCCTAAATTTACTGTACACATTTTTATTTTTTCTTTTAACTCCCATTTATCTCAATTACAAATAAGCTCTTCCATGAAAATCTTAACCTTCTTCAGAATACAGGAAAAAATAAGCACCAAAGCATTCTACTAGTTTCTTCAATATACCATTCACTGTTAAGGCCGCTCACTTGTGGAACAAAATGCCATCACCGACACGTTAATATTTGTTAAAAATCATTATCTAACTTTTTAGTTAGCTACGTCCACTATACTAAATCAATAAAAACTGAAATATGTAGTCCAAATAGTTATACAATGTCAGTCCACATCTACAATCACCTACTCCAAGATGCTAGACATCTACCTATCAATAATTTTAAGAGACAACAGTTCAAATGACTTGTTGACAGATGTTTCTACTCTGCTAATGAATATTTAAAGTATAAATACAAATAAAATTTTTGGTCTGTTTATTAGCACTAACAGAATAACTAGTAATTTAAGTTACTTATTTGTACGCCATGAATTGAAGATGGCAAATGTGTTAGATGTATTTTTGTAGTATATTTACCAACTTTGTATTACCACATTTCAGCAAATAAACGAATTTGAGTAACTGTTTACAGGCCCTTTAAACTTAATTGAATATATGGACTTCAAGATTTTTTCTATTTAATTATTTGCATAATGACATTATACATAATTTAGCTGTCATATAGTCTGCCTATTTACTTATTTATATTCCTTCATATAATGGCACACTGACTGTGAATTAATTTTTATCCTATATAATACATATCTATTAAGTATATCTCTTTTTTATTAACATTATCAACATAATTAAAAACGTACTTCAGCTAACAATCAGTTGACAAAGTTGAGTACCTTCTTGTGAAATCATTATAACTTGACATACCTTGATTAACTTGACCAAAACACTAATTAATTACACTTGTTATCGCAACCCTCATAAGTACCCACTTATATTATTTCCATTCTAATTAACTTGGATCTTGGCCAGGTATATGCAGTAAATACAAAAATAACATGAGCCATAGAACCCTGTGTAACTGTTCCGCTACGTTAGTTCTACACTTCAGATAATTGAACTTCATATAATTAATTGTTGTAACGATATTGGGATCGCGGTGATTCGATTGATGGGGTTTTACAAATTGATGGAGATACATGAGGGGCCAAGACAGTGACTGGTTACATGAGACCCTATCCAGCAGCTCAGATAACATTATGGTTGTAACGGTAAGGATAAACCCGTAAACTTTATTTATTTAATGTCTTCCTAAAATATTTGATTGGCTTGACTTTTAGTAAAAATTCAGCATGGTGTACTAACCAGACATACAGATAAAACCAACAATATAATTATAAAAGTAAATAATAACGTTGCAAATAGGTAAGATGGCTATCTGCTAATGTCGATCTATAACCGCCCATTTCCAAGTAGTTGAGCCTTGTTAGAAGAAAGTGAATATTCCTTTATCCACTTACCTTTAAGCGGATCTTGTGTTTTTTTAACCTTAATAATATTAGTGAGTTATAGAAAAAAACCTCATAACAGAAAAGCATGAAACGTTTGTTTTAGTAAATGTTGTAAATTGTGTAGGAAACTGTTCCAGTATTACGTAATCATGATTTTAGTGATTCTCAACCTCTCTCTACCCTTTGTCAGCAAAATAAGCAAAGCTCTAACCTCTCCCTGCCACCCCATGTATACTTTTGGTATAATTTTTAAAAATATGTTCGTTTCTTTATTGAAGTACATGATTATATACCCATACAAAGTGAAACCAGTAAATACCCACTGAATACCGAGTGGAATCATTGAATACCCAGTGGATACCCAGTGAAATCAATGAAAATAGGAAATTTAACTGGAAGTTTATTAAATAAATGTACTCACGCGTAAAACCCTGAAGAGGTCGGTAGAGGTGTATTAAACACGTGGAGGCACTCCAGCCGGTCATCGTCGAGTGGGCAGGGCGGCAGCACGGGACCCTTTCCTTCCGACTGACGCACTCGGTCGCTAGGAGTCGACTGAGTCCCGCCTGTCACCACTGCGACTGCAGTGAGGACTCGGCTCAGCACACGCTGGCGGTCTGCTCCGCCTGGGCGACGCAGCGTCGGGCCCTCACTGCAGTCATTGGAGGGGATCTCTCGCTACCGGCCATCATACGCTCCATGGCCGGTAGCGACAGGAATTTTACCGCGACCTTCTGTGAGGACGTCATCTCGCAGAAGGAGGCGGCGGAACGGGTTCGGGAGGACGATCTCCACTCGGACCTAATTCGCCGCCGGCGAACCGGGAGGCGGAGGCGCGCTTACCAGCGCCTCATGCCGCCCTGAGTGTGGCCGCGGGTGGACGGGACGGGTTTTCCCCTCCACCCGCAATAGTGGCCCTCCGCGAGGAGGTGGCGTCCGCGTGTGCCTGGACGTCGCCTAATTGATAGGTCTTTACCCGAAGGTGGTGTGCGCTTTTGCGGGCAGGCATCAGGGGGGGTCCGGATGTCTTAATAAAAGCTGTTTCCGGATCCCTCCTATTTAAGGCGCAGTACGGCACACCGTGTGGTTTTAGTCGGTTCGATTCCGACACACCGCCCCACCGAAAACCCCGGTGGGGTGACGGCCCGAGGGGGTTTCCAAACGCACAAAAAAAAAAAAAAAGGGGTATTAAACACATATATTGCCAACTATAATTTGGACCCACTCACGTAATAAAACCGTATTGCCGTAAACCGGGCACTTCGGGAATCAAAGGTGGGAATATTGTGAAAGGGAAAGATAGGTAAGAATGAAAGGTAATGGAAGGTAAGGGATATTGCTTATACGGGTGGATGGTGGATTGTACGCAATAGCTCGAGCAGGGTCGCAAACCTGTCACTTGAACTGGCTGTGGCATAGAAATTAATATCAGGGTATATGTTAATAATATAAAATTTGTCCTTTCCTCTTTTGAACATAGAAAAGTTGATAGACATGTTGTGTTTAAGTCAGAATTTTTGTCGCCACATCCAAAATTGGTATTTATTTTATTTAAAATATGATAAAACTATGATAGATAATAAAAAAGTTTACTAATTAATAAAAAGATAAGTTAATAGACATTATTATGTCTTTTACCGTGACGCCATGCCATATATAGCAAAAGCGTGATAATGGTGAGGCTTACCTACACAGAATCTACTGAATTCGTGTGACTCCCCGCCAATTAATGTTCTATCTAACTTTCATTCCAATGAAACATAGCCGGCCTGAACTTTCGAAAATACTTAGCGCTCTAATGACTTGACAATGAATCTCTCAACAGGGTGGTAGGTAATTCAATCAGAGTTAAATTACGAGGTCGGTAGCAAATACCTGCACAATGAAAAAATATTGAGGTAGCTTGTCGAGGTTAAACTTTGGGAGTTCCGTGATTGGTAGAAGGATAGTACAAGATAAATAGGTGCCGTAATAGTAATAAGATTATAGATGTATCTAACATTATTATGTATCCTATAAATACTTGTTTGCTTTGCCGTAGGCATCATAAAAGTTTGTCCGGAGTGATTGCTGGGATATTAGAATAGAAATAGAAATGAACTGTATTGTACCCCAATTACAATGTAATCGCAGAAACAATAAGTACAGTGGGCGGCTTTATCCCTAAAAGCAATTCCTTACAGACAACCTTAGTATCTTCATAGACGACAGAAAATAAAATAAATAATAATAGGTAGTTTTTGGTGTAAGTGAGCTGCAGGAGTTTTTTTTTGAGGTATTTTTTATATAGTTATGACAAAGTTTAAAATCTAAAAAAAAATACCAATCGAATTGAGAACCTCCTCCTTTTTGAAGTCGGTTAAAAATAGAGTAAAACGATTTTTCAAGCGCGAGGCGATAGTAGCTCAGGCATTGAAGAACTTTTAATCTTAAAGTATTTTCCCGTAAAAAAGATCGCAGTTATAGGTATATTGAATACTTTAAGGTTTTTTTTAGTGTAGAGCTTCTTTATCAGTCCAATGAAATAAAATACATGGATATTTTTTTTACAGACTTCAGAAATGGAGGTTCTTTATTCGATCTGTATGTATTGTCTTTATGTCCGCGATTTTCATAATTGTTTCATTAACATGTTCTAAATATTTTCAGGAAGGTGGTAGTAAATAATACATTAGGTATTTATTAGTTAATTTTGTTCACAATCAATTTTGTTGGAATCAGGTCTCTTTTTTTGTTATTATTTGTTTAACAGAAGACATACAGAATATTTACATGAAAATGCAGAAAAGAAAGAAACTAATAACAGGCTAAAACCAAAAACATATCAAACATAAATGTTCAAGCGCATCGATGTCCACACCAACCTTGCGCCTTATTATACTATACAGTTTGCTCCAAGGAAAAACTTATTTATTTAATTTAATTCTGTAGGAATTGTTGTTTCAATTTGTTTCTTAATTTTGTATTTGTTAAGGCGTTATTTGTTTGTGTGAACCTTCTGATTCTGTTATCATACTAAGACTTTGATTTCGACTCGAACTTCAATAACACCAGCTAAAATATTTCCTCTAGACACAACTGAAGACAGACCCTAGCTAAAAACAGAGACCTGAACTCCAAAGAAGTTCTGTATTGGCCAGAAGGAGCACACTACATGTTTAGACGTTTGTTTTTATTGGCGTCTCCACCTTTCTAAGCAGTAAAATTGAATTAAAAAGCCAATGCCTTCTCCAATTTTTCCAACTAGAGTAAATAAATGAAATGATAACACTTCTGAAATCCATTAACTCACGATTACTAAGTTATTTCTGTTTATCAAATATTATCCTACGTAACAAACTTCAAACAAGCTACAGCTTATGTTGTTAAAAACTTACTAAAACATCTAATATTTTAGCAAAAATTTATTACACAACAAAATATATTCCTTGTAGCCGGTAAGAATAAAAGGTGTGCCTACATCCACCCTATATCAAAGAAACGAATGGCTTAGATGACGGTGGTTGTGAGCTACAGCGAGGGTATAATAAGAATTACATTTTTATACCAAGTATTCAAATCTTTCGTTAGAAAGTACCGTGAATAAAGCGGTTATGGAAATTTACTATGTAGATAAGATGGCACCAATAGATAAAAGATACTGATGAATGATGATTTCTTTGTTATGCCCTTAGTTAAAGAGTAATGGTAGTCGGGAATATTGTTGTTTAATACAACTCTGTTTATACCTTTAGGGATACAGGTGTGAGTGTACGTATTAATATAATGTTAAGGAGTAGAATAAATTGGTACTCCGATAGTTTCATGGTACTTTGTGCTTTGCTTTATTCCATTAATTTAAGACCCAAAAGTACACTTAAGGAAAAAAGAAAGCGGTGACTCAAACACATGGCAATTCCCTCCTGGACAAACGTTAATAAAATAGGTGCTCCCTTCTCGATTATTTAAGGTGTGGACAGAAACATTTTATAAAAAAAAATTAAACAGTTACAAAATCATTTGCGGGGAAGAATCCACTAGTGGAAATAGACAATTTCGTAATAATTAACTAGTGATAAGCCTGTCAACTGTGTGTCTATTGCTTATTTTTTTTTTAATACAAATTTAATAAGCAATTATTCGCAGTCATTTACAGAAACTATATTGATTTTTATAACGACATAACCGGCTATGTGGCCCCCAACTTTGACCACATAGAGAGAGCAATGATTTCCGTCATTACCCCGTCAACCACGGCTGTGGTTTACATAAAAATTTAATAATATGTTTCAGAAAAATTAATTAATTTGTGCGATTTACATACATACATAATTACTCTTAGTAGATCTATTGTTATTTCATTAATTCGATGTTTGTGAAGATCTAGTGACCTAGCACTGATTACCTAATATACAGTACCTTTGTAAAAGGTATTGCATATAATATACAATTTGTTCTCTAGAACAAATTGTCGCCTACGGTATTCCTGGACCGATACGACCTTCAAACCTTCAAGAAAAGAGCGTACTCCCATCTCAAAGGCCGGCAACGCACTTGTGACTCTTGAGTTACAGGTGTCCATGGGCGACGGTAGTCACTTATCATCAGGTGCTTGTTTGCCTCCCATAATATAAAAAAGAAAGAAAAAAGACAAACATAAAAATAAATAATAAATAAGTTAAAGCATTATTCTAATGATTCTGCCAATAAATATCTGTGGAGCTTATGTACTTTAACCTTGTGAAAAAGTAAAAGTGAACCGGTTAGTGGTCATCCTGATTTCATGTGGCAGCGCGTTGCAAGGGTTAACAGCTTGGATAGTGAAGGGAAAAGGAACCACACTAGAAGTGTGAGAAGGACAAAGAAAGAGAAGATTATCAGAAGAGCGGAGATGGCATGGCTAGAGCAGACATGAATATGTAGTTTTGAAATCTACACATAGTGATCGATATCTGTCTTTGTCGTATATTTACAAATCGCATGCCAAAGACCAAGCCAGACTCATCACTGTATTAAAATGTATCATATCTCAGTTCTATCGTATTTTGAAGCAAGATGATATGTGATGAAAGAGAATTATTAAAGTTCGGACTACCCTGTGGTTATACATAAAAATGGGCGCTTTAACATGCTAAATCGGTCTTCTTCTGAGAAGTTCTGTGAAAAAAACTGTTACTGTTTCAATTTTTACTCCTAAATAATTACAGTCTCTGTATTGACGTGTATTGTTTTAGAGAGTTTTACCAATTTTTATTGCTGTACTCGTATCGTAGCAGAAAGTTGGACGTTCCATGTCAGAGAAGTAATTACTCGCCAAAGTTTATTATTATTACACGTAACGGACATTTACCGAACCCTTAAGTTTTTATAGAAAAATATTTAGTAGCAAAACCTTAGGGTTTATTAAAGTTCTACGGGTTTACTCACTTTCAGCTCGACTGAGGCCCATTATCAAGGCGCGAAGAGACCTGTAGCGTCAGCTGTCGGCCCGATACCGATGCGACTGTCGCTTGTGAATAAAACTATGTAAGATAAATTCTTTGGGTACACATTTTCAAGCAAACGCGCACATACAGCTATCAGAAAATTTTAATACTACTTTATATTTACAAATTTTTAAACATAATGTGCCATAAAGTAAAAAAATATGTAAAAACGGCTATACAAAGCTATAGGAGTCCAGTATATATTTTGACCTCTCATGGTACAAAAGTGTATACAATGACAGTTCTAGTTATACTGGTCAACTAAATAAAACAAGGCATTGAAAACGGTCGTAATTCAACCGCCAGGCGATCTGTAGTATTAATAAATTAAAAACAACACTCACGGAAGTTTTTATTGTAATATGACATTAAGGTTGGACATAGAATGATTATGAAGGTTAGTGTAGTAGGTAGTAGGCAGTAACATTTCAACTGTAGACGATATTTTATCTACTTAAGCGTATTATGTTTACAAGAACGTAGAAGAAATTAGGGATGACTGTCCCACTAAACTAGGTTCGTATGAATCCGGACTTTTTGTGGAGGCACAATTACGAACCCGCGTTTCTTACAATGTTGTCATCAGACTCGAGATTGCTCTTCTGCGGAAATACCCGCGTTAGATTATAGTATAGCAATGTATGCACGTACGTATACGTATAAAACTAAATAATAATATAATGCTTAAACAGTTAGTAATGGCTGCCAGGAATTTGCTTTGTGTACAATAAGGAGTATACATAACTAACCACTTCGGTTGTGAATTTAAAATAATAATAGTAATAACTTGAGATACCTCACACACGGCCGTCTGACCCCGAACTAGGCAGAGCCTGTACTTTTATAACTAGACTGCTGATAATCATACTTATTTATTAAATACATACATATTATGGATAAATAATCAATTATGACTTGACTTTCTAGCCCAATGTGTCTGATGAAAACTATTTTAACGCCTTGATTTAGTACCACGTGCTATGAACTTGTTGCATTTCCAATGTTGAGCTCAATTTAAGAATTCTTGGGCGAGGAAATTAGAAATGTCACCTCGAAAGTACCACCGTTGAAGTTGGTGGTATTTTAAGGTACCGGTTACCATGTACCTACCTATTTTGTTTATTGTTATTTTAACCTCGAAGCCATGGACTATTATTTGCCAAGAGCAGTTTATGGTTGCGTACTAACCCTACTCTTCTTCAACTCTTCACAAAAAGTTAGTTCTTGCTCCAAATGCATTATCTTTTTCCCATCTATTTCCTTATTGTATTGTTGCTTACATATTTTTTCCAGTGTATGGAGCTACTTTTGTAGCATTTTGCTTTTCTTATAGACATTAGGTATGATTAATTTCGATTGAAATAGTAATTGGTTGGTTTAACTATAGCATTACAATCGTTACACTAAATGTTAATAAATGTATGTTTTGAGGATCATATTAGATACATTGTGACACAAGTTAATACACTTCTTTGTCTTATGTACCTTGGGTTAAATCGGTATATATTTTACGTATTGGTTGTACAAAAAAAACTATTTATAGCCATGAAGTAATCATCGATATAAAAGCCGGGCTCTATAAATATCTTACCAGGTATTTTTAAAATACAAAAATATATATATTTGTATAACGGAGCACGTCTACATTTCATTCACACAAAACAAAGAAAACGTCCTCGCATCCCCATTACATTAGGGCACAAACATCACGCTCAATTTAGTAAAGCACATAGCGCTAAGTAGTTGTGTGTGTGACTGTACTCCACTCATGTCGATGAGCGATAGAGAGGGATGTCTCTATCCGGTTTTAGACGGTTATGAAAATGAGTGGCGATGTACAGGCGAAAGCAAAACTGTTGAATTTTTTTCCTTTTTGAACTGTTTTAGTCCAAAAAGTAAAATATAATTTTAATATTTGTAGTCTTGTATTAAAATTCAAAAACAATTTTTTAAAAACGTTCAGTTAAACCCTAACCATATAAACCAACAGGTGTTTTTGAGTGGGAGAGCCATGCTTCGGCCGGCTAGACCGAAGTGATAACATGGCCTCCCAGAAAACCAGCCTCATAGCAACGATTGTGTTGTGTTTCGCCAAGTGAGTGCGGTTACCGGAGGCCTTAACCGTTCCCTCTCTCCCCTTCTCCTCCGTTTCCCTCCTTTCCCCCTCTTCTCCTTCTTTCCTCCCCCCTCTCCCCCTCTTCCCTACTCCCACCTTAAAGGTCGGCAACGCACTTGTGACTCTTGAGTTGCAAGTACCCATGGACGCCGGTAGTCACTTCACATCACCCGTGACCCGTCTGCTCGTTTGCCACCTATCCCATAAAAAAAAATTTGTTGCATGCTTCAAGACTTTGATTAAAAATAAATGGATCTTAATTATACTCGTATCTTAGACTCATTGCAAAGGCCATATGGAATCATGAAGCTCTAAATTGGAGCTGGTAGAAATTCACACATTCCAATATCCAGCAGCTTGAGAAAAGTAAATTTCTCCTCTAGTCTGAGTTGACTGCCTTAAGTTAAGACTTACGTTCCTGCACAGAAAATCACTTTTTTTAACAATATGTGCTGTTTGTCTGCTGATGAGTAAGCTTGTCAAAATTCGAGGGAAAAATTGGCTACCCTAAAATTACGCCATTAGTGTTGCAAATAATCGGCGCCGGTAACCACTACTGTGTGTTCGTTACCAACTACTTTAAAAACTTTGTTAAAAAGCTGTACTTTCAATCAGCATACATTGTGTAGCATAACATTTAGAAATATGATGCCTGTTTGCAATGCAATTGTAATTGAAATAAGTCGTTTCATCTCAGATATATCGTGGTACATTGCATACAGGAGATGAGTCAAACAGTGCATCAACAATTCCTTTGAGCTGTTAACACAACCACTTACTGCGTGCTATAAATTGTATGACAGCCGTATCGATCAGGTTTAATTATCTTTTAATAGAACTAGTACATTATTCGATAATTATTCCTACAAAAGGCAGTCACACCCCACAGTTTCCTCCCAAGAACCGTAGTAACTGTACCGTAACTGATCAAAACTTAGTCCCGTTCGATCAAAAACAATGTGCATTGACAAACAAACCGACTGGATCTATTAATATATGGCAAATAGATTCCACTTAAGGTTTCTTTAGTTATTTCATAAATTTTAATATTAAATTTCTAACAATATGAAATGAATAAAGGGAGGACACTGGCTTCTGTTACACAGTTCCTACTAGTACATGAGTCGGGGAAATCTACCTGTTTGTAACTATGTTTGTGTCTAATAAACCATTGAGTTTATACAACATTGTCAACATGAAGTTCCAAATAAGAAATGACTATATTTTACCGAAAAAACTTATTGAAATTTTATACATATCATATACATACTTATATATCAATATCAGTTTATCAAAAATATGAAAAAGCATTAAAATATTGGAACTAAAGCCTTCGCAACTCGAACTTCAAACAATGAAAATTTAAAAAAAAAAACCTTCATAAAAACTATTTTTCTTATTCGTTTTCCGTAATTTTTATTCGCACCACAATCTATTTAGGATCGTTTCAAGCACTATGCTAACATTTTCATGTGTCAACATACAAGGGCCTTTTGTAGCTGAGTTAGGTACCTGCACGGGTTGTAATTTCACCCTTCTCTTCCAAATTTTATAATCCCGCTTCGTTTCTTATAATATTAATAATTAATTGCAAAATTTAATAAGTAATTAAATTTTGCAATTAATTATTAATAATCTCGGACAAAACCAGTTGCAACCACAAGCAATCCTACTAATCCTACTAATATTATAAATATGAAAGTTTGGATGGATCTATGGATGGATGGATGGATGTTTGTTACTCTTTCACGGCAAAACCACTAAACCGATTGCGACGACACTTGGTATGTAGATAACTGGAGACCTGGATTATTATATAGGATACTTTTTATCCCGATATTCTTACGGGATTGGGACTTACGGGGCACTGCTAGTTTTATATAAAACTTTCAATACTCTGAAAGCACTTGAAAAAAGGTACGAAGAACGAAGGTATTATTGGTACATCAAGCTATTTTACAAAAGTAGCAACCCTGAAAACGAAGTACGTACTAAAGTGTTATAAAAAGTAAGTCACAACGTAAACATACATTCAAGCGAGCTCAAAAATCTGAAACATTCAGTCAACAAATTCAGTGCATTTTACACCCTCAACACAATTCGCTATCACGAACGTATTCTTTTACAGTCCTTAGGAACTCGTAAACCCGTCACTTGATTGCCACTTGCGAGTTGTATCGCTCTCTGTATTCATGCCTTATATTTGCATAATTTATAAACTCACTTCTCGGTACAAATTTTCGTGAAAAAAGAAACAAACGACGTGCGCTGATTGTTGTGCAAGTTTCAACGTTTTGTAAGAAATGATTAAGAACAGGCGTATTTTGAAGGTGCTTTATTTTGTAATAATTTGAAATTCGTAAGTAGCTTTCGAATTAAGTCACACCTTTTCAATTCAAAATCATTTATTCAATTAAGACACGAAATGATATTTATGAACGTTAAATTGAAGCTAGAGTTAAAATCATAGATCGGCACAAACAGACACTTTAAACAGTGCCAGTCTTTATTTGTTGTCCTTTTAAAAGGATTGTAGGTATGATTTGCACATAATATTATTCAGTGTGGCTGGTTACGGGTTCGGTTCCCGTTAAGTGCAAATTTATGGTCCGTATATTGCATTTTGTTATTATTTATGTTTTTTTTGCACTCTTCTATTCAATAAAAAATAATCATTAAACCTCGCTCTTGTGCTCAAATCTTGAAGATATTTTATAAAATACACAAAAAATAACCTCATTCTTTTAAAACCTGTTAAATTCTTATTTAGTTAATACTTTTAGATTAAACCTTGGGTTACCATGTATGCTGTATTTTGGGCCATTAGTGATAGCACGGGAATGGTTATACGATTACAGCTAGCAGACTTCCAATTCCAGACAGATTATGTACTATATCATTAACTACTAGTTAATGATATATTAGATAATCAGATATCATCTGGAATTCAAGCAATAAAAAATTATTACTATTTTTCCCAGAGCTAATCAGAATATTGACCTCTGCGCTTGACCTTTGTTAATTATTTTGATTGAAAGAAAGCTATTAACATAAAACCTCTCTCGAACTGTTAAACACTTGTCTACTTCAATACAGACCCCTGACCTTTCTAGACGTTGGATGAATAATGTATTTTTTTCTCTTTTTATAGACAAACATTACAGTGTAAATACCAATACAAAAAGCTATCCAAATCTCATAGCCTTCTTTTTAATGCGTTCTTCAAAGACATTTGAAATAGTTAACGTGTCGCTTTGTCCATATTCTTAGCCCATTGGCAATCGTTTTAACTTTCTGGTACCAATAATTTTTCTATTCTCTGTCACCAATCTATTTTCTGCTGCCTTTTCATTCTTTTCTGCTTTTCTTTTTAATTTTTTCATTAAGGAGCTTATTATCGTAAACTTTAGATATAATGCACGATTGCTCAAATGCTCAGGGATTAAACATTGAATTACAAAGGAAAGGCAAAAATAACTGATCCTTTAATTTACCAGTCACTTTACATACTGGAAATTAATAAAATAAAACTAAAAGAAGTGTTCCAAATTTTCAAGCGATTCAGTATCGGTCCAGAGCATATTACGTAACGGTTTATAGCGTTCCGGTGCGGTGGACGCAGTCCGGAGGTCATTACGTATCATCTTTTGCGTAACACTGTTTCTGATGTTGTTTGGCCGAAATTTTTCGGTCATCATCGCCTCAAAGTTGGCATACTTAAGCGATTTCCGGGTTCTAACAATTTTTACGACACCTAAGTCCGTTTGCCGCAATTTGGTGTTTTGTTATCATATCTTTATTCTGATTTAATTTCTCCTCGGGTCAGCTTTTATTCATGTTCTTTTTTTTCTTTATTACTCTCATAAAGCCTTAAAGAGTACGACCTTTTCCTTTTTTAAGATTTAAGGATAAACGTGTAAGTTGTTTGATGTTCGCTATCGGATTTCTTGTTCTCATTCATGAAATTATATTGCGTTTAATCTGCAAAATCGATAGAACCTCCCCTGCGTATTAGGGTAGTAGATGTCATTATATCGTGTAACAATGCTCGCTGCCGAGGATATGGCGATGAGGATTTTGTTCTCATCTGTACTATTGGTAACGTTAGAATATTATAACATACGTCGTTGTGGTTTAGGGTTAATATTAGTCGTGAGATGCAAAGTATTATATCATTTCAATTTAGTACGTTTTGAACTTTTTTTAGACGATGTTTTTTAAGAAGGAGGAGATACTATGTTCTTTATTAATATTTTATATTATATATATGTTCATCCATTTCTCGGTATTGTCCGGTTTGAATTTTTTTTTTTTATTTTTTATTTGGTTAAGCTGGACCTTAAGTTGGTTCTATATGCTTTTTTGTGATATGCTATATATCATATTGTGTTAAAGTTTGTCGATTTACGTTTAAACCTAAAATTGTAGCAAATTATAACATTCCGATAAAAAAAATGCGTTTTCATAGTAATACCAAATAAATACTTTTTTAAAGAAACGTATTTTTTTTTTGTCATGGTGGAGGTATCGAAATTTGTATAAAATTTAAATTGGTGTAGGTTGTGTTTTTACCATTTTAAGAAGGTAGATAATTCTGATTATGATTCATTGCTATCTAGTAACAAATACCTTAGCAACTGTTCATGAAGGATACTTGACAATTAAACAGATATAAAGCCCCAGAGAAATAGTCGGAACAAAGCAAGCAAATTCCTTGGTACAAATATATTAACTTGGAATCTAGACCGATCAATACTAAACATTATAAATTCTCCAATAAGTAATAATATTATCCTCGTTGAAGGGTATATAGACAAATTTGTTGTTATGTATTTTGTACTATATGTCTATTACAATAATACTCGATTAAAAATCCAAAGACTGTAATCTGCTTAACCACTCCAGTTAAAATAAAAATGCTAAAATGTCTAAGTATCGAGACAAATTTATAAAGATATCCTAAGCATGTTATCAACAGTCTCACCACCACTGCTATAAACTATCAAAATTAGCAACTAACAGTAACTGTCATACTGTTCGTGCATGCACAAGTGCGTTGCCGCCTTTTAAGGTAGGAGTAGGAGAAGAGGGTCAGGGGGGGAAGAGTGGAAGAGGGGAGAGGGGAAGGATGGGACTAGGGGAGAAGGAAGGGTTAGGGCCTCCGGTAACCTCACTCACGCAGCGAAATGCAATGTAAGCATTGCTTCACTGCCGGTTTTCTGAGAGGCCGTGGTATCGAGCGGAGTCGAGCCGGCCCATACGTGCCGAAGCATGGCTCTCCCGCGTTTTCCTACGGTTCTGTCAGACAATCACTACATATTATAAAATAAAGTCCCCCGCCGCGTCTGTCTATCTGTCTGTCTGTTCGCGATAAACTGAAAAACTACCGAACGGATTTTCATGCGTTTTCACCAATAGATAGAGCGATTCATGAGGAAGGTTTAGGTATATAATTTGTTAAGGTTTTGTGTAAATTTGAAGATGACTGTTGAAGATGTCTCTGCTACCTGTGCGAAGCCGGGGCGGGTTGCTAGTAACAGAATCAAGTAAAGTGTAGTTTAAAAAAACTAAAACAACACACTTGAATAGCGAACCCAATTAAAAAGTTCCACTATCCAGCTCCAGGTTCTATCTACAGACAGACCATCGTTACTAAGCCCAAGCTGTTCGACTCGTCTAAACCAATCACACGAGTCTAAACTTGAAAGGTTTACTAGTAGCCACAGAGTTCCACTAGCATAACCGAAATACACACGTGAGTAAAATGATATATCCTTTATTAAAATGAATTTTTTATTCGAATACTAACAATGCCCCGCGGTTTTACCCGCGTAAGTCCCGATCCCGTGGGAATATCGGGATAAAAAGTAGTTAATCCAGGTCTCCAGCTACCTACATACCAAGTTTCATTGCAATTGGTTCAGTAGTTTTGGCGTGAAAGAGTAACAAACATCCATCCAAACTTTCGCATTTTTTTTTTTATTTATGTAAGTGGGACAATAAAAGCGTGTTAAAATTAGTCTAACTTTAAACCTGTTTCTCAGGACATAGGTTCAAAGTTATACTAACTCTCTACTCTGATTATTCTTTAGGTTTATGGTTATTGGAACAAATAGCTTTTCATATCCTTCGAGAAAGGGAAAATAGTAAAATTATATAACCGACCAACTATGCCCATAACCAGCAAAATTTCTTAACTATAGCTTACTTTTAACTCTTGTCACCGTGGCGAAGAAAAACAGAAATATTAAATAAGAACAGTTAACTGTTCTTATTTAGGTAGGTTAACCTACTGAGAAAAAAAAAAATACTTAAAAATGTATTTATATATCAAAATTATATAATACAATACGACACGCCATTCAATACTTATAAGCTACAAATTTCAACTACTTACCACAGTTCAAAAGCAACTTGAAATATAAATAAATAATATGTTAAACGCCTTAGGGTGAATTCATTTATTATCATAATATTTGTTTTTGCATTTTAATACGAACAATAAAAAATAAATAATTTATAACGTCTTTTTCTTTATTCAGCAATACATACATATTTTATTTTAATATCCATCCCAGCAAATAGAAAATAAAATGTATTAACGATTACCGAATAAACGGTAACCCTCGACTTTTGGGGAATAGTTTATCTTTAGGATAATAAAATTGAAGTACTTTTGTGCGCGAGTTCCCCGCGAACAAATGCCCGCGGTGAACATTATAATAATCGATGGCGTCACTTACGCCCTTATGAATATTTTACATCCCTCATAAGGCTCACATGGAACCCCCTCGCCCCTCGTAATGTCCGCCCGTAAATTGAGTTAAGTCTTCCGAACATAGGCGATGGCGATTGCGGTCGAGACTTAAATATGTTGAGTTTATGACTAAGCAGTGAAAATAATAATTTACATTCATTTTGAATTAAAAGCAATAATATAGTTTGGAATTCATGCGTGAGCGGAGTCTGTGGCTACGGATGAGGTATGATTTCGAAATACTAGTCACCATTTTTCCCGGCCCGACCACCACACGGCTATTATTCCATGGACATTGAAATTGAATTAATCTGAACAAGGATACTAAATGGTATCCGTGGTCAGATCATTCTAACAAAGCGATCTGACCACGGATACTCTACCTACTTATGTACGAACTTGCATACGGGTATTTACGTACGTACAACGTACGGATTATTTGTTTTGGATACATATGGAGGTAAATAAGTATACATTGCAGGACAATGTTTCTCCTAGTCCTATATATTTCACACTGATTTTTCAGGTATGTGGTATATTCATATTTCATACATGCCACAGACGTCCTCAAAACTTTATAACTAAATAGCAAAATAGAGTTTAAGTGCAAACGGGGGTTGGACTCCAAAAAAATATGAAATGAAGACATAGATGTACAACACGTAAACTCAATTTACACTTAAGTGCCTGTGACATGATCGCTTATTCTAATTTGTCTCAATAATAGAAGATAAGAAGCAGAATATGACTAGTGATCGCTATCGCCATTCCTTAACGCCACAACCGCCGCGCTCGTCTAGAAGACAACGGTTAATAGGCCGTAGCGAATGCTCCTTTACATAAAAACATCAAGTTTCAGTTAATCAATGGAATTACTCGTCTTATTAAGTCCTTATGGGGAACATTACTCACACCCCTCACCTACGCCTTGGTATATGGCGTGTAATAAGTTATACGTACACATATTAAGCGGATTTGAGGAAATTAATTGATGGTGTGCCGCAGGGAGTTGAGATACGAGATTGTCTTAAATTGAATTACTAGATAAAGTTGTTGTTATAACTCTTCGTTAAACTTGTTGTTTAAGTCATGAGAACATACACAGTATAAAATAAGTAATGTACTTTGTGTAATAATGGATAGATTTGAGACTGTTATAGCATATGTTACGATAAAAACTTTCGTGAGTGGTATTCATATTTATTAAAACTTTTTTACCCACGTTTGTATTTCCCGTTTGTTTGGACCTGACGGGCACCCTTTCACCGTGTGACGCCTGACAACGTCGCGGCAGTACGCTTCACTCCTTGAAAAGGGCCCCCGTCGGGTCCGAAACTAGTCGGGCATCCCCGAAATACAAACGTGAGTAAAACCGTATAGTTTTTAATAAATATGTTATAGCATATCTCGTTGATATTAAAGAAGTGTCTTTTTTTAAAGATGGAATAATATAATAATTTAAGTTTACTTTTAAAACTTCATAAAACCAAGATTCTGTGTACACAAAAGTAGACTTCAGTTATTAATAATTTGCTACAGTTTTTATCCAATGTATATAAACCATATAAGCAAGGCGATGCGACGGAACCTATTAATTACCTTCTGTATTATAAGGGTTAGAGGAGGTTTTTAAGCAGGCTACACAAAACTATTGACGACGGTATTGTTATAGTACTGTGGTATAGTACCATTATGGTTGATCTGTACGATGGCTAGCGTGTGCGTCATGCTCATGACCGGGTGCCGTTGGTCGGGGCTGGTCATCTCCGAACTGCTATTACTTAAATATGTATAGTAGTAATTAGCGCGTCTATTTATATTTTTGAATAATAGGTATGTTAAATTGTCCTTACATTTAATTTACGCTTATACTGTGACCAGAAATTTGAAAAAAACATTTTGAAAAAGAGTTTCCTTGGAGTTTCTTGCCTGTTCTTCTCCATAGGATCTACCTATTGGAACAGGCAACTAGCTTCACGACTGACTTAGTCTGACTGACTCCTACTCCTACTCCTGACAATTCAAAAATACCTATTATTGGTTTAATTGAAATAAATGGTTTTGATTTTGATTTTGACCAAAGCTCGAACAACATGGACTGACGACCTGAAGAAGGTAGCTGGAATAGACTGGATGCAGAAGGACCGGGTGCTATGTCCGGTAATAGATTGCAATATACTAATTGATTGATTTAACCGAAATAATGTCCGAGAGAGGGACAACGCACAGTTGACTCCGTTTGAGTTGCACGTTTACATAGGCACCGCATAGGCACCGCATAGGCACCGCATAGGCACCGCATAGGCACCGCATAGGCACCGCATAGGCACCGCATAGGCACCGCATAGGCACCGCATAGGCACCGCATAGGCACCGCATAGGCACCGCATAGTCACCGCATAGGCACCGCATAGGCACCGCATAGGCACCGCATAGGCACCGCATAGGCACCGCATAGGCACCGCATAGGCACCGCATAGGCACCGCATAGGCACCGCATAGGCACCGCATAGGCACCGCATAGGCACCGCATAGGCACCGCATAGGCATCGCATAGGCACCGCATAGGCACCGCAAAGGCACCGCATAGGCACCGCATAGGCACCGCGTAGGGCGTGCCCTGTGCTTTTCTTTTAAAAAAAAAGTTTGCCAAATATAAATCCCGACAAAAATTATATAATCTTCAAAGATCACCAAATGTATTAAAATTAATAACTAACAAATCTGAATATCTATACTATATATTATAAAGCTGAAGAGTTTGTTTTTTTGCACATGCTAATCTCAGGAACTACCGGTTCGAATTGAAAAATCTTCTACTGTTGGATATCCCATTTATCGAGGAAAGCTGTAGGCTATATAACATCACGCTTCAACCAATGGGAGCAGTGATCATAAACGCCGGTGAAACTGAGGGGACGGCTAGTAAAAATATATAAATTACTAGCGGACCCGACAGACGTTGTCCTGCCGAAACGTAAAAAATATTATTCCTGTAACCCTATCGCAACGCCATCTACCGGGTCCAATTGTAAATCTAAACCATTCTGGAATTACACCTGAAGCCACACAAAAAAATCATTAAAATCAGTCCAGCCGTTTAGTAGGAGTTCAGTGACATACACACGTACAGAAGAAATACATATATTAAGATAATAATGTAGCTATATATTGTAATGCTTGGGGTTCTAAGGTATCCGGGAACGGTGTCGTTATCGAGAGGAGGATAATTAAAAGAACAATCAAACGCAATATGCGCTATAATCAGGTTCAAACTGTTCATACAACAATTATAGGTTCAAACAAATTAATTAAAATTAATATTTCTTGAACATTCCGTGCACCCCGCACGGAATCTATCAAATCATTCAACAGTCTTCTATAACGAAACTCTTCCCTTCTATTTTGATTTTTTCTAGAAACAATCGAATTGTTCTATATTCGAGTTCGTCGCCACCAGCCAAGACCTCCGTGCCTTTTTTAAGAAGTTTTCAATCCAATCAAAGGAGGATACAAGCGGCGCGGAGGGCACATTACAACAATATTATCCCATCCCATTCAGTTCATTCAAACGTAGTTATTGTCATGGCAAATAAGTAATCCAAACACACATCAGATGTCAACTCTCACACGAAAATTATTCTCTTCAATACAAATAACAAGACTTTCAACAACATTCTTAAATAAACAACATATAAAAGCATCTGCTTTTATATGTTGTTATATGGTGTATATCTATTTGTTTGTTGTATATCATCTATACAGAAAAAATATATATTATATGGTTGAGTACACCATATAACTTAATAATTAAATAATAATGACGTCTGCAGAGAGAGAAAGAGAGAGCATCCGACTTAACGTCGGGTTTGATTCCATCTCAGGACATGAATATGTCTATGTGTATTCGTCTCAGTGTTTCTATATATGATATGTATTTAAATATAAAAGCGTATTTTAGTACGTTTACGAGTATCCTTGTAGTAGTAGGCTTTGAACTCGTCGTAGTAGTAGCACAAGCTATGCTTGGGTTGAGTGGAGAGGTGTAGCGGTGTGTCACAAATAATATAATATTTGCAGTTGGACATTCTACGTGTATATCGAAAATAACCAATGATGTAAGCTTAATTCTTTAATGATGTGCTTAAGATTATGAAATAGCATATATTTTCAATAATTACTATCTATAAATAGATTTGGAAGGCACAGTTGCATTTTCACAAAAACTTTATAAATGTCGATAAAAAATCAAACGCAAAATAATTTATTTCAATTAAACCAATTAGAAGTTTTTTGAATTGTAAATATTCTGCTAAGATCTTTCAGTCCCTACCTAAATGAAAAGATCGTCTAATGCATAAACATAGAAAGAAGAAAGAAAGAAAGATTTATTTAGAACACGCACAGACATACAACTATATAAAAAAAAAACTATTAGTAACATTTATTATAATTACGAACTAAGTTAAAACAGAGAGAGAGAGAAGACAATAAAAGGAAACAGGTTATACCATTCTGTGCGAGTCTAAAAGGGCCGCCATCTCAGCATATGCTGCATGTATGACATGCAGCGCTGGTTTTCAGATGGGGCCTGGAGAACTAGGTGACATGAAAAAAAATAAAGTTAATATAAAGCAATTACAAATACAAATACATAAAAAAAGTGTGTGTGTACCAGAGTACACAGGCAAGAAGTGCAACTTCTTTACGACATATCATTTTTCTACTATTTGCAACTTCACGAAAATGGGGTAGATAAGGCTTAAGCCTTAAGAAATTATAAAACGAAATATATAATCACTCTCACTTTTCTTGTAAATTCACTTAAATTTGAATAAGTCTTTTTATTTTATCACTTTCAAATTAACATATTGTTATTCTTATTTCAAACCAAACTTCAAAACTAATATATTGTTGTTATAATAATAATATGTTACATTATATTCTTTACGTCACTATACTAAACTTTGATAAAAAAAGCAACATGGCGCGTAACCGAAAAACGTGACGATTACTACAAAATTTCTCCCATACGTCGCTATAGAAGTTTCACTTCAAAAAAAAAAAAAAAATATATATATATATAGCACATAGCAAAAGTACTAAATGAAAATAAAAGTAGAGAAATTATTATATTATTATTATTGTTTCTTTTTTTTCTTTTTTTCCGAATAACAAAACACAACACGTTATACTCACAGAATAGGTTATACTCATGTTGAGACATTATTATATACTGGCAACAATTATAATACTGGCAACCCACACATGCACGAGAAAGTGACGCCCACGAGTGACGCCAACCATTTGACAGATGGTTATTGTCAGATATTTTTTTTTTTTTTTTATAATGACTCTATCTCGCGATGGTCAGATATTACAGTGATTGGAATAACATATCAGTAGAAATATAGAACTTGTGTATTAAGAGTTACATATGTTGAATGAAAACCAGTTTGGTTTGAGGTATCTTGTGGTTTGGGACTAGAGACTAGTTTATCCTGCAGCTCATTGTTAAAGTTGATAGTGATACCGAAATAAGCAAAGAAGTTTTTATTAAATACTATTCTAAACACGTCATGCCCAATGTAAGTGAAATTGTCAATAATTTTTTTGAATTACTAATAAGTATAATTTATATTTTTTTTTAGAAGTGTTTACATCAACACAAAATATAATCAGATAGAAAAATTCGTCCATGAGCACATGAAATATTCCTATACAAGTTCGGCTCAAATTGTAGTTGGAATCACTATGGCACTGTCCTTCCCTAACAACAAATTCAACAAAACATTACTAAGACGGGTACAACAGGTTCCTGATCGATCGGGACCTTTTTTTTACGTGTGGGAACCCCTACGGGTACCACCGCCGCTCCTCACATCCTCGTCCCTGTCGCTTCGGACCATTAACAAAACTATACTCTCCCACGAGAGGCAACCCGCACTGAAATATGGAATACAATATCCTCGCGACAGCCTGCATAATGGTGACACCCGGGCGTTAGAAGCTGCCGTGCTCTGAAAGCACCTGCTTGTCAGCCGGTAAGAGAGACATCCCTCTGCAGGCAGCCTTCGTGACGGGTCTTAATACCACAAATGCGGCGTGCTTTGATCGAATCAGACCTACAGAAGAAAGTGGATAAAGAGATCGTTCTTTCTTAAGAATCCACATTTCACGTGGGAGAGCCATGCTTCGGAAAACCGGCAGTGAAACAATGCTTACATTGCTTTTCGCCGCGTGAGTGAGGTTGCCGGAGGCCCAAACCCTTCCGTCTTCCCTATTCCCGTCCTTCCCCTCTCCCCCCTCTCCTCCCTTAACCTCCCTCTCCCATCTTCCTGGTCTTCTCTCCTCTCTACTTCTTCCCCTATTCACACTTTAAAGGGCGGCAACGCACTTGTGACTCTTGAGTTACACGTGCCCATGGGCGGCGGTAGTCATTTACCATCAGGTGACTCGTCTGCTCGTTTGCCCCCTATAACATAAAAAAAAAGAACGTTGTAAACGTTCTAGAGTAGAGTGACCATGTAGGTTTCTTTTGAATAGGCGTGTACCATGTTCGTGTTTATCATCCCTTTCCATGAGATGAGATGGAAATCCATCTGCACCTTCTATTCAAATTATCAAAAAGAAACAGCACTACAAATCTAGTGGTGTCCATCTGCTTTTGAGTAGGTTTGCTAAGCTCCATTTGATTATGGAAAATACTCCTCTACGGTGCCCGTTTGCAACACAAGCGAGAATAATCTAGAAATCTTGTTCAACGTTCCCTTTCGGCGAACAATATGCTAGGTAAACAAATATAAAATGAATCCTGAAAATATATTTTTTAAATTCTTTGGTAACTTGTCCAAAACAGGATTGTATTAAACAAAGTAATTAATATTTTATTTACAAGTAACTTAATGAAACAATTCGTTTTATTGTCGCCAAATCGTGTTTATTGTTATTCCCAAAAAATTGTATGCCTTGTTGAAATACATTGGAAAACAGTTTCCGAAAATAGTTATAACACAATGTACCGACGCTTTATAAATTTTACATGATTCGGAATTCGAGCGCTGAAGTATTACAAAATATTTTTCCAGAATCAACATAAGAAAATACATTTGTAATGAGTGTATATTTTTTATGTCAATAACATTATTTTGGAGTACAAATATAAGTCCGGATATAAGATACTACATAGATGATTTGAGCATACTAATCCTGTACTGGTGAGTTCGTGGACTATGTCTTCGTTTATTCTCTCGTGTGTCGATACCTTGCAATTCAAACGAACGATCGATTACACGCAGGGTTTTATTCTTCATTTCCTTCTATTATCATTATATCAATTTGTGAAACTATTAACACCCGAAAAATGTTATGTCTGACATAGCTCTACTAGGATAGCATTTGGTTGGTATATTTACTTACTATAAAAAAGATGCCCGATATAACAACATCAAAAACAAAGGGTACAATTAGTTTTTATTAATTTATCAGTGTTCTAATTCACAAACTTTTGCCTAAAGAAATGAAACAGTCTTAGATTATATTTAGTCGCATATAAAACAAGTTTACAACAACACACATAGCAGCATGACACCAATAAAATCATTTTACAAATTTAACGCATACTGACTTGGTATGCCTTAAAAGTGTTGCATGCATACCGAGCTTTTTGGGTGCACATCAATGGCACCGCGGGCAAGCGCCGTGCCGTAGATGGCTGCGTCCGTTTCATTGTGAGCAGTGAACATCGAGCAAGAGTTATCAAGTTTATTATAAAGAGCATGTAGTTAGGCGGGAATCTAAGATATTTAATCCAACAACGGCAGATACTGCAAAGGACAGTAATTATACTATTTTGTCTTTATGTCTATACATATATCTAGAATGATTTTTATCTTCTACAGCTTAAACATGAGACCCATATACTCTAATTTAGTTCTCACAAATCTATATTTATAAAAACGGAAGGATACTCACGTCAGCTAAAAATGATTTTAGGACAGCGGAGGTCTAACGGCTCTCAAACGTTTATTAGAAAGTCCCTGGTTTTGTACTACAGACCTGAAATTTAACAGAGTGGTGGCTCGTGGTTAGGACGCGTAGGATACGATAGTTTAGAATGGATTAAGGAGGTCTAAAGGCTCTCGAAAGTTTATATGGAAGTTCTGGATATTTTACACTAAAGGCTTGAAAGGCTTGGCAGGGAGATAGTTTATAGGTAGAACACGTCATGAATGAATTTTGTGACATTGCTGGTTTAAGGGAGTCTAAGAGCTGTCACAATTTTATGTGAAAGTTCTTGGTTTTTGCTACTAGTTATTCTGGTTTAGAATGTAAAATTAAGAAATAGGGTTCCAAGATTTTACTTCAGAGGGACGGCACAAGGTAGTCAAAAGGTATTTGTTTCTTTTGAATATTCTTATGGTTTTTTTTTTAACCAAAGGAACAGGTATTTGGCAAACTCGTACTTTACTGGTAGGAGAAGTCAACTAAGACTCACGCTAACCTAAGAACAGCTATATAGCTTTAGACCTACTGTAAAACTTCTTAGTTTTTTGTCGCTGAGTTTAGGTGCTTTTTTCCGTTAAAGTATCTGGCCCTTAGATATTTTCATATCTAATTGTGGACCAGTTCACTAAACAATCCACTTTAAATATTCTAATGATGCTACGTTTCATTGAAATACCTTAGTGAATGTAGTCAGAACAGTTATAGATCTTTAACTTTCAATTTTAGATGTCTGCATGTTCTAGAAACTTTCAATTTAGCGAATACGTTTAGGTTTCCTAAGGATAATTAAGAATTTACAGTAGGAGTAAATTAAATTTTTCATAACAGCCTTTTATAACAAATGGTAGAACGACTATGAGATCTGTTGACGAGCGTGGTTTTAACCGCTTAACTGCAACTCGAGAAGTGAAACAGTCAACCGCAATATCATATAGAGAACAGTGAGCGAGTTAATCTATTTTGGTAGCGTTAAGTGAAAATATTGACGTCCCAATCATGTTAGGTGCAGTAAGATACTTAACTTCAACATACTGCCTCAGCGATAGACCTGGTCAGTGTTTCCTTAAACTAAAAGACCGATAAATATACTTAGATAGATAGATAGATTAAACTTTATTTGTACACCAGGGTTTTACAAAGAATACGTAACAGAAGATGTATCTTATAAATAGTGTACAAAGAATACGTAACAGAAGATGTATCTTATAAATAGTGTACAAAGAATACGTAACAGAAGATGTATCTTATAAATAGTGTACAAAGGGCGTTAGTTGTATATATTTTTTAAAGATATGCGTATGACACGTATGGATTCTGATATTATTATAAACTGCAAAGCCAGAGAACATTTGGAGTAGACCCCTAGTGATAGACGGAGTGATGGCGAAAGTTATTTATATAAAGCTATATCACATGATCTACTTTGAGCCTAGTCCCGAAAGTTCGTCAAAATATACCATGAATATTTCATTACCTTTGACTGCGGTAAGATAACTTGGATTTTTATTAAACCATAAGTTTCGGAAATAAGGCAGGGTGAATCGTCAAAAATGTCAAGGAAATTAATCTCCTATAACAAAATTCAAACAAATTCTATTAAGAGGAAATTATATAAATAATTTTAAATACACATAAATCTTTTTAAGTTAAAATATTCAAATAATTAATTCAGAGAATAATTACTAATTACACTATGGTATTATTATAGCACCATTTTTAAAAGTATCAGGTTTAAGTTATATGCGTGGTATAAGTGTTCTGTATTAATAAGTAGGTACCCTAAACAGTACAGTTTTTATTAAAACTCACTCATATGCTCATCATCATTAAATTCATGTTTCAAACAAGTTCACGGTAGTCATGTTTTTAATGGTTTTGTACAATTAACGTACAAATATCTTAAACATTTTGTACATAATCTTATTTTCATATTATCTGTATTGCTTTTATTACTAGCATTTATTATTCTAATTAGTAGCAGTAGAATAAAAATTAAACACTGATATTCATGTAAGAAACAGTCCCGAAACCACTGATATAAACTATGAAAATCACTAACTAACAGTAACTGCCAAGTTGTTCGTACCTCTGTTCGCACTCAAGTCAATCGTTCTAAACATATTCCTACCCTTTTATAATCCCACTATTTGTTAATATTTATCAATCGACCAATAGTATTGCGTTACCGGTATAACCAGTCAAAATAATATCTATTAACTTATTTTTATTAAATAGTGAACTGTGTTATCATCTATTATAGTTTGTCCCTATTTTTAATAACATAAATAAGAGTTTTTGATGTGGCGACAACATTCATGTAAAGTTATAAATATCAGTGTTTTGTTATTTATTCCATGGACTAAATTAATGTAACTGTTATTATTAATCAAAGTTTTTTAAAACATATTTACATGCATGCGTCATAAAATTCCTCCGCATCGTCGCCTACTGGTATCGTTCCCAAAAGGCTGGCAGCATTGTCACGTCGAAGGACAATCTTAATATTGGTATCTCATTGACTTAAATATGTATATTGATCAAATTATAAACAAGCCGGCCATTTACCATTGTTTTAGATGAAAGCGGCGCATGTCAACTCGGAAGTCCTTAATTGAAATTCATATATTATGTAGTACTAGACAGCACTGGTTGTGATAATGATAATATCAATTTAAGAAAACAGAATTAAAATCAATTTCATTCCTTTTACGTTCTCAGTTTTAAAAACATTCCACCTTTTTCAAGAATCGGGAAGTAACTAGTATCTCGCTTAGCGCCATTATGGGAGGCGTTCCCCTACTTCGCCATAACTCACGCGGAAAGATAAACAGTTGATGCACACTTAAGGATTTTTCGCACTTAGCTTCAGCTTGCAGTATATCAAATGGAGGAAAACATACATATATCCTTAGGTTAAATCACTGTGTACGTACGTTGGAAGTATATCATACCATACGTAAATGCGACAATATATTTATCACTAATTAGAATCAGACAGACAGATAACAGCGTTAATAAGTAAATCTATCTGTCTTTGTGAAGGCCTAAAGTTTGGATCTGAAATAATTACAAAGCTACCTCTAAATGTCGGGAATTTCAGCTATTATTTTTTCAATCCCTGTAGACAGGTGGTGGGTGTGATAGCGATAGGCGCCACGGTTGTCAACCACTTAACACCGGCTTTACTCTCTTATTCGCCTCGGTATATTTATATTATATTATCACAATTATTTTATAAATAAACAGTACAATACAGTATTTAGTGTTAATTGTTTGCAAGTGTTTCTGTGCAGTGTGTAAATAAAAAAACTGTTAGTAAGTATAAAACTTATTATTCTACAAACAACATAACTAACCTAAATAAAATAAAAAAAAAATCTTAAAAAGCTATTAAATTATGACACAGCTGAACTTGATTGTCTGTGGATCCTTACGCCAAAGAACACCCAAGTCCGATAGGTTAGCTGTCCTTTTCCTTTTTTTTTTACTTGTGGAAACCTACGGGTGATACCACACCGAAGGTACCGGCGGCCGTATGTCGGAGTTTAACCGACTAAAACTACACGATGTGCCATACTGCGCCTATATTGGGCGGTATGTCCTTAACGGGCCACCCAACGACGTTAGCTGCCCTTAACTAAGTGTGCTGACTGTGGTCATTTCTTATCGCCAGCGGAAGGTGCAAGAAATGCAAAATACCAGCAGTGTAACTGTACTTAACACCGAAGGTGTGCTGCTCTTCCAACTGCTGCTCATTTGTCCCCATCCTAGCATTGCCAAGACTATTTGAAACCCGAAAATGTGGCCGTATTTTTTCCTACTTCAAACTTACACGTGACCCTGACTCTTCCCAGGGTAAACTGCCAAAAGCTACTGCCGCACTGACAAGACACATAAGAGTTGAGAATTATAATTATGTATATAGGGACGTATTGGCTGACTGGAGAATACTTCGAGACAATTTGCGATCCATTAATAAAGATTGCCAGTTATTTAGAGATGACTTAGTGGAACTTAGCGGCTCTATTGAAGTGCAGGGAGAACAGTTGAAAAACCTTGATGATAGGATGTACAGCCTGGTGAAGTAGCCGCCCTACACATCTGCTATGATACGTTGAACAACAGCTGTTGTTCAACGATGTAGAAATAGCAAACCTGCCAGAAGCCAAAGAAGAGAACTCAAGCCTCATCGTGACACTTATTTTCAGATTCATACTAGAAAAAATACGTATACGTATTAGTATACTTACATGTTAAGTTTGGATCCTAAACCAATACACAATGATTCCAGTGAGCCGTAGAACATTCCCCGTAAGTAGAAACACTTACAACAATTGCTGTAATATGATTCATTTCATTCAAGAAACCACAAAGCTTTGTTACGGGAAGCGGTTGTAAAATATAATACTAAAAATATCAAATACACCATGATAAACATCATATCAACAATTAATTAGTTTTGCTAAGGTTTTGCCAATTATTTGCATATAGTATTTTTAGCCCACATTTCACACTCGTCGATTTAAATACTGCGTCTAATAAAAAAAAAAATTCACGGAAGCAGTTTTGTACAGAAAATGTGAATATCATTGCAAGCAAGGACTGATTCTATGGTAGTTTCATATAACTCGAAATAATATTACTGCTACATCAAACGACTTTCCAAATGAGTTCTGAATAAGTATACTTACTGTTTATCTATATCAAGGAAGTAGCCTTGAGGTTAACCGACAACTAGAACTATCATGGAAAAAATATTTATGATTCACATTTGTTTATAAAAATATAGACCATAAAATTAACAAAAGACACTACGCTCGTAGTGCAATCTCTTTATTGGCCAGTCTGTGTACCAACTTGAAAGACTGAAATATAACGAGACATTACAAACACAGACTGACGTTGTGCCTAAAGCTTTTTTTAGCAGGTCAACGGGGTTACTATTAGTAGGCTTGTCAAAAATACTTCTATTGTCCTTAGGTATTATTCAATGTTAAAGATGTCAGCTGTTCGCATTCCCAGTAACTAGAATGTGGGCGATTATCGAAGTCTTTAAATAAAATGCGGTATTTTATGACCCTGTGATTATATAGCCCCCTGAACTCATGAAAAACAAAAGGATTCTATCCACCAGTTCATTTCGATTTATGTTTAACCGACTTCAAAAAGGAGGAGGTTCTCAATTCGATTTTTTATTTATGTATATGTACACCGATTACGCTGAGATTTATGATCCGATTTACGTGATTCCTCTTTAGTTTGATGCGGAATAGTTGCCATTTGGTAACATAAAAATTTAAAATAGTTTGGCCCAGTAGTTTTTTATGAACATATTTTTATGAACATTTTTGTTTATATAATAGTCAAATTTGTGGCCATAAATTCACAATCATATGAGGTTTCATGATTTTGTTTCGTTCTTATTCTGTACTTTGGTTAGCAGGACAAGAGACAGTCAAGATTGAGTACGTAAATTTTAGACGTATTAAGTCAAAAATTTACAATGTTTTGTATAGCTTTTCACGTCAAACCTAGCACGATTTCCAAATTTTACTGGCCGAATAACAAGAACTTATTTTTTCACTTTAGTGATTTCTTACAAGTAGCCATCGGATATAATATTAAATAAAAGGAATGCAAACGAAATGTATTCCAGCAATTCCTGATCAGGTATTTTTTTTTATATATTTGAGCTGCCAAAATGACTCTGCCCCGCCTGATGGAAAGCACAAGCAGAATCCAAGAGTGGTGGTCACCATCCTCACTGCAAACAAGGACAGTGCAGCATGGTGACCAGCACTATGGCGGCCTAGTGAGATGCTTTTTCACGCCCCGCTTAAAGGACCCGGGATCATAGTGGGACGGAAACACGTGCGCTGGTGGTGAGTTCCAGGTTTTAAGGTATCATCTCTCAAGGCAGGGACTCGGACTTCGCGGCAATAGCTAGATCGAGTTACAGTATACTCCTTATTTTCCCATCTCAAATTTCGCAAAGTGACCAATTGGCGGCAATAGGCTTTCCCCTATTACGTGAATAGGATCAAATTATAGTTGGTAAAATGTAGGTACCATTTAATACGCCCCTGCCTATCCCTACGGGGATACAGACATGTATGTATCGGGCGATACCTTATAATACATGGAATTTGAACAATAAACATTTATAGGTACTTACTATAATACCAAAGTACTAAACTTAACAGAATCAAAACTTTTACTTAATTGTTGTTATTCAAAACTGTAAGTCATTTAAGTAGAAATATACATAGGTATGTATATTTCTACTGGGAAGAAAATAGATTTCATTTTCAATTACATCAAAGTTAATGACCGCTATCTTATTAAGTACCTATCTACATTATAAACACTACGAGATTTTAAAAGAAATTGCACTTTATTAAAAGAAATCCTTTGAATATTAAGCTCTCAGTATATTATTCCAAATACAAGGTAAACAATAACACCAACAACAAAATTTTATCTATGTAAACATAAAATGAAGCTACATTCAACTCGTAAAATATACCCCACATAATCTCAAGACACACAAAGCTTGTAAATATAGGTAAAAAAGTGCTTCCACAACCCAAAAACTTTTCCTAAACCACGTTATTGGTACCTATTGACAAATTATGTGATACTTTTTACAGGCGAGTATCAAACTTCTATGGGCGACGAAAGGAGCCATACAAATGTATTCAAGTCACGGAATCGCCCCGAGTTCCTAATATTCGTTCAAGTAGCGGGATTGCGACATTTTTATCGGAAATACACATTTAAATTAATTTTGCTTTATGTAATAAAATCGTCATTGGAGTACTTGATCGGAATGAAAGAGACTTTTAAGGCCGTTTATGTATAAGCTACTGCTTAAACAAGACAATTAATTTTCATAAGACTAACAGCTGGAAAGGCAGAAAGACTGCTCACGTGTGGTGCGGCGCTATCATGATAAAAGACCACTTCTTTTCTGTTGATTAATTCCAACCATTTTTTCTTAATTTCTTGCTTGAGTCTCATTAGTTGTTGTCAGCAGAGAATCGATGGTTTTGCCCGGCTGTAAAAGTTCATAATGAACGATGCCCGAACGATTCCAATCTCACCATACACACAGCATCACCATATTGTGTGTAACCCGGATCGGGTTTCGCTTTAGTCTGTGAAGCTTGACTACCCTTTGACCATGCTTTTTCACACGTTCTTGTTCAATCAATCTTTTAAAAACAGTTCGGTTTCATGACGTTTCAATAGAGAATCGCAAATGAGCACACGACTTATTAGGTTTCTTTCGGTGAGCTTGTGTGGCACCCAAATATCGAGCTTTTTTATATAGCGAGACTTTTTCAAAGAGGTCAAAACTGTTTTATGGTCAATCCTCAGTTCCTCGGCTATATCGTAACTACTAATATGCCAATCTTGCTCCACTTTTTCAAAAATGGCATCGACTTTATCCGTATGAGGGCGACCAGAGCGAGCTGCATCTTCGACATCAATATTCCCGAACTGAAAACGCTTGAAACAACTTTGTGCTACTCTTACACACTTATACTGCATTAGGTTCATAAACGTCACAAGTTTTTTTCGCGGCTTGAGTTGCATTTTCCCTTTTTTATAAAAAAAACTTCAATTCAAAAATTCGCATACCAAAAGGTATTTATGTATGTATATTGTGTTGCTTTAGTTTTTTATTTATCAACAAACACATTTCCTAATCTAATTTAACATCCAACAATCAGAAGCAGAGATTGCATAAGAACGGGCACTTTACGCTAGCAAACACAGATGTGTTTGCTAGCGATATAACTTAGTTCATGAGCCGAACTATCATAGTCAACTAGACAGATGACGTGAGAACAGTACACAATCATAAGTTATAAACTTAAATGTTATGACACCAGTAAGTGGCAATTAAGTTGGGCATACATAAACTTCACGGTAAGTTTTTAAGTTGTAAAATAAAGGTATTATCACACTACGATGCTTGGTACAGGCAAGTTCCGCGTGATTGGGCGTGTAACGTCGTGGATATTATGCGAGAATGTATGTACATTCTCGCAACAACGATAGTCTTTTATAAGAAATTTGCTTTCGGATATGGTGGCTGTATATAAGTGTTCAAGAAGAACAAAGGATTGTGCGGATAGCGTCATTATCCTAAACATACACGACTGTTACACCATCACGTCTTCTAAATTGTATTACGTCAAGAGATTTCTTTGTGCGCATTTTTAAGCATAGTGAAGTGCAGAAAACTAAAATGTTAACCAATATTTATTATAAGTTTTAAAAAATAATGCTAAAACAGTTACAAGAAGATACAGGCGTCCAGTATATATGGTGAACTGTCGTGGTACGAGCTCTAGTTAATAGTAGGATGTATAAGGTTATTGGTTTGAAAGTTGGTTGAGGTAGTATTTATTTATACGTTTTTGTTTAAATGAAAGTGATTAAACAAAAAGTAGGAAGAAACATCGGGTAAATAAAGAAGTTAAGTAAACATACCACGTAAAATAACATCAGAAAACAATTATCACACTAATGTTATTTGCAGAATTTATAAGACAATCTTTTTTTATTTTACGTAAGAACAAGATAATATAAAAATATTTGATAAAAATATAGTTCGAATATTTAGATGTTATGGTAATATAAACATACATTACGTTTTATTAGAAGTAGGTATTACAATTATTTGATTGAATTTTGAAAAAATTTGATTAATTTGATTATTCGAAATGAATGTAAATTATGTTTCGAATAAATAAAATAATCAACAGCACAATTTTAATAAAATATTTAAGTTCAGGGAATATGTAAGAATCATGAAATTCAGGATGTAATTAGAATTTAAGTATTTGATTGAAAAAAAAATATTTAGTGAAATAAACCTACTAGATTAGCAGGCCCTTCATTGAATATTTTTATACATAAACGTATGTCGTAGTCAGCACATTCGCGTCATTGCGTACGATGCATTTGTTAGAAGAGAGAACATGTATCTGCTTACAACTTGTTGTTACTATAAGCTTAAAGAAAAGAAAATGAACTGATATATTTTTAAAACCCGATCCAAAGAAAAAACTTATTCTGTATTGATTAAAAACCATATAGGCACAGAGGAAAAGTTTGGAAGTATAGCCGTGTAAATAAAACACGTGTAAGCGCTCTGCAGTCCACGTGTTTTAGTTTTATTCACCGCTGGTGCTGCAGCAACACGCCACAATGTCGAATTTTAACATAGTATACGACCGTTACCATTTAATAGGTGCCCATGGGCGGTGACAGTCATTTACCATCAGGTGACCCGTCTGCTCATTTGCCCCCTATACCATAAAAAACCACCACCGCCCATGGGCACCTGTAACTCAAGAGTCACAAGTGCGTTGCCGCCCTTTAAGGTGGGGGTAGGGGAAGAGGGGGAGAGGGGGATTAGAGGTGCGGAGAGAAGGAAGAGGGAAAGACGGGAATTGGGGAGAGGGAAGAGTTAGGGCCTCCGGTAACCTCACTCTCGCGGTGAAAAGCAATGCAAGCATTGTTTCACTGCCGGTTTTCTGTGAGGCCGTGGTATCGAGCGGAGTCGAGCCGGCCCATACTTCCCCCACACTTACTATTTTCGTACTTCGTTTTGGACTTGTACCTTAATTTTAACATAGTATACGACCGTTTTCATTTAATAGACGAATCATGAGGATGAATGTGTTAGACCATTTAGTATGTTATTACACTGATTAATTAAATAAAAAACCTTTTAAGACGTTTTACATTAACAAATTGACTTTTAGTAAACTTACCTAAAACAGTTTTTTAACTAAACTATTCTATTCATACGCAAAATGAATTATAAACTTAATCTTTCCTTCATTTTTGATGATCAATACTTGGAATATTGTCTTCTAAGAAAACGGAGGTAATTAAGTTTTCTTTGAAATCCATTACTCTTATTGGATGCCTTAATTATATAAAATATGTTTCCAGTTAAAGCAAGGCATTCGATGTATACATTATAATTAATTTTATCTAATGTAATAAAAAATATTTTCATTATTATTCATGAATTATTTCAAATTAACTAAAAAGTCTGCATAGTTTTGAAACAAAAGCATTTTTAAATATGTATCAGATTACTCAGAACATAATATTAAATGTAAGAAACTTAACTACATAAATAAATCGTAAATGTTCGTAACTTATTTGAATAATTATTATAACTTTCTCTTTCTTTAAGAAACCAGGATCAAAAGTCACATTTAAAACAATGAAGGCATGACCATCATGGCCTACGCTGTCATCTCTACTCACGTGGCCTGTCCAGACTCCAAGTTCTTAAAGGAAGGCCTCCCCTGGTACTGCTAGGTCCACTGCACCAAACTCAAAAAACCTAAAAATGGCCAATGCGTCTATAATTTTCATTCCTTTAAATGTACATTATGATCATGTCACTGATCAATAACTATTAAAGTTAGGGATGTTTATTTAGAGCGACTCGTTTAGTAAATGTATGGTGACAAGGAAATTAATTATATACAAGGTAATAAATAATAAAAGATAAAGTAAACTAAATAAACTATAAAACAGTCAAAGACATAATTATCTTTTAAAAAAAGTATCACCGACTTGAATGCGCCTAAGTATACGGTTTCAAACAAAAAAAGAGTTTTTCAAATCGTTCTAGGCTTCTTTGAGTAAATGGTGAACATACAAAAAAAAACATACAGTGGAACAGAGAACCTTCTCTTTTTTTAAAGTTGGTTAAAAACAGTTTAGCATCGTTTTCTCTTGATTTTCAACATATTCTCTCTTTTTTTTTATTTGACAGGAAAAAAAAATATAAATTTAATTTAAATGGGAGCTTTATCTAATCGTGAATTACTGACGTTTTGACCAGGTTAGCCTGTGACCACTAGTCGAAACCTCAGGCAATTCAAGGGTATGTCATACCTATTTCGTGATTGCGTTAATTCCCGTTTATATACACAAGTATATCATGGAACGCAAAAGTTTTAAAGTTGGTGGGTGCTTTATAGTTATCTATAATTAAATGATTTGCAGTCAAAGTTAGACCACTACGGGATTACTAGTAAAAATATAGATTCAATTTAGGTTAAACATTTTGTACATAGCTACGTTAATAGTTTACAAGGGTAAATTAGCCCTTAGAAATAGTTCCAACTGATTTAAGTATCCCCAACTATTTGCACAAGACGTCACATTTTCGACCCTTAAAATCGCCTTGTGAATTATAGGCACAACTAAAATGTTCCCTTATATATGTTCGATGTTTCCTTACAAAGGTTGAGGCAAAATTGCCTGTTTCATGTTCTGTATTGCTTGTTCGCGGACGATAACGCAATAAACGGTGGTTTGGTCTTATCAAGAAGTCGCATGACAAAGAGAGACAGTGGTTACATGCCTTTATATCTATACTACGTAATTCTAGTTCCCTTTTGAAATTGTTATAACTTTTGATTATAAGAATAAAAACTTCCGTGAGTGTTATTCATATTTTTTAAAGATATATGGTTAGACTAAAATAGCCATAGCATAGATATTACATTTTTATAAAGACCTCTGCCACTCCTGGAATATTTTTTCTTCGGACACAAGGAACACGTAGACTCAGCACAACTATTTCTGAATCACACAATTTTTTGTCTCGTTGCTTTTAGCTAGGCGTGCAGTCAAATATAAATTAAATTTCTCAAGGTATTGTTAATCTACGTTATAAGTAAAATTGGGAAGGTTTTCCGGATATTAGACAATTCAGAGAAAAACTCAAAGTACTTTTCTCTATAGAATAAAAACTTTCGTAAACAATTTAATAAAATTCAAATAATTCAACGTCTCTCGGGTTAACTAGTTGTTAATTATTGTTAATATATTCCAGACAGTGTTACTGATAACGTTACATAACTTTGGCGCTTACGTTTATAAACAAACATGAATCCCTCTGTTCTATTTCCAGCTTACTTAATTGTATCTTGAAACGTGGCTAATAAACAGGAAAAGCGACGTGGGACCAAACATATCTCAACCCAAACTAAGCAGAGCTCGAAATATTTTTATTCATATTTTTCCAGACAGATATAATTCTGGAACATTCAAGAGTGGTGTGAATAGGTTTCTCTTTGATACGCGCGTACCATCTCCATAGTCGGCGTCACTTTCCATGAGGTGACCGTACTATTAAACAGCTTATCCTTTACCCTTTCTGAAAAAAAAAATAAGCTTTTCAGCTTAATTATATTAGCATAGACTGTTAGCTGTGCTCGCCGCAGCTTCGCTTACGTGTACTACATATTTGTTTTATTGCGCGGAACCATAATTATTTCTTTTTATAAAATAAAAGTAGCCTAAATTACTCCTTATAACATGCCAGTGAAAGTCTCGTGGAAATCTGTTCACCCGTTCCGGAGATGAGCTGGAACAACCAGACAGACAGACAAAAACATTTTAAATTGATTTTTTGGTGTACGTCCCTACCGTGTAAGTGTAGCATTTAGTACAAAGCTTATATTATGATATTACAAACAGACATTCTAATTTTATTTATTTTTACGTATAGATGTTTTTATTCATAGTTTTAAAATGTGCTCAGTTTCTAAGTCTGCCCGAAACAAATTCCCGAAAAATTGTGACAAGTCAGTACAAACCCTGACGTTTACTAAACCTTATGTAACGTAATTAACCCCGAGGTTGGCATAAAATTTATTAACGAGCGGTCAAGTTGCGACCATTACGGGACCAGGCTAGTTAGCTCTAAATAAAATGAAATGACAATGAAACTAAGGCGCTGGTGAACATTAAGTGTTCATAGTCTTATAGTCTATGACTACACACTAACCTAGTTAAAACTCTAGAAGAATATTATTTTCTTAGGCTTAGGTGCAAATAAAACAGTATTTTTTTTTTTAAATACAAACCACACCATCATACGTTTCTAGTAGGAGAGCCTCCTTTAATTTTAATTTATTTTTATTTACAACGCTCTCAAAATGTATTAATGTAATAGAAAGTATAATTTTAAATTAAAATAGGAACCTGACTTATTACATTTTATAACAATTATAATTACAACCCACTATTAAAAAAAAATGTTTTACTTAATAATACCTGCAATCTATTCCAAGAAAATATGGATAACAACAAAAAAAGCAAATATTTCCTACATTCTCTCCACTAAATTGTACCTATTTACAACACACAGCCCTCACTTAGCAGCACAAATTCTCCACGCAAGGATCGTTACTCAATAACAATGGTATTAGAACAAAAACAAAGAAGGCTCTAGGTGTGAGCACAAACATTTGCGCAGTTAACAGACAACTCTATCGTACTGTTTGAGATACTAAGTGGTTCAAGCGACTGTTAAAAATTCTTAAGTATTTTTGCATGAAAACGCTGTTCGTTTTATCGCATTTAACCGTTGAAGAAAAAGCATGATAGTGGTTATTGGTCTTTAAAATTATTATCTCTAAAGTTTAAGCAGGTAGTTGACAAGTGTAATCTAATTAAGTGGTGCAGGGAACATAATTTGTGGTATTTATAGATAGTTTTAAATGTGGGTGTTTATATTTTTTTTTATCAAATTAATTTTTTTATGGTGTAGGGGTTAACGAGCAGACATGTATGACCTGATGGTAAGTGATTACCGCCGCCCCTGGACACCTGCAACTCAAAAGTCACAAGTGCGTTACCAAACTTTGAAGTCTGAGTGCGCTGTTCTCTGAATGGTTTGAAGTTCGTATTCGTAAATAAACTAAAATTAGGCTATGAAAACAGGGAAACTGAAAATCAAAGAAAAGAGCCAATAACTCAGTGATTGTTTTCTATTGTAATTGCTTGATATCTTTAAAAATAAAATATGACGACCTGCAGTTTCATTATCTATATTAACAAAGGAAAGCTGAAAGGGTTTGGTTTTTATTAACGGCCCTAAACTCTGAAACGGAATAGAAAAACACACTATAACGGCACTGCAACGGCACAGCTTCAGCACGGCGCCGCCTGAAATTGAGGCTACCGCTAGCCGCCATTCCGCGCGCTAACCGCGAGGAGTAAGCTGATTTCATCATCTTCATGTGCGACACGACGCCCGAAGCCCGAAGTTGCCCGAAGTTGACTTTTTCATATGGACATTATGAAATATATTATACGACCACGTTTTAATGCTCAGATTTGAATGACAACTTAATTGCTGGGTTCGCGCCGTGCCGTTACCGTAACGGTATAGTGTGTAATGACCTTTAGCCACTTTCTGAATACCGTTGTAGGCTATTGAACATCACGCTGCGGCCCTTGGGAGCAGGTCAGTGACCATACATGTTAGTTGGTTATTCTCGAAAATTACTGTCTAGTAATAAGTGAGAAAGAGACAAATTAAGTTCAGATGCATGTGATCGAAAAGAGTTGTTTCATAAAAATCTTTTTAACAAAAAATTAAACCGACGAAAAGAACTAAAAAGCATAAAATAAATAAACCTTTTAAGTCTAAAGTATTGAGCGTATTTACATAAACTATCAAATTTTATATAAACTTATTTTGAGTCGGCGCCAAACAACAAACTGATTAATTATCTAAATTTTATATGTACCTACGTAGAAATGGACATGGCTCTACGTAGGTAATTAATCATTTTATTATTTGGCGCCGACTCAAAATAAGTTTATATAAAATTTGATAGTTTATGTAAGTAAGCTCAATACTTAAGACTTAAAAGGTTTATTTATTTTTGTGCTTTTTAGTTCTTTTCGTCGGTTTAATAAAGAGAAACACTATTCGTTCCTACAATTTTCGAGGGTTTCTCTCAATTTTACTAGGATCCCATCATCAGATCCTGACTTCCTTGACATGGGACCCCTCTTAAGGTATACCCTATCTAACAAAAAAGAATAATCCAAATCAGTTCATAAATAACGGAGAGAGGGCTGAACAAACATAAAAAAATATATACGGTCGAATTGAGAACCTCCTTTTTTGAAATGGCACCTACCGTCTAATTGGGGTGAAGGAGGATGTACATGGTTGCCAGAACGGGAATGGAACCACTCTATAAGTTATCACAAGTGTTACAAGCATAGATAATTACTTACCGGTCTCGTGGTTGTTTCTCTAACTTAGTAGTAGGTAAAAAACAACTCTTAAGTCGTCTGATCACATTACTAGTCAAAACATTTTGACGGTAATCGGGTGGAGCTAATTTATGTCAAATAGTTTTTCAGTTTTTCACGTTAAAATTATTCCATTTAAGATTTTACTTTTTTTTTAATATGTAAACTTTGTAAAATAGTATTTAACTCAACATAAATCACAATATTGTATAACGTTGTATGTGTACAACCAAAGTTCGTAAATTTTTGATGAAATAGGAGAGGGAAAATAATGCTTTATTTATATTTGGTTTGATATCAATAAGCGTTACTATATTTTATCATATTGTATATACATAGTACATACTGATATGTAGATAATAAAAAAAAAAATTTTTAAAAATAATATAATGATAAATAAATTTATATGTAGATAATAAACCGGCCAAGTACGAGTCGGACTCGCGCACGAAGGGTTCCGTACCATTATCTATACAACATTAAATACTTATTTATTTTTAAACTGAATATACAACTAAATATTCTGTGAATATTTCAAGCGTCTACCTGTTGCCGTTATTAATATCGAGCAAAAAACGGCCAAAAAAAATCCCGTTTGTTGTATAGGAACCCCACTTAAATATTTATTTTATTCTGTTTTTATTATTTGTTGTTATCGCGGCAACAGAAATACATCACCTGTGAAAATTTCAACGGTCTAGCTATCACGGTTCATGAGATACAGCCTGGTGACAGGCAGGCGGACAGTGGAGTCTTAGTAATAGGGTCCCGTTTTTACCCTTTAGGTACGGAACCCTAAAAACGACGGGATAATAGGATTAATTATGAATACTACTCACGAAAGTTGTTATTCCAACACACGCTTACATCTCGCTCGATGCTAGCAGAAACCTTGGCAAATAATATCCCTAATTATTCTCAGAAAAAGAGTGAACCTAAAGAATATAACTATCCTTCTCGTAGATTATATTGTATATAAAAAAATTCCTTAAAAAATTAATTGTATGTACTAAGATCGATTAATAAAAGGCAGAGATACGATTTAACGCACACACAAATATAAAAACATTCATGAGCACCTGTGTTTCTGACCAGTTGTTGTTTGTTACAATTTCTCACTTTACACCAAAATTTCATTTGCTAGCAAAATTGTTAGTCGTAAATGTATAACATTTCCTTTACAAATGCCAAATAACGAACTAAGCTATTCACAAAACACCATAAAGTCGAGGGAAAAAATGAAAACAATACATCACCTGCTCGCTGCTCATAACTGGAGTTTCGTATACGAAATATGAACGCTAAGTACGCAGCGTATATATAACTACGTAATGTATAGTGCTATACGTAGTACGCTGTTGAAACAATACGCCAGTGCTCGGTAATGGTGCCTTGCGCCTCGTTATGGGCGAGGTCCTACTGCACGCGGACAGCGGGCGATACTCGTAAATTAAATATGGAATTAAAATTTATCTTAACTTTATGCACGATTCAAGTGAAATTTCTCTGAGTTTGTAAATAGTTTGCAGACTGTTTATTTCAAACTAGCTGCGCTCCGCGGTTTTACCCGCGTAAGTCACGATGCCATGAGAATATCTGAATAAAAAGTAGCCTATGTGTTCAACCAGGTGTCCAGCTATCTACATACTAAGATTCATCGCAATCGGTTGAGTGGTTTTAGCGTGAAAGAGCAACAGACATCCATATTGGGGAGGGCGGGAGTTGTCTTATTTAAAATATATATATATATATATCCATACAACCTCATACACTTTCACGTTATAATATTAGCAGGATGGATAATTTTTTTTATATCCAGGTTTCTTGTTGTTGTCAATGTTTTAGGCTACCTTTTAAGAGTCGAAAACATCTCAATATATTTGAAAATGAATCATAAACTAGTTTTTCATAAATAGTAGCCTATATGTTAATATATGTTAATCCAGGTCTCCAGCTATCTACATACCAAGTTTCATCGCAATCGATTCAGTAGTTTTGGCGTGAAAGAGTAACAAACATCCATCCATCCAAACTTTTACATTTATAATATTAGTGGGATTATTGACATAGATTCTTTTCTAAATAGATAATCTTTAACAAGCGCGAAATTTATTTAACATTTCTAACTATAACCAGGTGTTTACTGTTGCTATCGTCAAGAGTTAGACAAAACGCTCACCACCCGCTTTAGCACTTCGGCCTTACTCTAAAAATAATTAAGTTGAATGAGATTGCAATACATAAAACAATAATTATATTTCATCCTCGATAATAATGCGTACTTAATTAATTCAAGAAGATTCCATTACTGTTGAGTGCTTCTTGTAAATGTGCTATGTACATGAATAGTAAGTACTTTCAATATTATTATAACACGTTGTACAAAGAGATCAGTAAAGTGGTCTATTGTTATAGGCAACTTGAATTTTTTAATAAACTATGAAATATTAATTTCAGTAACCCAGGAGCGCGTTACAGCGGTACCGAAGCAGAGGAACTTTATTATTTCTGGATTTTTGATGTTACGTAATAATAACATCTAGACCCAAACTAAGCAGAGCTTGTGCTATGGGTTCTAGGATACGGATAAACATACAAAGATAAATTTTCTTCATAAATACATACAAATTATGCATAGAAACACCCAGACCAAAGCAAATAGACATAGACATGCATACAAATATTTGAGTAAGCTGGAATCGAACCCTGGCGTGGAAGTCGCTTACAATACCGCCCCACCACAGAGGTCGTCAAACAATGTGTAATGTACTTCACAATATTGTAAACTAGCATGTGCCTGCGGTTTCGTTTGCGTTAATGTAGATTTCATCAACCAATTCGACTATCCCTCATTGACAGTACTTTTATTCTGGATGAATGGTACCTTACACTGGCTCGACCAGAGAGATACCACGGCTTCTGTTATGTTTCGCCGAGTGAGTGAGATTATTTGAGGCCCTAACCCCCCTCTCCCCCTTTCCCTACTCCCACCTTAAAAGCCGGCAACGCACCTGTGACTCTTGAGTTGCAGGTGTCCATGGGCAGCCGTAATCACTTACCATCAGGTGACCCATCAGCTCGTTTGCTCCCTTCCCATAAAAAAAACAAATATATATAAAAAAGGCTAATTTAGTGTTCAGTTTTTTTTTTGGAGGAACGGAGAAAAAGTCGATCATCTTAAAAACTAAAGCCAAAAGTACAACAGTGAAGAAGTTTTAAGAACAAGCAGTAGTGCAGAGGATACAAAGAAAGAGAAAACACATAGAATGTTGTCCATTTAGGCTGTATACTAAATTAGTACCGTCAGCAATGACAGTCTGTGATTTGATACACATTCTCTAATACTTATAACAGAAAAAAATATCTTAAATTTTTCACGTTAATCCCATTAATTTTCCCCACTTTACTCGTGTCTTCGTGAGTTAGTCCTTTAGCTGTCTTTCTCCTCTTATGGCTTAGAGCTATCTCTTTTACACTGTCTGTAAAAAAAATATAATAGTCAATTCCAGGATCTAACACTGTTATAGTTGACCAATAAAAAGCATAAAAACAGTACTTTCTTATCACTTTCTTTAAATGCTAACGAATTTGTTTGAAGGAAGAACCTCATTCGGGACTTGACGTGGAGACTGTTCTAGTACCTGGCCATCATGCATTTAAAAAATATATGAGCACATTTAGAATATACATGAGCGCATTGAGAAAATACATGAGCGCGTAGTGTTATTAGTTCCTACTGGTGGTCAGGATCATTAGAGCTAAACGGAAGAAGAGCATCAGAATTAGAGCATACAAATTAGAATACTGGTGTTGTGATTACTGGTATTGTAGCCACTTTCTCATCTAGCGAAGTGGACCAGAATTACGTAGTAGCTACTAATCCTGCATCGCGCAATGAATTATCTCGCCGCGATAAGTATAATATAGAACTTCCAAACTGCAACCATTGGGCCACGGTCCACCAGGTATAATTACCTAGCCTGGTAGAAAGATCTTCCCTTTGTATTGGAGGGACACAACACCCGTACCTCCACAGTGTCATTAGAAGGCCGTTGTCTTGTTTGCTAACTTTGTTGCAAATTAAAAGTTGAATAAAAATAAATAATCTTGTCACGTTAGATAGCCCGTCTATTGAGAAATATCGTATTAAGATCACGCTACTTAAAAAAATTGGAACAGTAACATTAAACTTAAACCAATCTGGTAAATTTGACAGGGCTGTGGATGGGGCGATGCGGGCGGTGGGTCGAGAGCGGGTTAGCCACGTGACCAGAATCAGACATTATCAACAGGGGTCGATCTCTGTTTTGATACGTATATCAAAGCGTAGGTTATATTATTAATTCGAGGCCCGCCAGGCATGATTACCCAGTATTGTCGGTCTTAGTGCTGGAGAGACATCACATCCATGCCTCCAAAGAATACACGGATATTATAAAGAAGGCGCTTTACATTACTTCATTTGAAGTGTTCTACATTATTGTGTTAGCTAGTGTGTCAAGCAAGTAAGCTGAGAAGACAATCGTACAATCGTATTAGATTAGTACACTAATTATTGTAAAAGTAGTTTTGTTATCTGTAATAATATTGCTAGGTGAGGTTAGCTGAAAAAAGTTCATGAAGTTTCACATCATCCAATATCGGGCCATAAATAGCCGCCGCTTTAATTTCTTTTTATTATGTCTCTATGTGTGTAAAAGTGTTGTTCTTTTTGTGTTAACTCATCTTTGAATTTGTTTTGGTTTGGTTACGCTAATCTCCGGAACTAACAGCCCGATATGATATTTATTTTGTAAAGAAGGTTATAGGTAATTTAACACCACGCAGCGACCATTAGGAGCGGAACAGTGACCTTAAACGAGTTGTGTAGTTATGACCTATAATTAGAACCAGGGATAAACGAGCGGGTTAACCATTCATGTCTCAGGCTGGCTGTTCAACTACGCAAAGAATACGCGTTTTTGTTTTAAGAAGTTTAACTAAATATGTCGACTTGAGGCCAATTTCGTTGCCAACGGTACCTTCGTACAACTTATTTATTGCGACTAGGGCGCCGCTATTTGCACACACTAAAGTGTCCTAGGACAGGAACACATAGGAACTTTGTAAAGCAACCCGACCCGGGGCGAGGGTAACATAAACTAAATCTTATTACGACATTCTACGTGACTTTGCTATATTTCACAATACTAAGTGAATTTAATAGGATTAGGCTTAGGGTTATGTATAAACATTGAGTTTTGGATGAGAATAAAATGAAGGTTACACTTTCAGAAGTAATTTAAGTAGTATCCTTTTTGTTTGTCTACGTATCCTCTGTGTATGGTACTTTTTTCTTGATCCCGACAGGAAAAATGTAATGTAAATGGCAGGAATTAAAGCGATCCCCTAATAAGTATGCCATACCTTTAATTTGCTTGACGTTGCGACCAGGCCAATGCGACCTGGTCGAAACGTCGGGCACGTACTTTACATAATATGTTGTGGAACGCGAAAGTTTAAAAGTTAGTTTAGGAAAAAATATTGGATTTATCTATACTGATAGGTATAATAACGCTTTTTATATATCTAATAGTTGTTTTTTAATTTTTTTAGTTGACCGTGCTATTACGGGAAATGCTAGTCCGATTAAATATAAACTATTTGCATTTTGAGGAAGTTTGAAGGTTATTAGTTGCAGTGGCCATAATTTATTATTAAACTTGACGTTAATTTAAGCGGATTAATATCCGAGGGGCATAGTGTCTGGTGTAAAACCACTGCTAGCCACGTCTGGCATTTGGTGTTTTTTTTATTGAGTTATGGATTAGGTGTGTTTGTCCTCCAACTCACCTGATATAAAGTTACTATGAAGACGAAGAAGGTACACGCCTATCTAAGATAAACCTATTCACCCTATACTCTATAGATACTTATTCGATGGACACGTGAGGTATACATAATTTTTTTAAAGAAAATTGTTTTCTTGATGTGAGTTTATTTTATCTTACTCGTACCTGCGTGTGTTTTTATTTTCTTTCTTTATTTCTTTATAGCAAAATCGTGTAGGTAGAACGGCTTGTGTATATTTTAATGCAACCTGACTAAGACCAAACAAACAACAGTCGGTTGCAAAGGACTACACAGTTTTTCCCTATCAATGGTCACACACTGCAAGGAATTCCCTTCCGTAGGGCTTTCACGTTCTGTAGAGTCTACAGTTACATGCTAAAGTTTACGGTACGCATTTACCATTAGCCTATTTCGTTATCCTTCCACGAATTTCACGAGAGCGTCTTAGAATTTATTTTTCTTGTACGGAATAACGTCATAAATGAACTTCAGAATTGGTTTGAAAGAACGCAAGGAATAAAAGTTCAGTCTTTTATCCTAATGTTGTGAAAAACACGACTCTAAATGTCCCCATAAAAGGGAAAAGAAAACAAATTTGATTAAATAAATAAGAGCCTATCTCCATCAATATTCGCATCCAGGCTAATAAAGCATACGTTCTATAGCTTGTACATCACCATGATATTATATTAAAGAGAGAGAGAGAAGGCAATAAGGTCGGAATGGTAAAAAAGGAGTGCTATCGGCAATAAACAATACCAGGGGGCTGTATGCAATGGTAGGAACTATAAAATTTAAATGTGAAATACGTCATATATGCCACTGCCAACAGTTTGCAGGCCACGAAACACTCAGAAATTAAATAAATAAAATATAACGATAAGAAATTATTATATAAAAGCAAGATCAAGGGATCAAACATGTTCTCGAATGTCTCGAATGTTCTCAAACTTGCTGCCAAACTTCAGATTCAAATCAATTGGTTAAATAGTACATTTTTGTGTTTTGCCAAATCTAGCGTTCCCTGCGATTTCCCTGATAGTCGTTCTGTTTCTGCAACAAAAACAATACATATAAACATAACCCTTTTAATACATAATATTAAGAAGCTATGTAAACGTATTACCAAAACATAAGGCTATAAACCAAATTCCTCTGGCTCAGATTAATTATCAACGTAAATGAATAATAGTAAGCTATTCATATTATTATTAAACAAGGTAATTTATAGCTAGTCTGTTGTTGATATATGAATACGTTAACATTACGATATGGTTGCCAAACTCAATATAATAACTTTCACATTCTTGCCATAATTCATGAGATTCGGCCAAGCGTGATCCAATATCCGATGCAGGAATGATATATGTTGTTAATCCCATTATTACATTTTTTTAATTCGTTGGAGGTGGAATACTTAATAAACACGTTTCCTTGTATTTTATTCATTTTTAAACGGTTTATTTAGCTTGCCGTATTTGGTTTTTGGGTTAGTGATTGAAATTTTACCCCTTTCCTATTGATCGATTGATCTTAAATTTTTTACACACCACTAGTTCTGATAACAATACAATTATGTGTATTCAGCATCATTGTAAATCCAAGATGGCTATCTACCCCTTTCAATATGAATACCAAATGAAAGGGCTTGACTACTAGAATACAGTACACCATGAAAAAATCCATATATTAAGTAACTTTAAAAAAAACTAAAAACTTGATAATAAATTAGTAAAGAAGTGTTTTTAAGTTAAACGGTTTCTTTGTAAAGGCACAATAATAATGCAGATGCCGTACTAATAGCTAAACAATAATTCGGAAATAAGATTATGGGCGCAGCATACATGATATACTACATATACTTACTGAGATAAGGCTACGCTATCTTATTATCAGTTGATGTCTTACTTAGGTCCTCACCCCTCTTTCATCAGAGGCGTACACGGACCACTGCGCCACCATCTCAAGCCTGCTTTTGCTAGGGTAGCGCTCATGGAGGTCGGAGATAATTTTGCTATCTCTGTAGCCTGGTGCCTCTTCTGCAAGACGGAAGAGTACTAGCACTCTTCCGTTCTCATTCCGCCATCTCTTTAGCGGACATCGCATCTCCACAAAACGAGGCGACAGAATCCCAAGCACTCTCACTTTGGACCATAGACAGAACCATGGCCTCTAGCGAGAAGCTTACCACACCAATAGCAGTCGCGAATTCGCGTTGCATAACCTAGCAACCCAGCAAGTAAGTCAAATGACGCATTAACTACAAAAAAATCATAAAAATCAGTCGAGCTGTTTAGGAGAAGAATAATAAAAAATACACGCATACCGGAGTTTTAAAAGTAAAGATAGCTATACATTTTAAATTGTTTTGAGCATTTGTCATATAAAAAAAATAAGTGTGGTATTCACATTAATTAAATATATACAGTTTTATCACATGTATAGACCCAGACGAAGCGTCTTTTATAAGCCCATTGATAAAGGGTCCTCGTATATCTTTAATTCAATTTATAAGAGTTAAAGATTGACTACACCCACCACCACCACTACAAATACAACTAACAAATGGAAAGTACACGATCTGTGTATACATTTTACTTTTAATTTGAACATTCCACATAGGCCGTAGCCCGTATGTGACGCATGAAAAGCCATTCCGTGTCTGTGTCACGTAACTGTGGCAAGGGGCAATTGTTCAGCGATTGCTCTCTAATCGTATACGATGAATGAACTTTAGGAAAACTGATACGTCTGGTGAACGTATCAGTTAAACACCGCACCAAAAGAATTCTGTATGAAAGAATAATATGATGATTGTATGTTATGTATGTTGTCGCCACATCAAAAACTCTTATTTATTTTATTAAATATAGGGCCAAACTATACACAGTTCACTATTTAATAAAAATAAGTTAATAGACATTATTTTGACTGATTATACCGGTAACGTAATACTATTGGTCGATTGATAAATATTGACGAATAGTGGGGTTATAAAAGGGTAGAAATAAGTTGAGATCTGTTGACTTGAGTGCGAATAGAGGTACGAACAACTTGGCAGTTACTGTTAGTTAGTGATTTTCATAGTTTATATCAGTGGTTGTGAGACTGTTTCTTACATGTATGTAATTAAAACAATAACTTCCAATATAAAACACTTCGCTCCGGCACATTCTTGTTTTTATAGTCGAAATCTAAAGGCCCTGCGATGGGCCTCGGTCTGGGTGTGGGCGGTATTTTCTTTTATTTATTAAAATTTCATAAATAAATAAACAAAAGGAGTATAGCGTTTTCGAGGAGATTGAAGAACTTATAGTATGAAGAATTACGATTGGATTTTTTAATGGCACACACACGCAATATTAAAGTGTCAAGAAGTTATTCGTTAAGACCTTTAAGTATTCAATAAAATATGTATTCTATGTTTTCAGTTACACTCGGGTTTAGTGGCCCAATCCCATTTACGAAAGCACCTAAAATATAGCACCTGCAATGCTATTTCGCGCCCTTACTTGAATATTGATGCACCTCTCGGTACCTCCTCTGCAATCGTACCGACACAACGTAGGATGCTCTGTGACCATAACCAGTGTCATTATTTTCCTACAGTACTATATATAGTGTGGTATAATTTAGTATACCTACTTCATCAATTATAAGTAGATATAGTAAATTATTTATGGTTTAGACCCTTATATGGGCTACACATAGCGCTCCTAAAATTTGAACACACCACTTTGGTAGCAGTTAGAAACTGAACATTTTTTGAGCTTACCGCATGTTTTATTCTGTAATACTTGCTTACTAAGGCACTAAGAAAACATTGAAGGTGTTTGTTTATATGCATTTATAAAAACTATATTTTCTTAAATGGTAGTTTAGGACAATTTTAAAGTATGCGGTATTACTTAAAAGCCCTGACACAAACGCAGGTCTGTGCCTTGATAAAGGACTCACTGTAAGCCCAAAGATTAATCGAGCTTAATCTGAGATCTCCCCCGCTATTTTTAAACAAAATTCAAAAAATTCGTTTTACAAGACGCTAACAATATATTCGTCCCATTGAATCCGAAACTGTCTCACAACAGTTGCTCTGTTATGCCCATAATTACATACCAATTGTCCAGATATCCACTGTATTTCTGAATATCTGAACAACTGTTATACCATCAAAATGCCATTATTTCTCTAGAATATGGCGGTTAGATACCGTCCGCTTCGTGGAAATGCAAAATTCCGTAGTATCCATTTACACTAGAAGCAGATATGCTTGATAATACCAAGCTTAAAATGCACAAAGAGATCAGGTTAAGTTTTTTAAGAACAAAACATCTGATATGGATAGTAGCCGAAAGTGTGCATATAGATAAAAGTGTTTAAATAACGAAAAAAGAAATGAAAACCCGATCTAGATCCTAATCGGTAGCATTAATAAGAAAAAAAAATTAAACAAAAGCAGTTGACACACGTTTTTTTTGTTTTTTTAATTAGTAGATAAACACTACCCGCCAGGTGGAAGGTCGTTAATGGTGACTATGCATACTTAAATATTAGTGGCCAGTAATACTTTTGCATTGGCATTTAGCATTCCTATAATAACGATTTGGTAACACTTAAGTAACCATCGGAAGAACAGCGGTACGATAGCAGTCCAGGCGTCTTGAAATCGAGTAGAAGTCTGTCATGTCGTGCCTCCTCCGATCTACGACTAATCCCACCCACTTAGCCATTGCTGTGACACTTTTTTGACCATTTAATATTTAGCTTCAATCGCTATCTGTCAGTAATAATAATAATAATCATTTATTTGCAGGGTTGGACAATATATGAAACAGTCACTTTTATGTCCCTTCTTACGTGGGAATGAGGCATACAAACTATATAACACAGCAGGGGTTCAAGCAAATTGCCGACCCTGCAAGGATTCATTATGAAGGTACAGATTACTAAACTGATAACGTATACACAAAAAAACATTATATTATGTTTTACATATTTGTAAATGTAATTAAAACAATATAAAACATAATTCTATAATATAAAAATGAATCACAAAATGTGTTGGTAAGCGCATAACTCAACAACGCCTGGACCAATTTGACCAATTCTTTTTTTTAAATGTTCGTTGAAGATCAAAGATGGTTTTTAAAAAATTGCCTGAAAAAGTCTAAAAAAAAACACTTTTCTATACTCCCATACAAACGATTTGTACGGAGTGTATTAGGAGACGAATTAAAACACCGAAATCATAATTAAGACTGAACTTTTATTCATATTAAACATTGCTTAAATATAATTAGGATAATGGGGTTACACGTGTACATTATAAATGATGAAATAATTAACATGGATTACATGGGTTATGCACTTACACACTACAGATTCGTAATAATACTTAAAAGTCAATTTGAACTTTAATACCATACCATAAAGTTCAAGTGTTAGTGGAGAGGTTCCGGGAAGGCAAAACAATTGAGTGACGTTAGTATCGTATATTAGATTTAAAAAATGTAGAATAATGTCAGTAATGGAAGAGGATTGACATATATATTGGTTGTCAAATATTTATGCGTGCGTTCAGCAATTTATTTTGTGTAAACTAAGGAAAATATATCAAGTTACAGAGTAAAAAATAAATTAAACCCGTGCGAAGCCGGGGCGAGTCGCTAGTCATTTAATAAAACTCAATCGAACGATTAAAATTAAATGTCAAGTGCATACTTTAAATCTATTTAATAATATTATGATTTTATTCTAAAATAAAAAAAAAATACAAATGACTATTTTATATTGACTGGTCTGTTGGCCTAGTGGTGGACCCTGACTGCTATGCTAGAGGTCGTTGGTTTGATTCCCACGCGAGTCTGGATGTTCTTTATGTCCGTTGTTTGCAAAGTCCCCCGCGACACAGGAGTAATTCCTAATGCGGGAGTTGTATTATAAATTATTTAAAAAAAAAATATAGTAGGATTTTATCCCAGTCAGCAATAAGAGACGAAAAAGTATCTTGTTCATTTGATTTAAAAAATTAAAAGCTCGAACTGTAAGTCGTCCAAAGCCTTAACATACGCTTAAATTCCATACCCCATTAATCCTTACATTCAGTACAGTAAAAAAAAAGCACAATAGCGCTTTCTTAACGTCAGTATTTATATTAAAAGCATTATATGTGAAGTAAGTGCCTCCCATTATTTGAGTTGAAGTGTGGCGTGTGTTTGGTGGATTACTTACAGTAACTGATGTAAAGCACATTTTTAGGATCAATTAAAGTTATATTTAACGATTATTTTTACTTAATTAAGGTGTGTTTTAATACTACTTAATGATATGTATATACTTTGTCTACCTGTGTCTACCAAACTATTATCATACTTCAGTAGAAATAATAGATATTTACTTTTGTAATTACAAGAAATGTTTGAAATTTTAGTTTAAAGTCTCTAGCCAAATTTGTAAGTTCCTGAGCCATGGATATAATGATACTACCCGTGTTTTGTAATGACAAAATACGGTTAGTATCAAAAACTCAGTCCGCTGGTATACTGGTATACTGTTTATAGCTAGAATCTGACATTTTTTTTTACATGACATAACGTTAATGTTGGTATTAGAAGCGTATGTTTAACTTGTTATATTTTCTTAGAATCTGTGCCCAGTCGGAGCGGCGGAAACCTCCCGCTTAAACTTGTTTAGGCATGAGCAGCTTCAGAACAAGTCAGATCTTTTAGACGGATGTGAAATTCAGTAAAGTGTTAAACTTTATCAGCAGTTTATTGGTACTTTCTTTCTAGTTTGAAAATGTTTCGTGAAGATGATGAAAAGAAACAGAGGACAGAAGAAACTCGGCAGGAAGTAAAGTAATAAGTTTATTGTTACTATAATATATATAAGTGAGTATATGAGACTTAAAAAAACTTGTTGTTCTATTAAATTACAGTTGCTATATTAAATAACTAGTATAAATATTTAAGTAAAATTGTAAGGGGTGTATTCAACACCCTCTAGGAACAGCGACCAGATATCCAGTTCAACATCCAACGCCAAACTCCAGCGGACTGGACCCGCTGGAGTTTGGCGCCTAGCACAAGGGGTCGGCAACCTGCGGCTCGCGAGCCACATACGGCTCTTTGGATGTGAAGTTGTGGCTCTTTGGCTCTTTAGTTCCATACAGCAATATGGGGTGTCCAAAAATATTTGGTATATGAGGCCTAAAAAAAAAGCTCTTTAAAACTTTGAAATTTTGTAAATTGTAATTAAGACTCTTGCGACTCAAAAGGTTGCCGACCCCTGGCCTAGCATATACTTAGGTTTGTAACTTACATCTACCCTCTTCTGAGACCCTACTCACTAGCAACTAAAACTAAACAAAATAGAGAATTAAATTAAAAATAAAAAAGTGTTCCACTATCAACCTCCGGGCTTAATCATCAGACCATCGTTATCGTTGGAGTTGTCAAAACTAAATACATGAGCTAAACTTGAAGAGTTTATTAGTGGTCCCTGATGAGTTCTACAAACCACCTCCTGGCCCTATTATCAGATCAGCTATAAGATGCCAAATTATAGTATCCTCATCCAAACTACATATTCATACAGAGTTTTATTTTGCTCTACAATTAGAAGTAGGTTAAAATTGACTTAAGTTTTGTTTCCATTGTTATTAAGTTAGTTACAAGTGAAGTGAAAAAAAGCGTGTTCGAAAAGCGTCTTAGCTGGTTAACCGTCTGCTGGAGTTTATTCCCCTATCAGGTTTCTAAAATTCGAACAGAGATATGTCTTTTCAAATAAGATAATCTACACTAAAACTATACCCTACAATTACAGTTAAAACTATACAATACAGTGGGTATTGCATAATACTATTAACATAATCTGCACCGGTTTTAAAACCCTCGATCTTACAACTACTGATTTTTCCACCATGAAGTGGCACACGTTAGTGTCAAGACAGCAAAGCTCCAACACCCCGACGACACATTTCTCAATAATCAAAGTGGTCAATCTGAAGAGCGAGTTGTCAATATTACGATCACTGCAGATTGGATAAGCCGTATTGTGTGCTAGCTGGAGTATATCGAGTATTATGTTACGAAACACAATGCGAAATGGCTTTACCTGTTGTATTACGAATGAGTTATGCATGTTGAGAGAGAGATACATAGCAAATATGACGTAGGTGTTTTATCTAATCTACATATAGGGAAGGTCGGGAAAGTAAGGATGGTTTGGAGATGGGAGGAGTTGAACAAAATAAACAATGGCTATATAAATGAACTCTATCTCAATGTATTCTACATTCAACAAAGAAGCAAAATTGGATACATGGCCCTGTTGAAACGAATATAATATAAAAATACACTTTATTATAGTTATGCATTTCATCATATTTACATATCATAAAATGTAGTCAAATTTTTTCTACTAACAACTATATTGTATTTCTCAAAAACATGCTCTACTGACAATTGGAGCGATAACAAGACCCTTGATTCCATAGAGACCCTATTGTATCTGTTTTTGGAGTTAGGGAGTTCTCCCAGAGGACATTAGGTTAACCTTTCTTTACCTTTAACAAAAAGAAGCGAGGAAAACTGAATAAGTTGCAGGATATGTTCAAATAACGAATATGTATGTTTGAGGAGATGGTTAAGGTCCATGCGTTGTCCTAGAGTTAGTTCTTTTTAATATAAATCACTCCTGGTAATTCCTTTTCGTCATCAGGGTATCACAATAGGCGTGAGAAAATAAAGCATCATTACTTCATAATTTATCACCTTGATCTCAAACATTTGGCCAAGAAAAAGTTTTGTTCCACCATAACAACGCGCACGTCAATGGTTCCAAAACTCCATGACTTGCGGTTCTATGCCCTGAAGAAATAGTTAGGTGGCCAGAGATTCTCATCAAATGATGAAGCCATTGTTGCCACGAGCATTTTGAGGGGTAGGAGAAAACATTTTATTAAACTGGTGTAACAACATTGGATAAGCGATGGACTAAATGCATCGAGGTAGGAGGAAACTACTTTGTGAAATAAATTTATTTTAAATAGATTATTAAAGTTTTTCTTTCTCGTTTTGGGAAACATATCAATCAGCCCTCGTGTATAGAAACCTAGACTAATGCATGCATTATGTTGCTATTATCTATTACTGTATTTGTGCCTTGCTTAGAACAATGACTTTTATTAAATGTACCGTGTAAGTTGAATTATAGCTACAACAGGCTGACTAACTGTCGAACAGGATATTTAACAAAACACACGCGACTTGTGTTTGTATATCTAAAAAAGCTTAGTTCCAAAAGTTATTCACTTTCTTCTAAAGTCCCCGGTATTCTTTAATTCGTTATCAAAAGATGGCACGTTTTGATTAGTACCAACTTTTCCCATTTCACCCACGGCGAACAGGCTAAGATAGAGAATCTAATCTATAATTTCTTAATAATAGGCACCAGTCGGTCGTGTCGCCGCAGAGCGGAAAATTAGTTCCCCCATCCGCTGAGTGGCTACGTGCAAAAATGAACTGATCAATACTAAATTTTACTAAATGATTCTGTAAAAAAGTACAAATGAACACAGAATTTTTAAGTTTTTGGCAATGATCTGTGTTTAGACGATTTTTTTTTTCGTTTGTGAAGAAACTGGTATTATTTCCATCCAACATAAAGAAATCCTCTGACCAGACCAGACAGGGCAGACCACGGCCCAATGCTTGATTTTGGGAAGACTGTCTACAAATATATATATACTTATCGGTACGAGAACTTTCATTGTGCTGTGCAGTATCATAAGTACTACGTAGATCAGCTCGCCTACGCTAGATGCTGTTGAAGTTTGTTTTTGCTATATGTGGAAGTTGCCACACGCTGATACCAACATCTACGTTCTGCTATCGCAGATGTCGATATCTTCAGAAAGTTTAACCGACACATTAGAACCAGATATATAGTTATAGCGTTCCATGAGATTATAAATAAATTTCCAAGCGTAACATCATTTTTTTAAGACATTAGGTACAATTTTAAGTTATTTGCTAGGAACCTTCATTGTTATAATGTAGGCAAGGAGTACGCCTGAAATCACGTGCCTCCACAGGCTTTGGTAAAATCATGCAGATTTGGACCATATTGTTACATTTTCGTAGCATAAAAAAAAGATTACGTAAAGTCTTAATAAATCGGGTCGCCCTTTGTTTATCGGCCCGCTGACATCGCCAAGATGAACAGTAAAGCAAAATCCGGTGTAATGAGAATCTGCCTTTTTTAGTGTCTGTCCGTATGCAAACAGTGTTGCTTGTTTTATACAAGTGTATATAGCAGTCATTTATGAAAGGGTTACTCATTTATTCACAGTCAAGTACAGGCCTGTGTGAATTGTGTAACACTTACAAGGACAGAAACTTCATGTACCTCATGATCGATATAACTCAAAAGAACATGCCAAAATACTTCGTCAAATAGATGATTTGTTGCCAACTGATAACTATTTAGGTATCTACATTAGTGTAGCAGTGTAGTTAGGTTAACAAGCATATTTTTCGCTTTTAAGTTCCTCTCTTTTTTCGTCGGTTTAATTTTTTGTTATTTTTTTATCTTATACTATTATTCAGTTTCTTGTAGCATAGTTTTGCTTGATTAACAAGAGGTTCAAATCAGGTTTATATCTTTATATCAGATATTTCTATAAACCCTGGTAAGTCTCATCCACTGCCAGCCAAAATTTTCCATCGGTTGAAACCTGGGCCAGATACCACCTTGGTTAACATCACAGAAGATATAACGCATCTAGAGATCTGACATTTCTATCTTTACTTTATTACATTGGATTTACGTGTTCACGTGTTATCAGCTCTATTAACATATCTCTAACGACTGTTGAATGGTTCCGTAGCTACCCGCTTCGGTTGCCGGTATAACGTATACGTATAAAGCGATCATATTCTAAAATACTATAGCTAGTTTGTTATTGTATAGATTAGCATTTTCGAGATCGCTTCCTTTCTCAACTTTCATTAATTCTAGCTCAGAAAAAAATACGTCCTTACTCAGATAAGCAGTTTATAACCAGAAACCTTTAGGTTTTATTTAATAGGGATGTTAATACATTCAGATACAATGGAATTCTGTTTTTTAGTATAGGCTGATGTTAAATTCAACTAAAACATAGATATTTTTAGCTCTAGGCTGATCACAAAATTTAATAAAACCCTTTCTTGGGTCGCAAGCTTTTGTATAAATCGGATAGCTTGACTGACAAGTTCTTTTGAACTATTTATACTTTGTTCACTTTAGCAAGATCAGATGTCAGACCTACGTAAAAACTCATATAGGTATATGTATGTATAATGGTTTGTTAATTTTACTTTATTGGCCTGTGATGTATTCCTTTCAGTTTTAAAACTCCTCTTGAAATAATCCCTTTTGGCTATAAGGCCGCCCATTGAGCATTTAAATTTAAGCATTCCTGTACCTACTAACTGTACTTAATACTTATGAGAAAATTAAAATATCTGTTATGTATGTTATCTATTATTTATAGATACATAATTGCGTTTCAATAAAATATAATTATTGGATGAAAAAATATTCACAGCCGCTATCCGTATATAGAAAAAAAAAAGAATGAATGCTAACGTTAATAAGAAAAGGAAACCAATAGAATGTAAGGAATGAAACCAATTACTTAATAAATACTTGGGAGTTATTGAATAATCAATTCTTCTAACATCAAAGCAGTAAGCACCAATTTAATTATTCAAGTTCTCTTTTTGAGCGAACAGTAATTTACTCAGTAATGTATACACCGTTGTAACCGAATTCGTGTTTTAAGATACAGGATTTTTAAACAACAAAATCGGTGAGCCGGAGTCCGTTCAGAAAAGAGAGAAATAACTACACTCTACACAAGAACTACTAGATTAGTTGAAAGCACTTCAGTCGAAAGAGATTAAGTCGCTTCGAGCCTGAAACCTAGAGAAAGAGAAACATTGGAAACTGCTCTACATCAGACACTAGTTTAACTCCATTGCTTTAAAAAATAAACATACTTATCCAGTAATAGCAAGAGGCAAGGTACTTCTCGATCATACCGGAATTCTTTATATATAAAAACTTATACTTACGCACCAGCGTAAGGATAAGTTTTTAGAAAATATTTTTTTCAAAAAGCGTGGGGGTATAGTGTCAGTAAAATCTTTATAATTATTGACACTATGTACCCACTCCACGCTTTTTTTAAATTTATTTACTATTATTTAGTTGGATTTTCTATAAAAGCGTGTTTTTTTAGTTTTTTTTAACTATTATTTATTTATTTTTTGTAAACTATGTGATACGTAGATACGAAGTACTAATTTTACGCAGAGTCGCGGGCACCAGATAGTCTTAGTATAAATGAGACCCTGGCATTTTAATTCGCAGCGTTCAGAGTTCGGTCCTTTTCATTGGTATTCTTTTTGAAGGTTGTATTGATAATGGTTGGATTCTTAGTTGAGTTAAATCAAAGAGAGCTTTCGGACACTCAATCTTATGTTAATCTTATCAACAAGTTGTAGGTACTTTTGAGCTATGCCCTACCTGTTTGTTAACTGAATAAGCTGAATTAACTGAATAAGCTGAATCGAAAGACATACTATTTACACAAGATTAGGTATATATTAAACACAAAGAAATCACTTCCAGGTATTTTAATTTTACCTAAAAAATTTCGTAAATCCGATAAAGTGAACTTCTCCGTAAGAAAGTTCCACTAACTACGCGCCCCTTTGCGATGTTTTTTCGGGCGTTTCGTAAATTGGAATCAAGTTCTCAACTTTTAACTTCACTTCTTTTTATGTTTTATTTTGTATCAAAACGAATACCTTAACTAATTGAACGGCTAGTTTAGAGTATCAAAGCGTTATGCTAAAAGCCTATTTAGAATATGTATTTATGTTTTGCTCTCTACCCGCGGCTAGTCAAAAGCTCCCTACTTAACCATAGGTTATATATGTCCAACATGCGATACGAGACACACGGTAACAGACGGTAGCTGGAAAAAATTAGTGACGTCATACAACAGCCAATACTGAGCCATAAATAGCCGCACTGAGGTGCAGTTAGCTCTCTCTTGTTCATTAGACGGATTGGATTTTCTTAATGTCTTTATTATGTCTGTGTGTAAAGGTGTTCTTCTTATTTATCAAAAGTCATGTTCACGTCTGGTTAATAAATAATATGTACTTTAATCCTCTCAAATGGCCGTGTTTTGTTTTAAATAAGAATACTAACTATGCTAGTAATATATAACGCAAGTTATATATTACTAGCATAGTTAGTATTCTTTACAATAATTATTGTACTTGCGAATGTCCTTGAATATTAATAAGTATGCTGTTGGTATTCCGAATAAAATAAAATAAATAAATTGTCGGAGAGTCATGCTTCGGCACGTATGGGCCGCCTCGACCGGAGTAATACCACGACCTCAAAAGAAACCAGCATATTACTTTTTGTCGAGTGAGTGAGGTTACTGGTGGCCCTAACCCTTCGTTCGGCACCTTGGCGGGGTCGGCCCCGATTTGTCGGACGCCCAATTCGGTTTTTGAGCGGGACGTTCGACAGTCGGTGCTGTGTTGCGCCTGAGGGCTGTGACTGAAGACGTAGTGAGCTGTGGCGGCGTGCTGTTGGCGGTGTCGTTGGACATCGCCAACGCATTCAATAGTCTGCCATTCAGCTGCATCAGGGAAGCACTCCAGTATCATGGGGTGCCACAGTACCTGAAGCGGCTGGTGGCAGACTATCTCGAGGAGCGTACCGTCATGTACGAGGACCGAGATGGAGTTTTGAGTCATCGGCCCATGTCGTGCGGTGTTCCGCAGGGGTCTGTCCTTGGACCACTCCTGTGGAACATGGGGTACGACTGGGCCCTTCGAGGCGACTTTCCCCCCGGGCTCGGCGTAATCTGTTACGCCAATGATACGTTGGTCACAGCCCGGGGGGTGAACTTTCAGGAGGCGGCGCGCTTGGCCATCAGGGGAGTCTCTCTCGTGGTCGGGCGCATTGAGGCGCTGGGTTTGCGGGTGGCCCTGGATAAGACGGAGGCCCTTTTGTTTTATGGGCCCCGTCGTGGTCCACCCCCTGGCGCCTCTATCGAGGTCAACTCGGTCCTCGTACCGGTTCAGGCCCACATAAGGTATCTGGGCCTGTTCCTCGACGGCAGGTGGCTCTTCGACGAGCACTTCCGACAGCTTGCTCCGAAGCTGGTCGGCGCTGCGTCCGCCCTTGGGCGACTCTTGCCTAATTTGGGTGGACCCAGCGTCGCTACGAGACGGCTGTACACGGGGGTTGTCCGGTCAATGGCACTGTACGGTGAACCGGTGTGGGCGGGGGCTCTGACCGCCCAGAATAGGGCGCGCCTCTGGCACCCTCAGAGGGTAATGGCGGTTAGAGCCATACGCGGATACCGCACCGTGTCTACGGAGGCGGTGTGCGCGTTGGCCGGGCCTCCCCCGTGGGATTTGGAGGCGGAAGTGCTCGCCGAAGTATATCGGCGAACGGCTGAGTTCCGGGCGGGAAGCGGCAGTCGGCCCCCGCCCGAAGAAATACGCGAATGGCGTGAGGCCGCTCGCCGAGCCACCATGGCTCGTTGGTCGTCCCGGCTGGAGGCTCCACGTGCTGGCTTTGCCGCAGTGGAGGCGCTCCAGCCGGTCATCGTCGAGTGGGCAGGGCGGCAGCACGGGACCCTTTCCTTCCGACTGACGCAGGTTCTTTCCGGGCACGGCTGCTTCGGGAAGTACCTGCACTCGGTCGCTAGGAGGGAATTGAGTCCCGCCTGTCACCACGGCGACTGTAGTGAGGACTCGGCTCAGCACACGCTGGCGGTTTGCTCCGCCTGGGCGACGCAGCGTCGGGCCCTCACTACAGTCATCGGAGGGGATCTCTCGCTACCGGCCGTCATACGCTCCATGGCCGGTAGCGACAGGAATTTTACCGCGGTCGCGACCTTGTGTGAGGACGTCATCTCGCAGAGGCGGCGGAAAGGGTCCGGGAGGACGATCTCCACTCGGACCTAATTCGCCGCCGGCGAACCGGGCGGCGAAGGCGTGCTTATCAGCGCCTCATGCCGCCCTGAGTGTGGCCGCGGGTAGATGGGATGGGTTTTCCCCTCCGCCCGCTATAGTGGTCCCCCGCGAGGAGGCGGCGTCCGCGTGTGCCTGGACGTCGCCTAATTGAGAGGTTCTTACCCGGAGGTGGCGCCCGCGTTTTTGCGGGCAGGCGCTGGGGGGGGTCCGGATGTCTTAATAAAAGCTGTCCAGGGACCCCTCCTATTTGAGGCGCAGTACGGCACACCGTGTGGTTTAGTCGGTTCGATTCCGACACACCGCCCCACCGAAAACCCCGGTGGGGTGACGGCCCGAGGGGGTTTCCACACGCAAAAAAAAAAAAAAAAAAAAGGCCCTAACCCTTCCCTCCCCCCTCTCCCCTTAGTCCTTAAAGGCCGGGAAGGAACTTGTGACTCTTGCTTGAGTTGCAGGTGTCCATGGGCGCCGGTAGTCATTTACCATCAGGTGACCCTGTCTGCTCATTTGCACCCTTTACCAATTAAAAAAAATTACAAAAGGGTAGCGTAGTCAAAGCTTTGTGAGGGGAAAAGTGTTTATAAGCACCTTTAACCACTTGCCATCAGGTGTGCCCTGTACTTTTTTGGCAACTTTATTGTATTTTTATACATTTAATTTTATGGAAGTCGGAAATTTTTAAACTTTCGCGTTCCACGATATAATTATGTATATATACGGAATTAACCTATTGTCATAATACATTATTGAAAGCCAGTACCCTAAAGATAAAAACCAAATGTGTACATTCCTTTGATATTTCGATGATCATTACTAAATGTTTGTATTATGGCTTTTATGTCGTTCTTGAGAATAAATTCTTTAAACATACAAACGTTGTTCATACAACCTAAATCAAATCCACTGACATGCAGATATTCTGTAACTATTCCTAGAATACGTCAATCATGTTGCCATATCGTTTCAATAGCACACATGCGAACGCGTGCATTTGAATTCATAATAGCGGCGTGTCACACAGCCATTAGGGTAGCTCGCTAGAATACCAGATACATCGATAGACATTTACATCCGATGTACGAAAGGAGATAGTTTAAGTGCTATAGATAGGTACATATAGACTATTTAGGCTTTGTAATGCAATATAAGTTCAAATAATACGTGTATGAGAATATTATTAAGTTAAAAAGTACTCTCTTGAAAAATATTTTTGAGATAGATACGATTTATTGAGGTCAGAGCATATATAAAATTAACATACACTATGTAGAGAACGTGGCAGTGACTTTATAAACGGTACTATTACTTCAATTAATCAAATAATAACATAATTTCCAATAACTTATATGCTAATCAACGCTTGATAAGAGCTAAAGTAATGAGAAAACGTTAAGTCCTCTTGAACTCAATTTTAAAGTCTAATAATAAATAATGGAATACTCTGTGATTTGTCAAAATCCTCAATCCTAAAATATTTCTTGCCAATTTCACATATTTTATGGCAGAATCCTTGCATTACCTTAATGAACGCCTGCCAACGTAGACAACAATATCCGTTAAGTATGTATAATTTGGCTGTATAACTGAATGCCACAGGTAAATGTAATATTAATATGTAATAATATTCGGGAACATTCATATTACTATATCTAGACCCAAAGCTAAGCTAATTTAGCTAAATTGTTATTTACGATAATGTAGAAGCCAGCGAACCCGGAGACACATCTGACTACAGCGCTGTTCTGGATGCACCTTTCTATCAATTGCAAATCCAAGATGGGAAAGAACCAGGTATGAATTCTAAAAACCTATTTAATTCAATATACAATGTGCATTAGCACCGTCTAAAATCAGATGAATTTTTATATTTTTTATTAGCGCTCACTTATTTCTTACAGATAATTATCTTTTTAAAAAAAGTATTACCGACTTCATTGTGCTTTTTAGTGGAAAGTAGATGTATTTTGTTTAAATATAATATGGGTAGGCCAACCAAACGCACTGCTCCAATGAGACAGCGAGGTTTCGGAGCAAACGAAAAATATCATTGATGTATAAAATTTTTAGATATTTGTTGATTTTTAAGGAACTGCTGGACTGATTTTGATAAAATTTGAATGAGACCACCTGGGAAGTATACTCTTTGAAACAAAAAAATGGTTCAGGGCTCTTCGAGTAATCGCTGAACATACATAAAAAAAAGATTCCGAAGAATTGAGAACCTCCTCCTTTTTGGAAGTCGGTTAAAAACGACCGACTTTTATCTATCTATATATTAATACGTCAAGTGACTTCTTTGTACGCATTTTGGATTACTTAAAGTTATTTAGAAGTGCAGAAAGCAAATTTTTTTTTATGTTTCAAGTCAAAAAATTATGCTATGCTAAATCCTATTCAATCAGTTAAGCAATCCTGAATATGTTTTTGAAATGTCTTGTATATTTGAAGTGGTTAGGTACTGATGGGAGTTGGAACTAAATAAGGCGAATAGGACTTTCAGTTCAGTATAAATATGTATATTATGTACAGGAATTAACGCGATCACGAAATAGGTATTATGCCTGACGTTATCGTGAAATCCCGTTTAAATACGTAAATATATTAGGAAACGGGAAAGTTTAAAGAAATCAGTTTAGTAGTTAAAATATTTATTATAATAATAATTATCTTTATTTGCTATATATTTTTACAATATTGAATATGAACCACGCAGCTATATTCAAAAATATATCACAAATCTGAAATTGATTAATACACATAAATCGAATGGGTTTGAGATCAATACTTCTTTAATAAGAAATAAGAAAGCACACACTTATTGGATTTATTGAACAAGGTTTATTGACTTATGAACATATAATAAAATGAACAGCTTTTTATATTTTCTTCAACTAAGTTTGAACAACATGTTCCACTTGATGGTAAGTTGTTCCCAGTACTTATTAAAAATAGCAACCCTATTAATTCTTAGAAATCTTCTAAGAACGCGAGTTCTCAGAATTCTTCTTATAATAAGGACTATAAGAAGAAGATATTTTAACGTAGGAAGGTAAAGAATTGAAAAAAGTATATTGTATAACAGGCATATAATGTGAGTATTCCAATGAAAGTGAATAGATTCTAAGAACCATCTTTGTTGGTCTCAGAGACATATATAACAAAAAGATTATCTAAGGATAACGCTTTTACTTTCAAACGATAAAATGGCAGCCTTATACGAGTAAGGAACCAAAGAATTACAATGACTTGAATAAAACGCAAGACTCACTGACTACATACTTACATAGTCTCAGGTCAGACTTCAAATTTATCTTGATATTGTAAAATAATTAAATTAACGATGAATTTGAGAGGGTTAACTCGAAGGTGGAGAGGGTCAACGGGTCAACAGGTTAAATATATTTGATTAAGTTGGCAGTTCGAGATCAAGATTGGATTACTGTTTGATCTCGTTTAATCGTTTAGGCGGTGGTTACATTGCAGCAATTATTGAGCTCAAATTGGAAGTCCTAAGTATTTTAATTATGTAAATTGCAGTTGATAAAGTCAAAGTCTATACTATACAGACTGTTACAGAAAGGTGTGGATCGTTACGCCTGGAAATATTTGATTTAGCTTAAAAAAACGCATTTTGAAAAAAATAAATCTTTCGTCAGAAAATTCAATGTTTTTGTTTATGCAGACAGCTTCTGATAAATCTGGACATTTCATTACAATCCTTATTATTAAATAGTTTTATAGTTTCATTCATTTCAGCGTCCTCACTTACGAAATATTAACTCCATCAATCAATTTTCAAATTCAATTTGTTAATTTCAAAATAAGATTTCTGTGAAATCACGAACTTTATTATAATTATTAGTGCTGTTTGATATTTACGGAGTTTATAACTCAAAAATATGACTACACCTTTCTGCATCAACCTGTATAAATCTACCTCTTTCAATTAATTGTAATAATTTACTTATTTTAGGCATAATAAACATGTAAAAGAAACTTGACTACAAACATTAATCTGTACTTACCCTTCGTGCTTACAACTAGACAATTATTATGTTTTTGCAAATTATTTTTAAAATTAAATGGTTCCTGAATCAATATCTATTTTCATTGACATCAACAACATTTGTTTATATGTACACTAACCCCTAGCTAAACATCAGATCCTCTTATGATATCTAATTATATTAAAAATCTGAGAAATATGTAACTGAGAACGCCTGAAATATGAAAAGCAAATTGTTATAGTAAGATAAATTTCAATATTTATTATCGCCCTGCGACTTCTAGGAATCGATGCAGAACGAACCAGACTACACATATAGCAATCTTACAACTATAATAAATTTGAAAGTTTGGATCGATGGATGTTTGTTACTCAATCACGCCAGAATGGCTGAACGGATCTGGTGAATCTGGCTATAAATACAAATATATAGGTTGCTTAGTTTTCAAACTTCAATTCATTTCAAATATATAAATCTGGCTGATGAAATTTGGCACGGAGATGTATTATATATCTAGGAGTATTATATTATATTATTCAATATGTAATATATGTCTGGAATAGCTCATAGGCTTCTTTTTATCCCGGAAAATGTACGTTGCACGTGGGATAGGTTTGAATTTCCACGCGCACGAAGTCGCGAGCAACAGCTAGTTTAATATGAATGGAACTGTTTGGTTCTGCTAGTACTAAGATGGCTACGAAACTGCACAAGAACATAAACCACATCAACGAACTGTCGGTAAGGTATCCGTAGATGTATTTAAACACTACAAAAGAGCATAGCTAGTCCAACTAATTTATAAATGTGAAAGTCAGATTGATTCTTACGCTCTCACGCCTTAATTTCTTAACTGTCATCATGAAATTTTCTATACACGTTGTGATGGGCATAGAAAAGGACAAAGAGCCACATCCTTTTCGCCTTTCATCCAGAAAAAAAGTAATGATCCCGAGGGATAGATAACCACGCCGAAGGCAAAAGCTAAATATGGTGGCATTCAGTCAAAAAAAAATACAAAACGAAATACATTTTGCTTAACTGATATTTCAAACAAGCTTGCATTAAGATACGGGTGGATTCCAAAACCCTTGTATCAACAAACTGAACCATCAAAATATTAACGCAATAGGTACGCCAGTGTACAGCAGTCTTTAGAGTGTAGTTAAAAATGTTTGACATCAAGAATGTGAGTCATGAATTCCAAGTGTAGGTAGTCATTGAAACTGAAGTTTCTCGATATTCGTCCACCAATTACTATAATTAATTTACTTCGATGGAACAAAGTACAATCAAAGGCCGATAAAGGCATTCAAATTTTCAGGCAAAACATTAAACTCTAACAAATTAATGATTCCAAAAAGAAAATTGGTTCAAGATGGATATTTTTGTTCTTAAACAGACATGACTTTCGAGGTTTTCGTGTAAACTGTATAATGTAATTTTTATTTAAATATTCATGGATATTTGTGGGCCAGCTTTGGCATCAAATAAAATATGCAATATTTCAATACATAAAAAAATAAAGCAAACTAGCAGCGCCCCGCGGTTTCACCCGCGTAAGTACCGATCGGGTGGGAATATGGGGATAAAAAGTAGCCTATGTGTTAATCGAGGTCTCGAGCTATCTACTTACCAAGTTTCATAGCAATCAGTTTAGTAGTTTTGGCATGAAAGAGTAACAAACTTCCATACATTCATCCTCACAAACTTTCACGTTTATAATATTAGTAGAATTTACTGGGTTCTACAAAACTGATAAACAAACCTATTTAGATATATTATTTTCATTATTATACATAGAAAGAGACATACAATGAAAATAGTGGACAATAAGTACCACGTTTGCCCTTGATTTAACATGAAAGTTAGTTGGTCTTAGTCATAACGATAATAACTACATAAAAAAGAAAATGAATGTGCCAGACATCTTAATATTAAAGACAAAGTAGTAATACTAAACAAGTTTATGGAAACGAGACGAGAGGAAGTACATTATCTTCGAAAGTTCTTTGTTCTAAATAATATCAAAGACGAGTCTAATTTTTTTTCTTTCATTGAAGTTGTTGAAAGCGAATGTCTATATAATAAGCCAAAAAAGTTGCAAAGCCCTGTTTATTCGGCTCGGTCGCTTATTCAGTATATAGTTTATATCTTCAATGTCATAACTTTCTTTGTTAAAAAAAACGATGAGCAATGTCAATGGGTATATCATATTACTCTCAATTGAAAAATGTGGGCCAATGTGCGCTTGAGGATTTTGGGATTTAATTTTATTTATTTTCAACTATGTAGTTCTATGCGGTATTGACAGGTATTTACTTTAGTTAGATGTGATACATACTACACTATACTGTACAAATATTAGATCTAAACTAAGCATAACTTACATTATCAGCTCTTGAGTACGGATAAACATTAGAATAAAAACTATATGTTCTCCGAGACTTTGTTTGCTTGGAAATTTTGGTGAAATCTAACCCACGGGAGCCGTACATTTTTTCGGAATAAAAAGTAGCCTATGTGCTATTCCAGACTGTAATCTATCTCAGTGCCAAATTTCATCCAGATCCGTTTAGTCGTGTTTGCGTGAAAGAGTAATAAACATCCATCCATCCATCCAGCCTCACAAACTTTCGCGTTTATAATATTAGTAAGATATACGGTTTTAGTCACGTGTGTAGATCGGGGAATTCCGACTAGATTCACTCCTTGAAAAATCCCATCGGGTCCGAAACTAGTCATCCATCCTAAAATACACACGTGACTAACCAAACCATGTGAAAAAAAAATATATCTGTAATAAATGCTACGGATAAACATACTTAGATTGATTTTTTGTAACTACATACTTACATATTATACACAGAAACACCCAAACCAATGCACATTCATGCATATACAAAAATTTGCACTGAACGGGAACCAAAATCACAATATTTAATATTACAGTCGAATCGCCACTTATGCCGTACTAGCAGCGCCCCGCGTTTCACCCGCGTAAGTCCGTGGGAATATCGGAATATCGGAAGCCTATATGTTAATCCAGGTCTCCAGCTATCTACATACCAAATTTCATCTCAATCGCTTCAGTAGTTTTGGCGTGGAAGAGTAACAAACATCCATACATCCTCACAAACGTTCACGTTTATAATATTAGTAGGATAATTTAGTAACTGGCCTAGGTAGTCCAACATATAATTAATGTTATTTAGTTAAAGGTATATTGATATTTTTCTTTTAAGAATAATAAATCTAACTTAACAGTAATAAGTATTAACTTTCTTGTACCCTCCAAACCTCCTAATTATTCCTTAACCTCACCTTCAAACGCCTTCAAAACCAACTAATAGCTAACTAAGTACTAAAAATTCCTTGACGCCAGCATTATGTAAATCGATTGTAAAGTGGCGAGCCCTTTGAAACGGGATACAAGGAGAAATCTTTTTATAGTACCCATTTGATATTCGGCGAATGATAGTCACATATGCGACGCGGTGCCAAGCATCGGGGCCCTATGCTATGCGCTCGTAAACATTACATTATACCAGTGGGGAGCGTGAGCGAGGTTAGGGTCATACTGTAGTGACGGTGTGAGGCGACTAATATAAAATATAATTATGTATGAGTATTACGCGTAATATGTATTACATACTTTGAATTGCCTGACGTTTGAATTCAAAGGTATGTACTGCCGCTGGCTCCTATAATATGAAATTACCATAAGTTAATAACAAGTGTAATAACTTTCAAGTCCTGGAACTTTAAAAATCTTGAGTTTATACACATTTTAATGTGCTATTTAGCACATGTTTATAACACCAAATATCATTCACATATTAATTATCATGTAAAAATATAAGCACTTGTATAGGTAATAACACCAATAGCATCCATATCCATACCAGCACAAATATAGGCTAGCCATACGAAGCGACGACCAATTGTTTTTTTTTAAATAATCGCTTCCCATATCTTTTAATATTTATATCCCAGCACTGGACCACCAGCATGCTCTTGTATTAATATTTTTATTCGTAGCAACAGGGATGTTTGGTTTATTTATGCCAAATTACAGCGGTCAATAGCATGGAGTATTACCAAGTTTTACATGAAAGCCTCCTCACATGATTGGTACCTAAGTGTAAGTGTTAGCTGGTGACTATGTTGAGAACACTTTAAGGCCAAGGTTTATGTCCTTAATATCGTGCTGTATTTGTGGTACTGTAAGAGCGGAAGGTGGATATGAAAGGAAAAATAAAAATGTATTTAATACTCTCTATGAAAAGTACGTTCATATAACATTTACCATAACTCTTTTCAACGCCACGGTTAAGAACTTTCATCAGTCGCTCTCCGTCCTTGACCATGACGTCACGTACATTTTGTTATTCTCTTCTTTGCTCTTACAAAACTTGATAATGAATGATAACTACTGTGTAATCGTAATTTTTTTGGGAAATAAGGGATTATGTAACGAGTGCCGTTGGTTGGTGCTGGTCATCTCCGAACTGCTATTACTTACATATAGTAGTAGTTTGCGCGACTGTTTGTAGTTTAGAACAATACGTTACATTGTCCTCACATTAAATTTGCGCATATAAATAAGCAATGTAACCAAACAGTTGTAAAAAAGATGTTGAAAAAGAGTGTCTTTGGAGTTTCTTGTCTGTTCTTCTCCACAGGATCTACTTATTGGAACAGGCAACTAGCTTCACGACTGACTTAGTCTGACTGACTACTACTCCTGACAATTCAAAAAATACCTATATTGGGTTTTATTAAAATAAATGTTTTTGATTTGATTTGATTTGATTATTAAATTAATCTTCATGCTGTCAGTGATATTTTATTGTAAAAAATAGGAGATAAACCGAAATAATTAGTTGGTTATCGATACTATCTTGGAATCCCTATGATTTTTTTAGCTATTTGAGGTGAATTTACGGCTAAGCTCGTCAGTAAAGTACTGGGTGGGCTTTGAACTCCTAACGATTGATCGCATATTAATGCATACTGCGTTGGGAAAGTTTAAAAACAACACTTGATCGCAATTCCAACGCCTTAATCATTATGCCGCTTATTTGTGTTTAATTAAATATAAAAAGTATCCGTGTATCAGGTCTTAAAAGTCCAGAAAGTTTAATTTACCCTTAATACAAAAAAAACTTGGGAGGTGGTCAACCTTCTAGCACTTGATCACACTACAAGTTAATTCTTTACACCATTCATTGATTAGTTCCAATTCTCAATCAACATTATAAGTAATTTCCACATGACACTTAGTAAAAGCTTATATACTTACATCTCCTGAGATTAATGCATTGTTAAAAGTTATTGAATCAGACTCGACGAATATAGACATAGTGCAAAATTTGTAGCTTCACATCATAGCTTGTGCGATCAATCATTTAATCACAATACTTTTCAAAACTTGAAATACACGATCATTTGAGCATGTAAAAATATGCATACCGGTAATTTGAAGTTTTACCACACCTATTACAATTTTTTAGAAATGCGTTACTCCATTATCATGTTAACTGAACGAAAATCAACAAATAAGATACACTACTAAGGCGCTTCATAAGTTATATCGTACTTTGTGATTTTTTTTTCGAAATTGTTTCCTGAAATGAAAACTATCCTAATTTAAAAAAAACTCTATATAAAGACATTTTACAGCCGAAATAATGTGTTATGGTACTAGTCAAATTACTATTTGATACTTTGTTAATTTTATATATATTTTTTTTTTGCTTATTACATACTTGTAATAATTTCTAATTAATTTTTTTTCTCAAGAAGCTAATCGACCAGTAAATGTCGTGTACACCTGCAAATTTAGAGTCACAAATGCGCTGCCGGCCTTTGAGGTGGAAGTAGGGTAAGCGAGAGAAGAGAAGGAGAGGGGTAAGAGTAGAAAACGGAGGGTTAGGGATCCTCTAACCTCTCTCACTCGGCGAAAACCAATGCAAACATTGCTTCACTGCCATTTTCTTGTGAGGCCCATACGTGCCGAAGCATGGCTTTCCCCCTTTTATTTCCTCGATATGCTTCGGATTTCATCGAAACATTTTTTTAATTAAGCCACGCTTAAAGTTATACAAAATAAGTACACAAATGTTGTAACGTAAAAAGCCTACCATTTTACAAAATTCATTTAAAAATCGAAATATCAGCATATGTGCCTAACACTGATTTGTGCTCAATCCGCGTAAACTAATATTAAACGAATAAATATGTTAAATTATATCGTAAAATAATGGTGCCAAATTACAATATAATAAATATATAATAAACAAATAAAATATTTACACAATTCGATAATTAATACTTTTCTGACCACACCGGCTCCATTCATTTTCATTTTCAGCAAAATGTTCAATAAAAGTCAAATTTAAAGGGAACTGAAACGACGCTGAATTTCATGTGAAACATTGAAAATAAAATTGAAAGCATTCAATTTAGTGAAAGGTGTTAATTAGTTTCAAAATTCTGTGGGCCTTATTATTTGGTCAACGCTTTTGTTCGAGTGTAATAAAGTTAGTCATGGAGAGAATTGAATGTGAGCTAGGAAATTACTTTTCCTTTGTAGGTCTGAAAATTAGCGTCAAAATAACCTGTATTTTTCTGCTGATAGACTTGCTGACCTCCAGAGCTGCTTACCCCTTCTTCTTTTCACTGTCACTTAGTTTTATAATAGATATATTATGTTACTAGTTACTATATATTGTATACTAACTGGACGGGGATTAACGTTATCACGTACTTAACGGGTATTAAATACTTTTGACTCGCCTGACGTTTCGACCTGAGTTTGCACTGGCGGTGGTCACATTCGGGTCAACATGGTCTGTATTAATATTATTATTGTATATTCATTGGTCAGAGAAAAAGCATTGAATCTTTTTAATCAATGACAAGCAATTTTACAGTTATAACTATCATGCAGATTGTACGCTAATTTACCTTATCAGTAAAATTGAATTGGTTTTTACTTTAACTACATAATGTTACCTTATACATGTCTAAACATGTGACTGCCCATTATTTTTCCTCAATGTAGAGTACCAATCTACCCACAAACAAAAGAAGCCTATCCGATAATGATCGGAGTCATTCATCCCTACACCACAAATCACGGAAACGTTTTGTTCCCTTCATTGATCTTCGGCAAAATGATTGTAGAGGTGTTTGTGTAACAAAAAGACGCAATATTTCATGCATTGTCTCCAAGGAGTGTCCAAGAGTTCCAGGCCGTAAAGCGGACAAAGTTTCCTCATCAGGATGATTTACCTTTACTACGTTACTGTGTATGTGTCATTAGAAGATAGTTTTATTATGGTTAAATGTTTCTGTGTGAAGGTCGGATAAAAGAAAGTCTTTTTCGTCTTTTGTATTGAAACATGAACATTTGATTGAGCATTTTGTATTTAAAGACTTGCTTTGTCTTTTTCTTCTGACCAAATATCTGTCCCGATAAATACGTACAATAGTTATGAGTTTGTTTGTTCTTTATGCTTTCATGCCTTTACTACGGTACCGATTATCATGCAATCTTACATATACGTTGCCAGGGGAACATAAAAAGACTTAAGATACCATTCATCCATAAAAAAAACTAAGACGCGAGCGAAGTGTAGATTTAAAGGGCTAGGAAGTCAATGTTTGCATCGTCTTTTCGTCCAAAATGCAATGAGTGGATGGAATCACTACTAATTAGACAATAAACTTTAAATAATTACTACATGAAAGATTGAAATTGTATTCTCGGCTCCACAGTCGAATAGCGAATCCATACATTCACTTATATATTTCTGAGAAGATGATGTGTATACCTTCAATAAATAAACACTGATCCTTCGCAAACTAGACGACAAATGTCTTGTCTTGTCTCTATATATTCGATGGAAAGTACCCTAACACCTAACATATTCATACTGCGTGTCAGTCCACTAGAGATAATAATAGTTGACAACCATTGCGAGCAAAAGTAATCTTTCAGTGGTATAAACAAGGTTCGAAGTCGATGAATCAAACGTGGTCTCGATATTGAATACAGAAGGTGAACCTACAAATATTTCGTGATTTGTGAGAACATATTTGTGGTGGTGACGCGTTTGTCCCTCGGAATAGAAAATAATACAATATGTATTTGGATACATATGAGTACAGATACGATATATATTGGCAGATCGCTCGTTCGAAAGCTGTAACTGATGTATTTATTTGACAATTTGAGCGTTGTATAAACATGGTGATATTTATTTGTTGTGGTAATGGTTCAGAGCTGTTCTTCAGAGCATAAATAATAAAATATACAACGAACAAAATGTCTAACAATTGATATTCAATTCAAAAGAAGAAAGCTTTGTGATTTAGTTACTTAGAACTCAAAATGGTTGCCGTTAATATAACTTGTTAATTTGCGCATAACAAATATGCAAAGATGAGGTGTGAGTGATTTAACAGATATTGAAACCATATGTGTGTAACAACTATGTCTGTAATACGAGTATGTGAACGACAATGTGTGTTTGGTAATGTATGTTATAAAATATGTGTAATCGCACGATCGCGTTCATAATAAACGCAACCATCGTTGTAACTAGACCGAGTGTTTAGAAGCTATGATGCTAAAGACAGACACACAGATACACATATTAAACTTATAACACCATACCTTTTTTGCAGCGAGGGTTAAAAATAAAACACTGTAAATTGACAAATGAATAAAAATGGCGGTTAAGTCATGAAAGTGCAACAAACAAATTCAAATTTGCATTTATTAATCAGAATGTTAGTTTGTGTGGGTCCACACTAATCTTTATATTGCTTCATACATTCCGTCTACATCACCTCCCGGTCCGAAGTGCGATAGCGTTATTGATGCAAATCAAAGGCTTCAATGCAGATCAATTTGTAAGCAACGCTGGACTCTGTATTTAAACCATGTTGCCAATCTTATATAAAATATACTAGCAACCCGCCCCGGCTTCGTACGGTTACAAATTATACACTGAAACCTTCCTCATGAATCACTCTGTCTATTAGTGAAAACCGCATGAAAATCTATTCAGTAGTTTTTCAGCTTATCGCAAACAGACAGACAGATGCGGCGGGGGACTTTGTTTTATAATATGTATGATCTGCGTGTATGTTATTCTTTGACTAAATGGGCTAAAGTAGTATGCATTAAGCATGCATTGAAAATATATTTTTACATAATACTAACTGCGCACCGCGGTTTCACCCGCATAAGTCCCGACGCCTCGGTAATATCTGCGTAAAAGGTAGCCTATGTGTTAATCCAGGTCTCCAGCTATCTACATACCAAGTTTCATCGCAATCGGTTAAATAGTTATTGCGCGAAACAGCAATAAACATCCATACACCCTCACCAAACTTTCACTTTTATAATATTAGTAGGATTCGTAGCCTATTAAAATCTAACATAATTTGTATAAAAAACTGCATCTAATTATTATTATTAGACAAAACAAAATGTTTAAATAACTGTTACGGAAAAATACTAAAATGGTTGCCTGTAATCCATTGCGAAAGATATACCGCTTTACTGTTTAATAGCAACGTTTTACCAGAAAATAAAACGTATATTAAACATACTTACCTTATTCGAAGCCTAATAATGTGTGTGTGTATATGTATGTGTATATATATATATTGTAAAATGGCGTTTCTACAGGAAATACAACTATGCAGTTGAACTTAAATGCAAAACTATATCTGTATACAAAATTTTATCAAAATCGTTGGAGCCGTTTCCGAGATTCAGATTATATATATACATATATGCAAGAATTGCTCGTTTAAAGAAATTAGATATTCAAATGCGAGTAATATCTGGAATGTTAATATCAAACACATAATAATGGTATGTTTTCCAAACATTATAAAAAAAAAAAATATCTCAATAAAAAAAAGCCTATATTAATGTTATTTTACTACTATGTGGTAAATGTCGCTGGTGTCACAGTCACACACTTATAAGTAACATTATTTAAAACTATGTACTGTGTCGCTGTTTATTTACCTAAAAAAAAATAATGTATGAGATAGCCATCGCTTCCGTTTCCTTCTTTCTGTCTCTTTCGCACCCGCCTACTTCAGTTTTCCCTCTCTTTCTCTCACTCCCCACCACCACTATAGGCATGGATCAGGGTGATCGCTAGTTTATTTCTCATTGTACGTTGTTGTTTTCCCCCCAGGCAGAATTTAAGGTATTAGGCTTCGAATAAGGTAAGTATGTTTAATATACGTTTTATTTTCAGGTAAAACGTGGCTATTAAACAACTGTACCGTTATTCGAAGCCTAATAATATATGAGAGACATGTTTGTTATCGCCTGGTGGTGGCGGGAGACGTCAATGTGATTAGTATTATAATGTGCACTGACGTAGGAATGTACCAATCGCATTACGGCGTTTAAATACTTCAATTGCTGTAAAGGTACAGCACGACAGCACGATGGTGCTCATATTATGATTTATATTATTATGATAAAGATAAGTGTTATCTTAAAGTCGCTTTTATAACACAATTGTTTACTTAATACATTAGGTAATTTTTTTTTTTTACATATTGATGAAACTACAAACAAATCAAGGACTAATTTGAAGTAATTTGCAAGTCTGTTTATATTTAAGAACAGTACGTTACATTGTTCGCACACATTTCAGTTACGCCTATAAGCAATGTAACCAGAAAATTGTATTAAATATGTTGAAAAATAGTGTCTTTAGTTTCTTGCCTGTTCTTCTCCATATGGATAGATTATTTTCAATCCAACTTCGAGGCAACCGCTACCCTGAAATTTTCAGCTGAGCACTGATATCGGACCCTTTTACCGATTTAAAACTTTAAAACGATAGACCTTTTAATAATCCGAAATAGTGCAGCCGGCATGGTGTCGCCTTGAGTTGACACAAAAAGTTGGCTACATCCAGCTTCATTCATTCGTTCATTTCGTTGTTCAATTAAAATAATTAAACATTTAACCCAATAAAGTGGATCCAAAGTTTTGTAATTGTGGTTCATACTTCTCCAAACCGACTGACAGTAATTTGCAGAGTCCGTTTTGGACAGATAGCCCTGGCCACAGGATAAAGCAATCATCAGATAAAATATGATCTTTTCAATAGTTTCAGATCTTGTACTCTGTATCCAGAAAATAAAAGTATAAAACGGCTGTAAATTTAGACACCCGGTACAAGCTACTACTATCTGGGTCCACCTGGGATAGCGGCTGAGAGATCACATCTTTGTCCCAAACCGGCAGATCATGTACTCTGTATCCAGAACATAAAAGTATTAAAACGGATGTAAATTTAGAGACCCAGTACAAGCTATTACCATCTGGGTCTACTTAGGAAAGCGGCTGCGAGGCCACATCTTTGTCCCAAACCGGTGGCTTGGGAACTTGGGTTTGTTAGAGCTATAAATTTAAGGATTCCCTTTACGATATGGCTTTCACTCAGCCTATTAGTAGTAAAAGGGATCACACGGATTTGAAATTCCGAATCTGTACGACAAAATAATGTTAAATGTCAATCCAAGTTGATAAACTTTGTGCAAATCAGCCGAAAACTACACTAGTTCAGTACTATTCGGTTTGACCCGTGAGAAATTATTTTGCCTAGCCCAATGAATCCAGTGAGACCATGCTGGTTTATGTCAATTTCTCATAATTAATTGCTTCCGAGGCATCTCCAAACCTCGAACGTTATATCTGCTGACTTTGATGATAGTCGACTCTTTCACATGTTTACTAGAACCTCCGGTAAATTCCTGTTTGTCCTTCGATCGCTCTGTGGTTCACAAAAAAAATCTATAACGGGAGTTACCCATTCCACGAAAATCAGTATTATTGCACTGCCTCCAGTCAAGATAGCCGATGAGTCTCTATGTTGAACACACCAGAATATGATGCACAGTCAAACTTATATTGAGACTGTCCAAAGAGTTAGAACAACCAATGAGTAAGCTTCAAAGATCCCTGAGGTTTGGTTTCTCCTCCGTAACGTCTGTTTGAAACTGCAGACTTGTTATCGCATTGTAAATGCACTGACGCAAATTGCATGTTCTGATCATGTTTTTAGAAAGCTTTCAGTATTGCAAAGGAGACTTTGAAATGGCAATGAAGGCCTTTTTCTGCTTGCGACTAGGTGCCTGTTGGACACAGGTTGTATATCTATCTGTGATGTGTCGATCATAAGTAGCGTATTGTATAAAGAATTGTGTCTGTGAATACTGGAGTATTTGCCAATATGGTAAATCGATTCGATCGAGCGGCCTAGACCAATGTTACCATTTGATATTCCTCTTTCAGATGACCGATGGTCTGACTCTGAAGTTGGCGAAACATGAGCCTGCCTTGACTTGGCAGATGAAAAGAGTGAAATGTCGAAAGCCTTTAGGCTGAAGATTGGGATCAGTAAATAGAAACATGGGTGATAGGAAACTTGGTGTGGGTGACACCCAGGCTTGATCTTTTCATTACTTTTGTATTTTTTTTTTTTTAGTATATCGGGCACGTGCTATCGAGGGCTTTACTATGAAAGGGATAAGGCCTTAAATACTCTTAGAATGTAGGTTGGTCATGTGTAGTAATAAAGCGTTAGCTGATCGGCTTAGAAGCGACTCGGTGCTTCAGGATGTTAGTGTTTCACCGGGACAGGTGTACCTCACCTGTCCCGGTGGGACGAGAGAAAACGCTTGTGACTTTTAGCTTACAATGGTGTTAATATCTGTGCCGGAAAGGGCTTGTTTAGATTCGAAACATTTAAATCTCGAATAATAAGTAATGCCATAATTTCCTTCCTGACCGACTTGGAAGCGACTCGGTGAGTCACGTATCCCATGTTATTTACCTCGGCCCGAAAGGGCTTGCTCGAATTCTAAACAGTATTAATTCTCCTCTGATAAGAAGTGCTTACTTAAAATATATCCTTATAAATAAACTATCATTTCTGACAGACTTTGAAGCGACTCCCTGAGTCAGGATCTTAGTGTTCGACCTGTCCTGTCCCGGTGGGACAAGAGAGAGCACTTGCGACTTATCATTAGCTCGCGATTAGGGGTAGTCTTGGCGACGTAACCCATGTTACTGCCTCTGCCCCGAAAGGGCTTGTTTGGATTTCGAAATAGTCCGTATAATGGACTTGCCAGGTGCACTACTACCTTTTAAACTTTCACGTTCCATGATATAATATTATTTATGTATTTACGGGAATTAACGTCAGTTAATTTAGAGGTATGTAATACCTTTTCGTGATTACTAGGTGCATTTAGATCGGTCTGAGCAACAAGAGCGCGATCGTTCTTGCTTGGGATGGTGGCCTTAAACTTTTCCGAATAAATGTGAGTTGTGTGTGAGTTACATAGATTTATGTAAGGGAATTTTGACCGAAACTACTAACAGCGAAACTAAAATGGTTTCTTACTAATTTCAGCAATATAGCTATAAGTTAACTGCAGGGCATCATTTGGAATCTTTGGAAAATCACCTGTCTGAATTTTTGTAGGTATGTATTTCGTCATATTGTGTTCTAATCCTGACTATAGTAGGTAGGTAGCTTTTACTCACGAAAGGAAACTGCGAAGACCCGAGAGGCTTAACATCTTTAAGAATGTGTAAATAAGAAAACAGTTTAGTCTTCCAAATATCTGGTCCTTTTATATTTATTTCTAATTACAAGGAAACATTTTAATTATAATGGTTCTCGCCCTCACAATCACTGATATTGAATAAAATTCGGCGTTGACGTTATCGTCGACGCAAAAGGAATATTCGTAGTGAGATTCTAACTACATCGCGAGATTTAGGTAATATTTGTGTCTTAAGGTCATCGGTTACCAAATTGATGTAATTTATCGCTTTTACATTAGCGCTTAAACTTGCGTCGTTGACGCTTAGAAGTATTACAGCCACTATAACTAACATCCGAATCACTGCTATCCTTTCATGAGGAACTCGATCTTCCTTATAATCCATTGAGCTCTTAAACGGAAAAGCAGCTACGAAAAGAAACTTATTAACGTATTTAACTTACAAAACCATGAGAGTATAAGTAATTGCGATATGTTAAAACAAGAAAAAGTGTGAAACTTCATGCTTAATATTGTGGTATAAACGGCAAATACCGTTAAATATTTTTCACATACCCTCATATAGATCATTATTTAATATATTTAATTTAGAAAATACTACAAGACAAAAATATGCTTTAGTCTTTATTAGGCATACATTATTAGGCTTCGAAGAACGGTACAGTTGTTTAATAAAGGCCCGTAATGAATCTTTAACTGTTCGTGCCTCCCACGTAGGTGCGTCTCTCTACGTTTTTACAGACATTTATATTATTTGTCATTACTGTAATATGTTCAAAGGCATGTAATTATGTTTCCAGTAATAGCCTTCAATGAATTCTATGGGTACTTACAAATGTCCAATTAAGTTAATTAAGCATCGATTGTGAATGCGAAACAACTTTTGTTGTTTGATCTCTAAGGACGACTTTCAATTAGAAAAAATACTACGAAATTGTTCTGGACTATTTATTAATTAAACTGTTTACAAATTGAAGTCATGTAAATAAGATTATTTTTTAAATTCAAAGACGTTTCAATTATGTTAATAAATTTCTTACATACACATCTATACACACACTCCTGTATCCCCAAAAGGGTAGTCAGAGGCGTATTAAATACCCACATTTTGCCAAATATAATTTGGTCCCACTCACGTAATAGCAAGCCTAATTACTCCTATATATATTCAAGTAATAGCATTCCGGAGATGACCAGCCCCAACCAACGGCACCCGTTCACGAGCTTGACGCATACGCCAGCTATCGTACAGATCAACCATATTGAAGGGAGCCGAACAACCGGACACATACGCCACCATCGGCAAGACTACAACTAATACAATTCCAAAAGAAGGTCAACGCGATTATTGAACTAGAGATAAATATGCAAATACTTACGTATTATGAACAAACTATATAGCCTGAACTAACCACGCATACCTCCAAGCACGTACCTCAGACTCACGCTTATTAACGTCACACCTTGTGGCGTATAATGACGTGTCTACCTACTGCTCTTGTGCGAAAGAGAGGTATATAGGCGGGGAGGTGTCGAGTGCCGGCTAATGACGTAGCCTGGCTGCATCTAATGATCGTTTGTCGAAGAAACGCCAGCCGTAGATAAAAGAAACTGCGTACAGTTCACTGCTAGTTTTTAAGCTAAATTAAATCCACTTTGAGATGTTTTTAGATCATTTGGCTAGTTAATATTAAATATTATGCTAATTGATATGTTTTCAATATAAGTATAAAAAGAAGCAGTGATATGTGATGAATTCGATCCCTATCAAAATCAGATTTTTTGAAATTTATTGTGATCTAATAAACACTGACAGCATCTTTGTAAGGAAACTTTAATTCAGAGATAATTATTAAATGGAACATAAAACCAAAAATAATATACCCTATGTCAATCCCAGAATAAAGATTACTTTAATGATACTTCAAATGTGGAAACTTGTTAAATGATTTAGGCTATAGAGTGTGTGAAAAAGCTAGACATACTGGAATTTACATACGTACGTGCCATCCCATACGCTCGAAAATATTATCCTTTTTCAGCAGTCGTCTAAACAATCTGAACCAAGTATCTGTGCTCTTGTTGTACCCTAGTCGGTGAAACTACATCCTACATACCACAGGGCATCCTCAAAGTTTTACTATATTCTTATTTCTCTTGGTTGTAGAACGTCATAGTTTTCTCGTGTATTCAGTTAACAAAACCACCTTTTGTTTACATTTGATTCATATTGATGATATTAAAATAGTTGTACAAAGGCATGGAAAAGTTTACAACACCTTATAAATTATTCGCAAGGAACAGCTTTAAAAAAATAAATATTATCCATTAAAGATAGTGTTAAGTAGATAGGAAGGTAGGTATTAGGTAGGTGGTAAGATATCCTCTCATGGTAAGAGCGTAGCTAACTGTAGCATTCCAAGCTCTTCGGAATGAGTGACGGTCTGGCATGTCTGCGTTCACGCTGAGTCGATTCTAATCTTTTTTTCAATTAAATAAAAAATATATGATTTTAATGAAAAGAGAAGACAATCGAAGACTTGAAATTCTCTCATCAACCAAGCTGGTGGATTGTCAGCTTATTTGAAGTTATAAAATATATAAATAGAATGTGGGGTATAGAAGTGAAATAAAATAAATAATTATTAACAGATATCATAGTGTAATTTATCTTCTACTGTTAAATACACTCCTTTCTCGAAAAACATTCTCTCAGCACACAAGATAGTGCTACAGTTTACTGCCAAATTCACTTTATTATAAAATACTAGCAACCCGTTCAGGCTTCGCACGGGTACAAATTACACACCTAAACCTTCTTCATGAATCACTCTATCTATTAGTGAAAACCGCATGAAAATCCGTTCACTAGTTTTTCAGTTTATCGCGAACAGACAGACAGACGCGGCGAGGGACTTTGTTTTATAATATGTAATGATTATTTAGAATATTTTATGTAATTTTTGTTTTTTCAGCATAGTATTCGACATATATTAATGGCAATGAAGTAATGTTGTCCAAAACAGACTAATCCTTTAGTAATTTAGTTCATAACAAAGCTAACATACCAAAAAACTTATTTTCACACAAAATTAACACTACAGTAATTTGCTAGAATCAAACATAATTTTGTAAAACAATTTTCATTTTGTTAGGGTTGGCACTACGTACGTACGTACGTACGTACTACTAATTAAGGAGCTCTAAATATATAGTACCTATAGTGTTTTCTTTTATATTGACGGGATTAAATCTCGCCTATTAACTACCTCACATATGGCCTTATTTACCTGCACAGTCTTCTTCATTATTTGGACTTTCATGTTCTTTTAAGCCTTATAATTAGTAAAATTATTGTTATGGTCTTTATGTCTAACCCAAAAAAGTGTAGGGCCAACGCTGCGTTAAATTAGTGTTTAAGTTTAGAGCTTAATATTTATTTCTGATTGAAAACAGCCTATTTTTAACATATTTGTAGCCTATACTACTACTACTACTATTAAATTTCAATAACTTTAAATTGAACTTTAAATAAACTTAAATGAACAAACTTTTTATTTATTACTTTTAATAAATTAAAATAATCTTAATTCCATGTGTGGATATTATACACCTTATTAATTTTACCCGTTAAGCCCAAACGAGAAGTTCACATCAATATTCCATCGTATGACAACCCTACACGTAGACGTTGTCTACGACAGGCGTAGCTGGTGCTACGAAAACGCTACGATTTAATTAATGCATTTCTAGAAAACGGGTTAAAAGCGTTGCTGTACACAAATGAGCTGAATCTCGTTATATATGTTTGTTATATAATTTCTGCGCTCAGCTCACTGGGAAACTGAATCAAATCTTTGCGCCCGACTGTTGTTTTGTTACATTTAAATGAGACAAATATAAGTGTAATATATGCGTAAAAGTGTTACCGATAAATTAACAATTTAGTTAATTAGTAAAAACGTCTTATCTAATATTATACTTTAATGGGAAATGGGGTTTGTTTATTTATTTTTAACGCTTTCAATCCTTAACTACTCAACCAATTCTTATAAAATTTTGCACATATGTTGTCAAAAAAGGACATAGGGTACCTTTTATCCAGAAAAAAAGTGCTGTTCCCAAGGGATTTGCTGATTTAATTGACAAATCTGCATTCACGCGTACCAAAGCTAGTTAGTAAATAAATAAGCGAACACCGCGTTAACAACGTTGTTAACGCGGTCTAAAGTCTATAGACTTTCTGCTTGCATTAGCGTGTGTTAACGTTGTTAACGCGGTCTAAAGTCTATAGACTTTCTGATGGCATTAGCGTTTGTTAACGTTGTTAACGCGGTCTAAAGTCTATAGACTTTCTGATGGCATTAGCGTGTGTTAACGTTGTTAACGCGGTCTAAAGTCTATAGACTTTCTGCTTGCATTAGCGTGTGTTAACATTGTTAACGCGGTCTAAACTCTATAGACTTTCTGCTTGGATTAGCGTCACCTGGATGATGGAGTGCCTCTAATCAGAAAACCACAGTAATAACTGCTGAAATCAAACAGGATTACGCTAGTTGCCGTTTGATTTTAATGTTGAGTAGGCCGCTGATGAGTAGGTCCATGTAAGTATGTAGTGGAGAGACGCATGTAAGTATGTCTTATATATATATATATATATATATATATATATATATATATATATATATATATATATATATATATATATATATATATATATATATATATATATATATATATATATATATATATATATATATATATATATATATATATATATATATATATATATATATCACCAAAAGATTGTAAACTCCAATCGCACGTCAGAGCTAACACACACACACACACAGTTTTTTTTTTAATCTGTCGTACATATTTTGAAATAAGTGCGTTTCAAACAAACCCAGTATTCAGTTTTATTTTTATTTTTTATAAAAAGACAACTCCCGCGTTAGGAATATTCCTGTGTCCCGAGGGGCTTCACAAACATTTAAACAACGGACACAAAGAACACCCAGACTCGGGACAACTATTTGTGGATCACACAAATTTTTGTCCCGTGTGGGATTCGAACCCACAACACTCGGCGCGGCGTAGTGGCGAGGTGACCACTTAAACCATTGCGCCATCCGTGCAGTCTAAAGAATATTAGTCTTTAGAATATTAGTACATATATAATATTTATACCTATATGTGTACTTACATATACAGTTATCGAGGTTTCTGACTTCAAGCGGTCTTTAACCTGACTTCTATGGTTTCTCGGTAGTTCAATATCTTATTAATAAGAAGATTTTGATTTTTTTTAATATTATAGCAAACGAGCAGACGGGTCATCTGATGTAAGTAACTATCGTCACCCATGGGCACCTGCAACTCAAAAATCACAAGTGCGTTGCCGGCCTTTGTTGGATGCCTATTTTGTTAACATTCATGACGGGACAATTCCTAGTATCTGATACAGAGGTATATACAATAAAGAGCGCTTAATTTCCATGTTTTACTCAAATCATAAAACTTTCCGTTCGTTTATTAAATTAAGACACTAAGTGACATTTATGAACGTTAAATTTAATCTACAGTTAAAAATCATAGATCGGCGCAAACAGACACAATACAATACAATACAATACAATGTTCCTCATGGTGTACAATAAAGAGTATTGTATTGTATTGTACAGACACAATATCAAACGATTCTTCCGATTTTAACACGGTAGCGTAATGGCTAAGGCGTCGGACTTGCGATCAAGTGGTTGCGGGTTCGAACCCCACCCAGTGCGCTACCGTCGTGAACCCACTCCTAACACAAGCATTTAGCTTAACTAGAGGGGTTAACAAGAATACTATGTGTGACCCACGTTACTAGTAGTCTTTAAAAAAAAAAATATACATTTTTCAGTGAGATACGACAATTACATTTAATTCGTAATAAAAGTTTGGAGTTGCAACCTTTGAATTTTTTTATGCTCATATTTTTAAACCAAAGAATATTCTGCCAATGTTCCATACATAAAAACTCCTTCTTACAAAACTTTCTGAGTGGCCTGGTAATAATGCTTTGATTGAGGCCCAGACATTAAATCATGAACTAATTAATTTCCATTCAATCGATTCGGTCAAATTATAAATAAATTATTAGCGTTTACTTCACCCGACTTGAAATTCGTGTATGAGCATTATAGTTAATTAATAACTTGTCAACTTTTACTTTCTGTTCGTTACGGAACAAAGATAAATAAAAGCTTCTGATTTTGTAAGTTGCAAAAGGAAGCTTCATACATACTACAACATCAAAGTAGGGATACCTTAGCCTTTAAACAAACAAAAAGTTAACTGTTACATTAAAGTAATTAAACTAAAATTAGTACAGATCGGATGCGTAGCGGCGTAGACCCTTTCGATTTTATTTCGATAGTAAACTCCAAAGTCTACAATACAAAATCATTTATTTCAACGATCTATTATAGAGCATTCGACTGTTTCCCGCTCAGATGCTTCCCGCTAGATATTTGCAACGGTCCGAGCGTTTCTATGTATAGTGTGAAGTTATTTACAAACAAACAACAATATTTAAGTAAATTTACCATTGTTTTAGAACTCATAGTATCAGTTCACTTAGTTTGGGTTCAAATAACGCTGTGTAAAATTTCCCAGGGTATTATTATTCATTATTTTTCATACAGAAGAATAAACGTAGGCCACATTCACACCTAACATAGCATAATTAATATACCTCCCACTTTGAATTCACAGAGCGAGTCTTGTACAATTAGTGCACATCATTACGATGTACGCTTCGCGTCCACTTGCTGTGTGAACAAGGCCTTAGTGTCACGTCACTTGTGTGCAAATTTAATAAGTACGACTTTAAAAAGAGGGTGACTTGTGTTTTGCATAACATTACAATGATGACCTTTATGATACTGATGTTATTAATTACCCCGATTTTGAGCAATCGTTGACTCGTGGTAAAGATTGCTTAAAAAGGAAATCTTGACAATATAAAAAACTAAACCAGAAACAATGTAGCTATGTAGGGATCTTATAAGAATTGCGTTGTTCATTTTGAGGTACGGGACCCTATACATGGTAATGGTATAGGGCTTAGACTCACAGCAGGTCCATTATAGGTTCCGATAAAGTTGGGTATTTGAGCAAGCCTAACTCCTTCCAGAAGCACAGAAGCTTTGATACGTAATAAAATGTACACATGATCCGCTATCTTATTATACGACCGATTCTTTTCTCGAAGTTAAGTCGAAGACTGCCCCAGTTGATTTGTCGCAACTTTTATTTTTCCCCATTTTACGAAAGAATATCGTTTCAATAAAATATTTAACGAAATGGAGCCAATTTTATGCTAGAAGTGACATAGACTGTTCGATATTTAAATTTCAATAAAAAAATAAACTGTTCAGCAGCGTTGTCAATTATGTGACCAGCCAGTTAGTAGCCATGTTACTATCAGTGTAAGGTTTATGGATGTATAATAAAAACAATAATTTATTTCTTTCACAATTGCAGATATACTACATGATATGGTGACTTAAGACGTGGTGCAAAGGCTAAAAAAATAAAAAAGATCCCAAGGATCTAGCAGTCTAGCGTATTACACATAAGCGGTTTTAACTATATGTTTACCTATACTAGTCTGTTCACGTTATTTTCTAGTGTTCTGATAAAACTGCTCCGTACTACAAACGAATCTAGATATTGCAAAAATCGAAACAAGAAGGATCCACATTTTACAGATTCGATTCGATTCAAATTTGAAATCTTTTCATAGTTTTATTCGATTTCATGAATTGAAAAGAACTTTTTTAAACATAAATTAAGCAATACTACGCTGGGTTCGAGATACAAAAGAAATAAACCTGGCTTTAACAAATTTAATAATACTGCTAGTAAATAAGTGGTTGTACTTTTATATACATGTGTATTTTATATGTTAATATGTATAGAATCCATTGGTAAAATATCTTAGTGCAAAGATTAAAGTACTCTACTTTTCACTGAGTAAAAAATGATCCATGGTACACGGAACCATTGCAGGGTGCAGTGACACATCTACATCGTGGATAGAGCACAGCGCCCAAATAGCGATGGTAATTTATTTCAGACCCGGTGACGATTTATCTAGGTATATAAAAATGCATGCATACATATGCTATGCCAGGCAATAGCGTTGGACTTGCGATGAAGAGGTTGAAGTTTCGGACTTCACCCTGTAGCCTATCAACGTGAACTGACTCCTAAAACAAGCGTTTAGCTCAGCTGGAGCGATTAACTGTGTGACAGTACTAGTAGGTACAGACTTTACTAGTAGGTACAGACTTTACTAGTAGGTACCTATTCTTAAAAAAAATATAAGAACTTATTTATGTTTCACCGGGTCGTTACCGGACTAGACGTACTTCAGCCGAATAATTCGAAAAATGTATTGCCCTAGTGTTTCGATAAAAACGTAAATGAAAGCCTGAATGTTTTCTACCTCTAGATAATCAGTCAATTGGTGCTAACCATCAAATAGCACAATATGTAATATCTTGCCTGATCCAACTATTCATGATGGGTGAGGTAGAAGAGCTAGGTGCTAGTCTTAAACTAAAAGGCTAATAACATTATTGGTAACGCCATCCATTGTAAATTGTAATGCGCTCATTGTAAATTCATACATCAATATTAGACATCATAGACGAGAGCCCCTCCCGCCTTAACCTGCTTTCCCCTACCTTATTCCATTTATTTCCCTCGACACTGACAGTGTAAAAGTTAGCCGCAATTCCTCTTCGAGTGAGAACACGCGCGCGCGCACTCGGGAAAAGGACAAGTATATTACCTTAAGCTAAAGTTAGATAGTTGAAGATAAAGACGAACGACAGACGAAGATACAGCAGGTCTGTTGCGTCTTCACCTTAGTGTTTTTATTACCACATAAAAATAATTGATAGCACAGCCATTTATCACGTGACTTTATTTGTTACGTTTTCACACCATAACTACTCAACCGATCATCATGAAGTTTTACCCACATATTCTCAGGAGTACAGAAAAAGACAGGGTACCTTTCATCCGAGTACTACACCAAAAGTATTGTCTCCGTGAGATGCCTGAGCTGATTGACAAAGTAAGTGGGAGAGCCATGCTTCGGCACGTATGGGCCGGCTCGACTGGAGTTTAACCACGGCCTCACAGAAAACCGACAGTTAAGTAATGCTTCTGTTGTATTTCACCGAGTCACCGGAGGCCCTAACTCTTCTCTCTCCTCTTCTTCCCCCTCTCCCCTTCTTCCCTACCCCTTCCCCTACTCCCAACTTAAAGGCTGGCAGCGCACTTGTGACTCTTGAGTTGCAGGTGCCCATACCCCATAGGCTGCGTTAGTCACTTACTATCAGGAAACCCGTCTGCTCGTTTGCCCCGATCCCATTAAAAAAAATCTACATTCACGCAAGCGAGATCGCGAGCCAAAGAGTGGTAACTTTTATAATATTCTTCTTCTAAAAGCATTGCACCATACTTTTATGTATTTAATGCTACATGGGTAACTATTCTTCAATCTTGCAAATCTAGTATTTAGAGAGACAAAAGTACTGTCTGCAATGTGGAAGCACTGGAATTCCGTAAAGATGTTCCTAAAAACTGTAGAAATTTGTAGTTTTTAAATTCACTAGTACTCTGTGAGTGCTCGTGACAATTCAGTAAATGCTGTAAATAATTGTTTGTTATATGCATAAAAATATTTAATAAAGTGCCAAAAAGAATGGTAAATAATATTTTTAGTTTAACTTACGTACTTATCATACCAACAATTATTTTAATATAAATTATATTTTTACAATTAAAGATTTTTTAATTTTTATATTTTAATTATATTTTTAATTTTTTCTCAAAAAAAAACTTTTATTATATCAAATATTGTATTTGAAATACTATGAAATAATTAAGTTAAATACAATAATTATGACTTATGCCTTTCAAACCCTGCATATTGACATGTCTCTATTATTAACATGTAAACTACACTCTAGGAAATAAAATATTTCTTCTTCTTAATATCAATAGAAACGGCTTGAACTAGTTTTAAGCACTACATTTTTACTTTAATAAAAACTTATTTAAATTTTAACTTAAGCTAAAGAACAAAATTTCAAAGTTATTTGACTTTGAAACAAATTCTTTCAGCTGGGTGCCGTCACGGCGTCTTCAATTTAACAACTGTAGTTATCTCAAGCTCAAGTAAGATAATTTAAAATAAGCTTGTCTATAAAGTTCGTTTATGCTTAAGATTTGTTTAATTTCTTGATAGTTATTCATTTTTATTCTAGATCCTAGCAAAGCCTTTATAAATTCAATAAAGTTACTAACTACAAATGGGAAAAAACCATCTTAAAACCTGTATAAGAGTTTGTAAAACTAAATAAATAATTTGCAAAAGTAATTGCCCACTTTGTAAATTTTGCAAAACATATTAACTTTTGTAAAAGTTTAAGCTATAATAATTTTATTCATGTTCATTATTTATGTATATTTTTTTCGATTGAAAAATAAAAGGAGCCTGCAAGCGAGTAATGAACAGTACATGTTCATTACTCGCTTGGTTTTTTATTTTCAGATTTGGTTTTTTTTTACACATGGATTAATCATACACTAAAAACCACGCCCTTCCTTGCTTTAATAAGACATGTAAGTCAGTATAGTTTAATCACTTATAAAATTAAGTTGTCATTATAAAATAATTTGATATTTAGTAAATCGGCTTAAACTCGAACCGAGGTACAGAAAAGAATGATATAAGTATAATAACAATCATATCTAACGGTCTCTAGCGCGGTTGCCTTACTTACGTATGGCCTTAAGGCCTTAAGGAAGAATTGTAGCATGTAACAAGCTTGTCGGCATTGCAACGTTTTCATCGTCAAGTGAGCGCAGCATCATTGAACCCCTACGCATATGTTACGCGACATTATGCCGCAGCGTTTGCCGAGCGGCGAAAACTCGTATTGTGGGACTGGCCTAACTATTAATACGTCACACACTTAAATTCTCTTCGAGGAATAATCGAACGACGCGACGGTTTGTGTCATGCCAAATTCACTGTCTTTGCCCAAATTCATAGTCAGCAATAATATAGGTATACACGCAAAATGATCAGGTAGAAAGATCTTTATCTCATCTCAAAGTATCTTTATATATGTATGACATGCAAAACAGGGTAATTATATTATATAAGTAACTATTACACCACTGTGCCAACCCAAAACATCCACAATGTAACAGCATTAAACATTCTAACAGATCAGTTAAGAGACCAACTCGTAGTTCAGTCCAGCAAATAGTTAATTCTAATCGCTTTGTTCCAAGACCCGAGGGTCAAGACGGACTGTGGAATGAGGCGAGGGGGGGGGGGTACCGCTTTGTGGCGATTCCCTCAGGAATGGTATTGTACGAGTGTCTAAATTGTGCTTGTACTTGTACAGAATTGAAACCGCCTTTGGAATGCCGGTCGTCGTCTCGTGCAATAGTTAATAAAAGTGATAGCTTACTCTCGTGAGATTGTATAAGAGTTTAAAATAATATTTATTTATTATATAATAATATGTAACTTGACACACCTTACGCACGGCCGTCTGATCCCAAACTAGGCAGAGCCTGTACTATGGGAATCAGACTGCTGATAAACATTCTTGTAAATTTCTAAATACATATTATAGATAAATTACACCGAGATAGTACAAATAATCGTGCTCATCACACAATTATTTGTCCTGGTTGGAAATCGAACGAACGACCTCTGGTTCAGCAGTCAGGATCACTAACCACTAGACCAACAGGCCAGTCAATGTCAATATAATGTTTCAAATGAACTACCCACTGACTTACGTGACAACCTCAAACCGAACAATATTAATAATAAACTCAGGACTTATTTCCTGAATCAGCTACACAACCACAAATAAACGTATTTATCTACTCCCGTATGTTAAACTATCTTTATCTATTGCTACTAGTTGTTGCTCCAAATGATTTTCTTTATTAACTTATCTTGTTTAAATATCGAAACGTAGCACCTTAGGTATCGACCACTTATCTGAACGAGAACTAACGGTACTTACTATAAACCTTAGTTACTAGTTTCACAGTATCGTAAACATAATGTCAATTTATGTATCTTTTAAGCGTTAAATAATAAAAAAAAAAAAACTACGGTTAGAGAAAGAAATTCACCACATAATAAGTAACATCGACATTAACCGCACGTAAAGCTTTGGGCATCAACTAGTTTAAAAACAAAATTAAAACCTAATTCAAAACCACGAGTGTATAAAATATAAAACCACGTAATATGAAGTACTGACCTCACGAATGGCGTAAGCGGTTCAAGTGGTTGTTACACTAAACACAATAACTCCGCGTTATACACACGAAATCATTAACCATGTAGGCGACAATTGTAAAATTCAGAATTTACATACAATTATATTATATTTACAGACAATGCGTACATGAAGCACTCAGAGGTGCAATACATTGGTTCCGATTCTATTGTACACTCGACTAAACTAGAACCTGACTTAATTTCTTCATATGAAATCAACCTTGTATGCTTCTTAATAACTTCTATTTGTTACTGGCATCTATTTCTCAACGCCACTAAATTTCACTAAAACCTGTCAACGTATACTCAACTTTATTTCCACGCATCGAGAGTCTCCATTTATTCAAATGCTGTATAATTGCCGTATAAAAACTTGTTCAAAACGAACTAAGATGACATTTCTTTAATCGACACCTACGAAGACGCTTACTAAAAACACAGAGCAAAAGAGATGGCGTTCAACGGATAGCGGCTCTCGCTACGTGGTACTAAAGTTTGCCAAGTTTGACAAATAAATTGCTTATTTCGTTACAGGGTTTACATCTTATGTGAAGAAAATTTAGTGAATTTTAATTTACTTTACCTAAATCAAGTTCATTGACAAGAATTATAATTTTTAACCGACGAAAAAAAGGAGGTTCTCAATTCGACCGTATAATATATATTTTTTAGTAACAAAATAAAGACTAATCCTGTGGGATTAAGTATGAACTTACTCTCATAGAGTAAACGAAAAATATTTTATTTAGCCATGTGTTGTATAACTATCGAGTAATTTCTGGTTCAATAAATTAAAAAACCCACGTATGATATCACTTATGAAAAACATACTACAGAAAGGAATAGAAGGTTGGACACTTCCATAATTGCTTTTTGCGGTCTCTAGTCGCAGCACGTCGTTCGCGCGGCGTAGATTGATAATAAAAGCGTTTAAACGAGTGTATAAAATATAAAACCTCATTATTAATAGTTTCTTAAATTACCCAAGAGGTATTAGTAATTTATTTACATCCACGTTTATAGTCACTACTCCGCCCATGAACGTCGTAGCATGATCTTAAATAACTCATACGCTTTCTCAAATATTAGACCACTAGCAGCACCCCGCGGTTTCACCCGCGTAAGTCCCGATCCCGTGGGAATATCGGGATAAAAAGTAGCCTATGCCTTAATCCAGGTCTCCAGCTATTTACATACCAAGTTTCATCGCAATCGGTTAAGTGGTTTTTGCGTGAAAGAGTAACAAACATCTATACATCCATCCATCCATCAATCCAAACTTTCACATTTATAATATTAGTCGGATAAAATGCAAAAAGAATTTTTTGAACGTCTGTTTCAGATTGTAATTATGAATATTGGAGCAAAGAGAGCTTTGAAAACGGCATCCACACGACACCAATTTTACTACCTGATCAGATTTGTGATTGAATTGGTTTACGAACAGATGTAGCCTCCACACGTACACAACTAAATAGCCAATTTTCAGTTGATTTTTTTTTTTACTGGACGGACGTTTGTAAGAAAGGTTACCGTTTGCCTAATAGTTTTCTTTTCGAAGAAATGCTACATTTATTGATCTTAAAACTATAATCACTGAAGTGATGAAACGCGTTAATAACACGAAAAGAGATTCCTCTATATAAAAATAAGACAATCTGCCAGCAGACTAAATAAAAAAAATTGGCCGATTAGCATCCACACGAACCGATTTGATGTGACGCGATCAAGTTAAAAGGTCCTGACCACACTACCTGAATTGAACGATTTGCGTTCACACATAACGATTCGATTGAAAATCTAGTCAAATTGTGCGTGAAATAGTCACGTGTGGACGCCGTTTAAAACTCATCAATCTGCCTGAGATTTATTCTGTGTAAATTAAAACAATTAACTAGAATACCATGTCTTTTATATTCGTAATTATTGTGTGTGTATTTTTTGTACACAACTGTCCATTTGATCCTCATCTTCATAAAAAATAAAACACATTTGAGTACAGACAAGTCATAGGCATTATAAAAAGTATGCTTTAGATGTCAATTCGGATAAGGTGATAAAATGGAAGGGAAGGTATTGGATTTTTCATTATAATATATGGTAGTTTTGGTTAAAAGAGACGGTATTGGTACAAGGATACAAAACTTTAAGTTTCTATAATTCTGAGTTATTGTTTGTTTTTTTTTTCTGAAAGTTGTTGCCAAAGTAAGAAGTATGGTCAAGTAATATCTAATTTGGAAACTGTTCACAATTTAAGATAATCTAAGATTATCAGCTTGGCTAAGGATAAAGTTTCTTTAAGATCTTCTAAAAGTTACACACAATATTAGTGATGAACCTACCAAACAATTTTACAAACGATATTAGTTATGTACCCTGAATATGGCTACTCTCATCCCTTTTGTTCTAGACGTAACTTTTATGATATATCGTTAGGATGATCAATGACTGAACCAATGACCTTGCTTGACCTCTTATTTTTGTTAGACTCAACCAACTTAGGCTTGGAAACGGCGCTCGCTGGGACTTTGGTATGTACCGGTGCCACAGAGTCAGGCCAGCCGTTAGTATTAAAATACGATGAAACAGTATAGGAACTGTAAGGCTCCGATGGAAGCGCTTGCGATGATGCACGGGGAACTGAATGAGTCCGTGATACATCTCCAATAGCGGTTTGGAACCCCGAACAAGAACACAACCATGAGTACTTACATACTTAGATAAGCACGCAGACCAATGCATATAGACATATTAACGAAAACAAATATTGCAGATTGTAGTCGAATGCTCTAATGCTGTACCACTACTGCACCAGATAGATAAATATTCAAACGCTCATAAGCCCGTATATTTGGTAATGTGGTCCCGGTGAGGCTCGCCTTAGCTTTTACAAACTATAACACATACCACCATTTTAATTTACCGACTACAGGACCTATGCGAATGATACCATTTTTTTCTTATTGTTTGTGGCTGAGGTTGGGTTGAACTGGGAGGTATATATTCCTACAGGATACTAAATAAAAAACCTAATAGGATATATCTAACCGGTCCGGGAGTCCGGGAATAAAATATAGCACTAATGATCTCTGAATCCTTAGTGTTCTCTTGTTCCTGATCCAATATAATTACACCATATAGTCACCAACTTGCAATTTCGTACAACGCCAGCTGGTGGTGCAATGAGAAACTTAACAAAAAAATCACTGATTGAACTTAATACTTATATTTTTTTGGTTTCGTCCTTCTGCTTCACTTTTTAACTTCTTTATTAAGTGTATTGTTAAAGCAAACTAACTATCAAATATTTTTTCACAACGATCGAAACGGTCTCTTTTGTTTCTTAATTATTTCGTCTTGCCGCAGGAAAACTCTTTCAATTATTATTCTCTTGCCGTCCTAACCTACTTGCTGCCTAGTTTCTACAACACTGAATAAAAAGCCAATACAAATAAATCAGTCTGGTTAGGTACTACTGAAATCCCAGAACATAAGTCTCAGGGTTAAGAACTTAGGATAAAAGAGGTCACATTAAGGCCAGTAGGTAATTCAAATTGTTTACTTAACCATGGAGGCAGATATTGTATAAACCATTACCCAAAACTGTTCGCTTTTCTTGTTGAACTTATGTTTTTTGAGCTTATTGAACACTTAGAGTTTAATATTTACACGTTTGATAGCTATTTTTATTAAAGCAAAGCTGTCGGAATAAATTTGTAAGCTTATATTTTCCAATAAATGGCCTAAATTGTCGATGAATGAATGATCGACACAGTTTAAACTACTTTTGAACTGAAACTAATAAATAAAGAACTATAAACCAATTTTATTAAAAATAAATAGTTTTATTGTTTTGTAAAATATTTAGGACATATGTAATTAATTCTTAAAGTTACATAAAACGTAGTCAAAACACGATACTTGTTCTAACGCTACGTAACGTATCCTTAGTGCAACTTTAACCATCTTGTAGGTAATCAAATAACTTGGGTCCTCAATATTTCTATTCCACAGTGTGTAGTTATAGATGGTAAACTTAAAAATATGTATCATCGTGGACCCTGTCGGGCACAGCACTGAAGGAGGAGGATTATTATTTAAACCATAATTATGATGATAACTTCTTTAGTTTCTAATTTTGCGAATAGTAATAAAACATAATACTTCAATACTAATAGTCTCTGTGTAACAGGCTCTGTAAATGCCTGTGTTCAGCAGTCATATCAGTATAATACATAGGTATAATAATAATAATATAATGTGTAATAATGAAGGCAAATAATTATTATCAACCAAGGTTACTACTACTTATTAGCCTATAAAGAAAAAAAAGTTCCAATAAAAACAAAATCATTGAAATCTGCACCTTCACAAAGGAAAGCGTTTGCCGTAGAAGTAAAGTTAAAGTTTCTTTCATTTTTTATCAGACTGTCTCAGCTATTTGTAGGTTATACATAGAGCAATCCTTAAATAGTTGTCCGTAGTTTCAACACAGATCTATAATACCTAGAAGACCAGGTCCCGTTGTTTAATTTAGAAAGAAAGAAAAGTATTTTATTTGTATCTTTTACAAGTTAACACAATAAACATACGTCTTAACAATTGGTTGGTATTTTAAACGACATTCTAAATGCTGTAGGATTAGGATAAGGACTGCAGACTCAGCTCATAAACAAGAGAGATTTGGTAAGTAGGCGTGGCGTGTGCGTGGCGTATCTGGCTTAAGTTTCTGTTTGTATTTCTTTTCAAACGAAAATATTATCGCCTGTTTATCTAAAATATTTTTTTTACACTAAATGTGCCGTGTTATCACCGCATCAAGAAGTTCCATAGACTTTTCCTAAGATAGAATACTGATAACTTTACACTTTGTTTTCTTAAAGGCGGACGGTAACTCTAAATAAACGCTATTTCTTACACACTAAGGTGTGCATTCGATTGTCTAGTAGTCATTGACTTGTTGATATCGTATACACTTAAGTGCGTGTGAGTCTACGCATCTATTGGTTATGTTGAACTGCATATGTAGTTGTAGGCTAGTAGAAGGGACAATTTGGAGACAGCGGTTTTCATACATTTCGATCTAAAAAGCAAATCTCCCTTGTTTCTATGATCTGAGACCGCGGCACACATCTGTATAATTATATTTTCAAACCATATTAAAATACGATTCTCTCTTTATGTAACACGTTTTGTCGCAAATGGAATGTAATATATTAAGCGAAATAAATTACTGCCGTAAAGATTTAATAATTTCAATTTGTTTGTAAGCGAAACCGAAAATGAATTTGTAGGATTGTGTCCCATTTGTATATTACACCGAGTTATTCCCAATGCACAGCACAATATATTATAATTTCATAATTACGGAGTTCTTATTTAGGAGTCCCTATAAGATTATGGTAAGATGCTTGAGTGTGCCTAATAATAATAATAATGATGATTTACGAATATGAGTACAGGGTTGAGAAATCCCACTATAGTAATATAATATAATAATAATAATATTATAAATGTGAAAGTTTGGATGGATGAATGGATGGATGTTTGTTACTCTTTCACGTCAAAACTACTGAACCGATTGCGATGAAACTTAGTATGGAGATAGCTGGAGACCTGGATTAAGATATAGGTTACTATTTGTCCCGATATTCTCACGGGATCGGGACTTACGCGGGTGAAACCGCGGGGCGCTGCTAGTATAATATACAATGATTTATAGTTAGTCATAATTTCGTCAGGCGTGCAAAAATATTTTGTCAGAATACAATACATTATAAAAAAAAATAACAGCAAATAAGCAGTCAAACAATAAAAAAAAATTAAATGGTCAAAAAACTCAATCTTTCATTTGTAACGCTCACTAAATGGATAGTATTGAAAAAATTAACATACATAACTATAAATACTAACACACTGATATTTTTTTTTTTTTTTTTTTTACCTCAGCGTAAGCCTAGTTTTTATTATCATGATTGCAATAAGCTTATGTAGTTTTCAATGAACACTAATGTAAAATGTTATACCTTTTTGTACAAAATAGTTTGCTCTCAGTTACACAAACTTGTCGTAAAATACACAAACAATATCAAAAAGCTTTCTGTAAAAACAAAAACATAAGAGTCCTCTAGATTTTAATAAAAACAAACTATTTCGCAGGGACGCACATAAGGGCTGCGGTCGGATTCGGTCGCACAGTTAATGCAACTTCTATTCCGATTGTTTAGCTCTTCAACTACTTTATTGCGCCTTAGGCCGCTGCCATACTTGTCGATTGAAAGATTCGGTCGATCGAAGTGTAATCGGGTTACCCTAACAGTTCTTGGATTTAACTGTTTGACATCACATATAATATTATGCAAATAGCCGGAGCCTATTGACTACACTTGATTTGGCTTTCGTTAGGATAGTTTGTTCTGAATTTAATTTGAAACAAGCAATTACAGTAGTAGTAGTTGCGAGACAATGAAATATTTTTTTTTTAGGTGCGTTGCCGGCCTTTAAGGTGAGAGTAGGGGAAGGGTGGAAGAGGGGGAGAGGGAGGGAAGGGTTAGGGCCTCCGGTAACCTCACTCACTCGGCGAAAAGCAATGCAACATTGCTTCACTGCCAGTTTTCTGCGAGGCCGTGGTATCACTCTGGTCGAGCCAGCCCATACGTGCCGAAGCATGACTCTCTACTTGATTCGTTTTTATTTATTTTTTATATTATAGGGGGCAAACGAGCAGATGGGTTACCTGATGGTAAGTGACTAACTTCGCCCATAGACTCCTTCAACTCAAGAGTCACAAGTGCGTTGAGATGGGAGTACGCTCTTTTCTTGAAGATTTGAAGGTCAGTCCGCAGGCCAAGCGAGATTGGTTGTGCGAGGCAAGAAGTTTCTGGAAAACCTCACAGTTTTATATTTATATAGGTTGGCTAGCAATAAAGAGGGTGTTCCGATTAAAAACTATAGTTACTGTTAGTTTTACTTACAATACTTAGTTTTAAGATTTGTGGCGATATGGGCATTACAAAAATATACTATAGAGCCATCTAGTGAAGAACTGCCTTACTACGGAATAACTAGACCCTGCTTCGGGCAATGAAAATTCTTGCACTGATCTTATTTATACAATTTCATGACATCAGCCAATGGATCGCGCTTCGCCAGAGGAGATCACCATCTTCCTTTATTGTTACAGGAACATCACACCTGTTTCTCCACAAGTTGTTTGTCTACCAAATCTCAGAAAACATAACAAATACTCCTAAAGCTAATAATAACCAATTAGAAAAGTTTATCTTAAGGACAGTACCAAAGAGTCACAATCATAAAGAAAAAACACAACGCACAAAATAAAATCTTGGCATTAGTTATATTACCAATATTTTAACCGACCTAAACAAGCAATCACTTTGTAATTTATCCACATTTTTTATGTATGTTATAAGAGAATTCCTTAATATTTTGTTGTTGAACGGGAGAACATCATGTTGTTCATAATAATGAAAATATTCTTACACCACTAGAAGGTCATTTTTCGTAGCTTGATTTAGGTGCTTATTAAAGACTGATGCTGTTTTTAGTTATTGTAGTCGCCAGATGGTCACACATCGGTTAAAAAAAATAATTAATAAAGTCACCGATATGTAATTGTCTTGCAATATAAATTATATTATTTAACAGAGCTCCCTAAATCCCGTTCTGGCAGTATCCTCTCCACTGCGCGGCAGCTGTTGTGGGTATTCCACTGCTCCTCATTGTGTTAGAATTAGTTGTTGTAGCTGGATTTGTGCACACTAATAGATTTAAATTTAATTTAATAAGAAAAACGATTTATAAGTTTACTTTATACATTTTGTATTTGTATGCCTAAATACAATATGCTTTGTAGTACGTTGAGTCGGGGCCCTAAAATTAATATTGGATAGGTAACAATTACCAACACTGGTTTTTACCTTTAGATCCTGTAGCATGAGTATGACTTAAAGTGGTTATCAGGTTGTTTTAGCTGATCTGAAGATGGAGTGGATAGTGGAACTCTTCAGTGGCTAATAGTAAACCCCTCGAAATTGGGCTCATATGATTCGTTTCGACAGGTCCACAAGCCTGGAGAGCTGGGTAGTGGATTTTTTTTTTTATAATTTTAATTTGTTTCGCTCAATTCGTTCGTTTTACATTAAAGTTGCAGGATTACAATTTCATAAGTTGTATTCTTGAATAGAAGTTCTATTATTTTTAAAATTGTAATGGTTTCATTAAAATCTAGAAGGATGGCTTTGGCATAAAATTTTATATGTTTCAGGTATTGAAGTCACACAAAGGGTTTAAATCCCGGAAAACGAAAGATTGTCGCAATAGTTATTTGGTTTACATAAATGCTATATGACTAGAGATGAAACATATTACACAGCGGAGGGGAAGGCAGCTGTATATTACACCCAGGCCATGAAATCCACCTTTTTTTATTTTTGTAAAAAAATATAAAATAAGTGTAGTGTGAGTAGTAGTAGTACTACTAGTAGACTTCGTTTTACAATATTTCGTTTCAGTTTCGTTTCGAGTTTTTACAATTACTTTACTTGCTATATTTTTAAATATATATAAATATATAATTAGCGAAAGAAACTTCGTGCCAATGTGGGAAGTCGCGCGTTTTCTTTTTACTTTAATGTGTGTCAAAAAAGCGGACAATGAAACGGAATTGTGATTTTGCTACACTAAACATTTGAACAAACAATTGTAGTGCTACCGTAACACCTTAGCTTTTGATACAGTCTGTAGTACACATTTTGCAATTTGACAATGAAAGTAGGATCCAAATCTGGTAATCACTGATCATGTTTTATTTCCTGGTCGAGTTTGTAATTAAATAGACAAACATAATTTAGTATTTATCAGGTTATGTAACAGGTATTTTCTTATTAAAAAAATTATGTAAAACAAGTTCTTATGAAATTATAACAGATGCCACAAAACGAGGACACAAACATAATATTGTCATTAAGAATATTAGTGCCTGACAGATAAGTGTAATTTTATACTGAAACAAACATGTCACATGAAATTTAATAGGAATTAAAAACAATGGTTTAATTTAAAGAGCTACATACTTATACTATTATTTAAATAATTCCAGGAAAGTGTTACCAACATTTTTTTTCAAGTGTATTTTAAACAGGCTTTACTCGGCTCAACAAAGAATCCTCGGTACTTAGTGAAATGGGTCCTTGTATAGAAATCTCTTGACATTTTGAAAATAAAAGGGTTGCCACCCTGATGTTCCACTTTTAATGTTAATTATATACAGCGACAGTAATAGATTAATTCGGGTACATTTTATTGTCTTTTTTATATACAGGAAATGTGAAAACAAACATACGGTTTTAACAGGCCGACTGTATCTTTGCTTATATACTTGCAACACCAGAAAATGGAAAAGAGAAATATTATTACATGGGTCCCACTGACTGTCAATTGTTTATTGACCTGTTTAATATTGATCACAATAATAATAGCCATGTAAAATAATAACTTGACAAATCCCAAACTAGGCAGAGCCTGTACAATGATAACCAGACTACTGATAAACATATTTAAATATTTCTAAATACGTACAACTGCACGTAACATACATTTTTGTTAAACAATACTCTTATTTCACGTTTAAGTTAAATTAATTATGTTATAAAGCTGTAACCGTCAATCAGGAGATTCGGAAACTGTGATTAAAAAACACGAAGACAAAAACAGATTTCTCTTTGATGTGAAATAAGATTTGATTGATGGCTTAATGATTCCTTGATTGTTTTGTGATTGACGTTCTGTGATTAATGATTTTAACTTCGTTACAAATAATAAAAGGAATTGGAGTCAACCTACTGACTTGGGAAATCACAATAGATAGCAAGCAAGAAAAACATTAGTTTTCAAGCTTTTTAATGGACCGTGCAGTGAACCGTCTTTATGACAATTTGAGGGGGACCCAGCCAAAACGCGTCTTAAGGGAGAAACCTAGTCTTATATAATAAACAGATCCTTGTGCGGTGGGTGCGAAGAACACACGCGTGTCTCCAGAGGCATCAATATTGTTAGTGTCAGTGTCAATGGAAATGGTGATAAGGGAAGTAGGCACTTGACGTTTAATATTGATCCTCAAATTATTAATTAACGCGGTATTCAATAAATGGCGTTACCACGGTTTGACAGGGATCTTATGATAGAATAAAAACTTCTTTGAGACGATAAAGTATACAGTTTTATTTATGAGTGTTTTAAGGAAGCGCTCCTGCGGCCTTTTATGAAGTGAGTGAAGTAACTCGGTCGGTGTCAGGCTGAGAACGATTTTTTTATATTTGTGAGTGTTTGTAAAGTTAAAATAGTTTAAAATAGTGAGTATTAAATCTACAGTATCGTCCATCAATGAAATGTCAACCGCGCGATACAAGACCCATTATAATAATTGAAATACTAACACTTTGTTTCTATTGGAGAAATTGTTTATATCTCAACCATCTTTGGTATACGAGGACTGTATTAACAACCGAAGATTTATAATAATAAGGTTGGTTTTTGAATGGAATAAGTTTGGTGAATTCATTGTTGCTTGGTTATTGGAGTGCTCAGAAGTATTCCGATTTTGATTTATACACGATAACAGAATTCCACGATACCCATGAATGCTTAACACGAAGAATGCGAGGGTTGCTGAATTTATGTGGTCTCTTGTTTCAACTTTATTGAAGAGCTGTGGAGATAAACGGAAAGGATATATTTTTATTAATATTTCCAAAATGTTCATAGAGCTACCTCTCTACAATATTAACTAATTACTGCCCTAATTTACTGCTAGAGAACTGTAGTACTATTATCATGATACAGCTTTATATTTTGTGTTTATGTTCATTTGTGACTTTCTACTATTTAAATAACTCCAGGAATGTGTAACCAACATTTTTTTCAATCGTATTTTAAACAGGCTTTACTGGGCTCAACGAAGAATCCTCGGTATTTAGTGAAATGGGTTCTTGTATAGAAATATTGAAAGTAAATTTTAATCTACTAATTAATAAACATACGAAATGAATCATAAACGAATCGAAATGAATCTTTGAATGTATTGTATGTACACTTTTGTACTTTGGATGAAAATACTATAATTTGATATCTGCGAACTGAACGGCTGATTTAGCCAGGAGGTGGATAGTGCAAGACTTTGTTAATTTATAATTAGTATTGTTTTTCTTAACTATAATTTGTATTTATTTTAAGGAATACTAGTAACGTGGGTAACCCATTACAGCGTGTGTGAGAAGTGGGTTCATGTCGATAGTGGGGATTCGAACCCACATGGCGTCAAAAATGCTTCTTTAACTCTTTTTCTTCTTTCTCGCTCATTTTCACTTTATGTGGGGTCGGCTCTCCTAATTTTGTAGGAGAGAACTTGAGAACTTTCATAGCAGGATTAGTAGTTTCTCCGTAGTTCGGTGTGTCTTCGTTGGATGACATTGTATGGATGTCGCCACAAACTTATTTTTCTATGCCTCGGGAACAATAGTTTTTTTCTACATGAAAGGGAATGAATCTCTTTGTTCTTTTCTGTACCTCTGACAACTGTATGCAAAATTTCGCGATGATCGGTTAAGCCGTGAAAGCGTTACAATAAAACAAACACACTTCCGTATTTATAATACTAGCTACTGCTCACCACTTCGTTCGCGTTCGCGTGGAATATTGGTGAAATCTATCCCATGGAAACCGTATATTTTTCCGGGATAAAAGTAGTAGTATGCTATTCCAGACTATAATCTATATTTGTGCCAAATTTCATCCAGATTATTGAGCCGTTTTTTGGGAAAGAGGTAACAAACATCCATTCATCCATCGATCCTCACAAACGTTTTATTATTATTTTTTTTTAAAGACAACTCCCCGCATTAGGAATTACTCCTGTGTCGCGGAGGACTTTACAAACATACAAACAACGGACACAAAGAACACCCAGACTCAGGTGGGAATCGAACCCACGACCTTTGGCTCAGCAGTCAGGGTCACTAACCACTAGACCAACAGGCCAGTCGAATTTGCAAATAATAATGGTAGTAAGATAAGTTAGGATTAAAATTTTCATGCACAAACAATTTTGAAATGTGGTATATTATTTATATTATTTATGATGAACTAGCTGACCCGGCGAACTTCGTACCGAAATATTTTATTTCTCTAATCGCAACTAAGGAAATAAAACCCTTCCGGTAAAATCTAATTAGCTAAATTGAAAATAAAACTAAAGTACTCAATTGAAAAATTCATATTGTTGTACAAAATGACTCGTCCATCAGATGTTAAATCGCAAATAACAGACAAATAATTAGCTGAATTATACGGTATTTCGTTCACTACAAAATAAATTTAATGAATTTTATAGCGTTAACAACACGTGGTAATCATGCTGTTAAAATGTAGCTTATATGACACGTTCGTAGATTTACCATAGCAGCGCCATCTATTGATTACTTACTCAACCCAGTCGAAAGGTATCGACATCTGTTAGAATCATTTGGAGTTAACAGATAATTGTGACTGTCAAATAATAACAGACAAATAATTAGCAATAAATTAAAATTGCGACTATAATTTGAGATTTAAACTATCCTATCTCTCAAGTTGGATCGAACTGCACATGGTGTGCGAATTTTATTATAATCGGTTAAGTGGTTTAGGAGTCCATTGAGGACAAACATTGTGACACGAGATTTATATATATAGAAGAATAGAAATAGAATAGATAGATAGATAGATAGATAGATAGAAGAAAAGAAGATAGATAAGAAGATAAGATATAGTGTATATGAATATATTTATTGTTACTAGTAATATCACTTGTTTCCTTATATGTTCATAGGTATCATTTACTAGTTTTAAGTCTAATATGTTTTGATTCCCACACCAAAATTAACCCTTAGATTATTATATTTCTCGTCATTATTTTTCCATCCCAAGGTTGCCTGAAAGAAATTGCTTTTAGCGATAAGACCGCCCTTGGTACATATCAATCTATGTAAATTTACTTTAAGCAATATTTACTCGTGTACAATAAAGTTTATTTTATTCTATTATATTCTAAATAGGAAATCTGGTAGGATTGAAATAAATTGCCCCGTGTTTTGGAGAGTAATATTAGATGGATAATAAACTAAATTTACTTATTACACTCATTTGTGTATAGTGAAGTACTAAAGATAATATAATATAATGACACTGTCCGTTTACTAAGAGGGAGGATGTGTCTTCAAATCATGATCAGAGTGAAGGTATAAACATGTGCAGTGAAAGCGATAACACACTCCATAATAATGATTTACTATTATAGCCACATAGATAACGCAATAGCCAAGCAATAAATAAAAATAAATAACAACCATTCTTTTTACCCGACTGCGGCGAAGCTTTGTGCCGCGGTCGGGTTATACTATAAGTTTGACCTGTACGTATGTATATCTGTCCCTATATTCTCTCGTAACCACAAAAAGGCTGAACCGATTTTGATGAATGTATTATATTTCTCTTTATTGCGCAAATTAAAATTATAAAAATACACAAAATGTATGTTTTAATTTTCTTTTACTTCTTAACGTAGGGGGGGTGGGCGACTGGGGAATGACGTAGTGTAAGTAAAATAAATAGTGTATTTTCGTTGTCCCCATCAGCCGTGTCCCCATTAATGGGGACAGTGGGATATGAAATTTGAACAATTTGAAATGGTTTAAAAAGATAATAACAAAAATATACACACTTTTAAATTTTCGTGTTCTATGTTCTATCTGATATAATTATGTATCACGAAAAGGTATTACATATCTCTGAATTGCCTGACGTTTCGACCAGGTTGCACTGGCCGCGATCACCAGCTGACTGCCAGTGTAACCTGGTCGAAACGTCAGGCAATTTTTTTCGTGATCCCGTTATTCCTGTGTGAAGACATAATTATAAAAATATACACAACTGTATGTTCATTGGTTCGTATTTTTAACTCAATTCGACCGTATATATATATATATATATATATATATATATATATATATATATATATTTTAATTTATGCTGCTTGTTAGACAGCGCACTGAGCGTTTACAAAAAAGATCGAAGATCCTAGGTCTTAAGCTTTAGAAGAGGTATTGCTTCTTTATCTGTGTGTTTGGTCGATTTCATAATAGACTGTGTTTTAAAACTGTGTTGGTCTAGTGGTTAGTGACCCTAACTGCTGAGCCAGAAGTCGTGGGTTCGATTCTAACCCAGGATGTCTATCTAATTGTGTGATGAGGGAAATCAACCCGGTTATCAAGACTGTCGGTAACATAGTGTCCCAGATATTTAAACTGATTTAAAATAAATAACACAAATGTCCTCAAAAATCAAATTATTTTCACTAAAAGAATATAATTACATTTGTTTCCACAACTGGCATAGATAAAGTCTAATAACCAGTTCAATACGATTATTCGTCTAATTGTAAACTTTATACTAATTTAACAAAATGTAATTTAATAAAGTCATGTACTCACGCGCGGAGCACAAATAAACAGTGAATAATAGCTTAGTCGTGGCCACTAAGGAAACTTTATAACACCTCCCTCTGCACTCATGCCCTCCGGCACTCCCGTCGCACTGAGCCACAATAACTATTACAAAACTAAGTTGTGACACGTCCACTCGTTTTCATATCACACACTGTGCTGTTAATGGTCTTATCTACATGCGACTTAGTATAATGCATTGTTGTGTCAAGTTTGGTTTTAGTTTAATGAGTCAAGTGCAAAACGTGTCATAATATTGGGTACTTTTTGAATGAGATATTTACTTGTTACTGTTTTAGCTTACAGAAACGAGTTTTCTATACAAATAAATAATTAAAATTTAATTGTCTGTTTGTAATGTCAAAATATCAGCTTTCTAGTAAATGGGTGTTTATATGGTTCTTATGCTAAACATCATTTTTTTAAATTTATCTATCTGTTATTTCCGATTAATCTCCGAAAAGGTTGACCGATATTCACGGAACTTTTACAGTCAGATACCTAGCTGATGTTATCAGGGGTAACTTAGGCGACTTTTATTTTTTGAAAAGAATTAAGATTCCACACGAAAAATAAACATACAGGCAATCGAAGCCTAATATGTAATAAAATCAGGGAGACAATTTATGAAGAAGCAGAATAATATATGTTTAACCATCACCAACAAAAAACAATAAAGTTCTTCACCGCATCTCTCATAAATACATACATAACACCCGTTTCTCAACAAATGTGTAAATCGGGACTTAGTGCCGATCATATTTCTGATATATGATACCCAAAGTCGCGAAAGTTTAAAAAAACAACTACAAAATTTATTCTAGAAGACTCTAAACTTTTTAAAATTTGCGACTTTCATCAATAATTGAAAATGTCAAGGGTGATCCTCCTTCCAAGTTCAGCGCACTACATCAGCGAATTATAAGGCTACCGTGAGAGCTGTGATCACACTTACTTTGTGAACGTCTCAAGATATTAATCTCCTTTAGCTAAGTGTGACGGTAGATTAACGGGTGAGTCATAAAACCAGAGAGTTGTTACAGGGGTTTTGCTCATCTTGTGAACTGAAACTCCCTTATTTGAATCTTTTGAGTTGCGGTAACTCAAGCTTTAGTTAATGCAGTTATTCGGTCTGTCTGACAAACAGTTGTCTTTGCAATAAAGAATTTGCTGCTTTAATGGCTGTTTTATATTCCCTTTGTTAGATCCATATGGATGTCAATAGGTGACAGCTTGTACTTGTAATTGCCGATGTAATACAACATAATACAGCGAACGCGTGATCTTTACCTACAGACGGGAACGGTGTATGCAACGTGTGTATGTTAAGTAATTGAGGCGTGACAGCGTGACAAACAAACAAACAAACTCACTTACACATTTATAATATTTGTTGAGAAAATATGTTAAACAAGCAAGAGGCTTATGTATTTGGAAACAATCAATTAATTTGAACTGCATAACTTATAAACGTTAAATCGTAAGTACGTACTTCTATCTATGAGTATGAACATGGTATATTTAGTTAAATATCTTGAAGTGAGTTTTCGTTAGTAATATTTTAGGTGGAATTAAAACCCGCAAACTCAAGTCCTTCGGCGAGATCGAGAGCTCGTTGATGAAAAGCCGACCTTTGCAATATGAGGTTCGTAAGATATTAAAATTCTTAAAAGTATTAGACGTTTCCTGCGTTTCTGAGAAAATAAGTGTAGTCGCTAATTTAATGTCCGAACATAAAGTCAACTTGCTAACACCGAATATAAGACATGCTGACGCTAGTGACGTGACGCGACGTATGGCGGGCTGGGCCACCGGTTTACTTTTGGTGTTTGCCAGTCTCAAGCAGCAGTCGAAAATAAATGACACATTAAATATTGTAAAATTCCTCTAAGTAAAGTGAAACTCATTTATCGGTCCTTCTGACGTTTGATTATATGGCTGTCTAGTGTTTGTGTCACCGTTAATCGGTGACACAAACAGGTAAGGTTAAGGTATCATAATATGTAATTATATTGTTTTACTATAGGACCGTTGTCCTTTTTTCCTAAAGCCCGAACTTAAATAAGAATCCAAGAACCTGATTACAGCACCACCTACCAATTATAAGTGTGAAGCTGGACTATCCAAGGACCCACTCAAACCCACACAAAGAATGTCATCAAAATCAATAGAAGTAATCGATAACTTAGTCAGTAGCATATCACTCTTAACATATTAATTACTAAAAACTTCGAAAGAAATAACAAAATAATTTTATTTATACGACTAGGAGATGTAACACTCCAAATCACTTATCACACTATACACTATATTAAATATAGCTACTACTTAACAGATAAATCCTCCCTACAAAAATGCTAACAAAAATGGTTCTAAAATCTCGATATTATTAAACTTTATGGTGGAAAATATTTTAAATCTTACTAAAAGTTTTCTTGAATAATTGAGGGAAACAAAGGATTTATAGTTAAAAGGATAATTAATAAAAATTACATTCATAGTGTTGCCAGGCTTTTTTCTCTTACTTTATCTACATTCTTATACTGCACATAAACAACCATGCCAATTTTCACTATGTATTTTACAGTATTTTAAGAGTATATCAATAAGACCTCGAATGACGTTTTTGTAGGTACTTTAAAAGTAAAAGCTAGACATAGGCCTGACTGAACTTTAGATTGCTACAAAATATTTGCATAAATCAATTCGTTACAGATGTATTACTGCTATATTTTTGTATTTTATACTGTAACTAGCAACCCGCATGGCTTCGCATGGGTACAAATTATACACCTAAACCTTCCTCAGGAATCACTTTGTCTATTAATGAAAATCCGTTTAGTAGTTTTTCATGCGGTTCTACGTCAGACAGACAGACAGGGCAAGGGACTTTGTTTTATAATATGTAGTGACAATACCAAAGCGGTACGCTGCGACAACCTATGATTAACGATCTTGTGAAGGCCTGTGAACACATTAAGATGAACACACTTGTATGTTATCCACAAAGTAAGGTGACAAGACTGTATCTCAAACTCATTAATCAGTCCTTTAAACCTTTCTTTCCAAAAAAAAATACCTTTGTACGAGCAATTCTTGTATAAATATATATTTATATATAATCTGAATCTCAGAAACGGCTTCAACGATTTTCACGAAATTTAGTATGCAGGGGGTTTTGGGGGCGATAAATCGATCTAGCTAGGTTGATTGATTAGAAAACGTCGTTTTATCCGACCAAAAAAAAAAGCTCATCCAGGTACTAACAATTAAGTGACAAACAAGTTAGAAGAATATTCTGCTGAAATTCACGCCGCGCAATTAAAAACCTCCTCCTCCACGCCATGCCAGGGATATATAAAAGGAGGAGTTTAAGCTATTCACAACACAACAAGCCTTCGTGCCTGCCTTCCTAACTTGTATCTTAATTTTGAAACGTAGGATATCCCAAACTGTGTCTGAATAGTAACGGTTAACCTTCAACAGCTGCTCGACCTGGCAGTCATGCAGCTAGTGTTAATTAGTTGGTGACTAATCAATGAGAAAGTTTCCTTGTATTGTTTTAAGAAACATAATATAATCCTTCATTGATCTCCCACTAATCAAGATACTCTAAATTCAATCCTCAATCTTCAGAATCAAATCCACCTTCAATAACGAGCCGTGAAACTAAAAAATCTTCCTCAGTGTCAGTCCTTTCGGTAAATCAAGTTACCTGTTGCCATTTCAATAATTTCTTACTCAGAATTCAGTCGTCAGCCGTGAATTTATGTAACTGAATTATACAGAGGCCCAGCAAGGGATTTGCACAGTTTTTTAAAAGGCTTCCTTACTTTTTAAGAACAAAAAAATGTCTTTCATAATTCATTCAAGGCGAAAATTGCGAAGTAACTGCGAAATAAATTTAGTATTCAGATCATGCTTGGATTTGACTTGACACCTTGCGTTCGTGCCGGTCGCTTGACGCCTCTTGTACTTGGATACTGATCTCAAACTCTCTAGAGAATACCACAAAGTTTTTGGTAACGAATGGATTACCGTAGGGACACGGAAGTGAAAATAACTTCGGTGACTTGTTACGTAATTTTAAAAGGTTTTAGGAACAAATATTTAATTTCTTTTCTTCCATTTTTTTTCCTCGTTAGACTGCAGTTATCAAGCTCTGCTGACACATTGCGTGGTATTATTTGTCTGCTGGTATCGCAAGGGTCCCTTGATTTTGTTGTTGTGATCATCTGTTGTGGGTTTTATTTATAAGAACCGTTTATCTAAGGCGCGTTTTATTCTTGTTTGTCAAGTATCTGGTCCAAAAATATTTATATACACATTTTTGGTCACATTGTGTTCACTAGAAATTTAGTAACACCACCTCCACCACCACACAATACACATTATGTTTGTAAGATGAAAAATATATTAAAACCATTTTCAGTCGATCATAAAAGTAAATTTTAATTAACTCTCGGGCTGGTTTGCCATTGCGTGAAGTACACTGTACTGAAATGGTACATCAGAATACATACATATTAATACTACGATAAACCACGTGCATTTCCTGCCATGATCTAATGGGTGTCAAATAATGAATGTAATTTATAATGTGTGTCTTATTGTTGTTCTAATAAGTAAGTTAAACTATACTTTTTACGAGCATATCATCTTATATTGAAACTAAAACACGGAACTAAAACTTAATCACGTTTAGTACTTGGGATAAATAAATACCTCTGATCCCCCGATGTTTCGATTGACTGAACCCGGTCGTGGTCATAGGTTGGTTGATGTGATCCCCGCGTGACTTCCCCGGTATGTTTCTTTTTAACGTATCTGAGTAATTTGAATAAACTTTACTGTCGCCAGTCACTTAAATATCGAGTTCAATTGTATATTTGTAGTTACTATTTGCTTCATTCATAGTGGATCATCTCCTTTGCATAAAAACAATACAAACAATATGAATGTGAAGAACAAAAAAATAAACGAAAAACCAGGCAGTGGTTTGACCAATCATAAGCTTCAAGGATCATGGACTCATAAAAATGGCGGAAGGTATATACTTTACTATTATCCGCAGCATTATTGAGTCATCCTTCTTTGACCTAAACTTTTCTATAAGTACAGTATACCTTGCCTGGCAGCATGCAATGCAAAAGATACAATATACCTTATAAACCTTGTTTGATTTTTTTTAATATTAAATTTGCAAACGAGCAGACGGGTCACCTGATTCTAGTATACCTTCTCCCATTTGCACCGCTACTTCCTTAGCCTGTGATTTGGGTAGGATAGCGCTAAGCTTCTTATGTCTCAAACCAAAAAAAAATATCGTTAGATATCACCGTACGTACTAAACGCTAGTGATACTAAGATATTTGTGCTAAACTGCAAATAGTTGTTAAAATTCTCACTTATGGGGACGCTCAGAATTAGTCTACTTAAAGTCTACTACCAAATATCAAACAAATTAAAAATGTTACTTTCATGCTTAAGCATCCCATGCTTCGGTGATAGAATGGACCATAGACTACAAGTTATTGAAGAATGGAGAGAACGGACTAGTTGAAGTGAGAGATTGGATTAGCGTGGGATCTTTAGTATCAAACATACTTTTAACACTGCTCCTAGATGATTTACCGAACGTTTTAACTCCTTCTTTATTGTAGTCCTCATGTTCGTGGATAATATAATGGCATGGCTTTAATTTCAGCAGTTTTGGTGAATCAACTGAAGTAAAAAACCATCAACCATCAATTGGTTAGACGTTAGGATAGACGAATAGGTTCTCGCTCACGCAACTCAGTTGGAATAAGGCTTCTGAGAATTGCCTCTCTCTAATTCACTTACCCTTAGCAACCATTTTGTCTAATATTACTTTTAGATTTCTGACACAAGATGCTCATCTTGGCTACGAGGTCTACTGGAGTATGCCAACATCCACCTTCCGTGGCCCCGTCTGCGGTACGCCGTGTCCTGAAATGTATAAAAAGTATATGAACAGATAGTATTTATCTAAGTAAGATCTTTTTGATTTCATGATTTTGGTGCGGTTAAGTCAAATATTTGAAATTTTCTTAAATTTCAGGTACGGGGAAATATGTGCCCGCAATCAAAATTATGATTACAAAACCTTTTCTGATGCCTGTGAAATGTTAGCTGATAACTGCAACAAAAATAGAAGTAAACTACTTTATAAGAAGCTATTCTTGCTAACCCTTCTAAACCAGATGCTTTTTTTAACAAGTGGAATCATGATCGCACAGGAGCCCATATCCAATATCCTCTATCCTAACGAATATTACTAATGGGAATGTTTGATTGTTTATTTGTCTGTAACACTTTCACGGCCTAACTATTAAACCAATCATCATGAAATTTCGCAAATACATTGTCAGGATTTCAGAAAAGGACATAGTGTAATTTTCATTCGGAAATAAATACTGTTAGGAAAACAACTTTAACGCTTAACTGCCGGCTTAATCTAGTCTATTATATTATAAAACATTGACTCTCAAACTATGCATACGTGGAACATAAAGCGCAACTGGAATAATTTTAATTCACCGTGTGAATCACGCAGAATCACCAAACAATCTAGGTAGGTAATCACTTCCGTAGGTATTTCTACGACGAACTTAATGGTGAGATTTGAGTATATTGGAACACTACCAGAATCATAACAGAAATGAGCGAACAAACATTTCGAATAAAAAAAATATCAGCATCCTGTCTTTTTAACCCCGAAGCAATAGGCAGAGGTATATAATTATGGTACCTGCGCTTTGCTTACATTACGCTCTATGTGTGCTCAGGGAGGCGAGAAATGTAAACGGATGGATGTGTTTAGTTACCCCAGAAAGTGTTAAATAGATTTTTTCTTTTTACCAGATTGGGTGATAACGCGCAGAGGAAAATGTTTTCCATATTGGGGCACATCAAAAGATAGTTGGGGCCTCTGGATAAACAAAAGAACAGTGCCTCCCGACCTCAAAGAAGAGTATTACAAAGATCACACCATCATAGACAGTCTTGAGCAGTATAAACATTATGTTTACTACGACCTAACAACAAACTAGTAATATTAAATGCGTTAGTTAGGTGAGTAGCATGCATAGTGGGGTCATTATATAGGTAATGTAACTAAATAAAACATTAAGTTAAATCATCTGTACCTAACCCTATATTAGTACACTACAGACTACCTATTAGATTAGTCAATGGTGCCGATTCTATTGTACACTGGACTAATATAAAACCTGACTTAATTTCTTCAAATGAAATCAACCTAGTGTTCTTCGTAATAAGGTCTATTTGTTACTGGCATCCATTTCTCAGCGCCACTAAATTTCACTAAAACCTGTCAACGTATACTCAACTTTATTTCCACGCGGCGAGAGTCTCCATTTATTAAAACACTGTATAATTGCCGTATAAAAACTTGTTCAAAACCAACAAGGATGACATGTTTTTAATCTACACCTACGAAGACGCTTTTTAAAAACACAGAGCAAAAGAGATGGCATTCAATGGATAGCGGCTCTAGCTACGTGGTATTAAAATTTATTTAAGCGTATCAGACTTTAGTCGACAAATAAATTGCTTATTTCGGGAGTGACATATGTTACCTACTTGTTTCAATTTGAAATAAGACCTTGTTTTGAAGTGTACAAGGTTTACATCTTATATGAAGAAAATTTAGTGAATTTTAATTTAGCGAGTGAAGTAACAGAATTGGGACCAATATAATACACAGGTGTATTGTCTGGAAGAGATCGCCATGAATGACAAGACCACCAACCGTCATACCTGAATGCTTATTGTTATGTTTAAATTATCTACGTTTTCCTCAAATAATATAACTATTCATCTACTCAAGAAAATCAAGTTAATGTAAGTGATGGTCTCATGATGAAGCCGGGAGAAGGCCTAGGGGATCTTAACTATTAATATTATAAATTCATAAATAATGTTTGTTTGTTTGCTTCCACGCTTTCACTACTCAACGAATCATCATTAAATTGTGCATAAACTTTGTCGGAGAATACAGAATCGGACATAATATACCTTTCATCCAAAAAAAAAAACATTAACGTAAGCGAAGCGACAAGGGTCGTAGAATGATTTTAAGTAGTAGTAGTGATGTATAGTGTATGTATTGTGTAGTAATGAATAGTACTGCCAGAAGTCAGTGTGTTCAACCAAAGAAAATATATCAGCTTTATTATATCAGTACAGACGTAATGCCGTTATGTTTAAGCTACATTTGACTTCACAAGACTGTAGTCCTAGAACATGATCAGGGTCTCGCAATGAAGTTAAACTTGCAAGGAAATAGCTTCGTTATGAATGACAGAAACGTAAATTACTAACTGAAACGCACAAAATAAAATAAATAGAAATCCATAAGTAAAATACAATACAAATTAGATTTCTCGTTAATGGATCATATTAAAATTATCTCTGTCAATGAAAACTGTTTCATATTTTCTGTCGAAATATTTGCCGTCAAAGGCTTTTCAAAATAAATAATTAATACGTATGCTGTTAGTCTTCTATATGTATCATATTGTAGTATATGTGTCTAAGTGAGGGTAGTAAATATATATGTATGAATTTTTATGTCAGTCTGTGTCAAACAGTAAATACGTTACGTGCAAGCTCTGTCTATTTATTTAAAGTAATCTCTAAACACCACACATTTATACCAAGTTTTATTCTTGGTTCAGGATCGTTGTTTGTATGTGATAAATAGTACAGTCAGCTTGAACAAGCTTGGATACTTACTGGAAATAATTCTCTTTGTTTTTCAAATAAGTGCGACAATTAGAAAATCCTGCTGTTGGCACACATTTGTAACCAACATCTTTTAATTGCTATATAAATATGAATAATGTTGGCTTTAATTTTTTTACACCAGGGTTTGTCGGACGACAGAAAAAAAGCTTATAATATTATCTGTTACATCTGTAATTACATCTGTTAATGAGAAGCGGAATTAATTGATTAATTCTTGCGATCGCGTAAATTATGTCGCTTGGCGCCATCTGTAGACGAATAACGGAACTAATAGAATGTTTTACTTTCTTCTAGAAAGGGGTGTCGAGTCAGACAATTTTTAGCGGTATTTACCGAAAGTTCGAACTTTCTGTAAGATAAACCGCCGGTGTAAAAGGTAATCGGTAACTGGTGTATATTCATTCGAGTGTTGCGATCACCGAGTGAGAAATTCGAAGCAGAAACAGCAAATAGTAAAGCGAATATAAGTGAGAATCGCTATTAACTGTAAATTATTTAAATAAATTGTTTCTATTTCGTAAGAAATTGGTGTCCAAAGTGGCATTAGATGACACCGGTTATACCGAAGATAAATTTTGTTTGTTTGTTTCTTTTTTTTGCTTTGTTCACTTTATTAGTGCTTAGAACTTAAAAGTGTAATATTTTTGCATGTAGTTTGCCATTTATTTTGTAATTACAATGGAATCTTTAGTAAAGTTGCAAGTAGATACTAAAAGTATTATTTAAAAAGGTAGAATTAATTTTAAAAAAATATCCAAAGATAGATTAACTCGGTCATACATGGATACAAGAATTTCTTTTTAATTTATATTCAGGAAGAAGAATTTATACAAACACATAGTAAAACTAATAAAATTGCAAACTATAACCGACATGAAATTTAAATATTTCACAAATAAAATTTACGACAAAACAGACGATATAAATTTACATTATATAGAAAGTTGAATCAAGCTAGCAAGCAGGTCTATCCATATCTATAGAAACAAAAAATTCCAATGAGAAGTTACCTAAAACTACTCTTGCCACATTTTTGAGACAATACATACTCGTAGAGTGGAATGCGATTTTTACTTGTCTTTTATGAACTATCGTGAGTTTTTTTGAGACAATAAACGTATTTCACCGTATTTGCGTTAGTTACGTTTTTTTTATACTACGTTGGTAGCAACCAAGCATATGGGCTGCCTGATGGTAAGCGGTTACCGTAGCCTATGGACGCTTGCAATTCCAGAGTACCCTTTAAAAACCTATACACTCTTTTCTTGAAGAACACAATACTGTAGCCCCTGGGGAAAACCTCGGCAGGGAGCTCATTCCACAGCCGGAGCGTTCGCTGGAGGAAATTCCTCTTTAACCGTAACATTTAGGTTCTAATGTGTGAGGATGAATGCCCTGCCAGGCGGCGATCAGTGCGGTGCGGTGGTAGAACGCGGCAGTGGGCATTATGTAAAAAGTTCCTCAGAGTACAACCTATTATACAAGCTGTAAAACACAAGGAGGCAAAGTCCCACCTGAGGCTTAAGGGTTCAATATATATTCTATATATATATATATATTCGCTTGCAAGTTTCACTTTTGGTACATTCCCTAGCTTCATACCTAACTGTACGTTCATTTTTTTTTTTTTAATAGCTATATAACTAGCTAAAAGCTAAAGCTTTATAACAGCTGGATCTTGACATTTGCCTTTTAGCGGCTAATCGTGTTCTTAGCAACTTGTATGTTGATGATTTGCTGATAAGCAATAAATCGATCGTTGAGAGTAAAGAAATTTTGTGGCTAAACGAACGACTTACTTGGTAGCGGAGGTTCCAGCTCCAAAAATGGTCTAGTAGTAACAAAAAGTTTTTACATAGTATAATAAAGGGGACAGTAGGCATAAGGAAAATATAGAATTTAAAGCAGATAATATTATGAAGATTTTAGGATTGCCGTGGTTTTTTCGAACAGTTAGTTTCTTATAATTTTGTAGCCAAGATTTCCGTGATCGCCTCACGTCATACAAAATAGGGAACACTGGCTTTAGCCAGTATCAGTGTCCTTGGTACGCAGTCTTCATGCACCAGGACGGAGGCCCGCAGTGGATTAGCCTGGATACGCAGCTGGTAGAACCGCCGTCACAGAGAGCTGGTAGTAGCTTGTATTCGGCTTCAAGGCGGTGTGGTTGAGACGGTAAGATGAACTGATTTGCAATTGCAGCTTAAAACCTTAGCTTGTAGCTTGAAGTTGAGTCTTGAAACTATTTCTTGAAACTATTCCTTGAACTGGAACCTGGAACCCCCAAAAAGGGAGGCATGAGTGAGCTGCTTAGACAACACAGAAGTTAGTTAATGTCAGTTTCCCAACGGAAGAAAAGTAGGACAGCATAAATGTTACAAGTTGGTAGAATACCGTAAAATAAAATTAACTAATGGCGATAAAAGAATACAGTTTAGGAGTTTAAGAGTTCAGAGTTTACGATAATATAAGAACTCACCCCAGCGGGTTCCAAATATTAGGATTGCAGAATAATGATGATGTAGTTTATATATGAAACAGAATTGCTAGCTGCGAGACAACAAGTTGTCACGGGATCTCAAGTGCGAAAGAGAAGGCTTGGTGCGAGCCACGCTTATATGGCTGCGCACGCGACTAATTCACAGCGATGATTGAACGGTGTAGCCGACGACGTAATGTCGAATATATTTAATTTAATTATTTTTAAGGTTCCCTTGATTTCTCCAGGATCATCAGATCCTAACCTAACAACCTGGGAAGTTATAGCCTTTCAAACAACAGAAGAGTTTTCCAAATCAGTCCAGGCGTCTTTGAGTAATCTTTTTTATGTATGTTATAAAAAAAAGAATCCGATTAAAAGAGCACCTCCTCCTTTTTTTGAAGTCGGTTAAGACCTCACCAAATCCATACCCTGATGTTGATTAAATTCTAAAAGAAACCGGAGATTACATTCGCCCTCACATGTTTTGATAACGGATGCTTGCTTCACATTTCATGGTAGACGACAGTTGACATTAAACTTTTTGCTAGTCAATATTGGATAATAAATACTAGAAGTGCTGTTATGGCTGATATGTACATCGCTGAACAGCTCGCGTCCACAGATGGTAAAAAAAAACATTAGCGGTAAGTTTTAATAACTTTTTAGTACTTGGCATTAGAAATTCAACTAAATAAATCATTTAAATCCATTCATTGTGGCTGGGTTCTGAGATGTAAACCTAATTGCACTCAACGATTTCTTCCTTTTATATTGTTTGTAATTCAATGCCTAAAGCAATAAATTTATAATTGAATTTTCGCTTAGTTTTACATCAAGAATGTTATCTAAAATGGTTGTTTGTATTATTTAATGTGTATTTGAGAAGACAGGTTACTGGGACCACACAAAACTGGTACCACGGTTCTAGTCAGCCATTTTATTCACACAACTCATATTTTATTATAATGAACGTCTATCAATGGGTTGCACTGTTAGGTTAGTTTTTAACAATAATATTTTGTTTTTAATATTTGTACGACTTTCTCTTAATTAGGAGATAATATTAACACATTCTTAAAGCCTTTACTAGTTTTTATTTAGTATAAAAGTATCAATCGCGTTGGTGTGGGATACTGTGGTGTGGGGCCAATGTCTATTTTCTTTGGCCTTGTCCTTCGATAGAATGAATTGCTACCCTTTTCACTTATTACACTGTGAATTCCACTTTACGGTCAAAATGATCTACTTAAGTCTTCTAGCAGCTTATATATGTAGTTTATAGTAAACGAGTATAATAACAAGTAATAATAGTGAGTTTTTACACATGAAATTGGCGTTTTGTCGAACGGGCCACTTTGATTTTAAATATTTGGCGTTTGGTTGTGAATTCCAAATTAAAATAAATTTCATATTTAGGCTTGTATATTTATGTTTTGAGTTTAGTGATTTGATTGTTTTCGCGCCATTTGATTATTTTTGTTCACAATATTGAAAACTTAAAATATCACGTTATTTACGAATACGAGTTGCTCTATGGCACTAGCGCTACCGAAAAAGCTCGAAGGATTAATTATGTATTTGGGAAAACTACTGTAAAGATAACGCGAAATACTTTTATTTCCATCATTTTCGTTCTGGAAACTAACCTACAGAACACACCTTGTGGATGGCTGGAGACCCTAGCTGACTATAAAGAATTAACAGGGATCGTAGAAAGAGATCCATCGCAAACGACTTCAGTATTAGCAGCAGGCTTCGGCGTAAGTGTTAAAACAATTTTAATTCACTGAAATCAAATCACAAAAGTGAAAAAACTACACAAATGGGCACCGCATGAATTGAGTGTAGCACTTTAACAAACATGCGTTGAGTGTTGCGTTAAATTACGGCTGAACTGTATTGTCAACAATGGCAACCAATAATGGAATGGCTAGCCGTTAAACAACCGAGGCTAGTCAATTACTCTAGCCCATTGCTACTTCAGGACAACGCTAGACCACACACTGTACAATAGACAGTCGCATAATTAGCTGCAGTTGGAATGTCTTCGTCACCCACCATACTCTCCGGACCTTGCTCAAACAGATTACTTTTTTTCTGGAATTTGGACGATTTCTTGCAAGAAAATAAATTCGATACCGATCAGGCAATCCAAACCGTCTTCAAAGCTTTCATTGATTCTTGCTCTTAGTTTTTTTCAGCAAGGGACTTAATGAACTGCCTATAAAATAACGAAAGTGCATAGATAGCAATAGTACATACTTTGATTAATAAAATATATGTCGGTGGGCCAAAGGTATTCCAAGTGACAATTATGTTAATTCTAGTTAATTTTTGTATGTGGCAACTTTAATTGTCACTTAAGTGTGTTTGGTTGTCTTGCTATGACAGTTGAAGTTCGATTGGCGGGCCACGCCCAAAATGCATTGCTAAAGGACACGGCAACGGTCGTTCGCATTACAACTAACTTCACTGCATTCCATGTGATTGTAAGTTTAATTTTTAATCCTAAATTATTGTGAGCATCATCGATTTTGTGAAAGTTATTTAGTGTAGTAGTAAAAATGTTTGGAAACTGGACATTACCGTGTGGTGATTTCGGAAATAACACATAAAACACCTATTTCATATGAAAAGACCTACTATTTGTTTCCTATACCGAAAGATCTTCGACTTGACACTAACTGCATTAGCCTACAATGGAAGCTATGTACCTATCATTAAAAAAAATCTATAACAGCCTAATCGGTAAACGTAAATATACTAACTACATAATGGTTTATATTTACACATTGAGTCGGCAATTCACATCTTGTTCGAGACTTATTTTACTTCATTAAAACTGATTTTTTTTGTTATGTTTCAGTCTCCTTAGCAAGAGGAGCAGTCTCTGAGTATGTTTCTTTTTTATTTATTGCAAACTTGCACAAATACCTTCATGTTTTTGTAGTTGTGTAACCACGACTGCCTGTGACTGTGGTGCAGTCTTTGGAAGCTTTTGGGATGGACGAGAAATAACCACTCTTCAAAGGTTATCTCGCAAGTTACTTTAAAATGCTCCCAACGAATATTCCCGGCAATAGCCAGATTGAGTTACAGGACATGCGAACCTAGACCTTCTCGAGCTATTGCTGACACCCCTAATCCATTCGTATAAGTTATATACTTTTCCCTCCATTGCCTTCCCTGCTTGCCTATATTTTCCTTTTAATATTCTCCCAATTTTCCCATCTTTCATTCCCGAAGCGCCCGGTTTTGGTGACAATAGGCTTGTCCTCTATTACGTGAGTTTGACCAAGTAATAGCAAAATATGGGTGTTTAAATATACGTCTACCTACTACGATATTTTATTTGGATTTCAATGTAGAAGAGAATCTTTTAATATATATATTGTACACATACATACAATACCATCAAATATTTCTACAGGTCGACAGTCGATTATGCCGCCGCAGCTCGCATGAAATTCGTTGATAAATTCAAATACGTATTGAACCCGGAACTTGGTTATCAGCCATACTGGGTGGACGGCGATGCTATAATCCACGACGAGACTGCAGAAACATACGCTGGCTATGTTGAGATAAAGAAATACACCTTTGTTATGACACAACCACCAACGACAAAACCGCCGCCGCAAATGGTATGTGGGGAAGAATGCCAAGAACACTACCGTAGGTAAATACATGCTTAATTTTTGTTTACCGGAAATTTGTTGAAGTTGAAGTTTGAAAACCTTGAAACCGCATATAAAAAAGCATAGTGACTCACCCCCCTTTTTTATGGGTGGCACCTCACTAGGGTTATTAGTGAGACTATACATCGGAGTTAAACTGACTAACACCACACGGAGTATGACTGCGCCTAAAATGAGTGGAGCATGCTGGTACTGCAACGGTTCATAAAACGTTAGTCTAGTAACTGGGCTATATCTAGACAGACCATTATATCACCCCTTCGCAGAAAGCAGAAAGCAAGATGCTCTACTGCGCGTAGAGAAAATAAAACCCGTCTCCTCCACCCGCTGGGTGTCCTCGCTGCAGTGGCTTTGCTAGCAAGCAGGTGTCAATTCTTTCGAAACGACGAGTGATGCAGGTAATTTTGGAACAGCCGTGTCGTGTTGTGTCATCACCCTGCTCACTCAACTATGATCGGCTAGAGAGCTTACACTGTTGCTAAACCAGAATGTGGAGCCTCCAGCTGGGACGATAATTGTTTCATGACGGCACTGCCAGGTCGATGTCGATGAGACCCATGAGGCGAAGGGTCTCTGTCCGGGACCGTATTTTAGGTGGAGAAAACCCGTCCCATCCACGAACGTTCGTAGATGAGACGGGTTTTCTGTCTCCATACTTGCACCATCATTTACTGTTCCTACATAAAAAAAAAATCCAAACAATCTTACATAACTATTTACAAATTAAATTACAATCTTACAAACTAGGCAATTCAAATTATAATCTAATCAGTTTATTTAGTTACATAAAAAAGAAAACAAACAATTTTTAAGAGTAAAAAATAAATATTATTAAAAGCAAACAGACACTTAATTTATATATACTACATACCGACGGTTTATTTTTATATGAAGACGGAACCCCAATATTACAAACTAGGGTACACGGGTTGCACCATCAGCGCATTGACGACTGCGCATTGAGGTCACGCGAACGAAGATGACTTCGATCAAAGATCGAACTTAGGCAACTAGTTATGTGTAGACAATAATATTTTAGTTATATTTTATTAATTAAATTTTTAAGTTTTAATTTCGTTTTCTCAATCTCCCCCGGCTGAAGCCTACGTAATTGGCGCAGTCGCGAGTCAGTAGGATACTCGCGGCAAGATTTGAAGATTTCCGAAGTTAGGAAGTTAGGCGCGTGAAGATTTCCGAAAATTAGGCGCGTCAAGGTCTCCGTAACCTGTACCTGTTCCTGAGTACTAAGTATCCTAAACCTACGAGTGCTGCAGCCGGTGGAGAGTATCCGAACATGAAACTGTGAGTTTATATTGTGTTTCTATCCACTATCCTTTGTCCTTGTAAGTGATTTCTAGTAGCAAAAATGTTTAAACCGAACAATTCAGGCACCAGCGAGTTTGCGTTAAGGCAGTCTCGTCGGCAATTAGGATTAGATAGCGTTTGATTTTTTAGATTCAAATTTTACTTTAGATTTAATTTTAGATATTCACGAGAACAAAATGCCACACGATCCTATTTTTAAGGCACTACGCCTAGTACCTAGTAGCTTTTGATGGGAATCCGAATATTCTGACACGGTTCATAAAAATTGTGACCAAACTGTAACCACATACCTCGATACGGAATCGGGTAGCGGATTATCGAATTCATGTTTATTAAACGGTATTTTAAATTACCGGGCCAGCATTATTAACTCAAATGGTATTCCAGGTAACTGGTTAGATATAAGAAATAGTTTAATGAATAATTTTGCCGATGAAAGAGATGAAACGGCCCTATATAACGACCTCTCATTGGCTACACAGGATCTTAAGTCTCCCGAGGCATTTTATGATCACTGTCAGACATTATTTAGCACTATAATGACTTATGTAAGCTTACGTGAAAGTTTAGCGACTATGATTGAAGCCAAACGCGTTCTATATAAAAAGCTCACTATGCAAGCGATTGTTAGAGGGTTACAGGACACTATTGAGAAGGCCTTGGAATATGTACGAGAAGAACTAAATATATTATATCTACAACAACGAAATGATTTCCCGAGTAAGTTACAGCAGACCCCTAAGGTCACTAATTCAAGTTCTGCACAAATTCCAAAACCTTCACATTTCGAGCGACATCAGCGGTATGGCCAACTCCTGCAACGCAAAGAATGTTTCCGCCCGCATTACAGCCTTTCAGATTCGCATCCCCGCCACAACAGGGATTCAGAGTGAACCCAGCACAGAGCCAGCATCAGCCACAGGTAAGGATGCCATCGCGTACTCAACAAATGTTTAGTGCTAGACCCCCATGTATAACCCCCAAAGTAACGTTTTCCAGTCCAGTCTTTTGCTCCAAAACCTATGAGCGTGTACAATATTATACCCCTAAACCTTCGCCTCCAGGTGAAATTCGAGGACATGATTGGCGTATATACGGTAATAAACCCCCCATCTAATTACCTCAAATTGCGAGAAATGAATATGAACGAATGTTATGACGTAAATAATTTATTATTACCCGAAATATTATAATTATGAGGCAAATTATTACGATTATTACCCTGAGGCTAATGACGATAATTATTATACAATCAATCAATCAGCCTATCATAGTCCACTGCTGGACATAGGCCTTCCCAGTATGCGCCACAGCACCCGGTTTACACATATGATTATAATTCTGACGAACCGACAAACACATCTTTTCAGCATCTCTCTCTCTGTGACCAACCCTCAAATTTTGATAACAATGAAGGTTCAGATAATTCTAAAAATGTTCACATAGTTCAGAAGTAAAAAAAACAAAGATAGAAGTCAACTTACAAATTCAAATCCCTAATCCCCCATTAAAAATATTAATTGACACGGGGGCTAATCAATCATTTTAAGCCCTCAAGCTGTTCAGAGATATTTTTCTAATGTTCAGTTAGACTATGACCCTTTCGGAGTTACTAACGTACACACTACTAGTAGAAATAATTATTCAATTACGTTACTCAATTTTACAGAATTTAATGAAAATCAAAGCATACGGTTCTACATCTATAATTTTCATAACTACATTGACGGACTTATTGAATTAGATTTGTTAACCAAATCGGAAGCTAATATTGACTAACGACAGAACATTGACTTCATGATTCAATCCAATTCAAATGTATGACTCCCAAAATATTAATTTATGTGAAGACATAATATAACATAGTTCAAAATTTGTTAAACTCCATATTAACGCCATAGACGGTGACACCTATATTCTGGCAAAAATCATTTGTATTTGTATAATTTCAGAATGTATTATAACCATATAATTAATAGCCGCGGTGTTTTGGAAGTAAGAAACCCGACCGATAACGAGCATCATTCCTTCATTAGATCATTCGGTTAGTGCAAACTTATTTAATATGCATGCGCACTAAACAACCGTCATCGCGCGCGCAAGACGTTATATCACGCTTACGTATGGAACATATAAACGAAGAAAAGAAAACTAACCTGATAGCTCTTGTTCTTGCTACGCGGACGTGTTCTATCTGGAACACGAACCCCTCACATTTACAAATGAAATTAAACATCGAATCCATACGACTGATGAGGTTCCAACTTATACTAAGAGTTACCGACATCCTTTTGTTCATCGACAGGATTTCAAAGATCAAATTGACAAAATGCTTTAGGCATTATTAGAGCCAATAATGCCCGAGGTGTTGTGCACTCGGAATTCTTGCCAGAAGGTCAGACTATAAAGAAAGAATATTATTTAAGCGTTATGCGGCGTTTGAGAGAGCAAATTCGTCGAAAAAGGCCAAATTTGTGGAAAGAGAATTCTTGAATATTACACCACGACAACGCGCCATCACACAAAGCCATCATTGTGAACGATTTTTTGACCAAAAACTCAACAAATACCATTGAACAACCACCGTATTCGCCGGATATGGCTCCGGTCGACTTTTTTATCTTTCCAAAATTCAAATTAACCACTTCGAGGTATTTCTGAAGGGGCCTACTTTGAAGGCGATACAATAAATTTGGAAGAATAGTTAACATTTTGTGTTGTATTGACCTTATCCCGGTACTTTCATGACAAAGTAGTACTATTAAATACTGTAAAATTTATTGTGAGAATTGACGTCGTATCATATTTACTTACATAATAATTGTACATAATAATTGTAATTTAAAAAATATGTATATTGAAGAGGTACACATATTTTAAAGCCCGGAAAGAGTAGGCATTTAAAATGGTAGGTATTAATATTTTTGTAGTTAGTGATTTATCTGTAACGTAGTAACTACTTAGAAATCTGTGCTTTAGGCTCTAAAACCTTGATTGATACACGACACGTACTTCTGCTTTGTACCGATCCTCTGTTTAACTGACATCGAAAAATAAAAAATCTTTTATATCGTTATAAATCGGTCAAAACGTGTAACTATTGTTGCTAAGTGCCTTATTTGTACCCGTCCTTGGTAAGTGGTACAATTTAACTATATTATTTACCCAAACAATATATATCAGTGTTCGTAGCTGTAATTTTTTTTTTATGACTTCACACAAAGTTGTCTTTATTATTTGATTTATTTATTTAAAACTTAGTGCATAATTTGAACAAAGGCATTCTCTACCAGTCAACCTTGGGGTGAGGTAGAAATATTTTACGGTAGATGCAAAAATAAATTTAACATTTGGAGTTATTCATAATACTTAGTTATCTATCAAACACTATGTTATAATTATTCATAACAAAGTAGACATACATATTACATGAAATAAATACTATTACTTACATAAATAGCTTCCTATATGTCATTACTACATAAAATATAAAATACACACAGAACCGTAAGTATACACACACACAATATACATACGAGTATGAATACTAAAATACGCCGTCGTGTAAGTAACTATCGTAGTGAACGTTCTGCCAACTCATTGCGGAGAAGATCACGTACTTTCTTCTTGAATAAAAAACGGTTTGTGGACATCCTGATTTCGACCGAGAGCGCATTCCAGAGAAGAACTGATTGAACATAGAAGGAAGAGTTGACAAAGTCGGAGGTGTGAGGAGGGCAAAACAGAAGCATATTGTTTGTTGATCAAAGATTTACATCATGATTGGAGCATAAGAAACAGAAGTAGGGAGCTAGGTAAGCAGGTAAAGACGGAGAGTTGAGAAACGAAAACAGAAAAGTTAATACTCGCAGATTGCGGCGCTGACGGATTGGGAGCCATCTTAGTTGGGAACGTAAGGCAGTCACATGTTCATACTTTCGAAGATTGAAAATGAATCGAAAAGATTGAAAATTAGTGAACGTTAAATCTTTCACTCGCTTATTGTTTAGTGCTGTCTAGTTTCTGTAAGCTAAGTCGCAAGTTGCTAACTGTGTAGCTAAGTCAAATATTCAGGATTATCTACAGAACTTGCCAGTCATTTAGATCCCAATTCTTTTGTAGGCGTAGTCGATAATCACGTATATTCTTAATATTGAACTTAGCTCCCATTTTCACATTTATGTTTTTGATGGAATTTGTATCACTAAAATAAAACATAACAATACGTTATAATGGCCATCCGTGAAGAGACGTAGTTCGTAAACCATAACCTTGTCACATATTATTAGATATTATTAGACTTACTAGAGGAGCATTGAGGATGAAATCCTTACAAAAATTGCAGATGTACTACTGCCTCAGAGTGTTGATTTAATAAAGTATGAGTAAACTTTACGTCAATTTAGTAAACTAGATATTTTTGTTTTAGTATAAAGCATGTATGTGCCCATGACACGAATAGTAACAATATGGCAGGATGTTGGAGGCACCCATTGGGGCCTAATTCGGATAACAAACATTGCTGGAACGTAGACCCCGACGTGTTTGTTGACCCGTTTCATGAGTTTAAGACTTATTGTGAGTTCTTAGAAGCAACATGTAGGCAGCACTTCACAGCGCCCAGTAAGTAAACCTTTAAATTTAGTTATTGTTGGTAGTCAGTAAAAACTTAAGGGTTTCTTTAAAAATATAAAGTTTGATGTCGATAAAAACAAAATTAATGCCCATGTTACATACTGTTTCTTGTAACACATAATAGCTAGAGATCGCCTGCTAGTCGAACTTCAACAGTCTATTACCAGTTGTGACCACTGGCTATGTCACCGTTGACGATAAATGGGAAAAATAATCCCGACTGTCACCAGTGGTGACGTATATAACACATACTTTCCCAGTTGTAGTTATACTGGCGACAGTTGAGATTTTTTCTTATTTGTCATCAGTGGTGACAAAGCCAGTTGCTACAACTGGAAAAGTATTAGACAAGCGGGGCTCCGCCTACGATGTTAAATGGGAATTTACTCGAGGGTCGTCGGGACCTATATTTTGAAGATTAGATAGTAAAAAGAAAAGATTCTTACGATGTATCCCTTTCACTGGTGGGCGAGCGTCTACAGGTTTTCAAAGATGTAAAAAAAAAATAGTAAAACGAAGAAAAAAAAAAGCACCATTTTGTCATACTCGAGCGTGTCAGATTATTATACAGCTTAATGACTTAATATTCTGACGATTATTTTGATTGGTTTTCTTAATCTGACGATTTGAAAAAAAATACATGACATGTATTTTTATCATTAAATGTGTCAAATAAAATGCACGGAAAATAGCATGAAAATACAAAAGAACTTAACTATCTATATACATATTTAAGCGAAAAGATACTCACTCACTCACTCATCTACTGACTAAACACGAAATCTGGAAAACTACTTGACCTATGAAAATGAAACTTGGCAAGTTTATTTTTATGACGTGTGTGAAAATAATGTATATCGCTTTTTTTACAGAATTGAAATTTGTTTTTATGAAGATAAAACAGGTTTTCATAAATAAACAGACATGCCACCGTCAGCATGTTTATTTCTCTAAATTTCTGCCTAGTGAATCACGATTAACCGAGTTATAAATTGCTCGGATAACCCTCTTCTGCACGAAACTAACTAAACTAGACTAATCTGCTTGTTTAAATATCAGTCATTTCACGATTTTTTCGAACTGCGTATGCTGCTGAGCTTATCAATTGAAGCCGCATTGAAGCTTAGATTCAACAATCTAAGCTTCAATGCGGCTTGCATATTGATAAATTATCGAATAGACTCAGCCTAAGAATTTCATAGTACCCACTAGTTCCAACTCGTCTTCTTTAATCATTATAATATTTTTCACCCGTTTACGTTTGAAGTAGTTTGTACTCATACGTTTTAGTCTAAATAAGAGTACACTATCATTCGCAAAGAACACTATCTCGTGGTTGCTCTTAACAAGATGAGGTAAGTTAATAATCGAGATTGGTTTGCACGATCGCCGTCACGTCATCTTTAATTCGACTCGAAGTACCGCCCTTACGTTCTCCAGCATCTTTCAAAAAGAACATAAACGAATGGACAGAGCATAGTGTGGAGACAGTGTAAGAGAGTGAGAGATGGAGAGAATGTAAAAGGGAAGGAGAAGCGTGGAGTGGGAAATACATGCTTCACTGCAGCTGCGTGCACTAAACTTTCTTTACGATTTTTGTATTTTCGGCTTGTGAAAATCGACAGATTATATGTTTCAATTTGTAATTGTAATTAATCCACCTTATCTTAATGAGTATGTCAAATATATACAGGACACGTGTAGATTAATGTAGCCGTTGTCACGTAAGTTTTAAATATGGAATACATAAATATATTCTTTAAAAAGCTTAGCAAAGTTTAGAAGAATTCTTCTAAATGTTAAGTTTAAGTATTCCAAATCTCACGTTCCTCCGTTGGCGATATTTTCTTTAAATTAATATAAATAGAAGATAATGAAATTAACTTCAAAAACATTTAAAATTTCTAAATCTCACTTTAAAATCAAAGGGCAAATTTCCCTTTGTTTTATTAACAAGCACACTCATAATTATGTAAAAAAGAAGAGTACCTATATAAATTCTAACACAATACAATTAACTACCTTTTGAAATGTTTATAAAATTTTGATGTAACCTAGCTGTTTACGCCATGATTTTTAAATTAAACGCAACTTTATTATCTGTGGCACTAATACTCAAAATAATACGTTTATTCTATGAAGTTTGATAATTTCTTATAAGTATGGTTTTTGTCTTTCCTTATCAACTCCCTATAGTCAAGAGAGAGAGCGAAGACAGACAGTTCTTTCACACCATCATCGAGACATCAGCGCGACGCCACATAATACTCGTATTATCAAAAAACACCGGCTAATATACTTTGACGCGTGTATCCTACTAATATTATAAACGTGAAAGTTTGTGAGGATGTATGTATGTATGGATGTTTGTTACTCTTTCACGCCAAAACTACGCAGCCGATTGCGATGAAACTTGGTATGTAGATAGCTGGAGACCTGGATTAACATATAGGCTACTTTTTATCTCGATATTCCCACGGGATCGGAACTTACGCGGGTGAAACCGCGAGAGCTGCTAGTATAATATATAGCCGGCTCACGAATAAAATAGGAATACCGCTAAAATACCAAATGAATATTTGAATAATTGCTGATACTTTGTGACTTTGTGTGATCGTCACAAAATTATAGTGAAACAGAAAAGGCAGCCATTATAGCAGAACACTGGAAAATATGGCAGTTCCAATCCAATTTTTTATTTACAATATGACTGGTCATTCATTATAGTAGTCACTTTATCCGCACATGGACGATAACTGCTCACCTTATTTTCATGCAATCAACAAATAACCATAAGTAACAACTAATTTTGAGAAAACTTACAAGTAATACAGCGCAGAATCGTCTTTCAACAATCCTTTCATAATTTAAGAAATGTATTTTTTAGATTAGATTAAGTTCTTTTAACACCATTTAGTACCTTTTGATACAAAAACATTTTGCAGGGTATATACTACTTCACATCGGAAAGTGTAAGACTGAGCAATTCTGGTTCAAGGATCTGAAGTCTTTTACGGATGTCTTCAATAGATTGTCTAGCTATCCGTTATTAGATTTCGAAAGACGGACAACTGTAGATCCGTTAGCCTCTATCAAAACTAAACGGTCTACACCTAAATAAACTTGTATCTATGGACCGAGCTCCTATTTACTTTTAGTAAACATATGTTTGTATTTAACTAATAATGTCGTTAATTATTAGGTTATTGTCAAAAGTAAAGTCGTTTCTAAAAAGTTTAAAGTTTGTTTTATGTTTTGTCCCAAAACAGTTCAAGAAATAGTACTTAGAGATTCTAATGCAACAGCTGCTGTTTGCGAATAACGATTTATACATAATATTCCACGAAGTTCTTTTTTCTGAGATCGTTTCTCGTCATATTTAATAACGTTACGTAAATAATGTAAAAGTGTCAAACGTTGTCATAAGCTGATTAACACGGTGATATTTTGTATCTGTATATAATAATGTACGATTAACCAACGAATCGTTAATGACGAAGGTACATATGAAGGAGCACACAAACTTTGTTTTTTTAAATATACCCAAAAGATATCTATTTAACAAAAAATATATAAAAATATTGAGTCAGAAAAAACTAATTAATAGAATACTTTAGCGACCCGTCCTCGCTTCGCTTTAAATAGACTATATTAGAAATCAAACTTTAAAAATTTTACTAACGTAAAATTTAAAAGTACACGATAATTTTTGTTTCATTTAGTGCCATCATTAATTTGGTTATTGGTTTTCGGCATTATCTGTTCTAGAGATACCAACATATATACAACTGTGTGAAAATAACTCTTAGATTAACTGAACTGAAACCAATGATTTAACGATTAATTTTGTCAAATTGCAAAGGGACTCAAATCGCGCATCAAAATAATTGCAACTCACGTTTATTTTGAGGTTATGAGGTGGTAGTCCTGGAGCATTGAGAGAATTCTAAAACTCTTCTGGGTAGTGCATTGTGCCTCCAGTGCCTACAACGGTATCTATTGTTCATATTTGTCTAAAATTTTACTGTCACAAGGTGACAGTTAAAAACTCTTTTTAAAATTTGGTCATTTATGAATCAATTTCTACGACTGTAAATATATTTATGTAGTCTCGCTGTCTATCAGGTCGACTCCTACTTTTGTGTTAGAGAAACATGTTGCATGCTGACCTCAACGTGATGAGCCCTAATTTAGCCAACTAACACTTGCTAAATTAGTCTGAAGTCTCCGTGCAGCGACTCCTGCAGCCGCGCCGCATAGCACATCTTTCTCGTCTCGCTATTACGCAACAATAATCTCCAGTTTCATTGGGAAGGTCAAACTCACCTCGACTCACTGGAACCAGCGGCATTCAGTTACAAGTAAACAGAATTTAGTTCCGATCTACTTGAACAGGCACTGGCATACTCATATCACTAGAAGTAAATGACGTACGAGATAGTACTGCTATGTTATTATAATTATAAAAGCTGTTTTAATTATGCCCCCATTTTTGCGCCAAGTTATCAAGTTTCTAAGATAAAAAAATTAGAGGTAAGATATGACAGAGAAGTCTACCACGTTTATATTGCTCATTAGTTAGGACGTACAAATACTACGTACCCCCTGATGTTGATTGAATACTGATTACTCGCACGAACGACCGCCCCTTCTGTATGTTTTTTTTGCTAGGAAACACTACATTAAACAGCTACGCACGTCTACGAGATGGTTAAGAAAAGAATGCGTAACTAACTTATTCTGATTATACTGCTACTTGTATAACTAGAATGAGAATAAAATTCGCATTGTTAGGATTTTCATTATTAGAAGAATAATAGGTATCTATATGATGTTAATTTCTTAAACCCCTATATATATTTTTTTTTCCTTTTTTTTAAAAGACAACTCCCGCAATAGGAATTACTCCTGTGTCGCGGGGGACTTTACAAACATACAAACAACGGACACAAAGAACACCCAGACTCAAGTAAGAATCGAAACCACGACCTGTAGCATGGCAGTCAGGGTCACTAACCACTAGGCCAATAAGCCAGTCGATATTGATATGTTATTGAAATGTATTGACAAAGTAATGCTGCAAAACAGAACTTTAAATTTATTTTACCTTTTTATTAAGTTGCAAGTAGGCAGGGAATTAAGTCTCAAACTTTATATTGTATGTTTTTAAAGAAATTTTCTTCTGCGGATGCATAGTTTGTGGTTTTGTGTAAGTACCTACAAAGACTCTACAAAAATAGTTACGTAACTAGCTACCCGGCTACGTGTTGCTGTGTCTTAATAATTTGCAATAAAAAAATATTGTGAATATAATCTATCCTATTTCTCAAGTCGGACCAAATTGAACACAGTGTGTAAAATTTCATTCAAATTAGTTCTTTCGTTAAGGAGTTCATCGTGAACAAACAATGTGATACAATTTTTTTATATATAAAGCAGAAAATAAATCTGAAGAGTTTTTTGTTTGATTGTTTTTGACGCGCTAAAATCTGGAACTACTAACTACCTACCTATCTTTACAGCACACCGTGTGACCCTTATTGAAACAGGGGTAATGGCTAGTTAGTGATAAAAATCCATTAAGCTCGCCAGTCCATCTGACGGTTAGGCGTCTTTACCTACCTTTTACCGATTCACGGTCTTCACTCTAGAAATATTTATAGGCACCGGTTATCGCATGGCATCAGGAGGTCCACGTCTTTGTTTCCTAATAAAATAAACTTTGAATCATATATTTAATTATTCCTTATTTTATTTTTGACAACAAGTGAGAGTATTATAAAAAACCCGTTAGTTATTAAATCTTTTTGAAATGCTAGCATCCCTGCGAATGTTCACTCCCCTCAGAAGCCATCCTTGGCCAGGTCTCACGGGTTGGTCACCCAAAGGCTCATCCTCGGCAGCTGCAACTTGTAGTAGTAACATTCTGCGAGGTCTTGTTGAAATGTTGGCTGGACTACCGTGGATCAAGAGATAGGAGAATATCACTACATCGCCACGCTCTGCTGGCACTGCAGTGGCGCCATCTAGAGGAAATTTTGACTGAAACATAAAAACAAAAGTCTTTTTTATTATATTTGAGTGAAAAGTCTTTTGTTATTCATTACTATTAATACACTTATTTCAAGTCTGTGAATCATTGATATGATTAGTAAAACCAATTTCCGTCTGTGATGTGAGCAAGTGTTCAACCAGGGGCAAAGAAGCAGGCGGGTCACCTGATGGTAAGTGACTACTGCCGCCCATGGGCACCTGCACCTCAAGAGTCACAAGTGCGTTGCCGGTCTTTAAGGTGGCAGTAGAGGAAGAGCGAGTGAGGGAGAGAGAAGAAAGGGTTAGGGCCTCCGGTAACCTCACTCACTCGACGAAAACCATTGCTTCACTGCCGGTTTTCAGTGAGGCCGTGGTATCAAACTCCGGTCCAGCCGGCCCCTACTTGCCGAAGCACGGCTCTCCCACGGAAAGGTGTGAAAATATGGAGATTTTGAAAGGAAAACTTTCCCCTTCCAATAGGTAATCTTTTAATAGTAAGAATCTTAAAATAAGACTTAACCTTTCTGTAACAGGTTGTATATTATTTCTTGTTTGGGAGTAAAATTATAAAAGAATTTTCGGAGCACCGAAAATAAATGTTAATACTGAATATTCTTTTTTTTCTTTATTACATCACGCTCATCACGACCTACAAGATTCATATATTTGAAGGCGAAATGATTATAGAATAATTGTTTTGTATTTATTAAGAGTTGTTCGTTTGGAATATGTAATTTATCAGTTAGCAAACTACAAGTAGTGGGTGTGGCCAAACGAAATGACAGTTGTTATGATTCCAAGTTCCTGCCGTTGTCCGTCCACGATGGAGAAAGATAGCCAAGACGGTTTTGAAAGCTCTACCGATAAGCTCACTTTTTAAAATTGAAAAAAAAATTATCATGTTTTAAAAATAATAATGTTTGTTAATGAAGACTCACCTGGTCCACATAATGGAAGTTAGATTCTTTAGCCCCAACATCTTCCTGTGGTCCCAATTTATGGGAGCCAGGGTAAACGCACAGACCGCCATTGGTTGGTCCAGAAGCATCCAAATGAAGAAATGCCGCAACCATTGAGTCTTTTTCATATGGAAAATAGTGATAGTCCTGGGAAATAATGCACACACTACTTTATTTCTGACATTTTGTTATTTATTTTTATTAGAGATGGGCCCTCAAAATTAACTAAAATAGAAGAAGGTAGAGTTCCGCTAAACAAACATATTTTTATTAAATATCATACTGACTTCAAAAGCGTAGTATGAAATGAGAATGGGTCTACGTGAATTATTTTTCTTTGGCAATTAAAAATGTAGCTATAATAATCTTAAAAGCATTTTATCTATTATTTATTAATTCACAATAATACTGAAAAAAACTCATACTGGTTATCATTGGACACGAATATCAGGCAGAAAAAAAATCTAATTGATCAAGCTGCTAGAACCTTGGATGAGAAAAGAAAATACTTAGATGTCTGCCTGGATCTATCCATAGCATTTGACACTGCTTCTGTTCTGATTATTTTAATTAAATACATTGAAAAACAAATGAGTAAGAGGCATCTTAGTTTATTTAATAGGTTGTTAAAATTATTGTGCAAATTGTTAAAACAGTTTTCAAAGTAGAGAAAGACCAATCAAATACAGCGAACCCCAAGAACGTATAGTAGGGCCAACTCGTCCTAATCTTACTACTATTATAAATGCGAATGTTTGGATGGATAGATGTTTGTTTCTCAATCATGCTAGAACGGCTGAACAGATCTGAATGATATTTGGCATAGAGTCCGGGATAGGCTACATAGGATAGCAACAGTTAGTCCAAAAAAGAAAAAATATATAAATAAATTGTGCCGGTTGTCAATTGCACACTGCGAAATTCACTCTTATGGAGATGACCCTGCACTTTTGATATGTGGAGATGAAATCCGATGGAAAAACAAATGCTAATGCAGTACTACAGAAGGAGAAACCCGGTTGTTGGATAATTTGCTGTTGCTAATTATGCTTTCGTGGCTTCTACACGTCTGCTTCGCTTATGGTTCTTGTTATTGTACTACTCTCGCGACATCAATTACGTAAAGTATCGGGGGTCACTATGGATAAACCTCTGACCTGGTATGTTAAAATCAACACTTTGTTAAATTGCGTAAGAATACTGATTTTCATTCTTTAAAAATAAGGCATGCCACAGATCTAACAATCCTCAAATTACTCAACATAGCGTTCCTTCTGTCTATACTAACACATTGCTTGTTCGTGTGAGAGACTTGCAGAAACAAATTACATTGCCCTAGAGAAGGCACAAAAGGCCGTGGTAGGTAAAGGTGAAGTCCCGGCGGCCTTTCCGATGTAATAGAGTAAATTACATCCGGACCGTTACGATCCGGACTGCTATTACTTAAATATGTATAGTAGTAATTAGCGCGTCTATTTATATTCTAGAATAATAGGTATTTTACATTGTCCTCACATTTTGTTTACGTTTATAAGCAATGTAACCAGAAATTTGGAAAAACATTTTAAAAAAGAGTGTCCTTGGAGTTTCTTCCCTGTTTTTCTCCATAGGATCTACATATTGGAACAGGCAACTAGCTTCACGACTGACTTAGTCTGACCGACTCCTACTCCTGACAATTCAAAAATACCTATTATTGGTTTAATTGAAATAAATGGTTTTGATTTGAATTGATTTGATTACAAGCACTTACATGTGCATGTAAACACTCAAACACAATGCACATTATTACATGTCGTTGTCGTGTAGAAACCCTCATTGTCATCACGTCTAGGGGCTAGTGATAAAGTGGTATATCGGAATCGATTAACAATAATGCATACATAGCCTAACATACAAAGATCTGAACATACATACAGTTTAGGAGTTATGGATTTTAATTATTAATATTGTTATTATTTTTGGAGTTTAAATAAGCAACATAAAAACCAAATTGTAGTTGTAAAAATAAAAAACACGCATTAATAGCACACCGAACTAAAACGTAGAAAATATTGTTTTACGCCACGCTGTTCTACAGTGCAAGTAATTATTTTGTTAATAAATTAATTCTTATTTTAAGCCTCTTAGATTTTTAATTTTATTTTAATGTACCCGTGGAAAAATTCATCAAACAAACACCCACGTACTATTTGATAATCAAAAATGGTAAAAAATCTAATTTTTCTTCTTAAATTATATAAATTTGGGGTTTTTCAACATTTTAGTGATGATTCAGGACTACATTTAATGTGTGACGTTACTAGTATAAATAAATTAATTAAAAGATTTTCTACTTTCAATGACTACCTGGTGCATCGGATAAGCAGCTCCTTTTTCCGGGGGCTTGAGGTGTGCCTTGGTGTGATGCAGCACGATATTACTAGTTTCCATTACGTCTTCCAAAGCGTCTAGGAGTTTCTTATTGTACAGAAACGAAGCGAATACTGCATGATGGTATTGCAGGTTATGTATTCCTTTCACCTGTAATATTAAAGGAAATAATCCATTTGTGTGATTTTTTTTTTTATTTCTTACCACTACTGTCAAAAAAAATGAAGGATGTGTTTTGAATTCGAGCTTTGACTGTCTGAGTTAAATAGGAGGGATAGGGAAACGCTACAACAAGTTATAGCCATTACTCATAAGGTACCTTAACCACATAACTTTTTAACTGGGTAACAAGCGGAGCGTGGAATGTCTCTCTAAAACATTGAATTTACCCAAAGGTTATTACTTTAAAGTACTTGTGGTGTTTATTACTTCATGGTATTTAGATCAGAGATAATAAATAAATGAAACTCACAGTATATTCACTATCACTCTTCCTATCATTTACGTCACTCCCCGTCCAGGAACTCTCCATCTTCTCCTGGTTCTTCCGTGCAAATAATTTATCATACTCTTCAGATATCGCGTTTAACTCTTCGTTAGACAACACATCCTTTACAACAATGTAACCATTTTTCTTGTAAAACTCCTTCTGTTCTATAGTGAGATAACCCATCCTGCTTGCTACTAAGTATTTTAATTTACACTGAACTGGCTGATCATATTGCGCATAACAAATTTGTAACAATCATGTGAGCTATAAATATTGTTCTGACTTTTGCTGTTAATTATTTTAAATATAGGGTAATTAAGTTAAAATTTTTTATTATAAACTGATGAAATAATTACGAAAAACCATTCTCAGTGGCTTTGCGATCTCCTACAGATCAGATCCCCTTGAATGACAAACCATTAAGACCTATCTGTTATTTCTGGAGTTTTTTTGAAAATCTGTCTCCCCCTCCCCCCCCCCCCCCCTTTGGAGGAATATCCCCCATTCACGAACTTAACCTTCATTTTTACCCTGTTGATTTGTGGTCCAAGTTTGAAAGCAATCGGTGCATAATTGCGACCTGTATCGTGCCGGTAAAATTAAGGTACATACTTATATACATAGGTCTTATTACATATAGGTCTTACCTTTTCATCATCAAAAGAAATACAAAATATGATCAATATTTGAAATTTGAAGCATTTTAACCGGTTATTGATTAAAATAATACTTTCTAAAAACAATCTCTAATGGAACCGAAATACAAAACGATTTTTAAGTTATTAGAGATTTTTAGTAAACCCGATAACAAAGCAAAACAATAATATTCAAGTTCAGTGATAACCGATAGATAGTTAATTCTTAATCTATGCTGTCAGAGTTCATTTAAATAAATAATATCTGTTATTATATAATATAACAACAACTCTGACTATAACTGACTGTAACTTATATTATTAATCGTATTACTTTTAAGCAAAATATTGTTTTGTTCAGATCCATCGAACCTTATTTAGAGACATTTTAGTCTTTTTAGTCCCACTATGGGATCCTTAAAGACAATATAGTTGTCAAACCTATTGGTGAGTTCTTGAAAACATGTTTACTTTCAAGGTCTCACTGACGCATGACGCGATTACTTGGTGGACCCATTACCATTGTCGGTTCTTCACAGATTAGCACATCAGCGATTGCAGAACATGCACTCGAAGCGGGCACCAATCACTGGATTGAATTTCACCGTACGCAAGTCCTCTCCACGGAACGTCACTTGTACTAAAGAGTTGTACGTGAAGCGATTGAAATTAAAAAACACAAAACTTTCAATCTGGAAGATGGTTTCATATTATCTACAACGTGGAATCCAGTGATAAAAAACATGCCACCTCGCTTTTATGCGCAGTCGGGTGAAACCAGAATAGGGCCACATCGGTTTGCTTACAGAATAGGGACACTGTTAGTATAGTATGTGAGGTACATGGCGAAACGAAAATATGAAAAATATCAAAAAAAATGGAGGTGGAGGAAGAACCTTCTACCTCACGATGTCGACGACGGAGGGCATGCACCGCTGAGCCAGTCAGCCTGTGACCACGGCCAGTGCAACCTGGTCGAAACGTCAAGCAATTCAGAGGTATGTAATACCTTTTCGTGATCGCGTTAATTCCCGTAAATACGTAGATAATATTATATCATGGAACGCGAAAGTTTAAAAGTTAGAACTATACCTTTTTTAGCATGAGAGGTGTGTTATGTCTTTTTCTGTGACCCTGTCAACGTGTGCGCAAAATTTCATGATGATCCCTTGAGTAGTTAAAGCGTAAAAGCATAACAAACAAAGAAGCATACAAACAAAAACACATTCGCATTCGTAATATTAGTTAGGATGTCTGACGTGGCACTGGGTTTACTTCGTGTCGTTTGTCCGGAATAGCCTAAACCATCTGATAAATTATGATACAAAAACACATAATTTTCTATTGAATTCTACTTAGGTACAAACTCTACCCTCTCCAACATATTAGATCAAATTGGAGGATGAGAACTTCAAGTCAGGATCAAACTTCCGACAGTTTCAATAAAATTTACGTTTAAATTTACTAAAATGGCGATCGTCTTAGGAAATTTAAACGTAAATTTCATTTATCTTTTAAAGCTTGTAGGCAACTAGTATTTAGACAATTAAATACAAAGGCTTTTTGTGGAAGTAATACGTATATCAACTGTATCACCGTTTCACATTGTTTAATGATATCCTCTAAATGAAAGTTAAAGCAAAACTCATCTGAAAAAACTAATCCCAAAATTGCAAAATTAAAAAAATAGAAAATGGTGGGTTGCTTTGACTCATATTTTGAAACGGTTTATTGTTTTTTTTTTTCTTTTAATAACAGGACAACTCCCGCACTTGGAAGACTTTACAAACACGCAAACAACGGACACAATGAACACTGAGATTCGAGACAACTATTTCTGGAGTAAATATTTAGTAAATAGTAAATTTTTGTTCCGTGTGGGAACCGAACCCCAACACTCGGTACGGCGTAGAGGTGTGCAGTAAAATTTTTAAATAGCAGATTTGTTTGAAACACAAATACAATGTGAGCACTTTTAAAATTAATAATATCTTTAGTGCCAAGTGCCTCAAAGATTCGAGCCAGAGCTGCTTCTGGCACGAAAACTTCATTCTAACATAGTGTCTACAAAAATTCTGCTGAAAACGAAAAGAAAATTAGAAATTATTCTATTCGTACAAAATGTCGTATGTATTCGTAGATAACATGCATGTTTTTCTCTAAGGTTTCTGACTTCGCACTTTGGTACGTTAGAACACGAATATTGTTGAGCTTTTGCTTTTTATGTTTAAAATAAGAATTCTATATTCTTTATCCTTTTAACGCGGTTTAGGTTGATGAAAGTGGGAGTAATGCAATGGACTAGAGCATTCGGACTTGCGATTTAGTCGGTTCAGAACCCACCCAGTACATTACTAGCGCGAACCTATTTTTTAACACAAACATTTAGCTTAATTATAAGAGTTAATACGAATATTTGTAATGTGCAACCGAGCTTGTGTGTGTGTTACTTGTATTAAAATAAAAACAATAAATTAGCAACTGAACCTTTTTTGACTAAAAAAACCCAAGTTACTAGTAATTAAAAAAACAAGAAAAATGTTTAACAACTTCAGCTTTTACTAACTAAAAAACGTTCTGTTGTTTTGTAAATAAGTATTTGTTTATGGAGTTTCGTTGTTGACTTGATAATGCGCAAAACGAAACAAACAAAACAAAAAGGCATCGACGCCAATCCTTACTGAACATTTTTTCTACTCGGCAGTTGGCTCAATTGGTACCATGGACGTTAATCCTGGATTATATAGAAAAGATTTGTAAAATAATGAGATATAAAGGGAGGGGTAAGGAAGCTTGTGATGTAGACAAGGTATTTCGTTGTATTCTTGCAGTGTTTCGGCACATTCATTCACTTTGTTAGTTTTAGGACAATGGATTAAGTTCTATACATTCATTTTAGGTGTATTAGTATTCTAAACTATAAGTGGCAACGTATAAATATCCTTCAAAGCGAGTCCTTATTTCTACCACATTTTTTTTGTAGTTAATTAAAACGGTTACATGTAACCAATTACATTTATTAACATAGAAACTATATAAATCTAAATATACACCATTCATAAATTAAATTCAAATATATCAATAAGTTTCGTGACCTAATAATCTGATTATCTAAATACATACATTAGACTATCCATTTAATTTATTTTAACACGGAATAGTAGACACCCTTGCATACTTTCTCTAGAATTCTAGACATACTCGTATAATATCTCTCCATTCATCCGCAAACACATCACAGTCAGGATTGGCTCTCAGGAGGACGTTGAGCAGCAGCACTGCTAGCGTACGACATATCGGAGACTCGTTCTGGCGATAGTATGTCATACCGGCTGTGCGAGAAATAAAATAATAATGAGTTCGGTAATACAAATACTAAGGCCACCTTGTTTAGGCTCTAAAGATATTTAATGAAGAAAATTCAGTAGACTGTATAGATAGACAAACAATAATTCAGATCACGCGCATTAAATATACTTAGATACATAAGGTAAGTAAGGGCAACTATTTCAATGACGTGAAGTTTCACGCGTCATGACCTCATGACTATGCAGCGCTGGTTTTCTGATGGCATTCCTACTGTGACGTCACAAGTGGTGAGACATAGCATATGTACAAATAAGTGATTAGTTCACAAACAAAAGTAATACAACCTTATTTTGACCAGGTTTAGCACCTGGATTTGAAAGGTGATGTTTTAGGATATAATAGTTTAGTATTTCATAGATAAATACTACTTTGACCTCATACAAACTTGAAATGCAATACTTATCTATACTGAAATTTACTTTTATGTGATCAATTCTTCTGGCTTCCGAGAATGATGCTTGAAATTCGTATAGAAATCAATATTCATTAATGATAGCTGATCTACAAAATCCATAGGTAACAAATCCATTAATTAATCATCACAGTGAGTACGTTGTAATTAGTCGCACACACATCATTTGTGTTGTTCCCCTCGCCCCGATGAACTGCCTCCTCTCGGCCGCGGGCGGCTGTGCGCCTAATTAGCACACGAGTTACTAAAAGTGACTTCAACTATTGCGAACTTCCCTGACGCTGTTGAGCTTTACATACTACGCCCGTACCTCCGAAGGTGTAGGGGTAGTACCCCTACCCCTTCGCCCAGATTTTGAAACTGTAATTTCGAGTAATTTATTAAGTAATATAAGTGTCATTTACTTTTACTGTGCCCTACTTTCGTACACAGTTTTTGTATACAATCTTATATCGCGTATCGTAAATACAAAAACAATATCGTTTTTTTTTATTGTAATAATTGTTTCCACCTAAATTACTTTTCTTCTATCCTCTGACTGTCTAGTAGAAACCGGTGAAAATAAAAACAACTTGAAAGAGCCTACCTTATCCCTCTGCAAAATGTGTCCACTATGTATTATATTAAGTTACGTTTAGTACCGTAATCGGTACATGTTTTCTCACGACTATATTTATTAAGAAAGATAGCTGAAAATGAGAGTCACAATTCGTCAACAATTTTTTGGGCTCACGTAATAGCCGTCTACTTGGCCCGTGCTTTGTGCTATTCAGGACCTCAGCGTGGCAAGACTGAGCCACCACCACTGGGGCATCTAGTAAATATAGAGATAGATGTACTTTATTACTTATTATTAGTTTTACTAAGTAAATAAAAACACATGTTTATGTTTACTACACAAAATCTGAGAGTAGGTATTAATCGTATTTGAATTATTACATCATAGCCCTGGCCGCCATCTTTAACGCCAACAGAAATATAAATAGCCCTAGAACAAGCATATATCATATTTATCGTACATTCGGCAAATTCTCCCGAAGATCTATGCACGTGGCGATATACGGGCTCTCCAACCATGAATATTGCTACCGACCGCATTATCCATTGACAAATGTCTTCACATAAACTAAAATTTATGCAAAGAGCGTCGTCGATGGGTGGAAAAATATTTATTTGTACCACTTCTATCAAATGTTTGGATATAACGAGTTGTAAGGGGTGATTCATCGGGGACGTTTTGGGGTCGGGCGAATCTGAGAGGGGAGTTCAATCAAATAATTTGAATGATGAATCAATGAATCAGTTGTTCGGTTAGTTCTTGTTTTGCACTTGTCTCCCTGGCGACGTGGTACTAATAACTGCACCGCAGTAGCTTTCTGTAGCACGATACGGAATTTTTTATCTCCTTAAATAAGGTTCGAAAGAGCGGTAGTATTTATAAGGCCTTTTTATAAAACCCAAGATACATGACTACTACTCTACTTGTCTGTGAGTTCACATACTGGTATCGCTTCAAACTATATCAGAGTTTCATAAAAAAATTATGGTTTAGCGGGCAAACGAAAAGACGGGTCACCTGATAGTGACAACCGCGCCCACGGACACCTGCAACTCAAGAGTCACAAGTGCGTTGCCGGCTTTTGAGGTGGGAGTAGGCTCTTTTCATGAAGGTTTAAAGGTCGTGTCGATCCGGAAATACCACAGGCGAATTTTTTTTCACACATATTGGTTGTGTTAATAGTTTTCAAGTATACTTTCTGTGACAATAATTAAATAAAAATGTTGTTGAGAGCTCTGATAAACTCCTAACCAAATGTTTTGTCTTTTATTTACAAACAATTTCCCATTTTTTTGCGTTGGGTGAATTGATAAGATGCTGATTTTTATAGATGTATTTTTTTATTTAATATATCTGGAAGGGCACAAATATGTGGCTTTAAATATCATTGTATGTTATGTTGTGATTGGTTTCAATATACGGTGTATCTGTGTATACCTACCTAAAAAGACACTGCTTGGATATCATATGAAAACACACTTAAAGTTAAATATTAAATTAATTTATTAAGTATATTTTGAATGTAGAAATGCACAGCTTATAACTGCTCTCGGGAATTTCTAGTAAGCTATGTATGCAGCCTAAGCCCATTCAGACTGCTATGACCAAATGCAGCTTCTACCAATGATGGTTTAGAAACTATGTTTGTGACACCACCACATTTATAATTATGTATTTACACGGGAATTTCGTGACCTTTTGATCAGGTTGCACTGGCCGTGGTCACAAGCTGACGCAGTCAGAGGCATGTAATACCTATTCCCGTTAATTCCTGTGTAAATATATAATTATATCATGGAACGCGAAAGTTTAATAGTCACCATAATTATATTACAAATTCCTGCGTGGAGTACTGTTCTCATCTCTGGGATGGCTCTGCACCATACCTTCTCGAGGCTCTCGACAGTTTGCAGCGACGTGCTATCCGCATCATAGAGAGTCCTGAGGTCACCAACATCCTTGAACCCTTGCAGTTGCGTAGAAACGTAGCCTCATTGGCAGTATTCTACCGCCTCTACCATGGGGAGTGTTCCGAAGAGCTCTTTGAACTGATCCCACCCTCTTCTTTCCTATCCAGAACAACACGTGGCGGGCTGAGGTGTCACCCCCTTACAGTGCAAACAATCCCAACTAGAACCAAACGGTTCAGCACGTCCTTTCTTTGCCGCACTATTAAAATGTGGAATGCATTACCAGCACACGTGTTCCCTTCGACATATAATCCCGGGTCCTTTAAGCGGGGCGTGAAGAAGCATCTCTCGAGGCCGTCAAGCTGAGGGCCACCATTCTGAGAGCCGTCAAGCTGAGAGCTTTCCATCAGGTGGGTTGAGGTCACTCTGACGTGTCACAATAAAAAAAAAATATATAAATATACCATCTTTTGTAGCAGTGACGTACCCATTTCACGGAAAGCTACGCCGCACCACACCAAACGCTACAACTCACACACGAAACTTTGTTGCTGTTGCCTGCAACTGTAACTTAGAACTAAAAATTGACAACTTTTAATAAACACACTTTTATTACCTTGACTTGTAACTAGACATGCTAAGAAATTTAAGAAGTAAATGTTAAGCTCCTTCTAATTGTCTTAACCAAATCAAGTATGTGTAGGGACACACTAATAAGTTCGGATGACAATACTATGATCTGGCATTTTGGAACTGATCTGACGACGGGGCCAAGAGGTTTTTAGTGGAACACTTAAGTGCCTGCAAATAAATCCTTCGAATTTACTTACTTACGATTCCTTTTGACAGTGCAACAAATTCGGCTCGGTAACGACGGTCTGATGATTAGGCCAGAAGGTGGATAGTAGAAATCTTTTTTACTTTTTAATTCAGTGCGCTATTGAAGCGCTTGTTTTTATTTTGCTAAAAAATCCTTATCCATTTACGTCCACAACCACTCGGCGGTAATTCTAACAACTTTGCCATTAAACTGCCGTTGTTTCTTGAATTACTCATAAACTAAAAAAAAACAACTCTATTCCATTTAAGTAATATGTTGGCCCGCAGGTTTGCACGGTGTAGTTTTCAAGTGAAACTTACTTTATTTAGAGTTTATTGTCAGCCGTTCTACACGTGCAGCCTGTGGTTCAATTATACTCAGAGATTGTTTAATGCTCTGCATTGGACATGCATATAACAATGGATTCAGGATGTTGCTGGAGTTGCATCGATTTTGTAGTGCCTCTTGTATGTTTGCTGAAGCAAGAATTGACGGGTTTCATGCCATCATACGCAAGAGGCTGACGTCAATGGTGAGCAGGATACGAGGCACTAATAGCATCCTGAAGGTCATTGCGGAAAAGCAGTATTCTAATTTCTTGAAGGCATATGTTCGTGCTCAAATTCCATAGTGTCTCCTATTACGTAAACATTATAAAAATGGACTTTGTCTGAAATAAAGATTTATTATTATAATTATTTATCTTTAATAAACTTAACATCAATTACATTTTTAAATATATACAAAACAAAATATATATTTGAAAATATAAAAAATAGTAACTACCGTCATCGGGTACAGGGACCATGACACCGGTGGTTAGGGCTACAAAGACAGGAACCTCCTCACTATACGGGCCGTGTCGAGGAGCACTGCCTTCTGCATCAGTCCCTTGATCCAGCCGTCTAACGCGAGTCTCTTAAGGTGTTGATCGTGACTCTGGGCTATCAATCCGTGAGCAGATATGACAATCGGAACAATGATCCCTGAATCGACATTCCACATATCGACAATCTCGTGACACAAATCCAAATATTTGATTTGTTTTTATTTTTCAACTTTCACGAGGTTCTCGTCATGAGGGACAGCGATATCGATAATCATTGCACGGTGCTCTGATCGATCTATCACCACTATGTCAGGTTTATAGTTATTTTATTATAAGGTGAGTTACAGAGGAAAACACCACAGCTAATGTATGTATTACTAGTTTATAATTGATATTCAAAAATATTTTAGAAAGCCTGTTAAAAACGATAAATGTAGATAGCGCCCATTACGTTTGTTTTAAACGTTAATATGAAATTTAAATACGGCCGTTACGAGAAATCCCACGCGTATACTTCATAAAAAATGTCATATATAACTTATCATGCGAATATTTTCATGGAGAGTTTATTGCAGTCCCTTGGCACGACGTGGTGTAGATAACGTCAGATCGCATGAAGCGTTTATATATAGGGCTATTAATAGTGCGGCTATCTACCTTTCATTTATTTTATATCTGATTTCAACAACATTTTTAAGTCAGCCTGCATTTTCAAACTATACTGTCACTATACTTAAGTGTCTAATCGTAATATGATTGATTTGTAACTGAACTGTACTAAAACATGTGTATCATTATTTATATATACATATATATTTATATAATAATAACTCGAGACACATCACACACCGTCTGATCCCAAACAAACTAATAACTAAAAATACTATGGTAACCACACTGCTGACAAACATACTTATACATACATTTACTAAACAGTAAACACATACATAATAATATTATAGATAAATTACACCCAGACACAGAACAAATGATCGTCCTCATCACATAATTATTTTTCCTGGGCGGGAATCGAACCCACGACCTCTGGCCTTAGCAGTCGAGATCACTAATCACTAGACTAACAGGCCCTAAAAAAAGTGCGAAAGTGTTTTCTAGCGCTTTACATTATTCACGGGGTCTAAGACCCTAAAATTTAACTTTTTGATGAAACTATTTATTTGAAATTTTTGGTACTTTTTATAAAATAAGCTAAATGCTGTTGATAAATCGTAATTTGGTTATTCTCACAAACGGTTAACTTTTGCTTCAACATTAATTATTATGTAATAATGTTCTGTCGCCTACTTTGCAAAAACATGGCTACAAACGAATATGTACACGTATTTTACACAATTAAATGTTGTCGAGCGACGCCAAATTGTAATTAGTACTCAATGTTAGTTAGTATGCAGACGCAGGCCCATACAACGAAATTGTATCCTAACTGCAAATGTGAACTGTTTGTTACACTTTCACACCTAAACTGTTCAACCGATTATAATTAAATTTTGCATTCACGCTGTCAGGGGTACTGAAACGGACAGGAGGCAAAGAAAATAAGTTTAACGAAGGCAATGTTGTCCGTCTGTAACTTTGCAGTTTAGCTCATGCAGAGTATGTATGGAGGTGCAACATTTTAAGTAATTAATTAAGAAGTGTTTTCTGAGTGTTTAAGTAATTATGATATAAGACAACGGCGTACTAATGGTGTTGGTTATAGTGTAGTCTACCTTCTCGTGAGTAGCTGGTGAGTAGTTGTGACTAGGGTTGCCAAAGCTCTATTGGACTCGGTTATAAACTGGTTAAGTAGAACGGTTTCCGTAGGTTTAAAAGGTTTAAACACCATCGCTTGCACCGTCATTCTTTGTGGTTCTAACTATGCTTGAATACTTAATCCCGTTATAAGTAAAAGCAAAAATTTGAAATCTAAGCAAAGCAGTTTAGAACCAGCCGTTTTTATGGTAACAGTGATTTAAAATAGCCTTAACCCGCGCCGAGCAGCGTTCAGCAGCTCACATAATAAAGAGATACCCGTGCCGGGGGCTCAGTGTGACTTTGATATACTATAAGATTATTCATGGTATCCATAGTACCGAAAAACACTCCTACTCGTGAAAATATTATTGTTAGGAGTGCATAGTGCGATCCAAATTAAACTTTATTTACTTGTAAAAGTGTCGAACTTATTAATTTAAGTTTTCTGTTAACCTAAGTGTTACATTTTTAATTAATCTGTGACGTAGATATCGATACATATTTAGTTATTATAGAAATACATTTTACGGTAATTTACTTTCTTAAGAACTTATATTCTAAGCAAAGTTCCGAGATGTATTAACTAACGTGTACACGTTCTTTAAAAGTTGAAGTCAAACTTTTGTAACTAAATAATTACATTAACAGTTAACAAAGAGAAACTTAATTTTCTCTACCCAACTATGTCGGTAAATATGCTCTCGGCTTGAGAATAACTAGTGGGGCAGCACGTTACCCTTGCAGAAGCAGGCCGGAGATGGTGACTCGAGATTTCCGCGCGAGCCCTTCTTGAGATCGACTTATGATACGCGGCGGTAGAGCATTCCGGTCTAGGGGTTGTAGGTTCGATCTTTGAATGTATGCATGTAATGTAATCTATGTATATTTATTCATGTATAATGTACAAGCTGTGCTTAATTGGGTCTAGAAAGCTCTGCGAGTGATATTATTTTTTATTTACGCATAACTTCATCCCATATTTAGTGCATTTTATAGTAGAGTACCTTTTAAATAGTTTCGCTTGTTTGGTTTGGTTGACTTCTTTTTCAACTTATGCAAATACAATGTATAAAGGTAGAAAAATATAAACGACATAAAAAGTTAACTTTCCACCAATTTTGTGACTTTTTTTTGTGAGAAATGAAAATTAAAAACGTCAGAAAATGGCTTTTCGATATTTGTCGGCAAATTTGAGGTTATGTGAAAAAGTTCCGAAGACAAAAGTTACAGATGTTTTTCCTATCTACAACTTTTACATTTAACATTTTCGACAGGAGGTCTCGTTTCGCCTAAAATCGTGAAAAACATGATAAACCCCTAATTCGCTGTATTTTCTTTCCTGTGCAAGAGTTTTCATGCTAATTTTAACTTTTTAAAATTTGCATCTTTAAAAGCAATCTACACTTTCCTACTATAAAAAAAGTATCAAAAAAACTGTGTATGAGATCCAATATGCATGTTGCATTCATAAACAATATGTGCCGGGTCGTTCCTTCATACGGTTCATCTATACTATGACTGACTCGTGCTCATGACATGCTCGTTAACGGGCGCCATTGGTAGGGGCTGGTCATCCCCGGACTGCTATTACTTAAACATAGTAGTAATTTTGCGACTGTTTATATTTTAGAAAATCTATGTTACATTGTCCTCACATTTCATTTGCGCTTATGAGCAATTTAACCAGAAAATTAAAAAAAAAACATGGTGAAAAAGTTAGTCCCTAGAGTTTCTTGGCTGTTCGTCTCCATAGGATCTGCGTGTAAGAACAGGTAACTAGCTTCACGAGTGACTTATTCTGACTGACTCGTACTCCTGACAATTAAAACTTTTTTTTTTTCAAAGATACCTGTAATGGATTTAATTGAAAAAAAATGGTTTTAATTTTGGTTTGTTTGGTGTCTAGAAGATATTTTAGCAGTTTAACAGTATGTAAAGTTTCATGTAATCGCCTAAGTACAACAAACTCACATTCACAGTTGTGTTGTTATTTAGCATAGAGAAGAGGTTGATAGGAGGTATTGAGATGGGAGGTCTAGAGGTCGTTCACCGCAATCAACGTTCTAAACAATGTTGTGTACCTACTAAGACTCTAATCAAAACGCGAGGTCATAAACTAACAATTAATTAGAACCGCCATTGCCTTAAAGGATACGTAATTCAATTAGATGTTACAGAATCAATAGTTTGTTTATCCCAACTGTCAGAGAAACCGTCTGAATTTTAAATAGATATTTCTATTAATGAAAACTTCAAACTTATTAGCATTCTCTTCAAAATTAACTCTTCCTGCAAAGTTTATGTTTTTCAGATAATTATTCTTCATGTACAGTCAGGTGAAAGTATGTGAGCAACATACTTTTAAAATCATTAAATAAATAATCATTAAATATCAAAATCACTAACTAACAGTAACTGCTATGTTGTTTGTACCTCTACTCATCATTATCTACTCATAACGCATGCCTAGCCTTTTATTACCCTACTATTCAACCTATTAGTCATTATAATGTCTATTTTTTATTTTTATTAAATAGTGAACTGTTTTAAAGGCTAGTATTTTTTGTCCAAAATACGTTTGCTATCTTCTTTCCGACAAAACAAGCATTATTAAAAGCACAACGCTACAAAGTTCTATCGCTGAATAAACGTTTGAAATATGAACATAAAAAGATAAGATAAATGTGTATTTAGTCCAGCTAACCAGATTCTAAGGATGATTAAATTGAGATAACAAACGTATGTACATGTGAACTACGGGGCCACTTTAACCAAAACTTATGCAGTCCGTCCGGTCCCGCTGCTTTCCAGTTCGGCAGCGAACGAACTGCACAAGCTATATCAGTACTAGATATTGATATTTGCTCCATGGTATCTATCGACTCACACGATCGTTTCGACATCTCGCATCCAATCACCTTCTGTGTGAGTGACAGACATTCAAATTCAAATTCAAATTCAAATTCAAAATCATTTATTCAATTAAGACACTAAGTGACATTTATGAACGTTAAATTGAAGCTAGAGTTAAAATCATAGATCGGCACAAACAGACGCCACAGCATATACTGGATTGTCAAGGTAAATTAGGTGAAAAACACCAAAATCTACTGCCCGTTTGTGTCGATCTATAACTTCCAGTTTCCAAAATGCGTAGGGCCTTATGAGAAGAATACTGGCAAAGAAACTCATGGCCACTCTTTTTGACCAAATATTCGCCAAAAATATTTGTGTTTCCAGCTTCTGGGAAATGTGTGTCACTCACTAAATCAGGCTGCTCCCAGCTTCTATGAAACTATCACTCGTCCCTTTGGAATGAACGATTCTGAGTATATTGGTCTACTCTTTTTTGGACCTTCAGATACGGTTTGCCCATGCATAAACTTTCTGTTTCAGGAAATCAATGCGCTCTGTGACTCGTACTGCATAATCACAGGAACTGATACCAGTTCCCGAGAATGCCCGATTCACAAAACGCATTACTCTCGGGCGTGTGTTCTGAAACAAATAAGCTTGCCAATGAGAGCTCTCGCTCCAACGATACTACGCTAAATAATGCATTGCCACGCTGGGACAACAAGCTTTGACTGAGAAGCGGTGTCAGTTCCTGGGTATTTAACACCAGCTGCTCGACATGCTGCAACAGCCGCACAATACACATTTGAGTGTGTATCACTGAGATCTTTACGTTCTTCTTAATAAACTGACTGCACGGATGGCGCAATGGTTTAAGTGGTCACCTCGCCACTACGCCGCGCTGAGTGTTGTGGGTTCAAATCCCACACGGGACAAAAATTTGTGTGATCCACGAATAGTTGTCCCGAGTCTGGGTGTCCTTTGTGTCCGTTGTTTGAATGTTTGTGAAGCCCCCCGCGACACAGGAATATTCCTAATGCGGGAGTTGTCTTTTTAAAAAAAAAAAAAAAGGCTAATATAGAATCGAGGCCACACACTAGTACACACATGGAAACAGAAATTTAGCTGACTAGTAAAAATATTATTTATTAATAAAAATAATTAATATTATTTATTCTTCCGGAATTTCCCTTTCTGGAAAACCCCGTTCACTTCAAGTTTCGGTGACAGGGTCTTCTTCCTGCTACCACTTACTTAACACGTTGTTACGCTGCTAAAGGCAACAAAATGTAGGTTAAATTAATCTCACACGGTTTTCGTAATGAATATTTTATTACATAAAATATATAAAAAACGTACTTTTGTACTATCCGAATAATTTAGATTTTTTCTTCCGTGTGATAGGTTCTGGAAAGCCAACATTGGTAGCGACAAAGGGAAAAGTATTTGAATATCTTCTTTTAAATTTATTTATGAATTTCCACGGTCTCAAACGCACTTCAGTGCGATAAAACACGGTGGCCTTCCTGCACTCACCCGTGTAGATCGGCCTCCATTCTGATAAGAAAATAATGCCATTATTCAATGTAAGATAAGTTAGTTTAATATATAAAATTAGTTTAGTACCTTTTTAAGGTATAAACTTCGTAAATTATAAGAAATATAACGTATAAATTAAATAAAGGTAATGATTAATGAATATATATAGTTAGAAGGCTCGGACTTGCCAGCAACAGCCAGATCGAGCTACAGGTATGCGACCCTGACCTTTTCGATTTATTGCTTAACCAGTCCGTATAAGGAATATCCATTTTCCTTCCCTTGCCGCCCCTTCGTGCCTCCCCTTCTTGCCTACCCTTCCCATTCATTATACTCCCAAGTTTTCCATTTTTAAATCGCAAAATGCCCGGTTGCCGGTAATTGGCATGCTTCATGTTACGTGAGTGGGACCAAGATATAGTTCCCAAAATGCTGGTGGTTAGTACATCTCTGCCTACCCCTTCTAGGAGACAGGCGGGAATGTATGTATCCAGTCTGTTCTCTTCTCATAGGCAGTTAAGGCATTGTAAATGAGGCTCTAAATGTTACTGTCCCTTCTAAGTATTGTTTACTTTTTATTACATTGTCATCTAGAGGAATATAGCATTATCAATTACACTTGCATTTACCATGCTATAATATTGTATGTAAATATTATTTCTTCTAACATGTTAGTTACAAAATCATTACGTAGGTATTAATTAATCTACAGAACTCTTTGTTGAACATTTCGATCAAGGAACTCTGTCCAACTATAACAAAAACAGTCTAATTCATAAAATTAACTAAAAACTCACTTGTCAAAGTATAATTCATTATTTTATAACAACTTCTCTTTATGTGCCTATACGCGATGTAAGATCTTGTTCGCAAGGTTATCCTTCCACAAAATCTCGAGTATACATCATTATATACTCTTTTTTAAGATGCAGAATTTTATATGCACATACACAGTACCTTCCAATCCCTCACAGTCTTCGGACTTCATTGCACAATAGTTTTCGAAGGATTTGTACTTATAGTCTTTATTCCGGCCACAAATTGCACCGTACCTTAAACACAAAGAGTTTATTGTTACGGGAAGAACAACTTCCTGAAACGAAACTATTCCCCTTCTTTATCTATATATCAATATGTGAAGGAATACTTTGCTACCCTTTTTAAGAAATTTTCGCGAACACATCAACTTCGTACTTGGAATACTTACAGTTTATATCGATACCTCGGCGCTCAAAGGGCGTAACCGCCATTTTGCGAAATTGACTTTTTAATACAGTCCTACTCATTTTTCTCCTCTATCAATCTATGTATTTAAAGTCTTCCCATTCGCCAAAAAATGGCGTTTACGACCCCATTTTTTGTAGAAAATAGAACACAAATTTTTAGTTTTTGTGTCGTAACAGCAACCACTGTTAATGATCATAAACGCAAGGGTAGTAACAATTACACCGTAGATGATACAAATGTTTTTACGCCTAACATTTTACATCCAAATATTTTTAATTTTTGGGTCGTAAGAGCAATCACTCATATTGATCAATAAATGTGTGTGTGGTAGTAAACGACATACCAACTAGTGATGTTCCGGATATCCGTATACATGTCCGTATCCGCGGATATCCGAGGGAGAAAAAAGATCTGTATCCGTATCCGTTACTTTTTGGCGGATCTTACTACTGTGTTAAAATATACAGTAATTATGGGTTACACGTTGGTCGTAACGTAACGCGGTAACAACAATCACCCTGAAATACTTACGCTCTCTTTTATTTTATGTATTAATCGTAAATAAAACAATAAATTTAAACATCCCAATTTAAAATAAACTCTATATAGACCTTAAAAAATAAATTTGACAGCCAAATCCTTCATTTGTAAAACCAACAGCTGCGCATATTTCCCGCCTCTCAGCTGTGTGCTTAAAAAAGTTCTGTGTTCAATTTATATATTTTGAGCTAGAAATCGGTAAGTTGTGGTATTTTTGGCACCTATTATTTTATGATTTTAATCGATTATTCCCGAAATACAAACGTGAGTAAAACCGCACATCTTTAATAAACAAATAGGAATACCACTCATGACAGTTTTTATTCTAGTTTATGTGTATGTATGTACGGGTATATCTATTATTTACACACACATATATACTTATTATGTCAATCAAATCTATATCTATCTATCTATCTATATAATAAATAACATACGTCTCATATAAAATTCCGCACTTGAGGCCGCAGTTCGAATCACCAGCAGGTATATGTGGTTCCGGTGGTCTCGTGGTGAGAGCGGTGTGGACCCAGTCACCATTCTCCCAGTACGGTTCGTATCCATAACTCGGGTTGTAATACGAATCGCGGCTTGGACCTCTCTCTGCGTCTGCCGTCTGCTCACCTCTGTCAAACCTATTATTCCAAAAAAGTGATTATTTTGACCCTAGTCACTAAGTAAACGTTTGCAATGGCAACATTAATTTTACATTTGATGGTTTTACATTTATTTTACAGACAAATTGTTCCATTGTTTTCATCATCATCAAAACAAATAAATAAAATTGAAGTGTCTGTTTGTAATGTCAAAATAATAGTTTCTTTTTAAGCTCATACAGTTATTAGCACGATACCTATATACCTAAAAATCAGTTTTAAACATTTTTGTCCGTCTGTCTGTCTGTTTGTTTGGGCTAATCTCTTAAACGGGTAGACCGATTTCCACGGGACTTTCACTTTTCACAGCTGGTGTTATAAGGAGTAAGTTAGGCTACATTTATTTTGGAAAAAGAATAAGGGTTCCGCGCAAAAAATAAAAATATGTACATGCGAGCGAAGCCGCGTGGGAACTGCTAGTTCTAAATAGTTTTAGTACGCCACCAGCTACCGCTTATTGTTGTCAGCTGTTTCCAGTTTCCAGTTCCAGGTAGTCTGGGATACATCGCTTTTAGCTGTAAGACCGCCCATTGTACTTACCGCTTATTATCAATTGTTTCTAATTATGTTTAATTACTATCCAAAATGTGGTGTACAACAAAGACTGTTCTTTGAGAAGGTTGAGTTTGTAAAAAGAATTTTCTCAAAGTCACATACGCAAATACAGTAGAACCACTGTAAGTCAAACGTCGATAACTCGAAAACCTCCACAACTCGAAAAAACGTTTTGTTCCCTCTCCTACAAGCACCAAAACCTCCATTGCTTGAAAGCTAAAACCTCTATAAGTCGAAATAATCAGTGAGTCCCTACAATCCATTTCAGTACCTACATATTTTTCCTCCATAACTCAAAAAAATTAATTTAACCTCTGTATCTCGAACATAGCTATGTTTAATTTTACAGCTTTTACAACTGTATAGTTAAAACTAGTTACCTGTCTAGCTCGAAGAAAAATAAAGTCAGTTAAAAAGTTACCGTCTTTAACTATTTTACAACAATATACGTTACTGTTTCTTACCTATGAAATAATTCTATGAAATGATAAAGGAATTTATGTGTACAGGTACAAGGTGTCAGATGTTTCATTTTGGGTCATGAACTCCATGAGTTTTAATTAAAAAGGCAAGAACAGCATTAAATACATTACTCAATTTATACAACAAACCAGCAACTCATCCCCTAGATAATATGCAATAGAAACTAACTTTTAATACTTTAACTTCAGAAGAATAGGTTTATTTTCGTTCATCTTACCTCTCCATCTCAAAATTAATCAGAATGAATCTAAACCTCAACAAGTGGAATGTTTTGTTACAAAAGCCGCCTAAGTCAAAAACTCTATAAATCAATTTTTTTGCTGTGTCACTTGAAGTTAGACTTAGAGAGGTTCTACGTAATTACAATGACGGCTTACACAATATTTCAAGAAGTTGAGCAAGTGTTGCACCTTAGGTTTGTACTTCGTACAAGTATCTACAGCATATTTTATCATTTAATTTGAAGTGAAACTATTTAACTTGACAGCCAGCTATATTATTGGTGGTATGTCCGTTAGGATGTATCAAAAATTAACGCATCGAGTGGGTGTTAATTCACGAAAAGAGCAGGTAACAATACAATACAATTGTCGTCGCGCATTTTCTATCCATGATCCTTCAAGTTTGTTCTTGGCTTGCAAACGATCCCGCGGGGATTTGGTGTTCAATTTTGTTGTTGGTGTGTTCTTGCCCGTCGTTTTTTCGCCATAACTGAAGGGCAATGTCGCTAGGAAAGATTTATATTATTAAAACTATTTGAACACCCAAAGTTGGTATTAATTTGACATTAAGATAGTTGTATCTCATCTCAACATCTGACCGTGCTAATGCTTGCTATCAGTTCAATAGGACCTAGGTGATGATCAGAATGTATTAGAATACAACATTTTTAATTTTACTTAAAAATTTTCATTAGTTGTTTGACTACGATGACTAAAAGTTCGCAAATAAGCACATAGCCCTCAAGGACAAAGGACAAGCAATTAGCCTAGAAAGATTTGCAACACGAATAGTAATTCTTGTGCGTGAAAGGCTCTCATCACTAGGGCCTAGGTAACCCTAGTCCACTAGGAAAGTCAGCACTGAGGTAGTTGTACTGTCCAACCACGGTCCTTTGCTGGGGAAGCAAGAGAGCGAAACTCGTATGCCTTTCTATTTGCAGTCAGGTCAAATTTACTTAGATATATTAGCAAGTAAAGTGGGGCTATGAGTACTCCACTCAGACAGTCCTCCTTTGTGTCTATTATATAGCTTCTGTACTATCAAATGACAAGTGGTCTAAACACTGAATAGTGGAAGCTGAAACCTCACTAGATGCATAGTATATTTTTAAAATAAAACAAATTAATTAACAATATTTTTATTTACATAAGCCAGATAAAGTAGAGATATTAAGTTACATTTCGCATATAAAATAAACACAGAACAAATGTCTGACATAATATGTCCTTGTAAAAATTAGGATAGTAGGTAATTTGAACGTGGATTTCAAAACAGGCTGGCAGTTTTAAATGTTTACATTGACCTACTCAAATGTCTGACTGCTATGGCAGACTATTGGGAGTCGTGGAGCCGCCTAATCTGGTTGCGTTCCATGACTTATCTAGTACGATGGGTGTAGTGAAGCGTCAGCTCAAAACCAAAGACCACCCTGAACACCTACATGGCATATGCATATTTCGAATTACATAGTCCTGGGTCCTTGAGTTTGTTTAGCGTTTCGTCTCAAGGCTAGCCATGGGAAATGTACACTATGTAAACTAGATGTACCTGGGTACCATCAGGTGACCCGTCTGCTCGTTTGCCCCCCTATTCTATAACATTAAAAAAAAAATATATATATATATACACTTACTCAGTGAACAAATTAAAAGCCTATGATAATTCATTTTTCATTTGGTATTAGCGCGTAGAAACGTCGTCGTGTACCACAAAGCACTTTTACATTCGTATTCAACTATGCTATGTTGACTAGATGATCGAAACCTAATTAAAATTTGTTTTTATGACTCACAACGACACACGTGACTTTAAACATAATGCCTGTAGAATAGCCAATCATAAATATAGACTAACTATAAACATTGCACAGTAAAACATACCACCAACACATAGTTTAATATCAGCGTCTGGTACATTGATTTTCATAATGTATACTAATACTCACTCATATTGAATCTCATCATTAGTTAGATAATTACTTCCACCAATTTGAGGTACAGGCATACAACCCTGACCTGTTCCACAGTATAATGTACAAACAGTCGGATCGCACGCCTTGAGTTCGGTATACACTCGGTACCAGGGCTGCTAGTTTGTATAATTGGATACAAAATTCGTATGACTCAAGCAGGTTGATGAAATTATGGGCAGCCAGCCCTATCGCGTGTTTGCGTACCGTCCGGCTGTAGGTAATTATTTCAAGGAGGCCGAGTCACAATACTGTATATACATAATACTGTGCCTGTTCGCACTATGGCTTACACTCCCCAATCTAATCGTATAAGCAATTTTCCCATCTTTCATCCCCAAAGTGCAGAGATTGACGACAATAAGCTTGTCGCCTATTATGTGAGGGAAATCAAAGTATATATATATATATATATATATATATATATATATATATTTTTTTTTTCTTTTTTATTTTATAGCGGACAAACGCGCAGGTGAGTCACCTGAGGGTAAGTGCCTACCGCTGCCCATGGGCATCTTCAACTCAAGAATCACCAATGCGTTGGGCCTTAAAGGTGGGAGTAGGGGGAGTGGGGAAGAGGGGGGAGGTAAGCCCATCCTTTGGTTTTTCATTTCAATCAAAGCCATCTAGCCGCTTGGTGAAGGAGCAGCAATCACAATCCCTTACAAATACACATACACTCACGCCTGTACCCCGAAGGGATAGGCAGAGGCGTATTAAACACCCACACTTTGCTAATTAACTTTATAATTGGGAGAGCCATGCTTTGGCACGTATAGGCCGTCTCGACCGGAGTGATGCCACAGACTCAAAGAAAACCGGCAGTGAAGCAATGATTCATTGTGTTTCGCAGAGTGAGTGAGGTTACCGGAGGCCCTCTCCCCCTCTTCCCCACCTTCCCCTACTCCCACCTTAAAGGCCGGCAACGCACTTGTGACACTTCATTTTACATAATATATGAATTAATTTACTTGTTATTTTGTTTGTATGTTTAGCGCAGACTCATAATTATTTAGGTATTTACATTAGTGTAGGAGTTAGGCTGACAAGTTTATTTTTCGCTTCTCAGTTCCTTTCTTCTTTCGGTTTTATTTTTTGTCTAAAAGTTTTTCGAGCTATTGAATAGCTTATATCCCCAATATTTACAAAAATAAAACAGTTAAAAGGTGACAAAATAACTCCTGTATTTAGAAACATTGAAGTTAGTTGATTTTAAAAGGGAATATCTACTGTTTGAAAAGAATTAGTGAAAATTTTGGAGGAACGAACTTGTAACGAAATATCCTTATTTGTGTCGAGGAACGACAAATCATATCTTCAGAGTATCAATAAACACTTTACTAAGAAACAAGAAGTAATTTGCATATACTTAGTGACATGGTGAATCCTCTAGATCTTACAAATAACAAAATAATTTGTAACACGTACAAACTTATTTGATTAAGATCCGAACGCACTTTATGCAAATAGCTACATTTCATTGTTAGGCCAGTAGGCTTAAACTCCAATTCCGAAATAATACAATAGGTTTTATGGTTTTAATGGCTTTATTTGTTGCCCAATATGTCTATCTTAGGGCATTGTCAATAAACGATTATTAAAAAAAAAGGTTTGCAGCTGTCAGTAAGTACTCCTAATATTGAAAATTGCTATAATACATCTCTTTTGTGCCCGAAATACCACCTCTGTTTTTGTTGAGTTACCCCAGTAAATGATCCCATAGTGTCTCCGTAATGTAGGTAGATGTTACGTATGCATGGTACGCTGTAAGGTAGTCTCATTTACAACCCTTAATAAGTTATGCAGTGCATATGAGAACTGACTCAGTCGTTTACATACACTTTGGGTGTATGTTTTCCAAGACATGTCTCGATCTAATTCAAGATCTAGAAATTTCAGATATTTTATTGTTGCCATAATAAACATTGGGTTTTGTAGTATTTGTTATCTGCCCACGCACTCCCGTGCCAGTTAGATATTAGTTTATATAAAGAAAAATCTCCTTTGCTATAAGGATGAAAGGGAAAAACAACACATTTCCCCTTAACCTGATCAGTAGTCATAAATCCGCAGAAAAGCCACAAATGAACAATGTGTAAATATATGTAGTGTGACATACAAACAGACTCGTGTTTTATGTGTCAGTGAGTCAATAAAGATAATTCCTTTGTAGTATGTGTAAGCAAATGCAATTTATCATTGGGCCAGTAAAAGGGCCTATGAAAAGGCGTCGCAATAATTATGGTAGATATAATTCTATGGTAGAATATTCCAAGAACACAGACTATATATCATCGACACTTGCTGTAGAATTACACCGCTGCGAGCCCGTTACGAGTTATGATATGGGTTACCTGAGTAATGTGCATCTTTGTCGTATTAGTTTAATTTAATGAACGTTATTTTTGCACAAAGTAATTCATCAGTAATTCACACCTGTGTACTCGCTTGCTGACTTTGTCTAATTTGTGTAGACATTAGTTTTGCGCATCCTATCTCGGGGACTTCCTTCTTAGGGTGTACCCGAGTCCCTTGCGATAGACTCACTTGTGACGGAACACCGTGTGGTTTTAGTCGGTTCGATTCCGAAATACCACTTCACCGATAGCCATGGTGAGGTGATGACCCGTGGAGGTTTCCACAAGAAAAAAGAAAAAGTTTTGCGCATCCTATCCATTTGTTTTAATTTCCGATTTGACGAGGGGGGGGGGGAGCAAAGAGTTAGGGAATCCGGTAACCTCACTCACGCGGCAAAAAGCAATGCAAGCATTGCTTCACTGCCGGTTTTCTGTGAGGCCGTGGTATCACTCCGGTCGAGCCGGCCCATACGTGCCGAAGCATGGCTATCCCACGAATAGACTACAAACAAAACAAAATTAATTTATTAGTTAGTTAAAGTCAGAATAGTAATTATCGCAGCACATATGTCAAATAAGTCGAACCACAGGTTTTCAGAACACGAGATCAACTCAGTTTGTAAACCAGTGTGCGGCTCTTTAAAACATGCCATTGTACAACCACTTTTAAGATTAATACATAAGATACAACATTATTGTACATATTGCTACGTTCTTGATGTTTTTCTTTTGAAGTGCTTTTAAGATATACTTGTATAATAATATGTTTTATGTTTATTACTGACCCGTGTATACATGTATTATACGTTCTTTTGCAAATTGTTTGATTTTTTTTAAGACTAAAAAATTATTTATATTTGATTTAAGTAAATAAAAAATATTTTACGAAAATAGCATAATTATTTTCATATATTCTCTTCTGTACTATTTTTTATTTTATTTATTTGGGACAAAAAAAGTTACATGGTATATGTTACAAAAAAAAGAAATATACATAGGTTTGATTTGTTCAACAAATAACCCACTTCATTGTCTACCAGTTAACAAGGATTAAATTAAACTAAATAGAAGCAAAATGCGGACATTATCGCTACATACATAATAATATATACATACACAACGTTGAGCACATATAAATATATTTATAAATCTCTTGCGGGAATTACAGCGGGATATAATTGTAGCTTAGATTGGACTTGTAACTGAGAACTCAGATTTGAATTAAAACATAAACACTGACTGACCAATTCTGAATCTATTATTATTGTCGACCACTTATTCATAGCAGTATATTTTATAACAATTTCTAGACTAACATCCCCTGAAATAGAACAAGTTTTAATAAAAAGGTATAAAATATTGAAGGCACGTCCTCCCTTTGATATGAAGAAAATTTACATGAGGATAAGTGAACTAAACACATCGCAAGGATAGCTCCAAAATAATAAAAATGCACGGACGGCGCAATGGTTAACGTGGTCGTCTCGCCACTACACCGCGTCGAGTGTTGTGGGTTTGATTCCCGCACAGGACGAAAATTTGTGTGATCCACAAATGGTTGTCCCGAGTCTGGGTGTTCTTTGGGTCCGTGGTTTGTATGTTTGTAAAGTCCCCCGCGACTCGGAATCATTCCAACTGCGGAAGTTGTCTTAAAAAAAAAATGTTTTACTTATCTCAAGCATATTTGCCAATAGTGTGTGTCAAAAAATTCACATATAGACAAAATGATAGAATTCTGGATTGAGTAGTGGTGATAAAGGTTCACATACGAACAACACAAACATATTTAATTCCGTACATTTATTTCCCAAATGTTAAGATCCACACAGAAGTACAAGTAATACACTGTATTTATAATACAAATCCATATTGTAGGGTCTCTCATTCACAACCTGTACTACGGTAAACACCATTATACCATGACTTCAATAGAATAGAATAGAAATGAACTTTATTGGACACCATTACAATGAAATCACAGAAACAATGGGCGTCCTTCTTAGGGCTTGTTCATTAATCACGAAATATCACAAGCGGGAAGGGGGGGTGTAGTGAGATATCACATGTATTTAATTTTTCGTAGAACGCGCGATTATATCTGTGTATAAAGATAATATTTTGAAAATTTTAAATATATTTTGAACTAAAAAAACACAGGTGATTTTGGCTAGGGGGGGTGGGGTTAGTTTAAAACCAACCACCAAGGGGAAGGGGGGTTAAAAGTTGCTGAAAAACATCACGTGATTAATGGATGATCCCTTATAGACAACCTTTGTATGAATAAAGACGACAAGATATAAAAGAAGTAATGGGTAGTTTGTGTTTGTGTGTGTTTGTAAGAGAGTAGCAGGAGTTTTTTTTAAGGTTTCATACTACTACATAATTTATTACGTAGTAGTGTGATTCCTAACCTCCTAGCAATATTTATATTGTAATAATGTTAAAAATAAACATATAAACCATAAATACACACGCATACATACATATATACGTCTATGTTTGTGCTTAAAGTCACTGCTTGTATCGTTACCGAGAAATTGGCTTTACAATGTTCCTCTGGGAGTGCTCCGTCGTCTCTTATAAAATATAGGCACCTATGACTGATGCTTCAGGATAGAGTTTGTTTTATAAGATTATATTGTAAATAAAATTTTTTCGTTTTAAAACAAACTAGCATTCGCCCGCGGTTCTGCTCGCGACAAAGCCATTTTTCTATTTATTTTTTATGGCATAGGGAGCGAACGAGCAGACGGCTCACCTGATGGTAAGTGACTACCGCAGCCCATGGGCACCTGCAACTCAACACACAAATGCGTTGCCGGCCAGTAATTTGGGAGCAGGGAAAGGGGGAAGAGGGGGAAAGACAGGGAAAGGGAAGGGTTAGGATCTCCGGTAACCTCACTCACTAGGCGAAAAACAACACAGGCATTGCTTCACTGCCGGTTTTCTGTGAGGCCTTGGGATCACTCCGGTCGAGCCGACTCATACGTACCGAATCACGTACGCTCTACCACGAATGTCTCGGAAACAACTTTTTTTCTAGATGAAAATGCCTATGCCATGAAAATGTGCCCTGTTTTCTCGTGGTCCCAGGATTTTGTCCCATTAATGGGAGAACTGTTTCTCGTAGTCCCATTATGTATGAAAAATTTTACGATGATTAGTTGAGTAGTGAAAGCGTTACAAACAGTAATATGACTAGCTGTTGCCCGCGACTTCGTTTGCATGGAAATATAAATTTATTCCACGGGAACCGTACGTTTTTTCGGGATAAAAAGTAGCCTATATCCTTCCCCAGGATATAATACCTCTCCTTGACAAATTTCATTACGGATCGTAAGCCGTTCAGCCGTTTAATCGTGAAAAGGTAAGAGTTAATTTCGCAGATATAATATTAACTAGCGACCCGCCCCGGCTTCGCATGGGTCTACTAAGCGTGCGAAGCCGGGGCGGGTTGCTAATTCAACTAAATTCAAATAAATTAATAAAATCTTCAACAATCATCATCATATTTTAACCAATTTACACAAAACGTTAACAAATTATACACATAAACCTTCCTCATGAACCACTCTGTCTATTGATAAAAACCGCATGAAAATCCGATTAGTAGTTTTTCTGTTAATCGCGAACAGACAGACAGACAGACGCGGCGGGGGACTTTGTTTTATAATATGTAGTGATATAAGTATGGACATAGTTAGGATAGTTGGGGTGTTTGTAACGTCAAGTACATATCTTTATTAATATATTATCTTTTAAAATTCATTAAAAAAAATACCTTCTTGAACAACAAAAAACACAGTAATGTTAGAAACAGTCTCAAAACCACTGATATAAACTATGAAAATCACTAACTAACAGCAACTGCCAAGTTGTTCGTACCTCTGTTTGCACTCAAGTGAAGGTCTCATCTTATTTCTCCTTTTATAAACCCACAATTTGTTAATATTTATCCATCGACCAATAGTATTGCGTTACCGGTATATCCAGTCAAAATAATATCTATTAACTTATTTTGATTAAATAGTGAACTGTGTTATCATCTATTATAGTTTGGCCCTATTTTTAATAAAATAAATAAGAGTTTTAGATGTGGCGACAACACGGCCCTAATGCGTGCGCATCCGTCCCGGATAGCGTCATGGTGTGGTATAGTTGCTGAGGACAAAGTATTTACCATTAGATTGTATCTATTTCAATATATTTCTTTGCATCGATCACTTTTTTTGATTAACAGCAAAGAGGGCTCTTCCATCTACTATTCCATCGACGGCCAGTAGATAAAGAGCTCCCCGCTTCATTTAGACAATCCCCGGACACTACTACGACCTTAATGCTTACATAACTGTTCCATCGGCGGTCAGTTATACAGCCAACGTTAAGACTCGAAGTTTACCCTAGGCGATGCCTTTGGCCAACCCTAGTTGCATATCACAACAAGTCTTAACATCTGGCTGTAAGAATTTACTCGTGCGTGTATAACTATTCCATCGGCGGTAAGTTAACAGCCAGCGTCAAGCACCCGAAGCTTCCCCTAGGCGATGCCTTTGGCCAACCCTAGTTGCATATCACAACGGGTCTTAACGTCTGACTTTACACGAGTAAATTCCGCATATAGGTTACACAGTATTGTCCGAAGCAAATGTACTAGACTAAATATCATACATATTTTTTTATGTTCTTATTCCTCACTCTTAAGTCTATCATCATACATACTTCTCTCAAATATCAGTCAACAAAATTATGACATAGTCATAATTATGTACTAGGCAGATTTCACAAATACAGATATATAAATACCGGCCAACATCCTGGTATATCCAATTTCAGGTGGTTTTCATCCAGTTCTGCTAATTTACTCCAAGTCCAATCTATATTTAAGCACATGTTGTTCTTAATGTTTGATAGCCACTGGTTCGTTTTATGCCTGACCAAGTTTTTTGACGTGGTTGTACTTTCTTTCCTGTGAAGCTCGGCCTGGCCTGACTGTATTGCTTAAGTGTCTAATAAAACATTAGCACCTAGGAATTAAACTGATAAAAACCAATTCTTTCTTTTTTTGTTTGATATAAGCGGAGAACAGACACTAATAGTATTTCTGCTTAATGCGTTAACAGACTACTTTTGCGAAACTAGAGAGTATAAATTTACTTTAAAAGCTTTTAACAGGATTGGGATGTTCAACACACTCTTTATGACTACTTCATATATCAACAAAAACCAGTCATTAACATCACTTTATTTAACCATACTTCATTTTCGATTTTCATCTTAGTAGGTACCTTCTACTAGGACTTTTGATAAACACTTCGAATTAAAGTCCGAATTATTTTATTTTATTTTTATAAAATTCTTAACGTAATAACTCGTAAAATCCATTTTTAACCATTTCGTCATGCAAAAATAAATCCAAGCAATCAAAGTTTTAACAGTTATGTTTTTGTGGCAAATAGTTTCTACAAATATAGAAATATTCGAACACCTCATTTTAACCATATACCCTCTTTTTTTAATAAAATACATGTACCTATTGCAATCCGTAGATTTTTTTGAACAAATTAGTAAATTATAAATAATAGTTAAGCTTCCAACTCTAAATTAATCGTAAGAATATCACAATAATGAATCCGATAGTACGAGTATTTGCTTCTATCACATCTACCCACATTAGAATAAACACACACTCGGAAATTACTAATGAAAACGTTTTTACTCACTGTTAGATGCATACTCATTGCATCACGATTGCTTGATGAACACCATGATGAGGACGTTGGGATTTACGAATAGCAAAATCTTGCACAAGAAACTTTTTACTTACTAACACTTTTTTTTTCTTTCAATTGGGGCGCGTTCTTTATATCACTTCTGATGTTAGAAACAGTCTCAAAATCACTGATATAAACTATGAAAATCACTAACTAACAGCAACTGCCAAGTTGTTCGTACCTCTGTTTGCACTCAAGTGAAGGTCTCATCTTATTTCTCCTTTTATAAACCCACAATTTGTTAATATTTATCCATCGACCAATAGTATTGCGTTACCGGTATAACCAGTCAAAATAATATCTATTAACTTATTTTTATTAAATAGTGAACTGTGTTATCATCTATTTCCTCTATTGTTCTCTGTTAGGGACCTGAAACGGAAGGCAGTGATTATTATTGGATATAATGATTGGATATGATGATAATGATATTGGGTATAAACTAAGACTGTTCGCAAATGTAAATTACTTTTAATTTTCGCTTACCATGCTGGAGTTGATCCAAAAGTAGCAGAGGTTAATATAATATATTTATATTTCATCATCAGATGGCAACTGCGGCTGTTGGCGTCAAGTCGAGTGAGGGTCCACCTATTTTCTAGGGCACGGCGTACAACCCTCAGTAACCTAGAAAGTTATTTTCTAAAGAAACGTGGTCGGGTACGTGGCATTGACGCGTCATGTGACATGTCAGTGTCATGTAACAAATGATACGTCAAAAAATGTTACCTGTTTATGAAGTTTTAATTGTTTTCTTGTTTTTTTTTTTCTTTCATGTGCTATTATTAAAATTTTTTGTTGTATGCTGTGTTTTTTAAAATAAATCATTTTTTCTTTCTTCTTCTACATAGCTTTCTTTTGATGTGTTCATCGACTTCAACGGTCGGGAAGAAAGGTAGTCATCAAATACTACAATATATTGTATGTTCAAATGGGAAAGACAAAGGTCTATGCGTCGCTCTCGTGGAGACAACAGTCACTAATCTGAATTAAATTTGATTATTATTACATGGACCACGTCAGTGAGTCAGTGACGAACTTCAACTTATTCTAAAATACAATTGACACGCAATTTCCCGCCAATTTTTTTTAAATCAATGATTGAGTTTCTTATGTTTCAAAATATATAATATTTCAATTTAAACATTTACACGGCCAAGAGGGGACAATGATCTTTTACGGATTACAAATAAAGACAAGGTCAATGACCCGCTGTAAATTTATTGTTCCTAGAATAAGAAATTACTACGGCGATAGAACAATTAAAAAAAAGACTGCCGTATTTGCTCAACAGCTTACCGGAAGCTAATAAGCAGAGGGAAACAATGCCACATTTAAAAGAAAGCTTAGTCATCAGTCATTCCTAAGTGCTGGAAGGATACCAATTTGACTTTAATTATGTGTCTATAACACCTAAGTAACAATAGCACAGATAATAATTATGTAGTAAGTATAATAAAATATATCTTCTAAAGAGCCGTGTGAATGGCAGATTACAAGTTAACTTAAAGATTTAATAACGCACTACTTAAGAGCATACCTTTCCTGTAAAGTCCTACTGTTGAGTCTAATAACAACACACAAACTGTGCATCTCTCGATCTTTCAACTCTATGAATACCTGCTGATGCCTTGATGCTCAGCATTGCAGTAAACCTTACCTCATACCTTAAAAACCTTTAACCATCTTTTTGTATAGGTATCTATACTAGTTTTCCAGCGTTTATAACTACAAGAAGCTATCATTCTAATTTCCTTTCTTGTCTTTTGTCACAATTTCTAAGTTGACAAATAATACGAATGGATGTGCATTCAGCAAAGGCTAAAGATACCCACGAGCCTGTATGTATCTATGAAGAATCAGAAAGTCAGCATTTATATTGTAATTAAGGTGGGGAAATCCTAAGCTTATTCAGCTTACCCATCACTTGTAAGCCAGCTACAGTATAATAAATCATTCTTTATAATACTTAATTAAAAATAATAATTTTATGTAAATCAAAAAGAAACGCCTGGATTGGTCGCGGCGCGGCGCGATAGTCGCCTACAAGCTGGCAGCAATCAACCTTAGTGTTCGCCTAAGGAGCGCTCGGTACTGTGCAAGAAGCCTCCAAAGGGTCCTGATTATTACAGGCTTTTTAAAAGGAACATTGACTTTTTGCCTTGAGTTATGTTGAACTTGGGGCTTTTAGTAAGTTTATGTACGGAGCTTAGTCAACTTCCGTAATTATTATTGAATTATTGTTCATTATTAGTTAAAGAAACTATTTATAAATAGCCGTTCCCCTTAGTATGACTTAGACTGTATATAGTCCGCACTCAAAGATAGGAAAGTCCTTAAGAACTCCGAAGAATGTTGTTCCTCTACAGACGCGAGGTGTGTACAAGGTAGATTGCAGCTGTGGTAGTTCGTACGATCGCAGAACGGGTCAAAGAACACTTCACAGGTGTAAAAAACCGCCAAATTCAGTCAACAAGTCAGCGATCGCGGCTCATTTGCTGGAGTCAGGTCCAAACCACGGGATTGAATTACACCAACCACAGCTACTTTCAACCGACTGCCACTGTTTCTCTAGAATTGTACGTGAAGCAGTTAAAATAAAAAAGCATAAAAATTTCAACCGAGATGGGTATCGCTGATCAACATTAGCAAATGATATCGTCGGCGAGTAGACCCTCGACATCATTCAGGAGACGTCGTAAGTGTAGTGTGTCGAAGTACCGACAGTACGAATAAAAATAAAAATAGTGAAGACCAAATGCGGGTAGTTGCTGAAACTCGCATTTCAAGGAGGCGTCCCTGAGCTCTCATGACCACAGTCCACTCGTGACCACGATCGGTGCAATTCGTTCGAAACGTTGGGTAACCAAGAGGTATTGTACCTTTTAAATAGTATCGCGATTAAGTCCCAAGTTACACATCTAATATTATATATGTAGGTATACGTGGCACACTCAGTAAGATTTACGAAACCTAAAAAAATATTCTAGAGACAAAAAATTATTATTGAGTAAATTTTATATTTTAAGTAAGAATGATGACACAAAAGTTTTTTTTTTCTTTTTCTTAAAAAGACAACTCCCGCATTAGGAATTACTCCTGTGTCGCGGGGGACTTTACAAGCATACAAACAACGGACACAAGAACACCCAGACTCAGGTGGGAATCGAACCAACGACCTGTAGCATAGCAGTCAGGGTCACTAACCACTAGGCCAACAAGCCAGTCAAAGTTTGTACGATGTGCTGTCCAGAAAGTCATGAAGTGATCTTGAACTTTTTAAAAGCTTTTATTTTTAAAATATAGTGTAAATCTGCCAGTGTTCCTTACATAAAAACTCTTTTAGCAAAACTTTCTGGATTGCCTGGTATCTATCTAAATTAACAAAGTTATATCGCCCAAAAGTAAAATAACCATTCAACTTTAACCAATTTATAACTTCCGAGAATGTTACAAAGCGCACGCAGCGTCTTATTCAACTAGGATGATCATTGCTATCTGTACAATACGAGTACCCAATTCTTGAACCAGAACTCTTGCCTATTTATTGAATACCTTTGAGCAACGAGTTGTAATTTACTATAATTCTCGGTAGTCATAAAATAGTTCGAAGCTTCATATAAACTCAATATTGGACTTTAAGTATATAAGGTAGTAAGCCCGAGAAATAATACCGAAAAACAACAAGATATTGTTACACGTACGGCCCAGCCCTACATTATACCTTTACGTAATACCCATTAATCTTTCAACCAACACAGGAAGAAAGCCTAACCTCATAAAGTGTAGTGTATAAACAGTCACAGTGCGCGCCGCCCCCAATGTCACCTATAAATTTCATTACGTCAACTGGTATTTGGCGAATTTTTATTGCACTTAACCTTCCTACATCTCAGTTCGGAAGCTGATCTTTTAGCCGTGTAAAATAAATAGGTACAGTAACACGATTGTTGATTTTGATTTTCATTTAACACTGTCCGAAATTATACATAGTAGTTATAATATTTATATATTTACCCTAAGTTAAATTCAGCCTCATGCGTGTGTTGTAAAAAAAAAATGTTATGATAAACGGTCACTGGCAGGACAAGGAATGAGTAGAGTCACATTTGTTTTTATACTTGTTTAAATTTACTTTCTTTCTTAAATAGTTCATGTGTTTATGATTATGAACACTTGTTTGTAAATTGGTTTAGAATTAGAAATAACATAGAAATGAACATTTACACATTTATATATAAAGTAAGTCATCATCCTCCCTAAAGTAAGTAACTAAATATAATCATCATATTATATTTTAAGCAGGTATATGACTAGCCTTTCGATTATAAGTAAAATCGAGACACACCGTCACCTATAGCATCTAAGAAAAAAGCTTAGTTCAGTTTGAAATAATTCAGAAACAATAAGATGTTACTAATTCTCTTGAAATCGATTACGCTTAGTATATAATATTCTTTTTGATGGATATTTATTTTTGTCAAGTTTAATAATATTGTCAAATACATGCATACTTTTTGTTTTTTGCTCGATTCTTGAACGTTTTATTATAATTTGTTCAACGAAATGGCATAAAGACATACTATATACAGGCTTCACAAATTAATATAGCGTATTATATTAATAAAGCGTAAATTTATTCGGTCAATGAATCATTCGAAACAGCCACGACTTAAGTTCTTGATTTCAAGATCGAGTTATTATCAGCTAAGATTGCTCTTAAGGCCGGTTTTGAGTACAATTTATAAAATAAATATACATTCTACTATCAGCACCCCTTAGATATAATATAATCAAAACTAAATCAATGAAATATTATTATTTAATTTATATAACTGTGTATAAAAATAACTATGATTGTGTTTGTAAATAAAAAAAAAAAAATACATTTTAAAAGACCAACAGCGTCGCCGTTAAATTTAGAACAGAATCGACGTATAAAGCGAACAAATGAAATGGTCACATATTAATATGATGAAAACGTAAAGTGTTTATTGAATATTTCCGCTTTTAATTGTGAATGTTACCTAAAAAACCATTTTACGATGTCTTTTAGACGTAATATTTAATTAGTAACGTACTTAATATAATATAGTGATCATAATTACATTTTAGGTTACCGAAAATATTAAACTCCGTCACAAATGTTTCCGGACCGACATAACCTTCAAACCTTCAAGAAAAGAGCGTACTCCTATCTCAAAGGCCGGCAACGCACTTGTGACTCTTGAGTTGCAGGTGTCCATGGGGACGGCAGTCACTTACCATCAGGTGACCCGTCTGCTCGTTTGCCCCCTATTATATAAAAAAAAAGAAGATAACATAATACTATACTAGTACTCCGTCCTTGTTTAGCGTCCTTTACGTGTGATTTTTGCAATTTTTAAACAACATTTTTTTTAAATAACGTGTGGACTGTTAAAGAGATCAAACTCGACTATATCAAAAGAACACCCAAACAGCTCGGTGGGTGGTGGGTGCTCATTTGGTGAGGACGTTTTTGGTGTTGATTGTTAAACTAAGGTTTTTATATATCAATGTTAAAAAGAATCAAAACAGAGCAGAAGGGTCTTTGTTTTTCCTTAAGGTTCCTTTGCTGTGTAACAGCTTTACAGCTAGGCTAAATTTTCATAGCGTAGTGCGTTCATAGCTCTGATAGAAAGATAATTCAATTTAGCATTTTTTTATGTAGGTAGTCGTCGAACCGAGAGATCCTTAGTAAGAATGAGGGTTTAGGATGCAGGTTAAGTAGCTAGATGCATGCATGATAAGGATGCATTCCGAGGAAATTATATGACTATCTCGTGGAAAAACGCTTCTACACTATACATGAGTTTCATGAAGTTCAAAACCTTACTTAAGGTTTAGTATTTAAATGATAGTTACGTGCACTGTAAAGGCTAATCTAGTTTCGTATATACAATTTTAAGGTTCTGGGTTCCGTACCTCAAAAGGAAACGCTTACAGGACCGTCCGTGTCCGTCTGTCTGTCTGTCAATACCCTTTTTCTCAGAAATGCGTGGAAGTATCAAGTTGAAATTAGTATTGAATAGGTCCTTTGAAGCCGTAAAAAATCAAACTTCTAAGCAATCAAAAGATACGATGATATATAAGCCTTCTATTTAATTAAATTTAAACATTTCGCAGGTAAATTGAAACCAACCTCCCATTGGCCTAGCTAGAATCATGATATTTGGCGAGAAGCAAGATCACATCTCACAGCACAACTAAAGGAGAAAATCTGAAAATCGTTAATATAGTTGCACTTGGAAAATTTACTGTGACGTATACCGATGTAGTGGAAGAGTGGTTTTAGAATGGCAGAGTTAAGTTAGTCTTTCAATCCGATTTGATCTAAATACATACATCTACACAAGTTTGTACGAAACACTCGGTGCGCGAGTCAGACACGCACTTCTCCCGTTTTTTGCAGTCTGATGACAATGCACGTTAACTATTTTTATTATGAATAATAATTGATGGATTATATGATGTGCAAAATTGCCATATTAAATAAATAAAAGCCAATTATATACTAGCAACCCGCCCGTCTTCGCACGGGTACAAATTATACCTACACCTAAACCTTCCTCATGAATCACTCTGTATATTAGTGAAAACCACATGAAGATCCGTCCCGTAATCCGACGAAAGACAGAGAGACAGACAGACGCTGCGGGGGACTTTGTTGTATAACATGTAATGAAGTGACACAACCTTTTCGCCGCAGCTCTCTCGTAGGCTTCAATACTTTACATATATTGTTCTATTCATTTAAATCCATAAACTAAGTAAGTAAGCGTAAAATCTGAAGTCGTGAAGTACTTGTTTAAGTTGTTTACAACACCAATCAAAAGGTTTTGATATTCATCGCGAGCCACGAACACGGGCACCAGTCCGCAGACAGCGCTATGCGACAAGCTTAATAAGTATTCATCTGCGGGGTGGAGCGTGAAACCCATCGGGACACAAAACTATCTTGAGTAAACGTTTAACATTCTGAAGATTGGAGCTGCTATTCTCTTAGATTAAACAACATGAATTCATATTCAAAGTTCAAACAACTATATTGCACTAAGAATAAAGTTTTATATTTATATGGCGCATCGCGTAACCTGCTCGATGCGCGGACGAGTACACGATCAATTTCAGATATTAAAACCGCGGCTTCGAATAGTAAAAGTTTTATTTCCCGCGAGTCAGGTGAGGACCAACCCACGAGAAATATTTATAGCGCACACGTACCTACCTAATGGAATTTTTACACACGATGAATGCGCGCATTGAAGATGCATTTGTGCGAGTAACTCGCTAGACAGTAAGCACTCGTATTTACATAATTTTACTTATTGAAATGTGGTTCTCAAGTATTCCAGAATGTATGTTAAATGTATTACTTTAATATTCAACCGTGGAGTCTAGAAAGTCTCTTTATATATTTAGGTATCTATAAGTTTCTATTATCATGATTGATGTATTTTAGAAAGTTTATCTCCAGTGATCTGTCTCTTTGACGCAGGTGTTGACTTGGTGAATAATTTGGGCTTCAAGATCAAAGTATTTCTGGTGATTGTTAGGGCCACCACAGCTTCATTGGTAGCATGATAGGATAGGGTACACCGTTTCTAATACAACTGCCATTAACGGACATAATTTATGTAAACAAAAAAGTTCTGTGGCTAAGCTACTGAATATACCTATTTCTTTCAAATTGCATGTTCCCACTGGAGATCTGGAGTACCTTTTGGAAGTATCACGCATTTGAAAGGTAAAATAACGTTATAGAATAATAAGGCTAACTTAACTCAGAGACGAACGTATAACACGAAACTGGGAGCATTTGTAAATCCTCACTCAAAATACTAAGATAATAAAGTTCAAGTTTGCTTTTTTGGTTCAACGCGCTACACGTATTCTTTGGAACTACCAGTTGTATTCAAAAGTATTTTTGGATTCAATAGATTCTATATGCAATTCTGGAAAAAGGTTATACCTAGGCTTTTTAAAATCACTTTACGACCCAAGAGGAGGGCAAATACCAATAACTGGCTTTTGTGTGTTTACGTCTACCTACCTATTAAATTTATTAATGTTTCAAGTAAAAATTTTATTTGCCACCTGGACCAAACGCTGGATACGCCCGCATGCCTTTAGGAGTGGAGTCTGTGGAGCAGTGATCATAAAGGTGGGCGAAACTGCTAGTATTACATAATTCTTATATGGAGTAGCTGAAGCAGTGGCAACAGTAAAACAAATGATGCTAACAGTCCGACCGAGTCGTAAATAACCCGCGCGGGTCCACGGGTCCACGGCGCGCGCCCCGGCAGCTGTCGCGGGGACCGTCGCCAACGTTTTATGGTAATGAACAGATCATTAGAACATTATAAAGGGGTACAGATGTGCGTTATGACGTCACTAATGTGTTATTGTTTACAATTTTTAGCATGAAATATGTTCGGCGCGGTTTTTATCCAAAACGATTTTTAGTAGTATAGGGAACATGTTTTTAAAACAAACATGAAACAAGCGAAGCGAGAACGGACGAGGCGAGCTTATTGCAGAGGCATTTCTAAATTCCGTATTAGAATGTCTAGTACTTAGTAGGTACTAAACCACTAAGTACTTAACTATGATTACAATGGGTTGGAATATGGAATAAAAGTTCGGCTAAATGGGAGTTGAACTCGCGTGGAGAAGGTTCCATACGATGCATTGCAAATGCAAGTTTATACGCACAGTATTAAGAGATTTACCATGCTATTTCTATTACTACTTACTACTAATACCTCGCGTGGTCCATACGTTCCTGTGATCTATAAGTAAAGAACTATTTTTTGTAATTTTTCGATGACCTACGGAACCCTAAAAATTGGACAAGTGCGTTTTGAACTTTCACCGCAACCGTTCAATACAAATTTGACTGCACGGATGGCGCAATGGTTAACGCCTCACCTCTACGCCGCGCCGAGTGTTGTGGATTCGATTCCCGCACAGGACAAAATATTGTGTTATCCACAAATAGTTGTCCCGAGTCTGGCTGTTCTTTGTGTCCGTTGTTTGTACGTTGTTTGACGAAATAAAGAAAGAAATTAAAAAGTGAAAAATAAACTTGTTAGTCAAACATAAAATACAGTACAGTACAAAAACTAAAATACACGATAATAATAATAATTTATTGATGTACAGTTTTTACAAATTGCTTTTTTTTTATTTGGACATGAATCATTTATGTTAATAGATATTTAACTTTTTTATATTTGTTATTATATATTATACAATAACAAAGAGATTAGCGTTGACAACTGTAGTAGTGATCAACTGTGTTAAGAAAACACTTGTTATAGTTATAAGCTAATTTAAACTATGCAGGTACATAATCATCCCACTTGTGACGGAACACCGTGTGGTTTTAGTTGGTTCTATTCCGACATAGATACCACTTCACCCTTAGCTCCGGTGAGGTAACGACCCGTGGCCCGCCGGGGTTCCCAAACGAAAAAAAAAATGAAAGCGTTTCTTAATTACATATTACTAGCTGACCCGACAGACGTTGTCCTGTCATACAATTCAAACTGGAATACCTAACTAATAACAATTATTTCTATTGTTGTATATTTTTATATTGTATGTTTGTAATTATTTTTTATTATCTCTATAACATATTGTTTATTGCAATGCTTGTTGATACACAACATTGTCAGTTTTGTTTCCTGGCGCGTAAATAAATAATGTTGATGGTTTACCGACACGGGAACAGGTGACATACAGTTGGCCACAGGAAAAACGTGGATTTTCAAGATTAATGCCACAAACACTTAACGATTGCCCTTGCGATTTATTTATTGACATTGCAAATGCAAGCCGCATTGGAAACTATAACCGTTTAAGGTAGAATGGGATGTCGTTCGGAATCAGAGGGATGCGTGGAATCAATATCATCATCATCTCGGTCTTCGCCTTTAGACTTCCGTTTTAAAATTGCGGCTTCGCTGACGTTGTTAATTAATTTTGTTCACCGCATGTCAGGTGCCATTACAAAGACGTGATTTGCTGTGAAGTGTAATCGATTGCCACGTTATAATTAAATGCAGCTCGATGTGGATCAAATGCAACATTTCTATTTTCTTGATATTGATTCCGTTCAACTTCATTTCGAGCTTTGCGTTGCTCATCAGTTTGACTTGCTCTTAAATATCTTTGATTTGCGGGATTGCGAGTTCTGCGACCTATACGTACGTCGACTTCTTGGCATTTTTAATACCAAAATTTCAATTGAAAATTATAAATGAACAAACTTAATACTAAACAATTTTTTCGATTCAATCGACTGTGCAGTGTGCACTAGTGATGTAACGAATATTCGCATTCGCATTCGCATTCGCGAAAAAGATGCGAATGTTTGTGCGAATGTCTCTGACAAACGAAAATAAATTATTTATTTGAGGTAATTCATCTGCTAACGTTAATTTTTTTAGTTATATTATAATAAATAATAATGGAACGGTCTTGAGAAGATTTACTAAATTGAAAACACTTTCTCTTTTGTTCTTGTTACTTTCATTAAAATATTAACGAATCTAAAAAAATAATTAAAATACATAATAATATCTTTATAGAAAAGGACTTGAAAGGCCTAATAAAATAATAATATATATATACACTCAAGGCACATTTAACCGGCTGCTTATTACATGTTGATTCCTTCAAAACTCTTTTATAATTCAAGTGTTTTTGATACAATACTAAAAGTGAACCCTTTACATACATAATCGAAACTCCAAGTCTGACTCCTGGTCAGACTTAAAGTTTCCTTTCTAAAAACAACAATGACTGAAATATTGATCTCAAAGAAAATCTGCATTTTAATTGTCACATTAATAATAATCGATATTTGGTCTCCTAGCATTAAATTCCTACTTGTAATTGATTTGGAAGCCCGTCCAATATGTGTTAAATCTCCGTTCGCTAGTGCCAGTATCCTTGTTTCTCCGGCTCTGCCTAGTGGCATTTTGTTGATATAAAGAAAACTACGACACCCCAAACCTTCATCAATGAAAAAAAAAAACCGGACAAGTGCGAGTCTGAGCGCACCGAGGGTTCCGTAAGCAAACAAACTTGTATACGTCCATCTTGGGAATCAATTCTCAAAAACTTTTGCCCGTCTTTTTCAAAAGACAAACTTAACTTTGCGATTGCGATGTACGACAAAGTGAACAATCCAACCACAAAATATAAGTTTGTAATCACAAAAACTTTTTTTTTATGTGATATAACAACAAATTTACATATAAGTTTTCCTGTAATTTTTCGGCTCAAATCCTATAGGGTACTTCCGGTTGACCTAGAATTGTTAATTTTAGTTAAAAGCAAGGTCTTACAGCACAAGTTAAGGAAAAATCCGAAGAAATAAAAAAAGTTGAAAATTAAGGTAAATTTTGGTACTTACAAGTTTTCGCGAAAATCTAAATTTGCCCATATCCTTTTATCGTGTTGACTCAGGATTGATTTTTATACACCTAATAGGGATTATGGACCTCAGTTTCTGGTATAAATTTCAACTTGCTAGGTCCACTCGTTCCTGAGAAAATCGGTGGTGACACATGTACAGACAAACGGACAAGAGAGTGATCTTATAAGGGTAACTTTTTTACCTTTCGAGGCACGGAACCCTAATTAATCAAAACATTACAAAACAAGTTTACTGTTACGCAAAAAGGACAGTGAGAATCTTAAACTTCAACTAAACAGGCTAATGTGAGACAAAACGTCAAAAATTAAATAAAATACGGGTATATTTATTGCACAACTACCCAGTTAAACAAATACACCTATTAACCTTAACATACGCTATCGTAAACCATCGGTTTGCAGTTTTAGAGGAGTGGACTGTTAAATATGCCTCTGAGTGTACTATTATAATATATTAGTTGGTTTGTACTTACTGTATTGTAAAAAACGTCATTTTAAATAAAGAAATAAAAAGTTATCCAGTCAATTAAGCAAAAAACAAGAGTCAACCTCCGAATGAGAGATAATAAGCTTTAAACTCGTATAAACTGTTATTAGAACCTTCTAAATGTTGTCTAAGTCTCATAAAACTTGTGTCCACGTCGTCAGATATTCAAGATCATTGTGTTTATTCAAAAAGATATAAAATTTTATCCAAATCGATAGAGCCGTTTTCGAGATACGCAAAATAAATTTAAATACAGGATTTGCTAAAATATACATATTCACCGGGACTCCCGGTTGGCCTTGCATTATTATTTTCCGCGCTCTATTGCAAAAACGGTTAGAGACATGAATACAAATTTAAAAAAACGTTTGTAGATAATTTTATGCTCTACAGTTTTATAATAGATTTCAACATCTTTTAAGCCATAGAAAACAAAATATTAACAAAAACTCATTTTATAACCGTTGACCTTGAACATCTGAAGACACGCACATGAAATTTTGTAAGTCTTGCGACAACATTTAGAAAGCCAAAATAATACTTACATGACTTTTCAGCTTCTTCTTTCTCATTTCCAAGTGAATTTGATTATTAAACCATTCACTGTGGCCCCCCACAAAGACGTGCTGCGTGAATCCTAAACTCACAAGCGATATTGAGCCCGCTACTTACACATATTTTTGCTACCAATTAAACATAATGGAATATAACCTCAAAAACCAACTGAAGTGTGTAAAGCAGTCTAGCGTTACTAAAAACTCTTTCAGTGGTACACTTGTCGGTGGTTGGTGGAGTAACCAAATATTTTCAGGTAATTTTCTCTCTAACCATACATAACAGAAGTCTTCATCGTTCAAAAAAAAAATTCTACATCACATCTTTTAAAAAAAAAAAAAATTTGTTCGTCGGACCTATATAAAAGACAATGCAAAATGTCAAGAGATTCATACATTTTGATTGCTTTTTAGTTGAAAAGTCAATATTCGCATTCGCATTCGCATTCGCGAATATTAGAAATAAATATTCGCATTCGCGAATGTGAAAAATCGACATTCGTTACATCACTAGTGTGCACTCAGAAATGAAAAGCATAATTCATTAACAATATGCAAATTTGCTTTGCAAAATGGTTTAACTTTACCTCGTCAAAGATATCATTCCGACCAGGGAGCTGGGTAAGGGTTATAATTCGTTCTTAATACCGACCATGGATTTCCATGTTGAAGTCCTTGATGCCGACCAATACAACTAATTAATGCAAAGAGAATATAACGCTACGCTAGAATCATGCGATCTTTGTAAACGATATTGGCGGTGTGCGATCTGTCTCTTACTGTCAAACAACTGACAGTTATTCCAAACGTGCTTAGCACAGAGTATACAACGCTGGGGCTAAGGTTACATTTAAAAGTTTATAATAAAGGTAGTCGTTAAGTTTTATTAAAATTTATGCGCAATTTTCTTAACTTTAATGTAAGAACCTTCTACGAAGTATTAGAAAACATTTAAAAAAAGACGAATGAAATCGGTAAAGCCGCTCTCAAGTTATAGCGTGACCAGAAGAAATATGGGTTCATTTTTATATATATAGACTAGCTGTGCCCGCGACTTCCTCCGCGTGGAATAGTGTCTTTGGGTAGAATTTTTAATTATTTAGGCTAATTGACGATGCTTCCATACAACTTTTCACCCCCACTTTTCAACCCCCCCTTATCGCATTAGAAAGTAGCCTATGCCCTTTCTCAGGCTCTAGACTATCTGTGTACCAAATTTCATTTAAATCGGTTCAGTAGTTTCGGCGTGAAAGGGAGACAGACAGACAGGGTTACTTTCGCATTTATAACATTAAGTAAGGATTTCTTATGGACTCTATCCCGCGCGAAGAATCAGATTCGTGTAATAACCCAATTTGACTGTTCAATAAATAGTCAACTAGTGGTGACCAAAAATGTAGGGATCCAATTAAAAATAACAATCGATTTTATTTAAGAGGAAGTTTAATCGATATGGAAAAAAGTAAACTTTCTTTATCTAAAAATACTGAACTTCTTTAATAAATTATATTATTACTAGTAGGTCACCCATTACTAGTATTCTTGTTAACCTCTCCAGCTAAGCTAAATGCTTGTGTTACTCATGTTTAATATCTTATAGAAAGTGAGAAACCTAATGTGTATGTATTATCTTTCATTTGTTCATTAGTCTAAGTTTAAACTTGAATTTTCATCATTTATAAATATGATATAAAACATAAACTATTCATAAATACAGACGAAAAGGTTTTTATACTGATTTAGAAATAGCTAATATCGATTTTTAAATATGCAGTAGAACGTTTGTAGACATCACTACGTGTAATAGAACATAAATATTTTTATTGCGTATAACAATATCGTTTATTTAAAACGAAATACAAGATGTACAGTAATATGTCTTCGAATGGTTTTAAATAGTATAATCAAATGAAAAACGATAATTTTCATATTTTTCTACCAGGTATTTTAAAGTTTAACTGTACAAACTTCAGCAATTACATTCTCAAGCAATTGTCGAGAGAAAATAAAGGAATAGACCGAGTATAGTTGTCTGTTATAACCTCTCATTTTAAAGCGAGACCACACAATTCTACGGCGTCCACCGAGACCGTAAACTTGGCGCGTTTTTAAATTAATTCTTCGCCGTGTGAATAGTTGCCATACGAAGAAAATAGAATAGTAGCTTTATGGTCGTAATAAATAACTTTTAGAGGGAACTGTTAACTTTTAATAACAACCTACCCTCCCTACCCCACCCCAGGCGAAGCACACTACGAATTGATAAATCAAGTTATTTTTATTGTACGAAAAGTGGTAACCGAGTAGGTTAACACATTAAAAAGTTAAGTAATGCTAGCCAGGTCAGTCTAGGATGGGTGACCATTCTTAACACATTGAGACCCCTCCGTGCCTCGGAGAACACGTTAAACCGTCAGTCCCGGGTGCCATACAAACATCTGTGGCATTCGTTACGGGTAGTTGGAGCCCTAAAAAGTCCGACAACCTGGTCTAACTACAGAACTTCGATATCGCTTAGTACTTCGTGTGCGTTCGCGCAGCGGAATGTTGTTGAATTTAAAAATTTTAATTATGCAGATATTTAGTGTATGACGTCGTGTAATTGTGTATGGTAAAAAAAAATTGTGCATGCAGCCATTGTGGAGAAATTCGCTAAAAACTGATTCCGCTGGTCGAACGTTGTCCTAGCGGAACTTTTTTTAATCCATAGACTTAGAAGAAAAAAAATGTGTCCAAAAATTTGTGTGTATTTGTGTGTAATTGTGTATGTATGAATAAAATTAGTGCATGCATAAACTTCGGAGAAATTCAAGTTTCCGCTACGCGAACGTTTGGCCATTAGCTAGTTTTCATATAAAGCGCTTATATAGAGAGCTGTAGATTTTTACATACGTTGTTTTGAATTTGTTTATATTTGTTTAAAAAACAGATTTAGAAAAAATCGTAGGGTTTATAAGATAAAAATATAAACGTAAAATACGCTTATTAGTCTTAGTTCGTAAAGTATGCACTTTGGGGTCTAGATTTTCACGTTTATACAAACCTTGTAAGTGTCTGCAACATGTTGCCAAGTATCAATGATGTCCCGTTAGTAATTAAAGAGTTATAGGACAATTTACCATGAATAGACCACTGTTTACAAAGCAGTCAAATATCACGACGTTCTAAAGGAATTGCATAGTAAAATGTATTCCAATAATTAGTGTATTAATTCAACTACTCACATGCAAAATTTCATCTCATTAAATTCAGTAATTAAAGAGAAACGATTAAAATACTGACAAAGCATCGAAAATCTACATAACCCGACCAAGTTCGGATGGCTACAAAAAAGCGGCCGTGCCATATATCTAAGTAACGTTCTTAACCTTCCAGTATAGTATTTATTAATATGGTACAGTTGGGTACACAAGCGTTAGGAAAAAATTTCTCCACAATGGCTGCATGCACAATTTTTTTTTTACCATACACAATTACACGACGTCATACACTAAATATCAGCATAATGAATATCTTTAAATTCAACAACATTCCACTGCGCGAACGCACACTAGTACTTGGGTTGTGGAGGTCTGATGGCAGTCGCTTCACGTAAAATATCAAAGTTCGGCGGTATCGTAGTTAGATTGAAAGCCGACCCCAACTTAGTTGGGAAAAGGCGCGGTGTATGAGGATGTTATTGTACGAAAATAGACTAAAATTTCAGTGCAAACTGCGAACTAGTTGTTTTTTAAGTTTAAAAATTGTACGAACACATTTGCTGCATCGGTAGTGTCGTAAGAAGCTCGTTTGTTGCATGCACTTTTATTCCAAAAGTCAAAAGATGATTAAACGCAAGAGCAAAACTCCCGCTTTCATATTTTTCTATAAAATATCCGTTTTAGTTTGAGCGCCTAATAAAAAACGAATATTTTTAATAAAATAACACGTTTTATAACACTTTTCTTCTAAACCAGTATTGACGCGTATTAATATACACATTTACACAATACGGATAAAGAGATAATATATTTTTTGTAATTTTTCGCTATCATTTTTTTTTCAAGTATATATATTTATATATAAGCGTATTATGTACAGATTTTTCACAAAACGATTCCTTATACCGTCTTCCATAAGCACCAAAAATTAGGGTCTAACGACACTGTGCTGCAGAGAATGCCACAAATACTGCATTCTTCACTTTACCATAGTCTTAGTGTGGGCTCTAAACGAACAACTATAAATAAAACAATATATATTATAGACCATGTAAATTTATTTATTATGATACACGTAAAGCTAATAAATTTTAAACACCACTGCTAAACATCAGTCTCACTGACAACGCGCAGATGAGTTTATACCACACAGGTGTATCTTAGAGATAAAAAGTCACAAATGGATCGCATACGAAATAAGATCAATCATATATCGTGGGTCTATTAAAACTTTAGCTACTACTGTTAGGGTCAACTCAAATTGAGCGGCAAAATGCCCTAGCACTTTTAAAATCTGCTTATTAATACGTAGAAGGAAATTCTTTGCACGCATTTAAAAAAAAACACGAACAGCGGAACGTTGAAATTTGAAATATTTAAAGTTTGTGTATAGTTACAGACGAAGTGCAAAAAACTAAATTTATAAACAATATATTATGTTAAAAAAGATTACGTGAAAAAAAGCTAAACAGGTCCATTACCATGTTGACCTATCGTGGTACGTAAATCTATACAAAGACAGTTCAAGAAATACTAGCGGATGGAATAAACAGAAAAAAAATTAAAACCTAATGAATTTTGGTCGAGTTTCGACCGACAGGCGAGTATGAATAAAACAGTGATCCTATTCCAATTAAATAGACTTGAAAATCTTATGCAAAAAATATAATCTAGCCCAGCCGACAACGGAGCATAGCATTTTGTCGCTTAACCTGCGTTATTCTTACCAAAATGCTCATCACATATTCACAAACTTCATCTGATATGTGTAACTGATTATTAACATACAGTTTTATAAATTTTAGTCTATAAGCGGGGCTTGTACATTTCCAAGAAAAATAATTAAAATATTTATAACTATTTCTACTGTAAAGTAAATGCTAAAACTATTAATACCTAACTAATTACACTGTAAACATTTTTACAATGATTTTCACTGAAACAAAACATGACTATTGAGAATAACTTATTGATATTACAATAATTGTGGTAAATCTAAGGTATGCTGCGATTACAGGTTCGAATCCCATCCAGTACATTATCGAAGTGAACCCACTCATAGCTTCACTGGAGGAGTTAGCGAGAATACTGAATACTGAATGTCATAAACATTCATTTCATCACTAGCGCCATCTGTGATATCGTATATAATAGAAATTATCAGTGACGCGTTTTTTAGAATGTCATACTTGTTTAACATATTAAGAAATCAGAAAACAGAGGTGTTCTACACCATCATTGCTCCAATTACACTTTTAGCCAAACAACGTGTTAAACGTCGCAACAATATTTTATTTTGCTAGCAACTTGTTATATTTTATTAATATGTATGCATGATACAGCTTACATACTTTACTATTACTGTAGACATCACAGTTCCAGGGTTTACTGGAAATTAGAAGTTCGTTATGTTTGAATGATTCTTTGTTTAGAATCATTGATGTTTATTCCCTTGCCTTGGTGATGGCACGTATGTCAGTGGGTACATATTTCATCGCCTGTTGTTGACAGTGCGTTGTACGGCAGACATGCCGTCCACGAACCTGGTGCGGAACAGTACGTTGGCATTGTTGAACATACCGTCTTTCAACGATACTATTATAAACTGTAACAAAAATATTTTAAGTCGATAAAAAATAAACAAGAGAATGTGACGTCATGAATTATTTTCAACTTCTTTTATTTTTCGGAATCTGCCCTTTACTTGTGCCGTAAGACCTTGCTTTTAACCAAAATTGATAATTCTAGGTCAACCGGAAGTACCCTATCGGTTTTGGGGCGAAAACCTATAAGGTACTTTCCCATTTACCTAGAATCATGAAATTTCGTAAGAAGCAAGGTCTGACAGCACAAGTGAAGGAAAAAATCCGAAAGTCGTTAATTTGTTGTTATATCACATAAAAAAAGTTTTTGTGATTACAAACTTATATTTTGCGGTTGGATTGTTTACTTCGTCGTACACCGCAAGCGCAAAGTTAAGTTTGTCTTTCGAAAAAGACGGGCAAATGTCTTTGAGAATTGATTCCCGAGATGGACGTATACAAGTTTGTTTGCTTACGGAACCCTCGGTGCGCGAGTCAGACTCGCACTTGTCCGGTTTTTTATACAGTGATACTCCTGGTCAAGATTGACTTCCAGGAACAGTTTCATCGGCTGTTTATGTATGACGATGATATTACTTTCGTAGACGAAAGATGACATTTAGTTTGAAGGGTGAAAGTTATTAATAGAATACGCTGAGGAACGAACTTCCAAAAATAAATGTGCTAGTCTTACTTCAAGATCTGTGAAAATGCCTATGATCGGCTGAGCGAGAATCGCCATTGCATTCTTCCGCAACAACTGTTTGAGGATCACCTAACATCCGTAACCTGGCTTCGACCACGAAATCCGAATACAAACTGGCTCTGTTTTGTCGAAGTGTAAAATCATGTATGTGGATCACGAACGGTACCCAAGCGTGTTGTACCTGCGAATGTTTGAAGTGCTCCTTGAGCATCTGTCCGATGTTCTGCGTGTGCGAGAGGTCCAGCGCCGCGTCCACCTCGTCCAGGATGTACAGCGGCGCCGGCTTGAACAGCAGCATGGCCAGCACCAGCGACAGCGCCACCAGCGACCGCTGCCCGCCCGACAGCTCGCCCAGCGACTCCTTCCACGTGTTGTTGAACCCCACCTTCACCTGGGGTTACGGCGTCGGATATTTAAAGCATTCTCGGTAGCATACAAACACACAATACTGGTACTTATAAAGGTTCCCTCACCTCCAGCCCGTCGAGCACAGTGAGTCCATCCGGTGGCCTGAGCTTGGCCTGCGCCCCGGGCAGCAGAGTGCTAAAGATAGAGCCGAAGTCCCGGTTGACCTGATCGCAGGCCGTCACCAGAGTGCGCTTCTTCTTTTCATCGAGCTCAGCCATCACCTGGACCAATTTGGCGCGGTCTGCTTCCACGATCGCCTTTTTGCGCATCACGTCTTGGTACTGTTTACAGACAAATGAGCGATTAAATAAACGATACGTGTTGATCAGTCGTACAGTGGTACAGTGGTACATCGTGAAATATCAGCGTCGCGAAGAACTTACAAAAACGGCTTTCTTTTGATTTCATCAGTCAGTCAGTTCATCATAAAAATGTGAGATTAAGGATTTACAGTTATTAATTTGATTTTGCGCTACGCAATGTACACGCAACATGTGTAGGTATCATTTTAGTGCGGTACAGGAATGACCTTAAACGTTTGGCGCCGTCGAAGCAGCTGTTTAATTGATTAAATTGCAGTTTTAAGCCGTATGTGTATTTATTGTTTTTTTTCGGTATAATGTTCTGTTTACTCATTGTGATATCATTGTTAACCAAAAAAAAAATTATGATTAAAAAAAATATGAATTTTCCAGCACAAAATTCCAATGATGTTCCACTCAGAATGATGGACTGAATCTACTATTTCAATATTCGGCAGAAACCTTACACCCGTTATAATTAATTATCATCATTATGTGGACGACCGGGATGTCCCTCTAACACAAAGGGAAGATCCTCAGAGCAGGCTAGATGATCATGTCCGTCTGACCAAAGTTATTTATATACTTATCAGCGCGAGAACTTTCATTGCACGATACAGAACAAGTACTTTCTATACAGGGTGTCTACCGAATATTGAAATAGTGTATTCAAACCATCGTTCTGCGTCGAAAATCATTTGAATTTTCTGCCGGAAAATTCATATATTGTTTTATTTTTTTTTGGTTAGAAGTGATATCACAATGAGTAAACAGAACATTTTACCAAAAAAAAATACCCCATACAGCCAAAAACTGCAATGTATTCAATTAAACAACATTTATGCAATCAGCTGCTTCGGCAGCGACGAACGTTGACGGTCATTCAATGTACCGCACAAAAAGAATACTGCATACATGTGCCAAATGAAGTCAATCACTATAAATCCTTAATCTCGCATTTTTATGATGAAGTGACTTTTGTATTGTCATAAATATAAACAGAAAGAGGTTTTTGTAAGGTTTTCGCGTAGCTCAAGCTTATATACTGTATAGATCGGCTTCTCTTCACTAGATGGGGCCGAAGTACGTTGTGGATGTCGGTACATTTAATTTATTTTTGTTCAAAACTCTTTAATTTTCTTCGCCCCCACCGTCGTTCAACCACAACACACCCACCTGCTCCTCCTCCTTGCCCAGCAAGGTGTGAGCGCGCGCGTTGAGCCCGCGGGCCAGCTTGTCCTTGCGCTCCTTGAGCTGCGCGAGGCGCTGGCCCGCGACGTGCGCCTGGCGCCCCGCGAAGTCGTACAGCCCGCCCGCCGCGCCGAAGTACTCGCGCTCGCCCGCTATCCAAGCGTGCTCGCTCTCCAGTGACTTGATCTAAGCAAAAACATCTCATAGCTAGATCATTACTTTTTTACAAAGTCAGTATTTTGAAGGGACCCGAAAGAAATGCAGGTAAATAAGGCAAAATACGAATTGAAGACTGAAGAGTTATGGATATGAAGTGTTTCTTAAGTGGTGAAATGATCACGCTGCACGTATTACATTCCCTCAATCTTATTAGTGGTAGAGAGTGATATAACACGCAGCACAGCAGAGTATACAGCTGTTTTAATGCGGGGGATCCCAATTTTTAGGCAGTGACAGAGGTGTAATATAAAATTGCGGGAACTACAAATAAATAGACTGGCAATTTTTTGTTTATTTTATTATTATTGTAAAGTCCTCCGCGACGCACTAATTTATTCCTATTGCAGAAGTTGACTTTAGAAAAAATCTCCTACAAGAGTCAGTGAAAAATTTACTTATGATTACTTATGATTACTAATGATTCTCTTTATCTAGACATAGAGAGACATCTCAGTCATCAACCTGGATTTTAGTTCTGATGATTCCATTTTTGATAAGAACTATTGTATACAGCCAAGTTTAGATTCAGATTGTTCTGCAAATATCATCCCCAGCTCACAATCGATTAACTTTACTGTTCCTGAATCACCTGAGCTTTCAACCGATTAAGTCTAGCAAAGAAGGGAAAATCAGAAAACGTAAGAAGTACGATAAGTAACTAGCACAGCGGAAAGAATGAAAGAAACTGAAAGATATGGAATCGAAATATAAACTAAAGCCAGGTTGTAATACTGATGTGTGCAAAAAAAAAAGCCATACCAATTTTGCAGAAGAACGAAATCATAAATCATAGTTTTGGAAAAATTACTTGGAAAAAAAAATTATAACAAATAACACGTCCAAAGAAGAGCCTAAAAAAAACTGTTAAGAAATACTGTAAATGGGCTAGAAACGTTAGCATATCGTATTTTTTGACAAATTAAAACAGGTACAAAAGTCAATGTTGCAAGCATATGTCACAAATGTGTAAATAAAAGTATGGAGAATAAGGCCCGTATTAGTAGACTGAACCTATCTCTGAGCTTTATGCTAATCGTGCATGACGTTTTTGAGTTCCTGTACTCACTTGAGTGACGTTGGTATTAATAAATCAAACTGCGCACTCAAGAGAGGTCGTCGCATTATACTTAAGTGCGTGTTTGCTGAGTGCAGTCGGACCGTGACTTAAGAGCGTGTGTGTGTGAATACAAAGTACCTACGTTTATAAAACTTGTGAAGTAAATAAACATGGATTTTGAAAGTATTGTAAACAAAGTAAATTATTACGATATTTTGGATTATTATGATGATATTTTGTCTTGGATGCAGCAATCCTTTCGTGGTGCGTCAAGAATCAATTTAGAAAGATATGGATTCCGTCAACAATATGTACTATACATAACATAGTTAATTGGAAGTGATCTAAAAAAAGATGATTTCAGGGGTTTGCTAATTGCGCCAGAAATAGCTGTGTTGATGAGTTTGAGATTTTATGCTATAGCATCATTTCCATTTTAAAGACTACCAATCCACCCCAGCGTCGCACGGGTAGCATAGAGCTTCAGACATCTTCAACAATCATCATCAACATGTTTCAATCAATTTACACAAAATCTTAACAAATTATACACCTTAACCTTCCTCATTAATCACTGTATATTAGTGAAAACCGCATAAAAATCCGTTCAGTAGTTTTTCAGTTTCGAACAGACAGACACGCGGCGGGGGACTTTGTTTTATAATAATATATGTAGTTATAAACAAGGCAACGGCACCGACGAAGAAGTACATTTACATTACAAAGATTTCTTTGTCGAGTTTCGCAGTCTACTGCTTTAGTTAGCTTTAGTCGCGGCCAAATGCAAGTTTGTTTATACACAGGGTGTTACAGAAAGGTGTGGTCACATTTTAGGCCCGTTTTGTAGCCGACAAACAGTTGATTTAGGTTGAAAAAAATGGATCTTGAAAAAATATTTTCTTTTAATTTTTTTTTTTCGGGGAAAAGCTATTCCTAGTGTAGGTGCACATTTTTTAACAACAAATTATGAATTTTCGTGTCAATTTCAATGATTGCTTTTTATGCAGACATTTTCATAAAAATCTGGACACTCCATCAACATTCTTGGTATTAAATACTCATAGTTTCATTCATGTCAGTCCTCTCTCATACGAAATATTAGCAAGTTAAATTTCTCAGTTTCAAAATAAGATTTCTGTAATTAAAATTACGAATTTTCATAAAATTGTAAGCGCTTTACGTTATTCACTGGGTCTACTACACGACCCTAAAATATGACTAACTTTCTGTAACAGCCTGTATAAGAAGCGTAATGAAGGTGTGTCGTTTCGTTTTTATCTGTGATTCATGTTCTTTCAATAGGCTAGTGGATAATCAAGTTAAATCAGTTACTTTTTATTCAATGTCGAAACGAACGTTCACGTTGGACATTTGCATCACATTTATATGTCTCTTAGAAGACTTCATTTTTTGAAGACTTTAAAATAATTTATTTGAAACATCGGCAACTACCCCATTATTAGTAACAACATTGTTACCTTTTTGGCACAATCCACGGCTTCTGTCTGCAACTCCTTGATCTTGTAGTCCAGCTCCTTGATGCCTAGCTCCAGGTCTGCGCTGGTCTTGGCCAGCTGTTCCTTCTTATGGTTCAGCTTGGAGATTTCGGTGCTGCGGCCCGATATCTCCGCTTTCTGCCGCTTGATGCGAGACTGCATCTCTTTTACTGCTTCCTACACAAAGAGAATAAACTGATTAGTTTTGCGATGACGTTATCACGAGCAGAATCACACGGTCAACCGTCTTGATCACTATTTTGTGAATTGCATTAATCACTATACCTAAAGGCCTTAAGGCCTATAAATACCAAACATAAATTCCTGTAATTACAAATTGAAATTTTGTCTCAGCGTTAAGATCTGGAAAGGTAAAATTGACATAATACGCTATTTAACAGATGATTAAATTTTTTTTTTTTATTAACAGTTGTGGCAACATCTACATACGTACAACAAAAAAACATACTTCAGCACAATTATTCAAAATAAAATCAATTATACTTCGAAATTCACCCAAACTACATAGGAACTATTGACCCTGTATCACGCAATTAAAGTTCCCGATTTTTTTTGTTATACGCTATTTATACCCAAACTAAGCAGAGCTTGTACTGTGGTTTCTAGAACATGGAACATTATACATTATATACATAGAAAGATTTAGGTCAATGCAAATAGACATATACATGTATACAAATACTGCACTGTATGAGAATCGAACCCGCGACCCTTGGCTTGGCAGACAAATGCACCACCGTCTGGCACCTGCACCCGACGCGGTAGGACGCCTCGCCCCTTGAATAAGAGCCCGCGTTAGGTCCGAAACTAGCCGGGCATACCCGAAATATACATAGGAGTAAAGCCGTATATCCGCGTACCCCGCGGGCACCATCTACTGTCGAGTATAGGAAGTCATAGAGGGTTGCGATTACCTAAATTGAGATGCACATCATCTTTTGACATGAAACGGAACTTATAGTCTATTACAAAATGTCTCACAATGTATTAGAAAATTCTAGAGTGGTTTCAAGTTTTCGGGAAATGTTATGAACTCTTTATGAAATATAGTTCAGAGTATATAAGGCGCGGAACATTGCGGTATTAGTTGAAAGTTTTTATTCGAATACAAAGGATAGTTCGACTTTCTCTATAGTTAAAACCTTAAATAGACTCTCCTGTACCCTGCATAAAGCTTAGATGATTGCCTTCTGAGCTAGCCTCGAGCGGCTCGACTCCCAGAGGTGTAGGTGAGCACTGACCGTGGCCCTGGTGTGTTCGAGCTGGGCGGCGTCGAGCGTGTCGCGCAGCAGGTCGGCGGCGCGGCCGGTGTCGAGGAGCTGCTGGCGGCTGGCGCTCACGGCGTGCTCCAGCTCCTGCACCTCCAGCTTGAGCGTCTCCAGCTCTTGTTCGCGTTGCTTCCACGAACTTCCGTGAAGTTCTGCGTCTTTTTTGGCTTTTTTCAAAGCTTCTTCGGCTTTTTTGAATTCCCTGTTACAAATGATCATTTTCAGGATAATTTGTGTTCAAATACGAATGAATGAAAGAGAAAAGGAAAGTTAGTAACTTAAAATTTATGTTAAGCGTTTACCTTCATTTTTAATAATAGTTTAAATTTATAATCTATAATCCTATGAGAAAAATAAAATTACTGAAAAAAAATAATTTGGATGTGGTAGTCGACTTGTTTCATGCATTTGCTGAGTGTCCAGACGGATAGGCAAATATTTAGTCTTCTTTATTGTGATTTCTTGTATGTATCTCACCTCTCCCGGTGCCCTTTGATATCCTTGACCTTGGCTTCCAGGTCCTTCGCCCGAGCCGCGGTTTCCTTTTGCGTCACCTTGTCTCGTTCTACTGCTGCAGTTAGTTCTTCTACCTATACAATATTTACTTAATATTTTATATTACAAATATAAAAGTAAGTTTTTACATTTTCACTATTCACAGTAATCTGCGGACTAGATATTGTTAAAATATTACTAATGAGCTGGTCATGATTTTGATTATGAAGAGGTACGTATAGTACTCTCCAAACTTATTGGCCGGCCTGAAGGTGGCGCAACCGCCACGTCGCGCGTGGTACAATCGAGTAAAAAATTAAGAACCCAAATATGACTTCGATGTTAATATAGTATTAGATCAAAGTTCCTAAATACATTTTAATTGTATTCCATATCAATGACATAATTATATGTGTGTTATGCTATAGTTATAAAAAAATGAATTGGCTAATTAAGCTAGATAGGTATGCAGATTAAATAAGTACGCTTTTATTTCACAAAATTATTTATTTGTTTAAAGTGGGGTTACACCTTCCATCTAACTCGTACCACGGAGCTCTTCATCGGAGTTTCGTCTTCAAAATCAGTTTTCATTAAAATTTGTGTTTTTTTAGCGATGTCCACGTAACCCTTTATTGCTGCCCAAGCCATTTCTATTAGGTTGAGGTCCGGATGGTTAAGTGGAAGGCGCAACACTGTGTGGTTGTTTGAACATATTGCACTGTGTCGTGGTGGAAATCTGGTGACTAGCGTTACAGGTAATTTATTACCTACAGCAGGCACCAACGATCCACAACCAGATTATGTTATGTGTACTAGGAAAAGGAAAATTTGTTATCTACGCAGGGTGTTAGTGAAACGCTCCCGAAAACTAAGGCAGACTTTAGTACTAACGGTACCTTTGATGATACGTCAGAAAAAAAAGGCGGCCAACTGACGCGGTTAACTTCAGGCCGGTCAATAAGTTAGGGGGTTGTTGTAGTTTCTAAAGCGTTACACTTGTCACGTGCCGTGCACAGTTAGGAACATGATCAGTTGCGTGACGTGGAATAAGATTGGATGTGGTCACCTGCGCGCGCAGGCCCTGGATCTCGGCGAACAGCTGCGCGGTGGAGGTGGTGGCCAGCCGCGCCTTGATCACTTCTAGCTCGTGCGACATCATCTCGTACCTACGAACATCACAAATGGCTTAACAAATATAATTACTTGTTTTACTTTACCAACATTTAAGATAAATAGAATAAATGCTTCTCAAAAAATTCATTGATCTATTATGTTATTTTTGCTATTTTGGCAATTTATTTTAAATCATATCATTCTCCTTCATAAAGCTTAGAAGAATTTAGTGATCTCAATATTGTTAGATGTTTATAGCGATATGATGTAATTGTAATGTCGGTACGTACTTCTGTTGTGTGGTGGTGTACTGCTCAGCGGCGTGTTGCATGGCGTTAAGCTCAGTCATGTCGAGGGACAGCTGCGACTCTGTCGAGTGCAGCTTCTGTTCTAGCTCCTTCAACTCTTGTAACTGCAGAAGTACTGACCCGCCCTAAATGTAAATTAAAACAGAATGTTGAATATGTACATGTTCAATATCTCGACAGTGACAGGTGTGAGACACAAATGAATATATATATACTAATATTATAAAGCTAAAGAATTTGTTTGTTTGTATGGTTGGACGCGCTAATCTCAAAAACTACTGGTTTTAATTGAAAAACTATTTTTGTGTGTGATAGTCCATTTATCGAGGAAGGTTATAGGCATATAATAACATCACGCTACGACCAATAGGAGTGGAGCAGTGTCCAAAAACACAGGTGAAGCTGCGGGTACGGCCAGTAACTAATCCATAATAATGCAAATAGGCGTTAGTGAATAGTTAAAACAATAGATAGATAGATAGATAGATACTCTTTATTGCACACCATAAATAGGATACAATTAAAAAGAAATACATTAGAAACAGCAGTACAATAGGCGGCCTTATCGCAGTCTACAATCTCTTACAGGCAACCTGTAGGTGGACTATACAGTTAGGAACAGGTAATTTGTGGTGCACATTTGACCTATTAGCACTTGAGTGTACGATCAGAGAAGGAGAAAAATTTGAATAATGGTGCTAATATACATTTCAATCGTATAAATCTATTAAAGTCCATAACAATATATTGACATCGTTAAACAAATACTGTAATTATATATATATATATATATACACATACGTATATACATTCAAATATATATATATAGCCGTATACATACAATATTTATTTTCTTTCTCACTTCTTTCGTATGTTATGCACTCGGCCCTTATAACTAAGTCACTCACAACTTAATATTTTTCTAATATATGAAACTCGCATCCAACTCAAAGAATACATACATATCTACCTACAGGTGAATATATATCCCTAACAACATATATGCAAAATTTCATGAGGATCGGTTCAATGGTTAAGGCATTAAAGCGTAATAAACAAACACACATACTCACTTTTGCATTTATAATATTAGTGAGGATATTATAAGAATACATCTTTAAAAAAAAACATTAGCATTGCGCGTGTGTTGCAGATTTGGTTACCACTAATACACGAGTGAAACAGCGAATGGCCGACCTTAGCCCTGGCGCCGCCGGACAGCGTGCCGGAGGGGTCGAACACGTCCCCGTCCAGCGTGACGCAGCGCCGGCGCACGCTGGGGTGGAACGTCACCCTCTTGGCCGTGTCCAGGTCGCGGCACACCAGCGTGCCGCCGAACACCCACGACATGGCCGGCCGCAGGTGCGAAGAGAACGAGATCAGGTCTAGGGCCAGCTGCACGTTCTCTGGACCACCGCCCTGCAAGTATTCATACGTATAGTATCGCTTGGAACACATGATAACGTAAATCGATTAAAAACTTACTCCAAATGTGCTTATATCATCCTAAAGTTGCAACTTATTCATTAAAGGAATATTATAATCCTCATTGACACCGCGTCAAGACACAAAAATTTCAGACCTAACAACCTCGAGACGCCTTATCGACGGGTCCTACGTATACTGGCACAAGTGCAAAATTATAACTTTACTAAAAGTAATATCAATAGTGTACTAAATAGGGTCTGAATATATAACCTGTTTATTTCAAGTCGGATTGCTTTAACCATTATATTACAGCCAAGTTTATTACAAAAGTAGACTTACGATCTTCTGCGCCAGCTTGACGGTGTCTCTATCGATGACATGTCCGCTGATCTTGTTGAGCGGGATGATGGTGGTGCGAGTCTGCAGCTGTCCGCGCTGCAGCAGCAACTTGCTCGTCACCTCCGTGTCCACCACCACGTTGTATAACTGGGAACATTATACATAGCAATAATATACTGCCTTGGCCAAAAGTCTCACGCCGCAGCAATTCAATCACCGTCAGTATATAAGCGCGTGGCGCAAGAAATCAGTCTCTTTGACGCTTGGGTCTTCGCTACGAACGGTCAAATGTACTTGTGTTTGCACCTAGCAGCGTTTCTATACTAACGTATAGTTAAAACATAATTATTAGCCGTGGCGACCGAGATTCACAGACAGAAGAGGACCGCACTATTAGCTAAGGCCTGTGCCCCCTGACTTATAACTGACGCGAGGCGGTCGCGAAAAGTTGGCTACACAGGAAACGCTAGATTTGGGTTTATTTCTTTTACGAATCCCCTATCTGTGACGGGCGACGAAAGCCACCCCGTCCCAATCCAATAAAATTTCTTATTATACGATTCTTGTATTTATTTATTTATTAGTTCGCTACCATCGCTCGTTGTGGACATATCCAGTGATCTAGTGCTCGTTGATGTTTTGACTCGCAAGATTCAAGTGTTATTGTTATAATATGACAAAACGGAAGGAACTTTCATTAGAACAACGTCTGCAGATACAGCTTCTGCATGAGCAAGGGAAATGTATGCGCCGATCCGTGCAATATGTTACTGAGCGACTCTCTGCTACCGGAGCACATCAAAACTTACTGGGCGCAAACGCTTCACCACAGACCGTGAGGATGGTCAGTTACTGATAGATCGTTAATTTTTTTTAAAGAAAACATCTTCAGAGCTCGCTGCTGAAATGTCCAATGGAAATTAAGAGAACATTTTCTGCTTGAACTACTCGTAGAAGACTTAAGGAAGCTGGTCTGAGAGGTTGTAAAGCCGGGAAGAAGCCGTGGCTGTTCGACGACAATAAGGAAGTTCGATATGAGTGGGCCTTAAAACATCGAAGTTTGACCACACACGATTGGTCAAATGTTATGTGGTTAGACGAATCAAAACTTTGAGGTGCGTAATTTAACGCTCTAATGTCAGTTAATAAAATGGTTTGAAAACAAAATCCCTTGACAGATTTTTTTTTTAATTTTCTGTTTTTTACGTGGGAGAGCCATGCTTCGCCACGTATGGGCCGACTCGACTCCGCTCGATACCACGGCCTCACAGAAAACCGGCAGTGAAACAAGGCTTGCATTGCTTTTGGCCGCGTGATTGAGGTTATCGGAGGCCCTAACCCTTCCCTTTTCCCTATTCCCGTCCTCCTACCCTCCTCTAATCTCCCTCTCCCCTCTTTTTCTACTCGCACCTTAAAGGGCGGCAACGCAATTGTGACTCTTGAGTTACAGGTGCCCATGGGCGGCGGTAGTCATTTACCATCAGGTAACCCGTCTGCTCGTTTGCCCCCTATACCATAAAAAAAAAACTCAATATTTGATGACCTTTTGCGTCGCGTCGGGTAGACGAAGAATTTAAGACAGTGTGTGATGACAACGGCGAACCATAATGGTCTTGGGCTGCACGACCGATTATAGGTTTGGCGGATTGTTCGTGTGCGAGGGTAGGGTGAACTCTACAAAGTACATAAATGTACGAACGATACGAACATGAAGACCGACAACAAAACCGACCGAGAAACAAAAGCTGCCGCCGCCTGGAATGGAAAACGATTACTGCTGAAGTCTTATAACAATCTCTCACAAGCTGTAGGGACGCAGAGAAAGTACGAACGACTCACCCGGCCTCCCGCTGCCGTCTCCAACGCCGTGCAGTACACAGGGTCGCACACGTCGATCAACCTGCAGATTGTACCTGCAAAATTTGTCTAAATGATGCATGTTTCTGACATTCATAGAATAAAAAAGATTTTAAGGGAGAACAGATTAACTTACTTTAGGAAATGAAACTACCTTTTTTAGTTCTTAAAGCGTGGTAACATGTAAAAATGAACTGTCCGTTAGAAAGGGAGGTATAGCGAGTAGCAATGAAATGTCCGCTTGGCTCTCAAGCTCATTTCTTACGGACGTGTGTCGCGCGCGCCAATCATTAGTTACAATACATACCAAGAAGGATTGTTAAAAAACCAACGTCTATATTAATAAAAATCAAGAAAGTTCTGGAAATTACGAAACTATTTTTTTTTAATTTTTACTATTATGGCGTCATCCACATACAATAAAACATACTTCAGCGCCATCTATTGAACACAAATGAAACTCCTTTAACATTAAACGTAAATGTTTATGTTGCAATCGAAACTCTTGGCCAGTCGAAAGTACTTTTGGCCGATCAAGAGTTTTGTCTGTAACATACATAATATATGTAACTTTCAAACATTAACCGTTGGGCCTCGACTCCATCACGTAGCCTGGTCAGAAGACCCTCACTTTGCGTTAGTGTCACAGTAATGACCCCGACGCGATTGGAAGCAGCCTATACGGAGCAGATGAGCACCATCATCATCGCCACCATCGTATACACTTCTAGAGCAGTGACCGGTAATCAAGTCTGAATTCGTCGGCATACTGGACCTCAACAGGGCAGGGGTACTATACACCTGCAACGACTGCTAGGCACAGCTCACTGCATCTACGGTCTATGTAGGAAGAGCAATTCTCTCCTGTCTATTCGAGGTCGTCGTCGTCGCGCAGCCCCGCCTGGGGACAGCTCGCTCTAGGGGACAGACACACTCACCGCTGACCCGGCGCGCGTCGAAGCCGGGTTGCGGCGGCTGGTACTTGAAGTCGCAGCGCGTGAGGCGCGCGGCGCGCTGGTCGAGCGCGTCGCGCAAAGAACGCGCCGCCGCCTGCGCGCCGCGCGCGGCTCGCTCCAGTTCCGCCTGCCGCTCCGAGCTGAACTCCATGCGGGACAGCTCGCTCTAGAGGGGAACCTCGATGAGTGTGTTGTGGAGGAAGTTTCAGACATTCAAATTCAAAAATCATTTATTCAATTAAAACACTAAGTGACATTTATGAACGTAAAATTGAAGCTACAGTTAAAATCATAGATCGGCGCGCAAACAGACGCCACAGCATGTACTGGATTGTCGAGGTAAATTAGGTGAAAACACCAAAATCTCCTGCCTGCTTGTGTCGATCTATAAGTTCCAGTTTCCAAAATGCGTAGAACCTTATGAGAAGAATACTGGCAAAAAACTCATGGCCACTCTTTTTAAAAGTCAGATCTTCAGTTACAATAGTGTTACACGAAAGGTAAACAGGATGCAAGCTGATGCCACCTGAATTTCATTTTATTGAAATGCTCCAAAAGCTAACGTACTAAAAAATAAAAATCACTCAGTGATACCGTTCAAGATTTGAACCTATTAAACATAGAAATCATTCAAGGTGCACATCTACCTTCATTCAGTTACAAAATCTACTGTTAAAAATAATTTGTGACTGGATTAAGAGGCTAGAGTTGCAGTTGATCGAACCAAAATAATAGTATAGGCTAAAGCATCGCTGACTAGGCCGACCAGTCACCCCAAGCAGCACCCGTTCACGAGTATGACGCATGGACTAGCCATCATCTCCTTCGCCATATCAGAGGGAAAGAAACGACCCGCCCCATGACGAAGCCGCAAGCAATGACATTTTAGTGAGCCTGACGAACCATAGTCGAGATACTGATAAACTACTACTAGTCAAATTACCATTATAAATAATCGTCACGCATTACTTTCAACTGACAATGGTTTGTTATTAATTTAGCTTAATTATAAGACAAAAAAGAAGGTGTGGGCGTTATTTCACGTCACTAGATACAGCAACTACGTACGTAACATGTAACCGCGTAACTAGTATCAAGCCAAGTAACACACTAGTGATTTTTGTGTACAGGTTATTTTCACTACAACGCACACGACATAGTAACTAATACAAGCTGAGACCTCGTTTAGTTGTTAACGTGTCATACAAACGGAGTTTCAAGTTAACGTAGGTACGTTACAATGAGAATTCGTTGCGCGATACGTATGCTGTTTTTTTCACACTCAGGTATAATTAGTATACGCATCACTTTTACACACTAGCACTGTGCCGACAGATGAACATCAGCGAAAACAGGTTAAGTGTTACTGCAATGCATGTAATTTTGTTGCATATGTCTATGATTTTAGAGATTAGTATAACCTCGTTTTATTTTGACTTTATTTTAAAATAATCTCAGTTGTTACGTTAGATGGCTCGAGTCAAACACAAATATTTGTTTTAGCTCAATGACGAATTATATTAATAATATTAAGATCTTTCTTTTTTGAGATATTAGTATACGAATGTTTTATTTATATATTTTGAAAAAAAAAACCCAGCTGTAAACCAATATATGTTTTCATATAAATATTTTCATAGTATAAATAGATCCTAAAAAAATAAAAACAACAAAAAAATGAAATAATTAAAAAAGGCAAAATATATAAGTATTTTAAATCATGGTTATTATTTATGGTTCATTTAATGCAGTCAGTCCTAAGCCTGAATAAATAGAATAAACTTTATTGCTTATATTGTGTACAAAAGTTATTTTATTATTTTTGAGGATCAACATAAATTAGGAAGGGAAGTCCATTTGCGGTGGACGTTTAATGATGTAACTATAACCACAAAACCGTAGCTTCGACAGTGTGAATTGTATATGGAACGGATGGCTCGTTTTTGGAGAATAAAAATCGTTTCAACATTAGCCGCCTTGCCCCAAAGTAGTATATCATAGGACATGACGCTGTGAAAGTAGCTAAAATAAACTAGCCTAGCTGTGTCCGTATCAGTGAGCTGACGTACCTTCCATACTGCATAAGCTGCCGAACTAAGCCTACCTGCAAGGCTGTCTATCTGGGCTCCCCATTGTAGTTTACTGTCTAATGTAATTCCTAAGAATACTGTTGAGTCTACAATACTTAACGTTTCATTATTTAGAGTTAAATTAGTACCTAGCTGTAGCACAGTAAATCTCACACACTTTGTTTTATTTGAATTTAGTAGGAAGTTGTTAGTTGAAAACCAGTACAATACATCATTTAGTACCCTATTCACATCATCAAAAACTGTTTTCTTACGATCGACTTTAAAAATAAGTGACGTATCATCAGCAAATAGAACTATATCACAGAGATCTTTTAAATAATAAGGTAAATCGTTTATATATATGCGAAAAAGTAGAGGACCTAGTAAAGAGCCCTGGGGAACGCCCATAGTAACAGGTAATCCAGAAGACCTCGCACCATTGACATCTACCTGTTGAATTGTATCTTTCAAGTAGGAAACAATTTAGTTCCAAAGCAATACCATTAACACCATAATGTTTAAGTTTAAGAAAAAGCGTGTGATGTTCTACACAGTCAAAAGCTTTTGAGAGATCGCAAAATACACCTATCGCATCTTGCGAATTCTCCCATGCATTAAATATATGTCTCAAAAGAGTTGCACCAGCATCAATTGTTGAACGACCCTTTGTAAAGCCAAATTGTTCTTTGTGAAATAGATTATTTAGATTAAATAACTTTTTCAAAAAATTTACTAATAGCCTATAACATTGAGATTGGCCTAAAGTTACTTGGTTCAGTTGTACAACCCTTCTTGAATAAAGGTATTACTTTGCTATGCTTCGTCAGGTTAGGAAAAACACCAGAATCAACACATCGATTGAATGTTATAGCTAGAAATGGTGCTATAACAATTATAATGGTTTCTAAATGGTTTTTAACAGAAATTTCCCATAAATCCCCTGAATTCTTAGAATTAAGAGACTTAAACGTTTTTATAATGTCTGTGGGGTTTATGAATTCAAATAAATTCTTACATTTGTTTACATTGGCCCTTAACAACAATTCAGACCTGGACGCACAAAAATTCAAGGTACTAGTTGTACTAACTGGTATATTTGTGAAAAAGGTATTAAAAGATTCAGCTATGTCTAAGTTGATTGTTATAAACCTATTATTAATATGTTGTATTTATTATTTGTGTATTTATTATGTTGTATTTATGTATCTTATATGTATCTGTGACATGTTATTTTTATCATATTTTATCATTATGTCAAATTCAATTCAATTCAAAAAAAATCTTTATTTCATAAAATTGAGCATCAATTATTCGAAATCTTCGATTTAATAAATAATTATTATAATTAAAAATTATAGATCAACACACACAGAGTCACCGCAACAATAGTTTGCTTCGTCAAATGTAAAATGATTAAAGAAAACAAAATGGATAACATAATATCACATCTGCCTGTTTCGATCTATAACCGCCCGTTTCCAAATGGTTGAGCCTTGTGAGAAGAAATCGGGCAAACAAACTCACGGCCACTCTTTTAAAAAAGAAAAACCAGACAGTTTCAACAATAACTATGCACCAGACACTGCCCCATAACTCCCTTTGACGTATTCTCTCCATCCCATGGTTGCCTGGAAGAGATTGCCTTGTGCGATAAGGCCGCCAAGTGTACAAACCTGTCTATAGTTGTAAGTGTTTTGTTTTTTTTTTTTCAATACCTGGTGTACAATAAAGAGTATTATTATATTATTATTAATATTTAATTTTAAATCATTATCTCGAGGTTTACTACGTCCAGTTTCATTATTAATAATGTTCCATGTAGCTGTTATTTTATTATTTGAAGACTTAATCTTATTACTTATGTATAAAGACTTTGCCATAGTACATGTTTTCCTAAAAATCTTTGAGTAATTTTTGACATATTCATGAAATTTTGGGTCAAAATTACTTTGTTTCATAGCATATAAATCATACAGCTTTTCTCTACTTTTGTATATTCCTGTTGTCGCCCAATCGCAGAATGTCGATTTTGGATTTTGCATTATTGTTTTTGACTTAAATATACTGTTAAATTCGATTTCTATCATATTGAATAAGTAGCCGTAAAGCTTATCCGGATCTCTTTGAGTCCAATCTAAATTGGAAACTGTTATAATAATTAAATTTGACTTTAACGATTAATGACAACTTTAGTAACAAGCTAAGCACTACACTATAAGTATAGACTAGAATATATTATCTGTATTAACTCTCTCTGTGGAAATCTCTTATATACAAGACTGCGCTCAAAAGTTAAATCCTTTTATTTATATAAAATTAACAGAAACCTTATTACTAATGTTATTACTAAAATTCAATAATCGGTTACTAGTCATGGACCTGTATACAGTTTTGTTCATTCTATTTTCATTCATACAAGGAAATGTAACAAATTGCCCACAGTGATCAGATGTTAAATCACTTAAAATTGACCTATTTAAATATTCCCCATTGCTAAAGATGTTATCTAAGTAAGTTGCCGAGTGAGAAGTAATTTTTTCTGTCTCAGAAAATAAATAATTCAAGTCAAATGATTCAAATAGGCTCACAAATCTTATACGGATAGGACACTTTTCTAATATATTAATATTGAAATCTCCACAAACTACCAAAACCTTACTACTGACACATACTCGCTTCAAAACTTCTTCCATAACTATCTCAAATATGCTAAAGTCACTCTGTGGTGGCCTATACACACTAACTATAATATGGTGTTCCAGTTCTACACAAGAAAGTTTTACAGTGCACTCAGCAGACAAATTTACAACATCTTTCCGGTTTTTGCACTTAATACTATTACAAACAAAAATTAACGACCCTCCATGAATTGACTTCCTTCTTACATACACACTTCTAGCAGAATAAAGTTCATTATCAAATATTAACTAGTGTGCCTGTAGCCAATGCTCTGTGAAACAAAGCACATCAACATTATATTTATCAAAAAATTATTCTACTTCTAAGTCTTTCCGAGATAATCCTTGAATATTTTGATGAACTATGTTTATGGTCATTGACTTTTTTACTTTATTGCTACAATTTTTATTTATTTTTGTATTTCTACTATCAATACCATTATTGTGTCAATGATTTGATATGCAAGAGATAGGCTCTATTGTCTTAGCAATTAATTCAAAGAATTTATGTCACAATGTGCGGCCAAGCTATTGCCTGAATTAATATTAATAACGTCATCGTTAATTAGCTCAGAAGGAGCACTATATAAAGCCAAATGTTTGGCTACAGTGTTCTTACATTCTAAGGGGTGCTCTATAGGAGCTGTCAGGTTAGCCAAGATCTTGGCTATTATTCTAAATTAATATGATAGCGAAACAGCTATTTGTCTTTTAAAATAATATGGCAGATAATAACAATCTGTAGTCGAAAAACTATTATCATAAACAATACTATTGATGTCAATTATAAAATCTACCATTAATTTGGCTTGTGTTGGGAATCGAACCCAACAACGAGGCGCGCCGTTCGCGCTGCCTGCGCGCACTAGTGCCGCGTCATCGAGTGGCCTACGTGACTTACGGCACGACAGCGCAACAGCGACTCGGCCGCGATAGGGACGATGCGCAGCTTCGGAGCTTCACTCGAGCTTTACTCTCCATCAGAAACGGTCGACACACTAGTCTTTTTTTCTTATGTTTGCTCGGGATCGTTACAATTGTAATTTGCTGACGGCAATAATAACCTAGTTTATACAGTCCACTAGTTTCATTTAACTGAGCCGGAGGGATATCAAGAACAGCTTGTGAAATTAAACATAGTCATGTTTAAATTAATCCTAATATTTTTTTCATGTTGAGACAAACCTTTGCTAGTTGGCAGTGTAAATATGCTTGTATAATATGCATTCGTATAAGCAATACCCCTTACCTTCCGTTGCCTTCCCTTCGTACCTACGTTTCCATTTCCATATACTCTCAATTTGCTCATCTCTAATTCCCAAAATGCCGATAGACGGCAATAGGTTCACCCTGATGAATCATCTACGAAATGAACGTTTAATACACCAACGGTACGGACCTACCCTTTGGGGAAATAGGCGTGAATATATGTGGGTGAATGCATGTCAATACTTTACAAGTAAATGAAGAACCAAATAGTTAATATATAATGAAGATAAAACAGAGCTAGTAAATACAAATATGATAACTGACTATAATGTGTTAACATAAAAAACATTATGGATGAACACAAAAAAAGAACAAGAATGAACTAGCGATTTACCTTTAGCTTATCCACCTGCGCTTGCTGCTTGCCGATGTTGTCCTGGTCACGTTTGAACTGTGCACTGCTGCTGTTGAACTCTCTTTCTAAGGTTTTTAATCTTTCTTCAGCATGTTTCTTTTCCATAGTGCTCTGGGATATGCGAGTGGACGCTTCAGACGCTTCGGCCTTAGCCGCTAAAACCATAACATAACATTTTTATTTCTGTTAATCATCCACGTCATTTAACGCTGAGAATCGCTGTAACTCTAGATGTTATCTCACATGTTGATTTTTGAGTATTTAAATATTCGCAATGCGATCATAGTACCAAAACTGATTTCACACTTCAATCGATTAGCAAAATTATTCTTTACACAGGATTTTTTCAGGCAAAATATAACACATAATTTATGTTTTGTATGCTACAGGTCCTGAAGCGACTCTGAGGCCCCTCTAGCCCGGTGCTCACAGACAGGAACTTCTGCTGCGCGTGTAGCTAATTGTATAACGTACCCATGAGTTGATCCTGAAGCGACTCTGAGGCCCCCTCTAGCCCGGTGCTCACAGACAGGAACTTTTGCTGCGCCTCGGCCAGAGCCGCCTCGCTCGTCTCGCTCGCCGCACGCAGGTTCTCGAATGTTGACGATACCTAATATATAAAAATATACCTAATATATAAAAATATACCTAATATATAAAAATATACCTAATATATAAAAACCTAAACGGGGGCAGAGCGCTTCATCACGTTGCGCCGTCCGGCGTCATGGCGGCCCATTAACGTAACGTAACCAAACCAAAAAAAAAACAAGTTTGTACGCGCATTCGTTTATCTACTTTGTTGTTTTGCGTTTGTTTTATCATAGATTGTGAAAATTATTATTTGATTGACAAGAGAAGAATGAGATTGCTAAAAGCATGTGAAACTAAAGAAACATAGTAGGTATACATTCCTATTGTTTTGTTTACGTACGTTTCTTTTTTATGTTCCTTATTTCTCAATACTACTTAAAGTGTTAATTATCACTAAATTCTGTCAGGGCATAATTTAGCTATTTGCTAGGTATTGTGATTGTTAAATTATTTTTAAGTAATTAAATATTATAAACAAACTGTGCTATAATTTAAAAACTCCGCCGATACCGGTCCCAAGCCCGGATGGAAAAGGACGAGGGTTGGTCTTGGAAGAAAACCCGCCGTAAAACCGTCAACGCCGAACAACTAACTCTATACTAAATCTCAACTCAACTCAAACTAAATCTCCTTAAAAGAAGTGTTGCAGAAGGTAATAGGAAACAACTGCACTATATTTCCTTAGTCTGTCAGCTTTAATATTAATAAATAGAAAGTGTAGCAGAAAAGCCCGGTGTTCCTTCGACGGGACAGGGATGCGAAGATTCCCTGGGAAAAACCAAGCAAAGTTATAATTTTGAATTCATTCCCGTTCTGACCAGAAAGTTGAAAGTTTCTACAATATAGTAGAACAACTTTTTAATCTCACTAAAAGATACGAAGTCACTATCGTAATGGGAGCTATAAAAAAGCGCTCCCGAACTGCTTTATCCGTGTGCGCTGGCAGTGCACGCACGCGAACACGTATGAAGCAGTTCGGGGGCGTTTCTTTTAGGCTAGCTGAGAGGTGTAGACTTCGGCTTCGGCCTCCCTGGCTCTCAAAACTGATTTCTGCCTTCCCTGGGCTTTAACTGTGTGTAGCTATTGAATCCAGTACAAGGTAAGGCGTAGAGGCGTACCTGCGCGAGCGCGGCGCGCTTGGCCCCGAGCGCGGCCTCGTCGTCGGCCAGCGCGCGCTGCAGCAGGCGCGCGCGCTTCTCGTGCTCGGCGCGCGCGTCGCGGCCAGCGCGGCTGGCGGCGGCCGCGCCCGCCTCGTCCTTCTCCAGCGTCTGCAGCTGCGTCTGGAGCTGCTGCAGCGCGCTGCCGCTCTCCTGTGCACCGGCGACGCTTGTATTATGACGATTTGATACGAGCCAGTATCAACATTTTTCTTTTCATTATAAAGCAATTGCACATTTTTGTAAAACTCAAAATTGCAAAGTAGACTATGAACACTTGGATAAAAAGTACATTTAAAATGAAAAAAGTGATAGGAGAACAAAAGCATACAGCTAAAAAATCAGATTTTTTACTACAAATCAAATGGTACTAACTAACGTTGAACATGGGACTCTCTTCTTGAATAAGAAAATCATCTCAACAGTAATTAATGTTGTTCAATTAGTTACATTTCGCAAAAGAAATTCCTGACAACCGACCAGTACAAGTGCGAGTCAAAACTTACCTCATCTAATTTTCTGCTAAGCTCAGCCATTTCTTTGTCTAAGTTTTCAGCTTCTTTTTTATTGTTCTTGATTGTATCCTTTTTACTCTTAATGTCGTTTTGCACCTCCGTCACTTTGCTCTCGGATACTTTAGCGTTCTCTTCTGCAGTAACGTACCTGCAAATTACAGAATAATAATTAACAACAACCGAGTATAGCTGAACTGAATATCAGCAACAGTTTTATCACTTTAAAATGTCACGCTAAAATGGCACTAATTAAAAAAAACTGATTCCATCAGGTCTGTTTTATAAAATATCTGTTGCAACACTAATCCTTGTTTTTTACAAAAAACTTTTATAGCAGTAACTGTAAATTTACTGCTATAAAAGTTTTGAAATAAAAGATATTCGGAATGTGTACTTTTGTATATTTTCAGAAGGTTACAATTAACTAAACACAGAGGAGTTGAAGCATAGTGTGCGGCACGGTCGTGACGGGGCAGCCGGTTTGCCTCGCTACGGCTTAGGAACGTGGTTACTTCGTGCTCAACAAACATTACTATGCGTACCTATAGTTTAAAGCAGGCCCGTCCAACATACGGCCCCCGGGCCACTATGTGGCCCGCGGAAGACCATCGTCCGGCCCGCGACCTTCTAGAACATTGTGGAGGATTCCGGAACGTTCGGACGTTTCCTCAGGAATATTTGATTAGTTCCGCTACTCGTTAACAGATTGCGCCACGCGTCTCAATTTAGAGGACCGCAACAATATTATAAAATGATGATTATCTAACGTCTGAAGCTTAACTGATGTTCAGTTATTGTGTTGTTGAGGATGGTTAATAACAATTTTTTCGCTAAAACTTTTGAGAGTGTATGATCAGATGGAAAGGTAATTTCAAGAGCATGTTTACCCAATTTGAATTTAATTTAAAATACTTTGCACTTATGAATATTATTGTAATGAATATCACTAATTACAGAAGCACCACTTATGACTGTATTATTAATAAACAGAAATATTTACTGTACTTACTTGTAAGCCACATAAAGCCTAGTAAGATTCTCTAACTCCCTCACTACCTTCTGATATTCCTGGAATTGGGACCGTTCATCTTGTAATTTTTGTAATTTTGGTGCAATATCTTCTTTTATAATCTAAGAAAAAAAGATAACATAAATATAGATAAAAATTTAATATGATTAAGTTAATAAGCTTAAGTGTGGGAAACCAAAAGAAATAATAGGGTACAAGGCTCAGAATATGTGGGTAGCATGTCATTCAAAGATGTTTGAGGTCCATATTCCATTGAAAAACAACTAGTGTATAGCGGCATAGAAATCTAATATAATAATTCATAGAAAATTCTATGAATTATTATATTAGATTTCATGAAAAGACAAGTAAAAATATCAAAACTGAAAACTATTATTACTAACTATATTACTAACTAACTATTCTTACATCATTTAGTTCCCTTAGTTTGGCGTCCTTTTTGTCAATGGTCTTTAAAGCGACTTGTTTCTTTGCCTCATACATTCTTGTACCTGCTGCCTCCTCAACCATAGACAAAACCTGTAACATTTTCAATTCACTTTAGGGCAGTAGTCAGTAAAATTTAGTCTACCCTTTATTTAAAACAAATACCAACAAATCATAATAATTTGCCATGTAATAAAAGAAGGATAGAGGGCTCAGACTGCCCAGCAAAGGCCATTTCAAGTTACAGGTATACAACATTGACAGCACACACAAACAAACAATGTGAAAGTTTGTGAGGATGTATGGATGTTTGTTACTCTTTCACACCAAAACTACTGAACCGATTGCTTGAAACTATGTATGTAGGTAGCTGGAGACCTGGATTAACATATAGGCTACTTTTTATTTCGAAATTTCCACGGGATCGGGACTTACGTGGTTGAAACCCCGGGCACTGCTAGTCTGTAATATTCCTTTCCTTCCATTCCCTCCCCTTAACTATCTTTCAACATACTCCCAATTTTCAAATCTTTAATTCCCAAAGTGCCTTGTTGATAAATTAAGTGAGTGGGGATGCAGCAACCAAGTCGGCATAATGTAAACCCTTTCAGAGATAAGTACATATTTGATTCCCACCCAAGACAAATAATTGTGTGATGAGCATGATCATTTGTTCTGTGTCTGGGTGTTATTTATCTATAATATATATGTATTTAGAAATATATAAGTATGTTTATCAGCAATCTGGTTACCATAGTACAAGCTCTGCCTAGTTTGGGATCAGACAGCCGTGTGTAACATGTGTGAAGTAATTATTATTATGTTTGTAATGAAAACCTAGCGAGCATACAATAAAAACCCTATATGTTCTGAAAAACTTACTTCAGGGGGTTTCATGTTTAACACCTTGGTTATACGCCCCTGCATGATGAGGAAATGCGGGTTGTTCACATTGAGCTGTACAGAACAGAACAAATCATTCACTCTCTTGTTCTGAACATTGATGCCATTGATCAGGTATTTATTTTTACCACCCATTACAACCTGGAAAATAAATTTAAACAGGTAAAGTGAGAATTACTATTAAATACAAAATAGATAATATACCTTTTAAATTAGCATCTGGCAATTGGCCTATTAGCATTTAATCTATTTTCATAATGTGCCATAATTCAATTGCACAGTTTTAGTATGAATAAGAAATGATAAACTTAGTAATACTTAAGAAAAAGGTTTCAAACTCACTCAAGTCATAACAATACATAACAACAATAGTGCATGGATTACCTGTCGTGTAACAGTAATTTCATCCTGGTTCTCATAGCCAATAGGGCACTGTTTCTTATCTCGGTTGTCAAATGTGATACTGACAGTGGCTTTTGTGATACCTGCTTGTCCATGTTTGTAGATCAACTCCTGCAGACTGCCAGCTCGCACCTAGATAATGAGACAAAGTGATAACAAAACATAGTATATACAGATTATCTAAATCATATCACAAGATGTTTTAATATGAGCAATAGACATTCAGAATAAAGTTTCTCAGAATGATCTCTTCATGCTATTTTGAATACCTTAATTGAAGTTTCTTACATTGGAGCTTGATACTTAGGAACTCTTATTTGATATAATATTTATTATTCGTGGCTTGTTCTAATATTGTATACATTAAGATTTTGACCCAAAGTATTTTTATACTTTTTAAAGTTATTGCCGTAGTAACTAGGATATCTTGAAAATATAGTAACTAGGATATCTTGAAAATATAGGGTCATACTTACCTTACACATTGTGTTGGCGGGAAAATGATAACCCAAGAAAACGTTTACAAATACAAAGTACTTACGTTAGATAAATTCGTAATTCCCAATACGAAGCATATAGAATCCAATATATTGGATTTTCCTGTGCCGTTTAACCCGGTGATAGCATTGAATTCGGGATCAAATCCTGTGATTTCCACGCGATTACCGTAAGATTTGAATCCGTCCAACACGATAGACTTGATATACATTATGATGTGTACCAATTCATCGAAGTGCTACTGAAAATACATAAGTGTACTTAATTTCTAAATTAATATCACAACAAAAACAAAAACTAGTCTCCATTCGCGAGAGCCGTTGAACAATACAATAAATACAATTTTTGACAGTTAGTAACAGAGAGTAATGAGGAAAGTATTACTAAGGGAATTTAGTAATAATTAGTGTTCTGTGGTAATAATACCCAATCACAATGTCAAATAGTCTTTCGACGGCAGCTTTACCGATTTTATTATATTTTTTAAGGGATCTTACCCATACACTACGAGGACTGAGCATAGGAGAAATTGGATTTGGTTAAAATCTAGAAAAAATAGAACGCATTGAAATTTCAATAAAACAATAGCAAATGATTTTAACACCACCAATATTATTATAACTTTAAATCAATTTTTACCATTAAATTTATAATATTTAATATTTTGGTATTTAGATACGTAGAAGTACAAATTTTTTTGGTTATCACAATCTGGACACTAGTTTGCCAACTAAATTCAACTAAGAAGTTTATGTTTGAAATTGAACTGTGCTATTTATGTTTTTTTGTAAATTCTGGTATTAGAAAGTCCCTTTGAAGCAAGCATTATTTAAATATTAATCACTATTAGAGTCAATAAGCACAGCAGTTGACAATGGAGCTGAGTGTTTGTTCCTTTGTACATACTTTAATTTAATTTGCACATTATCTCGCCAAATGGTTTGAAATCAACACATGATCCAGTTCCGTTAATTATATTGTGTGACCAAGAAAGTCTGTTTCACTGTTTCTGTAGTCAATTTATTACGATCCTTTGGTTTTCATTAGATTGACGTGACAATGTGAACGATTAGTCACGTTTCTTGTTAAGTATGCAGATTTTTAGCTATAAAAAAAAAACAATAAATACTGTGTTTAAATTTTTTTAATCGGATCCAAAATGACTAAAATACAGAGATTTTAGTGCACCATTACGTGGGAGAGCCATGCTTCGGCACGTATGGGCCGGCTCGACTCCGCTCAATACCACGGCCTCACAGAAAACCGGTAGTGAAGAAATGCTTGCATTGCATTTCGCCGCATGAGTGAGGTTACTGGAGGCCCTAACCCTTCCCTCTCCCCTATTCCCGTCCTTCCCTTCCCTCCTCTTCCCCCCTCCCCCTCTTCTCCTACTCCCATCTTGAAGGCCGGCAACTTACTTTACGAATGATTAGCACTAGATCCGTTGACCATATTGTACCTACTGATATTAGGTAGATACTCTAGCTGGGATACTGCAGGTAGTTACGTCAAAATGATCTTCGCAACAGTATCTATAGAGGAGTTTTGTCATCTCTCCGCATTGCTCTACACCATTTTTTTTTAGTCCAAAAAAGCTTATTAGGTGCATTAACGCGTGTATTTTTGCATTTTAACACAATGCAATACTTATTTGACGGCATTATCACTTTAAAAAATAATCTAAAAAATCAGCAATCGTCAGGTCGTTGCCCTAACTGAGCTGGACTAGAAGCTTACCAAGCTGGCGACGCGACGGCGACCCGCCAATTTTGACGATACGCGATGAATGACGTCACAGCCTATTCGGTCTATCTCGCGCGCGTTTTATAAGTTGGTGCACTAAAATCTCTGTATCTTCGTCATTTTTGATCAGGTTAAAAAAATTTAAACACGCTACTTATTGTTTTTTTTTTAAAGCTAAAAATCTGCATACTTAACAAAAAACGTGACTGATCCTCATTCCGAGTGAGCGTTTCGAAGTAGCCGAAAAGAAAACTTTAGTAACTTTGTCATTTCTTGTTGAATTTGAATCATTTAAAAAACTTAATGATCAGAATGTTATAGCGCATACGCTCCCATATTTAGAAATCTAATATTTTGTTATGTGACTGATCCTCATTCGCATTATCATGGTTCTGTGTTTGGGTGTAATTTATCTATAATATGTTTGTTTTTATTAATATACTTATTCAGTGTATTTACTGGCAGTCTGGTTACCATAGAACAGGTTCTGCCTAGTTCGGTATCAGACAGCAGTGTGAGGTGTCTCAAGTTGTTATTATTATTATGAGCTGGGGTTCAGGATTAGAAATTTACATAATATGAAATAAGTTTGTAATCACAAAACTTTTTTCTGTGTGATATAACAACAAATTAATGACTTTCGGATTTTTTCCTTTACTTGTGCTTTCAGACTTGCTTCTTACCAAAATTTTATGATTCTAGGTAAATGGGAAGTACCCTGTAGGTTGTCGACCCAAAACCTTTAGGGTATAAGGTACTTTTGGTTGACCTAGAATTGTCAATTTTGGTTAAAAATAAGTCTAAAAAGTGGTCTGATTAAAAGTAAGACAGAACAAGTAAAGGAAAAATTCTGAAAAAATAAAAAAGTCAAAAATTAAGGTAAATTTTGGTACTTACAAGTTTTTGCGAAAATCTAAATTTGCCCATATCTTTTTTATATAACTAATAGGGACTAAAGAGTACTATAGACCCACCTGTTGTTACAATTATGTTTTTGTTTATATTACCATATGAATATACCATAAGCTTTATTGAACTAATTATATTTTTAAAGATTGATGAATAAGGAACTGACAGAACTCAATGTTTAGATTAGGGCGCCCTCTAGTGGGTTTATGGTGGAAGCATTATTAGCGTGACGGTCACGCGAGTTTAGGGATGTGACATTGAGGGAAAAAAATCGATTAACAAATAATCGATTTTTCTCTGCTCAATAAAAATCGATTAGAGAAATATTAATTTTTCCTACAAATAATCGATTTTTGTGGAAAAATCAATTTTATTCTTATAATATGTAAGAATGCCCCGCTGTTCTTTCTTATGCGTATGTTACGGTAAGTGTGATGAGTTGAAATTTTTAAATAATTATTTATTATCAATATCAATACAAATAAATTAAATTGAAATGTCTGTTTGTAATGTCTAAATAATAGGTTTTTATGTTTTTACAGTTATTTTTTTAATCCTTTGATGTCTAATCAATACTAAGAAATTAACACTTTTAGTGCCGGCGACACGCCTGGCGTGCTCTTCCACATTTCCTCCAGCTGCTGAGAACACCCCTGGCGTGTCTACAATGTTTCTTCAATATTTAAGCCATTATGCAGTATTATGTATTAAAAATAACAGTATAGCTTAATTATTTCAGAAGTTAACCAAAGAAGTGGCTCCTGTGCTACAATAATTTTTATATTCCACAAAAAAATGTTTTACATACAATGCCGAGAACACGCTAGGCGTGTTCAGATTGTCATATTGTCGTGCATAGATTGTCAACCATGTCAACTTTTACTTAACTTAAAACATTGATCTGCATAATATTTATTTAAAGATTCGTGTTAAAAAGTTAACTATTTGATGCAAGAATTTTTCAATGATGGACATAATTTTTCCGTAAATAATATTTTTTTTTATACCTTTTGCACGTTGAAATTTTGTTCAAACAAAAAAATAATCCGCTAAAGATCGACAGTAAGAAGCCACCGCAAGTATTTTACGACCTCTCTCCGAATAAGTAAGAGCTGCTTTTGGTGCTGGGAAAATGTTGTCAATTTCTGCCATAATTACAAAATTTGTATACCTTCTATCTTATTTTGTGACATTTTTCTAAATTAAAACGAACTAAACTAAGGTAAACCATTTTTTATGGACCCTAATCAAATTACCGATGTATGTAACATCGGCATGTAAGTCATGGAAAAAGTAAGAAATTAATCACTTTTATCACAACCAAACAAACTGATAAAGTGACAAATTAAAAAAGTAGACAGTCATGGGACTACTGATAAAAGTGAAAACTTAAAACGACGTGTCGCGTCAACGAAGTTTTGAATAAAGGTTTTCGCTATTAAGAAAATTTATAACGCCTATAGTAGGCGCTATAATTTTTTTATTTTACCATATGAATGGTGCACACAATAAGTACTGTATTTTTTTTAATACTAACTTCACACATCTCTTACAAACTAGGCAGAACCTGTACTATGGTAACCAGACTGCTGATAAACGTACTTATATATTTGTAAATACATACATATTATAGATAAATTAAACCCAGACACAGAACAAATTATCGTGCTCATCACTCAATTATTTGTCCAGGGTGGGAATCAAACCCACGATCTCTGGCTTAGCAGTCAGGGCCACTAATCACTACACCAACAGGCCAGTCATATTGAACTAAATATATTTTTAAACATTAATTAATAAGGAGCTGATAGAACTCAATGTTTAGATTAGCGCCCTCTAGTGGATCTATATATGTATTATTAGGGTGACGGTCACGAGTTCAGTGCTTTTTCCCCATAGCAAAAGTGCGCAACGTGCCTAAAGACGTTTTCACTTCAAAAAAAGTTATGATAATAATTATTATGGTTGGTCATAAAACTCATTAATAAATGAACCTAACCTAAAAACTCATTCAATACTATCAATATAAATGACCAGCAAAAACACTACATTTCATCTGTTTTCTTACAACTTTGACTTATTAGAGTATTGAAAGTTTTTATTTGAATTATTTAATATTTTTTGGCAATGAAGCTGCAACATTGTTTTATGTCACCTACCTGTATTTTTTGTGTTGCCAAAATGAACATTTTTTCTTTCTTCTTTCTTTCCTTCTAATTATTAATGATCAATCACCCTTAGTGATGAATGTTCTTCAATAAACTGTTTACTCTGTACAAAGCATAGAAAGAAGGAAGTACTGCCATCGTAGATGCACAGATGGCGTTAAAATTTAATGTATTATAAATAAGTGATTCACATCACGCTCCAGACTTAGTCAGTCCGGCGGGTTGCAGACGAAAAAATACATCGACGGTGATCCAAAAATCGCTTTCTAATAAATCGATTTTTGGAAATATTAAAATTGATTCGAAAAATCGATTTTTATAGAAAAAATAATCGATTCTTTTAATAATTGATTATTTTTTAACATCCCTACGCGAGTTCAGTGCTTTTTTCCCCATAGCGAAAGTACCCAACGTGCTTAAAGAAGTTTTGCACTTCAAAAATTTGATAGAACAAAAAAAACAGTTAACGAACAGTCCGCCAACTTACGACAGCCATCTTTCTGGAATATTTTAGTAGATATTTATGCTACGTCCGTAGCTCAGTAGAATCTAGAGTCAATTTTGCTATTTTTCAACCTGCAACACTAATTTTAAGAATAATTTATTTACTATTTTCTTGACATTTTGAAATTTTGTGCTGTATCGGTTGGTTTGCAAAACTGTTTTGAGATTAGTATTAAAATGGATTTTGGTAGTACAGGAGCAATGAGAAGTCCTTTCTCACCTCGAGTAAGACAATCGATCACAGGACGAAGACCCATTGGGCTCTCGTCTGCTAAAAAGAACCAAAGGTTCGTACCTACTTAACCTATTATCCATTTATATATTTACTAAGTTCCCAAATCTAAAAATCCTATTTTGCCCACAGTAAGTTCATGCAGACCCCAGGGGATCAAACTGGTGATGTTGTTTATAAAAGTCCAATGACAACCATAGAAACTTATGGGATGCCTTTGCCAGTGATGGTCACAGAGGCTCTTACATTCGGTAAACATTTTTTTTAAATTACACACTGGGATTCATATATTATTGTTATGCCACACCTAAAGCATTTAAGTGCTTATTAACGTCATGGAGAAGAGTTTATGCAAATTTTTTTAGAGATGTATGAGGAGTCAAATGTTAAAAAAGCTTCTTAACCTATTACACTAAAAAACCTGTTTATGTGTATATTATGTCTTTATCTTTTGGCATTTGTAGCTAGTGGTGAGGTAAGTGTCCGGATGTCACCATGTGGCTGGTGTTGGGTTGTGTCTGGCCGCCGTATAGTGTCATGGGCACGTACTCCCAATAGCTCTGGTGTGTCGTCCCCTGCCCCTGGGAGCACCATAGCAAGAGAACTCACCCTTCCCCAGACCGATTTAGCACACAAAGCAGACCTTGTAGTGATATTTTATGAAGATGGCGCTCAGGTAACTTATGACTAAGTAACTTTATAATTAAATAAATTTGTAATTTATAATTAAATAAATTTATAATCAAATAAATTTGTAATTTGTAATAAAATAAATTAATAATTAAAAAAATTTTAGTTTGTAATAAAATAAAATTATAATTAAATAAATATATTATAAAAATAAATTCTTTTAAACAAGTCTAGTCCAAAATTATACAGTGTATGACAAATTTCCTTTTTCTTCAGATGCCATCATGTATTGGTGTATCACCTGAAGGCACAGTCCGCTACTGGTCATCAGTGGGTCAGGAAGGTGTATATGTAGATGTATCTTGTGAGCTAGCAGGCCAAGAGTGTGAGCGCCTTAGTGACTACACTCCTGAAGGATTAGTGCTGGCCACCACCACATGCACAGTTGTGCTTCTGACACCTACTGTTGTTGGTAAGATTTTTTACACATTTAATGATCCAGTGTATAAGCAAGCTTTTGAAAAGTGGTGAGGCACCATTGGTTCACAGCTTTGAAAAAATGTATTTAGGAAAGGTTTAAATTCAGCAGTGGATGTTCCTTTAGAATATAACATGACTTTATATACCTAAAGTATTAACCACCTTAAAGTAAAAGTATTAATTAACTTTTTAAAAAGTGTCATCAGCTTCAAATCCCCTAAATCATAATAAAATGGAATTCTTCTTCCCTTAATGTTACAGGGTCGAAAATGTTCTCCAAATGGGGCCAACCTTGAGTACATCTAATTCAAATACTTTTGTTGCAGATGGTCGGGCGACAGTGACATGTCGCCAACTGCGTCCCCCGAGCGGATGGTTGGGTGGCATCGGACGCCGCGTGTCGCTGTTGTTCTTTGGTTCAATGCCCGCCCATGCTGACACCGTAAGGCCGTATATTTTATGCCATTTGTGATTGACTATCTTCATGTGCAGTAGTTCTATTGTTATGACGATTTTTTATTTAAATTAATTCACACACAAGAATGAGGGTGTACTGAGTATGATCTTTGATTATAATGTTATGACCCATTTACATTCTACATATGTATGTGTATGTGCAAATATGTATTTTATTAGTAGTAAAATTTTTAGTTAGTTTAATCTAATTATATTTACTATTCTTTTATTCGTTGATCTATAATTAGATTTTAGTTTAAAAAAAGACAATTTCAAATGAACTTTTAAGGAATTTCTTCATCACCCTTGTCATGAGAGAATGGTGGTAATGGTCTTTTGTAATTACGTATTAAATTTTTGTCTAGAAACTAGTTGGCGTGGTGGTATTACCAGGGAGTGGTGAGACAGAGACCACCATCGCGCTGGTGTCGGGAGGTCCCGCGCTCCAGCTGTGGCGCGGGGCTGAGCTGTACGAGCACGAGCTCAGGAGACCTCTCACTGAGGCACATGCCAGAGACCATCTAGCGCCACACGGTTTGTTATGACTTTTACTTAATATTATAATAATTCCATGTGACTAATGAAAATCTATATATTAATACGTGAAGACAATTCCTTGTACGCATTTTTGAGAAAATTTCACGAACACGAATGTGGAATTTGAAATACTTACAGTTTATATTAGCACCCCGCCTCGGCTTCGCACGAGTAGCAAAGCATATATTGATTTTTTCCGATCACTTCAACAATCATCGTCATATTTCAGCCATTTTAGACACCTAAACCTTCCTCATGAACCACTCTGTATATTGGTGAAAACCATATGAAAATCCGTTGATAGCTATTGAGTTTATCGCGAACAGATAGACGCGGCGGAGGACTTTGTTTTATAATATGTAGTGATGTAACAGTAATGCAGAAAGCTACAATTTTTAAACAATATGTATTACAAATTGAAAAATTACTTGGAAACGCTTACATCTAGCTATACGCGTTCAGTATATATGTTGAACTGTCATGGTAGGTAAGTCTATACAATGGCAGTTCAAGGTATACTGACCATTGAAATGAATTATGTTCGAAAATCGACCACAACGCGATCTCTATTAAAAACAATTTTTACTAGTCACATGTACTATACTGGTCGTTCTCTGCAGATTCACCGGCGTTTATGGTCAATGCTGCGCTCCTAAGGGCATAGCATGATGTTACATAGCCCTCTTCAATAATTACTCTATCCAATACATAAAGAATTTTTCGAATCCTACTCTACCACTCGGATTCGAAAAATTCTAGAGATTAGCAAATTAAAAAAAAAACCAAACGAATACTCTTCACCTTTATTACACTAGTGTAGATGTGCGCAGTATGAAAGACCTGATTTTGACTAAAGTAACTTTGTTCCAACCGGGTGTCCAAAAGATACCTAACGCATTCTTAATTTATTAAATAGGCTACTAATGACTGTACAATTGCAATGTACGATGCAGGTGACCTGAACAGCCTGGAGATCATGGCTCTGGACGTGCGTGCGAGTGGCAACAACGGTCTGTTACTACTCATCGCCACCGTCAACGTCGCGCGGTCACCAGAGATGAGATATGCCATAGGTAAGTCCATAGTTAGTGCTTCGAAAGATCTACTGAAGATAACGTGAGTGCTGTGCGCTAATGATAGAAGCTGATAGAAGGGTGACATATCAGTAGATTCGGGCAGCTTTAGAATGCCTAATGGTATGAGATTAAGTACAAAAAGTCTAACATAAACATTTAGGCGTCAGAAAGCTTTGTAAAGACGAAATAGAAAGCGAAGGCTTTGCCAGGATATTTGAGATCGGCTTGACCCCTTGGTGTTACGGAAAGATGTAGCTTTACTCTCGATTCTCTATTTTTTGTATTATGGGGAGTGTTCCGAAGAATTGTTCCAACTTAAACCGGCCGCAGCGTTCTGCCATCGTTCAATGTGATAAAACCTCCATCCTCATTTGACTCTTGAGTTGCAGGTGTGCATGGGCGGCGGTAATTACTTACACTTTAGTTCGTAAACAGTGAACGGATTTTGGGTTCGTTTTTTACTAATGGTTGAAGGGATTTATTTAATTTTAATTTATAGTTATTCGCATGTGGATTTGAACTTTTAGAGTGGGCGGTAATGTTACAGTAGTTGTGTGTGTATTGTCGCAGCGCACATAAGCGTGGAGGAGCCGAGCCGGCCGCGCGTGACGTCGCTGGTGAGCGCGCGCGGCGGGGGCGGGGGTGGGGCCGGGGCCGGGGCCGGTGGTGGGGGCGGAGGCGCGGAGGCGGAGGAGGCGCCGCGCTTCCTGCCGCTGGCGCACCGCGCGCTGCTCTACACGTCCAAGTACATCGCCGTCCTCTCCAGTAACTATTGCCAATTCCTTCATAACATTACACTCTAAGTTTTCCGTACTTTCTTCGTTTGTCTAAGCAAGTAGAAAATAGCGATGGCGAGCGAATTTAAACCTTATACTAAATCTATGTAAGTTCAAAATTGTTGGTCACCCCATCTGTATGTTAAACTTTGTGAACTATTAACTAAAACTTATTTTACATTGAACGTAAATGTGTGTATTCTTATTATACTTTTTTCATTCGTACTGATTACTTTTATCATTATTTGTAGAGAATTCATTTTCGAGTCTTACAGTTGTGTGTTATTGCAGCGACAGTGTCCAACGACAAGGTGGACTACATAGACATTTACGGGGCTGGCGACAGAGTGCTGGGCGCCGAGATATGTGGGGGGGTGCCTTTGTTCTTCAGCGCCAAACATGGAGTGTTAGCTCTTCTGTGCAACGATAATATGATATCTACACCGTTAGTATGAACAGTTTGCATTATGAACCTTCTTTTGTATTTTTATTTAAAACAAATCATTATTTAATACATTTTGGTTACAGTTCGATGTGCGAGAGTCCGATGGGATCACCTTGCCCGTCTGACACTTGCGAAGGCAATTTGTCCTTGTATGCAATCGATCCACATGAGGTGAGTGAGTTCCTTTCACAATCCAACGCTTCTACAGACAATTATGTGACTCCCAGTGATGGGCAAAAAGTAATTAGATTAATAATTACAAAAAACAACCTTGTAATTTCTTTCTAATCTGGCTTCCGTCCTGGATATACTGCTATTACTACCCTTAACAACAATATTGATTACCTAGCCATGCTAGTAATCGACATACTGCTGACCACGCTTCTCGATTATAACCCTCCAACGTTACGTTACGGGATGAGTTCCTAGTTACCCGTATTGTAGGTGAGCATGGTGACCCGCGACGCTTGCGGCAAGCTGAAAACGGCCTTCCTGTTCCACGTGAGGCGCGACGCCGTGGCGTGCCGAGCGCTCGTGGACGAGCTGTTCGCGAGCGCGGCCGGGCCCAGCGACGAGCGCGACGTGGACAGCGTGCTGGACCGCACCGTGCTCACCATTGCCACGGAGATGTTGGACGATGTGCCTACTGGAGATCCTAGGTAAAAATCCATAACAACATGTCTTGTATTTTCAGTATTTTCGTTTCACTTTTGTATATTGCCAACCAGGTAATTGTAGTTGTGTACATGCATCAAAAAAAAATATTAGTAGAGATCTTATATTGAGCAAGGTGTCTGAAGAATGGCGTTGTATCGGTTTTCTGTACCGCGCTAGTGTCCGGCTACCCATGTCACATACAATACATAATATACAGGGTGTCCACGGCCACAAATAAATAAAATTTGTTGTTTTTGGTGTTATGTTATTCGTCACAGACTATACTAATAGAAATGCAGTAAATAGTACGAGTACATGTTGTACTTTTTTAGCATAAAAAGTGATAAAAAATAATTTTGAATAAATTTAAGAGCTTTCCGTGAAAAAAAAAAAAAAACTTAAGATGCTAACTATTTCAAAAATATGCGCAGTTAATACAGTTTACAAAATGGGTTTACAAAATGTAATGTAAATACGAAGTTATTGCTATTAAGATGCAGAATGATTAATTAATAAAAGTGTTAAGTTACACATAAATAAACCCTTATTAAATTTAATAACTTATAATAAATCTTCAAATTGCCTTCCACCGACTCTGATACACGCACGACTTCTTCTAAGAAGTCGTGGGTGGCGTCGCTGAGTTATTTTTGAAGCGGCTTCCTGGACAGGTTTGCGTAATTCTTTAAATTTGATATTGCTTTGCTTTTCGCCAACCCCAATAAAAAAATGTAGAAAACATACTTTTTTGTGTCAGGTGGAAGCCCCGCGGCGGCCGAGTCGCCGACGTGAGCCTCGGCAGCTCGGCCGCGCTGGAGCTGGAGGTGCAGCTGCGGGACAAGCAGCGTGCATTCACCCTCTTCGTAGACTTCCTGCGAGCCGTGGGACTCTGGCAAAGACTCTGTTTGGTCACTAAGGGTTAGTACCCAGAACCTGTTGAAAAATACCACAAAATACAATATTTAACTATTTAAAATTAGAATATGTAAGAAGTGTAAAAAAAAATATTTTTACTTTTAGAATCCGGTGGGGGAGTGATGAGCACCGAGAGCGCGCTGGGCGGGCTGGCCGAGCAGCTGGCCATCGCGATTGCGCTCCGCAAACTGCAACACGGGACTGACGGCCAGCTGATAGATGCCGCTATCAACGAGGTTCGTTTTAAATTTGGGAATTAAATATGAGGAATAGGGAAGTATATTGAAAAGGAAAGTTAGGTTAGAAGGGAAGTTAATTAAAGTAAGACATTCACATTGTTGAATTTAATTTTCATAACATCCTACAAAGTCATAGTGCGAGTCAGGCGGTTATATATGGCTACATTCATCCACTCTAAGACAAAACTTTAAATTGTGCTTTTACGGATGGATTGCGGAGTATAGCAATAGCTCGAGCAGATTAGAGTTGCACACCTGTAACTCGAACTGGCTGTCGGCGGGATTTCCACGTGTTCTAATATACATAACTAATGAACGTGGGTTCGATTAATACTATGTGACGTGTTAACACACGCAGGTGGTAAACGGCGACAACTCTGACGTGGAGGAGGAGGAGTGGGTCGAGGAGGCGCTGTCGTCGGGCGCGCTGTCGCCGTCGGACGTGTGCTACAGGCGCGCGTCGCGCGCGTCGCGCGTGCTGCGCGCCCTGGCGCGCGCGCCGCAGCCGCAGCACGCGGCGCTGCACGACGCCGCCACCATCAACATACTGACCGTGAGCGTTCGACGTCTAGCGTAGACGCGGTTCCTAGTAGCCGGTATACACCGGTATTGACGGACGCTGTGTTTGCAGAGCGTGTTGAGGGCGGCGGCGGCGGCGCGCGCGGCTTGGCGCGGCGCTGGGGGGCGCGGCGCGGGGGGGTGCGGTGCGGGGGGGCGCGCGCTGCTGCCCGCGCTCGTGCAGCTGCACCGGCGCGCGCTCGCGTGAGTACTTCACTTACTTTTTATATGAAACTTTTTAAGGCCGAATTCCCATAAATAAATAAGATACATCGCAAACATAGATCTTCCATTATTGCAATGCTATATTTTCACTCGTTCGAGTTTAACAATAGTAAGACTGTTGACGTAAATATAAGTCAACGAAATCGTAACGGGATTAATATAATTAATACAAAAGGTTAAATAGTTGGATCGATAGATGGCGTTAACTCAAAACAGTAAGCAGACTGAATCGTGCTATAGTTTCGTTACCGGCATTAAATTGCAAATTATTTTTTTGTTATTTGGGAGCAATAGGCATTGTGATTAAATATTATACGCGCTTAGTATTGTAACTCGTAATCCAGTGTTTAATTTCCAACCCTCTCCAAGTCGATCTCGCACATTGGTCCTTCGAAGTCAGATTAACTCACGTTTTATATCGTTTTTTAAGTTTTCTCAATGTAGTTCTTTACCAAATGTTTATTGTGTCACTAGTTAGTTAACTCATCACAACTTTTGTAGTTCAATAAACAAGTCATTTTATTGCCGACCACAAGTAGAAATCTAAGGACGTTAAGTCTGGGTTCCTCGACGGCCGAGCCTCGTCGCTTGACTAGATTGACTAACATTAAATTATTTTACTGGCATTCTGATAACATCTTCGATCTCCGGCAAATCCCTCAGGCGTCTTCGATTTTGCGCTTAAATCGCATCTCCCTTAGTGTCCAATATTGTAAACATTCTGCGTTGGTAAAGTGTGTAAAGGTTACTTGAAGTTCGGTAGATGGCGTTGATCATACCTCTGTGCATCGCGGTATGGTTTCGTTACGGCGATAAACATATAATTCAATGTAATTATTTGATTTTAAGCAGCACTAGGCTAGCGATATTGTACCAATACAATAAATACTTTGTCTGTTGATTTGAGTATTATTGTATCCTCACCCCGATAGACCTAGAATTTCGTTCATGGTCCTTAGAGTCGGTTAAGTGAGTGAAGGTGTTTTCAGTCGGTATTCTTCGGTGGTGGTGGAGATTACCACCCGCTTGTTAGGTTTACTGAGTAGTGGATCGCTACTCAGAGCAAGCCCTCAATAGAGGCGCAACCTAGTGCGTGTGGGCACTAGCGGTGACGTCGTCAAGAGGAGCAACCGGCTAAGGAGCTGGAGGTAACGAGTGGAAGGACAAGGAGTGCGGCTGATGTGGAGGTGCGATAGAGGGCGCCACTTGGAGAGTTCTATGTGTTGTCAGTGAGTGCTTTGTGAAGAAACCGTGAGTACATTTAACGATATTAAGTTAGAGCTTTGCGAGTAGTGAATTTAATCAAGATAGAAAAAATAGCAGTGCAGTAAAATTTTAACTTGGAGTCTTTACAGTGAATTCAAAAATAGACTTAGCTTGTTGATGTGTTGTTGTAATAAACTGGTAGTTTAAGTAGATTCCTTGTCGTTAGCTTAGTAGTTTAGACTTGTAATTAGTTTTAAGCAAAAGTAGTTTAGACGGGGAACCTATGTCCGATTTCGGTCCAATTTATTTACCTTAAACACTTAGAATATTTTTAGGGCTTTTTGTGTAGCACTTAGAAAAATTCTCAACGTTGATTTTGTATCATTGCTTATTTATTACCAAAAGACTTAGAAAAATTGCAGCAGCATTTAATAAATTTCATTAACTTAGATTTGTATTGCTTCGCTTTATATTGAAATGGAATCCCTTGAAATGGAATGTGTAAGGCTAGGTCTACCTTTAAAAAAAGTCCTAAGGAAAGGATTACAATTTCATATATAGAAGCGCGTCTGGAAAATTTAGAAAAGCAGTGGCAATTATTTGATAATACGCATAGTAAAATAGTTTGCGATGCTGAAAAAAAGGAATTACAAAGTTCAACGTACTACAGAGAAAGTATATATGAAGCAGTTAAAGAATTGTATATTCAATATAAATGTGACTTGAAAGAAATGTTGTCCGATCGTAAAGTATCTGTTAGTAATCAAAATATAGGTCCTAGTAAGGAAGTAGCTAAAATAAAATTGCCTCAGGTTAAAATACCTATATTTTTATATTATAAAGTATAACGAATGGCAAACTTTTAGAGACTTATTTATGGGGTTGGTTCACAATAATCAGAACTTAGATGACGCACAAAATTGTACTATTTGAAAGGGCACTTATCAGGGGAAGCTCAGCAGCTACTTAGTAATATTAATGTTACAGCGGATAATTATATAAGTAGTTGGACTAAATTAGAAGCAATGTACAACAATAAACGATTTTTGGCCAATGGGGTTTTAAACCGGTTATTGAACCAAAAAAGCATTACGGTTGAATCAGCGGCTGAAATTAAAAGAATTATTTGTACAACAACCGATTGTTTGCAATCTATCAAAAACATGGGTATCGATATTGCTTCTTGGGACATAATGATAATTCACCTTTTAAGTGCCAAGTTGGACAAAGAGACTAGAAAGGCATGGGAGCTGTATATAGCATCATTACCTGGCGACGATTTACCAAAATTTTGTGAGTTCACAGAATTTTTAACAGGTCGTTTTCGTGGTCTCGAGAATTTAAATATGAAATCGAACCCGTCTAAAGATTTTAAATCATTTCACGTTGTAGAAAAACATACTAAAGAAGTTACATGTATTTATTGTTCTGCTCCACATAAACTCGCCATATGTAAAAAATTCACAAAAAAAAATAATGAAACTCGTCGTAATTTCGCACAGGAAAAAGGATTATGTTTTGTTTGCTTAGGAACTAACCATTTAGCTAAGTACTGTAAAAACACCCTTAAATGTCACGTGTGTCGTAGACGCCACCATACTTTGCTCCACCCTAGTGGTGGTTCTGGGTCTATAGGTGAGGATTCCGGAACAGTTCTCCAAAGTGAGATGCCAACATCTACTGAAGTAGCAAAGAATAGTTCAGTAGGTAAGGGCAAGGCTGCTATACAGGCGGAGGGGTCTAGTAAGCAAATAGTTTCATGTCATTCGACAGGAGCCTGTACAAATACAGTGCTAATACCTACGGCTTTGATAAAAGCCGAGTCGAGGTATGGAGCTTATCTAGTAGTTCGTGCTTTAATAGACCAGGGATCCCAAGGATCATTTATAACTGAAGCTGTAACTCAGTATTTAGGTTTAAAGAAATCTTCAGTTAAACATCTGGTGACAGGTGTAGGCGGTAATAAAACGGTTCTTTCCAAATCTACCGTAAGTGTCGTGTTGCGCTCCAGATTAAAGCCGGACTTTAGTGTGCAAGTAAAGGCATACGTCTTAAAATCCATCACTTCTCTTCTCCCAGTTGCGAAAGCAACCAGGGTAGAATGGGAACAATTGGGTGATAGCGATTTGGCTGATCCTGATTATCACAGACCTAACAAAATTGATTTGTTATTAGGTGCTGAGATATATAGCAAAATCATTAGTGATGGTGTCCAAAGATGCGGATCTTTCTTAGCGCAAGATAAGCTTTGGCTGGATAGTCTCTGGCGTTGTAGACCGAGATGATTCATTCCATTCTTATTCAGGTATAACCGTCATGCACGCTAGCGTCCAAAAAGACGATTATTTCTTACGCAAATTCTGGGAATTGGAAGCTGAGCCTACATTAAACAAACCAATGCTCACTCCAGAGGAAACGGAATGTGAAAGGATATTTTCAGCAACCACAACGCGTGATAGTACTGGACGTTATGTCGTGAGACTTCCTTTTCGCGATGGTATACATAGATCTGAAGAGAGTGGTTCCAGATTGATTGCTGAAAAAAGATTGAAAACTTTAGAATATAGACTGTCAAAGGATACTAAATTAAAAACGGAATACACTAGAGTCATGCACGAATACCTAGAATTGAATCACATGGTAAAGGTAATAAGAAAGGATCAAAATAAAGGGCTATACTTACCTCATCACGCAGTCGTTCGCGAAGACAAACAGACGACCAAGGTTCGCGTAGTTTTTGATGCTTCCTGTAAGGGTAAACATGGTATGTCTTTGAACGATAGCTTCATGGTTGGTCCAACCTTACAAGCCGATCTAAGACACATCGTGATGCGGTGGCGAAAACATCCCATCTGTCTAAGCGCGTATATAATTAAAATGTACAGACAAGTTTTAGTCCACAGAGATGATTCCATTTATCAGCGCATCTTATGGCGGGATGAACCTGAAAAGGAAGTAGAAGAATTAGAACTGATTACTTTAACATTTGGTACTGCATCAGCACCATATTTCTCGGTGCGCTGTCTTCATCAGATCGCTTACGATGAGTGTGGTAATGATATAGAAACTAAGAAAGTCATCCTTAGCGACTTTTATATAGATGATTTAATGTCAGGTGCTGAAAATATAGAAAAAGCATTAAATATATATACAAAAATTACAAAAAGTCTAGCTAAGGGAGGATTCCTACTTCAAAAATGGATTAGTAATAGTACGGAATTGTTAGAGGAGATTAGGGATAAGGAAGGAACGAAGGAAGGAAAGTAAAAAATACAAATAGATAATCTTGCAAAAATTTTAGGTCTTACCTGGGATCCAAACGCCGATGTCTTCCAGTATTCTGTAGAACTTCCGCTTCTAAGAGAACCTATAAGCAAACGCAAAATTATATCGGATATATCACGGCTCTTCGACCCGCTGGGATAGTTGGCACCTAGTATAATTTTAGCAAAAACTCTAATACAGAAGCTTTGGTTGGCAGGCATAGGTTGGGATGATGAGGTTCCTAATATTTTATTGGAAGAATGGTTGGCTTACCGAAAAGACTTACCGTCTTTAGCTCATATAAGGATCCCGCGGTGGTATAATACAGATTCCAGTAATGTTCTCGTGGAACTGCACGGATTTTCGGACGCTTCAAGATTGGCTTATGCTGCGGTAGTGTATGTGAGAGTCGTAGATACCAAGGGTTGCGTCAAAGTGTCGTTGATTGCGTCCAAAACAAAGGTGGCGCCTATAAGACAGGTATCTATCCCACGGCTAGAATTGTGCGGCGCCGTTCTGCTAGCGAAACTAATCGTGGAGATGGCTGAGGTTCTCGAAATTAAACAAGGCAATTTGTATGCATGGACAGACTCTGAAGTGGTTCTCGCCTGGCTGAATGGTCATCCCAATCGATGGAAGACGTTCGTTGCAAACAGGGTCTCTGAGATTTTGACTACCTTGGATACCAAACATTGGTCTCACATTTCCACCAAACAAAATCCAGTGGACTGCGCTTCTCGAGGTGTAGTACCAGGGCAAATGAGTTCAACGGACCAGATTTTTTAAGGGAACCAATAATAGACTATAAGAAACCAAAACATTTACGACCAAACTAGAAGAAATTAAAGTACATACCAGCATAGCCGACATTTCCTTCTGGTGCAGGTTTTCGTCACTTCAAAGGTTAGTAAGAGTCCTCGCCTATTGTAGGAGGTTCTTGAACCTAAGGAGCAAGACTACAATTAAGAATAGTACTAGTTTCTTGTCTAGTACAGAACTGAATGAAGCGATGACAACTTGCATCAGGAAAAGTCAGGTTGATGAGTTTTTCGAATTGATTGAACTTAAAAAGGGTGGTTGTTTAGGTCCTAAATGGAAAAAATTTAAATCCTTAAATTTATTTTTAGACTCGAATGAGATAGTTCGCGTTCGAGATAGCCGAATATCTAGCTAATAATGGTGTTCAGTGGAAGTTTATTCCCCCCCACGCTCCAAACTTTGGAGGATTATGGGAGGCGGGAGTAAAATCCACAAAACATCACTTGAGAAGAGTTATAGGCGATTCAACTCTTACATATGAGGAGTTATCGACCGTCTTGTGAATTTAAACACGCCTCGATTTGGACAAATCGAGGCGTGTTTAAATTCACGGCCTCTTTCTTATACTGAAGAACAAAGCGAATTAACTGTGTTGACACCCGGCCATTTTTTGGTGGGAGAACCGCTTGTTCTTGTACCTGATAGCAATTTTGAGGGGTCAAATGTTAGTAATCTTAGACGTTGGCATCTCACACAGAGAATGGTTCAAGTTTTCTGGCGGCGGTGGTCACAGGAATATTTAACTCAGTTTTTGCAACGCTATCGGTGGGCGTTCCATACTTCGGAACCATCAGTAGGCGACGTGGTATTAGTCAAGGAGGATGACTTGCCTCCTGGCAAGTGGTTGATGGGGTTAATCGAACAAACACACCCAGGTCCTGACTTAATTACACGAGTAGTTACCCTTCGCGTTAAGAATTCCTTAATAAAAAGACCTGTTTCAAAATTGTGTGTGCTCCCTGCTACTACTTGAGTAGTGAGTTATAGTTTTGATGCCCTAAGTCATTGTAAACTTGATATATGTATTTAAGATGTAGCTGTTATACCTTACTTATTGTTCATAGATATAAGCAGTTTAGATTTGGGAATTTGTATTTAGAAACAAAATGGTGTTCTTGGTTGTTTTGTTTGACAATTTGTCGATATTCACCATATTGCTATGTAATTTAATCTTTGTGATTTGTAACTTGTTTGTTATTGTTCTCTTGTATTTTTTGTTTTGATTTTATAACGCCTCATTTCATGGTGGGCGGAGTCTGGATGAAGAACATTCTGCATATTGTCCTTGGTGGGCGGTATGTCCAATATTGTAAACATTCTGCGTTGGTAAAGTGTGTAAAGGTTACTTGAAGTTCGGTAGATGGCGTTGATCATACCTCTGTGCATCGCGGTATGGTTTCGTTACGGCGATACACATATAATTCAATGTAATTATTTGATTTTAAGCAGCACTAGGCTAGCGATATTGTACCAATACAATAAATACTTTGTCTGTTGATTTGAGTATTATTGTATCCTCACCCCGATAGACCTAGAATTTCGTTCACTTAGTCGCATTGCAAGCACACAGTTGTATCGTTCGTACTGACGACTTATTTTCCCGTGGACGTAGACAATAATACATTTTAATGTTGAACGGGTCGCCGTCAACGGTGAACTGAAGCAGAATCCGCGAGCGCCGCGGTTGCGCGTGAGCTGGCGCTTTAGTGTTGAGACATAGTGGCGCCTGCAATTCTTTATTATGTAATAGTTTGCCACGTGGTTACCTAGTTGATCATAATGGGCAATGGAAGTCGATCGTAATGAAACGTACGAGAGCAATCTTTGCCGATACATTACATTACGATACATTACGATTTGTATATAAAAAAAAAAAAATTATTGATAAACATAAAGTAACAAGTTTTCTTTTTCAAAACGACTATAAAATTGTGTATATATGTAAGTGTATTAAAAATTTCACCAATCGTTCTGTACGGGCTAATGACCGTACAGAACGATGCACGTTTAGCAATAGGACGGTACTCATAGCAATATAGCATAGCATTTAGAATCATATATATTTTATAACATTATTTGTAATTAGTTAACGATACAGCTATGTATCAATAAATCATCTAGCATTGTCGAATAGTACCATTAGCATTATAATTTATCAAATGGTGTACGGAGATCGTGAGTGCAACCAAATATAAATGTATACACACAATGAATATGTGTTTTTTGCATAGCTCTGTTCCCATTTTATATGTAAAGTGTATTACAAAAAAGTTTATCCGTGTTGTAGAGCCCTTAGCACAAGCTTTGCCCAGTTTAGGTCTAGATAGCGCTGTGTAATATGTCTACTATAGTATAGAAGGTACTTACCTATGATCGTGTATACAGTCAGTGCGCTCACAACTGCCCGGAGCCTCACCTGCGCGCGGCGGTGTACGAGGCGGCAGGCGCGCTGGCCGACCTCGTCCTGTCCGACGCGGAGCACCTCGCCGGCGCCTCGCACACCGTGTACCTGTACGAGCGCATGCGCAGGGACGTCATACAGCCTTTCAGTGAGTACACTGTACAGTCAGTGCGCTCACAACTGCCCAGAGCCTCACCTGCGCGCGGCGGTGTACGAAGCGGCAGGCGCGCTGGCCGACCTCGTCCTGTCCGACGCGGAGCACCTCGCCGGCGCCTCGAACACCGTGTACCTGTACGAGCGCATGCGCAGCGACGTCATACAGCGTTTCAGTGAGTACACTGTACAGTCAGTGCGCTCACGACTGCCCGGAGCCTCACCTGCGCGCGGCGGTGTAAAGAGTAACAAACATCCATTCACCCATACCTCCATCCTCACAAATTTTCGCCTTTGTAATATCAGTAAGATTGTTTAAAAAGTTATGACATTATCACGTGTACTTTGCTTTTAGTTGACGAGGGGCAAGTTGAACGTGCTGCGGCACTCGCTGAGAAATTCAAGGACTTCGAGCTACTCATCGAGATGTGCGTCAAAAACGATGACTACGATCGATTGTTCTCTTATATCGATAAATATTCTAGTGAGGTACGCATTTGCTTTAAGTCCTTGTCCTCACAGTGAAAGTTTTTTGTGTTACTACTTTTTAATGTAGTACCTAAACTACTTTATATAATAATAATATTTTTTTAATTATTGCTTATTTTTCGTTGAGTGTTTAAGGTGTTCTTGATAAATATTTCAGTAGTAGTAGTAATAATAATGTTACGAACTGAGGTTCGGAATTAGTAAGGAACACTAATTTATTACCAAAATATACACAATTTGTTGCAATAACTCACAAATAACACAACTTTGAATAATTATCATTTATCATCACATTTTAAATTATTAACTTATACTTCGCCCTTATATTTACACTTCTATATTCACTTGTTCATCTGCGGACCGCTCAACTAGAACTCATTTCATACCGCAATGCACCGTGTTATATACCCGTAACGTTATTTCGCAGAGATAGTGATGTTTCCCCAAATCTCGAAACCTTCCTGGAATTTTCTAATAAAATGAGGGACATATTATAATTTACTATTAGTTCCATTCAATTTCAAGAGATGGCGTGCATCTCAATTTAGGTAATCGTAACCCTTTATAACTTCCGCTACTTGATAATAAATTAGATTAGATTAGATTTTCGTAACAATAACTTGAGACACTTCACACACGGCTGTCTGTTTCCAAACTAGGCAGAGTCTGTAATATTCTTGTATATCACTAACTATATACATGTTATCGTTAATTAACACCCAGACAGAGAACAAATGATCGTGCTCATCACATGTGCTCATTTGTCCTGGGCGGGGGTCGCTCCCACGACCTCTGGTTTAGCAGTCAGGATCACTAACCACTAGACCAACAGGCTTGTAGTGTACTCAGAGATATTTTATGAGTTATTGCTCACATAGGACCTCTATTTCTACAACCTACAGCAGTGAAGTCTGCGTGATGACTTTGTCAAACCTTGAGACAAATATGCCTTTCTTGTAAGCCTCCTGTTAGAAATAAAACGCACCTACTTTCCTATGAAATATTGAGTCAGTAAAATTAATCGATGGGTTTCGGTAACACACTGGACCTATACAGAATAACTTATATATCGTTGTCACCAGAATTTTCGTTGTGTAGTTATTATTTATAAAATAAATAAAAATATATTACAATAGTAATAATTGTTTATAAGTAAAACTTATGAACGATTAGGCTTTTTTTCTTTTCTGGAACTAGCTGACCTGCGCAACTTCGTCTGCTTTTATTAATTTCCCCCGTTTATGCCACATTTTTCATTGATGCTCCGCTCCTCTTTGTCGTAGCGTGATGTTATATGATGCTGATGTTATATAGCCTATAGCCTTCCTCGATAAATGGAATATCTAACACAAAAATAATTTTTCAATTCGAATCAGTAGTTTTCATGGCTACACAAAAGAGATGGAGAGGTAGACCACAGACCACAGACCACATGGATGACGAATGTCCGGAGAGACATGAAGGTGTTGGGTCTATCTGTTGACGACGCTTACCAGCGAAGAGAATGGCACCTTAAGATTTGGAAAGCCGACCCCGCGTAACGGGATAAGGCGAGGACAAAGAAGAAGAAAGAAGAGAATCAGTAGTTCCTGAGCACGTTTAACGAAACAAACAAACTTTTCAGCATTATAATATTAGTATAGATTAATGCAATCACGAAATACGGATATTTCGGTGATATAATGATCAGAATATTTCGGTTTTCGGCACGCTGTCTCTTACACCCTGTATATATGTTATACAATGAGGTACCCGCAGGGTATGGCGGAGATAGCCTTCGCGTGGTTGGCGGACCGCTCGGGCCCGCACCGCGCGGAGCTGGTGCGGCGCGTGGGCGTGCGCTGGGCGGCGCGCCTGCGGGACTGGCTCAGCGCCGCGCCCGGCCGCGCGCCGCTGCTAGCGCTGCACCACCTGCAGCACGCGCACTACCGCAGCGCCGCCGCCGTGCTGGCGCGGCTGGCCCACGAGGAGGAGGACTCGCTCGGTAGGATGGCGGTGAGTGTACACATACACATACACCTGCAGCACGCGCACTACCGCAGCGCCGCCGCCGTGCTGGCGCGGCTGGCCCACGAGGAGGAGGACTCGCTCGGTAGGATGGCGGTGAGTGTACACATACACATACACCTGCAGCACGCGCACTACCGCAGCGCCGCCGCCGTGCTGGCGCGGCTGGCCCACGAGGAGGAGGACTCGCTCGGTAGGATGGCGGTGAGTGTACACTTACACATACACCTGCAGCACGCGCACTACCGCAGCGCCGCCGCCGTGCTGGCGCGGCTGGCCCACGAGGAGGAGGACTCGCTCGGTAGGATGGCGGTGAGTGTACACATACACATACACCTGCAGCACGCGCACTACCGCAGCGCCGCCGCCGTGCTGGCGCGGCTGGCCCACGAGGAGGAGGACTCGCTCGGTAGGATGGCGGTGAGTGTACACATACACATACACCTGCAGCACGCGCACTACCGCAGCGCCGCCGCCGTGCTGGCGCGGCTGGCCCACGAGGAGGAGGACTCGCTCGGTAGGATGGCGGTGAGTGTACACATACACCTGCAGCACGCGCACTACCGCAGCGCCTAAAGTAATATATTTGCTGCTTTTCGAAGTATTCTCCATTAAATTTCGAACACTTTTTCATTCGGTTAAACCATTTTCGGAAACATGAGGACCATTGATTTATGGTCGTGTTTTCACGTACTGATTAAAAGCTATCACGGCCTTTTCCCTCTCATTAAATCTTAAATTTTTGGAAAAATAAAGAAATCGCATGGTGCCAGGTCTGGACTATGTGCGGGTTGGGCCACTAGCTCTACTCGAAGCCAAAATGACTTTGTCTTGTTCGCGGTGTGCGCCAAAGCATTGTCATGATGCAATAGGATGTGATTTATTGGTCGTTTTTTCCTAACTTTTTCAAAGACATTGGGCAAACAAATGGTTGTGTACCACTCAGCATTAACTGTTTTTGGTTCTTCAAGTGGGATCGTGCAGACAGGACCCGTCCGGGATAAACAAAACTTAATAATTTTTTTGCCTATGTTTGTTGGTTTGCTGTCACCTTCGAACACCCATACAGAAGACTCGTACAAAAGAGTGAACTTTAATATCATAAAAATCATCGCCCTAAAATCTTTTCGCGTCAATTCCATTTTTGGTATGGACGACGATAAAAACAATTGACACGCGATTTTCCACCATTTTTTGAAATCAATGATTGAGTTCCTTATGTTTAAAAAAATGTAACATTCGAAATTCAAACATTTATGAGCGGCCAGGAGCGCAGAACTTTCACTGTGCCCTTGTACACCTCTCAAGTTGAATAATATTTCGACCAACATTCGATCCTGATATAAGTCCGGACATAAAACTGTAGCAATTATATGATTATATCGTCATCTTTAAAAAAACATTTTTTTTCAGACGATGGCCTCTTTGTCCAAACTCTGCTTGGTAGCATCAGACGAAACCGATGTCCAGTCATCGGAGTCTTGGCAAAAGCTGGAGTCGCGACTATCACTTGCCGAACTTCATGCGTCGTTACCGAGGGACATCAAAGTACACCACGGGCTGGATGAAGACGATACTAAAGTGCTACCACCGGAAGAACTAGTCCAGGTAAACTAGTGTTTTCGTGATGTCTGAAATTTGACCATAATTATTATTATTAAAAAAACTTTTAAATTATTTTTTATTGATAACTCTAAAGCTTGTCAATAGTATTATAATATTTATCTATTAATAGTTATCATTATCGTCCTGCCCTTTTCCGAAGTTTATTTCAAGAATATGTAACAGTATAAATTGTTTTGCCTGGTTTTATTTTATGGCGGGCCGCCTGCCTGACGCAAATCCTCCTTGGGAATGTAATCGTTGTCAGACCGGACAAAGAAAAGTTAAATTGTTGAAGGGGAAACAGATAGAGCAAGAGAGCCAGGATAAAGGATACTGCAAGTCCTGTGATTGGAGATTAGAGTTGGAGTGATGAGTAAAGCGATCATTTCACTTAAAAATATCAACACATACCATTTCTATTATCGCAAAACGCTTAAAAACTGCAATGTAATCAATCAAACAACATTAAAAACATTTCATGCAATCAGCTGTCTTGCTGGCCGAGAGCGTAGAAAGTCATTGCCCTAGCGCACTTGTTCGGTGCAAGGTTCTTACAGCGTACGATGCCGCGCGACATTGTGTTGGTAACCGTACATTGCGTAAGGCTAAGAATTTTTTTAATCTTGCATTTTTTATGATGAACTGAATATTATTTAACATCGTGATAAGTGCAGAAAGACGTTTGTATACGTTTTATGTTACGCCGATACTTACACCCTGTAAATGGATTACTTTGCTAACACTGTAGTTTAAAACATTTGTTTTTATTTCAGATGTACATAGAGTCGGAAAGTAAGTCACTAACAGAATACGATTATAAGAAGGCACTCGATCTCACAGATTTTATCCAAGATATGGAACGCCGAGATGACTTGCGTCTTAGGGTAAGACCAATTCTCTCTCCTCTTCGCTATTTTTTATTGCTCTATGTAAAACTGTATAAGTTATTCGTGATCGCAAACGTGTCAATATTGCAGGTGTGGTGCGCGTGCATCTGTCGCGACGACTGGAGCAAGTGTCGCGTGGACTCGCCCAGCGATGAACTGCACTCCAAGATGTTCTTCAGGCTCATCGACCTTGTACATATTATGGGTGAGTTACCGTATAATCATATGAACCCCTGATAATCTGACCTGATGTCGAATATCTACACTTCACCTCGGAAGTGACACGGTCCGCTCGTTCCGGAGATTAGCCGGAACAACAGACAGGCATAAATATTCAGCAAATAACTGTAGAATCTAAAATAAACTATTATTTTGACATTACAAACAGACACTTAAAATTTATTTCTATTGACTAGTTGCTTCTCTAATCAAAATAGTCAAAGAAATAAAGTGTAACTTTACAATAGTGCGTTTTAGTGTACTTGCGTGTAAAAGTCACCTCGCGTTTTCACAAGAACACGTGCGTTTTAAAAATTTATATGTAATAACTGTAAAGTTTTGAAGGTTTTACAAGGTAAATAGTAAATATGTTTCTTTAAGGCGGTGACTTAGAAATTCTACTACCACCCGTCGAAGATATCCTCACTGCTCCCGAACTGGCGGAGCTGGTCTCCGACTCTCGGTTCCACTTCATCATCAAGTACGGCTACGAGTGCGTCGACACCACACGCAACGTCATGGTTGAGGATTCACTTTAGATCACCCATTACGTCATTGGTCATGGAAACAAGTGCGTCACTTGATTATAAATAATTAGTTAAATGATTCGCTTCTTATTCGTAATAAACAAATGTTTAAAGATCAAAAATATTAATAATTTAAAGAAAAGAAAAAAAGGAAATAATTAAATTAAAAGTTAACACGATTTAAATAATTTTGTTGGAGTACAACTTGGTGTAGTTATTTTGTTGATTTTTAGCAACAGAAGAGTGTTTAACAGCATTACCAGAAAGATCTGATTAAAAAACCTTAACTGCTTTATAACAAAACTTGAAGTTATGTAATTATTAGGTTTATTCATATTCTAGCAATTCCTGAACTGAACAGAAATTTTATCTAAGTAAAGAGCCATCTATCCGCCATGACAAAGAATTTTTTTGTAATCGTATTTCACAAATCGCAATGTCTTCGTAGATGGCGGTATACCTTTTAGCGGTTTTACTAGTAAGAACAATATTGATTTTAAGCGTTGATAGAAAAATTATTAAATATTTAACAATTTAATAATTCTAATTCTCTACACATACGCACACATAAAAAGCAGATTTTCTTCATCCTTATGTATTAATATTTGCCTATGTCTTAAACCATTACAAAATAATGGGGAATGGCATGTTAGCTTTTGTTAAGCCACGTTCTGTAAGGCGTATCAAAGAATTCTAATATCCGTTTTACGTACACTTATACACCTATCTATAGGTGAATTTAAACTGAACGTAAATTAAAGGGGGGCTGACGGATACTTTGACAGATGAGTTTTTCTTGCTTAACAAAAGTAAATGTCTAGATTAACTTTTAAACTTTCGCGTTCCATGATATAATATTATCTACGTATGAACGGGAATTAACGCGATCACGAAAAGGTATTACATACCTCTGAATTGCCTGACGTTTCGACCAGGTTGCACTGGCCGTGGTCACAGGCTGACTGGCTCAGCGGTGCACGCCCTCCGTCGCCGACATCGTGAGGTAGAAGGTTCTTCATCCACCTCCACTTTTTTGATATTTTTGATATTTTCGTTTCGCCATGTACCGTCACATACTATACTAACAGTGTCCCTATTCTGTAAGCAAACCGATGTGGCCCTATTCTGGTGTTCACCCGACTGCGCATAAAAGCGAGGTGGCATGTTTTTTATCACTTGATTCCACGCTGTAGATAATTTGAAACCATCTTCCCGATTGAAAGTTTTGTGTTTTTTAATTTCAATCGCTTCACGTACAACTCTTGAGTAAAAGTAACGTTCCGTGGAGAGGACTTGCGTACGGTGAAATTCAATCTAGTGATTGGTGCCCGCTTCGAGTGCATGTTCTGCAATCGCTGATTTGCTAATCTGTCGGTTCTTCACAGCAGCGATGTGTTCTTTGACCCTTTCAGCAATGGTCCGCTTTATTTGGCCTATGTAGGAACTACCACAGCTGCAGTTTATTTTGTAGACACCTGGAGTTTGTAACGGCAAGACGTCCTTCGGTGTACCCACGATGTTTTGAACCTTTATGCCTGGTGTGTATACTGTCGGAATGGAGTATTTCTTTAATACGGAGCCGATCTTATCCGTTACTCCTTTCACATATGGCATGTAGGCTGGTTGTCTGTTCACCTCCGGATGCTTGCGTCTCATTGTCGGTTGCTTCCGTGTTCCATTCACCTGATATCCGTTACTTTTAAGTACCTCCTGAACATGATCCAGCTCTCGCTCCAAATGTTCAGGGTCACAAAGATCGTATGCTCTGTTCTTGAGTGAAGTCATAACAGACTGCAGGTGTCGGGGATGATGATGAGACGTGGCGTGTAGGTACCTATCCGTATGAGTAGGCTTGCGGTACACACAGTGCGACAAGGACCCATCTGACCTCGCGGTTACTTTGACATCTAAAAATGACAATGACCTATCCGCCTCCACCTCATATGTGAACCTTATCTTGGGGTGAATGGAGTTGAGGTGTTGTAAATATTGATCTACTTCCTGTTTATTTCCCTTGACGATACTAAAGATGTCATCCACGAATCGCTTCCAAAGCCTAACGGTCTTCGGGCCGAGACTCAACGCCTTCTCTTCAAAATGCTCCATCTAGATGTTGGCTAGTACAGGGGCTACAGGACTACCCATTGCGACACCATCAATCTGAAGGTAATGTTGACCTTGGAAAAGGAAATAGTTGCCCTCTAGACAATGTTCAAGTAGATCAATATAATTGAACGGCAACTCGTGGTCTCTCAGCAGGTCTTTTACGACGTCCATACATTCTTTTATTGGAACATTGGTGTAAAGTGATTCCACGTCAAAGCTCACCATGACGTCATCAGGTTCCAACTTGAGATCTTTTATAATTTGTATGAAGTGCCGCGAGTCTTTCACAAAAGACGGTGTTTTGCCTACAAGTGGTTGCAATACTGACGCAACATGCTTCGCGAGATCGTAAGTAGGAGAGGCAATTTGACTTACAATAGGCCGCAGCGGCACGTTGGGCTTGTGTATTTTGGGCAGACCATATAATTTCGGTGGCTGACGCGTTACTCTGGCCGTGGGGTTATATGATACCGGTTTATCATATAACCCCACGGCCAGAGTAACGCGTAGAATACGATCTCTTATCCAGGATAACGAGGACCTATTTTCAGAAGACGAGTACAACAGACTTTATGCACCAAAGTCACATCAGCCACCGAAATTATTCGTGGATGACATCTTTAGTATCGTCAAGGGAAATAAACAGGAAGTAGATCAATATTTACAACACCTCAACTCCATTCACCCCAAGATAAGGTTCACATATGAGGTGGAGGCGGATAGGTCATTGTCATTTTTAGATGTCAAAGTAACCGCGAGGTCAGATGGGTCCTTGTCGCACTGTGTGTACCGCAAGCCTACTCATACGGATAGGTACCTACACGCCACGTCTCATCATCATCCCCGACACCTGCAGTCTGTTATGACTTCACTCAAGAACAGAGCATACGATCTTTGTGACCCTGAACATTTGGAGCGAGAGCTGGATCATGTTCAGGAGGTACTTAAAAGTAACGGATATCAGGTGAATGGAACACGGAAGCAACCGACAATGAGACGCAAGCATCCGGAGGTGAACAGACAACCAGCCTACATGCCATATGTGAAAGGAGTAACGGATAAGATCGGCTCCGTATTAAAGAAATACTCCATTCCGACAGTATACACACCAGGCATAAAGGTTCAAAACATCGTGGGTACACCGAAGGACGTCTTGCCGTTACAAACTCCAGGTGTCTACAAAATAAACTGCAGCTGTGGTAGTTGCTACATAGGCCAAACAAAGCGGACCATTGCTGAAAGGGTCCAAGAACACATCGCTGCTGTGAAGAACCGACAGATTAGCAAATCAGCGATTGCAGAACATACACTCGAAGCGGGCACCAATCACTGGATTGAATTTCACCGTACGCAAGTCCTCTCCACGGAACGTCACTTTTACTCAAGAGTTGTACGTGAAGCGATTGAAATTAAAAAACACAAAACTTTCAATCGGGAAGATGGTTTCAAATTATCTACAGCGTGGAATCCAGTGATAAAAAACATGCCACGTCGCTTTTATGCGCAGTCGGGTGAACACCAGAATAGGGCCACATCGGTTTGCTTACAGAATAGGGACACTGTTAGTATAGTATGTGACGGTACATGGCGAAACGAAAATATCAAAAATATCAAAAAAGTGGAGGTGGATGAAGAACCTTCTACCTCACGATGTCGGCGACGGAGGGCGTGCACCGCTGAGCCAGTCAGCCTGTGACCACGGCCAGTGCAACCTGGTCGAAACGTCAGGCAATTCAGAGGTATGTAATACCTTTTCGTGATCGCGTTAATTCCCGTTCATACGTAGATAATATTATGTCTAGATTAGTTATTGTTATGGCACGTTTATGTTATCAAGGCTTGTGAAGTTATTATTTGCTTGTTGTTAGAAAGTTATTTTGTATGAGTTAATGCATGTTTTAAGCGACAAGTGGTTTCAGAAGTGTATGTGGGACGTTCTCTATCGACATGCGATAGTGGATCTTCGAACGACATGACAGTTATATTAAATCTGAAACATGCCAAGTCAAAAGTATAAAAGAATATTAAATACAAATAGGTACTCTGTCTGACTTTTCCCATTACAACATGCTTTTACAAAAGAAATTAAGTTGACATAAAGTTTTATTTTGCATTTAAAAGATATTTTGATACTAATTAATCAAATTGTGTAATATAAACAAAGTAATACTTGTAAATCAAATGTTCGATGAAAGAAGAGAACGTCCCGTACATCTCGCATACAATCGACGCAGATAAGTGATGAACACTGTGACTTGTATCCGCGTGAAACCTGTTCGCTCGATTTATTGTTTCTAATATAGGTATAATCCAAATATTATTAAGCTTTATATAAACGTAAGTCTGGTAAAGGAGACTAATATAGAGACTAATTTACAAATTTAATATTAGTAGTTTAAGTAGATTTTAATTATTTTGAACATCTCCAATGTACTTGTCAATAGTAGCGGGTTCAAAGACAGTGAAGACTCGGTGAGTATCTGCTCGCGTGCGTCAATGGGTGGTAGTGCGCAACTCCTACAGGAGTACAGGACTCCCACCCGTGCAGGGGCAGGTGCGATTAGTCCCAAAATAACTTAAGTTCTAACGCCTCCTATTACTTCTGTTCTTTACTTCAAGGTCTGATAGAAGTGACCTTATAACTGCTTAGAGGATACAAGATGTATTTAAGACTGCAATTTATTCGGATTTTTATTGGGTATTATAAAAGTGATATTGCCCTTTGTGAGAAGTCCAGAACACAACACGCCGTTTTTACCCGAATGTGTTTTCATCGAGTGGGGTGTCAAAATGAAGGGTTGTAAAAGGCAAAAATATATAAGTACAACTTCTATTTATTAGTCAGTATTTTAAAAGTAGTCGGTTTTTTTATTGCATTTAATGATTTCTTGTTTGTAAAAACGGTTTTCACTCATATTTAAACAAAGGTTAGGCTTATCAGGCACCAGTAGTTTCGCTACCCAATAAAAGTTTAATCAGAATGAAAGTAAATTTCGGGCGTGTAGTTTTGTTCGTGTTATCTTTCACTATCTATACGGAGGTGAGCTATAGGAGCGGCGTGCGTCAATCATACTCGCTTGTTGGTACACACTTCTTTATTATAGGTACCAAATAAAACTTTTAATCTCGGAAAACACAGGTCACCCCTAGTTTGAGGGTCAGAGGTCATCCAAACTGAGAGACTGAAAAAAAAATACGCGTGTAAATAGGTAAATGGGTGTCTTTGGGATGCCCGGTTGGAACAAATTTCCTTTCGCTATATTTGTTCATATATTTGATGGATTGAAATTTTTTTATCAAAATATTGTAAAAACTAAAAAAATCAAATTGCGCCATCTGTGAAAGTTGCTATAACTAATAAACGGATGATTAGTAAACAAGACATTACAATAAAATAAGTAGGCGTAAAAATATGTCAGCATTTGTCGTTGCGCTAACACTTTTTCCGGCTAGCCGGCCGGCCGCTGAGCGTCTGAAGTGTAACGTGCTATAAGTAAATAAAAGGGTGCACACCTTCATATGCATTCGCACACATACATAACAATTCAGAGAAAAATAAGGATTCCGGTCTCACATTGATTAAATTATTTAGAAAGCACTATTTAATGATTTCGTGTAATAAATATTACTACAGTAGATAGACTGGGCTCGACCTAACACTGCCAGTTACCTGGCTGGAAGTGGATCTTTGTTTAATTTAGGATTTGTTAAGAAAACGTTTTGAAGAAAATGATCAAAATGTCATAACGTGCACGACCTGTGAAAGTATATAAATTTTCAGTTTTATTATTCTCACTTGTTTTCGTAATTTACTTAAAACCGTGAAAGTCTCTATTGTTTCTAAACTCTTACATTGCATCATTTTAAAATGAGTTAACTGGTGACTGAGTTGTTACACTGTACAACTAGTGAACAATCTTATCGATAAACACGATTTCTACTATAAAGTTTAGAGTGTAAGAATCTAACGGATGGGTTGTACCATATCCGTATAAATGTTGAGTCTGTAGCAAAAGACTTATTATGTGAAGGAATTAGCATAGGTCTATCTTATAGTAAGTAACAAATGTTTATTCCATCCAAGGATATTTGAGAAATATAAAAAAAAGAACAATTTTCGTTCTAAATGGCTTATTCGCAATATTCTGGTTTAAAAATGTTTATTCATCGTACTATTTAATATCCGTCAATATGAAAATCGACTCGACAACGTTAAAAGTGTACGTAGCTATAGTACACTATGAATAAATGAGAGGGAAATACGAGTAATTCTGTTGAAAGAGTCACCTAATCATTTCGCTTATAACATAGCCGCAATTTTAAAGACTCCAGATAGAGTTTGTTTCATTTAAAATATACTTTTAATGGTAGTGGTTCACCTTCAAAACTAATAACTGCGTGGCTATAATGTACCTACGCTGTCTCTGAACTGCCGTTATGAGGAAAGAGATAAACTGTACAATGAGTAGGCAAAGTACAGGGTAGCTCAATGTCCACCGCACCACAGCGTAAAATATCGTCAAATATCAAAATTCTACTTCTGTACAGAACAGTTTAATGCTGGTGATTGATAGAGAAAGAGAAAAAAATATTGGTTGATTTAAAATTATATTGATATGACAATGACTATACATCAACCGTGATTCGGGTGCAAACGTGAACTGAGAAATATCTGGGGGCATGACAGTGTCCCCGCCAAGTCGAGCCAAAGCAAACAATGGCACACACCATTCTTTTATTTAAACGATTCAGGACATTTTTGACCCCCTGTAACTTCGTTGTGAAGAAAGCTGGAAGCCTGAATTTCCAATTCTTTCATATTTGTCAACTCTCCTTGAACTGTGAAACAATGTATGTAACACCTCTTAAACAATTTGATAATTCCACTGACCTGGGTTATCAAGTCGCGTCAGGTTGAAATTTTTGTGTTGTTCTAACTGCTATATTCTACACACTATTATCTAATGATTTCATGGAGAACGATCAATAGATAATCAATATTTTAATAGATTGAAAATGTCCCTATTTAATTAGTTTATCAATAATATAATTACTGCAATGAAAGTTACTGTTGCAATGTTATGAGTATTTTTTTTATGCGATAACGGGCAAACGAACAGACGCGTCACCTGATGGTAAGTGACTATTGCCGCCCATGGGCACCTGCAACTCGAGAGTCACAAGTGCGCTGCCGGCCTTTAAGGTGGGAGTAGGAGAAGGGAAGTGGGGAGAGGGAATGGTTAGGGCCTCTGGTGACCTCACTCTTTTAAAAATAAAATAAAAATGGGGGCAATTATTACCCGCTGCGTCTAGCCGACGATACGTTAAATATTAAATTATTTGTTCTACTTAAGAATATAGTAGAAAATTTGGAACAACACAAGAATGTGAATTCTGAGTAAAAAAATAAAAACTCACCATTCGATGAATTCGAATCAGACTGATTTAGTATTAAGTGTTTACTTCTAAGATAATTAAAGAATATGATTAAGATGCTGTACGTTTGTAACTGATCCAATTGGCCTTTTTTTTTTGTGCGTGTGGAAACCCCCTCGGGCCTTCACCCCACCGGGGTTTTCGGTAGGGCGGTGTGTCGGAATTGAACCGACTAAAACCACACGGTGTGCCGTACTGCGCCTTAAGTAGAAGGGATCCGGGAACAGCTTTTATTAAGACATCCGTAACTGATCCTGTTGGCCTAGTTCATCTCAGTCTACGTTATTAAACGTTCATTTAAGGGATCATCATTAAATATCGTACATGTAAGATAGATTAAGACACCAAATAACCTAAAGTACTGAACTCTTTCATGGTAAAGCATTATTTAGGATGTTAACTGAATGTTTATTGTTTTTTGTATAGAAAACAATGAAATGATGACTATATATTATAAAACAAAGTCCCCCGCCGCGTCTGTCTGTTCGCGATAAACTAAAAAACTACTGAACGGATTTGCGTGCGGTTTTTACTAATAGACAGAGTGCTTCATGAGGAAGCTAACGATGTTCGAACGGTTAAACAGATTTTCTTGAATAATAGCTAAGAGCAATAAAACGAAATCAAAACCGGTTCATCCGTTTAGAAGCTATGATGCCACAGACAGACAGACACCCACTCTCCTTTTTGAGTCGGGGGTTTAAAACAAACAGATTGCATCGATTTTATTTTTAAAGGTTAATAAGTTATAATTCTAAATAAAGACCACATTTATTGTTCATTTCAATTCAGTTTAGTAGTTTAGTTAGTTAGTAGTGTGCTGTCTTCACAGTAGCTGAAATAATAAATGTTTGTAACATAATAATATTTACTTACGTAAGTCTTAATATAGTCTGTTGTTAAAGCACCACTGCACTTTTTACAGTCGAAAATTGTTAAAGCGGTAATCATGGGCGTACCCTGGGCGGCAGGGTGTCCAGGAGGGTAATGTAAAATTTTTACATAAAAATACTATACTAAACTTTATACTACGTAAGTATACAAAGGCCGGGGGCGACTGCCTCCCCCTGCGCCCCCCTAGGTACGCCCATGGCGGTAATTAAGATTGCTCTTTTAAAATAGAAATTGTAATTGTGATTTCAAATATTATGTTGTATACGTTTTCGTTATAAGTTCTTGTCTTATTATAATAATTATATTATTTTTGTATGTGTGCTTAGTATCTTGTCAGTTTGTGTTGAGATGTCAGTAGTCATAACTTTATGTTAAATACTTAATTATATTCCTAACTTGACTGACGTACATATTTATGTCACTATTGATTTTAAATACTAATTGCGAGATGCATGATCAGTTATTCGAAATAGTTCAGCCTATGTTCGCTAGATGGAATTGTAGGTGTCAAATGATTGCTGGCAGTTTGTACACAAATGAAAAATGTATCATGGCGTAGGTCGTATCAAGAGCTGAACTTTAAAGAGTATTTATAAAAAGTCACTACTGTATGTTTTAGCAGCCTATATACTAAGGTTTTAGCATTATGAGTTGTAGTGTAAGCAGCATGACGCTCAATATAAAAATAGCATGTCATCGCAACATACAACATTCTTCTCGTAATTAGATTGTATTTAACGCAATCATAAGGTTATGCGTACCTACCTAAATTGTATGTAGTAGTACTCTATTGGTAGAACTTAGGGCCTTAAATATAATTTAACTTACTTTATTTACAGTACTTTTTGTAAAATCGTAATTTCTTTTTAAAAATATTTCTTTTTGTAAAATTGCGTTTTTACAGAAAATACAACTATGCAGTTGAACTTAAAATGCAAAACTGTATCTGTATACAAAATTTCATCAAAATCGTTAGAGCCGTTGCCGAGATACTCGAAATATAAATACATACCGAGACAAATTTTATTCGTAGTTAGTGTGTGTACTTCCGTTCACTAATAGCAAACTATGAAAATTAGAATCGCCCGTGCGGCTTTGTCCTAAGAATGTAAATGATAGGCGGACGAACGGGATGTTCATTATGGGACGTTGGGAGTATATACAGTAGCGTAATTCTACATATTATTTACATATTTCTTAATAAATAGACAGTCTGTTCTCGTTCGTGTCATTTGAAAAGCCTGTACCCTTTCACTTTTATGTTTGACTACATCGCTAATTTGTATAAAATATAATTTTAGTTTTCTTAGATATTTTTTGATAAGTTGCAACACCTTATCCGACTATGGCAAAGCGTAAAGAAAAGGTTTTAGATAAGTACATATTGTTAAATAATTTAATTGTTCATCATAAAATTTAATACTTGTTTTTTTTAGGTTCTTATTGAAGCACGATTTGCGATTTAACATTAAGTGAAACAAGTTCAATTAGTGAGAACCTATTAAACAAAGATACATTTACAATACCCTTATTACTATAAGTTGTTTTTATTTTAGTATTTTTGATGTAAAATAAAATTTCGTTTGCAAAATGTGTCATTTTTATTTGATTCCCGCCGAGTTCCTGCCTATCATTTCTTCCCGTATAGTATTACTTGGCGCCACTTGCACGGCGGCCAATGGCGAGTGGCGGCAATCTGCAAGCCAAGCAATGTGGCGGCGGCCGCGATGCGCGGCGCATGCGTGTTATGTTCCGAAAAAATCTTTTGTTTACATTCGTACCGTACGACACTTCGCAGTCGCGTCTCAATATTCGTGAATAATAATTTCAGTGAGTTTCACATAGGTACTTATTTATTATTTCTGTGTCTATATGAAGTGGATGTTAGCAATTAAATTTTCATTTGGTGTAAGGATTACACTACGATCTTCAGTTTCGGAAGCCGGCTGAAGTGTAAGTAATTTTTGTGAAAGTCTTAATATTTTTTAACGTGGCAATGATTATATTAAAGCGAATAAGTTGTCATGTAAGTTCTATTTTCATGTTACTTTTGCTAATATATTTATTTACAGATTTTTATTTAAGTCGTACCTATTTGGCATTTTTATGTAATTGTTACGCGTAAAACAATGTGCTACTCATCTAATGAAAAATAGATTTTAATTAGCGTACTTTTTTTTAATTAATGGTCCAATATTGCACCTCTGCGAAGGTTTCGACGAAAGAGTTTTATACATTTGCTTAAATGTAAAGCTCCGATTCGTTCGAAATAAATAGTTTTTTTTTGTTGTCAAGAAAAGTTTGTACCTTTCAATAAACACCTGTAACCTGGTCGGTAGGTTAGGACAAATACCTAGTTATCAAAATTTCCAACTGGTCGCTTTTTGTCTCTTCCTAAGTTAGGAAAGCTACACAAGCTTTATCATATCAGCATATGCAGTAAAATTCTCGGCATAGGTAGATGTGCATACAATATAGTGCCAAGGGAGTGCCGGAATGCCGAAGCCTACTACTGGTAATAAACGTCATTGTAAATAGTATCTATATATTTTTTCTAATGAGAGTACCAGGATTAATCTAAGAAATGCCTGAAGGGCGTATTGCACAGCAAATTCAGGAATAGTATGTCTAGCTTGCATAAGACCGCTGCTTTCTTCTTTCTCCTGATGTCACCTTAGCCTCATGGGAAAGGGGATAAAATTCGCAATGAACCAATAACAGCAGTTGGGTTGAGTGTTTATATGCAGCGGTAATTGCCTCTATCAAGTGGGCGGTAGAATACCGCTCGCTTGATGCCTTAAGCATAGGTACTTGAGGTAAGGGACAAAGCAAAATGTCGCGTGGTTACCATTAATCATCTGGCCACTGGGCACAGCTGGATCGTTTTATAAGCTTTAATTGATATAATCTTGTGCTGTGCGGGTACGGTTATAGCAAAGCGCCTGTCTTTGAATCTAATAGCTATCTATTATTATTTTTACTATTTATGAAGTTTACCTACTCCTTCAAAAGTCTTGAACTGAGACTGAAACTCAGGAGTCAGTAGTTTGTGAGTTTGGCAAGGCATTCCTTTAAAGTTTTAAATCATTACATATACATTATATATATATTATCATTGGAATAATACAAAGTGCGCATTCCGATATGATTGAATATATTGCAAAATGAATAAAGATTATTTTATATATTTTTAGGCTGTCTAATTTTTCGGAATGATAGGAACGTCTATTAATATCGTATCAATTACCTACCTACTGAGAATTGTCAGTAGATAGGCACTAAGTAAGATGTTAATATATATTATACGTTCAAATAATTCGGAAAATTATAAGAAAATTAAAAATCATATTATGAATTTTCATGTCAATTTCATCGATTTTGGTTTTTTATATTTTTATGCGGACATTTTCATAAAAGCCTGGACTTTCCTTCCACATCCTTGGTATTAATAACCATAGTTTCAATCATGTCAGCCCTCTCTCTCCCAAAGTATTACCTTTGTCGGGCAATTTATTATTAATAATATATGACCACGCCTTTCTGTAACATTATACATTATACAACATATATACAATATTACCTAGATCTACATTTTAGGTACTCATAAAATATAATGTAGCTTCCGATCAGTAAAAGAATTTTCAAAACCCAACCAGTAATTCAGTAGCGTAGTTCACTTGGGAGATTAAACTCCTACTTTCTCTAATCCCACGTCTGGCCAAATTGTCACCGTCAGCAAATTTAAATATATTTTCTCGGATACGTACGTAGGTGCTATAATATAATATATAACTTTAACTGTTCGTATAACATTTTTAATTCCCAAAGTGTCCGGTTCATGGCAATGGCAATAGGCTTACCCGCTATTACGTGAGTGGAACCAAAGTTGCAAAATATGGGTGTTTACTAATTATATTCTATTATTAAAAATATTATAATATATGGGCGTGAATTTTTGTATGTATAATAATTATATTCTTACGAGTGAGTAAAGATATGAATCTTCGCGTGTCTGAATAAAATAATGTTGGATTGGAAGGCGCTGAGTTTGAGGGTTGAGATGACTAGTTCAGATTGGAGACACGCGACTGTTAACTTCACCTTGATACAACCTTCTATTTAAGTACTTTAAGATATGAATTCTTTATTATAGTTAAATGACTAAGTAAACAATATTAGTCGTGTCATAAAGATCGTAAAGACTGACGTCTAATTTTCTTGATTTCTATAATATAATGAAGCTAAGTTGTTTTTGTGGTTGAATACGATAAACTTTGGAACTACTAGTCGAAATCGAGAAATTCTTTTGATATGATAGCCTACTCCTTAGGAAAGGTAATAGGCTATTTAACATCTCGCTACGACCCTTAGAAACGGAGTAGTTAAAATAAACGCATGTGAAATAGAAACCTTTTTAGCAGATGTGGTCGTTTTCGTGTTTCGGGTGCATCAATATAATAATATATGCAATAGGTGTTTGTAAGATGCATGACTTTTGACGACATCATGTAGCAAAAGTTTCCTTCAGCACCATCTAGCGCAGACCAGTCGAACTACGTAGGGTCTACTGACCCTGCACCTCGCAATGAGAGTCATCGCGTTGGTTAACTACTAAAAACTTTCCAAAATCAATCGTTTTGGGCAGCGATCCGTCCGGTGCGTGTGATGTCCCTTCAACACAGAGGATCCTCAGACCACCGCGGTTGTGTTGGAGGGACACCACACCCTGTTCTTCTTAAGTGATAATAATTACTTTCATACTTCTTGCTGAAAACGTAGTACTTTCTAAAATTCGTGTAGGAGTTACAATGTTAGACTTCATTACTGTATCAGCCCTTATCACATGCAAACGGTGCCGATGTAAGGAGAATTTTCATTATTCAACAGTCTGTGTACAAAAATAACATAATTTGCATTTCAATGGGCGTTTACATAAATTAACAATGACGCAAGGTAATTGCCCGTCTTCATATCTTTAATTGTAAATTTCTATTAGAAACTTAACAATGCCATGTAGGTATCGAATCGATTCGGGTTTGCCTTCCAGCTTTAATGAAGGAGTATTTATATTGGATATCCAAAAAAACGCTGTAAGGATTTGATGCGAAATTACTTACAAAAATTACTTATGTACCTTAAGATTTCGACAATATGTGTTAGGAAGCTGATATTTCCTGAACAGTTATAACTAGAGATCGGATATTCGGATGCGTATTTACCTAAAGTTGAGATGTTGGCTATTATGGAAAGCACTTTTTTATCGAAAGAATCCCGCGATTCCAGGAAATTCAAATTTAAGTGTACCTATACTCCGTGAGATGTAATAAACCCCAGTTTGACACAAATGACACTTGCTCTGTTACAACGTATAATGGTTGCTTTTGCCTACTTTTATTGTCAGTGATTTTTGACGAAGCAAAAACAACCTTATTACGTTGTAACAAGTGTCAAATCGGGCCTATTAAACCCCAGGAAATGTAAGCATTTTGTAAGAGTGCGAGTGAGACGGCAAATTATACTTGCTTGTGCGCAAGTAGCGACGCGACAATACAACTGCATTCGTAAATAAAAATATACTTAGAAGCCGCTTCCATAATTTGCTATCCAAAAAATAACTTTAGGTAAATATGCATCCGATTATCCGATCTCTAGCTATAACCTTTAAAATACGAAAACCAGACTTCAGAAAACCTTGAAAATGGTTTTCCAAAGTAGGTAAATATATGAAACTTCATTAGTACTTTTTAATATATATTAAGCAATTTCTCTTTAAAATTATGTTTATTTTCTTCCCTAGAAGACAATAAGAGTTTTTAAGCTCTATCCTCTTCTACAGCGTATTAAATAAAAATACCCAAATAAAATTCATTTAATAAAATTAATTCAACCACAGTGAAGAAAAGACGATTTCTATCAATTTCTTGAATTTGTCTTTAAAACAGGCAGAAACAAATTTACCCTAGTGAAAAATATGCTCTATTTTAAAAGACAAACAATCAAGCTAAGTTCGATTCTCTGTTAGCTTGATTGGCTACACAGACTTTATCTATTGGTTGGAGCGTGATGTTATATAGCCTATAGCCTGCCTCGATAAATGGGCTATCCGACACTAAATTATTTTTTCATTTCGACCCAGTAGTTTCGTGATAACGACTTATAGACGTGATCGTCATGGCGTCATCTGACACTTTCCCAACAGTTAGATACGTCATGTTCGTTCTATAAACGATGCCAGTGCAAAATATCCTTCAGGAATGCATAATTGAACCCATAGATGACGTCAATTCGAGAAGAACTTATATAATTACATAATGTATTGCACACTTAGGTTGCGGCGGCGCCAGGGGTCGAGGATATGGTTACTTGTCTATTTACATTATGAAGGGTTGATATTTAAAAAATATATAATTATGTTTATCAGTATTTTAGAACCTATAGTACAAGCCAAGCTTTAATATGAGTCTAGAAAGTGCTAAGGAATATGTCTGTAAAGTAGATTGAAGAGATTCTACAAAGAGCATTTCATAATACGTATCTTATAAATTTGTTCCACCTTCGAGAATTTACTTCAAATACGCCCACTTGGTATTATTTCCGAGTATTATATATTTTTAAAGACTAGGAAGCTCAAACAATGGATTCACTTACCTAGAAATCAAAGACGTTCGTGTCTAAAGTATATATTTGCCACAATGGCACAGCAAGGTCGATAACGACATTGGAAGGCAACACCCTTACTTTTCACGGTAACTGTTGCTTATTCATATTTCTATAGAACTTACCTACTATATAAAGAAGTACAACCTCTACCAACAGAGGCGGGCAAAGAACGTAAAATCTTGGAAATAGAAAACTTATTCCTTCAATATTTACAGGCAGAGACAAGACAGTTCAATATCTTTTCTGCTGTTTGTCCACAAATTTGCTTAATGTTCAACACGCTTTTATTATTTGCTTCTTCTTCGTGGTCGGGAACTCTTGACACAGTGGTCGTCGTCACGTCGCCGTCGTTGTTAATCGTTACCGCTTTTGCGATCATTTCTAACTACAGTACTCTCCAAGTCTACAAACTTATTGGCCGGCCTGAAGTTGGCGCAACCGCCATCTCGCGCATGATACAATTGACTGAAAAATTATTAACCCAGATATGACTTCGGTGTTAATATAGTATGAGATCAAAGTTCTTAAATAGATTTCAATTTTATTCCATTGAAATTACATACTTTAATTTTGCATTCTGCGCACTAGCTCGCGGCCATCTTTGATAAGTTTGGGGATTGCTGTAACTATAAACTTTTATACGTGTATGTAGTTTGGATGACAATCATATAATTTGGCATCTTGGAGCTGACCTGATGATGGAGCTTCCTAGCTCCATCATCATGGTGGATAGTGGAACTCTTCAGTGGCTACTAGTAAACCCCTCGAGTTTGGGCTCCTCCGCACAATCCAACAAAAAAGGTTTTTGAAGTGATAACTTCTTATGGGAGGGTAAACCGCTTCGTTACGTTACGGCGTTACGGCGCCAGTCCGTCTGGCGTTTAAGTTATCACTTCTGTCTGGCGTCCAGAGATGCACACGTTTTTTTATTTATTTATTTACAGTTATAATATATTATCGAATTACGAACATTTTCCTGCAAAGTAATCATAACTCGTAAATATCGTGGTTAAAATAACTAATACTAATTAATTGACTACTTATCAAGTTTCTCACACTACCGACCTAGAAACAGACCGGCGTTGTATTATATTGTGCAAGTAAGGTGCAAGTTAATAAATTAATTGCGTTCTAGATTTTTAACGATTGAATTTCCAATAACGTAAATCTAAAAGTACCTACTGATTCCTAAGTAAGGTAAAAAAGTAAGTGGTTATAATAACGAATTATCTATATCTTATAAGGTCTTTAGTAAATATCTAATGAAACACTGTACATACCTACGCCACCCGTTCTAGAAAATCTCGGATGAGAAAAACGAAATGAAGTTTACAAACAGATGTAGCCACGAAGCCGTGTATAAACTATGGTACATATACCTACATAATATATGTGAAGAACGTTAACCAATATTAATACAATGGCCTGATTCCTAAAGACCTTTTATTTTATATTTTATTATATATGGAAAACACAGTCGAAAGAAAAACTATATTACGAGTATATTGGTTCTTTACTCTTAAGCGAGCTCTAATCGTATGAAAATGTTGTGTGGCAAGCGCTAAAATGTTGTAAGTATGTATTTTTAATCGAAGCAGGCGGAGTTTTAGAATTTTTTTAACTAATTATTTTATTCTTGAATAAGTTATACTTACCTAAAGATCTCACCCCTATTGCTATAAACTATCAAAATCACTAAATAACAGTAACTGCTATGTTTTTCGTAACGCAAACAGCACCCAAGTGATTGTTATTAACTTATAAATCTTATAATATAATGCATGACTAGCCTTTTATCACTACACCATTGACAATCGACCAATAGCGTAAACCGGTATAATGTCTATTAACTCATTTTTATTAAATAGTGAACTGTTTTATTTTTAATAAAATAAATATGAGTTTTTGATGTAATAAAGGGGTAGTTTTTGTACCGCTTATCTGAATGAGGGCTACCAGAGCGAGCTGAATCTTTGACATCAAAACTCCCGGACTGAAAACGCTGGAACTAACTTTGTGCTTTCTTACTGACACTGAACTAAGTCCATAACAATTTCGTTCGAGGCATTTTTCCCTTTTTTGTAATAAAACTTCAGAATGTATTGAATTTCTTTTGAAGTGTAAGAAAGTGATTTTTACTTTTATTTTCCGTAATGTTCCTATATTTCTTGATCAGCCAGAAACAAACAGTACAATCAAAGAGATTTCTCTTCAATTACGTACAAAATACGAAATGACTTTTTCCCCGACCTATTATTATTTTTGGAATCAGCACTAAAGCAAGTGTGTAAAATGACACAAATGTTGCTATTGTAGTTTTATTTTACGAGATCACTTTCGCGTAGCCATCCCAAGCGGCAAAAACAAAATATTAAATGAGGAACTTACGATAACACGGCTCATTCCCGTAAGGAGGATTTCCTCCATTGTGAGTAAATCATCAAATGATCCTGTCGCCAGTTTCAGTCTCCGATGAAGGTGACCTCAGCAACTATGCTCACAGATTTGCTCAGTAATTTAGCTTAAGAATTTATACCCACTTGTTCATCCAAGTCTTGAGTGTTCATTTACCACTACACATTTACATCATGACACTTGAATCCTATTGCAATCTGCTCATTTAAAAAGTCGTAATATGCACTCTTTGTTTATGTTGACTTAATGTATTATTGCACATAGACATTACGTTAATGTCTTTTTGGGAGTCCCACATGGTGTGACTCTTGTACACCAGGATACAGTAATCTACAAAACACAGAGGGCTTGACACGTTAGGAAATGAATATAATACTTCTGAAGAGATAAGGCCAGGCGCCAGGCAAACGTCCTTACGTAATAACAAAATAGTATAAGACGAAGTAACTGTTATCTTATCTGTGGTATAAGCCGAAAGAATCGGACTGCGGCGAGATTCAAAATATACGTTTCTACGTAACTAAAAGGATAAACGTTGTTTTATTTGTTTTATTGGCCAAAATGTCACTAGGTAAGGTTATAAATAAGTTAAAACTTCAAGCTTATGCCGAACTGCCGCTTGCTTAGTAGGGAAACACTCGCGCGCGTCTAGTGCGACGTGCGATTGATAAAGTGCCTCTAGAACTACCGATCGATGGCATACAATGTACAAAGTGCTCTCTCGCAGTGATTAGGCACATATTAGATTGCACCTAGTACTTTACCTAGTGCTTTGAAGTTTGTAATAAGACGGAATAAGATTACTTTGTAAAAAAACATTTCTCCTCCTTCAGTCTAATCAGAAAGTACTATCGTTGATTAATTTAATGCATCGGGCGCATCCTGCTGCATATTCATACGCTTTGTTCCCCGGCGCCGCGCCCTCGCCCGCGAAGTTCCGCGTGCACGCCCACCGTACAACGTGCGTGAAGATTTATGAAGTAATTACAAATACCTAAATCTACGATTCATTGAATTGAACAGAAATTTAATGTTTTTTATCGAAGTGCTAGAATAAACATGAACAGTAAATATGAGTAGGTCAATTTACATTGCAGTTGTAAAATGATATCATGACTAAATAAGACCACACAAGTAAGTATTGGTATTTCAGTTGATATATTTATTTATGTAAACGTTCTTGAGCTGGAAAAGTCGTGCTTCAGTAATAAGCATTATCGTCACGATGTACAATGGATGAACGTAACATTTATTTAAATAACTGATTATATTGAATTGTAAATATTTAATATAAGTTGATTTAATTGGTAACCTATTAACACGTAGTTGTGAAAACTGTGAAACATACACAACACAATTTTTTGCGCTAAGGTCATGTACTTACTGCTTTTAACTCTTAGTATATTGTGACCTTTAAATTATTTATGACATAACTTGTGACTGTCTCAACATCTTAAACAGGTACGTCTAGTTGATAATGTATTTGCCTCCTAATTTTAAGACGAAGAGCTAAAGTTAAGAAGTGAAGTGGCAATGGGCTTGTCACGTATGCCGAAGGATCGATGGCTGTTAGAGCAAACGGGTCCTAGAGTGGAGACTGCGAATCGGTAACTGGAAGGTAGGACGCCCCCAGTCAGATGGACCGACGATCTGGAGAAGGTAGCGGTGATGGAATGGATGCCGAAGGGGCAAGACCGGGCGCTGTGGCGCGCATTGGGGAGGCCTATGTCCAGCAGTGGAATACGATAGGCTGATTGATTGATTGAACTAGATCGGGGTGGTGTAGGTTCGAACTCTACCTTTCATACCGCTAATAACTTGGGTAGCGTCAACGAGAATTACAGCAACAAGTGACTTTCGGTAGACATTAATTTATTTATAATATACATAAATGTAAGTATGTAGATTAACAACAAATACATTTAACTAAACAGTCGTTAACCTGAAGCTTAATAATTATAACAAAATTTTCAAAACTTTTAATTGATACCATTTTTGCATTTGAAAACTGATTTACAGCCTTACATCAACATGTATCGGTAAGTAACAATTTTTAGATTGCCTTTGCAGATATCAGTAAGCAATAGGTAAAGATTCAAAGCGTCATCCATCCTCCCTTTCTAAATAAATGCCTTGTAAGGATATTGGCGTGCCTGACTAGATAACACAAAACAAATACGGTTAGCAAACCCACACCTACCTATATGTGATAGGGCTGGTATACACACATAGTACTATGTATTCCGGTGTTGTTCATTGTGTACAGGGCATTATGTCCGTATGCCAGGCATTGCCAGGTGGCCGGACGCGCTTTAGAAACGAGGACGAATGCAAAAGCGCTCGGTAAAATGTATATTTACCATGTGTCTTTATGTGTTGTGGACAATGTCGTTATTATGCTGCTATGTCGTATTTAAATAGTATAAATTAACTTTAAGTTGTATTAAGCTTATCTTATTAGAGCCTGTCTTTGATAAGCACTAAACGGATTGATGTGGTTCAAGGGTCACCTCACGACCTGTGATCTCCACTTGTTCGCCAACTGCCACGTTGTTAAGTGTTGTAAGGAAAATCCTTACAATGACTTCACATAATATTTTACTCAGTGTGGATGTACTTTATTATTAGTTGACAATTCTTTCTTTCCTGGCCGAAATCAGCAGTGGTCTTTTTTAGAAACACACGTAACAGGGTTAACCCTGAGACCGCTATCTGAAACTAGATAGAAATGCAGGGTAGAGTCGATAAAGGCATGTCGTTAAATATCAACTAAGCGAAATATGTAATGTTTTGAAAGATTTAGCGGAAAATAAAACAGATTGTCAATTGGTTAGTGAATACCATTCTATAGAAAAGAGAAGTTTAGTTAATTTCCTGTGTACAATTTTAAAACAATTTTTTTTTGTATTTCTCGTCAAGTATCAACATTGAGTATAGGTTCAATTCACATAAACACCTCGCCCAAAGCCGCGCACTGCCTAAGGCCGCCCCTGAGGCAGTCTACTAGTGCACGTTAGGTGTGTGTTTGTAAAGTTAGTTGATTAGCAATATTCTAAATTCACGCCTTTCTCCCTCCGACGTAGGCAAAGACAACGGCCCTTTTTTTTTTTGTGCGTGTGGAAACCCCCTCGGGCCTTCACCCCACCGGGGTTTTCGGTGGGGCGGTGTGTCGAAATCGATACGACTAAATCCAAATGGTGTGCCGTACTGCGCCTTAAGTAGGAGGGATCCGGGAACAGCTTTTATTAAGACATCCGGAACCCTCCTAGCGCTTGCCCGCAAAAGCGCGGGCACCACCTTCGGGTAAAGACCTCTCAATTAGGCGACGTCTAGGCACACGCCGCCTCCGCCGGGTGGAGAGGAAAACCCGTTCCGGTCCCCTTGCGGCCACACTCAGGGCGGCATGAGGCGCTGGTAAGCGCGCCTCCGCCGCCCGGTTCGCCGGCGGCGAATTAGGTCCGAATGGAGATCGTCCTCCCGGACCCTTTCCGCCGCCTCCTTCTGCGAGATGACGTCCTCACAGAAGGTCGCGACCGCGGTAAAATTCCTGTCGCTACCGGCCATGGAGCGTATGACGGCCGGTAGCGAGAGATCCCCTCCGATGACTGCAGTGAGGGCCCGATGCTACGTTGCCCAGGTGGAGCAAACCGCCAGCGTGTGCTGAGCCGAGTCCTCACTGCAGTCGCAGTGGTGACAGGCGGGACTCAGTTCCCTCCTAGCGACCGAGTGCAGGTACTTCCCGAAGCAGCCGTGCCCGGAAAGAACCTGCGTCAGTCGGAAGGAAAGGGTCCCGTGCTGCTGCCCCGCCCACTCGACGATGACCGGCTGGAGCGCCTCCACGGCGGCAAAGCCAGCACGTGGAGCTTCCAGCCGGGACGACCAACGAGCCATGGTGGCTCGGCGAGCGGCCTCACGCCATTCGCGTACTTCTTCCGGTGGGGGCCAACTGCCGCCTCCCGCCCGGAAAAGACAACGGCCCTCCTTTATCCTTATATACCATACCTCACAAGCTTTATACAACTTTTAAGGTGGAAACTTCTTTAGGCACGTTGGCGTCGGGCACTTTGGTATGGAGAAAAAGCAATGAATTCGCGTGACCGTGTGTTTTTACTTCTGACGTGCAGTCCTACAGTTTTTTTCTTAACAGGTTTTTATTAGCTTCATTTGTAAACAAATCTTGGACGTCAACTTTAACCTATTTCGAGTGGTAGTATCGAAATTAACTTGTATGTTTATGTAGTTTGGATAACTATACTATAATTTGGCATTTTGGAGCTGATCTGATAATGGAGCCAGGAGGTGGATAGTGGAACTCTTCGGTTTTGATGCGGTTCGCCATTAACGCGTACGTCTCACTACTCCACTCACCAGAAGATAAACAACGCTATGATGATAATGCTGGCTAAAGACTGTCTCTGTCGGCGGCTATGCTACTCCAGTCCGGGGACCAGAGTAGAGATCCGCTTACCCTGCTTTCTTCTATTTTTTAATTTGAACAGCATATTTTTTTATGCAATTCAAATTGCAATCTATGCAATTCTTCGATCAAATAAAGTAGGTAATGCGATGATGTAATTTGTCTTTTAGTTGTAGCTGCTATGACTACAAAACAGGTTTTTTTAATACTACTACATCTAAAGATTTTTATAATTACAAGCCAAATGATGACTTATTGGTGGATAGGTTAGACTTAGTATTGCTAATGTGCAGAGTACTGTACGTGTACTTGAATAATATTACCTATAAATTATTTTTGTGTTTTTAAAAGTAAAAAGTAATAAGTTGGTAAAAAGCTGTTTTTATCAAAATATTATTGTCGATTGTCAGCTGTTTCAACTGCAAAGCCCGACACCCTTAGTGACCTACTTTCTGGAAACTTAGGGGCCCACGGCCTGCTCTAACTTGGGGCCCTTTGTATAGCCAAAGGGTGATGCCGAGGTCGTTGACTTTCAGTCTGAAGGTCAATGTACCACCCCATATTTAAAATCGAACAGAACAGATGGCAATGATAAAGATATTGAAGACAAGATTGATAGTTCTAAAATGTATGATTTCATTTCTTGTTTTCATTAAAATATAAAAGCTCAGTTCAACACTTCTATAATGTCACTAAAATTATTATCCTCATCAGTGCCCTCCAGGGACCGCCCTCTAGTAACTTGTTTAAAGAATGAGGAATAATTGCATTGTTAAACATCTCAATAAAAAATAAACAAAAAGTTGGTGCGCAGTAAGAGGGGCCAAAACCGAAGAAAAAAAATCTGCGGCATTATTAACCTCGTCTTTTTTAAAACGGTTAATAAAATAGCAGCAATAGTGGTTATGAATATCTCTGTATTATATATTTATAATTATACCTCTCCTAAAACTGTCCACCAATAAAAAAAGTCTGAGGGAAATCATCTTTCAAACTTCAATGATGGTACTACAGAGATATATCCATTCCCACGGGGAAATATTGACCCGTGGGAGTTATTGGAGGTTATTTTTAAGAAACCATGAGACCAGCAATAACATAAAAGAAATCAGCTAAAGTAAAACTGCTTTTTTTGTTAATGTTATACTTATCTACAAGGCCATGTTAGTTAATAGTGACTAATTTAAACAATAAATTAGTATCCAAAACGATGATTTTGAATTCATTTATTATTGTAACCGTTATTGATTATTGATAGTTTGAAAACCATAACAATCAATATTACAACAAAAACTGAAGTCTTGCTCTGAAGTTCAAATATTTAGTGGTAAAGGTGAGATTATTCGACTATTTTGTTGTATAACATAGTGCTAACCTTGTAAGTTAAATGGCGATATTTAAGTTAAATCTTCCTTTACTTAATCCCACAATCAAGTGTGTCTTTGTTATACTTGTAACTGCAGACGTCACGAATCACAAGTGGCATTTATTTACAAGGTACTAGCTGTGCCCTGTTGTTTCAAATGAGTCAAATGGTTTCCTGAAGGTTTTTTTTTTATACGAAAAAGAACCGGACGAGTGAGAGTCTTACTCGCACACCGAGGGTTTCGAAAGCATGTTTGATTGCACGTAATCTCGGGAATTATTCGAAGATTTTTACCGTTTTTTCCGAAACACAAACTTAGCTTTGCAGTTCGAAAAATAGTCTCCTATAGATCGATATACGACAAAGTTAACTTTCCAACACCAAAATATAGTCATTTACCATCAGGTGACCCGTCTGCTCGTTTGCCCCCTATTCCAAAAAAAAACCAAATACATAAGTCTGCGTTCCCTTGAAGCTATAAAAAAGTCAAGCTTCTAAGTCAACGCAATCAAAACATATTATGGTCATTTAAGCCTTAGATTTGACCAAATTTGAACGTTTCGCAGGTAAAGCAAAACCTATACGGTATTTCCCATCGACCTAGAATCATAAAATTTGGTAAGAAGCAAGGTCTGACAGAACAAGTAACTTTAGAAAGTCAACTTTGTCGGAAATCGCAACCGCAAAGTAGAATTTGTCTTTCGGAAAAGACGGGCAAAAATCTTCGAGAATTGATTTCCGAGATGGACGTACTATCTACATACAAGTTTGTTTGCTTACGGAACCCTCGGTGCGCGAGTCAGACTCGCACTTGCGCTACGAGACCTTGTTTGACCTCTTACCTTAAAAGGCCCTATCTTTTGATTGCGTTGACATAGAACATTTAACAGCTTCAAGAGACTGCAGACATAAGTATTTGATGTTGATTTCAACTAGATGCCTCCACTCCAAGAAGGGTCTGACAAACCTATAAGGGTTCCTGTTTTTATTTTGAGGGACAGAACTCACTTAAAAACTATCTGTGTGAGAAAATTAGTAAGATTATTTTTTATCACTAAAGTTAGTTAGAGCAAACTATTATCTTATCTGTGGTTAGAGTAAGAAATGTTAGAATGTTTATTGTTAAATATTGTATAGATTAATTGAAATATGTGACTGTAAAATATTAGTATTTGTCCTAAAATTGTATACTTAATACTAAAATCGAAGTATGTATAACTTTGCAGAAAATTATAAAATAAGATAAAAGTTTTCAAATATGTATTTTATGTTGAGATAAGGCACTATCGTAAAGGGATGTGACTTCCCTACCTACTTCGGGAAGTAGCTGTTTTACATACATCGGGATTACGAGTACCAACTCCTATATGCCCCCACTGTGGTGGTTGTCGAGAAAATATACTCTGTCCTCACTTCAGTGGAGTATAGTAAAGGCCTCGTGACTACTCGTAGCGGCCGTCGTAACTGTGGGAAGATTTTCGCAGTAGCTTTGCATATTATTTACCAATATGTGTAATAAAAGGCATAAGCAAACATTGCGTCACAAATTTTCAGCCCAGCAAACATCTAGCCATAATAAATACAGAATGCAAACGGTTTGCTGTCGACGATGTGTCTTATGAGGATAGTGACAGTTTCGTGTCGGATACGGTCCATGGCGCTGGACAGTGTCGTGTGACCATCGACGCGACGGCTCGCTGTCTACTGGTGCGTGACCGTCATCGCACTGTTCAATAGCTTTAGATATTTAATTTAAAAGAGTCGTCCCATTATTATATCGAATAGAAAGATCTGTCACTGCCAAAATATGCAACAACTGAACTTCTTGGTCTTTCCTTTTTATAAGGGAGTTTTATCGCTTCTAACCGACGAAAAAAAAAAGGAGGTTCTCAATTCGATCGCATAATCTTTTTTTTTTAGTTGCAGTCTTGCGGTTAATAAACCGAACGGGCGTGAATGGTCTTTAATCTAAGTTTAAGTACATAAGTTACAATAGATTTGGGCTTCTCAACCGCCATGTTAAATCAAATATTCGAATAGTTTTTATCAGTTTTCGTCGAAGAATAACTGTAAGATTTAAAAATACTTAATAGAGTCCTAATTCTAGTACCGCTAATGCTAGCTTTAAGTCAAAACTGAGTTTATCATATCAAAAGATGGAGGTTAGACGAAAAGGTTTAGAACTTTACAGGAAAAAGTTATGAACTACTACAGACTACTGTCTTATTAAGTAGTAGTTTAGAATTATTATTGCCTTTCTTATTATTTCATTACATCTCTTCGTTCTAATATATTACAATTTATTATAATTTAGAGTCAAGCCTGTTGGTGATTGAGAAAGTTGTTGCCTTAAAGGTTATATACTACTTGAGCATCCGGCTATAGACTCCGGTGGTGAAACCCGTGTTCGATTCCCACTTAACCGAGTTTCGCTCGCTGAGGTGGTACCCGACGGGGTTTTCACACCTAAAAAAACTAGTATACAATAATTAGTAAGAAAAAATATTTTTTTTGTTTAGTCGTTCAAAATATTCTTAACTAGCTGCGCCCCGCGGTTTCACCTGCGTAAGTCCCAATGCCGTGTAAATATCGGGATAAACAGTAGCCTATGTGTTAATCCAGATCTCTAGCTATCTACATACCAAGTTTTATCGCAATCGGTTGAGTAGTTTATGCGTGAAAGAGTAACAAACATCCATACATACACACATCCATACATCCTAATCCAGGGACGAACAAAGACCTCGTTACTCAATGTTCCTTCTCGTTTGACATTTTTCGGTGATATTAGAAATGCTATAAGGCAAACTTTATTATGTTAGTACCTATTAGATAATTTGTTCTATTTGTGTCATGTTTATTTTAAATAAAACTTTAATACATACTGTCCCGCTTACTGCCGAGGGTTTTAAGTATAAAGCAAGTCAAGTGAAACTCATCGGTTAGGTAACAATGGTTACCGGTTATCTTTGTCGCTTTCGTATCGGCGTGGTATGAACGTGAACGTAAACACCGAGGCGCTTCGGCGACTGAAGCCCAGTTTACTTGATGATAAGCTTTTCAATGTACTCTGTGTGCGTGTGTTTATTGAAACACCGCAACTTTATCAGTCTGCAAATTGACAGCGGTAGGTATACAGTCAGACTGAGTGGTATCCTATGTCTTATATGACATCGGGGACATGATCCTAAATAAATACATTATAACATTTATAACAAATAGGTAGGTACTTACTTGCAAAATTAGGACCTCCGGTAACCTCACTCATTTAGTGAAAAGCAATGAATTCTTGCTTCACTGCCGCTTTTCTGTGAGGCCGTGGTATCACTCCGTTCGAGCCGGCCCGTACGTGTCGAAGCATGGCTCTCCTTCTTCTATTTCTATCTTTTTCTCACATTGTAACGATTAAATCTCTAAATCAACAACAATTGAAGGAAAATAAATATTAATTATAGTTATCGGCACTCAGTATGTATCGGAAACATTTAAAACGTGGTAACGGGTGGCCTCTCCGTTCATCCGTTACGTACGTACGTTTCGTTGCCGCGATAAGCTGTTTATTTTTTTTTCTGGAATAATATAAGGTTTAAAGCGTAGAGTGACATTTATTACAACTTGGAAATACTATTACAAAATGTTATGCATATAAATTAAAGGTGCACCAAGGTTTCAAAGATTACCTCCGCAAACCGGCAGATAATATAATAAAACAGTGAATTACGGGACGCCCTACACCGTACTTTTGAGTTTTAAAGCTACATCAAACAGTTTAGTAATTAATAAAGTGATCGTTAAACCACAGAAGTATCCAGTAGCAATATTAATAGCAGTCCATGGACAGTAGCGCGGTGTAGATGACAGGCCGGAAGGGGAACCGCCACGGAGCGTTGTGTGTCGCGCCGCGCCGCACCGCCCGCCGGCCCGAGGGTGTCGCCTTACAATGTTGCGGATGTGTGCCACAACGTAAACGCAACGAAACACAATAATACTTTCTGTCTATACAAGATGATAAGCGAGTAAATGACAGTATCTACTGCTACGACTTCAGCTAAGTTAGTTGAGACTCTTGGTTTCAGCTAAGAACGCCCTACCATTCAGGCCCTGTGAGAGTCTAATCTAAATAATGCTAAATAGTCCACAGGGGTCACCTGATATACTATTTCACAGATAAGATAATAGTTACTTCGTAAACGATATTTATAATAATATTTTGGGTTATATTAAATTGCGTTTTGTAGACCCAAAGTAAGCATAGCTTGTACTATGTTCATTATACCCAGACCAATGTAAATATTCGCATAGACGTGACCGTGACCGACGTGACCTGACCCTATCGCTGGGGTCCAGTCGATGCTCTATCGCCACACCACATACATATGTGGTAGCCCTAAGTACCACAGAAATCTAAATAAGGTAATAAGATTTCTGTGCTAATTTTCAAATTCAATATCTTTACTCCATAAATCATAAATTGATCATCAATTATTCGAAATTGTCATTCGATTTAAAAATCATTATTATAATTAAAAATTATAGATCAACACACACAGAGTCACCGCAACAATAGTTTACTTTGTCAAATGTAAAATTATTAAAGAAAAAGAAATGGATAACATACTATCATATCTGCCTGTTTCGATCTATAAATGCTCGTTTCCAAATGGTTGAGCCTTGTGAGAAGAAATCGGCCAAACAAACACAAGGCCACTCTTTGAAAAAAAACCAGACAGTTATAACAATAGTCACTAAATATTACATCATTATGTTGTGTGCTATTATGTTTTTAAAATTAAAAGTAAATAAACTAAAAAAAGAATATGAGAGAAAGAAAAGAGCTAAGAACCTATATAAAATTAATACACATTTACTAAACGATGGTTTTTAGTTTGATCTGTGAAATTGGAACATATATGTTTTCAATACTAGCTACTGAAAAATAAATGGTTTTTAAATGATGACTATGATTTTTAACCGACGTATAGCTCAGATTTTTATAGGGGGCAAACGTGCAGACGGGTCACCTGATGGTAAGTGGACACCTGCAACTCAAGAGTCACAAGTGCGTATTAATGATGATGAGTTTCGGAGACAGACAACGGAACTCTTCAATAAATGCTGGTAGAAAATTAAGGGATCAAGAAGAATACTGCTTATCACAATTTTTCATGATTTGAAGCGCGTTGAAGTCGGTTATATACGTTTTTTTTTAAAAGATAATTATTAGATAACAAATCCCTGGTACAAAACCATGAAAACTGTCCTAAGATAAGAAAATATTTAGTGCTAACGGTGGTTAACACTATTGATAATTTTTTAGTTGAAATCATGCATTGTGAAAACGGTTTAATATTGGAGAAAAATATTTATACTTTCAACTTTTCAACATCACAAGGTTTTGTCATGGCCACGGCGGTAGAACTACTGTTAGCTATTTTAGTGTGTAAGAAATAGCAAGATTCAATTTTCAAATAAACATTTCAGTCAAAGTGTTATTCTTTTAAGCATTTCTTTTAAGCACATACACCTGTCCATGACCCGTCCCTCGCTTGGCGTGTAATTACAGGACGCCCTTCAACACACATTACAACTTTAAAGCAACGCACATCAAACAGTTAAAATTGAATAAAGTCATCATAAAACTACACTGGTATCCAGTGGCAATGGTAATAGCGAAGCTGAAAATTTTCTATTTTAAGTTCCTTTGGACCATCATCATACAAACAGAACAATTATGGTGTCAAGACCACCAGATTTTCTACATCACACAACAAGCCATTACACTTTAGAAGTTGTAACGTTGCGTAAATCTACAGTTGTTGAATAATAAACAAATCTATAACTTTTGTGTTAAAATAAAAAACGTTATTGATACACACTAGTCATCATATTTTGAATATATTTCAAGGTTATTCTTCAGTTTATGACAGCATTTCTGAAACGGTTTCTAAAATAGTTATTCCAGTTTATTTTTATTGATTTGAGAGTGGTTTATATCGGGGTCTTTGACGCTGCAATATATAAAATCATCGAAGCACTTCGTCTAGCACTTAACTCCTCGTAAATCGTATTCAGACAAAAAGTGTGTCTGACTCACGAACACATAAATCCTGAGCCCGAGGCACACGCACAATAACCGTTCCCAGCAATACAATGACTGTTACTGCTGGGTGTGTTCTGGGAAAAAAGAAAACATTACTACATACTACTATTAATAAAAAGTGCTCGGTTCGAAGTTAACGATATTAGGAGTTAAAATAAGTTTCAAAAATGTCTTCCATGTGCTTTTGCTATCTATGCTATAGTTTAGATATGTCACTGCTCGGTGCTAGTGTCACCTTTTGGTCTTGTCTGCATTTTCAATTGTAGTTGTTTTTATTTTTATTTATAGCAACCCGCCCCGGCTTCGCACGGGTAGCAGAGACATCTTCAACAATCATCATCATATTTCAACCAATTTACACAAAACCTTAACAAAGTATACCTTAGTAATGAATCGCTCTATCTATTGGTGAAAACCGCATGAAAATCCGTTCAGTAGTTTTTAAGTTTATCGCGAACAAACAGGCAGACAGATATACATATATTTCTATACTCTTATTTAAGTATATAGATAAAGAAGTATAGTATATGTACTTGACATTAGTTGGCCCATATAATCTACAGGAATATTGCACAATCAATCATTAAATTTAAGCATTGATGAAAGTTTACGATATCGTTAAACTATTGCTGAGATCTGAAATCACTGAAATATATTTATGTTTATATCTTTATGGCCCACTTAAAATAGTCCAAACATATTTTGAATAACGACGGATACAAATCAATATTCTCTCGGCCACTCTTAATCTGCACAATCATTTCTTTATGGTCCCTTCGGCTATCTACACTACAGCGACGGGTTTTACAGAACAAAAAAAAACTTGAAAAAGCTGAAGAAATTTATCTGAGTGTTTTCTTAAAAATACTTAAATAATTTATCATTGCTTACCGCAGAATCACCACGAACCACGCACCTTATCTCAAGTTTATCGACGTCTTCTGTGGCGGTAGAATATTTATATAAGTATATCGAGTTCGATTTCCGCTCAGTTGTACTATTATAGATTCTGTGGCTCATTGCATATATAATTTGTCCATTTACATTGGTTTGGGTGTGCCTATGTATAATATGTATTTACAAAAAATATAAGTATTTTTACCCGTTTTCTATATGTAAAGTACCTACAAGCTTTGCTTAGTATGCGTAAGCAACGATATCGATTTTAATGTTTTTTTCAGTTTAGTGTGGGTTGTCACTTGACATCAATTAGAATCTAAGAAACCCTTGGCAACAGGTATAGATTTATCAACTAATAATGTGTAGTTCTAATACAATGCCGGGAAAATATAAAACAATTCAGAGTTTTTCTTCATCTTACCTTGTTTACGTGATCCGTTCACATTTCTGTAGTATTCTGTAGCGAGTCGAAGGCCAGTTTTTGCTCAGTTACTCAACATCTAGGTACAACAATATTTGTCTCGCATCGATTGTCGCACCGAGAAATCAATTTGTCGAATATTATTTTTGCCCGTCACTCGCAGTAAAGAGTTTTACTCAGATCTGCTTCGTGACAATAAAACACAGAGTATTGTATAAGTAGGGCGTAACAGTTATATCAGGTTTTCATATCAGTTATATACCTAAGGGTATTAGTTATAGATTTATGATGATGAATGATGGTGATGATAATAGGTTCCTCAGGATTGTCAACGCCTGTTTTAAAGCACAAATTATAATTGAAGAACTGCAGTCACCGACATTGCTTGGTGTCCAACCAAGCCAACCAACCAAGGTACTTACTGAAAATAAAATTAATTGGTAACTATATTATAATTATAAATAATGAAGGTAGGTATTTAAAGACATCCATAAGACTACAACTTAATGAAGGCATATTCGTGAATCATAAAATCACAATACCTATAAGAAACAATAAAGAAATGGTGTCAATGATTTAATCCATTCGAACGTGGTGCGGACCATGTAGCCACCGCGTCGCGTCGCGCCCAGCCTTTAGCTGACCCAATAAGATTCGAACGTGGTGCGGACCATGTAGCCACCACGTCGCGTCGCGCCCAGCCTTTAGCTGACCCAATAAGATTCGAACGTGGTGCGGACCATGTAGCCACCGCGTCGCGTCGCGCCCAGCCGTTAGCTGACCCAATAAGATTGACACCAATACAGACCTCGCGTCACACTGACAAGCACCCATAATCAGATGCCCTTAATTCAGCTAACAGTAGCAGCTAAGAGTAGCCAATAGTGAATCGTCGAGTTGACGACCTATGTGGCACAGCGGTAAAGTATACGACTGCAAGATCAAAGGCCGCCGTTCGAGTCCGGCTCAATGCCAATATTTGTATGCTTGAATATGTCTATTTGTATTGGATTAAGCGCTTCTATGTGTATAAAATGTATGTATTTACAAATAAAAATAAAAAACCAGTCACGTGCGAGTTAAACTCGCGTGGAGAAAGTTCCGTTCCAATAAAAGGTTCTTACTATGAATAGTTGTAACTTAACTACCATGTCACACGGTAGTTTACAATGTGCAAATTTGCAATTGAGCCCCCAAAATTTACCCGCATATGGGTTATTTCAATGTATCTCTATCTCAATGTATATCTGTTTTGAAAATGAAAACTGTAAATTTTCTCCCCTATTCTAATGGGATATGTGGAGCAGGGGAGAAAATTAACATTCGACTTTTTATTGTTCGTATTATTTCTTCAACATACGTAATCAGCTGATATTATGGAAGTTTAAGGTAAGTAGGTATTAATATTCTAAGAGAAAATGTCGTCATTTTGTCTACTACATATAAGTTTCGGGGTTAACGATCCTTATTACTATCAAAATTCTCAAGCTGACGTTTTGGCTGTGACCAAGCGTAATCGGCAAACCTTTCTAAGAGGTTGCTTGGCAGTGCGTTCAGCGTTCACAACGGTTAGCCGTTGTCAGACGCGTACCGAATACCAACTACGAACATTACTTCGATTAGGGACATGATGCACTGCTGCGATATACCTACTTACCAGTTTGAATTTCTTTAAGTTCTTCGTTTACGATCTGCACACTGAACCCTGTTTATATTGATTAGTTAGTAATACGCTCCAGGCATGGGCATACCCAGCTTTTGGCCCAGGGAAGGCCAAACATTTTATTTCTAGTGGGCAAAAATCGCGATCACCACCGGGGTTGGTGGAGGAAATAAAAGAAAATACCCCATATTACTTTAATAAACCCTCGGACAGCTAACCATGTGCCGTCAATACCAATTTTCAAATTTATTTATTTTCTTTCTTCTTATTTATTACTAGATAGGTCAGGTCCGTCTTAAGATGGGTGACCATTCCTAACACATTGAGACGGCTCAGGAGCAAAATACCAGATTAGTCGGAGCACTAAAAAGTCCGAAAACCTGATCTAACTACTTATCGCCTAGTAGTTGGGGTTGTGGAGGTCTCATGGCAGTTGCTTCACGTAAAATATCGAAGTTCGGCCATATCGTTGGTAGACTGAAAGCCGACCCTATCTTAGTTGGGAAAAGGCGCGGAGGGCGAAGGATGCATTTATTCTTAGGATAAAATTAATACGAATTAGAAAATTACAAACATAGGAGTTACCAATTTATAAACTGCTTAAAGTAAATTCTAGTCTTTTAATACGGATCTTGTTGATGGTAACGATTGCTGTTCGTAGTATCAGTCCAGTAGAAAATTACCTTTACTGCAATGTGCACAATGCACTCACGTTGACATAGGACATGACAATGACACATTCGTTGGAACATTATACTCTTTGATGCCGCCATTTGTATGCTTAAGACTTTTATTAACTACGATCAGGTATTCAATGAGCAATTTGATCAGGAGAAATCAGTATCAAATACCACCTCAGTGTTGTTGTTGGTGTTTGATAGTATTCAGTGAAATGTGATGACAAAACCGTAGTAGTGGAGAATCCGTTTGCCATAAATATAACGAGTGATATGGAGCTCCGTAACCGAAACTATCGGATATCCGAAATAAATAATCTATCCGAAACTCTTACCGAATTTGATATAAAAGTTTCGAATAATTTAGGACAGGGGCGGAGTCTAAATGACCTTCCGACAGGTTTTTAAACTCCCATGTAAGAAGTTGAGATGTTATAAGTTTATGTAAATTTACATAAATACAGACACATTATATATGTGCCTGTCTGTGATCCATCCGTGTAGGCACTATGATAGTTCCTAAACGGAAAGATCGATTTTAATTTAGTTTTTTGTTTGTTTGAAAGGTGACTTGATTTAGAGTGTTTTAAGTATAGTTCAAGAAATCTGTTCAACCACTTGAAAATCGTCAGCACTTTTCCAATAGTTGAGGTTTTGAGTCGGGCTATATATATATATATATATATATATATATATATATATATATTGCCTGAAACGGTAGTATAATATTGTTTTTGTTTATTATACTTGATTTTGTTTTTACATTTTTAAGTAGATAATACTTAAAAATGAGTAGCTGCGATTTTACGACCAAATAATTACCTAGGAATAAAGCTAAATCATTACCTATCTGTATTTTTTCTCCTACAATTCCTTAAAAATCTAATATCCGTAACAGACACTATCCGAAACTATCGGATATATCGAAGTAATTTCATATCCATATCCGGTTATCGGCACCGGTATAATATGATTCATATACTTATATCAGTATCCGTATCCAGCTCCGAAATATCATATCCGTGATATCCTTGATAAATCACCATCAATACAAATAAATAAAATTTAAGTGTCTGTAATGTCAAAATAAGAGTTTCTTTTTAAGCTCATACAGTCATTTGTACGATACCTATACCTAAAAATCAGTTTTAAACATTTTTGTCTGTCTGTCTGTCAGTTTGTTTCGGCTAATCTCCGGAACGAATGGACCGATTTCCACGGGACTTTCACTGGTAGATAGCTGGTGTTATAAGGAGTAACTTAGGCTACTCTTATTTTGGAAAAGAATTAAAATATAAAAATATGTACACGCGAGCGAAGCCGCGCGGGAACTGCTAGTATAGAATATAATTGTACTTTATGGTCATTGGTGCGACACTGTTTTGTATGAATTTTAACGATAATGATTTGGCGGTGTTTGGTCTTCTCTCTCAACACCGCTGCACCGTATGGTCATTTTATCATGTACCGTTCTTGCAACACTATTTGAAAGTAAATAAATGCATCCATTGCACCGTTACCAGTAGAGGTAAAAAATAAATTTATACTAAAGTTGAGTTGACCATCTGATGTATTATGTGTATTGCATTAGCTATAGCAGCTCGATGTAGTTTGTAAATCAATTATTGTAATTAATGATAATTGCAAGAGAGTGGCTATGAGGTGAGACTCCGACGCTCTACGCAAGTTGAAGAGAGTTACAAGACATCGAAATTAGTTGCGGAAGAACGCAATGGCGATTCTCGCTCCCCCGATCATAGGCAAGTAGCGGAACACCGGGGTGATTTTAGTCGGTAAGAGTCCGACAGACCCCTTCGCCCCCCCAAGGGCGGAGGACATCCATGAGGATCTTCCACCTCGAACACTCCACCAAAACATCGAAATTAGTATCGTGCGAGTCGAATAAATTGGTATTAGAAATTAAGGAACCAATAATATCTATTACTAAACTGACTCGTCTCGCTAAGGAAAATGGGATTATTGTTTTGTTTTAGATATTAAATGAGGAACTATTACATGTAATGAGTAAATGAGCAAATATAAAATTCAGTCAACTGAGACTATCTTTGAAATTGTCCCTCATACGTTTCGTATTGAATATAGGGTTATAGTAGTGTATCTATTTCCAGAGTTCAGAGAACACAGGTTGAAGTCGGAACATTATTTTAGACCTTTCAGGTTTTATAATAGGATTCCATCTTAAGCTACTGCCAATGAACTGTACTATGTATTAGTTCATGGCTCATATACCATTGCTTCTACTCAATAAAAGAGTAATTGTAGGAGTAGTTGTCAATTAATTTGTATTCATATTAAATATTATAACATTTATAATTTTAAATTAATTTGTTGTTTTATTATTCAATTATTATTTCCTTGGTTAGCATGATAATCTTTTTTCTTAATAATATTATAATTTAGTGAATACATATTATTATGATCTTTATTACATAAAATTAATTAGTATATAAGAAAAAACTTAATGAGTAAATGGGCTTGTGCTGCTATGTTTCTTTATAAAGTACCCCATTTAAAGCAAATAAAGCGTTTGTATTTGTATTGCCTGTTGTGTACACATTTCTAGTAGCTACTGTTAACATATTAGCGTGAAGCACGATTTGTTGATTAGGTATACATCTAAAACGTTTTATTTACTGACTAACAAGCTAACCTTGATTCAAGGTCCACATAGCAAGCTAATAATCAGGCCTGTAAAAAACTGTTTTTTTGCTGATTTTTAAAGTAAAATAAACACATTGCTGAACGCAGTGGCGGATTTACACATTTGCCGCCCGTAGGCTAGTTAAATTTTGCCGCCCCTACCTCCTCTTCGATTACAACTTTTTTTTTGTCAATGATTTGTGCACTAATTGCTGGTGTAATTAGTGCACAAATAATTTTTCATCAAATAACATGATTGTAAACTAGGAGATCGATGTCTGTTTCTAGATTTTTTTTACAACCCAATGATTTAGCTAAGATTGATTGTTTCTATGGTATCTACCTTTATTTCTGAACTAATAAAAAAGCTCGAATCATGTGCTACTGTTAAGAGAGGGTAAGGTATGCCTTAATACTACTTACACATGTACATTCAATAAACGTTCAATCCATCAGCCTATAGCAGTCCACTGCTCTCCTAACGTGCGCCAAAACACCCGGTTCTTCGTCTTTCGCAAACAATCAATCCCAGCTACCTTTCTTAGTTCGTCAGTCCATTTGGCTGGGGGTGTCCTTACCTTTCTTTTACCAATTCTCGGTCTCAACTCTAGGACCCGTTTGCCCAACGACCATGCCAAGCCACGTCAGTACTTTAACAAAAAAAATTTACACGAATCAACACGAGTCCGTTTTTGTTATGGGGTGAGTTCATGAGAAATCCAGCGGCAACAAAGTTTTCTATCTTTTAAATATTTATGTAGGATTTTTAGAATTTAGCACATACCAATGTAACTACTTAGTAATCTGTGCTTTAACTCCTCTTAAGTAGTCCCGCATTCTCATTTAAAGTTTACTGGTTGATAGCAGTATCAAAAGAGGAGTAGGTATGATTTCTAATGGGGTAAAGGGCATTAGAACACCTTTTCTGCTTTCGTAATGAAGCACTTATTAAAGTAGTGCCTGTTCATGAAATTGAAATTTCTTGTGGTAAATTTTTCTGACTTTGCGTCGCGTTGCGTCAATTAAACCAACGCTAGGCATTTGATGGATATTTGTGTGATAAAAAGGAAATTATTATTATTATAACAGTGTGCGAGTTCATTCGACTATTTTCTAATCTGATACCCGGTGATAAAGAGGTGTATGTTAAATCACACGATTTTATTTGCTTCCTTAACATACCTCTTATTTCTAAATAAAATGATTACGTATTTTTATCGTTTAGCTAAGTTTAGAAAATATTTTCGCAATATCGACATTAAAGTTTGATATTTTTGGCACACCAGACGTCGAATCGAAGGTCTTCTTCGCAGATGATGCTATGTTTTCATCCAAAATCCACAATATTTACTTCTAAACCCCTTTCGCGAATTTTAAATAAAGTTGCCAAAAATATTGAAAAGATCAAACGACTTGTATTCCTTTTCATACTAAACATATTGTGTAGACTAACTACGTGACTAAATAAACTGCGTTACATTTCCGTAGAGCGTGATAGTGTTTTCATTTTATTAATAGGAAGCACTCGCATAAAATAATACTATTTATATTTTACGTTGATGGAGTAACACAGCTCGTGTTTCTGTCTCAGTGGCCTCTCCAGTCACATGAAGTACAAGACATTCGGGTACGCGACTCAGGCCTCTGCGCGCTACTGCAGTCTCAGTCCCATTCACATCCGAGACTTGCAGTATCCCTTACCCTAGGTTACTCTCCCATTTTTCCTTTACAAATTAACCTTCTTCCTTCTTTCCCGTCTTAAAACGACTACATTCCCAAGGAGAGTTGGCGTCAGGCAGGCGACCGTAGAAGAAACCCTTTGCAATTTTACACATTGCCCCGACCCTAATGAAAATTGGGAAAAGGCCAGGAAGATGATGATGTTGATGGAGTTACACAAGGCTCCATATTAGGGTCGTATTCATTTATTTAACTCCACACTTGATTCATTGGAGGACTTAAAGTTAAAAGTATTTTCTACCATGGGACATGTAATACACCTGTTTTGTGTTATCTCTGCATCCAAAATGCTCTGCATTCAGAGTTAACACAAAATGGGTACTAACTTTTAAACTTTCGCGTTCCATGATATACTTAATTATGCCTGCGACCACGGCCAGTGCAAGCTGGTCGAAACGTTTGGCAACTCAAAGGTATGTAATACCTATTTGGTGATCGCGTTAATGTCCGTATAAATACATATTAAAAATGACATAATACAAATTAAACAAAATGGCTTCGTTAGCGGAACTTGCATTATCTTGCATTCATAACAACAATAGTAAAAGCATCGCATTTATATGTATAATGTAGGTTAAGGGTTTCAAAATATGACATAACATAACTTGTCCCTTCAAGAGGTATTGGTCTAAATTATACAGACTGTCTGTTTTCCTTAATTTTTGCAAGATTTTGAATATTTTCCACATTCGGATGGTTCCGATCCATGCTGTTGGTTGTCTGCACTAGCTCTGGCGAGTTCATGGGCTTTTTCTTTGCTCCCTAACTTAGACTCTCTAGCTCTTTCAGGAGTTGCATCTGGCCTACCTTTACTGCTGAGTAGTAATTCCGTCATCCCCAGGAGATCCGTTTTTTTAGCTGCTCGAGAGCCACCTCTATCTTGCTGTGGACAATTTACACAACACAACAGCTATCCATAAAACGATCGATCGATTCGATCTCATCGAGAATATGGCACTTTGAATTGACTGCCATTCTCAGTTTTGAGTTTCGTCAGATGGGGAGGCCAAGTGCTGAACGAACACTTAACCCCATGTTTCACTCAATTGCATTCTCTATTGTGTGAATGTTGAAGCTTGGGAGATCGCGTCATAACCGTTTTTTAGGTTCTCCTATCTGACCAGACGGCTGAGTGGCTGACAGCTCGCGCATTTTACTCATAAGTTCGAGAGTCTTGGGAGAGAGTTTGGACTGTTGCTGTTTGCGTTTCCCAGGAACAGCTTTCGAGACTTAAACATAATAAAATATTATTTATTGCGTTTAAAAATGTATATTAAATTATCTGGTAACAATCCGCCTGATGATGACGATGAAATTAAATTAGATTAAATTATGAAAGTGTTTGGCTTAAGGTAGATTTTAGATAACTTTTCAATTGTGTTTTAAGTCAGAAAATCTTCTCTCATCCGAACTGTGTTGACCAGACACACTAGTGAACGGTCGTGTCACTCGTTCCCGCCCGCAACCAAACGCGACTACGAAAATTGTAGAAACATTTATATAGGCAGTGAAACGTTTTACATGTTGAATTGTTTGTGCACCTATTGACATTTAGGTATTGGGTTGGAGCGAACAAATTCGTCTCAAATAAACGCGTCCTGACTGTTCGATAGTTATTTATCGTCTTTTATTATCTTACAAGAAGATACAAGAAGTATTTTTTCTCGATTTCCAGGTTAGAAGCATTGCTGATTCCGGCGATGGTATGTTGTGTGCCGAGTGGCAAAGCGCGCGAAGCGGACTCGGCAGGAAGCCACAGGCGCTGTTTCCGCTGCTGCTACTGTTGCTACTGCTGGCCTCAGCAGCCGCTGACGTCATCTTCAGAGTACCTGAAGTACTGGTGAATGACACACTTGTTATTTGTTTGAACATGACACATTCTCATACTTAGGTAATACAAAGTTATATCTAGAGTTGTATAACATATATTTACTTATTGGAGATATTGATTATAATAGCGGCGGTAGCGTAATGGCTAAGGCGTCGGACTTGCGATCAAGTGGTTGCGGGTTCGAACCCCACCCAGTGCACTACCGGCGTGAACTCACTTCTAACACAAGCATTTAGCTTAGCTGGAGGGGTTAACAAGAATACTAGTAATGTGTGACCCACGTTGCTAGTATTCTTTAAAAATCTCTTTGCAGAATAAAATTACTCAAAACTCAATATTTTCTTGCTTCCATAATGTAAATAAGTAAATTGTACAGTTAGTAAAACTTAAGCTAAGTATCACTTATAGACCCTGTGGGGCACGGCACGTCGTAAAATGGTTAAAGGACTAATACAATGTAATTCCTTCTCATAATTCTACTCGTTATGAACTTATCAGAACGAGTAGAATCTGTAGAATTATGAGAAATGGAATTACGACAGTGGAATTCCCTTCCCCATTCTATCCGCGACATTCTGTAGGCAAACATGTAGGTATACATTATGTATTTATAGTTAAAGTACACTTTCCATCAAGCTCGCCTTTGTACATGCTATTTTCCTTCCTGTACTTATATGATTGTTATTGTTGTGTACAATAAAGAATATGAATATGAATTTAGTTTAATATGTTTTCACCACAAATTAAGACCTACCTACCGTCTGTGTGTACCTTCCATTACTCAGTCTGTGGCATGGGTTATTTACTTAGATGTAGGTGTAGTGAAACTACTGTGGCGTGTTCAGATACTATTTTATTACTCTTCTTATAAGTAGATTGTGTTACTGTTTATACGATAATATTAAACGTGTGTGACCTTTACAAACAGACATTTAGATGATTAGTAAAATTATATGCAATAAATAATGAATAAGGAAATAATATTGGGATCGTTGTTATTGAGGCGACACATATGGTGTGTAGTGGAAACCAATAATAATATGCTTACATAGGTATAATTTAAAATAGATTATAACCCTTTATAATCTATTTTTAACCGACTTCAAAAATAGAAGGAAATTTTTTTTTATGTATGTTCACTGATATTTCCGTCATCTATGGACCGATTTCAAAAATTCTTTTTGTTTAAAAGGGTATGCTCCCCAGGAGGTTCCATTGTCACTCAGTCCGCATCTGAGGGAAAACGAGGGTTACCCTCAGAAATTAAGGACTGATGTAGTGTAGGACTAGGATTGCCAGGCGGAAAATTGTTTATAATTTACAAATGATAGGTAAATAAATATGTTCTTGTGTCCACTAGAAACAATGAGTGTTCATGAAGCAATCCCATTAATAAGCTCTTTGTCGTTGTGGATTTCATTACCATCGTAAAGTTGTCGACAGTACCAAGTTCTTCTGTTTCTGTTGGCTCAGGTCCGCCACGCAGCCGCCCCGAAGGCAGTAGGCACCAGCAGCAGGAACTCCTCGCGCGTCAACGACTCCGAGCAGTGGGCAGCCGACGACACGCTGCTCGAAGTACGCTACGAAGAGTACTTCGTGGAGCACGACGTTTCGACTGCCGACGCACGCAGGGCAGCCAGGAACCTCAATGTGGAAGACAGTATGTTGCTGAGGCACTGGTTCCTTATTTTTTTTTTCAGAATTCTAGTAACGTCGGTAACACATTACTAGTATTACTTTTAACTCCTCCAGTTAAGCTAAATGCTTGTATAAGGGGTGGAGTAATGGGTTTTAGTAACTCCGTCTATTGATGAAAATCGGTTCGGTAGTTATTGAGTTTATCGCGAACAGACAGACAGACAGACGGACAGACGCGACGGTTGACTTTGTTTTATCATATGTAGTGATAGAATTATGTTTACTGTGTTAAATTCTTAGTAGTAGTTGCAATACAGTCAAACATTCTAATGACTTCAATAACTCATAGTCCAAAGTCAACATACATAATTAGAATTGAATTTGATAAGCCTTTTTGGGCCTATTTTTCACGCGTCAAAGTTCAAATAGGCTGAATTTTAATTCTTAATTTTCGGTCTCACGGCAGCAGTGTCAGTTGCTTTAACGGCGAAGGGAACCATCATCTTAAAACCTATACCCCTGAAATCTCTCCATAATAGAGAGAATCTCGAGACCTTATAGAACCAACCAAGAACCCTTTACAAAACTACGAGGAATCTCATTTCCCTCAGTAGGAGGACAGTAATGAACAGGAATAATCAATTGTTTAAAATGTACCTACATATATAATTGTAAATATCTAAGCTAACCATACAATGTATTCTAAGTTGAACGCCAACAATAATGTCTCAACTACTTCAACATTCCCGTCAGCTCATCTTAAAGTTTCATGCAACAACGGATCATAAACACGAATAGATCATGTCCGAGTAGGTATGACGCAAGGACAATCTTTATTACTTGAGCACGATGGACCCTATTTAAACGCCGTAATTTTCTTGCTAATTGGCACTGACTCGAACCAAGGCCAACTAGATTAAAACAGGACATCTGGAGATCGGGAAGGTGATTCAATTACCAAAATACCGGTGTTAGTTTTAGATGTGGAAGGAAAAATAATATAGACTTTCTGTGTTTTGGCTAAAACATCAAACATAACACTTTCTATTCTCTCATCGTGGGTTATATCGGTACCATATATAAATTTATTTATAAACATGGGAGTGTATAAGTATGGATCTCTCGATTATAAGCTGGTGGTTGATTACAAATTCTTTTAATGTTATCAAACTTCTAAACTTCTTCTACATACTTGACAGCGAGCATTTGTTGTTTAGCGTGGATAGATAGCTTCAAATCTTGGCCTGACTGTACTACACAATTTTGCCACCTTATAAAGCCCTCTGGAATAACCGTTAGCTGAAAGCCTTTTAAGAAAATCGATGAAGGTTATCCATCAACTCAAAGCTTTAATATTCACCAGTCACCACCGCGGCACCGGAACGGAACTAGACACAAAATATCGTAGGCGTCTCCATTATCCAATAATAAAATACTTATCCACCTAAATGGGGTACGATGAGTAAGCGTGCCACCAACCAATCCACGCAAACTAAATTATTTATAGACATGACTTTTCTTAATTGATCCAGATGATAGGAGTTAATTGATCGTATCAATGGGAATTGATCGAGATTGTAATTGGAAGGAGTGTTGTTATATATTGAGTTAATATCGTATGTGTGTTTGTAGGTTCAGGGAGTAGTATTAAAATAATGGTACTTATCTATACTAAAATAATAATTATTATAAATATGAAAGTAAGTACTGATGACACGTTGTCAGGGGTACAGAACTAGGACAAGTCCGGAGAAACCCGGACGAATGGCAGCCCTACTCCAGATGAAATGAAAATTGGCGATTTAGTCGTTACGTGTGGACGCAAAATTTGTTCGTAAGCCAATTCAATCACGAATCTGATCAAGTAGTAAAATTGTATCGTATGTATGGCGTTTTAGACTTCATCCATTCTTCTAGCCATTTATAACATCGAAAAAGTTGATTAAATCTTGGTAATCATTCCTAAGAACATTTTTAGATTAAGTATATTAATTTGTCCATACCAGCCTTTCAAGAGCTGCTGAAACTCGTTATGAAGGAAATAGTGATAGAAAACAGTTGTTGTGTTAATTTAAGTGTAATAATTGTACGTCGGGCATCAACAATGCGCCATAAAATGATCACACGACAACTAAAAATAATGTGGAAGGCAATTATCAAGATAATGCGCCTATCACGTAACACCTTACTCCTGAACACATGTTTCGGTGCATTCAACAACATTATTTAACTAATTATTTAAGAAACGAAGCCCAAAAGTTGATTGATATTGGGAAGTTGTATTTGCTAATTAAAGCCAGAAATTATTTCATTACACAATGCGGAATCACCAGTTACTAAATAGTTCAACCTATCTTCGCTGGGTGACGCTAAAATATATTTATATATATAAATGTATATGTCATAATTTTATTATATTGTCCTTATTGACGCATAAATTTATTTGATTTTACACAGGCTTTTCCCTAGGACTTAACTCATCATCGTCCTGAACATCTGTTCGGTGTTAGTAAGAGGGCTCGGACTTCCCGAGAAAAGCCAATTCGAGTTACAGTTGTCTTTTCCTCTCCTCTTTAATTTCCAAAGTGCCCGGTTTACGGCAAAGGGCCCTATAACCCTATAACGTCAGTGGGACAAAATTATATTTGGCAAAATGTAGGTGTTTAATACGCCTTTGCTTACTCCTTCGGGGATACCAGCGTGAATGTGTCTATGTATTTATTAGGCTTTAATCCTGTCACCGTATTCAGAAGCTAATTAAAGTGGTGGGTGACATGCGAGGGGGCTATTGTGTCGTTGTCACCCAAGGTTGAGAAATTAATTATAAGGTGCAGTTGCGCATCATTGTCGAGTCATCGCGCATGTCGCCCTAATTAGGATTAACCATTGCATGTAATGCCATCAAACAAAATGCCGCTCCATCAAGGCATATAATTATATAAATATATAACTCAGGTCTTAAGGTGGCACCCCTTAATAATGTGTTGTGATTACGGCTTGTTACATTAAGAACCGTGTTATTTTCTTTCATATATAAATAGGGACTTAATGTTTATAAGCTAAAATTTTTAAACACGTTGTGTTATATATTTAAAAATTTTGCGAAGGCGGCTCTAAAAAGCTATAAGAATCTACTATATAATATGTTGACTGATTCCCTGATTACGCAAATTGTTGTTATGTACGCAGCATGAAGCTTGGCAGTGTTTCCAGTAGACGGCAGTAGGGTCGTCCCCTAGCACATGTTAGCAAAACAATAGCTGACGAAATGTGGATGTGTGTGTATTAATACCTCTGCCTACCCCCTACCCCTATACCTTCCTACGCCTCCGAGTTATTAATTAATAGAACGATAGAGAATAAAAACGTAGCGCTACTTCTAGAAATGTATTAAGAACAACTAATTTTTAACCCCTGATGAATGGAAGGGTGTTATAGGTTTAACGTGTGTATCTGTGTGTCTGTCTGTTTCATCATAGCTCCAGCTGAATGTGATTCAGTTGACTTTTCTAACTGTTGAAGGGATTTTTGACTCCTACGGTTCTATTAATTATTTCGATTGGCCATCTCTGCCCTATGGCCATGGCCATCTACCGTGGATTTACCCTATGGATTATGACTACAACATCTACTGCTACTTCCTTCTAATGCTATCTTTAATATGTCTAATTAAATTTTTCCATGACACAACCATTAATTTGCAATATAGCCTATGTTGTAAGTCAAATTATACTTATGCGAAGGCCGTGGGGGAGTTAATAACGTGGTGCGGTACCCCTCTCACCCCTCTGGCAGGACCCAGGGTCGGGGGGCGTGGAGCAGTCTGTCACAGTATTGTGATTCTCAATGTCAAAGTACATTTCATTAACTATGAAATTCTTTTGTATGCATTGTGTTGCAGTTTTTAATAGATTTATAGTCTTTTATTCTCGTAGTTCCGTAGGTTATTAACTGATAATAGTTATAGTAAGCATATTCTGCACAGTACTGCCTGCATATATTTTTCAAGTCAAATGAGGTCCTGGAACGTTCAAGAGTAGAGTGAATAGGTTTTCTTTCCACCACTTTCCACCAGGTGAGAGGGGAGACAAATGCCTATTCCAATTATCCATAAAAATAAGTTCTAGAATAGTAATAAAATACTTAGACACTCAGAAAGATGTGCATTGAAGTTGTTCTTAAATACCTAGTAAGCAACTCTGTGTTGGTCACATGATTTATCTTTGATCTTTTCTTTCTTTCTTTTTTTTTTTTTTTTAATCTAATCAGTTAGTTCGATTATTTTCTTTTTTTGTTAAACCGATGGCTAGATTTTTGTCATAAAATATTACTAGTAACTTTTCTTACCATAGGTATAATTCTACGCCAATCTATGTATAATAGTATACATAGATTGGCGTAGAATTATACCTATGGTAGTAAAACAACTTTAGGAGATTTCCGATTTTAAACAAACGAACATAGCTTTTGTATATAGATACAAAAGTTAAAAAATGTTTGTTTGTTTAAAATCGGAAATCTCCTGAAGTTGTTTACCGATGTTTTAAAATTTTTATACATATTACGCACGTTTAATATACAGGGTATTTAATTGTTTTCTATATATACATTTTTTATGTTTGTTTGTTCAAAACCGCCTCAAGTTCTTTACCCATCATTTTGGGTTCATATGTATATATGTATGTTCTATTGTATTCATATATGCGGCGTCTTTAGGGTTCCTTATGTCAATACCCTTTTTCTCACGAACCCGTGGACGCATCAAGTTGAAATTAATACCAAATACTTATGTCTGCGGTCCCTTAAAGCTGTAAAAAATCAAGCTTCTAAGTTAACGCAATCAAAATACGCTACCATTAAGCCTTAGATTTTAACCAATTTGACCATTTCCCAAAAATCTTCGAGAATTGATTCCCGAGATGGACATATTATCTACTTACAAATGTTTGCTTACAGAACCCTCGGTGCGCGAGTCAGACTCGTACTTGCTCGGTTTTTGTTCACATGTATATATGTCACTTGCTTTGGCAGCATTCAAGGGTTATTGTAACTGGTTTCCACTAAGCAGTAAGAACAGCGATGAAAATCAGCGCTGTTTGGCGCGCGGCAACTTTGCCGGCGCCATCAGCGTCAATGCTGAGCGGTGACCAATTTCAGTAAATGACGTGCATGTGCGTGCAAGGTAATTGTCGCCTTATTTTTGTTTTTATTTGTATTTCCTGTTTTTTTTTTTCTATTATTTCAATTTGTTTTTTATGTCACGTCACTTATGTGAAATGAATACTTTTTCTTTCTTATTTCTTCTTCAGTAACTACTTTTATGTCGAGATCATAAATCTATCACCTTCGGTACTGTAGCGTAACACAACTGCCTCAATTTATTTGGAACCCCTTATTAGTGGTTATATGCGATTAATAGTGCTATTAATTTTAGTGTCACGAATACAGATAACACTATTACTATGAGTGAATCAGATGTTACAGGAAGGAAGTGCCGCCAGTACGCCTCACGTACAGACTATTATGCAAACACCGCGCCCAGTCACGGCCCGCTGGTCAGGTCTGATGAGGTTTATCGATTGGCCTTCGATTTGTAACCCTCACAATGTTACCTTTGTTAGCGTGATAGTTTCATTTTATAAAGCTCAGTGTCTCCAAGACTTTAGAATTGATTATACTTTTCGAAACTTACTATCGATCCATTTAAAGGTAAAAGGATTATCAAGAAGATTGCATACATAGATAATCTATATTTGGCCGGAGTACCCATGGTCTCAGTCCGTTCTAGACACACAGTAACCTCACATTAGCAAGGGACTGGTGATTTCACAAATATTCCAAATTACTCTTTAACTTAAACTTTATTTGATACAATTCAATTATATAATTATACGGAGTCAATACCACAATGTCTTTATCGGTGTGAAGTTTACGAAACTTTCTTTAAAGTATAAAGATATAGTGTATCCACATGTAGTATACTGTAGAGTAATATTATCCTATATAGTATCCTATTTTCCTAAATACTAACGAGTTATCAGTAACTCGAATTTAATTAGTATAAGTCATGCGAGGATAAAATCCTACTGTAGCCAGTTAGAGAATGCCTTTAAGTCCTCTAAAAGTAAAACTTATAACTTATAACTATGAAGAATAAAATAATAAAATAGAAATAGCTATTCGTTATACCCCTGGTATACGTATAGCTATTTTTAACATAAGGTTCAGCGGTTAAGCTATGTGGGCTTAAGAGTTCAGCTGCTTTCAGTTTATATTTAATTAACTTAGTTCGATAACACGTATGGGTGAAGATGATAAGAAAGATTAGCATGGCACTTTATCAGTCAGTGCACTCGGAACTGTTGGGATACGGAATTTTTACTGTTAGAAATATGCGTATACTGATGTTGACATACTGAATAATGTAAATAACACTAAACACATTGTGGTTAAAATGTAGGTATTTCGAGAATAAGATATCGATGTCAACCATGCTCTCCTATTTATAGTAATATTATAAGAATTATATGTTTATGTGTATTCAGGAAGACTTACCGGACTTGAGGTCCATAACAAAATTAATTGCAGATTTTAGACTCACGTGTTTATTTAATTGATGTCTGAGTACTTCGAGCCCGACAGGGCTACGTCTGTGTCATGCTCATGCACCACATTCTTCTGTTATTATTGAATCACAAAATGTTGTCGATTCACGAGTGATCTGATTACTTAACAGGGCTACGAAGGGCTAAAGACCTAATCAGTCCTGTGAGCATATAGCAGATAGGTGGACGACACCGAAAGCATGTGTATTACAAGTCCTTCTTCCATAACTGCTTACATTTTGACTGCATTTGCGTAAAGGTTTCGTGTTAGGACGCAGTTGAGCTTGAGAAATATGTTTTTGTTACTTATTTTTGTCCCCTGTGGGAAGCGAACCCTCAACACTCGGCACGGTGTAGTTGCGAGGCGACCACTTTAACCATTAAGCACGTTCTGTTCCGCTTAAAACAATGCAAACTGCTGCCAAAAATATTCATTGCATTTTCTGAGTATACATAGGATAACATGTTGTGTCCGTGCTTGTTATGACTAGAGTTGATGGGAAAGGATGTAAAGCTATGTAATTACCAGAATGTATCAGTTGGTCTAGGAACATTATTGTTAAACCCAATGAATGATAGCCATAAAAAAGGGTTTTGAGAATTAACGAATTCAAAATGAAGGTTTATTTTTTATTAGATTCAAACACTTTTCTACTTTTTTAGTTATATTAGTAACATTCTTTTCTGATTATGTATTAATGTTTCTGGTGCTAATTTGATGCACTGCGCAGGAAGGTGGTTGACTAATATCATGTTATAGCAATTCATTAAAACGGATTTGAGTCTAGGCGCACGTCCGTTTAAGGCTACGCAGCCATTGTCTTGTGACGTATGGGTCGTGTGCCGTATGCGAATTTGTTTCGCGGCTACCTATGGCACTATTCATTGCTAAACGGTTATGTCATCAATCATTGCTAGATTTGTGCATTCAATTATATTTGTACTTTACCGTTTTATTTGCCAAACTTTCTCGAAAGGTAGGTACCAATACTTTTACTGCAATACACAACTCTACTGAAATCACTAGTTACAGGCTGATCGGTTTCACCCTAATTTTCATTTTGACATTGATGAATATTGACCTTTTTTATTATTCCGACTTAATACTTAATTGTTCTTGTCATAAGTATAATATTTGATAGGTACTATAGACGCTACGTACGATAGACGTTCTGCTACACAGACCATCTGAGAGTTGGACGTTTTGCTACATGGACATTTTGCTAATTAGGCTTACTGCTCACTAGACGTTTCGCGCTGTTGGACGTTTTACTACTTAGACCTTCTGATCGAGAAGCAGTCTAGGATGGGTGACCATTCTTAACACATTGAGACCCCTGCGTGCCTCGGAGAGTACGTTAAACCGTCGGTCTGTGGCATTCGTTACGGGTAGTTGGAGCCCTAATTACAGAACTTCGATATCGCCTAGTACTTGGGTTGTGGAGGTCTGATGGCAGTCACTTCACGTAAAATATCAAAGTGCGGCCGAATCGTAGTTAGTCTGAAAGCCGACCCCAACTTATTTAGAAAAAGGCGCGGAGGATGAGGATGATGGTTCTGGAGTTTTCACAGTCAAATCAAACTTAACTTGTTTATATGTAGGTATAGACAAAGATAATTTTACTTTAAAAGATTCTTTATCGTTACAAGTGAATGGTGATTCGGTTACTTCTGTAGAATGCTATGACCATTTAGACTTCGACTTTTGGTCAGATCTGTTTTTATTCCTACATCATACATACAAACCTAAGCGCTTTTGTTTTGTAGTATCCATGATGATAGTATCCAATCCAGTAAATAATGTCGTATTTTACTTGTATACAGAATTAATAAATAGAATATAAATACTCAGGCTCACGGCTCAAACCGTTAAAGGGCAAATTATCCGTAAGTAATATATTAATATCCAAAAAATATTGTTTCTGTAGTTTCTATCATAATTTATTTATGGCTGTGATGTGCACGCATAAGTTATGTTTATCAGCTAAAGAATATTTAAGGATATTAAAAAAAAAAGAATAAAAACCAGTAAATCAGTACAGGTATACTTCATCTTCTTTTTATTTGACAAAGAGCGTATTAACGGATAATTCAAATAAAATTGTTAATACAAACCAAAACTGTTGTAATAAACAATGCAGTCAGAGTAGAAGCTCGCTAACTCGATACTGCCGTTGGGCCAGTACCGGCGACTCGTCCCGGCTGCGGAACGTGCAGCCCGCGCGACGTGGAGTACTGCGAGACGCGCGTGCTGGCCGATCACTGCTGCTGCGAGCGGCGCTTCGTGCCCGAGCCCTTCCCCTGGCTGCCGCACACGTGCTACGTGGGGCCGCGCCGCTGCCGGCCGCTGGCGCACGACTGCGTGCAGTACACGCGCCTCAGGAACTGCTGCTGCTACAGGAAGCTGGCGGAAAGATGTGAGAACCCTCGTCCTCGTTATGACATATTAACTTCCAGTCCTTTAGGTACTTGCCAAATCCTAAGTTATATAATACTTTGTTACGTTTACTTTAAAATTAAACTAAACTAAATTTAAGTTACTTTGTCTTCTTCTGTACCCAGCAGAAGAAGATAAAGTAACTAATATCCAGAACAAAAATACAATTTTAAGGGATTTTTACGCAAGCGAAATTGTGGGCAAAACCTAGTTTGTAATATTTTTATATGTTTTAGCGTTATATTATAAGAATATAATCTTACGATCTCCTTAATGGCTTCCAGGGAAGGGTATCCTGTCGAATTCGACGCGTTTAGGCGTGAGCGGCGCGTCGCTGCTGCTGCTGTCCATGCTGCTGCTGGTGGCGCACCTGTGACGTCAGCACGCGCGCCCGCGCCCCTAACGAGTACCGTAACATGTCATGATCCAGTTAGACACTGAGCCGACTGTCTTATACTGTAGAGAAGCTGCAGACCGCCTGGTTAGCGGACACCTAGTTCACCGCCGACACCGATATCGTACATACCTATGTATAATATAATTACTGTTAATGAAAGTGTAAATAATTGTGTTCTCTAATTGAATATTATCATTCTTAATGTTTAAATTCATAGAAAAGTAGTACATTCGATTGATTACACTTTTGTAACGACAAAAACTGTCAGCTGTCATTGTTATTTATTGTAAACGTAAAGACCTACTTCCAGTCCGAGACTTGCGACATTTTTTATTAGTAAGTTTTACATAATTTATCTCTGAAAAAACAAATACGGAGCTCTCTAAATGTATTTTAACACTAAACAGCAATGTTTTGAGCTCAACTCTATTTTATGTTTCTCCTTCACTTGCCTATCACTAATAGGTACATAATTCCACAAAATAAAAAAACAGCCAGAGGACCTCACGTCAGATATTGCAAGTATTCTATATTTCTATAAATATTTCTGAATTTAGTAGTACCGCCAGTTCAACGACACCAAATACAGTTACTGAATTACTACATAGTCTACATACATACTTTTAATTTTTTTACATTCATATCAAAATTGCTATACAAAAACCGAACTCTAGTGAGGTTTCAGATAATCTTATATTTTAAGGTATTTATATCCGAAATGTACTCCAAATAGTTTCCAAAGAAGTATTTAGGTCAGCCCGAAGTTACATAATCGTACTACTTATATGATTACAATTTAAATTTAGCAAATATGAAGTATTATAATTACTTACTGTAATATATTTATCTGATATATCTATGTATATAGCGCTCGATCAGACCTACAGTACAATGAGTACAATCTATTAATAGTCATCAATAAAACATTGTTTTTTTTTTAACATTAACCATACCGAATTTCGTTTAACTGTTCCAGTTGCGAATAGGTATATTAACTCGGTTTCAAATCAATTTATAAGAAATCCAGATTTATATGGCTTAGTCTATGTTAGTTAGTCTAAGTATCGTTATTAAAAACTCGGAGCTCACATACATATTATCCACTAAATTTTAAACAAATTAAAACGGGGTAAAAAACTACGAGCATAATATATAGAGATATATGCAACAAGACGAGAGTATGTCTTATAATTTTTCTACTGAGTACACCAAAGAGTATTTATTTATTCCTTAAGTTATAAAATGTATGTCTCAATTTCAACAAGTCTCAGTATGTCCAGAGACGAGAGTATGCCTCATGCGTCCTATGCCAAGAGTATGTCTCATACAATCTTAGACGTCTTATAATACGCCATATTGAGTACTGAGTATGTATGTTACACCCAGCAGGCTCCGAGTTCTTAACAATGAAATTATGTAATGCATAGTCACTAGCGACAGTCGGGCTTATAGTTACAAGGTAATTTATTTCTAGTTCAGTATTGTGAAGCCAAAGGCTCGTAGGATGTAAGTTACCGTTCGTTGATTTAGTTTTATTGTTGTTTTAGATACTTTTATTTCGTCCCTCATATAATGTAGGGCCAGTACATTTTTTTCGTTTAATGAAAAATTTTATTGCACTCTCTTGAGGACTGAAAATGTTAGAATAGTAGAGGCATAAGTATATTTTTTTTGGAAAATTTTATTAAGTTTATCTGTTTAATGTATTTAAAAATAAATCTGTTGTAGTCAGTGCTTCTGTTATATAAATCAAGGGATAATGAAATTTAACTTTGTCATGTTTGCACGGATATATATGTATAATAACATTTATAACTTTAACCAATCCTGTGTTTATATTTGTGGATAAGTATATTATAAAATGGGATTTAATTAATGAATCACACAACTGGATGATGTTTGAAATTTCAATTGTCACAGATATATTTGTGAGATTGATGTAACATCTTTTTTATATTTTGGTTATTTGCTAGATAGGGGCGGGATAGATCCCATACAAAAATATGTCGCCCTTAATTTTATAGCCAATTCAAGATTTGGAACAGCCCCTTTAAGCCATACTTATCACTAAGATTCCAAACAAATCTATTTTTGTGAAGGCGATTTTATAAAACATTTTTCAACATTGTGTTTATGAGCCATGTTTTATTCAGTTGGTTTGGCGTTATGCATTGAAAATATGGCACGGATCTCTACAGCAGTCGTGTAATTAATAAATTAGGATGAAATACTTATTTTATGTAGCAATATTAACATATATAAACAGAATATTTTAAATGAATTTGTCATTGCAAACAATCAGTCTCAATTTTGATGTCAATAAAGAATTTGAAAACCACGTTGTGTTATTTTTAGGGACATTAATTTTTAACAATTTCATTCTGATAACAGAATAACAATTACGAAAGTCGAAAAGTTAACTTGTCGTTATTTTTTTTTCTAGCAACGTGGGTCACACATTACTAGTATTCTTGTTAACCTTCGGTCCTTGATCACATACAGCATGGTGCAGCACGTTGCGGCTCGTGGCTAATGTTTATCGTCGTTGAAGTTATCCCACATTTTGGTTACCTCTGTTGCAAAGCGTACGACGCACGCCAAGAATCGTAAATAAGTAAATTCATCGTTACTTCTCTGATTATGGCCAGATAAAGAGCTCGGCCTGTCTATCAGGCGCTCGCGGAACTATAAAACGTGGTCTTGAAAGACAATAAAGACGCGTTTGGACTACACTACTAAAATTAGTTTCGAACTTACATATTTACATACAAACTAGCAGCGCCCCGCGGTTTCACCCGCGTAAGTCCCGATCCCGTTTAAATATCGGGATAAAAATTTGCCTATGTGTAAACGTGTGTAAACTTTGTATGTAGATAGCTGGAGACCTGGATTAAGGTCTCTAGCTATCTACATACAAAGTTTCATCGCAATCGGGTTTTGGCATGAAAGAGTAACAAACATCCATACATCCTCACAAACTTTCACGTTTATAATATTAGTAGGATCAGTAGGATTAATGCACACTTAGACGAGAAACTCAACTCTTCAGTGCTAAAAGAAGGATGATTCTTTATTCGCCTTGTTTCCTTAGCCAACTAAAAGGCTTTGTCCAGTTTTTTTCTGAGCTCAAGGTAGTGCACACCTACATGGTCTGCCTATAGTAAACATCTGTCGGTGCCTATTACTAACACAATATAGAGCTTGGATGGCTTCAGTTTACCAGAAGACCAGAAGAAGCGTACATTATACAAGTGGTAGTGTAAGAATGGGTAAATGCAGTCATCTAAAGAAGATCAATAATACCTATTTCAAACATTTTAAATTGATTGAAATTGAGATATTATCAAGGTAGACTAAGCTTTTGTAGATTCCGATTAGAGACTAAGCTTTGTACCTCCTGGTAATATTTTAAATAAAGTGATTAATAAATTAAGTTTCTTATGTTTCCTGGTAGCTCTTAGTATGACATGCCGCATGATGTCTTGCCGCTGGTGGCGTATGTGTCGGGTATTTAGCTCCCTTTAATATGGTTGAGCTATTGTGGTTTCATCATGCTCGTGAACGAGTGCCATTGGTCGGGGCTAGTCTTCTCCGGTCTGCTACTACTTGAATATAGTAGTAATTTTGCGCGATTGTTTATATTTTAGAACAATATGTTACATTGTCGTCACATATTTAATTTGCGCTTATAAGCAATGTAACAAGTAACTTGTAAATAAAACATGTTGAAAAAGAGTGTCCTTGTAGTTTCTTGCCTTCTCCATAGGATCTACGTATTGGAACAGGCAACTAGGTTCATGACCGACTTATACTGACTGACTCCTACTCCTGACAATTCAAAAATACCTACAATTGGTTGAATTGAAATAAATAATCTTGATTTTGATTTAATCGCGCGACCATGATTCGTTATAATATACTGAAGCAATAACGCTTGGTCGCAATTCTATAAGTTATATACCGCCCAGAAGTAGAAGTAAGGAAACGCATTCAATAAACTACTGAATGTGGTATCGATTTACACATATAAATATTTGCTAGACTCAATTACTATCCAGTAACTAATTAAAAATCAATAATTGATATAGTCACGCTTCAAAACAGCACAGTTTCCCAGTACGTCGGTGTCAGCAGTGTGTCCCATTTGTCACGCACTGCACATTATAAACATATTTAACTACCGTTTTGTATCTCTACTAATATTGTTAAAACATGCGTACGGTAGACCCCGAGATATGGCCGCCGAAGCTCAAGAAGCCGGCGATCAAAGTGACACGTTCGAACAGGTTCGGACAGCACCCAGTTAATAGATAGGAGAGGATTATCCGCGAGAGTCTGGTGGACGCGGCTCGGGAGTTCTGGGCGAACTGCTCTATGCCCCTTGTTAAACTTACCAATGTGGAAGATAATAGCAAGCTGGAGAGGGAATTAATATTATAGACTACGCGGCTTCGCTAATGGTTATGTCCATTTTATCAATTACTTTTAATGTGGGATGGATGGCAGCCATGGCCTAATGGCAGACTTAAGTATTTAGTATTAAATTCAACTTGATGCGTTCACAGGTTCCTGAGAAAAAAAGCCTTGGCAGACAGAACGACAAACAGACGGACAACAAAGTGATCCTATAAGGGTCCCTTTTTTAACTTTGAGAAACAGAACCCTAAAAATTTTAAGAAGATTGAAAGGGAAAGGTAGGTAAGAAGGGAAGGAAATGGATATAATATAAGTTATGTGAATGGATTAGGGAGAGTCAGCTCGAGATCGAGCAGGTCTGGGACGCATAATACCTGTTACTCAACCTGGCTGTTGCCGGCAAGTCCAAGTCTTAATTAAATAAAATGAATTTGACGAATTTACTTTCTATTCTAGTAATGTATCCAACGTTGCCTGAATCCACATGATTCAAAATGTGGAATCAATTTTAATGATTCTGCCAGGTACTGCTATATCTTACATCTTTTCCTGAGCCTGGGATCGGGAATAGCCGCAGTGTTAAAGATATACTACGACTTCCACGCGACTCCACCGTTGGTGGTCAATAGCCTTCCCTCGCAGGCATCCATCTCGAAAGTCAGTTTCCCAGCAGTGGCGTTGTGCAGCAACAATGTCATCAGTAGAACTGCACTGAAGAACTACACGGAATTCCTCTTAAAGTAAATAAACATATATGTATTTATTATTGTTTCTGACTCGATGTACACCTAGGTACCTACTGAAAGGTTGTTGTTATTTCGAAATAATTTCTGAATATGCTTTTTATTCAAATGGAATTCATTTTCTGACCCCGGAATCTCACACATCCCTTTTGTCAGTAAATCATTGTATTACTTTACATACATACGTAATTATGCTAATAAATAGTTGAATCGTTTCGCTCGAAATTAAATTGGTAGTTTTCTTTATTTATGAATTTTTTTTCGGAACATGATTATCCTCTTTAGGCAGCCATGTTAGTGTACATTAAAATAGCATCTTATGCATTTTTTGTCAATTTCATTGATTTTTTTTATATTCAAATAAATTTGGATAACTCAACTTCGAGTTTAATTTTTTAGTTCCATCTCGATATTATCTAAATTCACGGTGTCTACTGTAGGACCCTAATATAAGATACTTTTTTGACATGTCATAACAACAAAAATATGTTACGATACCTTAGACCGGACCCTACAGAGCTGAAAAAATAGTAGATTATATTAATTTGAATAGAATGTAATAGATAGATATGTATCACTACATAATGTATATTTTCGTTTCAAGCCACCCCAAGAATCAGAACAGAGAATCGCCCTTCAACATGACCGTAATAGAAGACCACCTGCTGCATTTGGGCGCACTGCTCATGATGGAGCTACCACCTCTGCAAATCGACTTCGACCAGTTCCTGTTGGATGTAGAACCTCACTTCAATGTTACTGAAGTCATGTTTAGGGTAATGCACACATTTAAACATAGGCATTCAGAACATATCAGGGTGGTTTATGGCTGCGCTTAGATATACGGAACTATACGTCATGATGACACATAGTCAGAATGTAAACACTAATAAATAAGTAACTTTTTTGACATATCTCGCACAGCGCAATCTAGACCTATATTGCAATCTATGTTGCATGGAAAATGAAAACAGAGGAAAGATAGACTTGGGTGGAACAGTGTTGAGTTATCCTGTGCTGAGCTAGAAGAGCTTGGAGTATAAATGATAATTTGTGGTGATTTTCGGATAACTTAATAATAATAATAATTTTTAAATAAATAAAATAAAACATTCCGAAAAAAAAAAAAAACAGGGCCCGTAGCAGGCCCGCAGAGGTAGATTTAGATATATATTTTTTTATGTACATTTTTAAAAATGTAATTTATATGGTAAAAGATGAATTAAGAGAATAATAATATTAATAAGTTTATTAAATCAATAAGACTAATGACAATAAATTGGTCGGGCTATATTTAGTTATTGACAGTCTTTATATTAAGCGACTGGTGCTTAAAAAAGGAAAACCTGAGTTATAAGCACCAGTTTCCTTCCAGTTTCACAAATATGCTATTTTCACGTTGGTAGGTTGATTACAATTTGCGCTTATATTCTTACAGTAATATTAGATAAATACATAGAATTAAAATACTTTAATACTACAATTTTTTGTGGTTATGAGTGTGAATGTGTGTATTTGTGCTTGTGTAACTATTTTGGAGAATTCAAGTTTTAATCAAGTTTTAAGCCTTTTTAAATCTTTTAATCTGACAAATATTTTTTTAAGAACCTACTCGTGTAACTCAGACATCTACTACTTGTATAGATCATGTTTTAGAACCTACTCGTGTAACTCAGACATCTACTACTTGTATAGATCATGTTTTAGAACCTACTCGTGTAACTCAGACATCTACTACTTGTATAGATAATGTTTTAGAACCTACTCGTGTAACTCAGACATCTACTACTTGTATAGATAATGTTTTAGAACCTACTCGTGTAACTCAGACATCTACTACTTGTATAGATCATGTTTTAGAACCTACTCGTGTAACTCAGACATCTACTACTTGTATAGATCATGTTTTAGAACCTACTCGTGTAACTCAGACATCTACTACTTGTATAGATAATGTTTTAGAACCTACTCGTGTAACTCAGACATCTACTACTTGTATAGATCATGTTTTAGAACCTACTCGTGTAACTCAGACATCTACTACTTGTATAGATAATGTTTTAGAACCTACTCGTGTAACTCAGACATCTACTACTTGTATAGATAATGTTTTAGAACCTACTCGTGTAACTCAGACATCTACTACTTGTATAGATAATGTTTTAGAACCTACTCGTGTAACTCAGACATCTACTACTTGTATAGATCATGTTTTCTGTAATTATGAATATTTAGTAAAAGCTATTGTACCTTATCTACCATCAGATCATAGTGGACTGAGTGTCACCTATAGATCTAACACACCCTTGCAGAAGGTGCAAATAAAATTTAGACAAATAACATTTGGAAAACTAGAGATATGAATCTGTTCTAAAAAATAAGTTGGCTTTACTTAATAGAAACGTAAATAACGTAAATGAATTCTACAGATATTTCTTTTCGGTAGTGCATAATGAATTCGATATTATCCTTTAAAAGAAAAACTAAGGATATGTAGCCCCGATTGTTTTTGTTTCCTTTTTTATAATATTAGTTTAGAAATAAATAAAATAAAACTTTCTGTAGATAAAAAAAACAGGGCCCGCAGCAGGCCCGCAGAGGTAGATTTCGTGTTTTTTTAATTAATTTTAATTTTTTTGAAATTCTGCAAATCTTGGGGGAATATCCCCCATTCACGAACTTAACCTTCATTTTTGCCCTGTTGATTTGGCGTCCAAGTTTGAAAGCAATAGGTGCATAATTGCGACCTCTATCGTGCCGGTAAAATTTAGGTACATACATATATACACAGAACAGAAAGATATATCTTTCTATTCTGTGCATATATATGTAAGTATAAAAACTTTTTAACCGGCGGTTGTTTTGGGGTCTAGGGTGATCCCTAGACCCCCTGTGTGATCATAGTGATAACTAGACCTCCTGTGACTAGAAATTTTTTGGAAAACTCGACAACTGGTACAAAACCAATAGGTAGAATTTCTTCGAAATGTACCTAATTACCTGGAAAATAATTAATAATGGAACTGGTAGGAATAAAGTGTCGAATAACAATTATGTATTAGAGACACGGCGTGGTACTTTAAGCTCTAAAAAGGACAGAACTCAGGAATTTGTTGATTTCTTTATTTACTGACATTTCAATAAAAACTACTGAAACTGGACTCCCCATCTACTGACTCTAGCACTTTTCTTAGAAAAAATGTACTGCGTAAGCCATGAAACGGTGCCACTGAAACTTGAATGTTACGGACTTTCTAAACAGGCCCTCTGTTTTAAAATCTTACCTGAGTGATAGACAACAGTTAGTTGGTCCAGACAAATGATGTCAATTTATTAGGATCAAAGTTGAAAATGGGGGTGCCGCAAGGATGGATATTGGGCCCGTTTCTCGTTCTCGTATATATTAATGATCTCCCCCATTTACTGGATATCCAACCTAAAATAGTATTATTTGCTGATGACACATCATTCATTTTTAAAGTCGATAGACGCGCCAATAGCAAATAATATTAATTATCTAGTACATGGTTGGTTTACTGCCAACAATAGGGAATATGCATGTTGTTTAAATTTACTTGATTAATTTTCCCTTTAATCTTTATTGTCCACATTTTATGCCTAAATAATTATTTTCTTATTTAGTTCGTGTTTAATTGCAAAAAATATTAATTAAAATCTGCAAAATAAGGGTGCGAAATTCAACTTTGCAAAACGCTTCACCATTGGTCGAAACAAAACATGCCGTGACATTCCACGTTCTGTCATTTATCGGCGCCTATATTCGTAGTGTTACGGAGAAAGACAGGTGTTCCTGTGGTTTTTTGCTCTTAGCTAGTGCAATTTAAGCATTCTAGTGATATTAGAAATCATCTAGGACAATGACTGAATGTAGTTTTGTCAAAGCACAATCGGACAATCTACCGAAAATAGGTGCATACATGATGACTATATATTTTGCATCAAATCCATATTTTACGTCCGCTGAGGTTAAAGGAGTGAAAGCCGCAAGGTAATTATTACAATACTTGTTATATTATAATCTAAAGGATAGGTAAGATATGTATAGTTAGTTATATTCATGAAGTTTTATTAGACTTTTGTTACCTAGTTTATGTAGACAAGCAAGTTGCCTTCTGCTTGATATTTAAAACAAACATAAATTACTGCTGACTAATTCACATTATACTAGCAATTAAATTGTAAAATGCTTACATTAAAGTGATCTTCACAACAATATAAACACGATATTGACGATACTTCATCCCTTTTAATTAATGTACACCATTGTTTTCGTATTTAACTTTATTATTTTGTGCAGGAAAAAAACTGTATTGGGTGTACTTCTTATAGTGTTTTTACATTTAGGGACAAGGCAATACCTATAAAATGGTTTTTCAACTATATCCATCGTCTATTAATGACAATAAATACTAATTACAACTGGAAATCAGTATAAGATTACTGTAATACTTCAAGTAAGTTTGTGAAACAAACACATCATCAAACAAACACGTCATCCAAGGCCCGCGAAATATGGCGGCGTTCAGACAGATCAAATTTTATAGATGTTTTCAATGTTATTTTAAAAATTAATTTGAACATTGCCAAGGTTATTTATATTTTTATTAGGGTAGAATGATGGAACAAGTCAATAAAAGATAAAAAAAATACATGAATATTCCCTATTATATTAGTGCTAAAAGGGAAAAAATCGAAATGTATAATATTTTCTTTGCCCAATGTTAGACACACTGAAAGTCAAGTGTTATTAAAAAATTAAAAGCTTGATTTTGTCAATGAAACTGCTTTCCTAGATTACCAAGGGGCCCTCACTTATCATAGCTTTCAAAGCGGCTAAGTTTGACATCATTTGCTGTAAGGAAAGTCCGCCAATTAACAGAGATAGATACTGCACAAGTAGTTTACTATAGTTATTTCCACAGTGTCATGTCCTACGGTATTTTATTGTGAGGGCGTTCTGCAGAGAAAAGAGCTATCAGAGCCATTTGTATTCTACGTAGTCGCGAATCCCTTAAGGATCTATTTAAGGAAATTAACATCCTGACGGTGCCTTTTCAGTATATTTATGAAAACGTTAAACATGTATGTCAGAACAAAATTGCAACCATTTACTCAACTATGTGCAATACATAATTATATTACTAGAGAACGAAATGAATTAGTTCAACCAAATTTAGACTAAGAAAAGTGCAAACATCTTTCATGGGGTACTGTACTAAATTCTAAAATAAAATACCTCATAATATTCTTCAACTAAAAGAGATAAACTATCTAATTTTATATAAACTTATTTTGAGTCGGCGCCAAATAAAATTTTGATAATTAATCAGTTTGTTGTTTGGCGCCGACTCAAAATAAGTTTATATAAAATTAGATAGTTTATGTAAATAAGCTCAATACTTAAGACTTAAGGTTTATTTATTTTTTGCTTTTTAGTTCTTTTCGTCGGTTTAATTTTTTGTTAAAAAGGTTTTATCTGTAGTGCTTTGTCATCATGTGGTCTGTGTATTAATTTATTTTCGTTCCCGTTTCCTAGGGTCTATATTGCTTAAGGCACGCGGCACCTATCGAAGGCCTACCCATCGCTACTTAAAAAAATACTATTTAATATATGACAATAAATAGCAACGAAATGTTATAGTCTACCTGATGTAATCTAGAAAAATTCTACTATAGTTTACAGAACAACCTATTACAGACACTAAAAAGTAAAAAATAAAAAAAACTACGTTTAAAAAAACCGACTTCAAAAACTAAAAAGTATAAAATAACTTAATAAAGATTTAATTTAATACACCTCTTATGCAAACCTAATACTTTTAATATTAATAAAATACTATTATTTGAATGTGCTACCTATTAATAGGTTTGAAGTCGGTGCCAAGCCTTAAACAAAATAAAACTTAATATTATAAACAGCTTACTTACTGTAATGAAATTCCTACACTAAAGATTAACCTACGTAAATATGGCACCGACTTCAAACCTATCAATAGGTAGCACATACAAATAATTGTATTTTATTAATATTAAAGGTATTAGGTTTGCATAAGAGGTGTATTACATTAAATCTTTATTAAGTTATTTTATACTTTCTAGTTTTTGAAATCGGGTTTTTTAAACGTAGTTTTTTTTATTATGTTACATTTAGAAAATTTGGAATTGTTCATGTGAGAACTGTGTAGTCAATTACATAGTAAGTTAATTTGCTATGTTGCCTAGCAGTTCTGAGTATGTCATGCTCGACTAGAAGTCCTGCCGATGGTGGCGTATGTGTCGGTTCGTTCGGCTCCCTTTGATATGGTTGAAGTGGACGATCGCTGGCACGTGCGTCATGCTCGTGAACGAGTGCCGTTGGTCGGGTCTGGTCATCTCCGAACTGCTATTACGTACATATAGTTGTAATTTACGCGACTGTTTATAGTTTAGAACAATACGTTACATTGTCCTCACATTTCATTTGCGCATGTAAGCAATGTAACCAGAGACTTTTATAAACCATGTTGTTCTTCTCCACAGGATCTACGTATTGGAATAAGCAACTAACTTAAGGACTGACTTAGTCTGACTGAATACTACTCCTGACAATTCAAAAATTATTAGACACTTTTTTTTTTATTAAATACTTGCAAACACATACATAGAAACACCCAGACAATAGGCATATTTGCATTCCCCTGCAGACAGTAAGGTTAGGTTAGAGACATTACCACAGTTCCGAATGTCTTAATAAAAGCTGTTCACGGGTCCCTCCTTCTTAAGGCGCAGTACGGCACACCGTATGGTTTTAGTCGGTTCGATTCCGAAACACCGCCCCACCGAAAGCTCCGGTAGGGTGACGGCCCGAGGGGGTTTCCACACGAAAAAAAAAAGGGACCTACCACAGATTACTAAATAGTTACTACGCAACAGATAAATCACTCCCTAAAAAATATCGACACCTACCGTTTTGATCGCCTACTCATTCCGGGCTTTAAAATGTGTGTAGGGTAGGGTTACCTCTTCAATATGTTAAAAAAAAATGGTATGCAAAGTTAAGTAGGTACTTAACTCTTATTTTCAATGTTTTAGTATACAAAAATCCTACATGTGTTTTATTTTTGTGTAAATATTAATAGACTTCGTCCTTTTTCTAAAATCTCGGTTATTTAATTGTATGGTGGAAAATATTCTAAGTGTTACAATTTTTTTTACTAAATGAATGCTCTATCGCCGGCCACATAGGTCATTATCATTCATTCTATTGGTCTGAGCAGTTCACTCATGCACTCCACCGTGCACGTCGATACTCGACCGTTGCAGCTGGCGAGGGCAACAGGTCCCCTGTGACAGTCTGTTCGCTTCCCGAGTCACGCCGCTTGGATTCTGCTGCGTTTACAACTCTAGATACTAGTGAGTTAAATTTAAAACTGAATAATTAAGTTTCCTAAACCTCATCTATCTATCTATCTGGATTCGGATAAATAGATATACCAGAGTAGAGAGAGAGTAGAGTAGATAGCCGAACTCCATAGTAACTAAAGTAACTTGTTACGAGCCGGGATTCGGGATTAGATAACTACACCAATTTATAACAAAAAAGACAGTTTATTTTTCACTATTTCCACACACTATGCACTTTTACTATTCGCTATACTTCCCACTTGTTACTCGCTGTATCGCTTAACTAGAACTATCTTTCCATACCACCATGCAAGTTCCTTAAATAGTTCGAAAAAAATCTCATTGAAAGTTAGTGATCTTTCCTGAACGAACGCTGTTCTAACTTCTAAAATTCAGTAGAACATTCTTATTGATAGATTATTAGTTCCGTTATTCATCATAGGATGGCGTGCGTCACAATTTAGGTAATCTATGACTTCCTCTAGATTCTAGATTCTTCTAGATTTAGGCTTCCGTAACAGTATATCGACGGATTTAATTACTTTGCTGTATTAAGTATTTATAATAGTATTAGGTTATAGGGAAGTGTAGTAATGCCAAAAATTACACGTTAGTTTGGGAGTTATTTACACATTTATATTTAACGCTGTTGCAACTAATAAAATAGACCATGTCTTTAAATTCAAAACGCAAAAAAAAGGGGAATTTCCTGAGAAATGACAGTTAGTAGGTAATCGAACTTCACCTTCGATATAGATGCATATACTAAGCCCACCGTTTGTGTTGGCGGGATATCACGCCTGTGCCTTCACAGTGTCCGGTATCTGGAAGGTTGCGGCCGCAAGAGCGCAAGTAGCGCGAGGGCTTTCATTGTGCGATTCAAGATCAGTAGCTTCGGCTCTTCTTAGTCTTCTTCTTAGCTAGATTGTAGTTGCCTTTAACGCTGATAGTAAAAGTTTTTTTGTTCTCAGTCCGGTAGACGCCAAAAACAAACCGCAAACAACTACGGGCTCGGAGTTGTGGTCACTGAAAATAGAGACGATTTCAAGTATTTTCGCCGAAACACGTACGGTTCGGAGGTATTGCCAATTTCTTTAAACTAGTATTTTATACTTTTGGATGTTTTTGTAATAAAAAATTTCAAATACTAGCTATTTAAAATCTAAAAGTTATACTTTGCTCATGGAATACGTCTTACTATATACATATATTGTATAATCTGAATGAGATCTCTTTCTTTTCTTATTTAATATTATCCTCTCAACTAACTCGAGATAGTGATAATTATATAGAATTTGATATATAGATACAACTTAAGGCATGTTCGTTTTTAGTTCACTTCCTGAAATCTGATTGACATACTATTAGTTTCGTTATTCGTCAAAAGATGGCGTGCGTATCAATTTACATAATCTATGACTTACTCTGCTCATCAATAGATGGCGCCTATGAGTCAGTTTAGGCTTCCGTAACAGTATAACTACTGTGAAGAGCGTCGACTCAAGAATTTACAGAAACTGACAAAAACTTATTTGAGATATTATATGAAATACAATGATTTAATAAATTTATTTATTATGAATTATAATAGCTTATGCTTTAATTATTTTGTCAGTAGAAATCACAGAGTGGTGATTATCAGCTTAGACTTTCAGAGAAATTTCTGAAACAACTTTGCCGTCCAAGTCAACAGGATTGAGGCAACGTTGGCTTAGTTTGAGTAGTTTGTATCCAAGTGTATTTTTAACCGACTTCAAAAAAGGAGGAGGTTCTTAATTCGTCGGAATCTTTTTGTTTATGAATGTTCACCGATTATTTGAATACGCCTGAACCAATTTAAAAAATACTTTTTTGTTTCAAAGGGTATATTCCCAGGTTTCAATTTTATCAAAAACAGTCGAGCGGTTTTTGAAAAATCAACAAATATCTAAAAATTGTATACATCGATGACATTTTCGTTTACTCTGAAACCTCGCTGTCTGATTGGAGCAGTTCGTTTAGTTGGCCTACCCACATTATATTTAAACAAAATAAATTTACTTCCCACTAAATAGCACATTGAATTCGGTGATGCTTTTTTTAAAAGATAATTATTACTTTTCTATACAGATGTTACTCTTCGAGGGCTCGGAGTACCCACTGCTAGAAAGTGGAGATGTACGCATTTACCCATTGCCGCATAACTCTTCGCTTTATTTTAACGTTAAAATCTCTACACAAAGTGCCAGTGATGACGTCAAGTTCTTTAGTGAGAAGTGGGTAAGTATAGGCTGAAATATTTGAAACCGTTTTATTTTAAATCGTAAGAGATTTAGAGTCACAGACGCTAAGTTGTAGATGGAGGGAGGACCGCACGTCCATTATCATTCCCTCCGTTCGTTTCTTTAATTCACGGAATGGACTACTATATTTTTTGGATCGTCAGTCGAATATTGTTAAAATAGTATTAAAGTCTTTTACAGGGAGAAAATTTTACAGAGAATGTAGGTTTTTAACCGACGACTTATTGAAAAGTATGGTATATCCTCAGCGAGGCTGTTGGACTGAGGGCGGGGGTCTGTCGTGGTGTCTGACCGACTGCCGGTGCGACGCGGCTGCGGCTATATGTGGCTGTGTGCCCTACACGCTACACGCGGCCCTCGATAACGACAAAAGACGCGTGTGTTCCTTGCGAGACCTCCAATGTCTTAACAAGCATAGAGGTAAACATACATATTATACATCCATGTTATACACAATGCAAAAAGATATATTCATACGTATTAATATTTGCACTGCACAGTTGCATTCGATTGTTCTACCGCAATACCGCCGCACCACATCATAGAGGTCAAATTAAATAACTAAGCTTGCTTACAAAACTTCTTAAAATATCTCGAGATGGATTTATCTATTTAAAGGAATCGTCGTGTTATTAAAATTATTGAGCAATTTTCTGTTTTGTGATGATTATGTCAATGATTACAATAATATTTCAAGATCAATGTAAATCCAATATTAGTTTTCTTTCCTCAGAGAAGTTTCTGAACCTGTTTCCATATATCGCAAACAATGACGACCCGCAGGTATTGGAGGAGCAGGAGAACGGGATCCTCTGTTCTAAGTGTCTCGTGCTGTGTAAACGACAACTGTACAGGGCCGAAATCTCTCACGCACAGTACAAAGGAGAAGAAATTTATCGGAATTTCCTTAAGTGAGATATATAACTCCATTAATTTATGATATGAGACTTATGTTTATATGACTTATGTTATTAATAGTGAAAATGATCGCTCTATATGACAAACTATATTGTGCCGCATATGAATAGTTGAATAGTTTTAGTTTTAGTATTTATATTTGACATTTTTCTTATAGTGCTTCTTTTTTTTTGCGTTTTAAGTCGTCGTAATACAAATAATTACTATTTCATTTCTGCAGGCGCCAGTAACTTGATTGGACAGATTCAATTGGATTACTGTCTATTTCTTTTACTATATTTTTTCAGGACCAAACATAGAAATATATTAAAATTAAATTTAGTAAAGCCGTGAAGAGAATCCTGTTCTCCTGATAGCAGTACATTTTCGTGATATTTATCTCCCTAAAAGCCCAATCGCTTACAAAAGCTGTGTGGTTAATAAACCTTATGTGTAAAATAAAATAACAGTATTTGACTCGTCAATAAAACCATAATCGTAGATATTACTTTGAACGTGTTAAGAGATCTTCGAATGGGAATAATTATGAATGTTATTATAAATAAAATATATAGATATATCTGCTTGCTTGTCTGTTTGTATACCGCAGTGGACTTAATACTGTCTACAAAAAGCAGTAGATATGTAAAGGACGACATAACTCAAAAATAATATATGTATTGTTTGTGTTTATTTGCACAGTGAAGGGCTGAACTTGATTAACTCAACTTCAATCCGCATGTTCTACGCTACTAACCACTACAAACGCTTCGCGCTGGAGGCATACGCACGCTGGTACCAGGTTTTCGGTATGTCTGCTACATATAATAGTCGCATATTAATGGTTACAAATAAAATAGATTGGTCTTTTGTAATAAGAGTACATACTCTATAATGAATAAATATACATAAGATGTTTTGGTACCCGATTACACTTTAATAAGTTGTCAGCAAATCTCTACTTTTCGTAAAATTATACTAAAGGCACAGAATACATGAGTAAAGGCCGTATAAGCCAAACTCATATAAAAGATAGTACCTAGATAGTAAGTGTAAGATTATATTTAATTTACTTACCTTTATTGTACATAGCCATTATTATATTTTATTCCTGCAATTCTAAGCACAGAGTGGATGATACTGGTTGGGGCGTCAGTGGTGGTTATTTTCGAGGTATTTTACTACTTCACCTTCAGATGGATACACCATTTAATTAGGAGAAAGAGGCTTGGTGATTTTAAATCACGCTTTATGTAATGTATTAGGAACTCTTTGACTACTTTTAGCGCCATCTAGTAATAACTTATGTTATCTTTATCTGTTGTCGCCACTCAAGTATAGATGGCGCTTTTTATTTTTATGTGAGTGCTTACGAATACAATAAATAATTATAAGTCTGGTTACTGGAATCTAATAAAATATTTATTTTATACACGTTTTTATTTGTTATATACTTTTTATTGTTTCTTTGATGATTTATCGTAAACATAATACAAGATGAAAGCGTTGCTTTTTACCGATAATGCATATATTACTGGTAACTTCGCGACATAAATTTAATACAAATCTAAAATAAATGATACTACCTGTACTGTACTGTACCTAACAAAAGTAAATGCGCAATTGACAACAATATACTTTAAAATAAACAGGTGTATCGAAATACATAAAAATAACTTCAAAGATATAAAATACCACAGTTTTTTTTAAATGCTTAAATGCCTCCGTTAGACGAAGCGAAAGTTTTCGGAAAACTGTTCTTGCAATGTTTTAGGAAAGCTGTGTAAAAAACTACTATTTTTTTGCAAACGATGACAGATCATTAATTTTATCATGCCGCTAGTTGATCAGCGCCGTATATATAGTGAAAAGGCCCAGCTATTAATTGAACGGCTAATTAAGCTAGTTGGCTGCGACATGGATATTACAGTGTAGAAATATATTGTCTCTATCTATCTAAGAAAACTAAAATAATATATTAATAGATATTTCGCAATGCTTGATTATCTAGATGTACTTGTAGTTTTAAGTTATTATTAGATTAGTAGTAGATTAAATATGTAAAATGTATACAACATTCTTTTAAACAATATGTACTTGATACATATCGCTGACGACCTTTATTGTGCCAATTGTGTGTAACCAGTGTAACATTATCTACTAAAATAAATTCGCTTGCAACTCTGTTAGAATAGACAGACCACTTTCAAACAAAAAAACAGAGGCGTCACATTAATTTAGTCCGTGACACTATGTGAAGCCCTGGTATGATTAGCTTGTGTGATTAGGGTGTGATGTGGAATTTTCCCCCACCAGAAAATAACCGAACTATCTTGGCAATTGTCTCCTATAGCGCGTCCCAATCGGCTAACGTTTAGAGGCAATACTTATAGTCTAAGCTCATTTACAACAAACTAATGCTTAAAAGCCACGTAGCCGACTAGAGAAGCCGCAGAGCGGGAGCGATAGCAGATCGATTTCTGCATACAAATAACGCGTGTTACGTGTGGAACGACTCCGCCCTTTCACTCCTGCCATGTCATTTCTCGAGTCGAGGGCGTGACGTTATAGTTATATGACATTATAATAATAATTTGAGACACCTGACACTCGGTCGTTTAGTCCCAAAGTAAGCGGAGTCTTTACTATGGTAATCGGACTGCTGTTAAACATACATACATACATTTTATAGATAAATTACATCCAGACACAGAATATATGATCGTTCTCATCACACAATTGCTTGTCCTGGGCGGGAATCGAGCCCACGACTTCTGGCTCAGCAATCAGGGTCACTAACCACTAGACCAACAGGCCAGTCAATAATAATAAAATTATCATGTGTTCAATGCCAAAGTTTGTGTTTAAACTCCGATTTCAGCATATATTTCTACATTGTCGAAATCTTGTTTACATAAAATATTTTTATTGGCAGTTAAATTGTCACATTCTTGAAGGTGCAGCCTTAACATCTTTAATTCTGATGATATGATGAAAACCCTTGGTACTATTAAATAGCTGTTTTTTGTCTACATAACAGTACTCTAGAAACTTACACTAAGTACGTCCCAATGGTAGATAAATTATATGACTGATATGCAGAATCCTACTAATATTATAAACGTGAAAGGTTGTGAGGATGTATGGATGTATGGATGTATGGATGTTTGTTACTCTTTCACGCAAAAACTACTGAACCGATTGCAATAAAACTTGGTATGTAGATAGCTGGAGATCTGGATTAACATATAGGCTACTTTTTATTCCGATATTTAAACGGGCTCGGGACTTACGCGGGTCAAACCGAGGGGCACTGCTAGTAACAATATATATTATTAAAAAAATAGTATTACATTAACTTTTAAACTTTCGCGTTCCATGATATAATATTATCTACGTATGAACGGGAATTAACGCCTCTGAATTGCCTGACGTTTCGGCCAGTGCAACCTGGTCGAAACGTCAGGCAATTCAGAGGTATGTAATACCTTTTCGTGATCGCGTTAATTCCCGTTCATACGTAGATAATATTATAGTATAACATTTGTGTTGCATGAATGTAATTAGCATAAGGTACGTCGGCGTGGTTCTCGATAGTAATATAACTTCATACATTTCGTATTTAACAAGCGGAGTATGTAAACTTACTTATATATTTAAAGAACTACGACAATCAGCTGATGCTCATATTATGAAAATGATCTACCAAGCACTATGCCAATCTATCCTGAGTTACTGTACAACTACATGAAGTGGTGCCGCAAAAAGTCACATCTTAAAATTTGGACGCGCCCAAAGTGCCGTCCTAAAAGTATACTGTTTTAAGCCCACCTGTTTTCTACAAATAAGTTCTACGATTATTGCCAAGTCCTCACTATTATTTCTATACTTGTTCTTTTTTTGATAGTATTTCTATGTTAATATTTATCAGATTTTAGCTGTTGTAGTGTAGGTAATTTTTCAAAGTATTGACAAGGTCCGAGTGAACGAGTAGTCCCAGTGACCTGAAATACAGGTGATGACCTCAGGCACCAGCGATCCACAGCCGGAATATTTTGGATACACATTGTCTTTTTTTTTGTTATTGTGTTTCATTTTTTGTAGGTATCGTTGTATTTCGGGTGTGGTAAAAAAATAAACGATTTTTATAATTACTTAATAGGAATCTCTTGTTGTCGTAACATATTACCTTCATCATGATAAATTGTGATAAGCTGTATTCTTCATCCCTTAATTTTCCACCCTTAGAGGTGGAATATTTTCTTCAAATTTAAATGGGACCAACCTTGAATGCAACTAATTCAATCTAAAAAAGAATGATTAAAATCGGTTACGAATAGCGAAGCTATTTACGCTATGGTTACATACACAAAAAAAAAAACAAAATTCACCTCTGGGCAGAAGCAATTCACCTCCTAGTCACCATAAAGGTGAGTCTTAACAATTGCTGTGGATTCTTAGTATTGAATAAACTTCTTTACCGAAAAGTTTGACTGTTATCAAAAAACAAGGAATGTAACTAACTATAAATAACTTTCTAGACAGCTAACAGCCCACCTTCGGAATTCACACCCATCCGTTTACGAACCTTGAAAACCTCAACCTTCTATTATATAACACACATCATAATATACCGGCGACGACTCCTCAAGATCTGTGTCAAGGGAACGTTTATTTTAGAGGTGAACAAACTCGCCAATGTTTTCGTACCTTTGACATTTTGTGTCTGTGTGTTTGCATACACTTAAACAGTTGTTGTGCTTGGTACGTAAGTAAATTAAAGATCTACTCATATGCAACAATAATATTGACTTATATTTAACGCATTGCTCAGAAAATGTATAAGAGTATGAATATGATTACTAAGCATTTTTAGTTAATTTTTTCATATTCTTGAGTACAAACTGAACTATTTGTAGTGCAGAGTAGGAATAACAAATGATAAAATAATGTCAATTATAACAAATTAATTGAAATTACAAAAAAAAATAATTAAAGGAAAATTATGTACGATCCTAAGTTACAGGTCACAGGTTAATGTGTACTAGAGATCAACTGAAGGTCGACCATAACTCATGATATTTTCAAATGTTTTGCTATATTTCATTGACCTTTCTGTAACATAAATCAAGCTATTCATTACGAGTAAACTGACCTGCCTGCGGTACTGCAAGCCCATACAATTATAGACTTGCCGTACCACGAGTCCACAACATATACATATTTATTAATAATAATAAAAACTGTAAATAAATTTAGAGCAGTATGGTGCACGTTTAGTATATTATTTAATATAATCTTACTAGTATATGTACAAGTAAACTATAAGCATATAAATACATAGCTGAGCAATAACAACTGGGCTTATAGTGACTAGGCCAGCCGATGTAGACCACACCGGCATTTAGGCCATTCCGCTCGATGCCGTCGTACACCGTCCTCTCCAGGGGCATACTACTATTTACAATTAACTCGCCTCAGATTCCTGCCAGGAATTTAATAGCGTGTGTCGTACCGCACAGAATACTTAATACGCTTTATGCTAGGTTCTCCCTTCGGCATAGCTCATGTTTTACATCATAGTAGCGTCATTGTACGCTGTCCTATATCATGTCACGTTTGGGATTCTTAATATATACTCTTTGAGGATTTTGAAAGTTATATATTGGACTAATCTTTGGTATTCAATAACATAGTGGTGAAGGCAACGCAAGGATTAGGTACCTACATCAATTTTTGCTCAAATATATTGGCGTGAAACTCCGGCGTGAAACGCGTGACGTTAATACCAAATGTATGAGCCTTATTCTGAACCCTTTGTTCATATTTGATGATAATATAGAGGGCGACTTAGGATTTATGTTACTATGTATCTTAAACCACATCTAATGTTTTTTAATATTGTAATTAATGGGACACGACTCAAAATAAAGAGTCATCAGATTTCAATAGCACGGCAATCTTGAAAATTAAACAATGCCATTTACTGATGGCCTAAAAAAAACATTTTTAGAGTTCCGTTCCTCAAAAGGAAAGAAGTAACCCTTTGAGATCGCTTTGTTGTCCATCTGTCTGTCTGTCAAGTATTTTTTCTCAGTCACTCGTTGACGCATCAAGTTGATATTGTAACCAAATACGTATGTTTGCGGTCCCTTGAAGGTGTAAAAAAAATAGGCAGTCATAGGGACTGCCGACAGAAGTGAAAACTTAAAAAGACATGTCACATTATCATGTCGGTGACGCGAACCCATAACTTTATTGACCAAAAATCACTCAACGCGGCTGAAGAAGTTTTTACTTAAAAAAATTAAGTATCAACTTCGAGTCCGATTTGATAAAATAAACATTATTTTTGGGTTTTTAAAGAGTATTTGTTACTAGCAGCGCCCCGCCGTTTCACCCGCGTAAGTCTCGATGCTGTGGGAATATCGGAATAAAAAGTAGCCTATGTGTTAATCCAGATCTTCAGCTATCTACATACGAAGTTTTATTGCATTCTATTCAGTAGTTTTTGCGTGAAAGAGTAACAAACACCCATACATCCATACATCCTCACATCCATACATCCCTAAATCCTCACAAACTTTCACGTTTATAATATTAGTAGTAGTCTGGGGGCACAGTAGTGATCCCGCCAAGACGAGGCAACCGAAGGGCAAGGGTACTACCCTTGCCCTTCCCTAGGTGCCCTTGCCCTTCGGTTGCCTTCTACTTTGCTTCGAGAAAAGGTATTTTCTCGAAGCCCTTCGTCGTTTTTTTTAACCCCCATAACTTGGGTTTGGATTAAACTAGTTACGCAAAACTCTCAGGATATGATGTCAATAGTGAAATGATTAAACATTTTACCCCTAAACCCTTAAAGTAGGGGATGGAAGTTTGTATGAAACTTCCGTAAATTTTGATGCTAGAGGTCTGAAAATTGCTGATATAGGGACGCCTTGTTTTATAATAAAATACACATTTCTGGATTTTTAGTAAATCAAGCCCCACCTTTTAATTTAGGGGATGGAATTAAGCGCGTGCAAAATGCCTAATGTGTAGGTAACCGCTGTGACTGATTATAAACAGCAAACCAACAGACAGACAGAAAAAAATTAAGGTTTTGGCTACAGTATCGATTGTAGAGTGCGCCCAAAAAAAAAATTTATTATCTTCAATGTACAAAATTGAACCTATTACAGTTTTATTATAAGTATAGATTTGATGAAAAGTTCCTTATATATAAATATGTAAGTTTTTTGATATGCAGATATGTTTTGATAAGCAGTTTAATATTTGCACGCTTCAATAAATCGTAATTTAAAATCAGAAACATACTCCAAATGTCACTGGACGCCCGTCGTCCAACACGCCAATCTCGCGGCGCCATTTTGTTACGTCACAAAGGTCATTTTTATTTCATTTTCAAATTCTTAGTCTATTTGTTATTTTAAATGATTATTAGTATAGTATTAATAATGATATAGTTGAGTAGGTCAAGTACCTACTCAATTACATTATATAAATTGCTGTACCTAATTAAAATGAAAACTGCTTTGTTTAAAATAACTATAATAAGTAACTGTGGTAGACAAACCAAATAACTTTTTTATACTATATTATAAAAAAATATACATATATGAATCAACATAACATAAACATTTCACAAAACTCTTATTAAGTACAGTTTTAAAAATAAATAATCGAAAATATAGCACCTATGTTTTACAAGAAACGTGCGTTATATACACTATATACATACACTGAACCTCTAGGTACCTATGTCTAAAGAACAAGACCGACGTGACCTAGCGTGACGGTCACGCGAGTTTAGTGCTTTTCCCTATTCCAAATGTGCAGAACGCCGTGTTATGTATGTATTTGAGTGTGACGGTCAAGCGAGTTCAGTGCTTCTTCCCCATCCCAATAGTTCACAACGTGCCTAAAGAAATTTTCACTTCGAAAATCAAGATTCTAAGTTAACGTAATCAAAAGATACGGCCATTTGTGCCTTAGATTTCACCAAATTCTAATTCGCAGGTAAATCGATGTATGGGAAAGTATTTTTAGAACTGCAAAGTTGAGTTTGTCTTTCGGAAAAGACGGGCAAAAATCTACGCGAATTGATTCCCGAGGTGGACGTACTATCTACATACAAGTTTGTTTGCTTACGGAACCCTCGGTGCGCGAGTCAGACTCGCACTTGTCCGGTTTTTTTTATTTTTAATAAAAACAATGCTTGATAATCGGAATCACGGATCCAGTTGAGTGTTAGTTCAAGTCATACTTTACTTAATGGACGAGAATGGACACCCTAAGTCTGAAATAATATCGAGATTTAACACATTTAACCGAAACGTTTGCTGTCCAGTTATCTATTTGATTTGGTATTGTAATAGACCGATAAACAACAACAAATTACGATGTACCATCTAAACAAAATGAAAAACATCCTTCAGATCTCACCATCTCTCTCAGGTCCCGACCAGTTTAGTATAATTTATCAATAAAAACACTCGTAACTCTTGCCATAGATATTTTATTTCCTAACTTCTTAATATGAGATAATACAATATTATACGAAAGCCGCTATATACAAGTACCCCAGTTATATCTACGTACAGATTATTTGGTAGGGATTACGCTGAATATTGTAGACATTCTTAGGTATCGGTAGTTTCTTCTACTCTCCTCCTGTAAGCTACATATTATGCAAGCTCATACCTTGGTGTTGAGATTTTAGCTGCGTTCGGTTTCGAATAATTTTGTTGTTCTATTATCTGTGTGTCTTCCTCTGGCATCGCAGCGCCCAAATGGCTGAATCGAAAGTGACTTGATTGAGAGTGATGTGATTCAAGAAAATCTGTTTGGCGGATTGGCAGCTTTTTTAAGTTTTACCGATATTAAATTTGTGTATAAGATGTACGACTATTTTAGCATGCATCGGAAGTTTGTAAATTAAAAAAAAACTATGTACCAGGTTACTTATCATACAATGCCCAGCTTCATTTCAGTATGACACTGACACTTTTCGGGACTAAATGTGCGCCTAAAAGTCCATCTGCAAATTGTCTTTAAAATTATCAACAGCAACATGAATAATATTCTATTTACTACCTATTTTTTGTCATACAAAATAGCTAGCATCCAAAAACCCTTACACATTACTCGGTATAGGATTCTAGGAAGTAACTTGTTTGTCAAGGACCACTGGAGCGTTCACAGTGTCTGCACCAGGAGGGAGTGGTTCACCAGGCACAGGAGACGTTTCACCGATGATCGCTGGTATTACCTATAAAATGTGAAAAACATAATTATATATAACATAGGGCATAACTGAACTGAAACATTTTTTAAAACATATCAACGTAATCGGTTATTCATCGGTCATCTCATCTTTCAATAACTCGTCATCAGCATCGTTGAATAACTTTAAACAAGAAATTCTTGTATCTATACACACACATAAATATATTCCGTGTTTCTTGGGAAAGGCTCGTTCTGTTTTTTAATGTTAAGTAATTTTGACCCAGTTCAGGTAGATTTATTTTCTATCCACGAACATCTGATCTCAGTCTGAGTAACAACTCAACGATTATAAATGTGGATGTGAGTTTATTTCATCGTTTGTGACGCTTTCAATCCTTAACTTTTTTAACCTTACCTTAGGTACCTTTCATAACAGAAGTACTGTTCCCAGAGATAGAAAAATAACAATGATGCGAAGCCACGAGCAAAAACTAGTTTGTGTTTATATCTAAGTACCTGTTGTCCTAACATAATGAGAATCTGCGCAACTTTCTTGATAGCCTCCAGGTCTTGGGGAGTCGGTAACGACAGTCGAGCGTCCTGCAGGCGCGCAGGGTGAGAGCCCAATCGGGAAGTTAGCTCCGAGACTAGCGTTAATGGGTGGCCTTCGGACTGGTACGGCTGGGGATAATAGATGGACATTTTAAGGGTATATTCTACAACTACTGGTGTTATACGAGATGTAAACACAAGATTGAAAGTAATAGAATTATTATATCATATCACAATAAAGATAATGATGGTAGCATATCAGTATATTTAAGAAAATTTGATTTCTGTTCATTAAAATAGAGATCATTTTAAAAAAAAGTCATAAACATCAACTTTTTGTACCTGCCTCTAGGCTTCAAAAAGTTCAGGCGTTTCGGGGTCAATGTGTGCGATTTTATAATAAAATCCCAAATAATATTATGTAAATTTTACGTCTGAATAAATTTAAGCCCACAATAAAACTGAAACTATAATAGTGAATTATATGGAAAATATAAACGCTCTGAAAAAATTGTGTTCGGATTCACTGGCTACCTATTTCAAATACTGAATAGAAATGTAAATTGTGTTCGGATTCACTGGCTACCTATTTCAAATACTGAATAGAAATGTAAATTGTGTTCGGATTCACTGGCTACCTATTTCAAATACTGAATAGAAATGTAAATTGTGTTCGGATTCACTGGCTACCTATTTCAAATACTGAATAGAAATGTAAGCTAATACGTTTCAGTCTGTTATGTTTTGCTTTACTTTTTTTACTTTCATTTTATATTATTTAGTTTGCAGTGTCCATATTTTCATAGCTTAAGTTTCCTTACTTTGAATCCTAATAGCAAAATAACGCTCAACAAAACAGTGCTGTAATAAATTTCACTAAATATTGTTAACTATCTTCTGATTTGAAAGAGTGGCCGTGGCTGTTTGCTTGATTTCTTCTCACAAGGTCCCACTATTTGGAAACGGGCGTTTATAGATCGACGCTGGCAGATAGCGATCTAAACTATCTGCAACGCGGTATTATTTAATATTTATTTTACCTTCGACAAAGCAACTTATTGTTGCAGTGGCATTGTGATGATCTATAATTATAGTTAAAAAAAAGCGATTTTGGCGAAGACAAACAAAGCTATGATGTTTTAGGTGCCTAATGCCAGGATGAGTTTTTATTCTAATATTGCGGCACGTGCAAGTAATGTTACAAACAAGTCTACAGTGACTTTATGAACCTACAGTATTTGTTTGAAGATATTATGTATGTGACTATATCATTTTACAGTTTTACTTTAGGAACTGGCCTAAAAGGGAGCCTCGAATCAAATATGTAAACTATTTGAACAAGAGATACTATTACTATTACATAAAGAATACTATTACTATTAAAAAGAAGGAGAAAACCGGAATTGCAGCAGACTCAGTCAAGCATTGCACGGTTTTCATGCATACATTGCATTAAGTTTCTCCCCAACTACGCGCTTTTCTCTAGTTACTCCGGTGGTGCTAAATTTTCACTCTTTAAAATATTGAAGTGTACGCCGCGCCGTAGTGTTGTCTAGTTGCAAGAGTCCAGCTTCTGTTAAACACCAGCCAGGTGGACCACTGACTCTGCAAATTTTTTTTTGAGGCCGTGTGTTTGAGATATTTTAATCAAGTCTGCACCCCACACAAGCAAGGAAAAATTACGTGAAAGAAATAACATCGAGCAGTCGCAAACTATGTACCTACACGAACTATCAAGTAAAACCTACCACAGAAATTCCCCAAGTATGTCCGAAGAGAAAACCGCTGACTAACCAAAACAGAACAATTCTCCGCACCATAGTGGAAATACTGGCCTAACTGCTTCACCCATGCACATTCTTATAGCTGCACAGTATCTATTACATGGACCTAATGTGAGCAAATGGACCAATTTTGTGCAAATTGGTCACTTTACTTTCGTGATCGCAAATCGTATGGTTTCCAGGCCTTGTCTATTGTCTGATAACAAGGGACGTAATGAATAGTTTATTAGAAAGAAATGACAGTTCTGACTAGGGTGGCCAGATCTTTTTTCAGCCTGTAAGAGACAAATATTAATTGGGCAAATAAAATTTTCTATTTTTTTCTGGGACAAATGAAAAACAAAATTATTTACTATCATAGTTTACGAGTACTTTACTAAAGAACCTGGAAGATTTACCATAGTTTAGTTCGATTTAACATATTTGAAAAAATCAATACAATTGTATTGTTCCGCGATGTCGAACACCGAGGAGCTCTCTTGTTAGGAGTAAAATTCAAATCGCGTTGTGAACAATATCAAAAGATTAAATTTTCTTCCAATAGAGCACGTTCTCAATGTGGGACAACCAGTCCCCAGGTGGGACATTTCAAACCCCAGGTGGGACATTTCAAACCCCAGGTGGGACATTTCAAACCCCAGGTGGGACATTTCAAACCCCAGGTGGGACATTTCAAACCCCAGGTGGGACATTTCAAATTATGTCTCAAACACGTATGAATGAATGTCAAACGTCGTGAAATACGGGACGTCTGACGGCACTAGTTCTGACCCTTTGTCCCACTAACACTTTATAATAAACTGTAGTAGTCATTTCATTTCTTTTCAAAATGTCTTTATTTTGGATAAGTTCATTTACAATGTATAACTTAGTACTAAGCATTATACACTGAACTGCCAATAATACTATTTTATGAGGCTAGTGGCGCCTGTAAAAGTTTTTACATACTTATAAATAAATTCTCATTACAACAAACTGTAGTAGTAATAAACCTCAAAATACAACTAGCTCTAACTACATGGGCTGTTGGTGAAACAGCTGTGTTGTGTACAACTTGTGTAGTCTTTCTGGTCACTATGCCCAGACTATGCAACGGCAACGCACTGATGATACACGAAAGCAAATGCTTAGGTACTGTTGCAGTATTCAATGAATAATTAATCACCCTGATCGATTTCGTATTATCAAACGTTGACGTTTTAACGATACGGTCAGTTTTAGCCGGCTATTGTCGCGTTCCAATATTCAAGAAACGATTCGTTTTGCTTACGGACGGTATTCGTTGAATTTTCAACGACAATATTACCGTCCGTAAGCAAAACGCATCGTTTCTTGAGTATTGGAACACGGCATATATCATGTCATGAAATATGACCATTTCATTAAAGGGTTAGACACATAATGAACTTATCAATTTTGAGATTTGGCTACGACATATATACAAAAGGACGTTATCATCCAACTGACATAAGCCTGAAAGTTAGGCAGTATTAGGCACTGACGTAGTAAGGCTGCTGATATAATAGATTGCTGTGTCGGAAGTGGGTTGTATGAAATACCGGAAGTGACAATGGAACTTGCGCTCATGCAAAGTGACCGCCATATTGCCGCCATAACGTGACAAGGCATAATTTCGTAAATTGTTTGTTCTGTGTATTTACATGAATCCACGTACCTTAATATTTTACATACCTATACTAATGCTTTGAACTAACTAGCGGTGGTTGGATACTACAATGAGCTGAAAGTAAGAGGAAATGTAGTCTTGGCTAAGTAAGTGTTTTAAGTGTTCCAATGTGTTAATGTCACATTAGTGTATTTAACCCATCTAAATTAATTGTTATTTTCATATTTTATTTATCTATATTTTTATTTTATCTCTTTTATTCATTCGATAAAAGGGATATTGTTTTCACTTTTTATGATAACCTTCTTGTATTAACGATTTTAACCTATAATGGCAATGTGTCTTGGAAAAATAAATAAAAACTTTTAATTAATTGATCAGGGCCTGTTATCGTTAGCCATATTAGTAATACAAGATCTCTATATAAAGATAAGTATTTTGTATTAATTTGTGAGATTGTTTATATTTTAGAACGATATGTTCCGATGTTTCATTGCATTTCATTGATATTATTACTTCTCTCACTGGCACTATTTATTTCATTGCGAACCTGTCAGTACATGTACATACATATTATATATAATTAAATGACTTTGACACAAATGCGAAAAATAACACACAAATGTGAAAATTGACACCCGAGTTGATAAAAAAACCTAATTGCACACTGAATTGATTGTTTCAAATTGTTCGTAGTGTCGGTTGCTTTTGTAGAGATTGTGTGAGTAGGACTCGGACTCCCAACGAATGTGGCACCTACATCTCTCTAAAGTCTGCGGTTAACCACGTCCTCATATTCTTCTACCAGAATGTAGACTTGTAATAGAATAGTGTGCTCCTTTTCTAATGTTGATTAGGCTCGGAATATTTTGAGGAGGGAATAGGGTTGGTAACGCACAAGTGGTACTAAAAAACATGCGATTTTTTATAGAAACCGCGAACTATCTGACGCCGATGTGTATATTTGCCAAGTAGTCTAATATTAATAAATAAAGAAAATGCTCTTAAGGCAAACACTCAATTTATAGTCGTAAGGATTGTTACCCATAAATCGAGCCTGGCAACACTGTTTGAATTCTCAGACCGTCCCAAAAGGGTATCGTCTATCAACGTGAGAATTTCTTTTAAAGATGTTTAAAATTGCAAAGGCGAAACATAATTTAAATGTTTAGGCTTTAGCTTAGATGAGGAGAATGCGACCAACGGAGGTCGCATTCTCCTCGTCTAAGCTAAACCTCTACTGAGAAGGAGGGCGGCGGTCGGAGGAGGGAGGGGTTGAGTGCGTGCCGAGCGTGCCGAGAGTACCGCGGCCGCGTGCCACCCCGGCAGGCTCGGCGCGTGGTGGCATCATCCGAGATCTGAAGCGACCCCGAGACAACCGCAGCCTGACACAACTATTATAACATTTATACCTCGCTAACATAATCTAGTAAACAAACAGTTGAGTAAAATAACAAAATGTAACCTTTGAATGTTTAAATAATTTAAAGGGTCATAAATATCATCAATCATAAAGGCTTACAAAGGAACCGTAGACAGAACCAAAACTTATACATATTTTTACGGTATATTGAGATACCGAATACATGTTTACTTTATACATAATATACACACCAAACTTAACGCTACGAGGTATGGTTGCTCGTTGCGCCGCATTCCTATTTTGCATATATTTTTTAATTTTTTCACGATTTGAAGTAATAAAGTTATTGATTCTCAGCCACACCAGACCCTATAATTATGTTACTCTTACTATATTAATTTCTAGAAGTGTTATATTCACGAAGATACTCATGATAACTTGTAAAAATATTGAAAAGAACAAAAACCTTGCCAACTCACTTTACCACATTGTCGACAGTAGGCAGTGTTGCACTTGAAATCAATTGAATGTACACATATACACATTATAAATGTATTTGTAGTTGGATAGATATATTTCTTTAGAACATACTTTTGTACATAAACAAATGTATAAGTTAAGTTGTCTATTATGTACGACTGAATGACTCTGTTGATGATGAGTGAGGTTGATAGATCAAGGATGGTTGGCCGAAACATTCACCGGTCGGCGCGGTTAGCTTCAGTGCTTCACCGTGTGATCATCTTAAAATCTTTTCAATGTCAAATAACTTCCGGAGCAATAGATTGGCCTGTTGGTCTAGTGGTTAGTGACCCTGACTGAGTCTGGGTGTTCTTTGTGTCCGTTGTTTGTATGCTTGTAAAGTCCCCCGCGACACAGGAAAAGAAAGACAGAAAGAAAGAAAGAAAGACTTGAAATCTTTTTTTTTTGAAGAAAAAAAAAAGATTTCAAGTAAGTAACGCTAGTAGTTTATTTTAAAGGTTAGTATATTGAGATTTGTAACGAACGGAGGTAACTAAAAATCTCAATGGAAAGGTTATGCGTGGTTTGCGTGACATTCCTGTGGTAAACAGAGTTATTGTCTACGAGGCTTAATTCGCATCTGAAAGCAGGGGGACACAATAGATTTCTACTCGAATCGACTGGGAAAGTATCACCAGTTACATCATGACGACCAATTTGGCACGTGCTTGGTATGGGTCTAGATTACGCTTTAATGTAATACTGTCCCAGAATATTATAATTATAAATTCTTACTGTTTAACAATAGACAATACCAACAGAAAATATAACATATTAATTTATGTTGAGTTGGTCAATGACCGCCATCCCCACAGTGTTTGTAAAACATGCGCAATATGTTTTGTATAATCTAAGGGTCAATCTATTGCGTTGCAAAGGTAACGGAATATATAAATTAATAAAAATAAATACCTTGATTTGATGTGTATAAAATCAATGCCACCCGTTGGCGCCAATTAACAAAATATCTTGAAGTTCCAACAAATATATTTGAGTGGTATTTATGAATCTATATTGTTAATCAGTTAATTATATAATTTCTGCATTATAAATATATATTTAAACAACCAAGTGCAATTTGTGAACCTTGGAATTAGTAAATATATTTACATACAAAAATATATTTTAAGTCATGGTGTACCTATATATCAAAACAATATTTGCTTTTTCAAAAGTCCGACACTGACCGATGTTTGACCTTTCGCAGCGTCCACCGCCCGGCGCAGGCGCCGTTTACAAACAGATACATTTTATCCAAAGAATATTTCAATTTAGATTCTCATAAAAATAAATATACCGTTGGACCCTTCGATCATGGTATATTTGATTCCAGGTTCAAATCCTCGCAGGGTCGCCATGTAACGATGGGACCAGGTTGATCAAATAAGCACGTTGGTTGAACTGTTGGTTGGTTGAACTGACTGTATTATTAAGAAAGTTACAACAAATCCGTTCTTACATCTAAGGTTTAATACACACTAATTTATAAAGTTATAATAATAATAAATATATTCGTTTTTCTAAGGTTCAGTACACACTGAAGAGCATTCGACTGCGACGTCGGAGGTCACGGGTCTGATTCCCGCTCACTACTAAATTGGAAACAAAAAACCTTCGGCGGGGCCTCAGTGCCATAAAAGTGTATGGTTTCAGATGTATTGTACAATCAAGAATTCCAATCCGGAAACCCGGATCCGGTACCAGTTTATCGGGTCCGGCAAAAAATTAACGACAACAATTTTTAGAAGGACTCTTGCACATTGTTACTTGCGTAGTCACTACTACCGCACCCCAGAAGTTTATTCCTCATTAGAATTGCGAGCCCACAACCGGCAAGTATTGGAGTTGAAAGGGCTTTTATATTATTTTGTAATTGTCTAAGTAGTCGAATGGCACACGAGTCACGGCACGAGTGTAGTTATTTGTTTGCTATGATTTAAAATCATTATGCCTGCAAAAAATATTTTTTCATGTTATTTTTTTGAATAATTTTTAAATAGTGATCTTATCTTAAAAAATATTTCCATCGAGGTTGATTAAGTTAAATTTAAGTAATATAAGTAACTTACATGTAACGCAATGTCAATTACAAGATATTTTTTACTGACGTCAAGCGTGAGAAAGACTGCATTTAAAAGGAAGTAATATTACTAATACGAACACTAAGATTTATCAAATTACTATAGAAACTACGTTTTAATTGTTGGTAGGTAACAGAGAAAAAAGTTAATTGTCTGTTTAATTGAACCTGTCTTTTATTTAAGTCTTAATTAAGATAAGTGTAAAACTGTTTGGTTTTCCCATATAAATAAATGATCTTTTTTATAAAATTTATGACCTCTTTTATACAGTTCATTTTGGCAACCAATCAAAAAAAAAGGATCCGGTGGGATTGGTGGGGTTCCGGCCGAAATTGATGGTGGATTGCAATCCCTGTGTACAATGCATTAATGAATAAGAGTGAACAAAAAATATTTGGAACCTGCAAATTTATTTATAATTTTTTAATCTTCAATGATGATATGGTTGGCTCTCACAGAACAACAGAGTATAGAATGTTACATCTTGATTTCATAACTTATGCCATTTCAACCTAAGAACTTAGGTTGAATTTTATTACTCATAAAACCTAGGATAAGCAGGAAGGAAGGAGACGTAAAATCTAATTTAATTAGTTATTTAGTTAAAACTCGTCATGTTTTCCGCAGAGATATACAGCAGATACTTGTTTAGGAGAAGTGATGTTTTCCCAATTTGATTAAAAAACAATAATACGTTTTGATGTTATCACCGAACGCTATCTTTCATATTCTTGGCGAATAAATATTATATTTCATCCTTTTTTTTATGGGAAAGGGGGAATCGAGCCGACGGGTCACCTTATGGTAAGTGACTACCGCCGCTAATGGGCAAGTGCGTTGCCGGCCTTTAAGGTGGGAATAGCGGAAGGGAGAAAGAAGAGGAAAGAGGCGAGGGGGAGACCCCTTTCCCAAGCTCCCCAGCTTTAGGGCCTCCCTCCGGTAACCTCACTCACTCAGCGAAACACAATGAATCGCTGTTTCACTGCCGGTTTTTTGTGAGACTTGTGGTATCACTCCGGTTGAGGCGGCCCATACGTGCTGAAGCATGACTCTCCCACGATAAAACTTTTCTTTCTTTCTTTGGCACATTTAAAATATTGTTAAGAGTAATAATAATCTGTACCCACCCTCCTGGTTTTCACATTTATGAGGCTTGATGCTTCATCACGTGCTTGTTTGGCACCTGAACATTAAAAAATGTATTCTTATTTTTTAACTAAGGCAAGTCATTAAATTAACTTTGATGATCTCACTATAATTTAGCACCGTTGAAGGTAACTATGGCACTCTGTACGAGCACACAACAACACAACTATTAATACCTATATCTGTTAGCCGTCTATTATATTGTCGATGTGAGTCGTTTCCAAAATGTATGGACAATTTGCTTTAATTATGTGTCCATCACTGTTTATGTTAAATTACAATAAAATATATTTCGAAAATAAAGCATTTATTTTACTAACTTACAAATAAAATCTTACATTTATTTTAAAGAAAAATAAAAATCTTTCACTTTCTTTCTATCAGTTCATATACATATGTTTTTAGGGTTCCGTTCCTCAAAAGGAAAAAGAGAAACCCTTATAGGATCACTTTGTTGTCCTTCTGTCTGTCTGTCTGTCAAGCCCTTTTTTTCAGGAACCCGTACACGCATCAAGTTGAAATTAATCCCACTAATATTATAAATGTGAAAGTTTGGATGGATGGATGGATGGATGTTTGTTACTCTTTCACCCAAAAACTACTGAACCGAATGCGATGAAACTTGGTATGTAGACCTGTAGCTGGAGACCTGGATTAACACATAGGCTACTTTTTATCCCAATATTCTTACGGGATCGGGACAAACGCGGGTGAAACCGCGGGGCGCTGATAGTACCAAATACATAAGTCTGTGGTCTCTGGAAGCTGTAAAAAAATCAAGCTTCTAAGTCAACGCAGCCATAAGATATGGCCATTTAAGCCTTATATTTGACCAAATTTGAACATTTCGCTGGTAAATCAAACCCTATAGGGTACTTCCCATTGCCCTAGAATCATGAAATTTGGTAAGAAGCAAGGTCTGACAGAACAAGTAAAGTAAAAAATCTGAAAGTCATTAATTTGTTGTTACTGTCACATAAAAAAATAATTTTTGTGATTACAAACTTATATTTTGCGGTTGGATTGTTGACTTTGTCGTACATCGCAACCGCAAAGTTAAGTTTGTCTTTCTAAGAAGTCGGGCAAAAGTTTTAAAGAATTGATTCCCGAGATGGATGGTACCATCTACATAATAATATAAGTTTGCTTGCTTACGGATATAATTTGTACTCGTGCGAAGCCGGGGCGGGTTGCTAGTCTCAAAATAATAGTTTTTTTAAGCTCATAGAATTATTTGCACGAGGCCTAGGTATGTATAAAAATCATTTTCAGTTAGCTGGTGTTTTAAGGAGTAACTTAGGCTACTTTTATTTTGGAAAAAGAAAGAATTAGGGTTTCGCGCAAAATATATAAATATGTACACGCGAGCGAAGCGCGGTAACTGCTAGTACATAATATATATTAACTTACCAATTGGGCTTATGTGTGAAGGATTATTGGCTGTACCCACTAACACGGAATTTAGTTCTACTGCAAACAGCATACAACATATTATTTAAACAAACTTAACACTTGGTTGAGGGTCACTGCATTTAATGTGTAGTTAGTTCGTTCACCAACCAGTATTATTTAACTGCTAAGAGTTAAAACTGAATAAATAAGGGCTGCCATCTGACAACTAGAATCTTTCGAACCAAACCGAACCATATCCGATTTCTTACCGAATTATAATAGTTCCCAGAGCCTATTTTGGGAAGAGTTGAGCCCGAAGCTCACATTTTGGGAAGAGATGAGCCCGAAGCTCACATTTTGGGAAGTGATGAGCCCAAAGCTCACATTTTGGGAAGAGATGAGCCCGAAGCTCACATTTTGGGAAGAGATGAGCCCGAAGCTCACATTTTGGGAAGAGATGAGCCCGAAGCTCACATTTTGGGAAGAGATGAGCCCGAAGCTCACATTTATGAATATCATTTTACCTCAAGTTTAAGCTAACACCTTAACATTTGCGGTTTGTTTTTATCTTCCGGTATAATTAAGATTTTTAGACTACTCATTGTATTACTCACTTTATCGTGTGATTGCGATGTGCAATGCGATTTAGTAGATATAGGTATGTCCATTATCTTTGTACACATAATAATCAATATTCTTTATTGTACATTGGAAATAAGATTTCACTGATATCTGTTTTGAACTCAGATCATAGAATCAATTGTTTCTATGATCTGAGGTTTTGAATATGTATAACTAGCAACCCGCCCCAGCTTCGCACGGGTACAAATTATACACCTAAACCTTCCTCATGAACCACTCTGTCTATTAGTGAAAACCGCATGAAAATCCGTTCAGTAGTAGTAGACAGATAGACAGACAGACGCGGCAGGGGACTTTCTTTTATAATATGTAGTGATGTAGTGATTAGGATATTTTCGTCGGAGGAGGACGTCCGACAGGATACACAACATCTTACGTCGATCGTATAGCATATTTTAGGAACTTCAATAATTTTTTTTATTTATAGTTTACCTTCGCGCTAGGGAACTAATCCTGCGTGGAAATTAACAACAGTACAATAAACGCACATAAAATACACTCAACATAGAAAGAAAGTACTTATATAGTTGTACGAGTTCTAACATGATCTGATGACTCCACACTTTACAATATTATGTACATTTTGTAAACAGTGTGCAATGACTCCACACTTTACAATATTATGTACATTTTGTAAACAGTGTGCAATACCTATCGATCGCAGCCGCTGTACTAAACACACGTCGCGCAGTACTATAAAATAGCTGATTAAACAAACTTTTAGTAATTGTTTTAGTGGAAAAAAAGAGGTTTTAGTTAACTAGAGCACATTCTTATTGGAGCCTAACACCAACTACAAACTACAAAACCTCTACTACTCCACCAGCTATCTGATGTCACTGTACAAGTGTACACCAACCTGGTCAAAATATAACCAAATCGTATCAATAAAAATTTATCACACAGTTATCCTATGTACGGATTAGACTGTCACCCTGTACTACGCTATCCTTGCTGGCTGCTACCATTATTGAATAAATAACATAAACATTATGTTATATCGTTCATATATTAGACACAAACAATGGTAATAGTGTAACTTGATGTAATATCAGGAGCGTGTCAAAACTTCCCCTACACAGTTTCCATCCATCCAGAGCAGAACGTCAGAAAATATACTAAGCAGTATTACAGTGTACTTTATTCCGTGCTTGTTCGAGAGCTGTTTTTCAACATGTGCAACGCTCATGCTCACGCTCGAACCTTATAATCAATATGATGTGGTGTGGCCATTCCCTGTGCTGAAGCGATCGTAGCTGGCGACAGTATGACGATCCCAGGTTCTGGACTATGTCGGATTTCAGAAAACTTTATTCTCATTAAGAATTACATTCACCTACATCACTACATATCATAAAACAAAGTCCCCCGCCGCGTGTGTCTGTCTGTTCGCGATAAACTGAAAAACTACTGAACGGATTTTCATGCTGCTTTCACTAATAGACAGAGTGATTCATGAGGAAGGTTTAGGTGTATAATTTGTACCCGTGCGAAGCCGGGGCGGGCTGCTAGTGAGAACATAATTGTGCGGTATCATTATTATTAGCAAACAGAAACAACACGGTCACAAATTTGAATTTAAGTAAAAACGTGTATGAATTAGTGTGAGCGTATTATCTTCGTATTAACGGGAATTAACGCGATCACGAAAAGGTATTACATACCTCTGAATTGCCTGAAGTACTTTAAAGTAACGGATATCAGGTGAATGGAACACGGAAGCAACCGACAATGAGACGCAATGCCATATGTCAAAGGAGTAACGGATAAGATCGGCTCCGTATTAAAGAAATACTCCATTCCGACAGTATACACACCAGGCATAAAGGTTCAAAACATCGTGGGCACACCGAAGGACGTCTTGCCGTTACAAACTCCAGGTGTCTACAAAATAAACTGCATCTGTGGTAGCTCCTACATAGGCCAAACAAAGCGGACTATTGCTGAAAGGGTCAAAGAACACATCGCTGCTGTGAAGAACCGACAGATTAGCAAATCAGCGATTGCAGAACATGCACTCGAAGCGGGCACCAATCACTGGATTGAATTTCACCGTACGCAAGTCCTCTCCACGGAACGTCACTTTTACTCAAGAGTTGTACGTGAAGCGATTGAAATAAAAAAACACAAAACTTTCAATCGGGAAGATGGTTTCAAATTATCTACAGCGTGGAATCCAGTGATAAAAAACATGCCACCTCGCTTTTATGCGCAGTCGGGTGAACACCAGAATAGAGCCACATCGGTTTGCTTACAGAATAGGGACACTGTTAGTATAGTATGTGACAGTACATGGCGAAACGAAAATATCAAAATTATCAAAAAAGTGGAGGTGGATGAAGAACCTTCTACCTCACGATGTCGACGACGGAGGGCGTGCACCGCTGAGCCAGTCAGCCTGTGACCACGGCCAGTGCAACCTGGTCGAAACGTCAGGCAATTCAGAGGTATGTAATGCCTTTTCGTGATCGCGTTAATTCCCGTTAATACGTAGATAATATTATATCATGGAACACGAAAGTTTAAAAGTGAGTATAGTGTGAGCGTAGTCTATCACTAGTTCATTTGATGTTATTTATTACCTACATGTTTTTTTAGTATAATTTTATACTTTTGTATGTTTCTGCTTCTTTGATATTTTTTGGTAGCATACTATACATTGTTGCGCCCTGATACAAAATGTTTTTACTCCCGCGTAGTTTGTCCAAGGCTTTATCAATTTTATTTTGTTGGCAGATCTTAATTACATTTTTGCGGTATGTCCCCGATGTAACATCATTTTCACATATTATCATTGTTGAACTGTTACATGACATAGACCTTTCAATAGAATTAATAACATGAAATGATAAACAAGACTGAAAGAGATTTGAGCTCTAAATTAATTCTTGATAGAGTTAGTTATGTGTTGGTGTGACTTGGGTTGATGAAATTTATTTGTCATATTAGCTACTTAACAAAACGCACGGCTTCACTTGTTTCGTTAATGTAGATTTTGTTGATCAATTCAAGTGTCCCTCGAGCACATTACTATTTTTCTGAATTAAAGGTACCCTAGGTAGGTTTCATTTACTGTACCTTTCGGCCTCACAACGTGTATGCAAATTCATTATTATCGATTGAGTAGTTCACGCGTGAATGCGTAACAAAAATAACAAGCCAACGACGAATAACGAAAAGACAAACTCGCATCGAATTAGAATTCTGACGCTTTTCTAGTGAGGTTACATTCAGAAATATAACTTTGGTAATGGTGTGGGCATTTGCTTGCACTAACTTTACAGACTTCCGTATACTAAATCAGTTACGATGTCATATAAAAACACAGTTTTACGTGTCAGACGTTTATTTATTATGACAATCAAATTGTGTGTAGCCACTGTATTGTAGTTGTATTGTCTAACCAACGTACCAAACTGCCAGATAGGCATAGTAATAGATGTCAGCCTCGAATTACACTGTAATTTGGTGTTTTTTAACTCCCCTACCGCTCTGGTGCTTTAATTCCTGTCCTCCGTACATTAAATTTTGTTTTCTGCATAAAATATTTCCGTCGTATATGTGCACATTTTTAAACAGTCTTATATTTTTAAAAAAGGTTTCTATATTAAAAGCTGTATTAAAAGTGGAAACAATTCTTGAAATAGCGCTTTACATTATTCATGAGGTCTTTGTACGACCTCATAATGTGATTTCATCTATCTCTAAAACCATATATATGTAAAATTATATCAAACTCATACTATAATATTAAACTAACTTCTTTACCGCTAGTTTATTGTTTGCTGGGACACGATTGAGGCAAGTGGGTATTAACCTTTCACTTCTTAAATAAGATCGCATAACTTCACTAAAGGAAACACATAAATATTTATTTAACAAGACTACGCACAGCAGTAAGACGAAGCTCGCTAACTAACAAACGATCCTTAAAAGCGAGTTCATTCAAATAGTTGTGGAAAAGCGTCTAGATTGTTCTGGAAAAGTGCCGAATTAATTGGTGGCAGTCAGCCGTTAGTGTTCAACGGCCCGGACAATGAAGTCGCGCCCGGACGCACCGGCACTAACCCGGACACCGCACTAAAACGGCGACGGCCGGCTATGTACTCAAATATGCTTAAACCAGCGTTTTATATGCGATGCCATTCTCGCTACGTACGAATGGCGAATGTACGGATGGGTATGGATCGGTCGCGGTTTTTGATTTATCGCATTTTGACCGCAATATCGTTTTGGCAACGTGTCAGTCCATGTTTTTCGTGAATTTGAATTTATATGACCCCGTTATATTTTGTATGCTGTTTTCTGTTAACGGTTAAGTAAAATTTCGGTAACATAAACCTAAAAAAATATAGTATTTTTAAGTAAAATAATAAATAACTAAATAGGCGGTAATAGGCCCAGTTACATTACTTGGTATATTAGGTAGGTTTAAAGCCCGGAGCTTAAAAGTAGTTGAAATCAATCGTCAAAATTGGTATCATTACATGAGGCTAAGAATTATTATTATTTCCTGGTTTTTAAAGTAGATCCAATTTTGTGGTGTGTTATCACATTTTACTGCTAATCTTCCCGCTCTACCTTAATCCCGTCTTTTTCAAAATCTATTTTAAAAAATGTCGAAAGAAACTAAATACATATTCATATAATATTTACTTTGGTAATTTATCGTGTTTTAATTGTAAAATGTAATCATTATCGAGTTTATATTTTAAGTCTCCTTGGCAAATTTCCAAAATGCAACGTTGTTGGATGGAACGAAACGTGATGTCAAATCACGGGATATAAAGATGTTTTAGCTTATGTGTTATTTGGGGATAGTTGCAACCAGTCTTATTTTTTCGAGTTTTGTTAAGAAAACAACAAGTCTATATTAAGTTTATATTTATTTATACACTCAGGTAAAAACTATTCATGTAAATAAAACACCTATGTATGTACACTTTGTCACGTGCAGTTCTGATCGTATTTTAGCAAACAGGAGCAATACAATATTTAGCGCTACAAAAGACCAGAAATGGTCGACGTGGCAGTAAGCACTTCAACAATAATAATAATACAATATTTTAAATAAGCTTTTCTATCATTTTAATAATAATGAACAGGTTTTATATATTTTTCTTCATAACCCGATTAAGAATCAAACACTTTCTGGTTAATATCGTGGTATTTGATGTCACAGAAAAAGCGAGTTGAAATGGCGGGATTTAAATCACACGAAACTGATTATAGTTTTATAACATTCTTTTACTGTATTAATTGATATTGTGCAAGTGTTATATTTTTTCCGGTAATGTAATAAGAATATCATATAGAATCGTTTAAAACAATACAAAAATACATGCATATTTATTCCCTATGGCCTTAAAACATTTTTAGAACTTTCTAGGAACATTTCTAATAATATTGACTTCAAGTTATCTGCTAAGGGTTCACTGACCTGCCACGCGGAAGACAGGTTATCGTTCTCCACGGACGTGTTGTTGGACATTAATCGCTCCTAAATAGCAAAAGAATATAGATTAAAATTTGCCAAAATATCATAACAACGTATACAGTTATACCACACAGTACCGACAGTGGTATGTCGTAATAGAAATAGCAGTTTAAATCACTACTCGTTATCGTCACCGGTAAACCCACAAAGTTATCGGATAATCAGTAACGATTATGGCTTTTGGTTCATTTATCAATACAAATAAATAAAATTTAAGTTTCTGTTTGTATTGTCAAAATAATAGTTTTTTAAGCTCATACAGTTATTTGCACGATACCTATGCCTAAAAAACAGTTTTTAACATTTTTATCTCTATGTCTGTCTTTCTGACTGTCTGTCTGTTTGTTCCGGGTAATATCCGAAACGGGTGGATCGATTTCCACAAGACTTTCACTGGCAGATATCTGGTGTTATAATAAGTAACGTAAGATACTTTTATTGTGGAAAAAAAATTAGGGTTCCACGCAAAAAATATAAAAATGTATTCGCGAGCGAAGCCGCGCGGGAACTGCTAGTATACAAATAAAAAAGAAACTATTTATCGGTTTAGTATTCATGAAGGTTGCTATCAAAAAGTAATAAATATACATTATGCGACTGGACTTACGATTAATTTGAATCAGAATGTCATACAACAATGACGTTTAACTACATAGATGATGATGATGAGATAAGGAGAGATGATGATAAGGATGAGTTTCTTATTGTACTACTGTCCAGCATTTGCTTGTGACTTCGTTCGCGTTAATGTGGATTTTGTCAACCAAAAGTACTTTGTCTATACCTCGGGAACAATAGCTTCCGATGAAAGGTACTCTATGTCAATTTCTGTATCCTTGACAACGTGTACACAAAATTTCATGATGAACAGTTGAGTAGTTAAGGCCTGAAATCGTAACAAACAAACAAACTCACATTGACATTATAATCATAGTTAGGATGGTTATTATCACATTTGTAAGCACAACTAAGACATTCTGTAGCGTAACAGCAGCGGTCCTAATATATGACCTTGCGGTATTCAATAAAATATTATGTAATTTCTAATGCTATAATTTGGTGTGACCATGGGAAAATATATCTATTATACAACAATAGCGCGAAGATTGCATCAGACCTTGTTATATTTACTCTGAACCATGGCTGGCACCATCATCACCATCACACCGTGTAATCACATATGTGTCGTAGGGCTGTGCAATGTCACATTTCACGTGACCGAGGTGAGGGTCGAGGCCGAATGCCAAATGGTTATGTCATAGTGTTGATGTTTTATGAACCATTCCAACGCATCATAAAGGTTTAACTTCCGTATAAATGTCAAAGGTTGGCTATAAATAGGTGGTCTTTAACAAGTATCTTTTCGGATGGTATTTCTATGACTACTTCCAACTCTGCAACGGGAGGAATGACGTAATTTTATTTGCAATTATTTGTCTTCCTAAACTAATTATAGGTTCTCCATAGAGAAGAGCGCAGGCCTATCTTTTCTTAGTTACTATTTTTTATTATTATTGCTTTGAGTGCCTAGTGCTACCTCGACCATTTCTGGTCTTTTGTACCGCACTTCTGCTTACAGTTCTCTGCTCAGACTTATGGCTTTCTTACTATTTACACACTTCACCTGTATCTGTTTACCTAGCTATCTACATGACAATAGGTACAAGACTGAAGAATAAGAGATTCACTTTTTGTTTAAAAAACTAAAAAGAACTTGGGCTGCTTGACATCACAACAATATTACAAATAGTTTTTTTGTGGCTATTTATAAAAGTAGAGTTATTATAAAATTACAATTACAATCAAAAAGCCTTTTTACAAACAAAAACTACTTTATAGTTTTTAGTTCTGTCCGTATGTGTTATTTTAGTTTTTAGTTCTGTCCGTATGTGTTATTTTAGTTTTTAGTTCTGTCCGTATGTGTTATTTTAGTTTTTTCTGTTTATAGTGTTAATAATATATTGTGCGTGTTTTTACATCCTATAATTGATTTTAGTTCTATTGCTTGCGATATATAAAGTCTTGATTCTTTGTTTCTATGTGTTCCCGTATCCTATTTGAAAACTCAACAGCTACAGCTAATGATAAAGGATGAGGTGAAATAAAATAATTTAACCAAAGAGGTCATAAACTGACGCTTATGAAAGTCGGAGTTTTCATTTATGTAATATCTGCTTTGCTATAAAATAGTGTTGGTAAACTGAGAATAAATCAGGCCATAAAAATCACGTCCAGCCTTTTTCAATGGTTAACCAATAGAGAATAAAATTAAGCATTGACAGCAGAAACTCTTGACTATATATTTTGTAAGAAAACGTTTACTGTCGATCATTTTTATTAAATGTTAAATCTACAGACAAACCACAACTTCTTATAAAGAAAGAATTGACTGGCCTGTTGGCCTAGTGGTTAGTGACCCTGACTGTTATGCTAGAAGTGGTGGGTTCGATTCCCACCTGAGTCCGGGTGTTCTTTGTGTCCGTTGTTTGTACGTTTGTAAAGTCCCCCGCGACACAGGAGTTATTCCTAATGCGGGAGTTGTCTTCTTCTAAAAAAAAAACACTTTAAAAGCAAACACTTTATTTCGAATTCATAATTCCATAAAACTCTTTTTTTTTTTGACTCACCTTGACATCTAAATATTCCTCATTATAGTACCGATGGGCATCAGAGCACAAAGATTTAATTAGATGTTTTGCACACATTATAATGTACGTCAGTTTATCAACAAAAAAATAGTAAGTTAACGTATCTAAGCAGACGTGTTTATGACCGGAGCTGTTATAAACAAGAGTTTGGTGTGGCGGCGTGTCAGTATCAAGGTAACACTACGCGACGATACCAAACCGCGGTATTTTCAACACTCTATTAATAAAATAACTTTTGTGGAAAATTTTCTTCTATTTCTTTTTCTTCCAGGATGTAAAACAAATTATTAAAAATAGTGTAGTGAATACAGCCCTAAGGTTGTATTAGTATTGTGTATATCTGTGTGCGGGTGTCGGCGCCGGCGTGTGATGTGTGTGGGCGCAGTGCTGGCGGTGCTGGCGCTGTTCGCTGGCGCAACAGCGGATACACTCGCCACCCTCGGCGCACTGCTGCCGCCTGCCGTGATCGACAACTTCGATCAGCTCATCAAAGCTGCCTCTGCTACATGTACGTGTCAAATTATGCTACTAGTAAATGCAAATTGGAGTTTCGACTGGCCTGTTGGTCTAATGATTAGCGATCCTGACTGCTGAGCCAAAAGCCGTGGGTTCGATTCCCACCCAGAAAAATAATTCTGTGATGACACGATCATTTGTTCTGTGTCTGGCTGTAATTTAGCTACAATATGTATGTATTTAGAAATATATAAGTATGTTTATCAGCAGTCTTGTTACCATAGTACAGGCTCTGCCTAGTTTGGGATCAGACGTCCGTGTGTGAGATGTGCCAAGTTATTATTTGGTACGCTATCACGCCTTAACTATTGAATCGATTACTGACTGACTCACACACCCGTGAACACAATCGGTGCAATTCGATCGAAACGTCGGGAAACGAAAAGGGTATGGTACCTTTTAAATATTATCGCGATTAAGTCCCGAGTTACACATCTAATATGTATCAAAGTCGCGAAAGATTAAAAACAATTATTGAACCGATTGTCGTGACATTTTGCACACACATTATCATAAAAGAGCATAGGGTCTCTTTATAAAGGAAAGGATATAAAACTAACTTTAACGTGATTAAAGTCACGGGAAAAAGTAGTGAGATAATAAAAACATGTTTGAAAAATACTACTTGTAGCGTGCTGGTGATGGTTTAACAATATAACTGATAATGCAGGTATACCCTGAATTATCAGTAATATTGTTAAACTATCAAGCTAAGCTTAATGCGTGTGTAGTTTGAATACAGTTTTAACGCGTGCAGATTCCGTTATAAGTTTAGTAGTTAATAATAAGCAAAATCATGTAATTCTAATTTTATATATAACTAACCCGCCCCGGCATCACACGGGTACAAATTATACACCTAAACCTTCCTCATGAATCACTCTTTCTATTAGTGAAAACCGCGTGAAAATACGTTCAGTAGTTTTTCAGTTTATCGTGAACAGACAGACAGACAGACGCGGCGGGGGAATTTGTTTTATATAATATGTAGTGAAAATCAATGTTTGTTTGTTTGTTCGTATTTGTATAAAACATTGAATACAGCGTACACGTGCCAGGGATACCTGCACCAAAAGAATAGACTACTCTTTTAACTTGAAAGAGAATTAAGTTTATATAGGAGAGATTTGAGCCCGTAAATAACTTGTTGTAACAATTAATGACCGCAAGCAAAAACAACTATCTTATGATAGTAACGTATTTTTATTACATCACGAATACCATAAGTACTTTATATACACCATGATTTATGTATTACCAATGAATTGCGTGATTGTACCATGGTAACAAACATTAATAAGTGTTTAGTTACCTACAGTTGTCAGTCGATACAACGATTGTTCTGTTCAGTATGTGCTATAAGCAGAACACTATATAATTAGTGTTGCAAAGGACTCGAGTCCTCGAGTCGTAATTTTAAAGAGTTTTTTTAACTCACCACCTATTCGAGTCTTTTCGAATGATAAGCTTCAAGTCTTATGCAAGTTTTTTTTGAAGACTCGAGTTCATTTTAAGATTCGAGTCGCTGTTAAATGACTCGGGTTCGGTTTGACTCTAGACTTCGAGCCTTTTAAACATACTGAGTCTTGCTTAATTGAGTCGAGCAATTAAGCAAGTCTCAGTATGTTCCACAGGAGTATTCCTGATGCGGCAGTAGTCTTTAAAAAATAATTGAACTGAAATGGCAGTCACTCACTCCATAGACCAGTCGGGCAATCTCTGTAATAAATATAATAATCCTTGTGCTAAAAAGAAGTCATCAAAACAAATCAGCGTATCACCGTCACGGTATATATCGTGTCCTATAGTTTATGTTTGTAGGTAAACGGTTAACTCGCGAACTGTTCGTGATGTTCATTATTAAACATAAATAATTTGATTGTAAGCTGGTTCTGTGGAAGCGCATTGGTGTCCACCTATGTATCCGCCATGACACATTCGCGCTTGTTCATAACAGATATATTTTTAACTCAGTCGGGTTTTTGTTTAATTTAATTGCTCGTTGACGACACTCTAAGGTTCTCAATATTTGCAGTTTTTTTTATGTATATTGAGCGATGATTCTTTACTACGAGGACCGATTCCTATTTTCTTTCTTTTTGTTATAAATTTAGTGCCCGAGAATGATCTCACATAGATTGTAACAAATTTAAAGGTAATCTTTAATATGAGTATCTTAATACGGGAAGGGAAATCTTGGTATCCCTTTTCAGTCCAATTTCGCGGACTGAGGAATATGAAATACTAAGTTTATATTTAGAAGAAATTCAGAAAGCTAACATTTTTAATTCATAAATTAAATAAATTAATTAAAAAAATCGCAAAAAAGGTCCAATATATACATAACATGTTGACCTGTCATGGTAAGAAAGTCTATACAGTGATAGTTCAAGTTATACGGGGCAACAATATAAAACAAAATATTTAAATTTAACAAATTATGGTCGAAAGCCGACCACCAGACGATCTCTAGTATTTATAAATATAGTATTTTTGAAGCATCAAATGCTTTATCTTTCACTTCCTTAGTCTATCCGTTTCCTCGACGAATACAAAGGATAATAAACAATCAATTTTGCAAAAGTAAGTACACGTAATAGGTATGGATGCTTTGTACATAATGTACGTGCTTTGTGACCGAATAACTACAAAGATACTTCTACTTAATATACACGTAAACAAAGTTATTATGTGGCTATTTCCGTTACTAAAAGAACACGTTTTATATCAAACGAGTTTCTTCGACTGTCACGTCATGGGGATTTAAAAATAACAAAATAAATTCCTAATTAATGAATGATGTTACGGAATTGTGATAGTGTAATAGAAGTCTCATTTCATATGTGACGAGCCGTTGCCGCTGTTTGTTTATGGTCACAGCTCCGCTCCTAAGAGTCGTAGCGTGATGTTACATAGCCTATAAACTTCCTCAATTAATACTCTATCTACACAAAAATATATTTTTTTAATACGAATGGTAGTTCCAGATATTAACGCACTTAAACAAACAAAAAAACTCTTCAGCTTTATTATATTAAAGTATAGATTAGAAAACAATCATGTCATAGTGTTGATGTTTTATGAACCATTCCAACGCATCATAAAGGTTTAACTTCCGTATAAATGTCAAAGGTTGGCTATAAATAGGTGGTCTTTAACAAGTATCTTTTCGGATGGTATTTCTATGACTACTTCCAACTCTGCAACGGGAGGAATGACGTAATTTTATTTGCAATTATTTGTCTTCCTAAACTAATTATAGGTTCTCCATAGAGAAGAGCGCAGGCCTATCTTTTCTTAGTTACTATTTTTTATTATTATTGCTTTGAGTGCCTAGTGCTACCTCGACCATTTCTGGTCTTTTGTACCGCACTTCTGCTTACAGTTCTCTGCTCAGACTTATGGCTTTCTTACTATTTACACACTTCACCTGTATCTGTTTACCTAGCTATCTACATGACAATAGGTACAAGACTGAAGAATAAGAGATTCACTTTTTGTTTAAAAAACTAAAAAGAACTTGGGCTGCTTGACATCACAACAATATTACAAATAGTTTTTTTGTGGCTATTTATAAAAGTAGAGTTATTATAAAATTACAATTACAATCAAAAAGCCTTTTTACAAACAAAAACTACTTTATAGTTTTTAGTTCTGTCCGTATGTGTTATTTTAGTTTTTAGTTCTGTCCGTATGTGTTATTTTAGTTTTTAGTTCTGTCCGTATGTGTTATTTTAGTTTTTTCTGTTTATAGTGTTAATAATATATTGTGCGTGTTTTTACATCCTATAATTGATTTTAGTTCTATTGCTTGCGATATATAAAGTCTTGATTCTTTGTTTCTATGTGTTCCCGTATCCTATTTGAAAACTCAACAGCTACAGCTAATGATAAAGGATGAGGTGAAATAAAATAATTTAACCAAAGAGGTCATAAACTGACGCTTATGAAAGTCGGAGTTTTCATTTATGTAATATCTGCTTTGCTATAAAATAGTGTTGGTAAACTGAGAATAAATCAGGCCATAAAAATCACGTCCAGCCTTTTTCAATGGTTAACCAATAGAGAATAAAATTAAGCATTGACAGCAGAAACTCTTGACTATATATTTTGTAAGAAAACGTTTACTGTCGATCATTTTTATTAAATGTTAAATCTACAGACAAACCACAACTTCTTATAAAGAAAGAATTGACTGGCCTGTTGGCCTAGTGGTTAGTGACCCTGACTGTTATGCTAGAAGTGGTGGGTTCGATTCCCACCTGAGTCCGGGTGTTCTTTGTGTCCGTTGTTTGTACGTTTGTAAAGTCCCCCGCGACACAGGAGTTATTCCTAATGCGGGAGTTGTCTTCTTCTAAAAAAAAAACACTTTAAAAGCAAACACTTTATTTCGAATTCATAATTCCATAAAACTCTTTTTTTTTTTGACTCACCTTGACATCTAAATATTCCTCATTATAGTACCGATGGGCATCAGAGCACAAAGATTTAATTAGATGTTTTGCACACATTATAATGTACGTCAGTTTATCAACAAAAAAATAGTAAGTTAACGTATCTAAGCAGACGTGTTTATGACCGGAGCTGTTATAAACAAGAGTTTGGTGTGGCGGCGTGTCAGTATCAAGGTAACACTACGCGACGATACCAAACCGCGGTATTTTCAACACTCTATTAATAAAATAACTTTTGTGGAAAATTTTCTTCTATTTCTTTTTCTTCCAGGATGTAAAACAAATTATTAAAAATAGTGTAGTGAATACAGCCCTAAGGTTGTATTAGTATTGTGTATATCTGTGTGCGGGTGTCGGCGCCGGCGTGTGATGTGTGTGGGCGCAGTGCTGGCGGTGCTGGCGCTGTTCGCTGGCGCAACAGCGGATACACTCGCCACCCTCGGCGCACTGCTGCCGCCTGCCGTGATCGACAACTTCGATCAGCTCATCAAAGCTGCCTCTGCTACATGTACGTGTCAAATTATGCTACTAGTAAATGCAAATTGGAGTTTCGACTGGCCTGTTGGTCTAATGATTAGCGATCCTGACTGCTGAGCCAAAAGCCGTGGGTTCGATTCCCACCCAGAAAAATAATTCTGTGATGACACGATCATTTGTTCTGTGTCTGGCTGTAATTTAGCTACAATATGTATGTATTTAGAAATATATAAGTATGTTTATCAGCAGTCTTGTTACCATAGTACAGGCTCTGCCTAGTTTGGGATCAGACGTCCGTGTGTGAGATGTGCCAAGTTATTATTTGGTACGCTATCACGCCTTAACTATTGAATCGATTACTGACTGACTCACACACCCGTGAACACAATCGGTGCAATTCGATCGAAACGTCGGGAAACGAAAAGGGTATGGTACCTTTTAAATATTATCGCGATTAAGTCCCGAGTTACACATCTAATATGTATCAAAGTCGCGAAAGATTAAAAACAATTATTGAACCGATTGTCGTGACATTTTGCACACACATTATCATAAAAGAGCATAGGGTCTCTTTATAAAGGAAAGGATATAAAACTAACTTTAACGTGATTAAAGTCACGGGAAAAAGTAGTGAGATAATAAAAACATGTTTGAAAAATACTACTTGTAGCGTGCTGGTGATGGTTTAACAATATAACTGATAATGCAGGTATACCCTGAATTATCAGTAATATTGTTAAACTATCAAGCTAAGCTTAATGCGTGTGTAGTTTGAATACAGTTTTAACGCGTGCAGATTCCGTTATAAGTTTAGTAGTTAATAATAAGCAAAATCATGTAATTCTAATTTTATATATAACTAACCCGCCCCGGCATCACACGGGTACAAATTATACACCTAAACCTTCCTCATGAATCACTCTTTCTATTAGTGAAAACCGCGTGAAAATACGTTCAGTAGTTTTTCAGTTTATCGTGAACAGACAGACAGACAGACGCGGCGGGGGAATTTGTTTTATATAATATGTAGTGAAAATCAATGTTTGTTTGTTTGTTCGTATTTGTATAAAACATTGAATACAGCGTACACGTGCCAGGGATACCTGCACCAAAAGAATAGACTACTCTTTTAACTTGAAAGAGAATTAAGTTTATATAGGAGAGATTTGAGCCCGTAAATAACTTGTTGTAACAATTAATGACCGCAAGCAAAAACAACTATCTTATGATAGTAACGTATTTTTATTACATCACGAATACCATAAGTACTTTATATACACCATGATTTATGTATTACCAATGAATTGCGTGATTGTACCATGGTAACAAACATTAATAAGTGTTTAGTTACCTACAGTTGTCAGTCGATACAACGATTGTTCTGTTCAGTATGTGCTATAAGCAGAACACTATATAATTAGTGTTGCAAAGGACTCGAGTCCTCGAGTCGTAATTTTAAAGAGTTTTTTTAACTCACCACCTATTCGAGTCTTTTCGAATGATAAGCTTCAAGTCTTATGCAAGTTTTTTTTGAAGACTCGAGTTCATTTTAAGATTCGAGTCGCTGTTAAATGACTCGGGTTCGGTTTGACTCTAGACTTCGAGCCTTTTAAACATACTGAGTCTTGCTTAATTGAGTCGAGCAATTAAGCAAGTCTCAGTATGTTCCACAGGAGTATTCCTGATGCGGCAGTAGTCTTTAAAAAATAATTGAACTGAAATGGCAGTCACTCACTCCATAGACCAGTCGGGCAATCTCTGTAATAAATATAATAATCCTTGTGCTAAAAAGAAGTCATCAAAACAAATCAGCGTATCACCGTCACGGTATATATCGTGTCCTATAGTTTATGTTTGTAGGTAAACGGTTAACTCGCGAACTGTTCGTGATGTTCATTATTAAACATAAATAATTTGATTGTAAGCTGGTTCTGTGGAAGCGCATTGGTGTCCACCTATGTATCCGCCATGACACATTCGCGCTTGTTCATAACAGATATATTTTTAACTCAGTCGGGTTTTTGTTTAATTTAATTGCTCGTTGACGACACTCTAAGGTTCTCAATATTTGCAGTTTTTTTTATGTATATTGAGCGATGATTCTTTACTACGAGGACCGATTCCTATTTTCTTTCTTTTTGTTATAAATTTAGTGCCCGAGAATGATCTCACATAGATTGTAACAAATTTAAAGGTAATCTTTAATATGAGTATCTTAATACGGGAAGGGAAATCTTGGTATCCCTTTTCAGTCCAATTTCGCGGACTGAGGAATATGAAATACTAAGTTTATATTTAGAAGAAATTCAGAAAGCTAACATTTTTAATTCATAAATTAAATAAATTAATTAAAAAAATCGCAAAAAAGGTCCAATATATACATAACATGTTGACCTGTCATGGTAAGAAAGTCTATACAGTGATAGTTCAAGTTATACGGGGCAACAATATAAAACAAAATATTTAAATTTAACAAATTATGGTCGAAAGCCGACCACCAGACGATCTCTAGTATTTATAAATATAGTATTTTTGAAGCATCAAATGCTTTATCTTTCACTTCCTTAGTCTATCCGTTTCCTCGACGAATACAAAGGATAATAAACAATCAATTTTGCAAAAGTAAGTACACGTAATAGGTATGGATGCTTTGTACATAATGTACGTGCTTTGTGACCGAATAACTACAAAGATACTTCTACTTAATATACACGTAAACAAAGTTATTATGTGGCTATTTCCGTTACTAAAAGAACACGTTTTATATCAAACGAGTTTCTTCGACTGTCACGTCATGGGGATTTAAAAATAACAAAATAAATTCCTAATTAATGAATGATGTTACGGAATTGTGATAGTGTAATAGAAGTCTCATTTCATATGTGACGAGCCGTTGCCGCTGTTTGTTTATGGTCACAGCTCCGCTCCTAAGAGTCGTAGCGTGATGTTACATAGCCTATAAACTTCCTCAATTAATACTCTATCTACACAAAAATATATTTTTTTAATACGAATGGTAGTTCCAGATATTAACGCACTTAAACAAACAAAAAAACTCTTCAGCTTTATTATATTAAAGTATAGATTAGAAAACAATCCATCGCAGTCTATTAACCGACTTTAGTTGTTTTGCGACCTCAACATCATAGGATGTTAGTTCGATTCCCACTCAGTGAAAATATTTTACTGTCAATTCCCATTGCTCTGAGCATTTCTATGTAGATTCGTAGTAGTAGTACGTAGGTCGAGGCTCCGACTCCCTCGCACCAGCCAGCACCAGCCAGTCCGAGTGACAGGCATGCAACCCTGACCTGCGCGAGCTGTTGTTTACACTTCCCAATCTATCTTCTAATATCTCTCCATCCAATATCTCTTTCCTTCCCTTCTTACCAACTTTTCCCTTTACTATACTCGTAATTTTCCCATTTAAATCCCAAAGTGCTCTTTTGACGACAGCGGCAAGTCTCTCACACGTAATAGGGCCTCTAACAAACTTGGTGCGTGGTATTCAGTTTATTCTATTTTTTTTAGTTCAGTTTATTTCGGGGATGCGCGATTAGTTTCGGACCGCCGACAGTGGCCATTTATCAAGGGGTCAAGCGTCCTAGCGCCATTAGTCAGGCATGTGCCTACTTTTAGGGATAAGGTATGAGTGTATGTATATTATAAACACATACTGCCAGTAGGCGACGATGCTGAGGAATTTTATGACGCATGCATGTAAATATCCCGTATATATATTTATTTTAATTAGTCTTATAATCACAGTAAATAGTTAAATTTTGGTAAATATTACATTACTTTGAACAATAATATACGTATATGGGTACGTATGTGTGTTCTAAAACCCACAGTACAAGGCTATGTTTAGTTTAGGTCTCAATAGCGCTGTGAATATGTATCCCAGTATGTTACTATGACTAGAAACAAAAAAGTTTTATAGTTTATTCAATAATATTTAAAAATTTATTGCAAACTGAAACCGTATTAAATCGCAACAAAATAACTTGCTTCTACTTCATGGGCGAATAAAACTGTAGACTTGTTGTTTCTATTTCAAATCGGTACGGGAGTGGTGATGGATGGTCATAACTACTGACCAGACAGTAACCGTTAGTGCCATCTACGTCTCTACGTAGTTACATTAATGCTACTAATTCTAGACTAATTCAACATAGATATAAGTTATTCAGAATTGAAATAACTAAATCGTCATTAGAGCAAGTCAGTCAACACTGACATTTTTGATGCGTCTACGGGTTCCTGGGTCTGTCTTGACAGACAGACGGACAACAAAGTGATCCTATAAGGGTTCCTTTTTTCCATTTGAGGAACGGAACACTAATAAGAACGCCAAGGTTATTTATACTCAAAATGTTTATTATTTTTTATAAGTATTTTTTTTTATTCACTTTACCCTTTGTAAATATACTTTCTGTCAATAATTTATACACTTAAGCTGTAAATTCTTAATCAATGTAAAGTAAAACAATAATCAGAGCGTGAAAAGTACCTCTTAGGACTATTCACTACGAAAAAATGTTTATTATACCAACTAGTACGTATAGGTGTCCCCAGTCGTAGTGTACAAGCTTAAACTCGAACTCCCCTGCGCCTGACCTGACCTGTGTATGAACTACTGAAATATTTTATATAAATGTTTGTCTGCTTTCAGGCGAGGCTTTACCGCTAGAGCTGCTGCTAGCCAGGTCCTACTCCACAGACACACCAGTAACTGATATAGTGGAGTTCAGGAAAGATTGGCAACGAAAATATCGAGTGATGACTGCACACGAACGCTTCAGTGATAGTCCTTCCACCCTTGTGCTATACGTACCGGGATGGTGGAACACACCCACAGACGAATCCACAAGCGCCATCGTCGAATCACTATTAACAAAAAATGACGTAGTATATGTCTTAGACACTCGACTCTCTTTCTGCCGAGGATACGTCTCCTCAGTGTCAAGAGTTAACCCACTTGCCCATCTTTTATTCAATTTTATCAAGAAGTTACACAAGAGAGGCTTTAACGTCACATCCATTCACTTAATAGGATTTAGTTTAGGTGCTCACGTTGCTGGTATGACAGGCAAGTTGGTGCAGAGCCGCCTGAAGAAGAAGTTGGGAAAAATTACCGCCCTGGATCCAGCAAAACCATGTTTCACAAAAACTGAACATAAGCTTGATAAGAGCGATGCCGAATTCGTTCAGGTCATACATTCCAGTGCCGGTATCCTCGGGCTTGAGGAGCCGATTGGACATGTAGATGTGTATGTGAATGGTGTTGCAGGAAAGCAACCGGAGTGTGAGGACAGAAGTATCAGCTTTGAGTGTGATCATGCTCAGGCATGGAGACTATTCTCTGCTTCTGCTATGAACGACAAGTCACTAATGGGCAAAAAGTGTGGGAATTGGAACGATCTGGTGGAGGATAAATGCAAAGGAGATGACACGGTATTAGGTTATTCATGTAGTTCTAAGACTAGGGGTTTGTTTTTGTACAAATCGGAAAGAAGAGAGAAGCGTCAGGAACCAGTGTTGAGAGTTTTCAATCCTTTTCATTTATTCTCAGGTTGGACATTTAGTTTTACTAGTTAAATGTAACTGTAGTGTACTAACTAAAGAGTGTGACAAACTTGAGTAAACTTATTGTAAAGTAAACCTCTTAATGCCGAGGGTAAATAAGTACTACTTACCTACTCGTTATTGTGCAATGTACAAATGGCAATTCAATCTATCGTCTGTGAACGAAAACATATCTTAGTAATTACGTGACTGTGATATTTAAATAAGTTAACATTGTTAATCGAACTGTAACAATAATAAACTTTAAAATATCTTTCTTTTATTTCAACACCGTGTAGAGACCGAATTGCTTAAAATATTATAATATTTATTTATAACGCATGAACACCCATACATTTTTGTTCTTCTGATTTGATTCCGAACATTTTTACTTTTAAATTGCAATCAATTCATTTTTATCAAGTCAGAGTCATTCAGATAATTTAGAAGCATGTAATACCTATTTTGTGATCGCGTTAATTCCTGTATTTATATTATTATTATTTAAATACATAATTAAGTAATTCATTTTTAATTTCAACACCGTGTAAAGACATCTAGCGGTGAATGGCTTAAGCTCTGTTGATATACCGAACATTCTTACTTTTATAGTTCAAGTTTTTTCTAATAGATGGCAGTACCTTCGCTTGTTCTACTTATCAACAAATTGATGGTCAGGGTTTATGCGGCTATTAAGTAAGGCAGAGATTTGTGCGACTGGTATTTACATTCTTTATGAAACCAGAAACATTGTTGGTTTAACTGGTGGACACTAACTAAGGAATGAGTTTAGTCTGGCATCTCTAGATAACAATGAAACTATCTTGGGAACGAAATAGGTGGATCACTTTCGTTGAACATTAGAAGGCGTGAAATTTCATTAACATGGGCCGTCGTGACTGGATGGTAATTTGGTAGAATATCATGTTTCTTAGGCCATTTATATTCCATCAGAGCTCATCAATATATCCGAGGCCGGTGCACCTCGCGTGTCTATGACGCCTGATTAATGGTTTGTTGAGGGCGGATATCTGAGAGGTTGGGTTGAAGTGCGGGGGCTGATGTGTCCCTGACCCCCCCCCCCCCCTTACCCCACCTAGATAGTGAACACGAGGTTTTCCGCAGTCAGAGTCGAGATTGCGTATTAAATTAACCCCGTTTATTATCTATTGACGCTAATGCGATCCGACACTTCGATTATTTAAAAGATATAGTTAATGGTATCTAGTATGTATAGTTTCTTGTATATGTTATGACTTTCTGAGATTACTTTACAGATCGTCAACCAATTTTAGTGCTACTTTTTCTATTGAATTAACACGTGCAAACAATAAGGATTAAAAAAAAAAGTTTGAAACAATCGCGACACAAGTAGATTCAAAACGCGAACCTTTTTGATTGTACCCTTCAGCCATTTACATTGGGCCAACAGCCGATTTTATCCAGACAAGTCACTGGTAGAATGTACAACACTGTATAAATCCACAATACTGACGGAAATTATACAATATAGCAAAGTTACTGCCGATAAATCCACTTTCATATATTTTCATATCGCTTTTATTCAAACATTAAGCTGGAGTTACAGCTTTTTATAAAGTTAAATTTACAGTAAAAAAGCAACCAATTGAATTATAGAAGCTATTAAAATTTAACAACATTACTGTATTTCACTTTGATCAATTTAATAAACCTTTATAATGTATATAGTGTCCTGATTGAATGGTGTTTTTATTCTCTGAAAATTTTATTGTATTGACAACCATTTTTTGTTTTTTTTATAACACTGACTTCGCTCATCGCTCTGACTTTAAAATATCTCTTTGACTGTCTGTTTGAACTATGCTTTGAATGAAGATAGTGCAAAATGATTTAGGAAAGCTTGTTCTGTCGGAGTTGTATTTTATGTGTGAGCAATACAAAATGTATTTTGGTACTAAATCTGTATGTAGTGTTAGGCGCGTACCTAATCAGACATTGGTTGCTCATTGCTTTAGACTCTATTTTTTAACCCCCGATGCACAAAATAGGGGTGTTATAAGTTTAAATGTGTAGATTTTGTCTTTTTTTTTTTTTGAAAAGTGAATTGATCGAGAGTGTTCTTAGCTATACTTCAAGTAGGTTTTAATTTTTGAACGGAGTTTTGAGTTGGGGTAGTTAACATTATTAATTTGTAAACAAAGCTGTTATTGTATAAAGGTATTGTTTACTATATGGAGTGTTAATAAAGCGCTCATACTACTTGTAGCTGGTACTTAATTCCGTTTAATTTCATCAACTTCGTGTCAGTGTCTCAAACATAGATAAAAAGCGGAGACCCTTGTTTTCATACTTAAGTCGCTAATTATAAATATGACCATATACATAGTTGCATTATATATTATGTACCTACTACATTTATTATTACATACCTATTTAAAGTTGTCGGGCTAACTAAGCTTGTAAGGGGCAGCGTGTCGCGAGGAATGGAGGAATTGTAATAACAAATAATCGCACTACGAAGTTACGTGGAGTTTTCCGTGGTTGGATACGACCGGCAATTATCTTGATAGCTGTGTTGTGCTTGAGAAAAGCTACAATTTAATCCGCGCTGCAGTCTCTCAGGCTGCAGCAATATGCTGAGATATGTGCCTTTCTGGCATTGCATAGGGCATCATAATTACTTGCGGTTTTTTTTTTACTATCGTAATAATTGTGTGCGATCCTGCGAATGTCAGAATAAATGTTTATCTTTCTTTCTTTATTTTCTTTCTTTCTTTCTCTACTAAGAACTCTTTCACAGGGCACACCTGTCAGTAGCGTTACCAAATATTATCTGGCCGCAGGACAATACCTACCATATTTAACTTTCCATCAAAGATGTCCTCTTCGTGTTTTCCAATACATATTCATGAATATTTTTGTTTAATCAAAACTCGGACCGGATTTTCATTTTCTTATTCTCGTTAGCTTTCACTGGAATCAATCATCATTTTCATATCAAGAAGTTTTCCTTATCCTGATTTGATTACCCATTGTGAGACGCTTTGAATTTTAACAAGAAGGCAAGATTAAATTCATTCCCAATTAAATCTAAAATGTTTTTCTGATTTCTGATTCTATGGTTAAAGATTTTTTGAAAATTTCAATTTATACCTTGTACCAATAGAAGCCGACGCGAAATGTGAAACTTTTCAAACATTTTGCGCGCGCTTTGATAATTTGAAGAGTCAACATTGAACTGACATATATATACTGAATATATTCTTCACAGTCTAAAATGTTAATATCGGGGATAACTGTTGAGCTCTATGCTTAAGAAGCAGGTACGTACCTATTTCGTATTCCACGAAGCTTTGAGGATTCGGGCCACAAATAGTTGGTCGGTTCGGTCGCTACGTTCTCGGAAATAGTAATTAGGAGCCCTGAGCTGAGCCACGCCCGCCTCCTGCGCCCGCGGGACTGACGCTGTATGCGGGAACATGTGCCCACTATCTCCTATAATATATTACCTGGTGTCTAGAGACAGAGATAGTGCTTTTTGTTTGTAAGTTATACGAATGGATATCTTTAATAAGGGTAAGTGTTAGTTAAGAGTTTCTCATTCGTACACCAAATTCTTCTGACCACCTTCAAGGTGTTTTAGAGTGTAATTGAAATTATTTCAAATCGTGTTCTAATTAATAATGTGTTCTATGATGTTTAAATATTAATAATTTTAATAATAGTACCTTTACATCTAAAAATATATTTTAAATGTTTCAAATATTACTGATACTGTAAAGGCGAAATATTGTGAGGATGGATGCATGTTTCACACAAAAACGTCTGAATGGATCTGGATGAAATTTTCCACAGAGATAGATTATAATCTAGAATAGCACACAGGCTATTTTTCATCCCGGAAAAATGAATGGTTCCGGTGGGATAGATTTCACCAAAATTTCGCAGGCAACACCTAGTAAATTATAACATTTATAACCTTATAGTCTATGATAGTCGATAATAGTTATCAGATAAAAATAGCTTCATTAAAATGTTTAATAAGAGTTTCATTGTTTTGGATAATGTTTTTCATAATACAAAATATTCTGGCACAGTTTTGTCATACCGTTTTTACTTTTAAATAATCGCGCCGACCGTCCACGTCAGGATAAACCTCAGACCGCTAAAGCCTGAAGTACACAACACTGAACAATTTCAGCGGTAGGACACTCTAATGTTTTACATAGTTTAGAGAACTAAGCTATTCTCCGTTGACATAGTTCAGAGAGCACGTCTGTCGAGACATGGACGATATTCTAGAAGGCTTTCAACTTACAAGTTCTACGGCCGTTTTCAATAACCTGTCTATCCGTAGTTCCAGCTACAAAATAGTTTGTCAAGCATTGTCATTGTTACTGGAAGAGATTAGCTAATAATATAGGACTTGGATATTAATTCAGAACAAGGGCTTCTCTCTGCCTTTTTAGTTCTCGTAGTCTATAACCAACAGGTGCACTACAAATACTTATGAACACAAATTACTTTTACACACATGCGTTATCTCTTACTGTTGATCGCAATTTCTTACTTTACTGATGCTTTTTTTATGAAATAATATAAACATTATCTATAATAAATAACAGTGTCTGAAACTAAGCGAACACTTCCTGTTTCACAGAAGCGTGTGTTCAAAGGACGTGAAATTCAACATGGGACGGATAGATAAACGACTTACTCGTAGCTCGTGGAGTAGATCGAACGGCGGTCCGAGGAAATTACTTTAAAACTCAATGAGGAATATAGCGGTGTGTGAGACTGCGTCTTCACAAGTAAGGTTTCAAACGATTTTGAAACGCAAAAACTATACCTTAGGCTTCATATCCAAAAACTGGTAAAAGTAAATGATCCTAGTCCTAGTACTAATATTATAAATGCAAATGTTAGTTTGTTTGCTTGTTACCCACTACTATAATTTTAGCTACTCACTGCCACACAAACAGCAGTGGGTATTAAATGACTCAATTGTAACATTACCGCCGAGTGTCAGCTTATAACTCGGTGACGATACTGACGACACTCCGACACAACTATTTTATTTATTTTATTTTATTTTATTCAATAGGTACAGATACAGATAACAGATCTATCTAACATTTTAGTAGAATTGATACTCTTTTTGAGTATCATATTGTAACATTAAAAATTGTGATATATACATATATATCACAATTTATACACATATATATATGTAACCTTACATTATGTTTGAAATAATATTTTTTTATCACTCATTGGTCCGGAACTATGTTTGACATGCGTGATTCTCACAAAAATGTAATCTATGTAATTAAAATAAATAAGCAAGTAAGAAAAATTCAAGATATTGCTAAACCAACCCACGCATCTTCGTTCTCTAATATCATACATCATACATACCTAATAGTTACTTGCTAATATCATACATCATACATACCTAATAGTTACTTGCTCACTTGCAATTAAATTGCTCACTTTTGTGCTCCTGTCTAACCTGTTGTCCACGACTTCGTTCGCGAGGAAAACCAAATTCATCCCACGGGAGCTCTACAGTCTTCGGGGATAAAAAGAAGCCTATGTCCTTCCAGCATATAAAAAGTCCTTACAATGTGTGTCGTTCGTTTTGTTTCTCGAAGAGTGAACGCGGAAGTATCCATTAAAAAATTGCATATAGATAGATCTTTACGTCCAACGATAGCCTCGGGCCCATAGCACATCGCACGACCACGCACTAGAGTTATCGTTATCGGGCCCGTAAATCAGCTTTATAATGATGATGGACTAGCCCGCAGACAGCCAACGCCTACAAACATAAAACTTTTGATTTTTTGGGTCAATAGTCTGTCTAAAGCGATTACAGTGAGAATAAATTGTAAAGCACTTATTTTGGACATGCTATGAACCTGGCTTTGAATGATAAAAGAGCATAGCTAATTATCGGCACAATTTGCATAACAGCCCGAGGGTATACTCATGTATTTTGTGTGTGTGAGTTTCCGTTTAATTTGGTGGACGGAGTTGTAATTTAAATTGTTGCATAACTGTGTCAAATTTCATCTCACAACATTTATAGTTTTCCTGTGTAAAAACTAAAACAATAGGTTCACAAATTACAACCATATTGAAAGTACGAATATGTACCTATATAAAAAGGTTGGTAATCATATAACCTTACATTGTCAAAGGTTAGCAGGTTTTTTATTGATAAATTGAATAGGCTTATCATTTTTTTTTAAAAGACAACTTCCGTATTAGGAATGAATGACTCCTGTGTCGCGGGGGACTTTACAAACATACAAACAACGGACACAAAGAACACCCAGACTCGGGTGGGAATCGAACCCACGGCCTAGCATAGCGGTCAGGGTCACTAACCACTAGGCCAACATTCTTAGTCTTTTGTCTTCCAACTCACCAGATGGAAAGTGACGATTAAGACGAAAATGGTACACGCCTAGCCAAGAGAAGCCTATTCAGTCTACTCTTGAAATTTCCAGAACTATGGAAAAATAGACGCAGGCAATAATTCTAAATTGGTGACTCAAACCAAAAAGGAGCATTGGACCTACCAACATAATACTCTAAGAATTGCTTGAACTAAATCGCTGCTGAATGCTGACGTCCTGGTTCGATTATCCGGGCGAATAGTCTCGAGCATTATGGCCTAGAAATACTAAGCTAACATAAGCTGTCATATTACATGTGTAACTCGGCATTTAATCGTGACTATATTTTTAAGGTACAATAGCTTTTTTGGTAACCCGAAATTACGATCGAATTGTATCGATAGTGGTCACGGTTGGGCTGATAAGCTGGCATGATGTAGGTTCGTACTGTACATACACATGTAGGTACGTTATGCAGGCCGTTCCCCGTAATTTCCCCCGCGTCACTGCTCCGTTCCTGACGGTCGCACCGTGATGTCAAATTGCATAAGTACAACCTTTTTCAAGAATTGATCTAACAAATATAAAAACTTTATTCAATCCGCTTTACAGCCCCAAAGAGTTTATAATGGTCTTGACATATCTTAAATTCTTTTAAAACCTTAGTTCTATTTAAATATCTTCAATTTTAAGGTTTCGAACTGCTGATTGAAATATCAAAGGCTGTATGCGTTTTAGACTTTGAATCCAATATATGGGCGTATTTGTTAAAATATAATTCATTTTTGTTTTTTACCTAAGGCATATCTATTAAAGATATGATGTTTAATTGTTAACTCTTCACAGAATGTAACATGATAATTTATAGCTTAAAGGATGACCTTTCTTGACCCTGTCAAGATTTAATATGTTATGAGTTTTATATCTGCTTTAAAGTATGTACTACAAACCAAGAGTTTCATTGGAAATGAAACGATGATCACATTTGTCTACCATATCTTGTATCTATCATATTAAGGAGATTATAGTGGTTTATCAAAGATTTTAAATAAACTTGTTTAGCGTGCGTTATGGTACTAAATCAATGAATAAAATAAATCACATCGCTTTTAAAATAAAAAAAGTAACAAAAAAACATAATATCTTAGGTCTGCAGCTGGTATCTTCGCTGCTTTGTGTATTGCTAAGCCTCAATTTGCAGGCGTTATAAAAAAGCTATTAAAAGTATAATAATTTTTTAAAGGTTTAAAATTTTAATTTAATTAATTGAATTTGACAGAGTAAATGTTCCAATGATATGACGTTTTCTAAAGATACTTCCTAACAGTTTTGTATTTTCGCTGTCAAGCGTATACAAACCATACAAACCCCGCATTCAGGATTGAGTATGCCTCAGATAAGTATTCCTTGTCTCGGTCATTAAATTGATGTTGATAAAGTGTAAGATCTGTGCGGAGGACATTATTCTGAGAGGACTCCCTCTCAGAGTAATGTCCTCCGCTGTCTTGATAGATATGTAGTATTTATATTCAAAAAACTTAACTTCTCAGCAGAAGCAATCAATAGATTCAACATTAGTTATACTTCAAGGAATTTTACTTGGATCTTCGACTACCATCGAGAGAGAAGTGTTACGGAACTATTTTTAGATACTAATTGGTAAACAAAACACTGCCTGGTTTTCGGAGATTTTAAACACTCGCTATACCACTGTTTGCTCACGTGTTGCAAAACATGGAATTCTCAGAAAGAAAGTAAAACATTTCTTGGAAGCACACAATGTAAAGGTTATACAAAATAATAAATAAGTACGTAATATTTTTTCAAAGTTTCCATAACTAAAGTATATGTGCGTAAAACAAAAGTATAATATAGTAATTAATCTAATAGTGGAATATATCCAAAACAGCATTGATATTCTGCCAAGGCCAAAAGTGAAGTGATAATCTGATAATACAAAAGTAAACCTTCGAATCCTACGATCCTAGTCGCGTTAGGGTTCAGTTAGTTCCGCATCCATGCAGGATTGATTCGAACAGACGTCCACTGTCCATACTTCGTTAGCAACGTTAAATTTTAATTAATTCGTTAGCTCTGAAGAAGTAATTCTAATATTAGATTCTTTAGAAAGCTCTCAGTTCCTAATATAACGGATTGATTTTACATACACCACACTAAGTTCCTGGTATAAATTTGTCATGAATATGTAATTTCCATGAATATTATGCGTTGGACTAGAGGTAAAGATTTATCTGAACCCAGAGGCGATAGCTGGGGCTCGATGGGCAGGCAGGCAGGTGTACACGTGTTTGACCTCTACCCCCTCTCGATCGAACATTGACGTAGCTGCTCACGGAGAGACATTAGGAGTGCCGGTCACGTTATGACTCGAGTTGGAAAGGCGCTGTAAGTCATCGTCCTTCGAGACTTAAACACGAGTTTTCAATAGTTACATAATACGGTATCTTAGGACAATAAACATAAATTACAAACAACTAGATCAGTCTTGCTATTTGTTGTTTACGGTAATGTACGCTGTTGTTGTATACTGAGTCTTATGTGTCTACTGCAACTCTTAAATTACATTTCTGGACAACAACTTTTTATTTTTCAACAGTAAAAACTGTTAGCAATCGAACACGAAGCCATACCTACCTACTACCTACTAGTCACGTCAATAAAGCTATTTCACGGAAGTCCTCAGAAACAGCTGCTCCGATTTTAATGTTTTTTAAATTTTGTTTTCTTTTATATTATTCAAAATCAGAAACATATTAAAGCGGGGACGAAATTATTTATATTGTTTAAACAATTTCTATGATAGTAATACAGAAAAATAATCCACCATTTCCATTGTAAAACTCGAAAAAAAGAATTATTACAAACCTATATTATTTATATATATATACATATACATTTATATACACCTATATATACATATACATACACCTATATTATATATGTTTTCATATTAGGTACTATTGAAATAATTGGTAAATTATATATATTATTAATATGCGAAGAATAATTATAAACCATAAATTATCAGTGATTATTGTGGAACAATAAGGTTAAGTGAAACCTTAAGTTTATGGTTATAAGGTTATATGGTTATAAGGTTATATGGTTATAAGGTTATGGAAAAAAATTAGAAGAGCTTTCTTAATAGATTTTTTTTATAAATTTATGTACAAAAAAAAATGTTTATGCAACAATTATTTTTCATACTAAACTAAGAAAATTTTCTTATTCTAGAGTTTTTCTCCATTAGTATCTTTGTATATATTGATATTGTTTAAACAACACTTATAAATAATTTCGTCCCCGCTCCAAAATGTTAAAAATCTTTTGTTCAGTGATATAAAACAATATTAACTTCTCATCCAGCGAGGACCGTTTTAGTGACAGATACCTATACAATACATATTGGTGAGAGTACTTCATATCATGTTCCTTAGGGAGTGACTGTTTCGATGCTAGAATAGATTTTAACATCCTACGCAGAGACGTGTAAGAATCTACACTTAGATTCTACTTCAGTAGAATCTAAACGTAGATTTGTGATGATGTGATTGTGATTCATCCGACTATCCCACTAATATTATAAATCCCACTAATATTATAAATGTGAAAGTTTGGATGGATGAATGGATGTTTGTTACTCTTTTACGCCAAAACTGCTGTACCGACTGCAATGAAACTTGGTATGTAGATAGCTCGAGACCTGGATTAACATACAGGCTCCTTTTTATCCCGATATTCCCACGGGATCGAGACTTACGCGGGTGAAACCGCGGGGCACTGCTAGTTTCATATATTTGTACAACACAATCTACGTACTCACTTTGTGCACTACCAAAATGTCGTTGCATATGTGTGTTTATTTCTGTGCTGTAAATCATTTGTACTTCAATAATAACCTGAAACAGTTTTCAATGTGTTTCTTTGAGCCAATACTACCCACTGACGCCCACTGTAAGAAGACTGGGGTTAATGAGTGAACAAGACCCACCTCCCCCTCATATTTAATAATCAATTGATGTTCGTTAGTCTCCCTAAACCTCAAATACTTGACCGCTTGACCGACTTGATTTTCTTGGTTTTTTTTTTGCTTTACTACAGAGTGGTTAAAAAAACATACATAACTTTCTGTAATCAGGCTAGATGTTCTCGAACTTTTAGAGCACCCAAGGACAAACCAACAAATAATTAATAAAACTGTCCAATTGATTACTAAAACTATTTACTATAGTTCCAATAAGTTCAGTAACAAAAATGGCATCTTAAGTTAACGAAGAAGAAAATTATCTAAGTCTGGGGATTCTCAAACGTAGAAGCGAACTCCGGGTGGCAGCCACAATATGTACGATTGACTTCCATAGCATTTATTGAAATCTTTTATTTAATTTTTGTTCAGCAAAATAGAAAAAACATTCGGATCTAATTGAATGTTGTGTTAGTTCGTTCGTCGATTCGTTTGTCTTTCGGCGACCGTGACAACAATGAATTGGTTAGTTAGTATAAGTTTACAATGAGTTTTCGAAACTCATCGTGTTGAAAAAGAAACAGAAATCGACTTGTTATTGAATCAATTATGTCTAATGGAGGCTGACCTTACTTGCTCCTGCAGTTGACACAATTTGCGACAAGAAACCAGGTCATCCGTCACATTAATCAACAACGCACTACTTTTTGTGACTGTGTTTTGTTACTATTTTTTTTTAATGCTGATTTTCACAAGAGTTCATAGTCATCTGTGTAATTGATTATACATATTAGTTGTTCGTGAGAGAATAACTTTGAAAAATTATAATGTAAACTATCTTAAAGAAGAAGAAGAAGATGTTACACGATGAGAAGGTATCATTCTTTGAAGAAATAACAAAAGCCATAGAACGGGAAACTATAGGTATGTGGTCGCTTATACGATATGTATGGTTTAAATAAAGTTATAAACAGTGATTGAATATTGTCTAAACTTCACAAGGCTTCGTATTCGCCGCCGACATTCAATGGTTGTATTAACATCTATAATGAAACAACACCTTTGAGAAAATACCTTTGAGAATCAATTCTTACCATCAGTATTCAATAGCTTTGCATAACATTCTTTAAGTCAAGGCTGAGTCACAGGATAAGAATACAATCAATATTTTTAACTTTCCATTTCAAAAGAAATGACTCCCCATCGTGATTTTGTCTTCATAAAATCTATAAATGATGGATGAATGCTGGTTAAGTGAGGGCATCCTTTTGTGCTTTGTTCTCTAATCGACTTTTGATGCCACTTCCTGGCTTCGAACCATTCAGATTGACATTAGGTGCGTCGCTAATTGGACGCCGCCGACTACAAAACCATCGCCGCTCGAAGCCGCCACTAATGCTTTCTACACGACCATTACACACGCTTCGACCAAGCCCGCAATTGTAATTAATCGTAACCTCTCTATATTCTTTATATGTGCCACTATTATAGTAGAAGACAAGAACATGATGAACTTAAACAGCAACTCTCGCAACACCGCCAAAAATTGCAATAAAACCTTCGATCAACCAATCGGTATTGTTGATCGAAGACTGAAACGAATTGCACTTGTTGACTAATCTACTTACTTATAGCCAAGGAATATAATTATACCGTTTGGCCATAATTCAAAGAATTTCACTTATAAAAAAAAATACAAAACGTGTATTTCTTTTTTGTATACGTACATCTTAGTAGTAAAAGATGTGGCAGCGTAATAGTTAAGGCATCCATGCGATAAAACGCAAAGAAATAAAAACACGTGGTCAAGGCCCTGGTTCGAAGAAAAAATTGCAGAGCATTTATTGATCAAAGAATTTACCTAAAATATATTCAGTTGTGCACGATGACCCTTTTGTGTATATTGTCATAGCGCGACGCATAGGCCACGTGAACCCCTCCTAACATTTAACTTAGCTGGTGGGGTTAACTATACTACTAGTTACTATTCTACGACAAATAATAAATATAAAAAAAAAACAATTAACATTATAGTACTGTAAAGTTAGTATCACTTGGGACCAATAGATGTCGTTGCATGTTGTATTACAAATTGATACTCCACGTTTATAGTATTGTAGAAAAAAAATTATTCTGCGAGAAATACGTGACTTAATCATTACAATTTACGCATACAGAAATAAAAATAAACAGTATCTGACCTACATTTATTTAATTCAAACTAATTTTTTTGTGAAATTAAGGTTGGTTGCTTTATTTGTCTCGTTTTTGGAGTTAAATAATTGCTGTCAGAGCGGACTCATATAATTTTTTTGGTCAGGAATAATTTTCTACTGTCGAACATTTTTGGTATCGTGTTGCAAAATCAATACAGGCCTTCCAAACTGGCTTCTATGAAACGCTTTCGTATCGTGCATGCCGAAATTGTTAAAGGGTTGCTTCAAAATATTAAGTATTTTTATTGCTTATGAAAGGAATCTACAACAGACAAAAATGAAAAAAAGTTTATTCATATGGTAATTAGTATAGGAAATTCCCATTTTACGAGACTGCACTATTGAAATTCTTAAGAAGTCTCAAAGGGTGCGTGAACAAAGAGAATTAACAATCGAAACGTAAAAGGTGGAAGTCATCAGTGCATAAGAACGAGTAGTTATTAAAAGTATGTACAGAAACCACCCCCCACTCTATTTCGTATTTATACAATAATGAACGCCGGTAAGATTCGCTTCCAATTAGTGAAATAGAACAACGCGGCGAATCTGCTCTGAATAGTCAAGTGTGTTAACGGTGCTCGGGAAAGTAGTTGTTACTTCATAAAATTGTTAGCTACTAGTTGTTATTTCACGATTACGCGTAGATACTCACACATCTGTTAGAATCTACATATTAATACGTGAAGAGAATTCCTTGTAAGCATTTTAAAGAAAATTCCGCCAGCAGAGGGGCGTGAAGTTTGGAGTACTTAAGAATAAATGCAGTAAAAAGAAGTGCAGAAAGCTAAAAATTTTTAACAATATGTCTCACACCTTTAAAAATTACGTTAAAACGGCTTAATAAATAATTACACGCGTCCAGTATATGCGTTGACCTATCATAGTAAGTAAGTCTATACAATGACAGGTCAGGTTATACTGGCCAATGAAACAACCATGGTCGAAATACGACCACCACGCGATCTCTAGTATCTTTGAATACATACATTTATTACATATATCATAGTATGGTAAGCAGAAATGTGCACAGTCATTTACATAAACGGATCTTACATACAACGGTCGCCCGGTGAGGCGGAGACCGATACCTGAATACGAATGCTACTCATTTAATTTACGGAACAATGCCTTTTCGTAAATTAAATGAGTATAGATTGAAAGATAGTTTGGGCTGGGAAGCCTTTCCACAAACCGACCCTTCACGGAATGAAATTCTTTTGAAACTTAGTTCGCAATCATTTCATTTCTTAGAGGCGTTATACCTTCACATAGATGACATTATGTACACGTGTTGTCCTTAAAATGTTGACAACTATATTGCGGTAAGTCCCAACCACAGAAATCTAAATAAGGAAAGATTTTTGTGGTCCCAACCTTAGGCTTAAATATACATTGGCATTTGGCAGTCACCTATCATCTGAGGGGCAAATACTATTGACTAAATAAATAAGAATTATTTCAAAATGAAAATAATGCCTTGCTATGCATGAATAAATCTGTACAATATTAAAACTGACGAAGTATAAAAATAAATTGAATTATTTACTCAGAGCTTTAATCAACTGTGTTCAGTGAACGTATTTATTGACAAATGTGAAGCCTTCGTTACAAATATGTGTAGTTAAAATCAAATAAATCGTGTAGGATGATATCTGATTCGATAAGGAAAGGTCATTAGTATTGAGTGCATCTGGCCCACAATAGTTATTAAAAATATACGTTATTTTATACAAACTACGAAAGCATATGGGCCATTAGCAAGATAAGGGCAATCGCGACGATTGTACAGTAAGGGTAGAATTGCTTGAAGTGTACCTGTGTGAGCATTTCAAAAAAGGATCAGGTTTAATTGTTAATAAACTATGCGTGTGTGTGTGTGTGTGTGTGTTTATCTACAGACTACATTACAATGAACCCACATGTTAGAGCGCAAACATACCAGCGTCCTAAAATAGAATATCGCATATTTTTTAGGGGTCGACACTCGCGCAAACTAGGTGTCAGTTTATGACAAAATGCAGACACCAAATGAAGTAGCATTTAGTTTGTTAAAGTTCATACGTATGTTATTTAATTTTAGCTAAGGTCGTTTGTCGCTTAGGAATTAAGCCTAGGCTCGAAAGGGTTGATGTAATGTGGGGATCATTTCAGACTTACGATGTCGTACATGTCAAACATATACATAAATCACTTGGGTTGGGTAACACACCTTAGTTGCATTTACTCTACGGAACGCGACTTCCTTTATTTCAGTTTTAAAACAGCTCCTAACGTCTATTAACGAACTTATGTACCGTATTTCATTTGAAAAAACGGTAAATTAAGTATTACAAAGTATTGTTCTACACTCTCTCTCACTCTTTATCTTTCTCAGTCATAGAAAGTCCCCGGATAAACATCGTCTGTCGTCGCTCCTTGAGCTTTTGTATAGAAGCAGTGATCGGTTCTACAGACTCTCTGTCCAACAACGAGATATTTAATTATTAACTTTTCTAATTTACATTAAATCTCCAAGATTATCATCTAAACAAGGATTCTGACGAGGCATGTAACGTAGTGTGATGGTGGTTACAGTTAACAGAGTTAAACCCTTATATAACCCTATTGTTTTTTTCTTTCATTTCTCGCCAGTATCACTCGGGATGGTGTAAGGGGTCTAACGATACCCCATACATCCAAATCTGTTCAGACATTTAAAAGTAATGGTGGAATAAAAGAACTCACATACATACATGGACATTTGGCAGTCGTGCACAAACTGGCAGACTCCCTATACTTTTGTAACGTACATGTGTGCCTAAATCTGCTTTACTGTTCTTTTATACTTCAATTTGTGCCGTTTAATACTATCTTAAGCCAGTCGGCTACAGATGTGCACCAGCTCGCGTTGTCATTCTGTCCACCCTCGCGTCGTAATTGGTACAAATATTCCGACTAGAAAAGAAAGACTTTTTTGGACAAACAAATGAGCACAGCGACTTGTCCGTGCGACGTGTCCTCCCGATATTTAGTTCAAAGATTGACAATACTATCAGTTTAACTGTTACGCTTTATGTTTAAACTGTACATTTGTATGTTCATGTAGTAATGACATGTAGCAATCTATTTACGTAAGTATTTGTGTGTATTCCATGTCATGTGCATATCTATATTTAGTTTGTTTTGATTAACCAAATTATTATAAATAATTTCAATTGTTATATTTCATCTTTACCATATAATATTTCTACATCACCCCAAGGTTGACTGCTAGAAAATTCCCTGGGCATTAAAGTCTGCCGTTGTACAAATTGTGCATTAAGGTTTAAATAAATAAATATTATCATTTATCTGAAACCACTATTTTAGTTTTAGGTATGATGTTTCTTACACAAACACAGGGAATGAGACAAATAAACACGCTTTAGGGGTAATAAATATAACTATCTAACTTCTTTCGCAAAGTGCATAGTAAGTATGTAAAAGAAAGACTGATCGGCTGACGAAGTTGAACGTGAGGTAAGATTTCTTTTGTATAAACAGCATTGTGTCAAGAACGACTAAGAAAAAATAAAATATCAAGCCAAACAACACAGCAGCTGTAAGCCGCTGATATAACATAAAAATAAGCAAAGTAATCAAAACAAAGGCCTAAAAAATATACACATTAATATTATTAATTTTAATCACGCTTATATCACGGGCAAGTAAACTTTAGATGTAAGGGTGGACTCCGCAGGTACTGATCCAATTTAGACATTTTTTTATCTTCGATCCCACATTATCTTTAAGTAACACAGATCTTTGTCTAAATGATTTAAAATGGGTAACTGAAATGTACTGCTAACTGTTGACTAGTTGGAGATGCATAATTCAGAGCGGGTGAAACCGCGATTAACATAATATTATATTACATTTAAATGTAGCTTTAAAAATTCAAATGAGTTATAGGCTTCCCAACTCATAACTTAAAGACGACATTAAAATTTTCGAATGTACGTTATACACGGTTTGTGCCTCATCTTAACTTAGTCTACCAATGATAACTCAATAGACATCGGTAACGTCCTAGCACGCATTTTGTCATGTCCAATATCATATTATAAGTGCATGTCCATTAGCAGTCTACTTGCCGTCGAACCCTTACGCATGTGTTAAAAAGCAAGCAGTGTACTGCTTACGATAGAATTGTTTCAACAAGTTCTGACCACGCAGAAACGACGTGTTTCATGTTACGTGTCCAGCGTTATTCTAGATCCCGCCGCCTACGTAACGCGTGTGAACTATATATATATATTATATATAACGTGTTAATATTTAAACCACATACTAGATTTAATTCCTGTAATCTTCGGTCTCTCATTATGTCAGATTCAGTTACCTCTTCTAGTGAGTACCGTCAGGAACAAAAGTCTCTTAAAATATACTAATTTACCGACCACTGTAACTTTCTACTAAATACTAAAGAAAAGTACAAAACTAATTAATGATTACTTTAAGGATGGAAAATGAGTAATCACGGTTTGTTTACTGTTTTGTTTTAGTTCGAGATTTTCGAAACGAAACTCGGTTACTTATAATATTCGTTTTACAATAAAAAGTATAAAAATAAACATGAAAATAATAACTAATTCAATCGTACAGTCTTATTCAACATTTAATTTCAGGAGGAAAAATCTATCTTATATAATCTGCTAAATAATTATTTCGACCGTAGACTTCTAGTCCCTGTGTCCACCGCTAATGTCAAAGATTAAGGTGGTGAAGCATTCTTCACTTTCACATTTATTTGAATTAAGAGAAACCCATCATTATGGGTTCCTCTCCTTAATTACTGTTTGACACAAAAGCGGTGGAGCTGTCTCCAAATCAGCAAGATTTAATTTTAAATATATTTTTGCTTTAGTTTTATAAATATTAGATTGCTTGAGTATGTTTTACGTTGGGAACGAATGATAGTTTGAGCGGGTGGGCTCAGAGAGTTGCGAGGGTCCATTCGCCTCATGGCCGGTTGTCAGGTGCCATCGGTGGGTAGGTAGACAGACACGCTCGGCCTGTCACCGTCCCTGACCACGGCCCGTCTCTAATTCCTGCCTGACATGACAGATGGTCCCGCATTATGCACGCACACATGCGACCCGCTGTCCTGAACACTAGGCTTGTGGTTTGTGTCTGCGGTTTCACTTGGTTCACGTACCTACCTATAATTATGTAGCTGAAGAGTTTATATTCATTTTGCATTTATTATTTCCTTTCATACTTACCTTATTTAGAGGTATACAGTGTTTTTAGCATTTGTTTTAGTTGAATTTTTTGGCAAGCATTAAAAAAAAACCTTAAACATTTTGCGTTAAGTACCACCTCTCTGTTTTTATTTATTCCAGGGCTTCCACAATAAGGAAAGAAACTTGATCAAAAATATTAACTCAAATAAATTGCTTTCACAAAATAAACCAATGGTTTTTAAGACAGCTAAGTTAAAAAGTCTGTCAAATACACAACATTGACTAGTTACCAAATATTTAAAAAAAAATCTTCTTGTCAACTTTCAATTGATTAAAAATGTTCAATGTCTAAGACTTGCTTCCTCATTTACTACGAGATTCGCAATCAATAGATATGTCCACTAAAATATAATCAACCCATCTTCACTACCTACATATTATAAAACAAAGTCCCCCGCCGCGTCTGTCTGTTCGTTCTGTTCGCGATAAACTGAAAAACTACTGAACGGATTTTCATGCGGTTTTCACTAATAGACAGAGTGATTCATGAGGAAGGTTTAGGTGTATAATTTGTTAAGATTTTGTGTAAATTGATTGAAAAGATGATTGTTGAAGATGTCTCTGCTACCCGTGCGAAGCCGGGTCGGGTTGCTAGTTACCGATATAATAAAGCTGAAGAGTTTTTTGTTTGATTGTTTGTGTAATACAAACGCCCTAATCTCTGGAACTGTCAGTCAGATTTGAATAATTATTTTTGTGTTGGATAGAGTATTCATTGAGGAAGGTTTTTGCGGTGTGGTTGTTGTAATAAAATCACTGTTTACCCGTGGTTCCGGTGGGTCGACCCATTATCAGGTCCAGGGGTAATTTTTATTATCCGTGTTTCCATGGCACTAGGGATTTTTCTCTGGACTTCTGACTATATCGATAGACAATAAATTCCAACCATATACTTACTTAAAATAGTGTAAAAACAAATAGTGTAAGAATATGTGTTAAATCCATTTCTTTTGTTAGTCAATATACAGTCTGCATTTGAAGCTGCAAAATTCTAATGTGGAATAATGTTGATTTAGTTGTTTTGCATTCAGCGTGCAGTTTAACACATTATTTGTTTTTCAGACCATCTACTCAGATCCAAAAGTAACATCAAATATACTGCTAAACTACTTATTTTACTTTTTCGACTGAAGCAGAGTCATAGCCTATTTTATGCTGCACAGTAAGAATCACTTCAATTTATACTAGCTCCAAACTAAACCACGTCTTGTGCTGTCTCTGTTTATTCAAGGGCGAATAATAAGGACAGCTTTAAACCATGTTCTTGCTGTTGAAAGCCGGGAGGTAAATTATTAACATGCGTGTATTCTGCCTCGCTCATTGTTCGAAGTAATTTTTGTACACGAAGTGACGCCCACAGGCCACAAGGACACGTTGCTGCACGATATCTCGCAACCGCAGGGCCGTAGTTGCTTTTGAAATTTGATATTTTAAATTATCTTCGTGTTAGGCAAATAGTTTGCTGAAAACTTTTTGCTCATTTATTTAAAAATCATTCATGTTAGAGGTTTTGTACACTATGAGGTGCTGGAGATTAAGCTTGCCATCACACAAAACGAACTAACTCCTCGATCTTTACACAACCACATATTAAACATTGTTTACTTGTCATACATGTCGTCCTTAAACAACCACGATCGAAGTACTAATTAGTGGAATTCCATACCACATGATTGGGAGAGTCGAGGGGAAAAGATGGAGAGGGATGACGTGGACCGTGTCCAAGTTTCTAGTAATAAGCTCTACGCATTGCAACTAATAGAATCAAATAGAAAGCTATTTAATATCTAAACCCACAAAAGAGTATTAGTAATAAGAAAACTGAGACACCATTTGAATTTAACAAATTTTATTTTTGTGAAACGAGCACGGGTCATCTGATGGTAAGTGACTACCTCCGCCCATGGGCACCTGCAACTCAAGAGGCACAAGTGCGTTGCCGGCCTTTAAGGTGGGAGTAGAGGAAGGGTGGAAGAGGAAGAGTACAGGGAGGGGGAGAAGAGGGGAAGAGGAGGAGAAGGAGGAGAGGAGGGGTAGGGCCTCCGGTAACCTCACTCACTCAGTGAAAAACAAGCAGTGCTACACATTTCATGTGTCATATTCTCTGTGGAACTCTGGTGTTTAAAAAAACCTAAGTACCTGTCTATACAATTTTTCCAACTAACTTCATTTATTTTATAAAAAATGGAAATAACATGTAAAGAACATGTCCGATGAATGTAAAAATATCTGTCTAATGCGGACGTAGCCTAATGTTATTTGTGATATTCAAGTACAGGATGTGGGATGCTCTTGAACTGAAAAATTTTAATATAAATATTATTAATAATATTAGAAATATGACCTACAGATAAAGCCAGTGAAGCAATTTTATTTAATGACTTACTTGTGAAATGCAGTGGTACCGAATTGAGGTTAAGATGAATATCTTATTTGATCAATAAATAAACTGCCCAAGTCTGGGTATAGTACAGTATTTCGTGCATGGGCAGTGTAGAAAAAATATCTATAAGTATCTATTTATTCCTCATAATGTTTGCACTCTTGATGCCTACTTAAATATATTTTTTTAACGTTTATATTAGGAACAGTTTTAGTTTACAGTAATGAGGACGTGCGGGTTTTGGTTTTATTGATTTCCTTTCCTTTCCATGCTATGGAAACTGTCTTACAACCACTCATGTCATCATGGTGTGTGTGGGAGTGGTCACACAACATGCAAGAATCCTCGCGGGCGCGAGGTCGCTCCTAGAAGCCTGTGAAAGCCCCAGGAGGATTCTGTGCTTCTGGAAGGAGCTTGGCTGACTTAACTAACCACTAAGAATACCCTGTTTACACACATTAGCACTTGCGACACTCGGGTGTCAAGAGCGCGTAACCCATCCGTGTAAGTATTTTAGTAGATATTTTAATTTCAACTACTCCCAAGTGGACTTTCTAACCATTGCTGGCTATAACCATAAAGAAATTGTGATATATTATGTATGAGTAAGTATAATTTCAACAAATCCAACACGATGCTCTTAAACACAGTCAGACAATTTAATATTTTACCCCACGCTGCTACTAATCACATAAAGTGTTAAATACATTTTGTTAGTCCGACGCAGTTGAGTGATTTTCTTTTTACATACACATATCCGAGGCAATTCCTTTCAGACTACATTATGCTGTTCGACTTATGTTATGCAGTTTCGAATAAATAATTTTAGACCCAGTGACGTCACTCGAAACCTGAAACCATTTCTTTAACGTGAAAAATCCCATTAAGCGCAGTGGTTGAATGATGGCTCAAGCTATCTGTAAGAAGAAAAACGAGAGTCTTCGCAAACAACAAAGTTTTACAGCTACCAACATTGAATCAATCAATCAATCAAATCATTTATTTAATTGATTTGAAAGACGTTTTTCTCTTGCACGTACGTCCGTACTCTCTCAGATACGCTTTGAGAAATAACCGTGTATTACTTCAACTACCAACATTGAAAGACGTTTTTCTCTTGCACGTACGTCCGTACTCTCTCAGATACGCTTTGAGAAATAACCGTGTATTACTTTCAAAGTTTATAATTCAGACTTTCCCCAAGTCCAATTTCTATTCTGGGAACACACAATCGACATGTTTATTTAAGTTTTATGTATGGGAGTATGGGACTATCATAACCATTATGATTAAGTAGAGAAAAATGATACAACATTGTTATTTTATTTCTTTAAATTTAGAAAACATCTCCACAAGTAATCTTATACTTTAATTAAGTTATTTAGCGAAGAAAAAACAACGGACTCATTTAATATGAATGAGTAATAAAATAAATTTACATACATTAAAGTTTCAAAGACAGAATAAAATATGAGCGCATACATAGTGGTAGGTGCGCGTGAGGCGTGAGGCGTGAGGCGTGAGGCGTGAGGCGTGAGGCGTGAGGCGTGAGGCGTGAGGCGTGAGGCGTGAGGCGTGAGGCGGCTCTCTCTCACAGTTTCAGATTTCAACGACATCTGTCATCTGTGCACTCGCTGTTTCTTGTAGTTCTGATCTTTTAATAAATGTTACGTCGTCGTACCTTTTCAATAATGGTATTTTACTAAAGATAAACATTATGAATTCAGAATTCAAAAAGTTTGGAAATTTTATAAAAGCAAAAGCATTACAATAATTCGTTTAGAAATGAATATAAAAATATAATCAGTAGTTTGCTTGACGCATATACAATAGTAAGAAAGTCGTTGCTAAGATAATAAAGGGTTATTTAGAATTGAGTACTTACGTAGGAAGTAAAATAATAGGTAACTTAGCCATAAAATAGTTCCCCACGAAAAAAGTTATGTTTGCTGCGGTAAAGAGGGTGCTCTAGAATCAAATTAACTTTTATCGAGAAAAGTTTGAAATTACCAACTGCAAAGTTGACACACATGCATAGAGAAGAAAGCCACACCGGCACCAGCCGGACTTAAAGTGGAGACGCTTCGCGCGCCATGTCCTTAACGGGTACAAAGGGTTTTGGCATCATCTCCCACTTGGCAGTGGGCAGGCTTGGCATGCAGATTACAACATACCGGTGCACATCAAATAGGCAAATCCTACTTAATACATATTATAAACGTGAAAGTTTGTGAGGATGTATGGATGTATGGATGTTTCGATGTATGGATGTTTATTACTTTTTCACGCAAAAACTACTGATCCTCGGTATGTAGATAGCTGAAGACTTGGATTAACACAATATAGGCTACTTATTATCCCTATATTCCCATGGCATCGGGACTTACACGGGTGAAACCGCGGGGCGCAGCTAGTAAATAACAAATTAATTCGTATCTTCTGGTATTTAAATCGATCGACTGGTCGATTGCTTTGCAGATGTGCCAGGAAATTAAAACAGTATTTTTAAACTTTACAAACGCACATAATCGCATCAATAAATTAAAAATACGCCATATGCGTTTAAATTATTTTCATTTATAATGGGATACCGCTCCCTTGCCAAACATAAATGTGCATATCAACTTGTAACGTAATATAGAAATATAATCATTATAATGTCAATTATTAATTATTCGTGAACCGTTCGCGCGGCTCCCCTATATTTGAGCAGTGCATTTGTCCGGTCCGTCCCGACATAGTGTCTACAAACGTTGTTTGTAACGATACCGTGTCTACAAAGGCACAACTGAATTGCATTCAGGGTGACCATGTGTTACAATTTAGTGGGACAACATATTTTTAGTGAACGATGAAAGCACTAGTCTTACTAAATGTTCCAAAACATAATCTTTTTGCTCACCAGTCTACCTCAGGGCGATAAAGAGAAGAAGATGCAATATGTTTGTGAAAGTTGTAATAACGAACGATTTTACGTTATAAGTAAAGTTTATAATACTTATGAAAGTGTGTAATTGTTATAATAATTCTGATTTTTATAACAATTACACACTTTCATAAGTATAATAAACTTTATTTTCATATATGTTTATGTGTATATAAAGACTTAATATTATACTATATAAATAACATATAATATATATACAAAGACAGCCAGCTTTAAACCTTTGATTTAAATACATGTAAAGTGGTTAGGGGTTACCCTACTCTCTGGAGAAAATCTATCAACAGTAAAACTCTCTGAATAATAATAAAGCTATGAACAAATTATGAGTTGGGAACGTTGAAAAAATAGTACCGACTGCGCTGTACATCGTACAATACAAGGGACAGGGACTGAATAAATATTTAATACTGTTATTCATTAAGCACTTAAACAACAAAAGCCTTAGAGATCTTTACAATGAGGTATTAAATGTTTATTACACGCAATATAAAATAGAACTTATCTGTGCGCCAAATTAAATCCGAATCTGTTCATTTGTGAGAGTAGGTATAATGGCATAACAAACATCTTCACTCTCATTGAAAAAAAAGTTTTCTCAACTATTTTAGAACTTTGCTGTCTATCAAAACCTGATTTAGACTATTATCACCATAAAACAAGAATACCAGTCGGTGCGGCCGATCTTAAATTATTCGCTTACCAAGGACCAGCATTTTATATTTATTCATGTAGATTATATTAAGTACTCGTATGTCATGAGAGCTTTTAGGCGCTATATAATATAAAATTCCAAAGTTTTAGCAACGAAACAAAACACATTTTAAATTAATTAATTAAATTCGAACTTTAATTAAAGTCCTTATTTCTGTAACAATGTAACTGGCCACATTAGCGTCGGCTTCCAAGCTAATAACAAGTCATTAAAGTTAAAACGAGCTTCCATTTCAAACACTTAGGTACATGTACATTGAATGGGTAGGTAGTGTTCTGTAGAATGAGATATGAATCTAGTGAGATCCGTGGCTCCGGGAGATATCTTCTTACGATCATCTGTGGAGCAGCTGCGCCGTGTGAACTTCGCGACTTAACCGTTGTGTTGTGTTGCTCTCTACTGGAAACTAACTCGCTGGCTATTGTTCATTGTCGTCGATATCTGAGCCCTTTCTATCCAATAGTATATACTTACATGGTACATAGCACATCACTTGACAGTGTAGATACTCTTTCTGTGCTGTATATTTTAACGTGTTGTTTTATATGGTACGTCCATAATTTAGCATACATAAGTTTCTGTCTGGTTGTTATAAACAAATAAACAAAAGAATCTCTACAAATAAATAAAATTGAAGTGTCTGTTTGTAATTACTAATATTATAACAACAGCATTTTACTAAATGCATCCGAATGTTTACACGGTAGGTATACATACATATACCAAAAAATATTGTTTTTACATTTTGCTCTGTCTGTCTGTGTGTTACGGCTAATCTCCGGAACAATTAGACCAATTTCTACGGAAACTTTCACTGGCATATAGCTGGTGTTATAAGGAGTAACTTAGACTATGTTTATTTTGGAAAAGGAATTAGGGTTACATAACTGTGGGTGTTGATAGTAATTAGTTAATTGAACGTATCTTAACACATACTTACTCTGTACGTAGGTTAATTATACATATTATATTATTATTCAGTAGTTTTAAATTTAAGATTTTTTATTAGAACATTTTAAACAAAGACCGATTTCTGCCTAGTTTGGGATCAGACGGCCGGGTGTGAGACGTCTCAAGCTATTATTATTATTATAAACCTAGTAAGTTAGACTTTCAAAGGGAATACACTAATGGCTTATGTATGTCATGATCAGTTTTTGTCACTCATGTATTAATAGACTGGACTAGACAAGAGTGACATAAAAATTACGGTGACAAAAGACACCCGTCCAAGCTCTGACGCATGACGTCATAAATTTGTCCCTACTCCGCCTTGGAAAATATAGTTTCGTTCAATTTTTATTGTTTCACTGTTCATAAATTGAAATAAAAGAAAATCTCTAACTTGAGTTTCAAATCGGACGGGCTCAGTGAAACAAAAATAACAAACCGTGTCTAACAAACTAAATGAACTATACGTTTTATACAGTTGTTCTAACACAATTCGCCACACAATGTTGAATGTAGGAGACTCAAATAACCCTGGGACAATGTACAAACTTTAAAATAGCCTTCAGCCGGCAGAGCATGGCGTTAAGGACACAAACATGACACATCATGATACACATTGGGCTTACATGTGAACACTGTAATTATGTTTTTTATATAGTTTAATGACTGTGTCAACTATTGTGGACGGAGCGTATCAAAATCTTTGCTCCGTCACCGATAATGGTAATAGTTCTCATTTTTTTTTAATATTTTTTTGTTATGTGAAGTCTTTAGAATTATGAATGTTGAAAAAAAAAAGGTGACGTTCGAAGGGTAAGTATCTAAGACGTAGTATTCTAAAATATAATGTTTAAGGTGAACATGAATCATGTCTCCAAGTCCTTCGTAGACAAACAAAGAATAGCTTTGTTGTGCTAAAATCACGGAAGAGGAAAGTAAGCAGTTATTTGTCTTCAAACGCGCCTTGAAATCTCAGTAAACTTTAGAATTCATCAATAGTCGGTTGGCTGCAGCTACTTACGGATGGTGTGGGACGCTCTCGCTCGTTGGTTTACGTAGTTATGGCAGTTAAAATTCGATTGTAGTGTTATATGGATGTTTAAATTACGAGTATTGTCGACTCAAGAGAGACAGTCAGTCGGCCGCCCTATCACTAATATTGTGTGTGTACCAACTGACTCCGAGCAGCTCTAACCTTATCAACATTTCAAGAACACTACTGTGTTTAAAGCGAGAAGCACCTACCAAACGTAATGTAGAATAAATAAACGATATCAATGTTGCCAGGTTTTTCTTTAACAAGATAATGTTGTTAGTTGCTTGATTCACTCATTATTAAAATTCGAACAAACTATGTATATACTTATTTCAGGTGCGGCATCATTTAGGTTGAGCTTTCAGACGATATTGTAAATATACGTATGCGCTTGTTCAGTTCAACAGTATTAACTCCCTTACGAACAGGTAGTCAGATCGCTTAAAGTTAATATACAGTACTGCATGCTAACACTATAAAATAATCGGTTAGATTGTAGTTTCACACGGGATGCTTCAGAAACATTACAACACTTTCATACATCTTCATGCCACGACTCTTCTCAGGAGACTAGAATTGAATAAATAATAAATAAATTGTCTTGACTACTTAAACTCCTTTGACACCTTAAAGGTATAACAGGAAATCACCAATCCGCAAACTTCAGTTGGTTTATTACCAAGTCTACGGACTAACATTGAACAGTAAATCACAATTTATTTCTGTGTCCGACCCACGACCGAACTCAATGGAATTATTAAATTATGTTCTAGTATTGATCAGTGATTTATAATGCTGGTGCTGTTAAGAACACAAAGAGGTCTTCTCTTTTGAAGGAAATCTCCGAATCTTTTTTACGTTTATCTTGTAATGTAAAAAAAAATCGAATGTCCAATGTCCCTGACAAAATGTCTACTGAATCTGGAACGAAGTCGTGATAAGAATCAATAGGCATTTTTAAGTTCAGCAGTATATACATGGCGCTGATGATTATACGGATGTGGAAATTACGAAGATATTTCAAATATGATTGCTTCGGAGGCGATGGTATCAGCGACTGATAATCCTAGCTCATCTTATAAATGCGATTGTGAATTAATTTCTAACGCTTCCACACCTTACTCATGAAATGTTACATACGGGTACTTTGTCAGGAGTACAAAGGCAAGGGAGATAGGGGACTCGGGAGATTGATTTATTCACAAGATCTGCACAAACGCGAGTGCTTTTATTATAAAAGCATTCACAATTCACAACCAATCGTTACATACATTGTATAAAAGGTATACAGATTTTGTTCCAGGGTTAATAAATGAAAATAATCGCGTCCTATCTGTATGTACCTACGTTTGTGCACCTGTTACATTCATTCAAGCCCCTTGCTAGCTGAATAAATGACCATGAATTATATATGTTACTTTGTAATGGCGTCAAACATATAAATAATTGAAATTCCAAACGTGCACATGTCTGTTTTAATTAAACCAACAACTTGTTTGGACGTTTTAGAATAAATTGTGTCCGAATATGTCGTGCTTGGTGTAATTATCTATCAGTGAGACTAGTATAGGTAGGTAGTGTCTGTCTGTCCAATACGAACTCTGTTCTTGGAATGCGCACTACTCAAGATACAGAGATGCTTCGAAGTCCAAACGTACAACAATGTTTCTTTAAAGTAATAGGGGTTGACTCTTTGTCAATCTTCTTAAACATAATATTAATAATGTTGAACCGCGTCTCCGTCCGCATGGATCTCGGTTACCAAGATCATATCTTTGTCGCGACGAGGACAGGATTAGTAAATCTCACATTTCATGTAGCCTTTGCAGACATAATTGCTTCTCAGAGAAAAAAGTTGCTTAATCCGTGGGATTCTGAAAGCCAGTAGTCAACCCTATCAGTAACAACTTGGTAAAGAGAGATGCGCTATGGCATCGCGATAAATGATTGAATTATGCCATCAAATAGCTAGTATAACTTTAATAACTTTTCTACAAAGTGTGAATACAAAGGCACGCTACACAAGCACTATCCTGTAAGGATTGCACGTAAAAGTATAAAAGTGGAGGACGACCCAATACTTTCACGACACTATAAAAATAACATTAAGATAGCTTTATATTTCTTTCACACGGCTAGGAAACGACATAAAACGTAGATAGCTGTCCGTTTACTTATATACAATATGTACATATATACATTCAAATGTATATTATATATGTACATATTGCATATAAGCAAACGGACAGATATTATTACCTCAACATTTGATAATACGAGGCAGTGCACTCAATAGAGGATGACTTTTAAGACTTGTACTCTCTTTATTCCACGTGATTTATAATTACAACCGACCTGATTACTCTGATTACTTTTACAGACCATTGTTCAATGTTTTCGCTTGTCTTTTGAATACAATGTACTATTTTATCTATGGCATGGCGCTGCGGCGGGAGGTCAATGACACGAGCGACTTGGAACGAAATGTTTTATTATTGTGATTTTGAACTATGTTCGTTTGTAATGTACTTAAAATACTGACTTGTTGACCTACCTACCTATAAGGAAGACTAAACACCATCAGTCATTATTAATATTTTAAAAAATCACATGAAGGAGAATTCCAATAAACCGAAACGATATCGGCGATACTCGGCGTTACAATAACTAAGGATGTATCACAAAGAGTCTGCATTTAATATCCAATAATCGATTTCCGCCGGCAACGACGCACCATTTTATTTTATGGAAGATGAAATATAAGTAAGGTTTTATTAAAAGGGGCCGGGGGGGCGAAGGGGGGGGCAGGGGTAGAAAAGTTACAGGGTGTAAAGTTAACAAAGTAACCTGACTGAACGGTACACAACAAACAAAGCGAAGGTGTTTACCGAGACAAACTACTTCTCGGAATAGTGCCATGTACGGTACGGTGCGAACTGTACATACTTCGTAACATTTTTTTACATTATTTATTACATATTTGTTTAACTATAAGGAACAATATTCACAAAGGCCTTTTAGAATGTAAGATGAACGGCACGTAAAGTTCTATATGCTAAACAGTCTCGGGTCCGGCTTGCAATGGTTCACTTTGTCGTTCAGTAGTCCTAACATTCAGGTATAAATAAGACTTTGGGCTATATCTTACACTATACTCGTGATTAATTAATATATATATATATATATAATTTCACTCGTGTAAACAATATTTTCTGTATATTATTTGACTGCACAAATGGCGCCGTAGTTTAGATTAGAATAGAATAGAATATTCTTTATTGTACACCATATAAAAATAACAATGGATCTTAAATTTATTACTAAAGTTAGTTACAATGGGCGGCCTTATTGCTAAAATCTCTATCAGACAACCTTTGGATGGATTTAGTGACAGGAACGAATAGTAGCTGACGGTGTTCTAATTTTAATAAAATAATACATATAACTTAACAATTACATAGATAATATAAGTAACAATATAAATAACATATTACTGTGTCGTGGTTAGACTCCCATATGGGACAATTAATTGGGCGGACCGCAGATTTTTTATGAATTTGGGTGTGGCCTGTGGCCATAAAACTTTGTTAAGTTAGAATAAAAAATTTCGTGAATGATATTCATATTTTAAAGATACACGGTTTTACTCCATGGGTATTTCGAGATTGCTCGACTAGTTGCAGGTCGCTTCACTCCTTGGTGAATGGCCCCCGTCGCGTCCAAAACTAGTCGGCCAACCCCAACATGCACACGGCGGTAAAACCGTGTATTATCTTTGTAAAGTTGTCCTCACCAATTTTCCTTACCTATTACGTACCCAACACCGCCACAAGGACATGAAGGGGACACGAAGAATACACGCAAGGGGGAAGTACGTAGTATCTAATCTGACACCTGCTCTCTTCCCAGAGGGGTTCATTTTAAAAACCTAAATATATAATAATTTCTTGGAAGAGCTCTAACAGCGTTTCACCTAGTTAGACCATGAAACTGTTAAAGTTTAAACAAACCAATTGCAATTTTTTCTCAAGGAATTGTATTATACTTTGAATCACGTTAAAATATGTTTCTTACTGCATCACGTGAATAGTATGAAGTTTGCACGTAACTTACCGCCTGTTGTTTGTTAGTTTTCTTGTTAAGATTCCGTTTTTGGAAAAGATAAAACGAAATATTTATATGATCATTGTTCAGTTCATTCGTCTACACGACACCTCTCGGAAACGCCTAAAGGTAACCAACTATTTCTGATAAAACTTCCGACTAAACAGGCCAGTGTAAAGATGAGCTATGACATTTTCCCACCTATGAATTTTTTTGCCATTGCGGATGGAAAAATCTAAATTTATTTATTTATTTAAAATATAACTATAGTAACAAACTTAAATGCACAACATTTTTTTTGATTTGTTGGTAAATTGATTGTTATTATCGAAAACTTGTTCTCTCTTGGCACCAAACCTATGTTCCATGCGCGCAGTCAATCTCAATGTACATTATACTCGTATGTAATTGTGTGTACCAGAAGGAGTGGTCAAATTTTAGGAGCGTTTTGTGTAGCCGACAAATAGTTGATTGAGCTTTGAAAAAAAATTATTCTGAAACAAAGTATTAGCATTATTGGTTTAATTTCAAATTTAATTTTTCAGTTTCAAAATAAAATTTCTGTATTAGAAATTAGGAATTTTCATTAAATTGTTAGCGCCTTAAAGCTTATTCACGGGGTCTTCTCTACACGACCCTTAAATATGAAACTTTCTGTAACATTCTGTATTTAGCCGTACATCATTGTACATGGCTTGTACATCATTGTACATGGCTTGTACATCGTCTGTTCTAGATATTATATTTTTTGCCTTGCACGTGTTGTCCTATATTTTCAGTCGGTATCTGACGTCTATCCGGAATGTTACAGTTCAATAATTACCGTCAGTGTGAGTAGTGAAAGATAAATGTCATGTGTGTCATACTGTGTGGTTTCTAGTCATCAGACATTACTAGTTAATTGCTATTATAAGCGCGAGAAGTAACGGCCATTTTCCTTCCCATAAAATGTTGAAGCTCCTCTTCAATATAACAATTAAAAGAATAAATAAAATGTGCTAATGATTTACAGATAATTGAATGCACTATCATAAAATCCATTATAATGCATTTTGAATCAAATCAACATTCCAACATCGTTTTTAATAAAAAATTATCAAATACTAATTGCCTACGTTTATTTGTATCGGTCGAAACGACGCCATCAAATTATAACTAAAGCGTCACGCCTTCTGTTTTCTTCTTTATACTTGGAATGTAATACCTCGTTATTGTAGTTTCTCAATTCTTACAGACAGACAGACATCTATTACCAGCCACTAGTAATTATACGGTAATTAATGAGCCCTTTTGACGCCCACATCACTACATATTATAAAACAAAGTCCCTCGCCGCGTCTGTCTGTTCGCGATAAACTGAAAAACTACTGAACGGTTTTTCATGCGGTTTTCACTAATATATCGAGTGATTCATGAGGAAGGTTTAGGTGTATAATTTGTACCCGTGCGAAGCAGGGGCGGGTTGCTAGTATATTATAGAAACACATGTATACAGAGCCTTTTAACAAATCGCTAGTGTCTTAAAAATTCCCATTACGGACACAACCGTCCCCAACGTCTGCCCACATTCGGGTGGCTCACGCCACGCGGCGGTGAGCGAAGTTACCCCCCCCCCCTCGCCCGCAGTTTTATATTCTAGTCGTAACTTTTAAAATATTTGACCAAATTACGTACTTCAAAAGAAAAAATTTATCTACCTTGAATATCAGAAGCGATAAAAGTATTTATTTTCATAAAAATCAACGTTACCTACTGCTAAATGTGAATTGGAAATAAAAAATCTAATTTTATTGTATTTATGTTTCACTATTTTGATAATAATGGCTTACAGATAAAAGATAGGTATATACTGTCGCGGACTTTTTGTAGAACTATTTAGGAGAAACAATCTTACCGTACATTATATTCGTGTAACTCTTACAGTTTTCCCACCGCACGCAAGAATAGCTCGCAGATGACAGATTTTTTTTCCGACTTACTTAACACTTATCGTTATATTTTGGCCTATGTGTTATTCTGACATATAAGCTATATCATTGTAAAGTTTCATTAAAATCCATTCAGTAGTTTTGGCGTGAAAGAGTAACAAACATCCATACATCCTCACAAACTTTCACGTTTATAATATTAGTAGGAAGTAGGATTACAGAAGTACCTACTGGCCCAAGCGTTGGTTGGAGAGTTGGTACACAAAGAAATTACGACCTTATTCGGTAAGAGATAACGTTTATATTTAAACGTAACTAAGAAAAAATATAAATTAATGAATAAACGTGGACATTTATTGTTTCATTTGTTTCTTAAAGTACTAATAATATTTTGAAGGCGTAAATTAAACCCTTTTTAGGCAGTTATGTATTTTGGCTTTCCAAGAATTACAAATATTTGTGACTTTACAAATCCGCAAAGAGAATCTGTTTAATTTTTAATAGTATAATATCACACACAATATACTATTCAGAATAAATTGTTGAATCACAGTTATCTATAATTTCTGAAAAGATAAGCCAAAACATCTATAACTAACTGAACCTTCTTTATTAATGATAGTCCCGAATGATTAAATAGTTTAATTTTGATTTCTGTTACTGGAATGCAAGCATCATATTATAACAGAGGTACTTTTACAAAGTTATTTATTTTGCTGTAATTATGAAATCGAAATGTGTTGAAAATTCAGTTTTTCAGTTTTCCTATATTGACGCGGTGCTTTAAAATGTTTAATTATTTTTATTTTAACTATATCTATGTCCAGGTTTAGGTAATTTTATGCGCCTAAGATATAACACACGAAGAAGAAACGAACTAAAGACAGTGGAATATCTAATAGAAAAGGTATTACTAATTCATACTAAATGCAAATGCGATTTTGAATGATTACCAATAGTATGTCTATATAAGTACATTTAACATGAATAAAGTCCAACGGACCGTCGCGCGTCGTCCGTCGCCACATCATTCTGTTTTATTACCATCTGCAACTTCACTTTTGTGTGCTTTGCTTACGTATGACGGGTGTTTGTTTACGAATAAGTAAACACTCTTTTATCGTACACAAAAATGGAATTTTAACATAAAAATACAGAAACAGATAATATGTGTATACATAGTTTATTACAATATCATTGAATTCAGATTTAATTATTTCTATTTGTAACCGTTGAATTTGACAATTAAATTAAAACTAGGTATTTTTCACATAAGTTATTCTGAAGTATCGAAAGAAGTAGGTAGTACATAACTGGGACCTATTGAAAATAAATAATATGTAACTTTATACAGTATGTTATTTTGCTTAATTGTTGTTTGGTCTACAATAAGAATAAATTCTCCGCAATTTTTAAATACCATATGTGACTTTACTTCCTACGGCTACGCATTTTGAATTCCCATTTGCAAGTACATATATCATTTAAGCTACTATGATTTAAATACAAAAATGGAAGAGTCAGTATGAATTTGGTCTTGCTCTCTGTGCACCACAATTCTCAGCACTAAAGTTAAGACTGTTATTGATTGTACTCTGTTATGAGCTACTCGTATGTCTTATTTGCTAGCGCGCTTCATAGCTCGGAGCCGTGCACTTTACTACATGTGTAAGATATCCATGTAAACAGGTATTTCGGAAAACCATGCCTTTGGCAGTAAAGTATAAGCTCCTATCTTTGTTGTTAGTAGAATATGGAAAGAAATACAATGATACGATTAGAAAAGGAACGTGGTTCATCAAATGGAAATAATTTAATTATACATCTGTATAGTGTGTAGTATTGGTCTATGGTGCTGACTGCTGAGCCAGAGATCGTGGGTCGTGGGGTCGGCACGATCATTTCAAGTTATTATTATTCATTATTATAATAGATCTAATCAGTTAGGACTTTTATTTTTTACTAGACGTTACCCGCAATTTCATCCGCGTATGGTCTCTGCTCCGCTCGTAACAGCCAAAGTGATATGATAACATTTCTCAAGAATTGCAAATGCAAGATATTATTAGTTCCAGAGATTCGCTTTCATACAAAAAAAAAGCAATCTTATTAGTTTAAATATAAAAGTAGGTATAGATATTGAATTATATTGCTAATCTCTGGCTTTACCAGTCTCTATTTTTTTTATGTTTTTATGGTATAGGGGGCAAACGAGCGACGACGGGTCACTTGTTGGTAAATGACTACCGCCGCCCATAGGCACCTGTAACTCAAGAGTCACAAGTGCGTTGCCGCCTTTTAAGGTGGGAATAGAGGAAGAGGGGGAGAGGGAGGAAAAAGCGGAAAGACGGGAGAGGGGTATTAGAGGGGAGGAGAGGGGAAAGGGGGGAGGAGGGGAGGAGAGGGGAAAGGGGGGAGAAGGGAAGGACGGGAATAGGGGAGATGGAAGGGTTAGGGCCTCCGGTAACCTTATTCGCGCGGCGAAAGCATTGTTTCACTGCCGGTTTTATGTGAGGCCGTGGTATCGAGCGGAGTCGAGCCGGCCCATAAGTGCCGAAGCATGGCTATCCCACTCTTTTTAAATTAGAAGTTTTAAATCTTTTAAAGTGAGGGGGCTCGGACGTCCCGGCTACAGCCAGTTCGAGTTTCATGCGACCCTGACTTACTCTAACTATTGCTTACACGCCACAATCCATTCGTATAAGCAATATCCTTTCCCTCACATAATTTCCCTTTTTGCTTATCTTTCCCAATGAATATACAGCCAATTTTTCCCAACGAATTTCCAAAAGAGCTCGGTTGGCGGCAATACGCTTGAGTGGGACCAAATTGTAGTTGGCACAATGTAGGTGTTTATGACGCCTCTGCCTAGCCCTTTGGGATACAGCCGTGAGTATATGTATGAATAATCTTTCTAATTAGCTAAAGTAGAGCTTGTTTAAAGACATTAACATAACAAACTTACCGCCATTTAGTATTACCGGTCGTTTATTACAACGCTTGTTTGTAAATTGTTTGAGCAAGATACTACCTGCCTAAAGTAAACATAATTTCATCTATGTACTTCAGAATATTAAATCTGCGGTGGTATGGTTTATTCTCAAGGTTTACGAGATATAATACGAATATTATATTGTCGCCATGTCGGTAACTTGTACCAAACCATTTTAAGCCGTTGTAGAGGTATTTCGATCACCTCTGTGATTGAGGTGCACTATGCATGACTTTTATAAGACCTGAAAGAAACAGCACAGCCAATTGGAACCCGAATCTGGTCAGTTTGACTTAAGTTACTGCTAGTGACTACTAACTGATGGCGATCACATACATTCTTCTCTTCTCTCTTTTACCTTGAAATCCAATCTATTCATTTATTTTATTTTCCTTTATTGGCTCACTGACTATTGTTACCATTGCTTGGATTACAAAAAAACGAACTTGTTTCATTTTAATTGTAGAATGCACTAAAACTATGTTTTGTACATGTGTCATAGGACTATCCACTTAAAAAAGAGTAAAAACCCCATGAATAACATAGTATCAAATACAGTTAACCGAGGTAAAGCATATATTATGTAAATGAGTCTTCTTGTGAACCCTTTCATTTATAGTTGTCTACCTGGGTTCGTATAATAAATTCACATGCTTCCAGTACCCTTCAAACAGTTTCTGAGAAGCTTATGCTCAAAGAATGAACGTACATATGTAGCTGAAGCACTCTCGTATCCTAGCTCCGTAATGGGTTCATTCACTTACAAGAAGGCAAAACGTGATCGATATATGGTATCGGTAGGAGATAAACTATTCTACCTACCAATGTATGTAACGCAAAATACTATTGACTAAATATGAAGTGATCAGGTGTCGACTCAAACAAAGACTCGTTAAAGAGCAAAGTAATCGAAATGTGTCTGTTTGTCTGACCGCTCTTGACAGCAGTGGACTTATTGTTTTATTGTCAGATGTTTACCCGTATTACATTAATTAATTATTTGCCAAGGCTAACCTCGACAAAACTATAACATTTTTACAGATTTTTGAAGTGAAAACTTCTTTAGCGGCGTTGTGCACTTTTGGATGGGTAAAAAATGTTAAACTCGCGTCAGGACACGTGACCCTGATGTCCGACTCTGATGTCCGTCCCCATCAAAATTCATACGACGGAGCCGAGTTTGTTATATTGACATGTACAGCATACGTAAAATAGTTTGTCAATTCGTCCTAAAATTCAGAATCATTTAAAGAATTTTACAGCTTTGCCAAATTTTATTGAAATAAATGTCTTTTAAATTCCACAACTTTTTAGATTTTATATAGGTCACACTGAAAGTTCTGTGCCCTGGCCGCTCATAAATGATTGAATTTCGAATGTTATATTTTTGAAGTGATAACTTCTTATGGTAGGGTAAACCACTTCGTTACGTAACGCGATACGGCGCCAGTCTGTCTGGCATTTAAGTTATCATTTCTGTCGGGCGTCCCGAGACACACACGTTTTTTTTAAACATAAAAAACTCAATCATTGATTTTAAAAAAATTGCCGTTAAATCGCGTGTCAATTGTGTTTGAAGAAAAGTGTGTGAAGAAAACCCCTTAAGTATGGGCTCATATGATTCGTATTGGCGAGTCCAATAGATCGGGCTTAGTGGCGATGTTCTGATAATGGAGCCAGAAGGTGGATAAAGGAACTCTTTTTACGCTAAGTTCGCTATTTAAACGTGTTTTCTTAGATATGTTTTTTTTAAACTTTAATTTTTATTGTAAACTGCTGTTAACTTCTGGCGAGTCTTTGTCTAGTAAATAACGCCTCTCATTCAAACTTTAAACAAATTAACGCAATGCAATCAAGTTATTTAGGTGCTCAGCTTTTTAGTGCGTCGTTTTATATTTTCCACTTTATGGGCTTTCTCCTTTTATGTGCACCGTTAAAGTCCTAAAGGGTATTGTTGGAGGCTCTGGTTACGGCTCGTGAGGTTTATTTCCAATTCCAAAAGGGGCTCAACTCAACAATTTCGAAGAACAGGTTGGATTGATTCCAAACTTTTTGCAAAACCTTATAAATAAGTTAACCTTAAATATGAAAGTCTACCATTATAAAAATCCAGTTTCTACCATAATTTAGCAATAACAAACAATAATTGGAAAAATTACATGTAAAAAACTTATTTAAACACTTGAAATTGTTTGAGTAATGAGTACTTTTCAATGTCCAATTTGTTTCATGTCATTTGCATTGGTCAAGTTTCAGCTAGTGAGCTGCTGCTTTCTGCGTGAGCGGGCGGTCGCCGCAGCACAACTTGATGCCTTAATTAACAAATTGTTTTTGGCTCTGTTTTAATAGCTTTTTTTTTCTGTTAAATTTAAGTTAAATAGTGTTATCAGTTTTTCAATAAAATAAATTGAAAATTGACGCAGTTATACGCAAAAAAAAACGTATTTTTGTTAATTGAGTGATACCACGACCTCACAGAAAACCGGTAGTGAAGCAATGCTTGCATTGTATTGTATTTCGCCGAGTGAGTGAAGTTACCGGAGGCCCTAACCCTTCCCTCTCCCCTGTTCACCCCACCATTCCCCCTTCTCCTACTCCCACCTTAAAGGCGGTCAACGCACTTGTGACTCTTCAGTTGCAGGTGCAAATGGGCGGCGGTAGTCATTTACCATCAGGTGACCCGTCTGCTCGTTTGCCACCTATCACATAAAAAAAATTTGCATCTATTTTGTTTAATAACTTACTATTCCAGACTAAATTTTTATGAAGCGGACTTTTTACTTTAAACATATTATTAATACCATAATAAAGAGATTAAAACAATGTCCGCCCTGTTTTCGACATCATTTGTAGAGTTGAAATCTTCATTTACTCCACTAATAGATGAATAAACGCTAAAGATGCACCAAATATCAGCCAAAAACTATAGTAGGTTATTGAATTTACCCCTGGATTTATTTGAGTCCCTAAATAAATCAGTCAATAATGTAAACCTAATTAATACGCGGACGCATTATGGGTAAGTAATAAAACTTATATATGCATATGTGTGGGTGTAATTTATCTATAATATGTATGTATTTAGAAATATATCTGGTTACCACAGTACAGGCTCTGACAAGTTTGGGATCAGACGGCCGTGTGTGCGATGTGTAAAGTTATTATATTATACACTCACACCTATACTTATCCCCGAAGGTATTAAACACCCACAAAATTTATTAAACGATAAAAAATGCGATGCATGCATACATTGCGACGCGTAAATACATGGAACTGACTTATGTAGTACCATGGAATGCGTAATGGCAATACATTGATAAGTTCACAAACGTATCTGGAGTCCGGTGCATTGTGTGTCCCCACGTGCATAGGCCCAAACACTTTTTTGCATTGTCCTTATTTATGAGCTATGTGTACAGTACAGTGTACACATAACTTCGCAAATACATACAATTATCAACGTAGCCCCATTCCCAGATCGTCATAGAAACGAAAAGACGCACCATTAGTCTCATAATCATCAATTAATCATCGTAAACCATTCATTTATAACTGTAAGCGTTAACCCTCCGCTGCAGGACACAATACTCGTTAGTGTGGGTGTGACATACACCTAGGGTTACCAAATCTAATATTGAAAAGCTTTCACAGAAAAGCTTGATAACTTACATATCTGTATAGATAGATAAAGGAAGCCGTACGATGTGTATGAATCCAAGTGTACGAAAATATCACATTGAAATGCAAGGAGAAAACTTTTCACTGTAAACTATCTTATGTGTGCTGTTTTTGCTATCGCGTATTCAACTCTATATCATTAAAAATATTTCCTCAAATAGTATAAAACAAAATGTTAGAAATTACATTCAGTGTCAAGAGTACAACTGCTATACCTTTATTTCAGAAGCGGATTCCCGATTATTCCTATTGCTAATTCCTATTCCTATTTCTTACAATATCCTCGTTATTATGCGAGTAACTGTCGTAATGTACGTATTTTAGCTTTTATTGACACACATCTGGTACCTCTGTGGTGTTCATTACCATATCTGAGTGTGCAGTGCGGTAGCCACCGCAAATTATCACAATTTCGTGAATATATGTGTGTGTACCCACCGATCACCGACGCGACGTGGAGAGATCTTATAACACATTTCACTTCGTTATTCATAATAATATATGATAGAATAAAACATAGATAGTTAGATACTTTTTAGATTATGTTCAAGATACAATAGGTACTTTAAAATGGCGACCTTATTGCAATGCAATTCGTGATCCAGAAGTGTTGGCTGACAGCAACACTACGTCAAACATTTTCTTGCCTTATTGAGTTTTGGGGAAAGCGCATTAAACAGTAAGTATATAAGTACCTACAAGTATTATATACAAATATATTATAAGTAGAAACATTACTGAAAATACACAGATGTCTCTATCATTGACGAGGTTGTATGAAATATATTTTTGATGAATAACTTTTGGCCTAAGCTGAACACCTGGGACGTAGTGGATCTTAGGTGCAATCTCTTTTATTAATGAGGTAAAATGCTCATTTATGGGACAGTTATACATTCATATACATAATTACGCTGAATACATTACGTTTTTTGTTTTTTTTCTGCAAGTGTGTGCTTACTGCACATGTCAACGATATTAAAATTTATACTTTATACGTTAAAATTAAAGAATTCCCTATGACGTTTTATGGTGTGAAATTGCTTATACATATAAACAAATTTTTTGGTGTTAGGCATAAATCACTACATATTATAAAACAAAGTCTGTCTGTCTGTTTGTTCGCGATAGACTGAAAAACTACTGAACGGATTTTCATGCGGTTTTCACTAATAGACAGAGTGACTCACGAGGAAAGTTTAGGTGTATCATTTGTTAAGATATTGTGAAAATTTATTGAAAAATGATGATGATTGTTGAAGATGTTTCTGCTACCCGTGCGAAGCCCGGGCGGGTTAATATAATTATAGGGTGACATTGAAGTCAGCATGTAACTCATCACATCATAGATTCATCCATCTGAACAATAACTTTTATAAATATTGCAGTTATTTTATGCAGGAACGAAAGTTATGTCCTTTCCATACAAAGGGCGGATCCTTCGACCAGGGGCCTATTTAATGAACGTGACAATCCGACAATTTTGTCACTTCTCGACAAAGAAGTAGAGTTGTCGCGACAAATGCCCTTTCAATAAAGATGACAATTCACTCCAAATGCGACAGGTAAATACTGACTCAATTTTCAGACTAAAAACCCGTTTAATAAAGGCAACAATTGTCAGGTTTTGTCAAGTCTCTAAGAAAATATTCTCTGACTTATTTGTCATTTAAACATCAATGCAGGATGTTTTGTTCTAGCTCCACCAATCATAAGGATAGTGTATAACTCATTTTAAATTTGGCAAACTTGCAATAATTTCCGCTGGTTACGCTTTTATTGGCGACATGACGAATGAGCAGCACGGCGTCTAGCGTTTGCATCAATTTACGCGCGAAACTTTAAAATATAAAATTGAAATCCATTTTATCGCCACTTACGGACTGAATAAAAATTTTATAAATTAACGGGTTGTTTACTGTTGCCGTAGGATCAAATTAAAACACTTTTCCGAAGAGTGTGTATACCCTTTGTCGAGTTAACGAAACGCGTCTACAGCTGTGACTTTTACTCATAAGTTTACCCAGATTTACACATTTTAAAATTTTGCCGCCCCTGCCTCGCAATAGGCAATTCACAATGATATTATTTACAACTTTTTTTTGTTTGAGTCTTCCATTATTAGTATGATTGTGAACTAGGAGATCGATGTCTCAGTTTCTAGATTTTTTTACAACCCAACGATTTAGCTAATATTGATTGTTTTTTTATGGAACCTTTATTTCTGAAAAAAAGCTCAATCATGTGCTACTGTTAAGGTGGGGTAAGATATGCCTTAATACTACTTACACATGTACATTCAATAAACGTTCAATCCATGAGCCTGCACCAAAACACCCGGTTCTCCGCCTTTCGCATACAATCTATCATAGCTACCTTTTGTCAGTTCGTCAGTCCATCTGGCTGTGAGACGTCCTACCTTCCGTTTACCAGTTCGCGGTCTCAATTCTAGAACAAGTTTGCAAAACGACGACGCCAGGCCACGTCAGCATGCTTATTCTGCAAACCATGTCGGTAACATTGGTTCTTTGTCGGATGACCTCATTACGAATTTAATCCTTCAAAAAACTCTAAGCAAGCTCGCTTCACAACCTGCTGAATCCTTCTGGTCATTTCTACCCGAAGTTGTTTCTACCGAGCTGGATAACGTGCTCAATGTACGTGGGATATTAAAATAATTTACATGTAAAGTAATATATTTCCTGCTTTTCGAAGTATTCTCCACTACATTTTAAACAATTTTTTATTCGGTCAAACCATTTTTGAAAACCTGAAGACCATTGGACTAAGGCCATGTTTTTCACGTGCTGGTTGAAAGCTGACACGGCCTCTTCCCTCCCCCGTAAATGTCATGCCTCTCATCAAATCTTTAATTTTTGGGAAAATAAAGAAAAAATCGCATGGTGCCAGGTCTGCACAATGTGCAGGCTGGGTCACTAGCTCTATCTTTTCAGAAGCCAAAAATGAGTTTGTCTTGTTCGCGGTGTGTGCCGTGCAATAGGATGCGACTTCTTGATCGTTTTTGCTTAACTTTTTCAAAGACACTGGGCAAACAAATGGTGGTACCACTCAGCACTAACTGTCTTTTGACCTTCGAACACCCATACAGAAGACTGTTGCTTTCTTTTCGGCATATAACAATATATCCATGTTTTATCTCCTGTCACAATGTCATACACGGCATAATTTTGCGTAGCAACGCCTTACGGTTCTCAAATGAGGTGCTTCTCTCCCAAAGGCATTTTGAAGACGAGCAGTGCAGTCTTGCAGAGTCAGTGAACTTCTAAAATCATAAAAAATCATCGCCCTAAAATCTTTCCGCCTTAATTTCATTTTCAGCACCTCGATACACGCCAGTCGACACATCGTCATTGCAGACTATTTAGAACAGCCCAGGTCTCGATGAAATCTAAGGCTTTCTCGTAATCAAATCAAATCAAATCAAAATCATTTATTTTAATTAAACCATTATGGTTATTTTTGAATTGTCAGGAGTAGTAGTCAGTCAGACTAAGTCAGGCGTGAAGCTAGTTGCCTGTTCCAATTCGTAGTCCACAAAAGCCGTACACAGCGACTGATATGAAATACTTCTCGGTCTTTTGTATAAATCTGTCGAACAGTATGGTTCACGCTGCCGTAGCCTTTTTGGAACCCGACTTGCTACGGTGGCTAGTACTCATCGAGTGATCTCGCGCTATGATTTTTTCAGACTCTCGAAAAGAACTTGTAGGTACCCTAGGTTCAACACCTAGGTATTAAACCTTGTTAGAGGACGGAACTAAACTACTACCTATTATTATTATTTTTTCAGTGTCTAGTGCTACCTCGACCATTTTTGGTCTTTTATAAGTTTATAACGCACTTTTGCTTTATAGTTCACTGATCAGACTTATGGCTTGACGATTGAAAAGGAGCTCAGGTTTTGTATCTCTTGAGCTCTAGAAGTTCTTTTGATACTTTGTTTTCATAGCCTTTTATTAACGCTTTCGAGTGTCTTAGACCAGTCGTGGTCTTCCATCTCTTAATTGCCATTGATATGTATTGGGCGTTTATGATTGAATAAGCTCACCGCAGAATAGTTTCGATCCGTGTTGTTGGTTTTCTGCACCAGTTCTGGCGAGTTTATAGGCTTTTTCCTAGGTACCTAATTTAGACTCGCTAGCTCTTTCAGGAGTTGCATCTGGCCTACCTTTAGAACTCGGTAGTAATTCCGTCATCCCAGGAGATCCATTTTTTGGCTGCTCGAGAGCCACCTTTGTCTCGCTGTGGAATTGTCCACAGCGAGGTAGAGGTGGTATGTCCTCCCTGTAATGGCGCGTTAATGGGGCTCTGTGGTCATCATCACTGAGTCTCGTTGGTTCTATCATACGTAATGCAAACAGCTATCCATAAAACATCTCAATCTCATCGAGAATCTGGCACTGACTGCCATTCTCAGTTTTGAGTTTCGTCAGATGGGGAGGCCAAGTGCTAAACGAACACTTGACCCCTGTTCCACTTAATTGCATTCTCTATTGTGTGAATGTTAGCTTCAAAGGTCGCGTCATAACAGTTTTTAGGCTCTCCTATTTGACGCAGACGGCTGAGTGGCTGACAGCTCGCGCATTCTCCTCAGAAGTTCGAGAGTCTTGGGAGAGAATTTGGACTGTTGCTAATTTTTGTAAGACAAAAAAATGTTTTTTCAAAATCTGCCACCCTAGGCTTCAGCCTACTCAGCCTTCTGGTAAATCCGCCACTGAGTTTACCTGTCGACGTCGGACATATTTTTCACCTTTATGAAACTGCCCAGAGCGATAATAAAACAAATTTGTCACTTTTTGACAAATTTGTCGAACTGTCAACTTCATGAAATAGGGCCCTGGTTAGGTTATCATGCCTTTCGAGTCGTGGTCAGACTACTGATGTTTGAATGTTGTGGGTATTCATCCTAACTAATCAGCATAGGAACTGTGATAGACCGATATAAGATCACTCAGTAGTTCGGCTTGTTTTCGCTAGATGGCGCTGTAAGAAGCTAAAGTACGTTTTCCTGTGTGTTGACGTCGCCCAATTTTCTTTATAATACCATGTTCAAGTCCTTCCCACACTTTGCTGTGATAATTTATTAGTGCCTGAATTAATAGTACCAACGCCACTACTTACGTGGTTTGTGGGTAGGTAGTTAGCTACTGCACCATAGTATATGTTACCAAATAAGTACGAGACTACAAAAATACTACTAAGCCCTCGAGCAACGCTTCTTTCTTTATTACATTGTTCGATTGGAATTTAATGTTATTGTAAAAATAGTAAGTGTTGAATCCAATCAAAGTGGGATCGTAAACCGTCTAGGGAATGTACTGTAGTGTGAATTGTTGACGGGATATTAATATTCTAATGGTGATTTGTCTGATGGGATGTGTTAATTGAGAGTCGATGAGAGCACCTTTAGACCGGCACTCGTTAGTTGTCGGCCGAATGAAAGCTATTTCAAATAGTTTCTCAGAGACGACTTATAATGATCCAGTGTGACGACCCGAGACGGTCCACTGTGTATACCAACTGATTACATTTCAAATATTACCTACACCACCAGTGGCGTAACTATACCATCTGGGGCCCGTGGCTAATTCATCGGATGGGGCACAAGTTCACACTTGGTGCCTCGTGTGCTTAGGGCTTTGGGGTCGGGGCCGGGGGCCCCTAGGGCCAAGGGCCCGTGGCATTTTGCCTGCTCTGCCACCCTACTGTTACGCCACTGCACAACACATTGTTATTAATATAACACTCTTCCGCAGCCTGTAACCAACGCAGAACGGGAGAAGGCTGCATTAAAAGCAAATATACATTTTTATAAGCTTATTAATAACATGGGTGACACATAGCTTTTTTACGAGTAGGCTAATGTCAGTATAATTAATGGGGTTTGAACCCGCGAGCACTTAATCGCAAACCGCCTTAACAGTTACGCCACAGATAAGATAATAGTTGTTACGCTTAGAGTTAACAAATTGTTAATAGTTATTGGTGAAATAAATTTAATTTTTTCCATCCCAACGTTTAATAATATGAATAGAACTAGCACAGAACAATTAAACAAAAATAACAATACGTTGAAATTGTCAGAAGTTTCAAATGTCCTGTTTGCTATATAAAAATACTCTTAAATTTGTTTATTCTTTTATTTTCTTTGTGACAGATCGATTAGTGCTCAATTAGTGATGCTCTAACACGTCGCCGCTAAAAATAATAATCGATTTCATTTAAGAGGAAGTTTTACTCATTTAAAAAAAAGTAAAAAAAATAATTTTATCTAAGAAATGTTCAACACGTTTCAAAAATTATTTTACATAATAAGAATTGATTATTAATGTTGCTGAGGACTGAAGCCTTTGGTTAAGTACTATAGTTTTTAACTTTAATTTCAACATTTTGATGTGATTTATTACTAAATAAAGACAAGGTTTTTATACCAATTTAGAAATAATTAATATCGATTCACAAATATGTAGTGGGTCTTCGATTTGATTGAAGCAGTGGGTAGAAACATTTGCCCTCATCGCTACGTAGTAACGTACAATAAAACGTACTTAAAAATAATTTATTTTGAAAAAATAGTACTTGTGCGATATCCTAATATCTACAAATGGTAATAAATTATATGATTGAATGAAAATAGGTAATCTATATATTTTTCTAACAGCGCATTTTAAAGTAAAAAAATTCGTATTTCGGCATAGTTCCGTTCTCAAGCAAGTGTTAAAAATAAAATAAACGAATAAACACAGTAGGTATACCTATCGTATGTATATCTTAGTTTTTGTTAGTGGATTGATAGTTCTATTCATTTGTTAAAGCGTAAAGCGACGATAATATTTTCGTTGACAGCTACAATTGATACGACTAACAATGCCCTTTTAACGTAGATTTTTGCCATTTCACAACAGACAAATTACACCCAGACACAGAACACATGATCGTGTTCCATCATACAATTATATGGCCTGGGTGGGAATCGAACCCACAACCTCTGGCTTAGGAGTCAGGATCACTAACCACTAGACCAACATTTAAATATTTTAAGTGATAAGTATGCAATCATATATGTATTAGCCTTTGTGAATAAGATAGCTGCATCAGCAAGGTTTCAATTCCACTCAGACGGTTATTGTTTGTGAACACGATCGTAAATCGTAATGGTATGTACACACTACGGTACGTATCTCCCCTGAGACGCTGGAGCAGTCAAATTGTCGTCACGTGGTGTCCGCCCTCCGCGCCTTCTTCCTACCCCATCCCATCCCGCCAGCGTCACCCCCCCCTTGCCTTTGATCTCTCTGTTCTTAATTACTGGCTTCTAAAAAATCCGCTCGGCAAGTTTTACGGCAGTTATAAAGGTTCGCTCCCTGTACCGCGGCCCTAAGCTCTCCCCCCCCCCCCCCCCCTCCACCTTACACACCCCCGCCAGCGTCCGATCGATCTTAATGAGATGGTTTCAATACAAACGTACCACCCGGAGTTACTAGGTATGAGCACCTGGAATAACATGCCTTCGTAGAAACACAAAACTCTTTTTTATACACAAATGTGTACAGTAAACATTTTTAAAGCTAACCTGTCCCTCGCCGCACACAATTTGAGCGAATCTAAAATTGGCTCAGTACACAATAATATGTTTCCCGTGACAATACTTTAGCATTTTAAAATTGTATTCAATACGAGTAAATGTTTAGAATATTTTATTTTTCAATTCAATTTAAAAGATATTTTATTTAATTTTAAAACTAAACAATTTATGTAAATCTTCGTTCCGCGAATTAGTAACGCTCTCACGACTTTAATATTATGGTTTGGAGTTTAATTCTTTTAGTTCTCGAATTTGTTTAATTTCATGCTGAATATTTGAGTGTCGTAGTCTAGTAGGTATTTACTGAATGCTCTGATACTTGTCGAGAGAAAATGAGGTATAAGATAAGACGTTTAATCGGATTAAAGTCAACTAAACCAGTCTTCAGAACGGATCAGTGAATGAGTCAGTTGGAAGCCGCAGGCGGAGCAGAATGTAAATTAAGTACACTTTAAATCTGTTTAGTTACTTATACAAGTCTGTTCAATATGTTTTATAGTTGTTGTTAATACTCCTATTTAGTTTCTTTTGTGTTATGTAGTTGTACTTTAGACTTATAGTGTTTTTTGTTTAGTATTAACGTAACTCAAATTAAGTAGGTAACACAAAGTATTGCATATTCGATGCACGTGTTCGATGTAACACAAGTTATATCAAGTATAAAATACATTATTCCCTATCCCCGATAGAATGTTATCGTTTAATTCCAACTGTATGTTCACAATTCTGCGAACCATCGTCGCCCACCTGACAGGGGCCGACACCACTCGATTTTGTTAACCTTTCGATGCGATTGATTTATTAATCGGCGAGGTGGCCCCTCCCGCGAATGGGGGGGTACTCCCTCTCCACGTATTTTGAATGTCGAAATATCTGAGTATAAACAAGGCAATTCAAAAACAGATATTGTTTACAAATACGTAACAAATAATAATATACTATTGTACACGGTAGCAGTAACGGGTTTTGATGGCTAGTTACAAGGTACAATTACCGACACTCTGTAAACTGGACCTGTTAGCGATATTACAATACACTATTACTACTAAATTAGGCTGTAATTTCCTCGTAGCGGAACGACGCACAGCGAGTCGCGAGAAATACATAAACGCTTTACCTAAACGTGTTCGGGATATTCATATTTTAAACAGTCGATCTTCGGCGATACTACGATGACGACAATGAAACCCTTTAAAATGTTTTGAAGCGTTTATATATCGAATAGCATCGTAGTCGTGAAAACTGATATTTTACAAATTGTAATTTAAAACGGAGCGGTTATCGCGCCGAGATCGCGCCCACTGGACCGCACTGATGGGCTCATGCCATTAACATCAGAATGCTCACATCTAATGTGAATTGAATCTTGATAGAACAGATTAAATATCGTCTACGAACAATTAAAAGGGGAGTTTTTTAAACAGTTGAAAGGATGTCTTGTATTCAATAACGAAGCTGTGATAAAATGTATATAAAGTTATCAAAAATACTACCTCCTTTTCCATAAACTGTAACTCTCCGTGATCGTAGTTTTCTCTTTAAGTAATAATAATAACTGTTGACGAATAAGTAGATATTTACTTTACTTCATAAAGGGACAGAATTGAGTAAACAAGAATAGATAATTATTGACAATATCGTTATAGCTTTTTTTGTGTTAACGTTATTTGTGTCAAATATGTGTCCATCTTTTACTAGATCCGTGTCACTGTATCTGTGTGTATGTGCCGTTCAATATGTGTATGTGCAAGTAGGTGTAGGTCGATCGTCGGTTGTTCCATTGTCTTTTTCTTCTTTAATTTCTTCTTAACAAGTTCATGTAATACATGTCTGCCTACCCCGTCTATAATTAAAAAATAAGCCTTACAATATGAAATTACAAAACTTAACAATTTAAGGTTGGCGCTTGAGGTTATCGACGGTAAAATCATGATATTGCTCTCTTTATGTCTTCTCTTGTAAAAGTCGAGTGAGGACTTTTAGTAACGTCTCTCGGTCGAGTATCGTACATTTTATTGCTTTGGGTACGTTTCAAGATATTGTAAAATAAAAACGTTGATTCATTTTCCTTCAATACTGACGTTATATTTCACAAGGGACATTAAAATACAATTGGAGCTGAGCTTTCTGCAAAATAATAAAAGTAGGTACTTAATATCCGCTATATATTAAAAACTACAAAGCATCGAATAAAAAACATTCAATTTTATAGATCCTTTTTTGTTATTAAAAATCCAAATCCCTTGCAAATAACCCTTAATTTTTATTATAAAAAGCTGAACAGGCGATAATATTAAATTTTATGTGTCGAGCGCCGAGGGGGGACTGTGAGAGAACGAGGCAAATTATCGTGAGCACAATACATGAAAGTACTTGTTCGTGCACGTGGTGAGCGAGGAGGCACCGCTCGCCCCGCTCCGCTCGGGGCCCGCAGCGCGCTCACCACGCCGCGCCGCGCCGGGTATAATCGAACGTAATTAAAATCCTCGTCGAGATCACTACTGGCATTGTGCTGCGAACGTTTCATGTGAAATGGGCTATTATCGAAAATGCTCCATGAAAAAAAAAACAACAAAGCTCCACGCTATGAAATGAAAAGAACGAGGGGGTCGACGAGGTGGGGGGTTAGTCCGGGGGCAGACGAGCGCAAACATTAATGGCAGTCTATGTATCGATTCATTTCGTTTTTCTATTAGGCGCCGTCAGTTGCAGCTGACGCGGCTCGTGGCCCCGGCACAAACGTGCACAATGTGCTTTGATCCTACACTCTACAGAGAGGTACAAAGTAATGCCATCGAACACACGCTCGTGCACTCTCTCGCCATGTATAAAATCCCTCATTTATTTATGATATAGACCGTACCTGTTCAAGGCAGGTAATTTAAGCCCTCTACATGATAATTTGTGTTGTTCATTGTAAGTGGTTAGCTAAACAGTGTTATTTTAATAATATGCTATTAGGTAATTGGAAAGTAGAATAGAGTTTGGAAAGTTTTAATAATAGCGGCATTATACCTAATTACAAATAGAAATACTCGGCCACCGTCAATGATGATCTGTAATTAATTCATGTGTACGAACCTTCAGGCGCTGATATCCAATTTGTCAGCCCAATAAAGTGTAAACTTTTGTCAATTAATAATGTGACCGTGAGTTTATTAACTCGTTCTCCTCACATCCTATAAATTAATTGGTTTTTCTGAATTCTGATATCCATAAATGTCAGTTAATGGCTAAAATACCTCAGTGTCGCGACACACCTTACATAAAATTACAATAAAACACAAAAATCAATGCAATTTTGTGGAAACGATCTTACCCACATTTATGTATTACGTAATAGCATATCTCTGTCATACATTGCACTCTCTGGAATTCGTTTCCTTGAAATCAGGATGCCCAGTATGCCCACAAGTCAAACCTCATTTAAGCTTCTACATGCTCCTGACTAAACAATTAACCGGATCATCACAGAACTATCCCAACTATAGTACATAACGGTAAAAACACATTGTCTTTTTTCGTGTGCAATTACCCTCGTGAATCTCTACCCTAACCTAATTTTATGACTGTTAGGGAATAACTAAAACATGGAGTCATCTATGCACAATTATATATTTATATCATTCACTTCTACAAACATGTCTAATATTATACCTAATTGTAGTCTAAAATGCTTATAAATTATTCCATTAGGGTTTTGGACACTTTTTAGTGAGTAATTCGTATCGTTGAACTGTAATGGTGAATATTGGTGAACGAACTCCGTTTTAACTCCCATCACCGGTTTCCTGTTCCAATTAGTAAGGATGCTTCGTCGAGTTTATTTTTTTAATTCAAAAGACGCGCTTGTGTTGTCAAAGGGACGATAGGGGTACGAAGGGGGTACATAACATTGTTATCCCTTCCGCATAGGGCGACCCTCGAGCAACGGATAGTATCGAACCGTCGATGTTTGATCGATGCGTTATTATCGATAAGATATCGAGCGTAAACCTAATCCAATGGATTCGTTAATGTTTAAGGTATAATTTGACACGCTCGAAACAATTAAACGTGTCCGTTGGGATATCGAAATTTACAAGAAACCTTTCCTGCTTTACTAATCTTTTGATCAAATAATAAAAGAATAAATAGACGGTGTAAAAAAACACAACTTTTACAAGTCGTAGTCGTGGTAGTCTAAAATAATTTCCTCACGCGTATCTATGAGCTTTTATAGTTCACGAGTATGTGCGATGTTAACTATTATTGAATATGTACTACGGGTATCATGAGAGCCGCTGTAAGCTAATGCTCATAATATATAGAATCGACGTAGTTATACACGTAAAGGAAGTTTATATCTCTTTTAACATAACATTTATATATTATCTTCCTTTACTTAATGAAGAAGGGAAAATCTGACATAAAACTTGTGGACTGGCTTAATTACAACTATGTGAAACCGAATAAGTCAACAAGATGATTCATATCATTTTACGAACGCCCCCACCCCTACCTGCCGCGTTCCTGCCGCGTAAGCATAACCCTGACCAATTCGTTCGAGACCCAGCATGTTACTCATGTCTCCTTGCGCGTTATATTTCAACGTAAATAAACCTCCGCTACAAGGAGGCGGAGGCGAGGTTCCGTTACAACCCTAAAAGGTACTAGACGGAGCTCACATTAGACGACCTGCAACGTGAGATATCACGGATTCGGATTCTATAACAGTTATTGTATATTTGTATATGTTACTGTCAATAGAGGTTGACAAAGTTATATCCAATACAATGTAAATTACTGTGAATGTCCGATATTAGTGAATGTAAAGATGCACCGGTGTATGTCGACAATCACCAATTGCGATGGTGGGCCTAAGTCCGAAATGATTTCATTTAGTTATTTGAATCGTACATATAATGGTTAATGCTAACATACACCAAGGCGATTCTGTGAATTTTAGATTCAGCTATTTACAATATAGGCGAATGTTAACACCCACCAGTATCTCTTCGAAAAGCGAGAAAACCATACACTTTTATATTCACATTCGACTGTTTTATTCTTCAACGAATTACCGAGGGTTCACTAATATTTGACAACAATTTGTGATTTCCGTTCATTTCTGTTCAATTGACCTACCCTACTAACATTTTCTAAATCATATTTTCATGTTACCGCCGCTCATAATGAAGATTCACTGAATGGATGTTAACAGACACCAGTGCATCTCAACATACACTGCGCTTCGGACATTCACGGTAACATATACATGCGTAATAATATTTATTGCCATTAGTCTGGGTGTTTCTATATATAAACTGTATATATAGTAGTACTTAAGAATACTTATCCCATTAGACTTAGACATACTTCTAGGAAGGTAGGTTTTCAACCTAGAGCTTTAAAATCTTGGGCCGTGATGTCACCACGGTTCTGTATAATAGTATATCTACAGTTAAGTCAGTAGAAATATTGCTTTTCAAAATATCTAAAGCTGTCGGCTTTTATGTGGTAAAAGTGCCAAATAAAATGAAAAAAAAAATTAATCCATTTGAATCAGGTTTAAAAGCGCATTTTGCATAAATAAATGAGAGATGTACAAAAAATTATACAGTTTTATTTATGCAAAATAAACAAATCAAATCATATGTGACTGTCCCTCGCCTTTGACTTTTCAAATTCAAATTTCGTATCCAATTTCATTAACACTCTGTCAGTGATACACATGGTGAGGGAGTGGCCATATACAACGCCCTCTGATTTTCTATATATGTTCAAAGCCAGCTTTTATGGTACAAATGTCCAAAAGTGGATCTTAGTCTCAAAATTAAACCTCTTTTTCTAAAAACCCAGTATTGAAGTGCCGTTGGAAGTGCCATAAATATACATGGATGTGTTATTGACATGTTATATAGTAGACATGTTATTCTAACACTGCTCGGTAGCAGTGTTAGAATAACATAAACATACATACAAACACTTACACCTATATTCCGGAAGAGGTACACAGAGGCGTATTAAACACTCAAATATTGCCAACTATAATCCCCCCCCCCCTCCTATTCATGATAAGCTTTAAAAAAGTATAGCTTGATTGTTGTGTATAGCGATACTACCATAGTCTGGTACTAAGTAGTTGTTGTGTATAGCGATACTACCATAGTCTGGTACTAAGTAGTTGTTGTGTATAGCGATACTACCATAGTCTGGTACTAAGTAGTTGTTGTGTATAGCGATACTACCATAGTCTGGTACTAAGTAGTTGTTGTGTATAGCGATACTACCATAGTCTGGTACTAAGTAGTTGTTGTGTATAGCGATACTACCATAGTCTGGTACTAAGTAGTTGTTGTGTATAGCGATACTACCATAGTCTGGTACTAAGTAGTTGTTGTGTATAGCGATACTACCATAGTCTGGTACTAAGTAGTTGTTGTGGTGTGCATACGTACCGGAAATCGCTTACAATCAGGCGGTTTTGTTCGCGGTCGTAGATACTGCTGTAAAAAGGCCACTGCACATTCTCTAAGGGTCTAAGTTGGTCACCACTGACCCATCCTCGGACTAATCTTCATTGCGATTGGTCACGTCATTTCTTGCTAGTAGGCAATTATTATAGCAAATCTAATCTTAGTAAATTATCTACTGTAATATAAGTCTATTAAGCTCAAGAGATATTGCTTCTTTTACTGTGTAAGATGCAGTTTACGATACGAAAAATAAGATTATTTAATGGGCGGGTAGTAATATAATTTATTGTTTTAACGCTGTGATGCTTCATTGGGGGCTCCTAATGAAGCATCGGAGCGTTGGGACCATGGGACTCGTATGTTATTCGAGCGATATGGTATACGAGGTATGTTCTCATGGTAAGCAACATCATACTTTCCAACTTGACAGATATCATTTTCATGAGATCTTGTCTCGAGATACCGATCTATGTATAATATCAATATTATTTTAAAACCAAAATCTTGCGTTTGTAATTTGACTAGGTAGATGATGTTTTGATTAATTTTAATTTCCACAATGCTTTACTTTTTTCATGAATAATAAAATGTTTTGCACTTCGAACGGAGTTCACTATCTTGCGTCTAATTTAAACATACATTAATTAGTGCAAAGAAAAAGCGTTATCTACAGACCAAATGCTTTTTGACTATTTTCGTATAACATTGATCGCAAGTTATTCTCATTAAGGTCTGCGGGGTTAAAATAAGACGAAGACCTAATTTTAGTTCAACCTATGATACTAAAAATGCACCTGCAATCGGCACTGCTTCTTGCGTCGGTTATTCAACACGCGTGGTTGAATCGGCAAAGAAGAGCTCATGCGAGACTGCAACTAAATGACACAAACATAATATACTATTGTTAATATTTGCATATCCTAATAGGTGGAAGATGGTGCAACTTTGTAATTATATTTTCTTGCAAATAAAGAAATTCATTGATTGAGATGTCGTTATTAACTGATAATAGTAAAATTATCTTTAAAAAAAAGTAGCACCGACATCAATGTGCTTTTTAGTGGACAGTAGATGTATTTTGTTTGAATATAATATGGGTAGGCCAACCAAACGCACTGCTCCAATGAAACAGCGATGTTTCGGAGCAAACGAAGATATCATCGATGTATACAATTTCGAGATATTTGTTGATTTTTTAAAAACCGCTCGACTGATTTCGATAACATTTAAATGGGACCACCTGGGAAGTATACCCTTTGAAACAAAAGAAGAATTTTCCAAATTGGTTCAGGTGTCTTCGAGTAATCGGTGAACATACAAAAAAAAAGATTCCGACGAATAGAGAACCTCCTCCTTTTTTGAAGTCGGTTAAAAATATTTTATATTCCAATATTGTTTATTACGTAATTTGTTACAGTCGTTACAGACCTCGTGCTTTAGTATAGAGACATATTCAGACATATTTTACGGCGCCAAATGTGATTTAACACAAGGCTTGGCATCAAAAACAGTTAATGTGCATAAGCTTAAAGCAATACACAGTTGGCACAGTTTTGATACTTTTGTAAATACATATTTCCATAATCCGTTTTGATACTTTTGTAAATACATATTTCCATAATCCGTTTTGATACTTTTGTAAATACATATTTCCATAATCCGTTTTTCTTTGTCAAGAACTAGCTGACCCGCGCAACTTCGACTGCGTTTGTAAATTTTCCAAGTTTTTTGCAAAATTTTTCATTTCAATTAATTCATTCCGCTTCTATTGGATTTAGCGTGATTTTATATAGCCTATATAGCCTTTCGTGATAAATGGGCTATCCAACACTAAAATAATTTTTCAATTTGAACCAGTAATTCCTGAGATTAGCGCGTTCAACCAAACAAACAAAAAAACTCTTCAACTTCATAATATTAGTATAGACTTTATTGTAGATAACAACTTTTAGAATAAATATTTTAGAGTATAAATTTTATTATTTTTACAATATTATCGTAACATTAATAACTGTAACTCAGGTAGTATTTCTTTAGTCCAACCATATTTTAATAAACAAAAATAGTGTTTCGTTTTCAAAATCCAAATGTTTCCAATCACAGTGACACGGACGATAGAAAATAAGAACGACCCATCTACAATTACCAAATCACTTGATACAATGAGATTAAAAGTTAATAAAGGGTTGCCATATGTCAGATCTGTTGTTATATTTGTTTTGGGGATTAAAACCGTCAAAACCGGCCGAGGCACAACAAACCTAGGATAAATTGAAAGTTCGCTGGTTTACACAACTAAACCGGTGACAGACGCTCCAACAACTCTCACGATTCCACTTTAATTTATCACGAAATGTTGACGCCGAATACGGCTCGACAATGCGCCGCCCAGCTGCTCCTACCACAGTTACCACTAACAAACTACCACCAAACACGTTCTGTTTTACTATACCTTGCCACTCTTGTACACCCTATAAAAATATTTCAGAATATAACGGGTAATGTACTCGAAAGTATATTTTCAGTTTGTTATTTGAATGCGTTATTGGTACAATGTTGCGTTAGGCCTCGATTTCAACTTCACAAAGCCTCGCTATACAAAAAATGAATAAAAAAGTTTCTTTCATCTACGATTGACGTTGCAGCCGCTTTTGATCCAGCCAGTTATTATAACTTACTTGTTATTTATAAATCGGCCGCGCAATGGCGCCTGTCAAACGCCCATAGCAAGGCAGATTCATTATAAATCATATTATGTATACTATGTGAGATCATTGTATGGCAAGACTGGACCGGGGACTGGGACCTTCCTATTATGTACAACGTACACACTAGGAGTTTCAAAAGCTCACCAGTACGAAAAACATTACCATAACTGGACGACATTATTACATATATCTAGATTATTCTTTGACCTTTAAACATGCACAGAATACATTTCAAAAAACTTTTCTAAAAGGATTATTCAAAAACATGTTTTCTCTCTGTTCACACGGGGCCAGTTTCTCTCTTAACTAAATAAAACTTTTTAAAAGTATGTTAAGGAACTAGTATTCCATCCTAGTTTAAAAATATTTGAAATTCTTTTGTAAAAGCTTGTCTATGCTACATTTTGGAACGTGATGAACGTTCTGTAGTATAAAAAATATCTTCGCAAAGACGAGTGCAGTGTATATGGCTCAGAGGGAATAAATGTGTATTGTTTGGCTGTCAGAGATTTAGAACCAATTGCTTATTGATGTGAAACTTTTGCCATTAAATAACTTATATAGTGAGCGCACTTATTTATGGCCAGCCATAAAATATATATGATTCGAGCTCTAAGGAAAGTTGTAAAAAGTATACGGAGAAAACTTTGTGTTTTGTTCAGGATTTGGAAAAAATGTAACGTGGAACATTATTCTTTGCAAAGAGATTTTTCCATTTCAGTTAAAAAGCTATTGTAGTTATAATTAATTACATTATCATTTTTATGTCCTAGACGCACTTTTAAACTGATAAAGTACTCTCTGCTTCGCAAGGACTAATCCAATTCCAATTATACCGCTGACTATGACTATGTGAAGTTGACCAAGTCATTCTTATTTTATGATATACACGCCTAAGTATAGTTCTAGTCCAAATGAGTTTGCTCCATCTTTCACCAATGAAACTGTTGTGCTACTGTAACAATTTGGTATTTACCCATAAAATCATACAAAAAAATGCCACAAGTAACTAAAATCTTGGAAGTCATACTTGACCTACTTTCAATTGTCGTATCGAAATGACACTTTGTACCTATGTATATGTAATTGGATAACATCGGATGATAGTTGGTGGATAGTGTTTACAATTAGCCACTCTTCAGTGGCTAATTGTAAACACCTCGAGATTGGATTCATATGACTCGTATTGGTATTGGTATTGGTGTAGGGCTCTGTTTCCGCATCTAGACTCATATGCGGTCCATTATGCGTTCAGATAGGCTGACTAGTTGAGCCAGCCTAGCTCCTTCCAGAAGCACAGAAGCCTCCTGGGGCGTTCACAGGCTTCTAGGAGCGACATCGCGCCCGCGAGGATACTTGCCCGTTGTGTGGCTCGTTTTGACGAGCCCAACAGATTGAGCTTGGTAAAGTTAGACTAATGATGAAGCCAAGAGGTTGATAGTGGAAGTGTTTTTACTTCTTATTTCGGTTCGCCATGAAAGCCTGCTTTTTTTACTAACCTATTATTATTTATTTATGAAGCTAATTTAAAGACAACCAAAAATATTTGTATCACGAGTTTTCCTACAAAACCTTTCACATATCGTTTTACTTATAATTTGCGACTGTAGTGTAACGTATAATATTATTATATTCCTGGTTACTATTTGCCGTACATTAGCGAAGCAGTGTGGAGCGAACGCGCCGCGCCTTTGAATGTCAATACCTACACAAGTTTGGACTCAGCTGCGGCGAGCGGCGCTCTGTCGGCGGCTCTAATCGCCGACTTATTTCTGAAGGGATTACCAACGACAGATCCTTTGAAACTTGTATTTACATTACTATAGAATTTCAAACCTGCTTAAGTAACTACCATGAGAGTGTATTTAAGCCATAGACATTAATCTTCAGTTACAAAAATATTATAGTAAATTTAACTGTATATTTATAAAAAACAATGTCAGGGGAATGATAAAACCGTGCCTTTTTCGAGACTTATGACTAAGAAATCTTAGACCCTTCAAGTATTTAAATGCTTTGAGTGCGGGTTCACGTCAGCTACTGGTTATAATTCAAGTCGTGAGCTCGTCGCTAATGAGAAGTGCTGAGTTAGTTCAAAACTGTTTTCATACACAGTATCTTTCCTGTACCAAGCAGGAATATGTGCTATCATCCAGACATATTCGTAAATTGCTTTTTCTACATAATATACATATATGTATTCTTAAACCATGTAACATGTAAAAACAGGGACGTCACTTACGAGTTGCCAACTTTACAAAATGCCTTTCTGTCTACAGTCGTAGTTATTACTCAGTAATCTATGCTACAGTCTACTCCTACGCCATTGTAGTGACACGCGAGCTCAATATTAGCAGGATTTATATTAACATAGTAACTTGTTCGCGTCGGTTCGTAGTCGTAACTAAAACAAAAATCGACTTAACTAAATGTACCATTGAATTACGCATACAAAGCAATGCTTGGACTTCCGAGAATAATAGAAATGGAACCGTGATCACAAAGAGGTATTTACCAATTAATAATGTTTACCGCGATCTCATTTCATTTCAACGACATTTTCCAACCGTCACAGACAATGGCAGCATTACGCAAACACTATTTAGGGTATGTTCTCACCAGTGCGATAATTTACAGCTTTAGGCTTAATCTAATTTTCGCTGAGAACACGTCATTGCAAGTCTGTTCTAAGAAACTTCACGAACCTTGGCCGATATCTTTATATTAATCACGTAAATGCTGAAATACGCAAAGAACATAATGAATTATTTAAAGAAACATGCTTTAACGTAATGAATAACGAGATTACAAAGTAGTATGCATTTCATTACTTTTAACTCGTAATGGACTTTTTATCCTTTGGGCATTTAAAGCGTATTCAAAAACAAAGAATCATTACAATTCGGCGAAGATGTTAAGTAACACAAAAATGTTTATATAAAAAGATGGTGCATCAAATCGGGTAATGAGAAATTATCTGTAACATAGATATTGAACGACTAGAACTGATATACATTTATACATAACAAGGGTCCTAATGGTGCAGCAGGGAGTTTAATTATTGCGGTCTCAAGTCCCAGTAACAGTAAGGTATCTCGCATCTAAGCCATCTCAAAGAGTAGTTCTTGCTGTCTGCAAAGTTTCACACAGAGATAACAGCCCAGGGATAGATATCCTTTATAAGTCTCTCTTGCAAGAGAGTAACGTCCATTTTTACTATCTTGAATAAGGACATTAAAGGTTATTATAGAGACACGTAAAATAAGTAAAATAACAGCATAATGATAATGACAGACGGGTTGGACAGACTGACATGACTAAATTATAAGGGGCTCTCAATCGACGGGCACTGGCGCGAAACGGTGAAAAATTGTTTCTGTTAATCGCCAAACCGCTTTTATTGGCAACGAGCCAAAAGTAGTTAGTCTGATGTGAACGGGGCTTAGCGGATTGTTATCGTCGCCCTACATAGTACAATTAAATAATTTGGTTGCAAGCACTTCATTGTGTCTACTGTAATGAGTTCATTTGATTGTTTGCTTGTAAAACAAACGCCTACAGGCGTGGAGGATAGCGCACATTTCGTCATACGTCATAGTTTTGTAGTCGTTTTGAGATCTTTATCAAAGCTTGTTGTTCGTCAATTCGCCCTATAAAGATATACTTAGTGTCGAAATTGTAGGTGGCCGCTATCTCCGGAAGAAAGAACACAATGAACTCAAATACTTCAGAATAAATAATGAATCCGAAAACATACTATTAGAATTATAAATGCGTGTGTTAGTGTGTCTGAGTATATAATACATGTAGTAGGCTTGTTATCCTTAAACCATATGTTTATGCCTTAAACTGTAACGATTGAAGGGACTGGATGAAATTTACAGTGTGTTTAAATAGTATTGTGAATAGGCACGTGGATAATGGATTCCACGCTTGGAAAATTTCATAAATTCGGCGCTATTTTACAATTCAATATTTAAATAATAATGTCACACTTACTTATAAACTTCCTTAAGAGGTCTGCCACTCTTAATTACCAGCTGGATCACAATAGCTATATCGAATCAATTCAAATCAAGGGTAATCTGAAGGAAATGGTACAACTTTCCCCTTCATAAGTTGTTAGTGTGAAACTTCCTTCTCAGTGCTCCCGTGGCGTACAAGGAGCATTGTACACAATGTACACTCTCGCAAACTGCAGCCTGCGAACCATGTCCAACATATTTCTTAAACAACTTTGTAACACTGGGTTCTAGTTCATGCCACATTATTACTTACTAGCTTCGCCCCGCGGTTTCACCCGCGTAAGTCCTGCGCCAATTCCAATTAAAATAAAAACATCCTACCGCTCACGTTTTGCTAAACTGCAAACATTGTACAAAACTTCATTAAAATCAGTTCATTAGTTTAGGAGTTCATCGTGAACAAACAACGTGCCACGAAATTTTTATATACATAGATATTAAAATAATATATCCAAAATGGTTATTGTCAGTAATTTCAGGCCACTATAGACTTTACGTTACGTGCTTTATGTGTACAGGTTTATATACACATTTGATGCTACATGCTAGTTATGTCTGCTAAATATTTAGTTTGTATTTCATTAAGTAAAACTATTAGTCAACATTTTGCTTCAAACGCACCTAATTACTCATTGTCTTTTCTATGAACACCCAAAGGTTGACTGGTAGGAAATACTTTAAACTTCAAGACCGCCTATGTACCAGAAATACATAAACTTTAAATAACACATTTTATCATAGTGATAATAAATATACTCCATGTTTTGTAAGACTCTGCACCTCATAAGATGACCAGATACCTACTGATGACAATCAGTCGGTGTCTTTTCGCACTGAGAGCTATGAGATCACCGCCCCCACAATGTATGCTCATTTTAGACGCTTAGGTTATTTGTCAGTATACGCGATGGTACTCATTCTTTGTATTGTGTAATATTTGTATAATTTAATACACAAAGGATCAATCCGCACAGAGTTACTTTTGACATAATTAAGTTTAAAGTTCAGGCAGTATCTTGTCTTTGTTTCCTTAGTACAATTTTTTATTGATATTTGTTTTTTTGTGGTTTTGTGGTTGTGGGATAGGGGCTTGTGGCTAAGTGATAACCGAGTAGGTTACCACAATACAAAGTTAAGTAATACTAGCCAGGTCAGTCTAAGATGGGTGACCATTCTTAATACATTGAGACCCCTCCGTGTCTCGGAGAGCACGTTAAACCGTCGGTCCCGGGTGCCATACAAACATCTGTGGTATTCGTTACGGGTAGTTGGAGCCCTAAAAAGTCCGACAACCTGTCTAACTACAGAACTTCGGTATCGCCTAGTACTTGGGTCGTGGAGGTCTGATGGCAGTCGCTTCACGTAAAATATCGAAGTTCGGCCGTATCGTAGTTAGACTGAAAGCCGACCCCAACTTAGTTGGGACAAGGCACGGAGGATGATGCTTTGTTTTTTTGTGGTTTATTTTTATGGATCTTTTTTTATAATATGATTTTCTTAATAAACGATCCAAGTAACTTGAAGCCATATCGATAAAAAATTATATCATCTCATTCTCATTATTGGTTGGATCCTATTAGTTAAACGACCTCTAATTATAAAATTGGGTCCACGTCGGACCCACGACAACATGGGTCTTTCGTCATCTCGTCTCAAAACAAATTCGGCATGTTGGGGCGAATTTCAAAATTTATAATTTTTCGTCCCCTTATTAAAATTCTTTAAAATTTTAGTTGATTCAGTACAGTCAAGAAGAAAACTATTCACTATCAAGGTGTTAAAATAAAAGACAATAATCTTTATCCTTAGTTCCTATTACTTCCTAATAAAACTAACAAAACCAAGAAAGGAATGAAAATAATATTAATTTCGAAATTTGTTAACTCGTCCCAATGAACCGAGTTTGTTTTAGGACGAGATGACGAACGACTCGACAATATGTGCTCCAAAGACTTTGATTTTTCTAATAAGTTGTAATTGGACCCTTTCTACGCTGAGTTATCAATAATCGTAACTGGATAAAATATCTCATTATAAGTTCGTATGTCGTAATTCACCTACATTGTTAAAGCCAATAATATAATAAAACCTTTTGACAAAAACTTTTTTGAGTCAGTAAACCGTATATAGGTATATCCTTCATAAATATGAATACCCCTCAACATAGTTTTTAAACGGTAGGTTTTATTTAGCTTGTCTTGACTGAATCTAGTAATTAAAATTTTACCACCTTCCTGTTCACTGATTGATCTGAAATCTGGAATTTTTCAAATTTGAATTGGACCAACTTCAAGGTATACACTACAATCTCACTCTTACATAAAAAACTTTTGGTTAACATATGTCCACAGGAAGAGAACTAACGCGTAAATAACAAAGTAAAATAAATAAAAAAAGCAACGTCTTTACAAGCCTTGTTTTAAAAGTTTGACAATCGCTGCACTACACTTCAAAATGTAGGCTGTGGCGCTACAGAATACATAATAATTAGTACCAGTAACTGGCTGTACTAACAATGAAGCAATGGGAATGCACCGAGATTGCTCCACAGACTTCCAAGCTGAAGATGGTGTACAATCACTGGTTAATCTCTGCTTGACACAGAACAGTTCGTACAACAAGCTTATGTATGCAAACCTTATGACACTCCTAAAACCGATATCTTCAAAACGGTAAATAGATTGTCCAAACCATACGCATCGTCCTACTTAAATCAGCTTTCTAAAAAACAACCGCATTCTCCATAGTCCTTCCATTTAGGAACTACGGTACCATGCTATAGACAGTTTAGGTATATACGCATTAACTTGAATGGTGACATACTAGGTACTATTATGTATCTCCATAAGTATTAACTATGTATTGTATATGTATGTATGTATGTATATATATATACATATATAGATATGTATAATTGTATATGTGTATATATGAGTTTATGTAAGTATGTGTATTTGTGTACCTAATTTACCTATGTCTATATACCTACCATCCTAATATTTATTTGCAAAATTTATGCTAAGTATCTCGAAATAGCACTTATATACAATTATTTTCTTCTTCCATAGGCTTCTTAAATGTATTGTACACTGCAGCCCCTCTTTTCACCTATGTTTTCTCTATCCATCCAATGGTTGCAAATTGCGATAAGGTCGCCAATTGTACATAACATTAGCTAGTAAGTAGATATAATTAAAATATTGTAACCTATTTGTTTGTGTACAATAAAGAGTACATCTATCTATCTATCTATCTAAACTTATATTAAATGTTGCATCGATTAAAAATAAGAACTTGCAAACTAATCGCAATATCAGCAGTGTGTTTCATGTTTAAAATCTTTTTTTTTAACAGTTATTATGTTCATTTGGTTTCTGTTTAGTTAATTGTAATTTGGTTTTTAATTGTGATCTAGCATTTCATCACTTTTAGACAGGTTTTATTAGGTATGATCACGACGTCAGGTAAGATTCGATGCCATTTAAAACGCCTTCATATTTTTACAACAAGTATAATATAAAAAATTAAAATATCCCCGAATCAAAAATCCCTTCAACGATTAGAAAAACGCTCATAATCTTCGAACGGCCGAACAGATTTTCTTTAATTATAGCTAAGAAACTCTCGATCAAGTCACCTTTCAAACGAAAAACTCGATGTATCATCAATCATAATTCATTACACTTACACACACTTATTGTTTGTCACAATTGTGGCAATGGGTAGTACATTTATACTTATGTACTATTTATTTGGTAGGGCCAGTAGTCTTGGTATTTATAAAAATGTATAAATATTAGTGATTATTCTTAAAAAAAAATACACGTCTTAATTAGTAATTTTAAGATATTGTGCTGATACCTACGCATGTATTTCCGCTACGAAAACTAATTTGTTTAGTCGTTTTACAAGTTCGACGTGTATTTATGTATGTAGGCCGATACCTCGGTGTGTACGTAATGGCATCAGTTTAATAGCTTCCGAATATATTTAAAAAGGATTTTGACCATAATATATGGATGGGTGATGTCATTAAAGGTGCACTTTAATATATAAATGTAAGTTCCGCATAGCCTTGCAAAGACATTAAGATTTAAAAATCCAAATAAATATGAGTTTAATGCAAATTAATTATTATCATGAACTGGCTGTGCCCGGCATGTACTACGAAGTTTTGCAAACCCCATTTTTATCGTTAAAAAACTTTTGCAGGCGCAAGTTCAACCACTCAAAAAAGTTTTATCGTAATCAGATAAATGGTAGAGGAGGGTAACGAACCAACGTATTTACGAGACATTTTAATACTGATAAAAAACAGAAAATAGATATGACTAAAAATACGTACTTAGTTTATTAGGACAATTGTGCGGAACCGTACATGTGTGTCAGTCGTGTCTGAATCTTTATTATAATCATCGATATAAATAAATTTATCTCAATGATTATAATAGAATATTGCTGGGTCTGCAAGTCTGCATACTTGCGCAATTATAGTATAAGTTATTTAATTGTACACCATTTTTATATTTTATGTAATAAGGGACAAGACAAACATGTGTAGATTGATAATTGGGCTACCCTACGTACCAGTATACACATTCCAAATATGATTGAGTCACGTACTACCGGCGCCAGGTTTTACCGATCTGTAATCATTTTTCTTTCACTTCTTAGCATTTATTTTTATTCCTTCAGAGTCTACTTCACTCTGCATCCGAGCAAATTTTGCAAAATTTGTCTACTAGATCTGTTCCGACACCTTCGATTTCCTTAGACCTTAAGTCTTCAGTTTTATAATTTTATAGTCGTATAATATTCTGTGTAAGGGTTTTTTTTTATGGTATAGGGGGCAAACGAGCAGACGGGTCACCTGATGGTAAATTATTACCGCCGCCAAGAGTCACAAGTCCCCCTTTAAGGTGGGAATAGGGGAAGAGGGGGAAGAGCAGGAAGATGGGAGAGGGGGATTAGAGGGGAGGAGAGGGGGAGAGGGGAAAGACGGGAATAGGGGAGAGGGAAGGGTTAGGGCCTCCGTCAACCTCACTCACGCGGCGAAAAGCAATGCAAGCATTATTTCACTGCCGGTTTTCTGTAAGGCCGTGGTATCGAGCGGAGTCGAGCGTGGAGCGGCCCATACGTGCCGAAGCATGAGAAGTTCTTAATGTAACGCCGGCGAAGTGTACGAACTCCTACATTTTACATGCTCTGTTAAGTGAACACTTAGCTGGACTGGTTCTTGTCTACGTATTATGTAGTTTAGCTTTCTCGGTATCTCATTATCTTCCTAATATAGCTTAAAAAAATTGACTTGACCATAACTGGTCGATTTCTGGTTCCGAACATTTTTTTCCTCTATTTGTTGTAACTATTTTTTGTTTACTAGCTATTGACTAGCTTTTCCACTATCCACTTCCTGGCTTCATCATCAGACCATCGTTACCGAGCCCAATCTGTTGGACTCGATAAAACGAATCATATGAGCCCAAATTGGAGGGGTTTACTAGAAGCCAACATCCCCCTCCTGGTTCCATCGTCAGATCAGCTCTAAGATGCCAAATTATAGTATTGTCATCGAAACTTTCGCTTCGATAGACAGTTAGAAGGTGAAGATTGACTTTCAAGATTTATTTACGAACTATTCGTTAGTTAGTTAGCTAGTTAGTTAGCTAGTTAGCTAGTTAGTTAGCTAGTTAGTTACAAGTGAAGCTAATAAAGCTTGTTAACATTAGGGAAACAGTTTTCCCTGCCTTGGACGGAGCTATACTATGATCAATATGTCATACTATAATCAATTACTTTCCAGAATGCCACTCAGAATCAGTACACAAATAGTCTAAACTGTTATTAATATTTGTGTGCCGTGTCTTATCGAGCGATGAACTGTTAAAGACCGTATACAAACATGTGATGATTACTTAAAAATTCTGTTGTATTTAAGAGAGTAAACTCTATTTATAAGTCAGATAAGATAAACATCTTATCCTGCTTTAGCTTTATCAATGTTCGTAACGAGTATAAGATTTTATAAGAGACTTGTAAGTAGTTCGTATCTTATGTAGGACTTCTTTGATAGAACAAACTTGTACATCTGAGAGTAGAAGTAGTTCGAAACCAATTTAACTAACCTTTTAAAGTACCAAGACTAATAAGTACTCTTAAAGAACATTTCTTTTAGCGGTAGCAGTCTGAGAAGAACTTTAAATATAGTCTGAAAGTGAATTGAATACTCCCCTGAGAGGGCTACTCTTAATGTTATAGTTTCGACATCCTTGGTCGAAATGTGTAGGTTGCCTGGAAATGATTGCCGTATGCGATAAATATGCCAAGGCTCCAAATTATACATGTATCTATAGTTCCTGCTTATCTATAAATAAATAAAAGAAGTTTAGTGTTAGCGATTGCGTCATTACTTCAAGATAACACAGATTAAAACCTACCTTAATATTTTTTTATAAATATGAATTACACTTATGAAAGTTTTATTCTAATAAAACCTACTATCTCACGTATTTCTGGTGATGATGTGATTTTCAACTTGTATAAAATAATGTTATCCAATTAATGTTGTAAAGTAATAAGATTGCACTCTCAACGATTTGCATTATATTTCCTTACTAATCTAGATAGTTCTCAAACTCCGGGAAAGCAAGATTTCCTCGTTCAAATGTTCACTGTGCGTTTAAATTGTCTACCCAACCCTTCCTTTCCAAAAAACGGATGAAAAACGTTAATTAGAGAGATCAATCACAAATGTACACAATCAGAGTACGTATTATTTTTAACCTAGAAAAGCAAGGGTTTGTTTGTTACTATTAACGTCTTGCAGTATTATGTGCAAAGTATTTAAACTTTTTGGTTTGTTAGTAGGTACTTATAAAAATTCTATCTAAACAACGCTATAAAGATACTCTCATATTAGGCACGTATATTCTAAATCACGCGTAGTATTGATAATTTGGTGGCTAAAATATGTCACTCATATCCAATATTTAAAGGTTGTTCTTATTACCACCGTTGTGTAAAAGATACTGAACAAAGAGACAGGAGGTATTGTAACCTCGCCATTGTTAGTGCAAGCCCCGTTGGGCTCGGCCAACTCAAGACCAATCGATATCTCTCATATCTTGTGTAATTTTCCACGGTGCGGTGCATCGTCTCACAATACAGCCCAGACTCGAATTACAAACGCTCGACCAAGTACAGTCCGCTCCGCCCACCGGCTCATAGACCTGTCCGTTTCAATTTATAACGCACGCTCGCCTATCTAGACCGAGTTCCCATTTGATTCATCGCGAGCTGCACGAGATTCATGAGCGAACATTTTTAAAATTCAAAAGTTTCTCCGTCGCTGTCTGACGGTAGATATCCCCAGGCATATTACAACTCTTATAAACTCGGTACCAAATTCGCTGCGGGCGGTTGCCAGCCCGACAGAGAACACGGCGCCGCCACTACTTAATGCCATCTATGAGTTGTTTTAATTGGCGACGATAAAAACATCCCGATGCGATGTCGTCGTCGCAAAACTTCCCCCGCCCCTACTCGCTTTTTCCAGCACTTTGTTGATTTTATTCGACACAAACAAAATAATGGCCTAATAATAATTGTAATGAAATAACGGTACTGAGTTAGGTGCCGCCATGCCGTAGCGACAACGCAAAGTGCTTGCCCCTCGAATGGCTGCAATACCGCCAGGTAAACAGGGCATATCAATATTTTTATTGAAAAACATCAGACGGAACGGTATCGGTTACGCAATGCGCATAAACTACGTATATAATACACTCGTGGGATGTTATGAAGTAAAGTACATTATGGGGGATATAAGGCACCATTACCATTCTTTATGGTATATTTATGCAGCCGAGTGTACGGGGCACCTAATGTATGAATAGTCTATTTTTCCATTCCGTTTATAGCGTCATCTTCATAAAGTTTGCAATACCGCGGTATCGAGCGACCCACTTCCACCTTTTGGACACGTGGAACAAGCCGCGACAGCTGCATCCAACTACGTTCGTACCCGCGATATACGTCACACACTGCGCTTATTTATCATCTTATTGTTAGGAATAAAAAACTCTCAGCGAATCATGCAATCTGGTATTCAAGTTTCCCAACAAAAAACAGTAATTTTAATGGGTCCCCGAAGTGCTTGGGCACTAAACGGGAACAAAAGAGCACCCCAATTCGGCACTACGAGGCGCTCCAAGTAAATTGGTTGTTTTTTGTGCGAAAATGTGGCGGCCCCGGCGCGCCGACCGCACAATGCTTCATTATATAGCGCTGCTACTCCAAGCGCGAGGCCGGCAACGCGCTCCGCTAGTGTGCACACCGCCTAAACAACTTTACGACTTTTCTTTTACGATTGACAATTAAAATGTCGGCTAACGACTTCACTCCGAGCGAACATAAAAATGTTTTCGACCATTTTGCGGCGATTCTTTAGATTTTCCACGCTCATTGTCGTCGGTTGACGTTTCACCAAAACAATGGAGTCATAAAATACTGGTAATGAAAACTCTTAGATGAGATAAAGCGCGAGATAATTGGTATTTGGGGTCGTGTTACCCGCTGTACGTTACAGCGCCGGACGCGACGGTAACACATTTAGACTTGTGCATATGCTTTGATATACTAGTGTATACTAGTGGGTACACACTTAATCATGCCTCTTTAAAATATCTTTTGCTCAAAAAAATGCAAATTGTTTTTGTACCCCTATCCTTGATAAATACTTATATTGTTGTTTCTCCTAAAAGTCCACAGTGCATAATTCTATAAGTTCAATTGTTAAGCCACGTTCGGATATTTGAAACCAAAATAATCCGGTAGAATATTGTAGTTTTGCAACGACCATGTATGTAGTTAATATAAAGAAGTTAGGACACGTTGCCAAACATACGATTTACAGAAGGTACTGTGATTTAAATTCAGTTATTCAATGGAAATGGCCAACATTACTGCTTAGGACGTAACTGAGCGAGATACTCGTAACATGACGCCACGTCGCGCCCGCCCCGCGCCTGGGAAAACTCGATCAATTCAATATTCTATGACTCACACGCTTATTCACTATTAAAGGACCACATACAAGTATCTAAATACCATATTATTAATAGCTATGGCCCGTCATCATGGTATTTTCTGTTATTGTTTTGAGAACTTTGTTGTATTACATAAGATAATAAGGTATTATCGAAAATTATAACGTATATGCATTGTAATGCAACCTCTGCGCCAATTCTTTAGATTTACCACGCTCATTGTCGTTGGTTGACGTCTCACCACAACAATAGATCGCGGTGGCGGGTTCGATTTCCGCTCAGCCCAACTATACACATACTAGCTTTCGCCCGCGGCTTGACTAGCCTTCAATTCGTTTTTTTGTATCCCTAGTGTGAAGGTACCTTTGTCATTTTCCATGTCATTGGCAACGTGAATGCAACATTTTCATTACGATCGGTCGAGTAGTAATGGCGTAAAAGCGTAGGTAATACTAAGTTAACAATAGCATGAATATGTCTTTACATTGATCTGTTTGTTTTCTATGTAAGTATACTTACCTAACTTGGAAGTATGTTTATGTGTTCTAACACATGTAGTAAAAGCCATGCATAGTTTGAGCGTGTAATGTGTCGCGCGCTCGTAAATGGAATTTGAAATATATTACATGTACTGGCGGACCCGAAACACTACATGTACTGGCGGACCCGAAACACTACATGTACTGGCGGACCCGAAACACTACATGTACTGGCGGACCCGAAACACTACATGTACTGGCGGACCCGAAACACTACATGTACTGGCGGACCCGAAACACTACATGTACTGGCGGACCCGAAACACTACATGTACTGGCGGACCCGAAACACTACATGTACTGGCGGACCCGAAACACTACATGTACTGGCGGACCCGAAACACTACATGTACTGGCGGACCCGAAACACTACATGTACTGGCGGACCCGAAACACTACATGTACTGGCGGACCCGAAACACGTTGACGTTGTAGGATTTTCTTTTTGGTGTCGTAATTGATTTCGACAATAACACAAATAAATGAAAGTCTTAAAAAACAAAAAATTTACATTTTGGTCAAAAAATTAAAGAATATAATTTCTGGAACCCGGTTGCATAGCCACCAATTTGTTCCAATCGTGAATCTAAAAAATCTAGATACACAGTCAAACACACACAACATGTTCCACCTAAAAGTGATGTAAGATTTTGAAGAAGAGTTGATTGATTGGTTGATTGATTGAAGAATCCTAGAACCCGGTTGCAGCAAAAGGTTCAATTGTGAAGCCAAACCATCCGTCCCTGGATGGTTTGGCTTCACAATTGAACCACGAACACACAAAAAATGTCATCAAAATCGGTCCAGCGGTTTATGAGTTCAGTGACATACACGCGTACAGAAGAATAATATATAGGTATAAAGATATTATATTATTTATTAATACCTTAAAATTTTACTTTGAATGTATTAAATAACTAAATGTTTCAACTGGATTTGCATATAAAAGATATAACATAACACGTATAAATTAAATAAGACCATGAAATGATCGACATTATCCATGGTTCCTTGTACGCCAATAAGGAAATGTTCTCATTGAAATTTGTCTTTTTACGAACAAATGAAATTGACTTTGCCGTTTTGGCTTTAAGTACTTGCAGTTTTATATTGCAATAAACCCTTCTTTTGTGTCGGATCCTTGAAGTGAATGCGACCCACGATGCTGCTTACAGCCCTTACCTGGAGGGTTATGAGCATCAAATTAGGGTCTATATAATCCGGGGTTGTGTTTCGCTCCGTTCTGCTTCGTTGCGTCATCTACACAACAAAAGTCCACTAAAATATATATCAAACACAATTGATGGGACGGTAACCGGATATCAGTACAAGGAACAGGATATTAAAGGATAATAAATTTAAACTTAAAATATTACAGTTATGCAATAAACTAGCTTTTGAACGTGGATCCTTTCGCGTGATAGTTATTTTATTATCACTCTTACTTTTTTCCTGGATAAAAGGTGTGCCCTATGTATACCCTATGGCCTTCTTCTTACCCCTTCTTCTACTTCTACTTCTGTATCCCTGACAACGTGTATGCAAAATGTCATGATGACCGGTTGAGGAGTAAAGGCGTGATAGCATAACTTTTGCGATTACTAGTTCAGGTGTATTGGTTCGAATGTTATCATAAAGACTCACAAACATGCTGCTCTCATGAATGTGAGAATGGCAGATTAAATATTTCTCCAACGTATAAAACATAGCGTAAAACTGGCCTTGTGTTATATTTCTGGTGGTAAGTGGAATTGCCAGATCTATTGGATAGGTAGCAGCCCACAGTGTCTGTCGAAACTCATTTCAGAAAGCAGACTCCCGTAATTGGGCTAAAGTTTCGAGGATGATGATGATGGTAATATTGGCTGTATCCCACTAATATTATAAATGTGAAAGTTTGGGTGGATGGATGGATGTTTGTTACTCTTTCACGCAAAAACCACTAAACCGATTGCGATGAAACTTGGTTTGTAGATAGCCTTTTTTTTTTTTTTTTTTGTTCGTGTGGAAACCCCCTCGGGCCGTCACCCCACCGGGGTTTTCGGTGGGGCGGTGTGTCGGAATCGAACCGACTAAAACCACACGGTGTGCCGTACTGCGCCTTAAGTAGGAGGGATCCGGGAACAGCTTTTATTAAGACATCCGGACCCCCCCTAGCGCCTGCCCGCAAAAGCGCGGGCACCAGCTTTGGGTGAAAACCTCTCAATTAGGCGACGTCTAGGCACACGCGGACGCCGCCTCCTCGCGGGGGGCCACTATAGCGGGTGAAGGGGAAAAAACCAGTCCCGTCCACCCGGGGCCACACTCAGGGCGGCATGAGGCGCTGGTAAGCGCGCCTCCGCCGCCCGGTTCGCCGGCGGCGAATTAGGTCCGAGTGGAGATCGTCCTCCCGGACCCTTTCCGCCGCCTCCTTCTGCGAGATGACGTCCTCACAGAAGGTCGCGACCGCGGTAAAATTCCTGTCGCTACCGGCCATGGAGCGTATGACGGCCGGTAGCGAGAGATCCCCTCCGATGACTGCAGTAAGGACCCGACGCTGCGTCGCCCAGGCGGAGCAAACCGCCAGCGTGTGCTGAGCCGAGTCCTCACTACAGTCGCAGTGGTGACAGGCGGGACTCAGTTCCCTCCTAGCGACCGAGTGCAGGTACTTCCCGAAGCAGCCGTGCCCGGAAAGAACCTGCGTGAGTCGGAAGGAAAGGGTCCCGTGCTGCCGCCCTGCCCACTCGACGATGACCGGCTGGAGCGCCTCCACGGCGGCAAAGCCAGCACGTGGAGCCTCCAGCCGGGACGACCAACGAGCCATGGTGGCTCGGCGAGCGGCCTCACGCCATTCGCGTACCTCTTCGGGCGGGGGCCGACTGCCGCTTCCCGCCCGGAACTCAGCCGTTCGCCGATATACTTCGGCGAGCACTTCCGCCTCCAAATCCCACGGGGGAGTCCCGGCCAACGCGCACGCCGCCTCCGTCGACACGGTGCGGTATCCGCGTATGGCTCTAACCGCCATAACCCTCTGAGGGCGCCAGAGGCGTGCCCTATTCTGGGCGGTCAGAGCCCCCGCCCACACCGGTGCACCGTACAGTGCCATTGACCGGACAACCCCCGTGTACAGCCGTCTCGTAGCGACGCTGGGTCCACCCAAATTGGGCAAGAGTCGCCCAAGGGTGGACGCAGCGCCGACCAGCTTCGGAGCAAGCTGTCGGAAGTGCTCGTCGAAGAGCCACCTGCCGTCGAGGATCAGGCCCAGATATCTTATGTGGGCCTGAACCGGTACGAGGACCGAGTTAACCACGATAGAGGCGCCAGGGGGTGGACCACGACGAGGCCCATGAAATAAAAGGGCCTCCGTCTTATCCAGGGCCACCCGCAGACCCAGCGCCTCGATGCGACCGACCACCAGAGAGACACCTCTGGTGGCCAAACGCGCCGCCTCTTGGAAGTTCGCCCCCCGGGCTGTGACCAGTGTGTCGTCGGCGTAACAGATTACGCCCAGCCCAGGGGGGGAAGTCGCCTCGAAGGGCCCAGTCGTACCCCATGTTCCACAGGAGTGGTCCAAGGACAGACCCCTGCGGAACACCGCACGACATGGGCCGACTACTCAAAACTCCATCTCGGTCCTCGTACATGACGGTACGCTCCTCTAAATAGTCTGCCACTAGCCGCCTCAGGTACTGTGGCACCCCATGATAGAGGAGTGCTTCCCTGATGCAGCTGAATGGCAGACTATTGAATGCGTTGGCGATGTCCAACGACACCGCCAACAGCACGCCGCCACAGCTCACTACGTCTTCGGTCACAGCCCTCAGGCGCAGCACAGCACCGACCGTCGAACGCCCCGCTCGAAAACCGAATTGGGCGTCCGACAAATCGGGGCCGACCCCGCCAAGGTGTCGAACGATGCGGGCAGAGAGGACTCTCTCAAACAATTTACCCGCCTCGTCCAGCAACACGATGGGCCTGTAGGCCGCGACCGAGTCGGTAGGCCGTCCCGGTTTCGTTAAAAGCACCAGCTTCCCGCTCTTCCAGCAGTCAGGGAAGCATCCGGACGCCAGGCTAGCGTCGAACACTTCCCTGAGGCAGTCCGACATGTGGTCGAGGGCGAGGGCCAAAGCTCGGGCAGGAATCCCGTCTGGCCCGGGGGCGGTGTTCTTGGAACGGATCGGTAGAACAGCCGCCCCTACCTCCGCCTCTGTGACGGGCGGAACTTCCTCATTTTCGACCTCCGCGTCGTGTCCGGCCAATACGGCCATCGACGGGGGTATGTGTTCCGCCCGTTGCGGGAAAAGGCCCTCAACCACTCCCTGCAGGAAGCTGGGCTGGAGAGTCTCCGTAAGGGGGGGGCCCGACGCGCGGAGCTTTTGTTGCGCCGCGCGATATGGGCGACCCCAGGGGTCACGATCGAGACCCTCCAGCATCTCCTTTCTCTTCTCCTCTTTGGCGCGGCTAAGGGCCAGCTTCAGAGTTTTCCGCGCCTCTCGGTACTCCTCATGAAGCTGGTCCTCTTCACCCTCCTCGCGGTGACGACGCCGGCTGCGGATGTAGGACCTCCGGGCACGAGTACAGGCCCCACGAAGGTCCGCCAACTCCTGGGACCACCAGTACACCTCCTTCCTTGGAGGCCGACGACCTCGGACGCGGGGCATGGCCGCATCGCAAATCTGCGTAATCGCATCGCAAAAGCGGCCGGCCCCCATGTCTACCTCCTCAGTCAGAGGCTGCGGAGACAGCCATGAGTAAATGATGGCTGCCTCCTCTAGTAGGTCCCTGTCCATCTTCGTAACAGCCCACCGCGGGAAGCGGGAAGAACGCCGCGCCGTGTGACCCCTTCTGGGGTCCTGGGTCCGGGAGAGCTCAAATCGGATATACAGGTGATCCGAGAGCGTCTCAACCTCTTCCAGGACACGCCAGTTCCTTACTCGTGCGGCGAGAGCAGGGGTAGCGAACGAAAGGTCCACTATCGACCCCCCCTGCTGTCGCACGCACGTGTTGGTGGAGCCTCTGTTTAGAAGACAGAGGCCCACCGATGCCGCCCACTCCTCCACGGCATCGCCCCGTGCGTCCGTCCTTGGGGAACCCCACGCAACGGACTTGGCATTGAAGTCCCCCAGCACTAGGACGTGCCCAGACGCTAGTCGCCGCATCGAGGTCTCTAGGTTGTTGAGAAAAACCTCGAAGTCGCTCAGACTCCGATTGGGGGAGAAGTAGACACCATATATGGTGATCCCCCCCCATTCGGCAGCAACATATCCAGTACCCTTGTCTCTTAAGCGACAAGGGCGGGGAATGAGCCGTCGTGGAGCTGACGACTGCCACGGAGCCGTCCCGGTCACCCAGCCAATTAGGACGGGGAGGAACGTAATAGGGCTCCGCGGCTACGGCCACACCTATCGACCACTCCGCCATGGTTTGCAGGAAAAGATCCTGCGCACCGGCAGAGTGGTTTAGGTTCGTCTGGACAAGGAGGTTGGAGACTTGGTCCATTACTGGACTGTCTCTACAACCTCCTCCATGGGCGACGACGACGACGCAGGATTGACATCGGAGGCAGCCTGGGTCGATTGGCTAGCCCCCGAAGTTTGCCGAGAAGTGCGGGGTGGCTTGCAGCCACCCTGCCCCATCTGATGGCTGGCGGGAAGATTTCCCGCCGCACACGCTGGGCAGTGAGGGGCGGCGGAACATTCCGCCGCCTTGTGCCCCGGTCGACCGCAGCGGAAGCACAGTCCGCTGCAGTCAAAACAACTGGCGCACCTGACGCGGGTGTGTCCCGTGGAGAGGCATTTAAAACACCTCATCGGTCTCGCCGCCAGGAGTGTGACTCTGGCGTTCACGAAACCGATGAGGACTCTTCCGGCGTCGCTCAAAATCTTGGCCGACGCCATGGGACAACTGGCCCAAACCGCGCCAAGGCCCCCTGGACCGGGGCGGATGGTGCCGACCCTGATGTTGTCCGCACTGCAACCCGTCTTCTCCCGAATTACAACGCGGACATCCTCGACCGTCACTGAATCGTCCAGGCCCGAAGTGCGCAGTTCCGCGCACTTGGTGGGCCTGGCGATCTTTACACCATCCGTGGCTGCGAATATCTCCCGCATCTTCTCGGCAAAAGTGTCCGCCGTCTTTGCGCCTTCAGCCCCAGGGAACTCGAGGACTCGAGCTCCCGTCTGGGCGAGGCGCATCCTCACACCTACGGCCCCAAATTCACTGGCCAGACTATCCCGGGCCTTCTTAAACACAGCCGCGTAGGATAGCCCGCCGTCCCCCGCCGCCGGCGACAGGGTGACAACCACAGCCGCCGTTTTAGGAGGCACCAGTTTCCGGGGTTTTTTGGTGGCAGTCACTGCCACGGATGGTGCCTGCGGCGGAGACGGTGCACTCTTGGCAGCCTTTTTGTTTTGGTTGCGGGACCGCTTCTTGCCTCCCTCGACTATTTTCCACCAGGCATGGGCTCACTAGAATGAGTAGTAGCCGCAACTGTTCTCTTCGGTGCTGGAGTGGGAAGCGGGGGGAACTCCGCTGTCACCTTTTCCGTGACCTTCGTTGGTTGCCCGGCCTTTGGTGCAACCACTTTGGACGCAGCCTTAGCCGTTCGACCAGCCTTCGGTGTGGCTGCAGGCACCGGTACCGACGTCGCCGCGGCATAAGTCACCGTCACGCGGCCACCCGAGACGGGAAGCGGTGTCGGGACCGTTGCGGCGTTAGCCTTGGCCGCGGCAAGTGGTGGCCGAACGATAGGCGCCGGAGGCAGCCTTGCCTCCAGGCCCGCGAGGCGCCCGTCCATCATTCGCCACACTGCGTCAATAACTTGACGCAAGTGGGCATCCGGAACGGGGTAGGGGGAGGGGGCAGGTGGCCGGGCAACCGGATTCGGCTGCTCAGGGCATTTCGCCTGTGCCCGAAATTGGGCGAACTGAGCGCTGAGCTCTTTGACCTGCCCCGTGAGTACATCGTTTGCGGCCTGGAGGCGCAAACGATGTACAGTTCGCGACCTCCCTCTATGGCTACTAGCCACTTTGGGAGGAAGCATCTCCTGGGACGTGTCGCTGTCCTGATGTGAGGAGCGTCCGCGTTTACGACTGTCATTGCCGCGGACCTCAACCTCCATCGCCTCTTGGTTGTCCGTCGTCGTACCGGAATTTACGTCCGACGACACGACAGATCTGGAACGCAGGCGTTCCGAGTACCTTCTGAGAGAGCTCCCAGAAGTCAATTTGACTTCTGGGAGCTCTTCCGAGATAGGCGTCGCTAGTAAAACCTCTTCTTCATAAGATGAGGTGTCCACCTTCTTTTCGTTCTTCTCCTTCTGCATCTTATTATATACCTTCTCCTTTCTTTCTTCGGTTGTTTTGTTTATAATTTTAAGTGATTCCATAATTTAACCCACGAGATGGGGAGAACTAAAGGTCCACCCGGGCAGAGATCCCCAATACCCGGGCAAGCGAAGGTTTATACCCAACCGAGGGGTCCGCAGGTGCCCCGGCTGGGAGTGCGCTTACGACTGAACTACCCATCAGCCATGCATCCCCTGGTCACGCACCAGAACACGGGATTCGGGGTGATTTTTTAGAGAGGTTTTCTTCCTCGCAGTCCGGGCGGCTAGGCCAAGACCCTCGTCCCCGATCGGAGCCGCGAAACATGACCACAACTCCTTTCGGGATTACGATATGCCGACGGTGGCAAAGAAACTAAATCTTCCCATGCCTGCTCGGTGGCAGTGTGAGTGCGCACCGAGCCCGTCCTTCTTCTCCACTGAGGACAGCAGAGAAGAAACGCTGACCCGTGGATGGGTCCCTCCTTTGTGATTTTTTACCGAGGTTTTCATCCTCATAGCTCCGAAGAGCGAAAAGCCAACAGACAGATGTGCTCTGTTGGGCCAAGCCTCAACCAAGTGGCCGAAGAAAGATGGCCTCCTCTACATACTAGAATATTAGCCGTTGGCGATGACGCCGTCCTCAAAAACTGAGGAAGAAAAGGCAGCGTCATCGCCAACGTTTCCAGGGTGCACCACGTGGAGGTTTTCTAGACAGCACCCCAGATAGCTGGAGACCTGGATTAACGCATAGGCTACCTTTTAACTTTTTATCCCGATATTCCCACGGGATCGGGACTTACGCGGGTGAAACCGCGGGGCGCTGCTAGTAGAATCATATCTTTTAATATGCAACAATCATATTGACTTGTTTAACGTAGTTGTGAGAACAGAACAAAGATTCTCGAGTGAATCAATAAAACCGAGTTAACTGTTATCCTTACCAAGAAATAAACCATTCTGTTCTTTATATACAGTAACACAATTGAAAACACGTTTTACTAAATAATAGTTGAAAGATATAGCGGACGTAAGCATAACACTATTCTCCTCGTAGCTGACAGCATGCTAAACATTCTCTTCGTTTTGTTAGACTAAGACATTCATACCTTACAAAAGTAAAAGCAGGTGATGTGTATTTACAGGTTTTCTTTTGTACAGCCCTGAGCAACGCATTGACTAAATGTTCCCAGCTCCAAGTAGCCTTGTTGTAAATATTATTATTATTTATGGACGGAACTGCTCCTCATTCATTCACAAAGGAATGTTCCCGTAACCGGTATTTTCGCTGCATTCAGCTTCAAAGTACCTCAGCGGACAATAGAGAAAAAGATGAAGTGATGTAAGTTATGTTAATTATACAAGCGAAAAGGGAAATTGTTTGAATAGTTTCTCAAAAGAAATACGTGAATATCTCTCAATGCCATTTAGTATTATTTGCTACAAAATTTACATTGTACGGTAAATAATGTGACTGACTTTATTTGACATTGTTGATCCTGGTTTAGTAAGTAACGTTACAATCTTTTACAAATAATGCCATAGACTGACAATCGGTCAGCTCAGGTCAAGTCGTGCAAAGAAAAAGATATCGTATCTCATCATATTATTATCGTGACTAAATCTCCATTTACACATCTAATTACCTCTAGTAGCAGTACCTAGTCCGGTTGATCGAACTACTGCATCTCTTCAGTTAGAGTATGATGATAGAGGCAGTTATTGAAAGATACTCCCCTCTTTGTTGCTGCCATTGTTGAGCTCAAACTGAATATATCTCGAAACGACTTCTAAAGCCAGACACGTACATTTAAATCTAAAAGCTCAAGGATTATATTCTTATGTTAGCATCGGAAATATTGCATCGCATTATACATGCATTCTTTTATCAGCGTATTTATTCAACTTCATCTGCTTCAAAACAGCGAGGTACACGTTGTAAACTTAGTTCTAATCTTTGCCAATGATACCTTCGGATTAAATCCATCTAATAGTTACATCTCCGCTCCAGTTATTCAGAGCGATCTTTATTCATACTGTGTCCAATTGTTATGCATCTATTGATAGGACAATAATTGGCTAGAATGCTAGATTACAGAGTCACAAATGTAAATGTGAAGTCACAAAGAGTAGAAGTAAAATAACTTGTTGTTTACTTTGGCTCCTTCCCCATTCCACATCAAAGATGAATTAAATCCGGTTGAATTTTCGAGTGAAATCACCATCACATTACTGAATAGCCGTAATCTCCAATGTGTACGCATATGCACGTTAATCGCAAGTTAATCTTAAGATGTCGTGTAAATATACGATTCATACAGTTTACTCGATTGCAAGTTGACTGGCCTGTTGGCTTAGTGGTTAGTGACCCTGACTGCTATGCCATAGGTCGTGGGTTCGATTCCCACCCCAGTCTGGGTGTTCTTTGTGTCCGTTGTTTGTATGTTTGTAAAGTCCCCCGCGACAAAGGAGTAATTCCTAATGCGGGAGTTGTCTTTTTTAAAGAAGTGTATCTGTCCTACCTCATCCCGTCTCACCTATATGTTTCCTACGTTGACCTGTTTTCAACGTCATAACATGTAGATGTGTCCTAAGAGGCACCACAAGGCCGCACTCGCTACTCAACATTCTAACGTCTATACTAATTAGCATGCTACTGTTATATGTTTTTAGTACGCAAATGTAAAAAGGTTTCTCCGCCATTGGTTATTAACACTGCTATATGATCAACTTACGTACTCCAGGACACAAACATTCGTTTTTCGAGCGCCACTCCCGCTCCAAATACTCTAAAATCCACCCACGCACACGCCTTTCCTTCCCCTACTTTGTGTAATTCCACAAGCCCCTTTTTCCTAGAAGACGTAAGTTCTCTTATACTATTGTGTAGAAGATGGCAAAGTCTATTGACATATTGTTTCTGTTATAGTAAAAAATAGGTTGGAAGTCTCGAGTCTAATGAGTGTAATTCAACTGGAAAAAGTAATACGACATTAATTTCATTCGAACAATACCCTATTGTTGTGGCTGTAATTAATGCTTCGTAGTATTTATAGGCTATGATATTTCGTATACTTTATTAGAATAAGCATTTTATGAAACGATGAAATTAATCGTAACACATTTACATTTAGGTGTGAGTTTACAACAATTTGAATGTTTTAAACACTTAAATTTACTTTAAATAAGAACCTACGTCCGTTAGTGTAAGCCGCAGCCAGAACAAAAGTAACTCTCGGTCGTAGGAATTCCATACACAATGGCTTGCACGTCCTAACTACATCCGATGATTATTTTAAGGCGCAAGTCAATGTGTACTTTATTACGCAATTGCAAAAGTCCCATTTATTCAAGTGTCTCCATTGAACACGTTTCCTATAACCAATTAGTAATATTATTGAATTAATTTACTCTTAAAATCAATTTAATAATAATAATTGTTTATTGCCACAAAAGATACATCCTGGTAAAACTTACAAATAAATATCGGTCATTTGTACAACTTGTTGAACACTGGTACCCAAAGTAAGATTAAACTTGTGTTATGGGTACCGGGGCTCCCGCATTTTGTTTCGACGACAATTACTTTAACCTAATTCTAATTCTACCTCACAGCATATTTAAGTGACGCCTTCCGTACCTATCATTATTTCTTCTATCGTGTTGACATAGCAATATTGCAAACTACTAATGCATCTCTTGTTATCAGCTTTAACCTCTGTTCTAAAAAAAAAAAGAAAAAGGACTCTAGGAAAGCTTTCAAACATTTCAACTATCGTCTATCTATCTCCCGAATATAAAGTTGAAAAGTAATGAACTTAGTTATGAAAGTTAACGGATACACGAAATCCAGGCCCATATTTCCCAACTAGAGATAAATCGTTGTATCGGTTTTGTAATCTATCGCGTTACTCGCTTCATTCCAAGGCGTCCGTGACGACCACCACCTACAAGTGATTTGAAGATTTGAAGAAACAACAGTATTTGCGCAGACATTTATTCTATAAATTTAAATATATTTTACTTTTTAGAGTAAATAGCGCCAGTCTTGACCCTTTCAGTTACAGCGCTGACAGAAATAGTCCTTCAGTTGAGAACGACACGGTGTATAAATAGGGCGCAGTCCGAAGGCAACACACTGACCCAATTCCACGTCTCTGGGGTCAATTTCGCTGATAACACATACCTAATAGTTACCTAATGGAACTGAACTGTGTTAAGAGCACACGCACGAAACCTCTTTCTAACCTTGCCAACTTTCAACATTATGATGAGGGACTGAAACAACACGTGGAGTGTCATTGTGGAAAAGTTATAGATGTAGATGGAAGGAAGGAAGCAAACTATTTTACCTCTATACACTCATATATGTTGGTGTTAAAAGGCAGAAACCTATTTCTATTTCTTTTTTTTCACATTAAATTTAGGCTTGCAACGGATATTCGGCAAATATTCGGTATTCGGCCTATTCGGCTACTCTCATATTATTCGGTAAAATACCGAATATCTAGGTACTATTTGCTTGAATATCGAATACTACGGTTATTTTGTTAGTGGCTCCTGTGAGTGGGTGAATCGGTGCGGGTAGGCCTCGAATGACGTATACTGTCCAGATCGGCAGTGTACTGAAGAAGGGCTAAGAAAGGTCTGATGACAACAATAAGGCATGCGAGTATGTATACCGTCGCGTTTGTCTGTTCGCGATAAACAGAAAAACTACTAAACGGATTTTCATGCGGTTTTCACTAATAGACAGTACTAGTACATAAACTTCCATAATGTAAAAAACCATATCTGTCCATGCGCTTGAATTGTTATAAAAATTTAGCAGTGAAAGATTGTGCTGCAGAGAACTAATATTTCTGAATTTTCTGACAATAGTTGCAAATGAGTTTTATCTTTCGATGTCTCGCTACCCATATAAGCATAGCCCACTATGCTTGCAGAATACTAGATGCGCTTAAGTAGGTCATTGCGAGAGGCGTTAAAAAGGTGGAAAGGTGGAAAGTAAAGTTTCCTGTCACGCGTCAGCCGAATAATCGGCTATTCAGCCAGGAAGCCTGCAGAATATTCGGTATACGGCATGTGGCCGAATACCCTATTCGTTGCAAGTCTAATTAAAATACATCTGAAATAAAAAAAAGAGAAAAAAGAAAGAAAAAAATCCACACTTGAAATTTATTAGGTGTGAGATTCTTCATTGAGAATTTTCCCTCAGGTGCATAACAACCCTATGCAATAGCGTAGTATTCTACAATCACTGATCTGTCTGCCAAGAGGTTATCGATATTGTGGATCTCTTGCGAACGCATCGCGAGACTACGATACATTACGCTATCTACTAACATATTGAACACTTACGTGCAGATCTAAGTACCAAATAGCTATACTGTGTCTACCCACGTAGGATATCTTTTCTTTTTAAAAGCTGCCTGTATCTACCTTAAAAAAATATATACATATATATGCCGTGTCCTCTCAACGTGCACTGTGTTCAGAAGTTATTGAAATCCCGCCGTGAAATGATATTAAGGTACGCAAAACAAGTCGATATACGATGCTGCGATTCGATAAAAATGTTCTGATTTACAAATATCAACATTTCTTTGATCTGGAGGACCTTAATAACAAGAGAAAAGTAAAAGTGGTATCAGATATCCAGTCATGGCTGAATATTAATCTTTCACGAAAAGGTTAACAATATGTTTTACGTAGACATATTTAATAGGTACTTCAGGTATTAGGACAATATACATTCAGGACGGTTATGTGTTATAACCAGCTAAATGACGAAAATTGTTTTTTGCATGAATAGCTGTAGCTTAACCTATATTTTATACCCCGTAAAATTTAGTTTCAGAGAAGATACAAATTAAAAAAATCTGTTCTATTTGTACAAAGTCTTTGAATCGCTCTCCTGTAAAGTTACAATTTTGCACTTGTATCAGTTTACGTAGGACCCGTCGTAATAATAATAACATTCTGACACATTCCACCGCAGTATCTAGACACAAGCTAAGCAGAGCTTGTACTAAGGGTTCTAAAACACGGAGAAACAAAGGTATTTAATACATTTTTGTTTTGTAATTACATGTAGCTATACAAGATGGTGCGCTATCCATCACTTTAAATTGTACCTAATATAGTTAATGCCATTCTTAAATTAATTAGAAAATCAGTACTGAAACGTCGGGTAACCAAAAGGTATTGGTACCTTTTAAATATTATCGCGATTAAATCCACGATAAATAAAATAAATTACACATCTGAAATGTATCAAAGTCGCGAAAGTTTGCAAACAAATTATGAATGAAATGTATACAGCAGTTTAGCTACAGGACAGCTTTTGTGTTTTTATAAATTGCAACATCATGTATTTACACTAAGATAAGTTCAGTATCAAAAACCTTGAAATGTTTGCCATGGTGACCAACAGTTGCCGCCCTTAGTAACAAAAACTCCAAATAAAATCTTTAACAAATAAAAATTTCATCAACACAAAATTAAACATTGCAAAAACAAAAGTTTTCGGATACTTACACATTTTTAGTTTGGGATGAATGTTTTAACCCCCGACGAACAAACGACGGGGTGTTATAAGTTTGGGTTATTCCCTGAGTACCCTGATCCCCGAGGCCCCCGTCCTGGAGGACCCTGATCCCCGAGGCCCCCGTCCCGGAGGAAACCGATCCCCGAGGCCCCCGTCCCGAAGGACCCCGATCCCCGAGGCCCCCGTCCTGGAGGACCCCGATTTATTTTTATCTTGATAAACTCAATTAAAAGTCAGTTTAGCTTTAAAGTATCACCAGCAGATGATATGTTAAATAAAATTACTAAAATTATAATACTCAACTTTAAGGATCAGGAAAAACTGATAAAGTCTTGCTTGGTTAAGCTAGCTTCAATTTTAATGTCTGGGGTTGATAGGTGACTACCATGTCCACAAGAACAATTAAGTCTTCCATCTTCTTTACTAGTACTGCTACTGCTGCTGCTGTGATTTAATAATATTTATTTATTTATTCTTTAGGGAAACAAACAGGTACACAATAGATATCGGTACATCGATCTTAACTAGCAGTTTCAACTAATTGTACACCCAACACCGTAACCCCTAATTTATATTATACGCTAGTGTTCAACAAAACTTTTTTTTTATATATATAAAATTTTATAAAATATCTGAAATGTCCTACATTTCAGATATTTTTTCTTTTGATACAGACACATTTTTCTAGAATTTCTACACCTAATGGCAATTAATCTATAATTATTGAATTAATCAATAATATTAACAATTACTTCAATTTTGGATGTAAATGCGCGTGTACTGCTAAAATATGAAAGAAACTACAAAATTGCTAAAGATAGGGAAAGCGTTTAGTGGCCAGCGGCTCCTTGAGAGCTTATTTTATAAAACAAGACCACTGCGGAACGTGGGTCACACATTACCTACTTGGTTCTATCACGCAACCACTCCATGGGATGTCTGACGCTCGAGCCATTATGTCACCACTGCACACGTATTGCCGTTAGTCTCAATTCCAAGCTATTATAAAACCTGCTTTTATAAACCCTATTACAAAACAACATACAATATCGAATATCAGACTGCCAAGCACACACCCACAAATAAAATTACAGACTCAGTTATAATCCGAAACATTAAAACACGAATTGCGATAGTAAAAATACAAATTAATGTAAAGGATTTTTTTAATTCACCATTACCATCAGTCGCGGTTATACCGTAACATCTCTCCTATAAAATTACTATGTTCTTTATTTGCTGCGAATTTCCGAAATGTCGGTTGTGACTATTGCTTTTTAATAATTGAAATTTTGTTTCTTTTATTCATATTTTTTTTTAATCTTCATCCAAATACGGGTGAAATATTTAGCTATTGGCACTTGGCACATGATGTTTAGGTAATATTTGCTCCGATTTGAACCGGTTTCTCTATCTTCTCAGTACGAGCAGTAGGGGAATTAAGAATAAGTAACAATTTATATAAAAAGATCTCATTGTAGATTCTTATGAATCCTATATAATATAAAGTACTTGGTATATAGTACAGTGTAGATCTGTGTGCGATATTCCGCAATACCTCAGGCTAAACACTGGCAGAGAGTTATCAGTATATCATTGATCGCATCTACAGATCGCATCTACAATGTAAGCAGGGCGGCACGACAACGCCGGCGCGTCACGCGAACCGTCGCGCGATTGTCTCCCCGCTGCCGGCCATTGTGCGCAAACCATATTTCACACACGGTTCCAACAAGCAAGTACAAACGAAATATCACGAGAAGCATTGCGAGCAAGTAACTATTGTTGTACTGCACCTTTAGCTAATACTGTCCTCCGCGCGCTATGGTTGACAGGTACATAATATCTTTAGTTCTATACAGCCGTAAATAATCCCTATTCAATCGGTTTTCTTTCCTTTTTAAGCCTCACACTAAGACTGCATTGTTCGTTTGATGGCGTAAATACATGCGAAATGCTATGGGGTTTTGCAATGCTTATTGTACATAAGTCCTCTTAATCTATCTGCCTTTCACGCTCGGAGTCACGGGTGCGGTTAGCGGCGGAGCATGGAAAGGCATTGTGTTGTATGCGAGTGTTCAGGACTTATACATAATATGTCATATTTACATACGGGAAATGGTTGTGTTCGGTTACTTTTTAATATCACCCCAATTGCCTTCAGTGTGATAGTCACACGAATCGCGAATTCGCCAATCTGAATAGTTTTTTAACCTTTAAGTAGAAATAGACTCGATATTTAAATAATAATATTTCATTTAACTGAAAAAGTTTGTAGTTCAAAATGAACTATACGTATATAATGACTATGTGTACACCACACATAGTCATTAATTTAAAACACCCGCGACTTGAAAATCCCTTCAACGATTAGAAAAGAACTGATGATGCTGATCTTCGGACGTCCGAACAGATTGCCTTGAATTATACATATCTAAGAACACTCTCCATCAAGACACCTTTGAACCAAAGAAAACGAACTTAAATCGGTCTATTCGTTTGGGAGCTACGATTCCACAGACAGACACACAGACACGTCAAACTTATAACACCCCTCTTTTTGCGTCGAGGGGTGAATAAAATAGAGATATAATGATAAATCTTTACAATTGCAGGTAATAGGCAATAATCATTTTGTAGTTTTCCTGTTATCTATAAATAAATATGAACTTAATTCATTTTAAATGATCAAACTACGTCAAACAGTTTCGAAGAATTACGTATAAAGTGTTAATGTGGAATTTTTAACAACTATAGTAGGTACGGTACACAGTGATTTTACTAACTCTTGATCCTTAATATTTCCTCTACGTTAACAAAGCACTCAATTCGTCGAAATTGTTGAGGATGATAGATACATGTATTTCACCTGTGAAATTTATACGCGACGGCGATGACATATCTCGCCAATGTATTAAAACCCCTGACTTATTAAGGAGCTCCCGGGAATTATTATGGGCCAAAAGCTAAATGTTCGTAAACACATCTTTCACATCGGGACAAGATTGATTGCATTAAATGCCCGTTATCCTCTTCTACCGATAAGTTTTGAACTTGTCGATATGTTACCCAAACCTAAATACCTACATATTATACAATTCAAAAATTTACGAATAAATAATTAGTTATTTGAGCAAAAAGGAACATCCCTTCTATGCTTGCCTACCTCCATCAATATTAAAAATAACTGTCGTGTTTTCCAACTTTTGTATTAACTAAAACGGTATAGGAATTATGTTCGCATAAAGCACCATCTAATGGACTTCTAAAAACTTTTCCTGGCACTAATCCTGCATTTTTAATGTAACTTCCTTAACAATAGTGCAGTTCGCTTACTGTTTTATTGAGTTTTTAGCGAAAACACGACTTGTTGGTGATGGACCGTGTCATCATAATACTTACGGATAGACTTCAAAGAAGAGTTTTTAGAATAAAATTCTTGAAATAGCTATAAAGAGAGTAGCGGATTAATGTTAGGAGTCGTCCATTAATCACGTGAGGCTTGAAAGGGGGAAGGGGTTCGGAAATAATCACGAAATATCACAAGGGAGGAGGATAAGGTAAGATATCACGTGTATTTATTTTTTCGTTGATTGGGCGATTTCTAAACCGAAAAGCGATGTGGGACCGTGACTCGCCGTTCCCAGGCAACGATTTCTGAGTGCTTAATTTTCCTGCATTAGATTATTTAAAGATAATATTCTGAATTTTTTTAAGATAATTTGTACTTAGAAAAATACACGGGGTTAGTCTAATAACACAAACAATTAATAATACAAAAGAGTATGTTTCTTCAAGAGAATGTACTGATATCGAATATAAACAGTGCGATTACCAAGTACTTTGATTTAGTATTGTGGTGCACTTCTCATGCTACCTTTCCTTCTCTATGTTTAAAAAGGGTAAAACTTACATTTTTAAATAATAATAGATGATTTTTATGAATTATACCTCTTCACGCAAGCTCTGTCGTTGCATTGCTAGTAATGCATTAATTGAAATAACAAATGAGAGTCTGACTCGCCTTCCAAGGATTCCGTAGGCAAACTTGTAAGTATGTTGATAGTACGTCCATCTCGGGAATTTTTGTCCGTTTTTTTCCGAAACACAAACTTAACTCGGCAGTTCTAAAAGTGCTCTCCCATACATCGAAAAATCTAAATAAAAGTAAGTGATATAACAACAACTTTCGGATTTATTCCTTTACTTGTGCTGCGAGACCTTGCTTCTTACAAAATTTTATGATTCTAGGCCATTGGGAAGTACCCTAGAGGTTTTGATGTTTGTCAAAATCTAAGACTTGGCCGTATCTTTTGATTCCGTTGACTTAGAAGGTTGATTTTTTTTACAGCTTCAAGGGACCGCAGGCATAAATATCTGATGTTAATTTCAATGATACCTCCACGCATTCCTGAGAAACAGGGTCTTCACAGACAGACAGACAGATAAACAACGTAGTGATCCTATAAGCGGGTTCCTTTTTTCGTTTTGAGGAATGGAACCCTAAAAATTACGATTTTGACCACAATAGTTCACACATGTTGAAATGATTTGAATATTTGACCAGTTTATAGAAGTATTTATGCTATAGCACCATGACTTTATCCTCATACGCTATAATAATTATTTTCTACATTTCAAATAGTTTTTAGACAAAAAAATTAAATGAAGTCGGCCCCACACAAAATATGTTCGTATTCATTGAGTTGAGCGTTTTAGAATGTACCGAACATAACTTATTCCAATGACGCAAAGCACTTCTATTTGTATACAAATGTTGATTTATTTTTGCAAATATTACCGCGTCGTGTAGGTACAGGAGAAATATAAAAGTGCTATGTATTTTGAGGACGTTGCTCATAATACCTAGCACTACTACTTCTCAATCAAACTCAGGTATTATTCATCAATTGCTATGGGCTTTTCAAATCTCGAAGTAAAGTTTAGAATTAGTTGAATTATTTTTTAAAACGTTATTATTGGCTTCATTTGTAACTAATTGTCGTATCGAAACCGTATGTACACGTAGTTTGCATCTTGTAGCTGATCTGATGATGGAGCCAAGAGGTGGATAGTGGAAGTCTTTAGTGGCTACTAGTAAACCCCTAAAGTTTGGGCTCATATAATTCGTTTCGGCAAGTCCAACAGATTGGGCTTGGTAACGATGTTCTAGTGATGAAGCCAGGAGGTCGATAGTGGAACTCTTTTACACTTTTTAATTCGGTTCGTCATTGAAGCGTGTTATTCTAGTTTTACTAAACTGTAATTATTTGGAACTGAGTCATCAAAGATACGTACGTACTGCAGACGTGTCTAAAAACATACAAAGTTCCCATGATTCGGTATAACTTGTACATCTGACTTCATAATATGGAAAAAAAAAAGATGTAAATGACTATGTTAACTATGAAACCCGTATAAGGGTTAAAGTTAAAATATTTTTTTTTTCATTCCCAATATTGTGAATCCCAAAAGTGTTGTACTACCATGTAGTACAACACTGAATTTATATAATTTCTGAGATTCAGCGGTGTAAAATAAAATGTCCCTACTGGCAACCCTGCACGTGCATCATTTGCGTATCTCCCCTGTGGCTTATCTGACAATGTGGCTTGTCGATAATAGAATCCAGCAAATAACTGTGATTTCTGACATAGGTATGTTTGGAGCGGTATATAGGTGCAGTACATAGTTAACGTTGGTTATTATTGCGGGTAAGTGATCACGTCAGCATCGTTCTGCTCATAACAGGCGTTAATAACTGGAACGCTTGTGATATGACAACTTGATTGATAATCAGATAATTACTAGGTAGGTACATAAATAATCTTAACTTGTTTTTAAACTTTCGCGACTTAGATGTATAGTATATGTGTAATTCGGGACTTAATCGATCGAAACGTCAGGTAACCAAGAGGTATCGTACCTTTTTGAATATTACCGCGATTAAGTCGTATCGTATTCAGTATAGATCACATCGCACAGATGGCAAGCGATTGGTTTTTTAAATAATTTATATAATTTTATTTAATAAATCATTAATAATTTTAATAAAGACTACCTGTTATTTTAGTTGATACTAGAAACGAAGTAGCAAAAGTGCGTGCACAATACATATATTATAAACTAATGTTAATTTATATAGTGAAATCTAATGTTACACTACAGTGATTAACCATAATCTCCCTCAAAGATAATATGTATAAAATATAATTTCATGTAAGTACATAAGATAATCCAATGTTTCCTTAACCTTTTTGAGTCATTGATTGAGAGACCTACGATCGCTGTTTCTTGTAATTACTTCATTTTAATTTTATATTATGCTCAATAAGTGGACTGTAATGTTCTTTGAGTATCAATAAAGTTCTTTAAACCTATTTTGCGAAACATGCTTGATCGCGTGGGTGGGACACGCTTTCGTTGAAATGTAGTGAAAACTCGCTCGTGACTAATTGGCTATACCTAAAACATAGCTGCATCATGTCTGTAGGTACGTCATAGGTACAAACTTTAATGTCTCTTTAACATGAATGTTGTAAAAAAAATGTTAATGAAAATATAAAAAAAAAATATTTAATTCATGCGAAAAAAATCTACTAGAGTGGTGTAAAGTGTTCTTACAATGCTATATTAGGATTCTCTACAGCATGGTTTCCAACCGGTCTGTCGGGACCCCGAGGAGGGTTGCAAAGCTTTACTCGATGGGTCGTGGGTAAAAAAAACCATTGAAGACAACGTCAGTGCACATAGGGAAGAACCGGTGAAAGGCATTAAATACTTTTAAAGCGTACTTTGCTAGCTCTCATCTCTTGCCATTTTCATCCACAAGACGTCAATACTTATGTACGAGTGAGTATAAAATATGAAGCATGCTGTCAGCAGCTAAAACTATAAGATTTTCTTTTATGTTCGTGGTTAGATCAGCGAGTTTTGTTGACCCATCCAAAACGATTATTTTAATATTCGTTTTGGCATTATTAATTTTAATTTCAGAACGAGACCGCTTTTTTGCCGTAGGGGGTCGCGTATTCTAAAAGGTTGAAAAACACTGCTCCATAGTATAAGTACATTATTATAAGTGTGAGAAATACTCGTAGAGGCAGAGACGGATGGAAGGCAAACAAATACAAAAACCAGTCAATGAAAATATAATCATCATTCATCATTGTCATTCTCCTGCCCTTATCCGATGGGGTCAATATGGGGTCGGTTGCAACATGTCTTCTCCTTGGATTGAATGAAAATGTAATAGGTATCTAAAATATTTATACATATGTACTTAATAAATACTAGCATTAATAAGTTTTCCTTGCTCCTTCATTCCAGGAAAGTGTTTTGTCTCGGAAGTTCTATTATTACGAGGTATTTGAAGCCTTGAAGAATTCGAATTATACAAGGTTTCACTCGTGACTCACACGTGACACACGTGACTGCACGTGGGTCTCAATTACTGTATATTTAATCAGTAAACAATTTCGTAAACAGATAGAATGATATCCTAACTGTATGGCAAATTTATATATACTCTTTCAGCGCTAAAATACTGTATGCATATTACATATATACAACCAATATATATTTTTTAAGTCATTCCCATTATTAATATTACATATTATATAACTAGCAGTTCCCGCGCGGCTCGCGTGTACATATTTATTATATTTGGCGCTTTTTTATATAATTTATACAATTCTTTTAAAAAATATAAATAGCACAAGTTACTCATTATAACACAAGCTATCTGCCAGTGAAAATCGGTCCAACTGTTCCGGAGTTTAGCCGGAACAAACAGACAGACAGACAAAATAAAAAAAAAATATTTTTAGGCATAGGTATCGTGCCAATAAGTGTATGAGCTTAAAAAAACAATTGTTTTGACATTACAAACAGCACTTCAATTTTATTTATTTGTATTGAATATTCAGACTATTACTAAAATAACAAAAAATACATTTGCCGGTTCTCTAATCACTAGAGAACCGATAAATGCATACTTTTAAAAAAAAATCCTTCACGAAAACAATTTTTTTTTTACATTTATTAATTACAATGACATTCTGGTTCATTCTACATTACACACCACAGGGTACTAAACTAACCATAGCCTGCTGTACCACAGATAAGATGATAGTTACTTCTGTACTATGAGTTCTAGAACACAAAATAAATCTCTAACCCCCTGCATAGGTATAGTGTTGTTTCTACTTTCTCATTATCATAATCATACCAATTAAAGCAACCGTTTGTATGTGAGTAGGCCTCATTTTACGACTTTTAAAACGTACGATTAGGAGTAGTTTCACAGAAGATTATTTATTTTTAAACGAGTGTAAAAAAGAGGTAGTTTAATTATGTATGTATACGGTAATTAACGCGATCACGAAATTGGTATTACAAACCTCTGAATTGTCTGACGTTTCGACCAGTTAACGCGATCACGAAATTGGTATTACAAACCTCTGAATTGTCTGACGTTTCGACTGGTTAACGCGAGCACGAAATTGGTATTACAAACCTCTGAATTGTCTGACGTTTCGACTGGTTAACGCGAGCACGAAATTGGAATTACAAACCTCTGAATTGTCTGACGTTTCGACCGGTTAACGCGATCACGAAATTGGTATTACAAACCTCTGAATTGTCTGACGTTTCGACCAGTTAACGCGATCACAAAATTGGTATTACAAACCTCTGAATTGTCTGACGTTTCGACCAGTTAACGCGATCACGAAATTGGTATTACATACCTACTTACCTCATACGTCTGAATTGCCTGACGTTTCGACCACTGGTCTGGAAATTTTATGAACAGTTTTAATGATTATTCTTTAAAAAAATGTAATACGTAGCTAATAGAAAAACAGTTTCAAAATGAAGTTAGTGGCACTAAAAAAAATTATGAGCTTTCTCTTCATAAATGTTGTAATAGCTAGCACTATGCGCAATTGCAGAATAACCTATACCACAGATAAGATAATAGTTACTTCGTAACAGATACATCACTCCCATACATAACTGAAAATACCTACGTTATAATAGCCTACAAAATTTAAATAATAATACCTGGCGTTAGCTGCGACCAGAAATATATCTTATTTACTCTTTTCGAAAGTTGAGAACGCCTTGCCCACCCCGCGACCTTCGTCTGTGTGTGTAGCCGAACTGCCGGACACTCTAGGGTTGTACAAAGTACACAAATAATTAAATAAATTATTTATTTAGGGTATGTTCCGATATACACTGCGAGCACTGTTCTGTGCTCTTACCGCGCAAAAATTCGTTTCGTTATGGACTGACAGTATGCTGCCGCAGTATCCTAGGGAAAAATATGACGTCATAAATCGTTGCCATTATTGTACTGTGAACACTGGCGTTTTCGAGGAAAGGTGCTCTCAGTGCTTTGATTACGTGATGAACTACAATTTTTTCCAGTTAAATAGTAAACAATTATTTGTCGAAATATGTTCATCACTTTTAACGTACAAAGCCCCATTTAAATAATTCGGTTATAAAGTTATTATGCATTCGGTTACTTGAAAAACAATATTTTCTTTTAATAAAAAGTAATCTTACTTACAATTAACAATTGACTTGAATATTAAATTTTTAAATATACCTAACTACATTCAAACAATATTTTTTCTTGTTGAACAGATAACTTGTAATTATATATGATAATTATTTTCACGTCAAAACAGCGCCAAAAAACATAGATGACAGTATACTGGACTGCGTTCCGTATTAAACAGTAACCAGTATAGCTAATTATAAAGGAACAGCTTCGCAGTATATTAAATTGACGCCACTCCTTATAGTGCTCGCAGTGCATATCGTAACACACACTTGATAATCAAATTTATGGGTGAGTTTTATATAATGATAAATAAAATTATTTCCCATATGAAATTTATATCTTTAATTTTTATAGGTAATTAAAGTATCCCTTAAACCTTCGATAGTAACATAAAATGTTGATGCTGTAGACATATACATTACTATCACTACATCACTACATCACTACATATTATAAAACAAAGTCCCCCGCCGTGTTTGTCTGTCTGTCTATCTGTTCACGATAAACTCAAAAACTACTTAACAGATTTTCATGTGGTTTTCATCAATAGATAGAGCAATTTATGATTAAGGTTTAGGCATGTAATTTGTTAAGGTTTTGTGTAAGTTGGTTGAAATATGATCACGATTGTTAAAGATGTCTCTGATACCCGTGCGAAGCTGGGGCGGGTTGCTAGTAATGGCTAGAGAAAGATACTCTGATAATTTAAACTTTGTGTAACATATTATGTTACACAAAAGTATTAAATAACAAATAACTACCTACTCAAATAAAAACCTCAATCCGTGCCGATCTCAATATGTTTTACATTTCAGTAGCTCTTATTATGATTTTCACTATATTTCTAACTATATTACATATTGTGTGAGAGAAGCAGCCGTCAGTTCGCCTTGCCTACAAGTTACAACAAATGAATACGCTGGCAGTTCACAAATACAAAGTTCGTCACCTTTAGTAGAAATTATGGGTTTATTATTGACGGTTTAATAGACTACATTTATTACATCATCATCATTTATCAACATCGTATAGAATTTATATAAGCAACATTTATTTTTTTGTTGTGAAGATAACTGTTATTTATTATTAGTACAGCCACGCGGCAATGGTGAGTAAAGAATAAACACCTATAGTGGAGATGTTTTTCTATTATATTGACAAAAAAAGTAATAGCTAAAATCATTTTTGCAACTTATTTTTAAAGGATTTCACAGATCACTAACGTCTAACAATAACGCAATTTAATATAATAAATACATACCTATAGCAATAACAAAACATCTCCACTTCATAATAAGATCGATTTGACATTTTGTTTTTATTTACGGAGAATACCGTTCTGCCGTACGTGCATGCTCTCAGCTACGTATTGTCGCCCCTACTGACACTTTTACCGTGGACGGTGAGCTAAATTGGTAGGTATATAAAACGCGACCTCGAGCGAGTGATGTAGCCCTGCCTATACTGCGTGATTAGTGTCGATTTACGACTGTGGCTCACTTTGTATGCACACCATGTACTTGTAACGGTGCAGTTATAACATCCATCGAGATATATATCGAATTCTGCACTGTCAGACAGACAAAAGGACAGCCCGTTGTCATTCACGTCACCGTCACATACATCTGCAACAATCTTATACCTGCAGTTATATGATTTTCAATTATTATCTCGTCTTCCTATCGTTTCTCAGTAATTTACTCACTTATCTTCATTTTCCTCTCTTCTCTGTACGCTTTATTTTTCGTGTAATATTTTATAACAAATAACTAACCGACGAAAAACAAGAAACCGAAAACCTAAATAGTTACGAATTGGCGCCAAATGGACAAAATAAAATTAAATTCGACAACACTTAATTTGAGAACCTCTTTCGTTTTTCGTCAGTTAAAAAAATACAATTCACTATCATCAAAATTAAATAAATACCTATTCCCTAAATATGGCGTATTATCACTTACATACTACTACTTACGGTACATTACTTCGATAATAATCACGACTAGCGACACGACTACCTATTCACAAACATAAATTAAATTAACTCAACATTATTTATTTATTAAGACACAGAAGGCGCAATGGCGATTCTAATTCTTGAAGCATTTTCTACCAGTCAACCTTGGCGGTTTGTAACGATATAAATCTAAACAGACATAACCAGATAAACTAAAAATTACGTAGGTAATAAATAGTATAACACCAATTTGTTATCGGTATTCATCTTGAAATAAGACTGCAAGCCATTACCATAATACGTCTGAACAATTGTTGGCGGGCCAATAAAGGATTATTATACATTGTAATAAAAAAAAAAAAAAAAGCCTTGACTGTGGAGGGTGCAGGCGCGTGACCTTGTGTTGGCGAATGTTTCCTGTAATGAAAACAATTCCCGCGCTGCAGAACAATAAAGTATAAACAAACTGAATTCACGGATACAAAATGCACCCAAACACAGAAGCAGGAATTTAACTTATACCACAGAATACACTATAGTACAGATACAGAAGTCTCACTCCACCAAATCATTTAAATAAATAGCGACTCTTGTGGCGACACAATAAAGTCGCAATTCAGGTACCTACAGTTATATTCACCTAGTATATACCTAGCTTATACCACAGAATAGAATACATAATGGCTTATAAATGGAATTGGCAGGTGACTAGTTTATGACCAGTTGTGCTGGCTGCTCACTATATTTGCAAGCTTATTATTGAGCTTTAGAACATTATTATTGTTACATAACTTAACCATTAATGTTATATCCTATTATCAAATCCGTAATTCGACACGCTCGATAACCATCAGCTCTAATAATATAAAATTTCGTTTATTCTCTAGCGCGGGCCGAGCCAGGGGGCGCCGCGAGGCCGCGGGGTCTATTATCACAAATCTGATATAATTGCACCCCTCGCCCCGTGCCACACCGACTCGATTTGTTCCACATCAAAGATTGGCCCCGGGACCAGATCACGCTTCATTAATTTATACTACAATATGCGCTTTCCATTAGTAAACTGCAGTCATACCTGAAAATCTAAAATTATTAATTTTAGGGTTCCGTACTTCAATAGGAATAAAAGGAACCTTTATAGAATCACTTCGTTGTCCGTCTACCTGTATCTCTGTCAAGACCCTTTTGTGGATGTTATGGATGTATCAGGTTGCAAAGTCAACGTAATAAAAAGATACATAATCATAAGTGTATTTAGTATGTATTTCGGTATTGTCTTCAACTTCAACACTTCTGGCTATATCGAATAAGAGATCCTTTGATAATTGTATGTTGAGCAAGATGTACTTCTGTCTGATGCACATTCGAACAGACGATATTTTGACTAATAATAAATATAAGTATTAGTACTTATAGATGTAAATACCTTCTAGTATGATCGGTTGAGTAGTTAAGGCGCACAAACAAACAAACTCACTTTTGCATTTATAATATTAGTTAAGACTAAGCGTTTATGGTCGCTGCTCCACTCCTAAAGGTCGTAGCGTGATGTTACATATACTATTCCTCATGTATCTGGCTATCATATACAAAAAGATTTTTTCACATCTGACTAGTAGTTATAGATATTAATGCGTTTAAACAAAAACAAATCAAAACAATCAAACAAAAAAAACTCTTCAGCTTTATTATATTAGAATAAAATAGGATTTGAACATCTTGTTATATACGTTACGTTACGTTACGTATTGTAATACGTAACGCCTATTTTGGCTATATCAAGCATGTATTTTTTACACACATACTTCTAACGATTCACTCTATAAATGATGTAATCAACAAATACACCTAGACATGGTATTGTTTGTAAATCAACCAATTGTGAATAGACTGTGTACGATTTAAACTTTAGCATTGACGGTTTCAATGTAAGTGTAAACAAAAAATTTAAAAGTTATATTTCACTTCAGGTAGGTAAAGCATAACAAAAACGTACAGAAAGTAAATTCAAAATGTAACAAAGGTGAATAATAATAAGCAATGTCGACAAAAGCGAGTGACGTCGTCAAGTTTACATATGATAGCTTGTCGCAGGGAACAGCAAATAAAAATGTAAACAAAAAACAGATATAAATGATCAGTGTAGTGAGGGGCCGCAATTCTTAGAACTGGTACACTGAAAATAGATAGTTGAAACTGCTATAGCTACAGGTCTTAGATACCGATACCTTGATAGCTTTCTGGGTTGCGTTATTAGTTACAACTAAGAACTAGTTATTAGTTAGAGAAAAAATAACTACTTACGTAAACTACAGTTTACGTAAGTAGTTATTTTTTCTCTGTAGACAATAGTCTAGGTTTGGACCAACTGACCAAAAATATATAGAGTACAAAATTTATATAAGCATAGTAGAACTCTTTGCTTATGAAAGAATTCAGTGGTAGAGCAACGGGTTTTGTTGAATTGAAAGAATATATTTAATCCCCTATAAATAAGATTAGAAATGTGAATATTATTTCATTCCCTCCGGTAAAGAGAAAGAAAGAAAAAAAATACATTTATTTTGACAGAAAACGTACAAAAAATAATAATTTAACAAATGTAAGTAATGTTAGGAAAGAGAGAATGATAATAATAATCCATATTACAATGACAATAAAAACCATAAATATTCATTATTAAATACACAGAATATTATTTTTATCTTAATTTACTGAAAGAAATGCTAAAAACAACCATGGATGGGTCGATTCATACTTCGTACACTAATAACCTATTATGTATGCAGGGTGCGTCTCAGTATACTCGTATGTCAAAAGAGATGTTGCTCAGCCTGAAGCTGTATCTCTATAACTACTATAAGCGATGCCGCGCTGATTCCCAGCAACACCTTAGTGATATTCAAGCGATGTTTTGCAATTTGCCTTAGAGTGTTAAATTAATAAATATAAAGAAGTAAATAAAAAAATTAAAATTACTGTCCATTAACCCTACTTTTTAAATCGAATGTAAATATTGAAAATAATAAGTATATGTCTTTATTAATATGTTAATTATTGAATTAATTTATTAAGGCCAAGTTAATTATATAATTATTTTAATAAATTAGTAATACATTTTTCTGCATATACATTCATAATACACTACAACAACAATAATAATAAATAAATAAACAACACGATTTTTGTAAATGTAAAAAATATGTTTTTAAATGCAATTTAAATGTAGAAACCGTTTTCAATTTACGTAGGGGCGGGGGAAGGTCATTCCAACATCGTGTTGCTGCATATCTAAAACCCTCTAAACGCTGACGTATTGTGACTTGGGACGCGCGGACGCTTAAAGAATGGTTTGCGCTCAGAGAATATGTCAATAGTCATGTGTCCATCTCTATTTCTCATACAGGTATTTCGGTATCTAAAGTGGCGAAATGCAAGTTCCTTCTGCAGCTCATCTTGAGGTGTTGTTTTGAGTGAGAAAAGGTGTTACATGACTTTGCCTAGGTATTTCATAACAGTATGTCGCGCATGCGTTCTGTACACGTTGATTGTTCAAGTACCTACACGTTGCCTCTAGTACATTTAGAAAATTCAGAAAAAACTTTTTCGTTATATATTATTGGTCTATAATATACAGTACAATTGATCAAAATATAGTACGATACTATATATTATAGTAGTTGCCTCTGCCTTTTTCCGAATATTCTCATATGTGTGTAGTAGACAGAATTTTTACTTTTATTTTAATGATTGTTTAGGGCCCTTGCCTTAATAACGTTATTTAATCTTCGCAAACGATTCACGAAGGTAGATAACAACATACGGTACATAGCTACCATAAGGTGACGTGATCCACGTGTGACGTAGACAAATCCCCCAGGTCCGACCTTCTCTCAGCAACGTTATACGGCTTCTAAGATCCGCCGCAGTAACTGGTTTCTGAGTATCGTTTGATCCTGCGTAAGTGTAAGAGAATACATCGCTCTGTCACACGCACTACCCCCGCAGATATAGTTACATGTTGGTTAGAAGAAACGAACCGTTCGCAGGGACACCGAGTAGGTAATCTAATATCCCCGTCCCGTGGGTAAGACGTCGCTTGAAAGATAACTCCGTCGCATCGAAGATATTATTGACAACGTTTTTTTCAATAGAAGTTTTGTTTGCAAATAAAACCTAAGAAATACCAGCGATCCCTCTCCGCTCCTCCTCACCCCTCCCCGGTTCCGCGCTCAGCGCCCGCATCGCTTCGACGAATAGATTCCAATCAATCACATAAAACTACTCGTTCGTTGGTGTTTTCAGCTGATCAATAAATATTACGCATGATACTTCAGTAAGGTCTCACGACTGTTGCAATGCCAAGAGCTACTGATTAATACTTACGTAACATAGCTCTCCAACTCTCGTTTAAATGTTTGCGATTTAACTGAAATGTAAAAAACATAAATGAACAGAAGAAACATAAATAAAAGATAGAATTTGAGAACTAATAAATATGTAGCGATACGGTGCCGTGTGGCGCACCGCACAGCGCGGCGGACTACGCTACGCTGTACGCGAGCGCACCACTAACAAATAAATACATTTTCATTTGAACCACCCAAATGTATGTTGGTCCTGGATCTACGACGGTAATGTATATTGATCGCTGGCACATAGGAAATGTTGGATTTTTGAGGTGAAAACTTCTTTAGGCACGTTTGCGCACTTTTGCTATGAGGAAAAAGCACTGAACTCGTGACCGTCACGCTAATATTACATATATAGTTACATATATCCGTTAATCTAAACATTGAGTTCCATCAGCTCCATATTAATGAATGTCACCAACCTGCTAATGTGACGTTTTAAGTTCGTCGTTTCGTTTAAGTTTTCACTTCTGTCGGCAATCTCATGACCGCTTATTTCCTTTTCAACCCTTCTTTTTTAATATTGATTTGGTACAAACTTTTTATGTTAAATCCGATGGGATATGAAAATGGAATCTCTCTAAGCTTTTAGCATCTATATTGATAATAATAGAAGAAAAAAATGTATAGTCCTGTCCATAAAGGGGCCACTCATATTTTACCCTAGGGTGACGAAAAAACGGAAGAGGTTCTTAAGACAACCCGTTATTTGTTTCTTTTTTTACTTCTCATTGGATGCACTGTTGAGGATGCCCCGGGTTGATCAATACTATAAACAAACACCACGTATTAGGGATCTGGAGGACACACCTGATAACCAAACTCTGATTAAGGATTTCGGTTTATTTTTCCCGTCCCGTTGCGGAAAACAAGCCGAGAGTGAGTTACCTAACTCTATTTCTAGTTTTCTGTCGTACATACTTCTTTAGAACTAGATTTGGTACTTTTGAATTAATTTGTTGTGTGTCTTGTGTTAGTTATACTCAGGGCTGCCATCGGTCCGGGTTTCCCGGGATTTGACCTAGTTTAGAGGGCGTCCGGGGAGCGTCCGGGCGGGGTTTTCAAAAGTGTCCGGGTAAAACCCGGACACTCTGTGCCAGGGGACAAATATAATTGTTAGATGCATCGTTAACAAGCTAAAAATTTAAATGCAATCGGCTTTTTTTTTTAAGGTGTCCGGGAATGAATCTCGATTTCTCCCAAGTGTTTTTAAGTATTTGATCGGCGCGCGGCGTCGGCAATTTAAGTGATGGCAGGCCTAAATACTTATTGTAGAGGAAAATATGACCACCGAAAATGTCAGAAGAAGATTGAAGAGCTATTAGTGAGTGTGTCTGACCACGAGCACTGCATTTAATGTTCTAATAGTATGAGCTATAAATAGTGTTGTTGCGCCGGCCGCGGCCGCTGTCGGAATCTTGACCTGACCTGCCACAACGTCGCGCCACTATCGACAATGTCTCATATGAACATATTAAACATTCACGCTCTAGTGCGAATACTGCGATACGGACGAAACCATGCAATATTATACTGTGCTATAAATTAGGATAATGTGCTTTAGTGAAACAGAACCAAATCCGTTGAAATAGATGTGAATTGAGCTATAATTTTATTCCAACTTGAATCATGATGAAACAAAATGTCCATGACTAAACTGTGTATTTTTTATTTAATGTAGATACAAGAGTCACAAATTCCCAGTACCTAGAAAGATACCACATTTTGATAGAGCGAAGTCCGGGAAAAGACCATACATTGACTCATCGACATTATAACACTGCCCACCATACACTAAAGTGCAGTAACAGCAAAATCACGATTTCGAGTAAAACGCATTTAAAGTTAAGAATTGATTTTAAAAAATCAACAGAATGTATAAGCAAAAAAATTTGAATGCAGAAAGGTTGTAAAGGCATAGGTTCACACGTTAAAGCAATAAAAAAAATATATCTTAATAACTGAATTTATTATGGCCATTTATTCTTTTTGGTGCCTATTACTGCATAGCCTTTTTTGTAAAAAATACCATTTTAAACTTAGTAAAATGCAGCAAAAAGCCCTATTACTGCGTTTGGATCATTATTTTGTCAAGAAACCCAACTAACATGCAGTAAGGTCAAAAAAATACTGCATTTTAGTTAGTTTTTTAAGAAAAAAGTGTTCAATTTACTAGTGCAGTAAGAAAAATAGCTAGTTCACATTTTAAAGACCGTTTATTTCTTATTATTTAATCACAATAATTCAACTCACTTATGTAAAATTTACATATCAAAAATAAAAAAAAACATCTAATTAATAAAGGACCCTGCGCAGAATGCACAACCTCCTTTGACAGTTTTCTCTTAATATTAACATATATAACATAATGTATCTTTATGTTTAACAATAAAATATAGATAGTAAATGTAGGTGAGTATTATAAAGGTGGACATAAACTTGAGATCAACATTACAGTAAAACAATCATCACACACAAAGCATTACAAGCCTTGGTAAGTCTTAGGTAGGTACATAATTAGTTTCTAAAAGTAATTTTTAACAGTATAACGCGCTTTAAAATAACATTGGTTTAGTTTAGCTTTTGAAGCCTCTTATTATTCTTACTACTAGACATAATCTTGAGATCAACATTAAAGTAAAACAATCATCACACACAAAGCATTACAAGCCTTGGTTATTAGGTAGGTACATAATTAGTTTCTAAAAGTAATTTTTAACAGTATATTAACGCGCTTTAAAAATAACATTGGTTTAGTTTAGCTTTTGAAGCCTCTTATTATTCTTACTACTAGATTTAAAATAATAAAAATGTATGTATCATACAATTATCAAAACAGATCAGAAAAATATTTACTTAGTTCTTTTGTTGTACTTATTAATAATCAGTCTTAAGTTAACTTTAAGGCACATTGTTTCTTAGAATTTGAAGATAAAAAATACAGACTATTAAAAATAAATTCAAAACACATTAACAGTTTAAGATTATTCATCAATATCAAAATTAAATTCTTCTGGTTCTTGTGACGTAGAACCAACAGAAAGATTTTTCCAGAAGATTAATTTATTTGGTGGAATAAGCGGCCCTAATACGTTTAAGATGTTTCGCTTCCTTTCCCTATCAATGCCTTTAGGAACAGTTTTTACAGTAAAATTAGGCAAGTTCTTTGATTTGAGACAATATAGTTCTTTGAATTCTATATCATCAAAGTTCTTTTTGTAAAAGAAACTATGACTTCCCCTTTTTACCATAAGATGTACAATATCTTTGATGTATACCCGGTTTCCATCTATATCTTTGTTTTTTTTATGTGAAATATGAGATTTAAAATTAACAAAATCTATTATTTCCATACTTTTGACTTCTACCTTCCCCGATTTCAATGATGTTTCAACAGCTTCTAAAAAGTCTTGATAATCGTACAGCTTACCCTTTTTGTCCATCGACTGCTCTACAAAATGGTGGAAGGAATCGGCGGACATAAAAGTATGGCCCGGTTCAAAAAACTTGAGTTCAATTGTTGTGGCAGAAATCTCTAAGTTGTTAATTATACTTATCAAGAAAGTAAAAAAACACCAGTTTTTATTTTGTGCCGAGCAATTATCAAGCCATAAAACAATGTGCTCTGCATCACGATTATTTAGTAAGAATGCTTTAAATGTACTAGTGATGTCTTCTTGCTTTCTCCCTGCCACTCCTTCATGCCAAACTGCTGCAAATACGTGACCTTTCTTGAAGTTTCCTAGAGGTACAAAGGTTTCATTGTACGCCACAAGCCTGGGGCAAAACAGAGCTGCTTTAAAGGTATCAATGCGAGGTAACATTATTACTTTTTGGAGGTCCACAGAAACAATTACAGTATTACGCTGACTATTAGCCTTTGTATCTGCATCGTACATCTCTCGGGCTAGTGTATACTTAATTTTATGATGAGCGTAGGTCTTACAAATTTGGCAATCAGTACACGGTTCTTTTACATGATCAAGGTTATGGAGGTTGAAGGTTTCACATGTCTCGCATTGTTCATGGCCGAGCTTAGCAAAAGAAATGTTCATTTTGTTTGTCAAGTGATCTCTGTAAGTTTCAAGACTGCATTTGAATTCGGGGTACTTCTCTTGGAAGTTTCCATACATATCAACAATTGTAAGGTCACTGGGCAAGTATCTCTTATTGGGTGCATGCACTCGTCTATAATGATGCACACATGGATTGAACGATTCAATATGAGCTGTGATCAAAGTACGATCTATAGCATGACAATTTGTCAAATTACGGCCACCCCTATTATCCTTTTGCTCTAAAATTGACTTTTTCAGGACAGAATTTACACGCCTGTCATTTTTTTTGTCATATCCTAAAGTGCCTAAAAAAAATACTTTGCATACCTCATGCGATAGTTCTTCTGTATCTCTTTTTGTTAAACTGTACTTGTAAGTTACGTTTCGTGGTCGTTTCAAATTCTTTGTACTTTTCTTGCAAGCCTCCTCCGTCACAAGATTTTTGATAAATATTCCTTGATGTTCCCAATTCAAAGACCAATAATATTTGTTAATTTTTTTCTATCTTTTTCAGTAATAGTTTTTTACAGTTTTTTACATAAATTTTGACAGGGTTCTCGCACCGGATATTTCTGTATGTTTTTGGCATATTGAAGTTCACTTTTACGTTTCCTACATGACTTATTCCGTATTTTCACAACAGGTAATTGTGCTGGCTGGGTATTGACATTGTTGACCTGAATTTCTGCTGGATCGTTTGTGATATCTAAATCTCTTAAACTCGACGATGTTGAAGATGGCTCAGGAACATAGTTTTTATCTTTTACAGAATCATCTGAATCTTCTATGAATGAATCACAGAATGATGTTCAAGGCAGCGTTTCATTACATAAAAGATCAAAGGTCGCTGTATCCACGAGATTACTAATTAAGCTGTCCTGGTGAGCTTCTGGCAGATTTATGGAGTGGTGTTGTGTTGCTTCAGAGATTTTGCTCAAATCAATATTTTGGACGACAGAGTCGTTGTTTTTATGCACATCCCTTAATATTGCTTTTGGAGGCGAGTCATTGTTATCGTGATGAGGTAGCTGCGATATCATTCTATCCGGTGGTAAGACGTCATTTTCCAAATTGCTTAGCAGTGACATAATTTGTTTTGATCTCACATTCATATTGATGAACCTGCACAGAAAGATAAACGAGAATTGGTAAGTACTTACTGACTAGTATAGGTACATTAAAACTAATTTTAATTTACATTTATACTAAAGTTTTAAATTATTTTGAAATCGAAAATGGACTGAAACTTGATTAAAATGCTAAAACGGCAAAACGGTATATCAACCAAACATAAATTTGACGCAAGTGTATGGCCGTTAAGTTTGCAATGAGATTGTAGACAGGTACCTAGAATAATTTGAATTTAGAATGAGATCATAGCGACACTGAACTGTATTAATGTATGGTTAGGTGAATACCTACCCTATCTATTTTTAGTCTATTCAAAATATAATCTCAATTCTAACTCAGTTCGTTAAAAGTCAAACCATAGGTTACCATTAGTTACGAGAATAATTGGCCTACTGATTGATATAGGTACATAGATACTACTTTTTAAAGTCAATAAATACTTATAATACATAAATAGAAAACCATCCAAACACAAACAAATGATAGTTATTCAACACACGAAACATTTTATGTAAGGATAGAAAATAACCTATTAGTTAAAGTATCTGTTTAAAGTACGTCTTAATACTATAAAAGTTTTATTAATCATAATAAACTTAAGTAATATAATTATGTAATCTTACCCGCCAAATCCTGTCGCCAAAAAAACGTAAGCAGTGCGAGCGACGCCGACGGGCACGTCCACACTGGCACGGTTCACTGGAGCGACTGATTAATTAAGTCAAATCGCATGCAATCTAGCATTAAATCCTTTGCACACTCTGTCTCACAAATAAAGTTTTATCTATTCAAACTTGATACTGCGTTTAAATTAGTTTAATTTACTATAATTTGTTAAACTTGATCCCAATTAAAATGCAGTATTTAAAACATTAACTGCACTTTAGCTAGGAATAATCATATCTGTGTCATTATGCTATCCAAACTAATCTGCAGTAATGCTGTATTTTACTGCGTGTTAGTCAGTTTATAATGATAAAAGAATGTTAAGTATTCACAACTAAAATGCGACAAGCTTTGATTTTACTGCATTTTAGTTGGGAGTTCGTGACAATAAATTGTATTTTCTTAATTTGCAGTAAAAATAGCTTGTATGGCGGTAAATTTTACTGCGTATTAATTTTTTTTTTAATTTTTTTCCAGAAATATAAAACTATTTAAAGAACTGTAAAATTATATTGCTTACTGCATTTTAGTTATGAAACCTTAAAATTTAATCTGCAGTATAATTTATACTGTATTTTAGTTGGGAAATCACGCCAAATTGTTAATTTTTTTCGTTTGCAGTAAGTGAAAACTGTTAAATAAAAACCATTCTAATAGTCTTAGAAATAAGTAAGTTAATTCAATAGAAAGCTTAAGAAACCCGCTTTCAGAATCACTAATAAAACGAAAAATCACAAAAGGGCTGTTACTGCTCTCTAGTCTCTGGTGGGCAGAACAGGAATACACAGATTGTCACATCACTAGTTTGAGTTTCAAAATTTAAAAGAGTAATTGAAATACGTTGCGTTATTATTTTTTTCTATTCCTTTGAAACGAATTTTATCGACGGCCTTATCGTATTCTCGGCTCTAACGACGCATGCCGCTAACGTTGCGTACGTTATTAGAACAAGCTATTATTTTCGTTCAATGGTACAATAAAGTGAAAATTCCCGACAGTCATAATAAATTGACAGATATCGCCATCTGTATTTGACGTGCGAGGGGCGAATTATTTTTATAATAAACTGATTACGTTTATTTAAATAGGGAGGGACAATGGCTGCCGGCTAAGGGTGTACCCGTGCACCAAGCGGTATGTTATGCATACTAGATCAACTGCGTTTTATCGTTGAATACCAAGTCCTTTTCTACGTTCCAAGTTTATGCCGGCTTGAAAGGATGCGTGAAACGGACGAATATGAATAATGAGTATTACTTTGTAGCGTATTTCGCATGTTATCTGGCTGATCTTTTGCACAATAGTGGCGGTGCACAATGGATCTGTGACCGCGGTCGACGACACTTGAATGCGCCAGTTAGGTAGCCGTAGGCGAAGTCGATTATGCGACAGGAAAACATCGGACGTGTGAGGGAACAAAAGCTGAAAACAATACGTCACGTCAATTAATTCGGTTTGAGTAGGGTTGTCACGCGTACATAATTGTTTCGGGCAACTTATTCGACTTTATCTGGTCGTGCTCGTAATATTATTTAACTTCTTTATTATTAAATTGTATATACTTCAAATATGGTACATCGATTATGACAAAAATAATGAGGATATTTTTGAGTTTGTCATTAAGTTCTGGTTAGGTTGTGTGAGCACTGAACTTGACTGTATTTTAACATACATCGAAAATTTACTACAAATACAAATAAAATTTATTTGCATTGGTAATAATTAAAATACTCTTAAGAGGCCGTATACGAAATTTTGCCAATTTCGCTGATTTACGTGGTTTTACAGACGTGATTTTGCAGTTAAAATACTATATTTCTATAAGTTTTTATGAACAACATAAAAGATCCCTTTAATTTAGATTTAATGAGTGAACCACTTTTTTACTTTTATTATAAATAATAATGCGAGATTTAGGTTGTTTTAAAACATTTTTTATTACCATATTTTTTTAATTTTATTCAATTTTTTTTCAGAAAATGGGTTAACTTTGAACAGAAGTTTATTTCTGTTGTTGTAATTTTATGAATGAAAGTTCCACGTAGCCGAAACCAAAAGCAAAACTTTGTCCATTTTCTGTAAAATTTGACTAAGTTAAACATTTTTAATATTAAAATGGTAAAAAGTGTTTCATACACTGTATAGACGACTTTTACAGCAATACATTGTAATTTTTTCATACCGTTGGTACTTCAAAACAGTTCGTAAATATGTGATATTCTAAACCTCTTACGGTAAAATTTACAAAACAGTCACCGGTTTGAGGTCGATTAATCAAAATTGAATAATAAAAGTAAAAAAGTGGCTCATACATTAGATCTAAATTGAAATGATCTTTTATGTTGTTTATAAAAACTTATAGAAATATAGTATTTTAACTGTAAAATCACGTCTTTAAAACCACGTTAATAGGCGAAATTGGCAAAATTTCGTATACGGCCTCTTAACTTAGTAAAGTCTAGAGCTGATCAAACGAGATAAGTATTTTTATTTAAACGCATTTTTTTTTTAATTCTCGTATGATATTTTAAAATTGAAAATGTAGATATTAGAAAATTCATACATTAAACATCAAAATGTATTTCTGGTAACCCTATCTGCGAGCTGTTTATGCCCCCTTGCCCCGGACGCGCCATTGTTACGAAAAATATTCTAATTCCGAGACCTTTGTCCTCGCCGTCGTACAGCGGTTGTGATTGAGGACCAACTCCGCATAGAATACTAATACTTATGCATAGCGATGTGCCTCTAGCAACATGTCGACCACAATCAGATGACAGAAAAGGGTCAATTTATTGAAGGATATATTTGAAAGCGAACTATTGAATAAGTATAATGAATGCCTCAGTCACAATTTAACCGACTTCAAAAAGGAGAAGGTTCTCATTTCGAAGGTTTTTTGTTTTAGATTTATTGTTCATGTTACGCAATTTTTGTTTTTGTGAATTTGTGAAACACTTTCAATAATTATTTTTCTATTTGAACACAAGTAATGGTTATACATGAGGTTGGTCCCATTTACATTTGAAGAAGATATCCACCTGTAAGTGTGGAAAATTAAGGGATGAACATTACAGCTTATTATAATAAAACATGGATTAGACAAATTGAAGTCGGTGATACTTACTTTTTTAAATTATAATTTCGGTGTTCATTGATTGTTCATTGGTGAGTTCATTGATGAGGGATACCATACAAAGAGTTATCCGATCGAACACATGAAACGTATCAAACTGCCTCATCAAACTACAACCGCTATAAAAAATATGTAGGTACTTACGATTAACACACACCCTACATTTTGATGGAATTTCTTAAGTTTTTTGAACATACATCATACCGGCAAGAGGACTTTAAACAGCTGTTTGTGGTTAATTCGTAAAAACAGCTTAAGATCACGTATTGTTTTCTGTGGGCGTCGCGCGTCGGGAGCAATGTAAGTGAGCTCACTAACGTAAGGTTACCTCTATATATGATGTAAACACGATGGCAGAATATCAAACGGTTAAAACAACTGCTCCCGGTTATCGCAGCCATATTATGATAAACAAAGGTTTTGTGGCGACATACCCAGCTCCACTAAACGAAAACAACAAATATCAGCGGATCCGGACGGATCCCATGCAATATAAGTTTTCGCGCTGATTAGTATATTTACAATTCCCGTTTTGTTTCCGGCCGTCAGGGTCACCTGACCTGGTCGGACGATCGCTTGGACAGGACAGCTTCTCCTAAAGACTTCCACGAAGTCTCGCAGAGATTCAAATCTTCACCATGAAAGACGCATTTAAACGAAAACATAGTCAACACCAGATAAAGTCGCGTATGACCCTTCAGCTATCAGTTTTTGTAAGACTGATCTCGTCTCGATGCCGGGATCACAATTTTTTTTATTTCCATTTAAAAGGCTTCCAAAGCAGCCTGGGCCTAGACACTGCAACAAGACGTCGACGTCGGCTTTGCAGAGTCGCGGGCGGACGTAGCCAATTCCTGTTAAAAGCTGACAAAAATCGTACTTAATGGGTAAGGCCTTAGGCCTTCACCTAATATTTGGTCTACTTATTACCTTATATTATCTTACTTGCGCTTGAAATGCCTTGTAGGTAGAGAGCAGATAAGATTTTGCCTACCACGTATTCTGTGGGACCTAAATAAATATAATATTGTTTTCGACTCCATCGGAGATAGATAAGATTTATGTGACTTTTAGTAGTGTGGAGTGGCAATGGTTCACTTTCTTTTTCTTTTTTTTAGTGGAATATGATTCACAAAATAAAAAGTAAAAATGTAAATTAAATATTTATAAAAACCCGACAAACGCAAAAAGGCATCACTACAAAAACTAATATATCGAAGTACCTAAATTTCATGTCGCTTAAACAAGAAAAAAGTCATAATCTTCAATCGGCTGACCTGTTTTTCCTTGATCAAAGCTAGGAACACTCTTGATCCATTCACCTTTCTAACAAAAAAAAATTAAGATCGGTGTATCTGGTTGGAAGTGACGATACCCTAAGCAGGCACACAGATGTTTAACCTAAATAGCCTTCTGTTTGCGTCAGAGGTTAGAAACTTACATACTAGTCTCTTATGCAGAGTAACGTCCCAAGAAGGTGATCAAGATTATCTTAAGTAAAATACGCTACAATCACGCCCCCTTGACACGTCAATTCTTCCGCCACCCATTAGTAAATCGATTTAATAGGTAATTGTAAGGAAATCCATGTACACTTGTAATTATTCTGAACGCCTTGTATCACTAGCTAACCGCACAGATGTAGGTAATTTAATTAGCTATTGTTATGGCGGTTTCCTATGCCGGCCGATATTACATATATACATCATAACATGCTAGTTTTGTTTAGCGTTCCATGACATTAATTCTACCAATAATAAGCATTTGTATCGTACTTTCCTATGATTAAAAAAATATTTAAACAGTCTCCATGGAATTACCTAACGTATTATATTACGAGACTGGGTTTGCGAATGGTTTAACCATAGCAATGTATGACGTCACATTAAAAATCTATAGAGCCCACGATTTTGACGTTTAGTGAAGAGAAAAACTAGTTTCACTTTACAGTCCACTACGGCACAGATAAGATAATAGACTACGGTACCTATTGTCATCGAGAAGTTGCAGACTCGAAGCCCGAGTTACACTATGACGTTCATAGTTTCTCAAATTATTGCGTTTCACAATGTTTTCTTAGGTGGTAAGACTTACATTGGGTATCATTGTGAGCCCTACCGGGCACAGCAAAGTAGGACAGAGGAGGACAATCATTTTATTTTGTACAGGTTAAGTATTATATTAAATGTTAATTGTAAAAAATAAACTTTTAAGCAAAAAAGTTAACCGACCCATTTTAACGAAAAGAACTATAAGCAAAAAATAAATAAACCTTTTAAGTTTTGAGTATTAAGCTTATTTACATAAACTACCAAATTTTAAACAAACTAATTTTGAGTCGAGGCCAAACAACAAACTGATTAATTATCTAAATTTTATATGGACTTAGAAATGGAGAATGCTCTACGTAGGCATGAGATAGAAAATTGGAATAATCTAAAACGGTTCATAAATAACGCAGTGAGGGCTGAACAATTGAACACACATATAAAACATATAATATATATGTATACGGTCGAATTGAACACACATATAAAACATATAATATATATGTATACGGTCGAATTGAACACACATATAAAACATATAATATATATGTATACGGTCGAATTGAACAATTGAACACACATATAAAACATATAATATATATGTATACGGTCGAATTGAACAATTGAACACACATATAAAACATATAATATATATGTATACGGTCGAATTGAACAATTGAACACACATATAAAACATATAATATATATGTATACGGTCGAATTGAACAATTGAACACACATATAAAACATATAATATATATGTATACGGTCGAATTGAGAACCTCCTCCTTTTTTTTGTCCGTTAAAAAGAAACAATTATTCCCTTATGGGTAAATATTTAGTGCTTATGTTTCTGTAGACTTTAATTGAGGGTCATTTAAGTATTCGTTTATGGTTTAGTAGTATTTTTTTTTTATGGTATAGGGGGCAAACGAGCAGACGGGTCACCTGTAACTCAAGAGTCACAAGTGCGTTGCCGCCCTTTAAGGTGAGAGTAGGGGAAGAGGGGGGAAGAGTGGGAAGAGAGGAGAGGGGGATTAGAGGAGGGAAAGGAGAAGGATGGAAATAGGGGAGAGGGAAGGGTTAGGGCCTCCGATAACCTCACTCACGCGGCGAAACGCAATGCAATTATTGCTTCACTGCCGGTTTTCTGTGAGGCCGTGGTATTTAAGTGATTTTAATTTATTTATTAAAAATTATGCTAAGCTTTCTGGACTTCTTACTATTTTTGGAAGCTTATACATTACGCCCATTTGAGTGCATGCACATTGCACAGGTTAGGAGAAGGGAAGTTACATTTTTCCCTGTTTATTGATATTTAAAACTATCTACTTGACTAGGTTCGTTTTACCAAAAGTATATCAGTCTGAGTCACTCTCCAACATTACTCCACTGGCAAGAATTAATGCTCCACGGATGGCGCAATGGATTAAATAATGGTCGCAACACTCGCAATGGCAACTATGCCGCGCCGTGTTGTGGGTTCAAATCCCAAACGGGACTAAAAATAGTGTGATCCACAAACAGCTGTCGGGAGTGTGGGTGTTCTTTGTGTCCTTTATTAAATGCTTGTGAAGCCTTGCGCGACACAGGAATATTCCTAATGCGGAAGTTGTATTTGGAAAAAAATATTTTAGAATAAAATCCCAAATCTAACAGTTTTTTTTATTAAAAGGCTGCCAAAATAGTGTTTGTTATGTTTCGGTTACGTTTTATCAGGTCATTAGCAGTTAGCGATAAAAGAGATTATCGTGTGACAGGCTGTCATCGAGCTGTTATCTGTCGCCAAACACGACACGACGCACTCCTCGCTGCCTGCCCAAGTGGCCACTCATCTACCGTCACCGTTCATTTACGGTTCTTATTTAGACACACAGAACACATTATATTTTATAGGTAGTTACGTTCAGTAGGTACACTCCATTATACGATGTGACATAAAAAACAACAAAGGAGTAGAACGTTTCTATTGTGAAGCAACAAAGGGGTTACCTACTTAGTGCCGTACACCGTAAACAAGAGGCCGTGTCACCGCCCCCGCCCCCCTCCCGCTCCTTCCTCCCCCTGGCGGTGATTTCGCCATCTCCACAAAATAAATAAAAATAAGTGGGAGCGGAAATCAAAAGGGTCAATCTGATCTAAACAGTGCCCGAGGGACGCCCCGCGGAGCCGACGAGCACCGCGAATCAATAGCGAACACCACCACTGTACATAAGTAAATGTACCTTCTTACATTGAACTACAATACAGACATACTCGAACATAAATAACGTAACCACGGGTCCACACTCTCGCGAATGCGCCTTCTAGAGGCCCTCGCACGATTCGTAGCGAGCGAAGGTTGCAAGAATGTTGGCCAACCTCACTTCCAATTTATTCAGTTGCTTCGTGCCTCGCCTCCTTTGACTCCGGCAAAAAAACCGACATAGAACGTAGCTTCCGGGAGGCTACGCGAGGAAAGACGAGAAGAGGCGAAGGCACCAACTACACTCTCATATTCGCGTCGCATCATCTTGCCTCCTGGAGAGTGTGGATCGGGTTTTAAGCCGCGAAATACATTTATGTATATATAACATACATGTATGAATGCTTTCTTTCGCCGAATGTCACGCGTAAGAATATTTCTTGTTTACATCTAAAGTATTGTTGCTGTATCGTGTTATAAATTCAATTCAAATTAATACGAAGAATTTATGGTTCAGAAAAGAAGATGGAAAAAATCACGCGTAACAAACACAAGCGAAGGAAACTATTATCGTTCAATGTACGTTTTTTCAACAGTTAATATACGTTTATAATTGAACCGAATTATCAAAACCGCTTCAGCAGTTACCTATTCCTCTCTGTGATTCACACAATGCTGTTCGTTGGCTTATTCGCTGTGATACGATAATTATTCGAATGAGTCGGTCGTGCGAGCGCTCGCGGCCATTCGGCTAAATGCGCGATCAAATATTTTGCATTGATGTGAACATGCAGCAATGTTAGCGAGCGCTAAACACAATCATTCAAAACGTTGAGATACTTAGTAAAAAATTCCCGCATCGTTCGTGAGTTGTGTGCATTTGCATTAGTATGAGAGAGACGCGCACGCCCGCGCCGCCCGCCTCCGGCACTCTTCGACGAACGACGCCCGGTATAATGCAGCCCACACGAACACGGCCAGCGCTCGGTAATATTGTGATTCCAATTGTTCCGTGAACTCCTGCCCTGCCTCGCTTACAAGAAAGCATTAAAAACCCGATCACTAAAGTTTTTACGTTCTCCGTGCTAAATTTCCAAGTATTTTCGATAGCTTACGAAACGATAGTCGTCACAATTCACAACCAAGGCTAAACCTAATACATTTTATCAAAACTTTCGATTTCTTTTAAATCGCTGTCGATAAAAACTTTACAACCAACTTGCAATTACAATTATTTTTAAGTCTTCAAGGGAAATTTAACAATATGTAGTTTCTCGCAAACAGTGAGGGGTAAACTATCAAAACGCAGGAGGTATTTTAGTGCTTTGTTAACTTTCGTTTCCTTTAGTACAAAAACGTGTATGTCAGAGAGATAAGTAGAGATTTATTCTTCAAAATTACAGATGACGCCGCCATTGTGGCCCCGAGCAACGTGTCCCTTTGTTCGTTTTTTCTAACATTTAATAGAAAATCCCCGCTGAATTTATATTATCCGGTAGGATGGTAGATGAACTCAATACGAAATTGCTCTAAGGAGGATTATAGTGGAAATAATAGTTTCACATTTTTAGTGTTCCGCACAAGAATACGAACCCAACACAACTCGGTTAAAATTACATTTAGACCCTTCCGTGCCTACTGTAATCTTGCAGTAATATGTTTCTGCCCGAGGATAATATAAAAAGAAACATAAACTTTTTATGAGAAATCAGAATGTGAATCCAATTTCTTCCATCTACACAATAAATGTCCACCGCTACAGAATATTTGTTATATTTATATCGTCATTGAAGCTGCTCTCATATTCGGGCGCACCTTGTGCTTGTTTAACAATTCTTGTAGAATAAACTATGCTAAGCAATCCGGAACGGGCTAGAATATACTTCGTAAGGGTATGTTGACTTAGAAAGCCTTTGTCTGCTGCAAATATCAGACAAACCTAGATCACAGTAATTGCATTAAAATGCTTGGATTTAGGTTTGTCTCTTTATAATTACAGTTAACCAAGACTTCACTACGCCAAGTTGACTAGCGCTTGACCTCATTTATGTAACTTTCCCATGATTTCTATATTTAGAAAATCGATTAAAGGTTATTTTTTGGGTACATTTCAGGTAAAGATAATAAAGCGAAGTGCCAGCCGTTGTGTCAATAATCCCAAAATCATTAGAGCGTTTACTGTCAAGTAACAGTTTCGCTTGACGTAGATTTACTCTGTAGCAGTGAGTTCGGCTGCACTCTGTACACAGTTACATATTGTATGTGAGTAGATACCTAAACAAATAAAGTTACGCGCCTGCATGTGTGCATGACATTCGATCTGGTGTGCGTGAGAGGGGAGGGTTGCGTCGAACACGGCCCGCTGAGCAGTGTCCAGTTACATCAGATCGGATGTAGCCTGCTGCAGCCCGAACCACACGATATCAATGACCCGTCAACCAACCACGATATGTTCTTGCCATTTTGCAACATAATAATTACGAGTTATTATTAATAATTGTCTTATTTATAATAAGACTAGCAACCCGCCCCGGCTTCGCACGGGTACAAATTATACACCTAAACCTTCCTCATGAATCACTCTATATATTAGTGAAAACCGCATGAAAATCCGTTTAGTAGTTTTTTAGTTTATCGCGAGCAGACAGACGCGGCGGGGGACTTTTTATAATATGTACTGATAGAATTAACATAGAAACGCTGTACAATAAAATGTATGATGAAAAAATGTCTAATTTGAAAGTTCCGCACAGCAGGGTCTGGATTTAAGGGATTATCCCACGTTGACCAAAGGCTCAACATTTATAAAGCTATAGATACCTACCATTTCGTGTGTTTGATTGTTATTAAACTTAACATTGGTTTCGAAATCTAACATGCAAATGGTAGAAGTACTACCTTAGTACGAGTTTTTACACTTGTATGTTTTCTTCAGCAGCGCTATCACAAAATGATCGTAGATGTAAAATGTGATATTTCATACAAGGGATACTAAAGAGAGAGGCAATGGATGGCCTCTTCGACCTAATGAAACCATTGAACCTCTTTGTATAGTTTTATTATAAACATATTGTTCACGTTGCCTTTTGTTGAAAGTCACAGGCGTCTTTATTTTATTTTCCAAAGCAGCATTGGAGTTGATATACTTACTTATATTGTTTTACTGGATCCTTTCAAATACATGCACATCCATGAAGTCTCAGTATAATGTATATACAGTATTGTGACTCGGCCTCCTTGAAATAATTACCTACAGCCGGACGGTACGCAAACACGCGAAAGGGCTGCCCATAATTTCATCTACCTGCTTGAGTTATACGAATTTTGTATCCAATTATACAAACTGGCAGCCCTGGTACCGAGTGTATACCGAACTCAAGGCGTGGCGATCCGACCGTTTGTATGAAAATACAATACTGTAAATACATTATACTGTGATGAAGTTCTGTTACCTACTGTTTTAATGTTAGTTAATTTAGGTGGTATTCATCCACGATAACCTATCGAGTGTGTAAGGAATCAAATATTTCACTGAAAATGGATTTAAATATCGAATACGTTGCCACGTAGCAGTATGTGGAGTACGTTTGTGCCTTTTAATACTTTTTGCTCTTATACTGTGCGGCATTCTCGACATTATTTATAATGGTGCATTTATTCTATAAATTATTGAAAATTGTGTTAGAGTGACTACTACTCGTTTATACTACATACAGGGACATATTCTGTGACAGTGATCCAAAAGCGCTATAAGAGGTATTAATACTGTTATACAGAGTTATACTGCCATATATCCATATGCTTTTATTTTTGCAAATTTGTTGAATACGAGCTGTCTGGTAGCTATAAAGCAACAATATATTTACATATTGCAGATATATATCAATACTTACTACTATTATAAAGCTGAAGATTTTTTTTGTTTGATTGTTTGTTTGTATATTACTATAGTACTATATACAATATATAATTATTATCAGACGGCCGAGTGTGAGATATGTCAAGTTATTATTAACTTGACACATCTCACACTCGGCCGTCTGATCCCAAACTAGGCAGAGCCTGTACTATGGTACACTGCTGCGGTACTGGCATTGCTGATTAACATACTTAAATACATATATATATTGTAGTGATGAGACATCTCGCACAGCTTGCATACTCCTTCGATTGGAAGAATAACTCTCTGAGCATGACGCAAGCGCCAGCAGCGCCAGCCATCGTCCACGTCAACCATATCAAAGGGAGCCGAACGACCCGACACAAACGCCACCGCCGCATTTTTTTTTTGAGATTTAACTACCAAATGATAACCTAGAAATAATGCCAATTGTCATTACCTATCCGTGTTTTCCTGTATTTATTAACGACTAGCAGCAGCACGCGGTTTCACCCGCGTAAGTCCCGATCTCCAGCTATCTACATACCAAGTTTCATCGCAATCGTTTCAGTTGTTTTTGCGTTAAAGAGTAACAAACATTCATGCATCCATCCATCCAATCTTTCACATTTATAGTATTAGTGGGATAGATTCTAGTTAATGTAAGAGGTTTTATTAACTAAATCAAATTTCACGTGTTTATGTTTAATAGATTTTGAGTTATTAAGGCGTCAAAAGTGGCTGAAAATGGTTCGTGTAGCTAACACACGGCTGCTGCGTCGCCCATTCCTTTTTTCTTGAACTTGGCTTGACACGCTGCCGCAAAAAAAGCATACTATTCTCTGCAAGAGGTTTTTGAAGATAGGTTACAATAATAGATATTGTTGTTTGTGATATTGTATTTTAAAATATTATGCAATACTATGCATTATATAGAAAACATTGCAATAACATTATTTACTTACATCATTTCCTATCCCTTACTATGACTATATTTATAGGAAATATGTAAAAATATAAATAGCGTTACGTTATTGTTAATTGTAATGTACGGATAGACGTAATTAGTGCGTAGTGGTGGTTTAATTGTAATGTACGGATAGACGTAATTAGTGCGTAGTGGTGGTTTAATTGTAATGTACGGATAGACGTAATTAGTGCGTAGTGGTGGTTTAATTGTAATGTACGGATAGACGTAATTAGTGCGTAGTGGTGGTTTAATTGTAATGTCCGGATAGACGTAATTAGTGCGTAGTGGTGGTTTAATTGTAATGTCCGGATAGACGTAATTAGTGCGTAGTGGTGGTTTAATTGTAATGTACGGATAGACGTAATTAGTGCGTAGTGGTGGTTTAATTGTAATGTCCGGATAGACGTAATTAGTGCGTAGTGGTGGTTTAATTGTAATGTCCGGATAGACGTAATTAGTGCGTAGTGGTGGTTTAATTGTAATGTACGGATAGACGTAATTAGTGCGTAGTGGTGGTTTAATTGTAATGTACGGATAGACGTAATTAGTGCGTAGTGGTGGTTTAATTGTAATGTACGGATAGACGTAATTAGTGCGTAGTGGTGGTTTAATTGTAATGTACGGATAGACGTAATTAGTGCGTAGTGGTGGTTTAATTGTAATGTACGGATAGACGTAATTAGTGCGTAGTGGTGGTTTAATTGTAATGTCCGGATAGACGTAATTAGTGCGTAGTGGTGGTTTAATTGTAATGTCCGGATAGACGTAATTAGTGCGTAGTGGTGGTTTAATTGTAATGTACGGATAGACGTAATTAGTGCGTAGTGGTGGTTTAATTGTAATGTACGGATAGACGTAATTAGTGCGTAGTGGTGGTTTAATTGTAATGTCCGGATAGACGTAATTAGTGCGTAGTGGTGGTTTAATTGTAATGTACGGATAGACGTAATTAGTGCGTAGTGGTGGTTTAATTGTAATGTACGGATAGACGTAATTAGTGCGTAGTGGTGGTTTCATTTAGTACAGATATTTTTTAATTTAATGGCATATATGATAATGCCGAATATCTACAAAATTGCTGTGCCCTAGCACGGTTTCATGTTTTAGAACCAAAATTTAGCACGGTTTCATGTTTAAGAACCAAAATTCTATTTAACACCTGATGTACACATGGACGCAATAAAAACTTTGACTTGGACTTTGACGGTTGGAAGGTGACTTGATCGACAGTGCTCTTACTATAATTCAAGAAAATCTGTTGAGCGGTTTGAAGGTCATCAGCTCTTTTCTTTTTGTTGATGGGATTTTTGAGTTGGGGGTATTTATTTATTTATTTTGTACCTATTATTCTTTATCTCGTGTGTTATAAAAAAATTAATATCACACTCTGTTTATAAATATCGCCTTTAATTTATCGCAATTATCACAGCTTTGTGATGTTAGGATTGCAGTGGCTTTATGAAATGAAATGAAATGAAATGAATTTATTTGCCTAAAAGTGTTGGTACAGTAAAGGTCTTTAAATTAGTGACAGATCCAAAACACTTGTCATTGTAGTGACATGCAAATATTAAATATAAAACAATTTTAAATTTAAATTCGACATATTGCTTGGTACATTATACAATAATACTATTATTATTGTATAATGTAAAAAGCAATATGTACGCTACTATTAGCATAGCCTAAACAAGAAAGAAAAAATAAGTTCAATTATGTTATTGGATGTCAATTTAACAACAAACAATGTTAAAAAGTGATCAAAACCGGCCACTAGTATTAAACAGTTCTGATATAGAGTAGAAGTTATTTTGCAGTAGCCAAGATTTAAGCTCCCTTACAAACTTATTAGTTGGTAAATCTTTAATTTTGTCTGGTATACCATTATATATCCGTCCACACATTACATAGGAACTCTTGTTATATAAACTTGTCTTAGGAATAACAGGTAAAACAATTCTCGCAGGCCTCCTGGTATTCCTAGGAAACATATCATGAGCTTTTTTGAATAACTCAGAATTCTCTTTTACAAATTTACCACACTCAAAAATGTACATACACGGCAAAGGTAAAATCTTGAGCTTTTTAAAGATAGGTCTACAGGATTCCCACGGACGTAACCCAGCAATCTCAAAACCGATGCAACATGGCCATAATACGCGGTTAGTACAGTTTTTTGTGTTGATGTTTTAGCTAGGTCATATAATACATACACAAATTTACCTTAGAACACACATTATCAACTTGACACTTCCAGTTGCAATTTTTGTCAAGTATGATACCGAGAAATATTGTTTCGTCTACTTCTTTTAGATTGAGTTTATGACTTGGATAGAACCGTTCCAAGTTGATCACATGTGATTATTGCGATAAATTAAAGGCGATATTTATAAACAGTGTGTGATATTATAGTTAATAGTTGTTCTTAAACTTTTCTATTTAAAAATGTATTATTGTTCTATATATTATACGTTTTAAATCATTATATGTATATTTGTTTCTTTGTACAAACGTGAATAACTTACTAAATACTTTATTCGGTAACACTTGCAAGTTTATAGGATCGACGTACATATGGACATCGATTCGTCAGTCTGGCGACTATTCACGAGTATGACGGAACCGAATTAGAGCCGGTGCCAAAATACTGGGTGATGTTGTTATCATGATCGCGTCATCGTCTGCAGATATTGCATGAGCTGGCGAGCTTCGATACTAGTCATCACATTTGACACGTGAGTTCTAGTTACATCTAGCCATACGCATGCCTTTTTTTTCACTATTATTTATTTATTGTCGAGTTATCTTATACCTATCCCAAACCTACCAAGACAAAAATTTTAATGTTTTTAGTAGTGCCCTCCCCCCTTCCATCAGCGCTTTACTCGTACTATTAACTTGCATGTGAAGACTTTTTTCTAGATTATTGTAATTATCATTCAACATCGGTAGTTACAACAATACGTATATGAGTCATAATAAGTCATAAGTTCATAACAGTTGAGTTCTGTAGCAAGTCTGTGCCAAGTGGCGCAAGTGCGGAGTCTGTTATTTGATATTTTGAACTTCTTTGTAGTCAGCTGTTTGACAATCGCATCGCGCCCCGCCTGCTTCAGTTCCCAGTACACGTAGCCACCCCACATCCCTGTACCCCCGCCCCGCCCTCCACATCAACCGCGTGCGTAGTGCATCTCTGCGCAAGGCTCGCATCGCTGGTTAGGAGCCTTCGCCATTTTTATCGATCTTTCAATGGATTCCACCGTCTGTCGGCGTCGCCGAGTCGTCGGCTCGTCCCGCCGCGTACCCCCGGTCGCGCTGAACTCGCTCAGCAGATATAGGGACACGAGCGGCGGCGTCGGCGCTCGCCACCTTCCTTTACGTACACGACGGACGTCACACGTCACACATACGAGCGAGGTGCTCTGAAGTCGCAAACTGGGGGTACAGGGGCGAATTCCCGGTCGCGACGGGGGGCGGGACCGGGATGAACGGCTCCCTGGCGGCGTAGGGGCCGGCGGTGCGGGACGGCGCGGCTCTCTCGGCGCAGGCGCGCGGGGCGGTGAGCGTCAGTCTCGCGGCCGCCGCCACCCTGCGCGCACGTGTGCGCGTTGAGCTTGGCTCCGACAATCAGCTGATCGGCGCGCGCCCCGCGGCGCACATGCCGTGAGGCCGCGACCGCCGACATGACGGGCTACGCCCGCGGCGAGGCTGACTTCGCCGCAGCCGACCGTTTCCGCCGGGACGCGCGGCCCGCCACGCTCGCCCCTAAGGACTACTCGGTGCCTTTACACGTAGACTGCAGTATCGAATACGAGCTTCCCGACTGTGCCAAGCCGCCGCAGGGCGTCAAGATCGAGCCGCTGCTCATGATTCACCCCTCGCACTTCCGGAGGCTCGAGAGCCTGCGGCGCGTGCCGTTCGTGAACAACCTGCCACGAGGGGACGCCGCCGCTGCCGCAGCAGTGACTCCAGGCCGAGGGGCGCGGGCTCCGCGCGCAACACGGCGATGTTGCCGCGCGGCGCCCGCCCCGCCTGTGCCTCCACCGCAGCCGCAGCCGGCGCAGGCCGCGCGGGTCCGCGGGCCTGCGGACGAGCCGGCGCCGCACCAGCTGGCCTGCTACCGCTTCGAGTCGTACGCGGCGGAGGCCGCCGGCGGCAAGCTGGCGGCCCGAGCGCGGCTGAAGCCGCATCCTTACCTGCCGCCCGAGGCGCTGGACTGTGATATAGCGCGCGCGCTCCCGCCGGCTGCCGCGCATTACGACCGCTTCGACAAGCGCGCGCTGCAGCAGCTGCCGATCTACATGTAGCCGAGCGGCGCCGGAGCGGGCCCGGTCTCTGTGATGTTCCCTTGTAATTAGTTAGAGTGTAAGTGCGGCGACGGGCCGGCCCGGCCCCGCGGCTCTGCCGGCGCGCCGCCGAGTGTCCGCGGACGAACCTAATACCAAATAGTACCTATGTACGTTGATATTGTTTAAACGTTGATTTATGTGTTGTTGTACCGGACGATTATAATGTGTTGTCTCGCCGAGGACCTGGACGGTTCGTGTTATAGTTTCGGTCGAGGAGACGGTCGCCGGACGGCCGCCGATCGGGCCCCGCCCGGCGACCGGCGCGTCCACGCTAGTGCATACCCACCAACGAAATATTTATTCGCAAACGCAGTAAACGACGCTTCAGGATTAAATTATTGTACCGTCGCCGATTCGTTGCGTATTTCTGTATAAGATATCATATCGATAATTATATGTTCAAAAATTGTATTATAATGAATATGTACCTATAGAGTAAAAAAATGAAAGTGAGAAAAATATTAATAATAAAACTAGACATAGTTATGTTTTCGAATAGGTGATGAGTTCTAGAGCAGTCCCGAACGGTAAATTAGAATCGTACTCTACTCTCAATTTGTAAGCGGTTATGTTTGTTAAAATTATATATAAAGAGTCCTCTGAAGAATAGTCTGATTAACGAATATTCGGCATGTAAAAGTCTTTATAAAACGCTTACTTAGCATATCATAGTATTATATTGTGTCATAGTCCAATGCCAAAAATATAACTATCTTTTTACAAAAATCCCTAAAACATCGTTTTATTTACCTCCATGCGGTCGGTCCGCGCCTTGCGTCACGTGCAACAGTGTATAATAATATATGATATACGGCCAGTGTGTGATCCTTGTCATGTTCTTGTCGAGCGAGCCCTGAGCTCACAGTGCCCCGTACTCAAGGATGTACCTACTTGGGAGATGTGCAGTGCGAGGAACCTCGAGCCTGCCGTCGGATGCAGCGCGCCTTGCCGCTAATACAAGCGTAAGTCAGTATACGACCGTTACCAACCACTGGAATTGTACACTAACGACCATGCTCACATCAGGTTAACATAGATAGTAATCCTACGAATAAAAATAGACACATAAGATGTATTATTCTTAGCGCAGGGTAGTATCTTTATTGTGATATGCAGGGCAGTATAATATCTTTATAGTCGCCCTCCAAGTATCTGCTATTGCTTTATGTTAAACATAATCTGATAAGCGTACAGGTACCAAACATTAGTTTATTTGTAGGTATATCAGTGCTAAAACAATAATCATAATGTAGTATAACGACTGTTAATGCTTATTATACCTAATCGTTCAGAACGTTAATGCCGTCGTGGGCTATCAAACTTGTGATGCAAATAAATTTATGTGGGTAGGTAGTTCCTAACGTATATCTTGGAATACTAATTGCCATATCTGACAGGAATAGTGATGGAATCGTAGGATGTCTAAATTCTCGATAAAATGTCGGTAACTTTAATTATTATATTTGTCTGATCTAGAGGCCTTCATTTAAAAGCTTAATATCACTTGAAACTGCATGGAGACCAGTAATCGTTAATTTTTATTATTAAGATTTTGAAATGTTTGTAATTTGTATTGTTTATTACCTACGCTCTGAAGATTAAAGGATAACAGACTATTGATTGGTACATAGAATATAATAGCTAGAATATAACCAAAATTAAAACACCAATCATAACTTTCCAACTATCCAAATAAAAAATAAGGTGCTTGCAATTTGACATAATATTTTAAATAAGAAGTTTTTAGATTACTTTATAGTACTTTCTTAAGAGGCAGTTTTTTCTCTAATGACACAAAAAGTTATTAAACTACCTCCTCTTTCATGTAATCGGTACATAAGTATCTATATCTGGGATATTGAACAATCTATTATGTGCTTCGGTAATACTGTCAATAGTTATCTTGTGTTTCTGCGTTTACTTGATGTTTTTTTCGGATACGCACTATAAAATAGCTTATTAACATTATTATTATGACTTAAAAATTTGTTTTGAAATGAAAATCTTGCCTATTCATTTCTTTAAACGGTTACATGTTTTATTTTGTAACATATGAATCTTTGTTATTATATTTCGTCTTTGTAGTATTTTTAAGACAAACAATTAAAACCACGTTCATGTCTCCTTAATATTAATTAAACACGCAATGTTTCCAAATGGGATCAGAGGCCACTAAAAGCTACATATTTATATTAGTAAATCCTAGCACATACTGAAATGCCTTTAGGTGCATAGAAATACCCCTTTTAAAAGGAAATATGACTTTTTCTATGTATGAATTGAACACGTTATAAATACTGAACAATAGCGTTATTATGTTCAGAGCGTTAAAACAAGAAACAATAGTGTTCTAGGTTCGATATAATTACTGGTGTACAGCGATTGAACTTTTCGCGCTGTCGACTTGTTCTTCCATTGTTTCGATCTCAATGACAACACTTCCAAAATATTTGCTAAACAAAAGCCTAGTGTGTACCCTGTCGCTATTCATTCCACATTTTATTTTCTGTTTGAGATCCACTTATACACAATGACTCGTGAATAATCTACAATAGCTGTTGGGAAAGAAATTATTCATACTGAATCACCATTAAGGGAAATAAGACGAAGCTATTGTAATAAAACTTGATTATTATGATTCGCTACATTCGTGCGAACGTTTCGACAATTAGTTGTATCGAGTCTAATTGAGATGCATTTAAATAGATTTAAAGTGCACGCACCGAGATACAGACAGAAAAGTGTAAACCGACCATACTCGGCACGCACACTGCTATCATGCAGCACGCCAGCCTCGCCGCTTGTCGAGCTTTTGTTAGGCCATACCTATTCCATTATCCGACATCAGAGTGAGAGGCGGCGTTAAATTAGCATCTACGTAATAAACACGAAATAAACATCGAGACTAATGGATGATGGGATTGAGCGGCCGACAATGCTCCGCGTGCCGCGCTTCGCCGCATCGCATGCACGCTGCTCTCCTCCGGGCTACACGACACCGAGACGCTCCCCGGCATGGCAGGCGACGTCACTGGCTCATAAGCGAATTAAAGCTATATTTATGTTATCTACGCAGCGATAGTAAAAAGTTTATTGTTACTTTTTATGACTGTGATATTATGTCCGTTCAGATTCATGCGCCGTCGTTATCTTATACCTACAGGGAACTTTTATCCAATTTAGCCACAATAGCAATATAATGTGTATTAATATACAAAAATATAATATTTTTATCTTAGGGTAAGATAATTGCTTCAGTTTATTTACGTACAGAATATTTACTAGCTTAAGTCCATTCATTTCGATTTACTGCATACCATTAGATAATTCAGACAACTATCTGATTGATAAGCATAAAAGCTTTCAAAGTAATACGTGCACATGTAATCTCTCATACTGCGGGCTGTAAAACTGGCAGTAAGAGAGTCGCACGAAGCGAGACGTTTGAGATAAGAACACGCGCGTAATAACGATCGCAAATTATAACGAGCGCCTTCGTCACGGTCTGATAACAACGCTTTGCGATCACAGAGCAGAGACGTAATTACCGCCTTCCTTGAAAAGCATTACACGCCAGTAGTTACAGTTAAACGTCGCCGTCTACTCGCTGTGGGTGAAATTCGATCCCCGAAATGCGAGTATAATTTATCGTCGGTATTATCTCTCGTAAAACGAAAACCCAATTTATGTACGTCCGCCACCCGCCGTCATAAAACATAATATTATCGACGTCGCCCCCTCCCTAGGCGATCACGAAACTAAGCAAGCATCGGCCATTTTAAGTACCGAACTTGACAGGCGGGCGTGAGCGCTTCCCGCTCACTCTTGCGGGTCACGCTGCGGGTGCGAGTGGGACCGCATATCGAGCGGAACTCTTTTATGTGCCAGCTCCGGAACCGGGAGCCTTCTGCACCATCATACGTTATTATATTTATGTTTATATAACTGCTAGAACTGTATCACGCGCTCCTAACGTAACGTTAAAACACCCCGCCTTGGTCTTCGAATTTCTTAATAACTGCTATGTTAATTAACATGGTATTTTAGTAGTAAAAAGTCATTATAATTAATTTACTATTTGGTTGTATAAAAAAATAAAATCAGTTTGTATAGTATGTTGTTGCACTGCACCGGTAACTGGTGTATATATTATTGCGGTGTGTCAGCGTGGCGGCCGACCTAGTGCGAACAGCTGATTGGGCGCGCGGCGGTGTGCGGCGGCGGGGGCGCGCCGCGTGCCGACACAAGCACTCACACACGCGCGACGCACAGCTGATATCAAGCGAGATAACTCGCCGCTCGCTCCTCGCGACGTGGTACTCCACGTCAAATACAATACCAATTTTAACATAAACACTATTGCTTATAATAACGAATATTGAATTTCAAATTGAGAATGACATAGGTATTAACAAACTACCAATAGAGATCCTAAATAAATTAACGGTTTATTGAACCTGAAGGCTGCCCGCTGTCGCACTGGTCATAGGATAATTTATGAATTATAGGCAAAGGCGAGGTACGAGTTGTAACGTTCATTTTAACATGAGAGTATCTTCTCTGAACATTAGTCACTGCATCCGTGGCGAAATAAAAATAATTGCCAATGTTTACAATCTGAGCTGAGAGCGTCGATCATAGCTCTGCTCTGTACGAGAATACGTTCACTTAACGTTACTGTTTATTTGTGCGGCCGGTAGCTGACGGATAAGTAATCGACAATCGAATAAAATACACTGTATGCAGGTTGGTACGATGTTATTTTAATGTAGGTATATCGTTGCTTTCGCCTCGTTGTTACCTAGATCTTTAGTTTTAAAATAAAACTTTGTTTATGACTTGGAAAATAAGAACAAAGAACATTTGTGTCTATTTCACTACACAAATTATGAGTGTTAGTTGTAAAGTAGGTACTGCGTTAGTTTTGCTGTCCCTTTCAATACAAGGTTATAAACAACCGATCCTGTATTGCAACAAGTTACTTGATTTGATATTGATCGAACTGAAATCATACACGTGGACTAATGTGTCATCAAAAGTAAATGCAATGAGAGCATTGTTCATTTTCATTCGACCTCATGTAGCTGTTTGGTATCATGTTCCTTGGGACACATCCTGGGATTGTGTGCTAGCGAGCAGTAAGTACCGTGTTATGGATTCCGACTCACTACAAACACATTGTCGCATCTGCACAAAAAGGCATTAACGTCGGTTTGATTGCTAACAAAGTATTGAACGAAAAATGTGTTGGAAAACATAGCTATTCTTTTGTTATACCCACATAAACGTGTGTGTACGTATGCTTAGTGCGCAACCTTGCGCTGTTTGTAAACGCGCGGCGGAAGCTGCGCCCCGCGCAGAAACAACCGCCGTTATCGCACCACCCAAACGACTGGTATTTTACAAATATCTGAGGGTAAATAGCACTATTTTTGGTACTTCTATATACAACTAACTGCAGACACATTCCATTTTATCATAAGCCCGTGCTCGATAAGATTGAAGTAAACGGATGTTATTCTAAGGACTGACGTATGATGGAAGGCGGTTTGAAATTTCAATACCGAGAAATTAATATGCGTTATAAATATCACAACACTTACTATTTTTCTTCGAAAATAAGGTCGAGGTAGTTAATAATAACCTCATAATAATAATAACTTGACACATCTCACAGACGGCTGTCTGATCCCAAACTAGGCAGAGCTTGTACTATGGTAACCAGACTGCGGATAAACATATATTTCTAAATCACACAATTATTTGTCCTGGGTGGGAATCGAACCCACGACCTCTGGCTCAGCAGTCAGGGTCACTAACCACTAGACCAACAGGCCATGCCCCTCTCCTCTCCTCAACTACGTACTTGTTTATACCAACCTTTGACAGGGTTGACGCCTGCAGGTCTTACCTCCAACGCCATGGCGCCGGTACTAATTAAGGCTAGTTACCGGTATGCCTATTGGGTCACAGGGAATCGCCACTCGTGAAACCACACTCGCAGCGACCCCCGTTCGCAACCGGCACACTCCCTAATGTCCAGATAGGTACCGGAGCTGTAAGCTCACTTCCCGCATATTTGCATATGCTCGCGGTAACACCGCTAGGTTCGTCAGAGAAGCCAACTACCAGTCTCCAGATGGTACCGGAGCTGTGGGCACGCTCACTTCCCGATCTACAATCATGTGCAGGTCTACCCAGGCCTACAGACGGGTTTCTGGATCAGTGTCTAGTCACCTTTCTACTTGCTTAGCAAGCAGGCGAGTGCCCGAGCTGCATCGGTCCGACGGGACCTCTGCTAAGGGACGCTCCAAGCCCCGCAGCGAAAAAAAAAAAGGGACCTTCGCCTTATACCGGTTAATTCCTCTGCTCGCTGCGCTCGACATCGGACGCTCCACCGACATACAGTGGATCAGACGACATGCCCTTTTTCTGCAGCTAACCACAAACCAACACGAATCTAACTCCAAAACCGGTATTTGACGACTTGCGCCATCAGAGGGCTCAGGAACCGGTTCCTGTGGTACCCTGATCCGGAGCCGGACCCGTAGTTCCGGCTGCGAACCTATCTACTCCGGGTGCCTAGTAGATAGGGAAGGCTAACAGGTCAGTCAATTATAAATAGTTTCTAGTGTGAAAAACCTATTGCCACAAATAGATTTCACCAGATGGGTGGTCCCGCTGCAATTAGCAATGGTCCAATAATACTATGGATTACGGACTAGTGATACAGAGATAGTCACTATCACTACATATTATAAAACAAAGTCCCCCGCTTCGTCTGTCGGTCTGTCTGTTTCGGATAAACTGAAAAACTACTGAACGGAGTTTCATGCGGTTTTCCCTAATAGACAGAGTGATTCATGAGGAAGGTCTAGGTGTATAATTTGTACTCGTGCGAAGCCGGGGCGGGTTGCTAGCATATTATAAAATAAACTCTGTCTGTCTGTTCGCGATTAACTGAAAAACCACTGAACGGATTTTCATGCGGTTTTCACTAATATACAGAATGATTCATGAGTAAGGTTTAGGTGTATAATTTGTGTCCGTGCGAAGCTGGGGCGAGTTGCTAGTAAGTAATAAGTAAGTGAGCCCCTGATACTTATTAGAAGAGTCCCAAATTTAAATTTTAAAATAGGTTTTTTGCAGTGATCGAAATCATGAGAATTAGTTTACCCTAGAAACCATACGATTAGATATCATCAAAAATATGTGTTGCCCATGTTTTGATGATTACAGCTGCATTTATCTAAAAGTCGTTATACATCATTACTTCATTAAGATAAAAACTACATTACTTTTTATTTATTACTATTTAATACCATTAAACATTACATATATTTTCAATATTTCATTAATTTCTTCAAGTATGTATTTGTAATAGGGAAATTAGCAAGCAAGTTAAAATAACTCGTGTACTTACATAATATTTATTAATTAGTGTCATGTTTAGGGTTCCGTTTCTCAAAAGGATAAAAAGAAACCCTTATAGGATCACTTTGTTGACCGTCTGTCTGTCAAGACCCTTTTTCTCAGAAACTCGCGGACGCATCAAGTTGAAATTAATATCAAGTACTTATGTCTGCGGTCCCTCCCTCCTCCTCCCTCAACGCAATCAAAAGATATGGCAATTTAAGCCTTAGATTTGACCAAATTTGAACATTTCACAAGTAAAACAAAATCTATACTTCCCATTAAAGTAGGTACAATGATGAAGTTTGGTTAGCAGCAAGCTCTCACAGCACAAGTAAAGAAAAAATCCGAAAGTCGTTAATTTGTTGTAATATCACATAAATAAGAAGAGTTTTTGTGGGTACAAACTTCTATTTAATGGTTGGAGAGTAGACTTTGTCGTACATCGATGTATGGGAGAGGGAAAGTTTATATTTAGAACCGCAAAGTTAAGTTTGTCTTTCGGAAAGGACTGGATCTTCGAGAATTGATTGATGGATGAATGAATCTCGGTCTGTCGGGACTCGGTGCGCGAGCCAGACTCGCCCTTGTCCGGTATTTATGTAATTGTGCAGAGGAAGGAGTACATTATATCAAACAGCCTCTTGCACTGTAAATCAACCAGAAATAATGTTTATATTCTATATGTTATATATAACATTATTATTCATTCTTTCTTATCGTACATTTCACTCTCGCTGTCTTGATTTCGGTCCGGATTCGGGTGGCCATCTTTAAGTTTGTGCTATGCTTTATAAATATGTATAATAAATCAAGAGTTCTCGCGCCGATTAGTATATCTACAACTTCCCAACATCAACCATCAGGCATAATCACCTCGCCTGGTCGGAGGAGCCTCCCTTTGTGTTGGAGGGACATAACACCCGTTCCTCCACAGTTACTTGATTAAAATTGCATTAATTAATTGTTATTCCACAATTAAGTCCCTACCAAACAAAATACAATACTATGTAGTATTTTAGTGAAGCAAACCGAGTTAGGGTTCTTAAATATTTTTTTGTTTGTAGTTATTTTGAAGACATAAACGAACTGAAACGGAAATTGTTAATCCTAATGTTTATGTTGTAGTATCTTCAGCCTCAGAAAGAGGCCAATGTAAAGGCTGTAATACTATAAAGCTAAGTCTTCTGGCATTGAACAGTGCGAGGAAGGGAGAATATTAATCGCGCAGAAATAAAGAACGGGACCATGTAAACTAAGCAGTAATGATATAATTATATAATACAATACTTATCATAAAGTACTAGTGATTAAAGTAGCCAATGCGTAGAAATATGAAGTACAAAAGCATCGAAACGTTTTACGTGTCCATTGCTTTAATGAATGTTCGCATGGAACAACACAGCTTCCAAGTGATCGAGTTATCTGCTCTCCCATCTCGTGGAGTTAATTTAATAGTAGTCCATCTTTGGTGCGTACATTCTCTTTAACGGCCACTTGTACTTGGACTTTACATTTTTTTGTCCCGCTCATTAGAAGACCACCGGTACCGGTACAATTACTGTGTAACTTGTAAAATGCTTTTAAACTGTACCCACATCTCGCACTTAATGATACTTTATTACGCAATATTCTTAAACGGGAGCCAATTAAATGTATTTACTTATTATTTGAAAGTAATACGCTTTCCATATGTACTTAAAAGTCAAGTAAAATTGGTATTTTATCTGGATATAAATGACCGTTGTGAAATCACCTTTCAAACCGGTGCAGGGTATCAATCTGAAATTAAAACTATTAAAAACCCATTCTGTATAATCGTTCGCTTATTGAGAACGTACGCGAAAGTGTCGCCACTGCCCACTGCCCACTGCCCAGTCTACATTTACATACAAAACTGTTAGCAACTTGTAGCAAACACTCATCTCTATCTATAACTAGTACATACATACATATGTTTATACTTCAAATATACAAATTCATCAAATATACATTAATCATTATGTATTGAATGAAAGTCATGACGTTAGGAAAGGATTACTGTGGAAATGGAGAATGCATCCGAATACGTGACGCTTATTTTTATGAAATGAAATCCGTCTTGAACACAACCCTTTGCGATGGATTTCCTCCTTCAATATTGAGGAGTTGTGGTCCCGCAAATGCGATCTTGCAAGCACCAATTAATAAAATCTCGAGCGATCAAAATGTGCAAAGTCAAAAAAATTCAGAAGCAAAAATAAACCAAAATTTCATGTTGAGGAAGTAAAAGTAGGACATACCGAATTTTTAAAGGGTAAATTTTAAAATTTACAATAAAACTTTCTTGGTAATGTAGCCCATCTCACTATTTACCAACTTATACATACATACCTTCTTAATTAAAGGTAATTTGTAGGTAATGTTTTGTTTATTTAAGTATGTAATTTTTGTAAATTTCATTAACAATTAATTTGGTCAATTTTGTGTTACGTACAGTAATACCTACTTTTATTTGTATAGCTACGTGACCCATAATAAGTTCTAATCCTTAATATATTAAAATTCTTAAATCAAAAGCAACATATTTGTTTAGTCAAATAAATAAGTTAACGTGCATGCAGTGCAGCCTAAATTAGCCATGGAAACTTAAAGGACTAAAATACTTTTTTCCATAATTACCCACATTAACCGGAAATTAGTCAGACTTGTCAGTGGCAGAAACATTTCAAAGCAAATCTCACCGCTTAACGACGCCTACTTCCTAGTACAGACATTTTATTTTTCTCCTTTTAATATTAATATGACGTCTCAACACGTTTCTTCGTACATGTTTGACTGGCGGGTGGAGCATTTCACTCACGGACAATTGAACAGGGGTTAATGATTGCACTACACTTATTAGGTACTACATTCCGAATGGATTGTATTGCGGATGTTACTAGTTTAGTAATTTAATATTCACGTGAAATAGTAGCGGACGATGGGCTATTAGTGCACCCATAATTATATTTATTTTGTCATTAACATTAGTTTTATGTCTTCATTTTTGCGTTCGTAAATTACATCCGCAACTAGATTGTATCATAAATAATCATAAAATCAAAATAGCCTGGGATATTTCTCATACTTTAATTTCAACGTTTAGTTTCAAAAAGAAAACTTGCTTTTATCGAGATTTTTTTAAATCAAAATGTGATTTCACGTTTGGTATATACAAGGTGAACGGTTACGTGGAATCGGTACACTTGAGCTGACTACTTTCAGATCGTGTCCAATCAATACCGCTCAAGAGCGGAGGGTGTTCTGAGCTACTTAATGGCGTGTCAGTCAGCCGCTGGCGATTGATTGACACCCGGTACGTACATGCGTGGCTCTCGTCGATACACCGTTGGCTGCTTGCTTTCTTTCAACTCCGTGTACAACACTCACTTTTTCTTCATAAGCCGTACGTACACGGACATAATATTTTAACAACATCTGGTATACGCCCACTAGCAATATTGCATTTCGATCGCATTCGTCTGGCATTTAATTATAATTGTATTTATATGAATGTAGTCATACATATGTATAGTTAAACTTCCGTCACTCATGAGTCATGAGGTCATGACCTACTTGGTCATTAAATAATATAACAAAAACCATATTCGCTTTTGACTGACTTTAAAGATTCAGCTGTAAAAACAAGTGTAATTACGTGTGAGTGACCGACTTGGCACATTTTTGCCATTACTTACTTATTATATAGCCACTAAATTAGAGCTAACGTTGAACGCGATGCTAAACAATGCGCGTGTGCTACTCTCAAATACAAACTTTCTCAGTAACAAAATAATATCTATATTTACATGCACTTAGCTAAGTACTTTAATTGGAATAAATTTTTTTTCTTACTGTTCGATGCTAAATAGCTGGTAAACTAAGTTAATAATATTAAAATTAATGCTACAGGCCGACCCAATTAGGCTGGGACGCGTAGCTGAGACACGACAGCACTGGCTATAATACCTACGTAACTTAACACACAAACATTAATAAGATATTTTCCATACGCGTTCATTATTTATAGCTGTAATTAACTCCATGATAATTATAATTCTAGTGAATTATTATAACAAGTTGAAAACAACATGTTTTGGCATGTTTTGTAATCATATATGTATATTTATACGTTCCGAAGCGCACACTCGGCAACTAACACTACGTACATTATTGTTCGTGAATAATTCATGTGATCATTGTATTTTCAAATAAACATTAATATTATTGTTTCGAGGATAATGGAGACACGCTTCAATTGGCACGTTTATATCGCTACATTGTAAACCTATAATAGTGTTTTTCATCGTGACAGCTCAATTCAGTGTAATTATTATCTTTCACGTAACCCTTGGAGCTTGGTGCGGGCAACGTTGCCGCCGCGCGCCGCCCGCCGCCGTCTTGCGGCCGCAGAGAAATATCGTAGTCACAGAGTACTTAGTTGTAAGTTATAACTGAAAATCGTAGTCACGACGCGGATGCTAGACAAGTACCACGTTCTAGTGGAGGCATTCCACCCTCTGTTCTTTCACTTCCTAATTTTTTACTGAAGAATATCACTCAGAATGACCATTTAAAAATATGTAAATGATTATCGAGTTCAAAATCAAAACCATTTATTTTAATTAAACCAATAATAGGCATTTTTGAACTGTCAGGAGTAGGAGTCAGTCAGACTAAGTCAGTCGTGGAGGTAGTTGCCTGTTCCAATACGTAAATCCTATGGAGAAGAACAGGCAAGAAAGTCTAAGGACACTCTTTTTCAAAATGTTTTTTACAAATTTCTGATTACATTGCTTTTAAGCGTAAATGAAATGTGAGGACAATGTAACATACCTATTATTTTAAAATATAAATAGACGCGCTAATTACTGCTATACATATTTAAGTAATAGCAGTCCGGAGATGACCAGCCCCGACCAACGGCACGGTTCACGAGCATGACGCACACGCCAGCCATCGTACAGATCAACCATATTGAAGGGAACCGAACGACCCGACATATACGCCACCATCGGCAGGACTTCTAGGCGAGCATGACATACTCAGTACTCAGAACCGCCAAGTAACATAGGAGATTTAACTAAATAAGTGACTACACAGTTCTCACATGAACAATCAGTGCTAGGTATAGGTACGAAGAGCGGCCGTCCTGGAGCATTATCTTGGCACACATATGTATCGGCTTAGATTATATATAGGCCCAGATACCGTGTCCAGTACAAAAGTCACCGTTTACTTTGAAGCCACTTTTTGGAGCTGTGTGAGTGAATGCCGCCCAACGCGAGTGTCAACGTACAATAATTGCGCTTGTGTGCGTGACGGTTTTACTACCAGTGCATAGAGGTTACGCCAAAATTTAGGGACTTTTTTATGAAACATAATATTTTTTTTTTGATGTAAGTAATATTAAATAAAGACATTTTAAATGTATTTAAATGTGTTACAAGTATTCGTTTATTTCATTTTTTTTAATCGTTTAGTTAAAAAGACAAATGTAAAATAAAAATAAAGCTACTTAGTAGGAACTATTTATATACTCAATGTATCAGGAAACCGGAGCATTGTATCCTAATATTATTTTAATTGCATTTTAATTCAGCCACTCAAACCATGTAAATTTAAAGACATATTTACAACAATACTTGGATATATACATATATATATTTTTTTGTTTGAAATTGTATCACGTTCTAACGAATTGACAAGTTGTCAAAATCAATACATATTTTTTTAGAAAATTAAACGATCTACGAAAAAGGTCGGATATGATTTTTCGCTAAGTTTTAAAAGTTATTTAAGGTTAAATTTCAGGAAACCCAGTTGGAGAGATTAACTTAACATATCACGTTATTTAAATGGGAAATTAAAAATCACGAAGCGGCACCTCTTAATAGTAATATTAAGAGCTGCTGTTTTCACAGGCTTATTTTTACGTCATCTTGAACAATACTTTCATGGTAACTAATGAAAAAAAAAAATCAAAATCTTTTTTTTAGCCCACCCTAACTATCAAGGAACTAGCAAAATTTTACAAGTCCTAAGTGCTCTATAGCTTTGTTCGTTGGGAGTAGTAATAATAAGTTATAATACGAGTAAATCCTATAGCCAAAGTATCGTTTGACGGACACATTGAACTCCGGCCGCTAGAGCTTAGAAATTACGAATATTTGAAGGATTCCAATTTCGCGAACATGAACAGTAAGCATATTTCTCGTCTTTCTATAAATAACAAGTTTGGCAAAGAATATTATACATACTGCTAGAATGCGTTATGGGTAAATGAAATTCACGTCTCTGGCAACATCTCTAATAATGGCGTCCGCAATTTTATTAACTTGAAATTTTGTTCTATTGTTTATAAATACATTAGGAAATAGAATATTTAGAAGTGAAATGTGATGTTTGGACACTTATGATTTTTTTTTGTATAATTATTACAGGATGTAACTGCACAACCAGGCATTTTTGAATATTATATAAATAGCGGCTCTAGACTTACTTCAGCGGCGAACGTCCGCTCTAGTATGACGAGTGAGTCGCTTGTATTTGTATTAGTCGCTTGTATTTTTTGGCTTCAGTTTTGGGGCGCCGATTAGGCATCTGGACCTATATATAATCTAAGTGTATAGGTATATCTGAGACTGACTGAATGCTCTTTCAGGTTTTATTATAAAGGCGAGCGTTCTCTTACTAAACTGTACTGTTATTATATACTTTTTTGTTTTTTGTTCACAAATGTGTTTCTTTACTTCAAAAGTTTTATGGGTTTCACAAAAATTATATCGTATTTAGATTATTTACGACCGTCAACTTCAATAAATGCTTTGATAAATGTCTTATTTTTCTTAGAATGTTAAACATCTTTATGATAAACGGATCTGCGGATAGACAGTTTGGTGTTGTTATCTGGCTTTGTTTGCTCTCGATACATGCTTCAATGTGGGTTAATGCTCTCGACTCCGAACGTCCGGTGACGTTCGACCGATGCCTAAATAGGGCCGCCATTAGACGTTTATAAAAACTAGAACTAGACACGAGTACCTGAAACTGTTTGTAGTCGCCGTTCGACGTTCGTCTGTTTGGACATGTTGAAGTGTATTGTAGTTGTGGGCGAGTTCCATAATGAGAACACGTCGCCGAGCTATTTCTGTCCGGGCGTTGTTATCGTGATTTGAACTGGAATACACGACTTGATAAACAACCACATCGAGCGGTGACTATTTGATTAACATTTATAACGACGACCATCTAACGTGTAAGTACCTACCTACTAAGTCTCTGGTTTTGCATCCAATTGTAAAATATACATAATAATATGTGGAAATCTTCATAGACAAAAACCTCCAGTCGATGGTATATATGTATAATTAGCAGTTCTCGCGTGGCTTCGGTCGCGTGTACATATGTATTTATATATTTTGCGCGGCACCCTATTTCTTTTTCTCAAATAAAAGTAGCCTCAGTTACTCTTTATAACACCAGGTATCTGCTAGTGAAAGTACCGTGGAAATCGGTCTACCTGTTCCTGGAGATCAGCCGGAGAACAGACACACAAACATTTTTAAAACTGATTTTTAGGCATAGGTATCGTGCAAATAACTGTATGAACTTTACGATTACACGATTATTTTGACATAACAAACAGACACTTCAATTTTATTTATTTGTATTAATGTATGATGCTTTAGTCAGCTGCTATCTCGAACGACGTAAATAATACACGCTTTTTCAGTAATGACGGAATGGCTATCACTGAGACGAGTTGACAGTTGTTGCCTGGCTGCGGTCCCGCTCTCGTCAATATAGGTTTGGTGCAATCAGTTCACTATCGCTCGAGAACAGTACTTCTTGGGATGTTCTGTAGCCTGACAATGGGTATGCAATGATCGGTTGAGTAGTTAGAGCGTGTCAAACCTTAACAAACAAACAAATTCACTTTCGCATTTACAATATAACTAAGGATTGGGGTTGCCACCCGTATAATATATAGTATCGTACTATATTTTGAGCACTTGTACTATACATTATAGAACAATAATATATAACGAAAATACTGTATTTTGATTGCTAACTCAACTGTCGCCACTTTAACTGTAACTGGAACACACTGGAACTGTTTGTAGCGCTTTCACGCCTTAACTACTCAACCGATCATCATTATATTTCGGTTACACGTTGTCAATGGTACAGAACAAGAAATAGGGTACCTACCATCCAGATAAAAATCTGTTCTCGAGGGATGGAAAAATTTGTAAGTACTGTTTTTTCAAAATTTTCTAAAAGTACTATATTTCCTGCAATTTTAAAAAAATACTATATTTTTTCCAAAAGGAGGTGGCAACCCTACTAAGGCTCGACTAATAGTCACGAACTCGTCGAAATACATTTTGCTACAATTCGTTTAATTCACAAACAAAAAATTTTGCAAAGTTTCTTGAAACAAAGGGATTTTAAGTAAGAACTGTACTTGATTGAGTATTACTTGAGTAAAAATTTTGTTTTTAAAACTGACTTCTAAAGTAAATATATTAATACACTCATGCCTGTCTTTTTGTGATAATTTTCTCGCAGAAGCCACTTCATAAGGCCGAAGTTCATGCCTGTCTTTGCCAATAATTAGGGCGTTAAAGACATAAAATAAAATAAGTCTCTCATTTCAATTGTACGCAACATGTTTTTTTGAAGAACCTATATCCTTATCATGTTTTCTCGTTTTTATATGCCAGACACAGTGACATCACTGGCCGTTTAAATCATTATCAGTTGTTTAACAACTGTCACACAGCTAAATATGAGTCTCCTCTCAGTGTCACAAACCTTCAAGAGCATAAGGGAGAACTCTCAGATAATTTCGCAAGGCTCCTTACGAAGTATCCCTTAGTCGGTAAAGCAAGTCGTGATAATTAATTTTGACTACAAACATGCCCACGCCATGGCTGTTATAGCACTCGACCGTCATCATTTACTTTGACGTCTAGATAGTGCATAGCACATTTCAAGCATTCCTGTAATTCCTACCAACTGTAATAACATCTCTGACGAATATTTTATAACTCGCGAGGCGGCACAAACGCTCGAAACAAATGACAAGCTCCATTAGATTCGGTTGCCGAACCGCCTAATGTAATGTATTGAGCACTCGTTGTGGCACTCACATAACGGAATCGCCTTGTATATTGCGTGCAGGAAGAGGCGGGAGCCTTGTTCGGTACTTTGGTAGATTAAACTGCAATGTCGGCCTATACAGTATGATCATTATCGAGTGCGGGGCGGAAGCGGGGGAGCGGGCGCGGGCGCATCCGTTGTGTAGACTATTGACAAAAACTTCGTGCGCTTCCTGCTTGAAGCCCTTTGCGACATACATCAGACGACGCGCCCTTCAAGGATCCTATAATAATATCGAAGTAATACTACTATTACTTTAGAATAACACCCATAACTGTCTAGACTTTTCAAGCCAATAGTTTTGTACATGATTTCCAACAGCCGTGCTTATTTTCATTCATTATTTGATGGTGTGTTCTGGAAATAGCTAATGGGGAATACAAAATGAATTTCCAACTATGTATGATATTGTAGAGAGCATACCTAAATATCTACCGAATACCCGTAGCTCCGTGCCGCTGCCGCCTGCGCCATGCCGCACGCCGCCATCGGCTGGCTACATTTTATCATCGAGTTGTTTTATTGTTATGTATGCAGGCATAGCATACACTTATAAATATTATATTAAACTGTGTTTCTAAAATGGTGTATTTAACGTGTACGAGCGCCCACGACATACCTAATTAGCACAGAGTCGGTGTCTGTGTCGATGTCGTGTAAAGTCGGTGCCTAATTGACGGGGTTTTCGTGAAGTAACTACTTTCAGTGGCCGGTAGAGTAGGTTTTGGGGGGCGCGCCGTGCGGGGAGGGGTAGTAATCAGGGCATTGCGCCGGACAGGGGCCGAGGCCCTTACGTTTTATGTAACGGCTGCTGATAGCCGAGCAAATCACTCTTATCACTGGCAGTTATATGCTCTCAAGGAACACGACCAGATCGATTAATCAGCCCCAGTCGTTGTATAAAAAGTAGAGGTGCTCTTGTGCGGTGTTTTTCCACGTACACGCGTGTGTAGCAACACGATACAGCCGCTGCGCGTCTGCAGATGAGACGTTCGATAACGTGTGCACGCACGACACTACCGTTCGGGTTTGAAATCACTGGCGATAACCACACGAACTGGTATTTGAACTTCGAATTGTCACAAATATTATTTTCATCATAAACTTTACTTCGGTTTTCTGTAAGGTACCAACCCATAAGTTATAGTGACTGCGTCAGATAAGGTTTCTAATATAGTTTAGAGCCGTAGTGTTAAAATATCTCTTTACGCTTATCAAACATTAAGTAGAAAGTCAAATGTCCCAATTGTATGCGTATAAATATGGTAACACTGTATCGCATTGACGTATGCGTTGGTAATATATAAATCTAGATGACATTTCGCTGAGCGGAAACAGCGGACGTGGTCGCCCGCGGTCGATTCCACACAACTACATAAATTACGGCTGCTGTCCTTACCGGAGTAAACAGAGCTATAAGTAGCACACACTTGTAATCAAACCATACTTGGAGTAATGAATCAAGTGCGGCCATTTAACTTTGCAAGCAAACAAAGTTGCAGTAATGATGGGTGGCGAGCTCAAATACTTGTCTTGTCATATTAATTACTGAAATTCTAATTACTTTATGAACGTTCTTGGCATTGCGCACAGATTACAAGAACAAATGTTGACACATACCGAAAACGATAAAAAAAGTCACGATAGGCGAATACTTAATACTTTTCTGGGTCGACATGGTTTGCTCTGTTGTTGGATGCAATGAGCTCATCCGTCTAATAGCACTCATTTCCCAAGGCATACTCTGAATTCGTTTTGCCGCTATAGTTACAATTATTGATTCTCGGGATGGATTACTACTGCTATAAAGCATTTCTGGATTAACAAGTAAAGTACTTGACTGTCATGTACTATAAATTATTTTAACCATAGGAGACGACACCATTCTCAAAACACAGGCGATCGGCCTTAAAGGTAAGATGACCGTGATAAAAGAGAAACAAAACACGATATCAGATATAATTTATCGTTACATTGCTGACTGGCATCCGAATGGCATTCAGGGTCTTGCTGAAATCAAGCGCTAAGCATATGTTTGGCATATTATGCTTAGATACGAAGGACCAGACATGTATTCGATGGACAAGTGAGGTCCACATTAAATCAAGTGAAATCGATTTCTAGCAGTAATTTTTTCATTCTTCAGTTTTATTATATTAGTGAGGATTATTATAATGTATCTTAAATGTCTGCAAGTATTTTTCTTTCTTCCTTTTTTACATTTTCCCAAGTTTTGAAGGCTCAAAGCTACAGGTCGCAAGGTAAAGAAACCCGGTAGGTGGCCACCGCGGCGGACGGCGACGGGCGGATGTTGATGTCTCTGTTTTCACACGGGTGAGCTTGGCTTGGCTCGTACCTACCGCGATACGTGGAAATTAAATGAAAGTGTCTGGTACCAATGTACTCATATTAACAACATCCGAAGAATTTATACAACTGAGGTGGCAAATTATGTGATCTTTAAATAGTAGTTTAGTCTTAAGGTGAGCGGTTTCGTTAGAATAAAGAAGACTTGCTACATCTGGGATATCACTAGCGCAAAAACGGTTTTAATTAAAAAAAAAAAATTGGGGGAGCTCAATCGGAGAGGCCTGAGGGGCAGGGAAGGACATAAGCCCCTACAAAAGACCACGGTTAACCAACACTACCTATGTTTGTTTGATTTTCCGCCCCAAATTTTAAGGGATTCATAAAATAATTTGAATTATGGAGAGAATCAGATGTATAACAAAGACCATAATTAACGTAAAAAGAAAAGAAAATATCTTACCATTCAAAGACTTGCTCGAATTTAGGGAGACTACTATTTCAAGGCTTGACAACACTGGCGTAGTTCCAATGGTAAGTGAGGTTAGAACTAGTGTTGTTTCAATAGCGCGATTGTGTATCGATAGTATCGTGATACTATCGTGGCCTTGAAAAATAGTGACTTGTCGATAGTGCTATAAAAATATCGATATTGTCAATAGAATCGATAGATACATTAAGAAAATATTATTGCTAGAATCGATAATATCGATACTATCGATAGTATTAATTACAAATATATCGATAGTACTACACTTCGATAGTATTATAGTTCGTACTACATACATTCTATATCGTAGAGTTTTTTTTAATCCGTGTTGCAAGCGATTCCTAATACACGTATAAGTCGGAATTTTTGTTACAAAATTACTATACAAGATATTGTGTCATGTTGTGAGGTGGAAACAAATGCAAATAAATTATAAAACAATGCTAATGAATGATAATGGATTCACGTATGACAAACTGTAATATAAAAGCTATCTGAAGACATTATATCGTGGTCAATGTCCGGACTGATAGTGACTACAATGTTCTAGATCCTGACACACAAAAGAGCGCACTCGATATCACATTTTTTTATTATGTGTAAATAGGGAATAGAATCAGATTTATAAATATCTGATAACATTACCTATTACCATCTACACGGACGGCTAAATGTTTTTATTTAAGGAGAGCCATAATGTAGGCCATTATTAAACTTATATTATATACTTATAAATTACACTATATTTTGTTATTTTTTCTACGAAAGTTTGTTGGTTAACAAATTACGCCTATTAATGTTTTTTTCTTCGTGTGGCGTAATTTATTCCCAGTTCTGTAGTTTATACCCTAGATTAACACATAGGCATACGGAAAACGATATCCTTATATGGGGGAACAGTCGGGCGAAAGTTTGTAATGTAATTGCGCAAGTTTGTCAGTGTTTCTATCTGCGCGAGTCCTATCCTTCACACGACGCGGGACGAATGAATCCGCTGAACGGATTTGGATGATATTTGGCATGGACAGACTGATAAATGGAAATCATATAATAACATAAAAAAAGTTACATATACAGTCATTATTTCTCTTAGGAAATGGTTTTGGAGGAGGAATTGGAGCAATAAACCGATTGTTGTTTTCCCTGGTCGCCAAAACTTATTATATTCAAGTACCTATTTAGCTTGGCACCGACTTCAAACAGACATGAAAATTCATAATATATTGTTCAGTAATGTGCACCTACACCAAGAAGCGAGCTAAACAAGCTGAACAAGCCAAATTAACTATTTGCCGGCCACTTTCTGTAGTAATAGGTCACAGATTACTGCTCGTATCGGAGCTCAGCTGAAGTATTTAAGCCCTATAGAAGATCACGGTTAATTAATACTACTGCGGTAGTGATATCTCTCTACTGGTGACTAAATACCTATTTAGAAAACAGCTTTATTTGTGTGTGAGTACAAATGCCTGTACTCATGCCTGTATCCTCGAAACGGTAGATAGATTGGTATTAAGCACACACAATTTGCTAACTACCATTTTTGTCCCACTTGCCGTTACTTACGTAATAGGGGGCAAGCCTATTGCCTAAAATTAGGGATATATTGGTGCCAATTCTATTGTACATTCGACTAAACTTAATTTCTTCATATGAAATCAATCTTGTGTTCTTCGTAATAAGGTATATTTGTTACTGGCATCTATTTCTCAGCGCCACTAAATTTCACTAAAACCTGTCAACGTATACTCAACTTTATTTCCACGCTGCGAGAGTCTATATTTATTCAAATGCTGTATAATTGCCGTATAAAAACTTATACTAACTTTTAAACGTCAGGCAATTCAGAGGTATGTAATACCTTTTCGTGATCGCGTTAATTCCCGTTCATACGTAGATAATATTACGTATAAAAACTTGTTCAAAACGAACTAAGATGACGTTATTTTAATCGACACCTACGTAGACGCTTACTAAAAACACAGAGCAAAAGAGATGGCATTCAACGGATAGCGGCTCTCGCTACGTGGTATTAAAGTTTATTTAAGCGTATTAGACTTTAGTCGACAAATAAATTGCTTATTTCGATAGCGACATATGTTACCTACTTTTTTTTTTTTTGGAAATAAGACCTTGTTTTGAAGTGTACAAGGTTTACATCTTATATGAAGAAAATTTAGTAAATTTTAATTTATCGAGTGAAGTAACAGAATTTTGATCATTGTCAGGGAAACGTAGGTAAGGAAGGAAGGCAATGAAAGGAAAAATATATTGCTTATACGGATGAATTTGGAAGTGTAAGCGATAACTCGAGCAGGTCAGGGTCGCATACCTGTCACTCGAACTGGCTGTTGCCGGAAAGTCCGAGCCCTCTAACAAAATGTTAAATTATAAAAATACGTGGGTCACACTGAAAGTTTTTAGAATAGGCCAGTAAGAAAAGAAGCCGATGAAAAGATATTTAAATTTCAAATTAGGAACTCTTTAGGAACCTGTAGATGTTTAATGATTTCATATGTAAATTTTTTATAAATTGGCGGCAATTTAATAGTGTTTGTCGTGCCTCGTGCATCGAAATGGATTTGAGTAGAAAAAATTTTCGCTCAATGATTTATTAGGACCTTCGTTGCGGTATTACTCAACAAAAATGTTACAATAGACTTCGATTTGCATTTCATTACAAAGTCCCATCTCGTGCCACTGTTTACAACTGGTTTAATGAGTTTAAACGTGTTCGAAGCAAACTCACTGATGATTTTCGAGAAGGACGTCCTTCTACGGCAACTACTGAAGATAACGTGAGTGCTGTGCGGCTAATGGTAGACCAGTTGTCTTGGAAAATGTTAGACGGCAGCGCCCAAGAAGCAGGATCCTCCACCACCACGACAACGCTCCAGCTCACTCGCCAGACGGACTATCGAATATTTATCTATCGAAGGTGTGGAGCTATTCAGTCATCTTCCTTACAGTCCCGAACTGGCACCTTGTGACTTTTATTTATTTACAAAAAAAAAAGATATCATTCCATTTTTTATTTTCTATAAACTTTCAGTGTCACGACAAAAAAGTTTCATGATAAATTAATAATGCCTTCTTGACTAGACGGTCGAGTTAAGAGAACTGCTGGTTAAAATGCTTGAATGGCTTTCTATTATGATTATATACAAAGAAAATATAAGGAAATTATTTTCTTTGTAGACACATTTAGCGGACACAAAGCACAACAAGCCTCGGGACAACCGTCTGTAATTGAGAATTGAAAACAGTTGACGATTGACGTTCTTGAAGTCGAACGTCAATCGTCAAGTGTTCGGAGGTCGCGAGTTCCATTTCCGCTCACTGTAAATATTTGTGTGTTTAAATATATCTATTTACATTAAGCATTCTGGGTGTTGCCATGTAAACTACGCACCTATGTGTTTACATGGTATATATATATATATCCGTGTTCTATGCTCAGTCGAGATAGCGCTGTGTTATAATATGTCCAACAGTTTCATTATTATTGAACCCACAACATTATACTTAGAGGCACTTAGATAACAATTTTTCCATCTGTGGAGTCGTGATACCGTAATATGCGTTTATCAGTTTCTATAAACTCATAAAATTATGAGCGAATATTCAAAGGTTACTTAATTATGACGCTTGTTCGTCTCGCTCTGTCGCCACAATTCACATTAAGGTGACAATACGAGACAGTACGAGATTCAACGAAGTCTTAATAATTGGGTGAGTATTGTGCCATGCGTCCTATACTTGATTTGACCTATGTTCAATGCAATGCAAATATTTGTAACCATAAATATATTTATTTTTAATGGTCTGGCTGTTTATGTGTAATCAACAAAATATATGCTTATAATGTACAATATTATTATCTGCGTTCTAGAACTCAAGTACAAGCCATGCTTAGGTTAGGTCTAGATAGTGCTGTATCTGGAGAGGAATCGTTGGTGTCATATCAACAGTCTTACACGTGTCTTCTTCTATTTTAGGCATACTGGGTGGTTTTTAGTCTGTTCGATGCCCACACACTGCCCCACCGCAAACAATGGTGGTGGAGACGACCCGATGGAATTTCCACACGTAGAAAAACGATGGTGTAGATGGCGCTGTGTAGTAATGTCTTAGAATATTATTATTCGTATACTGTTTCAGAAGGTGGAATATACTTATACAAATACCTCTGAACAAGTTACTTTGCTAGAAATCAAATGAGTCATTGTTGAACTAATACTGAGGGATGACTAAACGATTAACTAAACTAATATCGTTTAGTTGTACAAATTTGCTCACCTACTTGTATTGGATGTGCCGTGGTCATGTTGTAATAAAAACCTTTCTACTTTTTCAGTTAAAAAGGTGACTTGGATTCACAAATATATGTATAAGAGATAAAAACAGATAACTGTTTGGCCGGATACCGAATATGTGGCTAACCTCCGGGCTGTATAGCCGGATATTTGGCATACGTTGCTGCCGTAAAATTAGATAAAGATGAAACTGGGCAAAGTGCTCCTGATTTACCATGCATTAAACCCTCGTTGAAAACTTAGTTAGGAAGTAATTTGAACTCCTTAAGTCAGTCTAAGTAAGAAGCTGAATGAGCTCGATTCTATAGGAATGATTAATATTTCTTGCCACGAGTTTTCCAGTTGCAGTTTATCTACAACACCGGCTAAAAAAAGGAGAGACGAGGAGACAGATATAACTTGAAAGCAAATAAAAACAGCAGATAGCAAATTTAGGCCAGATACCGGATAGTTGCCAGATATCCTTGTCATCATTAATATGATTGTATTCCATCTCTCGCTCCGATAGTGACGTGTCGGTGAAAGAAGATACGATGACACACAAGTGTGTATATGATGCATGATGTATGTTTGTTACATCAACAGAATAAATTACAGGAAGAATAAATAATTTTAATATAGCATTATATGGAATAGCACGGATGGCGCAATGGTTTAAGTTGTCACCTCGCCACTACGCCTCGCCGACTGTTGTGGGTTCAAGTCCCAAAAAAATAAACAGTTCAAGTGGTAGTCTGACACCGAGGGTTCCGTAAGCAAACAAACTTGTACTGTTCTGTCAGTTCGGTCAGACTTTGCTTCTTACCAAATTTCATGATTCTAGGTCAATGGGAAGTGCCCTATAGGTTTTGAATTACCTGCGAAATGTTCAAATTTATTAAAATCTAAGGCTGACCGTATTTTTTATTGCGTTGACTTAGAAGCTTCTTGATTTTTTACAGCTGCAAGGGACCGTTGACATAAGTATTTGATGTTAATTTTAACTTGATACCAAAACGGGTTCTCGGGTAAAAGGGTCTTGATAGACACAGACAGACAGACAAATATAACAACAAAGTAACGACTTTCGGATTTTTTCATTTACTTGTGCTGTGAGACCTTACTTCTTATCAAATTTCATAATTCTAGGTCAGTGAGAAGTGCCCTATAGGTTTTGATTTACCTGCGAAATGTTCAAATTTGGTCAAATTTAAGGCTTAAATGACCGTATCTTTTGATTGAGTTGACCTAGAAGCTTGATCTTTTTTACAGCTTCAAGGGACCGCAGACATAAGTATTTGGTATTAATTTCAACTTGATGCGTCCACGGGTTCCTAAGAAAAAGAGTCTTGACAGACAGACAGACGGACAACAAAGTGATTCTATAAGGGTTCCTTTTTTTTCCTTTTGAGGAACTTAACCTTAAAAAGAAAGTATACCCACCCAGTAAGGACAATATTTATGAAGGTTTCTAAGTGTTCACACCGAGCCCTTCAACTGGTATCCTAGAACAAGGTTTTATCTTTTCGAAATGATTTACGGGTGTGTAATATATGGCATAATAACAGATAGTATAATATCACTTGAAATAACGTCCATATGATATAATTATCATTTGCTATAAAAACATATAATCTAATTTCCACTCACATTGCAATGAAGCTTATATTATACTATCTTTGTTGAGGGCTTACATAATTATATGCTATACATAAATACATTCACGCCTGTGTCCCCGAAGGTAGGTAAAGGTGTATTAAACACCCACATTTTGCCAACGGACATTTTGTCCCACTCACGTAATAGGAGGCAAGCATATTGCCGTCTTTTGGCATTGAAGATGGGAATACATTCTTAATTCCTCTATTTCATGACTAATAAATATACACCTGCCACACACAGTTCTGCATCACCCAAAGGTTGACTGGAAGAACATGCCTACGGCATTAAGTCCGCCTTTTGCAATGTTTTTTGCAGGAAGTATTAATAAAAATAAAAAAATAAAAATAAGATTTGAAGTAAGTATATTTAAAGGGAAAGGTGGATAAGAAGGAAACCAATGGAAGAAAAGGGGTATTGCTTCTACGGATGGATTGGCGGAGGAGTAGCCGTAGCTCGAGTAGGTCAGGGGCGCTCACGTGTGAGTTACACAACACGGGTGTCACGGGTGTCACGGGTGTCGCCGAGGATGCATTTCCTGAAACTTTGCAATACTCATTGTCTGTGTCTGTAATGTACAGTTGCTGAATCTCTTCTAATATTTTCGAAAGTTTATGACCTATATTTAAAGCTATATTTACTATGCCTGCTAATAACCCAGTAGATTGAATTGTTACATGTACAAACTTTAGAGAAAATGTTTATAAACTCAAACAAAAAGCAAGCTTCTGTTTGAATTTCTAATCAAACAGTGTATAATGAAACACGTGACGTGTAAGCAAAAATATAGCGTTTCGTAATAAGCACACGTTGCGAATGGTGACAATGGCCAATCCATCTTTACTGCTATTGATTGGAAAAGCAAACAGTATTCTCTTCGTCAACAGTCGGAGAAGAGCACATCGACGCTGTTCACTGACGGGTCTAGCTGCTGCTTCTTGAATATTTGTGTCCCTGCGACTTGTTTTGAAACATAATAATGTAATGAGCGATTATTGTTCAATAAGCATTTGTTGTGATGCGGCAAGTTTCCAGTTTGTTTGTTAACAAAATTGTTTGTGAGAGTTAGCCGTCGAATATCGAAGTACCATTACAATGCGCTTACTCACTCGGCTGACACTTTATTCTGTATTTAGCCATTTGTGGCATAACTACAAGTGAGTAATGCACAATAACATTTGTCAGGGTGCGGACACACTAGGGCTAGCCGATATGATCGCATCGTACAACATTTCAAGTTCGACAAACAGGAAGTTCTCAATGTTTCTGCGACAATGCCTTGCTCTATTTACATACTTCTGTTTCCATACTCCGTAAAGTTACATCAAACACTATTTCAAAGACGTTGTATCTACTAACGATGATAACGGCCTGAATAACTTTATACTGTGTAGAGACGTGTATTAGAATTAGTTCGGTAGTAAGTGCAGTACGGTCAAATCGCCTAGTATTAGCACCTGCCTTTTATCGGCCTCGTAACAAGTTTTTTACATTGATTACTAAAAACAATTTCTTTAGGAACCTAATTTTCCTACGAAATTATAACTTAATTAAGTGAGAGTCTATGCAGTATGGTCTTTGTCTAACGCCTCTCCGCCGCTCAGTGACTAATTTGTTTATCGATCTGTGAGGAAATGTTGAATTTCAAGTTCAAAGAATTAGCTTATTCTGTGAACTTGAGCACGAAATAAATCGTAGACGTAGGTAAAATTTATACTAAAAATAATTGTACTTTTTGCTGATGAATAAGAATATGGTTAGTTTCTTTAATTTTCTAACATTCTCATTTATTAAAGATATAAGGTTTTAGTCACGTACTATGTATTGCGGGGACGCCCGACTAGTTCAAGGAGTGAAGCGTCCTGCTGCGACGGTGTCAGGCACCACAATCATAATAAAACATAAAAACCCAAAATATTAAAACGACATTAAGTTAAGCCATGGCCGATATTTGGCGGTTTTACCCTACTTACACGTTTGAATGCTATGCAGACAATAATGTATGAAGCAGCTAAGATTTGTCGCTGCTCAATCAGATTGGTTAAGATAAGTATAATTGGTTAAGATAAGTATAATTGGTTAAGATAAGTATAATTGGTTAAGATAAGTATAATTGGTTAAGATAAGTATAATTGGTTAAGAAGTTTAAGTTAAATTGGTTGTTACATTTTTTTTATCCAAAATGTTTGATTTGATTGAAGTTTGATCGCACATGTCACACTCCTATCTAACATTGTAATACTAAAGACATGTAAATAAGACTTTAATGACTCATATGAATGCAAATGGTTTTTTTTTACTTTTCTACAATATCTAGACCCCACACCTAGTTTTACTTTTCTACAATATCTAGATCCCACACCTAGTTTTACTTTTCTACAATATCTAGATCCCACACCTAGTTTTACTTTTCTACAATATCTAGATCCCACACCTAGTTTTACTTTTCTACAATATCTAGATCCCACACCTAGTTTTACTTTTCTACAATATCTAGATCCCACACCTAGTTTTACTTTTCTACAATATCTAGATCCCACACCTAGTTTTAACCACAGAGCATCGGCTATATCTAGTTATAGGCAGTAGAAAGATGGCTAGACCTAGTTTTAGCCGAATGAAACCGGCTATACCTAAAATTAGCCGTGATTAAAAAGGACACACCTAGGTTTAACGATAAGTTAATAAGCTTTGCCGGACGGGGTATTTTACTTGTTATGCCTCGGAGTTTTCTTTGTTTTTTGTTTTAAAAAGACAACTGCCGCATTAGGAATATTCCTGTGTCGCGGGGGCTTCACAAACATTCAAACAACGGACACAAAGGACACCCAGACTCGGGACAACTTTTTGTGGATCACACAAATTTTTGTCCCGTGTGGAATTTGAACCCACAACACTCGGCGCGGCGTAGTGGCGAGGTGACCACTTAAACCATTGCGCCATCCGTGCAGTCAAGTTAAAGTTGTCTTTTCATTTTTGGCCTTCTGGTCTAGTGCTTAGTGATCCTGACTGACTGATCCTGACTGCCAGAGGTCGTGGGTTCGATTCGCACTGTTTATTTATTTATTTAATGTTAATTAATTTATATGTTTATAAATTAATTATAGCTATGCTAATAGCATAGTTTTAAAACCACCTCGCAGTAACTATGGTAAAAAGAATCTTATGTACGATGGCACGCAGTTATATAACAGGATTCCTTAAAATATTAAAGATTCGCGGTCCATCTGTACTTTTAAAAAATTGCTAAACATCATGTAATCAAAAACTGTAATTAATGGCGGTTGAATCAACTGTTAGTCGTAGAACTATGCGTCAGAAGTGAAAACACACAAACACACAAATCTGTATATATGTATCTGAGCGTGACGGTCACGTGAGTTCATTACTTATTCCCCATACATATATTCCACAAACGTATCAGCTTCATTACTTTTACATAATATGTATTAGTACAAATCATAATAATAAGTAGGTATATATAGGATAAAGTTGAACAGATTAACAAAGGATGTTTTAAATTACTAAACAATTAGCATCTTCATATACGAAAATTAATATACAAAAATTTAAATGTCGCTTCTAGTTAAGCGCACTACAACCTTACATCTTTGTAGTGCGATGCGAAGTCCGTCTACGCTCGAAGTTGTGACTTGTGACAGTGTGGGCACGTGGCCGCGTGGGTAGAAGGTAAAAACATTATTATTTTAACACCGCTAATATGCACCTAAAGTAATATTAGTGTTTATTAGTATTAATTACATTCTCATGTTAAGTGAATTGTATTATAATTGTTAATGAGAATAAATATCTAAACTAAACCCAATATTATTATTAGGTTTGCTTACGTGGTAATAATGTTCACACACGAATTTGCAAGACAGTGTTTTTCGTATTTTGCTGAAGTGTATTTTACACCGAATAAATAGAAGTGGCAATGCCCTCATCGAATTACATTAAAGGCTTTCTATTTTAAATTGTCATTGTCGCTTTCGCTTGGCCGAATCTATAACTACCAGGCTGCATTCTTTTATGTTTATAATATAGTGTGCAGGTCGCCAGAGCCATGTCAAAGTAGCTGGAAACGCCATACTTGAAATATACATACAATCGATGCAATATAAAACAAAAGAAATATGCAATATACTCTCGTGACATACAAAAACCAACCTTATACCTCCTCATAAAAGGTTTCCGCCTCACGCTCACTCGACTGTAAATTGGTCTTCCTCCTTCTAGGTTTATGTTTATCTTTCTAAGACACATTTTAGTCGTGAACAAGGTGAACAAAAATTGTGAACATGGTAGTTTATACGATATATATTATGTACCTATACGTAAATGTGATTCATGGCACCCTGATTATCATCATAATCAAATGTTAATGTTATTGTATGTTTAAAGTAATAAAAATGTGTCCATACATAAGTAATGTCAGTCGCACCTCCGTAGCGACATAATTATAGGGAAGATCATATGATCTGACAAGATGCAATGCTCGACGCGAGCCAGGTCCGCTATTAGTGAAATTGACAGTAAAATAAAGATAGACGCTAACCATTTGTCGGTGCCTGCCAAGTGCCTATGTTATGGTACGAACGATTATTAATAACTGACTAGTTCGCATTATGTGTGTTGTGTGGAGCTACGGAACCAGTCCATTCATTAACATCTTACATGTAGGTAATTAATCAGATATAAGACCTTACACGGTTGCTTACACGGCGGCCTTCGTCACAGACCAAAAGTATCAGTCATAATTAATACAATTCACGTCATGTCAATTCATGAATTATATTACTATTCAATAATATGAATAGATTATTTTTTGTCGTGATTTGATAAAAAGTTTCAAACAACTTTGGTACAAACTATGACACGAATAACTGGTTAAATGCACACCGACTTACACCTACATATACAGACAGTACATATATTATAGTATATGAAATAGAAACGTTGGTTGTGCGTAATTTTTAAGAGATCAGTACAAAGGAAGAATACAGGGGTTGATATAGATACCCTTAAATTAATAAAACAGGCAAACAAAAGGTTCACAGCTATGATTGTTATAAGTGACCCTCAACGCGCGGCCGCGGGTTCGATTCTCACAGCGCTGTTACTGGTATTCTCCGAATACTCATTTAATTTCAAGTCATTTGAAAGACTAATAGATGTTTTAATAACCAGTGATGTCACTAGTTTGTTGCCGGCCCTTTACAAACTTAAGACAGTTTCCCAGAAGCTCGACATTGAGAGCAGTGCACTGGATGGGGGGCACTGTCCCAGTAGAAGTACAGTGCATTTGTTAGTATAAAAAGTTCTGTAATTGTAAAAAGGTGCAATATACTCGTATATAGCATCCGTTTATAGACTGCACGGATGGCGCAATGGTTTAAGTGGTCACCTCGCCACTACGCCGCGCCGAGTGTTGTGGGTTCAAATCCCACACGGGACAAAAATTTGTGTAATCCACAAATAGTTGTCCCGAGTCTGGGTGTCCTTTGTGTCCGTTGTTTGAATGTTTGTGAAGCCCCCCGCGACACAGGAATATTCCTAATGCAGGAGTTGTCTTTTTATAAAAAAAAAAAAATAATAAAAAAAAATTATTATTGATTCGTTACAAAACACAAAAATGTGGCCAATGGTTTAATAAATTAAAGGGTTAACAGAGTGTTTGTAAAACTTGAAACATGCTCCTGTATGAGACTTCAGCGGTCAATTGAATATAAACGGTAACACAAGATTTAACAATTATTAATTATTCGAGTGGAGGCGGGAAATACTTGGCTGTGAAGGGATCGATCTTGTTCTAAAGATGGCAAGGGGTGAATACTTAAATAGTGGTCCAGCGGCTAAGGATTGTTTTAATAAGTTGATAAATTTCTTTTAATAAATGCAATTGTATTTACCACCGTCAGCTTCGCTTTGCCTGGGAGTAATATTTAACAGCTTGTAACTCAAATAAGTCAATTCCAATTTTAGTTATATGAATAATTAATGTATTCAGTATTAAGTTTAAAATAGATAACTTTTAATTTGAAGTCTGAACAAATTTAATCCGACAATAAAACAGAAACTAAACCTGAAGGGCTATTACTCAATAGGGAATTATGTGGAAGATAAGAACGCTCAGCATCTTAATAATATAATAGCTCATAACAAAACAGTGTTATAATAAATTTTACTAAAAATTGTCAAACAATCTGGTGATTTAAACGAGTATCCCTGGGTATGTTGACCCGATTTCTTGTCACAAGGCGCAATTATTTGGAAACGGACGGTTATAGGTCGAGACTAGCAATAGCGAACTAACTATTTGCAACACGGTATTATTTGTTATTTATTGTTAAAATATTTTTACTTTTGACAAACCAACCTATTGTTACGGTGACATTGTGTTGATCTATATAATTTTTAGTTTAAGAAAAAGACGATTTCAAGCATGTTTTTACGAATTTTATGAAATAAAGATAACTGAGTTAGACTTGAAGCTTCAATTCATGGATGATAGAAGGTATTCGCCGTACACAGATGTTCCCGCTCAGGCTTAAAGTCCATCATTGTGTTGCATATTATTTATTTAAACTTCATGCACATATTGTACAAAGGCGAACTTAATGCCTAAGGCATTCAACCTTGGGGTGATGCAATAATAAAGAGTGGTAGGTGTCAAGATAGAGTGAAGAGGGAGAAGAGATAGAGAGAGATACAATTATCAGGTCACACAGACTTACAGATGATTGTGACTGCCTTCCAAGCCAGCGGGAGATGAGCAAGCAAATGAGAGAAGTATGGGCGTCAGCACAATGGCATTACATACATAAGACACGACTGTATGATGCACGAGTAATGTGCCACCCGTACATAAATATCGTTTGGCAATACTTACTATCCTGTCAACAGATAATTAAAATCTTTAATGTTACAATTCGCTTAGTTACTATGGAGAATCCTCTTTCAATGTCATATGAACTATTAAGCCACGTAACATTAGGTGACATTTAACTCAACACTCTGACGCGATGACGCGGCGACACAAAGGTCTCTTCCACGTAGTTTGAACCCAACAATGTTGCTTTAGTAAAGTTGACAAATTTTGTTGTTCTAAACAAACTTTTAAATAAAAAATAATACTCGCTATATATAACGTATATATAATATATAACGTATTTAATATAGTTACTGACAACCATAAGTTATAAAATGCATCGCTATTCGACAGCAAATAAAATTACTGAACTTTTTTTTGACCATTCATTAGCCGTATTATACCGTCAATATTACATCAAGAAGTACATGTCATCATAACTTTGTACATGTATAATTTATCTGTATCGCTATTGATGTTCTTAATAAATAAATAAATTATAAACAAAAAAATACAATCTACTATATCATTTACCAAGGTGAAACACACAACACAACGTAGTACTCGCCGAGCTAGTTTCTTAGTTTAACCTAAAACTAGAACCAATTATGGTAAAAAAGTGCTGACATATGAAGGAGCACAGCTATATAATAAACTACCATCGCACATTAAAAATGTACACTCACTGCACACTGTGTATATGTACACTGTATTCAAAACCCGACTAGCTCAATATGTACGTACATCAGTCAGATAACTTGTCCTCGGGCAAATGAATAAATTAAATTAGTACCTACCTACAATTATAATTTGTTGAGTGTAATGACGAACTTGTAACTATATTTTAAGTTATTATTGTTCTCAAGTAAGTGACTATGGTTTTATTGAGAATAAAGATTCTTTAACCATAACTCTGCGAACTTCTGTAGATTAAAGTGATTGACCAATGATGCGGGTTTGGATATGGACGAGAATTCATCATCAGTAAATTGGGACTTATAAGTTTCGATACCTTTTTGGCGCCGAAAGCCAGTAAAGGAATTATAATAAACTTGGTTAGGTATGTGGTTTTGTAGATTATAACGAAATTGGTTTGATATAACTACGAGTAAATACTAAGAAACAAATGAACTATTTACAAAAATAAGTAATTATTGTTAGTAATATACTGAGACAGATTCATATAAGGGTGACCATGACTGTTCTTACAATCATCTATATCCTGATATTAGCTACAGTATTGAAACACAAACTAGACGCAAGATGTAAGTAATTCAATCACGTGGAGCACAATATGAAGCGCAAGGACTCAATAATTTACATATAGGTCGTGTTCACAATACAATGAGTAGGAACTGGGAAGACGCGTGTTCCTCAACAAGAGAAGTCCGAATAATTGTATACACTACTACTCCTGGTTAATTAGAACGACTCATCAAAATTTCATGAGATTATTTTCCAGTTGACGAGAAAATCACAACTAATAACGAGACCAACAAAACTCAAAAGACAAAGAAGTGCATCATGATCATCAATACAAATAAATAAAATTGAAGTGTTTGTATGTATGTCAAAATAATCGTTGTTTAAGCTGATACAGTTATTTGCACGATACCTATACCTAAAATACTATTTTGTATCAGTACCTAAAATTATTGTCTGTCTGTTTGTCGGTCAGTGTCTGTTTGTTCCGGCCAGCCTCCAGAACGGGGTAAAAGAAGTAGGGTTCGATGCAAATTTCTATCCCAGTAGTACATTTATATCGATGATCCCACCAAAAATATTTTCATGTAAAATGTTGCCAAGACGAAACCATATGGCTCGCACTGCAAAAACGTTATCAGATCTCATGTCGAGCCAAGCTTCTACCTCTACAAGCCCTAACTCTACAAGCCCTAACTTCACAAACTCTACACCTAAGTCAAAATATTTGGTCTGGCCGTTGAGTTACTACAACAACCATTGTATAACAGAAAAGTAACGAACCGTGAAGACATTTTTTACCTTACGCCCATGTGACGACAGCGATCTAAAATATTCTAAAAATCCTGAAATATGTATATTAATATTTATAACAAGGATATCAGCAACTTTGAGACCTCTAGCATCAAATTTGCGGAAGTCTCATACAAACTTCTATCCTCTAGTTTAAGGGATTGGGGGGTAAAAGTTCCAAGTTTTAGAATTTTTTTGTTGTTTGTGTACTAGCTTACATAAGAAATTTCAGCTTTCTAGGACTTCAGAAAGTACCCTAAGAGTTTTGATGATCATGTGAGTGTGTGACGAAATCGGAGTTTTTTAGATATCAATAAAAGCTAAAGTATAAAAGTTATGCAATTGAAGTTTTTTAATAAGTCCACTACTGACATCATATCTCGAGGATTTTGTGTATCTGGTATAATCCAAATCCAAGTTATGAGGGTCCAAAAAAACGACGAAGCGCTTCGAGAAAAAGTAGGTAATACAATGCAACTATGATTATTCTTTTTTTGTTAGATAGGGTATACCTCAAGGGTGGTCCCATGTCAAGGGAGTCAGGATCTGATGATGGGATCCTGATAATCGTGAGAGAAACCATCGATTATAGGAATGAATGCGAATGAACTCTCTCTCTCTCTCTCTCTCTCTCCCTCCCTCCCTCCCTCCCTCCCTCCCTCTATATATTCTGTATATATTTACACATATATATAACATAAAGGTATACACATATCTACTTACATGCGTCGAGAATAAGGAGTAACCTCCAATAAAGCATAAAAAGCACAATAAAGCGTTACGCTGCCCTCCGATCACTAAATTTTACTCTTCATATTTTTTTCACACCGGACGCCTTATATGCAAATCGATTCTTAAGGAGTAAACTCCAAAAAATCATAAAATAAAAATCTTTTTAACAAAAAATTAAACGGCGAAAAATCAAAATAAATAAACCTTAAGTCTTAAGTATTGAGCTTATTTACATAAACTATCTAATTTTATATAAACTTATTTTTAGTTGGCGCAAATAAGGTTTATTTATTTTTTGCTTTTTAGTTCTTTTCGTCGGTTTCATTTTTTGTTATATCAGTTTAATTAGTTAGTAGAATACATTTACTGCAAGATGGAGTGCTCGGTGGTATATTTGGTTTAAGGGGCTCGGTGCGTAAACTGTAGATAACTGCAAAGCCACCACGCTCCAGTATGGCCTGTATCCCTTCTATAGTAGAAGCAGTAGATGCGAACTAACACAAATATAGTTAAAAGTTGCTAAGGACTTGAAATTCGTACACAAATATCGACCAACGCAAATATTGAAGTTGCGTTACAGCTTTAGCAAAGTCCTTGTTCAAAGTTATCGGTCGAACAACATCCAAACTACGGGAAATGCTTACACACGTACTTTGTTATAAGTTATCAGTCATATGAACTCATATGTGACGTAGCGAACGGTGTACCTGATTGAATTATTACATTCTGCTACGCTCAGATCGTGCAACGTGAACGACATAAATCGCATAACACGGGTTTCATCACAATATATCAAATTCTCGTTTGACGTATTTGTGATGGAAGTTTTTTTTTTTTTCTATTTACTTAAGGGATTTTACTCGTCGATACCATGTCATATCAGTTATAGCCTAAGGTAAGTACAAAAGACACATTTTTATTGAATGTAATCACAACTACGATTAATTTAACAATGACGATACATAAGAATTGTCAGTGATGAGGACTGGATAACATAAATTGTTTTCAGCCGATTCGGGCCGCTGTTGTTGATAACAAAACATGGACTACACCTATTTTTAATCTGTTTAGATAAAAGGGCTCTCATAAAATACTCTTAGGTTATTTGATAACCAACACACTCCATAAATAAGTGGTGCACGTCATCCACTACGTCAAGTAAATCGCTATCTGAGAAATCTCAAATCTATTTAACAGAATGTGTCTACATCCCAAACGAAATGATCTCATAATTAATGTCCTACATAGTTGTAATACTGCTATAATTACTTTCAGACATTTTCTGTATTAGGTTACGTTCTGTGGTACCTACACCCCATCTGTGCCACCTACACCCCATCTGTGCCAGATGTACTTAGTTAGGGACAGGTTCTGCGTATCTACTTGTTAAAACCCAATTAAACGACACACGAAAAAACTGTTTGCATTTTAAAACGTTTTATAAACACCTTATACGTGTATGCACTTTGTTGTCTTTTCTGTTGCAATAAACTAACAAGTGACGGAACATAAGCTATGTACAAGACCAATACGGTGTCGGACGAGGAAACGGACCCAATACTAAAAAGCGCATTAGTATGAACAGGGGCATTGCATCGCTGACGATTTCTAAAATAAAGTATTCCATCCGTAGGCGCGGCACCGCCACATATTGGACGGATATTACTCCTACAAAAGCTAACATCCTGGTAATAGAATTCCCCAGCGCATTGGGTGATCGCAACACGCAACTGCGCGATCCCACGCCTACCAGCCAGATGTCTCTGAACGTGTCATTTGAACTACCAAGCCGACTGACTATTCATACATATAACATATATGCTTTATGAAGATAAGAAAACGGTCAAGTGCGAGTTCAACTCGCGCGGTGAAGGTTCCGTACAATGAATATCTACCTTTACCTTACCTTTCTTTGAACAAACTTGGCATTCGAGTTGAAGAGCACATTCTTCAATATATTCCAACTGCAAAATGTAAGTTTGAAGTTAAGACATTTAACATGTTCCTTTAAGACGGGTAGCCTTTAAGATAAGCTAATACTAATTAATAAATTAATTACACACAAAACCATTTCTAACACACTGCTAGAAATTGTACAGAACATGATAATGTTAACTTCGATAAGAGTTAACCTCGAAACGAGCTTAACACTCGTAGTGAGTTCTTGAATACACACACATTTGTCCGTAGGGCTGTCAGATTGTATAGGGTCACATGGTTAACAGTGGATCAGTGGTACGCTTCGGATCACTCGGACAGCGACGGTTTTGATGACTGTGTGTGTGAGCTATAAGCGAGTAAACGTTCCTTGTCCCATTCCTACTCCCATAGTGCGTCTGCGACTTCGCAGCACGGTAGACATGTGAGAGTGACGTTTGTCATCAGCGAGCACAAAGAAAAAAATACGTAAGTTTTAATTTGATTTATATTTGTCTTCTGATTAAATATTACTTATTTATTTCGATTCATTTTGGTGAATTGGTTAAAAACGCGTAAAGTCTTAACAATTGCAACTCTGTATATTTGTAACATTTGTTTGTATTTCTTTTTTTAAATTATGCAACGGGTTGGTACACAGTGGATCATATGGATCGGGTACACAGTGGATCGTGTGGATCGTGTGGATCGGGTACACAGTGAATCATGTATCGACGTATTATTTATTATTATTTTTATATTTATGTTTCAGAATGCCCATAAAAAGAGTTGTAATAAGAAAACGCTACTCATAATGTACATCAGATAAAAACTTAAAACTACATTATCAAAAAAGTGCGTTACGTTTTTATGGTCTACTAGCAGTGCCCCACGGTTTCACCCGCGTAAGTCCCGATCTCGTGAGAATATCGGGATAAAAAGTAGCCTATGCGTTAATCCAGGTCTCCAGCTATCTACATACCAAGTTCCATCGCAATCGGTTCAGTGATTTTTGCGTGAAGGAGTAACAAATATCTATCCATCCATCCATCCATCCATCCATGCCTGCCTGAAAAGGGCTAAAACAGAAATTGTAGGCATTGCTGGTTGAGAGGGTTTCGACAAAGACATCCTGACCTTTCCCTGCGTGAATCCGAATCATGCAGTTTGGCGAGAGCTTTTTGATTTGATTGTCTTTTTTTTTGGGTTATTCTGGATAACCATGAATCTTACCTGTCAATGGCCCTAGACTTAGCAAAATAATCGGAATAACTGTTCTCACTTAACATCCTCGTTACACTTCTAGCTGTCGGTATTTAAGGTCCATTTAAATCTTTTTATAACTCAGCCTGGATGATTAGGAATCCCGGTTCTCCAGTGACTTTTTATGATGGACAATTGATAGGATTTGCATTTACAAAAGCGATGATAACATCAAATATAATGCATGCTAGACATTATAATTTTGCTGTTGATTTATCTAATATTATTCTATCTATATGTATTATATATATTTATTAAGTTTAGAAAGTAGTAATTGTTGGTTATAGTGTAGATTAATAGATAATTAAAAAAATAGAATACTGCCAGAAACTGCCTTGATTGTGTTTTAGTCAGAAGTACATGTTACACTATATTAAAACAAAAAATCTTTAAGAATATGTGTTATGTAGAGAAATCGTTTTTGTTACTTATTTCTAATAAAAAGGGTGATTATCCTTAACTTTCTTTTTATTATACCCTATGTGTGCCTTTAAACTTTCCTAAGTCCACTGTGTACCACCAGGTGATTCAACGTGTACCACTCCTAGTACACAGTGGATCAAATCCCGTTTTTAAAAAAATATTTTTTTCCTTTTTTTGGCTTAGTCATGGAACTTGCTAAGTTAAACGTCGTGAAACATTATTATATTCTCTATACACCTGCAATTTTTCAATCGATTCCAATCGTTACTTTCGGAAATATACTCACTTAAAAAACGGGTGATCCACTGTTGACCATGTGACCCTACGCTAAAAGTTGATAATCTTATGTACCCTGTTTGCATAGAAGATAACCTTGTATAATTAGATACAATGGCTCTCCGATGTAATATTTACACAGCCATCGAAAAAGTTTGAGTGTGTTAAGTAAACTGTCGAGCCGCTGCCGCTGTACTTAACTTTGAGTTGAAATTCATTTTGAAAACGTTATCGTTTAAAGAACTTGGCTCATGGTTTTACTAGAACTGAGTTTTAACCGACTTCAAAAAGAATGAGGTTCACAGTTCGACTCAATATTGTTTTTTTTTTATATGTGTATATACCATGTGTTTGGTGTACAATAAAGAGTACTATCTACAACATACTATAATACGACAATGACAATACTATAATTGGGCATTTTGGACCTGGTCTGATGATGGAGCCAGGAGGTCTATACGTTTACGTGGTAGAGCCATGCTTCCACACGTATAGGATACCACGGTTTCACAGAAAACCGGCAGTGAAACAATGAGTGCATTGCTTTTCACCGCGTGAGTGAGGTTACCGGAGGCCCTAACCCTTCCCTCTCCCCTATTCCCGTCCTTCCCCTCTCCCGTCTTCCCGCTCTTCCCCTCTTCTCCTACTCTCACCTTAAAGGGTGGCAACGCACTTGTGACTCTTGAGTTACAGATGCCCATGGGCGGCGGTAGTCATTTACCATCAGGTGACGTCTGCTCGTTTGCCCCCTATACCATAAGAAAAGTGACACTCTTCAGTGGTTTCTAGTAAACCCTTCGAGTTTGGGCTCATATCTCATCTACCTCAAAGAAACAAAGAAGCCAGTTACCCCAAAAGTTTGTATAATTAATTGAGTTGTCCAAGTCAGATAATCTTAATAACGACATAGTTTTTACCTTTTTAACCCCCGACGCCGAAGAGGGGCGTTATAAGTTTGACGTGTCTGTGGCGTCGTAGCTCCCAAAGGAATGGTCCGATTTAAGTGCGTTTTTTTTTGTTTGAAAGGTGACTTGACCGAGTGTTCTTAGATATGTTTCAAGGCAATCTGTTCGGCCGTCCGAAGATCAGCATCATCAGCTCTTTTCTAATCGTTGAAGGGATTTTCGAGTCGCGGGTCTTTTAAATTTATGATGATCATTTAGTAAGTAACATTTTATAAAACAAGATGTGAATTGACAGTTCATTAATATGTTAGGGTGTTTTTTTTAAAACAATTTACAGAGTAAGTCTCGAAGTTTGAGTTAACATGCTCCAAAGCCTACTAGTACTGTAAATAGTTATGTATAAATTACATTTATAATGGATAACGTAACTTATAAAATGCATTATTCAAGAAATAAATTTTCAGTGAATAACAAACCTTTGAATTACTTTTATGGAAGTTTTATTTGCTCACAGAAATATATTTAATAATTAAATAATGTTTAGCGCCAATGAGTAACGTACTCTTTGTTGTTTACCTCTATTCAAATACCTAAACCTTCAGAGTACCTACAACGTAACGGAGCGCTGATCTCTTCCGAACGCATTCCGTTAATTAATGCGGGTCATTCCCTCACCTTTACGACAATCAACATTTAAAAATAGTATTCTTGTATTTTTATTGCATAACGATAATTAACTATATGTGACCATTATCTTTTACGTAGAAGTAGCTTTATTAATACATCGTGATTACATGTCCAAGAGGGAACCAGTCAATACAAAACCTTAGATAAGAGCTATTTAGATAAAGCAATCGTAACTGTAAATATTTATGAATCTCCGCGATCGTATAGCATTCACGGTGACAGACCGCATTGTCAACTCTCTTAGGTATTCTAAGAACATAATGTATAATAATTTTTATATCTACTCAATATACAAACATGCGACTATAAAAAACTAATACTTCCTTCCTAATTTTGACGCAGCTGTTGGTCTTAATTTATCAACATTATCATCTACTGCCAACTGCCATTGATGATGTCAATGTTGAAAGTAATATGAATAAATTATTATCCAAACGGTTTCAATAAATATATACAACGCGGAACGTCACTGAAGCTCGAAGAATTCTTCTGAAGCGGAGAACGAGGTTCTAGGAAATATTTAAAACAAGAGATATAGGGGTTTGATGGCTTCTTTAACCCGCGTCGCAGGGTCTTGGATATCTGTTTGTTGACGTCAGCTGATACGTCTGATTAAGACTGCAGTATTACTTCACGCCGCTACCATCAGTAGTAGAGCAGAAATTGCGAGCATTTGAAGTATACGGTGGATTGATAAGAATTTAGAAATCACACTACAGAGAGTTTTCACCAGCTGCGTATTCAATGCCTTAACTGGGCCACAAATCGGCAGACTAGGCATTCGCAGCGTTTTAAGAGTATGTTATGCTCGGGATTTTGGATGTGGCTTTGTCTGGAGCGGTGAACTAATTAGTCGACGTATCTTAAACTGACCGTTGAATTAGTGTGCCTCGAACCGAAAGTGATAATAGGACTGATAAAGATACATAATATTCTTTGTAATTTAAGAAAAATATAGAGAATTTAAATAGTACATAAAAATATATAAAGACAAGCACTTTTCGTGGTGCCTACTCACTTAAAATAATATTGTGGTGATGAGGTAGTACTTGCTGTCGACAGTGTGTAGTTAAGTATGTTGGTATTTACAAAAGTTAATTTAACAAACGGTAACTAAATTATTTGATTTGGTGATTAAAGGCAAAGTATTCGTACATATTGGCAACATGAAGACGATTACGACACGGTACAAATTGTACAAAGTGCGGGTTTGATGATCGATTGACCTTTGAGGAGCTTTGTAAGATATTGATTTAACCATACATGTTTGATTTATGTATTAGAAAAACTAAGATACTAGTTTTTTTTTTGGGAATTACCAATCATTATGTAAGCAGTACTCTTTGCCTGGGGCCATAGTTGTTCACCTCACACGGCAGTCGTTGTAGTTTAACCCAAGGGCACAGATAAGATAATAGTTACTTCGCCAAGGGCACCTTGGCGAAATTATGTTCATGTTAGAAGTGGATTGGCATTGATTAAAAATCCTGCTTACCTTATAATAGTTTACAAGTTTATGAAAGCCAAACCGAACTCAGTGTTAGTGCTCCACAGCCGGCCCGTTACCACTGTTATCTCTAATCAGTTCTAACGATGAAAAAGTAAAGGATAATACTGTCGCGCAAGCAAAAAAAAAGCCTTGGACTGTAAAGATTGCGTTCTTGGTTCTAACAGCTATGTATTGTCCCTAAAAAAACATTTTTCTTAAATATGTAATGTTAAAAAGTAGAAATAATCTAGTGTTTCATATCGGTCTTCAAATAGTAAATGTGAAAGCCGTTTTTGGAAAAATAAATAACTATTTTAAAATTTTTATTCTACCATTAAAAAATTGCTTTTAGCGATAAGGTCGCCCATTGTAGGTACATATTGTTTCTGCGATTTTCTTTTAATCCCACTAATCCCACTAATATTATAAATGTGAAAGTTTGGATGGATGGATGGATGGATGTTTGTTACTCTTTCACGCAAAAACCACTGAACCGATTGCGATGAAACTTGGTATGTAAATAGCTGGAGACCTGGATTAACGCATAGGCTACTATTATCCCGATATTCCCACGGGATCGGGGCTTACACGGGTGAAACCGCGTGGCGCTGTTAGTTTAATTGTAATTAGTTTACAACAAAGTTTATTTCTATACTATTCTGTTGGTACCTGCGTTAGTTGTATAATGTCATGTTCCTTTCATTGTTGTCGTTTCTGTCGACACAAAAAGTGACTCTTAAAACTTTATAGCAGAATTAGATTAGTGTCGAAATATATAGATTTGTGGAGAAATAGGAATCTGTTCCTAAGGAGTAAAGATAAATTCTAACCTTCAACTTTAAATGCGTCGACACAAGGCTCCATATGCCGTACCCGCGCGGTGCGGTGGCGGCTTAAACCATTGAGATTTATTGCCAAGGGTCATATTCGACGTAGCCATTCGTTATCACTTACGTGTCTCGCCAAAGAACGGCACCCACGTACTGCTATCGATCACCGCCTTATCGATGTGTTAGATCAAGATACAAACTTTCTTAAACTATAAAACATCATGTACACGATAGTGACAACCACTCCATTGGTTAAAAGTAAACTGTGTATAGTAATAGGTAGGTATGCACCTGAATAGGGAGGTACACTGGCAGTGGTACAGTTTGTCCCGCGTTTATGGCCACTACTCTGCTCCTAAGGGTCTTAGCGTGATGTTAAATAGCCTTTTACCTTGCTCAAGAATAGGGAATATGCATGTTGTTTAAATTCACTTGAATAATTTTCCCTTGAATCTTTATTGTCCAGATATTATGCTTAAACAATTATTTTCTTATTTAGTTCGTGTTTAATTGCAAAAAATATTAATTAAAATATGCAAAATAAGGGCGCGAAATTCAACTTTGCAAAACGCTTCACCATTGGTCGAAACAAAACATGACTTGACATTCCACGTTCTGTCATTTATCGGCGCCTATATTCGTAGTGTTACGGAGAAAGATAGGTGTTCCTGTGGTTTTTGCCCTTAGCTAGTGCAATTTAAGCATTCTAGTGATATTAGAAATCATCTAGGACAATGACTGAATGTAGTTTTGTCAAAGCACAATCGGACAATCTACCGAAAATAGGTGCATACATGATGACTATATATTTTGCATCAAATCCATATTTTACGTCCGCTGAGGTTAAAGGAGTGAAAGCCGCAAGGTAATTATTATAATACTTGTTATATTATAATCTAAAGGATAGGTAAGATATGTATAGTTATTTATATTCATGAAGTTTTATTGGACTTTTGTTACCTAGTTTAAGTAGACAAGCAAGTTGCCTTCTGCTTGATATTTAAAACAAACATAAATTACTGCTGACAAATTCACACTATACTAGCAATTAAATTGTAAAATGCTTACATTAAAGTGATCTTCACAACAATATAAACACGGTATTGAAGATACGTCATCTCTTCTCATTAATGTACACCATTGTTTTCGTATTTTACATTATTATTTTGTACAGGAAAAAATACTGTATTGGGTGTACTTCTTATAGTGTTTTTACACTTAGAGACAAGGCAATACCTATAAAATGGTTTTTTAACTTTATCCATCGTCTATTAATTACAATAAATAGTAATTACAACTGGAAATCGGTATAAAATTACTGTAACACCTCAAGTAAGTTTATGAAACAAACACTAAGCGTGGAACGTGACGTCATCCAAGGCCTGCGAAATATGGCGGCGTTCAAACACATCAAATTTTATCGATGTTTTCAATGTTATTTTAAAAATTAATTCTAACATTGCCAAGGTTATTTATATTTTTTATTAGGGTAGAATGATGAAACAAGTTAAACAAGATAAAAAAAATATAAGATATAAGATAAAAAAAAATACATGCATATTCCCTATTGGGCTATGTAAGATTTTTTCAAATCCGACCGGCAGTTCCCGCGATTAACGCGCGCAGACATACAACATAAACTAACTCTTTAGCTTTATTATATCAGCATAGATATTATTATAAGTAACTGCACAGCGCAGTGGTCAATTGACGGCAGGTTATACTAATGGGGTTAAGTGGTCTGTATGTCCAAGTATCGGTTTCAGTAACAAAAAACAGAATGCCTATAACATACAAAGTGAACACCCGCAACTCGAAATAAGTAATTCAAGTTTAAATCCGGTGTGTCCTCTTAGATTTGATGTGTCTCATATCTTTTATATTAGAAAGGAAACAACACTACAATATCATTAATCTCTATACCATCCTTTTCTGGTAAGCTTTACTTTGTACTTATTTACTTGAGTTACAATATACATATAATTTCTAGATCCACCACAATAAACTAATATGTATCTACCTACATTCGAAGAAGTGGTTATGATTTTAATACATGTAAAGATGTATTGAAAAGCCTATGCTCTTAGTACCTAAACACGCCGAGATACGACGTTACTTCTCCTCTAACTCGTTCACAAAATATAATACAAGCTAGAGGATCCCCTTTTCTTAGCACAAAGTGAGGCAAGTTTCACGGAGAGCTATTAACGTAATCTTTGTTAGGAAACACACAATATTGCTCAAGTTTTTCCTTCGCCCGTACTATCCACTTTATAAGAGACTCTATCTTACTTTATTAGGCGGCCGAGTCCGCGCGATAACTCGGTTACATCGTTGTCCCGCTCCCGTGGGGACCATTCGTTTAAGTGGGACAGGGATGACGCGATAGTGGTTCTCATAAATTACTCTAGTGATCTTAAGGGAGATTGTGGCTCAGCAAGCGGACACGTGAATGGATATCAAATACCACAGTTTTATGTTACCTAAAACAATATCACGAAACAATGGAAACACCAATAGAATAGAAAGTGGGTATATACTATATTATCTATTTACAAATTAAGCACAATAATCACAACATCACAAAGTCATCAATAAGATAAAATAAGATATATTTATATGGTTAAAACATGTATAGTTACAATACATACAATTCCTATATACTGCTTGGAACTGGAACAACTCGTGTTATCTGTAGCCAATGTTTTCTTGATTCTAAGACCACGAACTCACGACATGACAGTCTACAACGCGCAACGTACGTACGCAGATCATAAGTTTCTCTGTAAATGGTTCAAGTTACTAAACTAGCTGATAAATTACTCAGTAAAAACTCAAACCTTGTTTATCAAATACTTATGTACTGAACTTTAAGCCTTTGGAACTTCTAATAGGCACCCCATAATTATTTGTATATAAAGGAGTTGTTTAAGATAATGCCAAATGTTGGTTTTAATCCTGGCACAGCTCGCCAAAGACAAGAGGTTCACCCTGAAACTATAACACTTAAAAGGTTTTATTTTATACTGTTCGAGAGAAACTTTCTTAGATGTGATGTATTGAACTGAAGACATAGAAACGTAACAAATTATAAATGGGCGGTTGGTTGAATAGAGAGTCGTGGTTGGACTCAAGTCACGCTGTCCAAATATTTTTTTGCATATTATTTGTTTGCCCATAGGTACAATGACAGTGTTTTCTTTAATAATTGTTTCTTGTTCGGGTTCGTTAATATTTCTCAATCAGACTTTTATCAGAGTGACCGGGGCGAGATTACTGTTAAGCAAATGAACACTAGTTCTGATAAAGATTAGATCAGTTGATCGTTCAATAGACTTATCCTTCCGTTCATAACAGTCGTATACGAAACTCAAAATATGGTGCTGTATGTGACTATGTGTACAAGACTGTTGTACTAACGTGTCCTAGTTTATTAGTATTAATCTACATATTCATATGAGGTATTTGAAGCAAAACATGACACAATCATTTATTGTTCTTTGGTGTCTCGTAGTACAATACCAAAGAGATCCACGACGGATTCCACAGCGTCTCAGATGAAGATATTAAGATGTACTAAACGGAACCGTGTGTTGTGTAGCGCAGGTCTTGGCCGAGCATTGAACACGAGCTCTTTACGAACAGGATCCGAGTGCAGCTTTGTCCGCACGACGGATGCCATGACGTCACGACGCGCTCGAACGTAAAAAACATTACAATGTAAGCACTTTTTACTGTCACTCGTAAAGCAGAAATATTGCAATCTTGCGTCTAGTTTGTATCGCATGTGCAATGCAGATGCGGTGGCAAAAACACCGCAATAATCATGACACAAAAACGTGCATTACCACCGCACTTCACCGCACATAATGAGCTGCCGACGGCAAATGTAGTTTTAACAGAGCGCAGGTGGTGTCGCCACATCGCTCCCTCACAGGAACATCAACTGCGTGGTAATGGCGGCGGCGGTTAGCGCCGACGATGGACGTCGTTTACTGATTTTATGATAAGCAATATTGTTATTGCACTTCTAGCCGTTTGGTTTATATATCTCTTTATGGCAGCCCGCATGGAAACTTGCAGTGTAAGTATGTGTAATGACAGGTAACGGTAACGTAGCGTACTCGTGATATGATGGTGGCGCGATGTGCCCACCTGACTCCGGCGACTCATTTGTCAACAGTTTTGGCATAATTAATTCCAATACTTTGTTAGTGACTGTAGTTACCTAAGCGCTGTAAAAACCGTTCCAATTAAGTACATCACATTGGAGTATTTGTCGTTTGAGGAATATGTACGGAAGTATAGCATAATGTAGGCAGGCACAATATACCTACATATAATTGGAATAATTAAGTGCGGGTTACCTCGACAACACTTACCGCTTAGTTAATGACTAAATCAGCCAATTATTTAATATTTTCCTTATGCACTATATATTGAGGTTATTTAGTAAACCGTACGCAAGTTCCTATTCATTGTATCAACTCGGTGGAGTCGTGAGAGGGACGCACAAACAGCTAGTTATTAAAATTCCACTTCGATAACCATTTATTTGTATGTGATATAAGTATAATGTACATATATGTACGTGCCATGAATGGGAGATATTTATAAGCTGATCACAACAGTCTGTTTGGCTTGAAAGTGTAAAAAGTCAAGTCCTAATGAAATTATTATTAATTAGTACACCAATCATCTAGTGGGGCGGTGGCAGAGAGATGGTTCCGCTCATATTACGTCTAATAAGTTTGCGTACTCAGGAAATTAAAAAATTACGCTCTAAAAGCACACCGGACAACATATTGAGTTGTAGAAATCCTGAGAATTTAAAAGATGTCTTTCAAAGCTTCATTGGGTTTAAACTTATTTCTCTGTAAAAAACCATCCGAAATCCGAGAAAAAAATCTATAGGAACACAGTTAGGGTGTTTAGGTGGGTGGAATCGTAACTCCTGCAGTTTCAGATTTTACGCTGTATGGTATGTGGATACTCGTCGTGAAGAAGGGCTGCACTAAAGCAGTCGACATATCACGGTCATCACAAAAAAAAAAAAACCTCTGCAATTGTTGCGCAAGAGCGATTATGTATTGTATAGCATCCACTTCTAATCACAAGCGTCAATGTAATTCAGAATTGACACAAAGACAGTTTTTTTTTTTATTTAGTGATCCAAACTATTTACCTATGTTAGAGTTTTAAAATTTCGCAGTGAAGTGAGAAGGCCCTTTCGGCGCGACTTTGAGTTAGAGGGGGTCTGATAGCTCGATTGCACCGCACTGTATCTATGCGCACGGGGGTGATACAGAAACATCATCATCAAAGAACAATCGAACGATAGGCAAACTAATGAATAATTGCCTTTTCAATGAAATGTCATTGCTATATATTATACAATTAATTTAAATACTTTCAATTAAATTAATCTTCTCACTCGATAATAGCAATAATTTTCGATCCGATTCCATCAATGTTTTGCCAATTCTTTCGTGTTGCTAAGATATAACAAATAATAATAATAATGTCTAATGAAATAACTTTTATTTTAATAATACAAATATAAATTTGTATTTTTTTATATAAATAGTTTCATGGGATGCAGATCTGAAACTACGACATTTAAACCTGTAAATATATATATTTTTGTAGATTTCCCGAACGGGAAATGCTGTTCCCAGTGCAGCTAGCGCAGACGCAAAAATTCTCAAATTAAGATATACTGTCATGCTGTTGTGATGGAGCGCCGCGCTGAAAGTGCTTGCGAACGATTCCCACTGCGAACGATCGATTGCGGTCCGCCCTTCTTCCTGCTTCAAGTGCCGGCGTTTTTGAGCACTAACCGCCACCGGATGCGGCCTCTTCACCGGCCCCCAGTTCACGACACCATTCAACGGCGCTCTCATTCATCGCTCCTAATACAGTATTATTACTTAACGAGCAATGTACATCGTGTGTCGAGTTTCAGTAATGGAAGGAAGTCGTACCCTCGCCACTATCGGGTCACTCACCTCTCTAGTTACCCCATAGTCGGGCAATATACATTGCTCGGAATGCTTGCGGTAGAATTACGAGTCCGGTTCAAAGTAAGCATTCTTAAAGGTATGGAGCAATATAACTTGTGGTCTAGAGACGTTTTAGTGAGGGCTGCCCCCCACGGGGCCCGCAACTAATGGAAGTTCGATGTGCCGCAGCGTGCACGTTGGAGAGACCAGAGTGGAGCGGACGCTACACTCTCATCTGGTTCAAACACCTCGCTACAAAGTCATATAAGTGCTAGGTACTTAACCTGTGAAGATCTAAGTAGTTGTGAACATGCGTCACGTCATAGAGAAATAGTTTCACTGTACAAGTTTTATTGTTATAGTATGGTGACCATTAATTGTTTTAACCTTTATGGTCCCATTTGTCCCTGCCAGATAAAGGTTCCCCAAACCATTTATATCTATGTCCCTTTTTAACCGACGAAAAAAAAGGAGGTCCTCAATTCGACCGTATTATATATATTTTTTTATTTTATGTCTGTTCAGCCCTTACTCCGTTATTTGTGAACCGATTTTGATTATTATTTTTTTTGTTAGATAGGGTATACCTCAAGGGTGGTTCCATGTCAAGGAAGTCAGGATCTGATGATGGGATCCTGAAAAAATTGAGAGAAACCCTCGAAAATTGTAGGAACGAACAGTGTTTCTGTTTACTTTTCATTACTTTATCAGGTATTTGCGTTTAGAAATCATCACATCATGTAGCTGAGCTGATGATGAAAAAAAAACAAAAAATAAAAAACTTTTTAACAAAAAATTTAAGTGACGAAAAGAACTAAAAAGCAAAAAATAAATAAACCTTAAGTCTTAAGTATTGAGCTTATTTACATAAACTATCAAATTTTATATAAACTTATTTTGAGTCGGCGCCAAATAATAAAATGATTAATTACCTACGTAGAGCCATGTCCATTTTCTACGTAGTTACATATAAAATTCTGATAATTAATCAGTTTGCTGTTTGGCGCCGACTCAAAATAAGTTTATATAAAATTAGATAGTTTATGTAAATAAGCTCAATACTTAAGACTTAAGGTTTATTTATTTTTGCTTTATAGTTCTTTTCTTCGGTTTAATGTATTGGTAAAAAGATATTTTTCTTATTAATAAAACCATTTTTGATGCTTCTGTGCCATTATTATCACAAACTGATTGATGAGCCTAGAACAAACCAATAGATTACGGATGCGAACAATTATAATTGTTCTGCAACCAGCCTGGCTGATGGTAAAGTGTGAATGGATAATATTTAGTTATTTACTGCATGGTTTTCAAAGACAACCATTTACGATTTGCATTACCGTAAATGTCACGAAACGGTTACACGCGCACCGGTTTTTGACATTTAAACTTAACATATAGATACCTGCGACCACCCAGTGATAAGCTACGAGGGTAGTTATCCATCGTTGAGCGGAAGAGTAAGCGTTGTATAGGCACCGAACCTGCTATATTATACATGCGCGGTGCGAGGCGCTGGGAGTCGCCGAGCCATTCATCAACTTAATAGGGCACAATGGGCCCCTGCACTATTCATTTTAATCTGCCGACTGACAAGCTCACGTAAACAAGTCAGGACTTTCACACACCAAATGATATATATATATATCAACTTAATGCTTAACGTTCAGGTATGTATATGTATATTTAGTTTGTGGGAAAATAATACATAAAGCTGGAGCGCTGAGCAGACTTGCCAACAAACGTTCGGACCGGACAATGGACTTGGTCCGGTCTGTCCTATCATGGATTAATTGCGACGGAAATCGATCGGAACTAACGAGTGGGCAGCAAATAATATGAGTTCATAAGCCCCTAAAATAACCTTAGCACAACTTAAGAAGGTGGCTTTGATCGTTTCACTTGTCCATGTCATTCCGATAATGACGTATTCACAATGACATGCGAGTGGGAGGCACGGCGCGCGGCGCGGCAGAGCCGTTCAAAGATTTAAAATGTATCACTCAAACCCATTTACAATGGCCCATAGTCCAACAGATGGTAATAAACTTTTTTTAAATATCTCTAATCGTAAGAGGACATTACTAATATTTACATAATTAAGATTTTGAGCACTATATGCCTTGTAAATTAGGATGTGTTAAGCGACTTTTGCTGCTGACGGTACATGATAGTAAGATGCAATGCGTTTTTCTCAGTCCCTTTGTTCGCCAACGAGTATGAATGCCTCTCGAGAATCGCCCATTTATATGTACCTTGTCTGTTAGTCCTTCTGCCTACCCTGAGCTGACTGATATAAATGGTAAGTTTCAAAGTTGTTTGTACTCGGCTTATATTCGGTTATATAAAAATGTATGAAACTTCTATTGATTTCGACTGAGTTGTGAAGAGTTGTTTCAACAAAGAGTTTGACACAGTATATTTTTATTGTACATATACTCGTAGTACAGCGCAAAGACCAATTGTTGGTCAAAATATTTTTGTTAGACAAATAAGTCAAAGCGTGGCTCCGTTGTATAATGTACTTAGTTTTAGCGTTGGTGTTTTTTTGGTTTGTTGGAAGTTGAACCACGCGCCGAATGTACACGACATTAGCTGGTCTTGGTCAATGTAGTAAAAACAACTTGGCGTCTCTAGTTGTCGAGAGTATGTCGGTAAATACTTGAAGTTATAAGTATAAAGATGTGTTAGTACGTATGACATTATTCATTTTAATATCTTGACAAAGTTGAGAACTCCTCACGTCCCATAGTTGAGAACTGATTCACAGGCCTTATTGAGGCCTTATGGATCTGCCGCATGCCGGCCCGGCTCACGACAACGTTAAAAATACCACCTAAAAGCCGAAGTAATGTAGGTACCCTAGGTCACTCCCACAATGACGAGACTGAGACGATTCTAATGAGATCTATTTGGAAATCCGTCACACTGTTGAAGGCGTGGGGCGTGCCGAAGATTATATACATACTTATATGTATTATAGTATTAATAGTATAAATATACATACGCTCAAAAAACATTACCATATTTCGGTAGTCGGGTAAAAACACTGAACAACTCGACACTCGAATTCGAGACTTTACAATTAGAGGTCACGATTCTTACCAAAAAATGTTTTGTTAGATTGAGCTTTCATTTTACCAACTTTTTACGCGTTAGGTTCCTTTAGTCTCGGACCTTTTTTGTCAATTGTCTATTTGAACGCAACCCTGTGTGGTATATAATTACATGGGTCGGCGGGCAATCTAAACGGTTTCCCTTTGTTTACGCAACACAATTAGTTTGGTGACAATATCGGCCCGACTTCACCAACTCGCAGCTAATCGTCACGTTCTCGAGTGCGTGTGTCAATGTCTGCTGGCGTTCGATATGGCCACGTACGTAGCTACAGTCTACAGTCCATGCTGCTGCCGCACAGTAGATGCAAAGGAAACAGTACTTTGTCTCGGTAGTGTCACAGATAATATAATACGTAGTGTCTTTGAAATTATTATTTACCGGTGCTCGGTAGGGATTGGGGAATCACGTAGTAATAGGGTTGTCGATTGACTGGCTCCCTTGTATTACGCTTTCTGTAATGGTACATACAATTGTCATATTATCTTTTATTTCAGTTTCAATTGTTTCACTTACTTAGGACCTATTGTGTGCCGAGTTTTAAAATGTCAATGTACAGAGATGTTGTTGGAATATAGTTACTAAATCCATGAAGCCTGCTAGTTTCACTAACAATGAATTAGTGACCTTAAAAGTAGTCGCCATATCGGCGGGTTATTAATTAAAAATATACTAAATCAGTAAATAGCAGAAATACGTTGACTTCTTTACCATTGAACCAGTGTTCTAAATATACTAGAGTATCAGATTTTTTTGCGAAAAACAGCGAATGTTTTAATCTTTACTAATATTATAAAGTTGAAGAGTTTGTTTGTTTGGTTGAACGCGCTAATCTCAGGAACTACTACTACTACTACTACTTAAATAATGTCGAAATGTACACGAGCAATGGCCGAGGTATGAAAAACAGATCGAATTCGCTACATCTGGACTATCTACGACTACATGATTATAAATTTGATGAACTTTTTGCCTTCATTAAAACTAAGGGTTCACATTTGTGAAGATGACAATACAAATAACATACCTACTAGTGAATAATAGTGATAAATTGATAATAGACGTTGTCTTTAATATATACTCTGGATTATGATCTTTTAACAAGAAGTCACTTATAATTCCTTGCAATAAATACAATTTTAAAATGGTTCAAAAGTTCTTAACGAAATACTGATTGTAATTAATTTTTGAAAAGTTTTTTAATGTTTCTACATTGACTAAACTTATTATTGATATTACCACATCACTACACCGAAGACAATTTCGGGCGTTGTTCGTTATATACATAATCGGAATAGGCAGACGGGGCCTTAAATGTATTTGCTTTACTATTGAGAACACAAAAGTAAGGTGCCTTTTATGTTTATTATTTAGCACTCGGTTACTGACGCACTTTAAACACACCGAAAGTGGGCTGTTAGCGGATCTCTGTTAAAACCTGAAAGAAATAGTTCTTCACATCCATTTATATGTTTGAAAAGAGGTTTTATCCCGCATATGCCAACGTTAAAACGTGTCTATTTATCAGCCTCATTCCATTCCTTGCCTTGTATACATACACGGATACGGTTTGACCGTCGCGTCGCCGTCGGCCCATGTGATAGATTTTTTCACCTTTGAAAGGAGTGTCTGCTGTCCACGTTCTCTGATATAATTGCTACCTACATGAATATTCTATTGGTTTTTTTATGTTATAGGGGGCAAACGAGCAGACGGGTCACCTGATGGTAAGTGACTACCGCCGCCCATGGGCACCTGTAACTCAACGCCCTTTAAGGTGGGAGTAGGGGGAGGGGACGGAGAGTGATAATATGGGAGAAGGGATTACAGTGGACGAAAGGACGGGAAAAGGGGAGAGGGAAGGGTTAGGGCCTCCGGTAACCTCACTCACGCGGCGAAAAGCGGTAGTTTTTAAAATACCTACATCTCATTTTAAGTGAGCAATTTTTGGATATTATTTTTTGGGGAACTCATGCTTAAAACTACACTTCAAAAATATATCCTATCATATATATTTTCCACAAATGACTATGAAGTGTGGATCGGTGTATTATGTCCATCTCAATTAGTCAATTTATATGTATAATGTTTACAGTTGTTAATTGTTTGTGTGAACGCACATCATGACAATGTGCGTTTAGGTGAATTTTTACAAATAAATTGTAAAATACTATACATTAAACTGGCATATTTAGTAATATTAACTTCAATTCTTTTTAACGCCCGACGCAAAAAGGAAGGATGTTATAAGTTTAACGTGTCTATTAGTGTATCTGTGTGTCTGTCTGTGGCACCATAGCTCCTAAACGGATGAACTGATATTGATTTAGTTTTTTGTTTGTTTGAAAGACGGCTTGACCGATATGACCGAAATGACCGAAAGCGATAATACTCCACACGTATTTTTAAAACTTTCACTGTAACGGTTTAGGTTTCAAAATAATAAACCATAATTCGGTTTAGTTTGCTAGCACAGGAGATTTCTGTTGGAATTGGAGCCGCCCGATTTGGGATCAACTTGAGTTGTTAGCTATAATTTAAGGAGATCTGTTCAGCTGTCCGAAGATCATCAGCTCTTTTCTAATCGTTGAAGGGATTTTTGAGTCGCGGGTATTTAATTTTTTTTGTTTATGCTTGTAGCATTTTTTCAAGATAGCTCCCGAACTAGGCATGATTCCTGTGTCGCGGGGACTTTACAAACATTCAAACAACAGACACAAAGAACACCTAGGCTTGAAACAACTATTTGTAGATCTCACAAATGATTGTCGCGTGGGACTGAACTCAACACCCTCGGCGTGGCATAGTCGCCACTGACGTGTATTTTTAGACAATCTTACAAATATTTACGAAAAATAAAACTATTTTAATGAGCAGTAGTTAACCCTGCATGCCATAGACAAGGCTCACTCATTTCGCTAATTCACTCGGTAATTAGGTGAGCATAGGGCGCCCACCGCCTAATTACAATTTACAAAGCGTGTAGTTACACAGAGCGCACATTTGCGCACTACGCGTAGGTATATGCGCGTCACGTTCCGCCAGTGACTGTCAGCAAGCGATGGACAGTCTGTCAGCCACGCTGCATGTTGACGAGGGCCTCCCAGGCCATTTGTATTTTAGGACGGTTTGTGAGGAATTTGGGAGACGCAGATATTTGAAGAATTTTGTTGAACCTACTTGAAACGTTGGTATTTTTGGCAGGCATTTATAGTGATGGACACCCCATATGGGAGGGCACGTCGTGTGCTAGCTATGTTCGCGACAGTGCTACGTTTTTAATGATTAATTTGTATATTGCTAGCAACCCGCCCCGGCTTCGTACGGGTAGCAGAGCATATATGCATTAATTTTTTTCCTGTCATAGTTAATAGATATAGTTGAGTATATAGGAGTAATTTCGTTGTTTTTATATAGGTAACTCTATTAGTGGAAGCAGTGCACGCCAGTAAAGCTCCCAGTGGGCACGATTTTTTCTGACATTTTCAACAATCGTCGTCATATTCCAGCAAATTTATACAAAACCTAAATTAATTATACACATAAACCTTCCTCACTCTATCTATTGGTGAAAACTATATGAAGTTCATCATGAACAGACAGACAGACTGATAGACGCGGCGGGCAACTTTGTTTTTAAAAATGTACTGATTGTTGCGCGGTTAGTCCAAATAGTCTAATTACCATGATGGTAATGCGATAAGTGGTACCTACCTTGTGCTAAGGAAACGTTTACTCCTAGCTCCGCAGGGACGCTGGCGTGTGCCATGTAGATAATAGATCTTAGTGACTGTGTATATATTTTAACTGACTTACAAAGAAGGAGAAACTTCTCAATCCGGTAGTATGTTTTTGTATGCAAAAATAATGCTAGGTACATTATTTTTGCGCTTACTGAAATCATATTCCGAAACCAGTTTTAAGTAAATAATGATTCTGGGACCTATTATTTATGTATGAGAAATGTTGTGCCCAAGATTAGTGTTCTATCGAGAAGATTAGGGATGTAGTGTATAAATGTAAATATCTGTAGGTGCGTGCGCATGCAAACATTTAATCCACTGACCAGTCCACACTTAGTAAGTGGCGCCAAAGTCTGTCTGGTTTAGTCTCATCTTTTCCAAATGTCCGTTACGTTATTTGTGGAGACTATACCCATCACTATAGCTCATCCTAAACCGTTACAGTGAAAGCGATAATACTCCACACATATTTTTAAAACTTTCACTGTAACGGTTTAGGTTTCAAAATAATAAACCATAATTCGGTTTAGCTTGCTAGCACAGGAGATTTCTGTTGGAATTGTAGCCGCCCGATTGGGGATCCATTCAGATTGAGTTGGCCCACATTTAAGAATGCTCGTGTATTTGGCCGCTCTATCTGAGTTGACCCTTAGGAAGCATTTGGTCCAATAATGTTGTTAGGATGGTAGGTACTGTTTATAAGCACTGGTACTTGTCCCCTTCACGAGGGTCGTGTTTGCCATCAGAACATTTATAAAAGAGATATTACCTACTTTGTTGTCCGTAGCAAACGTATAATGGACTCACAAGTTCGGAATTGTTGTCACATAATTAACCAATTAAATAAGTTATGAGTTTATGAGTTTATGCGGAGAAACAAACTACCATAAACAGATACCTGCTCTCGCATATGTATATGTACATTATACGTAGATATATAGCACAGCAGACACCCTTGAAGCACCAATTTATTCGGCAAAGGGGGAATTAAATCGTCACGAATGTTTATTTTTGCTATTGACGTTTGTGTTTGTGCAGAAGAGTTCAGGGGCTTCGCTAATTACGTACGCACGCACGTGCACTGGTGTGCGTGAGACGCGTCGTGGGGGGTCCACAAACGCGATGACATTAATGCTGAACACAGGCCTTCTTGCTCCACTCGCCCCACACTCATATGTTTAGGCAACAGTAATCTCCCTCTGTTCCATTGCCTAAATCTACTAAATACTCCTATAGTTAACTAGATTCATTATCTAACTCTAACTTACTTTAGAAAAATTATAATAATATCCCTGGAATATCATACACGGCGCTATCTAGACCCACGCTAGGCATGGCTTGTGCTGTGGATTTTAGAACACGGATAACCACATGTAGTCATAATAATAACACTTTATTGACACAAAAAAAATAAACCTGTAAATCCACTTAGAACACTAAATCACCTATGTAAGCCTCCCCCATTCCCGAGCTAGTGTATAGCTAGAAATAAACTTTGTTCAGGTAGGTTAAGGATGTACTAACTTTTAAACTTTCGCGTTCCATATTATAATAGCCAGTCCAACCTGGTCGAAACGTCAGGAAATTCAGGTTACACCTATTTCGTGTTCGCATACATATACATAATTATGTCACGGATATAAACGTTATACATAGACATATTCATGCATTCATGAGCAAATATTTGCACTAAGCGGGAATCGAACCCACGACGGAAACGCTGTAGTCGGATGCACCGCGCCGCGCCACATAAGTCGTCGACTTTCAATAGTTTCAGTCACTTCTGTTAAGCCAACAACTCCGACGGATATCGAAATCTTAATTAGAGATTGCCTTTTCTTTATTTAAATGTAGTGTTATTATAACAATTTTTTGACTTGTCGATAGATGTCGCATATGTAGCCCTTTCTTTCTTTCAAATCGGAGGGGCTAAAATGTGGTAGTACCTCCGTTAACTGACCCCCTGCAGTACCTACACAGGAAATAAGTCTCGAAAACCTAAATTGTCATTCCTCGCCTGGATTCGCGGAATAAGTTTAGTTTGATACAATAATGTTACAAAATCAACTCACAATATGTTCGTTGGGTACGTTGCCAAGCGCCGGTAGCCAGTTTCTATACATGCATATGGAAGATGTAGCCTTGGCAGAAATGTGGTGTGTGCGGAAACCTTCACCTAATTCCGCATTATCTGTTGTATTCAGGGTTTCTTTAATCCGCTTATTATAGCCGACAGCACAAAGTGACCGCACCATGATAATGTATGATTACAATGACACTGGCTCGAGTCCGCAAAGTATATAGGGTATTGGTTCTGAGTTCTGGCAGAAAGTCTATAAAAAGTGTTGCATGTGAGTTAATCAGGTATTGTAATCAAACAGATGCCACAGCATTTACTGGATTGTCAAGGTAAATTAGGTGAAAAACACCAAAATCTACTGCCTGTTTGTGTCGATCTATAACTTCCAGTTTCCAAAATGCGTAGGGCCTTATGAGAAGAATACTGGCAAAGAAACTCATGGCCACTCTTTTTAAAAGTCAGATCTTCAGGTACAATAGTGTTAGTGTTACATGAGAGGTAAACAGGATGCAAGCTGATGCCACCTGAATTTCATTTTATTGAAATGCTCCAAAAGCTAACGTACTAAAAAATAAAAATCACTCAGTGATACCGTTGAAGGTTTGAACCTATTAAACATAGAAATCATTCAAGGTGCACATCTACCTTCATTCAGTTGCAAAATCTACTGTTAAAAATAATTCGTGACTGGATTAAGAGGCTAGAGTTGCAGTTGATCGAACCAAAATAATAGTATAGGCTAAAGCATCGCTGACTAGGCCGACCAGTCACCCCAAGCAGCACCCGTTCACGAGTATGACGCATGGACCAGCCATCATCTCATATTTCTGCCACCACGAAGTTCGTACACGAAATGTGATTTTATCTTAATATCACATTCATGTCAACTTATTTATTTTGAAATCAGTATATATTGCCCTGACACACATCCATTGTAATCGCACCTGGCACCCACAGGACAGGCTTGCCTAGTGTTTGGCCACAGTAAAACACAATATTGTTATAATATTTGGCAATAAACATTTTTTTTATTTTAATTTATATTATTTCTGTGTCTAGTGCTGCATAGTACCTACTCATTTATAACCATGTATTTAAATATTTTAAGTAACTAATACAACATTTATTGAACATAAATATGTAATATTTTTACAGAAAACTAATAAAATAAAGTGACACAGTATTCAAGATCCGTGAGACCTAGTAGGATAGTATTATTTCCATCTAATTTCGAATTATTATGTATGTGAAAGTACCTCCTTCAGGCTCTTTCTCACTGAAACCTTCACGATTTAATCAGTGATCCGATCGTAATGTTAATATAATTTGCAAACCCAGTCCCAGAGGGACTCGGGGAACGACAAAGGTATTACAGTGAATATTTAATAACATGTCATAAGTTCATTTTTGCCATAACGGACATTCCAAAGGGGTGAGTAAGGGAAAAACTTAATCTTTATAAACTTAGTTTTTTTTATAAATACAGGGACATTACCTATTTATAAATACAGGGACATTACCTATTTATAAATACAGGGACATTACCTATTTATAAATACAGGGACATTACCTATTTATAAATACAGGGACATTACCTATTTATAAATACAGGGACATTACCTATTTGACTACTGTACCTCACATATTATGTAATTACGATAAGTAACCAAAACCCTATTGTTTTATTGACAAATTTGCATATTTTCTATGCAACACTGTCCAATTCGGGAACTATAAATACTCTAATATAAAGAGTGCAGCTGTCTCCGCCGCGACTTTGAAACTATTTATAGGTAGGTGTATATAGGTAGGTGTGTACTGTCGAGGCAATCTTATCTGTGGTCAAGGTAACTGTTGACTTGAAAGGAAAATGTGTTTATCTTTACGTCAAAAAGTTGTATTCCGTAAAATTTTGTATGAAATAACAACTTGTGACATCATGCGTTGCTATCGTTCAGTTTAAGTGTTTGGTTAAAAAATATGTAATAACCAACGTAATGAAACCGAACTTAGTACAACCAAAAATAGTAATGGATCTACTTTTTTCACTCTCATATAGGAGTCTCATATTGGAGTTTCTTGCCTGTTCTTCTCATCAGGATATTCTTATTGGAAAAAGCAACTAGCTTCACGATTGACTTAGTCTGACTGACTACTACTCCTGACAATTCAAAAATACCTATAATGTGTTTGAAATAAATAGTTTTGATTTGATTTGATTTGATATATAAATTATTCTAACCAAAGGTAACTACCCTTTTTATATCCAAATTTGTAATGTTCGATCTTCGTATAGACGGATTGTGTGATACCTATGTGAGATTCTTAACACACACTTTACGTTCACTCCTCATAGCCAGTCTCACATCTAAATAATCCGGGTGGGTCGCAGCACGCAGTGCGGCTAGCAGTGCCTCCACACCCTCGGGAACCACAAATAATGAATCAGAGGGAATGGCCGCTCGTCATGAGCCAGCGCCATGACGGCTCGTCACGAACGTTGCGGCACTTATACCGAGACGTGCCGCTCCCATTGTGATGGGTGGCGCACAAATAGAACAATCGATCACTTCCCTTGTCCCCAATGGCACATTGTACCTTGTGGAGGTACGTAGACGTCGAGGGACCAAATACCTACTCGTAATGCAATAACAAACAAATATTGTTCTAACAAGCACAATACGTATTTATTCTATTTGGGGAGAGTTCAATTAGTTTCGTACCCTTCATAGAGAACGGCGAGCTTTACTGTCGAGATGACGTCACGATTTTTTAAAAGTATCTTAATTAGATATACCATTATTATACACACCACCCAAAAAAATATTACACATTTAAATAATAGGTTATTATTGGCTTTCTTTGAGAGTTTGTCAGTAACGACATTAACCCACTTACAACAAGAATAGGTTCTACTAATGTAACAATGCTACTGTTATAACACAAAGAACTATTGAGACTAGTCCGTAGTAGTTGGTCTATTTCTAGCTTTTCTTACCTACTTCACAGACAAAGCTGCAACATGTCTTTTTTCTTCTTATACAGAGTGTTACAGAAAGATGTGCTCATATTCAAGGGTCGTATAATAGACCCTAGTTTTATAAAAAATAGTTATTTTTAATACAGAAGTCTTATTTTAAAACTGAAAAATGTACTATAAAATTGACCGATAAAGCTAATAATTCGTAAGAGTGCGGGCTGACTTGAATGATACTGTGGCTATTTAATAGCTACCAAGGATGTTAATCGAATGTCAAGATTAGTCGGAAAATAACCGCATAAAAAAAGTCGTTGAAATTGATATGGAAATTCATAATTTTTTTGTTTAGCAATGGGCACTTACACCGGAACAAGCATTATCAAAATTTAAAATATTTCGCTCAAAACGCTCCTAAAATTTTACTACGTCTTTCTATAACACTCTGTATAGTATAGCGAGAATGTCTTTCAACCAGCAATGATAATAATTAAGATTCACCCCTCGCAGTTCGAAGCACCAGCAATCAACAATGCTATGTGTAAATTCACTGGCAGTGGTTGGAGCCCTTAATTCCTGACTGCATACTGCCTTAAACATAGACTCTGAAGTGTGCCAGCAGACATTAACTAGAATTGAAGGAACAATCAAACTAGAAGTTTTTTTTTGAATAGTATACAGCAATGCAACTGCATTATGTAAATGTTAACTTACTCTGTTTTTTCTTTTATAAAATGTAAAGGTTTAATCGAAATAGCTACGTATACTCTAGTTTGTATGTATGGTATCCTGGTAGCGGTACTTCTAATATCTACAGATAAAGTGTTTCTTGTAGTATTCGGTTCCGGAATATGCATGTATTTTTTTTTTTATCTTTTATTGACTTGTTCCATCATTCTACCCTAATAAAAATATAAATAACCTTGACAATGTTCAAATTAATTTTTAAAATAACATTGAAAACATCGATAAAATTTGATCTGTTTGAACGCCGCCATATTTCGCGGGCCTTGGATGACGTCACGTTCCACGCTTAGTGTTTGTTTCATAAACTTATTTGAAGTGTTACAGTAATTTTATACCGAGTTCCAATTACTATTTATTGTAATTAATAGACGATGGATAAAGTTAAAAAACCATTTTATAGGTATTTCCTTGTCCCTAAGTGTAAAAACACTATAAGAAGTACACCCAATACAGTATTTTTTCCTGTACAATATAATAATGTAAAATACGAAAACACTGGTGTACATTAATGAGAAGAGATGAAGTATCTTCAATATCGTGTTTATATTGTTGTGAAGATCACTTTAATGTAAGCATATTACAATTTAATGGCTAGTATAGTGTGAATTAGTCAGCAGTAATTTATGTTTGTTATAAATATCAAGCAGAAGGCAACTTGCTTGTCTACTTAAACTAGGTAACAAAAGTCCAATAAAACTTCATGAATATAACTAACTATACATATCTTACCTATCCTTTAGATTATAATATAACAAGTATTTTTTTTTTTTTTTTTTAATCTGTTATTGAGTAGGGGTTTTTATCTATTTAGACATGTCAACCCCATTGTACCCTCTACAAATTGCACATCACTATAACAAGTATTATAATAATTACCTTGCGGCTTTCACTCCTTTAACTTCAGCAGGCGTAAAATCTGGATTTGATGCAAAATATATAGTCATCATGAATCACCTATTTTCGGTAGATTGTCCGATTGTGCTTTGACAAATCTACATTCAGCCATTGTCCTAGATGATTTCTAATATCACTACAATGCTTAAATTGCACTAGCTAAGAGCAAAAACCACAGGAACACCTATCTTTCTCCCTAACATTACGAATATAGGCGCCGATAAATGACAGAACGTGGAATGTCACGTCATGTTCTGTTTCGACCAATGGTGAAGCGTTTTGCAAAGTTAAATTTCGCGCCCTTATTTTGCATATTTTAATTAATATTTTTTGCAATTAAACACGAACTAAATAAGAAAATAATTGTTAAGGCATAATATCTGGACAATAAAGATTCAACGTAAAATTAATCAAGTTAATTTAAACAACATGCATATTCCCTATTGTAACGAAACAAAACAGGAACAAACAAAATCTAGCACGACGGTGACACGCAGTTCTACTACACACGTGAGTTTATACATAGCTTATGGGGACGGCTTCGGTTGCACAAGGTTGCAATACCGTATAATATGCCCTATAGAACTTGTGTGTGAACCTAGACGGGAAGCATTGATAATGATCATAAAGGCAACATTTACCTTACGAAGTCCTTCCAAAAATCAAGCATAACGCGGGTTTGAAACCTTGTGTGAAACCAAATGCGATGCATTGTACTTTATGCAGTTGGCATCGTTTTTTTTTTAGAGGTTCGAAGAAGTCCATTTAGGTGGCGGCAAGTCAGGCCCATGTAAATACTTGTTAGAGCACCACAGTCATAGTTCGGAGAGTCAGGTAAGCTCCCCAATGGGACTACCTGGTGAAGTTTGCAGTACTACCTACAGTTGCAGCAGGAATGTTTGAGTGGAGACAAATAGCGAGCAGCGTCACACCGGGACCGCCATTAACATAATGTAAATAAAATATATGGTCAGTATTTAAATCGAAAGAAACAAAAAAAATTTATCTAAGTCCCCATTTTACTTTGAAAAAATAAATTATCTTGAAGCCGGTTATAATTCAAGATGGTCGTATTAGTACTGTACGGACTGAAGTGATAAAGGGCCGAATGTTGAAAGAGGATTCCCTCAGGCAGACGCGTCAAGCGTGAAACCTCTTAGCATATCGGGGATTAGAGGAAGATCGATCTGACGGAGCGTGCGATAAGATAACATTCGATGTTGACTGAGATCGCACATGTGTAAACACACGGCGGTATTTCGTGTGCACATCACTCGCTCTAGATTCATAAGTTAATGTCCTCATAGGATGTTGATAACAGAATTAGCCGCCTTTTTATTAAAGTCTCAGGCTACTTTAGTATACTGTTGTGTGTCAGTTTGAGTTGATGTTAAGTGTGTATGTTGATGTAACTTTCAAGATGGACATGATCAGGATTGGCCATTAGATTTAACGGCGACTCACTCTCTGTTTTTTGGCTCGTACCTATATACGAGAACATACTGTGGTACAACATAGGTTGGTGTAAGTAACACTAACGCGACTGAAGTTGTGTCGATTATAATTTTATAATGTTTAGTTCTCTTTCTTTTGTCTGAAATGTACTTGATTACAGTTCTAAGATAGGACAAATATGACTTTATATCTGTTTGTCTCGCTCTGAAATGGCGAAAGGGGACGATACAATGACACTCGGGTGAAGCACTAAATGAGTTTCTTAAATACTTCATTAACTCTTCGCTCTGATACAAACCACCTGGCTGTAAAAGTACCTGTACTCTTTATTCAATTCTTTTGTGTATCTACAGTCAATAGACACTAAATTCAGATTTATTTTAGTCCCTACTTACTTACTGTAAAACCGTTAAATACCCTATAACAGTTAATATTATATTTTTTCCACAATCGTCATACAGCGCGCTGGGGAGACAACCTTTGTATGAGTGTGATGACGGACAGATACGATTCCAGGTGACAGATATCGAGAAAAAAGTACGAGCAAATTGCTCCGGGCGTTTGAGACAGTCTCATCCCGCAATAGGAGTTTCTGTATGTACTTGTTTATTATTTGTAGATGAAAGTGCAGGTAATCACGTCTTGTCAGTATAATTTTAGTAAATCGCGATTGCCTACACACATAGATACAATATATAAAATTTCGCATTTACACTTGACACAAAACAACCATCTGTCAGATACACAATTAATAATATAGAGACGAACTTTCAACACCCGAAGCAGTAGAAGTTGGCAAGTGCGCCACTCAAGCCTCTGTCCACGGTGACGTGAATTTCTAAGGGAAAAATGTCACCTTAAAGCTAAAATTAAACTGTAAAATATTAAATCATAGACCATAATACATGGAATACAATATATATGATGTGCTTTCATTGACGGGCTAGATATATTATATGATGTATGTTACTGGTAACATACAATAATAAGTATCGATGTGAGCTACGACACGTATTCTACGCACAGCTATTATACTTGTACAGCCAATTGTAAATTGTACTCCTTGGAATTATTTTTTTTAAAATTATTATACACTTTAGTTTCTTTTTTACAGGATAATTAATATTTATGTTTGAGGCTCTGACAGTTTCTAGGACACGCAGGTAAATTATGGCGCGGTTTACAATATTAACGATACCGTTGATTTATATCGCTCGTCTCACTAGGAAATACATTGTTTTACTTATAATACTATAATGCTCATAGCAAATTTTATCGCACAAGAAAATATAGCTATTATTAAGTTATATAACAGGAGTACATCGGGGGCCTTCTCGCTGCCAAGTCCAATCGCGCAATATAAGTACCTATAATAAATATAAAAATGAATCTATTGAAGTACATACCTTTTCTAGTTTATGTTTGTAGTCATCTTTAGCGCGACTGATTTCTATTTATTATTTTCGTGTATCGTCTATCAGTGAGTTAGCGATGTTAGTTCGCATCAAAGAGCGATGTATAAAAAATAATGAACACTTGGAATAATATTTATGTGCGAGCGCTGCCATATTGCTCCCTGCGCCGCCGCGCCGCTTCGAGTGGTCTGTGTTATTTCCCACACGTCAATTATAATACGTGTCTATTATGGCCTGCCTGGATTTTTTTTTATATCATACCAACAAAGGCGTGGTTAGAAACGTACTCGGCTTTTTGTTGAAATAAATTAGTACGTTTGCAGTATGCCGTGCTTGCGCTCATTAACATTAAGTGAGTATAATATATATTAGATAATTGTACAGTCACACTTCCAAAAACAATGCTTTCGTGGCATTTGGTGATTTTACTATTTCTGTCGGTCTGAAAACTATGGAATGATGTTTAACTCGGCTTAAACCTTTATGAACAACACGACATAGTTTACTTTATAATCTAAAGAAACGGGATGAGATAATGGAGGCTCGTATAATGTATGTAAGCCCGAAACTAATTAGGTATACAAGAGCCGCCCTGCTCGGCCCGGCTAATTCCCGGCTCTAAACTCGAGCACTTGAGCCGTTCGCCATTACGACCGTTCACTGCGCCACACAATCATAAGTCGTTTGTGCGCGACAGTACTCGGTAATTGTCTGAGCAATTAAGCTGAAACCTACATACTTTCTTTTGTGTTTAATGAAGTAACGATAACTTGTACTCATCAATTATGTCAACAGCAGCGCGAGGGACAAGGGGTGGCTGGTGTTCGGAGGAGGGGAGAGCGAGGGAGGGGCGAGAGGGCCTCTGTCGAGTCATCGCACGGTGCTGACGTCCGCGCCAAATTGTGCCGTCACGCCCGTCACTGCACAACCGTGACGCGTGACGTGCCATTGTACGATTGTTCGCGACTGTACCCAACACGCTCATTGTATTGTGGAAATGATGAGATGAGATTGTGTTTAGTTTAGACACAATAACGTTTATTACAAACTGTCTATAAAGAAATGGCAAGAAACCAACATTGAAATTGAACATTCTTCGTAACTGTGTCGTGAGTATACGTATATGTATCTATAGATAGTACCTATAGTACATATACTTACCAATAGGTACTATTAGTTATTATGTAATGTGACTGTTGATAACTGTTGTGTACGGTGCAACGCCCGTACAAGCAGCGGCGTCAGCAAATTCGTATACAGCGCGGTATACACGCGTCATAATAATCAGTTCGCGATCTAACCGAATCGGGTAATGACACCGGCTCCACCAAACGTGCTCCGCGGTCGTAGTGTCACTTTCTATTATATATTTTCTATTCTATTTTACAATCTTTTATTTGTTGACCTCATCCCAAGGCTAACAAATTGAGTCAACAAATAAAAGATTGTAAAATATTATAGAATAGAAAACGGGAATTTGTTCCAATTGTTCGACAGTATTAGCAAGTTTTTTGCGGTTGCAGTTTCGAGTTCAAAATTGCAAGAATTGTAAAAGCAAGTGTAAAAAATTTAAAATGTAAAATAACTATTTACTAAGCTTATCTAGACACGCGGTAGCGTATCAAGCCAAATTCAAGAAAAAGGAACTGCCGACGCAGCAGCCGTGTGTTATATTACGCGAACCATTTAGAGTCACTTTTGACGCGTTAATAACTCAAAATCTATTTAACATAAACACATGAAATTTGGTTTATTTATTAAAATCCTTTACATTAACTAGAACCCCAAATTTTATAAATACAGATGAAACGGTCATATTAACGTCTGAAAATCGGCATTTTTATCACTGACTGACTGACATATAGATCAAAACCCTAACCCACTTCCAGATGACCTAGAAAGTTGAAATTTTGGCGTACAGCTAGGTAATTGTGTGTACACAAAGGCAAAAATCAGAAAACAGTGATTATTTACGATTTCGAATATTTTCCAAGTAATCGATTTTTATTAGCATATTGGCGCCTTTCAAAATTATAATAGCATTTTTTTTAACAATATTATAATAACACAAACCGCAACTGGCAGTGCTGTCTTTGAGATATCTGACATTACGTTACGAAATAAATACATTCTTACACAATCTTGCTACTTTGTATACTTATATAAGGCGATTATTTACAAGAGAATTGAGTTGTTTATAAGTGTTTAATAGACTCTTTGATAATGTACAGAATCACTACAAAAATGTAGGTTATGAAAGGAAGGATTCGTAAATGAATGGGTAATGCGCTCAAATATTTCTAAGGTCCAAGAAAATGTATAAAAGAGCCCAGCAAAGACAACTATACAGCGTCAACGCAGGAAAAAAGATAAATGTTATAGATCACTTGAATGATAAACAACAACAATAATATCTTTACAAAGAGTAATGATATCTCATCAAATGTGAAAATGGGAGCCAAGTTCAGTATTAAGAGTATGTTTACTAAACTAAAGCGTAGTAACACGGTCCGTTCGTTACCCTTCGGGTACGGAGTCCTAATAAGGGAGAGTGGAAATAATTTTCATGGAGCTCTGGCGAATGTCGGGTGGCTTGTATTTGAGCAGACATCTTTTGTGCCCTTCCTTCTGGGCTTTACTTATTTCTACGGCTTTCTCAACGTTAAAAGTAATTTATTAAAAATAAAGGTTTATCTGTTACGTCCAGAATATAAAGAGCCCATCTGTCTAACTCGTCAAAGTATTATAAGGGTGATGATGTGATATGTTTACATTTTTGTGTTTATGTCTGTTATACAGGAAGTTACAGAAATGTGTAGTCAAATTTAAGGAGCGTTCGTTATGTGTAGCCGATAACTTGTTGAGTTAGCTTGAAAAAAAAACAACATGATTTTTTTATGCAGACAACTCAGAAAAAACTGGATATTCCACCAACATTCTTGGCATTAAATACAGATAGTTTATTATTTAATTCATGTCAGCCCTCTCTCATACGAAATATTATCTTTATAATTGAAATTTAAAATCTTTAGCGCTTTTCGTCATTTATGGGGTCTATCTACTATGCGACCCTAAAATATCACCACACCTTTCTGTAACAGCCTGTATATGTGTTGTCTCCCACTATCTCACTTCTTGTATTGTTCGATAGCGTCGGGGTGTAGTGATACCTCCCACTCCACTTTAACAGATGCGAGAATTTTTATTACCGCAACCCTTTGGTCCACAGACGTACCGCTGCGCCGTCAGTCTGTTGCGTACAACGCGGTGTTCTCTGACAAAAAGAAGTCAAAATAAAACACGTACTTCCTCTACGTCGAGTTAATCTAAGTCAAGTGATGGTTTTGTTTAGAACCAGAGTTTGTGTCGACTTTCACGCTTTACCGACTATAATGTCGATTATGAGGTTCAGTTCTTTTATTTCGATTTCGTAAATATTTTTATATTTACCTACAATGTCTGACCGATCTAAAAAACTAAACGATCTTAGTGTATGTCATCAAGATATTGTGTCGAGCGATAACACCGTCATCGCGTCATTACTAGCACTCTGTTAATTGTGTTTTTAATTATGGTTGCCGATGTACATACAATAAAGAGGGTGTTCTGTTATCTCTCTTTGGGAGTTCTCGTTGTATGACTCTCTGTGTAAGTGTCTACTGTTTATGTAACTGTGTTCTTAGGCTGTTTGCTGAAACATTACTTTATTACTAACTTTTATACTTTCGCGTTCTATGATATTGTTAGTCAGACAATTCAGAGGAATGCACCTATTCCGTGATCTCGGAAATTCCCGTATAAATAAATATACGGATGTAAATAGTAAATACATAATAAATTATATTCATTATTCATGTTTATAAAGTGTCCATAGTAATTATTGTCGCCACATTAAAAACTCTTATTTATTTTATTAAAAATAGGGACAAACTATAAAAGATGATAACACAGTTCACTATTTAATGAAAACAAGTTAATAGACATTATTTTGACTGGTTATGCCAGTAACGCAATACTATTGGTCGATTGATAAATATTAACGAATAGTGGGTTTATAAAAGCTTAGAAATAAGATGAGAACTTCACTTAAGTGCGAACAGAGGTACGAACAACTTGGCAGTTACTGTTAGTTAGTGATTTTCATAGTTTATATCAGTGGTTTCGAAACTGTTTCTTATATAATGTTATAAAACTAAACGCACTTGTGACTCTTGAGTTGCAGGTGTCCATGGGCGACAGTAGTCACTTACTATTAGAGGACCCATCGGCTCGTTTGCCCCCTATATTATAAAAAAATAAATAAATAAAGGTTTTTTGTATAACGAGCAGGTAAAGGTTGATAGGCAAATGTTTCACCTTTGCCAGGACGCTTGTGTCGTATCGTGGGTGGTTCATAATATCAAAACTACATAGGTACGAGATCTATCATTTGAATTATTAATAGTCAATCACAACATATAAACTCCACAGAACAGAAAATAACATGGGCTTGATTTTAACAATGACCAACAATATTCAAATCAAACAATTATCTACACGAAAAATACATGTTAATAAAATGTACACAATAATCAACTTATAAAAACCAAAAAATTCTTTAAATTAGTCGTGTCATCGGCCAAAATTGAAAATGGTCTAACCGAAGAGTAACATACAAACACTAAGTCTAACTTAGCTATTATTATAGGCAATCAGGCTATAATTGTTTAGCACACTGCAGGCACACAATTAGATTTCTTTTTTCGGTTTTATTTCGGAGAGACTAGCCAATGTCTTCTATGTATTTCTACTGTTTTCGGGATTTCGTGGCAAATCAGAACCTAAAATACCAAGCACCAAGTTGATTTTAAAATTACGTCTAATACGAGTATACAACACCCTGCATTGTACGTACGTGTTGAAACACCGCTTTTCTGGTCCATACTTTAATGAACTAAACCCTACTAATATTATAAACGTGAAAGTTTGTGAGTATGGATGTTTTGATGTTTGTTACTCTTTCACGCCAAAACTACAGAACCGTTTTTTTTTTATTTGATTGCGATGAAACTTGGTATGTAGATAGCTGGAGACCTGGATTAACATATAGGCCACTTTTTATCCCGATATTCCCACGGGATCGGGACTTACGCGGGTAAAACCGCAGGGCGCTGCTAGTTCAATCAATAACACTTTCAGCATCAGTTTAATTAGGGATTGAACTGATGATTCCCTATTTATCCCATTAATATTATAAATGTGAAAGTTTGGATGGATGGATGGATGGGTGTTTGTTACTCTTTCACGCCACCAAACCACTGAACAAATCCGAGTTTCATCAGATTGGTTCAATGGTATGTAGAAAGCTGGAGACCTGGAATAATGCATACGAGGTGCTTTCGCATTATAAATGCGAAAGTAACTATGTTTATCTGTCTGTCTGTTACGGTTTCACGCTTAAACCATACCACCTGTACCGTACTGTACCAATTTTGATGAAGTTTGGTACAGATATGAGATACTAGACCTGAGGAAAGGCCTACCTTTTATTGCGAAAAAGAGGCTTGAAAGGGTTGAAATAGGGGATGAAAGTTCATATGGAAGTTCGTCATTGTCGAAGACAAAACCATGAAACTTTGTATTTAGGCACTTGATAAAAAATAAATATTTGTTCTAGCGTTTTTGAAACTTCGACTTGTGTGGGGATGAAATAGGGGATGAAAGTTCGTATGGAAGTCCAAACAAATCTGTCTATGTTTACTATACGTATATTTATCGGAAACATGTGTATGTGATTATTAAAAATGCTATCTTAATATAAACACATCGCGCGAGCGCGTTACCCGTCGCCCACGATTCACTGCTGGCGCGACCTGCGTCTTGCGTCTACAGCGGCATCGAATACAATACTCGTATTACCGAGGCTAAGACTCGGCGTGGCGCGTCTGGCGGGGAGGCGAGCGGCTGGGAGGAGAGCGGCGCGAAAACACGAGCGCCTGCAGCTGGCGACGAGCGGGGCGGCGGCGGCGCGGTGAGAACAATACTACGATCACAGCGCGGCGGCCACGGGGCCACGGGCAGTGCGGCGCGACCGGCGACTGCGGCGGACGTCAAGCGTCTAGAATAAATAATTTTGTTTTTTCCGCCGGGCAATTATGAATACAGAGCTTTTAATATCAGAAATTATGCAGAGACCTGCTATATGGATGTCTAGGCATTCGCATCATAAGATGAGAAATGATATTAAGCAGTTGTGGATCGAAATAAAACAATATTTTCCTGGTCGAGAGAGTAAGTACCTATATAGTTTTATTTATTTTAACAATCAACTTCAAAGTGGATGAGTAACGAAATATTGTTTAAACTGATCTCTGATAAGAGTTGCTTGATTTGTAGCTCGGTTATTTCGCCTCGATCTTGACCTTGGACGTGCGATATTATCATCAGATTCATCAAAGTTTATACGATTCTCCCAAAACTGACGAAAATGCTCATCTCTTTCTCCATCTCTTTCCCTTATGATGTTGTGTAACAGACATGATACTTTAATAATTAATTTCGCATGTTTCCTGTTTGTCTCGATACATTTCAAAAATATACGAAATTTTGAGGTTAAAATGCCAAATGCACATTCGATTGCTACTCTTGCCCTTAATAATCTTTTATTAAATATAATTTTTTCGTCATTTAAGTTACGTGAAGGATAAGGGCGCATCAAAAACTGTTTAAGCGGGTAGGCTTCATCTCCGATTAGCACATGAGGTAGAATTGTATTAGAGCCAGGTAAACTCTGGGGTGGTGGGACATTAAATCTGTTTTCGTTAAGTAATGTGTTCAATAGGGAAAAATGAAAGCCACCATCACTTTGTTTACCTTTACCGCCAATTTCAATTGCTATAAATTTATATTCGGCATCTGAAATACCTTGTAACACCAACGAAAAGAACTTTTTATTATTATAGTATTCACAACCACTATGAGGTGGATTTTTTATACGAAAATGTTTCTCATCGATAGATCCGAAACAATTGGGATATTGCCATTTCAAATAGAATTCATTTGCTATATTTTTAAGATCTCCAGAGGTTGGCTGCGGCATATGTAGATTAACAAAACGTTTCCAAATGGCTTTTAAAGTTTGAAAAATTGATTTCGCAACGGTACTCCGACCTAATCGATACGATTGAGCCAGAGACCTGAAAGATATTCCATGACCGAGATACCTGAAACATAAAACATCTAATTACAGTTTACAAACACTTGATGGTACCTAAAATAGGTACTTATTGTAGATACTAACTTATAGTCCATTTCTTTAGGTAACTACTTAAAAAGCGGTCATTACACTCTTTAATATTTAGCAAATAGTAATCACTGCTAAAGAACGTAGACAATCTTAACATGTTAAAGTATGGATATTATTATTATTAAGAAATCAATTATCAATCTAATAAAACGTATTGCACATTTTTTGAAGATATTTTGTATATATATATTATATATTTATATATATATGTATATGTATATATATATATATATAAACGAATAATCGTAAAGGTACGTGTTTTGTTTCAGTTGATGACTTAAAGAAGAAGTGGAAAAATTTGAAAGATAACTATCGCAAAGAGTTAAAAAAATATCCCATAAGTCTGTCTGGAGAGCCGGGTTCAGATTTAAAGTCACAGTGGAAATATTTTGAGCAACTGGAGTTTTTAAAAGATGAGTTTATGCTGACCCAAGGAGACAAAACCTTGGCGCTAGAACCCCAGATCAAGGACGAAAATGAAACAATCCCTTTATCTGAAGAGGAATCAACGCAGCCTCAGTCTTTGGCGGATCCACTTTCTCCAAGCTCCCCGCAGACCAGCACATCAACACAATCTTCCGAAACAACATATTTACAAACTAAAACACCTAACCGGAACCGAAAACGACCAAATCAACTCCGTGCTGAATATTTAGAGATAGAAAAAAAGAAATTGAAACTCTTGGAGCTCGAAGTCGCTAAAAGTGCTACAAATAATGAAGAAAAAAAGTCTGATGATTATTACTTCCTGATGAGCCTTTTGCCACAAATGGAAAAGCTAAACGTGATGCAAAAAATGAGACTCCGAAATAAATTTAATCAGGCGTTGATGGATGAAATAGCGCTTAATGAAAATCACTACCGGTACTGATAAAAAAACAACGTGCTTTCTTGACAAAAGCAGAGCGAAAAATATTAATTTATTTAAAAGGAAACGGACATACAATTCCGTACAAAGTGTTGCTATTATAATATTTTGATTTATTACTAACACCCCCACAAAAATATAACAGTTCCAATACCTAAAATATACATAAACTTATAATGCTCAGCTCGACATTAACTTATTGTAAAAATATCAGCTGGCATATCAGCTGTTAGCAAATACTGTATCATAACTATTCTATTTGAATTTACTGATCTGCAATAATGATATTTAATATCTATACGTTTATTTCTATTATGAAATATTGAATCCATTGACAGCGTTAATGCATTCTGATTATCATCACATATACTAAGAGTATACATTCTTCCGGTAATTTCATACTGCAAATATCTGAGAAGAGCGGTATATTCTACCCCAGTACTTAAAAAGGCTACACATATTTGTTTCTTACAACCCCAAGATATCAGAGACCCCATTAACATAAAACAATAACCTGAATATGATTTCCTATCATAAGGATCGTTTGCCCACTCGGCATCAACATAATCTTTAATATCATTACTTCCAGTTTAACAATATTTTAATACAACTTTTTTGTTTTCTTTATATTTTAATATACTTTTAGCATATATGATCAATGTTCATTACTATGACAATAATTGAACTGACTGAGATATCCCACAGCATAAGCTATATCAGGTATAAACAGAACAGCTAGATACATTAAACTGCCTATGTGTTATTGATATGGATTTTGACATCTAGACATTTTTCAACATTGAATTTGACATTCATTGGTGTATTAACAACTTTACATTCTGTCATATTAAATTTAGATAACAGCTGGTCTATATAACTTTCCTGGCTCAAAGAAACAACATTATTATTTTTATCAATATTAACGCACATGCCTAGGCATTGGTCCCAATTCTGTTACTTCACTCGCTAAATTAAAATTCACTAAATTTTCTTCATATAAGATGTAAACCTTGTACACTTCGAAACAAGGTCTTATTTCAAACTGAAACAAGTTGGTAACATATGTCGCTATCGAAATAAGCAATTTATTTGTCGACTAAAGTCTGATACTCTTAAATAAACTTTAATACCACGTAGCGAGAGCCGCTATCCGTTGAATGCAATCTCGTTTGCTCTGTGTTTTAGTAAGCGTCTTTGTAGGTGTCGATTAAAATAACGTCATCTTAGTTCGTTTTGAACAAGTTTTTATACGGAATTTGAATATTTGGGGACTATCGCTGCGTTGCAATTATAAAATTTAGTGGCGCTGAGAAATAGATGCCAGTAACAAAAAGACTTTATTGCGAAGAAAACAAGGTTGATTTCATATGAAGAAATTAAGTCAGGTTTTAGTTTAGTCGAGTGTACAATAGAATCGGCACCATTGTCTTATTTGACCCAAATCTTTTATTTTAAAGAAAGAACTTAACATTTCTTTTAACTATTTAATTTCACTTTTATGATTTGAAAATACAAAGAAGTCATCGACATATAATGTAACTGTGGTTCTCTTGCCATTAACTACATATTTTTGTGTACAAACAAGGATCTATTTTAGACTTTTTATAACCATTTTCTATCATACAGTTATCAACCTTTTTATGCCAAACTTACTAAGTAACTATTATCTTATCTGCGGCTAAGCTCTAGAGGACTGTTTGAGACCATAATATATAATATATATAGCTTTCTTTAAGGACGCTATTACATTTTTGATGCGCACGAATTTAGGTATCTGAGCCACACCACTACATCCATGTACTAACAAACAAATTCGACTAACAAATTTCGATACTTGAATTATTATATTTTAAGTAGGTGTTTAATTTTATTTTTGGTGTCACTTATTAAGTTACTCAGTAAGTCTGCAAGATAATATAAAATTTATTAACTGAATTGGTCGACATAAAATAGGATTCTGCCTATCGGTAAAGTATTCATCTCGTGATTTTCTAAGACTATGCGAATATTTTTAACCTCTCATTTGCCAGTCAACGGTCATACCGCTTTGACTGTCAAAGCAAATAGTGAGTTTTTTTTATTATTCCTATATGTATGATTTCAACCCTAATGCCTACAATTTATTTCTTTCATGGGCGCCCTTGGGCCAAAAGTTCTGTACCAAATGAGCATATCTTTTTATTTATTTAAGGTTCGCCAACAATTACTTACACATAGAAACACTTCCAATATAATATATGCAATAATAACAATACAGTGTAGCAATTACTTAAAGGTAAACATCATTTATTATAATAAGCTAAGAATAAGTTAACAAAGTATTATTAAGTTTCTCATAAATAGTATCTGTCATAATAATAAGTTTTGAAAGCTGTGTGGAAAGGGAGTCGAAATGTAGGTTAATTTTGTCACTAAAGCTATTGATAACCTTTCATATTCTTGCATAGAGTGAGCTAGCAGCCAAAACAGTTATTCTTATTAGTGAATAGAGTGGTGTGACTGGGACACGAGGAAGTTTAGAAGGAACCCGAAGCTTAAACATGGTGACCATTTGTGAACAGTCAATCATGTTGCCGAAAATTTTGCAGGAAACCTCTGCGTCATTCAATTGTCTACGGTGGGCTAGAGATCTTATTTTGAAATTTAATAAATTTCAAAATAAGATCTTGATTTATAGGAAGGTGGTTTTTTATTTACCCGATTAGAGAAAGCAGCCACAGAAAACGCTTTTGAACTCGCTTAAGACGCAAAGAGTGCACAGAGTAGTAGGTAGTAGTAGGCCGCCAGACCTCACTACAGTATTCCAACATAGACCGAACAAGACTGTTAAAAACTAATATCTTTGTATTGTTATTACGAAAGGATTTGCAATTTCGTAACACGAAACCTAATGTTTTAGAAGCCCTTTTATGATATTGTCCAAATGTCGTATGAATGTTAAATTGCTATCGTAAATAACTCCAAGGTCCTGTATAGTATACATTTCTTTAACTTTTTTATTAATGTAATAATCAAAAGATAGTATATTTAGCTTTATTGTAAATTTTATATGTTGACACTTTTTGGATTTAAATGCATTCTATTGTTATCACACCATCGAACAAGCCTCATAGGGTCACTCTGAAGAAGTGATTATTTTAGCGAACTGTAAGTCATCTGCATACATAAATATATCTGAGTAGAGAAAACAGTTAGGAATGTCATTTAAAAATATCCTTTTTATATAAGACTGATAATGATTAAAATATTTGATTATCTACCATTTATTTATTTATTATATAAAACTGATAATGATTAGGTTATAAGAATTAATTTAATTTAATTAGTTGATAATCTATTTTATAATTTTTATATAAGACTGATAATGATTAGGTTATAAAAATTAAAAATAATTCAATTAGTTGATTGTCTACAATTTTTTTTTAATAGACTGAATATAATTCGGTTAATAAAAATTGATGTAGATTGTTTAGAATACTTATACTCGTATTAAATTTAAAAGGATATTGCATTTTCTTTTTTAGTGTTTTTGGAGTTTTTTGTTTGTGTCGAGGTTTTTTGTGAATAACATAACATTGTCATCAAAATTGTATTCGTTTTATATCGATTAACAAAACTAAAGTCGATCAGCAGCAACAGTACTTTGATCTACTATCGAGTAAATAAATCAATGTAAATAAGTACTTACATAATTGTTTTTTTTATGAACTTACCTCAAGGTGAGAAATAATTTTTCTGTGGGTGATACAGCTGTCTTGTAGTTAAGTTGTACTTTTATATCTTCTTCTATATTCAAGATTATATAATCGAATGTATCAACGGCCATTCTTGTATAATCAAAGAACTTATCGGGGTTTTGTCTGTATTCATTGTATAAAGACCTGAACTCGCCAGATTCCTTTCTCTTTTTATTAACAGGATGCACTCCTTGCCTTACATTTAAAATATCTTCAGCAAAAAAGATATTTGATTCAAGGCAGGATCGTGCAATTTTTGATAAAGACATTCTGAATACGTCCGAAGTGGTCGAAGACGCCGCCGCCACTGGCTGGCGGCCGGCGGGTCGTGACCGTGACTCGTGGCATGGCGACGCCGACGCCAGTCGCAGAACCACAGAACACTAATAAATACCTTATATTTTATTATTTGGCGCCTACTCAAAATCAGTTTATTTACAATTTGATAGTTTATCTAAATAAGCTCAATACTCAAGACTTAAAAGGTTTACTTATTTCTTGCTTTTTTGTTATTTTCAGTCGGTTTAATTTTTTGTTAAAAAGTTTTTAATTTATGTTTGTATGTGGTTTGCGTCATATTTTGATACTCTGACATCTACTGTCTTTTAAAACATATAATACTTGATACTTTAAAACGCTTTCAAATGTATTTTCTTAAAAACATGAAGTGTTTTCTGTCACTAAAAGTAAAGTTTTTATATCTAACTTCTAATGGTGTAGGAAAGGTTTGGTTTCCATCATCAGCTCACATTCATGATGTGATGATTCTTGAACAAAAATACCTGATTAAGTTATGAAAAGTAAACAGAAACACAATCGTGCCCACAATTTTCGAGGGTTTCTGTAAATTTTATAAGGATCCCATCATCAGATCCTGGCTTCCTTGACATGAGACCACCCTTGAGATATACCCTATCTAACAAAGAAAGAATCATCAAAATGGGTTCATAAGTAATGGAGTGTGGGTTGAACAGCTGGGATCTACTCAGGCACTCAAAATATAGGAAAGTAGGTAATGAAACGATTTTTTGCTTAGCCTGTGTGCGTGTGCGTGTGCGGGCACGTCACCAGGTAAGGAAATATAACATTCCGCTACGGCCTGAAGCAGTAGAGTAATATACCTACAAAAGCAATAACCAAACCATCGTGAATTGCTGGTAAATATACAAACTGCGGACACAATCAGTAGTGTATTAAATATAGGTTTTAAGAGTACTTTTGTTTTCTTAGTTGAAAAATGTATGACGTTCAAAGAGACGTGATATAAGTTTAACGGGTGTATCTGTGCCTGTCTTTGGCATCATAGCTCCTAAAGAGATGAGCCAATTTTGATTGAGTATTTTTGTTTCAAAGGTGACTTGACCGATAGTGTTCTTAGCTATCATTCAAGAAAACCCGTGCAGCCGTTTGAAGATCATCAAGTCTTTTCTAATTGTTGAAGGGATTTTTGAGTCGGGGGGGGGAGGGGGGATATTTTACGCTACGAACGGGCTATGAGCGTTGCCGGACTCAGTAGATAGTTAGTAGTGGTAGTTATATGTACATGTGTGGAGGTGACAGCTCCCTTTATATTGGACGCTGGAGGAACACTGCTCCTGCACTGTACTACATTAATCGGCTTATTTGAAACGGGATTTTGTGATACCAGGCCCCTATTTTCTATTGGGTACACAGGGCAAGTGCCCAAGGCTCCGCGATTAAACGGGGGCCTCCTTACCTTAAAAAAAACATTTGCTGCCGCCGTTCCATTCATTTAATAAATTTAACTAATGTGCAGTGCGATGTACAATTGCTGTCTAGCCCCAAAATGATCAAATATTAGTATTACGTTTGGTTTATTGGTTTCATATGATTTGCTGATACTGTAAGTGCCCTGGAGAGGAAACGCGCCTTTAGCAAATTGAAAAGAGTAAAAAAATGATTAGGAAGTAGGTACAATGCTTTAAGTAAGATTTACCAGTTCGTCGCTAATGTCCATAGAATGTAAAGCGCTCAAAGACATAGGCTTTGAATTTGAACAACTGATTGACGATTATGCTCATCTGAAAACTAGAACCCTTCGAGTTTTCCTCTGCAATAATCATAGGATTTTAAGCACTAACCCGCGAATGCTAACAGTTATTTTTCCGAATCATATCACAATTTTCTTTTCATTTATTGTGATTGTAAAGAAATCAAAATGATTACTAAATAATTTTAGAATTTTGCGTATCTACTCTTATCTACAGAGGGCCAGGGCCGCCAATAGGTTAAAGACGGCCCTGCACGACACCTATCTAACATAAATGCCAATAGACTATCTCAATATTGTTCCAGGTTGGCAGCAGGTAGTAGGAACGCGGGCCGTAGTATGCAGGGTGTTACAGAAAGGTGTGGTCAAATTGTAACAGTGACAAAATGAGATTTAGGTGTGTTTTAAAAATCACAATTTCTCCTTAAATTGTTAGCGCTTTACGTTATTTACGCTATATACCATACGACCCTAAAATATGACCACACCCTATTGTAACATGCCATGCATGACATCACCAGCCGACATCTTAAGACAGCTCCCACATGGCGTTATGACGACCAACATGAGTATGGGGCCGGTTCTTGTTAAGAAAGTGGTATTAGCATTAGCTGTATAATCTCTGATACGCGATATTTTATTTTAATGGTTATTTGATTATTATCAAGTTATTTACGTGGGCGTAAGCACCGCTGTTGGGGACGGAATCACTGGCTTAATACTGGTATGGATATTGCTTTTTCTGGTCCCCCGGAGCTGCAGCAGTATCTGATGTCGGCGATAAGCTCGATCCTACATTATGACATACTGGTCCATTAAAATGTAATGTAAGTGCCGAGTCCACTTATTTATTCCAAACTGCGTAGTTTTCGAAATAACTGTGTTGAGACGTGTTGTCATGTAGGCTTTTGCTGATATAGTGACTTCGCTCCTACGTTTGATGCACTATCGGCAAGTTTAAGAATATTCAGTAGGTTAGGAGTTTTGAACATACTGCAATAAAAGCAACTTTTAGTTATTCCGCTTCAAGAGCAAAATGGGTTAATATCCGAAACTGATGTAAAGTAATGGCGCGCATATACGGCACGATTGATTAAAACTGCGCTTCGGTAACCAAGTGTTATCGGTATTTACTGGCCTGCACGCTGCACGGTCGGCCATTAAACGTGCGTGGCAAGTTTTAAAAGGCCGTGGCAAATTCATCTCCTAACTTGGTAACAGAAAGCAACTTTTCTTGCTCTTAATAGAACATGATACCTTTCTGCCTTATACATATACATGACATGAAGCCCGACTTGGCCAACATAACTCTTATTTACAACCAATTCTTTTCGATCTCTTCTCTTCGAATAATTATCGAAATTAGAATTTTTTTTCAAATAAGAAAAAAGTCGAGTCTTTTTTTTTACTAAAAAAGGCAACATAAACCTCTTCTGCCGGTTTTTAAATATGTATCTATGACAGCCAGACGTTCAAAGCTTATTTCCATAATACAATATACTTAATTAATTAACATTCTAAAGAATGAATAAAAGATACCCTTAGGTTTTGCTAATGTTTATTGGCATCAGTGAATGTGAAAGAAAAATGTATTATTACAAACGAGTGCAGGTACAACATACTTCATCGAATGCAATCGTTTTGTATAAAATATGCAGAATAACAATATTAAATACAAAAGCCAAAAGCAACATTCACATTTAGCAATGCCTCGCAACGCAATGCAGGGTTGTAGATCATTAAGTTGATTTGAGAAATACATGAATAACAGCGGTCAAATCGAAAAGGGTAAACAGGAAACTGTTTTGTTTCTGGCTTCACAACACAACTTGTTTCAATAATTTTCAGGAAGCACCTATAACTTTAAAACATTTTATATTTAATGCAGTAGTTTTAAATAATGATTGCTCGTTCAGATTTATGTTCAATGTTGAAATATGAGATCGTGACTTGCTAATGTTAATATCTATTAATCGATCGTTTAAACGATCGTTACCTATCGATTCATTTTGATAGTATTCAACGTAATGGATTACAAAATTATTAAAATGTATGTTTAGACAATTAGTGTGGAAATAACATTTTGATTTCATTTAATCTAATAGATACATTGGTATTTAACAACACCGGGTCGGACTATTACGAATTTCTACTTTTCAATGATTCAGGTGCTGAACCGATTTCACGAAAGTTTGGCAGAGGCAGACACGTGCAGTCACGACCAACTACATATTATGTACATACATGTCCACACACAAATACCTAGTTGACATTTCTATTGTAATTTATACACAAACACGAAACAAAAGCAGGAAAAACATCGAAGTGCTCATCTTAAATAATATCTAAATATTTGAGCATACTTTGATACCAGTGCGGTAGCAGTATCCATGTGATTAGAATGCGAAGGACCTCACCAGTCGTGTTTAAACTACAATTAAGGATTCCCGCGGTTCTCCCACAAAAATAAGATAAAATAATTTTAGTGTTCCTCTGTGAGGTTGAGTCTCGCCGATTGAAGTCTGAACTCAATTAATATTATTAGAGATAGTTTAGAGAAGACGCGGGCAGCACTGAATGTCACAATTATTCAGTATTCTGTGCAGTCGCGTATTACGTAGTAACGATCTGTACCGCGACACCGCACGCACCAATCACATTCAGTGTGATACTATACCTACTGTTAAACAAACTAAATGCAAATGATAATAATCTACATAAATTAGTGTGGAATGCAATTAGTGTGTTCCCAACGTCATACCTAGGTAGTTAATAACCAAATCTGCAGCAATTAACTTGACATCTTGATATTATTTACGATTTCATACACGTATTTGATATAGCTCGTTAATAATTCATATTAATATACGTCATGAAGGTACGTGCACATTGAGTAGGTAATTAATGAAGGGCCTTAACTAGCCATCGCTTAGTGTAAAGTAGTCCATTAGATCAATTACATCTCCGCCAGTTCGCATATAAGGCCTTCCACTTCGGTTGAAAACCTACTGATACAGGAATAGAGATATCACGCCGCGCCGCAACATGCCAATGTTCCGATACCTGCTTAAACATAGTACTTCGTTCGCCTTTTTCTACATTTTGCCATCCATTCAGGGATCCTTCGGCTAATGGGGGCGGTGGAGTTGGACCTCGGGTGCGCAACTTGGAAGCAAGGTGTTGATTACTAACTAACTTACTTCTGCGACTGATGCGGGCTGGCACACACCTTTTAGCAACTGTCCGGAAATAGGCATGTCTGGTTGTATAGAGCTGAGGGTGAGGTATCAGGTGTGGTCCCTCGTTAGTTAGCTTTTATACTAACCAAACATGCCAAGGTTTATTTACCCGTGGCGTCTGGTCAAAATCTATTGATTTACGTTGGTTTACTAAACTCACATAACATTATTTTTTGCCTCCAGAGCAATTCAGCACACCTTCTAGTCAAACTTTGTTCACAACATCGATTGTAACGCACGGGAGTCTATCTACACCTAGATCACAAATATATACATATTTTGTGTAGTTTGAGGTGACATTGATTTGAGTAGCCTCTGTACCAACGCACACATCAATTGACGTTAGAAACATGAATTAGCATTAAAGAACGTGACTAGAGTTATTGTTTATCATTTGGTAAATTGTGACATCATTTGTGACTTTGTCACTTGTGTTGTAACCTGTTAAGCAGGTACTTTTCACAACATGTCTCATGAACAAATACTTGGTGTTGTATTAGACCGATCCACCTTTTTAAATGTGTTTAGTTAAGTCGTCAAATAATTTTTAGATAAAAAATCGATAACGGTAAGTAAACGTACCTAAACATCGCTGTGCGTTTTTATCCGATATTTATCTATAGAAGATGTGTAAAATGCGCGAACGAGCGGCTCCAGGGTTCAGTCAAGTATGTAAGCTTTTTGTTAGAATATATTAGCTAGAACGGAGTTACAGGCACGGCGACGTGGCATGGCGAGGCGCGCGCGGTCTCGAGCGAACATTGTTTACCATGGCCATTTCTAAACCAAAATATTGCTGTTATAGGAAACGTAACGTGCCGCGAACACCACTGCCGATTAAATACTAGTAGCTGTAAGAAAACCATTAAGTTTTATGACTGCAGACTCCAATAAAGTGTAATGTTCTGGTTTGTATGCGTGTACACACTGCCGACATTTTTGGTGTTACAGTAACGTGGACGCGCATCAGTGCACTCTCTATGAGAGTAGACGAGCATCGGCGCGATGAGATGAGAGTGTGAATGGCCACGAGAGCCACGAGAGCCACGAGAGCCACGAGACCACCGGCGCAACCTGTCTTCATCACAACAACATGCATTGCTCGGCTGATGAACAAACACTCAGTAGGTACTGTATTTTACCAAAGTAAGTTGAGACACAACAGATGCTGTCTAATGTAATAAACATAAGCGCTCATAAGATATTCCCAACGAATAAGTTACCTACACATTATGCCGTGCCCAAGACTTCGGGTAAAGGTACTCATGTTTTTACTTGTGTATTCACTGGATTATGTGATAAGATTCCTATACCTAATAAGATAAATGTGATACTTTGGTATACACTTTCTGTCAGTTACATTTAAACGTGCAACCGACTCACTATAGAACGACTTAAATTAAAACTGACAGAAGATTTTCGAAAGCTGATAAAAACCGATACTTTTTGCTATAGACAATATGACATATAGTTGTGGATATCCGTTCATAATAAATAATTGAAACAAACGTGCTTCATTCTACTTTACGATTGATGCCTTCAATCGATGCGATGTTAACTCGTCCGTGTAATGACACCCGCGACAACAAAGTGACTACTCTCGCCATTCTCCACCAACAGATCTCGATAATCATAACTGGAGCTGTGGTTAAATACATACGTAGCTCGCTCAGAACCCATTCGCTCCTTCCACGAACACATTTAACATAGAATAAATTCCACAGCGTCCGCACAAGAAATATCACATAAGTTACGTTTCAGAAATTCCTGGTACAGTTTTGCTATCACTCGTTGAAAGTTGTTGCAGAGCAATTTGTTTCAGCTTATCACCGACGTGTGTCCGGGACATGAAATATTACTTGTCCCCATTCGTTCGATTGTAACTTATAAAATATGTAATGGGTATTGCTTTACGTGACTGGTGTGTGTGGCTGTAGGCTGTGGCGTAGCGACGGACGAGTGCAGCATGTCTCATATACATCACGTCGAGACGTAAATCTGATTGGGTCGGCGTCAATAAGAGCGTGCGTGCGATTTAATTAACTTTTAATCCGGTGTGTGAAGGCGGCGCGGGCGGTACAGCACAGAGACTGACGCTGCGTGCCGCTTCGCCTCGGACGCAAGAGGCACGTACGTTGTAATGTCCAAGATCAGATTACGGTTCATTGTAATTGGGCGCCACGCTTTGTCTACGTATTTAGGACGTAATTGAAGAGAAAAACTCTTAACCGAATAACGTATTAGCATTGGTCGTTAAAATGTCTAAGCGATGAGACATCCTCTAAAAATGGTCAATCATACAACTTATTTAGAAGGTCGCCGAAACCCCATAGTCAAGTTATTTTTAAACTACTGACAGACGGTATAATATGGAACGTAAGATGGTATACTAACTTTTAAACTTTCGCGTTTCATGATATGATTATGTACTTATTTAATTCGTTCCGAACCTCCAATACTGTCAACAACAATTTAAAGTAGTAAGTACCTATAGAATGTAAATTATCATTTTATCTATTTTCTACTTAATTCAGTTTCTTAGAAATGTTATTAAGAATGTCATATGACTGGTAAGTACATGAATATAATTATTTTGTTGTTGAGAAAAGTGGTCACAATAGGGAAATGCACACAGTATAATTTTATAACAATTTAAACTTAACAATAAAGCAACACTGTCGGTGATATCCTTTTTTCTAACATTTAAGCTATACCAAATAATGTTAAGTTTATGAATGTTTCATACTTTTGTTTAACTGCACTAGAAATTATTTGTTTATATGTTGCACCAGGCGTATTAGCGTGACGGTCGGGAGTTCAGTGCTTTTTCCCATTAGCAAAAGTGAGCAAACGTGCCTAAAGAAGTTTACACTTCAAAAAGTATATTAAATGAAGTTAGATCATATGATTATAAGAACTTTTGTTATTATTTCAAACCTTATACACCTGCATATACAGTGTTACAGAAAGCTGTGGTTATGGTGGTGGTGGTGGTGAATAACGTAAAGCGCTAACTATTTTATGAAAAGTCGTGCTTTTTAATCCAAAAACTTATTATAATTTACATGGTAACTTTCGGCTCCTTGTAACACTTGCTATAGATAGTTGTGGGGCGGTACATGTTCCCAGCGAGCAGTTGAGCAGTAGAAATCAGTTTGTTATCGTTATCTATTAAACTTCGCCAGTTCTCTGTGGGCTCCGGCACACGTCGGCGCACCTCAGTTTTACACGCTTTATATTATAGCTTGACCTGTATCTATCTATCTCCATATGTAACGGAATCTTCTAACAACTTTAAGACGTCCGATTAACTTGAAAATTTGTACACGTACAAGACCGATGTCAATAGAAGACACACAGAAATAAGAAAATAAATGAGTGCCGGACATTAAATGTTACAAATAGTTCATTGTAGCATTTGTAGCTATTTATAAATAGTTTGTAGCTATTTATTAATAGCCCTCTGGTTTTTTTTCAATCAAAAAATATTTTCATATTAAATATTTGAAGATTGCTATTTAAGCGTGTTTTTTTGTTTCTTTGTAAACTATAATTGATGTATACCTACGTATATCGGTGCCTAGTGTGCCTTCTGCTCCGTGGTGCCCACCGAACGAGGGCAGAACGTCGCCGCGTCGGCAGACATTGGTTCCTCACAATTAAAATTAAATTTTTGCACATCACGTTTACTTTAGTTTAGAATGAAATTTAATAACCGATATATTGAATCCATTAATGAAATAAGTAAAAGAAGTAAATCACAATTAGCTTTGGCTTACCCGACGACTAATGAATGCTCCATTTAAGTTGGCACTCGGACAGTCAGACCCGCCAACGGCTCGCGTAGTGAGAACGAGTTTTAAAGGTCCTCCCTCACCGAGAGCATTTGCCTGTAAAGTGACGTTACAGATGCGAGCATTACATCAGTGTGGGAGGAGAACCTAGCATTACAGTGCGCAATCTGTAATGTTAAAAGTCGAGCATTACATCAGTGAGGGAAGGGAACCACGCATTACAGTGCGAAACCTGTAATGATACAGTCTGTAATAATTATTTTGATACAACTGGTAAAACCGTCTGTGTTTCAGAGTATTGTAACTTGTATTGAGTAGTATTGTAACGTAATGCTTAAAATCGAATCATAAATGTTACGTTACAGGTGAATGCTCCAGGTGAGGGAGCACCTTAACGTTCCCCCGTAATAGACATATGTTTTCGTTTATAACAGTAATTGAACAAGCGCTTGTACCGCCCGCCTCGAGGCTGAACCGATGTATGAAATTAATTATCGCCGCATCGATGATCAATGTATAATGAAATGATGAATGCCCCACACAAACACACATACACAAGTATTTACTAGCCAGTAATTAATGTTTAACCTCCACCTCTCCAGCACAATGTTTATAATTGTAATAATTAACTATGCGTGATCCTGATTGTGGTGAACAAACCGTGAGTTCCTTAAACGCGCTCCACTTTGTGTTGCTAAAGGTGATTTACTGGAGCTTTGTTGCTTATGGCCGCACGATACAACAGCATTGTATCGCCATATTTGTGCTAATAACATTTAAATACCCAACTGTTTTGCAGTAACAGTCCTTTTTTACTACCTATGACTCATCCGTCCAAAGAAAGTGTCAATCATCCCTTCCCTAGACTTTTATTTTGTCAGTAAATGTTTTAGGTAAATGTCAAAATCGTTTTTGTTGCTGACGAACCAATAACAACAACCTTTACCCGAATCGTATATTGATATGTCACGCTTTTATCTTCTTGAGATATAAGGAGCCGTTTATCCTCAATACTATAAAACAACTACCTGATTATATTTCCCAACGGCTCAGTATCAGTAAGTCAGGGCGCTGGCGGCGCGGTGACCGTGCTACGCGCCATGCATCTCGTGTTATCGGTGCATGATGAATGATGCCTTGATGAGCTGTTCATTCCTATTCCCGACAGACGATCCCTTCGTTGAACTGCCGCGCACCTGGTCTCCGATGGATTCTGTTTATGGAATAATTATAAAATAATTCTTATACTGTAAAGTAAGCCGCGAAGTAAATAATTGTTGTATTCGCTTACCTCCACTTGACATAATCCGTTTGTCGGATATGCTCGCCATAGTATGACCAAGCCTTCTTCAATTGCTAGGTATCTAGGGCAAACCTTCTTAATTCCCTAAGAGTTAACTGTGGAAATTGATTTAAAATAAAGTGGTCCTCAACAGTCATCACAAACGTTGTCCGTTGTCTATTTAAAGTATTATCTTCACTGAATTGAGATAGGAGGTAAGTTTAGCCTCATCAGAGCTATTTCTACATATTCGAAAGCTTCTGGAATATTAGTCATTACTGGGTGAAACTTGTTTATTAAACTATATCCTATTCGAATATCACGATGAGCACAATAAGTATGACAACAACAACGAGAATATATTGTGACACTGACTATAGAGTTGTTTTTAATAAATTTAAAACACAAAACTTGTTTTTTCTGCTACAACAATGTTTGCTATTTAAAAATATAACTTCTTAAATTGGAACAATCGATTTTTTTACACAAATCAGATAACTTATAACAAATTGAAGCTCAACATTTGACTTGGCTAGTTTTTAGCAGCAAACCAAAGTTTTTAGAAGGGTAAGATTTGTTTATCTTAGAATATAATAACAGTAACTTGCATATAAAATAAAGAAGATAAGTTGATTAGTCAAATATAAGATAACATATATGTGAAAACTAGCCAAGTCAAATCTTGGGCTTCAATTTAGCGTAAGTTATCTGATTTGTGTAAAAAAATCGACTGTTCAAATTTAAGAAATTATATTTTTCAATAGCAAACATTCTTGTAGCAGAAAAAAACAAGTTTTGTGTTTTAAATATATTTTAGAATGTTGTATGTTCTTATAAATATATTTCAGAATTATTTACAGAAATTGGCACACACTTAGATCTTAATTCTTTTGTTGGCGAAGTCGACAACCATGCTTATCGTTAATATTGATCTTGGCTTCCATTTTCATATTTTACTCGTGGGAGAGCCATGCTTCGGCACGTATAGGCCGGCTCGACTCCGCTCGATACCACAGCCTCACAGAAAACCGGCAGTAAAGCAATGTTCACGTTGCTTTTCGCCGCGTGAGTGAGGTTACTGGAGGCCCTAATCCTTCCTTCTCCCCTATTAACGTCCTTCCCCTCTCCCCCCTCTCCTCCCCTCTAATCCCCCCTCCCCTATTCTTGCTCTTCCCCTCCTTAACCCTCCTCCCCCCTCTTCCCCTACTCCCACCCTAAAGGGGGGCAACACATGGTGCCTATGAGCGGCGGAAGTCATTTACCATAAGGTGACCCGTCTGCTCGTTTACCCCTATACCATAAAAGAAATAAATATATGTTTTTGGTGGGATTGCAGTTACTGTTATTTAGTGATGTTGATAGTTTATAGCAATAGTTGTGATGCTGTTCGATAATAGGTGCACTACACTAAATAAGCATAAGTCATTCCGAAATATTACAGAGCTTCAGTAACATCTCAAATTAATTAAAAATAGCACAAAATATCATGCGTCAATGCGCCGTAATGCCATGGGAGTAAAGAGTGTTCAGTCAATTAAGTTGGTTAATGCCGGCATGTAACACTGCTATAGGAGTAAATAAATATATTCACTGCACTGTTGTAACGTCCTGACTCCTATTTTATCTTATTTAATACGGGGCTAAAATTTTCTTCTAAGTCCAGAATCCCTCCAAGCGTTGAATGAAGATATTATGTCGGTAGAAGGAGAAAATCTCTTTTGCTGAGAAATTAATTACTGCCATACAAGACTCCAAGAATTTAATTTTTTGTAGGGCGTCGTGTTGCAAAGCTAAAGTGTCAGATATTGGAATTAGGTGTTTGGGTTTGACAGGCGGGCGTGGTGCTTACGTTAAGCACTCTCAGAGTCGTTTCTAACCGGATTAGTGTCAGTGCGGGCGCGGCGAGCGCCCTGCCTATCTACCTATATGTACGAGTGGTTATGGACTAGTTAGTACATGTGTATCGGTATATGTATCATCGAGTGTGACAATAATCGGCGTTATGACGCCATATTATACAGATGGTCAGAGTGTTCTTTCGTGCACATGCGACATCTGTGTTTAATTTCACACAGACTCTTCAATTATGGTCCCGTTTGTCGGCAGTCGCTGAACTGTCAATATGTTTCGAAGAATATTTGAATGTATGAAAAATAGAAACGGTTGTCTTAACAAGAAATGTTCTCCGAATATTCGAAGGAAGTTGCGTGGACAGATATTTTTCATTTGACTCTATAACACATTATTTTTTACCTGCCAAATGTAGAAAATTTTTTGGGTGTAGGAATTTTTGGTCCAATGGAGACAATGGAGATAGCTTAGTATTATGTTCCTTGCCGATCACAATCCAGATACAGAGAACCCACCTGTCCGGATGTCCTCGCTGACTAATTTATTATATATTTTTTTACTCACAGCGCCTATAGGAACTCAATGCACCGAAAAAAATGGCGGACCCAAATAGGCGTTACGCTGAAGCCTTGATTAGAAAACGCAATTTTTAGGCCTATCACAGCATCCCCAGATAATGTTATGTAACTGTTTAACTTTATATTTTGAAGTAATCAATCGATCCCTAAACTTGTCTATAATTTGTGAAGGCAACAATTATTTGAATAAATGTAGTGACTTATAAATATGGGGCGCGTCTGGCACTGCTTACACTACTGTGGGACACGGGACACATTTACGAATAGTTAAAGAGATGTATGATGATTATGCGACGACCATTGGTCCCTAGACAGACGACGACGTTGCGCTTCTTACACTGCTAAGAGAAGTACAGCTGTGCAGCGAATTTGGTTCGCTTTGTATCAGAGCGGTTCGTCTACAGACCGGTATTGCTATAGACAATAATTCGACGATTAAAAAAAAATTGAAGTTAGTTTTTATGGATTTTCTTAGTAACGGAATGAAAAATTCCAAAATAAAAAAATATGTGCGATTTAAATTCTTTAACTTTACACATTTCACCTACTTTTATGAAAAACGGAGGCAAAAATACCTGGAAATTCAAACGGTCATAACTTGGAAACGGATGGATTTTTGTTTTCAATTACTAATGTAACTGCATGCTAGAGTATGTCCTTCCAGCGATTTAAGAGTGTTCCTTTTTCAAATACATCCTGTATAGACCATTCGTTTATCAACAAAAGTTCGAAAATTTGTGAAATAATGTGTTTATTTATTTTTCTTAAAAAATGACTTATGCCGTAGATCCAGTATTCTACTGCTTTTAATAAAAACATTAATAATTCTCCAATTCCACCATTTGTTTAGACCAGTCCATGCCACAAAAAAATTGATTAAGATATATTATGTAGTTATTCACATATACAAACTGACAACCAAAGATAACAATGATTCATCATTAACTCTGTTTTAGGCTAAATAAATATTAATAAAAGTGCAACTACCCTTGTCACGATCACTAGATACTGTTCCTACCTAAAAAGGATAAAACTTAACCTAATCAATCTTGCATAACTATTTGCGAATTATACTGCAATCTTACCAACTAATCAATTTTCAAATTATAATCTAATCAGTTTTCATTACATAAAAATAAATTAGCAACATACAAACTGCACGACAGACGCTTACTCCGTATAGCTTAATTTCTAGAATAAATTTTCTAGATAATTCGAAAAGATGACTCACCCGAGGCGGCGAGTTCGGTGGCGCGCACGCAGCCATCAGTCGTCTCAACACTGCGCTTGAGACACGACACGTACTTCAGCTCGGTGCCGACCCTCAGTGTAACCGACAGTTAAACTATTAACTCTCGACTCTCATAAATCTGCTAATAATTATAACGGTTGTTTCTAAGTGCCTTATTTGTTCCCGTACTGGGAACTCCTATGGGGCTTGAGAGCTGCGCTCGACTAGAGCTCTCGAGAACCTCTGCTGCTCTCTTCGACTGAGGTGTTACCTCAGTACTCCTGGGCTACGCTCCGCCAGGCCACACCAGGCCTCTGCTACTCTCTTCACATCAGCTGCTACCTCCGTCTCCCGGGTCCTCGCTCCGCCGGACTACGCCGGGGCCTTGCCAGCTGACACCGACCAGGGGAATGCGGTATTGTGAGCCTTTTACGGGGCCCAAGCTTTTGTACCGGCCTAACCGAACCCACTACCCACTTTTTACTGTTCATATTTTTGCAATAATAAAAATTTTATTGGGTAAGCCATTATAAAAAGAATGTGGGTATGTTGTACAAAATCTTAAGTAACTAATAAAAAAAAATTTAATAGTTAAGGTGTAGAAATTCAAAAAGCCAACTCGGCGATGCATACCTACTACTGGCGAGATTGAGATTCTGCACGTCAAGACATACGATAAGTGTCTCTGGCACACACCCTATCCAGGCTGACACGTAACTCGTTCTTCGTATCACATCACTGTGCGTTACACTAACCAATGCAATTTGATGGCAGTCAATTTGTTTCAAATATTCTCTTTCAAAAATCCCCTAAGTGTATGAATATAAAATTAATTTGTAACATTTGAATGTTACAAATTAATTTTATACTGACGGAGTTTTAATAAATACGATTAGGTTGTGTTTCTTTGTTTCACTTTCGGGAACTAATTGCCTACTTATAATTCTCTTTGATCATAAAACCTGCTATCGCAGGAACACTCACTCACGTGTTTTGAAAACCACCGCAACTAAAAAAAATCTTAAAGTCACATAAAAGACTAAGTTCTTAGGTAATAAGATTATATCAGCTTTTCCTGGCTTGCCAGTTTTGATAAAAAACAAAATATGGCTATTATAAGAGCAATGTCAATGCCTTTACTTTTCTTTTAAGGAAGGTGTTTAATTACAGTCCTTTGCCGGGCAATAATAGAGTATACGCTTAATTAACGTGTCTGAAAACATTGATTAAGGCATTAATATACCTAAATAGGATGAGAATTATAACACAATGGACCCCTGGCCCTGACGCACAGGCCGACTCTGGCCGCTGGCCGGCATGCGGCACACTCCCAGGCCGCGTCTCTATAAGCGGCACGACCTCTATAATCTAAGCGTCACGCATTCACAGTGCGATCTGATGAAATAGAGGCGGCGACATGACGTCACCCACTAGCCACACACGCACGCTAGTCATATTGATTGGAAATTACCAAATTATGCACCCGCAACTACCTAACATATATGTAGATAGGTGCGGTGTAATTCCATATCACTATAATTATGAGAATATTACTTATTTTATTAAAATAACCTTATGTTTTAAAATATCTAATAGTTACATGCCTGTACAGCAGAAAAAAACCGATCAACTGACGATAGGAGTGCTAAAGCCTAATAATGTACTTCAAAGTATTTTATCTGTATATTAATACAATTTAGAATACAATAAATACAATTAAGCTACACCATCATAAAAAACCGTTGAAAGGTGTATTAGTGTCAACCTTTAAGATTTGACCACCGCTAGACAACCTATGATACACTACACTGATAACAACTACCAACTTTAAGTACTGGTACTATTGCGCATTCTGTGCTTCCAGTAAAAAAAATAACAATAAAAAAAATAAAAAGAAATATAATTCTAATAATATGTGGTCTGGCCGTTTCGCTGCCGTCACATGGGCGTGAGGTGAAAAATGTATTCACTGTTCATTACTTTTCTGTTATACAATAGTTGTTGTAGTAACTCAACGGCCAGACCAAATATTTTGACTAAGGTGTAGAGTTTGTGAAGTTAGGGCTTGTAGAGTTAGGGCGTGTAGAGGTAGAAGCTTGGCTCGACCTGAGATCTGATGACTTTTTTGCAGTGCGAGCCATATGGTCTCGTCTTGGCAACATTTAACATAAAAACGTTTTTGGTGGAATTTCACTTCTTTTTGTAAGTTGTTTATGACAATATTTTAATAATTTTTTCTTCCTTTTTTGAGGTGTATATCTTGCTCATCAGAGGTGTCTTTTTTCATAGCCCACTCTCTATCTTTGCCTTTTTTCTTTGTTGGTTTACTGTTTATAATCAGTCACAGCGGGTACACACATTAGGCGTTTTGCGCTTTAATTCCATCCCCTAATTTAAAACGTGGTTTACTAATATATGAATACGTACGTATACGTATACGGTCGAATTGAGAACCTCCTCCTTTTTTTCGTCGGTTAAAATGGGATATTTTACAAAATGTATAATTTTGGGAGCTTGTACTTTACCTACTGAGTTAAATTTGTGTAACGTGTGGTGTAAACTGAGTTCGGTGCACGTTTGTTCAATTAAAAGTTTGTGAGACGTGTCCGAATCCGCTCGCCAGCTGCACCCTGCTGTAAACCCGAACCTCGTGGGGGCGACCCTTGTTGTATGTACATGTACATACATACATACAAGTGACATTTGGGCACGACCTGTTCAGTTGCAACTTTACACTTTGTGTATTTCAGGGCAGTGTCGAGCATGTGATCTTCATAAAACATAAATAGGTTCAAGGTAAAAGTGTATGTACACAGTACACGTAATGTATATCTGGCGCTGACAAACATGTCGGTGTCGTGTTGTGTGCTCGTTAGTGTTGCTGAACTGACAACTGTATGTATTTTTTAATCGCACGACCTATTGGAAAGGTATGCATTTATATGGTGTAAAGCAAGTATATCTAAGTGCGAGTAGGTAGATGTTGCACACTCGTCGGATCTTTAGCAAAGCGATATCAATGCACAATACATATTGTTCGGTCATATTCTCAGAGCAGACAATGCACTGAGGAGCAAAGTGCTACCGTCTGCGCTATTCGACAATCAGTGAACAGTTGAATGCTTCGAGGCTTGTTGTACTGCAAAAGCATTTCAATATGGACACAGTTACGAGCTGTATTAACTTCATGAACCGAGATCGAGTGACTTGCCAGCAACGGGACCGGGTAACTTGTCCCTCTTGACAATCAAAATCTCATTAAAAAGAAAATTATTAATATTGTTACGTTCTCCATTCTCTAGCCAAGACACAGAAATTAGAAATGCACGCGATCATTGAATACATAAAATAAGATCTACATAGTTATGTGTTTTACGTGAAGCACGAGTCAATTCTGATTTTTTTTTTAAATAGAAGGTGGTTTCTAAAAGGCCAACTTTTGATTTAAAACACCTACCCAAGCTTAGTAATATCTTTCAAGCATCACTGGGATGGAATTGTTGACAAGGATTTGCCAGTGCAGTTGTGTTAATTCAGACAACCGACATAGCCTGCTTTTACATAAAACGTAAGATGGATAATCGCCGTATTCTTGTTTACCACTTCAGTAGTATAAAGAACCAGGCATAGCAAAGTATATAGATGTATTGTTCCTATTAAACCAATCTATTTTATTTAAAACATAAAAGATTTTTAATATTGATATGGTCACTTAAAGATTTTGTTAAGTTAACTAAATTACGTAATAACTTAAGACAAAAGGTCCCTTAAGTAGGGAACGAATAAATTAACCGACTTGGTATTACATGGATCTCACAACTTTTTATGGTAGAAGAATTGAGTGGCGAGACTTGGTTTTTTTACAAGTTTTGTTTTTGATGGCATCTCATTTCTTTTGGTAGGTAGTCTTCCGCTTTTTATTTTCCAGTACTACTTCTTGAGCTGCAGCTACAGTTTTTCTCAAAGCCCACTTTGTAATCCCATATATTTATATGGGATTACAAAGTTATTTATGCAGTTTGTGTATCCAGAAAACTGGACCGAAATTACAAATTATTTTAGTTTTTCCTTGATTTATACACTAAACACTAATTGTATTCTAAATAAGTTTGTGAAGTTAGGGCTTGTTGAGGTAGGGCTGTAGAGGTAGAAAGAAGCTTGGCTCGACGTGAGATCTGATAACTTGTTTGCAGTGCGAGCCATATGGTCTCGTCTTGGCAACATTTTACATGATAATGTTTTTGGTGGGATAATATATGTTGCGGTAATTAACACACCTCATAAAACTGTAATAAAGATAGGACATAAATTATTTGCGAAGATAAAAGCAAAGCAGCATAATAGTGAAAGCGGGGAGGGGGCAGCTGCCATTTTTTAACCGACTTCAAAAAAGGAGGAGGTACTCAATTCGTCGGAATCTTTTTTGAAGAAACATCTAGTAGACTCACTGTAGCAATCAAAGACAAGCCAATTATGTGTGGTCACGATATTCGCTGACGGCGGTATTCACGGCTCACACTAGTCGCCGCCCGCCGCCGGGCGCACACGGCCCATGTATACCCACACACAACCTTTGACTGGCCTGTTGGTCTAGTGGTTAGTGACCCTGACTGCTGAGCCAGAGGTCGTGGGTTCGATTCCCATCTGAGTCTGGGTGTTCTTTGTCTCCGTTATTTGTATGTTTGTAAAGTCCCCCGCCACACAGGAGTAATTCCTAATGCGGGAGTTGTCTTTTTATAAAAAAAAAAAAAAAAAGAAAACCTCCACGCTGCAACTCTGTTGCTCCCCATCTGACACGACACGCCGTTGATTCATTACACCACCACCACCATCACAGCACCACCGCTTGTACGTAGATATACACAGGTGTGTGCGTGAGCGGCGACCAATCGCGTAAAGTATACCATTGAATTCCATTCAATATGCTCTGATTACAATAATTCACGGCGATTTCATACAATGACTAACTTGCCATTTCCTTTCATGATATTGTATTCAATTAGAAAACCGAACACGAATCTGTGTCGTCATAAAAATGTAATCATGCCGCAAGTTTGCGGCCAACCAACGGGCATCGATACATTTCCCTCAAGCTATACGATACGTGTACCATCAGTACCATGTGTACTGTCGTCTGTCTATGTCTATTCATTGCAGCTGAGCAGAATCTTACGCACAGAGAGTTATTGTTTAAGAACAAAAACTTCGTTCCTGAAGTTGCAAAGCCTTTATGTGCACGGTTTGATAACGTTACTTCTGTAAGATTCATAAAGTAACGCATATTATACAGATATTTCAAAGCAGAACAAACGTTTTTGCCCAAGGCAAACGAGTACAAAAACTCGCACAAAGTTAACACAATGCTTTTATAAACTTGTCGGCTTTTTTCTATCGAATAACGATTACATTGTAACGATGATAGTGTTTTGTGCTCGCTGAGTTTTTGCTGCGTAAATGAGCCGAGACTGATGGCAAGTGTGCAGGGGGCAGAGCGCGACGTCTTGATTTACTAGTACCTATCGTGATTACATGGCGCTTGTGGAATATGAGTCTTTATTCGATTTTTCGGTGTAACAATGCAACTTGGTATACATATGTATATAGTAGGTTACACATTAGAGCCTAGGCGGCTGTAAGAGGTCAGTGGTTCCTTGTCGAGAATTATAATAAATAGATAATTGTTCTAAGTCATGTACTTTGATGTACTCTGTGACCTTTAGTTGAATGTACCTGAAGGTAATGTACATGAATAGCTCCGCCAGTTTTTTTCTTATGTTGAACATGTTTTGATTAGCTTTGATTTTTAATTACGTCTGTCTTTAAGGGCAATGCACTAGTCGGAGTGTGAATCTCACCACTTCGCATAAAACTAAACCGTATGTTCTCTCAGCTCCACTAACACGCACACGCACACACACACACACACACACACACACACACACACACACACACATTTGTATATAATATGTATCTTACCATACCAAAAGTGTCCAACGTGCCTAAAAAAGTTTACATTTCAAAAATATTTTAGATTTTTTCGAGTTTTCAGATTTTTTCGGGCAACTTGTCATACTTATTTTCTGTCTCCAAAAATCAAATTGCGCCTATAAAATATTTGAAAATGATTAGTCAAATCTTTCGAGACATTGTCAAGTGATGCGCACGAACAGCATTTTGTAGTTATCTATGTACGAGTATGTACCTATAGGTAATGTCAAAAGATGAAGAACTTACCTATGAAAGTTTTTATGAGAAAAATGTAGGTCATTGCAACCCAAAGTCCTTGAAAAGTTAAGTACTAGCTTTTAATACGATGAAGAGTTATTAAATAGATAGTTTGTAAGCTATCATCTATATGCCATATTTAATCCACATCCGTTCAGCTGTTTTCATCCATCCTCACAAACTTTCGCGTTTATATTAGAGTAAGATAAGATTATGAAGGAGTTTGTGGAGTCCACTCTATTGAAAGCATTCCCTAGTGCGGCAGTTGCATTTTCCTAAATCAAATCGTTAGAGCTGTGCATCGTGACGACACGTGTGACTAGGTCGTGTGGGTCGCGTCCGTTTCGCGTGATTTGCGACTCCACGTTAGAGCTGTGCATCGTGACGACACGTGTGACTAGGTCATGTGGGTCGCGTCCGTTTCGCGTGATTTGCGACTCCACGTTAGAGCTGTGCATCGTGACGACACGTGTGACTAGGTCGTGTGGGTCGCGTCCGTTTCGCGTGATTTGCGACTCCACGTTAGAGCTGTGCATCGTGACGACACGTGTGACTAGGTCATGTGGGTCGCGTCCGTTTCGCGTGATTTGCGACTCCACGTTAGAGCTGTGCATCGTGACGACACGTGTGACTAGGTCATGTGGGTCGCGTCCGTTTCGCATGATTTGCGACTCCACGTTAGAGCTGTGCATCGTGACGACACGTGTGACTAGGTCGTGTGGGTCGCGTCCGTTTCGCGTGATTTGCGACTCCATGTTAGAGCTGTGCATCGTGACGACACGTGTGACTAGGTCGTGTGGGTCGCGTCCGTTTTGCGTGATTTGCGACTCCACGTTAGAGCTGTGCATCGTGACGACACGTGTGACTAGGCCGTGTGGGTCGCGTCCGTTTCGCGTGATTTGCGACTCCACGTTACTCGAGATAAATGTATATCTTTCATCCGTGACGCACAGGTAAGCTAGGTGCTGTAAATGTTTCACCTTGTATCATACATACATATACGCTACAGTCAAGCATTCAAGTAAATAATACAGGTTTCAGCAGAATAAAAAAGAAATAGTGATCTCGGCACATTTTTTAAATCATGTTATAAATTATAATATGCAAAAAGCCACAGTTTTTAAGTTGAGTATCATCTTTACACAGTACCGTGATCCAGACTAGAATACGCTAAAACTAAGTGTGTACTTTAGTTTTGCAAGTAGGATGGCCACTATTTACTTTGTCAGTAAAAGCAAAGATGTTTGAAACCGAATCACGTCCTAGCTAAATACTTTTCTGTTGCCGTTAACGGTTCCCATGACTATTAGCTGATCTAGGTTGAGCCCATCTATTGCAACGATACGAATATGAGAATCTCGTTTTTATCTGTTGAGTTGAGCTCGCGGCGAGTGCACTCGATCACGGAATGTAGTCCACCGTATCTGAAACAGTATCTTTCAACTATGCGGACTTACTAGAAACTACACTTGAACCACTCAGGTATGACTTCTAGCAATTCTACATCTTTAAAAAAACTGTTGAAAGAATCAATAAGGTCTCACTTGGACGTCTGATCCGAGCTCTCCTTGTTTGACTTGAAGACCAGCATATAAAATATATTGTTTTTCATTGTTCGTTAAATTGCCGTAGTTGAGATATTGTTAAACTAAATTCATATTAGCAATCAACGCACAGGGAACTGTAAGGCCTTGTCGCAGTTTAGTGTAACATACAGATGTATCCATTCTATCTCACAATGCGACAGTTCACTTGTTTCAATCACTGAAAGGGCATAACTCTAGCACGCAGTTAAAAGTTAAAATCCATTATAACTAAGAAGCATAATCTTTGAACTTAGTTTTAATGGATTTTCTCCATAACGTAGTGAATAATTCCAAAATAAAAAAATATTTTCGATTTAAAATCTTTAACTTTACATATTCCACCTGCTTTTATATGAGAACCGGAGGTGATAACACAGTCACTGGGAAACTCAAACGGTCATAGTTTTTAAAAGGATTTTCAAAAATTTCATTCATTCATTCATTCATTCACCGAAGGATTCCTTTCGTGATTCCACCACCCCACCAGTTCACCACCTCTTTCGTGCGAGCAAAAAATATAATGTTTAGATGCCCAAGTTATCTGCGAATGCCAAGTTATTCAAATATATTATGTTTTATGAATCTGTCGTAGCTACCCGCCGTCCGGGCGGTGCGGGTGGTGCGGGCGGGGGCCCCATGACACGACGTATAAGCCAAGTTGGCAGCAAACAGATGCAGGCCGATGATGAATTATACATAATCCATGCTTTACAGGCAAAATGGCGTACAAAGATATAATAAATCATGTGCTGCTTCCCATTAGTACAAGTCTGCGGCGGACTGACGGGGACGGGGGAGGGACGGAGAGGAGAGGCGCGGAGTCGCGCGTCCCGTCGCCGTCCCGGCCCCGGGCCGTGCTCGGGTCGCCCGCTCTCTGCCACAGACATGCAGGCGCACTTGACAAGCGATATATTGGCGGTTTGTTTGTGAAAACAGCACTCCCCACACCATTTGTTCCGATTCACTATTAGCTGTCGCTCGCTAACAGTTTGTCTCTCAATTTCAGAAAACAACAATCGGTAACTGTCCAAAGGCAATGTATCATACTTATATTATCTAGTGGTTTTTATCTGCCCTGTGATTATTACTCTAAGGATATGTCACAACTCACATTACGTACATAACGTGTAGACTGTAGTGAGTGACTACACATAAATAAATAAATATTGGATTACAGAAGCTAGAACTTGAACTATCTACACTACTTCTAGTTCAATAGCTTCCGTAATTAATTTATAATTGTTTGTGGCTTCGCTCGCTACTCCATTCCGAGAGAAGACTTTCAATTCATTTTTTTAGAAAATATATACATATTATTAGTAGTCAGTCTGTACTATTCATGGAAATCAATTTGTTGCATTTGCATACGGCGCGGCGGCGAGGTTTTTGTTTTGTAACATATTTTGTAACATAAACACACTCAATATCATTTTTTACAATGGTAACTCTAAACGTGTATTTCGTCAAATCTATACTTAAGTATTTACCTAATGGGGTGACATTAGCAAGGCAGCAACAACGGCAGGGCGCCTCCCGTCGCTACACCACACGTCCTCACTCTTCGTGCATATAGCACCACTTATATAGCACCACTTATATGTTATGTAGATACACTCCCAAAGAAATAGCAACGTTTCACAAACTTGTCACCGGCGGCACGTAATTGCCGTCGGAGGGGTATGGGACGTCTTGTGAGTACCGATGCGACCGATCAGGAGGGAGAGAGACACGTTGAACGAGGGCACGTCGCGTCGCACCATAAATACAAGTCTACAATTGAAACCAGCATTGTAAGCTATGTGTTTTAACTGCTAAATATAATTACATCACTCTATATGTGTATGGTAATATCATTAAGTCCTTCGGCGTGCTAATGCTGCACATAGAAAAGCTAAACGAACGGCTCAAAGATGTGAATTGTAAATTATTTACAGGCGTGCAAGGTCGTCGTTCAATGTTCAGCAAATATCACACAAAAGTGAGTATATTTTATGGACAACTTAGTCTTCTTACTCGTACTTCATAATAAATCGATGTTCATAAGCAAGAGTCATTAAACTGTCAACTCCTATTTTGTGCAGAACCACTGCTAAGGGTTCGATCTAGGGTTAGCGGTTCAGTATTATGTCAGGAGACTTTTATATTTCGTAGTTTTGGGAGTTAACCATTACGCTACCGCCGCTTTATTTCATTCCTAACAAGGCACAAATATTTGTGTGATTCGCAAGAGAGGTACGTATCTACTTAGTGTCTATTAATGATATATTTTGTAAAGTACCCGCAACAGGGATGAAGCCATACGAGAGGAAATAGGATTAGTTCGCCACAAAGAACAGGACAGGAATAACTTGCAGGGGTACTAATGCTGACAATGGTGCCGATTCTATTGTACACTCGACTAAATTAAAACCTGACTTAATTTCTTCATATGAAATCAACCTAGTGTTCTTCGTAATAAGGTCTATTTGTTACTAGCATCTATTTCTCAGCGCCGCTAAATTTTACTTAAACCTGTCAACGTATACTCAACTTTATTTCCACGCAGCGAGAGTCTTTATTTATTCAAACGCTGTATAATTGCCGTATAAAAACTTGTTCAAAACGAACAAGGATGACGTGTTTTTAATGTACACCTACGAAGACGCATACTAAAAACACAGAGCAAAAGAGATGGCCTTCAACGGAAAACGGCTCTCGCTACGTGGTTTTAAAGTTTATTTAAGCGTATCAGACTTTAGTCGACAAATAAATTGCTTATTTCGATAGCGACATATGTTACCTACTTGTTTCAATTTGAAATAAGACCTTGTTTCTAAGTATACAAGGTTTACTTCTTATATGAAGAAAATTTAGTGAATTTTAATTTAGCGAGTGAAGTAACAGAATTGGGGCCAATAGCTAACTCGTTTAGCGCTAGGATCATATTTTTATGTACCTACCTACATCTAACATTTTTCAATAGGTTTCTATAGAAAGTATGTATTAATGGTGTTGTAACGCTTCGTGAGCGTACAAAGAAACCTCTAAGTGTACACAAACGAGTGCCAAACAAGCAGTCCCTGCCAGAGGCCACGTTACTTGTAAGGGCATGGAGTGACATTTACATGTAATTGCGATAAGCGCTGTGAGAAACTCACACAAATCACGGACAATGGCTGTAGAATATTCCTCCCCTAATCACTTGTTGTGATCGTTTGTGAAAGGACCTTGTTCAACTGTGCGAGATCTTAAAATAGGGGACATTTTGATTAATTAAATTTAATACTGCGTAACAACGAGTTCTCCTTAAGAATATTTAAAAATGAGACTCCTATTCAAAACTGTCAATGGTATACTTTTGGAATACAAAAGAAAGATTCCTTTACACTTTTCACACACACAATGACACAACGATAGTTAGCGGTAGAACTAGCTATTTTTCAAAGTAGCGTAAAGTACACATAAATATTTTGCCGCCCGAATTTTGATTGGGGTATCACTTATCGGGAAAATAGTAAACCTCTTTCAATTCTGGAATAGGAGTAATGTGGTTTTAGTTCCTATGCATCCTTATGCATATCCCTTGATATTAAACTATTACCTTCTTCAGATCTAATCTTTTATAATCGATTCGAAGGTTTAGTATAAGAGTATACCTACTTTGTACGAACTGTTACGAGCTGTTCGTTTCACGCACTATTCTTCAACTACTCTCATGTCATTGATTTTTAACATGCTTTTATTAGCTTTACTTGAAACTAACTCACAACATTTTCGTTACGGGTAGTTGGAGCCCTAAAAAGTCCGACAACCTGGTCTAACTACAGAACTTCGATATCGGCTAGTACTTGGGTTGTGGAGGTCAAAGGCAGTCGCTTCACGTAAAATATCAAAGTTCGGCCGTATCGTAGTTAGACTGAAAACCGACCCCAACTTTGTTGGGAAAAGCCGCGGAGGATAATGACTTGTAACTAACTAACTAGCTAACTAAATAATTAACGGTAAATAAATCTTGGCAGTCAAGTTTAACATAGTTGTACTTCCTGTATCGAAATAAAACTTGGAAGTATTGCATACGTAGTTCGGATGACAAAACTATAATTTGGCATCTTGGATCTGATCTGATGAAGCAGCCAGGAGGTGGACACTCTTCAGTGGCTACTAGTAAACCCCTTTTTATTTTAAACTATAATTTATTCATTGATCACACATCACACTGAGTCTTCATTTATCTGTATTTGTTATTTCAGTACTGGAGTGCTCTAAGATGGGAGCGGACTACAATCACTTGGCAACAAGAGGTGTGAGATTAGTGATTTCAAAAATAAAACTGTTTCGTTTGATAGATTTCTTTCGACCCAGTCCAGTCCAGTACTGACTGTCCACCCGCGAAGCCATTCTTATTTACAACTATAAAACTCGTATAAAAATGTATGTATCGACTTTTTGCGTTCATGTTCTCCCTTCTGTTATAGTGTGCCATCAGTAGATAGCGGATAATAGCAAAATGATCTTCAGAACAAATGTTAATTACAGTTCCATATCTGATGTAAAAGCCAAAAGCAATCGACACGAAAAACTATGACAGATGAGTTATCAGATCTGGTGCTATCTTGGTCTTTGTGTAGAGTTACACAATAGGTGGCCCCTAGTGCGTGGCGTAGTGCTCACTATCGACAACCGAGTCAGTTCTACCGGATCTCGCACTTAGATCTTATTATCTGATACTAGGCGTCGTTGTAATTGTAGTGGAATTAAACGCAAGGACTGTTCCTGACTAACTGCCCATTATCGTACACAATGCCAAAGATTGTCTGATGCACACTTTATTGATCGAGAGATTCTACACAGACAATGTTTTGGAACTGAAGATTTCAACAAATTTAAAACCGTGAATCAAAGTTAATAAAAAATATAGGTACCGCCTTCGAAAATTCCAATTCAAAGTACGTATTTCTTGAAGGACTTACATACGTCCTTACCCTTGTATATCCTCAAAGGGGAAGAGGTGTATTATAAAACTAGTTATAGATGATCCTATTCACCCATAATGAGAAATTCCCAGCAGAGCAATAAAGCCTCACCTCACAGTCACACTCAAGAAAGACCTCACAGTCACATGCGAACCCAATGCCTATCCTATACCTTATTTCACAGGACTAAGGAGGCAGCATTAGATTATACTATATATAATCTAAGGAGCCAGTATTATGAAGCACTCCTATGTATAATTAAGTACCTACTTGTAATAGATAAGTCTTGAATGAGGGCCCAGCTGGCTAGTAAGATGCCTTCGTACATACATATATCCGGACACGTATTCGTACATATAGCTGGACAAATCAAAAGACATTCTCATGATCTCATTCTTACATTGATGATTGACTTGAAGGTCGTGGCTTTCAACAGTTGCAATCAATCATCGATTAAAAAACTTTACACACTCACACAAAGCACAAAATTTATATAATGGTCATCATTATTTATTGTTATTAGCTGTTACCCTGTTACGATAACTTAATAATTCTGTATTTCGCGTAAAAAAATACCGGTCTATGCTAATTTTAATGAAATTCTTCTACTTTATGAATCGATTTATTTTGTTTTTGTATATGGTTTATAGTTTAAATTTAGTAGAACAAATATAGTTTAAATAAATAAAAGAAATATAGAAAAAATATATAATGTATGTAAACATCTTCCTTATTTGAATCGAATATTATTAAATTTTTCATTGGTTTTAATTTTTTTTCGTGAGATCCTATTTTTTTTTCAAACTATTTTTTTCTAAAATAAAAGTAGCCTAAGTTACTCCTTGTTACATCAGTTATCTGCCAGTGAAAGTCCCGTCAACATTGGTCCAGCCATTTCAGAGATTAGCCAAAACAAACAGACAGACAGACAGACAAAAATTGTAAAAAAAATTGTTTTGGTCTATGTACCGTGTATACATCCAAATGCACTTAGTAAAAAGCGGTTATTTTAATATTACAAACAGACACTCCAATTTTATTTATTTGTAGGTATAGATGTATATATACATAATATGTATGTTTTACTTTGCTATTCTTTTTCTCTAAATACACGTAACTCGTATTACCAGATACGATACCGACCAATACGAGGTTTACACATATTATACTTAGATATAATTTGGCTGCAGAGTAGGACTTAGCTAGAAAATAACCTAAGACATGTTGGTGGGACATAGGTAATTATCTCTTTTCCGAAATGTGTGTAATGTTGAGCACATTACCTACTTAGTAATCTGTGGCAATACACAAGTTTCATTTATCGTCGTGTTCCGTTTATAAACTGACCAAATACTAAAGAAGGCAGGCAAGACTGGCAGTGAATGCAACGATCTGTAAAAATATTATTTTCTTTGGAAGGTTTTAAAGCGAACACAGGGTTGAAAAATGATATCAGATACCCTTTAGCTTTTTACAGTGTAATTGTCGTTGTGTGTAAAACAATGCAGCACTGATTGAATATTGCCGAATTGGGCACTGAGATATTTCAAACGTAGGGAGTGCACCACAAACTGTAGCTGTAGATGGACGTCATTACAGTTCATAATGGAATTGGTCATACGCTTCATGCGCCCGCCATGCGCCCCATTCGGCGATAATAATGACGTAGCGCTCATTAGCGAAGCGAAGCGGCGCGACAAGGGCCGACGTCAACTGGGCGACATCATTACTGATCCATTGCTGCATTTTTGTTGCCAAATTCGCGATGGTAACGTTTCTACGGTCGATGATTCGGTACACGACGCTTGCCAACTAAAAGTATTTGGTCCGTAAATCGTGCCCATATGTATTAGCGAACAGTTTCGGCTTATAAACTGCGATTAATGGCGACCTACACCTCGACTTACTGCCGCATACCTCCAGGGAGTAGCCAACCGCCTCAGCACAAGTAGGTACGCATAGTTGACACAGTTGGTGCCACAATAGTTTCTAATTGAATAGGAATTGTGATCACTTTGAATAGTCACGTCTCTGCGAGTGACGCCGCGCCACACGTGACTGCCATGTTCGAGCGTGATGGCTGTTTTGACAAATTCGCAGCTGACAACAGCATCATGACGTATTAGGTATTAATCACTTATGTTAATACATTGAATTATTTAAATTTCAGTCAGTTTTGAATCTTTTTAATTCGTGACAAAATCTGAAGTTGTGTAGCCCAGCTGTTGTAAACCTGCGCAGCACCAACATTTAGAATACACACTTACATGGTGAACAAGTGTACTTACAACTAGTATGTGAGCAACGTCACCAGCACCGACATTTTCTTTTAATAATATTAGAACTTTAATACAGAAGTTAAATGTTTCGATTTGTCACACTAGGTACTACTATTACGATCCCTAATGCCGCGTTCCAATAAGCTAAAAACGCTTCGTTTTGCTAACGGACGGTAAAATTTCTAACGAAAATTTTACCGTCCGTAAGCATCAGTAAGAATCGTTTCTTGTTTATTGGAACGCGGCATAAATGAACGTTATAGAACCTCTTAGTAATCTGTGGTTATAGAGAGAATTTGTAAAGATCAACAGAATAATTTTATTAATGCTGTTGCCTGTAGATTACTAGCTAAATCGGCCGTAGTCCTATGAAATAACGTGACAAGGTTATAGGAATGTGAAATATTTCTTGTAAATCGATCAAAGAGCGCACAAAGGGAAGGTGCCAAGTTGCGTGTGTGACGGCCGCGGCGCTATACATAGTGGCCCGCGGGGAGTCTGACAAGTGGCGCACACGCGTGTCAATACCACAGTACAACTGTTATTATTAGAAAATTATTTTAACCATTACTGTTTATTTCTAGCGATAACGTAAGAGGCGGAGTGTTTGAACGCCTCATATTTGACATTTTTCATTCTTAACTAAACTGACTCAAGACGGACGCGACGCGACGGTAGGAGCGAACTCAAATGTGTCTACAAAATGTCGCGTATCGACGCGGGGTCCCCTTGAGAAATTGGGTCGCGTTGAACGTTATGAAGAATACGAGTCTGACAGATGGGGGACATTTCTCTAGATGTCGTCTGTGAATAGTGATTGAATATTGAAAACTAATCAAGCGAACGTCGGGCCTGTCGAGTTGTCGCTCGTTGCTCGCAAAATACGAAAGGAATGTGTTGATAAGACTGCGGTAGTATAAAGACAAGGTGAAATGCAACGTTGTATCTACATGGCGAATGCTTTTGTGTATCATAAATTTGCGGAGATCCGCAACATTTACTTTCGAGAATTGTTAAATAACATGAATCGGGAGCGCGTTAATTGACAACACTCTTTTTTTCTGTAGGTATTCTTATACCTACAGAAAAAAAAAAAGGACAAGTGCGCGTCTGATTCGCGCATCGAGGGTTCCGCAAGAACACAAACTTGTATGAAGATAGTGAGTTCATCTCGGTAATCAATTCTCGAAGATATTTTCCCGTCTTTTTCGAAAGATAAAGTTAACGTTGCAGTTCTAAACAAAACTTCCACACATCGATGTACGACAAAGTCAACCTTCCAACCGCAAAATATAAGTTTGTAATTACAAAAACTACTTTTTTATATAATATAAAAACAAATAAAGGACTTTCAGATGTTTTCCTTTACTTGTGCTGTCAAACCTTGCTTCTTACCAAATTTCTTGATTCTAGATCAATGGTAAGTACCCTATACGTTTTGCTTTACCTGCGAATTATAATTTAGTGAAATCTCAGGCTTAAGGGCCGTATCTTTTGATTGCGTTGACTTGGAAGCTTGATTATTTTACAGCTTAGAGGGACCGTAGACATACGTATTTGGTATTAATTTCAACTTGATGCGTCAACGGGTTCCTGAGAAAAATGGTCTTGACAGACAAACAGACGGACAACAAAGTAATCTTATAGGGGCATGCTGTCAGCAGCGAAATCTATAAGATTTTCTTTTATCTTCGTGGTTAGATCAGCCAGTTTTATTGACCTATCCAAAAGTCGCTACAAAGTGGTTGCGTATTCTGAAAGGCTGAAAACCACTGCTCTAGTGTACAGACATCTGTGCCCTTAGTTTAATCCTCGGATAATTCTGTCAGTAAACAAATGTTAATGGACGGCGCGTGACATGCGAGATAAGGATTAGGTACCCAATACCATACACGAACATAGTATATTTAGATATTCGTTTGAGTTAGCCAGTAGTGTAAGCGGCTTTATCGTTCCCACCGTGCGGGTACATTTACGAACAAAGCGCTATTGTCGCTATTGAAGGGAGAGGTTCGAACTATGCGCTTAAAGTATTGGGGTAGGATTTTGACCTAAGTCTAGAACCAGTAGCTACCACTAACTACATTTCATGAACATTGCACTGCAGAATCGAGTTTCAGCGTGGGATCAAAAGACGTCGTGTGTCGTGTACTCGTGTAGTCTGTCCGACCTATATTACAATAATGATGTGTGTCGTGTGGAACACAGTAGCAGCGGGAGGACATCTGCGCCCTTACTTAACACAAAACGTACGCGCGGCGGCGATTTATGCCCATCCGTGACGCGCCTCCTCGACCGGCCGCGCCGTCTCGGCTCCTATTGAACTAGTCATTCATGTTTTCTTAATGCGCATAACATTTGTACATCTGTGCAACTTCAGACTCAACGCAAAACAAGACTAAACAAATATTTACTTTAAACAATGGCGTTAAGGTAGGTTTTAGAATGTGCTTTTGTGGTGTTCAAGTTCGGGAGGCAATTGAATAGTGCTTGAAATATGGTGCGCGCGCATGCTCTTCTCATCCGATACAGTGCAGCCTAAGATGATGAGCCCATACTTGTCTACGGCTCGCCGCTAACTTTTGTCAGAGGTTAATGGCCCTTTAGTCGTCTGTGTTTCAAAAGAAATCTTTATTTATGTCATAGATCTATAGATCAAGGAATAGGTACTATAATTATATTCCTGATTCCAGTCTCAGTCATATATTATCCACGCACAGATGTATCAAAAAATCTTCTAGGTTTGGTAATATAAAGAGTAAAAACAAACAAGAGTTCGAAACATGTAAAAATATATATATTTGTAACGATATTTTTAAAATAATGGATTTGTGATTGTGATTACAACATTCCGCCCGTCCTAGTTTGTCATAAAGATTATCTTTTAAAAAAGCATGACCGACTTCAATGTGCTTTTTAGTGGAAAGTAGATGTATTTTGTTTAAATATAAAATGCGTAACTAAACGCACTGCTCCAATGAGACAGCGAGGTTTCGGAGTAAACGAAAATATCAAATGTATACAATTTTTAGAGAATTAGATTTCGATAAAATTTAAATGGGACCACCTGGGAAGTATAACCTTTGAAATAAAAACAGAATTTTCCAAATTGGTTCAGGCTTATTCGAGTAATCGGTGAACATACATTAAAAAAAAAGATTCCGACGAATTGAGTACCTCCTCCTTTTTTAAGTCGGTTAAAATGTATCTTTACATCTAACCTAAAACAGTCAGATGCTATTGGGAATTTGGAATTATCAGGAGGACGGGCTCAAGAAGCTCAGTTTGTAAATCTGAGTTTCTTATACTTAATCAAATTAATTGAAGCAATCTTCACGGACCTAGTTAAAGGTTAACAATACTGAAAGTTGATGTTAGACCTATTTTCTAGCTATAAGAGAGACGAGGTTCATATACATATAGAGAGTCACGAGCGACTCGCGCTAATGGAACCCACGGGAACTGCCGCGTGACATACAGTTGGCCCTATTTAGGAATCAGGTTTGCCTGTCTACCAACCGGCAAAGCACAGTGATATTGGTCCATTTGTAAATAGTAGTAATATCACTATGCTAGTGTCTCACCGCGGAGCACTATTATGTTTACCTTTACACCAAAAATAGCCAACTAACCTCTGTCCACTCGTCTTTTATCGAACAATAAAACCAAAATCGAAGCATCTTATAACTATGAATGTGACGTGTTATGAGAACCATTTCACACAAGTTACTATTTAATAATACGACATTCTTACGAGGATTGAGTAGGAAGATGTTCTTGGCTGCCACGGAGTGCACGCATACCACGACACCAGCCATTTTAATGACATGTATATGACAAAGCCGCTTAAGGACTTTGTCTCTGCATGTCAACTAATACATCGGTAAAAATAAGAAAGTTTATATTTTGTCCTTTAAGTTGTGATTCCTTTGTTTGTGTCATGAACTCATGAGTACTCATGACCGTTAAGTCTATGTACATTAAGTTGTGATTCCTTTGTTTGTGTCATGAACTCATGAGTACTCATGACCGTTAAGTCTATGTACATTAAATTTCAATTTTAAAAACTTGTTACGTATTTTTATATACCTAAGGGCTTAAACAAATCCACACGTTTATACCTATCCAATGAAGTATTCATTTCTACAGTCTCTTGAAAATTACATTTTCGTCTGCGAGAGGAAGCTATTTTTGAAGTGCATAATACTGGGTTTCACTGTTAGAAACTGTTGTTAGGTGAGCCCGTGATGTTATCTCAAAGCAAGTCGAGTTATTGTTGTACAGGCAGTACAACACACATTCACTCTCGGAATCTCGGAATTTATTTTATCTAAACTTAAAATAAAACATTTTAATTATTTTATTTCAGTAATACGTTTAGTTAATGGTGTTCTGTAACGTGTCACGACTACGCATCCCGTTTTCAAAATTAGAAAGAAAACTAGAACGCCACAGATATGCGCTTATCCTTAGTAGCAATAGTCGAAGACTGTGAGTAGAAGCGGTCACCACATATATGGGAACATTAGAAGATTTGCCACATTTGAAAATCTTGCACTAGAACTTGTAGATCCTTGCTATTGACGCAAGTTGATGTAGCTTCTTGCCACGGGTCTGCCTTTTGTGCATGGTCTACACATTAAATTTACTTAACTTTGGAACAAGTGGACGTCAGGTACATCTAGTTATCACATTTAGGCCCATATTTGCAACATTACAATAAATTATTCTTATTTGTTGATATCGCACCTGATTTGACCTGAGTCACCTGACAACGACGCGGGGACGGTTAGCCTCTGTCCGATCCGCGCGTGTCCTGTCGGGCACGCCCGAAGTAAACAGCGCAACCGTATATCTTTAATGGATCCTTGCAACGCCTAGAAACCTCCCACTATTTCTGTCCCTTAATATTTTTTTTTTTATTAAATTACTTTAAAAACCTCTAATTAAATCAATTGCTTAATTTATTTAATTAGAAAGGGTTTCTTTGTGCTTTTAAATGCTTAGTGCATCCCTTCGTATAACGGTTAATACACACCGACGCACTAGCAACCATACCATCGAGTTTTATATATTTGGTATTTAGGTAAATATTTATAACTAACTGCAGTAAGCCATAATATATAATACGTAAAGCTTTATTTAAAAGCCCTATGAGTATTATAATGAAACACAGGCACGCGAATGTCAATTGTTGTGCGGTCCGAACCTCTCACATGACTTATTTGCAATGTTACATTTACGATACAAGCAGTTTTGTTCGTGATTGTACTTCGTGGATCGTTTGATGTCTCTTTGGAGAGTACAGGCGCGCACAGTCGCCGCTTACTGGACTTCAAGAGCGGAGCGGTCCGCGCCGGCCGCGCGCCATCTCGGCCAAACTGACGTTATGACATAATTAAACGTCACAAATGTATAATTAAAACGTTTGTGAAACGTAACAATGAATGAATAAATAATAGGGCTGACATAGCGGCGACTAATAAAAAAACACCAAATCGAAAGATTTATAAATTCTCTGAGGTCGGATTCGATTCGACTCCGTCAAACAATTGGGGATACTGTCTTCATGAGTTTAACTATTATTTTATAAACTGTAAAAAAACAGCATAGCTTGAATGAGCTCGGATATGTTCGACTAGGTTATACTCGTCGGGGTCACAGGCCGACTGGCTCAGTAATGTTAGCCCTCGGTCGACGAGTCCGTGGAGCAGAAGTTTCCTCATTCATTGAAACATTTTCAAAGATTTCGCTTTGCCCTTTTCCGTCACTTACTACAATAACGACGATGGTCCTCTTCTGTAAGCGAACTAAGTATTTTCTTGAATAGAAGTGTCGCTCTGTAGACATTTATTTATTTATTTAGTTATTTCTAAAAACATCTAGGTATCTTTACAGGTTTGCTCCCAATGCGATAGTGTTACACAGTCTACTCATTTATAATAACAAATTATTTTTAACGCTATCATTGTAAATCCACTCAGTGAGCAATAGAATAGGTCTACCTCTTCTGCAGTAATGTTGAGAGTGCGCAGAGCTCGCGTCATCGGTGCTTCGCTCGACATGTGTGCAGTGATATTATAATCAGTGAATGGTGACCGTTTCAAGTAAATATTTTGCAATGATTAGCGAGTCCGTCGGTTCTTCACAACAGTGATATGTTTCTTGACCCTTTCAGTAACAATCGGCTTCGTTTGACCTATGTAGGCACTACAGCAGGTGAAATTCTTTTTCACAAACACCTGGAGTTTGTAATCGCAAGGCATCCTTTGGTGCGCCGAAAATGTTTTAACCTTTATCGGCATCGGAACCTTTGTCGGAATAAAGTACATACTTTAACAAGAACCTGAACTTATTCGTTTGTCCTTTGTTACAAGACATAGCCGTCTGCTTACCTCGGGGCGCTTTCTTCCCTTAATTGTTTGTTGCTTCCATTTTTAACCGACGAAAAAAAAGGAGGTTCTCAATTCGACCGTAAAATATTTTTTTTTTATGTCTGTTCAGCCCTCACTCCGTTATTTATGAACCGATTTTGATTATTCTCTTTTTGTTAGATAGGGTATACCTCAAGCGTGGTCCCATGTCAAGGAAGTCAGGATCTGATGATGGGATCCTGAAAAAATTAAGAGAAACCCTCGAAAATTGTAGGAACGAATAGTGTTTCTGTTTACTTTTCATTACTTTATCAGGTATTGCGTTTAGAAATCATCATCATTTTTCATCATCATCATCATGATGATGAAAAAAAACATAAAATAAAATCTTTTTAACAAAAAATTAAACCGACGAAAAGAACTAAAAAGCAAAAAATAAATAAACCTTAAGTCTTAAGTATTGAGCTTATTTACATAAACTATCTAATTTTATATAAACTTATTTTGAGTCGGCGCCAAATAATACTGATTTGTTTGGCGCCGACTCAAAATAAGTTTATATAAAATTAGATAGTTTTATTTGTTTACATTTCGAAATTCATCGAATTCAGAATGTATGCATTGAAGGAACTACTCACATTTAATCGCTTACCTTGTAGGCTCCTAAACAACTAAAGTTAGCTATTACACGAAGGAGCTCCATACTGCTCCATACTGCTCCATACTGCTCCATACTGCTCCATACTGCTCCATACTGGTACACGGTCAAACGTTAAAAGACGTCTCGGGACGATTAGTTCCGACACCTGCAGATGTACATTAGAGTTTACGCTCCATTGTGTACAATGCACAGTGATGTCCGTACATCCTGTCTGTAGACCAATGAACATTCAACTTTAAAACTAATACCGGCTTTTATTAATGGCTCCTTTCATTCCGTTCGAGGAAACAACACAGTATAGGCATTATTAAACGATTATGTCGAGGTTCAATTAAAGGCTTTACTGCTCCAATTTCCGTAAAGATTATTTAATTATAGCATTTAAAACGTGTAAGCATACTATAATTCCCATGCCTTGCGTTTAGAGTATTGCTTCTGGAACATTAACTAAAGATGTCTACACGCAATACTAAGGACAATAATATACTAATGAGGAATTTAACATGGTACGTTGCATGTGTTGTTGAGGATAAAAACAAGAGTCGTATAGACAAGGCGGAGTTAATGAAGACATTGTTCGAAGCTAGCCGCGTCACACGAAAACATCCACGTCGTTAACGTGAACAGGCGACTGTACAGTAGGCGACGCGACGCCGCCGCCGACGTCCCGAACTATTCTCAGTAATGACATAACTAATATATTATGTACAAAGCTGGTAGTTGTTAAGGATTTATAGTATACCATATAAGCATCTTTGTTGGAATAAAGAACATGTTATTGTAGTGTTTTATATGGCATTTATCTCATTATTTATGAGTACCTACTTATAGTAATGTATCGGTATTATACGTAAACACCAAGCTTTAACTGTCATGGGACTATTCCCATATACGTAGACCATGCAATACCTTGTTGGATAGTACTTACTCAACTCTCTAAATTCCATTAGTTGGATAAGGCGAGTACTAGGCACCATTGAAAATGAAATGGTAATGTTTACACTAGCCACTATTAAATTGGCTATATCTTTCATTCCACGGTAAATTTTATATCTAATTTCGGCTCTCATCATCATCAATCGATCTAAATTCGGCTGGCCTGTTGGTCTAGTGGTTAGTGACCCTGACTGCTGAGCCAGAGGTCGTGGGTTCGATTCCCACCTAAGTCTGGGTGTTCTTTGTGTCCGTTGCTTGAATGTTTATAAAGTCCCCCGTGACACAGGAGTAATTCCTAATGTGGTAGTTGTCTTTTAAAAAAAAAGAGAAAACAAAAAAAATAAAAAATTAAATTTACAAAATAGCATAGACATTTGTGAAAAACACAGTTGCTCATTTGTTTTTCCGCTACCCGATTTTTCTTCGTTTCTGTGGCCCTGGAAAAATTGGATTTGCGCGTTATATTCGAATAAGAATTCAATCGTGTCATTAATTCAGAACAGACGGTATGCATTGACAATGACGGGTATAAAGTGTATAAACCCGGTACCACCATACTCAGCAAATCTTGCAATAACTGATTAGCTATTCGTATAATGGAACGCGAAAGTATAAAAACTAAACCACAGGCAATTCACGGGTAACAACCTATGCTGTATACTACATATTACATATATACATATACATATTACATATAAACAGATCGTGGGTGGGTCACATTGGAAGGTCCTTTCTCAGTAATCGCATTTACATTCACGTTCTAAAGATAGGTAACCTCCTTTACACGACCTATTTATCCAACTACACTTTTATTTCCATATATTTCGTAAGCTATTTTATACATTACAGTAAAAGATACGGAAATGAATTCATCATTGTCCATGTCCACAGTCCACAGTTTTTTAGTTTAACCACAAACTCCGCTCCTGTACCGACTAATTATGTAGTTAAGTCAAGTTAATAAGCATTTTAACCGATTTCATAAAAGGAGGAGGTTCTATGCTGTACGTATTTTTTTATGTACGAGTATGTTAACGATTTTTTTTTTGTTTAAAAGTCCAGATCTGATGATGGTATTTCGGGGAAAACGAGGGAAACTTAAGAAATTAATGGCACATGTAGTGTTTGTTATTTTTTTTTTTTAATTAAGTAACATTTGATGTTTAAAGTGATAATTGCTACTATTATCACAGATAAGATAATAGTTACTTCGTAACAGATACATCAGTCCCATACAAAACTGAAAATACCTACGTTATAATAGCCTACAAAATTTAAATAATAATACCTGGCGTTAGCTGCGACCAGAAATATATCTTATTCACGGTTTTCGAAAGTTGAGAACGCCTTGCCCACCGCGCGACCTTCGTCTGTGTGTGTAGCCGAACTGCCGGACACTCTAGGGTTGTACAAAGTACACAAATAATGAAATAAATTATTTATTTGGGGTATGTTCCGATATACACTGCGAGCACTGTTCAGTGCTCTTACCGCGCAAAAATTAGTTTCGTTATGGACTGACAGTATACTGCCGCAGTATCCTAGGGAAATATATGACGTCATAAATCGTCGCCATTTTTGTACTGTGAGCACTGGCGTTTTCGAGGAAAGGTGCTCTCAGTGCTTTGATTACGTGATCAACTACAATTTTTTTCCAGTTAAATAGTAAACAATTATTTGTCGAAATATGTTCATTACTTTTACCGTACATAGCCCCATTTAAATAATGCGGTTATAAAGTTATTATGCATTCGGTTACTTGAAAAACAATATTTTCTTTTAATAAAAAGTAAACTTACTTACAATTGACAATTGACTTGAATATTAAATTTTTAAATATAACTACATTAAACAATATTTTTTCTTGTTGAACAGATAACTTGTAATTATATATTATTTTCACGTCAAAACAGCGCCAAAAAACAAAGATGACAGTATACTGGACTGCGTTCCGTATTAAACAGTAACAGCTTCGCAGTATATTAAATTGACGTCACTCCTTATAGTGCTTGCAGTGCATATCAGAACACACACTTGATAATCAAATTTATGGGTGAGTTTTACATAATGATAAATAAAATTATTTTTATAGGTAATTAAAGTATCCCTTAAACCTTCGATAGTAACATAAAATGTTGATGCTGTAGACATATACATCACTATCACTACATCACTACATATTATAAAACAAAGTCCCCCGCCGCGTTTGTCTGTCTGTCTATCTGTTCACGATAAACTCAAAAACTACTTAACAGATTTTCATGTGGTTTTCATCAATAGATAGAGCAATTTATGAGGAAGGTTTAGGCATGTAATTTGTTAAGGTTTTGTGTAAGTTGGTTGAAATATGATCACGATTGTTGAAGATGTCTCTGATACCCGTGCGAAGCTGGGGCGGGTTGCTAGTAATGGCTGTTGCGTAGACTAGAGAAAGATACTCTGATAATTTAAACTTTGTATAACATATTAAGTTACATAAAATTATTAAATAACAAATACCTACCTACTCAAATAAAAACCTCAATCCGTGCCGATCTCAATAATTATGTTTTATATTTCAGTAGCTCTTATTATTATTTTCACTATATTTCTAACTATATTACAAATTGTGTGAGAGAAGCAGCCGTCAGTTCGCCTTGCCTACAAGTTACAATAAATGAATATGCTGGCAGTTCACACCTACTCGTACTAAGTTCGTCACCTTTCGTAGAAATTATGGGTTTATTATTGACGGTTTAATAGACTACATTTATTACATCATCATCATTTATCAACATCGTATAGAATTTATATAGGCAACATTTATTTTTTTGTTGTGAAGATAACTATTATTTATTATTAGTACAGCCACGCGGCAATGGTGAGTAAAGAATAAACACCTGAAGTGGAGATGTTTTTCTATTATATTGACAAAAAAGTAATAGCTATAATAATAGCATTTTTGCAACTTATTTTTAAAGGATTTCACAGATCACTAACGTCTAACAATAACGCAATAAATACATACCTAAAGCAATAACAAAACATCTTCACTTCATAGTAAGTTCGATTTGACATTTTGTTTTTATTTACGGAGAATACCGTTCTGCCGTGCGTGCGTGCTCTCAGCTACGTATTGTCGCCCCTACTAACACTTTTACCGTGGACGGTGAGCTAAATTGATAGGTATATAAAACGCGACCTCGAGCGAGTGATGTAGCCCTGCTATTATTAACCGACTCCAAAAATCGAGGCGGTATTACGGTCGCCTGTATGTATTATGTAATGTATCTTTTTCTGTAATTTAGATAGATAGATAGATAGAACATTCTTTATTGTACACCACAGTTGAACATAAATTAGACATAATTAGTTAGTTTACTAAGCGGCAAGTACAATGGGCGGTCTTATCGCTAATAGCGATGTCTTCCAGACAACCTTTGTATGGAAACAACAGAGGAAAGTAATCGGTAGCTGGTGGCGTACCAAAAATATTTAGAACGGGAACAATGAAATAATAAATATAGTATTTATGTAAAGCGAATGATATTATCTGAGAGGTAAGAATGGGGTGAATAGGAATACGTGAATTTATTTAATTAAGTGCAGCAAGTTGATAGACAAACTAAAAAATCTTACCACCTTATCTAAACACGATCTTCAAACCTTTAAGAAAAGAGCGTACTCACAAAGGCCGGTAACGCACTTGTGACCATTGAGTTGCCAGTGTCCGTAGGCGACGGTAGTCACTTACCATCAATGACCCTGTTCGATTGCCCACGATACCATAAAAAAAAATTATTGGACTTCGGACTTATTTAACTTAAGTTAATATAATCATTATAATCTAACGTGGTTCAGTTCGGTAAGTAACACGATACAAGTATTATTCTAAGTATATGCGATACTCAGTAGGTCCGTACCTAACACTAAAAATGGAAAAATAATAAACACTTAAAAAACAACATTAAACCGAATTCAAAGCGCACTAATAAAGGACACTGGAAAGTAAAAAGTAATTGATTTTAAACTTAATTGAAAAGACAAATACAAAACATGGTGACACTTTTAATACAATAGGTAACATTATAAATGCACCAAGTACATACTGGTCTATTTGAAGTCGGTGCCAGCTCGAAACGCAATAAGTAGAAAAATGTTTGCCTCTGCAGGGTCATTGAGAAGATTACGCAACTTCCTACCGGCTACCACCAAAATTGCGCTTGCAGAATCCTTTCTTCTTCCCATTCTCGATTACGCAGATCCCAGTTATCCTGATCTCACCGAGGACCAATTAAACAAACTTGAGCGACTTCAAAACTTTTGTATACGGTTCATCTTTGGTTTACGCAAATTTGACCACGTTTCTGAATATCGAAACAAGCTCAACTGGTTACCTATTCGCCTTCGCCGGAATATTCATATCCTTTCACTATTTATTGTACACGTTTCAATCCCAACACTCCTCCTTATCTCAAAGAACGATTTAAATTCTTACATAACACACATTCAAGGGTCCTTAGGTCTTCAGAGAACTTGACATTGAAAATACCAACGCATTCCACGAATTTCATGGACATATCTTTATCAATTCAGGCCATTCGTCTGTGGAATGCATTGCTACTGTCCATCAGGCTCGCAAAAACACTTCCCAATTTCTTAAAACTAATAAAGGAGCACTACCTTAGTTGTTGAGTGGCTAGGTTCATGATACCTGTGCATTCATATGTGTGCACCTATATTTATTTATTTGTGTATATATGTATATTGTTATCTGTATGTATATAAATTTACACTTATGTATGTGAAAACATATGTGTTATATATAATATGATATCATTTTTAACCAACTATACACTGCAACTCCTCTTGCCATCCATAAACTCTCTTTCCATCCAATGGTTGCCTGGAAGAGATCGCAGAAGGCCGCCAATTGTACAAGGTTTACAGTTAGTAAGATTACGTATATGCGGTCTTGTATAATTTCTTATGTTTTGTACAATAAAGAGTTAATCTATCTATCTATCTAAGTAATACGTACGTAGGGATATAAACAGCTCAATTAACAGCGGAATATAATTCTAATGCGTCGGAATGAAACGTACTGTTACTTATGTGCAACAGTCAAAATATATATAGTAATTATCTGATCAGATCTGGTCCACCTGGGCGCCTGGCCGCCTGGCCGCCTACTGTACCGTATCTGTTATGTAATACCTATTTCGTGATCGCGTAAGTCTCGCATTTCACAGCAAATGCATTACAAATTGATAAACAAAACACGACAATGACACAAAGAAATAAAACATGTATTAACACAATGAATAGTCAATCATCATAGTGACAACCTTCTATTTTTTGACACAAACACTTTTGTAAAGACGTCAAACTTGACTAGGGAAACTATACACCTTCCAGGAAGGTGGAAACAAATAGCATTGCTATTGGCATTTACTATTACCTCTGTCATAAATAGTATGGCTACTTCATTATTTTATACACCAATTAGTATACTAATGTTATATAGTGTACTAATGTTAGGTTAGAGAGTCGTAATTTTAGGACGAAGAAGGGTCCTCAAGCTATGGGTACAGGTATAGGCAGTAAACAATTGCCACCTGGCGATGACATGGTCCAGAAGTCTAGTAGTCTCAATGTATCTTCTAGCTCAAGGGAGAACTCTAATTGTAGTAGGCTTAATTATAAAAATACTTTGACACTCTTCTGATAAAATATTCAAGGGCTTTATTGTAAATCTCTAGAAATAGAAATGCTATTAGAAAAACCCAATATGATATTGCTTGATTCAAAAAACATTGGTTGAAGGAAGAACAAATGATAATTAACTATAAGAATTATAGCGTGGCCAGTTGTTTTAACTAAATATCTATGTTGCATGGGGGTCTTTAATTCTAATAGGGAATATGCATGTATTTTTTTTTAATCTTTTATTGACTTAATCCATCATTCTACTATAATAAAAAATTTAAATAACCTTGGCAATGTTCAAATTAATTTTTAAAACAACATTGAAAACATCGATAAAATTTGATCTGTTTGAACGCCGCCATATTTCGCGGGCCTTGGATGAATGACATCACGTTCCACGCTTAGTGTTTGTTTCATAAACTTACTTGAAGTGTTACAGTAATTGAATACCGATTTCCAGTTGTAATTACTATTTATTGTAATTAATAGACGATGGATAAAGTTAAAAAACCATTTTATAGGTATTGCCTTGTCCCTAAGTGTAAAAACACTATAAGAAGTACACCCAATACAGTATTTTTTTCTGTACAAAATAATAATGTAAAATACGAAAACAATGGTGTACATTAATGAGAAGAGATGAAGTATCTTCAATATCGTGTTTATATTGTTGTGAAGATCACTTTGATGTAAGCATATTACAATTGAATTGCTAGTATAGTGTGAATTAGTTAGCAGTAATTTATGTTTGTTTTAAATATCAAGCAGAAGGCAACTTGCTTGTCTACTTAAACTAGGTTACAAAAGTCCAATAAAACTTCATGAATATAACTAACTATACATATCTTACCTATCCTTTAGATTATACTATAACAAGTATTATAATAATTACCTTGCGGCTTTCACTCCTTTAACCTCAGCGGGCGTAAAATCTGGATTTGATGCAAAATATATAGTCATCATGAATGCACCTATTTTCGGTAGATTGTCCGATTGTACTTTGACAAAACTACATTCAGTCATTGTCCTAGATGATTTTTAATATCACTAGAATGCTTAAATTGCACTAGCTAAGAGCAAGAACCACAGGAACACCTATCTTTCTCCGTAACACTACGAATATAGGCGTCGATAAATGACAGAACGTGGAATGTAACGTCATGTTTTGTTTCGACCAATGGTGAAGCGTTTTGCAAAGTTGAATTTCGCGCCCTTATTTTGCATATTTTAATTCATATTTTTTGCAATTAAACACGAACTAAATAAGAAAATAATTGTTTAGACATAATATCTGGACAATAAAGATTCAAGCGAAAATGAATCAAGTAAATTTAAACATTATGCATATTTCCTATAAAGAAAGGTATTAAATATAAACAACGGAAAGATATTGTTAGACTTTCGGTCGAACACTGTGTTGAATTATCCTGTGGTGAGTATGTGGTGAGTGTGGTGAGTGAGATCATAGTGTGCGTTTACAGGCCCCCAAATAATCAAAACTACTATGCCTTTGATACTACAATGGAAGATGTTATGGCGAAAGTGTCTACGAATAATAAATCTGTTATTATCTGTGGTGACTTTAACATAAATATTTTGGAAGATAATATAAGTTCAACTCAATTGTTAAGCCTTTTTAAATCGATTGATCTTACTAACATTTTCTTGTCACCAACTCGAGTAACTCAGTCATCTGCAACTTGTATTGATAATGTTTTCTGTAATTGCGAATATTTAGGAAAAGCCATTGTAAACTATGTCTACCACTATCTCTTTACCTATTAAATTTAACCCTCTATCTCTATCTACCTTCAGATCATAGTGGACTGATCGTCACCTACAGGTCCAACACGCCCTTGCAGAAGGAGCAAATAAAATCTAAGCATATAACATCTGGAAACCTAAAGAAATTTGATGATGTTTTAAGTAGCAGGTTTGCTTTACTAAATAGTTAACGTAATTGATGTAAATAAATTCTACACAGATTTGTTTTCGGTAGTGCACAATGAATTTGATAATCTCTTTCCAAAGAAAACTAAGCATTTGTACCCTATATTTTTTTTAATGATTGGGCAACCAAAGGTATTAGGAAAAGTAGAGATAAACTATATGAACTTTATGGTCTAAGGCTTTACGTGAAGAGTGAATTCCATCGCCAATTATTCCAAAACTTTTAGGAAAGTCTGTAAAATTGCTTAATCTAATTTCATTAGTAATAATAAAATTGTATGAAAACAAGATAAAAACTACCTGGAAAATAATTAATAACGAAACCGGTAGGAATAAAATACCTAATAACAAGTATGTTTTGCAGATAGGGCGTGGTACCTTAAGCTCGGACAACGACGTAGCTCAGGAATTTGTTGATTTCTTTACTAATATTCCAATTAGAACAACGGCAACTTTGAATTCCTCTTCTGCTCATTCTATCAGTCTTCTTAGAAAAACTGTTCGTGCATGTCCCGTAGTTTTTAGTTTCAAGCATATAAGGGGTTATATACAGTAGTATTAAAAGCTTTTAAGGATATCAAGATAAAATTCACTAAAGATCTGTGGGGAATGTCGGTCAAAACTTGCCAATGTATCATTGAAACTTCCGCTCCTTACCTAGCGTCAATATTTAATCTGTGTGTAGATCGAGGAGTATTTCCTGATCTCATTAAACATAGTAAAATCATTCCACTTTTTAAATCTGGAGACAGTAAAGACACAAATAATTATAAGCCTGTTTCAGTCCTGCCGGTATTTAGCAAGGTTTTCGAAAAGATCATGTTCTATCAAATGCTACTACATTTTAATTCAAACAACATCCTACATGATCAACAATACAGTTTCACAAAAGGGCGTGGTATAACTTACGCCGGTGTTACCTTGGTACAGCATATTTTCGCGGCCTGGGAGGAGACCTCCCAAAAGCATTTGACTGCGTAAATCATGAAACGTTGCTACTAAAACTTGAGCATTACGAACTTTGTAAACAAGCCCTCGGTTTGCTAAAATCCTACCTTAGTCATAGAAAACAGCAGGTTGAGATAAATGGTGTCAATTCATTAGAGTCAAAATTGAACATGGACGTCCCGCAGGGATCGATACTGGGCCCGTTTCTCTTTCTCGTCTACATTACTGATCTTCCCCATTTACTAGATAGTAAACCCAAAATAGTATTATTTGCTGATGACACATCATTCATTTTTAAAGTAAAAGCCAATAGCTTTGACAATATAAATAAAATTGTTCATAGAGTAACTTTGCCTTACGTTAAACATGTGAAATGTGAAATCTTATTAAATAAGCAAAAGTCAGATGTTGTAGATGAAACTGTGTTCTTAGGGATATCGCTAGATTCAAGATTACAGTGGGGCCCTCACTTAACATCTCTTGCGAAGCGGCTAAGTTCTGCAGCATATGCTGTAAGGAAAGTCCGCCAATTCACAGACATAGATACTGCGCGACTAGTATACTTTAGTTACTTCCACAGTGTCATGTCTTACGGTATTTTATTATGGGGGCGTGCTGCAGATATAGAATCGATATTCATTCTGCAAAAAAGAGCTGTTAGAGCTATTTATAATCTACGTAGTCGCGAATCCCTTAAATTTAGAAATTAATATCCTGACGGTGCCTCGTCAATATATTTATGAAAACATCACTAAAAAATCTGCATCTCTTTACAAAACGGCGTGTCAGTCATAATTATGTTACTAGAGATGGACATAAATTAGTTCAACCAAAATTTAGGCCAGCAAAAGTGCAGACATCATCTATGGGGTACTGAGTTAAAATCTTTAATAAAATACCTGATAATATTCTTCAACTAAATGAGAAGAAATTACCGCGTACCTGGCTGTTCACCATCCTGCTTCTTTCTGGCCGCTGTGCTGCCAAACGTTCCCAGCAAGATGGTTCTATGTTGCATCTCTTCATATGACGCTTTTGGACATCCTTGTATCGGAGGAGGGGACCGCCATGATTCCGCTTGCCCTCCTCCAGTTCAGAGTAGAAGATGCGCTTCGCCACTCTTTCCTCTGCCATACGAGAAACGTGACCGCACCAACTAAGCTGTGGACGCATTAAATAGGCCTCAATACCACCAACATTGGCTCGTCGCAGAACTTCAGTGTTTCGCACTCTATCGGACCATCTGATCTTCATGATGGTACGGAGGCATTTAAGGTGAGAGCGATCCAGAGTACGAATGTGGCGGCGGTATGCACACCACGTCTCAGAGAAATATAGGAGGTTTGGCAGCACAATTTCCATATACACCGATATCTTAGTCGCCAGCTTAAGGTCATGCGAGCAGAAGACCTTGGAGCGTAGCTTACCGAATGCCGCAGCTGCGGCACCCTACCCTACTATTGATCTCTGGTCACACTTGGATGTTACAGTGTTCCCCAGATAGCGAAATTTTTCCACCTGCTTCAGCACATCCTCACCAAGTTTTATGGTCAGTGTCTCATGACCGTGTATGTCCAGGGACATCACCTCCGTCTTGTTGACACTGATCTTCAGGCCGAACTTACGGCAGGCTTGGTGGAGTGCGGACATCAGCTGTTGCAAGCCGTCTGAGGATTCTGCTAGGAAGCGCAAGTCATCTGCATACATGATCTCAGTGATCAGTGCATATGAGACTTTAGTGCGAGCCTTAAGTCTAGCCAAATTGAAAAGGCTGCCGTCCATGCGGAAGCGGATGCGGACTCCTTGAGAAACAGTGTGTGAGGCTTCTCTAACTACCACCGCAAAGTATAAGGCGAACAGAGTAGGCGCTAAGACGCATCCTTGCTTCACCCCACAGCTGATGGGGAAGAAGTCTGTCTGTTCACCGTCTACAGCAACGCAGCATTGCATGTCGTCGTGCCGGAGTCTGAGGAGTCTCAAAAACCTTTCCGTGCACCCGAGTTTGCTTAGCACCAACCATAGAGCTTCGCGAGGCACGCTATCGGAGGCTTTCTCCAGGTCAACAAAACAAACGTACAGTTGACAACCCTATTCTCTGTTCTTTTCTTGCAGTTGACGCACAGAGAATATAGCTTCGCATGTGCCTCGGTCTGGTCGGAAGCAAAACTGGGTTTCAGGCAGAACCTTTTCAGACAATTTCATTAGGCGGTTTAAGAGAACTCTAAGCTTTTTTACAGGAGATCTACGCGGGCGACGGAGGCGGATTCGCAGCTTAGTGACAATAAGTCGGTGGTCAGACCAGCAGTGTGCACCACGCATAACGCGGGTGACCTGTACTTGGCTGAAATCTTTTTGCCTCACGATTGCATAGTCAATCAAATGCCAATGCTTGGATCTTGGGTGCATCTATGTTGTCTTGTACTTGGCGGCGAGTCTAAACATGATTGTAATTGCTTGACCGTATTGAGCACAAAGACCGAGCAGCAACTGACCATTGCTGTTCATGTTGCCAAGTCCATGTCTACCCAGAACTCCAGGCCAAGCCTCATTGTCCCGACCAACCCTGGCATTGAAATCGCCCAGCAATAGAACCTGCTCTCTGGCGTTTATATTATCGAGGCAATGAGTCACTTCCTCATAGAACTTGTCCTTGATGTCATCAGACTTGTCTAGCGTTGGAGCATAGACACTGATGACATTGAGGTAGTTGTCTTTGTCCAGGTGAAGGCGCAGTGTGGTAACGCGGTCTGAGATATATACAGAGTACTCCTCTAAACGCTTTGCTAAGTGATTTTTGATGGCAAATCCCACACCTGATCGTCGAGTTTCGGAGGCAGCAGTACCTTTCCAAAAGAAAGTGTAACCGCCACCTTCTTAAACCAGCTCTCCTTCATCGGGGAGATGTGTTTCGCTGAGAGCAGCCAGATCCACGTTATAGCGATGAAGTTCCCGAGCTACTATGGCGGTCTTACGTTTAGGGCAGGCGTTGCCATCTCGATTAAGAAGCGTTCAAATTCAAATTCAAATTCAAAATCATTTATTCAATTAAGACACTAAGTGACATTTATGAACGTTAAATTGAAGCTAGAGTTAAAATCATAGATCGGCACAAACAGACGCCACAGCATGTACTGGATTGTCAAGGTAAATTAGGTGAAAAACACCAAAATCTACTGTTTGTGTCGATCTATAACTTCCAGTTTCCAAAATGCGTAGGGCCTTATGAGAAGAATACTGGCAAAGAAACTCATGGCCACTCTTTTTAAAAGTCAGACCTTCAGGTACAATAGTGTTAGTGTTACACGAGAGGTAAACAGGATGCAAGCTGATGCCACCTGAATTTCATTTTATTGAAATGCTCCAAAAGCTAACGTACTAAAAAATAAAAATCACTCAGTGATAGATGATATAGTTCTCAGGTTCCACGCGCCAAATGTCATAATAGGTGTTCTTTTTAAATTCCCTTTGCGACGTCGACCACGAATTGAATGATGCGATGATAGCCGCGGTTACTACCATCTGCCATATCGGGACGAGCATTTTTTAGAGCACCTTTTCTAGCCCCCTCCCCGGCTGAGCGAGGAAAGCAGTGCCTCCCTAAACAGAGCTGCTTTGTCATCCCGGGTGCTGCCGAGCCCGCGATGTCGCCCCAAATATGCAGCGCGGAAACGACCACGGCGTGTACTCACACCCGCGGGACCGCCTGCGTGCAGGTATCAGACAAAGCCTAGCTGCATCAGGCTAGACCTCTCTACCTTTACCCATCGCCACAGGACTTTAGGGTACTCGGAGTCCATAATCGGAAGCAGTCAGATGCGCAGGATATATTAAGGTGCACAAGTGTACGCGCGAAACACAGGTGCACATACTCATCTTTGTCCTACTGAACCCAGTGGAACGGGAACCGTTACGACCGGAGCAAGACTCAGACAGATGGAACAGTATCACGGTGAGGAAGTTACAAGGGGTCAGGACTTTCTCACACTCCCTTAATCGCCTTTTACGATACCCACGGGAAGATATGGGGTGGTGCTATTCTACTCCGCCGTCACCACGCGACAAAAGAAAGAGAAGCTTATATGCCAAAGCATAAAGACGTAATAAGAACAAGTATTTTTAAGTAACATATCCGATGTACAAAACTTCTTTTTAACTTAGGTAACGTAGGTTTGACCTCAGCGAAGAAAGTAAGTAGGTATATTTTCCATTTATTATCCTGTGAGAAGCAGCTTGTGTTAAGGTCAACACCCGCAGCGTTCAGAATCCGCCCTGTGACTTGTTAATTGTCACGGCAAAGTATACTTACATTTGTTTATTGGGAACTGCACGAACTTTAACTGAAAGGTGTAAGAGTGTGGAGTTAGTACTGCACGCGTATAAACATCGTCTCACGAATGCCTGCATCCGTTAATTTTTTACCTAATTGTTAGTTCTCGACAGTAAGATGTATTTGAAGCGGTCCCGGTTACACGACTTGGGTGTAGTTAAATTCTAACGAAATAGTCACTGTTACCGACCACCCAGCAGTTTGAAAACTCTACAGAGTTAGAGCTTCGATAAGTTGTAATGTGTGACGTCATCTTGATCGACAACAGTACTAATATACAGGTGTACAACACACTTTATTCAATTGAATTTGTTAAAGATTTTTATAGTTTATAGATACAGCTTAATAAGTCTTGCTAACAGTCCTTCGTTCACCAACTCAAGAATTCTCGCTTGATATTTGACCTACTGTGAAAACCCGCTATAGCATACGAATACGCTCTTCGAGAAATAAAAAAAACCACTGATATGCATCTGCCTTGACAATCTACCAAGCATTGTCTATTCATTTATTATTCTTTGGGAAGATACACCAAAACTCTTCACTCTTCAAAAAGCTAATTAGAATATTGGTAAACATGGATGAAACACATAGCTGTAAACCTTATTTCAGAAGCACAATATCCTAATCCCACCTCGTACACATTTTTAGAAACATGTAAATTTGTCCAGAGTTTTACAATAAACGTGAAGACATCTGCTAACCTCTAAATTAGCCGGGCGTTCTACCGGCCCGTTTGTTATGTCAATAAAATATATGGTGTAACGAGCAAAGCCCAGATCACTGACATTAAAATATATTATTATATTAATTAATAAAGCTTACTTACTATACATTCCATGAGTACTCAAATGATAATAACGTAACTCTAGCCACTAAGTAAAACGTTCTAGCGTGTTTTTAACTTAAGGAAAATAGTGGTACTACGACTAGTAATAACTAGACAATAACACCGGAAACCAGCCTGTACATAATAATAACACTGATTACTAAGTAATAATAATAACTTTTATTTCAGACTAAGGTTCATATTTTTGTTAGTGACAATAGTGCTCTAGTTAATAAGTTAGTATTTTTAGTTATTACATTATTTTTAGTTAATTTATTTGTACAATTATTAATTTATTTGTACCTATGACTGTCCCCACCGTGTTTCTGGAAGAGGCAGTCCGCTATGGCAGCGATTATTTTCAGAATGCTGTTGTCACTGCCATGCAGGCGCTGTAGTAACGAGGCCGCTTTCTTTCGCATAATTGCGTGGAAACCAGATGGTTTCCACGCAATGATTGCATAGATATGCAAGCCTCCGCGAACATACCCGACGCGCTATAACGCTACGGCAGTCCCAACAGCATCCTGAAAGCATTATTAAATTGAACATGCAAGACACTGTATGACACCTACAGACCGCTCGTGTAATAAGACCGACAGAACACGCCTAAAAAGGGTTACTTTGACATCCTAACTACAACGAGCGAACCTGCGGGGAAGCATATTGCTCCTCACAGACAATGCCCTGCGCTCCCTCTCTATATCTCCGTCGTCCCTTAGGTTGCTCGTGACAATGTGGCCGAGGTACCTAAAACATTTACAATATTTAGTGCTACGCCGTTGAGACTTATGGCCGGAACACTGCGTGACTGCTTAGGCGCTTCAAATGCAAGAAGAACACTCTTCTTCGACTTGTATATCAAGCCACGCTCCACCGCATAGGCCACACCGATCGATATCAACTTCTTCTACCGACTTATCGATGGACTTAGCAGCACAATATATATATAGTCTGCATAGCTTATATTTACACAGGTTCTAGATATTAAGATTAAATAGCAAAGGCGAGCTTAATCCACCTGTCCAACTCCGCATTCCAGCTTGTACTTGTCCGACAGAGTTCCCACCCATCTTACCCGGTTCTTTTGGTTAGAAGACCAATATTTGAGGACGGAGGTGTACTTCGCCGGCACACCCGCATTCCTTATCTTGCCCCACAGTATATCATAGGTAACCAGATCAATAGCCTTTGATAAATCGAGGAAACACACATATACCGGCGTCTTCCTAGTACCCGACAGTTCGCTTCAGACTCAGAGTAGCGCTCTCTATTGAGACTCCTGCTTTGAACCGGTACTGGGCATCGTGCAACTCTACCTGCGCAATGAGGTCGATATTCAGCAGACTGTCAAGCACCTTGGCTGTCGTGGTAGCGAGTGAGATGGGCCGATAATTACCTATATCAGACGTATCACCCGTCTTATTTTTAACTATAGGTACGACTATTGTCCGCATAAGCGGCCCTGGCAAATACGAGTGACCTATGCATAAGCTGAAAAACATAGACAGTACTCACGGCTAATGAATCCCCGCATATCTAAAATGCTCTATACTGAGCCCGTGAGCCCGTCGTGACCAGGAGATTTTGAACGCTGCATTTTTTAAATAATGTTGGCCACACTCTTTGCAGATATCTTTACATTCCACCCCTTCACAAAGGGCTCACCATCGCTCACCTCGCCAGACGTGGGACCCAAGGGAGACAGCACAGTAAAGTGCTCCCGAAAAACCTCGGCAATGTTCTTGAGATCAGCACAACCACCGACACTCATCGGGAGGCTAATAAAATGAAGTAGGGTCTAAATTCATTTTATTGGTATGTTTCCAATTTTATTTTAAATCCTTAGATAAGTGGTCCGAGGGGCTCGTGGCTAAGTGGTAACCGAGTAGGTTAACACATTACAAAGTTAAGTAATGCTAGCCAGGTCAGTCTAGGATGGGTGACCATTCTTAACACATTGAGACCCCTCCGTGCCTCGGAGAGCACGTTAAACCGTCGGTCCCAGGTGCCATGCAAACATCTATGGCATTCGTTACGGGTAGTTGGAGCCCTAAAAAGTCTGACAACCTGGTCTAACTACAGAACTTCGATATCGCCTAGTACTTGGGTTGTGGAGGTCTGATGGCAGTCGCTTCACGTAAAATATCAAAGTTCGGCCGTATCGTAGTTAGATTGAAGGCGCGGAGAATGAGATAAGTGGTCCGATGCAAGGATATCTATTTCAAATTGCTCTTGACTAACCTGACTCCATTTTAATTTAGCTTTAAAATGTTTCCTAGCTTCCGACATCTCATCAATGATTCGACCCTTAGCTGGTCGCTCAGCTAAATTCCACATTTAAAATTCAAGCCGTGCCTCCCGATGTGGGCCCGATACGTGCTAATGGATGGACCAAAGACATGACCACCTTTCCCGAGACACTTTTTTCTATATGTTTGAATGGCTGCTCGTGAAAGCGTATCAGTAATTTGCACATACAATTTGCACATACAATTTGCACATACAATTTGCACATACAATTTATCAAGAATCAAGTGATTTTCCCTGTTAGCACTAAAACCATCACAACATTCACTCAACTCTTTCGGAAAATCTATCAACCGTAGTTTAGGATGACAAATATCATGGTATTGATTAATTTGCTGTACCTGTCTCTCGGCCCATACGACACGGTTTACAGGTTTTTCTTTAGGCTTAAGTTTATTTAAGTTACATTTCACTATGAGCGGCTAATGGTTCGACACATCTTAGTGCACATAATAAGATTAATAATATAATATAAAAAAAACCGGCCAAGGCGAGTCAGACTCGCGCACCGAGGGTTCCGTAAAATATTTTTATTATATGATGTAACTAAAAATTTACGGTTTTCGCAATTTTTCGTTTATCTGTGCTATAAGACGTTGCTTCGTACCAAATTTTAAGATTCTGAGTTCACGGGAAGTATCCTGTAGGTTTTGATACCCTTGCAAGTGTCAAAAATTTGCGGCATAAACGGCTGTATCTTTTGATTGCGTTGGCTTAGAAGTTTGATTTTGTCAGTTTGATTCATTATAATTTATAAATTAAAATTTTATAAATTATAATGAATGTTCATCAATTAAAAATTATAAAATAATACGCAATTGCCATAAAGATAATAATTATCTTATCTCTGTAATTGTTATATTTATGACTGTTGAGTCATAAATATAACAATTACAAAGATAATAATCAATTATTATAAATAAAATAATCAACAATTTTAAGAAATTCAACAATCGTATTATGACTGCAAGTGAAGCTTTCTAGGGTTCATTATTAGGCCATACATGTGCGTTTGCTTGTAAAATGAGACAATAAAAATTCTTGTCACAATAAAAACACACTTAGTAGGTACTGATTTTTTTATATTAAATATGAACAAAACAAAAATCAAAACAAAAAAATTTAAAAGTAAATATTGCTAAATCTTGTCTTGCTGACTGTATTCAACGTTGTTAAAGTCTAAAGTTCCACACAAAAAGGAACGTGGGGCGAGTTACACAATCAAAATAATATTTATTTTGAATTTCTGCAAGTCGTCCTAAATGGGCGGTGATTGTTGAATTACCCAGCCTAATAAGCCCATAAAGCCCGAAATAAATCCTTATTTTTCGTTCCCTCTGCTAGAACTAATTATGAAAAAAAAATCGTTTATTTTAAGATCTTGCCCTTCATACAACAGTATCATTATTATTGCGATTAAAATTCCATGGAAATATTTCACCTCTCTCTAACCAAGTTTAAGAAATTAGTTCACGATTGTCAAGTTCCTAACTTGAGTAATTGACAACTTTACAAACACTACACCTTAGTCAAAATATGTGGTCTGGCCGTTTCGCTGTCGTCACATGGACGTAAGGTGAAAAATTTATTCACTGTTCAGTAATAGCGAAACGGCCAGACCACATATTTTGACTAAGTTCGTGAAGTTAGGGCTTGTAGAGTTAGTGCGTGTAGAGGTAGAAGCTTGGCTCGACCTGAGATCTGATGACTTTTTTGCAGCGCGAGCCATATGGTCTCGTCTTGGCAACATTTTAAATTAAAATGTTTTTGGATGGATTTCACTTTTTTTTGTAAGTTGCTTATGAAAATATTTTTTAATTTGTTTCATTTTTTTTATTTTTTTTTGTGGGTATATTTGTTGCTCATCAGAGATGCCTTTTTTCATAGCCCACTCTCTTTCTTTGCCTTTTTTCTTTTTTGGTTTACTGTTTATCATCGGTCAGAGCGGGTACACATTAGGCGTTTTCCCCTTATTTAAGTGTGTGGGGGGTGACTTACTAAAAATCCTGAAATATGTATTTTATTATTTAAAACAAGGAGTCCCTATTTCACCAATTTTTAGACCTCTAGCATCAAAATTTGCGGAAGTCTCATACAAACTACCATCTGAGAGTTTTGTGTATCTGATATAAGCGCTTTGTCGTTTTTATGAATCCCCATAACTTGGGTTATGGGGGTTAAAAAAAAACGACGAGAAAAGGTAGGTAGTGCCATTGCGCTTCGCTCGTCTTTTCGGGTGGTAAAATAACCTTGCACATTGTGTGTGTGCGTACACGAGGTCGCGTAACCTTCACCTCGACGCCAACACGAGACGCGCCGCGCGCCGCTGTTAACAAATACGATGAGCGAACAGTAAGGTCGCATCACAAACTTGTAGTAGACCACATATAGATTATAGGTATTTAAATAGTTCGGTTCGGTTCGTATATCATCAGATAAGCTTGTGAAAGAGGAGAGGTTTAAAATCACGAGCATGACGTCCAAGGCGGGTTCTCCAGTGTTGAAATAATAAGATATACAAATACATATATATATGGTTTAGTACTTTAGTCGCTTTATTGAAAATTAAACATCCGTATAGTCCGTGTAATTCCGCTGTACAGTCGTCGTTGATAAACGACAACAAACTGTTAAAAGCCGATAGGCGTTACCATAATACCTACCTCTTTACAGTAGGGTCATCGTGTAGTGCGGATTGCTGCTCTCTTTCGTTAAAGTTGCACCTTGCGATGGTGCTAGTCATCTGTGTATATTTGTCTCAATTACTAGGTCTCTCTACGGCACCCTTCGCACAGCACCTACGTGCGCAAGAGACGGAGACACGGAGAAGTCTCGTAATAGTAACTGTAACTAGATCACACAGCCTATATAAATATTTCTGTTCCATTCACAAAGTGTCAAGTTGATGAAACTTGATCGTTGATTAGAAACGACGACAAAAAATCGAACGGAAATTGAAAAGGATGTCGCGTAATTGTGTTTGCGATCTCGTCCAACGGTTCCACTTATATTGTCGGGTTAGCTCTTTGAGCGGGAAACAAAAAACCCGCCTGCGACTGTCGCTGAGACTGGCTAGGGGACCGGGAAATAACTGTGATCGTTCAATCAACTGCAAAATATTATAAAATAAAGTGTTCCGCAAAGAAATATCTTTGCGTTAGGCACATTTTATATCATAGTATAGCAAAGTATCATTTTGCTAGTCCAAATCCTTATTTGGACTGTGTATTTTTTTGTCAAGAGTTCTAGACCTTTCTTTTTTTAAGTACATAATGTGTTAAACACGACAACCATCTGTTATAATTTGTAACATTACGGTGCAGTATTATTTGTTACAAAGTTATCAGTATATAGGTATCAGTAACATATGTGGTAGGGGGCGTTACTTTACCCACACCATGATTCTACGTATGTGCTTCACGTCTGTTTCAGTGTCTCAGTTGTTTAATTGACTTTCCTAATGAACTCGTGCTGACGCGACGCGTGAACCTCTACAAACTGCGGTAAAGACCGATAAGGTTCACTAAAAAACTACATGCGAGTGAGTTATGCGATAACGTCACAAGTATTAAAAAGCTGTTGGTAATTGTGCATTTACTAGTTTCTCTCACCGTGGGAACTCTGCGTACCGTGACATTGACATTTACAAATATAATCACAGTGATGGAGTTTCATGTTTGAGCGTAGTCGTGCATCTCCGAGTGCGCGCAGTACTGGCTCAGTCTCAGCCCTGAACCACCGCGGCCGACACTTCAGCTGTCGTGTCGTGTCGAATCGCTGATCGATTAGTCTCAAGCACGGCAGTCGTACGAGTGCGAGCCGGCCTCAAGAGGCTTTCCGTAATAAATTCACTTTGCGCTAGCACACAGGTAACGTTTGTCGAACGATCGCACGTTTACCCTTTGTATCCCTCACCAGTATACATATATGTACACTATGGTAATATTTATCTAAATCGTCTTGTCGCAAGGGTGGGCATACCGAATACACTAGTACTCCGAGCATGACACACGTCTTATGAAAAGGTAAAAGGGTCGAGGGAGCGATGTGCGAGTGTGCGACTGAGCGTACACAATAATGTTATATTCCTTTAAGTATTGGGTATGATGGATGACTCGAAGAAACCGCCTTGAGTTGCAAATTACGGAATATTTTATAACCGAGGTGCCCGAGAAGAAACCATGGTGAGAAAACCAATTACGAGTAATGTATTACGCGCCGTCCTATACAAATACTCAAAGCTCTTTATGTCGCCAGTCTACCTCCTTCGTAATAGCGTTAGAAAGAAAACTATTCGGATTCCTTGTGACGGCGGGGCGCGGAGGGGCTGCCTCCTAATGGAAACGTACACACCCAGCCGCCCGAGACAGACTCCGTCGAGCTATTTACTTGTTGGCCTCACTTTGAGGACATAACGATATAAAAAGAATTCAAATTTACCATATATCGACTTTCTTATGAGTCACAAGGGTTTAATGAGTTTCGTTTCACTCCTTTGTATATAGATGACATGTAATGCAACGTTACCAGAATACACACGGTCAGGCAGAGTAAAGCACCTTTTAAGCTTTCCATATTAAAAAAAGTATATAATGTATGGCCCCCTCGGGTGTGGGTCTGCGCGATAATAACGCGACGCCGATCGCTGATCAAGCGGAAGGCGACTCCGTGTGCAGCGCATCAATATTTATTGCCTTACAATTTCATTGAGTCTCTCTGTTATTTATTATGCAGTTATTTTTTGAGCATCACATAAATTTACAACTCCTTACTTTGTTTGTCGTCATTTAGTGATGACTAGGTGCGTTTTATGGGACATACATACATGCCTATAACAGCGATATCAGCGCAGTCTTTCAACACGCCGTCGACAGTTCCGGTTTAGCTAGGGACACTTAAATTTTGGTTTCGGGCACACGTCGCGTTAGGGCACGAATGGCGGTAGCGATCGTCTACGCTTGACCTACTGCTCCATATTAACACTGTGTGTGGGGGGCGAATCATTCCGCAAGTGGAGCGAACGCGTTAGTATGGGCGTATGGTCTTTTTAGCATCAGGTTGATGACGGTGGCGGTGTCGCATTGCGAGCTCGGCGGCGACGGCGCGGCGGGTGGCTGCAAAATCACGCCTTCTCTTCTAATACAATTTACGAGCTGCTCGTGCGTCATCCGCTGTCTGCCATATGGTGGGAATGAGCACTGAGTAGAGCACCACTCGACCCGCTGTGTGACACATTCGGTTAAATGTACTTATGCCGGCTTTCAATGATAAAGCACATAATATCGAATTACAATACCAATACCTACATTAAATTTGTATGCACCGCCAAACACAATACCTGGCTTATTATTTTCAATTAAATAGATACCTTCTAATAATAGCAGCTCTCTGTACTCCAAACTGTTAACTTTATTCAGTTGTTGTAGACGCGAAATAGGCATTTATCTATTTAGGTATTCGAAACCGCAAACGCTTTATAGAATAGAGAGAAAAATCGAACGCGAACGAAGTCGCCAGGGACAAAAAATTTGGCTCGTTGAGATAAAGCCTTGCAGCGAGCATCCCCGGAACAAGCGCTCCCGGGAACTACAACTCCAAATAACATTTGTCCGATTGTCATCACCGGGCCATATCGTTGAAATATAACCTGAAAAAAGTGTTGATGTAGAATTAAGTATGCATAAATTAGTTGAAGGCTAAAAGAATGGTGTAGATGTAGAATTCTAAAGTTCTTACAATAGTCGCAACGAGACTTGTGTGCTGTGATAACAATTCACAGTATTAGTATTCAACGTCAATTAGTCGTTCATTACAGCTTATAGTTTTAGCTTTTCTTGTTTTTAAATAGGAGTTCGTTGCTTATACGATAAATTCATCATTAGAAGTAGTCACGTACTAAATGTATACGAAAAACAGTAGTCTCGATCTCGGGTTGGAAAAGACAAAGGCAAAGACATTTATTTTTGTAAATGTATGACAAAAATGTGTACATGGTGTTCAGTGAAACAGTAGGAGCTACATGTTCTGCTATATATGGCGTACAAAAATTACGTTTTGGTATGCAAAAAAACACCTAATTTGAAAATAGCTTAATAGTCAAGTATGCAAAGATTTGTTGACCTGAAAACCCGAATCGAATATCTAATATACCCCACGTAATGTGTAAGTACCTACATAGGGACGTGCTTAATTGATTGTCAACTATACGAACACAAAGGGTCGTGAGGTGGTGGTTTCGTAGATGCCGACTCCATTATACCAATATCAGGAAATTAGTATTCCTTCTTGGTCACTTTGTTTACTTAGCATAGCATGACGAGGGTCTCAAAATCCATTCATCTGTTGGTTGTCAATACTAAAGCAGCTCGGACTAGCTCTGTACTTCAGTTTGAATAGATTAGTTCGCCGCCCACTCAGGATTAGGTTTAGCTGGTCAGTTGGGATTCTGAGCAGCATCCAACTCTTCTAAATATGGCCCCGCCGGAATGTAAACCGCACCTCTAATGAATGCGGCATGTGCACCAGAATGGACCGTAAATGAACTGTGAAGTAGAAGAGGTTCGTCGAGTGTATCGTTCCTAGGTAATTACTTATCCTTATATTGAAGTATAGGCCCCTTGACGTAAGTTATACGAAATTGGTGCGTCTAAGATTAATACTATCTGGTAATTACGATTGCGATGGAATTTTGCCCGGCATCGAGTCACATTAATGAGATTTGATTCGAGATATAAAATTCATGATCCGTTTAAACCGCGAGAGAGTTCAGAGTCGTCGTAGCATTGTACGGATAGCTGCGCTTCTATTTTTTTTTATTATTTTAAACTTTATGCACATTTGGTACATTGGCGGACTTAATGCCTAAGGCATTCTCTTCCAGTCAACCATTGGGTGATGCAGAGAAAAGAAGAAGTAGGTGCAAATAAAAATTATGTTAAATAATTGTACAGCAAATAATACGCAACTTGTAGCCCAATATATATATATATATATATATATATATATATATATATATATATATATATATATAATATATATGCATATACATATATTTTATAAATACATACATAAACATACATACATGCATAAATGCAGACATGATCACCATAAAATTCCTATCTCATACCTAAGTATATATATCCACGAATAAGTATAAGTTTTAAGAATATTCAATGGTTAACTATTGAAGAGTTGAATCTGTTAACTCTTTGAGTAAGAGCTCCTTTACTTTCACTTTAAAAGAATAACGATTAGTAGCCATCCTGACCTCGAGAGGAAGCGCATTCCATAGTAGAATAGACTGAACCGAGAAAGAAGAACCGATAAACCCAGTGGTATGAGAGGGACAAAGTAGAAGTAGGTTACTTGACGACCGAAGGTTTCTGTCATGGTAATAACCACAGTAGTTGGAAGGGTGGTGTTAAATAAGTAGGGGGAGATGGAGAATTGAGGATAGTGAATAGGGTAGTGAGTGCGCGCATTTTTCGGCGTTGACGAATAGGCAACCATCTGAGCTGAGAACGAAAGGTGGAAATATGGTCATATTTACGAAGATTAAAAATAAATCGAATGCAGTTATTAAGAAGACGGTCTAATTTATCGAGAAGATCTGCATTCAGGTCATAACAGCACATATCACCATAGTCGATTAAAGGAAAGATAAGAGATTGCACGAGCGTGGTCTTAGTATTCGCAGGGAGAAAATGTTTTAGGCGATATATAGCTCTGAGGGTTCCGGTAACCTTTTGACATACGTTGGTAACTTGGTCGCGCCAGTTTAGCTTAGAGTCGAGATGTAAGCCCAGGTTTTTCACCGAGCGACAAATGGGTAAAGTTGTACCGTTAAAAATCACAGCAGGGAGCGCCTCAGAGTCGACTCTACTCATCAATCGGTGACTACCAATTACAATGGCCTGACACTTTGTCGGGTTAACAGATAACCCAAACCTGTTAGACCAGTTTTCAATGACTTCGAGGTCTCTATTAACCATGTCAATAGCTGTTGTTATGTCTTCAACCTTAGCTTGGGAGTACAGTTGCAAGTCGTCGGCATACAGATGATACGCACATTGAAGTTCAAGGGTTAGGAGATCAATAAACACAGAAAATAGCAAAGGAGAAAGAATACCGCCTTGAGGAACACCAGAGTCAACATCGCACCAACTCGAAGACAGGTCGTCAACACGAACAGACTGCTGGCGTCCCTGAAGATAAGATGAGAACCATTCCAGTGCTTCAGGTGAGATCATAAGATAGGAGAGGATAGACACTAGTATATCGTGACTGACAGTATTGAAGGCGTTGGAGAAATCTACCAGTACCAAGACTGTCACTTTTGTGTCTTCCATGGCCGTCCTAATATCGCCAGTCACTTTAAGGAGAGCGGTGGTAGTGCTATAACTAGGCCTGAAACCAGATTGAAATGGGCTTAAAAGGTTATTCTTGTAAATAAAAACAGATAACTGTTTATGCACACAATATTCTAGCACTTTAGAGAGGAAGGGGAGAATAGAGATAGGTCTAAACTGATTAGGAAGGGTGGAATTCGCAATTTTGGGTAGGGGAATGATAAAGGCTTTACGCCAAAGTGAGGGGAAAAGGCCGGAATCTAAGGAGAAGTTAATAATATGGGAGATTACAGGTAAAACTTGATCAAGGATAGTTGTGATCATACGTCTGCTGATTTGATCAAATCCTACAGCGTTAGAATTGATAGAAAGTATTATCTTTTTAATCTCACCCTGAGCAACTGGAGAAAAGTGGAAAGAGTTAATATTGGGACAATTTAGGCCCGCTAAGTAGTTAACAGTCCGATATTTGGTTTGGTGATCCAGATGAGCAGATGTAGAGAAATGGCGATTTATATCATCCAAACCAACTATCTTCTGCACGTTAGCAGATCGCTGTGCTTCTATCCCTTGGCAATGCAAAAACAGCTTCAGGAGATATGCAATTAAGTCTAATCCATTGACTCTAATCACACTGTCTCACCCACTGACTGTTTTACCCAATGATAGCTTTTATTTAAGTCAAAATTACCATCAGAAATAAATATCAACAGTGGGTCGAAAATTGTTCTAGCGGTGTTTCTGATCGCCTCAGCGTTTTTGGGACAGACGCGATGCCGTCACCGGGACGCTCGCATCTCTATAGCGATATTTCACAGGAGTCGGCGATAACTCTCGTGTCAAAAATCACCGGGACGTCACCGGGACGTCACCGGGACGCTCGCATCTCTATAGCGATATTTCACAGGAGTCGGCGATAACTCTCGTGTCAAAAATCACCGGGACGTCACCGGGACATCACCGGGACGTCACCGGGACGTCACCGGGACGCTCGCATCTCTATAGCGATATTTCACAGGAGTCGGCGATAACTCTCGTGTCAAAAATCGAACGACCAGTTACTAGTTACCAGTTCTTGCAGCAGAAAGGTTCGACACGTTTCTTTAGGCGTGAAATTTAAATAGTTGTTGTGCTACTTTCTAGTTTTTGTTTTCTGTGGATAGCAGTACAATATAGCGCTGCGCGCTGGTCGCATTCACTCGTGAGATAATGAAGCTAGTTTGGTCTAAATGTTAATGGGACGCCAGTCTCATTAACGGCGGGAGGTTAAGCGGGGGACACATCAGCGGCTCAAATTTGCAAAAATGCGCAACATAACGCAACGCTGGCCAGCAATCGTCTCCCTGCTCACAACACATTCCAATCTAAGCGATATGAAGAAACTTTCCCACTTCATTATCGCAACGTACATGTGCACTATAAGAAAACTTAAAACCTAATTGAATATGTTTAGTTATATTCATATTGATATTATCATAAATTAAACTAATTGCCTTATTCTACCTATCCTATATTTCTGATAATATATTTACACGTGTATAGCACACCATATGACTAGTACTATAATTATATGTATGACTGGGTCACTAAGGTGAAATAATAAATTGTCGGCGGAAGGAGGGCCAGCGACGGATGCATCGATTGGGGTAGGTCGATTTTGAGACGAAAGTCACAAGTCAAGCTAGTAACATATACGAAAAGTTGGAGAATGCGGATAAAACTGAAAGTATCGCTTCTCGGCCTTTTGGCTAAAATCAAAGTGTTCTTTTCAGCTTTATATCTGAAAGTTCCCTCACTGAGGGACCAGTATAACGACTGGTTCAAAAAGATTAATTTAACTGTTAACATAATTTTAAAATGGTTTTTATCGACTATTATAACTAACATTACAGACTTGTCTTTACTTAAGAAAATGTTTAGCATCGCTTGTGATCCACAAAATGGCTAGTGCGTATAATGTTAATAGGAATACCGCCGTTATCAATATCTTACAATGGAACGCGCAAATTTTGCGACTGAAATGTCTATTAAATTCAAAATTTGTAATAACATCTTTATAATGTATCTTTAACTAATTGCTATTTTGGTGGCACTATCATATATAAAATCTATAGACTTCAGCAAATTTGTAATTCTGATTAAGAGGTACACCGATCGCCTACAGTATTATTAAATTATTTTTTGAATTAAAATCTAACTCTAAATAAGTTGCTTTGCAACGGATCCCTTCTCACATTGGCTTGGTAGGGAACGAAAGAGTAGACAGTATAGCTAAAGAATCTTGCCAGTCTTCTCAGACTGTATTTATTTAATTAAAGTTTATTGTTACGAGTTGTGGAAGGTACACTTCGATAAGATATCTGTTGAGAAGGGGATATGGTATGAAACACTTCACAGTGAACCGTGGCAAAAACCATGGTTTGAGGATTGCTCAATGAGACGAAGTGTTTTAACCACCGCTTTTAGGCTTCGATCCGAACACATTCCACTTAATAAATTTGCATTCTTAATGAAAAAGGTTCCATCTCCTCTATGTACAAAGTGTGGCATAGTGGAAGACGTATTACATATTATAGTGGAATGTGTTCGGAACGAGACGTTAGGTATAATGTTATGTTATATGATATTTTCGATTTAAAACAAGTAGGGAGATGTAATTGTGTCTTGTCATATCCGCTATCTATATCAGCTTCACTGCTATACAACATGTTTAACATAGGTATGCGAAGGCGGACACAGTTAATATTTTATGATCATGTTTGATTAAACTCCTTAAATAAAAAAAATAAAAAACTGAAAGTATTTTTTTATATTTACTCATTACATTGACATCGGTACATTGTAGCTCGTACACAATCTTGTACGTAACAATAATAATTTACTCTCGCAAGAGATAACTTATTTTGCTTTCATGAAAATACTCTTTAAGTTTCAAGAGCTTATAATTTTTTCTCTGACTCTGTTACTGACAGCTGTTGATTGCAAAAATCTGGTTCTAAATATAAGGTAGCGAATATATTTTCTCTTTGATAAACCCATATTCGTGTAATTTTAAGGTAATCCGGGTTGCTGATAAATTGGATTGATTGATTAATTGGTCTGGGTATCATTTCCTGGCTGACTCGGACTAAACTCCGAAGTCAGTGTATTGATCACTAAAGTGACATTCAATTTCATATTATTATATAAAATAGCCAACATTTTTGTATTATCCGTGCTATGATTATATATGCCTAAGGATATACCTAGTCATATTACGTTTACAACTTTCTTAATCTTATCTTACATACAGATATTGAGAACATGTTAATAGCATAACAGATTTTGGTTAACCGCAGTAACATTCCGTTGCGCCGTGTAGCAAAACTCTGAATACCTGGCGAAGGAACTGTTCGGTGTGCACACTGTTTATCTCGCAAGCCGCTCTATTTACCTAACAACGAAACAATGTAAGCGGCTGTCTTCAACTGTTATTTATTTACACGCTCCACTAGGAATTATAACAGTCCTGCGTCGGCAGTAAGCTCGCATCCGCTCTCTTTTCATAATCATAAATATCGCTTTTGTTTACGGCTCATGCCTGATTAGATGCTCACATCTCTGTGGTCGGTTTTCTTACATTTAAATTGTATTACAGATGGTTAAAAACTTCTCCGTAGACCTCGTACAAAACAGAACGTTCATGCGAAGTGACAGTGACTGATCACGGCACGCTATCTGACACGTCGCGCGGTCGCGGACGCCCTCGAGACCCGCTGAGGACGCCCGCCTGCGTCAGTTTCCGCGTGATTAAACGCACAGCCCTTTGATCAATTGGGATATCAGGAGGAGCGTGTCGCGGATACGCCGCATTAACGCGTGTGTCATTATCGATTCTATTGAATTCGTTTAGTATTCCTCTTTTGACCTCGCTCTATCAAGATAAAGTCCTCGTTAAGACGTGAAAATACTTACTAAATACTAGAAGATGAAGATAGGAGATGATTAGTGTCAGTTAAGGTATATTGACGTTCGCAAGGTAAAATTGTGTACAGCAATTACCTGCTATACCGAGTGGAATGTATGCATGTACGTTATAGAAGTATGTCGTGTAAACATGAAGTGTGTCGCGACGCGTGTCTCCGGGACTCCTCTACTCCATAATTAACCGCACGGTGTGTGTGCGACGTACAGTTTTGTTCACATCTACATATTGATATGACACTCTGCACAACGGGTCCCTTACATGAATACGTTTACTTTGTATTTGATTAATTTATTTGACAATTTTAGATACAAAAGACCCACCACTTTATCAGTGAAAACAGTTTAATAAATATACATTTTATATCACATAATTTCCATTTTGAACAATCACGGGGTAATATAATATAATAAATAAAGCTAATATAATAAAGTTGAAGAGTTTTTGTTTTTGTAAAGCACTAATCTCTGGAACTAACAGTCAGATTTGATTATTTTAGTATTAGATGGAGTACTCATTGAGCGAGGTGATACGAAATGTAACATTACGCTACGACCCTTAGGAGCGGAGCTGTGACCATAAAGGCGGATGAGAGTGCGGGGAACGGTTCGTAATAGCAGGGTAACAGAACCAGTAGGAAGGTCACGTTTTGTGGTTATTGCTAGTACAGTTGTGTAGTTGTGGGATGACGCCATCTGGCAGTTATGGCACGATGTCCTGTAGCTCCATTCTAACAACTACTAAAAACTTGAAGTTTTGTAAGCACCATGGTTGTCATGCTGTAATCAGTTTAACAGCTGTGCGTGCCGCTGAGCCAGCTGTGTCGCCAACCGGGCAACCGCGCCTCTACACCGAAATGAGGATGAGAGAGGTGCATTTCGAGCGTTAGATACCTTGTATGCCGAGATTTGACCTATAGCGTGCCTTCCGAAAAGTTGATACCAGTTCAAATTTTTCAATGACAGCTTATCTCAGAGAAGGCGGATAGATTGAGAACAACACGGGCGAGACGTGCAATAAAAATTATATTCTCAACATGAGTTTATATATGTTTAAAGTCTTGTGCATTCGCTCTGGCGGCGGGATACCCCAAGGCTATTATTACATACAAAATATCCCATGATAGTACTATTCTTCATTATATTTGATTGATTACATTGATATCAATACTATTGGCAAATTGAATGTATTAAACAAATAACGTCAATTAATGAGCCATACTGAATTACCCTAAATAAACCGAATGCTATATATTATATTATGTGTAGGTACAGGCGCTCTCGGCACGTATCGGTCATCGTGTCCAGTAACTGGTTCATTAGTGTTCCGGTTATTGTGATATAATACAGTGAAGCGCTTGAGCCGCTTCTGAACCAGGCTAACGGCTATTGCAATAGAAGAAGACCTATCCTTATATAGGTGCTCAAACAACGTACATTAAGTTCCGTCCCCTCGTCGTGCTGCACATGGTACGAGGACATCGTATCAAAGAGCCGTTAAATACTTTTATAAATTGAAAAAACAAACCATTTATACAACACTGTACTAATGTTATTAATGTATATCGTTTACAACTGTAACATAATACATGCTTGTTAATAAGTTGTAAGCTATAATAAAATGTTTTTGTGTTGAGTCGATCAATGTCCAATAGAAGCGGAGTATGTTAATGGCCGCTGACGTCCATCAATCCTAGTCAATCGTAGGTACACAGTTCATTTAGAATATACATAATTATGTATATTGAAACTTGTGTGTAATGCTATAAATATGGAATGTTGAAATTAATCAACCAAATGCTAACTAACCATAATTAAACTCATTTTATATAATACAAGTAAGTCGCCTGTTCCATACATCCCTACCGGTAGGGATCCTTGGAAATGTTATGTGAATTTTCTCTACTGCCTAGTAGTACTATTAGAAAGAAAATATTTTCAGCAGTTGGGATATTTTTAATCTGTACTAATATTATAAAGCTGAAGAGTTTGTTTGTTTGTTTGCTTGAACTCTCTAATCTCAGGAACTACTGGTTCGAATTGAAAAATTATTTTGGTGTTAGATAGCCCATTTATCGAGGAAGGTTATATAGCATTATGCTACAACCAATACGAGCGAAGCATCAATGAAAAATGTTGCAAAAACGGGGAAAATTTACAAATGCAGACGAAGTTGCGAGGGAGAGCAGTATAAAAGAATACAAACAAACCCGTAATAAATAAAAACACAAGTTCATTTTGCACAACGCTAACATGAAACTACACTCCCATTGTACATACAATGTATTTCGTTAATTCTCAGATAGAATTTGTATCGATAAGCTAATGACACTTTTTAACCGACTTCCAAAAAAGTGGGATCTCAAATTGAATTCAAACATACGTAAAATACACACAAATAACAATAATAAATTTTATAGATAAAAAAACCGGATAAGTGTGAGTCTGACTTGCGCACCGAGGGTTCCGTAAGCAAACAAACTTGTGTGTAGATAGTACGTCCATCTCGGGAATCAATTGTTTAACACTTTTGTAGTAACTACTTAGTAATCTGTGCTTTTGCTCGTCTTTTTAGAAAGACAAACTTAACTTTGCGGTTGCGATGTACGACAAAGTCAACAATCGAACCGCAAAATATAAGTTTGTAATCACAAAAACTATTTTCTAAGTGATATAACAATAAATTAACGACTTTCAGATTTTTCCTTTACTTTTCCTGTCGGCCCTTGCATCTTAAAAAATTTCATGATTCTAGGTCAATGGGTTTATATATTTATAGGTTTTGATTTACCTGCGAAATGATCAAATTTGATAAAATCTAAGGTTTAATGGTCGCATCTTTTTATTGGGTTGATTTCGAAGCTTGATTTTTTTTCACCTTCAAGGGACCGTTGACATAAGTATTTGATGTAAATTTCAACTTGAAGCCTTCACGGTTTTCTGATTAATAGAGTCTTGACAGACACACATACAGACAAACAGCTAAAACCACAAATTAATGACTTTCAGATGTTTCCTTTATTTGTGCTGGGAGACTGCTTGTTTCCAAATTTCATGATTCTATAATCTAGGTGAATGGGAAGTACCCTATAGGTTCTGATTTACCTGCGAAATGTTCAAATATAAGGCTTAAAAGGCGATATCTTATGACTGCGCTGACTTAGAAGCTTCATTTTTTTACAGCATCGAGGGACCGCAGACATGTGTCTGGTATTAATTTGAACTTTGATAGTCGGGCGAACACGAGAATAGGGACACATCGGTATGCTTACAGAATAGGGACACTATTAGTATAGTCTTAGTAATCTGTGGTATAAGTATGTGACGGTACATGGTGAAACGAAAATATCAAAAATATCGAAAATGTGCGGGTGGATGAAGAACCTTCTACCTCACGATCTCGACATCGGAGGGCGTGCGTTGCTGAGCCAGTCAGCCCAGGGGTATGGAACTGCCATACAATCGGGTCAATTAAAAATATGCATATAAAGTGCTGTCACCTATCGATGACCGTACCTAAAACTAAAGCTTAGTTATCAGTTTCAGTTCATAGATGGCACTTTACTATTTTCTATAAATTATAGTAAGAAAACACTTAAAATTTAAAAAAAAACTTGAATTTAAATTTGAAGGGAATATAAACACTACTAGCTGTGCCCCGCGGTTTCACCCGCGTAACTCAGATGCCATGGGAATATCGGTATAAAAGTAGCCTATGTGTTAATCCAGGTCTCCAGCTATCTACATACGAAGTATCATCGCAATCGGTTCAGTAGTTTTTGCGTGAAAGAGTAACAAACATCCAAACCTCCTCACAAACTTTAAATTTTTTTTCACATTCAATATCTTCACTACATATTATAAAATATAAAACAAAGTCCCCCGCTGCGTTTGTCTGTCTGTCTGTCTGTTTGCGATAAACTAAAAGAATACTGAAAGGAATTTCATGCGGTTTTCACTAATAGACAGTGATTTATGAGGAAGGTTTAGGTGTATAATTTGTACCCGTGCGAAGCCGGGGCGGGTTGCAAGTGTTATATAAATGTATGTATACAGAGCCTTTTAACAAATCGCTAGTGTCTTGAAAATTCCCATTACGGACACAACCGTCAACAACGTCTGCCTTCACGCGTCTGCGCGTTCGGGACTCGGGTGGCTCACGTCACGCGGCGATGAGCGATGTCCCCCCCTCCACCGCACCGCACAATTTTATATTAATTTTATATCGTCGTAACTTTTAAAATATTTGACCAAATTACGTACTTTAAAAGGCAAAGTTTATTTACTTTGAATATCAGAAGCGATAAAAGTATTTATTTTAATAAAAATCAATTTGTTACTGCTAAATGTCAATTGGAAATAAAAAATCAAATTTTATTGAATTTATGGTTCACTATTTTGGTAATAATGGCTTACACATAAAAGATAGATATATACTGTCGCAGACTTTTTTGTAGAACTATTTAGAAGAAACAATCCCACCGTACATTATATTCGTGTAACTCTTACAGTTTTCACACCGCACACCAGAATAGCTCGCAGATGACAGATTTTTTTCCGACTTACTTAACACTTATCGTTATATATTGGCCAATATACACAATATCTTCATAAATCATAGCCTATGTGTTATTCTGATATATAAGCTATATTATCGTAAGGTTTCATTAAAATCCATACAGTGCTTTTTGCGTTAAAGAGTAACAAACATCCATACATCCATACATCCTCACAAACTTTCACGTTTATAATATTAGTAGGATATAATTACTTCCATGTAATTTATAATTAAATAATATTAAATTAGTCTGTGGGTATTTTTGACAGAAGACAGATTGACGTTAATTCGGTTACCCTCGACTTATATTTTTGGAGATAAAAATTAAAAAAACACGAAATCTACCTCTGCGGATTTTTTCTTTAGTGAAGTGAGCTAGTTTTGTAGTTTTTAATCTTTTACTTTTCTTGTTTAGTGGATAATGGCATTGCAAAACTTAGCTCATTTGAAAATAAAGATTTAAATAATTTTGAAATACTCTAAAGAGCCATCTACAGGCGCTCAGTTCAAATGAAATGAACTCCATCTATCCCTCATAGTATATAGTTTTTCAAAACGGATTCAGAGTGGCGTATCTATCTCTAGTTATTAATGTATAATCTATGAGTTAGCCTGTGACCACGGCCAGTGCAACCTGGTCGAAACGTCAGGCAATTCAAGGTATGTAATACATTTTTGTGATCGCGTTAATTCCCGTAAATACATAATTATACATGGAACGCGAAAGTTTAAAAGTTAATAATATGTATACTAATCGGTGCGAAAAATTTTTTAGTGTCATGATCAGTAGTTACTACGTAGTTCAGCTCAATTTTGCCGATGTTGAAGCATATTAGTGCCGTGTATGCAAGTTTCCACAAGCTCAAAGTTAGGTATTGCTTTTTAAAACTTCACGGGTTCTTTTAATGGTGGGAGATCAAACACACTTTGTTTTCTTTTGTTGTGCGCACTTCCAATATTCATTGTCATTAGCTTTTTTTTGCTATTGATACCCATTATCTTTGATTATATACTATATAATCAAAGCCCATCATGAAGTAAGCAAATACCTCTACCCCTTTTTAAAAATATAAGTTCGTTCATTTTTTCAAACAGACAAGCGTAAAATAAATTATCAATATCAAGAAAACTATAGTACTGGGATATTAATGATGGCTACGAAGAATATTGTATTGAACACAGCGTTTTTATAATTAGCAAAAAAACAGAAGAGGTATAAAATAGAATGAGAGTACAATTTTAAATTTATGCCAACAGTAGTGTGTCTCCGTATAGGTAGGAACAACCTTTGACATATATATAATTAAAGGGTACAACCATAAACTTAGTATACTAGTGTAATATACTAAGTTTATGGGTACAACCTTCTTTCTCTTTCAAAAACGATTTATTTTATACGTCAGTAAAACATCAAGATTTTACTTCACATTTATAAAGAAATTCATTATGTATCACACACAAGTCATTCAGGGGCACTTCATTGTTTGCACCTAATTTAAGACAAAAACTAAAAAGAAATGAACACTTTTCTTTTTAAAATGTAAGTCAATTTGTATAATACAAATTGACTTACATTTTCAAAACAGTAGAGATGCTTGGAAAAGTATCTTTAGATGGAAAAAAAATCCAACTATCCCTACTAGAGGTATATGGAACAGGCGTAGACATAAAATCCAACTATCCCTACTAGAGGTATATGGAACAGGCGTAGACATAAAATCCAACTATCCCTACTAGAGGTATATGGAACAGGCGTAGACATAAAATCCAACTATCCCTACTAGAGGTATATGGAACAGGCGTAGACATAAAATCCAACTATCCCTACTAGAGGTATATGGAACAGGCGTAGACATAAAATCCAACTATCCCTACTAGAGGTATATGGAACAGGCGTAGACATAAAATCCAACTATCCCTACTAGAGGTATATGGAACAGGCGTGGACATAATATCCAACTATCCCTACTAGAGGTATATGGAACAGGCGTAGACATAAAATCCAACTATCCCTACTAGAGGTATATGGAACAGGCGTAGACATAAAATCTAACTATCCCTACTAGAGGTATATGGAACAGGCGTAGACATAAAATCCAACTATCCCTACTAGAGGTATATGGAACAGGCGTAGACATAAAATCCAACTATCCCTACTAGAGGTATATGGAACAGGCGTAGACATAAAATCCAACTAACCCTACTAGAGGTATATGGAACAGGCGTAGACATAAAATCCAACTATCCCTACTAGAGGTATATGGAACAGGCGTAGACATAAAATCCAACTATCCCTACTAGAGGTATATGGAACAGGCGTGGACATAAAATCCAACTATCCCTACTAGAGGTATATGGAACAGGCGTGGACATAAAATCCAACTATCCCTACTAGAGGTATATGGAACAGGCGTGGACATAAAATCCAACTATCCCTACTAGAGGTATATGGAACTGGCGTAGACATAAAATCCAACTATCCCTACTAGAGGTATATGGAACAGGCGTAGACATAAAATCCAACTATCCCTACTAGAGGTATATGGAACAGGCGTAGACATAAAATCCAACTATCCCTACTAGAGGTATATGGAACAGGCGTAGACATAAAATCCAACTATCCCTACTAGAGGTATATGGAACAGGCGTAGACATAAAATCCAACTATCCCTACTAGAGGTATATGGAACAGGCGTAGACATAAAATTTCCAATTATCCCTAATAATAATAATTCTTTATTGACATAATAAATGTGTACATACATAGTTAAGAATTCCCTGACCCTGCTAGTATAACCTACTTAGTAATCTGTGGGATAACTGTGTCACAGGGGTCAGTGTCCTCCCCATAGTAGAGGTTACCGTTTAATTAATATGCCAATTGCGATGCATTATTAATGTTAATATTTGTAAATTTAAAATAAAATAAAATTAGATGCAAAAAAGAGGAAAATTAAAAAAACATTAATAAAGAAAGCGTTTTTTTGGATGGAACAAATGGAAAAAAAATCCAACTATCCCTACCAGTGGGGATAATTTGGTAGGGTTATATGGAACACGCGAAGTACCTAAGTATACAACATTACATTACGCGTCCACTTCTATGATATATACATTTATACAAGCGTCGCCCAGTGGTCTACATTCGACCATAATCATTACCTACTGAAAGTTGAGAGAAACCTTAGCACCTTTGAAGTTGCATGTTTCGTTACGTATTAACATGTACCTCTGCATCTTTACAGGTAAAGCGAAGTGTATAAAGGGGCGAGTCAGAGCAGTCAGAGGCATCGCTTTGTCGCAGCAATAAACGTTAGAGGCGCACTTAGTATAATAAAGTGAGGCGTTATCCGTAGTTTTATAGCAACAATTAGTGCGCAGTGTGCACGTTTACAGTGGCCGACACTCGCGCGGCGCTGGCTGCTCTCCGCCTGAGCCCCGCCCGCGCCGCCGGGCCGTATGTTCAGGAATTTATTACTTTATTAGACAAGAGAAGAGAGTGGCATCGCACCATGCTATGGCAACTTGTCATAACATAAAAGAATTACACTTTTTTTATTGAGTACAGTGCCATCCCAAGGATAGATACCGTAAATAAAATTACTGTGTTACAATATTTAAATTTATGATTTTGATGAGGGGAAATTTATTACTCTCAAATGTATTACGATTTAAAATTCGCATTTGTAAATAACAAAATATTGCATATTAAATATCTTAAACCACTTAAAATTCTATACAAGCAACAATTTGTTCACCAACACACAATAATATTAATTAAAAATACAATCGTAGATAATAAAGTATTTTTTTTTTTATATTAGGAACTTATTAATATTAGGTTGGCAGCACTTCACTTATATTGCAAATGGCTGCGTATGAGTACCGATTGCCGGTTTCTTGTGCTTTTCTTTTTGCAACATAAGTTTAGGTTGTTTTATGTGTAAAACTATCCGTTACTTGAATATAAAAATCGGAGATTAGTCATAAAGAGACATTAATTAACTAAAGTATAAAATTCTCATGTTAAAACCAATAAAACAAGAAACAGGGAACAACAAAACACATACATACACCGTATAGGTAGGTACCTATATATTGTTCAATTGTATATATATACCTATAGATATGTATAATCTATTAGTTTTCGGTATCTGACCACTAGGCGAAGTTTTGTGTTGTCAATAAAAAGAAGCAGAGCTGCCTGTCTATATCCTATATACTATTGTAGTCTTTGCATCGCACGCACTGTACCCCTACTTACAATTCTGCTATCGAAAATTTATTGGCAATGGAATTGGAATAAACATACATATAAGTAAGTAGGTACCTAATGTATTTAATAAATCGAAAACGAATTATATTTTGTCTTAAAATCGCTAGAAAAAATCCAGCTGTCGAAATAAAGTAGGCGTAGGCGAGTTTAACGATAATGCAAGGAATCCATAACAGTGGTCTAATCAGACCAGTGTGCAGTGGTGTGAAGGGCGATTTGATATCAAAAGTAAGGAAAGAAGTGATAACACTAGTTCATGACTTGGTCGGTCCCTGGCGGCTACGATGCTCTACAACAAAGGGCACAAGGGTTGTTATGTAACGCGACATACCAGATCACCTCGGTTGGAATGCTAAGTTTTAAGACTGCGACGTGGGATTAAACTGAAATGTATGTGACAGATATGTAATTTTATTGAAAACATTTGATCTGTGCTTGAATAGGTTTCAAGAAAGCACCTTTACAGTTTTAGGCAATTAATTGTTATTATTAAATATATGGCACCAATGATGCGTATACAGAAGCGTACTGTTGATTGAGCGACCGGCGCGGTGCGGCGACGAGCGATGCGATGCTATTGTCCGCGAGTGTACGCGCCCTCCGATCACACACAGAGTGGAGTATGTATGAATAGCGTCCTAATTGAGACGCACCATCATTACGTGTCTGTACCGCACACCACGTGACGTCACAACACTGGAGCCTGGTGCCTACCTAGCGGCTGGGCTTCTGCCGGGCCTTTGGAAATCTCTTTGCATCTACGGGCCTATTCGAGTGAGTACTCACTCACAAAGCTGCAAAGTGTTTTGTGAGTGATAGTGTTGGAGTTGGGTTGGAAAAAACAATTTTAGTTTTGTATTGAAATTTACAGTCAACTTACCCCGGGATCTTATCCTTTAATGTTTCTGCATTGTTTGTGGAATTTTGCCTAAATTACTTGTGATAATGATCTTGTGATCCTTGTATTAATAAAAAGAATGTGCTGTAGACTCGAAACCCACTGTTGTTATACTCGTAACATACTGTGTAAGAATAACACAACTAGTTCTAACTAAACATTAACTGCCATTTATTTAAACTATCAATGGCATACATTTTCAACTGCATAGAATGTGAAGTGACGCACAAACCTTTGTGTATAACTACTGAAGAAACTTAAAGTAACTCAGATAATCGCAGAGATTTATTTTAAACTTTAATTCGTAATGATTGTCTTATTGTCAATGTCTAAAAGGTCTAAAGGGCCCAGTTGAAACCAGCGTCAGGCACCCACCAGTGCCTGGCACAAAGCTGAACTGGCTCCCATTTTGGTGCGACCACGAGATGACTACTTCTCGTCTTTAAATTTAAGTTAGATATATCTCCTTAAACCCAGCTCTATGTTGTTGTTAAGTGTTTCATTCTGTTAGCGTCTCATTTAGTTGTGCTGTGTAAAATGTTGGAGAATGTTGCATGTACATACATTACACTATATTGATTTACCTACTTTCTTTCTTAGTAATTTTACTCGATTTATAATATTTCTTTTATAGGCACAATGTAACGTTGAACATTTTCAAGAGGAATATTTCAATAAACACCAGTGGACTGGTTGTTTGTCTCGTTCGGTCGCGCCGCACCGCGGTGGCCGCGCCCAAATTATGCTCTATCCCAGAATAAATATTGTCACAATAGAGTTTTGACGTCAAACGTCTGAACCACGTCGAGAATAGTGAATAAACACCGACCTCCCCTGAGACACTCGATACTTGCTTAATGCGAGACCGACCAGCGCACACTCCCGGACGGAGGGAGTTCGGCTTGTACATACCGCATTGCACATCATCCACCGATCCGCCGTACTCAAAGTTCAACACTGATATGGCTTCGTCTACTCGTCAATGTATTCGACACAAACTTCAATAGTCGTGGTTACAGAAAATACAGTCGTAGTCAGTTCTCGAATCCCTAACAACTCGGACACGAAATCAAGTTAACTCTCTCACAAACATTTTTGACAAACACATCCTAGCCAAAATAAACCCTAATACTATGTAACAAGATATTGTCAGCTTTCCTACTATTGATGGTTATTTACCTGCGATGTTTGGTCAGGGCGCCCGCGTCGTGTACCGTTTAGGGCAAACAGCCGAGGAATTTTACCATTGCGTGATGAACTAATGAAGGCGCTACTAGCCGTTACTGTCGTTGTTGGTCAAAACACAAAATCCTCTGTCATTGAAGACAATACAATATACCCCGCTACGGATGTCCAGATCGGCAACAAGCCCTCGTTAAATGCTTGTGAGCTTATTGTCGTTGTACGCGTAAAACGCGTCGTGGCAGAAGTCAAGAGACGGGGACGTGCCTTAACTAGCATCAATCTTATCTGTAATCCTCGGGTGCGCCTTTATCTTGACAAGTGACGTCACTGCCATTACCGATCCACGTCCACGCTAACCGTGACAAGCAACGTAGCTTGTCCGACGTTTTCTAACACAAAGTATGTACACTTTGTATATTTTATTATAACTAGCCTCTAGTGACGGACGCGGATTGCACACACTGAATATTGCTCACCACGACACTCTAAAGCTTATCAATTTTTTTCCTTTGCTTTATTCGTGCAAATTAAGTTATTGCTGTCTTCGCCCTCAAACTGCAAACTGCTCGTGCACCTGTCAACAATGGAATTTTTAACGACCATACCGGCTATATACATCTTCAAAAGCCTGCCGGGGGGTATGCTGATGTTACCTACTAAAATAAAAATGATATATGTGGCTCCATACCAATCTCTGTGGATTGTTTGTATCACAGTTTTTGGTGGCAAAAATACAGGATGTATTTGAAAAAGGAACACTTACTTAAATCAGGTGATTTAAGTAAGTGTCATGCCCTTTAGGTAAAGGGCATGACTCTAGACTTAGGTTATATACAGGTCACTTTAGCATGCAGTTAAAAAAAAAATACGTTTACAAGTTATGACCGTTAGAATTTCCAGGTATTTTTGTCTTCGTTTTTCATAAAAGTAGGTGAAATGTGTAAAGTTAAAGATTGTAAATCGTACATACTTTTTATTTAAAAGGTGCAAAGGATATAGTTTATAAATTCTTACTTACCCTGACTATGACCAAACGGAAAATCTGCTAGTAGTACTAAAAAAGCACAAAAGTATAAACACAAATAATCCCATCCCACTGTCCCCCTAATCCCACTAATATTATAAATGTGAAAGTTTGGATGGATGGATGTTTGTTACTCTTTCACGACAAAACGACTAAACTGATTGCGATGAAACTTGGTATGTAGATAGCTGGAGACCTGGATTAACATATAGGCTACTTTTATCCCGATTTTCCCACGGGATCGGGTGAAACCGCGGGGCGCAGCTAGTAATGTATATATATGCGCAAATCTTCAAATATTGTTTTTTAAGTGATTACAATTATTATAGAAATATCCAAAATACATTAGATTTATATTCAAATAATTTATTAGTAAACAGTAAAACAATTATTAATCAAGCTCTAATATTTAGTTCTAATAGATACTGTTTTGATTGTTTAATGTTGAATTTACGATTCAAGTACTCATTTAAAATAATGATATATTCAAATCATTGTGTAAATGTGCAAAATGAAGTCTGTTAGAATTAATATTATTATTCTGTATAAAATTGTATTATTTTATGCATTAAATAAAACTTAATTTCTATTGAATCCTGATTGCAGCGCCATCTGCTGACGATCTGTATAAAAATAATATTTGTTTATATTAAGTAAACGTAATTTGTGTAAAATAAATCAATTAAAGTTGTGTAAAATTGATGAACATATTTATAAGCTGTTTATCAAGAACTAGTTTTAGTCATTTGTAATAAAATAGGTTGTAGTCGCTTATCTGTTTCAAAAATTCTATTGTAAGGTTAATTATAAAAATGTTTGGATTGTGAAAAGAGAGATTCGTACTGTTCTGGCGGTTGTGTGAAAATAAACTAAGTAATTGTTAGTGCTTGTTTTTATTCTGATGGATCCTGAACATGAAAAACCCTGGCGTATCGCCGACATATACTTACATCACAGATTACTGAGAAGCTACTGCTAACATGCGCACACACTCATGCACGCACATACTCTGTACACTGTAAAACATATATTTGATTCCTGGGAGGATGCCCACGATTCTCTAGGCATTTTTTGCGATTTATCCAAAGCTTTTGATTGTGTTGTTCATGAAACTCTGATCAGGAAATTATATCACTACGGTATCAAAGATACGGCGCTGGATCTTCTTACTTCTTATCTAAATAATAGGATTCAGAAAGTCGATATTAATGGCAAGCTATCTCCAGGGTCTGTGGTAAAAATGGGCGTTCCGCAGGATCTATACTTGGGCCATTTTTGTTCTTAATCTACATTAATGACTTACCTTATATTGTTAAGAACAACAACGAAATAGTATTGTTTGCGGATGATACTTCACTCTTATTTAGGCTAAAACGTATGTGTACAAATTTTGACAACGTAAACGATGCTATTTCGAAAGTGGTTCGCTGGTTTAACGTTAACAATTTACTTCTTAATGGAGAAAAAACTAAATGTATCCGGTTCACTACTCCAAACGTTAAACAGGTGAAAACGACTATACTACTTAATGAAGTCGAGTTGGAACTAGTTGATACCACAAAATTCTTAGGCATTACTCTTGATTCTAAGCTTCAATGGGGCCCTCATATTGATAAATTATCGGATAGACTCAGCTCAGCAGCATACGCAGTTAGAAAAATTCGTGAACTGACTGATGTTGAAACAGCCAGATTAGTATTTTAGTTATTTTCATAGTATAATGTCGTATGGTATTCTACTGTGGTAATTTGCTTATATAGAACGCCCCAATCTGATCCCACTATATTTTTGAAATTAAATAACCTCCTTTATGACCTAATAAAAAAGTACAACTCAAAAATGCAGTTTGTCATAGCAGGTGACTTTAATATAAACATCTTAAAAAAAAATCACATTACAAACGAGTTATTAGACTTATCTTATAACCACAATATGCAAATTCATATTGATGTACCCACGAGAAAATCATCTTGTATTGATCATATATGGAGCAACATTCCTGATGCAACTGGAACAGTTCTCCCGCTGCATCTTTCTGATCATGACACAGCACAAATGCTGAGCTTCTCTTTAAAGCATAAACTGCAAAAGCCCGCTGTATATAACATTTATAAAAGAGATTATAGCCTATACAATACTCACAAATTCAAAGATTGTTTACAAAAATTATCGTGGTCAGACATTTACATGGAAAACGACGCAAATATTGCGTTTAATGGTTTTCATGAATTGTTTTGTCTATTTCACAACCTATGTTTCCCAAAATATAAACTAAAAATTAACATCAATAATAAAAGGAATAAAACTTGGATGAGTAAAGGCCTCAAACGCAGCTGTAAAACGAAACGGACACTACGTTTTCAATACTATAAAAATAAAACTATAGCTAATAAAAATAAATACAAGACATACTCTAAAATGCTTAAAAAGATTATATTCCAATCAAAAAAGAACTCAAATATCGACTATATAAATAAAAATGAAAACAAATGTAAAGCCACATGGACAGTAATTAAAAATGAAATATTGAACACAAACTCTAAAGACAACATTGAAGTTATTAAACTGCAGAATAAGACACTTACAGACCCCAAAGAACTCGCTACTGCCTTCAATAATCACTATATTAATTTGACGCATCAGTCAATAAACAAAAACCTACAAAACAGTTCTAGCGCAACATCTACAACAATAAACTCTATGTTTCTTATACCTATGTCAGAAACTGAAGTCAGAAATGAAATAATGTCACTTAAAAACACAAATTCTGCAGGTTATGATGAAATTACCACAAAAGTCATAAAATCATGTGTATGTGAAATTACAAGTATATTAACTCATTTAATTAATTTGTCATTTGCAAATGGAACCTTCCCGGATGCATTAAAATTGTCAATTGTTAAGCCTCTATTCAAAAAAGGAGAAAGAACTGATATTAACAACTACCGCCCCATTACGTTAATTCCCATCATATCAAAAATTTACGAAAAATGTATGTACAAAAGGCTGGTTGGTTATTGTGATAAATTTAACATTATTAAACGGGAACAATACGGCTTCCAAAAACATAAATCTACAACTTTAGCTATTTACACTCTTATGCAAACTGTTTTGACAAGTATTAATAATAATTGCTTAACCACAGGACTGTTCTTTGATATGTCAAAGGCGTTCGATCTGGTATCGCACGATATACTGCTTCAAAAACTGCAATCAGTTGGGGTCAGAGGCCCTACCTTAAACTGGATATCCTCATACCTTAGTAACAGGCGACAGTGTGTCACCATCACTAAAGTAGATAGAAACAAGGACATGATACCATATTCATCGGATTACAGTCTGAACACATATAACGTCCCGCAGGGGAGCTTATTGGGTCCAATACTGTTTCTTTTATATGTGAATAACATCACAGAGGTAACCGGTCATAATTGCATACTATACGCTGATGACATATCAATTATTGTCACCACTGATAAAAAAACCAACACAATTAACGACCACGAAGCTGACATCAATAATACGATAGATAATTTAATCCATTGGCTAAGTATTAATAATTTGCATATTAACCTTGATAAATCTACGTATATTCAATTTAATCAGTCTTATAACAATAAATATAATTTTAAACTAAATATTCCAAAAATCAAAGAAGTGACACATACCAAGTTCTTAGGCGTAACTATAGACGCAAATTTAAACTGGAAAATGCAAGTAGAAAATACATCAAACAAAATAAATAAATTTGTGTATGCACTGAGGCAGATAAAAAACATTACTAATATTAAAAAAGCTGTCATGTCTTACTGTGCGTATGTTGAGTCAGTGCTGCGCTATGGCCTTATAATGTGGGGCAACAGTACTGATGTAGAGCATTCGTTTCACAAAAAAAGTGTATCAGGGCAATATGTGGACTATAAATGGATGAATCGTGTCAATTATCCTTTAAAAACCTTGGCTTGTTACCGTTACCTTCATTATATATATACGAAATTTGTATGTTCGTTAGAAAACACCTTCATTTATTCACCACAGCTAATGATATAAATCCACGCAACAGGAGAGACCCACATAGATTAGTATTATATGACATTCCTCGATCAACAAAATACAACAAAAACTGTATAGCGATGTGCGTTCGCGTTTATAATAAGATACCCAATCAGATCAAATCATTACATTTAAGACCCTTTAAAATTAAATTGCATGAATGGTTACTCGCTAATAGCTTTTATAGTATTAAGGCGTTTCTTCAGAAAAAGCAGATTGTTTGAAAATTTTGCATGCTAGTACATATTAGCAAAACATGTATGTGCTCTAAAAAACATATGTAACACCTTTGTATACCATGTCTAATGCAAATAAATATATTATTATTATTATTATTCTCTTTATTTACTTAATGTACATATAAATTACATTTTTAAATACATTCACTATAAAAAAATAAAAACAAATATATTTAAAAATATAAAAAATAGTGTCCCACCGGTATCGGGTACAGGGACTAAGCTACCGGTGGTTAGGGTTCCAGAGATAGAAACCTCCTCACAATGCGTGCCGTATCAAGGAGGACTGCCTTCTGCATCAGGCTCTTAATCCAGCTGCCTAACGTGAGCCTCTGAAGGTGTTGGTCGAGGCTCTTAGCAATTAACCCATGGGCCGAAATGACTATCGGCACAATGATTGCTGAATCCACATCCCACATGTCGACAATCTCGTGAGCTAGGTCCAAATATTTTATTTCTTTATCTTTTTCGGCTTTTAAGAGATTGTCGTCATGGGGAATGGTGATGTCAATAATCATTGCTCGGCGCTCTAATCGGTCTATCACCACTATATCAGGCTTATTGGCAACAATAGTCCTGTCAGTGATGATAGATCGATCCCAGTACAATGTTGCACGACCATTTTCGAGAACTGGGTCGGGCACATACCTGTAGTACGGTAACTCAACAGCCACAAGATTATATTTAACAGCAAGTTGCTGATGGACTATCCTGGCCACTTGGTTATGTCTGTGCAAGTACTCGCCGTTGGCAAGACGAGAACAACCAGAAATTATATGCCTGAGGGTTTCTCCGGGACGATGACACGCCCGACAAATGTCAATTGTGCCGTCCTTCAGGATATATCTCCAATAGTTATTCGTCATAACAACTTCATCTGTAATTGCACAGACAAAACCTTCAGTTTCTCCGAAGAGGTCACCGAACCGTAGCCAGGATACTGATGCTAATAAATCTATATCGGGCCCATTTAAGGCCCGATAAAAACGTCCATGCAACGCCTTGCTCTTCCATATCTCCCTGCGGTCTGTTATAGTAAGTACTGCTGGTTTGCGCCAGTTCTCTTTTCCTTGAGCAAGCGGAGTGAGTCCGTTGTCAACTGCCACCACATCCCGATACACATCCAGGTCAACGGAGAGGAAGTAATCTCTAAGGTTGCATACCTCGCGGTTATGGAGGGTCTTGGCATTTAAAAAACCACGACCCCCACATTTCCGCGGGATATACAATCTCATGACCGATGAACGTGGATGGTGCATTCGGTACGCGGTAAGCAGTGTACAAACTCTTCTATCCAGGGCATCTAGTTCAGTCTGAGTCCATCTAAGTATGCCAAAGGAGTAGGTTAGGACTGATATGACCCAATCATTATAGGCCCGCACCTTATTACCACCTGAGAAAAGACTTTTCAATACTTTTTTCAGGCGGCCAAAGAAACGTTCCTGTAACGATTGCTTCATAGTCAATTCATTTACACCTAACGCCTGTGTCATACCTAGATACTTGTAAGTTTCATTGGCGGAAAGACATCTTAGGTGTGTGGAATCTGAGAGTTCCATCCCCTCAGATTCCACAATCCTGCCTCTTTTTACATGCATGACTGCACATTTATCCACACCAAATTCCATCCTGATACATTTACTAAAGGTTTCAGTTACCTCAAGTAATTTTATCAATTGGAAATTGTTGCAGGCAAACAGTTTCCAATCATCCATGAAAAGGAGATGGGATATAACCTGACCTTCTTTCCGTAAACGATAGCCTAGCCCTGAACTCTCCAGTAAAGTGCTGAGAGGATTCAAAGCTAAGCAAAACCACAAGGGACTCAAACTGTCACCCTGAAATATACCCCGCCTGATCTTAATATACTCGCCGTAACCTTGAAACCGCCGACATCCTGGATAGTAGAGTACCGTTCTCCATTGCCGCATACATGCCTTCAAGAAACTGCATAGAGTTGTATCTACCTTGTACAACTCCATCACTCTCAAGAGCCACGTATGCGGCACAGAGTCATAGCCTTTTTTGTAATCTATCCAACATGTCGCCAAATCCTTTCGATTACGACGAACTTGTTGGTTAATGGTCGTGTCAATAATAAGGGGCTCTTTAGTGCCACGGGCCCCACTTTTACATCCATTCTGAGAGTAAGCCATAATAGTATTGTTAGTTATATGAGATGTTATCTTCACTCTCAGAATAGACGTAAGTAATTTATAAAGTGTGGGTAAACACGTTATAGGTCTATATTTTTTGGGATCTGTGGCACTACCAGACTTAAAGAGTAGGTGAGTTACGCCTGTGGTCATAAAAGTCGGAAGCGAACCTGATTCTAAGCATGATTGCAATTGAGATGCCAATCGTACATGTGAGCTACGGAGCCACTTTAACCAAAAGTTATGCAGTCCGTCCGGTCCCGCTGATTTCCAGTTCGTCAGCGAACGAACTGCATAAGCTATATCAGTATTCGATATTGTTATTAGCTCCATGGTATCAATCGACTCACACGAACGTTCGACATCTCGCATCCAATCACCCTCTGTGTGAGTGACAGGCATCGCCCAGATGTCACGCCAAAAGGTATTCGTAATTTCAGCATCTGGGAAATGTGTGTCACTCACTAAATCAGGCTGCTCCCACCTTCTATAAACCCACCTCTCATCCCTTTGGAATGAACGATTCTGAGTATATCGGTCCACTCGTTTTTTGTACCTTCGTATACGGTTGGCCCATGCATAAACTTTCTGTTTCAGAAAGTCAATGCGCTCTGTGACCCGCGCTGCATAATTACAGGAACTGATATTAGTTCCCGAAAAAGCCCGGTTCACAAAACGCATTACTCTCGGGCGTGTGTTACCCGATCTGAAACAGATAAGCTTGCCAATGAGTGCCCTCGCCTCAGCGATACGACGTTCAATCCTGCACTGCCACGCCGGAGCAGCAAGCTTTGACCGAGTAGCGGTATAATTTTCTGGAAATTTAACACCAGCTACTCGACATGCTGCAACAGCCGCACAGTACAGAATTGAGTGTGTATCACTGAGATCTCTGCTTTCTTCTAAATAAATACCTATTATTATTATTATTATAATGCCGCCGATATTCAATCTATCTTCGTGCTGCAGAAGAGGGCTATTCGAGCAATTTATAACTTAGGCAATCGTGATTCACTGAGGCAGAAATTTAAAAAAATTAACATAATGACGGTAGCGTGCCAATATATTTATGAAAATCTAATTTACCTTCATAAAAATAAAGATCACTTCTGTAAAAAAAAGTGATATACACTCTTTTAACACGCGTAATAAACATAAACTTGTTGTACCTACCTCTAGGCTCCAAAAAATTAACAGGTCGTTTCTAGGTCAATGTGTGCGATATTATAATAAAATCCCAGATAATATTCAAATGTTAAGTCTAAACAAGTTTAAGTCTACAGTAAAACGTCAGCTATGCCTTAAGGGCTATTACTCATTAGGGGATTATATACAGGATAAAAACGCTTGGGATGGAATTGTAATAGAAATCTAATATGTTTCTTATTTCCATCTCTCATGTTTTTCTTTTCTTCTTTGAAATTTTTTCCTTAATTTTCAGTTTCCCTATTGTCATATTCTTTTTCTAGTTTATTTACTTTTAATTTTAAAAATATAATAGCACACAACAAACTGATGTGATATTTACTGAATATTGTTGAAACTGTCTGGTTTTTCTTTTCCTTCTTTTAAAAGAGTGGCCGTGAGTTTGTTTGCCCGATTTCTTATCACAAGGCTCAACCATTTGGAAACGGGCGGTTATAGATCGAAACAGGCAGATGTGATATTATGTTATCCATTTTTGTTTTCTTTAATCATTTTACATTTGACGAAGCAAACTATTGTTGCGGTGACTCTGTGTGTGTTGAGATATAATTTTTAATTATAATAATTATTTATTAAATCGACGATTTCGAATAATTGATCGTCAATTTTATGAAATAAAGATTTTTTGAATTCTTATCGAAAGTACGACTTTTCATGCCTTCTTTGCATTTCTAAAGCATAGTTTTAGCATTTTTCGGCTACACCTGAAACGTCACACCGCAAGCGCGGGCGTAAACATCTGATATAGCTCAACAGACTGTGCTTCCAACTGCATTAAGCACAGTTCAGTTGGTCAAACATCTATGATATTTGATTGAAGGTTAACTGTGTTGAAGTTCTTGTCATACATTGGTTATTAGTATAATCTTGGTACTCCATTTAAGAAATAGTGGATAAACAATTTCAGAGAACAATTTCCTGTCAAAATTCGTCACAGGGTATAAAAACATAACATTGACAATGTCTACCGCAACCACATACAATATAATTAATTAACATTTTAAAGTCCTAGTCCTGCCCAATAGTACTGTATATTAGCAAATGGCCATAGATCAAGTTGTTTACTTTGTTGTTCCTTAAGTATAGCGTTTCTATCACGAGTCTGTATGTAAATTCTGATATAGTTTTTAAAACGCCAAATCAATAATTTAACGAAAAGAACAACAATCGAAGGACAGCTAAAAAATGTTCGACTCCAATAATGTGTATGTTGCCTTACGTGACTCTCAGAGTCAGTCAGTGACCCACCGTTAGATTGGACAAACACTCCAAACTCCAAACTCCAATACAACGATAGGTCAATGACTCAGACTCTTTGAATGAATAAAGGATTTAAATTAAATACACCGTCCTTGTACCATAGACATTAGTATTGAAGTCTTTTATTTATTAATAATCCAAGTCTTTCACATAGCCCAGCGCCGCTCAAACAATTTGCCATCAAATTAAACATCTTTAAAGAATGGAAATGAAAGCGTGACGTAGCACGAGGTGACTAACGAACGTCAGAACGTGCACAGTGTGCACACCGAATAAAGTTCGTGGCTAGTGTTGTGAAACAATCTCACGAAACTATAGCTTCATTTGATAGTTCATTAAACGTATACGTACAAACGTACATCATGTTCGGAAACTTCAATGTAAGCCCTTAGCTGTTTCACCAAGAGAGGCTCTCAATTTCAAGATGCTTTCAAGCATTTCATATCGGGTCTACAATAAAGTATAGTGCAGCGCTGATTTAACTCGTATCCGGGGTAAAGGAACGCGTAGTTGAAGCGAAATGTTGCCAATGATATATCCGTGACGAAGCACTCCTCCGGGACGGATGAACCGCGAAGTGTTACAGATCCAGAACGCCTTGATACATTTTTAGAACATGAGATATTTAAATATCAAAGAAACTCGACGATGACACAGCAAAAGCAAAAATTCGTTCACGATTCGAGCATTTGTAAAAACTTCTCAACCCTACAAACATCGGTGATTTTAAATCCGAAGAGACTAGATAACGCACGGTCTACGAGATCAAGGGGAGTGACTGAGGGGCGATCACGAATTCAATAAATGAAAGAGCTGTGTGAAACGTCAGCGGTGCGGCATCACTGCGGCGGCGAGGCTTCGACACGCACGGTCGCTCGGAGTTATACCGACCACTTCCCTGATGGCTTTTTGCCGGCCATTACCCTCCCCTCACGCCGTTCAGCCTTCACTTTTTAACGAAATCGGTCGAATCACTGTAGCTGGTCGATGCTTTTTACTCGCTTCTTATAGGTAAAAAAGCGCAATCGATTCGGTCGGCGCTCCATCAACGAGGTCGGCGAGGCGCGGTGGTGGAAAGCGATGAAAAAAAGCGGTAAGGGTCGATTAGTTGATTTGCACAACGCGCGACATTTGAGCTCATTCGAGTGCGGCGGAGGGGCGGCGGATACGAACGACACTGTGACGTCACAAGGACTGATAGCGCCGATATTTCATCTTGTCGGATCCGAGAGGTTTTTTATCGGGCAATAAAACCGCCTTCTGCTCCATGTATCAATCGCATAAAGAGTGGTTGTCGCGTTAATGGCATCCCCGCATCTCTTTTCCCGAACAATGAACAAGCCTCTCGGGTCGACTACATATAAAGCTGCACGTTACCTACCTATATCGTAGTGTCTGATCGATTTATCATCCGCCCATTCCGCTGATTTCGTCCGCTCGTATTTACGTACGCGAGTTTATCTGTGAAATTTATCGCTGAAAGAGCGCAATTAACGCAAGGAGCGCCACGATAGTGTCCCGCCGCGCATCTCCGCCTGTCTTGGTGCATCCAGCAACATTAGCGAGCGGCTGTTTATGTTCTCGCCAGCGCGCAGCACAGCGCTCGCCTAGCGCTGTGGGAACTATGTACAACATTTCGCACAGCCCATGTTTATGTGTTTATGTTTTTTTATGCGCCGTAATGGAAGTTTAGCAGAAGTTTGATATACGAGCACGTTTGTCGAACAAGCAACACAATCCATATGCTCACTTAACCCGACGCGGTGTGCAGGCAGCGCTCCGTCAACAGACATTTTTGTATTTACGACTACGTTTTCGTGCAGTTTTCACAGCAAAAGGGTAAGTCGCTAAATACTAGCTCTGTTATTTACTTATTTATTTGGTTTATCAACGGTTGTTACAATAATACAATATTATTCATTATTACAAGAAAGGCTCCAGGATAATTTCACAACCAATTAAAGATAAACACAGCATGCACATATATAAACAGAACTAGATAAAGTTAAATAAATAAAATGAAATGAAATAAACTTCATTCCCAAAAAGAGATAAAAAAATTACCGTACAGAGCGATCTTTCGCCGCTATGATGATATTATTAACGTACGCCGATAATGATTCATTCAAACCCATACCGGAAGGGAGCAGATTTGTTTCAATCCCGGCATACCGGCAACCGCCACACCGTGACCGTCGCGTCCTTAAAAACAGTTTACGTTATGTTTAACGTTATAATAATGTTATGTTACTTAAATATTGCGACCAAATCGTATCATCGTAGTAAGGAAGGTGAAGTTAATCTCGTTTATTGCTCGTGGTCCACCTGGGTGGACTATTGGAAAAAATTATGCCATCAAAAACAAAACTTGTAAAAAAAACCAAGTCTCGCCGCTCAGTTCTTCTACCGTAAAAAGTTGTGAGATCCATGTAATACCAAGTCGGTTAATTTATTCGTTCCCTACTTAAGGGACCTTTTGTCTTAAGTTATTACGTAATTTAGTTAACTTAAAAACATCTTTAAGTGACCATATCAATATTAAAAATCTTTTATGTTTTAAATAAAATAGATTGACTTGGCAATCGCACTAACAATCTTATTTAGTATAATAGGTATGTATTACTTGTGAGATACATTGTGTTTTCATGCGAACGACATGGATCTCACAACTTTTTACGGTAGAATAACTGAGTGGCGAGACTTCGTTTTTTTTACAAGTTTTGTTTTTGATGGCATCTCATTTCTTTTTGTAGGTAGTCTTCCGCTTTTTATTTTCCAGTACTACTTCTTGAGCTGCAGCTACAGTTTTTCTCAAAGCCCACCCTGTCTCTATTGTTGGTTTTTCTCGGAGGCTTTGATGTTACAACTTTTGACAAGTCTGGACGGTAAATGGTTCTTAGTCTATTGTATTCACAAATTGAGGATTTTGTGAAAATTGAGGATTCCTGAGCTTTAATACTTCCAAAGTCGACATTTATTAGATGTAATCCGCCCAGACTTGTAACTAGCGAAAGTGCCACGTAAGCTTGACCGGATGTGAATACTGCAGAACCGATATCCATCAGCGCATTATTTAGACTTAGGCCCTGACTTTTGGGGCGCAGTGGTCTCTTTCTGTGAAGCTGTAATTCTCCAGAAAGAGACCGCTGAACGGGATCGGGAGAGGTCCGATCCCGAGCGTAGAGGACGTCGGCGGCGGTATCAACCGTCGACGGGGCCGCAGGCTGCCAGAGAGTGGGGACCTCTGGTAGCAAATTAACTGCTGCGGTAGGCGATAGGATGGCGGCCCGATAGCATCTTTGCGATCGGGCTGCTACACACATTGATTAGGCCGATAGGCGTGGGGAAGCCTTTTTCCCCGGGATAGGGATTGGCTAGGCGCGGCGTCGATCCGGGTCTGGGTCGACCTGAAATAATATGGTCCGAGTCCTCCCCAGAGCAGGGCGCCTGAGACCGGCTGTCGAGGTGGTTTTTAGTGGAAACACCACATACTCCTAGCTCCTGTGTCCCCGAGGAGCCGGAGATCCGAAGGGATTTTCTACCCCGTCAACAAAAAAAAAAAAAGCCCCTGACTTTTGTGTATAGTTATAGCGTAGGCTATACATATGGGAAACTGTTCTTGATGAACATAAGCCCTTAAATAATTTCAAATTTAGTTTTGACCGGACCAAGCTCGTAAACATGTTCTTTATCAAATGTAATGTATATTTTCTTAATTTTTGTATTTTTTTTTTTTTCTATTTTCGGGATCAACCTTTACTCTTTGCACTATACCGATAGAACCACTAACTAAACCAAGACTCACGTCAATATTTCGCCTTAACATGCTTTTGCTCCTATTTTTATAATTATGTTTTCCTCCAATTTTTTTGAATTTCTATTTTATTTTTTTCAATTTTTTTTTTCTTTTTGGTACATTGGTACAACTTCATAAGACATGCCCTATTCTTGCTTTTTCATTCCGTTGACCATTTTACAAGTTACCTTTGGACATAATTATATCTAGGTACCTATCTACACCTATTATTCCATTATATTATACACTAGCTGTGCCCCGTGGTTTTACCCGCGTAACTCAGATGCCATGGGAATGTCGGGATAAAAAGTAGCCTATGTGTTAATCCAGATCTCCATCTATCTACATACGAAGTATCGTCGAAATCGGTTCAGTAGTTTTTGCGTGAAAGAGTTACAAACATCCATACATCCTCACAAACTTTCATTTTTTTTTCACATTCAATATCTTCACTACATATTATAAAACAAAGTCCCCCGCCGCATCTGTCTGTTCGCGATAAACTAAAAAACTACTGAACGGAATTTCATGCGGTTTCCACTAATGGTGTATAATTTGTACTCGTGCGAAGCCGGGGCGGGTTGCTAGTATTATATAAATGTATGTATACAGAGCCTTTTAACAAATCGCTAGTGTCTTGAAATTTCCCATTACGGATACAACCGTCAAGAACGTCTGCGCTCACGCGTCTGCCCACGTTCGGGTGGCTCACGCCACGCGGCGATGAGCGGTGTTTAACCTTCCCTCGCCCGCAGTGCGCCCAACCGCCCACCGCCCTGCGCAGGCCAGACCGCACAATTTTATATAGTCGTAACTTTTAAAATATTTGACCAAATTATGTACTTTAAATGACAAAGTTTATCTACTTTGAATATCAGAAGCGGTAAAAGTATTTATTTTGATAAAAATCAATTTGTCACTGCTAAATGTGAATTGGAAATAAAAAATCAAATTTTATTGTATTTATGGTTCACTATTTTTTTAATAATGGCTTACACATAAAATATAGATATATACTGTCGCAGACTTTTTTGTAGAACTATTTAGGAGAAACAATTCCACCGTACATTATATTCTTGTAACTTTTACAGTTTTCCCACCGCACGCCAGAATAGCTCGCAAATGACAGTTTATTTTCCGACTTACTTAACATTTATCCTTATATTTTGGCCATTATGCAAAATATCTTCATAAATTATAGCCTATGTGTTATTCTGATATATAAATTATATTATTGTAAAGTTTCATTAAAATCCACACAGTACTTTTTGCGTGAAAGAGTAACAAACATCCATACATCCATACATCCTCACAAACTTTCACGTTTATATATGTAGGAGTAGGATATATAGGTACACTACATCCATACATCCTCACAAACTTTCACGTTTATAATATTCGTATGAGTAGAATATATATAGGTACACTGATTCATTCACTGCAAATGTAACTTTGTAATCCTATATATTTATATGGGATTACAAAGTTATTTATGCAGTTGGCGTATCCAGAAAACTGGACCGAAATTACAAAATGTTTTAGTTTTTTCTTGATTTATACACTAAATACTAATTGTATTCAAAATTTGAAGCTGCTATGTCTGCTAGAAGTGCCTTAGAATTTTGATGATCGGTCAGTTAGTCAGTGACTTACAAAATTAAGAAACTTTGACTAGTTATAATTCTTAAGCTACTTGTTTAAATTGAATGAAATTTGAAATATACCGTGTAAATACGGGACATGCCGTGGATAACTGGATACCGTGATACTGTTCGCCCCACTCACAATTAACGATTTTGTTAAATATATCGAATATTCAACGCGCAGTTAAATCTATTTATAAGTTGATGTCTATTCAGGTACGTAATCTTATCTAATGAAGTCTCTGTGTAAAGTAATGGGTCACCGAGACCGAGGGGCCGTGGTCGTACAGGGCGAAGTTGTAGGAACTTGTGTGTGCCGGCGACCGAGATATTTAAATGAGATTATAGTTAAAGGCAGGTAAATAGCAGCGCCGACCCGGTGGCCATCGTGACGCGACGTCCGGGGCTCGGCGCAATGCGCTCCGTGCACGGATTGTGGCTCTCGTACAAATGTAAATGCGTCGCAATAACCACTATAGTATCTTAACACAACCCAATTCATCAATGCTCTTTCTCATCTAAATTTGTAGAATAAAAGCTTCACATTTAAATAAACGTTTGTAAGGTGTTATGCGCTACTCAGTCGCTTATACTATTCATTTCACGCTCCGTCCACAGAGGAGTCCTTCTACACAATGTCGAGCTCAGGCTCCTTTGAGCTCGACCTACATGCAATTATGCGCACTTATTTCCCCTGAACTGGAGTCCTATTGTGCAAAATACCATACGTCACTGAGCAGATAGAGTACCTCCGGTGTACCCCTCCACAATCTCGATCTACAAATTCTTTTCGTCGTGCACTTTATTTGGTATACAAACACATACCTACACAAAATACAGTGGAAGTGATTCATGTGTTTCCTACTACACCACAAGACTATTTTTTTTGGGAACACCGATTAATTGGACGCATCATTTCTCCTCAAATTGCAAGGTGCAAAATTATGCAGTAACACGAAACTTCTTCAATATTGAAACTCCTGCAGGTACGATAATTGTGGTACTGTTTAATATTAAAAATAAGTAATTAGCACGTACTTATCTACCGATTGTGATTGTAACGTACGACTGGTACGACGCGGCTCGGTGCTTACACGTCGAGGTAAATTATTTATGCAGATTAATACGGCAACGTGTATGCAAGAACCGCTCAGCTCCGCGTGTGCTCGGGTTGCGTTTCTTTCGATTAAATTCGAGGCGAGCCGCAACCGACCACAACTATGTTTTTAAAGTTGAAAATGAGCACACAGCCGCTGCCGCCCAGAATTTGAATAATATACTTGAATATATGGAGATTTTCTACATTTATATTTCAACTTTAGAAAGATATAATATAAATAAACAAAACTCACTCGTCTATAACCGAGGCGCGGCCATGTGCCACTCCAAGAATGAACTACTACCTACGGCTACGGCACAACAAAGTCATGTGAATATTTATATGTGTCATTAGATAATAGTAGGGTATGTTTGTTATTGTTAATTTATTTATTTAATAGTAAAGCAACAAAATATGTGTTAAAGAAAAAATCATCACAGTATTCCGTCAATGCCATAAACACATGTGTAACAACATAATCTTATCTTTAGATTGGCTAGCATCCGAGCATACCGAGCAGTCCGAGCACTAGGGTTCTAAGGTCCAATGCGAACTCTTGCTCCAGATGAAGAGCAAACAATTGCATTTTCTTTAAAATTGTCTAAGCTGCAGTACATTCGATGAAAATTTGAAGAGATAGGTAGTAATAATAATAATTTAATAATATCCTGTTAACATACATTATACATATAGAGACATATTCATGTATTTAAATATTAGAACTGAGCGGGAAACGAATCTGCGACCCCCCTGGCGTGGCAGTCGAATGCACTACCGCCGCGCTGCATTAAAAAGACATCTCGTCTTGGCCAAATACTTTAATAATTAACAGTACAGTACTTCTTTCTTCTTTCGTTCTTTCTTTCTACTGTAGAAATAATTTACATTCCAGAAGTTACTTTGAGGATGACACCATCAGCAACGTTGATTCTATGATCTGAGCCTAACCTAAATACATACATACATACATATTTGGTACCTATGTTTTTTTTTTAGGAATTCTGGAATAACGGCTTATCAATCAGTTAAAGGAATAATTTACTTATTCATAATAAATGATTTGTCAATTGTTTGCTTCGAATCTTCAATCAAGATCGTAGCTTCGAAGAATAGCTCTGTGCCTCTGAAAACAGTGTACATAAGGTTTAGGTATCCGCATGTTCTGAGCCGCAGGTTACCAGTACAGAAAATACTCGAGATTGAACGGCGACCTCACTTCGTGAAGTAGACTGTAAACAATAAGCCCCTTTTAATACCTCGTTCACCCGTCTCTGCGTCGCGTCGTCCGTATTTTCTTTTTGTTACGGCGGACTAAAGTTAAGGTAAACACAGACACAGTTTGGTACGATTTAAATGATAGTAATATAGAAGTTTCGCTTATATTTCACACAGACCGTTCCCGTCTACTTTTAAACGCATATTCGGCATCAAACCGCAGGCACCTGTAACCGCTTCCACACCATCTTGAGTGTGCGCTCCGCGGCGCTAGTGCGTCGTTGGCACAAAGGTGAGAGTGCCGGGGCGCGGCGTGTGGTGTTCGCGGTGACCATGTCATAACACGCCAGCGACGCTTAATGCAGCACATCCGCAGGGCCGCTTATTTACATGAGCCACTGGAACAAACAACTCACATTTTAATTCGCCTAATTTATTTTTACGGTAGTAAAAAAACATCCCCGCCGCTAGTCCATCCCTACAATACACTAAATGTACCTAGTGTTCCTTTATTGTTATTAAGACATTTGCTGTCACTTTCACTAATTATGTCCCTTTCCACTCCAGTGCTAATTGGACAAGTTCGTAATGTTCTTAACCGATGCAGCTAGTGGGGTGTTGTGGGCTTTTGTGTTTGTGAATTAGATTTCCGCTGTCTCATAAATGAATAATAGTAATAGTGACCTTAAGTGCATGCGGGTGTGTTTCACTAGGTGCCCCGGTACGTACTCGAAACCTGGAAGACGTCAGAATGACATCAGTAAGCAGAGTTAACGTAATCGTTGGGTGCCAGGAGCCAACGAATACGTCAACTCTACTGGTAAAAAGGTGTTGTGAAAGCTTTCCGGTCATCGGGCACGCGCGCGCGTAGCGTGCCATTTAAAAGATCCCGTGAGGCATGCGCTGAGCTGAAATAAATCGGTAAGGTTAAATGTAACAACACGCGATGAAACGGATGCAAGGCGCTAAAGACATGCGCGATCAACGCAGCGTGCCGGCGCATAGCAAAGTAATAAACGCATGAATTACAGAACTGTGTTTTTTTATTTATATCTGAGTGTCAATAGCGTAATATATAAACTTCGCTGTTACACTATCACGGTAATATTATTTATACAGTATTCTATCTTCATACAAACGGTCGGAAAGCGAGTCATACCTACGCGTCTCAAGCTCGGTATACACTGAGTAGTGAGTACACAACCAGTCGCGAATGCGCCGCAGCGACGAACGAACGCTGAGATGCGTTTGTAATAGTCTAAGAGCCAGTGAACGGCAGACCACACATCATTTAGCAAAACCTAAAATTTCCTCAGTGAGTCTGTTATACCTACCAACCATAAGGTGGGGGCTAGCAGGTGCGACAGGTGTGATAACTTTATGAACTAAAAATGTATTTTAGGAAAGCTGCCGTTTAGATATGTCAAAATATACTATTATAGCTATTTAAGAAAAAAAAGCGCAGACGATTATCACGGTTCTAAAGTGGTGGCAGACATTTTGAAAATAAAAAAAAAAGAAATTTCAAAAGTATTTTAGGAAACTTGAAATCTAATATATAAAATTGTCGTGTCGCGGTGTTTGTAATTAAACTCCTCCGAAACTGTTTGACCGATTCTCATGAAATTTTGTGTGCATATTGGGTAGGTATGAGAATAGGACGTCTATTTTTTATACCCTTAATTGTTAAGGGTAGTCCACCCCTAATTTATTTTTTTAATTTTTAAATAATTTATTTTGTCTTTATTTTTTTATGATACAACATTATAAAATACATACAACCCTGAATTTTCAATCCTCTACAATTAACACCTGTTTTTTAATAGCGATATTAGTATTTTTACTTTCATTGGTACAATTTTTTTATTAAGTTAAGTATTTAACCTATTGAAAATAGAAAGTGCGATTGTTATAATCGATTGCCGTCAAGTCGATGTCAAACTTTTTTTTTATGGAACAGGGGGTTAACGAGCAGACGGGTCACCTGATGGTAAGTGACTACCGCCGCCCATGGGCACCTGCAACTCGAGATTCACAAGTGCCTTGCCGGCCTTTAAGGTGGGAGTAGGAGAGGAAGGGAGATGGAGAGATAGGGGGGAAGAGAGAGAGAGGGAAGGGTTAGGGCCACCGGTAACCTCACTCGCTTGGCGAAGTACAACGAAGCATTGCTTCACTGCCGGTTTTCTGTGAGGCCATGATATCACTCCTTTCGAGCCGGCCCATACGTGCCGAAGCATGGCTTTAACACTGATAAACTTTAAATATGTCAGTAAAGTTAATGAAGTACTTTGAATTAAGAAAATGAATGGTTGTTGTTTTGTTATTTTTATAGGCCGTCAATAGACCACAGCGTTTCATTCTTCTTTCATTCATAGACCTCATCCCCAAAATAAGTTAGTTATTTTTTATTTGACTACCAAAATATTCATTAGAAATAATAAATATGGCAAAACAACGTGTGCCGGGTCAACTAGTTTATATATATTATTCTTTAAAGTTTCAAAAGCTTATATAAGTTTAGATAAAAGATTTTTAATATTGATATGGTCACTATAAGATGTTGTTCGGTTAGCTAATTACGTAACTTAAGAAGGGACTGAATAAATTAACCGACTTGCTATTTTACATGGATCTCACAACTTTTTACGGTAGAAGAACTGAGCGGCGTGTCTTGTTTTTTTTACAAGTTTTGTTTTTGATGGCATAATTATATTTTTATCATAAAGTTTTCATCTGTTTTATGCTTTAGGTTTATTTACGTAGGTTAATCTTTAGAGTAGGAATTTCATTACAGTAAGTAAGCTGTTAATATTAAGTTTTATTTTGTTTAAGGCTTGGCACCGACTTCAAACCTATCAATAGATAGCACATACAAATAATAGTATTTTATTAATATTAAAAGTTTAGGTTTGCATAAGAGGTGAATTAAATTAAATCTTTAATAAGTTATTTTATTCATTTTAGGCCTACGAAAGGTGCCGCGCGCCCTAAACAATATAGATCCCAAGAAACGGGAACGGAAATAAATTATTACACAGACCACATGATGGCAAAGCACTACGGGAAATGCAACGATTGAGACAGTTAAATCTAGATAAAAAATAAATTACTAACTTTTTAAAATTTATTCTTTATTTCTTCGTTCCGAGAATTTATGCAATCGTATTGGTTACAATATTTCTCAGTTTCTCTACTCCGTACGCTCGCTCCGCTTCAATGACAGGTAGCCTAAGACCCACTTATTGGGACACGGGTTGATAATAATATATAATCAACCTAAGTGAAAACTCCTAAAAAAGCCGTACACAAACTAAAATGTTCATAAAATGAAAACTACTTTGCCAAAGTATGTTAAATTTTTATGGGACCAAATGGCAACTATTCTGCATCAAGCTTAAGAAGAATCACGTAAATCGAATCATAAATCTCAGCGTAATCGTTGTACATACATAAAAGAAATACCAATCGAGTTGAGAACCTGCTCCTTTTTGAAGTCGATTTAAACTAGAAAGAAAATCTTAAAGGTTGATGAAATTTAAATACTGTAGGCGGGCAGTCCTTTTCCGTGTTTACGTACCGCGCGGCTGTAGGTAATTATTTCAAGGACAGCACCGAGTCACAATACTGGATAGATAATATTACCGTGACACTGTCGAAATGAACAAATTCCACAAACATTTAGTTTTGTTAACATGAATACACGTAATGTTTAACCCAAGTTAGTCTTTTAGTAATAAAGTTGATATGCATTTATCAACAAGTCTAGAGTCTACAACCATTACACCTGAAGTGCGATAGTCGACAATAATTTTTTTTAGAAGTAAATATGTATTAGTATGATGTCCGGTGATGTTTGCAATGGTACCGTGACATGACAGTGTAATTTAAAACAGGAGCTTCGGTTCGTTTACGATATCGTTACGTCGGGTTATCTTGGGTTTTTTCACTATGATACAGAAATAAACCGTTGCGTCAGGCGAACACAAGGAAGTGATTTAGAAACGGATTTCAAACTTATATTACGAAAACTTCATATACGTATACGCCGTACATTGGTACCTGCCGATAGCTTAGCCTAGAAGCATTATTGACGACTTTTTTATGATATATACGATATACCCCGAGAAACTTGCTATATATAATAGTTTTGTCGATTTGTTTTGTCTTTGTCGCTAAGACAGTGGCGCGTGGCAGCGGCGTGTGGCAGAGGCGCGTGTGGCGCGTGTGGCGCGAGGTTGAGGTGGGCCTCGCCGCTATCTGCTTCCGCCGACAGTTAATTACGTTAATGATTTACACCGTGCTCGCTTGTTTCGGCACCAGCACGAATAGATCGTGCAAGATGCCCATTACTACACGATCTACGTATCGGTACTTAATGATAGCTTGATAAGATTGTAGTTAGTGCACTTGGGTGCCATAAGTAAGTACCTTATATAAAATGTCTTGCGTCCAGTACTCATTCCTTCATATCTGTACGTTTCTACCTCTACCGCTTTCTCTTTCCTTCCACTATTCCGAATACTTTGTTAATAGTTATTCTATACTTTTCTGTTTCTTTTATACTTATTTGTCTATTCTTCTCTTAATTTACTTTTTATACAACTAAGTAGATTATAAATACCTAACCCCCTTGACTATACCTAAACCTCAGATCATAGAAACAAAGAGATTTGCCTTTTAGTTCGAAATGTATGAGAACCGCTGTCTCTAAACTGTCCCTACTACTAGCTTACAACTACATATGCAGTTCAACAAAGCCAATAGATGCGTAGACTCACACGCACTTGAATGTACACGATATCAACAAGCCAATGACTGCTTAACAATTGAATACACACCTTAACATGTAAATAATAGCGTTTATTTAAATTTACAGTCCGCCTTACACACCCATATATATCAATAATTATTCGTTGTACTATGCAAAAGCAATTTTTATTACGTAATATACGATAGTGATTTCAGTTACAAAAATAAAGTGTAAAGTTATCGATTTTCAATCTTAGGAATGGCCTATGGAACGTCTTGATTCTTTATATATTTTTTAAATGTTTTACTTGTTTTTGTTTGTTAGTTAAGATAAAAAACGAAAAAATTAAACGACAAATTCAGTGAAGAAAAAAATATTTGTTAAATCGGCGCATTTCTGTTAACGGACATCTACTAGTAAGCAAATGATTTTACTGACCAGTGAAGTGCAAATAATGAAAGCACTTTGGCTCCAAATGAGAGGAGCTTAAATTGGATGGATTAAACAGCTTGTTGACGATTCATTTAACAATTATTTCATTTACAATTACAATGACAATTAATAATTTTATTTCCCCTCCATTTTAAACGTGATGAGACCTGCGTCAGCACCAGTTTATACTGGCTGCAGCCTTGCCCATGAGCGAAATTGGTTGAAGGGAAGTGGCAGCAGTATGCAGAACCTGCTGCTGATATTGTGGATCCCTTTCTTGCCAGCTCATCGGCAGTAGAGTAAATCACTATAAAAAAAAAGGAATTCTCAATTCGACCGTATATATATATATATATATATATATGTATATATTTTTCATGGTTCTAAAGCAATAGGAAGTACTTTATAGGTTTTGATTTACCTGCGGAATGTTCTTTATTAAAATCTAAGACTTAAATAGCCGTATCTTTTGATTACGTTGAATCAGAAGCTTGATTTTTTTATAGCTTATAGGGACCGCAGACATAGGTAATTAGTATTTGATTTGGCAATTTTAACTTATTGCCTCCTCGGGTTCCTGAGGAAAAGGGTCTTGATAGACAAACAGACGGACATTAAAGTAATCCTATTACTGTTCCTATTTTCCTTTTGAGGAACGGAACCCTAGAAACATTAAATTACAATAATTCATTACGATAACACTGGTCAACAACATGTTGTAACAAGAAAGGTGCTTACTAATTCAGGACTCCCATAGACTACCTACGTACGTTGTGTACCTATCCCTATTCTAACACCGTTATTATTTTGATTTGATCAGGTCTCTTTTAGTGTTACAGTGTTACAGCTGCTACCCGTAAAATGTAATATTCACCGCTTTAAGTTGCATTTTCTCTTTCCATAGTATTTGTTATGTAAAGAGCATAGTTGTGTCTCATATTTCCCTCGTTAAATGGTTATTAAATAATGTTAAGAAAGTGTAAAAATATTCCTGACAAGTTCTGTTATATTTATGGTAACATTATTTTTAAACCTCAGCGAAGAAATTTGACGCCATTAGTATATGATTTATATTTACGAAGTAACTATTATCTTATCTGTGGTTATATGACATTGACATTATTTTGTCTTTGCAATTGGTAAGCAAGACAAAGCATGGGTTCCAAACATCTGTTGTGTTACATGTGTGCGTCTTCTTACCGAATGGGCAAAAATATCTCGAACTTTGTCTTTTGGAATACCCATGATTTGGACGGAACCTACGAACTACCTATCTGATTGTCATGATTGTCTTCAATAATAAACGGAAGTACAATTAAAACTCAGCTAAAAGATAATAAGGTTTTACAAACTTTACATAAATAATGGACCTTGGACTTATCACAAAATTTCGTGAGAAGCATGTACTTATGGGGAGAACGGCACAGGGTACAGGACTGGTGAGGGCTTTTTATATTTGAAAAAAAAACTAAGTGATGCAAAAATTCAAGAGGCATATTTGTTCGTCCTCAAATCACGTCATTAATGACAGACGAAATATTTAAAGAAAAGCTTAGTGGGTTGGGAAAAATTTGAGCGCCATAAGCAATAAACACGGTCAAAAACTTCACCATGACATTTCTACATTAGGGGCTTGGGGTGAGCCACGTGACGACATCGATATTGAGACAACGATAACATCTGAGTGAAACCAAATCTTTACAATTTATAGAATTATTCGAACATTATGTCACCCAGTATCACAGCGCTGTTACACAATAATGACCATCATTTTTACTGGATTCACTATCCTTCCAAACTTTACTTTCAAGGTTTCGAAGCATTAAAAAAGTCGTGAAGTAGTTGTACATTGACATACGTCATACAATACATACGTACATATAAAAGGAGTCTGTACGCGTAGCGGATGACCCTCGGGCGGTTCATAAGGTATACTATAAGGTAACTTTGCTACGTTTTTATTACACTTACTTTCATTTTAATTTCACGTTTACGACAATTTTTACAACCTCCGCATTTGGGCCAGATCATATACGGTCATATTGTTTTTACACACCTACCCGCTTAAAAGCCCTCGCCCGCTCCTTTGGCTCATAATGCGATTCAAGGCCATTCGAAGATCCATTTTATGTTTGTCGTAAACGCGTTAGACGGGAATCGGCGGAGGCGGCGCGGCGACAGCCGCTGGATGCGGGTCCACTTTATATTGTCAAGGTGTGCCCAAACCGCCTCTATTCATTTCATACTTGTGTGAAATAAAAGTAGGATAATAAGACGAACCAAACCCTCTGAATAACCTATAAAACTAAAAACGGGGCATATCTGTAAGTGATGTACGACGACCATGGAGCAGATTCATCGGTGAACATCGGTTGTAGCGACAAGTGACAAACTGCAGCGATCAAAAAAATTATTAGAGTCAAATACATAGACAATAAATGACGACAGCGTTCTGGCCAACATTTGTCATAGTTGCGGTAGTCGAGCTATGGTTATTCACCGAAGTGAAAAAGTCTAAATAATCGTTACAAGCCTCGCTACAGTGTTGTGTGTGTTTCCCTTGTGAACTGTCCTTACCTGAGTTGTGGCGACACCTTGACGTCCTGCGGTGCGGCGTGCGTGTGTGAATGCTGCAGTTGTCCTGCTCGGAGGTGGAAACTGCGGTACCCTCTGTTGCTGTATTACAAACCATGGTAATGTCTCTTACATGACGATTGGCGGACTTTGTTGTGCATTCGACTGTAACGTCGAAGGACTCTGGTTCGATTCCCGCTCACTGCAAACATTTGTGAATAAATCTACCTATTTCCAGGGATCTACGTGTTTGTATGTACAATGTGCATTTTCTGGGACCCACAGTACAGGCTATGCTTGGTTTGGGTGTAGATAGAGTGCTGTGTAATATTAGTTATGTCCCAGAATTGTATTATTACTATCAATCAGTACAGAACAAGTAAGAGACATTTGTAAGATTATCTGACTCATACAAATAAATGCATTTCCATGATGAGTGTCAGTGTCCATCACTGGCATCACTGGCATCACTAGCGCCAAGGGCGGGGGTAGCTGTCTAGCGAGACCGTTTAGTTGGACAGACCGTATACAGTATTATATATATTAGTAGCGCGTTCTTGGAACAACACAACATAACATAATATGTGACTCTCAGCACGGTTTCCGAAGAGGGCGCAATACTGTCTTTGCCTTGTTAGGATTTGCAGATGATTATATTAATGACTGCTTAGATTCTGGCAAACAAATTATAGCACTTTTCATTGATTATAAAAAAGCATTGAGACCACGAGATCTTATTACAGGCAATGGACGAATGTGCGGGGTCCCACATATAATTGGTTTAAAAACTACCTCAATAATAGAAAAATAAGCACAATAAATGATCTCCCGTGTGGTTGGGAAAGAGGCGGATGTCGATATGAGTGTGCCTACTGTATCGGTGTACGGCCCTGTACGATTTATAACGAATGTGAACAGTGTGTCAAATGTCGTCGTAACTGGAAGGTGTTCATGTACGCTGATGATATGTGTCTTGTTTATGTCTCCAAAGACATAGCTAAGGTACAAAAGTGTATAAAAGGAGAATTTGAAAATATAAGCAAATGGTGGGCCCAATGGACAATGGAATTATACTGAACCTTGCAAAAACTAAATGTATGCATATACACTCGCCATAAAATCGAAATGCTAAATCTGGAAATAATGAATATCTCACAGTGATAGGACATACATACGAATGTTTGCATATAAATAAATTTAATGTAACTGTAAAAAATTGGATTATGTAGATACATTTAAATATTGGAAAAAGAAAATTTTGAATTGTTCATGTGAGAACTGTGTAGTAGTGATGTAACGAATATTCGCATTCGCATTCGCATTCGCGACTATTCGCTTAATTTTTGGCATTCGCATTCGCAAAAAATATGCAAATGTCTCTGACAAACGAAAAGAAATTATTTATTTGCGGTAATTCATCTGCTAACGTTTATTTTTTTTTTAGTTATATTTTATTAAATAATAATGGAACGGTTTTGAGAAGATTTACTAAATCGAAAAAACTTTCTCTTTTGTTCTTGTTACTTTCATTAAAATATTAACGAAACTAAAAAAAAATATTATAATACATAATAATATCTTATAGAAAAGGACTTGAAAGGTCTAATAAAATAATAATACCTAATAAGCCTAATGTATATGTATATACACTCAAGGCACATATTTTAACAAGCCGCTTATTACATGTTGATTACTTCAAAACTCCTTTATAATTTAATTGTTTTTGATACAATGCTAAAAGTGAACCTTTTACATACATAATCGAACAGGAGTCAGATTTACAGTTTCCTTCCTAAAAACAACAATGACTAAAATATTGATCTTTGTCACATTAATCGATATTTGGTCTCCTGGCATTAATTACTACTTGTAATCGATTTGGAAGCCCGTCCAATATGTGTTTTTTCCGGCTCTGTCTAGTGGCATTTTGTTGGTATAAAGAAAAATTCCGACACCCCAAACCTTCATCAATGAAAAAAAAACCGGTCAAGTGCGAGTCAGACTCGCGCACCGAGGGTTCCGTAAGCAAACAAACTTGTATACATCCATCTCGGGAATCAATTCTCAAAGACTTTTGCCCGTCTTTTTCGAAAGACAAACTTAACTTTGCGGTTGCGATGTACGACAAAGTGAACAATCCAACCGCAAAATATAAGTTTGTAATCACAAAAACTTTTTTTATGTGATATAACAAAAAATTAACGACTTTCAGATTTTTTCCTTCACTTATACTGTCAGACCTTGTTTCTTACCAAACTTCATGATTCTAGGTAAATGGTTTTCGACCCAAACCCTATAGGGTACTTTCGGTTTATCTAGAATTGTTAATTTTGGTTAAAAGCCAGGTCTTATTGCACAAGTAAAGGGAAAATTCCGAAAAATAAAAAAAGTTGAAAATTAAGGTAAGTTTTGGTACTTACAAGTTTTCGCGAAAATCTAAATTTGCTTAATAGGGATTATAGACCTCAGTATCTGGTATAACTTTCAACTTGCTAGGTCCACCCGTTCCTGAGAAAATTGGTGGTGACCCATGGACAGACAGACGGATAGATGGACAAAAGAGTGATCTTATAAGGGTTACTTTTTTACTTTTTGAGGTACGGAACCCTAATTAAACAAAACATTACAAAACAAATTTACTGTTGCGCAAAACGTCAACAATTAAATAAAATTCGGGTATAATACGGGTATATTTATTGCAGAACTACCCAGATAAACAAATACACCTATTAACCTTAACATACGTTATCGTAAACCATCGGTTTGCAGTTTTAGAGAAGTGGACAGTTAAATATACCTCTGAGTGTATTATTATAATATATTTGTTGGTTTGTACTTACTGTATTTTAAAAAACTTCATTTTAAATAATAATAAAGAAATAAAAATTAATCTCGTCAATTACGCAAAAAAAGAGTCATCCTCCGAAGGAAAGATAATAAGCTTTAAACTCGTATGGCGAAAGGCAAGTTTTAAAAGGGTATAAAGAATAAAATACGGATTGAAAACTCACAAATAGTGTTTCAAACTATAAAACTATCTTTAATCAAAAGCTATATACATTTTTCCACTCGTTAAATGCCTAAATTTATAATTTTTTGTCAATTATGGGTAGTTTTCACCCGTAAGAGTCATTAGCACACATCGTATGCCTATGTGTGCTAATGACTTTATGGCGTTTTTCATTTCAGTCAGTGAGTTGGTTTGATTCCTTTATACATGAGGTACATTTTTTATTTCAATCCTTCAGTATCCTATATCAATCCTACTAGTAGGACAAATCGATAGAGCCGTTTTCGAGATACGCAAAATAAATTTAAATACAGGATTTGCTAAAATATATTACAGTGATTAAGTAATTTTATATGCGGTATTATTCACCGGGACTCCCGGTTGGTCTTGCATTATTGTTTTCTGCGCTCTATTGCAAAATTGGTTAGAGGCTTGAATACAAATTTAAAACAATGTATGTAGAGAATTTTATGCTCTACAGTTTTATAATAGATTTCAACATCTTTTAAGCCATAGATAACAGAATATTTGCAAAACTCCATTTTATGACCGTTGACCTTGAACATCTGAAGTCACGCACATGAAATTTAATAAGACTTGAGACAATATTTAGAAAGCCAAAATAATGTTTATATGAGTTTTCAGCTTATTATCTCACATTTCCAGGTGAATTTGATTATTAAACCATTCACTGTGGCCCCACACAAAGACGTGCTGCGTGAATCGTCGACGATCCTAAACTCACAAGCGATATTGAGCCCGCTACTTATACAAATTTTTGCTTCCAATTAAACATAATGGAATATAATCTCAAAAACCAACTGAAGTGTGTAAAGCAGTCTAGCGTTACTAAAAACTCTTTTAGTGGTACACTTGTTAGTGGTTGGTGAAGTAACCAAATATTCTCAGGTCATTTTCTCTCTAACCATCCATAACAGAACCCGTCATTAAAAAAAAATTCTACGTCATATCTTTTAAAAACTTTAAACATTTGTTCCTCGGATCCATAAAAGGCAATGTAAAATTTCAAGCCTTTCATACATTTTGATTGCTCTATAGTTGAAAAGTCAATATTCGCATTCGCATTCGCGAATATTAGAAATAAATATTCGCATTCGCATTCTCTTTCGCGAATGTGAAAAATCGACATTCGTTACATCACTACTGTGTAGTCACTTATTTAGTTAAATTTCCTATGTTGCTTGGCAGTTCTGAGTATGTCATGCTCGCCTAGAAGTCCTGCCGATGGTGGCGTATATGTCGGGTCGTTCGGTTCCCTTCAATATGGTTGATCTGTACGATGGCTGGCGTGTGCGTCATGCTCATGAACGGATGCCGTTGGTCGGGGCTGGTCATTTCCGGACTGCTATTACTTAAATATGTATAGTAGTAATTAGCGCGTCTATTTTTATTTTAGAATAATAGGTATGTAACATTGTCCTTACATTTCATTTACGCTTATAAGCAATGTAACCAGAAATTTGTAAAAAACATTTTGAAAAAAACCTTTTTAACAAAAAATTAAACCGACGAAAAGAACTAAAAAGCAAAAATAAATAAACTTTAAGTCTTAAATATTGAGCTTATTTACATAAACTATCAAATTTTATATCAACTTATTTTGAGTCGGCGCCAAACAACAAACTGATTAATTATCAAGATTTTATATGTACCTACGTAGGCCATACGTAGGTAATTAATCATTTTATTATTTGGCGCCGACTCAAAATAAGTTTATTTAAAATTTGATAGTTTATGTAAATAAGCTCAATACTTAAGACTTAAAGTTCATTTATTTTTTGCTTTTTAGTTATTTTCGTCGGTTTCATTTTTTGTTAAAAAGGTTTTTATTTTATGGTTTGTTTTCATCATCAGCTCAGCTACATGATGTGATGATTTCTAAACGCAAATACCTGATAAAGTAATGAAAAGTAAACAGAAACACTATTCGTTCCTACAATTTTCGAGGGTTTCTCTCAATTTTATCAGGATTCCAACATCAGATCCTGATTTCCTTGACATGGGACCATCCTTGAGGTATACCCTATCTAACAAAAAAAGAATAATCAAAATCGGTTCATAAATAACGGAGTGAGGGCTGAACATACATAAAAAAAATATATATATATATATATATATACGGTCGAATTGAGAACCTCCTTTTTTTTCGTTGGTTAAAAAGAGTGTCCTTGGAGTTTCTTGCCTGTTCTTCTCTCCATAGGATCTACGTTTTGGAACAGGCAACTAGCTTCACGACTGACTTAGTCTTACTGACCCCTACTACCTATTATTGGTTTAATTGAAATAAATGGTTTTGATTTGATTTGATTTGATTTCATATTTAGGTCTAACAATAGATAAGAACTTTAACTGGCGAGATTACATGTACATGACATTTGCAATAGGCTAAGATTGCCGACTCGCTAATAATAAGTTATGGGCTCCTTGTATACGGGCGAACCTTTGTTACATAATATTATTTGAGAGATATTTAACACAAATAAATAAGACTGATAAAGTTCTTAGTAATAATGTTAAAGATAAGTTATTTCCCTTTTGCAAAATTATACCCATAGATAAAAAAGTAGATTATTTGGTAGGTCTGGAATATTATTATAATGATGAATATAAAATTAATATTATAAACAAGTACAACACACGTAGGGTTAGAGAGAGCTAACTGGTTCAACCACAGATAACAAATTATTATGGTAAGAGAACATCTACACACTACACACGTATTTGGTACTTGAAGTGTTTAACAAAAGAGATATATTAACAGAAAAAGATAAAATTTGTAAAGGATGACTTAAGACAAAAGTAAAAAACATTATACAAGATAGCTAATAGAACTAAATGCGTTTAGTATAGTAGATAAAACATTATACAAGATAGCTAATAGAACTAAATACGTTTATTATAGTAGATAAAACATTATACAAGATAGCTAATAGAACTAAATACGTTTATTATAGTAGATAAAACATTATACAAGATAGCTAATAGAACTAAATACGTTTATTATAGTAGATAAAACATTATACAAGATAGCTAATAGAACTAAATACGTTTATTATAGTAGATAAAACATTATACAAGATAGCTAATAGAACTAAATACGTTTATTATAGTAGATAAAACATTATACAAGATAGCTAATAGAACTAAATACGTTTATTATAGTAGATAAAACATTATACAAGATAGCTAATAGAACTAAATACGTTTATTATAGTAGATAAAACATTATACAAGATAGCTAATAGAACTAAATACGTTTATTATAGTAGATAAAACATTATACAAGATAGCTAATAGAACTAAATACGTTTATTATAGTAGATAAAACATTATACAAGATAGCTAATAGAACTAAATACGTTTATTATAGTAGATAAAACATTATACAAGATAGCTAATAGAACTAAATACGTTTATTATAGTAGATAAAACATTATACAAGATAGCTAATAGAACTAAATACGTTTATTATAGTAGATAAAACATTATACAAGATAGCTAATAGAACTAAATACGTTTATTATAGTAGATAAAACATTATACAAGATAGCTAATAGAACTAAATACGTTTATTATAGTAGATAAAACATTATACAAGATAGCTAATAGAACTAAATACGTTTATTATAGTAGATAAAACATTATACAAGATAGCTAATAGAACTAAATACGTTTATTATAGTAGATAAAACATTATACAAGATAGCTAATAGAACTAAATACGTTTATTATAGTAGATAAAACATTATACAAGATAGCTAATAGAACTAAATACGTTTATTATAGTAGATAAAACATTATACAAGATAGCTAATAGAACTAAATACGTTTATTATAGTAGATAAAACATTATACAAGATAGCTAATAGAACTAAATACGTTTATTATAGTAGATAAAACATTATACAAGATAGCTAATAGAACTAAATACGTTTATTATAGTAGATAAAACATTATACAAGATAGCTAATAGAACTAAATACGTTTATTATAGTAGATAAAACATTATACAAGATAGCTAATAGAACTAAATACGTTTATTATAGTAGATAAAACATTATACAAGATAGCTAATAGAACTAAATACGTTTATTATAGTAGATAAAACATTATACAAGATAGCTAATAGAACTAAATACGTTTATTATAGTAGATAAAACATTATACAAGATAGCTAATAGAACTAAATACGTTTATTATAGTAGATAAAACATTATACAAGATAGCTAATAGAACTAAATACGTTTATTATAGTAGATAAAACATTATACAAGATAGCTAATAGAACTAAATACGTTTATTATAGTAGATAAAACATTATACAAGATAGCTAATAGAACTAAATACGTTTATTATAGTAGATAAAACATTATACAAGATAGCTAATAGAACTAAATACGTTTATTATAGTAGATAAAACATTATACAAGATAGCTAATAGAACTAAATACGTTTATTATAGTAGATAAAACATTATACAAGATAGCTAATAGAACTAAATACGTTTATTATAGTAGATAAAACATTATACAAGATAGCTAATAGAACTAAATACGTTTATTATAGTAGATAAAACATTATACAAGATAGCTAATAGAACTAAATACGTTTATTATAGTAGATAAAACATTATACAAGATAGCTAATAGAACTAAATACGTTTATTATAGTAGATAAAACATTATACAAGATAGCTAATAGAACTAAATACGTTTATTATAGTAGATAAAACATTATACAAGATAGCTAATAGAACTAAATACGTTTATTATAGTAGATAAAACATTATACAAGATAGCTAATAGAACTAAATACGTTTATTATAGTAGATAAAACATTATACAAGATAGCTAATAGAACTAAATACGTTTATTATAGTAGATAAAACATTATACAAGATAGCTAATAGAACTAAATACGTTTATTATAGTAGATAAAACATTATACAAGATAGCTAATAGAACTAAATACGTTTATTATAGTAGATAAAACATTATACAAGATAGCTAATAGAACTAAATACGTTTATTATAGTAGATAAAACATTATACAAGATAGCTAATAGAACTAAATACGTTTATTATAGTAGATAAAACATTATACAAGATAGCTAATAGAACTAAATACGTTTATTATAGTAGATAAAACATTATACAAGATAGCTAATAGAACTAAATACGTTTATTATAGTAGATAAAACCATAACAATATAATATATAAGCAGTAGGTATTTAATGAATATATTTAGAGTTACATAAGGTCCTGCAGTTAACATAACAACAATAAGATGTAGCTTTAAATGTTACTGTATTATATAACTGTATATCTTTGTGTCTAATATTAGGTGTACAAGGTGGTTCATTGTTATGGCTAATTATCTTTTAAAAAAAGTATCACCGACTTCAATGTGCCTAAATCATGCTAAATTGTAATACGGGGCCAACTAAACGCACTGCTCCAAAGACACAGCGAGGTTTCGGAGCAAACGAAAATATCATCCATGTATACAATGTTTAGGTAGGTATTTATTGATTTTTCAAAACCCGCTCGGCCGATTTCGATAAAATTTTAATGGGACCACCTCCGAAGTATACCCTTTGAAATAAAAAAAGAATTTTCCAAATTGGTTCAGGCGTATTCGAGTAATCGGTGAACATACATAATAAAAAAAAAAGATTCCGACGAATTAAGAACCTCCTCCTTTTTTGAAGTCGGTTAAAAAGAGCGCCTCTCGCCATCAAACGTACAGTTTCGAATTACGTAACACCTCTGTAATACAATTTTATTACTTAAATAAATTCAAAAAAAAACACAGAGTATTGGCACAGAATAATATGTAGTACCACCAATTCTCCGCGACGTTGCAGCCCCAACACTTAAGGACACTCTTAAAACTTACTACCTTAGCTTAGTTGGAGGGGTTTACAACAACACTAGCAAAGACACTAACGACATCTTACGACTTTCCTTCGACAGACACGAGGTCCCTTGAAGCTGTACATTTAGATAAGTTTGTCTTTCAATCCGATTACCCATGTTGTTATACGTTTCGGCAACTATTTTTCTGGGAAGATATACTTGGAAAAACAGGCTAAAATCTTCGAGAAACCATTCCCGGGATGGACGAAGTATGCACGGAATTTTCGGCGCGCGAGTCAGACTCACACTTGTGTTGTTTTCAATACATGTCCTAGTACCTACATATTGTACAAAGAGACACCCAGACCACAGATAAAATAATAGTTACTTCGTAACCCATACCGATACAAGAGTGTGATGTGGTACCTAGTCGAATGCTCTGTCGCCGCGTCGCGAGTTGCATTGTAGTACCTAGGCCGTCAAACGTCGCGCCACAGAACATTAATAAATGAACACGCGACAGGGAAGCTCTGTATGTCTCTACCCCATTTACCCCATTTAATTACTATCCTTGCCACAACTAATTCGGTTCTTTTGCAGATATCTACTTATTTTGATAGGAATCATTAAATATGTCAGATGCCAACTTTGGTGTTGACACTAGTGTAGGTAACAATTAAGTGGTAGGTACAAATTTGGGTTATCACACTTATCACACTTATCACCGACATTCAGAAGCTCTTCTACTTCCTTATACTGTCAACGTGCGTCGGTCACTTTATTACTAACATCCGTAAATACGTCATTTTATTGTATTTTCACAGGGTTGTCCGATTTTGATAATTCTTTTTTGTTGGATAGGGTGTACTTCTAATTTGGTCCCATTTAAATTTTAAATAAAAATTTGAACCCTAAGGGTAGAAAAATAGGGGACGAATGATTGTTCACTCATTGACTTTACACCTGTTAACCGATTTTGTTGTAACTTAGCACACATGTGTAGTTTTAATGACACTACAACATGATAGAGACCTGTAGTTGATTTGATAATGGATGTGGAATCCAGTCGAGGGAAGTCCACAACGGTTTACAGCGTCTATTTCATGTTTGGTCTTTTTAATTAATCTTAATGAGAGCTTTTAACCTACTAAATACATATATTCTACTTATACAAAACTGGGGGCTAGGTCGTTTTTATTTTGACGTTATAAGACGGATGGGGGACATTGCAAGGTTAAGTAATACTAGCTAGGTCAGTTTAGAATTGGTGACCATTCTTAATACATTGAGACCCCTCCGTGCCTCGGAGAGCACATTAAGCCGTCGGTCTCGGTTGCGATACGAACAATTGTAGCATTCGTTACAGGTAGTTGGAGCCATAAAAAAATGGGACAACCTGGTCTAACTACAGAACTTCGATATAACCTAGTATTTGGGTTGTGGAGGTCTGATGGCAGTAAAATATAGAGTTCGGCCGTTTCGTAGTAAGACTGAAAGCCGATCCCAACTTGGTTGGGAACAGGCGCGGAGGATGTTATAGGACTGAGTCTCCAACGAGGTGGTCATCCCACCTCCACGCTGCGCAAACTTGATCCTCTCCCTGAGGTCTCGTCGCGTCACCAGCTAGCTGGTGTGCAAGTATCGGTGGGACGATCAGCTACATAAAGCTTTTCCTTCTAACAGTCTACCTGCTTGCTCTCATCGACACCTCCACAAGTTCCTTCTATCTCACGTAGGTACCTACATACATATATACAAAGATCTCCACCACTAAATATCAATATCGTGCTGCTTATTTGGTGTAAGTTGGTAAGAACGGTAATAAGCCTTTAGACAAAACAACTCATAGGAACGTTCGCGGTGCATTCCGCGCTCCGCTCCGCGAGGACAACATAAAGTGATTAATGTTGCGAGACGCGTGTTCGTTCTATCTTAAAAATGTACCGATAAATCGGCGGTTTCCTCAAACAACATATCGGCGTGGGCTGTGGAGACATGGACTTAAGATACGTGCGTGTTTGACAAATAAGTCAAATCATGTGTTGCAAAAACTAAAGAAAATGTTACTAAAAATGTCCGGTCCCGCAGCAGGCCCGCAAAAGTAGATTTCGTGTTTTTAAATTTTTAACTCTACAAACCCTAACTTCACAAACTCTACACCTTAGTCAAAATATGTGGTCTGGCCGTTTCACTACCTTCACATGGGCGTGAGGTAAAAAATGTATTCACTGTTCATTACTTTTCTGTTATACAATAGTTGTTGTAGTAACTCAACGGCCAGACCAAATATTTTGACTAAGGTGTAGAGTTTGTGAAGTTAGGGCTTGTAGAGTTAGGGCGTGTAGAGGTAGAAGCTTGGCTCGACCTGAGATCTGATAACGTTTTTGCAGTGCGAGCCATGTGGTTTCGTCTTGGCAACATTTTACATGAAAATGTTTTTGGTGGGATTTCACTTCGTAAGTTTTTTAAAACTATATTTTTTTAATATTATCTACGTATTAACGGGAATGAACGCGATCACGAAAAGGTATTACATACCTCTGAATTGCCTGACGTTTATTTTGACGTTTAATACGTAGATAATATTATATCATGGAACGCGAAAGTTTAAAAGTTAGTATATATTCTTTTACTCTGTTAATTTTTTTCCTTTTTTTGAGGTGTATATCTTGCTCATCAGAGGTTACTTTTTTCATACCTAGCAAACTCTCTATCTTGCCTTTTGTCTTTCTTGGTTTACTGTTTATCATCAGTCACAGCGGGTACACATTATGAGTTTTGCGCGCGCTTAATTCGATCCCCTAATTTTAAAGGGGGAGTGATTTACTAAAAATCATGAAATATGTTTTTTATTATTTATAACAAGGAGTCCCTCTAGCCTGAAAACTCTTAGCGGAAGTCTCATACAAACTTCCATCCCCTAGTTTAAGCAACCCCTTAAACTAGGGGGTAAAAGTTCCAAGTTTTAGTTTTTTTTTTGTTGTTTGTGTACTAATAATAGCTTACATACCAAGTTTCAGCTTCTAAGACTTCCGAAAGTACCCCAAGAATTTTGATGATCATCAGTGAGTCAGTGACGAAATCGGAGTTTTGTAGATATTAATAAAATCTAAAATATAAGAGTTATGCAATTGAAACTTTATATGTTTAATAAATCCACTGTTGACATCATTTCCTGACAATTTTGTGCATTTGGTATAATCCAAACCCAAGTTATGAGGGTTCAAAAAAACGACGGAACGCTTCGTGAAAAGGTAGGTAGTGCCCTTGCGCATCGTTTGGCTCGTCTTGGCGGGGTCACTACCGTACCCCCAGATCCATTGTGGAGGAACGGTTGTTATGTCCCTCCAACACAAAGGGAAGATCCTCCAACCAGGCGAGGTGATCATGCCTGGCGGGCCGCGGCCCAACGGTTGATGTTGGGAAGTTGAATGTATATATACTAATCAGCGCGAGAACTCTCATAGCGCGATGCAGGATTAGTAGGTTGTAGTTGTTTTCTTGTTGCTGTATGTGGAAGTCGCCACAACATAAACCGCGATATCTGCACTTTTTTTTTTTTTTTATTATTATGTTTTTTAACCATGCATCGACGCGAAAAGCTTGGGTGTTATAAGTTTAACGTGTTACGTGTGTATCGTAAACGGATGGACCGATTTTGATTTAAGTTTTTTACTTTGATAGGTAGCTTAATCGAGAGTGCTAATAGTCAAGAAAATCTGTTCAGCCGTTCGAAAATCATCAGCTCATTTCTAATTGTGAAAGGGATTTTTGAATCGGGGGTAAGTATTTATATTTTTGAGTCGGGGGTAAGTGTTAATATTTTTGAGTCGGGGGTAAGTGTTTATATTTTTGAGTCGGGGGTAAGTGTTGATATTTTTGAGTCGGGGGTAAGTGTTAATATTTTTGAGTCGGGGGTAAGTGTTTATATTTTTGAGTCGGGGGTAAGTGTTAATATTTTTGAGTCGGGGGTAAGTGTTTATATTTTTGAGTCGGGGGTAAGTGTTGATATTTTTGAGTCGGGGGTAAGTGTTAATATTTTTGAGTCGGGGGTAAGTGTTTATATTTTTGAGTCGGGGGTAAGTGTTAATATTTTTGAGTCGGGGGTAAGTGTTTATATTTTTGAGTCGGGGGTAAGTGTTGATATTTTTGAGTCGGGGGTAAGTATTTATATTTTCCTTTTTTGTCCTTTCCTTTCCTTATTCGGTTCCTCAATGCCACACCTATGACATAATTCCGAACTTGAGGCCGGAAACGCTAGTTTCTGCTAATTTTTACTGTGTACTGTACCTAGCCGCCTTTACATATCGCACTGCTATTACAAGAGTGTATTAACTCAAAATGAAGCTTTTTTCAGAAACGACAGAAAACTGATTACTCGCTTCCTGTTAAAGATTATAAAAAGTGAACACTGTATATAGGTTATTGATAAAATTAAGGGATTTCTGTATTAATGAATTATTTAAGAGATTGCAGGGTATCAAGTTTTTCCAATCTTTGACTCAATACTCTATTGTCTTAACAAATAAAAAAAAAATGAATTATTTTTAGTGGTTTTGTTGAAAAATTTGGCTTATTACAATTTATTATTATTATTTATTGACGCGTAGAGAATTGATATTTACGTATGAAAAATTAATTATCTCAAATTTACCCTGTTTTGAGTTGATACAGTCTCGTAATAGCAGTGCGATATTTAGATAGGCATATGGAAATGACAACAGATCTCCACGAAAAAATAGCAGGGCATTTCAGTCGATAACTTGAACTTGAAAAGTTAACGCCTGCAACAAACTCAACGAACTACAGCGAACAGTGCACAGAAAAGGTCCTTATTGACCGACTTCAAGAAAAGAAGGTCTATGTTCGGTTGCATGTTTTATTTTTATACAAATATTTTCACAATGTACCTTTTCTAAGCCTTGTGTGTACCTTACAAACGTAAAGTCAATAAGACGTCATTACGTTAAGACTAGGCACAGCAATTTATTAGTCAATAAAAGCGTTTAGATATATTTTCGGTAAATATGCAAATCGCTAATCAACAAGTTTGTTACATCCACAAGACTTGCAGGATCATCCAAGGTAATTTGTGTTTGTTCAAGCCCAAGCGCCTGACAAAACACTTTATATCAAATATGCATATCGTTGCGGTCCGAAGCGCAGAGGCACTTATTATTTTTTTTTAATTTTTACAAATCCTGTCGTACATTCACTTTCGCAACAATCTTGGCTCGATAAGCACGACATTGGTAATTTTTATTCATTTTTTTTTTATATTATAGGGGCCAAACGAGCAGACGCGTCACCTGGTGGTAAGTAACTACCGTCCCCATGGACATCTGCAACTTAAGAGTGACAAGTGCGTTGCTGGCCTTTGAGATAGGAGTACGCGAGTATTCTATTATATACCCAAGCATTTTGGGTTTTAATTCAACTCGTTTAGATAGATATGTACTCTTTATTGCACTCCATAAATAGGAGATAATCAAGAGAAAGGAATACATTTAAACTAGTAGTACAATGGGCGGCCTTATCGCAGTCTGTAATCTCTTACAGGCAACCTCTGGATGGACTATCCTTTATGTCCGCTAAAACAATGTTAAACACTGAAAGCGAGTAAATAACTCCTAAATATTTTAGGAATGACTAGGGGAGTGAAATACTGATATGAAACCCGAAGAACTTTCAATCTGTTTAAGTTTTTTTAATAACTAAGAAAGTAAGTATCTTGCTATAGCCATACGACATACCTATCTATCTAGGCATGATAAAAACTTAAACCGACGTAAGATGACAGGATCTGAAAAGCGAAAAATAAACTTGTTAGCCTAACGTACTATTATGTATTCTGTGATTCTGTGGCCTAACTAAAGTCCTACACTAATGTAAATACCTAAATAATTATGATTTGATTAAACTTCAATTGTTTTGATTAATCAGCGAAATGGCTAATGACAAGTTTAATCGGCAAGGCACCGAGTCTCATTAACTCGTCTATTGCTCAGGGTCACCCCGAATTCAACACCTTCAGTTGAGTTGGCTCCGCCCAAGCTTAGTGAATTTCCTCAAATCAGGGCCGGCATTTGTAAATTAATTGTTATGCAGTGCGAAGAGTGGCACATGGAAGGACCAACGAACACTTGTTGGCGCTGCAGTGTCTTAAGATCCTCCATTTTTGTTGCATGCCGTTGTTATTCAAAAAGTCTAAAGATTTCATCATTTTAGTTATTTATTTAATACTTCCTGCATTTTACATTGCACGGGGCGGACCTAATGCCAAGTGGCATATATATTCATGCATAAACATACATATAAACACATAAATACATATACATCATGCTATAATATATATGTATATGACGGCGCACCGATTATTTTAGTTGGCAACATTATTAATAAAGTGTCGGAAGTTAAGACACTGACGCAACACCGAGCGACGGTTGGCGCGCGACGGATGACAGTTACGGTTCGGATAGGCTGCTAGAATGGCAGAATCGATTTGCATCTCGTAGGCGCACCACGTGTTCTGTGGAGTGTCGTGATTTAAACCTTGATTGCAGATGTCTAATGATTATTCAAAGTATATTTTTGTGTTTTAATAAGTGTAGTAAAATGACTGTGAAAATCACGTTTTTATTCTCCTCGCCCGCCAACTCACCTCTACCCGCAACATTAAACATGAACACGCCCGATGTTTCCGATAGACGAGGAGGAGTTTCTACATATAGATTTAAAATATATCTATGGACATGAGATTATGAAGATATTTCTGCTATTTGTTCCCTATAAAAGTTAGTTTTAAAAGTGTCACGGCTAGTGGACATCCTAATTTCAGGAGGAAGCGCATTCCAAAGCAAGATAGAGTGGACAGCAGATGAAGAGTGAATAAGAGAAGAACTGTGAGAATAAGAATAAGAATCAAACATGAAAAATTGTTTGCTTATGGGAATATATTATTAAATTCCCGCAGAATGCAGATACGAAAGATAAGTGAATATATGGCAGGGGAAAAAAAATTGGTTCCCCATAACTTATAGTCGGATTTATTCAATTCATTTTACGGACCCTCCGTAACACCGTAATTCCAACTTCATTATATCAATTACGTACTCTGTTAAAACTGTAGTACCTACATGAAAACTGTTAAATGTAGTAAGTTTAGCCACTTTTATTTGGGAAAAAATACATTTATTATTTTATTTTGTAATTATTACGTAAAAGAAGATATTATACATAGAAGTATTATTGAAGAAATATATCTTCATTTTACAGGACAGTAATTTTAAATACTTTATCTTTTTATATTTTTTAAAGAATACATTATATTTAGCAATAAAGCACGTATCCATTAATAACTTTATTTTATTATTCCTAGGTTCCCTGGTATTACGGTATTCTAAGTAGTCAAGCACTAGTATAGCTTACGCAATCACTACCACAAATGCAGAATCTGTTATAATTGTGTGAAGTGAGTGGACCAATACGACGTAATATTAACCTTAGTGAATATTCATACGGCTTAGTTCAGTTTGGATAACATTCTCGGCGCATATATACGCGTGGTTGTTATTTGTAGCACCGCGCCGGCGACATGCGTTCTCGATAGATCCCGGCAGCGCTACATACCATTTCTATTACCTTATTTAGATTTCTGTGCATGTAACGTTTACGTAGTTAGATCGGCCGTCTGCAATTTTCCTTTAATAAATCAGTAGACCAAGTCACACGGTGCTCCCTCAGCGCATCAATCATCCAAAGTGAACAAAGTTTACTTTCAAATGGTCGTGAAGTGTCCGATGAACAGTTTGTGCACTTGAGGGTTTCCTCGATCTGTCGATATGTCACACGACGGTCTTCCTACAATAAAAATTTCATATTCTCAATATTCTCATCGATAGTCACTTCTATCGGCCTGCTGGACCTTGCATCATTATCTAAGTAAAAATTGCGGCGATAGAATTGAATATAACACCGTTCTATGGTCCTTAGAGATGGACAAGTTTCCCTAAGGGCTCTACACAAATCCTGGCAACATTTTTGTTTAGTTAAGCCATGTCTAAAGTTACATATTATACAAAAAGTTACACGAATGTCGAAATCAAAATTCGAAAAAGGATTCCTTGCCTCCAAATTCCTTTTTTTTAATATTACTTAGAGTTTATGGATTTACGTCACATCACAATATCTGGGGTCTAGGGGCAAGGTAGTCGCGCATGTGACGGTAGCGAAACGGCCAGACCAGACCAGACCATGTAGGACGGTGCTTTAACAGAATTTACATTGAAGAATTATTGAATAAGTGACTTACTTACAAGTACCGAGCAGAGGTGTGGAGCCGAGCCGTGTCTATACATACATGAATAGGTAGATGAGGACGGGAATAGAGGGCAAACAAACAACAGAGCGGATTCATAAATATGTTGATCGACCTCTATGTACATATTTCAATGGAATCCTGCATTACCCAGGCGGGCGGCGCGGCGACCCGGGGCCCGGGGCGCTGGCTTGTTCGGCGGCGCGGAGCATCTAATCATCTATTGAATTCTGTCTATACTTCATTAGCGAGTAGCGGCGCCGGCCGCCCAGCAACATGCCGACGCGCATCAACCACCGCCCGCTGCTCCAACAACTCCATCTTTCTATGTTCGCTCTTACCTCAACTTGCTCACCTTTAAGTTTCATTTTATGATACTTGTTTAATTATATTGCAATCTGAAATGTGAATCTTAATTATGAAATTATGAGGTAGAAATAATTTACTAATGGCCCTGCAATAAGCTGTATTCGTTATCATGTATTGTTGACGTGCCCCATGAACTTCGTCATAATGTACGCGTTTCGGTCGGAAATTCGGAATCCACTGAATGACTCAGAAGCAGTCATGAAACAAGTTCGGAGGAGACCGCACAGTATTTTATGAACAAATCGCTTCTCTAGATATTATTATCGCATTGTGAAACGTAGCGCTGACCTCATAACAATCCACGATAAAGTTTGTTTAGCTATAGTTGGTGATAAGTAAATGTTAGCCAGTTTGTAAAAGTCGCAAGTAACATCGTTGTTAAAGCACCGGCGATCATTCAATATCGACAGTCGACACGCCTCCACCGACTTACTTATAAGAAAGTGGGGGGACAAGAGAGTGCACTTAATGCAGATATAAAATGCACAATGTCTGTAGTGCAGCGGTGCAGCGAGGCGGGCTGTGAGTATTGTGCGCGCACTATAAATAGGTCACAGAACAGTTGGCGAGTAGTGGCGAGCCTTTCATCTCGTAATGGCTCTCAGGCTCGAGCGCGCGCCTTCTTAACATCATCGCGCGCATCGTCGCGACCCGCAGCCGTCTCTGCCTCACAACTGTACTAGCTATACGTTGGGCCCGGAATTACCCAGACTGACATGAATAAACACCTGGTAAAAATCAATTTAAACATGAATAGCAACAGAATGTGATTTGTAGATTTAGGAAGGTACTTCACGAAAATTGAAAATAGTTATTTGAACGGCTCGATTTCAGTCACTCACCTTGCTTGTCGCTCTGCCTTAGCTGATATTCGCGCTTGCTTTCCTCAATGCTTTCTTGACAGACTTGAAATACTTTGCAAACTATAGCGTGAAAGTGTTAAACTCACGTATCGTACCCGATTCTAGATTAATTCCGACTCTAGGTTCATTTCTTCATTAATATCTGAGTAGGTGTTACTGATGCGCGATGTCTTCCTTTGATTATTTTTTATAAAGAAATTAATCAGATTAAAAAATATGTTATTTTATAACATAATAATAATAATAAGGCAACACTTGATAGATTCAAATCTATAACTTGTATAGAAAAAAGAGTCTTGTCTTCCACATTAGAGCGTCGAATCGAAATCGAATGTAGCATTTAACCAATCAAACCATCGAACTAAACGAAAGAACGACTCACACAAACCGAATACAAATCACTGTATATAACACAAATGTCAAAGTATGTAGAAAAACACCTGACATTAGTAATAATGTAATACACAAAGAGTTTGTATACTCTTATATATATATATCTTTGTATACACTACGTTAGAGTAATACATGCACGAACTCAGGGGAATAATTATTGTTCTTAGTGCACGAATGTCATACCTCGACGAAGAATATTAAATCCACGGTTCAGAAAATATGCACGACTCCTGCAATATATACCAGAGGTTCCCAAACTTTTTTTCGCGTAATTCACTTTCAAAATTTTACTGGTTTCAGTGGACCCCCTGTTGCTACATTTCTAACATATTCCCAAAACTCGTCAAAAAGTATATATTTTTTTGTGTTCTATTTATAAAAATAATAAGATTATAGACTTAATAGAATTTCAAATTAAACATTAATAACCTACCATAACTTTAAAAATGCAAATCAAAAATTAAAAAAAAATCATAATTTTAATAGGAGGGATGTATTGACAATTATCAACATTTGGCTTCAGTTTTGTAAGGAAAAACCGCAATTCTCCCCGATCTGTGATGTTCAATATGCTTAATTTTTTTTTGGTAATAGTTTGTAACGACACTAAAACTTTTTCGACAAGGTATGACGAGGGAGACGCTATCAAAAGCTTTCTTGCAATTTTCCACAGCCCAGGATATTTTTCCAATATTTCTGCCTGCAGCCAAAATGTTTGATAGCCTTTTTTAAATTTCACCTTCAGCTCCTAATTGTTCTAAGCTCCTCTTGTAATACCAAATTCGCCACTTCCATTTTATTAAATGGATTTATGACCCATTGTGGCATTTCTATCGTCAGAATATCTTTGAATCTATTTTGCAGGGCATTTCAATGTTGAATGTATGTCTGAAAATCCCCATCAAGACATTCTGCCTGTGACAAGTTTGGAAACTGAAATCTGTCAAATACGCGATGTCAGTTTTGAATTTGATATTATTATTATTACTTGAAAAAAATGAGTAAAACCTTTCGACAACCACCGTACTTCCAGTATGTAAGAGCTATCGTTGGCAACCTTCATCATTTCCGTCGCACAATTGTGCAAATAAACGGGTATTCAACGCATTGCTTAGCTCGCATCTGTTGCCACCGAAATAATGTTTGTAAATGGAATCGATTTTTTCTTTAAGAAATCACTCACGACATTCAATATTAACTCAACTTTAGTGTCTGTCTCCAAAGTTTTCGCGAATGGCAGCTCTTCATGGATTTCTTCGTCCATAACAACTTTGAACATATCAGATTCTATCAGAAAATAATATAATATTTTTTGATTATTTTCCGATTGAAATATATTAAATCCGTTTGAAATATTTAAAGCTGATTACGTTTTTTTAAATCACTTTAAATCTGACTCAATCGGAAAACATTCATTTATTTTTCGATTATTTGCGGGTTGAAATGTTTCAATCGGATTCAATCAGATTCAAACCCTCGCGGCTTTGAACCCACTCTGTGACCACTCAAACGGATTGAATCCGATAAAAAAATCGGTGTCAATCGGAAAATAATAAAATTAATTTTTTTTTTAAATAAATCTGATTGAATCCGACAGAAATTCAATGGAGTTTCAAACGGATTTAATCAGAGTAAATTGTATTCGAGTTTGAACGGAAATTTCCGATTGTTTTTCAGTCAGTTTCAATCGGATTTAATCGGAGATTTCCGATTAACTTCCAATCGGATTCATTCGGAAGTTTAGGATTCAATTCGATTGAAACTGATTGAAAATCAATCGGAAATTTTCAACTAATACCGATTTTTTTTTTTCGTTTGGATACCCCCACGGGTCATCACCTCACCAGAGCTAACGGTGAAGTGGTATGTTGGAATCGAACCGACTATAACCACACGGTGTTCCGTCACAAGTGGGTCTATTGCAAGGGACCTGGGATATCCTAAGAAGAAAGTCTCCGGGAACCACTGCAGGCCTTGGCCGCCGCCTTGAACAGGCGGCCACAGCGTGGTGTACGGGGGGCCTTGCCCCCCTGCGATTTAAAAAAGCACGCTCGGAACACGTCGCGCCGCCGTCTCAGGCCTATTTCTGCTAGGGTAACTGACAGCCCCATCCGTCACCCTCAGGCCAGCGCTCATGGAGGCCGGAGGTCGTTCTGCGCTTTCCGGCGCTTGGTGCGTCTACTGCGGGACGGGAGAGTACTCGTTCTCTCCCGTACCTCTTCCGCCGCCTCTTTAGCCATCGTCACGTCCTCGCAAAATGAGGCTGCGGAATTCCACGCACTCTCGCTTCGGACCAGACAGAACCATGGTCTCAAGCGAAAGGCTTCCCTCACCAATAGCCGTCGTGAGGTTGAGGCGCTGCTGAATTAATTCCGACTAGACCTTTTTAAATCGGATTCGGAGTGTTTAACCAGTTTTATAATCTGCCTACATTGTTAGGAAAAGCCAAGCCAACAACAACAGCCAAAACATTTTTGTTCTTTACTACCGAAACCAGATAAATTTTCATGGACCCACACTTACAACTAGTGAACCCCCATTTTTATTTAACGCCAACGTAGACCCCCTTTGAGTCTCCCATGGACCATTGGAGGTCCACCTGGACACTGGAAATCACCGATACGTACCATGCTAATCATACTATATTTGATCGAAACACGAATCCATCTATCCAGCATCGATAAATTAAAATATGAATTTATGGGAGTGCTTGAATTTTCTAGCTTCATTTTGTGGGTTAGGTAGGGTGCTAGAAAGTATTAAACTCAAGAATAAATATTTTACAAAATTCTAGTACCTTGGGCCAATACATGTTACGACATCTATTGGCCCAAAGTAATACTAATTGCGCGAGATGTTTCTACTTTCTGCCAAATAAGCGACTGACTTTTTACCTTTATGTAAGTTTGTTTGCCACTTATATTAGAATAAGGTCTGTTCCACTCAATAACATTAGGTACATGTCACTGAAGGATTCAGTCTTCAGACGATGCCTACTTGACGAGTTTTTTTGTATAAGTGGGTATGAAGATAGTTATGCAACAAAAAAGCTAGTCTATCACATTAAATTAGTCACAAGATTTACATTTTAATTTTACATGGTTGAACTCTAACGCTAAATTCTAGTGTGTTTTCTTTTTAACTGACGAAAAAAAAAGGAGGTTCTCAATTCGACCGTATAATATATTTTTTTTTATTTTTTTTTTTTATGTCTGTTCAGCCCTCACTCCGTTATTTCTGAACCGATTTTGATTATTCTTTTTTTGTTCGATAGGGTATACCTCAAGGGTGGTCCCATGTCAAGGAAGTCAGGATCTGATGATGGGATCCTAAAAAAATTGAGAGAAACCCTCGAAAATTGTAGGAACGAATAGTGTTTCTGTTTACTTTTCATTACTTTATCAGGTATTGCGTTTAGAAATCATCATCATTTTTCATCATCATCATCATGATGATGAATAAAACCATAAAATAAAATCTTTTTAACAAAAAATTAAACCGACGAAAAGAACTAAAAAGCAAAAAATAAATAAACCTTAAGTCTTAAGTATTGAGCTTATTTACATAAACTATCCAATTTTATATAAACTTATTTTGAGTCGGCGTCAAATAAAATTTTGATAATTAATCAGTTTGTTGTTTGGCGCCGACTCAAAATAAGTTTCTATAAAATTAGATAGTTTATGTAAATAAGCTCAATACTTAAGACTTAAGGTTTATTTATTTTTTGCTTTTTAGTTCTTTTCGTCGGTTTAATTTTTTTGTTAAAAAGATTTTATTCAGTGATGAAGAACTTGACCACACATTCCCATTTATGTTTTTGATCTGATTTTAGATATTTTTGTTGGTCTATATTAATAATTAACGTACCTTTCAATAACGAATAGGCTTGGGTGTTTGGGACTATGCACTATAATGAGTGGTTATTTAAGCTTGAAACTTATTTATGGCCAAATGGCTAACGAAACACCGTTTCACGTTTAGTTTTCTTTCTGCTAGACAAGTTAATAAATAATAATAATAATAACTTTATCTCATAAGCACAGGTATACATTACTACCAGTCACAAACCAAAGCTAATAACTCTCATCTTGAAAAACTATACGAGACATGTTATGGCGCCAACCGAGTTGCACCAATCCAAGTCATGGCAGACTAGAAAATGCCTTCATCCTTTCTTTATAAACCTTATTGCCTTATAAAAGACAATTCCCGCACTAGGAATAATTTCTGTAACTATACAAACATTCAAACAACGGACACAAAGACCACTTAGACTCGGGACAGTTATTTGTGGATTACACAAATATTTGTATCGTGTGGGTAACGAAACTTGGCGATCATTTTAACTATTGCTGGAACCGTGCCCTAACCCTTCCCCCTCCCCGTCTCCCCCTCTACCACCTTTCCTTTACTCTTACCTTAAAGGCCGGCAACGCACTTGTGACTCTTGAGTTGCAGGTGCCTTCGTTTGCCCCTATACCACAGATAAGATAATAGTTACTCCGTAACAGATACATCACTCCCATACAAAAGTGAAAATACCTACGTTATAATAGCCTACAAAATTTTAATGATAATACCTGGCGTCAGCCGCGACCAGAAATATATCTTATTTACGCTTTTCGAAAGTTGAGAATGTCTTGCCCGCCGCGCTACCTTATACCTATATTATTCTAAATCGGGGAAATAACTTTAATCTGGGGGCACGGCAGTGCCCCCGCCAAGTCGAGCAAAAAAGGGGCACGGCCGTACTATCCTTTACTCGAAGCAGTTCAGGCCATTTTCGACCCCCTATAACTTGGTTGTGGATAAAACCAGAAGCCTGAATTTTCAGTAACCAAGCAGGCATTGTATAAACACGGTACATTTTAAATTTCATTAAATTTGAACCAGTAGCTTAAGAATTATATCTAGTCAAAGTTTCTTAATTTTGTAAGTCACTGACTGACTGACCTATCATCAAAATTCTAAGGCCCTTCTAGCAGGCATAGCAGCTTCAAATTTAGAATGCAATTAGTGTTGTGATGTAGCCCTGCCTATACCATAAAAAAAAAAGAAAAATATATATATCTTAAAGGTACAGAGCAAGGGTTTTGCAAAATATTACTGCACCTTCTCAGGATTAGCTGCAGACGAGGAAACTCTTTAATGCTCAACAGTACAGACACGAAACTTTGGGTATGCATTGAGTGATAATAGTCTGTTCTAAAGTTCACCATGACCTAGCTGCTGCGCCCAGGATTGGTTACAGACGAGGAAACAGTGGTTAACAGTACAGACAAGAAACTTTATACAACCTTATAACTAACTTAACTTTACTTAACTTAACTTTATGATAATCCGCCCAGGACTTACTTCAGGCGAGGGAACTCCTAAAAGTTCAAAGTACAGACACGAAGCTTTATATGCCTATTGAGTTATAATATAATAGTCTGTTCTAAAGTTTACCATGATCTGACTGTTGTGCCCAGCATTTGCTCGAGAAGAGGGAACTCCTCATCAGTGAACAGTACAGACACGAAACTTTATACATATACGCATTAAATTATGGTAGTCTGTTCTAAAGTTTACCATTCAAATTATAATTCAATATCTTTATTTCATAAAATTGATCATCAATTATTCGAAATCGTCAATTTAAAAAATAATTATTATAATTTAAAATTATAAATTAACACACAGAGTCACTGCAACAATAATTTGCTTGGTCAAATGTAAAATTATAAAAAAAATAACATAATATTATATCTGCCTCTGTCGATCTATAACAGGCCGTTTCCAAATGAGCATTGTGAGAACAAATCGGGCAAAGCAAGGGATATAATATCACAAAGAAAGGTAGTGGGGGTACCTATGTAATAAATAAAACATCAAAACAAAATCAAAATATTTTTAATATTATGACAAACCTTACATAGTCATATCAAAATCAAATCAAATCAAAGTATTTTATTTCAATAAAACCAATTAATGTAGGTATTTTGAAATTGTCAGGAGTAGGAGAGAGTAAAGAATTAGTGTCTAGAAGGCCACTCGACACTCTTTTTCAACACGTCTTTTACAACTGTATGGTTATATTGCTTTTATGTAATAAATGGATGTAAGATAATATAATGTTGAAACATATTAACACTCCAGCTAATGAATACTCTAATCAGTTTAAGTAATAGTAGTCCCGATTAGGACAAACTAGCGGCACCCATTGCAACATGACGCACGCATCAGCCATCATCCAAGTCAACCATATTGAAGGGAGCTGTACGCCCTGACACGCCACCATTAGCAGGACTTCTAGGCGAGCATGAAATACTCAGAACTATCAGGCTATTGCCTATAATAATAACTTGACCCACCTCACACATTCACATATTGACTACACAGTTTTCACGTGTACAACTCAATATGTTCAAAATGAAACATTAAACTTCATATTATTCAATATCAGTACTTAATAATATTAATAAAAAAATTCTACGTAAGGAATATGTGATAAGAAAACTAAAACTAGTACATACGTGAAAATTAAAAGTAGAAGTAGAATCGAAAGACCATTACGAATATTTTTTAATTTTCTTCTAATCATTTTTCTTAGCATTTTTATCAGCTAGATAAACATCTAGTTTATATTTATAACAAGCTCATAGTTTACACTAATAACTAGAGATTGCTAACTAAGTAAGCTCGTTTACAGCCATAAAATAATTTAATATGCACAGTTTAATAATTTAAGATATTTAGTTTAAGAGTGTTATGATTTTACTTTGTTCCATGAGATCAGGGAAAACTCCGTGATCTGTACACAAATTAAATGAAAGCGTCATGTAGGGAGCGGCAAGTTTAATAATAGATTGGCAAGTTTCGATATCGGTTAAAATTATACATCGGATAATATGATAATCAGTTAAAATTACCATATTAATGGTATCTCATTATATTTACAAAAGTTATCACAAGATAAGTGAAAATGGAAATTCTTAACAATTAGTAAACAATACCAACCTTTCAGTTTGAGGTCAAGCTCTTTCTACCGAAAGGCTTATATATTGTTCATCGATATACAATAACACATCAAAAGCATTCAAGTTAAGCAATCTATCTAATTTAGATGCTAAACTTTTCGGACATTTTGACACAATTTGTTAAATTTATTATTAGTATGTATAGCTGGATTTGTAACCAAAACAATTTAAACTGTTCATTGGCATTGATGGTGTTCAATCTCTACAAGAGATGCCATGATTATGATTTGTCTTTCTTTCATGAGATAAGGGAAAACTCCTTGCTCTCAATACAGATTAAATGATTAACACAAGATAGGTAAGTAAAAATGGGAAATGCTTACAATTGGAAAACATTACTATAGTTTCTGAATTGCTTTCCTTTCCATAACAATGTACCCACCTACATTCTGCAAAAAAAATGTTAGCTACTATTTTCTATAATAGATAAAAATATAGACATTTCGATATTATTGTATTTAGTTTTTGGCCAATCCCAATTCACGAATAGAATTTTTATTATCAAACATATATTTTTGAACCATCATAATCTTTACAAAATAGAGTATTTCCTGCATATTTAAAGAGTAATAGAAAATAATTTTGTGTATATGTTGTACGAAAATAAACATCACACTACTTAGTATTGAACTATCCGTAATTACCTGTGAAATGTTATGTTCTTTGGATTCTTGCCGAATGTAACACCATAATCTAATACAGAACACGAGACCATTTTTATATTTATCCTTTAAAATATGTACGATTATGATGATAGCACTTATAATTAAAATGCGACTCCTGTTTGACAGGATGACCGGGTAGGTATCTTACTAACAAAAAGAAGGTTAAAGAAATAAAAAAAAAAAATTTATAGAGACAAATTCCGTAGGTAGAACCTTTGTGTACAAATGTGTACCTACTGCAAACCATAGAATTTTTGTGAGGCTCCCAGTCATTTTTATTCATAAAAATCGTTTTTTTAACAAGTACAGTCACAGAAGACATGAAATGTATATAATTCAGTCCATAAATAAATACATAATTATGAAACTATTATATAAGTGTTCGCAGGAAAATACAACAATAACATAAAGAAAAGATCACCGATTTCAATGCGCCTATATCATGATAAACTGTAATAAACGGTATTCTTCATTTCAATTTCCTCCCCTAGAGGGGAAATATTTTCTTTAAATTTCAATGAGACCAATTGGTGAATACTTAAGAGTATTCACCAATTCAATGAAAAAATAATGATTGAAATCAGTTCACAATGGACGAACAAAATTCATTTTTCGATTTTGAGTGGTTTGGTTTTAATTTATCTGTTGCAATAGCTTAATATCAATTGCTCATCACCTTTTACATAATATAACTTTCCCCGATGCAGGAACATTAATTGTTGAGAAGATCTCCTGGTACTTCACTTTCAGCTCAACTTCACCAAATGCATTCTCATGAGCATACATTATTTGGCAACCACATTAAGTAATCGTATCGCCACTTGTGAAATACTTACTATTGATTGATTACCGTACCGGTGTACCGGTACCCGGTACACCGGTTTCATATTGCAGCAGCCATCTTCGAGTAAGGAGGTAATATATATATAAGAAGGTGAAGACGAACTGAAAACCTGTCCCGTTTTTTGAAGTCGGTTAGAAATAATGAAGTTGTGATGAATAATGAAATAATGAAGTGAAATGACCGCAGCTTGATAGTTCTTTTATGCGACATAAAATATATCGACATATCGATAGATTGTGTTTTGCTTTTAGTCAATCACTGTGCCAAAAGCGGTCATATTCACTTATTCAATATTTTTTTATCTAACACACAATTTTTTAAAATATTACAATATCTGAAAAATAGACTATTCACTGCATATGTTAAATGTAATACAAAATAATTTTGTGTATATATTCTACGAAAATAAACACTTTGAAAGTAGTATTGAACTTTTAGTATTTAGCTTTCAAACGTTTCTTTCTTTGGATGTTTCCTGTATGTTACACCACAATCTAACAGATAATACGGCACCATTATTGTTTTTTATATTAACAAGTTAAAATATAGAAAGATTACGACGAAAACACCAAAATTAAAACGGGAAATGTTTTGACATTGAGACTATTTGAAACTAAATGTATCAAAACCGGTCTCACTGTCACATTTGTTGTCTCTTTCTTGCACCTAGGTTTCTGTATAAGGCTAAGTATCTCACTCGCACACTATGTTCGTCTATTACGTTAGTATATTAAGTTTATGGTCTAGACAGGCACTTTGCTTCGCTTCGTGCAACCTCGCCTCGCCTCGGGCGACTTCCGAGGGTAGTCAGTTTTTGCGCCCAAGTCAAAGGACTCGAAGTGTCCCGAAGTCCCGACGCCGCCGCGCGCCGGGCGACGACTGGGCTCCCCACGAGGTCACACGAATGTATAGTGACGTACCTACTTCGAGACTTCGGTCAGTTTCGACAAGTACTTCCTCGAACCAACTTCGCGAGTAGTGTAGACGGGCTATAATACTGACTTGATTAAATCCTCTTTGGAGATATTATAAAACTAACAGAAAATTTGGACCTGGACCAATCATACACAGCAGATTTAGAAGAATGTCATAAATTTATTCCAACGACTACAGATCCAGCGCCTGCTTATATTATACTAACGCAGATTTCAAATTCAAATTGTTTATTTGCGTAATACAGGTTATACAACAAAGAACTTAGAAACTAATTTTGGCCGCTGTATCCCTTTGAGGTGCGCAAATATTTCATACTAGCTAATCATACTAAAAGACAATAAATATTTAATTGTTATCGATTAATAATAAAATCTTAATTCTAAGTTACATTAATTATATTAATTTTAATTAATTTATATTAATAATATTAATTTTAATTAATTTACATTAATATTGCAGATACTTGAGCATCATCGTAAAATGTTTAAATCATGTCAAATCAAAATACTAGGTACAGTCAATGAAATAAATAATTGTCAACGTTATTAAAAATTATCCAAAAGGAAGTCCTTTATGTTGTAATACGTTTTTTCAATCAGAAACGCTTTGAGTTCACGTTTAATTTTTTTTATGTCACATATCTGTCGAATATTTTTTGGGAGCTTGTTAAACACTCTAGGAGCCGAGCCGAGGACATTTTTATCTAGTGCGCTTGTTTGGGGCGTTGCATGGATTCTGTCATGCTGTCTTTGACTTTTTAGGGATTGAAAATCTTCTTCTTCTTCTTTAAAAAGACAACTCCCGCATTAGGAATTACTCCTGTGTCCCAGGGGACTTTACAAACATACAATCAACGGACACAAAGTTGTGTAAATGGGAACTTTAAATTAATAAAATATTCTTGTCGGACCAACTAAAAAGTTGTATCGTTGAGAAAGAAAAATAGGTGATCCGTTTCAATTGGTCAGTTCAGTTGGTTGGTTTGTTTGGAATAATTTTTCCAAAATAAAATATAATTATGACCAATAAGTTGGTTAGACTGGAAAAAACCCTTCATCGAGTTCCATTCTGAACAACCAGTTGGTCGGTTCAGTTGGTCGGAGTGGAAGGACAGATTAAAAAAAAAAATTGCCACGCAGCGAGATTCCCCATTTATTCAAATGCCGTATAAAAACTTGTTCAAAACGAACTAAGATGACGTTATTTTTGTTAATCGGCACCTACGAAGACGCCTACTAAAGACACAGAGCAAAAGAGATGGCATTCAACGAAGAGCGGCTCTCGCTCACAGAATTAGAAGAACTAGAAACAGAAATATGAGGGACGGCAACAGACCGGTGGTCGTACAACACGGCTCACTACATCCAATTCGATGAGCCGCCTGCTACGGATAGGCAGCTTCCAATTACATTAGGCACGCAACGGGTTAGAGCAGCGCGTTTAATTAAGCGTTTTATTTGTTAAAACATGTTTCGTTATTGTTGTGAACATCTACTGCACTCTATTTCTTTGGGAGAGAAGCCGCTAATGCTAAGAAATATCAGTAAAAAAACAACAGGTAAAATAGGTACTTAAGATTTAATTTATTGCATGTACACCACATAAAGGAAACCACTTCAAACACAAACACCATACTGTAATGCACTTTAAAGTGGCACAATCACACATCAAAACAACACCAATCGAATAGTTTTACCGCTGTCCTAAACAGCTTGGCACTAATGTGACGTCACAGTTTTACTAGCAACGATTTAGTTCAGTTGTATACCTACATATTGCTCAGGGAACAAAGATACAGTTTACGCCATGAAGGGTTTTATTACCTACTGCAAAATTATATAGTGAACACTATTAGGATGGTTTTCAGCTGTCAATTACTTATACTTAGTCTTGTGCGGTTTAATTAAATAACAAATTATTTGTGTTGAACTGAGGCAGTATCGCCGGCAGGAGTGTCGGCGGGCGGGTGTTCGGACGGGCCATCGCTCGTGTCGGGCCTGCCGGGTGCGTCGGGCCGGTCGCCGGCGCCGCTGGAGGCGTCCATGGCAGCGGCGAGCTCGTCGTCTTCCTCTCGTCCATACAGTTCGGGGTAGTCCGACATACAGTCCTGCATTACGCTGAACTTCTCGTAGCAGTCGCTGCCCTTCGGCTCTGCATCGCTGTAATAAAACAAGCACACTGTTGTTAACCATTAGCTTAGACAAGCTTATGCCTACTGAGTACTGAAAATGATCTTTGGCCACTGATTACTAAGTAGTTACTACGTAACAGATAAATCACTTCCTACAAAAACGTCCATACTACATGCGAAAATGATCTTAAATGTTCTTAAAACACGATTACTATTGCCTCGCAATAGCGCACGGCTGCGTTGCCGTAAGTGACTTTAGGGTTACCTCTTTTTAACCGACGAAAAAAAAGGATGTTCTCAATTCGATCGCATAATATATATTTTTTTTATGTCTGTTCAGTCCTCACTCCGTTATTTATGAACCGATTTTGATTATTCTTTTTTGTTAGATAGGGTATACCTCCAGGATGGTCCCATGTCAAGGAAAACAGGATCTGTTGATGGGATCCTGATAAAATTGAGAGAAACCTTAGAAAATTGTAGGAACGAATAGTGTTTCTATTCACTTTTCATTACTTTATCAGGTATTTGCGTTTAGAAATCATCACATCATGTAGCTGAGCTGATGATGAAAAAAAATCATGAAATAAAAATTTTAACAAAAAATGAATACGACGAAAATAACTAAAAAGCAAAAAACAAATAAACCTAAAGTCAGTATTGAGCTCATTTACATAAACTATCAAATTTTATATAAACTTATTTTGAGTCGGAGCCAAATAATAAAGTGATTAATTACCTTCGTAGAGCCATGTCCATTTCTACGTAGGTACAGATAAAATTTTGATAATTAATCAGTTTGTTGTTTGGCGCCGACACTCAAAGTTAGTTTATATAAAATTAGATAGTTTATGTAAATAAGCTCAATACTTAAGACTTAAGGTTTATTTATTTTTAGTTTTTTTCGTCGTTTTTTTTTTTTAAAAGATTTTTATTATGTAATAAAATGTACCTGAGAGACCGAGTTTCGTAAAATCATATTTTTTTTTTAGTAAAATTGCGTTTCTACAGGAAATACAACTATGCAGGTGAGCTTAAAATGCAAAAGTGAATCTTTATACAAAATTTCATCAAAATCGTTGGAGCCGTTTCCGAAATTCAGATTATATATATATATATATATTGGGCTACAAGTTGCGTATTATTTATTGTACAATTATTTAACATAATTTTTATTTGCACCTACTTCTTCTTTTCTCTGCATCACCCAATGGTTGACTGGTAGAGAATGCCTTAGGCATTAAGTCCGCTAATGTACCAAATGTGCATAAAGTTTAAAATAAAAAAAAATAAAAAAATAGAATATATATATATATATATATATATATATATATATATATATATATATATATATATATATATATTTATTTGAAAACTAACAGATATTTTTTTAAAACTAGCATCTGCCCGCCACTCACATAGGTTTGTTATGTCTGGGTGGACCACGGGAAATTATATTTTCCCGTGGATCACGTGGGTGGACTATTGGAACAGGTGGACCACGGGCAATAAACGGTCGAATCTTGTCACCGAACGAAATCTTCGTTACTATTAGTCAATACACACGTTGCATAGCGCTCAAGGATTTTCTTTTTTATTTTCTTTCTCGTCGCGACTTGTGGAACATCTGCATCCGCATGAATATCCGCATCGATTATTGCGGATGCGGATGCAGATGCAGATGTTCAAATCGATGCGGAAGCTCCGCAATTGCGGATGGGGATGCGAATATTCGCAACATCCCTAATACGGAACACTTAACAACGAATACACGCTACCACGAAAAACTTAACGCGGTAGCCATGCGATCTCGAATAACCAAATCTCTACCGTCTCTGTAATGCTCCTTAATAAATAAATAAAAAAGATTCAAGTTATGAGAAAAAATATAAACACTTATATAGCGCTTCATAGAATCACATCCTACTACCTTTTAACGTTTATGCATATAAATAACGATTCAACTTTAATTAAAGTTGCGTACATCAAAATCTTTTCCCAATCAAACGCGTGGAATTCGCTACACGAGTAGATGCATCGTTGTCATGGACGTCAATAGTGCCGACAAAGCCGAAAGACGAAAAAAAATATACATATATTTTTTCCATAAATAGAATCTTAAAACCGTTCCAAAAATATATATTTTCTTTCCTATAAAAATATTTACTAAGAATGGTAAACCATTATTAATTACTTTTATTACAGAATTAACTATGTGTATTCGAAATAAATACTTGATTCGAATGGTTTACCATTCGAATGAAGTAGGTATTTGTATATGAAAGAAAGGGCATAAAAACCCTTATATAAGAACTAGCAGCGCCCCGCGGTTTCACCCGCCTAAGTCCCGATCCCGTGAGACTATCGGGATAAAAAGTAGCCTATATGGTAATCCAGGTCTCCAGCTATCTACACTATCTACATACTAAATTTCATCGCAATCGGTTTAGTAGTTTTTGCGTGAAAGAGTAACAAACATCCAAACCTCCTCAAAAACTTTCAATTTTTTTACATTCAATATCTTCACTACATATTATAAAATATAAAACAAAGTCCTCCACCGCATTTGTCTGTCTGTCTGTCTGTTTGCGATAAACTAAAAACTACTGAACGTGATTGATGAGGAAGGTTTAGGTGTATAATTTGTACCCGTGCGAAGCCGGGGCGGGTTGCTAGTATTATACAAATGTATACAGAGCCTTTTAACAAATCGTCATCTATCTAGTGTCTTGAAAATTCCCATTAAGGACACAACCATCAACAATCACGTCTGCAATAACGCGTCTGTCCGCGTTCGGGTGGCTCAGGCCACGCGGCGATGAGCGATGTCCCGTCCCCCCCCCCCCCCTCCACCGCACCGCACAATTTTATATTAATTTTATATAGTAGTAACTTAAAATTTTGGACCAAATTACGTACTTTAATAGACAAAGTTTATCTACTTTGAATATCAGAAGCGATAAAAGTATTTATTTTGATAAAAAATAAATTGTTACTACCAAATGTGAATTGGAAATAAAAAAATCAAATTTTATTATATTTATGGTTCACTATTTTGGTAATAATGGCTTACACATAAAAGATAGATATATACTGTCGCGGACTTTTTTGTAGAACTATTTAGGAGAAACAATCCCACCGTACATTATATTCGTGTAACTCTTACAGTTTTCCCACCGCACGCCAGAATAGCTCGCAGATGACAGAATTTTTTTTTAACTTACTTAACACTTATTGTTATATTTTGGCCAATATACACTCTATCCTTATAAATTATAGCCTATGTGTTATTCTGATATATAAGCTATATTATTGTACAGTTTCATTAAAATCCATACAGTAGTTTTTTCGTGAAAGAGTAATAAACATCCATACAACCTCACAAACTTTCACGTTTATAATATTAGTAGGATAAGAAATACAGCACATAAACTACCAGAAACCATGTCAATTTTCACCGTGACTTTGACTGTATTTAAAGTATATATCAATACGATTTCGAATAATGTTTTTGTACTTTAAAATTTAAAAATAAAAGCGTGAGCGCTCGGTGCAGCTGTCGGCCACCCATGAGACTGCGTATAAGGTCCGCCAGCGGACGAACGGCCGGTAGGTGTTTAGCGCATGTAAGTGCATCAAGTGGCATAGGCGTGCTTTGGCCAAACAATTATTAGGCAAGTATCTACAAATAATAGGTTGGTAAAGTGTAATTTTTCAATTCTTATTTATAATTTTTTCTCTATTAAACTATTTTAACTAATTAATATGCGGAATAAGTAGGTACCAAACACAAAATAAACTACGAGCGATAGCAGATGTGTATGACATGTAGCATGTAACGCTAGTAGTTTATGGCATGGGTAATGGTTATGGTTTGGGGCATAAAATTATTTTCTATTATTCTTGATGCTAAAATATATGATCACTGCGCAATACAGAAATATAGAATAATAGCTGCACCCTGCATTTGTTGCAATGCCATTTTTTTTTTATATGTTTTGGGCCAGGAACTCTCGCGGGCGTCCCCAGAACACCCTACCAAAGTTTCAACACAATCTGATCACTGGTTTCGAACGCTTAGAGGACGAACATACAAACATAGATTTTTATTTATATAGATAGATAGATAAACTTCAGAACTAACCTGTAATGGAAGCATGAGAAAGCGTCACGGAACTGTGTCCCACAAGGGCCAGTAGCCATGCCCCCAAGGCAGGGGCAGCCCCAGTTGATGGATCCATCGGGCAGGATCAAGCCCGGCGCAGGCTCTGGCTCAGGAAGGACCACCTTGCTTGGCAGAGCTAGTTCCTCTCGTGAAGCAATTATCACAATGTCCTTACCACCTAATCCAGACGACAGCACTGATCGAGTCTCCATTGCTGGAAAATTGTATTGTATCCAAAATATATTAACATAATGTCTTTTGTTGGCTATATCTTATTTTGATATAACTTTGCGGAGTCTTATGTTATATGGTAATGATATCCCCAGTAAGATAGCAATGAAATAGTGTCATACAACAATCAGCCAGGCTATGATTATGTGGTTAGGGATACAACTGCATTATCTTAATAAATAACTTAGTTATAACCTGTATAGTATTTGCAAGAGGGATATGTTTTGTATAATGACATGATTTCATACAGTCTGCAAAAAAAACTTTTTGATTTTTGTTTTACAATTTAGGAGCAAATATTTCAATGAAAAAATAGATGTTACATAAATCATAAATAAAATGACATTGGGGTGTTCTTGTATGTCTTTGTATCAACTTGTGAACTTAACTATGAGGAATGTGAATTTTATTATAATTACTAGCTACCAGGCCACGCATTGTTGTGGCCAAGTAATTTGCAATAAAAAAATATTTTCATTATAAATTGAGATAAAAAAATCTATCTCTCAAGTTGGACCCAACTGCACACAGTGTGCCAAATTTAATTTAAAATTGGTACATTAGTTTAGGAGTTCATTGTGGACTAAAAAGGTGACACATTTTTTTATATATAAAGTAATTTATTTTAAAGTTACTATTTATTTAAAGTATAAAACAAAGCCTAACTATCTTACATAAAAATAATTATTACTTTTGGAATTTTGTCAATAAATTGAATAATTAAATAGGGAGGATATTTTACTATTAAATTTATTGAAGAAATTTAAATAAACAACTGTTGCTGTAATATAACATTACTTTATAGCATTATTATATTTATAAAATTATAATTTACCATTACATACACAGGAGATGCAAACAGTAGCCACCAAAGGAGTAAGGGAAACAAGTTGTTGTTGAGCTGTTATTTAATTCAAACTCCTGGCAAAGTATCAAAAGAACTAACTTGAAATTTAAATGAGTAAAATAAATGTTTACATTTATCAACTCCTTAACTAAACTTTACAAGCCTCACTAAAAGACTAGCAGTGGAATTTGTTTACACCACACTTATGTTTCCAATGTAGATACCGAGCAATACACACATACACTCATGACTGTCCAGCAATAATGCAGTCATGATACTGCACTAATACACCAATCCGGTAAGACTGTGGTTTTTCTTAAATTAATCTATTTACTTTAAGTTCCTCCATTTAATAAAAGGAACATTTTACTGGAATTAGAAATAAATTTGAACACTTTTTGACATAGACATACCAATGAATTAGATTAATGCTTGCAGTGACGGTGAGTGTTTGAGGACGCGCAGCTCTGAGGCTGCTAAAGTGAGGGCAGCCCAAAGTTTTCTTAGCTTCTCCTCGTGTACACGGAGCAGGGCGCGGCGGCCTTCACTACGTAGGACGTCTACGTTCAGCTCAGCCGCACCGCACTCGCCAAAAATGCTTTTAGCTGCCGCCTCGATGCTCCTACGAACCGTGAGCTCGCTCAACTCAGTGCTGGTTCTGGATACCAATAAACTAATGTAAGTATTACAAGTACAAAGCATTATTATTCCTCCAAGCAACAACAAGTGAATATTACGCAATGTCTTAAAAACTGTCTCGCGAATCATACTTACTCGATGTCCAAGTAAAAGTATTGAGAGCTCATTAAAATCTTGTAGGATGGGACTCGCACAGAGAAAATTAACAGAAATTGCAAGTTTTAAACGAGTATTATTTAAAAAAAATAAACGAAATCGCCCTGACTGGCGACTGCTGGAGCCGAATTGAGGTTATAATGTTATGATGTATGACAGGACCAGGGTTGCCAACCTTAGAAGTACGTAGGACAACTGAGACCCAAGATATTCACGTACAAAGATAAATGTCTAATATACGAAAGAATGGTATATATTCTAAATTACTAAATTTTTTTTAATTTTGGACCGAGTTTGGACGAATATAACATAAAAATAATGTTTCTACTATACCTTTTATTAAATTAATAAAAAACACATAAAATGCAATATTTTTAGAATAGATAATCCAAAAAATCTCAAATTAAAAACTAATATGTCTTACCCTGGGTATACACGTTATAAATTATACAAAATTGTTAAAAAATCCTGAAAATTTTTATATTTCTGAAAAATTTGATTGTTTAATTCCTGAAGCCAGGCGAAAAGGTCTTTAAAAGTCCGAATTTTAAAATTTAAATTAGTAAAAAACTATAAGTCCAAAAAATCGGGTCATTACGCCAAGAAGCTTCTTCATTGAAGGTGTATATTTATTTGACAAAATTTTCAAATACCTGGAACGTCTGGTTTCGACCGCCACGTGGGACTTGTTTTTCTGAGGATTGCTGCTTACTGAGTAGTCGCAGCGACGTGATATTGGTGTCGTCTGGTAGAGGTAAACTGCCCCTTCTCGGAGAAATTTTCAAATTTGCAAACTTCCTTTTAAAACTCACTCCACACGCGTTTTAGTGTTTCAATTTTCAAAATATCCTTAAAAAATTAAGGTTTTTCACTCACTCACTTTGAGAGGTGAAGGCAAAAAAGATACGACTTTTGTAACCTCACACATGCAGATCGGACAAGAATAACCCACTTTTTTTAATTTTCTAAAAGAGATTTTCTTTTAAATCGTGGATTTCCGGTTAGCAGACGGCGGTCAACTGGTTAGGTTAGGTTTTTTTTTTTTTTGTTAAACGCACCCGTCATCACATGGCGTTGCTGGTTGTGTTACCTCCGGCGTTAATACCGCAGATCTTATCTAGCTATTTTTCTACCATACCGATTCTCGCTTCACTTCTCGCACTTCCTTGCTGTACTCCTCATCGGTTTCGTCAACGCCAGGGTCACAGTCCTGGAGGCGAGACCGATGAGGTGTTTTAAGTGCCTGTCCACGGGAAACACCCGCGTCAAATACGCAATTTGCTTTGACTGCAGCGGTCTTTGTTTCCGCTGCGGCCGACCGGGGCACAAGGTGGCGGAATGTTCCGCCGCCCCTCACTGCCCAGCGTGTGCGGCGGGCAATCTGCACGCCAACCATCAAATGGGGCAGGGGGGCTGCAAGCCTCCTCGCATTGCTCAAAAATCATCGGGGGCTAGCCAATCAACCCAGGCTGCCACCGTTGTCATTCCGGCGTCGTCGTCGTAGCCCATGGAGGAGGTTGTAGAGGCGGTCCAATAAATGGATCAAGTCTCTAGCCTCCTTGTCCAGGCTAACCTAAACCACTCTGCCGGTGCGCAGGATCTTTTCCTGCAAACCATGGCGGAGTGGTCGATCGGTGTAGCCGTAGCCTCGGAGCCCTTTTACGTTCCTCCCCGTCCAAACTGGATGGGTGACCGGGACGGCTCCGTGGCAGTCATCAGCTCCACGGCGGCTCATTCCCCACCCTTGTCGCTAAGAGACAAGGATATGTTGCTGCCGAGTGGGGGGGTATCACCATATATGGTGTCTACTTCTCCCCCAACCGGAGTCTGAGCGACATCGAGGTTTTCCTCAACAACTTGGAGACCTCGATGCGGCGACTAGCGTCTGGGAACGTCCTGTTGCTGGGGGACTTCAACGCAAAGTCCGTTGCGTGGGGTTCCCCCAGGACGGACGCACGGGGCGATGCCGTAGAGGAGTGGGCGGCATCGGTGGGCCTCTGTCTCCTAAACAGAGGCTCCACCAATACGTGTGTGCGACAGCAGGGGGGGTCGATAGTGGACCTTTCGTTCGCTACCCCTGCTCTCGCCGCACGAGTAAGGAACTGGCGTGTCCTGGAAGAGGTTGAGACGCTCTCGGATCACCTGTATATCCGATTTGAGCTCTCCCGGACCCAGGACCCCAGAAGGGGTCACACGGCGCGGCGTTCTTCCCGCTTCCCGCGGTGGGCTGTTACGAAAATGAACAGGGACCTACTAGAGGAGGCAGCCATCATTTACTCATGGCTGTCTCCGCAGCCTCTGACTGAGGAGGTAGACATGGGGGCAGGCCGCTTTCGCGATGCGATTACGCAGATTTGCGATGCGGCCATGCCCCGCATCCGAGGTCGTCGACCTCCAAGGAAGGAGGTGTACTGGTGGTCCCAGGAGTTGGCGGACCTTCGTGGGGCCTGTACTCGTGCCCGGAGGTCCTACACCCGCAGCCGGCGTCGTCACCGCGAGGAGGGTGAAGAGGACCAGCTTCATGAGGAGTACCGAGAGGCGCGGAAAACTCTGAAGCTGGCCATTAGCCGCGCCAAAGAGGAGAAGAGAAAGGAGATGCTGGAGGGTCTCGATCGTGACCCCTGGGGTCGCCCATATCGCGCGGCGCAACAAAAGCTCCGCGCGTCGGCCCCCCCCCTTACGGAGACTCTCCAGCCCAGCTTCCTGCAGGAAGTGGTTGAGGGCCTTTTCCCGCAACGGGCGGAACACATACCTCCGTCGATGGCCGTATTGGCAGGACACGACGCGGAGGTCGAAAATGAGGAAGTTCCGCCCGTCACAGAGGCGGAGGTAGGGGCGGCTGTTCTACGGATCCGTTCCAAGAACACCGCCCCCGGGCCAGACGGGATTCCTGCCCGAGCTTTGGCCCTCGCCCTCGACCACATGTCGGACTGCCTCAGGGAAGTGTTCAACGCTAGCCTGGCGTCCGGATGCTTCCCTGACTGCTGGAAGAGCGGGAAGCTGGTGCTTTTAACGAAGCCGGGACGGCCTACCGACTCGGTCGCGGCCTACAGGCCCATCGTGTTGCTGGACGAGGTGGGTAAATTGTTTGAGAGAGTCCTCTCTGCCCGCATCGTCCGGCACCTTGGCGAGGTCGGCCCCGATTTGTCGGACGCCCAATTCGGTTTTCGGGCGGGGCGTTCGACGGTCGGTGCTGTGTTGCGCCTGTGGGCTGTGACCGAAGACGTAGTGAGCTGTGGCGGCGTGCTGTTGGCGGTGTCGTTGGACATCGCCAACGCATTCAATAGTCTGCCATTCAGCTGCATCAGGGAAGCACTCCTTTATCATAGGGTGCCACAGTACCTGAGGCGGCTAGTGGCAGACTATCTCGAGGAGCGTACCGTCATGTACGAGGACCGAGACGGAGTTTTGAGTCGTCGGCCCATGTCGTGCGGTGTTCCGCAGGGGTCTGTCCTTGGACCACTCCTGTGGAACATGGGGTACGACTGGGCCCTTCGAGGCGACTTTGGCCACCAGAGGTGTCTCTCTGGTGGTCGGTCGCATCGAGGCGCTGGGTCTGCGGGTGGCCCTGGATAAGACGGAGGCCCTTTTATTTCATGGGCCTCGTCGTGGTCCACCCCCTGGCGCCTCCATCGTAGTCAACTCGGTTCTCGTACCGGTTCGGGCCCACATAAGGTATCTGGGCCTGATCCTCGACGGTAGGTGGCTCTTCGACGAGCACTTCCGACAGCTTGCTCCGAAGCTGGTCGGCGCTGCGTCCGCCCTTGGGCGACTCTTGCCCAATTTGGGCGGACCTAGCGTCGCTACAAGACGGTTGTACACGGGGGTTGTCCGGTCAATGGCACTGTACGGTGCACCGGTGTGGGCGGGAGCTCTGACCGCCCAGAATAGGGCGCGCCTCTGGCGCCCTCAGAGGGTTATGGCGGTTAGAGCCATACGCGGATACCGCACCGTGTCCACGGAGGCGGCGTGCGCGTTGGCCGGGACTCCCCCGTGGGATTTGGAGGCGGAAGTGCTCGCCGAAGTATATCGGCGAACGGCTGAGTTCCGGGCGGGAAGCGGCAGTCGGCCCCCGACCGAAGAGGTACGCGAATGGCGTGAGGCCGCTCGCCGAGCCACCATGGCTCGTTGGTCGTCCCGGCTGGAGGCTCCACGTGCAGGCTTTGCCGCCGTGGAGGCGCTCCAGCCGGTCATCGTCGAGTGGGCAGGGCGGCAGCACGGGACCCTTTCCTTCCGACTGACGCAGGTTCTTTCCGGGCACGGCTGCTTCGGGAAGTACCTGCACTCGGTCGCTAGGAGGGAACTGAGTCCCGCCTGTCACCACTGCGACTGTAGTGAGGACTCGGCTCAGCACACGCTGGCGGTTTGCTCCGCCTGGGCGACGCAGCGTCGGGCCCTCACTGCAGTCATCGGAGGGGATCTCTCGCTACCGGCCGTCATACGCTCCATGGCCGGTAGCGACAGGAATTTTACCGCGGTCGCCACCTTCTGTGAGGAAGTCATCTCGCAGAAGGAGGCGGCGGAAAGGGTCCGGGAGGACGATCTCCACTCGGACCTAATTCGCCGCCGGCGAACCGGGCGGCGGAGGCGCGCTTACCAGCGCCTCATGCCGCCCTGAGTGTGGCCGCGGGTGGACGGGACGGGTTTTTCCCCTCCACCCGCTATAGTGGCCCCCCGCGAGGAGGCGGCGTCCGCGTGTGCCTGGACGTCGCCTAATTGAGAGGTTTTTACCCGCGCTTTTGCGGGCAGGCGCTAGGGGGGGTCCGGATGTCTTAATAAAAGCTGTTCCCGGATCCCTCCTATTTAAGGCGCAGTACGGCACACCGTGTGGTTTTAGTCGGTTCGATTCCGACACACCGCCCCACCGAAAACCCCGGTGGGGTGACGGCCCGAGGGGGTTTCCACACGCACAAAAAAAAAAAAAAAAAGGACGGACGCACGGGGCGATGCCGTGGAGGAGTGGGGGCACCGGTGGGCCTCTGTCTCCTAAACAGAGGCTCCACCAACACGTGCGTGCGACAGCAGGGGGGGTCGATAGTGGACCTTTCGTTCGCTACCCCTGCTCTCGCCGCACGAGTAAGGAACTGGCGTGTCCTGGAAGAGGTTGAGACGCTCTCGGATCACCTCTATATCCGATTCGAGCTCTCCCGGACCCAGGACCCCAGAAGGGGTCACACGGCGCGGCGTTCTTACCACTTCCCGCTGTGGGCTGTTACCAAGTTGGATAGGGACCTACTGGAGGAGGCAGCCATTATTTACTCTTGGTTGTCTCCACAGCCTCTGACCGAGGAGGCAGACATGGGGGCTGGCCGCTTTTGCGATGCGATTACGCAGATTTGCGATGCGGCCATGCCCCGCGTTCGAGGTCGTCGGCCTCCAAGGAAGGAGGTCTACTGGTGGTCCCAGGAGTTGGCGGACCTCCGCGTGGCCTGTACTCGTGCCCGGAGGTCCTACAACCGCAGCCGGCGGCGTCACCGCGAAGATGGGGAGGAGGACCGGCTTCATGAGGAGGACCGAGATAGAGTTTTGAGTCGTCGGCCCATGTCATATTGTCTAGCTGCTCTTGGTCCGCCAGACTGTTGAACCGCAAAATATCGCGCGTCGCGGGATGGGAATCCTCAACCGAAGGAACCATTCGCTCGAGCTCCCTGCCCCGCAGTGAAATTTGTGGCACTCCTTTCCTAGCTTCATATAGTGATGCTGCCTCACGAACTAGGAGGTCCAGTGGAAGCATTCCGGACAGCACTAGTGCGGAGTTCAGGGAGACATGCCTTACACATTTTTTGGGCGATTCCACGTTGGACAGTCCCAAGCTGTTTTCTCACGCCCAACTTTTTTGCAGCCGGTGCCCAGACGCTAGCAGCGTAAAGTATTATGGGCTCTATGGTCGCCACGTATATCACCCGAATAACGTCTGGGTGAAGCCCCTAACTGACCCTTGCGGCTCTACATAGCTGCTTATAAATCGCGACTGCCTTCTTGCAAACATGTGAGACGTGGGTGTTGAAGGTCAGTTTTCGGTCAATTGTTACACCCAGAAGCTTGATTTCTTCTGACATGCCGATGTCGATCCCCCCCATGTTCAGGCGCGGTGTGTCGTATTTAAATTTTTTGGTTATCACCATAGCGGTAGTTTTGTGAGGTGCAAATTTTAATTTGTTTTCGACACCCCACGCCAGAACATGATTGAGAGGCATTGGCTAGTTGCTCTACCTCGAGTGCGGTCTCACCGTCGAAGACCAGGATGACATCGTCCGCAAATGCTTGGATGTAAGTCCCCCTGCTGTCCATCGCTTTTAGGAGGGGGTCAAGGATAAGGTTCCAGCATATTGGGCCTCCAATTGAGCCCTGGACACAGCCTTTGTTTGTATCTCTACTGTGTGCTTCCCCGCCGTACCTGACTTCCACTTTGCGGTTTTTGAGGTAACTGTCCATGACCCGCCTAAGGTTGAGGGGACACTTCTCTTCTGCCAGGCAAACTCTTATCGCAGGTCACCAGGCACTGTCAAAGGCTCCCTCTATGTCCAAAGATACAAGCGTAACTATTCTTTTTTCTTCAAGTTTCTTATAAACATGCTGCATGAGGGCATAGAGGGAGTCCTCAGTGCTCTTTTGCGGCATGAACCCGTACTGACGTGTACTCATCCTTGGCAAAACGTGAAACTTAAGGCGGGCCAACAGCATTTTTTCATAGATCTTCCCCAAAATAGGCAAAATAGGCCTATAAGATTTGGGGGTGACGTAGTTGTCTTTTCCTGGCTTCTTCAATATGACAACTGTTGCTTGCTTCCAGGATGTGGGGAAGTGATGATACTCAAGGCTCTTATTTAGGAATCCTAAAATTAACTCCGGGTCACTTTTCACGGCATGGCAACAGATAGCGGTAAGGTTAGGTTAGGTTCGGGAAGCTGGTCCTTTTACTTGACTTCCCCCCCGGGCTCGGCGTAATCTGTTACGCCGATGACACTTTGGTCACAGCCCGGGGGGTAAACTTTCAGGAGGCGGCGTGCCTGGCCACCAGGGGTTTGCGGGTGGCCCTGGATAAGACGGAGGCCCTGTTATTTCATGGGCCCCGTCGTGGTCCACCCCCTGGCGCCTCTATCGAGGTCAACTCGGTCCTCGTACCGGTTCAGGCCCACATAAAATATCTGGGCCTGATCCTCGACGGTAGGTGGCGCTTCGACGAGCACTTCCTGCAGCTTGCTCCAAGGCTGGTCGGCGCTGCGTCCGCCCTTGGGCGACTCTTACCCAATTTGGGTGGACCCAGCGTCGCTACGAGACGGCTGTACACGGGGGTTGTCCGGTCAATGGCACTGTACGGTGCACTGGTATGGGCGGAGGCTCTGACCGCCCAGAATAGGGCGCGCCTCTGGCGCCCTCAGAGGGTGATGGCGGTTAGAGCCATACGCGGATACCGCACCGTGTCAACGGAGGCGGCGTGCGCGTTGGCCGGGACTCCTCCGTGGGATTTGGAGGCGGAAGTGCTCGCCGAAGTATATCGGCGAACGGCTGAGTTCCAGGCGGGAAGCGGCAGTCGGCCCCCGCCCGAAGAGGTACGCGAATGGCGTGAGGCCGCTCGCCGAGCCACCATGGCTCGTTGGTCGTCCCGGCTGGAGGCTCCACGTGCTGGCTTTGCCGTTGTGGAGGCGCTCCAGCCGGTCATCGTCGAGTGGGCAGGGCGGCAGCACGGGACCCTTTCCTTCCGACTGACGCAGGTTCTTTCCGGGCACGGCTGTTTCGGGAAGTACCTGCACTCGGTCGCCAGGAGGGAATTGAGTCCCGCCTGTCACCACTGCGACTGCAGTGAGGACTCGGCTCAGCACACGCTGGCGGTTTGCCCCAGTTGGGCGGCCCAGCGTCGGGCCCTCACTGCAGTCATCGGAGTGGATCTGTCGCTACCGGCTGTCATACGCTCCATGGCCGGTAGCGACAGGAATTTTACCGCGGTCGCTACCTTCTGTGAGGAAGTCATCTCGCAGAAGGAGGCGGCGGAAAGGGTCCGGGAGGACGATCTCCACTCGGACCTAATTTTTTTTTTTTTTTTGTAAATTTTGCGGCTATCCCTCTTGCATTACAAGAGCCTTTTTTCACTCTATTTAATTAATTTATTTTAATATTTTAGTTTACTTTCACTTTATTTTTATTTATTTTGTTTGTGATAGAGAGAAACAAATTATTCTTGTTTGTTTCTCTCTATCACTATTTTGCATATATCTTTTGCGAAGTTCAAGAAGTGCTCCCTTTTTTCCTTTTTAGCGATCAGAGTATGCACGTCATCTTTGGCTATTCGCGCTTCTAGGCGTTGTTCAGCCTCGTGTCTACGGGAGCCGAATACTGGACACTCAAAGATGACGTGCATTACATCTTCCTCTACCTCTGGGGCGCAGATACACGACGGGCTCTCCCGACACTTGAAGCGATGCAAGTATTGGGAGAACCCCCCGTGTACCGTTAATATCTGTGTTACCACGCCTTGCGGTTGGATTTTCCGCACCAATTGATACGCATCCCTCGCGTTTGGGAAGAACGCTCTCGTGACGGAGGCCGTCTGCCCCGACTGGTATCTCCGGTTCCATTCGTCAAGGGAACCGCTGCGAATTTCCTGCTTGACGTATGAAAGCGGACACAGGTCGTAGTCAGGCTTCCTCCGACTCGACAGCGCCGCCTCCTTTGCCAGAAAGTCGGCACGCTCGTTTCCATCGATGTTGGCGTGGGCCTTAATCCAGAACAAGGATACATCTTTGTGCTGGATCAAGGCTTGGCTGAGGTTGCGGCGTGCCTGGATCGCGAGGGGATGCAGAGTCCCGGGGTTCGTAACTGTTTGCAGCGCCGCCCTCGAATCGCTGTAGATGCCGAAGCTCTCCACGCTGCACTTGAGGATTTCGCTCGTAGCTCTGCATATGGCCAAGAGCTCGGCCTGGTAGACTGTGCAGTACGCTGGCAAGCACAGCTTCCGGCTTCTGGTTTCGGTCCGGCTGTCCCACATGGACAGCGCGGCACCGACCCTGCCCTGTAACTTGCTGCCGTCTGTAAAGATGCGGAGCGCCTGCACGTTATGCTGGTCTACCAGGCTTTGGTCGTCCAGACTCTGGAAACTCATGTCCATACGCAGAGCCGGATGCGGTAATTCTGCAAATCCCACCACACGTTCTACCTCACGGTCTCCCAGCACTAGCCGGGTTGACCCTTTGCGAGCTTCGTATAGACGAGCCGCTTCTTGGATACGGAGGTCCAAAGGCAGTAACCCGGCCAGTAACAGGGCCGAGTTAAGGGAGACAGTGCGGTAGGACTTGCAGATTTTCTGCGCGAATCCCCTCTGCACAGCGTTGAGAAGCTTACGGACACCCAGCTTCTCGGTGGCGGGCGCGTATGCTTCTGCCGCGTATGTGATGACTGGCTCTACCGTCGCCGTGTATATAGTACGCACTATTTCGGGGTGCAGCCCCCAGCTTATCTTCGCTGCTCTCGAGAGCTGTTTGTAGATATTTAGGGCCTTCCTACAGACGTTGCCGACATGGGTGTTAAAGGTCAGCTTGTCGTCTATAGTAAGCCCCAAAATCCTCAGCTCTCGGGACATGCCAATGTCGACCCCGCCCATGCTCAGGAGCGGGGTGTCATGCTTTAACTTGTTTGTTATAAGCATGGCGCAGGTCTTGTGTGGCGCGAATTTTAATTTATTTTTAACGCCCCACCCCCGAACAAAGTCGAGGGCGGCATTGGCACGTCGCTGCACCTATAGCGCTGTACACTCGGCGAACAGCAGAACCACGTCATCCGCAAACGCTTGGCAGGTGACGCCCTGTTCGTGCAGACCCTTTAGGAGAGGGTCTAGGAGGATATTCCATAGGATGGGTCCGCTAATGGACCCTTGGACGCAGCCTTTTTGTGTCTTCCTGCGATGTTCCGCACCGGCGTACCTAAGGTTTATACATCTGCCGTAGGTAGCTGTCCAGCAGCCGCCTGATATTGACCGGGCACTTTTCCTCAGCCAGTCTGACTTTGATGGCCGGCCACCATGCGCTATCGAAGGCACCCTCTATATCCAGTGAGACGAGCGTTACCAGTTTTTTCAATTTAACCTCCGCTTTAATTTGGTTCACTAGGGTATAGAGGGCGTCCTCGGTGCTCCTCTGGGGCATAAAGCCGTACTGGCGAGTACTGAGCCTCGGTACAAGGTGCCACTGGAGCCTTGCTACTACCATTTTCTCCAGAACATTTCCCAGTACAGGTAAAAGGCCTATGGGCCTGTACGATTTGGCGCTCTGATAACTGTCCTTGCCCGGCTTCCTCAGGGTTAGGTTAGGTTAGGTTAGGTTAGGTTAGGTTTTTTTTTTTTTTTTTTTTTTTTTTTTTTAATAAAAATGCAGCTATCCTCTTGCATGACAAGAGCCTTTTTCCATCTTTTTATTTTTATTCTTCTAATAGTTTATTTTTCTTTCCTTTATTATTAATTTATTTTATTTATGTTAGAGAGAAACAAGTTACTCTTGTTTGTTTCTCTCTATCACAGTTTTGCAAATGTCCTCTGCGAATTTTAGGAATTGCACTCTTTTTTCCTTATCGGCAATTAGTGTATGCACGTCATCTTTGGCTATTCGCGCTCCTAGGCGTTGTTCAGCCTCGTGTCTACGGGAGCCGAATACTGGACACTGAAAGATGACGTGCATTACATCTTCCTCTACCTCTGGGTCGCAGATACACGACGGGCTCTCCCGACACTTGAAGCGATGCAAGTATTGGGAGAACCCCCCGTGTCCAGTTAATATCTGTGTTACCACGCCTTGCGGTTGGATTTTCCGCACCAATTGATACGCCTCCCTCGCGTTTGGGAAGAACGCTCTCGTGACGGAGGCCGTCTGCCCCGACTGGTATCTCCGGTTCCATTCGTCAAGGGAACCGCTGCGAATTTCCTGCTTGACGAATGAAAGCGGACACAGGTCGTAGTCAGGCTTCCTCCGACTCGACAGCGCCGCCTCCTTTGCCAGAAAGTCGGCACGCTCGTTTCCATCGATGTTGGCGTGGGCCTTAATCCAGAACAAGGATACATCTTTGTGCTGGATCAAGGCTTGGCTGAGGTTGCGGCGTGCCTGGATCGCGAGGGGATGCAGAGTCCCGGGGTTCGTAACTGTTTGCAGCGCCGCCCTCGAATCGCTGTAGATGCCGAAGCTCTCCACGCTGCACTTGAGGATTTCGCTCGTAGCTCTGCATATGGCCAAGAGCTCGGCCTGGTAGACTGTGCAGTACGCTGGCAAGCACAGTTTCCGGCTTCTGGTTTCGGTCCGGCTGTCCCACATGGACAGCGCGGCACCGACCCTGCCCTGTAACTTGCTGCCGTCTGTAAAGATGCGGAGCGCCTGCACGTTATGCTGGTCTACCAGGCTTTGGTCGTCCAGACTCTGGAAACTCATGTCCATACGCAGAGCCGGGTGCGGTAATTCTGCAAATCCCACCACACGTTCTACCTCACGGTCTCCCAGCACTAGCCGGGTTGACCCTTTGCGAGCTTCGTATAGACGAGCCGCTTCTTGGATACGGAGGTCCAAAGGCAGTAACCCGGCCAGTAACAGGGCCGAGTTAAGGGAGACAGTGCGGTAGGACTTGCAGATTTTCTGCGCGAATCCTCTCTGCACAGCGTTGAGGAGCCTGCGGACACCCAGCTTCTCGGTGGCGGGCGCGTATGCTGCTGCCGCGTATGTGATGACCGGCTCTACCGTCGCCGTGTATATAGTGCGTACTATTTCAGGGTGCAGCCCCCAGCTTATCTTCGCTGCTCTCGAGAGCTGTTTGTAGATATTTAGGGCCTTCCTACAGACGTTGCCGACGTGGGTGTTAAAAGTCAGCTTGTCGTCTATAGTAAGCCCCAAAATCCTCAGCTCTCGGGACATGCCAATGTCGACCCCGCCCATGCTCAGGAGCGGGGTGTCATGCTTCAACTTGTTCGTTATAAGCATGGCGCAGGTCTTGTGTGGCGCAAATTTTAATTTGTTTTTAACACCCCACCCCCGAACAAAGTCGAGGGCGGCATTGGCACGTCGCTGCACCTCTAGCGCTGTACACTCGGCGAACAGCAGAACCACGTCATCCGCAAACGCTTGGCAGGTGACGCCCCGTTCGTGCAGACCCTTGAGGAGAGGGTCTAGGAGGATATTCCACAGGATGGGTCCGCTAATGGACCCTTGGACGCAGCCTTTTTGTGTCGCCCTGCGATGTTCCGCACCGGCGTACCTGAGGTTTATACATCTGCCGTCGAGGTAGCTGTCCAGCAGCCGCCTGATATTGACCGGGCACTTTTCCTCAGCCAGTCTGACCTTGATGGCCGGCCACCATGCGCTATCGAAGGCACCCTCTATATCCAGTGAGACGAGCGTTACCAGTTTTTTCAATTTAACCTCCGCTTTAATTTGGTTCACTAGGGTATAGAGGGCGTCCTCGGTGCTTCTCTGGGGCATAAAGCCGTACTGGCGAGTACTGAGCCTCGGTACAAGGTGCCATTGGAGCCTTGCTACTACCATTTTCTCCAGGACTTTTCCCAGTACAGGTAAAAGGCCTATGGGCCTGTACGATTTGGCGCTCTGATAACTGTCCTTGCCCGGCTTCCTCAGCACCACTACCGTGGCCTCCTTCCACTTGTTAGGGAAGTGGCCCAGGGTGAGGCACTTATTGGCCAGGGCAAGGAAAGCATCAGGGTCCTGGGGAATGACTCGACGGCAGATGTCCGCCGTAAAACCATCCGCACCTGGCGCCTTCTTCGGGTTAAAGCTGGACACCGCGGTCATCATCTCATGCGCTGTAAACGGCGGGTCATGCACTTCATCATGGACCCGGTCGTTTACCCGCTGTGCGAGCTCCCGGGTGTCCTTGTGGTCTTGGCTGTCTGTAATCATTAGGTCCTCCGGATAGAAGGTTTCAGCCAGGTGCGATGCGGATTCGGCGGAATCCAGCGTTTCGCCGTTTTTGACCAAGGCTACGTCCTCCTGCCTTTTCACAGTCCTTCCTATCACTCTGTAAATACCCTCCCAGACCCCCTCCCTGTCCTGCTTGGTGCAGAAATCCTTCCAGCTTTGGATCTGGGCGCATCTCGCTTGTCTTTCATACTCTTCTTTCTTTTGCAGGTACTCATCAACGACGTGTTTCCTACGAACCGGTGCGGCGCAGCGGATCCTTCTCTTTTTGGTGGCAACTTCCTGTTTCAACGCGGCGAGTTCATCGGACCACCACGGCAAGGTAAGTTTTTTATATATTTTCTTTTTTGGTATACTTTTTTCACACGATGTTTTAATTATATCTAAATATGACTCTACAATAATTTCTAAATTTTGTTTATTTGTTATATTATCTATTTCCTGTTTGTTAATTTTGTTTTCCATTTTTAATTGTGCCAGTTTCTCACGAAACTGGTCCCAATTAGCTTTTTTAGTATTGTAGAGCCTGGTTGTTGTTTGAACGTTGATGCCGGTGGATTTAATTTGCCGAATGTTAAATACGATGCCGTTGTGGTCCGAGCTCGTCATTCCGACGTCTATTTGCCAACCCTCCACGTAGTCGATTAGGTCCGCTGAGCAAGCAGTGATGTCAACGTGGCTGCTAAAGATTTTGCCGCCTCTTATGGTATGGAACGTAGGTGTAGTGCCGCTGTTGAGCACCTGCAAATCCAACTCCTCTAATGTGCCACATAGCTCCTCCCCTCTATTGTCCTCAGTGTTACTCCCCCACCAGGAACTCTTTGCGTTTACATCCCCTCCGATGAGCAGGCCTCGGGGTCCTAGCGTCCGCCGAATCCCTCGAAGGTGCTCGAGGTAGCCGTCTATAGGCTTGTCCGGCTCGAAGTAGACGGAGACCACCGCGAGGTTCTAGGCGCGGGTTCGGATCCTCACCACTACGATGTTGTGAGTGGTGAGTTCCGGACACTGTATGACATCTAGATCTTGTCCGAAGACCGCTATTGCGGCCTTTACAGTTCCACTTCCGTCTTCCGACGCCTGGAATATACGCGCCCCACGATAGTCTCGCATCCTCCGTATGCTGCCTACATACGGCTCCTGGATTAGGGCTATTGCCACCTTCCTATCCTCGGCAACCCCGAACAATTCAGCGGTCGCCAGTTCCTTCCTTTGAAGATTAGCCTGCACAATCGGATACGCCTTGGTCCCGGTGGTAGGATTGCTCCCTGTTTCTGCGGTGGAGCCCTTAGCAGTACGCTACTTTTGCTCTAGCTAACGCATCCCACTTGCGTCGGACCGGACAGTCCATGCTAAACGCATTGTGTCCGGTCGCATCCAGATTTGCTCTAGAGCAGTTGCAGCAGGTGGGGGGTGCGTTGGCGAGCACATCAGGGCAATTCCTGCGCTGGTGAGCTCCACCACAGTGAGCGCATGTCTCCTCTTTTTCTTTAACTGTACAGAGGCGCTTGCTGTGCCCATAGCCCAGACATCCTGAGCATTGCACCAAAGGGGACTGGTCCTCCACCCTAATTCGCTGTATGTCTATGTACACAGCAGACGCCTCTGTCATGCGTCTCCAGAGCTTGGGAGATACTCTTGCGACTATGTGGCACATTAGAGAGTTCCTTGCGGATTTCTTATATTTGATTTCCAATTTTTCATCTTCAGCTGCAAGTCCAGAGAAGAGCGAAGCATTTTGCACCCTCAGGGCTTTTACAATGTCCTCGTCCTTGTTATATTTTAGGACATCTCTGAGGATGATAAGTGGGTCCTGGTTTTTGACGTCCTGGACGTCCAGCTGTTCGTCTGCTGTTTTTAATTTGTTACGGACCCTACTCCTTTCCTCTTCGTTCCTGCAGCTGATGATGACTTTTCTGTCTTTCGCTTTTCTAACTCTGTCAATGCATATGCCATCTTCCTTAGCTTTTATTACTGTTCTAATTCGACCTACTACGTCTTCCCCGGTTTCCTTATCATCTCTCGAGGTGACCACTACCGAGTGCAGCGCGGGCTGCACCAGGAGTGGTTTGGCGCGCGCCGCTACTCCGGCGTACGTGATCTCCTCTGTTGTCATAGTCAGAGCCCTTTTTAATTCTTCTATTTTCTCATTGCTCTCTCTCATTAGCTTACTGTGGTCTGCTAATGAGGAGAGCAGTTGAGGAAATTCGTTGTTTGTTTTTGCTGACTGGCATTGTCTCTCTTTGTGTAGCTGATTTTCTTCTTTATCTTTATCTGACCCCTTCCCCAACTCGCCCTCCTTTACTAGTTGGTAGAGGCTGTCAATGGCCTGGGTGACGTCCGCTTTTATATCGGTTTTTAAATTCCTAGAATTTTTGAGCGCGATCTTAGCTTTCGTCACCCAGTTTCTTGCCTCTTGTAATCTACTTGCACTGGTGGATGCGCTTGTCACTTTCGGACTGTCCGCCGTCCCCACCGGTCCCATTTGAGCAGATGGTTTGCTTGTGGAGGTTGCGATTACCGGTTTTTTGGGCTTGGTGGGGGCGGCGGGCACCGACGTAGGAGAGGGGTCTTTGCTGGCTTCCCATTCCCCGATACTCCTCCTGACGTTTGTCTGGGTTTGCGTATGCTCCGCAGAACTCGCACTCAGCATCCCGTCAGGGGGAGTAGCCTGAGAAGGTGAGGAAGTTTGTTTTTTGGCTGGGGTTCGGAATCCGAACATGCTGGAAGATGGGAGGGATAGCTTCTCCAAATGAAATAAGATATACTTAATACTAAATTTAGCTGTATAAGTAATTAATGGTTAATAATCTTTTAAAATGGTTAAGATTGTGTATGATAAAAGATAATATAAAATGTCTTGTCTTTGATGATATTCGCAAGTCCCAGCAGCTTAGTCCCGTTTAGATAACTTAGCAGGGAAACACTTCTTACTAAGAAGAAGTGTCCAAAGCACTATGACTGCGATCCGGCTTGCTGAGACCTGCTCAGAGCCACACACTTAAGAAATATAATGTTATACTAACCCGAGAATTGATTAGCAATTTGGTCAATAAACCGAGAATTAAAAGAATTAAGCAATAATTCGCTTCGTTAAAACAAACTACGGTCAATAAACCTTCTAACTAGCATAAACGGTGGTCAATAAACCAATTTGTCAGATTCAAAGTCAGTTACGAAGTCAATGGTCAATAAATTTAAGGTCAAAGGACCTTGTCTATTAGCTCTCGGTCAATAGAACCGGGAATCAAAGAAAAACAAAATGCTTTGGTCAATAAACCTCGGACGTCACAAACAATCACAAGCAAAGGGAAAAATATAATAAATTTTTGTTGTGGGTCCACAATTTCCTCCGTCTCCAGCTACAGAGTTGCAGAACAAAACCGCACAAAAGCCTTATAACTACTGTAGAGTTAGGTTTGGGCCTAAATTTTAACAAGTGTCAATTTATGTGATTATAATGGAATATAATATAAATTTTCAGGATTATTTAACACTAATTACTTTCAGGCAGCTACTGGTGTCGTAATAAACGTAAATAGTCAGTGTTCTAAGTCGGAAACTGAAAAAAGCAATATACCGATTTCACGTAAAGTGCTCAGGTATATCAACTCGCCTACATAAACAAACTTGATAAAAGGAACTTTCGGGAATTTTATTTAAATTTCTATAAGACGGATCCTGACAAATGAGGTGCGGTATGAAAGGGGTAGTCGAGACCTACCCAAATATATAATAATTTAGACAATAAGCCAAAGGGTTGAAATGTTATTAGCCAAAAAGTTAAAAAATTTGTAAATTTTTTACCAGAAATTCCTGTTTTCAGGTGTCAATTCCCAAACGGGACTCCGCAGGGGGTTCAAAGTGGTATAGTATGAAGCGGTGGATGTATCAGCCCAGCTGTGGACCAGCTCCAATCAGTGACGGACTCGGAACACAAGGTAAGTAACCTCTAAAGGTACGTTTACGTAGCAATTTCACAGAATTACAGTTAAAAATAAAAAATTTAAACAAACTATACTTTCGATATCCAGGAATTGGGTATCTACGTACAGCTGGTGCTATAGCCGAAATGTTAAGACAATAAAAGTCAATATAAGTTGGTAAACAAAAAAGTTATTAAGATTTTCTTGCAGAAAAACCTCTAAATTTTAACAAGTGTCAATTTATGTGATTATAATGGAATATAATAGAAATTTTCAGGATTATTTAACACTAATTACTTTCAGGCAGCTACTGGTGTCGTAATAAACGTAAATAGTCAGTGTTCTAAGTCGGAAACTGAAAAAAGCAATATACCGATTTCACGTAAAGTGCTCAGGTATATCAACTCGCCTACATAAACAAACTTGATAAAAGGAACTTTCGGGAATTTTATTTAAATTTCTATCCGACGGATCCTGACAAATGAGGTGCGGTATGAAAGGGGTAGTCGAGACCTACCCAAATATATAATAATTTAGACAATAAGCCAAAGGGTTGAAATGTTATTAGCCAAAAAGTTAAAAAATTTGTAAATTTTTTACCAGAAATTCCTGTTTTCAGGTGTCAATTCCCAAACGGGACTCCGCAGGGGGTTCAAAGTGGTATAGTATGAAGCGGTGGATGTATCAGCCCAGCTGTGGACCAGCTCCAATCAGTGACGGACTCGGAACACAAGGTAAGTAACCTCTAAAGGTACGTTTACGTAGCAATTTCACAGAATTACAGTTAAAAATAAAAAATTTAAACAAACTATACGTTCGATATCCAGGAATTGGGTATCTACGTACAGCTGCTGCTATAGCCGAAATGTTAAGACAATAAAAGTCAATATAAGTTGGTAAACAAAAAAGTTATTAAGATTTTCTTGCAGAAAAACCTCTAAATTTTAACAAGTGTCAATTTATGTGATTATAATGGAATATAATAGAAATTTTCAGGATTATTTAACACTAATTACATTCAGGCAGCTACTGGTGTCGTAATAAACGTAAATAGTCAGTGTTCTAAGTCGGAAACTGAAAAAAGCAATATGGTTAGGTTAGGTTAGGTTAGGTTAGGTTAGGTTAGGTTAGGTTAGGTTTTTTTTTTTTTTTTTTTTTTTTAGTAAGTGATGCAGCTATCCTCTTGCATGACAAGAGCCTTTTTCCATCTTTTTATTTTTATTCTTCTAATAGTTTATTTTTCTTTCCTTTATTATTAATTTATTTTATTTATGTTAGAGAGAAACAAGTTACTCTTGTTTGTTTCTCTCTATCACAGTTTTGCAAATGTCCTCTGCGAATTTTAGGAATTGCACTCTTTTTTCCTTATCGGCAATTAGTGTATGCACGTCATCTTTGGCTATTCGCGCTCCTAGGCGTTGTTCAGCCTCGTGTCTACGGGAGCCGAATACTGGACACTGAAAGATGACGTGCATTACATCTTCCTCTACCTCTGGGTCGCAGATACACGACGGGCTCTCCCGACACTTGAAGCGATGCAAGTATTGGGAGAACCCCCCGTGTCCCGTTAATATCTGTGTTACCACGCCTTGCGGTTGGATTTTCCGCACCAATTGATACGCATCCCTCGCGTTTGGGAAGAACGCTCTCGTGACGGAGGCCGTCTGCCCCGACTGGTATCTCCGGTTCCATTCGTCAAGGGAACCGCTGCGAATTTCCTGCTTGACGAATGAAAGCGGACACAGGTCGTAGTCAGGCTTCCTCCGACTCGACAGCGCCGCCTCCTTTGCCAGAAAGTCGGCACGCTCGTTTCCATCGATGTTGGCGTGGGCCTTAATCCAGAACAAGGATACATCTTTGTGCTGGATCAAGGCTTGGCTGAGGTTGCGGCGTGCCTGGATCGCGAGGGGATGCAGAGTCCCGGGGTTCGTAACTGTTTGCAGCGCCGCCCTCGAATCGCTGTAGATGCCGAAGCTCTCCACGCTGCACTTGAGGATTTCGCTCGTAGCTCTGCATAGGGCCAAGAGCTCGGCCTGGTAGACTGTGCAGTACGCTGGCAAGCACAGTTTCCGGCTTCTGGTTTCGGTCCGGCTGTCCCACATGGACAGCGCGGCACCGACCCTGCCCTGTAACTTGCTGCCGTCTGTAAAGATGCGGAGCGCCTGCACGTTATGCTGGTCTACCAGGCTTTGGTCGTCCAGACTCTGGAAACTCATGTCCATACGCAGAGCCGGATGCGGTAATTCTGCAAATCCCACCACACGTTCTATCTCACGGTCTCCCAGCACTAGCCGGGTTGACCCTTTGCGAGCGGTTAGGTTAGGTTAGGTTAGGTTAGGTTAGGTTAGGTTAGGTTAGGTTAGGTTAGGTTAGGTTAGGTTAGGTTAGGTTAGGTTAGGTTAGGTTAGGTTAGGTTAGGTTAGGTTAGGTTAGGTTAGGTTAGGTTAGGTTAGGTTAGGTTAGGTTAGGTTAGGTTAGGTTAGGTTAGGTTAGGTTAGGTTAGGTTAGGTTAGGTTAGGTTAGGTTTTTTTTTTTTTTTTTTTTTTTTTTTTTTATATATATAAACTTCTACCTCCAACATAATCGGAGCCTATGCCTGTCGTGTATTTTGTTAGTATAAACTCGTAGGATCCTCCACTATCAGCTTCGTGCTGACTAAGGATAACTTTTACGTTTGACTCTATTTTCACTAAATTATTGTGCTTTTATATTCTTTAAACCTATGGCTGTTGTATCGTTTTTATGTTTCTTTCTATTTTAGTTTAATATCATTTTACATGTTCTGATTCTCTCTCTTGTTTCGACTACTTTGCATTTATTTTTGGGCAGATCTAATTTATTTGTTGCTTTTAAATTTTTGCTAATACTATATATTTTTACATTCTACTTTTTTAATACTTATCATTAATATTATACATAATATTAAATAAGCATTAGTTGCTTATGCACTTTTATTCCTATTGATCACCCTTTCACATATTTTTATACAGAAATTTAGAAGCGTTTCTCTGTTTTTGCCCGCTATTATTCGAGATATATTTTCGGCATCGAGTTTAACGTCAAGTGCTAGTTCGGCTTCTAGTCTTTCTCTGTCAAAGACAGGACAGGCGAACAATATATGTGGCACCGTTTCATCAATATCGGGGTCACAGATGCACGATGGGCTCTCCTTACACTTGAATCGATTCAAGTATGCTGAGAACCCACCGTGCCCCGTCATGATTTGTGTGACTACACAACTAATTGTGCACTTCCTGATTATCCTGTACGCAGCCACCGCATCGGGAAAAAACAGCTTGGTCACAGAAGCAGTTTCTCCGGAAATATATCTACGGTTCCATTCGTCAAGCGTTGCCGTACGAATGCATCGCTTGACGTACGAAACCGGGCACAAGTCGTAATCGGGCTTTCGTTTGGAACCTTCAGCGGCTCTCTTGGCTAGTTCGTCGGCCCTCTCATTTCCTTCCAACCCCGCATGTGCTTTGATCCAAAACAAGGTGACGGCCTTGTTTTGGGTAGCCAAGGATTTAATGTTGGCTCTTGCCTCCACTGCCAGTGGGTGGTGTCGGTCGTAACTTTGTATGGTTTGGAGGGCCGCCATAGAATCACTGAAGATTCCAAACGATTGCGCACTGATTTTTGTGATCTCCCTTGTTGCGACACATATTGCCAGAAGCTCGGCCTGGTAAACGGTGGAGTAGTGTGGGAGAGCAAGCTTGAGAGTTTTGGTTTCCACGTCACCTGTCCACATGGAGAGCGCTGCCCCAACCTTGCCCCCAATCTTGCTCCCGTCCGTAAAGATACGAACCTCAAGTTCGTTCTGGGCATCAAGTTGCTCTTGGTTTACCAGGCTTGTGAGCTCTAGCTCAGCGTGCTCCGCGGGGTGTGGTGCTGCTGTTGCCGAGGCAGCCTGCTCGACCCTCCTGTCGCCGAGTGCTGGCTGGGGCACCCCCTTCCTGGCTTCGTATAACGATGCTGCCTCGCGGACGCGGAGGTCGAGGGGTAGTATTCCAGCCAGCACCAGCGCAGAGTTCAAGGAGACCGTCCGATAGGCCTTGCACAGCTTTTGTGCGATACCACGCTGGACTGCTCCTAACTGCTTCATGACGCCCAGCTTTCTAACGGCCGGGGCCCAAACGCCGGCTGCGTACAGGATGATTGGTTCCACGGTAGCCACATATATTATTCTTATGACTTCAGGGTGAAGTCCCCAGCTGGTCTTTGCCGCCCTGGTTAATTGTTGGTGGATGCCTATTGCCTTTCTGCACACGTTTGCGACGTGTGTGTTAAAAGTTAGCTTTTCGTCGATGGTGACGCCTAGGATTTTGATCTCTTTGGACATGGCAATGTCGATCCCGCCCATGGTCAGGCATGGGGTGTCGTATTTTAGTTTGCGAGTAATAACCATTGCGTTGGTTTTGTGCGGGGCAAATTTAAGTTTGTTTTGTACACCCCACGCCCGAACATGTTCGAGAGCGGCATTAGCACGTCCCTGGATCTCCAGCGATGCGTCACCATCGAAGATCAGCACAACGTCGTCAGCAAAGGCCTGGCAATAGTCACCCCTAGCTTCAAGGCTCTTTAGAAGCGGGTCCAACAAAAGGTTCCAGAGTATTGGTCCCCCTATGGAACCCTGGACACAACCCTTACTTGTGGCCTTGCCGAACTCTTCGTCTGCGTACCTGACAGTGACCCTTCTATCCTGGAGATAGCTGTCGATGACCCTCCTCAAGCCGATTGGACATTTTTCCTCAGCCAGACGAACCTTTATGGCTGGCCACCAGGCACTGTCGAAGGCTCCCTCTATGTCCAAGGATACTAGGACCACTATTTTTTTAAGATCTATCTTGCTGCGTATGTGCTGCATTAGTACATAGAGGGAGTCCTCCGTGCTCCTCTGGGGCATAAATCCATACTGACGAGTACTCATCCTTGGGATCAAATGGAACTTGAGGCGGGCCACCAACATCTTCTCATATATTTTGCCTAGTATTGGCAGAAGGCCGATAGGTCTGTACGCCTTTGGGGTGCTGTAGTCGTCCTTTCCGGGCTTCTTGAGTACGATTACTATCGCCTCCTTCCATATTTCGGGGAAATGGTGGCATTTCAAGCAGCCGTTTAAGAGAGCAAGGGCTACCTCAGGGGCACCTCCGATGGCTCGGCAACAAATATCGGCGGTGAAACCATCTGCTCCTGGAGCCTTCTTAGCGTTAAAGGAGTTGCATGACGCCATCAGTTCAGCCATTGTAAATGGTGGCTCGCATGGGTCACCATGCCCTCCAGCATTCACAACGTCGGCCTTGTCCCTGACAAGGCGGTGCCATGTGCTGTCACTCTCCGTAAGATCTTCTGGGTAGAAGGTTTTCGCTAGTAATTCAACTGAACCCTTTGTGTCCAGCACCTTTCCGTCCTTCACTAGCGGTTGGTCCTCTCCCCTACCCTTGGTCCTTCCTATCACCCGGTAGATTCCTTCCCAAACCCCTTCCTTGTCTTGTTTGGCGCAAAAAATTTTCCAACTCTCGATCATATCTTTGGCTGCTTCTGTTTCATAATCAACTTTCTGTTTCAGGTACTCTTCAACGACTTTCGATCTTCGGACCGGTGCAGCACATCTAATTCTGCGTTTTTTGGTAGCGACTTCCTGCTTCATCCTCTCGAGTTTCTCGGACCACCACGGCAAGGTGAGTACATCGTTGCTCTTCCTCATAGGCATTGATGAGGTGCATGCGTCTCTTATTGCTTGAGTGTATTTATTTATAATTATATTAATTTGATTGACTGTATTTAATGTATCAATTTCTATTTTATTAATTTTGTTCTGTAGCATTAATTGGCTGAGTTTCTCATGAAACTCAGGCCAATTAGCTTTTCTTGTATTGAAAATTCTAGTGGTTCTGTTGATTTTAATGCCTTTTGACCTTTTTAATTTTATGTTAAAAACGATGCCGTTGTGATCCGAGCTCGTGAGGCCCTCGTCTACCCTCCAGTCGTCTACCAGGTCCAGAATATCCGTCGAACATGCCGTAATATCGACGTGACTGCAGTAACGTTTACCGCCTCTGATCGTGTCGAAAGTCGGAATTTCCCCTCTGTTGAGTATGTTGAGACTCAGCTCATCGAGAACTCCGGAAACTTCTTCGCCCCTACGGTCGATGGACAAGCTTCCCCACCAGGTACTTTTAGCGTTTGCATCTCCTCCTATGATCCACATTCTGGACCCTACTTCTTCCTCAACGTGTTTGAGGTGCTCCAGGTACGGTTCTATTGGCTGGTCCGGCTCAAAATAGAAAGAGACCAGCGTGATCCTCCAAGCACTGGTCCGGATCCCCACCACGGTGATGTTGTTCGTGGTGAGTTTCGGGTACTGCGTGACTATAAGGTCTTGATCAAAGACCGCTATTGCGGCCTTAACAGTTCCATTCCCAGTGTCAGTGCTCTGGAAAATCCGAACGCCCCTGTGATTCCTGACAACCTTAGCACCTCCCACATATGGTTCCTGGAGGAGAGCAACGGCGACTCCGCGCTTCACGGCTTCCAATAGGAGCTCGTCTGTTGCCAGTTTTTTCCGCTGGAGGTTCGCCTGTACGAATCTGTAGAGGTTTGGGTTGCCTTGGGTGCCCTCAGCAGTACGCGACCGTCGACCTGGCCACGTCATCCCATTTCTTCCGTACGGGGCAATCGTGACTAAAAGCATTGTGTTGCGTGCCGTACTCTATTTTTGCCCTCGTGCAGTTTCGACAGGCGGGTGGCAATCCTGAGAGCCAGTCCGCGCACTCCGATCTCATATGGGGACCGCCGCAGTGGCTGCATAAGTCCGCTGGCTCTTTACAGAGCCGCTTGCCATGCCCGAAGCCCAGGCAGCGAGTACACTGGACCAAAGGGGTCTGGTCCTCGATTTTAATGCGCTGGAGGTCAATGTGCACGGTCCCGGTTTCTATAGCCCGTCGCCAGATGGTGGGCGAAACGCTGACGATAACGTGGCCAATATGTGGGTTGCGTGTCCTTCTTCTGTACCTTATCTCCACCCTGTTGTCCCCACTGTCGAGGCCGTCAAAAACCCCCCTGTTCTGATTTCTGAGTGCTTTCAATATGTCTTCATCGGTGTTCACGACCAGAACGTTCTTCAGAATCAGAAGCGGGTCCTTGTTTTTAACTTCCTCGACAGTGAGGTCAACTCCTTCTTTTTGAAGCCGGGCCTTTATTTTGTTTCTTTCTTCTTCGGTTTCCAGACCTATTATTACTGGTTAGGTTAGGTTAGGTTAGGTTAGGTTAGGTTAGGTTAGGTTAGGTTAGGTTAGGTTAGGTTAGGTTAGGTTAGGTTAGGTTAGGTTAGGTTAGGTTAGGTTAGGTTAGGTTAGGTTAGGTTAGGTTAGGTTAGGTTAGGTTAGGTTAGGTTAGGTTTTTTTTTTTTTTTTTTTTTTTTTTTTTTTATTTTAACTTCTACCTCCAACATAATCGGAGCCTATGCCTGTCGTGTATTTTGTTAGTATAAACTCGTAGGATCTTCCACTATCAGCTTCGTGCTGACTAAGGATAACTTTTACGTTTGACTCTATTTTCACTAAATTATTGTGCTTTTATATTCTTTAAACCTATGGCTGTTGTATCGTTTTTATGTTTCTTTCTATTTTAGTTTAATATCATTTTACATGTTCTGATTCTCTCTCTTGTTTCGACTACTTTGCATTTATTTTTGGGCAGATCTAATTTATTTGTTGCTTTTAAATTTTTGCTAATACTATATATTTTTACATTCTACTTTTTTAATACTTATCATTAATATTATACATAATATTAAATAAGCATTAGTTGCTTATGCACTTTTATTCCTATTGATCACCCTTTCACATATTTTTATACAGAAATTTAGAAGCGTTTCTCTGTTTTTGCCCGCTATTATTCGAGATATATTTTCGGCATCGAGTTTAGCGTCAAGTGCTAGTTCGGCTTCTAGTCTTTCTCTGTCAAAGACAGGACAGGCGAACAATATATGTGGCACCGTTTCATCAATATCGGGGTCACAGATGCACGATGGGCTCTCCTTACACTTGAATCGATTCAAGTATGCTGAGAACCCACCGTGCCCCGTCATGATTTGTGTGACTACACAACTAATTGTGCACTTCCTGATTATCCTGTACGCAGCCACCGCATCGGGAAAAAACAGCTTGGTCACAGAAGCAGTTTCTCCGGAAATATATCTACGGTTCCATTCGTCAAGCGTTGCCGTACGAATGCATCGCTTGACGTACGAAACCGGGCACAAGTCGTAATCGGGCTTTCGTTTGGAACCTTCAGCGGCTCTCTTGGCTAGTTCGTCGGCCCTCTCATTTCCTTCCAACCCCGCATGTGCTTTGATCCAAAACAAGGTGACGGCCTTGTTTTGGGTAGCCAAGGATTTAATGTTGGCTCTTGCCTCCACTGCCAGTGGGTGGTGTCGGTAGTAACTTTGTATGGTTTGGAGGGCCGCCATAGAATCACTGAAGATTCCAAACGATTGCGCACTGATTTTTGTGATCTCCCTTGTTGCGACACATATTGCCAGAAGCTCGGCCTGGTAAACGGTGGAGTAGTGTGGGAGAGCAAGCTTGAGAGTTTTGGTTTCCACGTCACCTGTCCACATGGAGAGCGCTGCCCCAACCTTGCCCCCAATCTTGCTCCCGTCCGTAAAGATACGAACCTCAAGTTCGTTCTGGGCATCAAGTTGCTCTTGGTTTACCAGGCTTGTGAGCTCTAGCTCAGCGTGCTCCGCGGGGTGTGGTGCTGCTGTTGCCGAGGCAGCCTGCTCGACCCTCCTGTCGCCGAGTGCTGGCTGGGGCACCCCCTTCCTGGCTTCGTATAACGATGCTGCCTCGCGGACGCGGAGGTCGAGGGGTAGTATTCCAGCCAGCACCAGCGCAGAGTTCAAGGAGACCGTCCGATAGGCCTTGCACAGCTTTTGTGCGATACCACGCTGGACTGCTCCTAACTGCTTCATGACGCCCAGCTTTCTAACGGCCGGGGCCCAAACGCCGGCTGCGTACAGGATGATTGGTTCCACGGTAGCCACATATATTATTCTTATGACTTCAGGGTGAAGTCCCCAGCTGGTCTTTGCCGCCCTGGTTAATTGTTGGTGGATGCCTATTGCCTTTCTGCACACGTTTGCGACGTGTGTGTTAAAAGTTAGCTTTTCGTCGATGGTGACGCCTAGGATTTTGATCTCTTTGGACATGGCAATGTCGATCCCGCCCATGGTGGTTAGGTTAGGTTAGGTTAGGTTAGGTTAGGTTAGGTTAGGTTAGGTTAGGTTAGGTTAGGTTAGGTTAGGTTAGGTTAGGTTAGGTTAGGTTAGGTTAGGTTAGGTTAGGTTAGGTTAGGTTAGGTTAGGTTAGGTTAGGTTAGGTTAGGTTAGGTTAGGTTAGGTTAGGTTAGGTTAGGTTAGGTTAGGTTAGGTTAGGTTAGGTTAGGTTAGGTTAGGTTAGGTTAGGTTAGGTTAGGTTAGGTTAGGTTAGGTTAGGTTAGGTTAGGTTAGGTTAGGTTAGGTTAGGTTAGGTTAGGTTAGGTTAGGTTAGGTTAGGTTAGGTTAGGTTAGGTTAGGTTAGGTTAGGTTAGGTTAGGTTAGGTTAGGTTAGGTTAGGTTAGGTTAGGTTAGGTTAGGTTAGGTTAGGTTAGGTTAGGTTAGGTTAGGTTAGGTTAGGTTAGGTTAGGTTAGGTTAGGTTAGGTTAGGTTAGGTTAGGTTAGGTTAGGTTAGGTTAGGTTAGGTTAGGTTAGGTTAGGTTAGGTTAGGTTAGGTTAGGTTAGGTTAGGTTAGGTTAGGTTAGGTTAGGTTAGGTTAGGTTAGGTTAGGTTAGGTTAGGTTAGGTTAGGTTAGGTTAGGTTAGGTTAGGTTAGGTTAGGTTAGGTTAGGTTAGGTTAGGTTAGGTTAGGTTAGGTTAGGTTAGGTTAGGTTAGGTTAGGTTAGGTTAGGTTAGGTTAGGTTAGGTTAGGTTAGGTTAGGTTAGGTTAGGTTAGGTTAGGTTAGGTTAGGTTAGGTTAGGTTAGGTTAGGTTAGGTTAGGTTAGGTTAGGTTAGGTTAGGTTAGGTTAGGTTAGGTTAGGTTAGGTTAGGTTAGGTTAGGTTAGGTTAGGTTAGGTTAGGTTAGGTTAGGTTAGGTTAGGTTAGGTTAGGTTAGGTTAGGTTAGGTTAGGTTAGGTTAGGTTAGGTTAGGTTAGGTTAGGTTAGGTTAGGTTAGGTTAGGTTAGGTTAGGTTAGGTTAGGTTAGGTTAGGTTAGGTTAGGTTAGGTTAGGTTAGGTTAGGTTAGGTTAGGTTAGGTTAGGTTAGGTTAGGTTAGGTTAGGTTAGGTTAGGTTAGGTTAGGTTAGGTTAGGTTAGGTTAGGTTAGGTTAGGTTAGGTTAGGTTAGGTTAGGTTAGGTTAGGTTAGGTTAGGTTAGGTTAGGTTAGGTTAGGTTAGGTTAGGTTAGGTTAGGTTAGGTTAGGTTAGGTTAGGTTAGGTTAGGTTAGGTTAGGTTAGGTTAGGTTAGGTTAGGTTAGGTTAGGTTAGGTTAGGTTAGGTTAGGTTAGGTTTTTTTTTTTTTTTTTTTTTTTTTTTTTTTTTTTTTTTTTTTTATTTATATAAACTTCTACCTCCAACATAATCGGAGCCTATGCCTGTCGTGTATTTTGTTAGTATAAACTCGTAGGATCCTCCACTATCAGCTTCGTGCTGACTAAGGATAACTTTTACGTTTGACTCTATTTTCACTAAATTATTGTGCTTTTATATTCTTTAAACCTATGGCTGTTGTATCGTTTTTATGTTTCTTTCTATTTTAGTTTAATATCATTTTACATGTTCTGATTCTCTCTCTTGTTTCGACTACTTTGCATTTATTTTTGGGCAGATCTAATTTATTTGTTGCTTTTAAATTTTTGCTAATACTATATATTTTTACATTCTACTTTTTTAATACTTATCATTAATATTATACATAATATTAAATAAGCATTAGTTGCTTATGCACTTTTATTCCTATTGATCACCCTTTCACATATTTTTATACAGAAATTTAGAAGCGTTTCTCTGTTTTTGCCCGCTATTATTCGAGATATATTTTCGGCATCGAGTTTAGCGTCAAGTGCTAGTTCGGCTTCTAGTCTTTCTCTGTCAAAGACAGGACAGGCGAACAATATATGTGGCACCGTTTCATCAATATCGGGGTCACAGATGCACGATGGGCTCTCCTTACACTTGAATCGATTCAAGTATGCTGAGAACCCACCGTGCCCCGTCATGATTTGTGTGACTACACAACTAATTGTGCACTTCCTGATTATCCTGTACGCAGCCACCGCATCGGGAAAAAACAGCTTGGTCACAGAAGCAGTTTCTCCGGAAATATATCTACGGTTCCATTCGTCAAGCGTTGCCGTACGAATGCATCGCTTGACGTACGAAACCGGGCACAAGTCGTAATCGGGCTTTCGTTTGGAACCTTCAGCGGCTCTCTTGGCTAGTTCGTCGGCCCTCTCATTTCCTTCCAACCCCGCATGTGCTTTGATCCAAAACAAGGTGACGGCCTTGTTTTGGGTAGCCAAGGATTTAATGTTGGCTCTTGCCTCCACTGCCAGTGGGTGGTGTCGGTCGTAACTTTGTATGGTTTGGAGGGCCGCCATAGAATCACTGAAGATTCCAAACGATTGCGCACTGATTTTTGTGATCTCCCTTGTTGCGACACATATTGCCAGAAGCTCGGCCTGGTAAACGGTGGAGTAGTGTGGGAGAGCAAGCTTGAGAGTTTTGGTTTCCACGTCACCTGTCCACATGGAGAGCGCTGCCCCAACCTTGCCCCCAATCTTGCTCCCGTCCGTAAAGATACGAACCTCAAGTTCGTTCTGGGCATCAAGTTGCTCTTGGTTTACCAGGCTTGTGAGCTCTAGCTCAGCGTGCTCCGCGGGGTGTGGTGCTGCTGTTGCCGAGGCAGCCTGCTCGACCCTCCTGTCGCCGAGTGCTGGCTGGGGCACCCCCTTCCTGGCTTCGTATAACGATGCTGCCTCGCGGACGCGGAGGTCGAGGGGTAGTATTCCAGCCAGCACCAGCGCAGAGTTCAAGGAGACCGTCCGATAGGCCTTGCACAGCTTTTGTGCGATACCACGCTGGACTGCTCCTAACTGCTTCATGACGCCCAGCTTTCTAACGGCCGGGGCCCAAACGCCGGCTGCGTACAGGATGATTGGTTCCACGGTAGCCACATATATTATTCTTATGACTTCAGGGTGAAGTCCCCAGCTGGTCTTTGCCGCCCTGGTTAATTGTTGGTGGATGCCTATTGCCTTTCTGCACACGTTTGCGACGTGTGTGTTAAAAGTTAGCTTTTCGTCGATGGTGACGCCTAGGATTTTGATCTCTTTGGACATGGCAATGTCGATCCCGCCCATGGTCAGGCATGGGGTGTCGTATTTTAGTTTGCGAGTAATAACCATTGCGTTGGTTTTGTGCGGGGCAAATTTAAGTTTGTTTTGTACACCCCACGCCCGAACATGTTCGAGAGCGGCATTAGCACGTCCCTGGATCTCCAGCGATGCGTCACCATCGAAGATCAGCACAACGTCGTCAGCAAAGGCCTGGCAATAGTCACCCCTAGCTTCAAGGCTCTTTAGAAGCGGGTCCAACAAAAGGTTCCAGAGTATTGGTCCCCCTATGGAACCCTGGACACAACCCTTACTTGTGGCCTTGCCGAACTCTTCGTCTGCGTACCTGACAGTGACCCTTCTATCCTGGAGATAGCTGTCGATGACCCTCCTCAAGCCGATTGGACATTTTTCCTCAGCCAGACGAACCTTTATGGCTGGCCACCAGGCACTGTCGAAGGCTCCCTCTATGTCCAAGGATACTAGGACCACTATTTTTTTAAGATCTATCTTGCTGCGTATGTGCTGCATTAGTACATAGAGGGAGTCCTCCGTGCTCCTCTGGGGCATAAATCCATACTGACGAGTACTCATCCTTGGGATCAAATGGAACTTGAGGCGGGCCACCAACATCTTCTCATATATTTTGCCTAGTATTGGCAGAAGGCCGATAGGTCTGTACGCCTTTGGGGTGCTGTAGTCGTCCTTTCCGGGCTTCTTGAGTACGATTACTATCGCCTCCTTCCATATTTCGGGGAAATGGTGGCATTTCAAGCAGCCGTTTAAGAGAGCAAGGGCTACCTCAGGGGCACCTCCGATGGCTCGGCAACAAATATCGGCGGTGAAACCATCTGCTCCTGGAGCCTTCTTAGCGTTAAAGGAGTTGCATGACGCCATCAGTTCAGCCATTGTAAATGGTGGCTCGCATGGGTCACCATGCCCTCCAGCATTCACAACGTCGGCCTTGTCCCTGACAAGGCGGTGCCATGTGCTGTCACTCTCCGTAAGATCTTCTGGGTAGAAGGTTTTCGCTAGTAATTCAACTGAACCCTTTGTGTCCAGCACCTTTCCGTCCTTCACTAGCGGTTGGTCCTCTCCCCTACCCTTGGTCCTTCCTATCACCCGGTAGATTCCTTCCCAAACCCCTTCCTTGTCTTGTTTGGCGCAAAAAATTTTCCAACTCTCGATCATATCTTTGGCTGCTTCTGTTTCATAATCAACTTTCTGTTTCAGGTACTCTTCAACGACTTTCGATCTTCGGACCGGTGCAGCACATCTAATTCTGCGTTTTTTGGTAGCGACTTCCTGCTTCATCCTCTCGAGTTTCTCGGACCACCACGGCAAGGTGAGTACATCGTTGCTCTTCCTCATAGGCATTGATGAGGTGCATGCGTCTCTTATTGCTTGAGTGTATTTATTTATAATTATATTAATTTGATTGACTGTATTTAATGTATCAATTTCTATTTTATTAATTTTGTTCTGTAGCATTAATTGGCTGAGTTTCTCATGAAACTCAGGCCAATTAGCTTTTCTTGTATTGAAAATTCTAGTGGTTCTGTTGATTTTAATGCCTTTTGACCTTTTTAATTTTATGTTAAAAACGATGCCGTTGTGATCCGAGCTCGTGAGGCCCTCGTCTACCCTCCAGTCGTCTACCAGGTCCAGAATATCCGTCGAACATGCCGTAATATCGACGTGACTGCAGTAACGTTTACCGCCTCTGATCGTGTCGAAAGTCGGAATTTCCCCTCTGTTGAGTATGTTGAGACTCAGCTCATCGAGAACTCCGGAAACTTCTTCGCCCCTACGGTCGATGGACAAGCTTCCCCACCAGGTACTTTTAGCGTTTGCATCTCCTCCTATGATCCACATTCTGGACCCTACTTCTTCCTCAACGTGTTTGAGGTGCTCCAGGTACGGTTCTATTGGCTGGTCCGGCTCAAAATAGAAAGAGACCAGCGTGATCCTCCAAGCACTGGTCCGGATCCCCACCACGGTGATGTTGTTCGTGGTGAGTTTCGGGTACTGCGTGACTATAAGGTCTTGATCAAAGACCGCTATTGCGGCCTTAACAGTTCCATTCCCAGTGTCAGTGCTCTGGAAAATCCGAACGCCCCTGTGATTCCTGACAACCTTAGCACCTCCCACATATGGTTCCTGGAGGAGAGCAACGGCGACTCCGCGCTTCACGGCTTCCAATAGGAGCTCGTCTGTTGCCAGTTTTTTCCGCTGGAGGTTCGCCTGTACGAATCTGTAGAGGTTTGGGTTGCCTTGGGTGCCCTCAGCAGTACGCGACCGTCGACCTGGCCACGTCATCCCATTTCTTCCGTACGGGGCAATCGTGACTAAAAGCATTGTGTTGCGTGCCGTACTCTATTTTTGCCCTCGTGCAGTTTCGACAGGCGGGTGGCAATCCTGAGAGCCAGTCCGCGCACTCCGATCTCATATGGGGACCGCCGCAGTGGCTGCATAAGTCCGCTGGCTCTTTACAGAGCCGCTTGCCATGCCCGAAGCCCAGGCAGCGAGTACACTGGACCAAAGGGGTCTGGTCCTCGATTTTAATGCGCTGGAGGTCAATGTGCACGGTCCCGGTTTCTATAGCCCGTCGCCAGATGGTGGGCGAAACGCTGACGATAACGTGGCCAATATGTGGGTTGCGTGTCCTTCTTCTGTACCTTATCTCCACCCTGTTGTCCCCACTGTCGAGGCCGTCAAAAACCCCCCTGTTCTGATTTCTGAGTGCTTTCAATATGTCTTCATCGGTGTTCACGACCAGAACGTTCTTCAGAATCAGAAGCGGGTCCTTGTTTTTAACTTCCTCGACAGTGAGGTCAACTCCTTCTTTTTGAAGCCGGGCCTTTATTTTGTTTCTTTCTTCTTCGGTTTCCAGACCTATTATTACTTTCCTGTCCTTAGCCTTCCTCACCTTCTCCACCTTTATCCACCCATCTTTGGCGTTTACCGCTTCCCTTATTCTGCTAAGGACCTCGTCGCCTGTTTCGGTTTCGTTCTTGGACGTGACCACAACCGAGTGTAACGTACTGCGCCTTGGCAGTGAGTTCTCGGACCGAGTTGCGGCCACACTCGCATAGGTACCCCTATCCAAGAAGTCACTTTGACGGTCTATTTTCTCCTTGAGCTCTTCCAATTTTTTGTTATTTTCTGTTAGGAGCTTTGTGTGTTGTTCTATTGTACGTAGAATCTTACATGCGTCGGATTCGTCGGGAAAAGATTCTGTGGCTAGCGGCTTTGGGTCTGTTGTTACTGGCACTTCCTTTGTCATTCGTAGCTTTGTCTCTTTTAGCTCAGTTTCAGCTTCCTTTACCAATTTGAAGAGTCTTTCTGTGGCTTCGGTGATAGCGGTTTTGATCTCCGTCTTAGTGTTCCTAGAGCTATTTAGATGTAGCTTTGCCTTTGTTAGACAGGCTTTAGCCTCCGCAGTTCGATCTGTATATTTGGCTTTTGGCGGTGAGCATGTTTCTACGGAGTTTCGCTTATTGGTCGTGGTCGCAGCTTTGCTCTCTTGTATCAGAGCAGGCTTTGTTTTGGTTTTCGCAGGGCCAGCCTGCGACGTCTTTTCCGTTGTAGGGTGGGTGGGGCTGGTGTTTGTGGCTTCCCACTCGTCTATGCTGCGCCTTACGTTTGGCGGCGCAACTGCCCCAGGTCTTGACGGGGACTTTTCGCCGTCGGCCGCCTTTAAAGGTGTTCTAAAGCCAAACATGTTCGAAGGTATGCGTCAATGTAAGCCTAAAATTAAAAGCGTCAATAGGGACGACAAGATAAAATAAAGAAAAATAAATGGTGCAGAACAAAACTGCAAAAAAACCTTACAACTACTGTAGTTAGGTTTAGACCTAATCTGTTAGTGCCCAGTCAATAAGACCGGGGATCAGCAAATATTGTGGTCAATAAACCTCTGACGTCAACTACTGTCACACACAGATATTAAAAATTTTTCGTGGGTTCACAATTTCCTCCCGTTCCCACTACACACTTCAAAAGTTCGCTATCGTACTGCTTCCAGTGAGAACAGGGAGGGTGGGCGGGCAATTTTTTAAATTTCTATCCGACGGATCCTGACAAATGAGGTGCGGTATGAAAGGGGTAGTCGAGACCTACCCAAATATATAATAATTTAGACAATAAGCCAAAGGGTTGAAATGTTATTAGCCAAAAAGTTAAAAAATTTGTAAATTTTGTACCAGAAATTCCTGTTTTCAGGTGTCAATTCCCAAACGGGACTCCGCAGGGGGTTCAAAGTGGTATAGTATGAAGCGGTGGATGTATCAGCCCAGCTGTGGACCAGCTCCAATCAGTGACGGACTCGGAACACAAGGTAAGTAACCTCTAAAGGTACGTTTACGTAGCAATTTCACAGAATTACAGTTAAAAATAAAAAATTTAAACAAACTATACGTTCGATATCCAGGAATTGGGTATCTACGTACAGCTGGTGCTATAGCCGAAATGTTAAGACAATAAAAGTCAATATAAGTTGGTAAACAAAAAAGTTATTAAGATTTTCTTGCAGAAAAACCTCTAAATTTTAACAAGTGTCAATTTATGTGATTATAATGGAATATAATAGAAATTTTCAGGATTATTTAACACTAATTACTTTCAGGCAGCTACTGGTGTCGTAATAAACGTAAATAGTCAATGTTCTAAGTCGGAAACTGAAAAAAGCAATATACCGATTTCACGTAAAGTGCTCAGGTATATCAACTCGCCTACATAAACAAACTTGATAAAAGGAACTTTCGGGAATTTTATTTAAATTTCTATCCGACGGATCCTGACAAATGAGGTGCGGTATGAAAGGGGTAGTCGAGACCTACCCAAATATATAATAATTTAGACAATAAGCCAAAGGGTTGAAATGTTATTAGCCAAAAAGTTAAAAAATTTGTAAATTTTGTACCAGAAATTCCTGTTTTCAGGTGTCAATTCCCAAACGGGACTCCGCAGGGGGTTCAAAGTGGTATAGTATGAAGCGGTGGATGTATCAGCCCAGCTGTGGACCAGCTCCAATCAGTGACGGACTCGGAACACAAGGTAAGTAACCTCTAAAGGTACGTTTACGTAGCAATTTCACAGAATTACAGTTAAAAATAAAAAATTTAAACAAACTATACGTTCGATATCCAGGAATTGGGTATCTACGTACAGCTGGTGCTATAGCCGAAATGTTAAGACAATAAAAGTCAATATAAGTTGGTAAACAAAAAAGTTATTAAGATTTTCTTGCAGAAAAACCTCTAAATTTTAACAAGTGTCAATTTATGTGATTATAATGGAATATAATAGAAATTTTCAGGATTATTTAACACTAATTACTTTCAGGCAGCTACTGGTGTCGTAATAAACGTAAATAGTCAATGTTCTAAGTCGGAAACTGAAAAAAGCAATATACCGATTTCACGTAAAGTGCTCAGGTATATCAACTCGCCTACATAAACAAACTTGATAAAAGGAACTTTCGGGAATTTTATTTAAATTTCTATCCGACGGATCCTGACAAATGAGGTGCGGTATGAAAGGGGTAGTCGAGACCTACCCAAATATATAATAATTTAGACAATAAGCCAAAGGGTTGAAATGTTATTAGCCAAAAAGTTAAAAAATTTGTAAATTTTGTACCAGAAATTCCTGTTTTCAGGTGTCAATTCCCAAACGGGACTCCGCAGGGGGTTCAAAGTGGTATAGTATGAAGCGGTGGATGTATCAGCCCAGCTGTGGACCAGCTCCAATCAGTGACGGACTCGGAACACAAGGTAAGTAACCTCTAAAGGTACGTTTACGTAGCAATTTCACAGAATTACAGTTAAAAATAAAAAATTTAAACAAACTATACGTTCGATATCCAGGAATTGGGTATCTACGTACAGCTGGTGCTATAGCCGAAATGTTAAGACAATAAAAGTCAATATAAGTTGGTAAACAAAAAAGTTATTAAGATTTTCTTGCAGAAAAACCTCTAAATTTTAACAAGTGTCAATTTATGTGATTATAATGGAATATAATAGAAATTTTCAGGATTATTTAACACTAATTACTTTCAGGCAGCTACTGGTGTCGTAATAAACGTAAATAGTCAATGTTCTAAGTCGGAAACTGAAAAAAGCAATATACCGATTTCACGTAAAGTGCTCAGGTATATCAACTCGCCTACATAAACAAACTTGATAAAAGGAACTTTCGGGAATTTTATTTAAATTTCTATCCGACGGATCCTGACAAATGAGGTGCGGTATGAAAGGGGTAGTCGAGACCTACCCAAATATATAATAATTTAGACAATAAGCCAAAGGGTTGAAATGTTATTAGCCAAAAAGTTAAAAAATTTGTAAATTTTGTACCAGAAATTCCTGTTTTCAGGTGTCAATTCCCAAACGGGACTCCGCAGGGGGTTCAAAGTGGTATAGTATGAAGCGGTGGATGTATCAGCCCAGCTGTGGACCAGCTCCAATCAGTGACGGACTCGGAACACAAGGTAAGTAACCTCTAAAGGTACGTTTACGTAGCAATTTCACAGAATTACAGTTAAAAATAAAAAATTTAAACAAACTATACGTTCGATATCCAGGAATTGGGTATCTACGTACAGCTGGTGCTATAGCCGAAATGTTAAGACAATAAAAGTCAATATAAGTTGGTAAACAAAAAAGTTATTAAGATTTTCTTGCAGAAAAACCTCTAAATTTTAACAAGTGTCAATTTATGTGATTATAATGGAATATAATAGAAATTTTCAGGATTATTTAACACTAATTACTTTCAGGCAGCTACTGGTGTCGTAATAAACGTAAATAGTCAATGTTCTAAGTCGGAAACTGAAAAAAGCAATATACCGATTTCACGTAAAGTGCTCAGGTATATCAACTCGCCTACATAAACAAACTTGATAAAAGGAACTTTCGGGAATTTTATTTAAATTTCTATCCGACGGATCCTGACAAATGAGGTGCGGTATGAAAGGGGTAGTCGAGACCTACCCAAATATATAATAATTTAGACAATAAGCCAAAGGGTTGAAATGTTATTAGCCAAAAAGTTAAAAAATTTGTAAATTTTGTACCAGAAATTCCTGTTTTCAGGTGTCAATTCCCAAACGGGACTCCGCAGGGGGTTCAAAGTGGTATAGTATGAAGCGGTGGATGTATCAGCCCAGCTGTGGACCAGCTCCAATCAGTGACGGACTCGGAACACAAGGTAAGTAACCTCTAAAGGTACGTTTACGTAGCAATTTCACAGAATTACAGTTAAAAATAAAAAATTTAAACAAACTATACGTTCGATATCCAGGAATTGGGTATCTACGTACAGCTGGTGCTATAGCCGAAATGTTAAGACAATAAAAGTCAATATAAGTTGGTAAACAAAAAAGTTATTAAGATTTTCTTGCAGAAAAACCTCTAAATTTTAACAAGTGTCAATTTATGTGATTATAATGGAATATAATAGAAATTTTCAGGATTATTTAACACTAATTACTTTCAGGCAGCTACTGGTGTCGTAATAAACGTAAATAGTCAATGTTCTAAGTCGGAAACTGAAAAAAGCAATATACCGATTTCACGTAAAGTGCTCAGGTATATCAACTCGCCTACATAAACAAACTTGATAAAAGGAACTTTCGGGAATTTTATTTAAATTTCTATCCGACGGATCCTGACAAATGAGGTGCGGTATGAAAGGGGTAGTCGAGACCTACCCAAATATATAATAATTTAGACAATAAGCCAAAGGGTTGAAATGTTATTAGCCAAAAAGTTAAAAAATTTGTAAATTTTGTACCAGAAATTCCTGTTTTCAGGTGTCAATTCCCAAACGGGACTCCGCAGGGGGTTCAAAGTGGTATAGTATGAAGCGGTGGATGTATCAGCCCAGCTGTGGACCAGCTCCAATCAGTGACGGACTCGGAACACAAGGTAAGTAACCTCTAAAGGTACGTTTACGTAGCAATTTCACAGAATTACAGTTAAAAATAAAAAATTTAAACAAACTATACGTTCGATATCCAGGAATTGGGTATCTACGTACAGCTGGTGCTATAGCCGAAATGTTAAGACAATAAAAGTCAATATAAGTTGGTAAACAAAAAAGTTATTAAGATTTTCTTGCAGAAAAACCTCTAAATTTTAACAAGTGTCAATTTATGTGATTATAATGGAATATAATAGAAATTTTCAGGATTATTTAACACTAATTACTTTCAGGCAGCTACTGGTGTCGTAATAAACGTAAATAGTCAATGTTCTAAGTCGGAAACTGAAAAAAGCAATATACCGATTTCACGTAAAGTGCTCAGGTATATCAACTCGCCTACATAAACAAACTTGATAAAAGGAACTTTCGGGAATTTTATTTAAATTTCTATCCGACGGATCCTGACAAATGAGGTGCGGTATGAAAGGGGTAGTCGAGACCTACCCAAATATATAATAATTTAGACAATAAGCCAAAGGGTTGAAATGTTATTAGCCAAAAAGTTAAAAAATTTGTAAATTTTGTACCAGAAATTCCTGTTTTCAGGTGTCAATTCCCAAACGGGACTCCGCAGGGGGTTCAAAGTGGTATAGTATGAAGCGGTGGATGTATCAGCCCAGCTGTGGACCAGCTCCAATCAGTGACGGACTCGGAACACAAGGTAAGTAACCTCTAAAGGTACGTTTACGTAGCAATTTCACAGAATTACAGTTAAAAATAAAAAATTTAAACAAACTATACGTTCGATATCCAGGAATTGGGTATCTACGTACAGCTGGTGCTATAGCCGAAATGTTAAGACAATAAAAGTCAATATAAGTTGGTAAACAAAAAAGTTATTAAGATTTTCTTGCAGAAAAACCTCTAAATTTTAACAAGTGTCAATTTATGTGATTATAATGGAATATAATAGAAATTTTCAGGATTATTTAACACTAATTACTTTCAGGCAGCTACTGGTGTCGTAATAAACGTAAATAGTCAATGTTCTAAGTCGGAAACTGAAAAAAGCAATATACCGATTTCACGTAAAGTGCTCAGGTATATC